>OX384034.1:29870002-32490002 GCA_947534325.1 Agonum fuliginosum | reverse complement strand
AATGTGGAAGTGGCTATCGCGGGCATGATGTTACAGTAAATAAATTTTTCACCTAATTTTTATAGCGCGCATTAGATTTTGATGAAGCAGGTATAGTTCAAGTACAGAACATCTACCTAATAATCATAAAATGCTTATTGCAGACACGCACAATGCCCAAAACCGCAATCGTTTAAGATTAGCCCGCAGATAAGAAATATAGTCGAACAGTTCAGTATTTGCCATATTTATTAACCCGAGTATATATTTTACCAGCAGTGTTTCACTGGTAGAGTAAGAGTTTTTCGAAACTTATTACCAGGGTTGTATTGTATGCTCTGGCGCATCTCAGGCTTGTGGTTTTGACCATTGTGTGACTGCAATAACCCCCTAATAAACGCTAATGATTATTAGGTAGATGAAATGTATTTGTACTATACATGGTACTCGTTTTGTGTAACAAACTTACTTATTTGACGTCATGTTAGAAATAATTAGCTCTAATTATGTCATTCTTGTTGATTACCTATTTTTATCTTCCGCTTACCTGTAAAGGAAGGTATTGGAATCATGCTAAAAATCGAGTAGTGAGTTTTTTGTGGATGAGCACGAATTAGGGTCCTTACATCTTATTTTTGATAGTTTAACGATAATGTCTGTATGTACGTATGTTTGTGTGTGTATGAATGTGGTCAAGGCCGGGGTGTAGGTCGGATAACTCAAATACGAATTACCCAAAAAATTTGATATTTGGTATTTTACATTTGTATACTAATTGGAAGAGATGCTAAGATTTTGGTACACCTTGGCAGGAAGTGGTAGTTTATTGAAGCATTCTAACATTCTTTGCAAAAAATATAGGTAATTCTTCGATAGTTACAATTTGTCATACGACATTTGAAAGAACAAATAACATCTTACAATATTTATTTAAGAACTTTACTATATGTCTGATCAATAAAGAAAAACTATTTTTCAAAAATATGTAATTTTACATACCACTATTTGTAAATCATAATATAGAAAAAAAATTTAAAAACAAAAATGTGACAGATGAACATGAGCAGACGTATATACAATTTCTGAATTGTTTGTGGTATCATTTTTAAAGAAATGTATAAATATTTTTAACTGGACAATGTAATAATAAGGTAGGTACCTAATAATAAAGTAAAATTTTATCTACATAGAGCTGATTAAAAAACTAAAAACTTTAAAAAAATTTGCAAAAAGTTTGTGAATTATGAAATTTATTGCAAAATTATAGATAATTTAAGAAAGCCTAACTAAAACCAAATTGACACATTACAGTGTCAAGGCAAGAGATTATGTGCTGGCCAAATCAGTTTTTTAATTTTTAAATTCATGTTCAGTAAATGTTATAGCTGTACCTATCATACATATAAATATGTGTAGATATTTTACTTAGTGCTGTACAAGTTACATGCGTACCATGAGTAATAATAATCTAATAGCTGCCGAGTACAAAATTGTAGGTATTCTCATTCATTTTTAGGAATCAAATAATTCCTTATAAAATATATAATAATTATTTAAATGAGTTATTTACCTATTACTTATAAATGAAGTCGCGGAGATGTATAGGTACTTACCTACCTTATCTCAGTAATAAACTCTGGACTTGTGTAATGGCTATTAATAACTAGAATCCATTTTTAAAAATTATACAATATAAATGTACCTACTATAGTAACTGATTTATAGGTATAGCAATAAATCGTTCTAGTTTATTCACAGTCTGGTAATATAAAACCATGAAGACTTACTCAATAAAATAAATAGTCAACAGGTCAAAATTAATTTAACACATTTAAATTAATGCCAAATTCAGATTTCCTTTTTACTTTAACAAATAAATGCATATAGGTATAATTATTATTGTATCATCTTTAAAATTTATTATACCAGTAGGTTTAAAAAAACATGACTCACATTATTAATTTATCTACTTTATAGTTTGTTATTAAATTGACCATCGCAATCATAATTGAACTTATGACGATATTACAATTAATTTATAAGATTTTATTTCTATCTTAGTTTTTAGCTATTGGATTTAAGTCGCATGTACCTACCTACCAACCAACAACAAATTTTGCATCAAATATTTTTACATCATTAGGTATTTTATTATTCCAACTTCGCTCATAGTTGACATACCTTTTTTACCAAATTTTGGATCACCAAGTTGTGGACAAAATAAATAATAATTTAAAAAATAAACACATAGTGTTATTGTGCTAATTATTAAAAATTACGCATGCATGTGTTTAGATCAATTTGTACAATAAAGTCAACAGCAACTTTTGACCAATTTGTATCATATTCAAGTACTTCATGCTCCATTTAAACCTCGATTTAAACCTGCATAGTCACACATTTTATAGGCCCACACTTTCCGCTCAGCAGTGCACAAAACAGTTCATTTGTACCTGCTTTATTACACAGCAGCAAGAGTTTGCGATTCCACGAGTCTTTAAAAAGTAATTTGTTATAAATCGTAAACAGCACGCGAGCTTACTTACAACTTGCGCTTAATTTGTAAACAAAACACGGTGTGAATCCCCACGCACACACACAAACAAACACATTACGCGTATGTGTAAATAAGGATGTTCTGAAAAGATAAAATCTTTCTGCAACGTAATCCTATGACGTGGGGCCAAATCGAAGAAACTTTGTCAAAAAACTATACGCGTATTTTCATTTGAATAATAAAAGATGTGTTGATAGTATTATTCATTGCACATATAAATATTTAGTATACACTTAATTATTCATTGTGGAGAGCCGTTTACCGTGTCACTGACGCCACTGAGTTTATTTTTGTTAATAAAAATTGTTGTTGTGTTTACATTTTTAATTCATCACCAGTACCAGTTTAGAGCATTTTTCTTCTTATTAATTATACATTCGCGAAAATAACGTCATAATGTCGATGATATTAAATAATGTTTGTGTTATTTATTGTATAATACGCTAGAAATAGATTTCTGTTTTAACAAAATAAAAAAATGGATTATGCACGATGAAAATTTATTCATTTCATGCCGCACATAAAAATTTTGAATTACATATTCATTTAAAAAATCAGTGAAACTGGTCATTCTTTTTTAATTGATACTCAAAATTTTAAAAGATTATGGTGTTTCGTAGGCAAAACATTCATGCTTAATAAAGATTTTAAATTTTAAGAAACATGGATCATTTTCATTTTATAACAGGCGTACCTTTTTGTCCTGCAATTTATAACAGAGACCCAAACCGCACAAAATAACGGTTCAGATTCGGTTAACGGTTTATTGTGTTTTATAGGGTTTAGTTTTGTTTCGGTTTTCATATTTTCTTCTTGTATTGAACCGGTTAAATTTTGCTCAACATTCGTTGATTTATTATAAGAAAAAGGGTCGCAGGCGAAATTTTTAAAATTGAATTTTCACAGATAAATAACAGCACAGTTTTGCCTCGTTTATGGTGCGAAATAAATAAAAACTAGGTACGTGAATTTACGTATTTTATATTCACTATTTACAAGTTGTAAATTTTTATGACGAATTTGAATAATAATTACTGAAAAAAAGTACTTCTTAGACCATTGAAGGGGAAAATATCCCCCTTAACCCCTCACCCCCTTAAGTATGCCGTGTATTAAATAACAATCAAATAAATAAAAATATTCGTTCAAATTTAGGACAAAAATGTCAAAAAATTTCTAATATCAAACAAAATCAGACCAAACAGCTAAAGAAAATAGAAAATATAACAATTTTTCTTAAAATTTAATAGTATTTTAACGGGAAATTAAATTTAAGTTAACTGGGTCACAACAAATACTATTGGTTTAGCTATATGTGTTTACTAAATTATTGTTTAACGGTTCAGATTTATTTCCGAGTTCACTCAAATAACTACGGTTTGATCTGGTTACAATGTCAAATATCAAATCCATTTTGCCCATTGAAGCTCAGTTCCAAACTGTATATTTTTCTGCTGCGGTTTTGTCACTATATTATACTATACAACTATACTATATATTAGCAATATGACAAAAATTAAGTAGGTAGTAGTGTTATCATTCATAAAACTACATCAAACAAATAAAAAAGGTATTTTTGATTCTTGATTGCGAAATTATAATTTTGCATTCGTGGATGAATGTTAAAATTTTGTATTTTTATCAAATTGACAATTCCAAACTGCTGCATTAAAAGCCGCGTTCACATTTCGAAATTTGATGAAATTCGATGTAATTTGTGGAGCTTGTCATATGGCAATGTGTACTTGCGTTCATCAAACTGAAATTCGGTGCACTCGAATTTCAATTATTCAGGGTTCGTTCTATCAATTGAGAAAAAAATGGGGTACTTGCATGATTTTTTTTGTTAAATATTTTTGAAGAAGAGATATAAACTTGAGACCCGTATTTTTTATTTTTACAAAATTTTTGGAAAATTGAATAATATGTGGTGTGACGTAGAATGCTTCCATATCTCCTGTACAAAATAATGACGTCACAGCAAAATTTCTTTCTCAATTTGCTAAGTACCTACCTAACATATAATTTTTTTAACATAAAATTTGTATTTTTACCAATGTTTTAGAACTAACATTAGGTTCATAGTGATGAAAATCTTATATTATGTCATCAACATCATACACAAAATTATTAGGTCAGAATCTCAACATTGCGCCAATTGTTCTCTGTTTTCTATAAGCCACTTTATACCAATAAAACTAAATCCTGTTCTGAATCAAAATCATACAATTCTCAAAATTCTTGCACCAGAAACCGCCAATCGCAGTATTTCCTCATCTTTCTGACACCGAAGCTATCGCATATCAGCAGTGAAAGTGGAATCACCTGGTCCCGGTTGCGGTTACACCACGTGGCGTAACATGTACCAACAGCAAGTGATTGGGTATGGCTAATACGCGATACCGGATCTGGAGCACCTCGCGACTCTGGGAGGTATGTCCGCCGGTGAGTCAACCGCGTGAGGTTATATCACAGTGGCATGCCATTGCCACGCGGCCTTGACCTAGACCCGCTATTCGACTGTTTCCGTGATCGATGAGCTAGGTTGAGGTCAGAGGGCAATGAGTGCTGTTTACAAATTCCCTGAAAGTGAGATCAATGCCAGGGGAAAGTAAGGGGGATGTAAAGTGCAGCGCATTTTCAGGAAGATTTTTTGAGAAACAATTGAAAATCGCATTAATGTCATTTTTTACATTTTTACTAAACTTATCTCGTCGAGACGTCGAGAGCTTCAAATTGACACCAAACTCGGTATATTTTGAATAATTTATTTTAACAAAACAATTGTTATTTTTATTATTCTTCTAGAATTCTATCAACGAGAGCTTTAATTTGATACCACACACGATAGTATTTTGATAAAAATATAAAAAGTTATGTTTATAAAGTTACTGGTTGAACTCATTAACGAACTTGAAGTCAGATTTTGGCTCAAGATCTTAAACATAAAATTTCAGTCCAAAATTCCAACGCGTTTTTAAATTATGCAACATCCATACAGACCGACAGACTAACAGACACACAGACCGACAGACCGACTTTTTTTAAAATTATGTTTGTTGGGTTTAGTAGGGTCTAAAACGTGAAGATTCACCAAAATCTCGAACTGTCAAAAATCATGATTACAATACGAGTACTTCCCTCTATTACATAGATCGGGGAAATTATCATAAAATTCAAGACCGGTAGATTTGGTCGACTTTTGGTTTGAAGACTACCAGTGACACTGCCCCCTCTCCCAACGAATAAAACAAGAAAGAGTTAAAACGGAATTTTGGAACTTCAGGGCGATTATTTGGACATAGAGCCTGGACTAAAACTATTGCTATCATGGGAACTATTCAACACCAGAAAATGAAATTTTAGAATATTCATACACAAGAAAATGCATTCAAATCTACAAAATACCTATGCATTAAAGATTAATTGGCAGTAAATTGCAACTATCTAATTTTATAGACGGAGAGCTAGCGGTCAAATTAGTGTGGACATTTTATAGTAGTGAAATTGAAGGGCTGGGGCCTTGCATACTTGCTAAAGAAGGAATGTCCAGTCTGCCAGTCCTGTGGCCGGATCAGGCATCTCCATGCGTGAGAAGATGGGGTTAAATAAAGTAGAATTTATATAAATTATTAGATCTGCCATTTGTACAGGTTAAAATAAACAATATTTCTTATTTATAAGAAATATTGACAAACCATTTCCCCTCCACCAAATGCTTGCCAGGACAACATTAAGTTATACATTACAGATGACACTTTATAACTGTCAAATATTGACAGGTGAGACAGGTGACACGTTGGCAAACTAACGCCATAATATGGCGACCATATAAGTCATAAGTAAGATATTAAATTTAGTAATTAAACGGAGGATGGCTTCAACACAGAAGAGTTTTCCTGTGAATGAATTTTTTGATTCAGGTGATGCAAATTTCTGTATTTGAATATTTTAGATTTTTATACTTATGTACCTATATTTTAAATGCGCATCGGATTGTACATATACATATACGTTTATAAGTCTAGATATGGCGGAAGGTTGTGTGCTAGCCACATCAGATTTTTTAAATTAATACTATCTACCACACCAACATCAACATAAAGTATTAATGATAGAGTCACCATATTAATCTTTGCAATACTTACTAACAATTTAAATATATTTCCCATATTAGAAGCAATTATTTTTTATTTGAAATGTTATTAATATATGCAATAATTTCTACAAGATATTCGTCAGTCATCATATATTTTTTCTATTTTACCTCTGTGGTTAGTGGTTGATTTCCTACTTGTTAGACTGAATCATCACCTTATTACAGCAAATAGGTTAAGAATCAGGAAATTAGCTTGATTTCTATCATCAGTTGACAGTTGCGGTTAAAAATTGCAACTATGTGAAACACTTTGCAGATTCAAGAATGTAGAGGATTTGAAAAGATAAAATTCAATAAAATTCTCATAACATCTATAAAGTATATTGCCGCTGTTCGCTGTTTGCTGTTTGTAGTATTCGATATTTTAAATTTGAATGAATTGTAATAGAAATGATAAAATAGTACAATATGTATACGTTTTCAATAATTAGAATATAATTAATGCTATTGAAATTTGAAGTAATAATGGTGCAATCATTGAAATGCTATAACTTATACCGTTTACTTAACCAGGTACGTTTATATTTCATCATTTTTTAAATAAGTATTCAAATCTTTCTTGATATAGTAGTTTCTTAAAGAAACTTATCTTGTAGTCTTGTATACATTAACTAAATTCTATTTGCCAAATGAATCAAATCTATAATATTTCCGATGTTGCAGTGAAGACAACTTAACTTACTATTTTTATTCATATTGCATTCTGTAATAGTTATACAAACACATTTAAAAGTGGTGAATTAGATCTATACCTACTTTAAGATTGAAAGAAACATAACTTGGTTTAGATACTATAAATTAACAAACTCTATTTACTATAATTAATTATAATGAATAGATTTGTATTTTATTTGATGCCCCTACCGAATATAACTTTTCTTATAAGTAAATATTATATTTTATCCAAACTCATTAAGTATCATATTCCAATTTTCTAGAATACTCTCTATTTTACTTTTTTTTATTACACTCTTTTCCCCACTACTACTACTGCCCAAAATCCAAAAACTCGTACTCAGCCGCATCTTAGCAATGCATTAAGTTGAAAAATACTGTAAAAATGTTTTCGTTGTGGGTAAACTGTTAGTTCATTATTGACTTTACGGTATTGTGTTTATAAACATGTAATAAAGAAAGAATGGATCTAGATGTGCCTTCTTAAAATTTGAAAAATAAATTTCTATCAGGAGATATAACCGTGTAAAGTTTGCATAAATTGGAATTTTTTTGAATTTCTCGCAATTTTTACTTCCTTGTACGAAGTAAGGAAGTATTGTAATCGCGAAAAATTTCGGTTCTCAGATTTTGACGGAAATATCCGTTTTGACCTTTTCTGAATCCATTATGACTAGTTTCGACGTGACGTCTGTACGTACGTACGTATGTACGTACGTACGTACGTACGTACGTACGTACGTACGGACGTATGTGTGTCGCATAACTCAAATACGGTTAGACGTAGAAAGTTGAAATTTTGTATTTAGGACTGTTATAGCATCTAGTTGTGCACCTCCTATTTTTGGTTTCAGTCTACAAACCGGAAGTAGTACTTTTTAAAAATATTTCGATAAATATTTAATTTTAGACAATTTTTTTTATTTTAAATGAAAGATTATGTGATTATTACCTACAATCGGTATTTTATAAATATTTTTGTATCTGCTATCATTTAAAAATAATTAAAGTATATATTTATAATTTATAGTATTTCGGTATCTTGTAGTCCATGATCGATTAACATTTGTTACTACGTAAAATTTAAATGATTATGACATGACAGTGACAATAGTAAAATATGCTTTATATCTTCTTCTGCAGTTTAAATCAAATGACTAAAATATATTTGTGAGTATTAGTATAATAAGTTAAAAGAATTTTTAATATTATTTTACATTTTAGTTATTAAGAAAAGTATGAACACACAAGGCGTACAAGGAAGTCATGTGGTGTCCACGTCAGATTTTTATATTCATGTTCAAATTTTTAATAAAATTTTAAAAAGGTACAACTGTTTAATTGATTCTATAAGTAGGTAGCCTTGTTGAAATACAATTTTATTTTTTAAGTACAATAATTTATTGTACTGGCCACAAAACACTCGCTACATAAGTACGTTTTGAGGTACCTCATCTGTAATAAACATTTTTATATCTTTCGTTGTAATGTTAAATTTCTTGTAAATAAGCTAAATGTGTCTATTTTGTTATTTTTATTTACAAATTAAACTGCTTTACGGTATGAAAACGCGCCGCTCATAAAGTCAAAGGATCACCTAATTCAATTTCTTCACACCTGTCACGTGAAATCATTTAAGGCTTCAAACTTTACTTGCTTTCTATTCAATAGTTTCCGCTAGTCATTGCCGATGACTAACAGACAGACAGTGACAGTTACGAGTTATGCTACGTACCTACGTAACAGATCGGTTCAAATCTATTTCCTTGTAAATCATCGTCTAACTACTAGTGGTTTTATTGTGCAATATGCAATAGGAAAAATGCAAAGGAAACTTTAAATGGAAACTCCAGAACTATTTGATTTCTGTTTTCGTTACGTGAAAATGATGAACTGAATTTCTATTGTTTACTTGGCTATTGTATTGTTTAAAATTAATTTATAGGAAAATCCTTTTATATAATGCGAAGGGGATTTTTTTGCAAAAAAAACCGACGAATGATTCGCGATAATTATCCAAGGACGAAACTCCTGGAAGTATAATTTTCGCAGGATGTATATGTAAATAAACCGGAAATTTGTTCTTTCAAAAATTTTGCTCTTAATTGCATGAGGTATTCTCTTCTTAGTAGCTCATCTTCATCACGAAAAATTCCTGGGGCAGATAATGAGTTCTGATAAGGATGGGTCTATCCTGTATCTGTATAGGGATTTGAATTTAGGATTTAGGCAAGTTCATTTTCTATATCTCACAGCCTTCTGGATTAAATGGTTAATCAATACACAGTATTTCGTAACCGGTAAAAATAATGTTGCATAATCAGTCATTCCTAGCATTCTTTCATAAAAACTGAAATAAATATTTGTGCTTTTTTGCACATATGTTTATTTTGAATGACACATTCCAAATATGTTGATATTTTTTGTGAGTACCTACTTTAATTAATTAATTAATTTTGCCATCATATTTAATTTAAAAATTGTTAAAATAAAATTTTGAATAAGCTCAATTGTTAATTTTTTTTTAAATCTCAGTGCTAGACAATAATGTATAGCCATTCAAAATAAATGACAAACTTCAGGTAAACTTGGTTTGTTCTTATTTCCAATAAATAATTTATAAGCCCATTGAATTCACGTCCAGTAAGCAAAACCATTTTATTTACCATTGAGAGATCTTGATCTTATCCTAAGAATATCGCGAAAATTTTAAGAGAAAATCAAAAGCAACACTGTGTTTAACATAATACGAAAAGAATAACATATAATTTCTGTTATAATACCTATCAAAGGGCAGATAAAATATGTTTATTACTTCTTATAACTTGTAAACGAGCGTTGAGATCAGAAATATTGGCATTCATACGTATTTATAAGATAGGTTAATTACAATTTGAAATAAATATTTTATATTAATTTATGTTAAATAATAAATATGAAATACCTGTAACTACTGTAATATACATTTATTTATTAATTAACATTTTGAAAGTATTCGAAAATAACAAACAGAGTATAAATGACTAATAAGAAATAAAAAATAACATTATTTTCAATAACACACATGTCAATCACATCGCAATTTGAAATTAAAATATTGATGGATGACTAACACACACGAATAGTACCTATGTAACATAATTATTTATGAATCCTAATATGGCTAAAATATTCAATCAATACAAAAAATTCTAGAAATTTTTTCACTCATTGTGATGTTTACAAATACCTCAGTATTGTTTTAAATTTTACAATTATCTGAAATGTTCTAAAAAATATAAATCACGTAAAGAAAACAAAATACCACAAACAATAACTTTCTTACAAATACAAATTATCCTTAAATTTAGAATGACTCACTTATTCAATAATTCTTAAACCGTTTTCAAAACGTTAATAATTAATAGAAAACTTGCAATAGAAATAATAACAAGAGTCTTGAAAAATATCTTAAAGAACTGTAGGAATTGCAGTATAAATAACACATAGGACACAAGGATAAAGGACATGTAAGAGAGAATTCGCGAATGTAGTGTTCTATAACTTCTATAAACGTATCTATAGTAGGTAACTTATAGACAGATCTCCAAAAATGCAATTCTGGGCAAATCTAAAATTTCTAAAAATGTCTTATAGATTTTTATAAATTTATAGACAGCTACTGACTCACCATAAGGACTTATCAAAATATTGACATTGTCAAAAATACTAAAAAATGAATCATAATTAGCAGATTTTACAATTTGCAAACCAATTTTTAGAAGAATATTATTATTGTTGAGAATCTAATGAAGGTACCTACTTTACTTAAAATTAGCTTCATAGTTTATAAATGTCATCTTGATACTTGACTGGAAATAGCTTGGAAATGCTTGGAAACAGTGTTATAATTATAAATATTTTAAAACTAATAATTACTATTCTGCCGGGCTAAAAGCAAGAAGGTCGTATTTGACATTTTCATGAAAAATCAGTTATCGTATCTACATGTTCAACTTATATTTTACTATCTTTTCCACTTGGTTTGGATATACAAATTTACGACCACAAATCAAAAAAATCAGTGTAACTCAAAGAAAATTCCTACAAATTGCTACAACCTTTTTCCAAATATTCTAAACTATATTTTTAATTTTTGTATTCAATAAAAGTATTGCTCAACAGGAGTCTCATATTTATTTGTAAGAAAAATTAAACAAAATGTAAAAAACTCTATAAATCAAAACTAGTTTATGTAGATACGATCTTTTTGGTTAGCCGACAGTATTATTTTCCTTAAACTGTAATTTTGTTTTCCTTTTTCTGCTTTTGGCTATATTTCTTAGTCCTCGCTAAATATCTTTAATATAGATTTAAAGATTCCATCAGATGTCAAATGTTATAGACATGCAGTCAGAATTCCATTTTATCGAGATCTATAATAGGACTGTCAGTTACGGATTTTCTATAACTTATAGATCTATAATTATAGAATTTTAAGATAATGAGCATCCAGTTTTTTATAATAATTATTGCCAGAACTAATAAACATGGAACATGACAGATATTTTATTCAAATTGGGTTATTTATTGTCTTTATTTATTGTTTTTGTTTGTAGAAGATCACCTATTGATGAATACAATTTTTTAAATAGGTTGTGTAACTAATAAAATTTTAAACATCTTCTAATTTCAGTTTTCTTGTTTTACGTACAAATATAACTAACTTAAATAAATCACAGCATAGAAGTTTTAAAAGTGATGTAAACATTTCATATTCTAATTAAAATTTTGTTGGTGAAATCATAAAAATGTCAAACATGCAAAACAACATCTCGAAAACAATAACTTCTTGCAAAATATCGTTGTATTTTCTTAACGTGATTCACAATCTCTCGAAGCGATTGCAAGGCGTCGATTACTTCAAAACTCAAAATAGTTCACTTATGTCGCAGTAAAATATTTAAAACAATTGTCAGCCGATAACCGATATATTAGCCATCGAAGCAGCCTACGGCCCGCAATTCATCATAGCCAACGTGATTCAGATGACGGGCACGCAAATGTGTAGCAGTGAATAAAACAATGAGAATTATTAATTACAAATGGACAATTAAAACTACAGAGTTGTACTATGAGACATACGTTGTTTTATGGATCTTCTACGCCCATAGAAAAATCTGTTGTGGGTGGAACATTTAATTGTGTCATTGGAATTGTACGAGACATCGGAAATTGATAGCATTTGCATATTACGTTTATAAAAGTTTTTGCAATTACCAGTGGCGTACATTTTGTAGAAAATGATTTTCCAGGATTGTTAAATTCAGGAAATATTTTATTTAGATAATAACACACTTGTATAAAGTAAGCAAACAAAACACAATTTTATCGCTTTGACAGCGGATAAAAAGAAAGGTAACTTTTTGCCAGTGATAAAACATTATTTACCTACCTTTTTCTTAACAACCAAGCAATAAACAAAACACTAAAATGTTACTTGCTTCATATTTCTAATATTTATAAGTAAAATGATTAGATTTTGGAAATATTTTTGAAGAAAAACTAAAGGAGTCGTTAAATTATCTCGTTGAATTACACTCCAGCATTTTATTTTCTCAAAATAAATTTCTGTTTGACATTTCAGCCTTGTTACCTGACAGCAATTTGAAAAGAAAAATTGTTTAATAAAATCACAACACCGTAGCTGGAGTGATTTTATTTTAAAACAATTTTTCGAGGCAACTAGGTTTAAATACAAACAAAAATGTTTGTATCGTACATAATTTTTAAGTCAAAAATATTTCTTTCCGATTTTCAAAAAATGTTTCAGTGTCAAAATATTAATTACTAAGAATATTAATTACCTATACAAGTAGAACACATTTAGCTAATTGCTAAACAAGTTTTTCGTGATTAAACTGTATGGCCTATAGCCTTCAATAAAATAATATTTAATTATAACCTATACTGCTGTACTGAAGAAATAGTTTTTACAAAAATTTGATACAAATGTTTTCCTTTGCTTGAATTTTGAGATTTTAAGAATCCTGTTTACCTTTTAAAATCCAGCATAAAATAAACTAAAACTAACGTAGCGAGTGTTTTGTGGACCGTACAAGAATGGTAAAATTTTATTTCAACAAGGATTATGTACTTAAAGGATCAATTAACACTTGTCTTTTTAAAATTTTAATTAAAAAAATTATACATGATTATAAAAATTACGATAAACTGTTAAAAATTTCCAATTTATGCAAACTTTACACGGTTATATCTCATGATAGAAATTTATTTTTAAAATTTCAAAAAGCCCAATCTGTAGATTCATTCTTTTTCTATTAAATGTAGGTATATAAAAACATTATTTTGAAATAAATAATAAAATAACAGTTTACCCGCAACGAAAACACTTTTACAGTAGAAAATGACATTGTATTGCTAAGATGCAGCAAAGTACGAGTTTCGGGCTGTTTTCCTAAATCTAAAACTGTTTCTAAATTATGTCAGTTTTTTGCGATGATTGCGCAATACTCAAATTTATTTTAGTAGGTGTGAATACGGTCTTCGTACGCAAGTCTTGAACTTTGTGCAAATATCCGATACAATGACCGGCCGCAAAAAATGTGCTCGTCATTTTAAAGCAAACACCATAAAATCAAACAATCAGATAAACTCTTGTCCAAAGTTCAAAAAACACATAAAACCAAATTCCCTATTCTCCGTTCACACACCCACAGATTGTGCAGTTTAACGGAACTACAAATTACGTCAAATAGCAAAAAGTCGGCAAACACTTGTCGCGTTCGCCGAAATCGGGCGCGATTCGCGCGAACCTCACACCATCGATCAGCGTGACGTCACGCGTGGCCTAGGTCAGAGCGTGACGTTCAACTTGTGACGTCAGGCGCAGCACTGTCACTTTGCGCCGCGAGATGCCACCACTGGCAGGCGTGACCTAGTTTTTGGCGCGCTCTTGCTGTTCCTAACCTAAAAACCAAATTGAGTAGTTTGTCCAACGACCGGTAGAGAACACACTGTCACTGTCGAGGATATTTCGAGCGACGTGGTGCGCATTTGTTTTAGACTGAGATGGAATTATTCATGAGCGAGAGCATGCGCTATAGAGGAAAATAAACTGATTTTCATATATTTATTTATAATAGGATACACATGACCTTATCCGACTATGCATTTAAAATGCAAAACATTTTCTTAAAACATGGAATGTTTTATTAAACTATTAAAAATAAAATCAGAAAGGCGTAATCTTAATTATTTATTTATGATAAATATTTTAATAATTAAAATAATCTACTCACCACTTAAGTATCTTGCGTGTTAAGATGTATCTGAAAAGTAAGGAAATAAATTAATGACTTTTTAATTAACTTCTTACAGGAAAAATATGGACGTCTAACAAATTCTAACAATATTTTTAACATACGTCAAATATATTAATATGACTTATTTAATATGTGTAATGCACTTTTCATTTAAAGAACAAGGTAATTAGTATAAAATTGTTGAGGGTCACTGACTAAAGCATCTACATGTGATTCAAGATTAGTGCTATGGAAAACATTATAGGTTCAGATAATCAAAGAAATTACAAATAACTTTTTAGATACCTATTATTTATTATTTATTTTGATGGTAATCATTCAACGGAATAAACTTCCAATAACAGAATAGTGGAATCCAACCACTAAAGCCCAGTGGTAAAGAGTCGATTACTATGGGATCATTAGTTTTCAACTAAAAATTGAAGAAAATTTGAAATTTTCGAAATAACTAAGACCTAAGATATTTTTGAATAGTTTAAGGATGCTCTCTCTTTGTTCTAATGCCAGTTTTGTTAGTTTTTTAAAAAATTTTTATGTGCCTGGCTAAACAAAACATGGCTTATTTTGTAAATATATTAAATGTATTTTATTTTTAATACGATACTAGGTAGGTATATAAAAAGTTAAAAAAGTGACATTAAAACAAAAAGAAGCTATTGGAAGACATACTTATTTATTTAAAAAAAATTATTATTTAAATTAATTTTATGAGGATAACTGGGATAACTGCATATTGTTTTTGTCATTTTAAGACTGGTGTTGATCAATTTTAAAAATTTTCTGGGTTCGAAAATGCATAATGAATTTATTTATTCCAAACCCAAACCCAACTTTTTGATTCAAATAATTTCAACACCGTATTTTGTTTTTGTATTAAAAATAGACAAGAGCAATTTTTTATTTAACATAACAAATCTGTAACTTCGTAATTAATTTACAGGGTTACACCTCAATTTTATATTTTTCTGAATAAAACTGGACCTAAATAATTAATAAGTGAAATTTTGTACACCAGTATAATAACTGTTTTAAAAAAATATAATTTCTCGTAAGTATGTCTAAGCACACTTATTTATATTATATTACGATATAGAAATAGAAATAGAAAACTGTTCATAAAGGAATATTTCAGAAGTCGTTATGAGTTCCGAATGATTTGACTATTATAATTATTGTACAATTTGACATTTGTTTAATTAGATTTACTCATGGTCTACATGACAAAGAATGTAAACCCACTTAAATTTCAATGACTCTTAAAAATATTTATAACTATTTTGTTACTATTTTAATCACTGTAGCATAAGACCTCTGAATGTATGAATGAACATGACGTTCACTCCAGTCTTCAAGGAACTATAATATAGTAACATTCTTTTACATTACACAAGCAACAATCGCCTACGAAATCTGACATATAGGTAATTTAAATATAGAAGTCGATGAGTAAGATATCATTTCGCGGTAAATAATTTTTTCTGGTGAGTGACCGTCTTAGCAGGCGACCACCCACCCAGCGGAGTAATTCGGGTGGCGCCGACTCTTACTAAGTAACTCCGGAAGTCGAGAAGTTCTTACATGGTCATCGTCATCGGAGATTGAGAAAGAAGTATGTGTTGGAGAATATTTGAGATGGGGGACTCAGAGTAGAATGATTAATCCGACCTTGGAATATAAGTAGATTTGAGTTTTTATTAGTTTAGTCTAGACTGGGGCTTGAAAAAATGATTTATTAATAATTCTGAGATGTTAGAAAAACTATTAAATGCAGCAGTTTTTGTTTGTCCCACTCTGGAGACCCACTTGCTATTCAATTTTAGTTTTCTGCAAAATATTTATTTTGTAGTACGAAAACATTTATAAGAGAAACTAATACTAGAATAAAATCATTTTCTCACGTAAATTTATTATTGATCTACATACAATCTAACGAAATTAATTTTGTACCATAAACAAAAACATAATAAAGTTTTAAAAATATATAATAAAACAGTAGAAATAGGTAGAGGTACATCAGGAATAAGTACGTTTTAAATTCGTATTTTTATTTAGGTATCTTAATGGCTAAAGAATTATTAAAATCCTTGAAATAAATATAAGTTATTTGAATGACCATAGATTTTTTTATTGTAAAAATAAATATAGCTAGCTAAATACAGCATCATAATATTTTCATTTTTGTGTAATACTTGATTTATTGCACTTGATTACCTATTTGTATTCTTTATTAAAAAAAAATTAGCAGGAAAAAAAAAACAAATACAAATTAAGATAACCGTATGCATTAATAAATTTAAAATAAGTATCTACCTACTAATAGATACCAAGTTAATTTCTCAGCATTTTGTTGTCATCTTCAATGTGTTACAAACGATATGTATGGTATGAATAGTTATCTGTTTCATTAAAATCTATTACATAAAATATATTCTGCATAAAAATAGGATATTTTTCGTAATATTCATGTACAATTTTTTAATCAAAATTTTAAAAAGGCACAGCTATAGATTTATTCATTCTCTATTAAATCCTTGTTGAAATACAATTTTACCATTCTTTGGCCACAAAACATTCGCTACTTTAGTACATTTAATGCTGGATTTTAGGTAGTAAACGAGCCTCTTAAGATATGTTTCTTTAATTTAGGCAACGTCGGCTACTCACCTCAACTAGTGAGTAAATAAAATAAAAAGACATATTAGCTAAAACTTGCAACCCACAATACTTCCTCGTAATGTTTGTCATTCAAATGAAGGAATTAAAAAAATATAATTTTTTTTTGTAGTTGAGAAATAATATTTATATTTGCAGCTAACTCTTAAATACAGATAACCTTTTTTAGTAAAATCTTAAAAAGATTTAAATAATATCATTCTTTTTAATTTAATAACTATTTCCTGCTACAAATCGTCAAAGTACAAGATTATTTCACCTGATACTCTATTCAGAAAGACAGAGAATATCAATACCACTACCGGAATGGGTAATAATCTCAAACCAGATGTGAAACCGTGAAAGTGTCAACTGTCGCGCCTTTCGAGTCAGTGTCTCTGTCTGTTAAATAGTGAATCAGCGATCGAGAATTCCAACAGAATTTCATCAATGAATTACGCTAACTTTTATTTTGTTGTGAAATATAGTAGGCTTTGCTGCGGTCACAGCCCGATTTTGCGTATTTTTATCTAAGATATTTTAGTACAGGCTATTTTTGGATTATATTTGAGTTCATACGTAGATATTATTTTTAAACGGATTTGATGTGATTTGATAATGGTTTTCTGTAACGATTTAATTTTATGCAACATTGGCGTTTTGTCAAATATTTTGTAATGAAGTATGCTTCCGCTAATTTTATAAATAAACAGCAATTTTACTGTTATTTTATGTATATGGTAGCAAAAAAGTTTAAAGAGAGACAACTAGACTGGTGGGGACACATGAATGAAGCCAGACCAGTGAGACAAATTTGGATGACGAACGTGAAAATGAAAAGAGATCGTGGAAGACCAAAAGACAACTGGGATGACACAGTACAGAAGATTCTAAAGAAGAGGAACGTGGCAGTCCACGAAGCAAGAAAAATGGCAAAAAACAAGAAACAATGGGCGAATTTTATGCACAGTTAAAACCAGAACACCCTACACCCTATGGCAAATGGGTATACGACTATATACATATATATATATATATATATATATATATATATATATATATATATATATATATATATATATATATATATATATATATATATATATATATATATATGTTTAACTTTCTTTGTTACAGTGTACGAAAATAGAGATTCCTTGTTTTATAAGGCAAACCACTACTTTTATGGCATAAAGACAAGAGAAAGCTTTTTGAGGGTCTAATGTAAGACACCCGAATTTCAACACACACAATACACATTATGGAAACTGCCTGCTCCAAATATAAGATTGACCAAAAATTTTAAGATATCGAAACTAAAATAAAAATATAATAAAATTCCTCGTTTCTCCATTTTTGCGTTTTGAGTTACGTACCTATGCCTTTAATCTACAATATCAATATTAAAATTAGATTTACAGGACGCGAAAAATTTAAGGTAGTATATCCATAGGTACAATATACAACATTCATTACAAGTTATAGAATTTGGATAAAATTTAAAATTCATGGGTAACCGTAGAAATAATAAAGAAAATTGAATTTAAAGTTGACACTTAAACGCGATAAAATGCATAGGTATATACAGAGGTTAGCAGTAAGTAGTTTTACTAAACGATTAGAAAATATTATATCATAACAACTCAACACATGTTTGGAAAACGAATATGTTATTCTTTAATATTTGAGTTATGTTAAAAAAAAAAAAACTATGCGTCAGCACAATAATTGTTGAGAAAAAATTATATTTTTGACGTCATATTGTATTTCAGTGTAAACTTTTAATTCAATTATATTTTTATTTCCACGTATATCTATGATTTGTAATTTACATCCAAATCTACGATTTTTAATGAAATATTTCTTATTATTTCTCGTATTATTTCAAACCGAAATCATGCACGTCTATGACCGACGAATTTCCTACCTTCATAATAATCAAATCACAGAATGTATTATTATATTAAAATTTTTAATTTCAGTCATAGAGGTCTAAAGACAATATTAAAAGCATAAATTAAAACAATTTTTTTACATTCACCTACACATAATTATGATTGTACGGTGTATAACTTTATGCATTTTGGTTTTTAGTTCTGTAATATTTTATGAACAAAATACCTACAACGTTTCGATACATGGTGTTCGTCTACCCTAATATTTTCCAGCGTTACAGAGGTGTACGCCTCCTACGTTTTCTTTAATTATAATTGAAATATATGATGCTTTTACATATGAGTGTATAAACAAAGTATGTCTTAATGCTTCTATATTTTTTTTCTTTGGCCTAGGAATTTCAAGTAAAAAAAATTTAAAATGACGTTTTTTGCGGGTTTTTGTCATTATTTGATAATATTTTCCTCGATCACTATAAATGGCAAGAAAAAAACAAAAAGCATGCAGCTAAGCTTCCTTTTTCGAATAATTTTTGTTTTACTCAATTTCTTTAAAAAATACACAAGTTATTATGGGAATCTGGAGCCATGTTTACAGTAATTTGCAACTTCAAAATGACATTGCATAGCTAGGATGCGGGAAAGTACGAGTTTCGTGCTGGTTTCGGGCAGCCGAAGTAGTGGGGAAGAAAGTGAAATAGAAAAAAAAGTAATATCGAGAGTGTTCTGGGAATTCGAAAAAATGGTAGACGAGCCTCTTAAACTTAAACGTGTATTTTCATCAGGTAGTAATACAATATCTAAAAAATATAACGTAAATGAGAAATATGAAATAAATTTCTAATATAAAACATTTTTTTGATGTATTAATTTTCGTGCAGTTGGACATATCTATACGAAACAGACATATAAATTATTATTATTATTATTGCAGATAGGTATTATCTTTCCTGACAAAATCCCTTCAAATCGACTGATGATTTGCGGTATATTTTCAAAAGAGCAATAAATTAAAAATTTCTGAGCGCATAAATAAGTAAGTAACAAATAATGGCACGTATTAAAAAAATATCAAACATAAAAATTTTGGTGGTCACTGATTTACAAACCACCGAAAACATTTTCAACACAATAGATATTCTGTACAAAATAAATGTATAATCATCATAATATTGAACTTGTCGAAACTTCGCTTACGCTCAACAAGAGACTCTCTTTGCAGTTTCGTTTTTAGTTATTAGTTGAGGTGATTCGTAGTTCATGTATCATCTCTCAAGGCTTGGATGATTTTTAAGTGTATTACATTCATTGTGACGTGAAATTACCTACAAATTACCTTCCTACAGACTACTTATCTATTTATTTATCTAGTGTTTTGAAGTTAAGTGGTGAAGTGATTTATTGATTTCTGGATTTAGATTTCAGGCTACATTAAAGGTATTTTACTTTATATTTGACTTTTTTGAGGTTACAAAACAACGATTAAGATTGAAGCAAGATTACAAACGTTTTTCATAAATGTTAATTGCAACTGTAAATATTATCACTATTCACAAATTAGTTTTATAAGATCGCGTGAAGATATAATAATATTATTAATGTTCTATATACTATGTAAGCCGGTAACTAGTCAATAAATTATTATTGCTGGTGTTGCATTTTTAATAAGTTTAATGATGTTATTTACACAGCAATTGAATATGAAATAGACAAATAAAATGGAACGCCATACTACATTATGTTTAATAGGTACGTTATGTTATTTATTTTGACTTAAGAGAGTTTTAATAAAGTATAAAATTATTAAAAGTAAATTAATTTGTAACAGTGGAAGAAACCGGGAATATTTTTCTCGGGGTTTTTGTTCAATTCTGATATTCCCTAAAAAGTCAACGCTGAAATAATGTTATATGACCAGTGGCGTAGCCAAGAATTTTTACTAAAGGCGGAAGAGGGCATGACCACCCCAACATTTTTAAATAGCAATCATTATCGAGTTTCATCTTATTTTAAAGGTAATTAAAAAAGAAACAAATCTACATAAACCAAAACCCGATATTTAAATTCTTTCAAGAATATACAGGGTGAGTCACCGAAATGCCCGTCTTTGATATCTCCCTTGTCGTTAAAAATACAGCATAAATTTATTAACAGAATTTTTCGTCTACTCAAGGAGCATAACTAAAAATTATTTTCACATATACAGGGTGTTGCATATTGACTTGTCAATAATTGTTCGTCTTTTTTTAAATGAAACACTCTATATATTTTTATATATTTTGAATTGTATTTTATTTACCTATACGAACATATAAATTTCATTTTAGTTTTTCGCGGCGTTGCCAAGTTATTCAATTTTTTCTCTAAAAAATGCCAAATACACGTATTGTTTTATAAAAGCGTACTGAAGTTATTTTAATAGTAAAAATTAAGAATTTTTTTTCTGTACAACTGTAACTATACTCTTTGTTCTGACATAGCTTTTTACCTCTCGCCTAGAGAGGTATAGGGATCGTGAAAAAATTCGATGTCGAGATTTTTGTCAATAAGCATGTTTTAGCACCTTTAGAACCTATTTTGACTATTTTCACGATGATGTCTGTGTGTGTGTGTGTGTGTGCGTGTGTGTGTCTGTATGTGCGCCTACTATAGTCTTTCGTTCTGATTCATTATCTCAAATTCTACTGTACATAAAATTCGAATATTTTGCAATATACATTTATATATGTTAATGAAGAGCTGATAAGATTTTGGTAAAAATCTGCCAACCGGAAATGGTATTTTCTTGAAGCATTTTAACATTTTTTGCAAAAAATATAGAAAATACTGCGATAGTTACAATTTGTCATTCGACATTTGAAAGAACAAATTATCTTTTACAATATTTATTTAAAATCGTTTCTATATCTCTTACCAATAAAGGAAAATTAATTTTCAAAAATTTGTAATTTTACCTACCACGATTTGTAAATCATAATATAGGAACAAAATTTAAAAACAAAAATGAAATGTCAATGTGATAGATGAACAGACGTATACACAGTTTCTGAAATTTTGGTGACACCATTTTTAAATATAAATATATTATTAACTGGGTTTGAAACTTAGAACCTATAGGAGCCGAAATATAATAAATTAAAAATTGACTGAATTCCATTACGTTTTTATCTTTTTATCTTTCCATTAAACGTATTCAGTCAAGAAGTATCACCGATTCATTATTATTATTATCACTGGATATAAGGTAATAAAAATAAAAATTTTATTTACAAAGACCTAATTTGATTTCAATGCCAATAGGAATCGGTACTTTGCTTGAAGAACTATAACAAAAATTACAAAAAGTAGCCTAACCAAATCCAAATTCACATATTACAGTGTCAAGGCGGGAGGTCATGTGCTGGCCACAACAGATTTTTTTAAATGTTATTATACAGGGTGTTCAATACAGAGAATCAAAATTACTCACTTTCAAATGGCTATAACTCGTCATTTTCAAATGGAACACCCTATATTTTATTATTCTGTTGTGTGTATTTTTGCATATTCTTATGTTATAAAAGGTGTCCTATGCCTAAAAACATTAATTTCGAATTTAATTAAATTAATGTTTTTAGGCATAGGACACTATATATAGTGGCTTAACACTCCCGTTTGAGTAGCGCCGCTTCTCATGAAGCTTTCTAGATCCTTTTATCGGAGGGGATCAGTCTCCATATTCTCCACATTCTCTTGCTCTATTTACCCATTCATCTTGGTGCAGTCAGAATCTCGATCCGTGCGGCGATCTGTGGTTTCAACCACAGCGGCAGCGGAGATATTCTTTATGCAACCAGGACTACATTTAAGGTGAACAAGTGGGTAGCTTGTAACACCCGAGTGTGATTGAATGCCAGACCTTGGGCATGTTTAGTTTTACGACAAATCACACATTGTCGCCCGACGGAGACTCGATCCATCGATCTCACGTTGACTGACGTCACAGCACGTTAGCCGACGATAGCCAGTTAAGACGCTGGACAACGCTGTCTTTCAAGAATTTAATTTTAATTAATTTTTTTTTCACGTTTATTACGGTTTTTATAACAAATGTTCAAATGCGAGATCGAACGCTAGTGATCTCCCAAATTTTCAATTTTTTTCTTCATTCGTTCAAAACTTAAAAATCTGATGTGGTCAGCACAAACCTATCGCTATACTTACTTTATTCTTTTTATTTATTATACCTACAAATTTATTAATATATAGGTACTACTACTTAAATATTTTATTCATTTTATTTAAACTGCAGAAGAAGATATAAACGATATTTTACTATTGTCACTGTAATGTCATAATTATTTAAATTTTACGTAGAAACAAATGTTAAACGATCAAAATACTAAATTACAAGTTATACCTATATTAAATAGTGATAGCAGTTACAGGAAAATTTATAAAATACCGATTGTAAATAATTAGTGATGCGTCGAGACGAGACGAGACGAGATTTTTCACTTCTCGTCTCGTCTCGTCTCAAATTTAAAATTTTGATCTCGTCTCGATTATTTCTCGTCTCGATTATTGTTATCTCGTCTCGATCTCGATCTCGTCTCGATTTCTCGACCATTTTTACTAACAATTTTTTTTGCCGATTTATATTAAAAGTGCAATTTTTGACAGATGACAGTCTGTGAAATGTCACTTTTAGTGCCTAGGTAATTAAATTATTTTTTTCAATACCACCACCGTAAACGCCACCTTTTGTCTCTATTACTAGAGACGAAGGTGAGGTAGCTCTGACCGGTCAGTACATTTTCCACCTAGAAAGAAAAAGTACTTTTCCTCCCGCTTTATGTGGGATTCCAATTTTCTTTTCTTCCCTAGGGAGTAAAAGTACTAACCGGTCGGAAATATCACACATTCATCCCTAATAATAAAAAATTTAATCTAATAATTTAACATGGTTAATGTCAGTAAAATAATAGATCTATGTTGACAGGTTGAATTGACAATTTAGTTGAGTTTGACTATGACAATAACAAATAGACGAATAGGTGGAAAAAAATTAAAAATTGTTGAATAAAGTATAAATAATTTTAAAAATTCGAGAAATCTCGACGAAGATGTCGAGATTCGAGAATCTCGACATTGTAATCTCGTCTCGAACATTTTTTACAAAAATTAGTCTCGTCTCGACGAGACGAGAAATTCGAGACGAGACGAGACGAGATTCGAGAAATTCTCGTCTCGTCTGCATCACTATAAATAATAATCACATACTCTTTCATTTAATATAAAAATTGTCTTAAATTAATTATTTATTGAAATATTTTAAAAAAATTACTAGGTAGTTCCGGTTTATGAATTGGTACCAAAATACAATTGGTTTATTGAAAATCGTATTTAAACCTTAGATATAAAATTTGGTATTTAAATGTTTGATCGTTATCGTTTTCGAAAAAATTGTAACATACAAACGAACGAACACACACACGCACACACACAAAGACATCATCTCAAAAATGTGTAATTCGTATTCTAAAACGTGCTTATCTGCCAAAAACTCACACTCGAAAATTTTGAACAATCACAATACCTCTCTTATAGAACATGAGGCGAGAGGTAAAAATAATTTTCCTCCGATTTCCTCAATCAATCTTTCCTCATGCCTTATTCACCGCAACTATGTACTGCTTATCACTTATCAGTGAACCAAGCGTCGCGCTATTTGCGTGAGATTAACAGCTGTATTAGGTAATCCATTGAGTGTGTTTAATTTCGCGGAAGAGGCTCTGGGCGCCAGTTTTCCGCGCCATATTGATCCGAGGCGGCGGCGGCGGCGGACGGCGGCGCCAGCGTCGAAGAGTCGGATGTCGGGAGCATCTCCGGAAATGCGTCAACAGTAAACAATTGCCTGGCGGTTATGTAACGCACACTAGATTTTATATCGCGAGGCTGTTGATGATGATTCAGAAAAGGAATATTTTATGCAATTGGTTTTGAGATAATTCAAATAACTTTAACTGCTTTAGCATGTGGTAATACTATCAGTTTATTTTAATTGAAAAGATTTCAGTTACATTTGTTTTTTGCAATGAATATTTAATATCAAATATAATGGGCTACTTGTATGATTATTTTTTATTAATTTTTGAAAAGAGATAAAAAGCCCAAAAATAATTAATGAAAATTAAATAATATGTGGTGTGACATAGAAATTTGCCATACCTATGTCAAATTCAAAATAATGACGTCACAACAAAATTTCTTTCTTAAATTATTAAAAACATACAATTTTTTTTAAATAAAATTTGTATTTTTACTTATGTTTTAGACCAAACATTAAGTTCATAGTGTTAAAAATCTCATTTTCAGTACAATGCAAGTAGGTAGCCCATTAGTTAAAAACGTATTTTCTGGATATCAATTATATTAAATTTTAGTTAGTAATACAGATCATATCACAGCCTTTATATTAAAAATAGTCTATTAAATTTAATTCATTATCAGCAGTCCCTGTTTAATTTTATATTTCATAAATAATAAAATAAATACGACATTATTAAAATAAAAAATCTATAATTTACATTATAGGTAGGTATAAGTACCAAATTTTATATCAGGTTTAAATACGATTTTCAATAGACCAATTGTATTTTGGTACCAATTCATAAACCGGCAGTAGTATTTCGATAAATAATTAATTTAATACAATTTTTTTATTTTAAATGAAAGATTATGTGAATATTAACTACAATCGGTATTTTATTAATTTTTCTGTATCTGCTATCATTTAAAAATAAATAAAGTATGCACTTATAATTTAGTATTTCGATGATAATATTTATTTAAGAATTTAACTAAATGTTGGTGCTGTTATAAATAATTATTAAGTTGTAATTAATTTATATAAATTGTTAATAGATTTTCCTGATTTTGTTTCAAATCGAATTTAATTAGTAGTAGCATAATTAAATTTGTAGTCATCAGCTATTACTGTTTATGTAAATGTAATCTATCTTCAAGAAATTAATTGGACTGATTTTGAGTTTGAAATATAGTAAAACAGAACAGATTTATCAAAAACAATTAAACTTTTGCGATTAAAAACAAATAAATAAACATTAATGCGTAATCAATGTCGGTTCGGTTCATAGTTATTTTATAATAATTATGGCATAATAGTCGATACAATGAGATACAATGATACAGAGTTTTATATGTACAAGGTTCAAGGCCAACAAAATCATAGTTTATTTATAAGAAACTTGTTTATATATTTTGATAATACACCTGTTCAGCACTTGACTTTGAATAGAGTTATCGACTCGCTTATTTCAATTATAACCAGTTTTCATTACCAAAAAACACATTTAAAAATCTGTTGTGGCCAGCACATGACCTCCCGCCTTGACACTGTAATATGTGAATTTGGATTTGGTTAGGCTACTTTTTGTAATTTTTGTTATAGTTCTTCAAGCAAAGTACCGATTCCTATTGGCATTGAAATCAAATTAGGTCTTTGTAAATAAAATTTTTATTTTTATTACCTTATATCCAGTGATAATAATAATAATGAATCGGTGATACTTCTTGACTGAATACGTTTAATGGAAAGATAAAAAGATAAAAACGTAATGGAATTCAGTCAATTTTTAATTTATTATATTTCGGCTCCTATAGGTTCTAAGTTTCAAACCCAGTTAATAATATATTTATATTTAAAAATGGTGTCACCAAAATTTCAGAAACTGTGTATACGTCTGTTCATCTATCACATTGACATTTCATTTTTGTTTTTAAATTTTGTTCCTATATTATGATTTACAAATCGTGGTAGGTAAAATTACAAATTTTTGAAAATTAATTTTCCTTTATTGGTAAGAGATATAGAAACGATTTTAAATAAATATTGTAAAAGATAATTTGTTCTTTCAAATGTCGAATGACAAATTGTAACTATCGCAGTATTTTCTATATTTTTTGCAAAAAATGTTAAAATGCTTCAAGAAAATACCATTTCCGGTTGGCAGATTTTTACCAAAATCTTATCAGCTCTTCATTAACATATATAAATGTATATTGCAAAATATTCGAATTTTATGTACAGTAGAATTTGAGATAATGAATCAGAACGAAAGACTATAGTAGGCGCACATACAGACACACACACGCACACACACACACACACACACACAGACATCATCGTGAAAATAGTCAAAATAGGTTCTAAAGGTGCTAAAACATGCTTATTGACAAAAATCTCGACATCGAATTTTTTCACGATCCCTATACCTCTCTAGGCGAGAGGTAAAAATATTCATTTGCGTGCAGGTACTTGTATTGTTATCCTGAGTTCTGCAGATAAGTATTAATCAATTGCGTGATATTTTTCGCGAATGGTACATTCATTTGTTTCTCAACCATTTTTAGGATCTACGTTGGCGTGTAATATAATATTCAATCAAGGACACTAGATCTTTAGTTTGGTATCTTACAAGTTTTCCTAAATAATTAAAATATCCGCGTAGGATTAAATGAGTACTTAAGTTACTAATTAGGGAAGTTTTGTGCATAAATTATGTTATACTGCAGAATTTGCCTTTTTGATTTTACAAGTTGTAAAAATAAAAGAAAATTTATATCTCTGTATTTTATAAAGTGATAAACAACAGATAAATATGGTGTGCATTGTGCATTGTTATTGTGCCAATACTAATAAATATTTTAGTTATGTTAAAACAGTACCGCATGTATAAAATCCACTTAGCATTTTTAATTTAAATTTCATATTTGTTATTCGGATTAGTTATTTGTTATAGTACAAATACATTTCATCTACCTAATAATCATTAGCGTTTATTAGGGGGTTATTGCAGTAACACAATGGTCAAAACCACAAGGCTGAGATGCGCCAGAGCATACAATACAACCCTGGTAATAAGCTTCGAAAAACTCTTACTCTACCAGTGGAACACTGGGGATAAAATATATACGCGGGTTAATAAATATGGCAAATACTGAACTGTTCGACTATATTTCTTATCTGCGGGCTAATCTTAAACGATTGCGGTGTTGGGCATTGTGTGACTGCAATAGCATTTAACGATTATTAGGTACTTGATGTATGCGTGGACTATACTTGGATTTAATATATATATATATATATATATATATATATATGAAGTGTTTGGTTTCCTTATTTAGTTTAGTTCAATCAGAGTTTCTATCAAAACCGAATATAAGGTACTCAAGAAGGATATTAAGTTTTTTTAAATTTAATTTAGTTCTCGATTTCGTTTAATCGGAGTTTCTACTTCCGAGTATGTGGGACTCAAGATAAGGGTATTAAGTTTCCATTTAGTTCAGTTAAATCACAGACCCGGATTCGAACCCGCAACTTCTGCATTAGAGATTATTGGTTATCGGAGCTCTTAGTTTCTTAACCACTCTTAACTGCTACTTCGTGTCGCCGCGCATGTTAATAAAATAACAATACAATTTAGTGGGTATTCAACTGGAGTTAAAAATGATAATAAAATTATTATTATTCTACATTCAAGTTGTTATGTTGTTAATGAAATAAAAAAATATAACATGATTAGAGTATTCACTATTCAATGTTGGTGTACCACAAGGCTTGATTCAATCACAATCTCAAATATGACTCCATTACCATTAGTAATGTTTTTGCGGAGTACCTATACTTTTTCTCAACATAAATCTGAATCATACATAATTAAAACAATAATTATAATGACATAATTGAATAAAGTATAGAGATATGTAGGTACTAAGATTTTTTATAAAACAAAAATTATATTCTGGAAGCATATACACACTTCTAACTATGATCGTCGTCTGTATTATGATTTTTATATAATAATTATGCGTTCACTATAAATAAAATAATTTCCTATTACTCTTACTTTAAAATAGGGACTCGAACCGGACCGGAACAGGAAAACCGGAACGAACAGCAGCTATTTTAACGAACAGTGAACCAAACTGAACCGTTAAAAATAATTTAGCAAACCCATAACCGGAGCTGAACCGGTTCGGAACGGTTTTAGCATTAATTTAAATTATTCGTCAAAATGCTACAAAATTTTTATGAAAATGATTGTATGTATTTTCTATGGATTCGTCAAGTTTTTAATTTTTTTATAAATTATATTTTAGTCCAAAACTGGAACAACAAGATACTGGAATTTAAAAAGTAGAATATTAGCTGTACTTTATTTTATTCTTAAATACTACCAGATGCAGCAAATTGAATTTAAAATTATCTGTACCCATAGATAATTATTATTTTTAATTGCAAAAATTGCCATAAATAAATAATGTACCAATTTATTTAAGAAAAAAGTTTCACATGCAAATTGTATATAAATGCATCTAGTATACGTTGTTATCATAAAAATTACAAGTAATCCATATTTTTAAAAGATAATTCAGAAAAACATTCCCAAATGTCAAGATACTACCACTTACAGTTGCACGATTAACACCATAATCTATAATCAGATCTAATCTATGCTGTCAGAATGTTGTATACAAATTATTTTTTTTTGTTCAGTAGTATTTTAGTTATCGTACCTCCAACATCGATCAATCCATCCACACACACATACACACACTGAGACAAACATAATCGCGAAAACATCAAAATCATATTAGAAGGACCTTCAAACGTGCTAATTCATTGAAATCTCACTATAGAATTTTTAGCATGATTACAATTTACAATACCTCTCATAGATCTGAGTGCAAGAGGTAAAAATAATGTACCTAAGTGTAAACTCAAGAATATTGCAAATAAAGATATCTTATCTAATCAACTCCATATGAATATAATTATTCATCAATAAATAAACACTAATTTGCAAAAAAGTGTTGTGCAGAAATTAAAAGCTAATTATTCCTCACATACCTCAGAAATAATGAATGCTCTTATTACGTAGTAACGAACACCACACACCACACGTGATGTGACTTTAATGCAAAGTGACTTGAAAACATCTGAGATTTATACTTATGCAAGTTCATAATCTTACGTCATTTAGTATCATTTTGTTGGTTTAATATTTATTATGTTTTATAAACAAGCGAGAAGATAAACATTCATTGTGTTCTGTAGTTAAGATTTCAATTATAATGACCTCGTTTTTAGTTACTCCGCGAAATGTAATTCGTTACGAATTTGTATTTTGTACAGTTTGTTCAATTAAGATAAAATTAAAACTGTTGTAGTTTTCAAGTTTGTTTGATTTTATACGACGTTAGTTTGTTGATCATGATCATAGTAAACTTTACATCTTAAACAAACATTGGATATGCAAATAAATATAAAGTAATGCAAGATGTTAATAAATTATACAAGGACAAATTTAAAATGTTTCATGGCTTGTTATTTTTTCAAATCAAGTACATTGTAGTCCAGTCGCAAATTTTATCATATTTTGTCGTTTAGTGGAAAAAATTTGTAGAAAGCTGGATTTTGGTATACACCTTCCCCGTAACTTTATCAACAATATACTAAAAGTCTCAATCGAATGGCCTGGTGCTTCGTCCGCCATTTTGGAAAAATGGCTGCCGTCTATTGTTCTAAATTTTTATCTCGTAAATGATTAATATTACGAAAAAACAGTTGACAAAAAATTGTAGTGCACAAAATTTGCTATAAAATGGTAACAAATATTTTTATGAAAGTGGTACAGTTTTTGGGAAAATCGTGAAATAGTATTTTGAAAAAAAATGATAAATGTTGATCAAGTACCTAGTAGTTTATGTCCCATCATCGAAAACGGCTGTAATTTTTTTATGAATAAAATATTGATTTCCGGTTTGCAGAATGCAATTTCCTGAATACGTTTCTATGAGTAAAATTATTTTCAAATTTTCTGACGCACGGGTTTAGTAACAATTTAAGGATAAACTCGTACTTTGCCGCATCCTAGCTATGCAATGTCATTTTGAAGTTAAAAAATACTAATTAAGGAGAAATTTTCTTGACTGATGTTATTTTTAGGAATGGAAAGAAATTACTGGGATGCAGTCAAATTATTTATTATCTCACACTCTACTAGTTTCGACACCCCATGTGTCTTCTATTAGATATTATTCCTTTAATCTCATCTCCTGAAGAAGACACATGGGGTGTCGAAACTAGTAGAGTGTGAGATAATAAATAATTTGACTGCATCCCAGTAATTTCTTTCCATTCTTAAAAAATACTGTAAAAGTGTTTTCGTTGCGAGTAAACTTTTACCATTCTTGTACTGGCCACAAAACACTCGCTACGTTAGTACATTTTATGTTGGATTTTAGATAGTAGACGGGCCTCTTAAAATTTAAACTTGAACAGACTGTAATTCACATTGTCTGCATCATAAAATTTAATCTTCTTTAGCTTTAACAATAAAATTTAATGTATAATGAATTACAATAGTCAACTTAACTTATTTTATTTTATAATCAACAATAGTTTGATACTATGTATTTGCATTAATATTATAGCTCATAAACACCTATTTTATTTGTTATACTAATGAAGTGATAAATACTAAATATTCATATCTCGATTTATGAATTTATGTATAAGTATTTTGTATTTAATAAATAAAACTGTAAATTCAAGCGAATAAAATTACAAAATACAAATTGATTTTATGCATATGATGTAAAAATAACAAATGTGTTTATAATACAGACTGCTAAAATGAAAACTTAGCAATTAACTGTAATTGGATCATTGTGACGTCACACATTCGATTTTTACTAGATATTTTACACGAGCATATAGTCAGGGGCGGATCCAAGGAGGGGGAGGTGGTACTATTTTTGATAAAAAATTAAAAAAATTATGCTTTACAGATAAATAATATATTTCTTAATTTTTATAATGGAAAATGGTATAATTTTTATTTTAGACAAAACATATTAACCTATCTACTGATTTAATTAATTATTATTTATTTGTTTAAGTTTAGGTAGTATATTTACGTTTAAGATAGTTTGAATTCATAACTAAATACAATATGAATTTAAAATTTCTTAAACATTAACATAAATATAAACCTTAAAACTAAATGCTTAAGTGAATAAGGCTTAAATGCTTCGACAAAACATTTACTTCATTGATTTAAAAAAATGTTATTAATTTTAATTTCAACATTTAAGAGAGGGTAAAATGTATAGTTTCCTCTTAATGAAAAAACTTAACTTTTAATGAAACAGCCGTTGACCTTGGAACACAAAAAAATTCGTCTGCGGCGCTTTAAAAAAAAATTATTTAGAGAACAGTGCCCTGTGCCCTGGTACTATTTTTTAAAGAATGTTAATCCCCCCTCCTCCCCCAGTGTGATTTTCTGCACTATGTGCTATAATGTCTGTTGCTATTATCAACTAAGCGATAATAAACTACATATTTTAGCACGATTGTTTATTAATTTAAAGAATGTTAATCCCCCCTCCTCCCCCAGTGTGATTTTCTGCACTATGTGCTATAATGTCTGTTGCTATTATCAACTAAGCGATAATAAACTACATATTTTAGCACGATTGTTTATTAATTTTGAAAAGCACACCATTATCTAAAGATTTATCGCTAGTAACCTATATAATATTTAATCAAATTCTTAAATGGCACTAATTGTATAGTAATCAGTAAATTGTTGCTAATGAATGATTAAGACTGCAGATTCATTCGCCCAAAACTAATACACCAAGATAGCTTTAAGGAAAAATTATTACCCATAAAAATTTATTATCTCCAGTCAAGGCCAACATTTAGGAAAAAAAACCTACATAATCTGATGCAATCCATAGCATTTCACAACATCAACAAAGTAGTAATTCCGGTTCATTACACTTCACAGTAGAAATCTAAAATTGCTTTCTTTCTGCGAATATGCGGTAACATTCCTGGAAAATCCCGGCGCGGTTCCACTTACCAGGAAGAACTGTTGTTTAACCAGGTTATGTAGTGCGTGGGGGACGCACACACACGCACACACATACACACTTGACAGGACAGGTATATGTGTGGGTTGACTCGTGACACACACACAGACACAACACAACAAATATCATAACCAGACAGCGTGAAAGTTAACCTTGGCGAGAAAATCAGTAATACCAACATGGAAACATAAATATTGTTAATAATTTGAAATAATTACGAACCACTTTCTGGTGATAAGTCCACAGCGTGATGGCAGGTTCGGTAGGAGTAACAATAAACAAAGTGAGTCACTTGTCACTGCAATTCACGTGTTTTGTACGAAACTAAGAGCGCCACAGAAGCAGCCGAGAGCCAGCGCGTGCCGCTACGAATGTTTGCTTGAACCGCGACCGCAGCAGAACTTCGCGGCCGGCTGTCTGTGTGTATGTGTACGGTTTGTACGTTTGCGCGCTCTACGGTATCGACACAGGTACTTTATCAACTACTTCAAACACTTTTGACAATGCGAACAGCGTAGCTATTTAAAATCTGACCTGAATCGAAAGCAGCAAGTTGATTGACTGAGCGATAGAGTAGAGAGAGTATTTATAACTTTGGGTTGCCGGACATGCAATTTCTGATTCTGAGGAAGTTTTATCAAAATTATACTGAACTATTTATAGATTGTGTTCTCGTTAGTACGTTGTTTGCTTCAATGCGTAATATAGTACTATAGGTAAATAAATGAAGTTTATGTGTCACACTTTTCACTCATGCGCAGATACAAGCTATTAATGAGGTCAATCACTCTGGAATCCTTCCTAAGCTAGATTTTTTTATAAAATACTATTGGTCATTCCTGTTTATTATTTTTACTTTCCCCCGGTAAACAGGAAATAGATATTAATGAGAGGATAGACAAAACAGCAAGAATCTTGCATGCAATGAAACACAGCTTCATTGGGAAAAAAGAAATTACTACGAAGACAAAAACAACAGTCTATAAAACAATATATAGATCCATATTAACATATGGTTGCGAGTCTTGGGTACTGTCTCAAAGAATGAAAAGTAAAATCCAGGCACTCGAAATGAAATATCTGAGAAGAGTACAGGGAGTAACAATGTTGGACAGAATAAGAAATGAAACAATAAGAGAACAACTACAATGCAAACCAATATTAGACTTCATAGAGACACGACAACTAGCATGGTGAGGTCATATGTTCAGGATGAACGAAGCGAGACCGGTACGGCAAATCTGGATGACAAACGTGAGAGAAAAGAGGGATCGTGGAAGGCCAAAGGACACCTGGGACACCAGGGGCGCACTCAAGGGGGGGGGGGCCCGTGGGGCTTGAGCCCCCCCCCAGACGACTGGACTTTTTTCAAATTTTTTCATTAAACATTTTAAACATTATGTAAGATTATTTAAGTTCACTGAAGACTAAAAATAATCGCCTTTTATCTGTTTTTATGATTATCTTAAATTCAAATAGTTCAAATTATACAATAATATACACTCCGTATAACGCATGTGTACGATTATTGGAATATTTTAATAAGAATGCGAACCTTGTGGTGAAATTTTGAACTTAAACAACGGTGCACTTGGGAGTGAAACTAAAAAGATGAAAGAAGGAACTGATACATTAAATATGAACTAAAATTAAAATATATGTATTTTTCTATATAACTGACATGACTCTGCTCAGAGTCGTTCTTATGAAATTATATCAAGAGAGCTGCCGAAAAAACAATGTGTGTGCACAAGAAAGAGAGTAAAACGTGCAACTGTTTATCTTTAAAAAAATGAAACTTTCAATTTAAAGGTGTTTGACCTTGAACTCTAAAAAAAATTCGCCTGCGGCGCATTTCTTTCTTGTGTCGTACTACAGGTTTCATAAAAAAAATTCTTAGCCCCCCCCAACATGCAATCCTGGGTGCGCCACTGTGGGACACCATTATCAATAAGATCCTGGCGAAAAGGAACGTTACGCTGCACGATGCTCGGAAGATGGCGAAGAACAAGAAACAATGGGCGAAATTTGTGCACGATTAAGAGACATTTTACACCCTACACCTAACGGTAGAAGGGTTCATGACTATATATATACTTTCCCCCGATAGGAGGAAATTTTGTAATCGTGATTTTTTGATATTTCGAGATTTGGACGAATCTTCACGTTTTAGACCCTACTGAACCCAAAAACATAATTTTTAAAAAAGTCGGTGGATCGGTCTGTCTGTCGGTCTGTCTGCCTATCCGTGAGAACGTGTACGAATTTTCGATTGAAATTTTATATTTTAGCTTTTTACAAAAAAGTTCGTTAATAAGTTTTATACAATCAGTGGAACCAACCAATGAATAATTCTTTTTTAAACTTAGTATACTTGAATTGATGAAAATATTGTCATACTATTGTTTTATTTAATTGACATTATTGCTCATAATAAGTCTATAAATGACAGTTGTCACTTTGACATTGACAACTGTCACGTTACACGTTATATCAAAATTGACTACAATTTTGCTAAATCAAGCATAAAATTAAAGTCTTTACGAAAGCAAGTTATTAAAACTTATATTCGGGGATGTTTTGTGGTGGCCACAGCAGATATTTTTAAATACTACTTTAATTAAGAGCTTAAATACAATTTAATTATTTTTACTTTGATTAAAAAAGAAAATAGAACCTTTGCTCCTTGCTCATCTATAAAAATGTAATTTTTAATTTAGAGGCATTTGACCCTTGCCAACATTATGTACTTAAATTAGTTTCTGATTTTACCCTACTGGAATGGCACCCTTAAATATCTGAATAATTACATAATATGCGTGTCTGCTATACCAAAGATTTTTTTCTAAATAATTACCTCTTGACTATATTTTCGAATTCTTTATACTGATAAGTGTAATATTTCCCATAAAATTGGAAATTGTAAGACCCATATGCTTCCATCCCACAGCACCCAAAGGTTTCAGTCACTTCTAGAATTCGTGAAATACACTTTTAAGTGAGTTAACAACATTTTCTATAATATAGAAAATCATATTATATTTTCGTGAGGTATTACCAAATAATAATAAACTACAGCAAAACAACAGACAAGTAAACTGTGCGTTATCATAACACACATGTGTATTATGTCTCCTAGTTGCATGAAGTTATAATCGCACTTTTTGTATAAAATTTTATATAGAACCTTGCCAAAAATTAATTCCTATAAATAATTAAATCAATATTTTAGTTTTTAGTACAAAAGTAAATTCCATATGTTATTAAATTTATTTATAGAAATATAAACATCTCATAGTTACTTGAAGATCATTATAAAAATGCGGTTTCCTGTTTGTCATTTCATTTCTATATTACTGTCGGTATAATATCGCTCTACAGCAATACTTATGTATATTATCTAATCTCAAAATCACTAATTAATTAAACGTTCTTAATTGCTGGTGCAAACTTTGCGCGTACCCCATGAAATTTGTATAAAAAAGCAATTAACACGCATATTAAAATCGGATTTTATTATTTTAAGTAATAATTGTGTGGAATTAAAGACATGTGACTTTAATTTGGCTTCATTACTTGCGGTTCATGTCAAGGACGTAAACGGCACGTAGTTGTAGTTATAAATATAGCAATTAAATATTATTTCATCCGACATAATCTCTTCCATGCATTTATTTACTATTCAACTATGATAAAGTAAGATTAATCCTTTTTCTTATCCACCTGCATGTTTCAAAATAAAATTAAACTACACTGAGAATGTAAACGAAATGTTATCTGCATATTTTCTAAAACAATTCTGTTTATAAATCTTATATAAATATAACACTTCTTATCTTTTGGACGCCATCATTTTATTTTTGTTGGCGCATGTATAGAAATGTAATCATTGAAAAATGCAAATGCAGTTTGAGATAAGAATGTTTTTAAGAGATTTTGCAGATGCTGATATCTTTTCCAACTTTTTTTTCATATTGCATAATTTAATTTAAAACAATAATAGTTTAAATATGTGTTTACTAGTCGTAAGATTGATAAGATTATTTGTGTAGTAAATATTTATACAGGTGAAGAAAGAAACAGGAAAATTATTGCATTTTTCTTTACTCTGGTAAATCAACAATTTTATCATTATTCCTGAATTCTAGGAAATAAATTTATTCTTTTACTATCAAGGGTCAAGGGTCTGAATATTTCAATTTACTTACAAGATTATGACTTAATTTATTTTTTATCGGCCATACAAATTTATGTATGAATTCCTCACTTTTAATAACATTCCAGCTGTGTACTACTTATCTGTCAAATGTTATTATTTTTTCTTTCTATACTGAATTTATAGTCCAATGGGGAACATAAAATGATTAGCAGAAATTTTGTTTTTGTGCAGTTAAATCCTGCTTGAATAAAATTAATTGCGAATTTTTGTGACGTTTAGTGAAAACGCGATATGTTTTTTTAAGTCTGATATTTAGTGGTGACGTCAGTGAGTACCATTGATTATTTTCGTAACATTTTCCTTAAAATAAATAATTTGTTTATTTTATTTTAAAAAGTCGTCTTGATATGCAAACAAACATAGGTAATATTTGGTAGCAGTTAAAAGTATAAAACAAAAATGAAATAAGCACGAATAATGTAATAATGACAGATAGTAGTTACATTCTCTACCGCATCATGTCACTTCTTCTCATGTTCTCCTCGCGCGAAAATTTTTACAACCAATAGCAATAACCTTCTATATGAAACAAAATACACTACATATACTACATACGTCATAGAATCTTAAATAATTTATACCTTTTAAATAAAATTATTTAAAAACTAGACATGTAATTTATGATTTTATTATTAATATTGCTTATATCGATTATGATAGCGTAGCCTATTGTATACCACCGTATAGATATGTCTATTGTCCATGGTTACTCCGCGTTTTTGAAAATTTTGACATTTACACTGTATTATTTTGTCAAATTACTTAAGTATAATTCCTTCGTAGAAACGATAACTCTGGTCAAAATTGACTCTTAAATCACACTCAATTATTGTCCGTTATACTACGCAACAACTATTCATAATTTTATCAATAAATTAATTGCTCTTATTATTTTTTCTACACCCTACTGGATATTGGCAACATATTATGTTCATACTATCATGTGTGGATAGGAATGTCATATCCATACCCGGTGTGGATATGAAATTCGAGGTCAAATACGTCAAAAAAATTATTAATGCGTGCAAATTATGTTTTTATCATGAATAATTATTAAAAACATTAAATCAAGTGTTATTTAATAATGAATTATGTTTAAAAGCATGATTTTATTGCAAAAAGAGTAAATAAAATTAAGAATTTTACGTTGGCAACAATTATTCAAATGTCATAATATCAAAAAATAATAGATGTAACTCTACTTTTAAATAATTTTTGGAATCATATTGAGTGAATTTTATTGCAAAAACTTTATTTCGTTTTTTGATCGTAGAAAAAATAGGCTGTACAACTCGAGTGGATTGCCTATATCGAACGCGAACGTTTGCAGACACTCCCTATGGGGTCGTGACTGCAAACTCGTTCTCGTGCGATATAGGCATCACATCCTCTCTTGTTTTACAATATTCTATTTTTAAACCATGCAACACCCGTGATTGTATCTTTTCCTTTTATCAAATTAAATGCTTTGCATTCTAAAAATGCTGCCCGGTTCTTCTTATACCCGGTAGAAAAGAAAATCTTTTGAATAAGATTTTATTTTTCATCTAAAAATATCCTCCAAAACTCCTGTGAACAAGATTATACATTCCAGAGTTAAAAATATATCTCGTGACGTCACGACGCATAGCGTCTCTACATAAATTTCCTCATAGTTCTCCAACTTTACACTACAACTTCAAACTTACGTAACGCTGTTGTGTTCGCTAAGTTCTGTCGTAGGCGCTACGTTCCATGTGTGTCTGTGTATGTCAAGTGCAAGTGTCACCACGGCCAACTGAGTTATCCATTCCAAGGCTGCATTTGTTTTGTGTTTCGTTAAACCAAGGCTCACTCGATGCTATAAGCACTAGTGATTTTTTCCCGCATCCGTTACCGTGGGAAAATTAATTTAGATTTAATGGCGTTTAGATAGCTTCGGTAGTGACAGAAAACAAAGGACGGTGCTTTATGTCTTTTGTTTCAGATAGCATACTGGATCTTCTACTGCTTATGGTAGTCTAGCTGAGGTTGTGTGTGTTGTACTCAATGCTAATTACAATTTGCTTAATTGTGGTCGTAAAAGAATATATATCATCAAGTTTATTGCTTTATTGACATCATGACATGGTGTCATCATTAATAAGTCTGATATGTGTACGAGAAACGTGAGACAAAACTTAGGAACAATGCTGGGAAATGTTTCTATTTTTTGAACTATAACTATAATTTGAACTAAACTGATTTAGACCAGATTGTAGCTTCAATGTCATTTTAATTTTTCTTAAATAAATTGGCACAATTATTTCGTTTACTCTTAACATTTTGTAGCAAATTACTCTTATACTAATATGTCTTACATAATCCACAATTGCATACTTGGCGCAAGATATTTTGTCAACTTGTCAACATAATACCTACCTCAATCTTTTCATTTAGTTCAGTTAATTATAGAGATTCAACAAGTTAAATATTTCCTTAAAAATAGTTCCTAAATAAATATTTCATAAAAGTCATTATTAACTTTTAAAGTAAATTTAAATGTTCTTATTATTAAATACAACTAAAATTACTGAATTGAATTGTAGTACATTTTTAATTTGTTTATAGTTCTTTTGCAATAAAAGTAATATTGGTTTTTAAGTTTTAAGTATTTTAGTGCTATTGTTAACCGTAAAAAACCAAATATAATAATAACAATAATAACTAAGTAGTTAATTGGTCTAAAATATTCTCCAAAACTTGGACGTTCTCTGCTCAGGTTTCGAAACGGAAAGGAGTGGACGGAGAGCTGTCTGTCTGTGAAATTGACAAGTTTTACCATTCCATCTCGCAAAATGAAGAATAATACGGTTTCTGGGTACAATTTTTACCTTCCGCCATACCTGTAAAGGAAGGAATTGATGTGGTCAAGGCCGGAGTGTTAAGCCTGGTCTACACGTAACGTTTTGTCGTCAGTCTGGCATGATCAGTCAAGACTGACCAACAAGACTGACACAAATTGTGCGACTACACTATTCAAACTTGCGCTCAGACATTCGCACAGACTTTTGCTCACTCGTTCCGAAATCGTCATGGAGGCAAACTTTTTAGTCACGATAATAATTATTGCAATATGTACCCAAAAATTAAAGAAACAAATTAAAAAATATATAATAACCTAAGCGGCGTATACCTGGTTTTTCCTTGTCCACAGGCAAGGAAAACTTTTATACAGCTCTATAAATTCTGTAAAAAAGTCTGAAGGCATTTTTTTCGCTACTATAAGCACTAAAATCACCTCCAGCGTCACCAATAATATACTTTATACTGGCAGGTGAGCGGAGTTTGACCGATTAGACTGACGTGCGTCTACATGCATCGACTTGTCTAACGTCTTGCTTGTACACAAAGCTCTAGCCCATCAGTCTTTTCCGAGTTTGTCAAACTTCATTTTGTTCATGCAAAACGTCCAACTTGCTGTCTACACATAATGTTTTGTCTGATAACTCAAATACGAATTACCCAAAAAATTTTGATATTTGGTATTTGCCATTTGTATATAAATTGGAAGAGCTCATTAGATTTTGGTACAATTATCTTCACCGGAAGTGATATTTTTTGAAGATTGAAAAGGTTAATTGTCAAAAATTGATATACATTTTTGACAATTTGACAAGAAGAAAAGTTATTTGCAACTTACGTTATAAAAAAATTGTCTTTATCTGGTAGCATTAAAGATCTGTAGTAACATTTAAAAAATTCGTTAAAAATATTGACAGGTGAGACGAGTGACACGTTGGCACTAACGCCATACATTTATATAAGATATTAAATGTAGTAATTGAACAGAGGATGGCTTCAACACAGAAGAGTTTTCCTGTGAATGAATCTTTTGGTTCAGGTGATGAAAATTTATGTGTTTGAATATTTTAGATTTTTATTGGTATATTTTAAATGAGCACCGGATTGTACGTATGCATTTATGTTTATAAGTCTAGATATGGCGGAAGGTTGTGTGCTGGCCACATCAGACTTTTTGATGTAGGTTTTTACAATGGGAACAGATTCATTAACATAATATCTCTTCTTTCCATTATTTTAGAAGAAAATCATGGTCATGGAATTAGCACCAGGACATCGAAATTTCAATATTTCGATATCAAAGTAAAAATTATTTCATGTTTAGTTTTTCTTTTCTTTTTCTTTGAGATACGAAAACACGAATAGGTAAATTTTTCATTTGTCATCCATTTATACCATTATACCCGTTCATATAAGCTATTCAGTGTCATACTTTTGTATAATTTTAATTTCTGTAAACATAGCCATGCTCATTATTTTCTTCTTTCTTCAAATTCAGATGCAACGATTATGAGATGGCTGTGCATCTCTCTTCTCTTCGCCTCGTTACGACTTTTGTTTTTATTTGTTGCGATTCTCTTCTTTTTGCATCTCGCTTGTTATGCACCTTGTATTGGCTTATTCGTGGCAAGTGGATTAAACCATGCAAGATGCAAAGTGACCACTCATCATGGCCTGCTCCGTATTCAATGTGGTCAGTTTCGCCAATGGCGCGTTAGTTCCTGCGATCTCATGTACCGTATGTCCGGCTTTCAAGGTGGGAGGTCCTCCACCAAACCCTCATTGGTCTAGATCGACAGCCATCGCACTTGATCATGACATCGACTATTGAATTTGATTGAATGGAGTGATTGAAATAGATTGCTGGAGGCAAACTAGGTGGAAAGACTAAATTTGACTAAACAGGTTTTCATGTAGTAGGACAAACTAATTGCTAAGCTGTAAATGGATAGATGAATCTGTGCTAACGAAAATTTCTTACAAGAAAATAAGATATTTATTGAATTAATGAAATCTTGACTGTTTATTGGGTTTGATTGACATAGACGTATCTGAGAAATAAACCATTTTAATATTCAGTTAGGAATTTTGTTATAGGTAGTTAAAATTATTTTCAGACATGGATTTTAATTGATATATGATTTTCTTGGCTGGAATGTTTAATAGAAAATAAAACTTCTGGAATTCAGCCACATAGTTTATTCTAATCAACATCTACCGGTTTTTTCCGTTGAGATAGTGAGATATTTTTATTTTCTTTGGCTTATTTGATTTTTATCAACTATTTATTTATTTATTATTTTTATTATTTTTGACGAAGAGATCCATGTTTTGTACTGTGTTCAATTATTGTAATGTTTTTAATATGTACCAAAGTTTTTAAATTTAATCACCTGATGAAGACGCATGTGGCGTAGAATCCGATAGAGATTGATTAGAAAAAACAACTGTGTGGCTGAATTCCAGTAGTTTTATTTTACATATATTTTATCAGTTAACGATTATTAAGAAAAAAATTATGATACAATGAGTTCATAACAGTTTTGCTCGTCAGAAGAATCAATTTCATAGAAATTCTACACATCCACGATTGCAACAAGATTTAACTTTACTTAAGTAGTTTTCGTTGAAGGGTGACAACGTTTTTATTGTGATAATTTTAACGACAATTTTTTTAAATCTTATGTATTTCAAAATATAATAGTATTTTGACAACAATTCCTAATGTTTTACATTGCTTATCAATGATATTTTTTTATAAATTATATAAATTTAAATTTATTTTTGTCTGTACTAATTATTAAATAAAATTTGTAATTGTTAATTCATTAATGTAGCTCCTGAGGATGACGTATGTGACGTCGAAACTAGTCGATTGATAATTTATTTTATTCTTGACTGCATCCCAGTAATTTTTTCTCCATTCCTCATTCTACCACCAGTCAAGAAAATTTACTTCATCTATGGGAAAAATACTTCCGTTTTTTAATACAAACTTGCCTTAGCGACTCTAAAGCCCGCGTCCTTTACAGATGCAAAAGTCACTGATCATTTTAAGATTATGCATGTGACTTTGCTTGGTTTAGTTTTAGAAATTAACATATTCTACTCTTCTTAAAACATAGCATGGGGTTATATTATCTATATATATATATATTAAAAATATATTAATTTAGTATTAGATTTGTATTGCAACTCGAACAGGTTAAAATTAGTCTACCCTCTTTCCCAGGATAACAAAATTCTTATTTGTACTAGATTTTGTTATAATAAAGCAGTTATATGCATGATAGATTATGGTACCGCCAAAGCCATTCAATTCCTATTCTTCTGATCAATAAAGTATTGAATGAAAAAATCGCAAAAAAGTTGTTTACATATTCACATCCTATATAAATATTTCTATAATTTTAATTAAATGTAACATGTCTGTCGCCAATATAATTAAACTAGCGCCAAATACCACTTATAATATTTTATAATCTCGTTATAATAACTTGTAAACTAGTACTTATCCTTAAGTGTATTATGATTAATCTAAGCTCTATTATAATATCAGATCGAACGTTCCAACTTTAATATTCAGTATTCACTCGAAAAATGAATAGATTTCCATTAGCATTTTAAATAGAAATTTAGTTTAAAAACTACTATTAATCTTTGTTAGTTGCCAATAACAACATACATTTATAAAGAAGTGAAATTTATGGAACGCCGTTTGGGTTTTTATTTAAATACATGATCATATTTTTTATTCATAATGAATTTTAAAATCTTATTTTTAAATACAGATTTAACACACATCACATACATATTAAAAATTAATTGAAAATATGTCTGTCATATTATAAATGAATTTAAAATATGTCAGACATATTTTTAAATGAATTAAAAATATGTCAGACATATTTTCAAATGCGCCATCTCTTGATTTTTCAGCAAGACGTTGGCGTCGTTGCCAAAAAATGTCTCAGTAAAGTAAAGTTGTGGTATGTTTTGGAACTATTTCGCTCAATTCACTAGTGTAATGTAGATGGCGTGACGGACAAAATTTAGTGCGCGAATTAATATTTGAATTTGAATGTGATTCGTGAATCAAATTAACATTTTTCGCCAACTTATTTATTTAGTCAAATTATTTTGCCACACGTCACAGCATAGTGTGTGCCATTTTTCATTTTTGCGTAACGTCAGCGTTTTGCCAAATATCTCAACATCGAGAAGTGTAAGTAGTAGTAGTAGTAAATGTCTTTATTTTGCCTTTCGGCTTAAATCTGTACATTTGTTTCCGTTAATTAGTGAAAATAATATATTATATTACAATAAATAAATAATACAGTAATTGTTCATTTAGTGCATTTGATTCAATTCATTTCAGGGTTTTTCTCCTTTCTTCTACTGTTTTCATCCACCATAGTCCCCCGCCCGAGTCGTCCAGTATATCTTCTCTGTTTTTTTCTACTTCTTTTAATTCTATGCAGTTCTGTAAAAGATGCTCTATTGTTTCCCAGTCTTCCCCGAGAAGTGTAAGTATAAGTTTTATTTCGCTCAGCAAATGGTTAAAAAAAGAGCGCAAATTTATCAATGAATTTAAATCTATAGCCGTAAATGTAATACCTGAATTTAAAAATATCTTCTTTATGGGATAAATAGCCACAATATTTCATTCATTTGACTTGTAAAATTAAGAAGAATTATTATAAATTATCGAGGTGGGGTCTTAGAACATTCGTACACTTTACTGCGAATTGCAAATACATAATATATTTGAATCTGAACAAGTCAATATACCTATACCAAAAACTTAAACTTGGTCAAAATAAATAAAAGCGGGTTTAACAAAGTAATAGTTAAATTATGTAGGTAAGTATTTAAATAAACAGTATAAAGACATTACTATAAAATTTGGTGTTACATTTACTCAATATGACTTTAAATTAGGGCATAACACCAAAAAAGATATAGATGTTTTCGTGGTTGTTAGAGAAAATGTTCTGCCAAATGTCAAAGATTATAATATCTTATTTTTTGTTTCAATCTAAAATTTTAATTACTATGGTGACAGTTGACATAATTTTACATTTTGAACTATGTGAAACTAGTAAAATTAGTTTGAAAATTGCATGACACAAATAACAGCCAATGGATGAATTGATTACAATAATAGTAACCATGGTTATATAAAAATTTTCTCGGAAATTTTTTACTAGTAGCTTGAGTAACTTAACTGAAATTAATAAGCGGAAATTTTTCCGACGTCTGTCACTTTGACATTAAATTAAAAATCAGGGAAAAATGAAACTATAGCCGCGGCAGTAAATAATCTGTTATTTTTTTTGCTAGTTAAACAAATAACTATTTTTCATAGTTATTTTTTATGAGATTTGATTGCAAATATAATATAACTCAAAATTTGAAATTGCATTATTGGGTACATCTTGTTATTTTCCACATAAAATACTGTTTTGAATTTACTTTTATTCGTTATTTCCTGTACTCATTTCTGAATAATTCATATTAACCATAAATTAGTATTCAGTGTATATGCATATGAAAAATGGCATACTATGCTGTGACGTGAGACAAAATAATTTGACTAAATAAATAAGTTGGCGAAAAATGTTAATTTGATTCACGAATCATATTCAAATTCAAATATTAATTCGCGCACTAAATTTAGACCGCCACGCCATCTACATTACACTAGTGAATTGAGCGAAATAGTTCCAAAACATACCACAACTTGTCTCAATTTATACATTACTTGATACTGAGACATTTGGCAACAACGCCAACGTCATGCTGAAAAATCAAGAGATGGCGCATTTGAAAATATGTCTGACATATTTTTAATTCATTTAAAAATATGTCAGACATATTTTTAATTCATTTATTAATATGTCAGACATATTTTAAATGATTTTGAAATATGTATGTGATATGTGTTAAATCTTTATTTAAAAATATAGTTATTTATTTTCTTTCAAATAAAAAATATGACTATGAAGTTAAATAACAACCCATATGATATTATGATTTGAAAATATCGCTGTCATATTTTTAATTATAGGACAATTTAAAACAATATTTTTAAATACAGATTTAGCATACATCACATACATATTTCAAAATAATTTAAAATATGTCTGACATATTATTAAATGAATTAAAATTATGTCTGACATATTTTTAAATGAATTAAAAATATGTCTAACATATTATTAAATGATTTAAAAATATGTATGTCATATTTTTAATTTTCTGTCTCTGTCTTACTCACGTAGTAGTATGTGGAAAAACGACATTTAAAAATATGTCTGACATAAAATTATATCTCTCGCATTAAAAATATGTGTACAGATATTTTAAATTCATTTAATAATATGTCTGACATATTTTTAATTCATTTAAAAATATGTCTGACATATTTTAAATTCATTTATAATATGACAGACATATTTTCAATTAATTTTTAATATGTATGTGATGTGTGTTAAATCTGTATTTAAAAATAAGATTTTAAAATTCATTATGAATAAAAAATATGATCATGTGTTTGAATAAAAACCCAAACGGCGTTCCATAGAAATTCTATTGTTGTAGTTAAACATAATTCTATTTTAAAATTTGAAGTTATATATTTTTGAGAAAAGCTTTTTTATTTAGGGAACTGAATTTGTGAACGAATTGACAATTAGTTGCGAAATTTCTTGAAAACTGTTTTTGACCTAAGGTTAGATGTCAATCATTACCTGGCACATAACACGTTTATTTATAGTTGCTATTTTTGGATGAAATGAATATTAAAACATTCTAAAATAGGTTGAAATCCAATTTCGTAAAAAACGAACCTACAATACATGAAACATACAGGGTGTAAATTTTAAAGCAACCAATCTGTTTTTCGGCCTAACTAATTACTTTCAAAAGTGATGCATAGCTTTATGCAGCAGATATATACATAATTATATGGAAGTTAAAAAATTAGGAGGAGGGGTGCGGGGTGGAAATAAAAATATATTTTCTTTAATATCCTAATCCGGCCACTTAGGACTGGCATACTGGACATTCCATCTTCAGCAGATATGCAAGGCCCAAACCCTTCAATTTCACGACTAATAAAATGTCAAATTTCCATACTAATTTCACCGCTAGCTCTTGGACTATATGCGATTTAAGCCCCCTTGGATGTTCAAAGAGACTCGGTTTCACCTCGTCGCTTAGCAATGTCCTAGGTATTATAAATCGCATAATATTCTTGTTATATTACTAGCTATAATAAATTATTTTTTACTTCCCCGATCTATGTAATAGAGGGAAGTATTGTAATCGTGATTTTTTGACAGTTCGAGATTTTGGTGAATCTTCACGTTTTAGACCCTACTGAACCCAAAAAACATAATTTTAAAAAAAGTCGGTCTGTCGGTCTGTCGGTCTGTCGGTCTGGATGTTGCATAACTTAAAAACGCGTTGGAATTTTGGACTGAAATTTTATATTTAAGATCTTGACCCAAATTCTGACTTCAAGTTCGTTAATGAGCTTTATTCAACCAGTGGTACCAACTTTATAAACATAATTTATTTTATTTTTATCAAAATTCTATCATGTGTGGTATCAAATTAAAGCTCTCGGGAAAAGAATTCTAGTAGAAAAACAAAAATAACATATAAACGATCGGCAATTGTTTTTTTTTTTTATAAATTATTCAAATTATATCGAGTTTGGTGTCAATTTAAAGCGCTCGGGGAGATAAGTTTAGTAAAAATGTAAAAAATGACATTTATGTGATTTTCAATTGTTTCTCAAAAAATTATTAAATTTTTTTTATTCAACCAGTGGTACCAACTTTATAAACATAACTTCTTTTATTTTTATTAAAATACTATCGTGTGTGGTATCAAATTAAAGCTTTCGTAAAAAGAATTCTAGTAGAAAAATAAAAATAACATTTAACAGATTGTCAATTGTTTTTTTAAATAAATTATTCAAATTGTACCGAGTTTGGTGTCAATTTAAAGCGCTCGGGGAGATAAGTTTAGTAAAAATGTAAAAAATGACATTCATGCGATATTCAATTTTTTCTCAAAAAATTACCTATTCAAATTCAAAGTGTATTATCAAAAGTTCTCTGGAGAAAAAATTTAGTCGGAGAATCAATAACAACATTTAAACGATGGTCAGTTTTTTTTACCTCCCGCATTATATTCTATAAGGGGAGGTATTATGAGGAGTAAAAATTTTCGAGTGTGAGTTTTTAGTGAATAAGTACGTTTTACAATCCATAGAACACGAATAAAGTATTTTCGAGATGATGTCTGTGCGCGTTTGTGTGTTACAATATTTTGTGGACGATAACTCAAAAAATATCAAACATTTAACAACCAAATTTTACATTTAAGGTTTTAATACAAATCTTAAGAATCCAGTTATTTTTTGTTGCAATCCCCAAACCGGACGTAGTACTTTGCTAAAATATTTCGATAAATAATTAATTTATCACAAAATTTTCTATTTCAAATGATAGATGGTATATTTTTGTCATCTACAAATCGTATTTAAAATGTTTATCTGTACATGATACTATTTACAAAATAAATTATTGTTAATAATTCAGAATATGAAACATAAAATTAAAGGCGTTACGAAAGTAAGTTATTAAAACTTATAGTCGGGGAAGTACTGTGCTGGCCACAGCAGATTTTTTATTTTTTGCGATAGCGGTTTCCATTCCGCTACCACTACACTTCTTCCACTTTGGATAGATCTTTAATATCAATATAAATATAGTAACACGTGTAAAGTGGATTACAATTTACAAACCAGTCACACAACTTAATTCATTAATCCCATTAATATGAATTTTACTTAATATTCAAATTACATCTAATTTTACATACATCCCGCGCATTGCCATAATCCTTCTTCTACCGATAAAGACATAACAACTACTCAACACCGTTACACGACTGAATGAAACTATGAAACACTCAAGTAAAAAGCCATTTCCCGTTGTAACTCACCGGCCCTCGTGCTCTATTTTCGCTCGAAGGCCTTTGGAACAAACACGGCAGCGTTAGGTGCATGTATAAGTAATCAGCAAAGTGTTAGAGGTTGTATGGATATTATGGAATCGACAACCGAGCGTTGGTGTGCGCTGTACGACTCAATGAAATTATTTTGTTGCGTGGAATATTGTAACACAAAGGGGTTTGAGGGGATATTGCGTGACCTGAGTCGGATGCAGTTCCTACACACCGAAATCGAGTAGGCAGGAATTAGGAAAATAGCTGCGCTCGAACTTATTTAAGTACTAACCTAAATTAGAACTAGAGTTACCAACTGTAGCGGAGAGTGTTGTACCTTTGGACAACATCAATTATAATTGCAGCCACATCTAGCGTTAAATATACTAATTTCAAGTAGAATTTGACAACACTGTTGAAAATAAAGTGATACACGTTGTTTCACGACTCTTGCAGTTATTGTTCAGTTACTGTTTTATTTCAGAGGGAAATGTATTTTTAATCGTATGTTGCATTTTGTACAGGGTACAGGTAGGGCAAAACAACCTCCCTAGTTTCAATAGTGAATTGTGAAACGAGCAGGCGTCGTAAAAGGATGGGAATGGCTTGTATAGCGGCCGGTAGATATGCCGTTTGCGTTACAAAAGGTTTCAGTCAAAAACATAATATGGATGAACGAGCAACGCGCTTTGGCCGTGGAAGCATACATACGCGAAAACGAGTCTGTAATCGCCGCCCAGTGCGCGTTCCGTATTCGATTCCAAATTCGAGCAGTTCGAGGTTGTCCACCTCTCTTCCTGACAACAAATCCTGTTTCCTGAAAGTTTTTTACCCACAACGTAATCGATTTTCGGTCCAAATTCCCCGTTGTCAAGCAGTTCCGGATATCTTTAGATTATAATATTTAATAAAACAATAAACGCTGTGAAGTTTCGCGCGAAATTCATGTTTTGGCTGTTTTCTTGCGCGGTAGAGGATCGTCTTAATATTTGAATTGTAGAATGGGAATTGTGAATTGTCATAGGCCAAAAATGATAGTTACAACTTTTTGAATCTTTTATCTAAATAAATATAAAGTAAAACATATTCTCACATTTGCTGTTGGATGATTTCTTGCAATAAATTGATGCATACGAACATAAATAATTCATAATATGTTTAATGGATTATTTAGATTAGATTAAAAAGTTTTGTAACAGAAAATAAAATAAAGAAAACTGTACTAGTAGGTTAGACCCAAACAATATAAAATATTCACAATTCTTTATTTCTTCCAGGAACAAGTTGAAATATTTATCCACCGCCACTTCAAGTCTTCAAGATGATGAATTAAAAATTTCTACCGAGAAATTACTGCAGTTCATTGAAGCACGGAATATAGCAGAGCGGCAGAGTCTAGAAAAGTACAGCACTACTACAGTTAGTACCTGGGTAAGTAAATTCAATACATTTTTACATCAAAATCACGTGATACCCTCTGGTTGATCAGATTCAGAAATTTAAAATCCGACCTAAACCCGGCAAATTTTTAAATTTTTCATAATATTGCTTAATGCTGAAATTATGAAACTACTGGAATCACAAGTATTTTGTGCCTTAAAAAACTAAAATAAAAAAATAGTTCATTGATAGTAAATATCTTATCTAGATGACGCATGACGTCCGTGGAAGCAAGGCAAGCCATGCTTCTCTTGTGTATTATATTTTTTTAAATGTTTCAATATTAAAATAAATATTTTTTTATAAACGATAAATTTTCTAAATTTATATAAAAGTTGCCTTCGTATTTTAAGCACACGCGTTACACATAAGTTATTTCGGTGCAAAATAACGTAAACTGCAACATTCCGCGTTAGAAGCACATTCAAACTCTGCATCCTCGCATGTAAAAATTTTAACGCGCTCGGGCATATCTGTAGTTCTTCGTTCAATACTTCGAGCTGGATATAATAAGTGCTCACTTGCCTAACGGCCGCACAATCACGATGTGCGTTTCTTATATTTATTTCTGTTGAATTAAATGCAAATAAATTTTCTTACACGGATGCCAACTTCTATGAAAGCAAAAAGTATAATTTAAATCTAAAATAAAACAAATAAAGGAAATTTATTAAATATTTTAAATAAAAAATATTTTCATTTAAAAAATTACTAAGTGCGTGTCTGTGTGGAAGGAGGTACGCATTCGCGGTTTAATATTTTACATTTGACTGTTCGCGTATAATGACCTTCTGTTGTTATTTATTGTGGATATAATTATTTCAGTATGGCGATGTTAGTAATAGTTGATATACAAAATTTTATCCACGACTGCTCAAAATTATTTAATATTGATATTTTTCTATAAAAGTCAGATTTGAAATTTTAAAAATTATATATTTTGACAATTGATAGATGTCAGTTTCTATAATTTTAATTTAATATCAAAGCAACAGGGTACATACAATTTGTTTGAAAGCAAGACATCCTGTCAGTTTTATTTTCAAACAAATTTTGAATTTGTAAGTTTATACGTAGGTAATATTTATTTATTATTCGTTTATAAATTATTTAATATGGGTCAGTAATTCAAAATTGATTTATTCCAAGAATATTTAAGGAATAAATTGGTAGACAAGTATATTGTAACCTCAATTTTATGTCTGTCAAATATTGACAAAAATCTTATTTTTATTAGTAGTATCTATGGCTACGAACGAGAGAAGTAGAGTAAATGAGAGAGGTAATAGACAAAAGAACATCATATTACTTCACTAGTGAGGTAATATAACTAATTACCTCACTCAAATGATAAAAATAATATGACTATTATAACACTGGCGTGGATAAATATATTTTTTACGTTATTTATAGTGATCATGGGTCCGTGAAAAATAAAATCATTTTAAAAAATACTTTTTTATATTAAAAGTGCTGCTTGCCTTCTTTTCAACATCACACCACGCCACTGATCTAGATGATGTACAAATTACAATGTAATTTACTTCAGTGTCACATTCACACCTTATTATTTAGGCCTATTTAGTTGAAAAACAGTCTTCCCCTGAACAGCGTGAAACAATCGATATTCATTCGACCCGCGGGTGCGAGGAATCAATATGTCGGGCTATTGTTACGCGCGTACAGCGTACTTTCGGCCTTTTATCGCCCATAGACGGCGCCGCTAGAAGCGCTTGATTTGTTTAGTGGGTGCGACGATATCTGGGTTACAGAGCTATTTATAAACCTAGACTGCAGATATTGATAAGGAGTAATTAGGATAAAATCGAGGCTAAATAAGGCAAAGGTTTAAATGCAGTCTGCGACCTGCGAGGAAGGAAATTGTTAGGCTAAAAATAAACAAGAAATGGTTTCATTGTAACAACTGCCAACTGGAGTACTGTAGTTTTTAAAGATACAAAATATTGTAAAGTATTGTTGCATGAATTTTGTTGTATTTTATAAAGGTGGATTTATAACACGCACAGCGCATAGAAAATAATTTAGCACAACATAGCATATGAATTGGTCATATGGAAATTAGTGCATCCATTTATAAGACGCACAGCGCATAGAAAATAATTTATCACAGCACACGAATTATTTATTTACCATTTATTCATTTATTATTTATGTCAAAGTCTCCTGTCAAGGTTATTTTTTGGTCAAACACGGTTTTATATTATTTTGTTGTCCATTATTTTAAAGAAATATTTGTAAAACACATTAAAAATACATAAAGCCTCCAAATTAAATGTCAAAACAGCTGTGATAACCCGTCAATAAATCTGTGTTTCTGTGTGATTTATAAAACCCCCGTGAAGAAAATGCTGTGCCTGTGCTGTGCTAAATTATGTTCTGTGCGCTGTGCGCAGTTATAAATCCACCTTTATTTTATCAGGAAGGTGTTGTGGTTTTGACCCAATATATTTAAAATACTAGTCAATAATTTATAATTCTATAGTCACGTTTTTGATAAACTTTTCTTTAATACTGAACCACTGGCAGGCTTAAATTTTAATTCAATAATCATACTTAATCACAAGACGGAAGTAGATTTTTTTTCTTCTCAAATTTGTTTATTTATATCAATTCTTAAGTCTTCTGCCTTAAACTATGGTTAATTAAATCATTCGGTAGATATGACGACGGCAATAGTAATCGAACCGAGAAACTACAGAATACTATTAATAGTAAGAATTTGAATTCTAAAATAAAATATTTTATGCTTAATAAAACAAATATAAATTTAATTAGATGACACAGTATTACCATGTTCTTACTATTATTACACATACTTTTGATTCCATGCTCTTTATGCTGTCAAAATAGGTTTATTTTTAAAATAAAGTCCATTTTAATTGAATATACATTACTGATATAGGTAATGATATATTTACCATTATATACTGGTATATAATAAATAATAGAGTGACGCGAAGTACATGTGCGATGTGCGCATCAATTTTTATACTACCTACCTAAGTTAAATTTCTTATCAAAGAGAGTACCAACCTATACAATACAAGTCATACAAAAATGAAAAACAAACAAAAATAAAGTATTTTAGAGATTTGAAAATAAATTTCAACTTTTGGTTTTAATTTAACAAATTGTATTGTCGATTATGTCAAATGGATTTGTTTGATTTTGTAAATAATCTGTCTGTAATTTAAGCCATAAGTACATAGAGTGTGCTACAATAATCATTCATTATTTATCATGTAAGTAACTGTAACTTGTTACATATTTAAATAACAAATTTGCTTTTATATGGAACTAACAAAATTGTAACTTTCCTTGATAATGGCCAGGACCGTGGCCGAAACATTGCTTCGTCACATGTCCACATGTAACGAAACGCACAAATAAAATAAAATTTGTTTTAATACGCCATATATCTATGAAGAGTGGAAATTTGTTTTCAAATTCCTAAAATCAATTTTGTTTTAGTAGTTACTTAAAAATTTAAATTCTTCAAAAATATGATGTTCATTGCCTAAAACTAAGCCTTAACAAAAATACAAATACAATACAAGAGTCGTGAGTAGTAAAAAGATATCAAGTCCTGTGATATGCCCAGGGCTCGAAATTGGTCGGAGCAGACCGGAACGTTGTTCCGGTTCGTGAAATTAGCCAACACCGTTTGGCCGGTGCCGTCTTGTAAAATGAAGAATAGTACCATTTCTGGATACAATTTTTTACTTTTATACTATTAGTTAAATTACCTACTGCATAAGTAAAACTATTTATTGATAAAAAATATATAAGGTCTATAATAAAAGTTGCCATTTTCAAGAAACCTAGCGTTCCGTTTCGTAAAGATTTCCAATTCGAGCTCTGAATATGTCACTATGACTACCTTCTACCTTAAGCCCTGTTCGCACGAGGATTCTTTGGAGATTCTACCAAGATTCTGAATCCTGGAAAAGAAGATGTTTTCTTCGGTCTAGTGACAATTACCTGTGCCGCTAAATTAAAACTACAGTGAGTCTTGGAAAAGAAGAATTTACTGATTGCTTTTAGAGTCAGAATCTTAAAAACTTCTTCATTTCCAGGATTCAGAATCTTGGTAGAATCGTCAAAGAATCCTCGAACGAACAGGGCTTGATACTTACAAACTTTATAAAGTAGAAATTTAGATTGTAAGATTTTATTGCCTAATATACGAGTACCTACATTGTTTAATGTAGGTATTTAAAAATAAAACAATTTTTAGTGTCAAGACTACCAGATTTACTTTCATTCGTATTCTCATTTCCGGTATACTTTAATTGTATGAAATAAAATATTTGTATGAATGAAATGCAATGTCTATTACTTCACATTACGCATTCGCGCTTATGATCATGATATGCGTTTATCAGCACAATCTACCACGGAATGAAAGGTGTAAATTTCGCTTAAATTAATTAAAATTGAATAAAACTGCACCACCACCATTACATTTTAAACTTGTTATTGAAAGAATACAACCCGATTGTCAGTCGATTGATTTTTTCAGCGCCAGTAAATTAGATATATGACCCGTGAAAACGAATTTTTTCTGCAAAGTCTCCTACCTTTCATAAAAATATTTGTTCGTTCAACTTTTTACTAAATTTTTATTTGGTTTTGTAGACCGGAGATCTGCGATCGCGCGTTTTTAAAAAGCGTTAATTGTCTACCGAGTTGTTCATTAAAGACATTCCATTGTGAATCGGCCTTCGGGTTAACGATAATCGCACAATGTGGCAACCGTGTAAATTACCGGTACAAGATGGGAATGCTCTTCTGCAGAAAAAAGCGCTTTTTTACGAGAAATCACTGTGGCTTGGCTTGGCTTGGTTTACTTACTTTTGCGAAATTTTTATAGACTTTAAATGCCACATTGTATTGCACGTCATTTTATCGCAAGATTTTTACCTTAACCAAGAAATTGGTCTGTAATTACTAGCAGCAAAAAACTAATTTATTATACGTATGAAGCAATATAAGTAAAGTGAGTTTATTTTAACGAAAAACATGGTAATATCTATTTTTACGAATTTGACAGCAATGTTTTAGAGTGATTTGTTAATTGGTATCACATTGCTCCAACCTGGAAATACGATTTGCACTCTGAATAATTAATACTTTATGTTGAAAGCGTCCCTTGGAACTATTGCAGCTGCCCAAATATCTAATATTGTTCAAGAATAATACTGTTAAATTTATTCCCTATGTTTTATTTTAAAAAGAACGCTCTAATACATTGCTGTCAAAGTCGTAAACATGGATATGAAAAATCCCATGTTTCACGTTAAAATAAACTCACTTTAGAAAAGTGCATTTATTTTCAAATAAATCCTTGGGTCGTTTTTCAAGCAGTGCCAACAGACTGAACTATAGATTAAAGTATTTTCAATTTAGTCATCTGTAATTCATTAAAAAATTGGCACGAATCATTGCCAAATTTGTCACACATTTTAAAATTATTATTAGTTATTTGTCAAAAATATTTCCAATTATTTTTTCAGTGTTCAGAAATATCTATGAGAAATACATAGGTGCATGAAACATAATACCTTATTGTCTCGGTTTTAGATGAACAAAAACTTTTATTAAATTCTATTTAGTACCTATTACACGATCCAATTTATTCACCAATAAATTGAACAAGTTGACCTTCAACTTCTTCATCAATAAATTGCCAAGTATAGAAAGATATTTTATATTTAACATCTTTTCTATATCTCTTACCAATAAAGGAAAACTATTTTTCAAAGATATATAACTTTACCTACAACGATTTTTAAATCACAATATAGGAAAAAAATCTGCTGTGGCCAGCACACGACCTCTCGCCTAATTCTGCTTATTCTACTAATCTAATAAATAGTTTTACTTACATTTTAATAGTTTCATATTCATGTAATACATATACGATAATGTAAACCAAGATGCAAGCAAAAGATGTCAACTGTACTGTCACTGTCATAATAATTTAAATTTTATATAGAAACAATTTTCATATCATGGACAACAAGATACTGGAATTTCAAACCAATAGAATCTTAGTTGTACTTTATTTTATTGTTTAATACTACTAGATTCAGCAAATTGTATTTATAATTAACTATACCCATAGATACGATAATTATATTTTCTTTTCAATAGTAATATATCAAGGGATCATTATTTTGCTGCTAAAATTTATTTCAAAAGATTGTTGCTTGGTAACATTTCGAGACAAATGACATAATCAAAATCCCGAGCTGAAGGCGAGGGATTTTATCATTCAATTTGTCGAGGAATGTTACCTATAAGCAACAATCTTAAGAAATAATTTTACCTGCAAAATAATGAGACCCGAGATATATTTTGTTAGACTATTTCCCAAATAAACAGACATAAAATATGAACTAATAAATTTACGTTGGACTGTCCTAATATTTTTATTATTAAATGTTTTCTAATGCCGGAGTAAGCAAAATTTGGCACTGCTGCAGACCGATTAGAATAAATATTCGTGGTTTTTCGTGTTTTTAAATAAAGACTAATTTTTTGTGCCGAAACGGTTGTTTATTTTGACATTTAATTTTTTTACTAACCTTTGAGTGTCAAAATTTTAAATTTTAGTTTCTTTCGTTTCACAAGTTCATTAATAAATTGGTTCCAAACTAAGGTTTTTGACGTAACTGTATTTTTTGGCGTTATATTTGATATATTTTTATTTCATCGTAAGAAGTTGTCGCAAAAAGGTTCATTTGACACTTTTAATTTCAATTAAAAACAATACAAAATCAATAAAATTGTCATACATGGCCATGTAACGGGCAAATTGTCACTTGAAAAATTCCTAGGGAATTTTTTCAATTTTTGCCGATATATTTTGTACGTCATTGGTCAGAATTTAAAAAATTGAAGCAAATGATTGGTTTAATTAATATGTGGGAAATAGTCTTTTTAATTGCAAAAATTGTCATAAATAACAAATGTAACAATATATTTAAGGAAAACTTTAACAAGCTTCAAAAAGTACTACTTCCGGTTTGCGAATTTCTACCGGTGTTAAGATACTTATTAAAACCTTAAATATGAAATTTTGTTATAAACAGTTTGATACTTTTTAAGTTATCGTGGACGAAAAATCGTCAGTCCATACAAACACACACACACAGACACCATCGTGAAAATAGTAAATTCGTATTGTAGAGACCCTGAAACGTGCTTATCCACCAAAAACTCATACTCGAAAATTTTGACCCATTACAATACCTCTCTTATAGAATATGAGGCGAGAGGTAAAAATAAAAAATAAAAATGTCAATGTGATAGATGAACAGGCGTATACACAATTTCTGAAATGTTTGTGGAACCATTTTTAAAGAAATGTAAATATTATAAACTGGCATAATGTAATAAGGTAATAATAAAGTTAATTTTTTTTCTATAAAGAGCTAATTAAAGAACTAAGGACTACCTACAAAATTATTTTCAAAAAGTTTGTAAATTTATTGCAAAGTTATAATTTAAGAAAACCTAACTAAAACCAAATTCACATACAGTGTTAAGGCGTGCGGTCGTGTGCTGGCCACATCAGATTTTTTTATAGTATAACGTCACATATTCCCATAACCAAAGCAGTAATAAAATAAATACCTGAACAATTTGATTCCGTCTGTCGATTTCGCCACCTCTCACTAGTACAGTAGTAGTAACCAAACTACTAATCTAGTTTAGGTTTAGTTCTTCGTCCACATCCATCGTCCAGCATCCACGTCCCGTTGATAGCGTTAAATAAAAATAATCAGACGCAGTTCTAGGAACAGCTCGACATAATTGAAGCGGCGTTTAAGCTACCGGCTTCTCGGTAAAATGATCTGAACTTTCAATAGCTTTAACAGCTTACATTCTTCCATACCCCATCGTAACGACAGCCATCGATCTCAGTTGGTTCAGCTTCGTCGTCGTTGTTTTGGGCGCAGGGATCTTCGTTCGCTGTAATTTTTAGTTTGTTTCGCTAGAATCTTTCGATTTTTTCTAAGAAAAACTCGCCTCTCTACGAGGAAACTTCACGTGAAATCTCAGAAAGTTTGGAGGAATTCTGTTAAAAATTCAACAGTGAAACAACTCCAGACATACGAAATGAAGTCGTTAAAGTAAACAAAACTGAAATGGTTTTACTTTCTTTCTGTTATTGCCATCAGTTTTTACTTTTTCTTGCAAAATAGTTTTATGCAGTTAGTCTGTTAACAAATATCAGATGGTAAATATGTTTACGCACAATTGAATCAAAATTGATTGTTTTGAACTTGGTTATCATGGCTGAAACATTTGCTTTACGCCCTTGGGCGGTAAAGTAGAAAAACGCGCCCATGGGCGGTAAAGTAAGAAATTCCAATCAAGATTAATTTTCTAGTAATAGGTAAGTATTTTTGCGCGTTTTCAAAAACTAATTACGAATAATTCACAAGAATATTTAAATACGCAGTTGTGCGTAAAACGTTGTACCTGTACGTAGGTACCTCTGACCGAAAGTCAGATTACACCCTTGGACGAATAAAGACCCTCGCAAGCGTCCGCCCTTAAACTTCGTCCTCAAACGTAATCGTTTTCTTTCGGCCCTCTATACGTAAATAACTATTAATGTAGTAACTCATTTTAGATACATTGCACAATTTCAACTTGAAATTGTTGCTTCTTTCGATTAGTGAACCTGCCTATGTGTTTTGTTTGAATGTTTCGCGTAGAGTGAGAGCGTAGACATAAATAAAAGGAATAGTTATTGGAATATTATAATTATTTTTTATTAGTTTTGCATTGTTAATCTTTGAAATATAATTTTTGTGCAATTTAATTATAGGTTAAATACATTGGTTATCTATAATCAAAAACAATTATTATGTTGTTATCTAATAAATTATTGGAAGTGCCACTTTATTTAATGGACAAAATATCAGTAAGTAGGCGGTAATAATACACCATACACTTTACGCTCGTAATACTCACATAATTTTTTAATTTGTTATAATATTAATAGTACCTATTCAATTAGTTCAATCTGCGTTCAATCAATTTATGTTTTATTCATAACCATGACGATACCAATAATATCGAAATAAATAAAAAATTAGTTTGATTCTGTCATTTTCTTTTGTTTTATGTAATCAAAAAATACTTTCATGCGCGTTGTCATAGGAAACGCGCAATAAAATGTTTTTTTGCTTGGTCCTAAGTAATAATCAACTTTACGTTAACAATTGAACGCATAAATATAAACTTTTCATAGTAGTCGTAGATAAAATTACTGAACCATTCTTAATAGAAAATTATTGATCGCTCTGGTCTTGCGTGACGAAAAGACAGTGTTTATTTTTTATCAAAAAACACACCTTTGCCCACGCAATTATAAATAGAACAGTAGGTAAGTGGGGCTAATGTTGATAAATGCTTTTACTATCCAGGAAATAATGAAACACACAATGGGGGTTTTCAAGCCTACGGCTTTTAAAGAAATACTTATTGGATATCAATTTTCAGCATGTATAAGTTATAGGAAAGTGATAATAATTGTTAATTTTGATAGATTTATTACCTCTTTATCGAAATGAAAATGTAAGTCTTTTGAATCGTTCATTGAAATGCGCCATGTGTGACGTAGCCAACATCGCTAGCAAACCAGGAGTTGGTTCGTGCAAGTTCGTTTTTTGTCGTTTGGACGACGGACCACCAGTTGATTTTTCGATTTTTGACACGTTCACCAACGTTCACGGGTTCACGTTGTCGAGTTTGGTTAGGTTCAAACACGATTACTTACAGTTTATTGAAGAATTTTTGTGTTGGTTTTAATCGAAATGAAACGGCATGAAACAGTTTGGTTATGTTTTTCTGTTCAAGTTGACAAGATGTTGACTGTGTAAGGTAAGACCTACGTATCGGTCCTTGTCAGCGCGTTGAACGTATGTTCTAGATGTTGGTGACGTCACACTGTTACACGCGGCATCGATTTTCGCGGCACTTATTTTTTTAAACTTTATGAATTTTTTTCTGGCTTATTAGCAACTTTTAAGCGAAAAGAAAAAATACGGGTCTTATATTTTAATGTATAGATTAACATATAAAAAAACCAAAAAATCGTGAAAACCCCCATTCAGGGAAAAATTTAATATATTTCAAATAAGTGAATTATTTCGCGGAATCTGAAAAATGCATAAAATATGTTAATGAGAAATTATTGACCATTTTATGAGGAAAAATGGGTAGGTTGTAAAGTGTTTCCCTTATGAGAATGAAATATTTTTATAGTGACAGTTTCTTGTAAATCTAAAGTTAGTTATTGCGATTCTCAGAAATTTCATTAATAGGGGTGTTCATTGTTAGAGTTTCATTAACTAATAGGAAATGTTTTAATGAATGGGAGAAATGCTGTATTCATTAGTGAATACAGAATTTTGTACTTGTGTACATACATTATCATGTGTCATTACAGTTCTGTTTTAATTTTTATAATAATGGTACGATGATATAAATCGGATTATAAACTATATTGGCATACTAATAAAAATACGAATTTAGGATATCAAACATAACAAATTTGTTTTGAAGGTATAATGGCCTCACGCCGATATGGCATGAAGCACGGTGCACGTTGAAAAAGTGTTCCATATTAAAATCTGTTGCTCAATTTTTCAGTGAAATTTCGGAAAATTTGTCTCAGATTATTCCTGGTGTAACCGGTAAACACAAAAATGAAAAAACAATGCTTAGGGTAAGACAAGATAATACCTCCACTGTATTTTAATTTTTTTACAGTACTACATAAGAAACTATGACGATTAGTGATAACGCGATGTAAAAATTTCGCTTATTAAGCAAGGTAGGTATTATTTTTTTAAAGTCTGGTATTTATTGGTGACGTCGGTGGTACCTCCAGTAGCACTCAATAAGTTTGTTTCACTAACATTTTCCGTAAAACAAATTATTTATTTATTTTATATTAAAAAGTCGTCTTGCTATGCTAAAATACATATTTTGTAACAGTTAAAAGTATAAAATAAAATCAAACACAAATTAAATATGTACGAATAATGTAACAATGACAGATGGTAGTTACATTCTCTGCCGCATCACATATGTCTCTTCTTCTCATGTTCTCATCCCGCGAAAATTTTTACGGCCAATAACAACGTTCCATATGAAACATACTTAAATCATTTATATATTTTGAATGAAATTATTTTTAAAAAAAATTTTCTTACTAGTAGTTTTTATCGTTAATATTCCTTATTTCGATTATGGTATGGAGGTGCCTCTTACAGCTAAGTTTCAATATCTCTTGGCATACCCATATATTTACATTGCTGCATTTTAATTCTCTCATAATTATTGAAGAACGAAGAAACTTACAGTAAAAGAAACTGTAAAAATGCAGTGTAATAATGTTAATGTTAATAGTTAAGAAAAGCTTAAAACTTAATAAGTCAGCAGTTAATTAAATTAAGCAGAAATTACTCTGTTCTGTAATTGATTGTTTGGTAATTTGAAATAGTTTTGGTTGTGGTGGTGTGTTACGGTATGGCGTACAAATCAGTTCTCTCCGGATTATCGTCTGCCGAAATTAGTGACTACTGATTAATAAATTTTTGGTAATTGAAACAATTTGAACAAGTAAATTAAATGAATTCATGTATTAGAAAATATTCAACTGCACATAAAGTTGGGTACCTATGTACCACAGGCATAAATTACTTTATGGCTCTTGACGTGTTTTTAGCTATATCGACTGACGCTCGGGCTCAAAATCACGTCTCACGCCATAAAAGCTTTTTTGCACCCTTAATACATAAATTACTAAACATTGTATTTCCAATCCAGCAATTAAAATTTAAAGGCGACACACTAAAGTGAATCTAAATAAAGTTACAGTAGGTAATGTAATAGATATCTTTGCAACAGAACATCAGAACTTCAGAGACATCAAAATAAACAGTTAAATCTTAGTTAAACATACAATTCATATTATTATGACGGCTTGTATTTTACTAAGCGGAAAACTGAATGAGTCTACATAACCTTATTTATATCCTCGCAACATTAAAAACTCCTAAGATTCATCTTATCGACTGCCACTGCCGCACATAAATTTAGCAATTCCATCGCGAAGTTTTCGTTACTCACGCGATGTTTGGCGCATGACGCCACTTCCGGACGTCGGATGTCTGTTTTTGTTTTGCTAGAAGTCTGCGGATTTGGCAGTGAAGTGACCAAGGGTCAAATGGGTTAATGTATCAATTAGAAGTCCAGACTGGTGAGGCAGATTGTCTGGTTCGTGTGTTTTTGAATAGCGATGATGTCTAGGATGGCAAATGATGAGTAATATTTCTTCAGGCCGTTGTCGTTGTCATGATGCTGTAATCAAATGTACCGAATGACGGATTTCGTGATTACACGACATGAGAGGCAGAAATTGTCAAACAACAGGTTGAAAGAGTATTTTGCAGCTGATCCATCTTCACCATTGTCTCATATTGTGCCAATATATTAATGATACCTATACCGGGAGTCCCAAAAAATGACACGCTCGAAATATCTTTTGTATTAATAAAGCAATCGCAATCAAATTTTATTTGGGTAAACTAGCCATAAGGAGACATCAAAATATATATTATCTACAAAAATATCACTTCTGGTTAAACCGGAAAAGACATTAGCTTTCTTATTTCAAATGTAACATCCTATACATTTTTAATTATTTCAATTCTACATACAATTCTGAATCCAATGATGTATCACAAGTCTAGATTCCATGCAAAATATCTCACAAAAATAAAGTAAAGGTTTAAGTATTTTTAAATGAAATACAAACAAATAAAAAATTATAGAAGATATTCAAAGTGGCCACCGTGACAACCATATTCGTTTACACACATTCTAAATCTATGATTAATTGTTAATAATTATTTTCACCTATCGCATGTCAATAGTTTTTACAAATGTCAAATTTTGTAATTGTAACCTTTCTTGATTTTCTTTATTTCGACTTTTTCTTGAATATTTTGCATGAAACCTAGACTTCTGATATATCATTGGATTCAGCACCGTACGTAGAATTCAAATATGTCAAAATATAGCGTGTTCCATTGGCAATAAGAAAGTTGATGTCATTTCCGGTTTAACAGGAAGTGATATTTTAATAAATAATATAAATATATATTGATGTCCCCTTACGCCTAATTTACTCATATAAAATTTCATAACGATTGCTTTATTAATAAAAAAGTTATTTTGACCGTACCATTTTTTTGGGACGTCCAGTATAAAAAATCTATGATCAATGCGATTATTCCTTGGCTGTTTGGGTGATAAATTGAAAACACAGTACTGGAAATTCAGTCAATTTATATGAAATCACTCTCTCAACGTTTCGATTCTACCAGAATCATCTTCAGGAGCTACAATTATCATTACAAAGTTTTTTTAGAATTAGTATAAACCAGGGATCCCTGGTATAAACAGTTAAAATAATACGTTACTTACAGTGGAGTCAATTTGAAAAATTAAATGCTTTTTTTACACATTAAAATAGTTGAATATAAATAAATAAATAGTTGATAATAAATAAATAAATAACATGATATGTGTGAATGTCTCCTAGAGTTAGGTATTTAATTATTTATTATTAGCTATTTATTTATTTATATTCAACTATTTTAATGTATAAAAAAGCAATTAATTTTTCTAATTGAATGCACTGTAAGTAACTTTATTATTTTTTAATTAATAAATTAATATTATTTTACTCTAGTTTTTCTGAAATAACCATTTATTTGTGGACTACTAGATTAGATAGGTAACTATTAACTTATTGTAGGTATGAATAATCTCTTTAATTTTTCTTAAGTTGTCTTCACATGTTTTACCTAAAAGACGTTGGGCCGAATTCAGCACTTTTTTCTACTTAAGTTAAAGAAGCTTCTCCAAAAATAACATGCTTCGATCTGTAAATATGTAAATACAGAAGAGATAAAATATGGTAATTAGAGAATCTTTATTAGCTTAAAGAAGCACAATATAACGAAATGTCTTCGTAAATAAATTACTTTAGCATGTCATAATTTCGTAATTATTTTATTATAAATAAAATCTCGTCAATTTGACTGGCAAATAAATGTAATTGTGTCTGTTAGACAACAGTTTGAGATTTGCTGTTGCATTAGACATCGTGAGTGAGAAGTAGACACATCTCGCCTCACCTATGCTGTGTGTTGTCCCGTGCGGAGGGCGAGGAGTCAGGTGTGTAAGTTTTACACCTGCGGCAACTCGTGTCCGCTCGTATCCTTGAATTATGAACATTTTTCTGAGAACCAAGCCGTAAATACGCGGAAATCACTCTAACATTCATCATAATGTACACAGCGAAACTTTTATTGCACTTTTTGTATTATTGCTGTTTAATCAACGGAGATGTTGGCGTAATTTAATGTTTTTATTTTACATTAACACAGCCATTAACAGTAGTTTAGCTAAATGTTATCGTTAGCCTGCAAATATAAGTTTTTAAGCACCTGCTAGAAAGAAACATGTTGCATGTGACTCATGAAGTGTTAATATACTCGTAGTACTTGCGAATTCTATTCTGATCATATAATATCTAAATTTGAAACAATAACTTTCAAATGCTTAACTCTTTTATACTTATTATCCTTACGCCCAGTTTTACAATGCATTTATGACATGCATTATGGAAATTTTAAATTGTAAATAAAAGAAAAATCACTTTTAAAGATTAGGTACATTGTTTGTGTAATATTTTGTTTTTGAAACTAATAGGTAGTAGAGTATTTCAAATGTTGCAGGTGTTTCTTATAAGAAGAATTTTTAAATTAACAAATTTAATGATTTTAAACATTTTAAGTTTATTTACATAACACGTCATTTAACCAACTTAGGTGTGGCAGCCTCACATGATGTGTGTGCGTGTCATCGGTTTATGCATTATTTATTTAATTGTATCATCAATTGTTATTACCTTTTAATATGCAACATTTATTGATAATTATAAACAACATAATACGTCAGTTACTTACAATATATTAGATACTTATAATTCATTAGTTACGGACTTAATACGTTAGATACAACCATAATAACATCAAATCCTTCCATAATTTGCTGTCAACTAATTGACAGATAAAATTGTTGATTTGTTTTAACAACGCTGTCGTTGACGATACGATTAAGCTTTGAATATAACGCGAATATATGCGATTTAAGACTCCTTGAATGTTACTATGTTTTTAACTGAAATGTGTATATTCTATTCTTTAAATATTGAATATCTTTGTTTTTTGTTTCAGATTCAGACATATTGAGCTACTGGTACACCTATAGATCTTAGTGAATCTTCAGAATCGATTGGTTGGTGTTGGAGCTTGATCTTGGATCTACTACAATTTTTTCACTCAAGCAGTCAAAGGGTTCAATTGTACAATAGAAGATGTCTGCTGTCAACCAATTTTCGAGGTTTGTATATTAAACTTAGGTAATTTTTTTTTTATGAACCCCCGTCATACAAAGATTCTTTGAGGATTCTTTCATGCTTCTGAATCCTAGAAAAAAAAATTTTACTGTTTTGAAGCTATCATTCCAATCAGTTAGAAATTCTTATTTTTCAAGACTCATTGAAAATTAAATTTACGGCTCGCTATTTGACAGGCAATTCTCATCCAGGATTCTTTTCTAAAAATCTGCTGTGGTCAGCACACGACCTCTCGCCTAATTCTGCTTATTCTACTAATCTAATAAATAGTTTTACTTACGTTTTAATAGTTTCATGTTCATGTAATATGTAAGCGATAATGTAAACCAAGATGCAAGCAAAAGATGTCAACAGTAGGTACTACCATACTGTCATAATCATTCAAATTTTGTGTAGACACAAATTTAATATGATCATGGACAACGAGATACTGGAATTTCGAAAAAGTAGAATATTAGTTGCATTTTATTTTATTGTTAAATACTACCAGATTCAACAAATTGTATTTAAAATTAATTGTACCCATTGATAATTATATTATCTTTTATTTTCAATTGCAAAAATTGTCATAAATAAATAATGTACCAATATATTTAAGGAAAACTATATCAAGCTTCAAAAAGTACTACTTCCGGTTTGTCGATTTCTACCAAAATCTTAACCGGTGTTAAGATCCTTATTAAAACCTTAAATATGAAATTTGGATATTAAAGGTTTGACTTTTTAAGTTATAGTGGACATAATTCATACGTCCATACATCCATACATACAAACGCGCGCGTACACACAGACATCATCGTGAAAATAGTAAATTCGTATTCTAGAGACCCTGAAACGTGCTTATCCACCAAAAACTCATACTGGGAAATTTTGACCCATTACAATACCTCTCTTACAGAATATGAGGCGAGAGGAAAAAATATATAACCATGAAAGAAACCATATTGTAAGATAGCAAGAGGGTGTATTACACATTTTATAATTTACGGTATAAGCAGCACATTCATTCCTTAAAAAATGACACGGTGGTTTATCTCATTCTCGTTATAGTCCGTCAAAAATTAAACAAAACCCTGTTTAAGGCGCGCGCTGCGCATACTATTGCACTCTATCGGCAACTTAACGAAGTATGACTTCCGAGAAAAGCGCTCGCCTCAACAATAGAGAAGCAGCACACGTCCACAAATCGACTCAAAAAACACATTACCGTTGTGTAGCAACAACAGCGCGAGTATCTCTCTCAGATACCTTGATCTATAGATAGATCTGTCTCTCTTACTGCGTTCACAAAGCCAAAAAACTTGACGCGTTAATTGATCGGAAAATTGTAGCTTATTTAATTGAATTTGATGGTGATGCTGAGATTTAGGAGATGAAATATTTCAAGAGCGTTTGCTCTCGGTTGTAGTCAGATTTAAAATATTATTTTTAGGTGGATATTGCATAAATAGTTATTTTAGGTATCCATTGATAACCGTAAAGTATCACTTTTTTGACTACTTTACGGCCGCTTTTATTTCACGGCCGCTGTTGTTTTTTCGTTTCTTTAAATAACAAATTTATTACATTTAATTGGTTAATGTATATTTAGACGTAATTGCGTACAAATTAACTAGCCTAAAATACCTATACAGCGTGTTCAACAACTTAGGACAAAAAATTAAAGGGTATAATATTGTACGACGTGCTGATCACGAAACAAAAATAATTTTTTATTCGCAAAAAATTGCAACGTATTTCAAGCAAACATTTTTTTGCCACTGGTCGGTAGTTAGTTTTAATATTTTTTTTCAATTCTTCTACAATTAAAGAAATTGTTTACATAATATCCAATAATAATAAATGTAAAATTATTAAATATACCATCAAAACAGTGATACTTAAAATGTACACACGTTAAGTAAACTACCCTTAACTTAAATTTTAAAAAAATTAGTTTTGTTCCATGTATACTCGTATAACAATTTATTGATATGATATGAATTTTTTTTAAATAAATTTATATATTTTTTTGTGATAGCCTCCTAAAAATGTTGTGTGCACTTTGGCTTAAAAGTAAAAATAACTATTTTGCACTTCCGGGACTAAAACTCTTCTTCAGTCTTTATTTTAAGGGACTAAGGTTCTTAATTTGATTTTTCATATTTAATCCCGTTGTGAAGGAATTGAATTAATTAATACCGTTGTCACGTAAATACGTGCAATTTGTTACAGAGTATCTAAGGTAACGATATAAATATTTGTCATAAAATTTACTGCCAAAATTGCAAAATTTGTATTCTTTTAAACTATTTGCAATCGTTTGAGGATGAAGTGCAAAAAATAGCGTATTTACCACAGGACTAAAGTAACTTTAATCCCTCAGGTGATTATTTCCCTTACATTCGGCACGTGAATAAACCTCAGGATTAAATTATGCACTTTAGTCCTTTATTATATAATATACTATTTTAGTATGCTCTCCAAAATCGATATTTTGCGAACTAATTGGAGTCCGCAAAATCATATTTTAGACCAACAAAATATTAGTTGTAGACTAATTTATTATACTACTTATAACCCCACAAAAAATAAAAGTCCTCTGGAATTTCTGTTGAAAATGAATAAACTCTAGTAGGTAATACTTCGCAAGGATCTAATTTAAACCCTTTCTCTTACAACAATTTTCTTGTACTTTTTTTATTTAACTGTTAGGTAGCATTTAGTAAAATTTAATTCAACTTTTTTATTTCTGTTTCCAGATAAACATGCTCGTGGAACGACAGCTAGTTTTTTGCGCTAGTAATCGTGATCCTGTAGCTGAAAGCGTTTTCAACGGCTAACGAAGTATTAGGAAGGATCTTCTGACGTCAAGGGACCTCATCTTCTGCTGCTATGAGAGTGGAAGAGTTCCTGGCCGCATTTTCTACAGATCTTCAACTAATTAGAGACTATATAAGTGTATTTAAATATAAATAAATTATAAGGTAGTTTGGTTACTTCTGCCAATGTTTTTCTGGGTATTTCCTTGGCATAAAGTAAGAATATTGGGAGAAAATTAGTCTGATTATTATTATACTTGTTATCTTTGATCTTCAATTCCAAGTGCAGGTTGACCATGTAGATATTACTTAAACAATTAATTTTAACTTTAAAAACATGGATTTTATTGCACAGGGATACACCATTTTAATTTAGCTATTTTACAGTTATTATTATTTTATTCAATTTTGACGTTTTAAACTGCTATTATTAACTCCATAGCAACAACTTTAAACAACTGTTTTATACGCAAGTGAATTAATTTTTTTTTATATCACTCTGACGTTGTAAACTGTCATTATTTCGTCAAAAATGTATAAAAACAATGGAACCTTGCAAATAACGACTACTTTGATTAGTTTTTTTTTGTTATGTCAAAAAAAATTATAATTCATATAGGTATTTGAAATAATTCATTAGTTACGAACTTAATACGTTAGATCCAACAATAATAACATCAAAACCTTCCATAATTACTGTCAACTATGAACTATGTGACAGATAAAATTGTTGATTTGTTTTAACATCGCTGTTGTTGATAGTACGATTTTAAGTTTTGAATATAACGCGAATATTTATGCGATTTAAGCCCTCTGGGATGTTCATAGAGACTCGGTTTCACCTCGACGCTTAGCAACATCCTCGATATTATAAATCGCATAATATTCTAGTTATATTAATAGCTATAAAATGTTAAATTTAATCATAGGTCCATTAGTGAGAGTACACTACAGGGGACATTTTTGTACATTTAAAGTAGAATAGTATTAGAGCAATATAATTAATTTGTATTTTTATTGCTTTGGTTTTTTCTGTATTGTTTAATTTATGTATTAACATAATAAATATAAACAGCAATATTTTGACAATTATTTAGATTTTTTTAAGGAAAATATTAAAAAATAAAAACATTTTGTGTAATATATAGTACCTAAGTATCTAATTAATATAAGTACACTATGTCCAGTATTTTAGCATTTATATAATTAAGATTATTACCACTTGTAGCTCAATGCATTCCTAAAATATTGTACATTTAATTTGAGTAACTTTTATGATTTGTATTTATTTATATAACAAATGAATACATAAAATGATACACTTACTACTTTGTGTATGTATATTTTTAATTAAATAAATATATTTAAAAATAAGGCGATATCTCATTATAATAATCATACAATGTAATTCTAATTACTTCCAATAATTAATTCCATAATACTACAGCAAAACCATAGTATATCACATTCACATATTTAAAGTTAGTGTCTATGAATAAATTATTAGTGAATCAGTTTAAAGGTAAGTTAAAAAACAAAGATATATCAAAAATGGCGAGTAATTATGTAATTCTGTGATCAGATTTGGAATCAGCGGGTCCTAATTAGGGGTATAAGATATAAACAACCCTTAAAATGAATGTATTTTTGGCGGATTTTAGCGAAATTTTGTTGACTTTAAATAATTAATATCTCGGAAACTAAAGGGCTAAGGGCAAAAAGTTATATACAAAAGTTGCGTAACTTTTCATCCTCTATCTGCCTGTATGTAGATATGGCCGTTTTGGCCGATTTTTCATTATTTTTTTGATCTCCCACTATTCATGTTTTCCTGATACAAATTTGGCGATTTTTGTTCGACTAAAATCTGAACTCGAGTGAGGGTGAAAATTTAAAAACGCGATTACGTAAAAACTAAGGGTTGGAGAGTGATTTACGGGCCATATTCGTACTCTACGCGTTGAAATACACCAGTATGCATATTGCCACCCCTAAAAGTTCATTAGCACCGGGGATATTCAACCCTTATTTGTATCTCCGGTACTAAGGGTCGTATCGAAAAACTCTACATTGCAGTCGATAGGGGATGAAAAACTGAGCATCTTTTGTATTTAACTTTTTCCTCTACGACCCTTAGTTTAAGGGTTAATGACTATGTCAGGACGACTTTTTCGCCACTTTGATTGTTCATTACCCTTAAACTAAGGGTCGTAGAGAAAGAAATTAAATATAAAAGATACTCAGTTTTTCATCCCCTATCGATTGCAATATAGATTTTGTCGATACGACCCTTAGTTCCGGAGATATAAATAAGGGTTGAATATCCCCCGTGCTAATGAACTTTTAGGGGTGGCAATATGCATACTGGTGTATTTCAACGCGTAGAGTACGAATATGACCGGTAAATCACTCCCCAACCCTTAGTTTTTACGTAATCGGGTTTTTAAATTTTCACCCTCACTCAAGTCCACTTTTGAGTCGACCAAAAATCACAGAATTTGTATCAGGATAACATGAATAGTGGGCGATCAGAAAAATAATTAAAAATCGGCCAAAACGGCCTTATCTATATACAGGTAGATCTAGGATGAAAAGTTACGCAATTTTTGTATTTAACAGTTTGCTCTTAGCCCTTTAGTTTCCGAGATATTAATTATTTAAAATCAACAAAAATCAGCCAAAAATACATTGATTTTATGGGTTGTTTATATCATATACCCCTAATTAGGACCCGCTGATACCAAATATGAGCAAATAATTGCATAATTACCTACTATTTTTAATATTTTTGCTATTTAACTTACCTTTAAAACTGATTCACCAATACCTAGACACATACATCAATCCGTATGAGAGGCAACTTGAATGTGTATTTGCCTACCTCGTGAGTCGCCTAATTTGTCTACAAGAGATAATAAACTACCCTTAAGAGGTATGTTTAGGAGATGAAATTTGATATAGGTACAAGATGTACTATGCAGGATAATTTACTCTAGTTATAGAAAGAACAGTTTTAACAAAGAATTTAAAATATGTTATTATTAATCAATATTTACTGGTTTTTTGATTAATTTACCTGAAAATAAGTAAGGAATTGATCAAAATATTAAATTCAAAATATTTTGATGCGAATTTATTAGTATTTTTAAATCAATACACTCAATATTAAAATAATGTTACTAATACAATAATTATAAAAACAAAATACATAAATAATTAATTAATAGTTACTATAAAATTATACATAATAATAATAGCAATGATAATTCCACTCCTGTATAAAGTAAGCCATGAACAAAACACAATTTTATCGCTTTGACAGCGGATAAAAAGAAAGGTAACTTTTTGTAAGTGATAAAAGCTGATTTACCTTTTTCTTAGCAACCAAACAATGAACAAAACACTAAAATGTCATTTGCTTCATATTTCTAATATTTGTCAGTCAGTGAAATCATTAGATTTTGGGAATATTTGTGAAGAAGAACCAAAGGAGTCGTCAAATTATCTCGTTGAATTACACTCGAGCATTTTATTTCCTTCGAATAAATTTCTGTTTCACATGTCAACCTTGTTACCTGATAGCAATAATTATTTGACTCGAAAAATTGTTTTAAAGTAAAATCACTCCACCTACGGTGAAGTGATTTTATTAAACAATTTTTCTTTTCAATTTGCTAGGCAACAAGGTTTCAATACAAAAAGCTCTTGTAATTATAGTTGATAAAATAATATGAAATAAATCGCAATGTCTACATTAATGTCACGTAACTAGAGCATCTGCAGAACTATAATATTATAGAATATAGATTATGTAGAGAACAAAATGCATCCTAGGGCTAATCAGAGCACAGTGTGTCCTTCTACGACGCCAAATGAGTCCTCTTTGGTCTTCTGGAACCAGTTGACGGTGCTGTTAGATTCACAGAGAATAGAAGGCGATTCGCAGAGGTCCTTTCACATATACGAAACCCTCGAACGTCTGTAAAACAAATACATAAAAAACTTATTAATCAAATAATATTTTAGGTAAATTGGATAAGAATAAGGTACTAAACTTACAGAGTCGGGCTTCCAGTTGAAGTTGATGACTTTTCTCTTGCAAAAGAAGTTCTCCAGAATTATATGCAGGCTCTGAAGATGCTTCGAAGCCGTATGAAGGCTGAAAGATACAAAAAAAATACATATTAGTTTTATTCTACATTTCAACAACTACAAAGTAATTTTTAATTTGAATTAATGAAATTAAGTTATTATTAAATAGTGTTTTATAATTATATCATGACAAAAACAAAGTAGGTGTATACGAATGAATAAAATACAATAAATAAAATTACAAGACAAATACACGTTAAGCGACCCGTCTACGTTTTTTCAGAATTTCTAGAATATTCTCGAAATTACTTTTGTTTCTATTCCACTCTTTTTCCCACGGCTGCCTGAAACCAGCCCGAAACTCGTACTTTGCCGCATCCTAGCTATGTAATGCCTTTTTGAAGTTTAAAATTACTGAAAAAGCGTTTTCGTTGCTGGTAAACTGTCAGTTTATTATTAACTCCAGAATGATGTTTCTATAAACATTTAATAAATAAAGAATAGATCTACAGATGTGCTTTATTTCTATCATGAGATAAAATGGAATTTTTCGGAATTTTTATTATCAAGTACAATTTTTAAATTAAAATTTTAAAAATGCACACCTTTAGATCCATTCTTTCTCTATTAAATCCTTGTTGAAATAAAATTTGGCCATTCTTGTACTGGCCACAAAACACTCATCACTACGTGAGTACATTTTATGCTGGATTTTAGGAGGTAGACGGGCATTTTAAAGTTAACAACTGTATGTCTGACAAAATCAGGTTCACAACACATTCCAGTTTTCCACTTTAGATGCACAAAAATATGCCCTGTGGTGTAGGTACTTTACTATAACCAACAACCGTTAGAACCCATAAGTTGACGACTTCGGTATAAAAATTTATTTTATACCGATGACACAATGTCACAATATGTGAGTTGGATAAAAGGCGTGATAGATATGCATGTATGTATGTATGGGAAATTAATATGGGAAAAGCAGACTCTTTGCAATTGTATAATTTGTAACAAAAGAATTGATTATTAACTACAACAATGTAAAAGTAATTATATACCAACGTACCCCCATAAAGTCCAGATATCCTATGTGGATTTCTTGCTATAGTACCGCTGGTTGAATGTCATATTGTTCGAGCCATTACGGATGTAAAAATGATTCTGATTCTGACTAAAGTTGATTCTCGAAGCTAATCTGAAAAAAGAGAAGAATGTTTTATTAAATACTTGACAGTTAGATTATACAGGGTGTTTCTATACCTCTGCACGAAACTTTAATAGGTTTATAATTTGATACATTGATAATAGTGAAAAAGATGTTTTTTTTAAATTCGCAAAAATAAGGGCATTGAAAATTTTAGTGCCACTGGTTTAAAGGCCCATTTAATTGTTAATTCATTATGTAATTAATAAAATAAGATCATAAATACTCTCTACAAATAGTCCCTTCTATAATAATAATTAAATAAATAGTTAAATTTACTTTCTAACCAGAGGCACACAAATTTTCATTACCCTTATTTCCAAAAAAATATTTTTCCCTATTATCATAAATACTCTCTACAAATAGTCCCTTCTATAATAATAATTAAATAAATAGTTAAATTTACTTTCTAACCAGAGGCACACAAATTTTCATTACCCTTATTTCCAAAAAAATATTTTTCTCTATTATCAATGTATCAAAAATTATATAACCTATTAAAGTTTCGTGCAGAGGTATAGAAACACCCTGTAGGTATAGATTATTTATGTTAGCAAAGACAAATTTATCACCAACTCCACAACTATAAAAAAATATAATTGTAATAGCAAATGTCATATATTATAGTTTTTTCGATTTCGGACATATATTTTAAAAACCCATACGGGTCTCAAAAATTTCAGTCCGAGTTACAGTAATAAAGAAACTGCCAAATTATATTTTATATTTTGTAACATTTAGAAATAGTTGATTTTACATGAGTAGGTACATTTTAATTCCAGGCACATTTTGTTTGAGAAGATTTTCAGCTTTCAGCTATACATTTGCGTCACACAAACTTTAAAAATTAATTACAGCTTTATTAAGAACAGTTAAGGCTTATCAGGGTACCTATTCTAATTCATAGCAACAGTCGCTAGCGAAGTTCAGTTGATAACTTCTTGACGTCATTCCGTTTGTAATTATATCAAGAGTTAGGGATATTTGGCCTCAAGTTGATAACGACTGATAGAGATTTTACATTTACTGTGAAATATGGCAAGAAAAACTGCTAAACCACCATTTTACCTATCACTTATCATAAACGTATTATTTGTTTTAAAATAAGCCATTTCTTTGATTTTCAAAGTAAATTATTTTCTCAAGAAAAATGTCAATTTCTTATTTCTACAATTTGCAAGTTGAATTATTTAATAAACTAATCAAAAATATTAAATACATATAATGAACCCATAATTTATTGGTATTTTATATTTATAAAATAAATATTTTAACCTCACAACGAACAAAAATCAACGCAACGCGCAAGTCTACCGTAGCGAGGGTTGATAAGTCGTAGCAACAGTCGCTTGGCTATACGTCACACATGGTGGGGGGTTATCAAGACAACCCAAGTTATCAACGTTGATAAGTGAAATAGAATAGTCGGGCAGTACTCTCAATCGCTTTCAATTAACTCGAAGTTTCAATAAAAAACTTTAAAAAACTATTGAAATTGTATAATCTGATATTTTTTAAATTTAACTGAATTACCCTAAACAGTTTCACTTTCAAGAAGTTTCGAATTAACCAATATTTTAATTTTGTACCACTCATTCCACAAAACATAAATAGGCGAGCGGCGCACCCCCGAAAACGTGCCTAGAAAAACAACCTAACCTCTCATGGAAAAATTAATGGTTGCAACTAGGTGGAATCGATCCGTTATTTTATTGCAAACAAAAAACCTAAATAAAATTGTTTGATCCGAGTGGCAGGAAATTTGTTATTAACAAAAAAGTTGTAACATTAAAACAAGATAAAAAATGGCCCCGCAAGTAGTTTTATTAGGTTAATTGGCTCAAAATAATCACTTTTTGTCTCTTGGCATTTTTTCGAAAAACGCACCCTTTTCGAGATATAGGCGATTTTAAGTCGAAAAACGGCCAATATTGCCCAACTTCAAAAAATCATATCTCAACTTCTAATGCACCTTTTTTAATTTAGAAAATTGCAAAATGATCGTCAAGACTTGTACTTTAACCCTATATTTTTTCCATATGGCCATCTTTTTGTTTTACTCCCCAAATTTACAGCTAAATTTTGATAAAATTCTTAGGTTTCGTTAAAGGGGTGGAAACGCTCAAATATTGAACAATCAGTCCATTAAATTGGTTACATATTATATTTTCTGAAACTATTTATCAAAATGAATGAGAATTTAGTTAGTTTTAGGCATTTTTTCGTTGTAAGTGTAAAAAAATCAATTATCAAAATTTTTCCCCATTTATTTCCATGTTGCTTTACGTTACATTGTTATGATATTTAAATTTTAAAAACATTATTAACTAATTAATACATATTTATACGTGTCAAATTTTTTAAAATATCTACAAAACCATACTAATGGAATAATGTTCATTAATGGAGTCTAATTTCATCATTCTAATTCAGTCTCACTATCTTCTCACAAAATTTCTGTATGGTCAGGTACAATTTCAGCATTTTTACATTGGAATGAACAATTACAGATGTCACAACATTTAAATCTTTGCGAACAGCAAGAACAAATTTCTGCTTCTACATAAAGTGTTTTTCCACTGCAAGAACAAATAAATTTTTGCATGATCTCCATCGCTGTATCTTCTTATATAAAAATTTATAAAATTTTCAGCCGTATAAATTTGGTTCAAAAATGCTTTAAGTGGTTGCGATACCACAAGTTCGTTTTACTTTATTGGAAAAAAGCATACGCTGCATTGTTGAAACTAATTTATCAAATGCAGAAGCTTTAAATGCAGTCACGAAACTTTTGTGTATTATTTATAATGCTGGTAAAGCTAATAAACAGAAAACTTTAGTGAAATCCATTAATGATCTAAGATATACTATAATAACAGGTGTTAAAAATGTAACAGTTGATAAATTACCTCCATCAGAGCCTACATTATTACAATACGTTTTAAGAGTAAAATGGCAAGCTAATGAATTGTCGCAAGCAAGATCAGAGAAAATCATGTCTTTTGAACCAAATTTATACGGGTGGAAATTGTATAACAATTTATTATGCCTGAATTATTTTGAAGGAGATACAGGGATAGAGTTCATGCAAAAATTTATTTGTTCTTGTAGTGGTAAAACACCTTGTGTAGAAGAAGAAATTTGTTCTTGCTGTTCGGAAGGATTTAAATGTTGTGACATCTGTAATTGTTCATCTCAATGTAAAAATGCTGAAATTGTACCTGACCATGACCATACAGAAATTTTGTCAGAAGATAGTGAGACTGAATTAGAATGATGAAATTAGACTCCATTAATGAGCATTATTCCTTAAAAATTCAATTAGTGTGTTTCTGTAGATAGGTATTTAAAAAATATTTGACACATATAAATATGTATTAATTAGTTAATAATTTAAAAAATTAAATATTACTATATATAACGTATAGCAACGTGGAAATAAAAGAAAAAATTTGATAACTGATTTTTTTACATTTTCAACGAAAAAAGGCGTAAAACTAACTAAATACTCACTCATTTTGATAAAAAGTTTGAGAAAATATTATATGTAACCAATTTAATGGAAAAAAATCGTTTTCAGACTGATTGTTCAATATTTGAGCGTTTCCACCCCTTTAACGAAACCTAAGAATTTTATCAAAATTTAGCTGTAAATTTGGGGAGTAAAACAAAAAGATGGCCATATGGAAAAAATATAGGGTTAAAGTACAAGTCTTGACGATCATTTTGCAATTTTCTAAATTAAAAAAGGTGCATTAGAAGTTGAGATATGATTTTTTGAAGTTGGGCAATATTGGCCGTTTTTCGACTTAAAATCACCTATATCTCGAAAAGGGTGCGTTTTTCGAAAAAATGCCAAGAGACAAAAAGTGATTATTTTGAGCCAATTAACCTAATAAAACTACTTGCGGGGCCATTTTTTTATCTTGTTTTAATGTTACAACTTTTTTGTTAATAACAAATTTCCTGCCACTCGGATCAAAAAATTTTATTTAGGTTTTTTGTTTGCAATAAAATAACGGATCGATTCCACCTAGTTGCAACCATTAGTTTTTCCATGAGAGGTTAAGTTGTTTTTCTAGGCACGTTTTCGGGGGTGCGCCGCTCGCCTAAAAATCTATAGGAATATTACATCTGGGAGAGCAGCAACGGATCTCCGGCGAATTCCAGGTGGCATTTAGCTCGTTCCACGTTTGGAATCCGTGCAATGTCCAGTGTCCTGGCCGAGCTCAGGTGGAGCCACACACGAAGCCCTGGCGAGCGGACCTCGAGTAACTCCGAGTCGTCGACGCGCACGTCGTCCTCCGCCAAGCCCGGAATTCTCGCCCGCCAACGGAGCCCAGCAAAAACCAACTACACGAGACAGGAAGTTCACAACAGGCGATTTTTCGCGATAAATACTACAATAATATGTACCAAAGTTTTTAAATTTTTAAATGTTTAATATCTGTAATTGTTCATTATATTGTTAAATATTTATTGTAGCTCCTGAGGAAGACGCATGTGGCGTAGAAACCGGTAGAGGTTGATATGATAAACTGTGTGGCTAAATTCCAGTATTTTATTTTTTACTACAATAAACTTGGTTTGGTAGCGTTTAAAGGGGTTTGTGACGAAGACGTCATAAACTTGTAATAGTTAACTTTCGCAAGAAAATTTGCTTGGTTTGATGTAGTTTGACAGAAAGTTTTATAGAAAACATGAATTTAAGCAAAAATTTAAAAATTGTCTATTTCATTTTTCATAAAATGAATAGATAATACTTTCTTAAACTCAACAATTAATTTGATAATAAACTGGATTGTAAAAAAAATAACAGCATGAAAATTATGAGACAAACACTTTAGAATATCTGATTTTTATGAAAGATGGATTTCAAAATATTTAGAATACTATTTTTATTTTCATTTTCGAATGTTCAGAAAGCAGAAACAAATGTATCCTCAGAATTTAGAGAGAGATAGAAATATTAACGCGCATTTACCTATCTCCAGAGGATGGTTAAGTGGTTTGGCTAACATTTCTTTACCACGTTAGTGTGACGTCATCAATTTCGTCGCGAAAATGACAAACCATAGTTAACCACATAAAACTACAGTTATTACTAAGGTTTCCGACGAACGTGATTTGAAGCTATGAATTGCCATCTCCACCATAATAATATGGAACATTTATGATAAAAACATAAATTACATGTCCAGTTATGACTAATAGTGAAGCAGGTGAGGAAAATAATCACCAGAGGGATTAAAGATACTTTAGTCCTGTGGTATATACGCTATTTTTGCACTTCATCCTGAAACGAATACAAAATAGTTTAAAAGAATACACATTCTGCAATTTTGACAGTAAACTATATGACAAATATATTGTTATCAACTTTAATTATACAAGAGCTTTTTATTTCGCCGGATAAATTTATGTTTGTATTGAAACCTTGTTGCCTAGCAATTTGAATAGAAAATTGTTTAATATCGACACCGTAGTTGGAGTGATTTTATTTTAAAACAATTTTTCGAGTCAAATTGCTGTCAGGTGACAAGGTTGAGATGCCAAACAGAAATTTATTCAGAGGCAATAAAATGCTCGAGTGTAATAATTCAACGAGATAATTTAACGACTCCTTTTGGTTCTTCTTCACAAATATTCCCAAAATCTAATCATTTCACTGACAAATATTAGAAATATGAATCAAATGACATTTTAGTGTTTTGTTTATTGTTTGGTTGCTACGAAAAAGGTAAATATGGTTTTATCACTTGCAAAAATTTACCTTCCTTTTTATCAGCTGTCAAAGCGATAAAATTGTGTTTTGTTTATGGCTTACTTTATACAGGAGTGGAATTATCATAGATACTGTGTAACAAATAGCACGTATTAACGGGATTAATTAAATTCAATTCCTTGACAACGGGATTAAATATAAAAAATAATCCCTTGTTATCAAATTAAGAACTAAAAGAAAATAAAAACTAAAAAAGAGTTTTTGTCCCAGAAGTGCCAAAAAAAGTTTTTAAATAATTTAATTTAAAAGATATAAATTATTTCAGATTCCATGGCGAAGGTAGTATAGGGCGCAGTTTGTTTCATAAAATGGAAATGGAACGTTGTTATTTATGATGGAGGAAAACAAAGCGCTCTTTTTAAAATTTAAATTGTCTTTAAATTTTTTCATTAAATGCAAAAACGACTATAACTTTTTAACATATAAGAATATCGACTTCCGGTATCAAGCATTCGATTCCACAGACTTTTTTCTATAAACAATATAATTTTGTAAACTTTTGGAGGCCCTTGTTTAGCCACAATTTAGACAAAGAAAATTAACAAGTAATAGTATATTTTTCAATTTTTGTATTTATTCTACTATAATTTCTGAACGAATTAAGATATCTTTTTGTAAGAGTCATTATATATTAAAAAAATTGTTCCAATATAATTTTTTGTCTCTTTCTCAATAAGAAAACTACAAATCTTAACTAACTTAACTAACGGATATGGTGGCAATTTTGTTTATTGGGCTTGAGTAAAAAAATTGTTGTTAATTTGATTTAAAATCCAGTATTTCGTAGGTATCAATTTTGATACTTCATCCAGGGATAACTGCAAGACGAAAAGCAATGTAGCTTACATATTTGAGGTTACAATACTTTTTTGTGTGTAATAATACTTACAAAAGACATAATTTATTCAAATGTAAGTATTATCGGTATTATTACACACAAACATGTATTGTAATCTCAAACATGTAAGCTAAATTGCTTTTTTGCACTTCCGGGACTAAAACTCTTCTTTAGTCTATATTTTTAGAGACTAAGGTTCTAAATTTGATCCCAAGGGATTATTTTTCATATTTAATCCCGTTGTCAAGGAATTGAATTAATTAATCCCGTTGTCAAGTAAATACGTGCTATTTGTTACAGAGTATCTATGGTAACAATATAAATATTTGTCATAAAATTTACTGTCAAAATTACAAAATGTGTATTCTTTTAAACTATTTTGCATTCGTTTAAGGATGAAGTGCAAAAAATAGCATATATACCACAGGACTAAAGTACCTTTAATTCCTCAGGTGATTATTTCCCTCACCTTCGGTTCGTGAAATAAACTTCACCCTCAGGATTAAATCATGCACTTTAGTCCCTCAATATATAATATACTATTCGTCTTGCAGTTATCCATGATGAAGTATCAAAATTGAGACGAAATATTGTATTTTAAATAAAGTCGTCCTAACAATGTTTTACATTATATGCAAAGAACTTATACAGATACTGGAGGATCTGCAATAGTTTTTATATCTGCAGTCAGTTCATACCTAAGATTGTCTTCAAGTCGGTATTTGTCTGACGAACGAAGAAGCAGAAAGAGAGCAGCAGAAGTCAGATCGTTTGAAATCAGAAAACAGTTACAAGTAGCAAGCCGAGGTAATTTTTCTTATAGTGAGTAATTGTGGTTTACGGTACAGGCGGATAGTTTGTGCAGAATGTTAGACATTGTTTTGTGAAATGTCCGATTAACGTCGGCTTTAATTACTGTAAGCAGGAAACTGATTTGTGCTTGGCGTGGTGCGCGGAAAAATGCGAGATGACTGCGACTAGTTTTCAAATGCGCTGCAGCAAAAACTCTATGCCACTGTGGGAAACTAACACCGCAAGCCAGATGCAACATTGTTACTCATACATTTATACACATTGAAACTACAAGAATGGACATAAATTCAGTTCTATTTTACACAACTTTTGAATTTAGTGTCATTTCTTATTCACTGTATATCGTGTTGTTTTATTTTTATGATAATATCTGTTCTGGAAGGGTGTATCTTTATTTTGACTATTGATTATACCTATGAATTATTAAAACGTTTACTATTGTAACGAAATTAATATTTTAAAAATTAATAAGTAATTATGTGATATGATAAACTATCAAAAATGAGTTGTAATTTGTAATGATCCTAATTCGTGCTCATCCACTAAAAACTCATTACCCGACTTTTTGCATGATTCCAATACCTCCCTAACAGGTAAGCGGGAGGTAAAAATATAATATATTATTATTATTATTATTATTAGATATGGTAACGTTATTATTGGGTGAATTATTAGTTTAGCTAATCGGTTGCAAAAGGTAATTGTGTTTTTATGTATAATTATTTATAGCAATTAGCATACCTATGAATGAAAATAATGAAATAGTTATGTAGGTTATGTCTGCAATAATAGGCCTAGTGCTTAACTTATTGAACGTATCTATATCTTTGCAAACTTCTAACCCCAACAAGTGTGGTTCCTATATTGCCTTATCTCCAGTGGCGGGTCTAGGATTTTTTGACGGCAGAGGCTCAAATATTTTAAATATTAAAATTGTGGTAGTGTCGGTAAAAAATGCGCAGCAGACGATTTTTTTTCATCCAATGTAAAATGCCCTGGAATTGAAAGTTCCCCTATTTACCCCTTCATATACGTATTTGAATTATTCATTATTTAGTATACAGTTAATAGAATTTTTTTTTCACGACATGCGGAGAAAACACAATTTTCTTCTCGCGAAATAGTGAGGAAAGTAAGTTTTCCCTCTCTAGAGAGGAAAGTAAGCAGTGTTACCACCAATGTAATGAAATATTTTAAAAATTGTAAGTAATTTTATTGAAAATCTGATTTTATAGTGATATACTCGGATATATTGTAAACTATTATTTTACAATTATTATGTTTTATACTTTCTTTTTCTACAACATCACGATATTACAACTTAAACTTAATTTGGCATATTGGTTACAGTGGAACATTTCATTGTTTTTAAACCTTATTCTGACAGGTGGCAGTTATAACCTAACTTTTAGGTATGTGTTTCTGCTACATTTACAATTTTTGAATATATCGTGAAAAAATGTTGTGGTCTAACACGAGAGGAAAGCTCTTTTTTCACTCTCGCTCGAGGCTCGATTGCCTCACTCGTTTTGCTCGTGACACAAACTTTGAGCTCGACTGGGACAAAGAAGCGCTTTCCTCGGACAAATAACTATTGTTTTACTTGTTCATGATTTTAAAGCTTCAATTTAGAGCATTACGCTAAGATTACGCTTGGTCAAATAGAAAAAAAATCATTCAGATTTATCATACTTTACAGCGAGCATTCAAATAATCTGACTCTTCTATAGCATTAAAAAACACAATTAGGTACAACTAAACATAAAATGTAATTAATAATCGAATTATTACTATGAAACTACTAATAATTGTTAAGTGATTATTAAAATTTTGAATATAAGTAAGTATATTAATCAATTTATGCAGTCTTGATTGTTACTATGGTGAAAATGCAAATTGAATTATAAGTAAGTTTCACGAAATTATTTTTTTTATAACTGTATTGAAAAACTACACACATGATATCATTTCAAGTCTCGTAAGATTCTAAATATAGTTTCACGATGCAATTAAATTAACAATTACTTTAATTAAGATTATTAAAGTGGCTCGCAAATACATTACCAATAAGAAGTCAAGAATCCATAATCCATAAATCATCTTTTTACTACCGCAATTAAATGATAACCACCACAACCACTACTAATATCAAACACCAAAATTAGAATTGTTATAATAACCTCAAAACCATTTAGGTTTTTTATCCGACATGAGACGTCTATAGCCGCAAGGATCAGATTACGTGGACATAACAACGTAACGTAAAGAAATCGGCAGTGAATGTGAAGGTTCCGTGTTGTAGAAGACAAGAAGAGTGGTTATGATTTCCGTTCGGAAATTCTTAGACCAGCGGAAATACTCGCGAATACTCCGCACGAGGAATTATAAATCAAATTTTAGTTCTAGGAAATTATAGGATAGTTACTAGATCATGATTTTGATAAGTTCCTGAAAATTATTCTTTGGTAGTTGGTAGCTTTCCCATTGGATCCCATGAAACTCGTTTATTTTTGTGAGTTATTTACCAATAAAAAACGTTATGTTGGGGTACGTGCACAACGGAGAAGTGGTACTCCAACATAGCAGTTTTAAAGAAGCACTTATAAAATGAAACAGTATAGTAATTATAGTGAGTATAAATTAAATAATTATATGAGCTTTAAATGGTTATTTTAATCTATATGGTTAGGTGTGTATGTACACTTTTGTAAATCCAGTCATCTAGACTTTGTTACACTACTTCATTTTGCGCTCTTTAAAAACAGATATTTTGACGTATTTCTGCTTCGTTGTATCTACACGTTGATCCTCTCATTGTCTCATTATCATCACAGGAGAGATTAAATAACAATGATAGAAGCCCGTTGTGCTTCGTAAAATTGATCAGTTCATCTCGTAAAACGAAGAATAATATCATTGCTGGTTACAATTTTTGAAGAATACAATATAACTTTAACAGTTGTTTTAGATATACCTAACCCGAAAAAATTTAAAATTTCTTAATGCAAACTTATAATAATTATTACAGCTCTGATAGAGAAAAAAATCTGATATGGTCAGCACACGACCTCTCGGCTAATTCTGCTTATTCAATTAATCTAATAAATAGTTTCACTTAAATTTTAATAGTTTCATGTTCATGTAATATGTAAACGATAATGTAAACCAAGATCCAAGCAAATACGTCAACTGTACAGTCACTGTCATAATAATTCGAATGTTATGTAGAAACAAATTTCATATGATCATGGACAACAAGATACTGGAATTTCAAAAAAGTAGAATATTAATTGTACTTTATTTTATTTTTAAATACGGTTTGCGAATTTCTACCAAAATCTTCTCCGGTGAAGATCCTTTTTAAAACCTTTAATATGAAATTTGATACTTATTATACGTCCATTCCATACACACACAGACATCATCGTGAAAATAGTAAATTCGTATTCTAGAGACCCTGAAACGTGCTTATCCTCCAAAAACTCATACTCGAAAATTTTGAGCCATTACAATACCTACCTCTCTTATAGAATATGAGGCGAGAGGTAATTTTTCACTCCAGCAAAACTATGATATTCAATATTAAAAACTGCAGAAATTGTAAATCTTTATACTAAAAACAGTGTGGACCTCCTCTAGTGTTGAAAATTTGTGTTGTGTGCTCTTCATCAATGATACTTAGGGTCCAAATCACACCAGCCCGAAATCTCAGTTTCTCATTTCGCTCGCGGCATTTGCACCCATCCCATTCTGTCCGCGGTCGCGCGGTGCGCCCTGTAATTTGACGCAACAATTTCCTAACTGGACCACAACATGTTAACAAGGTACCGACACCGAATGTTGAGTGGATTGAACCACAAGCCGACCTGCTGCCGAAATCGAAAGCCGAACCCTTTACAGAGGCACCCAAGATGCGTGCGAGGAGGTTATTAGAGCCACAATGCAGATTGAACTAGATGATCGTAGTATCGTAGTGGTTGTTTATTTTTGTTGTGTGGAATTCTTGAGTTATGACTTATGATTGATGAGACGGTGTGGCTGTTTAAATTTGGTTTGTTAAAGAGATTGATAATTTTATTATTAATGTGTTGCATTTGCAAAACCATCGTGATCTTAGAACTACTGCATACACTCTCTTGTAATGCACTTATAATGATATTAATAATAATAAAAGCAAATAAGCTACATTTATAAATTGATAATATTGTTTTAAACAATCTGACTTCTGGCTATAATTTCAGATTATTTTTGTTCACATTTACCAATCATTTTGCGTTGTTATTACGTGAACAAACTAACCAATCACGGTGTATAAAAAGTAAAATAAATAATTTACTTGATATCAGTGGTGGATTTAGGGGAAGGGCACAGGAACCCGCTCTTCTTCCCACCACCTGAAATAAATCTGAATGATTATTTTTACCTCTCACCACTCAGTCCAGTAAAGAGAAATTCTATATTTCTAACCAATAAAGGAAAATTATTTTTCAAAAATATGTAATTTTACCTACTACGATTTGTAAATCAGAATATAAGAAAAAAATTTAAAAACAAAAATAAAAATGTCACAGATGAACAGACGTGTACACAGTTTCTGACATTTTGGTGCCACAATTTTTAAAGAAATGTATGTATTATTAACTGGGTTTTAAACTAGTACCTAGGAGCCGAAATTTAATAAATAAAAAACTGACTGATTTCCAGTTTTTATCCTTCCATTAAACGTATCCAGTCAAGAAGCATCATCGATTTATTATTAACTGGATATATTGTAATAACGTAATAAAAAAGTAAACATTTTATCTACAAAGAGCTAATTTGATTTCAATGCCAATCGGAATCGGTACTTTGCTTGTAGAACTATAAAAAAATTACAAAAAGTAAACTAACAAAAGCCAAATTCACATATTACAATATCAAGGCGAAAGGTTATGTGTTGGCCATATCAGACTTTTATTTTTTAAATCAAATTACTTTGGATAGGTATCTTAAATTTTATCTGTATTATAAAAATAAGAGAGCTTTACTTAACAAATTTTGAATCATTTATGCTTTTATTTTGTTTTAAATTTCAGCTATATATTTTCAATAATGTAATCAGAATTTTAGAAATTCGGATGAAATTACAGTAATAACTACCAAATAAGCATAATTTTAAAGTTATTAATATTTTATGTTACAACAGGTTTGATTATCTAAGCTGATTTGTGAAGAAAATATTTCAATAATGCACAGTTTTAAACGATCGCATACCGGACATGCAATAAAAAGTATCTATTCCCAATCATCTAGTCCCCTAAATCTATTAATAAATCTTCCAAACCATTCACCCTCCAATCGCCCAGCCCCTTCCCTTTAATTCCGTCTCGTGCCGCCACTGCCCTGTGCCTACCTGACCACTTAGTAACCAACGAGGTAACAAGTCACCGCGTCTCCGCGGTAACAAGGAAAGGGTTACAGCTCTTCGTCTTCCAATTGAGAGCGGCACCATCCAAATTACACGGGGCTCGTATTTGCACACGTTAGTCAAGTCTCCATTCGGCCGGGGGCTAAGGTATCTGGGTTGTTTACCCTCCCGTCTTGTAATTATAGGGAGGTGAACGCCGCCCGCGCAGTATACAAATAATGTGAATAGCCCGACACAGTGTTGCCAGACCTAGGGAAATTTCCCTAGATCTAGGGAAATTCAACATTACTTAGGGAAATTAGGAAGAAACTGTATATTTAGGGAAAAAATCTAAAATTTATGATATGAAGCTTACATTATTATTCTAAACATGTGAGTACAGGATTATCAACAATTGGGTTTACATTTGCATAGCAGCTAATGTAGAATGGGTGCTCTAATGATTTAAAAATGTAATATGAAAGTACAATTTCCTTTTTTGTTTTTATTGGTAAAACATCACCGCACTGTTACATGGCATTTGAAATTCTTGGCTTGGGAGTTGGGATTCTCACTTTAAATTTTCCTCTTTTTAGCTTGAATTTAAAACAAATATACTTCGAATAGGGACAATACTGCGACATTATTCAATATGCCCATTCCATTTGTTAGTGGTGGATCCAAGGGTGGAGAAATAATCGCACCATCGCCCTCCTCTTGAGAAAATTTGTTCTTTAAGTTTAAATTTAAGAAATCGTTGCCTAACAAATTACAGATAAATAAATTTCCCAATTTTTATTTCATCAAATTTTTTAATTTGTTATATATTTTAATTTCTACTCGTGAAAGTAGATAAAATATATGTATTTTCCTCTCTACGGAAAAACCTAACTTTTAATGAAACAGTCGTTGACCTTGAACCCAAAAAAAAATTTGCCTGCGGCGCTATTTTCTCAAAATTCTAATCTAGGGAAATTTCTCATTTGATTTTAGGGAGAAATTTTTTAGTCATCTGGCAACACTGGCCCGACAACGTCCGGTGATGACGTACACTGACTTCAGATATTCCAATATTGAAAACGATGAAATTATTGAAAGAATCATTAAATGTTCTGGTCGACTGGATCCCGTGTTGTAAATTATCTAGATACTTTTATCTAGATAAATTATCTAGATACTATATTTTTATCTATTATCTTATCCAGATATATTATTTCTTATTTATCTATTATCTTATCTAGATAAAATCTCAAATTATCTTTATCTATTTTTAAATGTCATCTAGATAATAATTTTAGTAAAATTATAACCATTTTTTTCAATTGTAATTTCAATCGAATTCAAATGTAACTAAACGGTGTAAGGATACAACGCACAAGCTTGGAACGTTGCCGGCTCGCTAGTTGGTACTGCTTATTATACTTTATAACATTGTCATTTATATTTTTTGTATTATCTAGTAATTATCTAGATAATAATAATTTATGTTTTATCTACTATTATCATCTAGATAATTTCTTCAATGGTTATCTATTATCTCGTCTATTATCTTATTTGAATGTTTAGTTGCAGACCACCGATTAGCGATTACCTATAGTAGATATATTTTAGATGTGATCAGAAGAGCGACGAAAATGCGATATGCGACGAATAACCAAGAAAAAATTATTTTATGCGAATTGTTGTCAGATTTCTCTTCTGCAGAAGTTCAAAGTGCTACAATAGTGTTAACAAATAGTATTTTGAGCTTTCCACTAGGCCAAAATCGACACTAGCTGTGCTAGCTAGCAAGTGCTAGCAAGCCAAAAATTATGACGTCATTAATGACATCACATCCTGTTTGCTAGCTAAATTCGCTAGCTAGCTTCATTGAACGCAGCTAATGTAAACCAAAATGCAGGCAAAAGATGGCAATTGTACTGTCACTTCACTGTCATAATAATTCAAATTTTGTGTAGAAACAAAAACCAAAATGCAGGCAAAAGATGTCAACTGCACTGTCACTTCACTGTCATAATAATTCAAATTTTGTGTAGAAACAAATTTCATATCATGGACAACATGATACTGGTACTTCAAAAAAGTAGAATATTACTTGCACTTTATTTATACTACCAGATTCAGCAAATTGTATTTACAAGTAACTGTACCCATAGATAATTATATTATCTTTTATTTTTAATTGCAAAAATTGTCATAAATAAATAATATACCAATATATTTAAGGAAAACTATATCAAGCTTCAAAAAGTAGAAGGTAAATTTTTTACCATGACTGCATGATTTAGAATTCGATGTCGTGAACATTTGACCACATATGGTATTGGCCGAAACGAACCTGATCGAGTTATAAATTTCCTAAATTCGGGCGATGTCCGGTGGTCCTCGCCATCGGATAGAAGTCGGTGTTGGTCAAGGCGCCGCATTTTTGCCACAGGAAACTTGACGAGGGTTTGAACTTTTGATTTTAGATTAATTCTATGTATCATCACGTCACGCCATATCACTTTGTAAAACTACCTGCAGAATTGCAAGTCGGGTCGTTTGATCTCAGCTACATATGTAAACAAACTCGCTAACCGCAAACTGACAAAACAATGATCATTATCATATTTTTTCAACTGTTCATCCCGAAGAATGCCCTGGGAAAATGAATGACGAATTTAATAAACGAAGCAGTAAACTAAATTATTAAACTTTCTCTATTAATTATAATTTCCGTGTCTTATCGTTGGTTAGCTCAAATTTGCTCTCAGATAATAGATAAATCAGGTGACGATGACGCACACAATTTTTCTCTGAAATCGTCGCCAAAATTATAAGAGAATAGGTTATTTTTTTCTTTCCTAGACTGAACGGAGTTTCCTCTGAGGACTATGACGCATAATAAAACTGTCATCAATTTTTATTTAGACCTTGTTAAGTAATTTTTGGCAGGCATTTATTAATGGGCTTTTTAAACTTTTTGCTTCGAACAAATAATATTGAAATGAAATAACGATATGTTACTATAAATATCTTAAATCACTTCTTATCAACTTGTCTAAATAAAATTAGATAAATTTACATGGAAGTGTCAAAAACAAACTTCAGTTCAACCGTATTCAATTAAGTAAATAGGGATAGTAGCTTTAAAGCTTTTATTTTCATTTAACATCTCACTGAATCAAAATATAATATGATAAATGACTATATGGAATTTTTTAGGCACTTAAACACTAACATCTATTTATTATTTTATTGCCAAAAAGAAATTTATTATATTATTTTCAAACGTGTACAAAAGGTCACGAAGAGATGGATTGAAGTTGAGATAAAGTGTTGAAAAGCAAATATGAGTAGAGGTACGGAATTGTAAATTATTGCTTCCTGATTTCAAAAATAAAAGTTTATAATTTGATATTTTTTCAATGACACATTGCGTCCCTGTCTAGAATTTAAAATTGTTCTTGCTTAAAATAGCAGTTATTTTGTTCCTTTGGTTAGAAGTACTTAAAAACAATTTTTTTTATAAAATTTAAGTTAGTTTGTTTTATACCGAGTAGGTACCTATGTACGTATAAATTTGTTCTCATTGTTTGTTCCATACTATGGAGTTCTGTGTTCTAACGTCAAAAATGAATCAAATCAAGTACTCGTATTTTCGAAAATTTATCGGCAGTGTTAGATGCCATAAAATCAATCAATAAAATTTAAGTACCATAAAATCGAATCAACATTTTATTTTATTTACCGGCAAGATCTTTCAGCTACCGAAGTAGTTAGTCAATTAAAACTATCATTAAATCACTTTTGATCTTCCCAATTAACAAAAGCCAAGCAGCGAAAAGCCAGCAACCCTTTAAAGACTTTAACCCTCAAAACAACAAAACAACGAAACAAGTGAATAGCGATCAGACAGCAGACAATCGGAATACGCGGCCAACTGCGATAAGACACCTGCGACCAGCGCCGCCAAAGACGCCGCTAGAAATCTGTTAAAATATAAATTAGGCGGAGGTTAAGCGAAGATTTTTATGATGGAAATGGGTTTTATAGCGTGATGTGTGGTCGATCTTCGACTGTTTGGGTGTTTTATGTGCGCGCCGACAGCGGGGGCGACCGGACGATGGAAACAACTAAATGAGTTGACTTATTTTCTTGTTGTTTCTCAATTGTTTTAAAATCAAGTTTGTTTTTAAGGGGTAAATCCCCCTATGGCTTTAGGCTCATTTTATTATTATAATCTTTTAGCCAGACACAAATTATATTATTATCCAATTTTTTAGACATTCCAACTTCCATGCTTTTCAGTGGGATTCGAACCATATAAATGCTGCAAACAATATAATAAATTTGTAGTAGGTATTTCTATATATTACTAAATAATTTGTCTTGTTTTATCGTGAGTACCGTAACACGAAGTATGTAATGGTAATGTTTTAAACCGATAATAGTCAAAATCATATTATAGGTCATAATTTAATTTAATTTTACTTAAATAATATGTAACTTACAATGAAAAGTATGTTCCACAATGAAAATATATACAATCCTAATTGCCTTATTCTAAAAATTTTGTCTGTAATAATAGTTCATTTTGCATAAAATTCGTTGCAATTTAATGATTGTTTCTCTCTCCTCTTTCATTTCTACTGCAAATTATATTTATTTTGAGGTATTCTTATTTAGCATAAGGCAATCTAGAAACCCTAATGATTCTATTGATATACTATTTATGCCTATTGCTTGTTCCTATTTGCAGAAATTTTTACAGATAAAGTGCATAAAAATGACTATCTGGAAACGGTTTCGAGCGCGAACTTAAAATTCTTTATTAGAACTGATGTACCTACGTTATTCATAATAAAGTAAATATCTGAAAAAAGCTTATCTCTCTTCCTGTCAAGTCGTAAATTTTCTGTTTGTTTTTCTTTTTACAAGGGTAAATAATTGTTTTTACATGACAGGATACCTACATCATCCCAAAAGTACTTTTTGTGTGTGGTAATTGAGAAATTATGTCAAAATCCACCGCAAATGACAGATCTGTCTCATCTTTCCAAGCTAACGCATTTTTTGTAAATCGTTTCTGACAGTTTACAGCTCCATTATTACCTTCTGGTCCAGTAACTTGACTATAAACTGACGAATTCCGACATTTTTTCACTCAACCTAATTTGTATAAACTGTAAAAAGACACTAAAACGCCAGGGTTGACGTCCTAAGGAGTATGAGTTTCGGAAAGACAGAAACGTCTGATGGTATAAATAGTTTTTTATCTATATTTTTAATTTATTTTTATTGCTGTGAAGTTTTACTAGTTTTTCTAAAGGCTGGTGGCAAGGTATTATCAAGTCACCTGCGCTGAGACAAAAGAAGAAAAACAATTACTAAATGGGTTCAGGGTTTCCTTCAAACGGCTTTGTTTCTATTTCATATTAAAAAGATATTAACGCTTCGAAAATACGCCGCGATTTTTTACCATCAAAGAAAAGATATTAATTTTTATTGTTCTTGGATACTAAATCAAGTTCATTATTTTCTATTATTGTAAATTTTAGCTCTACTCCTTGAATAGTCCTCTGATTTTGGGAGGCGTATTAAAATATAAGTATTTATTTTCTAGACTAGACACTAAAATCATATCAGAGAGTATATAAAAAAAAACATAACTGGTAGGTATTGAGTGGAAAAACATTGCAATTAAATAATAATGAGTAGTAAAAACTGTAGTTTGATTTCTTACACAGTACAATTTAAGTACACCTTTAAATTTAAATTCGAAACATTTAAGACGCCCAAATCGCTCATGTTCCTGAAATCGTCAACTGTATACAACTATTCTCTGTACATGTACATCTCAATCTCAACATCCTGCAGAAAACATTTTCTACCCTGCTCGCTATTATTTTTTGGTGAAATTCCCTCCGGCCTTGCTACTTGCAAAAAAAAACTTGCATTTGCTTGTAAGCAATTATTTTTTATAATAATTTTCTTCACTCTCTTCGAGCAACAATCAAAAATATTTTTAAGACTACACCAGGCCTACTTTATACTCTCATATGCATTACATTGATTTGCAGCACCAGTGCGATCTCGCTCGGCCTAAATTCAATTTACTCCTATCGAGGTGGCGAGACCACATTGGTCTCGTGTGGCCAAAATTTTATCAAAATCTGCGAGACCACTTTTATCTCGCATGGCACTTTAGGTGTTAAACTAATAAGCAACTGAATTACACAAAAATTGTATATTTTCTAGAGTAATTTAGATCCGTGCTTATACCTATATTCTTTATAAGGCATCATATTTTTTATAGGTACTTCATTATCATTTCACTGTAAATTTGCCCACCAATTAAACTTTTTTAGAAGACTTAAATATGATTTAGTTTTACCTCTCACCACTCAGTACTGTAAGAGAGGTATTGTAATCATGCTAAAATTTCGATAGTGAGTTTTCAATGGATAAGCACGTTTTGAGGTCCCTAGAACACGATTTTGATAGTTTCGCGATGATAGATGTGTGGATGGATGTTGGCGGTACGATAACTCTAACACCACTGAATTTAAAAAATTGAAATTTTGTATACAATATTCTAGATTAGATCTGATTAGATTTTGGCAGGGTTAAAAAAAACATGTTTTTTTCAATTTTAAACAAAACATTTGTTTTTTACTGTTTAAAACTGTTTTTTTGGTTTAAAACATGTTTTTAACTCTGCACAAAAAACATGTTTTAAACAACAAAAAAGCATGTTTAAAACATGTTTTAAACAGGATATCTGTTTTAAATAAATATTATTTTCATCGAAATATGTCGATAATGCTACTTTTTGGTAGTAGTTGCATTTGTTTTGTTTGTGTTATGCGTCGTGAATGGATTTCGATATCATTTTTAAACACCTGATTTAAAACACAGTTTAAAACATGCATTAAAACATTAGGGCGTGTTTAAAACATGTTTGAAACAGTTTGTTTAAAACAAATTGTTTTAAACATAACAACCCTGGATTTTGGTGTTGATCGTGCAACCGGAAGTGGTAGTTTCTTGAAGATCTGAAGAGTTTTCCGGGAATATCCTCAAAATTTATGGATTAATAGGTATTTAATGGTATATTTGTGAGTAAGTACTACATTACTAATATTAGAAAAATAAAAATAGTAGAGTATGGCGAGAGGTCATGTGTTGGCCACATCAGATTTTTAATTGATGACTTAAGAATATCATCAGACAATATAATATGATAATAGCTGAGCGTATCAACAAACGTATTACAATGACAACTCAACTGTGCAAATTTTGTTTCTTTTGCATTTCAAAGAAAAAAATTGTTGCGGTAGGAAAACCCATCATCCACATATTTTTGCTCTCATTTAGCAACATTTATCTAGGAATGTTAACTTGAGCAGAATAAGAATAATTTTCGTATCATAAAAATCGTTTCCTTGGTAATTTTTTCCATTACTTATTACCCAATTAATTTAATTCCCTGTAATCGCTGGGTTTACAGTTGCAAGGAAGTGATGAACATTCCTAGCGCACTCGGCACTGCAGTAAAAAGCCCGTTAGACGTTAGACGGTGATTATCGTGCATTTGGCGTCCATTTTATAAGCGCTTTTAAGTTCGCAAGTGTTAAATCAGATGTCTGCACTGCCCCGCCGCAGAGCCGACAGCCTATTGGTCAAGCAAAAGGACGCATACTATACGCACTAACATCTGAGATGGGATTTTATATGAAAGAAACATGACGATCCAGTTTTATGCTTATAAGTTGTAGGGATCATGAGACTGTTGAACTTTAATTGTGTAACTGCTGATATATAATGTTATGCTGGTTGGTACTATTTTTTTTAAAAGCAGAACATTTTTGCAGAAATATACAGTGAGTTCATTTTAACGTGAAACATTGGGATTTACCATATCCATGGTTACGAATTTGACAGCAATTTATTAGAGCGTTCTTTTTAAATTGAAACATATTGAATAAATTTGAATTTGTTAATTAATGTCACACTGCTGCTACCTGGAAATACGATTTATACTTTAAACATTTAAAAGTTTATGTTGAAAGCGTCCCTTGGAACTATTGCAGCTGCCCAAATATCGTATATTGTTTAAGAATGATACAGTTAAATTGATTCCCTATGTTTCATTTTAAAAAGAACGCTCTAATACATTGCTGTCAAAGTCGTAACCCTGGGATATGAAAAATCCTATGTTTCACGTTAAAATAAACTCACTGTATAAAATATACGATTAAAACATCTCTATGACAACGAATAAATAGTTAGGTAACTACGCAGATAACAAACTGTTTTACACAGGGACTTGAACCGAACCGGAACAGGAACGAAAACCGGAACGAACCGCAACGATTTTACTTCTGTTACTTGGTGTTCATAATAAAGGGCATTCAAAGAAATTATCAAGCAGCACGCCAGAAAAATTTACATGCTTTAAAGTGCTTCAAAGTGCGCAAATTGAGGGACGTCCATGGTGACATGTGTCAGAAAAATTAAACGTCACATGACGTTTTCCGATATTATGTGCACTTCGAATCACTTTAAAGCTTCTGGCAGACATGTACAACCGGTAAATTTTTCTGGCGTGGTGCTTAATAATTTATTTGTAGTAGTAAAATAAGTCACTTAGTACATGTTAAAACACTTCTTTAAAATAGCGCCCTGTTTGAAATACCCCGGAAGCAAATTTTATATTTACATTTTCTTGAAGGCAAGACTTGAATTAATACAAAAAGTCATTTCTGACAAGTAGTAAAATCAGATTACCGTGTAAAAAAGATACTTAAAAAATTGTGTTTTATAATTTTATATAAGGAGGTAAATATTCTATCAGTTTCTATATCTAAAATTAAATGCACCAAATACCTACATTCCTTGCATTTTCCTTGAATTTATTTTTGTTTTAAAATCAAGGAAAAGAGTATCAACAATGCACTATTTGTTCCAAATGATACACATCTGAGTTTTAATGCGCTTTAAAATAGTAATGTAAACATTTTCAATTCAATTAAAACAGACTAAATTTTCCAACTTTGTTTCCATCTGCTACAATGTCACATTACTCTAATTTATATCTTCTTTATTTTTATTCTCTTATTATAGATAAGTAGCAACTTTATATTGTACACTTGCCAATTTTTTTCGAAACGATCCACCAAATCAGTTTCACAATGAATTAAAGGCTTCTGCAATATAAATAAAATTATCGGGTATGTTTACAAGAGAAATCTTGCGTATATGATACAATAGAATGTGTTTGTGCATGAAGCACAATAATAATAATTATTCCCACTTGCTGTCAGTGACAATACCGATTACCCTCCTTAATAAGACCCTGGATGTTTTTGTGGTTTTCGTTTTCAAGTAAATATTGACTAGTGAATAAACTAGAGTACCACTGCTGCCAGGAATAAGAATTATGAAATACTGGACGTTATAAATAAAAGCAATTTAATGAGAATAAGATCTACTACGTTCACTGTAGGAGAAGAACAACATGGGCGAGAATAATCTCTTTCTCGCTGAGTAAAAGTACTCGAACATACCTAATAAATAATTGACACATTCGTTTATTTTGACGATTAAAATTAAATATTTATGTACTTGGACATATTCAGTCATTATTGTTATTGATTTAGCAATCATATTTTATCTTTAGGAAAGAAAAGTTACAAATTTAGAATAAAGCGCGTAAAATTATAAACATGCGTAAATTTTAAAGGTCTAAAATATATAGCCCAGTCAAATTAGACATTAAAATCGCAAAGCGTACTGTAGTTCTGATTTTTACCTCTCGCCTCATATTCTATAAGAGAGGTATTGTAATGGGTCAAAATTTTCGAGTATGAGTTTTTGGTGGATAAGCACGTTTTAGGATCTCTAGAATACGAATTTAATATTTTCACGATGATGTCTGTGTGTGTGTGTGCGTATGGACGTATGTGACGATTTTTCGTCCACGATAACTGAAAAAGTATCTAACCTTTAATAACCAAATTTCATATTTAAGGTTTTAATAAGTATCTTAAGAACGGATAACATTTTGGTAGAAATCCGCAAACCGGAAGTAGTACTTTTTGAAACTTGATAAAGTTTTCCTTAAATATATTGGTACATTATTTATTTATGACAATTTTTGCAATTAAAAATAAAAGAAAATTATCTATGGGTACAGATAATTATAAATACAATTTGCTGAATCTGGTAGTATTTAACAATAAAATAAAGTACAATTAATATTCTATTTTTTTTGAAATTCCAGTATCTTGTTGTCCATGATATGAAATTTGTTTCTACATAAAATTTGAATGATTATGACAGTGACATAAATATGAAACTATTAAAATGTAAGTAAAACTATTTATTAGATTAGTAGAATAAGCAGAGTTAGGCGAGAGGTCGTGTGGTGGCCACAGCAGATTTTTTAAATATGTTGTTAGGACCAGTTAGGGTAGTGTGAATCCAATCCAAGTTTGCAGCTCCGAAAAACCTGAGCTTCCTGCGTAATACGTAAAAACCTGCAAAATTTTCGGAATTTTTTCAGTTGTTACCTAATAACTCGTAAACTATGCGTTTTCGATAGATACTCGATTGTGTCATTTTTAAAGTACATTAAATTTGCAACAATCTAAGCTCAACCACAGCTCTATACGTCCAATAGTTTCCGAGATTCTTCTTTTTTCGTGATTTTTGTGTTTAATTAACTATAATTTCGAAAAGAACGTAAATATTGTCTTCCGGTTTCTACCATTAAATTTTACGGACATTCTCTATAAAATACATTTACATTTTTTTAAATAACTTTTTAGGACGTTCATTAAACCAAAATATCAATTTTTTTTCGAGAGAAATTTTTTTATTTTAATGATCATACTTTTCAATGAGCTGTAACTTCTGAACGGATAAAAATATCGACTTCCGGTTGCTTTTATTAAATAAAATAATAAAATAAAGGCGCCAAAAGGGCGTAGAATATTCGCTGAATCTTCGGTTATTAAAAGCAGACAGTCCTGCATAATATTCGTTATTCGGCACATTTACTATTCGTTACGTATCTAGTAAAAAGTTTTTAAAAAGATCTAAATAAGCATAAAATGAAAAATAGGCATCAAAGTTTTAAAAAAAGGAAAAAGGCATTAAAATCTTGATCTTATTTGATTCATTTTTATCTGATTCGTCCAGATTTAAAAATCATTTGTTATGCAATCCATTTTAATCAAAGGCATATTTTCGGTAAATTCGGTCTCTAATCATAACACAACATATAAACTATAAAGTTAAAACATTTTCCTTTAAATTTGGTTTTCTAAAATTAATTGATGATAGACAGAGATTAAAGTTCGTTTCTGGACACTGGATTTAGATTTAAATACATATTTATCGCATATTTGTCAATATTAGTAGATCAAGCATAAAACTACCAAAATAAACATTTCACAAATCTGCGCAAGTAATAATTTCATTAAGTTTAGGCGCTCTTCCAACAACTGTTTAACTTTGACCGCGAGTTTCATTACCGCAGCATTCACGCTCCTGGTAACATCTCTTGACCATTAAACATTAATTAATAGTAAACAACTGCATTTAAAGGTGCGTTGTAAGATGGCAGTATTTTGTTATAATTAGCCAAATGCAACAAGGCAGAAGCAGAACTCAAGAAGACAAATTCACCGCGTTAGTGCGCCGCGAACGAGCGCTCAACGCTGGCGTAACCCACGACTATTTCGGTTGTTTTAAGTGCAGTAGTGTAGAGACCACATGATTACGGTACCCGATTTTCAACACTCACTGTTCTAAATTTAATGTCGTTGTTCTGCGCGCTTGTCGAACAGTTGAACATCAGTGAATATGATCTCTCTGTGGAGGAGGACACGTCCAAGGGAGCCAGCCAGCAGCCATGGTAACTCACAGGCGATTGTTTCATTTTACGTGTGATATTTATTTTGTTCGACCGTTTTTGGATCAAAGCCAGCGGAGAATGGGCGAAGAGATGGTTGCGGTTTCTGTTTGGTGTTTGTTCCCCTTCCTATGGGGTCTCAGTCATCTGTGACTGAAACAAACGGCTATCGCGAGCGGGTGTGAACCCTACAAGTGGTTTTTGTGGTTTTTTTGTGGTTTGATTTTTTTTAATCGACTGGGTGTTCTGTTTGTTGATAGGCTTTTAGCTTGTTTGAAATTAGGTAGGTTAATGGAGCACATGTTTATAAAAATACATCACAATCTGAATTATGAACTGTTTTACATGATCATTTAGGACACAGTAATTTTAGAATAGGATTTGTAAATTGAAACAATACATTTAAAATCTTTTGAAGATGGTTATATTCTATTGTTGCCAGCAATGTTTTTATGACACAAAGAAAATTTATGAGAGTTTATAAATATTTGTTGGTAAACAATGCTGTAACCTGGTATTTTTCTTGAAATTTTTATATCTGAGATGATTATTTTTAGAATATTTTATAAATTAAAATTAGATACATAGGTATCTTTGTAATGTAAGTAGCAATAATATTTGTGTTGCCGTGAGATGAGACAAGTTTTGTACCCATCTTGTATCATCTCAAGTCGACTCGCTTTTATAAGAAAAAAATTGCTGGGTTGATTCGGACAAAACGATACGAAACATTGAGATAAATATGAAAGATAAATACATAAATGTAACTTTATTGGATATAATAGTTTGAAATTCCTAAATGAAGGAGACAAAATCAAATGAGATGTGAAAGAAGGCATCTCGTCCTCGGTCTCGTCTCGTTTCGCAATATAATACGACACGAGTAGTAGGTAACTTTCAGGTTTTCAGGTGGTCTCTCTTTATTTCCGATTGATTAAACTGATAATTTTGAAAACATTATTATATGTTATCAATTATTATTAATTTGCTGTTTACGTCTTACTGACTCTACCTACTGTACAATGTAAATGACAAGTTAATTTTACACTCTGCTTATTTGTATTATTAGTAGGTAATAAACCGACATGATAGTTAGCAGCTAGCTAGTAAAATTATGTGACCAAATAACATGCAAGTTATCTTTGGCAGTTATAAACAAATTTTAACAGCTCATGAAACGCAATTCGTGTAAAACGAACTCTAACTACTTAAACGTTTGCCAAAAAGCAAAAAGTCAAGCTAGCATATATTTTTTTTAATGGAATTTGTCTTTAAGTCAGTTAATATAACTTTGCTCACTGAATACTGAATTCTCTTCGTCCCTCTCAATAAATTCATTTCATTATTGCTTGGTTTGGAGCACAAAAAGTAATATGCATTCTAAAATAATAAATCTTATTTCTATAGAGTGTTGTTCGAAATAGTATTGAAAATAGAATGCAAATTATGAATGAAGTTTAGTGACAGCAACAATGTATTGGATTAGTTTTTGTTGAACGTAGCAAAATTAATGTGCGAACAAATTCCTTTAAAATTAATTTAACAGTCGTAAAATGGTGTGCAGTTTATCCGAATGCCAGGGACAAATATTTTACCAATTTTATTAGAAATAATTAACTTCTAACATTTGAACAGTAGTAAAATACAAATTTATGATTATTGAAAGTTGGATACATTTCCAGTTTATGACTACATTGTGGTCTATTGAGTTAGCCCACCAAGACTAACTCGCCAACAACCATTCAAATAACAAAAACAGAAGTTTACGATGAATTAAATATCTCATTTGTTTATACGATTGAAGGCGTAGAATTGTGAAATGAACAATCAGACAAGCAAGACGCGATGCACAAATCACAGTTGGCTCATTTAAGTTGTGGTGAGTGGCGATAGGTAAAAAGTAATAAAGTTTTGCATATTTCAAAGATGAGAATACAAATCAAATTACAAAGAATGGATAGTGAAATTAGTATGAATAAGAAATATATCATTGCATGTTACTACATAACTGCATATGTCACAGTTCACAGACAACAAATGTAAGCTTTGAAAGTTGAAATGCTTTGAGGAGATTATTATGTCCAATAAAGTAAAATTGTAATACAATTTAGATGAAACTGCAGGGGCGAATTGGAATTTGAATTTTTACCGGGCTTTCAAGTAATCGACCCCAATAATTGTACAGGCCCCGGGATTAGAAAATTTAGCGCCGCAGGCAAAAAAACGTTTTGGGTTCAAGGCATTCAAGACCGTAGGCCAATTATTTATACGGAGACTTATTCCATTTTACAAGAATTTATGCAAAGCGTGGTCTCTCGGCCTCTTAATCAGCCCAATATCGTGTCGGGCCGGTAGATCTTATGGCCAGTCCGCACCTGTGGAACTGTAACATACATTCTTTGTTTGAATGGCAGTACCAAAATCTTCTTTTGATATTTAAAATTATTGTTGACTAAAGCTGCAAAGATAAATTTTAAATATACATGACGGGTGGCTGTAGGATCAATTTTCCGGTTCATAAATAATATTTTATTTGTGTAAATCCTTTTAACACTTCATTTATTTAAGCAATATTTAATTATGGTGGCAATCAAAGCTAATAATGATATAATAAGGCATATTATTGTTTTATCCTGCGTTTGCAAAGTACAATTTACGTGCTCAAAGTGAACTTTCCCGCACGATTTTTGTCGCATACTTCTACCTTGTATCAAACGTATTTCCGTATAGTTCAAAAATTGAGCCACTTTGTGCCCATGCCCACAAAACAGTCATTCAAAACAAAAGGTTACTTTGCAGCCCTCGGTTCCGCCTCGGTAGACCTCGGGCTGTTATTGCTCGGGCTGCATCTCGCCTCGCGCACTTTTCGACTTTACGCACTAAATACACAATATACTAATCATTCATTTCACTACAAAATAATATCAAAATTCGCATATTGTCTAGTAGCAATATTTTCGGAAATATTTCTGTATAGTCAGTTTAACGTCATTTTTTAAAAGTAAGTAATAATGCGATATTCTTTCCGAATACCTCTCGGCATGGATTAATATCCAGAAAATTTATTGTCGTGCATTGCTACAATACAATTTTTCTAACAATTATGCAACTGGGATCTTTGGCCAATTAATGTTTTTGTATTAGGGCTTTTGACCAATAAAACTTCTTGTATTAAAACAAATTCAAACATAGTAGTCCGTTCGTTCGTTGCTTAAAAAGGTACACAAATATGAAAAATAATAGTTATTTGTGTATTAAGAGCGTAAAGTGACTCTTTGTTACTCGCGCACGTTAACTGCAGCGCGAGCCGAAGCCGAGAGCTGCAATAGTGCAAGAGGAACAAATACACTTTACGCTCGTAAATTAACACATATTTTGTTCTACGACTAAAATTATTTGTTATAATAACAATAGTATTCAGTTAGTTCAATCTGCATTCAATCAATTTATGTTGTATTCGTAACCACGACGATAAATAAATAAATTTGTTTGATTCTGTCATTTTCTTTTATTTTATGTTTTTTGCTTGGTCTTCAGTAACAATCAACTTTACGTTGACAATTGAAAGCATAAATATAAACTTTTCACAGTAGTCGTAGATAAAATATTTTTAAAAGCTGTCATTGCAATGTTATCGTATTTATTTAATATAGTCGTGGATAGTATAGTATTCAGTATTTTACTCGTATTTAAGGCGGGAACGTAGCTGTATATAAAGAGGAAAAACAGTGCTCTACGGTTTGTAAAATATTGAATTTAATACTAACGTAGGAACATTGGAATTTTTTAACGACAATATTTAATATTCATTCTACATTGCGACGCATCGATCTTACCAAATTTTGCCATAGTATTGTTTAAAAAAAATGCCGAATAAAGAGAAAAATACTACTTTTACATGTTTAATTTAGGGCATTTTAAATACAAAATGTATTAAAATTCATGCGTCGCACTGTAGGTAACATGTTATACAGTATATAAATAATGCGTTTGATTATTTCTTTTGTCTTATAAATACAATATAATACAAATACGATGCCACTTTTCGAGCTATTGCTGCTTTTGTTCGACACACTAAATCTGTATATATCTCTCCTTTTTCTCGATGAAATTGTAGACAGCTACATTCCGGCCTTAAGATAGCAATTACTCGATAAATTCTCATCAAACAATAAACTATTGCTTAGTTAATGTTAATTCTCATTACATTTATATTTTATAAGTTCGTTTCTGTTTTCTCAGACAAAGTGGAGGCGGCATCAGCAGCAGCCGAACTAGGAGGTCAACCCCCGGTGGACAGCCTGTCCAACGACTCCGCGCGCGGAATACTTGGCCGATTCTTCAAAAAAGGTAATATCTCTACCTGGACTACGTCTCCTTGCCTCTCGCTCGCTTGTCACGCTTCTAGCCTATGTTATTTTGTTGTTGACACGCTTGTTTGTGATTGTAGAGTTATGTTGCTTGTGATCTTACATGACTTTATGGCCAGAAGATATTTTTCGCCGTGTTTAAAATTTATTTGGTTTTATTTGAGACGAAAAAGGATGGGAGTGTCTATTCGTACGCTACCGGTCCACCGGTGCACCGGTGCACCGGTGACTCGGGTAACATCGGCTACCGATGCTCACCAGTGGCACTGACACACCGGTAGCACCGGGGCACCGGTCATCAGCACCGGCGTACCGGTAGCACCGGGCACCGGTCATCGGCACCGGCGCACCGGTGGCACCGTCGCACGGGCAGCACCGGTTATCAGCACCGGCGTACCGGTAGCACCGGAGCACCGATCATCGGCACCGGTGGCACGGGCAGCACCGGTCATAAGCACCGGCGCACCGGTGACACCGTCGCACGGGCAGCACCGGTCATCAGCACCGACCATCAGCACCTACGCACCGGTTGCACCGGCGTACCGGTGGCACCGGCGCACCGGTAGTACTGGTGGCACCGGCGCACCGGTAGTACTGGTGGCACCGGCGCACTGGTAATACCGGTAGCACCGACGTACCGGTGGCAACGGTAGATAGCACCGATACACCGGTGCTACCATTTTTCAACATCTAACAAATTGCAAAAGTTATAAACAAATAATGATGAAGAAAAAAAGGTATTTCGTTTTTCGCTAATATTTCAAAAACTATTAATAATTAAGAAATTTAAAAACAAGATTCTTAAAGATGAGGAAATTTCCAATAAAAAAGTCTTAACTCCCGGAACTCTACTTTCATTATTTATGGTAGTAATTTAACGCTGAAAATAGAGCTCCAAGCGGCCGGTGAGGTGTGCGTGCGCCGTCTCTAAAGCGAGTACATCATGTAAAATAATTTTTTTACAGTATCAAATATCAATTTAAAAATTTGAAAAAATTATGGTGTCTTATCAACACTTCAAAGAATTTAGTCCCGTTGGAAAAAAATTATTTAGTTAATTTTTCGAAAAGTAATACAATTGTTAATTAACAATATTTTGTCGGACCTTCGTTGTCATTGAAGACAACAACAAATGTTTAAATAATCGGATTAAAATTTTTAGCTTCTTGGAGCCCTTCTTTTATATATACTTAACAATATCACGTCATGAAAGTTTTTAAAATTTCAATACCTATTTTGTTTATTATAATTTTTGCAAGTCAACAAAAAATTAAATATTGAAAAAATTTTTTTCTTAAACTAACTTTAGATTATTACTGTTTTCGCAACTAACAATGACGTTAAATAACGTCATAAGGATTTTTTTATCTCATTTGTTTACAAATTGTTTATAAACAAATGGACTAGTTTCATACTAATGAAAATTTTTTACCATTTTGTTGTCTTGATAAAATAATGATTTTTAAGAAAAATAAGTTTTCTTAAAAAAATGTTTTTATTGTTTAAAATCGTTTTTTCCATATTTCCATTGTTTAAATAATAAGTTAAGAAATTACTTTATCTTTAAAAATCATAATCGGCACTTTTCAATAGAACAACCAATAGTAATTTATTATACAAGACGATAAAGAGATCATTTATCGAAAAGTGAAAGATGTTAGTTCACGAGTGACGAAGGAACGAGTGGGCTATCTTTCACGTGTCGATAAAGACTCTTTATCGTCGTGTACAATATATTATTTTATTTTGTACTTAATGTTAATTTGTGTAAAAATATTTTTATTTTACTTAAATTTTATTTTATCTAATCAAATTTTACTTTATCTACTCAAATTTTACTTTATCTACTCAAATTTTACTTTATCTACTCAAATTTTACTTTATCTACTCAAATTTTATTTTATCTACCCTCGATGTTAAAGTAATACTTTATCTACAAAAAATGAACGCATATAGCCTACTTTTAACATTAAGTACAAAATAAAAAAAATTTTGTTGTTGATAATTTCATTGTTTATTAAGTTAACAATTTGTTATAAACAAATTCCAAATTTCATTATATTTTTTTCCTGAAACTAATAAAAATTACAAAAACAACCATCTAAAGTATCGAAAAAAGTTTATTTTAATTTTATATTGTACTTTAAAATATTACGTGCTATAAAAGAAGCACTTGATTTTTCAAGAAAACTGCTATAAATTTTAAACTATTCGAGATACGAAAATGAAAATGAAAAGTCGTTTTTATATAGGATTGATTGGACTTTTAAATGAGTTATTAACCAAGTTTGTAACTATTGTTGATCAGCTATTATATGCATTTGTTTATAAAATTTTGATTTTAGATTTGTTTTGACATTTTCAAATCTTATTATGGCTTAATTAGTTAAAAAATGCAAATACTGTGTTATTTTGTTCAGTGATAAAATATCTTCCAAAAAAGTTTTTGATGATTTTAAAAGTAAATAGATTTTCCGATCAAATTTTTTAATTTTACTCGAATTTTTTCAAATTTTCTCCGCTATGTCTTTAAATTTTTTTATAGATTAATAGTTTATACTTACTTTCAAATCATTGATTCCGCACGCTATTCTATAGCGTTTAATGTTTTGTTAAACATTTTAAAAAAAATTATGTGTGAGGGGAAAAATAATTTTGGCATCCATAATTGTAAAAAAAACTGCAATATTTGTAAAAAATAAATTTTAATATGTTGTCAACAAAGTTTGGATCTACGAAATAACCGATCGAATTTTTTAAATTCGTTTTAAAACAGAAGATATTTGTGTTCAAAAAATAACAGAAAATTGTCAAAATTCAAATTAGCATATTTCGCTTTTAAAGCAAAACTTTCAAATTTTGCATCGACCATTTTGTAGATTGTACTTTTATCTTCAACAATATCTTTAGATTATTATATTTAACAAAACAATAAACGCTGTGGACTGGCGCGCGAAATCCATGTTTAGGCTGTTTTCTGGCGCGGTAGAGGATCGTCTTAAGGTTTCAATACTATTCTTATTGGAAATTTCCTCCTCTTTAAGAATCTTTTTTTAAATTTCTTAATTATTAATAGTTTTTGAAATATTAGCGAAAAACTAAATACCTTTTTTTCTTCATCTTCATTTGTTTATAACTTTTGCAATTTGTTAGATGCTGAAAAATGGTAACACCGGTGTACCGGTGCCACCGGTGCGCCGGAGCCACCGGTAATACCAGTGCGCCGGTGCCACCGGTACTACCGGTGCGCCGGAACCACCGGTAATACCGGTGCGCTGGTGCCACCGGTACTACCGGTGCGCCGGTGCCACCGATGCACCGGTGTCTATGACCGGTGCTTCGGTGCTACCTGTGTGCCGGTGCCACCGATGCTACCGGTACCACCGGTGCGCCGGTGCCACCGATGCTACCGGTACCACCGGTGCGCCGGTGCCACCTATGCTACCGGTACCACCGGTGCGCCGGTGCCACCTATGCTACCGGTACCTCCGGTGCTATCGGTGCGTTGGTGCCGACGACCGGTGCCACCAGTGCGCATCGGTAGCCGATGTTACCCGAGTCACCGGTGCACCGGTGCACCGGTGGACCGGTAGCGTACGAATAGACACTCCCAAAAAGGATATAGGTTTTGTTGTAATGAGTTTGCCTAAAGTTTATTATAATTTTTTCATTTGCATGAAATGTGCCGAATATTGCCAATTAATAAAGTATAATTATAATTAATTACATTTTATTGCATGACTTTGAAGTATTTGACTAAGATAAATATGGCTGCATCTTTGATAAATTCTAAAACACCTTATTGGCTTTTATCTTGAATATAAGGTATTAAGTCATTTTTAAATTTAAAAAAAATAACGAAAGAATAGTTAATTTATAAATTATAAATATCAGGTTCTAGCTTAGCAACGTTATGTTCCACAATCATTTATTGTCAAAAGTATTTTATATAGTGCCATTACAATAAATTATTAAACAATAATTTCTTTGACATTTTGTGGATGGTGAATTTAGTTCAGTATGGAATCACATAGAGGCGGAATAAAATCAGAACAAGCGGCACAGTCAATCACTATCTTTACTAGATTCTTTTGAATACTATGCATTGGATATTTATTTATTTTGAATTGATAATATAAAAATAACATTATTTTTTCATTTCACATTTAAACACTTATAGGAGGTAAGTAAGAAATTTCGGCCAAAGGCTCAAATGTTTACAATCCTTAAAAAATATAATTATTGTAACATAAAAAATACACACAAAAGGAATATAAAATAATATTATGTCTTTCCACTAAATTTGGGTAATATTGTTGGGTACCTACAATAATTTTGATACAAATAACTTACATTGTAGGTAGGTATACATGATATGAAAAAAATGACAGGTATAACTATTTTCTTGCAAAAATATTCATATTAAATTTGAAATAAATATAACTTGACAATTAAATGAGATGAATTTGTTAAGTTGCCTGTTTCACTTTTTGTGCTGAAAATGTATTTTGTATATACAGGAAGCATAATCTACTTCTAAAACAAAACATACTAAAGACAAATGAACAATAAAGATACTTTACACAAATCGTTTAATCTCCTTTGTGTGGATTAACAAATTTGTTGTTTTTTACAGCCTGGCAAAAAATGTTAAACAGCAGTGACGACGAGAGCGAAGAATGCCTCGAACTCTATGAAAGTAAGTGATTTTTAAAATTAACATATTATCTTTTTTGTACGGCGCGGTCACCTGATACTAGCCCGTTATTATGATCTAAAGTTTCAACAATGTAAAAAAATTATTACGAAACTAAAACTCAATTTAAAAACCGCGTGGCCGCGGTACTCATGTCTACATCTCGCGGGTTAACCGTGAACTCGCGGCTTTTGAAGCGGGGATATTGATTAATAGATGGCAGAGGGTACACATTTTACTGCTAAAATAGACTACCTACTTACGTTTGTTAATTTTAGTGTCTTATTTAAAATGTAGGTAACTACCTAAGCTTAAACCAACTAATAAATATAAAAAATAAATACATAACATTTAACACTCGCGAATAAAAATACTATTTACGGGTTGAAAAATACTAATTTGTTTATTATTATATAAAAATATAAGTTTTTTTGCGGTAAATATTACATTTTAGTCGAATTTAGAGTTTGATTAAGGTATTACCAGCACTGATTTTTCTAATTCGGAATTTAGGTTTCATTGTAAATTACTTATTTTGACTCTGTATATTATGTAACGTTAAATTGATTGGTATATTCCTCAATTACAAAAAAAAAAATAAGATAACTGTTTGGTAATTGTTTTTTTTTATGAAATAAGCTTAAATGTTATTGTAGAAATAAACATACCTAATATTAACGACAATTGACAAATATAATATAGTTCAATATTGTTATCAACTAACATTGAAATTTCAATTAAAGATTTTTATTTTTATTATAACAAACATTAAACATTTGCTAATTTTGAAGTTGTTGTGAAAGTGATTTTACATATTGTACTCCGTGTACTCCCCAAGTATTAAAAAAGCACAGCATTATTTCTTGCGTAAATATCTTTGGAAGCTTATGCTTTTATAAATAGTTTGCTTCATTTATCTTGGTTAATAATAATTTCGATTTTACCGTTACTAAGAGTTACTGAAAAACGAGACCAAACAAAAAAAATGGCAATAAAGATGTGTTTTTAGGGTAGTAGTGAGAAAAAATATATACCCAGTCATTTAAATATAGATAAATAAAGTATAAACAATCAAAAATTAGAAAATTTATGGTTTCTATTTTGTTTTATGTATTTTAGTTAAACTAAGAAAATTGACAATTGACCCAGATGTAAGCTAAAGATCTGATCAATATGAGAACTTGAATAGGTACACATAATACACGCTTTACAATGGAAATATGTTTGCTTTGTTCAATTTTCTACTTTCATGTTTTTTTTTGTTTTTTTGGCGAATGGTCTTCGTAGTTTTTGTAAAATTATACTTTCAATCAGCCGCCTCATTTTAAATTGAAATGATCGTTTGCTCAGCAATCGCATATTTTCAGTATTTCAGTTTTCAGCACAGATGTGCAAACTTCGCTGATTTGTCATTTCGTAGAGCCAGAACCGACTTTTTTCGATGAATATTCAAACATTTCACTGTTCTATTGACATTTCCAGAGGCCGAAAAATTACGAAAATTCACACAATAAATTATTCATTGTTACAAAGACTAATAATAACCGTTATTGAAACACCTAATAAAAGTTTTATCTGTATTGATGTTCAGCTTTGTCATGTCGTAAAACAAATGCGTATCGTCGAGAATACATTGTTTTAAAATGTGTAGTGTTAGCGCTTGTTTTAGAGGAGTGACACTGCGCTGTTTCTTGTTACTGGAAGCAATTCTAGTTTATATGCCAGACTTCAATTTTTCCTTTCTTGAAAAAGCATCATAAAATGTTATACGGCCGACGATATTTCCTCTGCGATAAATTATATCAAAAAGTTATTGCAAACTGCTGGCGATATTATAACGCGAAAATATAGAATCTACCATTTGACTTTTATTTACTTTTCAATTATAGATAAATAACGCTTAGGAAGTAGACAGAGGCATAGTAAAACTAGTTTACCATAAATACTTAGACTTAACTAATAATAAAATTTAAAATATTATATGACTGTACCATAAAGAGACTTACTATATCTACTAAGAATAAGTAATCAAGTTTTCGTTATGAAAAAAATTCCAATCAATTCAACTAAATTACTGTTGCAAAATTGATTCTAGGGGGCCACAGTGGACACTTTTTTAGGAAAACTGCAATAACTTTGATTAGATACATTATTCTGTAACTGTTAATATTCCAAACTCTAAAGGCATGTTTTAGCACAAATTTATAGGAATTTTTGTGGTTTTGTATAAGCTGCAATTTTTTTAATAAACAAAAATATACATGTCAAGGAGATAATGAAACATAACGTTTATTATAGGTAAACTATGGCCATTTGCACCGCTTCCACTTAAATTTTAAGTGTCACTTAGATGAAAAATATCGAATCGAACTCATGACAGCAATGTTATTTCTACGTTTGTCAATTTGGTTTTGATTCGATATTGTTCATTTAAGGAAAACTTTAAAAATCGTAATAGACATGCGTGATAACGTTATTTACTGACATTTATACAGTTTTGAAAATAAACAGAAAATTTACTCGCCAATGTATCAAAACGCTTTTCTCATCTGCACCCTACCTTATCGATTATAATCGGTGATAGTATGAGTTAGTCGATGATTTTGATTATTCATAGCATCATAGCCCGAGTTATATTTGGGGAGAATTATATTGAATGAGTTCAAATGTTGGGTTATGTTTCTTCAAAAGTTGCTAAAAACGTTTTAAACTCTATTTACCTTTCTCAATTTGGCGTGTTCTTCCCTATTATCTCTATCTTGATACATTTTAAGTCTGCTTTTTGACAAACAAAAATTTCTGATTGAGAAACTGACAGTATATAACTAATAAACAAAATCAGGTGACATGTAACAGCGGTGATAAAAATATCATCGATTTGACAGCCTTTTTAACCTATTTCAGCCAATCAAATTAGTCAAATATGTACCATCATGTGTAACATCACTTTTTTATAATAATTGATTAACATGGTACGTTAATAATTGACTCAAATCTCAAACAAACGGTTGACTTTGATGAAAATTTATTCAAATATATGATTAACTACCTACTTGTGAATGGTTAACAATATTAAGCAATCTCAATTTAATTTCAATTCACTATTTGCTGTACCGCTACAGCAACTGCAGTTACAATAGCGACAGCAGTGATGCATAAGTCAACAGTCATTCTGTTAATTACAATGCTCATATGTAGAATGTGTTGCAGGCAGAGCCGTGTATGTACTTTCAAACTTGAAATTTAAAGCAGATACAGCAATAATTACAGAATTAATTAATTAATCTTTGAAATTAAATACCAATCTACTAATTGCGACAATACTGGTATATTATTATGTATTCAAATCACACTTAGCCCATTCTAACTCTAATTCGGTTTTGACGGTAAATGAATCATTAAATTGTTTCAAACTCATTAACACAAATCAAAGTAAACTACATAAATAATGAATTTTTATTACTTCCTGGTTAGCCGGAAGTGACATCAACTTCATTATTTTAAATGAAACAACCCATATATTTTTTGAGATTTTGATTCTACATACAATTCTGAATACGCCTTCGGCTGTCGCAGCAATTACCGTGCGCGAGTAACAAAAAGTCACTTTACGCTCTTAATACACAACTGCACTCGAGGAAAATACTCATAACTTGGGATAGAATCATCGTAGAAACTTGTTATTGTTTGAACTTTAAAGGAAATTGTGTGAACTTTAATGTCCTTGCCTTGAATATGGTCTTTTTTTGGTACTCCGTGCAAGCAGGGCCGGTCCTAGGGTAGGTGGCGCCCTGGTGCGAAGTTCTTTTAAGCCCCCCTCCCTCCCCAAATATTTAAAAATTACAATAAGAGTAGGTACATAAAATGTAAATAATATATCTATTATAAAACAAAACGAATTTACTCGTATGACAAACTCTTCATTCTTCACATAAAATGTAAATAATATATATAATAAAATACAAAACGGATTTATTCTTATCAACCTTAAATTTATACCCATTAAAATTGTACTTTTCTGGCATTTATACGAGCAAATTAATAAATGATTTCGTTATTATCAAGTATGGTAGCTAAGCTATATCATGTTCTTTTGCATGCAATTATTGATAAACTTGTTAACCGATCTTGAGACATAGACGACCTTAAATAATTTTCTATTATTTTTAATCTGGAGAAAGATCTTTCGGCAGAAGCTACTGTTACGGACAAATTTAAACAAATTCGTAGAACAATACATAAATTTCCAAACACACATTCCAAATTGTTAGTACAAATTAAGATCTACAAAGTCTCTAAAAATCTTTAATTCATCAAATAATTCTAAGGCATTTATATCCTTATCTGTACCATCCTTAAGTATATTTTCCATGTCATTACAATGTTTTTTGTTAAATTTCTTTGTTTATATGTTTAATTTCTTTTATATCTTAAATAATTTGAAAATAATCATTATGGTGTTTAAGTAGACTAAATCTTTCTTCTAAGTACTGTATCTAAAATAGCATTGAAAAAAATATTTTAAATTTATCTTGAGAGAAATCAGATGAATCTTAATTTATTAGATACAAAATTACTTATAATAATTACAAATTGCTCATTATAAGCAACATAGATAGTACTTTTTTAAATTATCTTGTAAGGCGCCCTCTTACGGGGGCGCCCTGGTGCGGTGCATTATGCCTAGATCCGGCCCTGCGTGCAAGTTGTTAAAGTTGGACATTTTTTTGAATCAAAAACATTTTTTTTCTATGGTGGTTTACGGGACATGGGACTCAAAGAATTATTGATTTTGGTTCAAATGCAAACGAGTTATCACGGTTTGAAAATTTGACATTTTTCGTAAAAAATCGAGTTTTCCCCTAATTTTTTCCTCGAGTGTATTATTAGTCCAGTCAGGAGAGTCAAAAATTGATTGAAACCCAAGACTAATACATAACCAAGTGAAATTTGGCATGTGAGTAGTTAAGAGCATACAGAAACAAAAAAAAAATTCGCTCCACCTCGGTATGCTCCGCTTCCCACAAAAATTTTCTGTTGAAACTCAAAATTTTCTTGTAACGCATTTTCCTCGAAAACTATCAAAGATTTTGGAAAACTGTTTTGACAGGATGAAAGCTGAGGAAATTTGCTATCAAAATAGTCTTGAAATTTTTTCATAAGTAGCACCATGTAGACACCAGCCGTTTAATAATCGAATGACTTGAGAATTTTCTGTATAGTAGGCGCTACATTGTGAATGAATGAAATTGTAAACTCGTGGAGGATTATCTTCACCAAATCATCCCCAATCACATTTTATTACGTCATTCGCAATGTAGCGCCTACTATACAGAAAATTCTCAAGTCATATGATTATTAAACGACTGGTACCTACACGGTGCTACTTATGAAAATTTTTGAAAGACCATATTGATAGCAAATTTCCTCAGCTTTCATCCTGTCAAAACCGTTTTCCATAATCTTTGATAGTTTTCGAGGAAAATGCGTTACAAGAAAATTTTGAGTTTCAACTGAAAATTTTTGTGGGAACCGGAGCATTCCCAGGGGGAGCGAATTTTTTTTTGTTTCTGTATGTTTTTAACTACTCGCATGCCAAATTTCACTTGGTTATGTATTAGTCTTCAGTCAAAACCTCTCCTGACTGGACTATATATACACAGGAAATTTCAACTAGCTGCACCACCGCCCAAAAACACAAACTAACCTCAACAAAACAAAACCTGTAACCGAATTTCTGAAATCTAATCACAAAGAAACTCAGCTCTCTACCGCAACTTTAAGTGTATCCTCGAGCAAATAGTTTCCACTGCAATACATTCCGGACTTTATTCCTTGAACATCGGAAGAAAAGAGAAAAAAATCACTTTGTTTTCGCTTCGCCACGTACGCACCAAGTCCAGGGAAAGAGTCACCGGAATTGAATCCTGGAATCGTAACGAGACAAACACTCATGAAGTTTCCACAAAGGCTGCCGTGTAAACAGCTGTAAATATTTCAGCAGTGAACGCTGGTATCGAGGTATCTAATCCGATTGTCGACCAGTATTTACTGAAAGTCACGGTTACTGGTTACTGGTTGATGCTAGTGAAAGGTTGGATTGAATGCCGATGCATCGACGCATTAGTAAATTACTCGTATATTGAGATGCTACAAAGATTTGCTACTGACATCTAAAACAGGAACATCTCAGTTCTGTCATTTAATCTTGCTGAATGGTTACCACAAAATAAATAAATAAAATGAAGGAATACTTCAATAAAATATTTAGACGAATTTTTTACATTTTCATAACAAAAGAGCAATAACATTACATCTATTTTTATTAAAGGCCGTGTATTTCTTTTATAAAAGTAGAGTTAACTTTCTTAAAAAAGAGCTGTTACAAAACATCTTTTATGAAAGATTTTTTATAGTATAAGGTCGGGCTTTAGGAATAATTTGATTATGATTATCTTTCATGAAAATCAGCCAGAACCAGCACAAAAATATGCTGCAACCAAAACAAAGCTTCCTCCCTCAACTTAAAATTATTTGTTAAAAACAATGTACAACTGAGGAGCTTGCGTGCAAAACTGGCTATATCCAAGTTTGTTAGTTTTGCACAAAAGGGCAAAAACGTGCCCTTATAGTTAGAAAAAAGAAAAAAAAAATCCTACTATGTTTTTTTTATTGAGTTTAAACACATTTTGTACACCTCACCACTTTCCCAAAATTAAAAATTAAAAAATGTCTTGGTTAAAGCCGGTAGTGCTACAAAATCATATAAAATTTTTTTTAAAAGATTGTGGTTGAACTTTTATATAATAAATCAAAATTTTATAGGTATTTAAACTAGTACTGCGCATTCTTAATCATAATACGTACTTTTATTGATATTTTCTTCAAGTTCTTATTAAATTAAGGATTTTTTACCATTTTCGGGCGTCTTTAAATTTATTACACTACTTAACACTTATAAACAAATCTATTAACTACCTACTGCAACACACATACAATAAATGTAATTTATTTAAATTGAATTTGTGGTTATTAATCTTATTAATTCCAACTTTGGCTATAATCGGTTTTACTTTACTTTACTTTGGCCTGTTTTCAAAACCTAAACATCAAATGGTATTATAACAGTGTACAACCGATTTTGAACCAATCTGACTGCAAATATCGGTAGAGCACTCAAAAGTTATATGAAATCAGCAAAAAAATTATTTTTTTCAAAAAATGACTATCTTTTAAATGACATTCTTAACTTAGAGACAATTAATTTGATAGTTACAATCAAGAAGGTACCTAACTGTAAAACATTTAAAATAATTTTTTAAAAACTTTATGGAAAAATAAATTAGGTAGGTAGATACGTCAGTGGTATACAACGTATATAGTCGCTTTATGTTAATTTTGCCTCATGTATCAAACTGTTTCGTTTATTTTATTTTATTATTCAGCACTTATCGATTAAATTAAAAATAATTATTCCAAATCATTTAGAAGCAAATTTTACTTGTAGTAGTTGTAAGGATTTTTTAATTTTCATAACAAATAATAATGATACTTTTAAAATTTTGTTTGTGTTTTTGTATCTATAGTTTAAGTATCTTAATTGGCATTTCACATTTTTTCGCAATGAAATAATAAAACTTTCCACCAGCTATTCAACTGAACCAGTGCTCTCCAATCAATTAATACCTCCCGTCCCTAGGCGTTCCACAGTTCACATCCCAGTGCCCCTGACCAGACGGGCGCTAATGGCGAATTGTTAGGGACGACACCGCACGATAACTTATCAACGGACGTGACGGGAAAATCAAACACGTGAATTTTCCACCCGGGCCAAAAGAGAGGAAATCACAAAGATAATTCACGCATCACAAACGAGAATGGGAAATAATTCAATTCTTATTATCTGCCATAACAGCAATAAAAATATTTTATCCATGCCAGTGATATAATAGTCGTATTATTTTCATCATTGGAGTGAGGTAATTAGTTATATTACCTCACTGGTGAAGTAATATGATTACCTCTCGCATTTACTCTACTTCACTCGTTCGTAGCCATGGATACTACTAATAAAAATAAGATTTTTGTCAATATTTGACAGCAGTGTTGAGGTTATAATATACTTGTCTACCTATTTATTTTTAAATATTATTGGAATAAATCAATTTTGAATTACTGTCCCATAATAAATAATTTATAAACGAATAATAAATAAATATCACGTATAAAGTTACATACCTTTTTTTTTGAAAATAAAACTGACAGGATGTCCTGCTTTCAAACATATTGTTTGTACCCTGTTGCTTTGATTTTAAATCAAAATTATAGAAACTGACACCTATCAATTATTGTAAAAATATATAATTTTTAAAATTTCAAATCTGACGTTTAACCAAAAATATCAATATTTTTTATTAATTATGAGCCGTCCTGGATAAAATTTTGTATATCACATGTGGGCTAAAGCATATTAGAGCACTCATGTGATTAAACGACTCGGTCTACGACCTCTTGAATGAATAGGTATGGCGGCCAAAAAATATAATACATTGGGTAGGTATCTATATGTACAACGCACGGTTTTATTAAAACACTCTGTTGTTCAGATCACACGGAGAAAACAATTGTACAGTATAAATATACATACTGTTGTTTCGTTTTTTATAACCTCAAACATAAAATCCATTTCAAGCAGTGTCGAACCGAGAGAAAAAGGTCAAACTGCCTACCATGAAATTAATACTAAAGGCCTCATTAATACAAAGCAGTTTCAAATAATTATAAAATAGTTTACTCGAATGTTAAAATAACGTTTTTCTATACGTAAATGTCATAGACATGGCTGCCACACAATACATAAAAATGTACTTACTTATTTCTAGTTGATTTCTGGCTACCTCGATTGTGTGTGACCTCCAAGTAGTGGGTTCAAATCTTCTTCGCAGCACTCCACAGACACTGTAACACAATATTGTCCTATTTTATTATCAAATAACACATATTTTGAGCACGAATTCATGGAGCAACTACTCACGAAACACTGTATAAATCGTCGACCTGTGTACTGTCTTTGCAAAACTGAACGAGTATGTTCAATTAGCACGTCGCTGGATGACTGAATACGACAGATTTATATTTAAAGGCGCAATTTTTAAAAAGATATACGAAATACAGATTATTATTTGTTACTGTTGTGCCGAAATATGAAAATAAGAATACCTAAATATATAATTTAATAGTTCTGCATTTTGTAGTTTAATACAACAATATAAATACATACGAACTTCTTTTAAAATATTTGTGAATTCATATTTTGCATCAAGAGCGTAAAGATAATAGAAACAAATATCAACAAAATAAAAACAAGATACAAATTACAAAATGAGATACTTTATGAAAAGTAGGTAAGAAGAGTTCTTATACAGGTTGGTGGAGTTGAAATGCGAACATAGGGAACATACATGACAATCGAAGTTTCATGCCAGGTATCTTGATATATTTTGTAGTAGTGTCACAAAACAAAGTAATGTGAATTTGTGTGGCAAAAAGAGTATTCAATAAGAGAAATAATAATAAAATCTAAAAGTGCATGTAAACTTTCTCGTTCTGCTCGTACACATAAATTATTATGCAAAGAAAATATTTTAATGAAAATAAAAATTTCAATAACATGACAGCTACTTTGACATTGACAGTACTAATTCCACGTATATCAAGATGCCTAGCATGATAACTCCATTGTCATATATTTCCCTATGTTCGCATTTCACCGCCACCAACCTGTATAGAGAAATCAATTAATAGTCCAGTCAACGAAGGTAAATTTAAAAACAACAAAACAAAAGTTTTTTTCTTTTGCATAAAATGTCTATATTTTCTTTGCACTACGTTCAATTAAGAAAATGTAGCCAGTTAAATTATCTACAAACATGTCCTATGAAGAATTAATTATTTATTTTTATAATATTTGATCAAATAAAAAATATGATTCTACGACCATTGTTAAAAGTGAACTTTATGACACTAGTGTTAAAAGTAACATTAGTAACGTGTTAAAAGTAATTTTATTTATATTTTCAATACGTTGGAATGATGTGTATACTACAAATATAACCCTAGCTGTCAAAAATATAATTCTACAATAATTTTCAGTAAGTACTACCGCTCATAATAATAATATAATAATTTATGAAACATAATAGCATGTATAATTTAATATTATAATAGTAAATAATTAATTAATTCCTATGGAAAATTCCTGTTTTGGACGAAATTTTCTAGAAAATGGTAAGAGATAGAAAGTAGTAGGTAGGTATGTCTTGACATTTTCGCTAAAGTCTTATTTAAATCGAGATAAGAGAGGTTTTGCATGCATGTCGTCGAAATGTATAGCTGCCTTACGCAAGTTTGACAAAAGTTTTAATAGATATGTATGTAAGTATGTATAATTTTAAAACTGAAAGAGGCTTGTTATTAAATTAATAGATTTTTTGATGAACTATTTTATTTATGGAAGATTGAATTTTTCGACTGGATGTTCAATAAACTGGAAAATTTCTTGGAGAAGCAGTCAAATTTATTAAAATCCAATAACATTTTAAAAAATTCGACTGCTTCTCCAAGAAATTGTCCATTTTATTTTATTTATATTCAGTCGAGTGAGTTAAATTCTTATTATCCTTCAGAATGACTTTTGGTCGAATGTCCGAGTCTAATTTGTATTGGCAAAAACAGCATGATATAAATTTCCATTATCTCCCTACCTTTCATATTCCCGCCACATAATCATCAGCAAATCTGGATCTATCTGGAATTCCGGGAGCCAGCAGTGAATCCCAGATGCGTAGACCTCGGGCTCGACTATGATTTATGCATATTCGAACACGGCCACGGCGGCGCTAGTGTCGTAGTGTCTCGTCCCCCCGTGTGAGGTATAGAGATTCGAGCGCGGATGTAATGGACATCTTTTGTTCTTGGTAATTAGTCCATGCATTCTTCATTTCGCGTTTTGGAGTCTGGAATGGTGAAAGGTTCTAGGATGAATTATCATGGGGGTTATTATTATTAGAGGCGCGTGTTTTAGTAACTGTTAATTACGGTTATAATACAATCAAAGCAGGTTTATTTTAACAATGAGGCAAATTAAAAAATGAATGATATCTCGTAGATTACACCTAATATTGATTGCTGTTTATGGCTGGCTCTCTGGCTTTGGCCCTTTATTTTCACACCTTGGTTAATAGTTATTTTTGTATTAATGCGCGAAGTTGATGTTTTTTGTGCATGAGAATGTTACTTATTTAACGAGGCTTGCTGAGTTAAATAAATTATATTCGAACGAACTAAAATATTTCGCACTCGAAATACAAAACATTTTTTCTTCAACTGTATTTTAATTTAATTTGGTGGAGATCTGCCAATATTTCTTATAAATAAGAAATATTGTTTATTTTAACTTGTATACAAATGGCAGACCTCATAATATATATAAATTCTATTTTATTTATTTATCTTCTCACGCTTGTAGATGCTTGATCCGGCCACTTAGGACTGCAAGACTGGCAGGAATGTAACGAGGGGTGGACCTCGGAGGTCCCGGGCCCACCCTGTAAAGTCTTGGCCCACCCAGTGGTCCACCCAAAAATTTTACAATATTTTTACATTAGTTTACAGAAGAGATACCTAAATTTAAAATATATAATAATGCCTTACATATACTAGGGAACATATACCTATATATTTATAGGTATCTACTTAATTGAGGCAAAATAATCTTTATGAATATGCATAGCGGATAGATATAGATTTATTTCTGGTTAATGTTGTATTTTTTAGTAGAATGTATTAACTTGTCAGTTTGAGTGCTCGTGCAATCTTTATCTATAAATAACATATTCTAACTGGGTATCTACTGTTTTTTTATAAAATTAATTTCAGGAGTAAATAATAAGTCAAATTCCTTCAGCAATGAAAAAAAATTTCACCTCGCTTTGCTTGGCATTCTACTATATTTTTCAAAACCAAAATTATACTATAAAAAGTGTGGTTCACTTTAATTTTTTACTGACCCATCCTTGGCCCACTTAAAAAAATTCTAGTTACGTCTCTGCAGACTGGACATTCCTTCTTTAGCAAGTATACAAGTCCAGCCCTTCAATTTCAAGACTAATAAAATGTCCACACTAATTTGACCGCTAGCTCTCTGTCTAAGACATTTCGCAGTCTAGATAGTAATACCTACAAATAACTATAATTGACCTGCATTTTCAAAAGTGTAGTAATTTCGAGAAATTATTTGGATTATAAACGATTAGGTATCGTGATCTTTCAAAGAATTAATACAATTTAATTTAATTTAGTAGTTCTCTGATCTATGTAATTTAGTTTCCTGTGATAAAAACGCACCATTTCATTTGCAAGATAGTGTCACTCGCATCCGCGATTTGAAAAATCAAGTTAACTAGGCCAACGATGCCCTTTTGTCTCCAATAGCTCCCAATCCCGATACCATCTTCGGGTAGGTTCGTTTCCTGAGCCATTAAATTATAAAATTACGCGTGTCACATGGAATCGCCGCTATAACTCATCAAGGGCGGCGGTGGTAGTTACCCTCCCGCTAGAGATTGCGGATGCTCCCACTCCCCCCACCCTCTCGTCCTAGTGCCATGGTGATAGATAACCATGGTATAAAGAAACTAAGGTATGTTCGTCCGGTGAACGAAAATGCGTTCGCTTCGCGCATGACGTCACGCGGCAGACACAAGCCAGAGTCAGTATAGGAAATAGTAGCTAAACTGCGTTTGAATACAATAATTTTGAATTTGTATGATACTGAACGCAATAACAATAATTATTTATGTATAATTTGACTGTAACATTAATATTTAACTGTATATACGCTCTAAATTTGGTAATATGCTCACAGAAACTGAATTTTTAAAACTTAATACTAGGGATAGGCGATATATCGATAAATTTCTATATTTTTGCTATAACGATATTTTTGATATATCGATATAGATTTCAATATTTTCGATATAATCGATATTTCTATATGCCGATATCTCGATATTATAAAATATGTAGAAAACATAAAAATCACAGCTTTAGGTACCTAGTCTTTAGTTTAGATTACTGCAAGTGGATAGATCAAATTTTTTTTTCACGATTTCAATGCTAATAAATCGATAGTAAATTATATCTAAGTATAGGTACCTATACTTATAAGTTATATTTTTATTAAAGACTTTATCTCTGAATTGTGAAATTAATTACCTATTTATCCGAAATGTTATATGAAATTACGATTTTATAAATGATAATTTAAATACATAGCAACAATTACTGTACAAAATCAGTAAAATTACGATCTAAATGGATTTCAGTCTTCTATTTTAAAATTTAACAGTTTTTAAATTATACAAAAAAACAACTTTATGGGTCCCTCCGCACTTAAATATCTTTTAATCAATCAGGTGGCATTTACATTTGCAACTTTATCCCACAGTTCCAAGAACTTAAGTGTATATTTAATAGATTTTATTATAATTTGTAATATTAATAGATTGCATTATTTATTTGGGAGCTAAAAAATTAATAAACTTTTCTATATACAGACATAGAGTGATCATGTCCAAAATGATGTAGGTACACATAAACAATTAAATTTTTTCCATAACTAAATTTATGATGATTTTTATGTATTTTCAAATATTTACAACAGAACTCAAAATTTCTGATACAATTTTTTAATTTTCTCGCTTTTTAATTCGCATAGATCGATCCTTAGAATTTTCTATGCGAGGTAAATTTTCAGTTGGAACAGTATTCTTCTTTTAAATTACGCTGAAACTTATTATTTCGTGCAATATATTCTTCCTGCGTAAAATCACGTTTATACGATTCGATTTTGAAATGTTCCGAACATATCCTAGCTGTAAAAAATAACGAACAAGAATAGTGAATAAGTAATATTTATAAATTAGATATAACCTCGGATATAACAACAGAAATTATTTATAACAAATTCAATTATTTATAATTGAGAAAATTAATTTACCATTCTTAATATTTATTTTATTTTCTCTGCCACACGCTATAATCCAAAGTTTACATATTTTTAAATCTTTTGGGAACCTGTGATATGTAACTCGATCTTTTTTGCTATAATTTGTACACTTATACACTGCACAATAGTACATTGTAAATATTTATGCATAAAACTTGATAAAATTCGAAATAAGCAGCATAGATAACTAAGTTTAAATACAGACCGAAATGCTTCTGCCGGCTTCTGTCTGCCGCGTGACGTCACAGCGAGAACGTGCTGGTGGGGAGACATGCGCATGCACATACCTTAGTTTCTTTATACCATGATAGATAACGTGGTTACCAACGTGGAGAATGTAATCGTAGAAAGCTATGACTGCAAGCGAACACGTACGGAGGGAACTAGTTTACTTTAATGTGATTATTTTAATATTTTTTGCCCAGGTAAATGAGATTTATTTACGGGGGTTATTTATGACGATGCAGATAAAATGAATTTGTAATGATGTGAGGAATTTATCTGCGGAATATCATGGCAAACGAGATTTTTATACGCCGAAATGCTGATGTTTAGTTATTTGAATTTTTAGTTTTATTGCTCATTCACATGGTAATTGGACAAAATATACGTAAACATCTTGATCCTTGCCTTCGTATTTGGAGGGTAGAAGGCAAGAATCGAGGCAAGAATAAGTAGTATATTAAGGTGTTCGTCTACCCTAAAATTTTAGAGCGTTACAGAGGTGTACGCCTCCCACGTTTACTTTAGTTATAATTGAAATATATGATACTTTTACATATGAGTGTATTATTAATGCCTTTAGTTTTTTATTTTTTGTCTTTGGCCTAGAAATTTGAAGTAAAAATATTTAAAAATGACGTTTTTTGTCATTATTTGACACGATTTGATATGATTTTTTTCGGTCATTATAAATGGAAAGAAAAATTTAAAAAGAAGAAATTTAAAAGAAGAAATTTAAATTTAGAAGCTTGCAGCTAACCTTCCTTTTTCGAATAATTTTTGTTTTACTTAATTCCTTTAAAAAATACAGAAGTTATTATGGGAATACTGGAGCCATGTTTACAGTATTTTTCAACTTCAAAATGACATTGCATAGCTAGGATGCGGCAAAGTACGAGTTTCGGACTGGGTTCGGGCAGTCGTAGTAGTGGGGAAGAGAGCGAATTAGAACATTTACGCGTAAAAAAGAATTTTATACATTTATACCATAAAAAATGCGTAAAATATGTAAAGAACGTAAATAATATAAAATTAAAATTATAGTTTTATCTGTCAAACTCTCAAAATTACGCGTTTGCTTCGTTGCGAGTAGTAATTATTAAAAGTTAATTATAGTGGGATAAGATTAACCGATGCTTAAATGTAATAATTTCAACTCTTCTCAAAACTTTCTTATTGACTTAGCAAAATAGTTTAAAAAATCTACTATAATTATCTTTTTTACATAATTTACATATTATACATTATTTACGCCTAAAAGTCGTAAATTTGATCATTGTAACAAATAGTTTTTACGCGTAAAAAATAACGTATAATACGTGACGTATTATACGTGCCCATCCCTGTTCGTGATGCTTATTATATTTTTGCACGATAGATACTAATGTTAAATATTAAATATTTGGCGATGTTACTTACCGCCTTCTAAATTACCAACCGCCTTGTATTTTTTTGTAAAAAACCTACTACCTTGGAAACAGAGCCAGTAAATGCTAAAAAAACGATCGATCGTGCAAAAAGTAAATTTTCCTTCAACCGTGATTTTTACCTCTCGCCTCATATTCTATAAGAGAGATATTGTGACGAGTTAAAAATTTCGATTGTGAGTTTTTGGCAGATAATAAAACATAAATTAATTGAACGCAGATTGAACTAACTCAATACTATTATTATAACAAATAATTGTAGTCGTAGATAAAATTATGTGTGTAATACGAGCGTAAAGTGTCTTTGTTCCTCTTGCACTATTGCAGCGCGAGTAACAATGAGTCACTTTACGCTCTTAATACACAAATAACTATCAGGTACCCAGTAGATAAATAATACAAGGGAATGAAGAAATACTGCAGCAGTTATAAATTTCAGTTATCCTTTCTCTAACTTTTTGAGTTAAATGTCCATGAAAATTCCGTGTCCGTATCTATAATGAAGTACAGCCGTACGGGTCTTGCTGATAGCGCCTTCTTTTATATTGAAATTCTTCCTAACTCTCATATAGAATTTTAAACTTGCATTTCTTTGTGAACTTCTACCGAGCCTTGGACGGATACCGTGGTCGTAGGCAGAATATAAAAAGTTATAACTCTAAAGAGTTTGCTTTATTTTACCCCTAATATCTTGCATTCGCTATTGAACTTTCCGACTGGTATTGGTAATTTGTAATTAAGTTTGCAAGTATTTGATACTCGTAATAGGAATATTGAAATTTGCATTCTTGGAGCAGAACGATGCTAAATTGAATTATTTGTACTCGATGATTCGTTTCTTGTATGTTCTTTTTACTTCGATTTAAACTTATTTAATATGATTAAATGTATTTCGAATAACGAGGTAATTCTATTTTTGTTAATTTATTTGGAACTAACCAAGAGAAGTTATTTGCAAGTTAGAGAAGATTCGAAAGAATTAAATTTATATTTATTTTGTAATCTTTGCTAGGACCTCTATTGTTTGTCATGTTTATAAATGATTTGCCTCAAATCCTTTTTAACGTTAAGCGCTTATATGCAGATGACCTGAAATTGTACCTTGGAATTAATTCTGTTCATGACTGCTTCATTCCACAAAATCAGCTTCAATTATGATGTAAAAATAATGACTTGGAATTAAATGTAAAGAAATGTAAATTTATGACATTCTCGAAGAAGAAAATTGTTAGGTACACACTTTAATTATATGATAAACTCAGAGATACTAGAACAAGTTGACAATATAAAATATTTAGGAGTAACTTTTCAATCATCTGGAGCTTTCTCTAACCACATCCTTGCTGTATGTAATAGTAAAATTAAACTTAATTTTAAGAATAGGTCAAGATTTCACCTGCTGTACCGTAATTATATTGTTTATTACATTAGTAAGATTTAAATTAGAGTATGCTGCTATTGTTTGGAATACACATACTGCCTGCTATGTTGATGCAATTGAAAAAATACAAAAGAAGCTTTTTCGCTTTTTGTACTTTAAAAGATTTCATAGTAGTCCTACAATGATATCTTATGTCAATCAAATTCATTTGTTAAATGCTATTTCTCTTAAACAACGAAGAGATTTTATAGTTGTGTTATTCATATACAATTTATTAAATGGACATGTGCAAGTTCCTGAGATCTTAATGTCTACTTCAATATTCCTAATTTAATGTTAAGACCTAGATGTAATCTATTTATGACTAATTTACAGAATGAGGCACTAAATGATGTATTTAATTTAATCAACAATTTCAACAAGAACTGTGATTTTGATATTTTTAATTTGAGCATAATTGAAATTAGATCCTATCTACAGAATACAATGTTAATTGGTAATTGATATTGTGATATTTTTTATTTGATATTTGATATTTGTTTGTTTTGATTCTTTTTTACACTGTAATATTGTTCTGGGATTATCCTGCTGTATTGCAGTATAAATAAATTATAATCATTTATATTAATATGCCTTTAAAAAGACGATTGGACAAATCAGTTGTATGATGTGTTAAACAGCTGTGGGCTCCAATATGGCGGACAAGTCAGCTATTCGTTTATATTGTGCTGTAAGTCTGCCACTCGTACGTGGTCGGGTTGGCCCACCAGACGAATTTTAAAATTTAAAATTAGCTGCCCCGTAATTTGACACAAATGTGACATCTTTTTATTTGCATTTCTATCTAGTATGATGGGTTAATAAAGGTACGCGTGGCAGACTGGTATCTTTTGATTTGTATTCCAATCTAGTATAATGGGTTAATAAAGTAAATTTTGGTCACCAGAGTCAGAATTCCATCATTTACTTTTCTTTTTTAATGGACGCACTTTTGGTTTAACTGAATGGGTAGATTCCATAGAACATAGTGAAAATTTTTGTCAAATGGGTTACGGTTTTTACAGTACCTGCGTGTCGTGAAGGCAACGCATATGCAACCAGCATAAATGTTTATGTTTTCAAACAAAAAGTCACGACTTTTTCAGTATATCCAGAGTTACTTAAGTTTATATAGTTTTATTTAAGAGGCGCGTTCGGAAAATACCGAACACCTGAACGTAAGTCGTCATTTTCAAAGTGACGTCAAGTCCTTCTTTTTGTAGTCAATCGAATAAAAAATGTAGGTAAAGAAAACTGAGCATAGAATGTACTGGCTAACTTAAGAATCTACAATTTCAACAGCGAAAACATAGCATCGTTGTCCCATCATATATCACACAGACGAATGAAAAAAACACTTCTTGTTAACAAAGGTTCAATTTATGTCCCTCTGTTTTCAGAGATTTAATATAGCTTTTTGTTTACCAGGAAAAAAATCTTAAAAAACAAGAAAAATGGTTGATTTCAAAATCATGTTATTCCAAAATCATAAGTTAAATAAGAAAAATGAAAACAGAGAGACTTTCTAACATCTTTTGGTGACATGTTCATATGTTGTAAATAATGGCAAAACCTCTAAATACCAAATGATCATGGGACGCAGCGCACACACCTCTGTTTTACTATAAAGTTAACTACCAGACGGGCCCCTTAAGTTAGCAGCGTATTACGGTATCTTTTGCATTTACTCTCATACTCAAATTAAAATTCACCCCTTTCCTTTTGTGGGTTATTGATTGCTTTGCTTCGTTTTTATATGGGTATTTCTGAGTAAAATATAAGATTTGTATTGTTCGCACTTGCTTGTTTGACCTAATGATAAAACTAGATTTCTAGTTGGTAGTTTTCCATGTTTCAGCAATAACTGTATGTTTTTACAAAAATTTGCGGAAATATTAATTTCATAATTGTATTATAACTAATGTAAATTTTACGGTGAGTTTATGAATCCAACGTGACATTTTTGTCTGTAAAATTAGAGGCTGTATAATAATTTGCTCCTATAAATTTAAATTTTAAATAGCTGTTCTCAGAAGGGTAAATATTTTCCCTGCCAGCTTTTATTTCAGTGATTCAGACTTGGTAAAAGGAACGTTTACTTATGAGATAAAAAGCGAATAATTTATTCATTTGGAAATGTTGACGAATCGTAGTATCCGAAAGCATATTCTAGTGTCCATAAGTTGAAAAGTAGCGAAGAGCTGCTTTTTAATTTGAACTTCAAAGCCAGAGGCGAACTCGTTGCTGTTACATGGAGATATTTTATAAAACAGTGAAGTACTTTCGTCTTTAATTAACTGAAGCTAACATTAACGAGCGCTGACATTCAAAATTTTCCTCTCTACAGAGAAAACTGCCACTTTTTATTCTCGTCATGCAGAAATTACACAAAAATATTTTAAACTTCATTATTATTCATCGGGGTTAAAAATATCAGTTTGATGTAAATGGATACAGAAATGTGGTTCATTACATTTGCAGTAATATAATACTATTGTTTCAAAATCAAAAAACTAATAAATCTACGAGTATTTCGGGTAGGTACCATAAAAATATGCTGTGAATTTGGTAATAGGCATAAATTATAATTATGCATTAAATTCATATTTCAATCTCACCTAACCTTTAATAATAATAATAATAAATTTATTTAAATAGCTTTAAGCTAATAAAGATTACACTACATAAGTTTACAAAAGCAATACAATATTATATAAGTAAGTAATAGGTAAATAAATACGGTAAATACAAGTTTACAAAATTTCTCTTAATCTAGTTTTAAATTCCTTAACAGTGGTAGAATTTTTGATACTTGGTGGTAAGTTATTATAAATAATACCACCTTTGTCATATCAAAGCAATAGTATATTACAGTACAAGTGAAGAAAAGCACACAAAGTGAGCGAATTCGTTTCTTCACAAGTGCTGTATAGCGTTTTGTTCAATTATATTATAATATTATTTAAACATTAAAATTTGCATGATATTTGAAGTAACAAAGGCGGCGGATTGCGTTGTTATGTTTCATGTAAATAAAAACAGTCGCAATTGTCAACAAAAATAAATATAGTTCATTTATGTCACTGTCTTGAAAATCATTTATAAATTAGAACTGTGGCACAATATGGCACAAGAAAATGATGTCATTGTTTAAGAAGACATAATTTAAAAGAAAGAAAGGTACTTAAATAAGATAGAAAAATTCCGTCAGCGGATGCAGTCAAAAAACGTTAAAGTTGTGACAGAGGGAGTTATTTATTTGGATTTATTGAGAAGTATGCGCCCTTTTCATTAGGGTTACACATATTTCAATAAAAGATGTGAAGAAGTTTGTAAATTAAGATCTTGATGAGGTATTTTTGCTTTTTTCAGTTTTCATTTAGTCTAAAGTCATCCTGTTTTCAATAAATATAAATTTTAATGAAATACATGTTATGAAATATATTGTAGATTATTTCTAATATCGTAATGGCAGGTGGAGTGGGCAAAAGTAATTACACTCACTACTTTTGCCCACCCGTTGCTATAAGATTAACTGGAATGAACAAAACAAACAGTTTCAAGCATTGTATCCAAGATAGAAATAACATATTTCAATAGTAGGATTGAACAAATAATAATTCACAAATACATTGTGTTTTTAAATGCTAAATTCTACATTTTAGGTTTTAGCCAACCATTACTAGCAGCGATCGATTTGAGAATAAGTAACACATAATACAACAAGGAACAAATTGAACCTGAACCTAATATCTAACTTTTTTGTATCAAGTATAAATACAGATGTGCAATATCCTGAAATTTATATTTTTTTAGCGTGCAGTAAGTAATCTGCAATTAATTTTATTTCTGTCGTTTAAAGTTACGACATAGTTTTGTTGCCATATTTTGGTCAAATAACTTCAATTGTGGAACAACCAAATTTTAAATGTGTAACTTAAATTTACAACAATTATATTGAATTTATATAGAATTCCTGTTTTTAAGTTATCGTGGACGAAAAATCGTCAGTCCATACGTCCATACGTACACAGACATCATCGTGAAAATGGTAAATTCGTATTCTAGTGACCTTGAAACGCACTTATCCACCAAAAACTCATACTCGAAAATTTTGACCCATTGCAATACATCTCTTATAGAATATGAGGCGAGAGGTAAAGACCAACTCCTAAACATAGAACTAAAGTTTACAAATAGAAATTGGATTTTATAGAGTTTATCTTCAAACTTATGCAATGAATCAAAACGAATTCGATTTACTTTAGCTGAATAGATTTCTGGCAACATTCGTCATTTAGAGATCTGTCAATAAACCTGCGTCGTATAAAGAACTATTCAGAGATTCAATCCACGTTTCATCAGCGCTCACGCGCTTATCTAGCGTGATACCACGCTGGACATTGCATTTGTATCCACGTTCATTCGTTGTAGTCTGCCCGCGTGACCACAGCATTGCAGTATATCAACTAACCACTGCACGGTTTCAATTCGGTATCGTGAAGGGTGCTGACGGCTTCAAAGCTTTCAATTTATCGTACGATTAAGTTTTTATTTTATCCTCGCCCTATTTTTCTCTGCGGCGGACTTTTTGTTTTATTCGCCTGTTTCCTCGTTTTTCATTCTGTGAAATTTACTTTACTTACACGGGAAACTTTTTAAAATTATGTTAATTGTAATTGGAAAAGTCTCGTCAGAGGTGATACCTCGTCTTGAATATTATGGAAATTATGGAAGTTTGTTTAAAGTGTATTTTGTAAGTTGGAAACACCTGCTGCGAGATTTTTAAATGCTTAGTATTTTTCTGGCGCAAAGTTTTATGATTAATTTGTATTTTTCTTACTCGAAATTCTCTTTTTGTTAAGTTACCTACATAGTTTACGAGTTGAATTGGTGTCAGTAACTTTTCTCAAATATAATATCACAAGTTGTTAAATTGTACCGAATTTTTCTAGACTGTTAGATGTTAATATTGTTTATATCCTAGTAGTTAATAATTGAATGGCATTGGCAAAAAATTACAAGTAATCGAGCGAGTGATTTTGATTAACGTAACAAGATAAACTGGCAATAAGCTCTTATAAAATAATATGAAAATTATGCCACTATTTAACAACGAATCATTTTCTATAGAAGTTTCATTTTGTTTTTATCCATTTAAAATTGCAAAGCTTCGTTGTTCGAAATGACGCTATTTGTAAGTCAAAATATTTGTACTTATCAAAACTTCCTAAAGCATAGGATGTAAAAATCCTGAATTTTAAAACTTTATGGAACCTATAATGAAATAGTCTTACATATATTTGGTCTTGGTCCAATAATAGTATATTGTGCAACTAGGAACGAAAGTAGCGTTTTGTCCCAAAATGCACACGATATTGTTTACAATACGTGCACCGAAAAGCAATGAGAAGTTGAAGAAAGAGATGAACCGAATGATGATAACATTGGAAAAATGTATAGTAATTCCCTAGGAAGGAAAAAATCAAATGGATTTCCGCATAAAGCAGGAGGAAAAGTATCTTTCCTCCCTAGTGACAAAAGTTGGCGTTTTCGGTGCAGGTATTGCAAAAAAAGAATTGCCTAGATTTCTTATCTAGGTACCTACGTTTAGAATAAAATTAACCAGTGAATGGTTATAAAATTCTTAAATTATTTTATTTACATCATATAAGTTTAGAAGTTGGAGAAACTATATAATTTTAAATAATTAAAATTGAATCCTGTGCAAAACTTTCTGCACCTACGTAGGTCAAAGAGATAGTTGAAACTTCAGGTATAAAACTTGCCCTTGAGGAGTACTACAGTAGTAATACTAGAAACTTTCGCCTAACTACAAGTAGCCAAGCGAGTAGTTGAGACTTTTAACGTTAGCATCACATTACGAATTACGCTATAACCGGTAAACTTTCAGCAGCTTTATACCCAACTGACCAATTCCGTCTTTAGCCGTTTCTCTTAACTGTTACCACGAACTTCACCACATTTGATATATAACTAGGAGTAGAACCGCCGAGATGCACCAGAGTTTTTAGCAAAATAACAAAGATTTTTTTAAATAAACTGCATAAAGTTTCTTGAAGCTTTTAGGTTGTACTAATAATGCTAGTGAAAATAGCTGCAGTAGTAGGTACTCATTACTCCATGAGGGAAACCATTGCGAATATGTCTGAAATTTTTTTATTTTGTGTTTCATATTTTGTGTCTAGAATTATTGTGACTTTCAAAAACTAAAGTCCTTCGACATTTACTATAAAGAAGTCGAAAAGAAGTTTAAAATTAAATTATGTGATCAATGGACGTCATTTTGATTTAAAAGAACAGTAGATTATTTATCTGCAGAAATTGAGAAGTGGATTTGATGAGTTTTAAGACCGCTAAAATTTTTTTAAATAACATTACAGAATTATGTAATAATTAAATAAGCCCCAAAACCTAATAATTAAATAGGTGGTTACAGGGACGGCGCCAGCCCAAAATATTTGGGTGGGCCAAACCCGGGCCAACAGTTTTTCAGGTGGACCCGTATGATAAAGTATAATAAATTAGGTTAAAAATTGCTTTTATTAAATTATTTAATATAGAATAAATCTACGTACAAAAATTACCTAAGAAGAATTCTTATTTAAATCAAGGGCATTTTTAAATAAAACTAAGTAACATTTATACAGGCTGTTTAACAATTTCAGGATAAAAATTAAATGACATAATATATTCTACAAAATGTACTGATAATAAATCAAACAGTTTTTGAAAAATTTTGGTACGTGATAATAAAATCAATGATGAGTACATCATAATATACTACCTTCCTTATAATTTTCATTCTGAGATTGTGAAACATACTGTGTTAGGTAAAGATACCTAAACCCAGAGACTGACTGGAACTTAAATTTTTATCTGGCTTTAAAAAGTAATCGGCTCCAATTGAATAGGCCCTGATATTAGAAAAAAAGCGAAACATTTTTTGGGTTCAGGGCTGTACGCTATCTATTTATACGGAGACTTATTAAATTTTACAAGAATTTGTGCAAAGTTAATTTCTCGACCGGAATTTGCCCGGTAGATCTTATGGCTAATCCGCCCCTGCCTACCTCGTCATTAAATTGAATTTTAAAATTTATTTTCAATTTCATGGACTTCAGCGAATTTATTTAATAGAATGTTTAAATCTAAATTTTTTGAAAATAATGTTGAATTAAATTAATATTTAATAAATTAATAGGTACCTAATAGTAAAGAATTATTATTTGAATTGGGCGGGTGGGTTCCTGGGTGGTTAGCTCACTGTCATCACCATCAGTATGGAGAGTCCGGTCCACCTAGCATGCTAGCGGTCATCATTTCGATCCCACCAACCAACTAAAATACCACTGGGTTCGAGTGGTTTGATTTCATTACAATAACATCTACCTATTATTTTGAAATTGGGAGTACACCCTGAGTTACCATCAAAATAATAATAATAATGTTAACGTGTTAGGGTAGGTTAAAATTTAAATCAATCAATCTCGACACACGAAAGGGTAGATGAGATTTTAAATGATAATAATAATAATGTGTTAGGTGTTAGGTACACTCCAAATCTAGTAAAATATAAATGTCAAAACTGCGAACGTTACATGAGTCGTTTTGACATTCAAAACATGGACAGTCTGATAATATACAGTAATTCTTTGACATTTATGCTCAAAATATTTCCAACAAATAAACCGGTAATTCGTTTTATTCAATTTTGACTTTTTAAACTGATATTATTAACTCCATAGCAACAACTTTAAATAAATGTTTATTCACAAGTGAATTAAATTTTTTTTAAATCACTCTGACGTTTTAAACTGTTTTTAGTACATCAAAAATGCATAAAAACAATGACAACTTGCCACTAACGACTACTTTGATTATTTATTTTGTTATGTCAAAATAAATTTATAATTCTTAATTTGAAATAATTTCGTCAAAATTGAATAAAATATTGTATAAACCACGTGAGATATGAATGTTTATTCACTCGAAGAAATTATCCCACTCGCCCTTCGGGCTCGGGGGCTAAACTTTCTTCTCTTGAATAAACATTCATGTATCTCACTTGGTGTATAAATATCTATTATCGCTTTTAACTAAGTATCAAGAAAACATTTCTTAATTTTTTACTTGTAGAATATATTTTTGCTAAAAATGTGATACCATCGTTTAAAGTATGTATTAGAAAATTTAGAATACCTATTTAAGACAAATTATTCGGTTGAACCCGATCATGGATTCAATAAAGATTACAGTGTTTCAATTTTTCAATGTAGTTCTTTTAGATTAATTTGTAACTTTAGTTGGTGAACTAGCGTTACCTACCAACGCGGTACCGATTTACTCATCGTGAATTCGGTGCGCAAAGCCTGCAGTTGTTTAAAGCTGAACATGTGGAATGCGCGAACAGAAACAGTGACGTATTAAGAAAAGTAATATTACAATATTAGGGACGAAACCTTTTACAATAAATAATCATTGTTGTTTATGTCATGAGTTTAATTTCATTCAAATTTATAAATAGAAATAGGTAAGCATTAAAGCATTATATTTTCTTGAAATGATTCATTTTACGACGGTTGACAATTATTATTAGGTAGGTAATGGTTTCATTGATTGTGCAGTGGAAATTTTTATTTTGATTTTGATTTACTCATTTCCGTGATTTCAATTAAGGAACATTTGATTATTAGACCAATCTGGACCTTAACGAGAGATAAGCACCAAACTACAAATTTATATTCGCAATTCGAGAAACAAGAGAAAATTTAAAGTAATCTTTACTTTGTTTTACTTTGTTTCAGGCACTGCTCATTTTCGAGGTAGGTAATTGAAGTATTTTAAAATTCTCTTTAAAATTTGATCAAATAATTTAATATGGTCGCATGGTCATAATATAAGCGGCAATACTTTTAAATTTTTCTTATAATATCTTACATGATTACGATTAAGTGACTGCATTTATATTTGAGTCCCTATGAAACCGGAATTCTATCGTAATAATAAAGCAATTTTATTTGTTTTGAGTTAAGCCCATTTTACATTAGGTATACTAAATCTTGAACAAGATCTTGGTTTTGAAACAATCTAAATTGTGTAGTATCATACAGCAAATTGTGTGAAATTATTATTATATGCAAACTGCGCAGAATCACATGCTAAATATTATAGGTAGGTATATAAAATTGTCTCAGTATAAAACACAATTCATTAAAAACAAAGCAATTTATTGCTCAAGACATTGTTCAATTTGTTGCGCAATTTCTTGTTCAATATTTAGCGTAGTGTAAAACGGCCATAATACTAAGAAGAAAATTTTTATTTTAAAGATCCCGTCTGCGTAACAAAATATTGCGCGTTTAGTGGTGTAGCAGGTGTAGCAGTCTGCTTTATTCATTGCATATTACAAATTTGGAGAAAAAATGTATTACATGTTTGTGATGGAATTAATTTTGGTTTATGCTGAGTTAGAACGATGAAAAAATTTTTGGGATCTATACAAAACATTACTAAAAAAGTTTATTTTAAGCATTGATTAAAATGAGTAGGTATATTTAGAGATTTATTAGAAAATGTATCTGGACACAAACCTAGTTAAATTTTTCGTGTGTAAACAAGTTTTCAAATTTTACTTTATCTATAAAAGTTCGCGAGCATTTTTAAATTGTTAGACAATTTTTACGTATTTTTAACAAACACTTCCATGCGTTACATATCATACGTGGGGACTAGGTTCCCTTAATATGTCTTTATCAACTTTATTTTCAAACTAAAGTCGAAAAGGATTTATTATTAGACTTCTAACTGGATCGTTTATAGTTCGATAAAAATTTTCTTCTTTAGTACACCTCTGCGTTCGTTTTCCTCGCGATAGCATATTTCCCCCAATCCCGAGCAGATCTTCATTGTGAACTTTTTGCGTTAGAAACTCCTCCTCAGTTCTCTGTCCGCCGTTCTACGTTCGGTTTTTGATAAAAAGGCGAAACTTTCGAGTGTAAAACCGCACGAACTTAGCGTGATTATTAGCGCCTGGGTTTTCTTTATTTATTTTTTTTAGATTGGGGAGTAGCATCCCCCTTAGAAGCCTACTAGTGGCCGCAAGTTTATAATGACTTTTGTTAGAACATTTGTCATTAGAATTAATCTTGGTAATTTGGGTAATTAAGGTGTTTTATCATGCAGAAGTGCTACACCTGCTGTTCTGGCGTACTGGGTAAATTTATTTATATTTACCGTTTGTCATTGTTAGCGCACAGTTGATACTCGTGGCCAAGGAAACCGTTTTTTATTGTTGTTTTTGTTGTAATTTAATGCGCTAAATTTATTTGCAACTTTAGCATTTCCGACTGTGATGAAGAAAAAGCTATTTAATATTAAATGAAGAGAATAAATTTTTAATTCTTTTTCACTTGCATTATGCAGTATTTTGTTTTAAGTTATGTATAAAATTGCCTTGAATTTGCTGTTATTATAGTATGATAATATATTATTAATTTGTGACTTTATCTCAGACATTGATCTAAACAGTATCTTTACGAATATAAATAATTTTAGTTTAGCTTAGTTCAGTTTGAAAATCTGAACAGCCACAAAAACGTCATTGCATCTTTTCAACATGTGAATACCTATGTTTTAATTAGTTAACTATCTGTATTTTATTTATGTAACGTACATGATTCAAGCAAATTATTTCCAAATAAATTTGTCACTGTTTATTTTGTTTTATTTTTTGTAAAGCTACTATATTTTTTATTGACAGTATTAACTGATAAACCATAAATATTTCAAACTAGATTTATTTACAAATAAATTAAATTAATAGGTAGGTACATTTGTCACAGAGGCTGCATTTTTGACAAATAATCAATTTCATTATTTTTATTTATCAATTACTGTTTTGTTTTTAAAATTAAATAAATAATTATAGTATGTAGGCACTGTAAATAAATCAAACTAATCGTAAACGTGATTTCGATGAGTAGTTGGTTGCTGAAAATAATATTAGTAAATACATACCTAAAATGATATTAATTAATTCAATTTCTTGACAACGGGATTAAATATGAAAAATAATCCCTTGGGATCAAATTAAGAACCTAAATCCCTAAAAATAAAGACTAAACAAGAGTTTTATTCCCGGAAGTACAAAATGTAGCTTTTATGACTTTATGTTCCCGACAGCAGTGTGATACCAATTTAAAAATGCAAATTTATTCCCTATGTTTCATTTTAAAAAGAACGCTTTAATACATTGCTGTCAAATTCGTAACCATGGATATGATACATCCATGTTACACGTTAAAATAAACTTACTGTATATAAATAAAACATGCAGATCTACTCAAATAAAATACTAATTCATTTATCATTATGAGTTCTGAAAACTTCTATCAATCTATAATAATAATACCTACTTTATTAATTTTTTATCTTATGCACACAATTTTAAAAACTTGTACACCAAAGATTCCTTCCTATGACCCTGTTACTGAATTTGTTCGTTAAACACAGTAAGTACATAACATAGGAAAGGTACAAAAATTAATAATTTGTGATGCTAAGGGGTACTAATTGAACATTCATTATTTACTTTGAAACTCATAACTAAAAACTAAGCAAATTTTTCATTATAAGTTTTTAATATGAATTATAACCTCGTTAGTTATTAAAATTGCTTCTAAAAGTTTACCTGCACTCAAATTAAATTAAATTCGTCATGCAACCTCTCACTAGTTCTCGAGCTAACAATAGCATTCGGAAGTAAAATCGTGTACTTGACACTGTAGAACGTTAAACGATTTCACTCGTCAGTAATAATGAAGATGCATTATTGCAATTATGGCTGGGCTAATGAATACCGAGACCAGCGTTTCCAGTGCCAACGACGTTCACGCTCAATGCCTCCGCTCCTTAGACCATATATGTTCTAGACATGTAACGCCTATTTAAATGTACAGTGGGTTTGAAGCCAGCACTAATGTCAGCGGGGCTGTATGAAGTGAGATAGATACCCCAAAGTTGCTGCAGTGCAAGTTGCACATTTTAAGAGACATTTATTGCTAATTCTTGGATTCTTTCATTCTTGTTGTCATCTGTCACAATTTTGTATATTTAGAAGTTATCTTGTGCATTTTGATTGTGTTTTATTGAATACTAACAATGATGTTAACGAACTGTCACTTGGCAAAAAATGCAAATCGCATTGCACCAACTGTGCGCAGGGCCGGATTAAGGTTCTTTCGGGCCTGAGGCGGTAACAATTTTCGGGCCCCTACAGTAAAACACCAAAGAATATATTTTATAATTTTTAAAAAAATAAGTAAATAAGAACAAAAAACAATTTAAACAGAACTAAACTCTTAAAATAAAATACAAAACTCTCTCTTATTTCTAATAATATAAAAAATATAAATATAATTGTAAGTAAATAAATTTAAATTTGTTGCATGCTTTCTTTAACGCAAAGTTTGTCATTGTGTTACCTGCGTCGATATTTTCATGGTATCTAATTTTGAATGTTTTTTTTATAAACGATCCGTTGAAATATATTTTGTCTTGCTTACTTTAATGCAAAGTCTTTTATAAGGCTATCTGCGTCGATATTATCCATACTATCGCTCTCAACATATAGCAATGAAAGTGTAATCAAGCCTATTTTGCCCATAGTTGATCTTAGGTAATTTTTTATCCGTTTCAACGCAGAAAACGACCTATCTGCAGAAGCGTTTGATAACGGAATAGTCAAATAAATTTCTAACAAGGTAATAATATTAGGGAATGTGGACCTAACAGGCTGCGCCAGTTCAAATTTTTGATTAATTGTGTCAGAATTTGTGTTGTTGCAAAAAATTTGAAAATGTTGAAACTCTTTTCTTAAATTTGATGATTCAATATCTCCTTGATATTTAACAGAATCATCGATAATGTTCTGATCATGATTTTCGAACATTGTCATATTCATTTATGTACTAAACATTGATCGCAGCTCATCTTTACTTTATAATGTTCTGATCATTTGTAAAAAATAATGGAAAGTAAATTTCTGTTTTAGAGAAATACTCGTATATATAAAATTTAAAAAATTGGAGCGTGGCAGGGCCCCTGGCAGGCGCGGGCCCTGAGGCGGCCGCCTCATGCGCCTAATGGATAATCCGACACTGCGGGCTAACTGACAGAAGTGTCGGCTTCATAACAAATGACTGCGTGCGGGGTCTAAGGTATCTATGGTCGAAGCTCCTCTCCAATATTCATACGTTCTACGTTACGTCCCTCTCGGTCTGCTTGCGCTGCACCAAATCAGAATCACACCACTTACCACTCGCATGAATATGTAACGAGTTATTTAACCAAAGTGTTTCGTGGTGTTTTGCATTGAGGAAGAAGTATTGACAATGCAAACTAGATGTTCGATTTTTAATCAACTAAGTTATGTTAAATAAATGATGCAATATCCAATTTGTACTGAGAGCAAGACAATGTTTATTTAGATTTGTGTTTTGGTTGCATCTTTCCTTATCTTATTTTGGCAGATAAAATTTGTTTGACTTTACTAGAAACTAGGACAATTTGAAAAGTCGCTGAGTTATGCGCGAAAAACCTCGAAATGCACTTTTTTCAAACACTCATAACTTTGTGTAAAATCAACGTAGGAACTGCACAGGAAATTGAACAAATTTTAGTGCCCTTTTGGTGAATCGAGTCGAAAAAAAATTTTCAACTCCGTTCACATCGTCAAAGTTGGCCTTTTTTCACAGGGGTGCTGGAGGAGGGTGGAAGGGATGACGCTAAAGTTCGCATGCATGACTTTAAAGTAGACACTTCAAAGTTTTTCGCCCTCGAAGATTCATCGAAATCGACTGAAAATACGCCGAGTTATGACGATTTGAAAATGGATGAAATTTCAGCTCATTTCAAGTATTTCCCTAATTATTGTGTCCGGAAATATTGCTACTAGACAATATTTTCAGGAACAAATGCGATTTTCACTGGAATTTCCTAACGGTGCTATGATTTCAAATGTATTGAATTTTTTTTATTAATTCCTGAGCCGGTATTCGTCTATCTGGCCAAATTTTGACTATCCGACCGAACGCCGGATAGTGATCTGATATCAGGCCTGTACCGGAGTTAAAAAGGGTGCATGTCACTGCGCACAAATTGCCGTAATGTCAAATACCCGCTGTGTACAATTGCCGCAATGCCAAATTGCCACTGTGCCAAAACGCATCCCCACCACTTACATACTTGTAATAACGTATGTCGAGAGATTACTGCAAATTTATTTCGACACATAGGCAATTTGACCCAGTGGCAAATTGACTCAGCGGCAATCCAACACAACAGCAATATTTAGACATACTTGCAATCGGGCATAGCGACAATTGGACATAACAGGAGCATTTTGACATACACTAACAAAGCTAACAAAACCGTACTAGAGCCCCACAAACTCGGTTTTGGTATTTACTACAGTAACAAAGCTAACAAAACGGTACTAGAGCCCCACAAACTCGGTTTTGGTCGCTATGCCCGATTGCCAGTATGTCTAAATATTGCTGTTGGGTTGGATTGCCGCTGAGTCAAATTACCACTGGCTCAAATTGCCTCTGTGTCGAAATAAATTTGCAGAAGTCTCTCGACATACGTTATTACAAGTGGTGGGGATGCGTTTTGGCACAGTGGCAATTTGACATTGCGGCAATTGGACACAGCGGGTATTTGACATTACGGCAATTTGGCGCAGTGGCGTGTTCCCGTTAAAAAATATAAAATATGTATAAAGTTACAGGACAACTGCTACCAGCATTTAAAAAATTTAAGTTTATTGTCATAAAAATCATAAAATATGAAATAAATTCAAAAAAAGTCTTACGGTGTACCTATATCTGTAGTTTATAAATTTACGCATCACCCCAAACAAGCTTCTTCAAACGCCAAATATCTGGTTGGCGGATATCCGGCAAATTCACTATCTATTGCATCACTAGTTATTACCAACCCTAAAAAATTAAAAATTACTCTTTTGTTATTATTATAATTACAAGTATATAAATGTATTAAAATCGTATAGTTCCGTTCAATATTAACGGAAATTTATAAATTTTAATAAACTTTCGATTTGGTAGTAAACAATTTAATCATAGTAGTAGCTGGTTATTATGTCAAAAGCAATAATTTCGTCATGAATTATTGGTAAATATTAATTATTTAGCTACCAGTGGTTTGTAAGACAAGTCACAGATTAAACGGTCTACTTTGTTCGACGTGAGTGAGACACTATCAACGTTAACTAATGTATTAAACAGAGAGGGCGGAATGTTGCGGTAGCTGGTGCGATGCTGCGGTTTCCATGGCGACAGCACGCCACTGACATATTCCCAGAACACGTGAGATCGAGCGATACGCACTATAGTACCATCCACCAAGCCCTGATGATTCGTCCTTGGGATTTCAACCGGAGAATACTCGGTTAAGTAAAAAGGCAAAGCTAAACGACACGACATGTGCAGGGACGCAGGAAAAATAAAACAACAGAACATGATTATCATAGAACAGAGGCACAAACGCACTTCAAAGAAAAAAGGAAAAGTTGTCTTTCCTGGTCTGTTGCAGACATGTACTGTGTTTTACTATAATACGCCAAACCAGAACTTAAACCCATACAAAGGAGTAATATGAACAAAAAGAAAAAACAAGAATTTTGTGCTGGAATTTAAAGGGTGAAACTTGACACAATATGCTTACTGTGATATCGCCTACATCTTAAAAATGTGAAATTATTAGTACCTATAGAAAATTTCTTTTTTTCACGACATGCGGAGAAAACACAATTTTCTTCTCGTGAAATAGTGAGGAAAGTAGGTTTTCCCTCTCTAGAGAGGAAAGTAAGCAGTGTTGCCACCAGTGTTATTTTACGATGAAATTTTTAAAAAATTGTAATAAATTTATTATTTTATTGAAAATTTTGATTTTGTAGTGATATATACTGCAAACTATTATTTTGCAATTATTATGATTTATACTTTCTTTTTCTACAATTTCACGATTTACAACTTAAATTTAATTTCATATATTGGCTGTAGTGAAACATTTCGTTGTTTTAAACGTCATTCTGACAGATGGCAGTTATAACCTAACTTCTAGTTATGTGTTTCTTCTACATTTACAATGTTTTTAAATATGTCGTGAAAAAAATGTTGTGTCTAACACGAGAGGAAAGCTCTTTTTCCACTCTTGCTCGATTGCCTCACTCGCTTCACTCGTGACACAAACTTCGAGCTCGAGTGGGAAAAAGAAGCGCTTTCCTCTCTAGTTGGACAAATAACTATTTCTTGTACCCGGTTACGTTAATGGACAAGGGGAGAAATGGTGCATTTCAGTCGCGTTTTAAAGAATATGACTTTTAATAATTATTTTGTCTTTCTTAAAACAATTTTAAGGGAAAAAGAAAAACTACGGAGTAGATATTTTTTTGTTTTCTTTCGATTTCAGTAAAGAAAAAAAATCGTGCAAGACCTCATTGTGTAATATGAGCTTACACAAAAATTAGCTACGTCCGTTCGCGCAGCTGAACCGACTCTTCACTTCAATCTTACTGTAACAAATTACATATAATACCTATATTGAATTCCTTTTGATTGTTCACTAACTTTTTAAAAGAAAGAACATCGATTTTTGGAATGCAATTATTTCCATTTTAAAACTGATAACTGGTAACTATAAACTGACAGTTTTGAATTAATTTTAAATATACAGAACGGATATGGAACAGCGGATGATATCCAAATAAAAATGCAAACGGATAAAATCTCCCGGATGAAACAACAAAGTCAGCACGCAGCATCCAAGCTGTTCGTCGCATTACCATCGCCACTCGCCAGCGTTAAACAATTACATCCCAGTGGCCGGTGGAAAAATCCAACTGTTTTATTGTTTTCGTCTTTTGTTATAAATTGGTGGCAGCCGACAGTCATGGCAGCGGATGGCAGCGCAAGGTCGTCGCCATGACAACGTGGTAAATATGAATTCGCCAACGCTAACATGATTCACGCGCGATATCGCTTGCTGATCTCTTTAGGTGTGAAATGCTCATTTATTCTTATCTTGATTTCTTCCTTTGCTTTCTTTTGAATTCATGCCTTTTTGTGTTCTTGCTGACATGTATGGTTTCTTTCAGTGATATTTGTGGGTTGGCTTACTCCACATCCTACAGCTCCGGATCGCAAATCATTTATGTCAACCAGTAAAATACCTACCTGTGCTGGTCTCTTTTATCTGCCTGGCCCTGACCCAATAATTTTACATTGAACTTTAAAAATTGAAACAAGTACAATAATAATTCTTTATTTAAAATAAAACAGTCTTGCTTTTTTTACTTGCCTGACCCAATAACTTTAAATTAAATTGTAAATTCTTACATCAATAGTATTGGCGATGCCATCCTAGCGCTCGCTATTTAGCGGTGAGATTTTGCAACCTTATCTTCGCGGGGTATTATGTATTTATGATTTTGTATTAGAACTGAGCCAGTCTGTGCGATTATTTATTATTATGTTTGAATAACAAAATCTGTTAATATTTTTTAAAACAGTTATTATATATTATTCTCATTGTTTTATTTTAGTTTTTAATTACCAGCTAGAAAGGTTACAATTTTCTGATAGAACCATACTTTCAGATTCAATAGGTTGATTATCGAAAATAAAAAATAAAATAATTATTAAAGCATGATTATAAAGTGTAGAAAATAGGAAAATTGCAATTTTTTCGCATGAAAATTGCGACTAAATTAAAACCAATAATAATTACCTAGGTACTTGAAAAACGTTAATTAACATTTTACACATAAAACTAAAATATTGTTTTTAAAATAAATTAAAAAAAGACAAGTTATTTTAACAGCTAATTGTACTCTCGATGCACATCTAAAGCCCGTTTTACCTATGGCCGTTTTACTCTACGCTAAATATTGAACAAGAAATTGCCCAACAAATTGAACAATATCTTGAGCAATAAATTGTTTTTAATGAACTCTGTTTTATACTGAGACAATTTTATATACCTACCTATAATATTTAGTTTGTGATTCTGCGCAGTTCGCATATAATAATAATTTCACAGTCGCGCTTATCTATTTTTTTAAACAATTTTCGAAGCAATGCAATATTTAACACAATTTGCTGTATGATACTACACAATTTAGATTGTTTCAAAAATTGAACAAGATCTTGTTCAAGATTTAGTGTAATGTAAAACAAGATATTTTTCAATTTTTGAAACAATCTAAATTGTATTGTATATACAGCAAATTGTGTAAAATATCGCATTGCTTCGTAAACTAAATATTGTAGGTAGGTATATAAAATTGCCTCAGTATAAAACAGAGTTCATTAAAAACAAATAAGCAATTTATTGCTCAAAATATTGTTCAATTTGTTGCGCAATTTCTTGTTCAATATTTAGCGTAGTGTAAAACGGTCATAAGTTTTGTAATAATCTAAATTGTGTAACATTTAAGTTTTTCTTTGTGGGAGTGTCTATTCGTACGCTACCGGTCCACCGGTGCACCGGTGCACCGGTGACTCGGGTAACATCGGCTACCAATGCTCACCAGTGGCACTGGCACACCGGTAGCACCGGGGCACCGGTCATCGGCACCGGCGCACCGGTGGCACCGTCGCACGGGCAGCACCGGTGGCACCGTCGCACGGGCAGCACCGGTGGCACCGTCGCACGGGCAGCACCGGAGCACCGGTCATCAGCACCGACGCACCGGTGGCACCGGCGTACCGGTAGCACCGGTCATCGGCACCGGCGCACCGGTGGCACCGTTGCACGAGCAGCACCGGGGCACCGGCGCACCGGTAGTACTGGTGGCACCGGCGCACCGGTAGTACTGGTGGCACCGGCGCACCGGTAATACCGGTGGCACCGGCGAACCGGTAATACCGGTGGCACCGGTAGATAGCACCGATACACCGGTGCTACCATTTTTCAACATCTAACAAATTGCAAAAGTTATAAACTAATAAAGATGAAGAAAAAAAGGTATTTCGTTTTTCGCTAATATTTCAAAAACTATTAATAATTAAGAAATTTAAAAACAAGATTCTTAAAGATGAGGAAATTTCCAATAAAAAAGTCCTAACTCCCGGAACTCTACTTTCATTATTTATGATAGTAATTTAACGCTGAAAATAGAGCTCCAAGCGGCCGGTGAGGTGTGCGTGCGCCGTCTCTAAAGCGAGTAGGTACATCATGTAAAATAATTTTTTTACAGTATCAAATATCAATTTAAAAATTTGAAAAAATTATGGTGTATTTTCAACATTTCAAAGAATTTAGTTAATTTTTCGAAAAGTTATACAATTGTTAATTAACAATATTTTGTCGGACCTTCGTTGTCATTGAAGACAACAAAAAATGTTTAAATAATCGGATTAAAATTTTTCGCTTCTTGGAGCCCTTCTTTTATATATACTTAACAATATCACGTCATGAAAGTTTTTAAAATTTCAATATTTTGTTTATTATAATTTTTGCAAGTCAACAAAAAATTAAATATTGAAAATTTTTTTTCTTAAACTAACGTTAGATTATTACTGTTTTCGCAACTAACAATGACGTTACATAACGTACCTAAGGATTTTTTTATCTCATTTGTTTACAAATTGTTTATAAACAAATGGATTCGTTTCATACTTATGAAATTTTTTTTTACCATTTTGTTGTCTTGATAAAATAATGATTTTTAAGAAAAATAAGTTTTCTTAAAAAAATGTTTTTATTGTTTAAAATCGTTTTTTCCATATTTCCATTGTTTAAATAATAAGTTAGGAAATTACTTTATCTTTAAAAATCATAATTGGCACTTTTCAATAGAACAACCAAAATTTTTTTGTTGATAATTTCATTGTTTATTAAGTTAACAATTTGTTATAAACAAATTGCAAATCTCATTATATTTTTTTCCTGATACTAATAAAATTACAAAAACAACCATCTATTGCAAAGTATCGAAAAAAGTTTATTTTAATTTTATATTGTACTTTAAAAAATTACGTGCTATAAAAGAAGCACTTGATTTTTCAAGAAAACTGCTATAACTTTTAAACTATTCGAGATACGAAAATGAACATTTAAGTCGTTTGTATATAGGATTGATTGGACTTTTAAATGAGTTATTAACCAAGTTTGTAACTATTGTTGATATGGCTTAATTAGTTAAAAAATACAAATACTGTGTTATTTTGTTCAGTGATAAAATATCTTCCAAAAAAGTTTTTGATGATATTGTTTAAAAGTACCTAAATAGATTTTCCGATCAAATTTTTTAATTTTACTCGAATTTTTGCAAATTTTCTCCGCTGTGTCTTTAAAATAAATTAATTGTTTATACTTACTGTCAAAAACATTGATTTGTTAAACATAAAAATAAAAAATAATTTATGTTTGAGGGGAAAAATAATTTTGGCATCCATAATTGTTAAAAAAACTGCAATATTTGTAAAACAATTTCTGCATTGAAAGGCATGCGCTTTTATCTTCAACAACATCTTTAGATTATTATATTTAACAAAACAATAAACGCTGTGGACTGGCGCGCGAAATCCATGTTTTAGGCTGTTTTCTGGCGCGGTAGAGGATCGTCTTAAGGTTTTAATACTATTATTGGAAATTTCCTCCTCTTTAAGAATCTTTTTTTTAAATTTCTTAATTATTAATAGTTTTTGAAATATTAGCGAAAAACTAAATACCTTTTTTTTCATCTTCATTTGTTTATAACTTTTGCAATTTGTTAGATGCTGAAAAATTGTAACTCCGGCGTACCGGTGCTTCCGGTGCCACCGGTACGTCGGTGCTACCGGTGCCATCGGTACTACCGGTGCGCCGGTGCCACCGATGTTACCGGTACCACCGGTGCGCCGGTGCTGATGACCGGTGCGCTGGTGCCACTGATACTACCGGTACCACCGGTGCGCCGGTGCCACTGATACTACCGGTACCACCGGTGCGCCGGTGCCACTGATACTACCGGTACCACCGGTGCGCCGGTGCCACTGATGCTACCGGTACCACCGGTGCGCCGATGCCACCGATGCTACCGGTACCACCGGTGCGCCGGTGCCACCGATGCTACCGGTACCATCAGTGCGCCGGTGCCACCGATGCTACCGGTACCACCGGTGCGCCGGTGCCGAGGACCGGTGCCACTAGTGCGCATCGGTAGCCGATGTTACCCGAGTCACCGGTGCACCGGTGCACCGGTGGACCGGTAGCGTACGAATAGACACTCCCTTTCTTTGTTCTTTAAGGCGCTACACTTGTTGACTGCAATATTGCTGCAATAGAATCAGAATTTACGATTATGGCTATATTGCTCAAAATAAAAATCTGAAATTTACCATGAGTAATTACGAAACATTATTTGTCCGAAAAATTTGTATAATACATTGTTGCGACAACAATTAGAGAAAATAAGAATTAATTTTTGCTTTTTAATATTTCAAATCGTGGCTTTATTAATGCATCTAAATTAGTTTTGTTTGAAATAATCGATACCTTGCATTGATCGTAAGAGTGGTATGAAAAGATTTTTTGTTCAAAAAATTACCCAACCAGTTAAAAAAATTGTGAAAAGTTGGCAAAATAGACTGTTTTCATTAATTTATTGCCAAAAGACTATTAAGTATTTAAAAAATATAGCTTCATAGCACTCTAGAGTCATCTTTGAACTAACCATATATAAAATATGAACAGTGTAGGTGTTATAGCAGGGGCACAATTTGTAATATAGCGAGGTCACTTTTTCACTATATTTTTGTCACAAGTGTTAAGGTAGAAAATCCGTCGGTCATAAGCGTGCGTGATTTCGGTGTAAGGTGAGGCCGAAGCAGTCAATTAATCAGAAATAAATCATTAAAAATCGTAGATTTCTATGTAAATTACAAATCATAGGTATCTAATTAAATAAAAAATATAATTGAAATTTAAGTTTACACTGAAATGCAGTAGTAGTACGTCAAAAACATAATTTTTCTTGAGACTGGAACCTTTTGCATGCGATTTCTCAACCATTATTGCGGTGACTCATATTTTTTATTTTTCTAATAAATACCTCAAATATCAAGGAATAACATATTCGTTTTCCAAATATGTGTTAGGTTGTTATGATATAAAATTTTCTAATCGTTTAGTAAATCTATTGGTAACCTCCATATACGCAATGTATTTTAGCGCGTTTTTGTGTCAACTTTAAATTCAATTATCTTCGTTATTTCAACGGTTACCTATAAATTTTAATTTTTATTCAAATTCTACAACTTGTAATGAATGCTGTATATTAATTTAAGTCATATTTTGGGTTGTCACTACCCATGGATTTATTACCTTAAGTGCGTGTTGAAGTCGAAAATTCAATATAGGTACTTACATCAATTTCAATCTATCGCCTTTAACGATTCGATTCCTTACTCCATTTAAACTGAACAAATTAAGTTTACACCCGTATACACATTGTTATTCCATTTATAATATCAGACTTTAGAATCCTTTCAGTATCAATGATTTATTCAATATATTGCTAAGTCGAAAATAATGAGATGAAGTTAAAAATTAATGATGCCAAGTTGATGAATAGACCCCGAGTAACTTAACTTGAAATATTGAAAATTCAACAACCTTAAAAGGGAAAAAATTGGCAATAATTCAAGAACTGAAACCGGCGCAGTCTGCGAGTTGGCCAGACGTCTAGAAGGGTCAGAGAAGCGATATTTCACCGGAGTTGCGCCGAGCCAAACTCGGCGGTATTAGTTTGGTCAATGGGAATTAAGTAATATAAAACTGTTGTTTGGTTTTATAACCTGTGGCTCATGGGTTTTTATCTCACAAGACAAAGAAATAAAGTTATATGAGTTCTATGTCCTTGTAAAGTTTTATACCTTTTACCAATATTCAGACAAATGGAAACATATGTGAAGAGTATGTGACTTTGATTTTTGTTCTTTTCAGTTTTATTATTTTTAAGAAAATAACTATAGAGTATCAAAACGTGACTGTTTGTTCTTCTCTTTTGGTTTGGTTTTTTAGAGCATTAAATACCTTTACAAATTTGAAGCATAAATCTGTAAATAATTGAACAGAATCGTATCCGATGTTATTTTCCTTTTTTATATGCATCAATTTATCGATTTATAAGATTATTTCTTATTTATATGGAGTAATGAACATTGTCCTGTGTTCTCAAATTTTAACCGCATTAAATTTTCGTCAGTCTGTCCTGTTGAATGTTAAGTATGATTGACAAATAACAATGTGGTAAAAATATAGCATACATCGCTTAATAATTATGCTGTAATCAAACTTTACGTATTTTTATATTTGAGGTAAAAAAAAAAACAATTTACAATCGTTTCCATTGGTTTTCTTATATATTTTCGCAAAATATCCTTTAAGTACCTAGATAGATCTTAACAGAATCAGAAATTTAACATTCAAATAACATAATCATTTGTCACGATTACATAATTTAAAAAGGTTCTACCATTCAGTTTTGATTCAATTGTAAAATATAGGAATTTAATTTCAAATTCGAGCGCCAATTCAAACTTATCGTACAATACACAATAAATACACAATAAATATCTGCAGACCAATTTTTCAAATAGATTTGTTTAGATTTAGGAAAACTATATTATTTTATGTGTGAAACTTGTAATTTAACTAAATATATTGTAGTGGAAATCGGGTAAAAGGACGAAATTAATTAAAGTAACAGGTTACTTTTTATAATCACACTTCAATTTCTACCAACTTCTCCTCTACAAATCAAGTCAAACATTCCACCCAAGTAATAAATAAACTACCATTACGTAATGTTTCAGACAAATTATACATAATTGGTAACATAATAATTATAAATATTAGTGACATAATTATAAAGCTTTGGAACAAATTACAAAATTTATGTAAAAAATCTGACGTGGCCATCACACAACCTTCCGCCATATCTAGACTTTAAACAGAAATGTATACGTACAATCCGCTGCCGATTTAAAATATACAAATAAAAATCTAAAATATTGAAACACAGAAATTTGCATCACCTGAATAAAAAGATTCATTCACAGGAAAACTCTGCTGTGTTGAAGCCATCCTCCGTTCAATTACTACATTTAATATCTTACTTAGGACTTATATAGCGCTAGTATGCCAACTTGTCACCCGTCTCACCTGTCAATATTTTTTACGCAGAAACAAAAATCAACCGATCATGGATTACAAGATATCAACGTTTTATTTGATAAATTTATTTTTTAAATTTTACTGCAGTTCTTTAATGCTACCAGATAAAGACAATTTTTTTATAACGTAAGTTGCAAATAACTTTTCCTCTTATTCTTATTACAAATAAATACTATATTTTTCCAATTTTATATACAATTTTGACAATTAACCTTTTCAATCTTCAAAAAATATCACTTCCGATGAAGATATTTGTACCAAAATCTACGGAGCTCTTCCAATTTATATACAAATGTTAAATACCAAATATCAAAATTTTCGGGTAATTCGTATTTGAGTTATGCGACTAACACCCCTTGACCACACACACACACACACACACACACACACACACACACACACACACACACACACACACACACACACACACACACACACACACACACACACACACACACACACACACACACACACACACACACACACACACACACACACACACACACACACACACACACACACACACACACACACACACACACACACACACACACACACACACACACACACACACACACACACACACACACACACACATACACACACACATACACACAGACATCATCGTGAAACTATCAAAAATGAGTTGTAAGGACCCTAATTCGTGCTCATCCACTAAAAATTCACCACCCGATTTTTTGCATGATTCCAATACCTTCCTTTACAGGTAAGCGGAAGGTAAAAATCCGAGCAGAAATTTTTTGAATAAAGTCTTTTCAATTTTTCATCTTCAGGTGGGTGTATGTTATCTTTTTAGATTAAACTCTTTTCTCAATTAATATTTATCATTAAACAATCTACAGTAAAATTATTGCAATTCGATAATAGTTTAAATTATAGGTAAACCTAATCCAATCTCGATACTGTGTGGTGTACGATATCTTTGGGAATTATAACTAACGTTTCCCACCAGAAACAACTGTAAATTTGTAAATTAAATTCGTTTGGGTATAATTATTCTACTAAAATGTGATATACATATGTGTATATCTCTAGTAGTAATTGGTTCTGTAAAATCGTTGGATTTAACGTAAATATCACTCTGATAACTCGGTTAGTTTGTTACGCCATATTATCCTAGTTGCAAACCCGTGTAAATCCTGCTAAGACATATGCTCATTATTATTTCAGTCATTCATTACGAAGCTTGCGGATTCAATTATTCATCCGAGAACGCTACGAATTATTCATCTTGAAAATATCTACATTTATCTTTTCTCTCTTGCTCTGCTCAGTGGATTAATTAAAAAAAATAAAACACAGCATAAAAATTAATAACAGAGCAAAACGGATAATTAAAATGGTTTTCAATGGAGTACACTCTTCTTCTTTTATTTTGAACTGTACTGACTGTTAATTAATATGATATTTCGTTGATATATTGATCACATTTGAAAAAAACCTAGAAAAATCTCGAAAGGTTTACATCAAATTAGTATACAGGGCGCCCACTATGTATGGAATATAGTATATATCTCGGTAAATATCAACTTTATAAAAAAAATTGTATATAAAAGTTGTTGGAGACCAAAAGGTACATCTGTTTAAAGAATAAAATAATTTTTTAAACCAGTTGTTCTCAAGTTACAACACAAAGTTATAATTTTTCAAATACATATTTTCTAGGTCTATTCGATAAGAGTTTTTTTTTCTGAATCGTCCCTGGGCGTGGTTTGTTTGGATATCTAGTGGCATAAATATTGCAAGCTTGTATGGTATTTTTATTACACTCAACATAAATACAAATAAATTAAACAAATCTTTATTAATATAAATATCAGTCATACTGTCACAAAATAATCTGAAACACAAAAATAACAATTTACATCAATTAGTACGACAATTATTATTACTTGACGGCAGCTACATTTTTTTTTTCATCCATTCATCCATAGCTTACTGCGCTTACTGCACATTAATATTAAAAATTATTTAAATTTCAATTGAATTTTTGTCAATATTTTAAAATCCTTTATATTAACTTCACCGTCGTACGTACGTACGTACGGCAAAAAAACAAAAGTCAAAAATGACCCACTTCCCGGGATCCTATGGAGCAAAAATTTTGGAAATAGACTTTTGTCACCTAACAATGCACTTTGGCACAATAAAAAATCTGATGTGGCCAGCACAAGACCTCCCGCCATTCCTCAAACCCATTTCCCCATATCCAATCAATCTGAAATTTGGTACATAGACTCGTTGTGACCAAACATTTACTTTGGCACAAGAAAAAATCTGATTTGGTCAGCACAAGACTTCCCGCCATACTCATTTCCCCATATCCAATCAATCTGAAATTTGGTACATAGATTCGTTGTGACCAAAAATTTACTTTGGTACAAGAAAAAATCTGATGTGGCCACCACAAGTCCTCCCGCCATACCCTACGCTTTTTAACACTGAAATTTGGTACATAGGCTCGTTGTGACCAAACATTTACTTTGGCACAAAAAAATCTGATGTGGCCAGCACAAGACCTCCTGCCATACCCATTTCCCCATATCCAATCAATCTGAAATTTGGTACATAGATTCGTTGTGACCAAACATTTACTTTGGCACAAGAAAAATCTGATTTGGTCAGCACAAGACTTCCCGCCATACTCATTTCCCCATATCCAATCAATCTGAAATTTGGTACATAGATTCGTTGTGACCAAAAATTTACTTTGGTACAAGAAAAAATCTGATGTGGCCACCACAAGTCCTCCCGCCATACCCTACGCTTTTTAACACTGAAATTTGGTACATAGGCTCGTTGTGACCAAACATTTACTTTGGCACAAGAAAAAATCTGATTTGGCCAGCAAAAGACCTCCCGCCATACCCTACTCTTTTTAACTCTTTCTTGAAACACACTATCTAAGAAAGAGTTACAATGAAAACAAAAATTTAAATAAACATCGATTGAGTCACATAAATAAAGGATTTATAGTCAAAACTTTGTTTTTACGGGTTCATTTTTTATTATGTAAGGATATAAAACGAACACATGGTTGAATTCAGAAAAAAATACTCTATCGAATAGACCTACAAAATATGTATATTTCCATTTGAAAAAATATAAGTTTGTGTTGTAACTTGAGAACCACTGGTTATTTTATTCATTAAACAGATGTCTCTCTTGGTCTCCTACAACTTTTATATATAATTTTTTTATAAAGTTGATATTTACCGAGATATATACTATATTCCATACATACTGGGCAGCCTATATAAAATTTCCCTAATTATATTTAAAAATCTAGTGATATTTTTCTCGTATTTACACAGTGTAAATATGGTTCAGCGAGACAACTTCAAGTTTGTCCGTTTAGTTATTAAATCAACTATAGTTTCAGTGCAGGTTTATTGCAAAAGTGATATGGCAATAATTTTGAGAGCCCGGCGAGAGACTAAGGAGTTTACAAATGTTATTATTATTATTATTACTAATCATAATATGCTATTTTAAAATGTAGCTCCTGATTATGACTACTCGTATTATTTCTATAGTTTTATGTAACCTTTAGATAAAATTTACAATTTAAATTTTTAATATTGATGTTGAAAACAAAAATTTGAATGACTAGCACCGTGTTCCTATTTTCCCTTCTGTTGTCGATCGTAGTGCGCTTTAAATATCCTTCGATGTGATTTTCCGCATTTTAATTAAAACGTAAGCAGAAGTGCGGCAAATCAATGCCATAATGACCGCATCTAAAAGTGGGGTAAGTACTTGAACGAGCCAAGTAATTAAATTAACGTACGTAATGTGGTACACTCGCCACTCAGTGCAAAGGCACGTCTAATTCGATAGTTTCATGCACACTCAATCGAATCAAATGCAAGGTGTACATAATTGAACCAAAGACCACGAATCGAATCAAATTTCATTTATATGCAATGCAAACATCAGATGGATGGTTAAAAATAAAAGATAAAATAATAGGACTGAAAATAAACTTGGGTAAAATAGAATACCTATTCAATGTTTGATACTTCGGTAATAATGTGTTCTGTTATACTTAAATGTATTTTTAAATTATGGTTTTTAAAAATCGTGTCAGTTTTTGATAAAACATTTTAATTAAATAATAATGGAATCACAATGTCGACCAGAGACCGAAAAAGAGTAATTTGATAAATTTAATTTAATATTTTTATTTTCATGGTAACTGTAGTAATAAATTGTTATGAATGTTAGTAAGGTATTGGATAAATGTTTTGAGTTTAGTTGATGGTAGATTGTTGAAGAGTGTAGACGTTCACCAAACAATAAAATTAATTAACAGTTCAAATACGTGTGTGTGTGTGTGTGTGTGTGTGTCTTATTTGATAACCCTATACTACTTAAGAGTGTCGTTTACCTAAATGACCAAAACATGCTTCGCACAAGTTTGTGATTTATTTAACAACAAACAAACGTAATAATAAAAAATTCGCGACTGCCATTCCATTCTTTCATGTCTGATTTATCGAAGACTATGCTTTGTGAAACAAAATATGTTTATTTAAACAAGATAATTGGAAACTAGTGAATTACCAAACTTACGACAAACGGATTAGTGAGTGCTATGCGAGCCGTGGTGGCCATATACTTGGAACACTTTTTCACGTGTAATTCCCATGAACCAAACAAACAAAATAAATGATCATACCGAATATTCTGTCATTTCCTTAGATTTTATTAGCACTTCTTATGATGAAACGCTTATTTAATCACCCTATACAATAATAATTTACTTTAGCTCCACAAAATCGTAAATAGATGAACAACTTTTGCTCCAATTTTTTCGACAAATCTGTGCACTTCCTGTGTACTGAAGCGCTAAGGAGTATAAGTACCAATAACCCATAATTATTACTTGTTTTGTTTTGATATTTGTCACTCACGCTCACGCCCGTTCACGATTCTAATTTTTTAAATCACTCACGCTCACGCGGGTCACGACTCGTGCTCAACTCTAGTTCGTAGCATCGTGAATTTGTTTTCCAAATGACAAGTGACAAACTTTCCAAGACCAACGTTGGATAATTGTCCAATAAATGCTATCATTTTTAATTTTGCTTCTTTAATTGGCCTAATTAATCTATTTTAAAGAATGTAAAATATACCTAACATCTATTTGAGATCGCTGAGACGTTTTTAAAGATTATCTCTGCAACATTACAAAAAAGGCAAAGGAGCTGCAAGTGCTCTGAGATGTTTTTGGCACATTTAATTGAACATCGCATGTGTGATATTAACATCTCTGAGACATTGTAGAGATTTAATTTTGTTTACTAGGTGGTTTCATTACAATATAGTATATTATATATTGAGGGACTAAAGTGCATGATTTAATCCTGAGGGTGAAGTTTATTTCACGAGCCGAAGGTGAGGGAAATAATCACCTGTGGGATTAAGGTAGGTACTTTAGTCCTGTGGTATATACGCTATTTTTTGCACTTCATCCTCAAACGAATGCAAAATAGTTTAAAAGAATACACATTTTGTAATTTTGACAGTAAATTTTATGACAAATATTTATATTGTTACCATAGATACTCTGTAACAAATAGCACGTATTTACTTGACAACGGGATTAATTAATTCAATTCCTTGACAACGGGATTAAATAATATGAAAAATAATCCCTTGGGATCAAATTTAGAACCTTAGTCTCTAAAAATAAAGACTAAAGAAGAGTTTTAGTCCCGGAAGTGCAAAAAATATTTTTTTTTAACTCACTGCTTGCTGATTTCTGGCTATCTTGGATGCTAATCTTTCCGATATACATCAATTTCACAGCACTGCACAATCTGTAACACAATATTGTTCTATTTTAGTATCAAGCCAAGTAACACATATTTTGGAAATAAATTCACAGAAAACCATATACGAAACACTCCATAAATCGTAATTTTGTGTAGGTACTGCATTTGCTTAACGTTATACGCCCAAAGACAAGACTTACATTAAAAAGCGGAATGTCCGAGAAATGTCCAATATTTAAAATAAAAATATTTTACTTTTAAATAGAATAAAACTATTCCATAATATATTTTGAAATAGATAGATTTATTCATAATTTCTACTTGTGCCGTAATTAAACACGTAAACATGTATTTTGGTACTTGTTTTAAATTTTACAATAAAAACTTGTTTTATTGTAGAAAAATAAAGGTAGGTAGGTAATTATTTTTAACTTGTGTAATGAAGGCAAATGTAAGATATTAGAAAACGATTGCAAATAGCTACACAAACAAACGCACATTAATCTTTTGTTGATTACATTACGCTTACATAAAACAAAACAAACACGAAAACTTCGCCATAAAACATAGTAAAGTGCAGTTAGAACGAACGCTGCAGTAAAATTAGCTTGAAATTTCATTCGGCAACCATAAATCGCCTCGTCTATGTTTATTTGTTTTCGATTATTGAAATGGAATTATGCTAAATTGAAAACCGACAAGCATGTTCATAATAATCCCACCAAATTAGTTTTATATTTGCGCCGCAGACGACGCCGGCGCTGCGATCGTCGCATATTTTTAATGAGCTTCACGTGCTCTATCAACACCAGCAAATGTTCTCCGCATTCGCCCGGTTTTTGTTTTTATTTATTCATTTATTTATTTTATGAGAGTCTACGCCTCCTATTTAAATCGTAATTCTGAATTTGCATTTTTACTTCCCCGATCTATGTAATAGAGGGAAGTATTGTAATCGTGATTTTTTGACAGTTCGAGATTTTGGTGAATCTTCACGTTTCAGACCCTACTGAACCCAAAAAACATAATTTTAAAAAAAGTCGGTCTGTCGGTCTGTCGGTCTGTCGGTCTGTTAGTCTGTTAGTCTGTCTGGATGTTGGATAACTTAAAAACGCGTTGGAATTTTGGACTGAAATTTTATATTTAAGATCTTGAGCCAAAATCTGACTTCAAGTTCGTTAATGAGCTTTATTCAACCAGTGGTACCAACTTTATAAACAAAACTTTTTTATTTTTATCAAAATACTATCGTGTGTGGTATCAAATTAAAGGTCTTGGGAAAATAATTCTAGTAGAAAAACAAAAATAACATTTAAATGATCGTCAATTGTTTTTTTTTATAAATTATTCAAATTATACCGAGTTTGGTGTCAATTTGAATCGCTCAGGGAGATAAGTTTTTAAAAAATGTAAAAAATGACATTAATACGATTTTCAATTGTTTCTCAAAAAATTACTCAAATTTTTTTATTCAACCAGTGGTACCAACTTTATAAACACATCTTATTTTATTTTTATTAAAATACTATCGTGTGTGGTATCAAATTAAAGCTTTAACTGATCGTCAATTTTTTTATCATACATTATTCAAATTATACCGAGTTTGGTGTCAATTTAAAGCTCTCGGGGAGATAAGTTTAATAAAAATGTAAAAAATGACATTTATGCGATAATCAATTATTGTTTCTCAAAAAATTAATTAAATTTGTTCAAGTGTATTATCAAATTAAAGTTTTCTGGAAAAAAATATTAGTCGAAGAATCAATAACAACATTTAAACAATGGTCAGTTGTTTTTACTTTCCGCATTATATTCTATAAGGCTATAAGATATTATGGCGGGTTAAAATTTTCGAGTGTGAGTTTTTAGTGAATAAGTATCCGATTTTTTATGGTATTTAAATTATGCCGAAGTTGGTATCAACTTAAATAGTTTGGGGAAAAATGATAAATTTATTTAAATTTTGCAGAATAAAGCATAAAATTAACGGCGTTACGAAAGTAAGTTATTAAAACTTATAATCGGGGAAGTACTGTGGCGGACACAGCAGATTTTTAGATTATAAGATAGAGATTACAGGAATTTGCACAAGTACAATTAAATTTTAAGACTATTTATCCAAGTAATTATTCATTTCATAAACTCCAAAATTCTAGATTAAAATTAAAATAACACTATTTTGTTTAAAGTTCTGAGCGAGAAAAGTTCACTTAGTTAATCAAACACACTAAATAAATAAAACTTGGACGATGCCAAAAAGTTATTAGAACCAAAGCATTTTTGTGTTTGTTCAAAGTATAACAATGTTCAATTATGACTACCTTTTTTGTTTAATATAAGAAGTATATAGTTTTTGTAGTTCTGTAACAGTTACAAAACTTTACAGAAGTCACGATAAAAATTAAGAAAATACAACAGCCTCAAAACAAAACATTTTAACTGTAGATATAGTTCATTTTATTTCTATTAAAACGCACGTCATTATCTTTCGAACTAAGAAAAGATAAGTACTATATCTCCTGTCTTTGTCCTACATTGTGTTAGCATCGCATATTAAAACGAACACGTTTGTCTAATTAATGCATTTTTTCGAAAATTGAGTGATGACGTGCCTTCTATCAGATATGATATGCACTTAGGTACGTAACATTCTAAATTTACTTAATTATTATACAAATCTATGAATAGTCATTTTTAGTCATATTAATAGTTATTTAACTATCTAGTGTGATAATGAGGGCGATTAATAGTTATGACATTTTAACGCGTGAGAGAAGCGAACGCGTTAATTGTTGAGATTATTAATCGCATATGAACACATGAGTTAGTTACAATATTTTTCCGTTGATATTTACCGTTTTAATTTGGAGAAAATCTAATTTTTGTCCATAACTAATATGTTAGGTTAGTAACGTTTGAATCTGCTGAGCATAATATTGCCTGAATATTATTTAGCTATACCTAACTGTCAAAATAATTTCGTTTATCATTTTTGTACAACTTTGCACTAGATAATATATTATATTACGTGTGTGAATGCGCATTCAAAAAAATCGTTGATTAATAAAAATCATGCATTAATACGGGTTATTAATATATGATTTTTTTTGCATTAATGATACTCATTAATAAACGATCAACGGAAAAATAAATTATTAAACATATAGATACAAAATGTGGTTACGTAAATTGTTTATAAAATAAGCATTGAAAAAATATATTTTTATTAAGGCTATGTTTATAATTGAGTACTACTACGTTTACACAGTTCCATATTAATTAGTTATTTGAAAGCATGAAAAATAATATTCAACCTATGACTTTTGAAAAGCACATAATCGAAATTACAACTTTATCTCGTTGACCTTTAAGTCACATCAATTTTTTCAAATCCACTGTTCGCATTTAACATGAAAATGGAGCTTTTACCTGTTCAATGATTAGTTATAGCGGCATTCGACACAATAAAACCGTTTATGCACTTGCAAAATGGCTCTTGGCTGCATGCATGACAATAATTTGATGATGAAAATAACTGATGCAGTTCACATGAACACGTCGCATGTAGCATGTAATATCTCTTGTGTTAAAAGCCCTTGTAGAGTGAATAGATGATCGCAGAGTAATTTCCTAGCGCGCCGCATTAAAATAGCAAAGGCGTCGTTATAGCGGCAAAACGAACCCGGCAAAGCGGAACCGGTAAAACTGTAGACAATCTCTATCTCTACAATTCAGAGACGGCGAACAGGAAAACATTCAAGGGGCGTTTTTATTACGTACCATTTTACTATATTGCTATAGCTTGAGGCTAATAAACATAAACATAAATTGATGTAAGATATAATACTTGAGACTATCCAAATTAATTAAATAAGTAGGTACAGAGCTAGGAAAGATAGGTACTTTTAAAAAATATCTTAGATACTTTTATAGATATTTGTATAAATTTGTTCAAGATACGTAAGTATCTAGATGTTTTTTATTTCCAAGTATCTTAAGATACAAATATTTCTTAAAAGTATCTGATGCGTGGTACATCTACTTAGATACAAAAATGTATCTTAAATGTTTTAGCTACTTTTATAAATATTTTAGATACTTTAATATATCTAAGATACTACCTACTTTAAACGTATCTATTTATAAAAAGTATTTTAAATAAAGATACATTTTACATAAAATAAAAAGTATCTCAGATAAAGTATCTTAGATACTTTATGTATCTTAGATACTTTTTGTATCTTAGATGTAGTATCTAGTAGTAGTATCTTTTTTCGTAAGATACTCCCAGCTCTGAATAAGTACTAGTAAAATTATTAATATAATTAGTCATCTACCTATTCTAAATGCGAGTTCTACTTAAGAGGACCGCGTCTACCTCCTAAATTCCAGCACAATATGTACCAATTAATGTAGTGAGTGTTTTGTGACCAGTGTAAGATTTCATTCCAATTCCTACTAGGATTATATACATAAAGGATGAATAATTATTAACAGTTGTGCCTTTTTAATTTTAATTTAAAAAACTGTAGGTACATGATTATAAAAATTCCGAAAAATTCATAAAAATTTCTAATTTATGCAAACTTTACATGGGTGTATCTGATGATAGAAATTTATTTTTAAAATTTTAAAAAGGCTCATCTGTAGATTCATTGTTTCTCTATTAATTGTTTAAAAAAGCATTATCTTGAAGTATAATAATAATAATAATAAACTGACAGTTTACTCGAATCGAAAATACTTTAACAGAGTATTTGTCAACTTCAAAATGACATTGCATAGCTAGGATGCGACAAAATACGAGTTTTGGGCAGCTGTAGTAGTAGGGAAGAGAGTGGAATAGAAGAAAAAGTAAAATCTAGAGTATTCTAGGAATTCGAAACAAAAAACGTAGACGTAGATTTAATAATGTTTCCATCTTCAATTTGATGTTAAAATATTAGGTAGGTAGTAATTTATTTTTTAAATGTAAAAATGCTATAATTTGCTGCTTGTTATAAACAAGCCAAAATAATTAAGAAACATGTTTTCGACAACCGACAAAGAGTTGTTTAAAATCTAATTATGTTCAACTTTGTATCACCAAGCCACAATGGATAAGAAGTTTAAGAAACGATTTATTTTCCAGAAATTTTTAACTTATATTTTTATTATACTTAGTATGTAAATATTTAAAACAAAAGTCAAAAAGTAAATATTTTTGATAACCCCACAATTAATTATTATAAAATAAAATTAGTACAATTCTCTGTAAAGTTATAATACCAAACGGTGCCTATTTGGATAATTAATGAATTTAAGATATATTTCATTCTAAAATTGCAACGCATAGAAGACAGATCGTGAAATAAATAGACCGAGAGGCATTTTTTTAAAACAGTATGTTTCTACTTTTTGAGTTTGATCTTGAATATGCAGATTCAAAAAATCTCAAGATTGACAAAAATCTTCTATACCAGTATCTTTTATATGTACCTAATAGTTATTTATATTACAGATAGGATAAGAGCATTATTACAGCAGTCGAATGTGAAGAATTGTACGACGAAATCGTAGACCGAGTCGTGTAATCACATGAGTGCTGTAATATGCTTTAGCCCACATGTGATATACAACATTATATCCATGACTGCTCAAAATTAATAAAAATTGATATTTTTGCTTAAATTTTGATTAATGTCAGTTTCTATAATTTTGTTTTCAACAACCTAAATTCTAAATTTGTAAGTTTATATAGGTACGTGATATTTATTTATTACTCGTTTATAAATTATTGTTTATGGAACAGTATTTCAAACTTGATTTATTCCAAGAATATTTAATGAAAAAATAGGTAGACAAATATATTATTATAAATGCGAGAGGTAAGATGACAAAAGAATATCATATTACTTCACTAATGAGGTTATATAGCAAATTACCTCACTCAAATGATACAAATAATATGATTATTATATCACTGGTGTGGATAATTTTTTTTTTAAGTTAGTACTTACCAATTATTATAATAAAGTCAAAGAAAATAAACGCCAAAAAATATGTCATATTATTTAAGAACACCAGAAGTAGAAAAAATATACTATTTGATTTTAGTACTTGAAAGTTACAGCCTAAATAATAATAATAATAATAATTTTTATTTGGCAAATATTCAGCATGATGCTGTTCTTCCATATTAACCTTTACATCGAAATATTGGTTAACTATAAAAAAAAAATCCAAATGGTACGACAAATACCGTAAAACACAATTACAAAAAATATTAGCATTAGCAAACTGAGAAAACATGGCTAGTAACTAATTAGATACTAAATTAATAGAAAGAAAAAGAAAACAAAATAAAAAACTAAACTAGAAAATATATGAATAATATATGAATAAACAGTAACACAACGATTAGAATAAGGAAACATTTTCAAACAGTAACAATTTTACTTTTCTTGAGAAGACAGATTGAGTCAGACTTAGTAACTGTGATGGGATATTGTTAAATACACTTTCAACTTTTCAAGTAAATGTAAAAGATATATTTTTCACCGAATGAACTATTCTATTTTATTAGGATTGTACATATTTCGTATTTATATATGATTTTCTTGTTTACATTAAATTTTACGTGTAACTCGAACGACTATGGTTTTGAAATTTAGTATTAGAAGTACCTATCGTATCAAACATTGTGACAAAAGCGAAAAGCAAACGTTTGTTGTTGCCTTGCCAACACAATCCAGCTAATAAATGCCGTGAAATACGATAAGACAAATGAGGAATCAAAACCATAAAACAATGAGAAAGTCATGGAGAAGTTTACTAACTTCGTATTTAAGATATAATTTCGTTTGATGATATTTATTCAGGAACATGTTGACGGCAATTAAACCAATTTATACAAGAAATTTTGGTTTGCAAATACAAATTTCTATTTGTTTTTACGATTCAAAAGTTTCCGCTTCAAGATGGTACATATTTAAGCTTCTTATTTAGAAATTAATTGTTGGAATATTTGTTTAATACGATGTTTAGCCACTTTTCTAACTAAATAGGAGCAGGTTTTGGGATGTTCTTCATAATGTATGCTGTACAACTTGGAGATTCGCTTTAGATTTACTTAGTTTGTTGTTTGTTTTGCGAGCAGTTTGCTTTCTTTCATTAATATTAATCACATCGGAATGAAGACATAGAGACCAATGTAAGCTTTAAATTTTTTAACCCACCGAATGTAATTTAGTTTGTGTAATGACGAATGGAAAAAGAGTTGCACTTACAAGCTCAATTTTTAATGTTTACTGCAAAGATTTACGGTCATAAAAATTTAAGAGTAATGATTTATTTATTCTTTAATTTAATCTTTATTGATATTAAGCTAAATCGTAATTTATTGTTAATTACCAGAGCTGGGCTACTTGAAAAAAGTAGCTTAGCTAAGCTACTCGCTACTTTGCAAAAAAAGTAGCTTAAGCTACTACATAGCACTAAAATTTAGATAAGCTACAAGCTACTAAAGTAGCTTTTAAAGAATATCACTTTCCTTTATTATTATGCAGGGTCAAAATTGAAATTTCCATTCATTTTATAAGTTCACGATATTCGAATGTCTTATTGTATTTTAATATTTTTAAATCATAATAAAAATGTAAAATCATGAACATTTATTATTTTTTATTCATATTTAAACAGTAATACTAAAACCATTATGCCTTGTTGATATTATAAAAAGATAAAGTTCACAATATTTTTTTCCAAATCCGTCATCAAATAAAGTTAATATTTTACGTTTCGTTACATCTACGTATAGTACGAAATATAAGATTAAAATATTCAATTAGTTTACTTTACAGTTTAGTTAGTTACCCAATACATCGATATCATATTTATCAGTCATTTAATAAGTATTGTATCGATTTTTTGCTTAAAACAAGTAAAATCACAATATCTAGATTATGTAAATACAGACAGGTTTATACTTGTTCAGCAAGGAGTAGAGCTACGTTTATAATAAAAGGTACTTCATCGTAGCTATAAGCTAATTTTTCGGTAGCTAAGCTACTTTTTAGTAGCTTAGCTACTTCATAATGTAAAAGCTACCGCTACTTTTAAAAATGTAAGCTACCAGCTAAAAGCTACCAATTTTAGAAAGTAGCTAAGCTACAGCTACTTTAAAGTGACAAGTAGCTAAGTTAATAGCTTAGCTACCAAAGTAGCTAGCTACTGTCCAGGTCTGTTAAGTACCTACTGCGTGTAAAAATTTGTATAAGTAATTAATTTTAAATTCGTAATATAATACACACATAGATTTTTAAAATAAGACTACAAATTTTAAACGTTTCTGTCTTCCCCTCCTTTGAGACAATTTGTTTTAAATAGTTTAAAAAATCGTTACTTGACATATTACAGATAAATAAATTTCGCAATTTTTATTTTATTTAGTGTTTAAATTTGTTATTTATTTTGATTTCCAAAACATATGTTAAACTGATAATGAAACAACCGTTGTACATGAACTCTCTCCTTCCGCCTCTGAGCTTGAAGCATTATGAAAATGAAACATCCTGAATTTGCAACAAACTGTCAAATGCGTAATGGAGTATGAAGTAAATCGCGTCTATTAACTGAGATGATACGATTGAATTCTGCGCTCAGCTCAAAACAATCAATAGCAATAAAATACATCTATTCATTTAATATCTCTGCAGGGAATCTCAGACACAGAAACTACAATAAATTTCCAATGCACCGCAGTGAAATATATCTGAATCTTCGACTTCAACGTGTACAATTGTTAAAATTCGTACCGGATATCTCCGGTTGTACCGATTTGAAATTGTACATTCCGTCCAATACGTCAGCTGCGCTCTGTGCTGTGCTGAGGCCATTTCGAATTCGAATTCCATGTTGCGCGGACACGATTGCAACCCAACCAGCGGAAAATTTATTTCTCGCACACACACAACCCTTACCCTCTCCTACGCCCACCCCTGGACTCGTCACTGTTGTCACGTGACCGGAAGTCGCTGAGAATCTCACATCTTGCTCTTGAATTCAGAGAATTTATTCAAATTTCTGCATATATCCGCTCATGCGAATTATTTACGTCGTTGGGAACCAAACGAAATTATGATGGGTGGAATCAATTTTGGGGTGATTTAAATTTGGATGTAATGGAATTAAGTTGTTTTGTGCTCCTAATCGAAGATATTTGACAGTAGTAGCATAGGCGCAACTAGGTCCAATATTTTGGAGAAGCTAAAAATTAGTTTTCAAAAAATGATGTAGTAGTATTTTTATCTCTCGCCTCATATTCTATAAGAGGTATTGTGACGGATCTAAATTTTCGAGTGTGAGTTTTTGGCAGATAAGCACGTTTTAGGATCTCTAAAATACGAATTACACATTTTTGATTTTTGCAATGATGTCTGTGTGTGTGCGTACGTTCGTTCGTTCGTTACACCGTGCGTTACAATTTTTTCGGAAACGATAACTCCAAAAATATACCAAATTTTATATCTAAATTTTAAGTACGATTTTCAATAGACCAATTATATTTTGGTACCAATTCATAAACCGGAAGTAATACTTTTCATATAGAGCAATATGATTTTTCATTTCTGTTATGATTGTTTAACAAGATTAGAAAACAATATCTTGTTGTCCATGATATGAAATTTGTTTCTACACAAAATTTGAATTATTATGACAGTGACAGTACAGTTGACATCTTTTGCTTGCATCTTGGTTTACATTATCGTTTACATATTACATGAACATGACACTATTAAAATGTAAGTAAAACTATTTATTAGATTAGTAGAATAAGTAGAATTAGAATTAGGCGAGAGGTCGTGTGCTGGCCACAGCAGATTTTTTAAATATTAAATATTATGTTTTCATTATTTTAAATAGGTAGGTACTATATTTTATTGAAAATCGCATAACACAAATATCAGACTATGGAAGAATTGATTACAATGAAGCTTTAATTGATTTCAGCTGAATAATCACTTATATGCTTTCAATAATTAAGCTCGATTTCAGTTTCTCCTCTTGCACTGCAAAAATGTAACTTTCAATTTAATGGGATAACTCTATACATAGTAATGTTCTTGGTCTATAACAATTTATTACAGATTTGAACATTGTATCATGAAAGTATTTGACCAAAATTGGAAGGTAATATAATTAGTGTAAATAATTTCGGAAATGACCTTAAACAAACTTTTATCTTTGGTAAAATTTTAACCTATAACCATAATGTCGTCATGTAGGTTTTACAATAAAGTAAAACAATATATTCTTAAGCGTTTAGCCAAGGATTAATTTCATTTTATATCATTTTCATCTCGGACAATCAATAATTCTTTGCGACGCATTTTCTGCACCATCTTATGTACAGTGTTGTAATAGATAACAATATTTATTATCTAGATACTTTTACTTTTCAAGGTAAGATAACAGATAACCATTGAAGAAATTGTCTAATAATAGATAAAAGATATATAATTATTAACTAGATAATTATTAAATAATTAATAGATAATACAAAAAAATATAAATGACAATGTATATAGTATAAGCAGTACCAGCTAGCGAGCCGGCAACGTTGCAAGGCTTGTGTGTTGTATGGTTACACAACTTAGTTATTTATTATTTGATTAAAATTACAAGTGAAAAATGGTTATAATTTTACTAAAATTATTATCTAGATGATATAAAAAAATAGATAAAGATATTTTGAAATTTATCTTGATAATATATCTAGATAAGATAATAGATGAAAACATTTATTATCTAGATGAATTATCTAGATAAAATTATCTAGAAAAGTTACAACACTGCTTATGTAATTGCCATTCAATTAATTTGCCTTGCATTTAAATTTAAATTGCAATTTAAAATTGCAGGGATATTTTCCATGTCTTTATGACCATGATCTGGCACTGCAACTGGTTGTTTAAAAACAAAACAAAAAAACATTATTCAAATATTTAAATACGCTCGAATGGATTAAATTACAAAAATGTCACTGAATTTAATTTGAGTAATGTTTATTTACCATTTTGAGGAAAACTTGTTTATTCCAACTCATTAATATTACTAATGCGCCCACTAAACTAAAACCAAATAAATGCATTAATCAATAATCTGCATTAAAAATAAACTACATTAAACAACATTATCCACAGATATAAATAATTAAAATTTATCGAATTTCCACGAATTAATTACTCTTCTATTACATTTTGCAAAACATATTGCGTTCTGCAGCCGCAAGTGTTGACTGCAACATTCAGCTGCCAGAGTAGAAACAAATGAATATCGATGTTTACGCGATGGCAGCGCCACGAGCCCGGAATTTCCGGCAAGTAGTAGCACTTCCGCTGCACTTCATTTCTACCAGGTCAGCCACTTTACCCCTGCCACTTATCTACTCTCTGCTACGTTAAGTGTCTTCACTGATGTCGTAACCTGGTCACCACGGAGTTATTAAACTCTGAACTGGGACACCTTTTTGTGAAGATGGATAGATTGATTTTTCGTCATATTTCATGTCGAAGCAAATTAAAAAATCTGATGTGGCTAGCACAAGACTTCCCTCCATACTCTACTCTTTTTACAACTATAAAATCAAGATATAAATAGATAGGTACTTACAAAAGATACATTTTATTCATTTAGTCAACTATAGAAATGTAGAAGATGATGTGTCACTATTGACACTGTCACTCGGTCGCTGTCAAAATCAATTAAATTTTTCGTAGTAATAATTGTTAAACAATTATTATTCATGGACAACAAGATATTCTAAATTATAAATAATATTTTAATTCCTAAAGTACTATGACATAACAATTTATAAAATGCTAAAAATTGTAGATAATAATATATAATATTTCATTTGAAATAAAAAATATTGCGATAAATTAAATTATTTATCAAAATATTTAAGAAAAATTCTACTTCCGGTTTGGGGATTGCTTCCAAAAATAACTGGGTTCTTAATTAATTAATTAATTTGTATTAAGACGTTATATACAAAATTTGGCTGTTAAATGTTTGTAACTTTTTGAGTTATAGAAGCCGGAAAAATGTTACATACAACCACACACACACACACATACATCATCTTGAAAATCTTTATTCGTATTCTATGGAACCTAAAACGTGCTTATCCACTAAAAACTCACACTCCCTTATAGAATATGAGGCGGGAGGTTGCAATATTGGTTGAAACACCTGTCAAAAAATATTCACTGCAAACAATCGTCTAATGAATGTAGTATTATTTGACAATCGTAAATAATTACCTACCATATTTTCTTACATCTTTTTAATTTCGGTACCTACATTTACTGTGATCTTTTCCAAACTGTCTATTATTTACAACTTAAATTTTAGCTAACTGGTGAATTAGTTTGAAGCAATATTGTTTCCTTATTTGAGATTCTACCCCTAAAATTTCGAAGAAAGCAAATACCATCAACGAACTTCAATAATAGTGAAAGAAATTAAATCAAGCCCATTTTTGCGAAGAATGAACAGCACTCTGTTTTTATTGAAAGTGATTTTACACGAATCATTAGATTTTATTTGATGTGAGCATCGTTAACAGTTATCGTACCACTTATTTCCTTATCCCCCATTCTAAGGGACAAATTACCCGTTAGAATTGTCGCAGACACATTCGACAATCGATTGACTCAATCTCATTGATAATTACACGGGGAAATTTTCCCTTTCAAAATTTGTTGGAAACAATAGATCTTTTAAATGAATTGCAGAATTTATCAGTAATGTAACGTTTAAAAAAATGAAATGAAATAATGTATTGCTCTGACTGTAATTCAGCTGATGTATGTCTCCAAGATATACTAAAGTAAGTATTCTTAACATGTTTTTATCAAAAAAAGTTTTATCATGACTTTTTTTATTGATCTGTTTTTGAAATTTGTTTCATGAAAAAATATATAAAGTATTTCAACTATTGTTTATTCGTTTTGGAATTTTAATATTGGTTTATGTGATTTCATGAAATTTATGACATACATTGGAACTAAATTTAAAATTCAAATTTAATTTGATAATTCAGAAATATTGTTTTATATAATTTAAAAATATAGTATAAAATTATAATAATTTATAATGGCATATACAAATTTTATTAATAATATTGTAAACGAGGAAAATGTATGCAATTTATGCAAATAATAGTTTTTTTATTTGAATCCATAAATACTTCAACAGCTATAATGTACAATGCAAATCAGATTTTAAGTTTATATTTTACATTTAACACATTATTAGGAAAGTACCTATCTATTGACAAAATAATACAAGTATAACATAATTATAGTATTTGTCCAAAATTAATCGTTTTGGTTACGAGTTAAAAATTAAAAGAAATTTTTGTCAAAGAAAGTTTGATATTAAAAACTAGTTGATACTATAGGATTTGCAAATTATAACAAATATGAAGCAAATGATATTTAAGTGTTTTGTTTGGTTGCTAAGAAAAAGATTAATACGGTTTTATCACTTGCACAAAGTTACCATCATTTTCATCCGCTGTCAAAGCGATAAAATTGTTTTGTTTATTGCTTACTTTATACAGGAGTAAAATTATCGAATGAAATTTACGGTATTTACCAGTAAATCGGTAAACCGGGTTACCGGTTGATACCAGTAGAATTATTTTGAGGCAAAAAATAACATCAATTTGAAACCATCTGAAGCCATAATATTTATTTCAAGTGGTACCTACACTCATGTCCGTTTTGCTCTCAATTTTTTATGAATTTACTCATGTCTGACAAAAACAAACTCAAGCCAATAACTATATGTTTATGTATGTTTTCAGGCAAATTGTCACGTGTAAAGTTTATTCATGGACAAGTAGTAGCTAACAAAGTAATTCGACGTTATTTGCCTCCTTGGGTTTTTTTGATTTCGACAAGAAGGTAGAAGTATAGGTACGTTTTAATAATTTGAAAGTATTGCAGCCTTTGCTCAAAATTTTTTCCCTCTACAGCCCTGGATATTGCTTGTAACAAACTCTTATCCATTATATGAAACATGCAAAATTTAACGTCTTCATACAATCTTATTAAAGTAGCGGTATGAAAAAGTAGCAATTTTAAGAACATACGAAACAGTTAAATATGCATAAATGTGATGTCTTGCATAAAATTTTTATTTGAAAGTACGAAGAAAGTATTAAAGTATAACAAGTTTCAAGCTTATCTATCTGACACACGGGACACTGGGTCATATTTTTACAACGCAAATTTAAATGGATTGCTTCTTATATTATTTTTTATTAACGAAGATAATAAGTAATAAGTTAAGAAAAATTTTATAAATTGGTTTATTCCTTTATGAAAAGTACAAAATATATGAAACATTTGTAAAGGTCATGTAGAATTTTTGCAAAAACCTTTGATTTTCAAGGTTTATTTTTATTATTTTATCTCACTCTGATAACAACAAATAGCATAATCATTACTCTTTGCATTATTACTACATTGGTAGTATGTACGAGAATATTTTATATTATTAATGTATAATTAATTTATTCTTCATAATATTAAATATGAATTGATAGGTATTTAAAATATATTATAATACATTATTTTTATTTATAATATGTTTATTAATTATTGAAACGAAATATTGCAAATAATATTATTGTAAAATAACAAAATAAATATCTACCTAACTAATATTAAATATATTTGCAAAAACGTACCAGTATAATTATTATGAAAATTTTTAGGTTAACTAAATATGCAATGAAATTCTTTCCTTTCTGATCACGTGTACGATATTGACCAATGAATACAACATTTAAAGCAACCCATGGGACATTATCACTTATGTCAAATATGTTGCTAGGTTACAATTATTTATGTTCATTTTTATGTTTATAATAACAATTGAATAAAAATGTCGTTTGCACGTTTTAATAATGAAAATGATACTTCAATTAATAAAATTTTCTGTCCGAATAACCCTCGACCATTGATAAATAATAATAATAATTTTGTGACAGCTACCTCAAGCACGTTGCTTTTAGGTTAACAGCTATCCGCCTGCGGCGTGGGGCGGTTACCAAGCAACGTGCTTTCGGAATGTCACAAAATTATTTCGTAATTATCAATGTCCTTGGGTTATTATAACTGATAATTCTACTCCTGTATAAAGTAATAAACAAAACACAATTTTATCGCTTTGACAGCGGATAAAAAAGAAGGTAACTTTATTATACCTTTATTTACCTTTTTCTTAGTAACCAAACAAATCACTAAAATGTCATTTGCTTCATGTTTCTAGTATTTGTCAATGTAATGATTCGATTTTGGGAATATTTGTGAAGAAGAACCGAAGGAGTCGTTAAATTATCTCGTTGAATTACACTCGAGCATTTTATTTCCTCCGAATAAATTTCTGTTTGATATCTCAACCTTGTCACCTGACAGCAATTTGACTCGAAAAATTGTTTTAAAATAAAATCACTCCACCTACGGTATCGTGATTTTGAAAACAATTTTTATTTTCAAATTGCTATGCAACAAGGTTTCAATACAAATAGAAATTTATCCGGAGAAATAAAAATCTCTTGTGTAATTGATAATAAAATATTGATAAAAGTTTAAGTATTTACTCAATATTTATTGAAAAATTAAAATAAATAACTCAAAAATCTGTACTGATTATTTACACTGATACGTATTTGTAGTAATGTTGCAGCAAAATAAGTTCCAATTCCGACAACCCAAACATATCAAATATCTACATATTCCCACATTCCTACGTGAAGTATTTCCATAACCAGTAACAAGCCAATAGAAGTCGATAATAAAATCACGTGTGTGTATTCTGCGGGTGAATCTGTCTCCCACAATACTAGCACTCCATCTACAACATCCTGCCTTCCTGAGTCCCAGGACAATATCCTCCGGGATCGTGTCACATATTCCCCAACAAATCGTCGTCGAAGTCGCGAGTGGCAATACAAGACACTCAGAAATAGAAACGCGTCGTTCCTGAACAATTTGCCAAAGGATAAAGGTCGCACGGTTGAACGAGCGCCTATGAGGAGTCGCAAGAGGGGCACTTCTACCCACTTCGATCAACGCAAATTATTCATTTTATCGTATCATCAACTGTTATTGCGTTTTAAGGCGCTACTTGTAAATCCAGAAGATTAACAATTTGAACGATTCTGCCTGTATTATAAAAAAATTGAAATTTAACATGACTCATTAGTGAATCAATAAATGCAAATTATTAATTGCTGTGACAGCAATAATTAGCATAACTTAGAGCTAATTTTTATCATTTAATAATCCATATTATACCGTTGATTAATGCACAAAAATAAAAAATTTCTTTTGAAACCGATAATATACATTAGTCGGAAGACGGGTATAGAGAGATTTTTAAAATATAATTAACCCCATTGACTGCAATAATTTATGTAAAACTCGCATTTTTAGTATTTTTAGAAATTATTTAACAAAATGCGGCATGGTTTTTTTGTAAATTTCATTCTATAGCCATGTAAGCACAACCTAGAAGTACATCATTATAAAATATGAGATCATCGATTTCTAAACCAAAGTCACAAAATGATTTATTGTAACATGCTTTTTTGCTTTGCATTTGATAGCAAGAGATAGGCCTTAATATGTATCATAATATCCGTTATTGATCTTTACTAATTTACTGTATTATTTCGAAATGCCAGACTTTGTTCTTTATTGGTCTATTGAGCAAATCAGACATATATTTTTAAATAATTATTTTTGTTACATTTTTTTAAATGTCCCTTTAAAATTCCCCTACGGGCGCCCATGCGACCGGTAGAATGAATGCCTCTGGAAACCGCCCACACACAGACATTATGATTGGATTATGTGAATTGATTTTAGAATCGAGGTTTAAATTTTTTCTTCGAGAAATTCGTTTTGTTCTCGGAAACGGAGATTGAGTATTAGTGAATGAGATTAACTGACTTATTATCTTCTGAAATGTAAGAGAAAAGTAAAAAAGAAACTGTGAACTCTACGTGCGTTCTTTCAATTTAAATTGATATTCGATGTTGCGATAATCTTCTTTGATTTTGATAAAATTAATTTTTAAATATTTAAAAATATCTCTCGTTAGACATTAAATTTCATGTTTCATGTTATTAGACTTTATCTTTGCTCGAATAATAACAAAATACAAAATACGCATAAATCAGAAAGTTTAGTTTCTATAATTTTACACTCCATCATGTAGAATCTCATTTGCTGATTACCTAGATTTACTCGTAAAAGAACTTAATTCCTAAAGTTTGTGCAATCGTTTATCTACAATAATTGAGTTCACATTATATTCACTTCAAAAGCTTTTAAATTAACTCGTTTTCATTTCAACTCTCCTAATCAAAACAACATTCATCACAATTCGATAACATCATAATCATAACACTAAACACTATTACATAGCACAATCAGGTTATTCATATAAATTTTATTCTCACCTAATTTAAACAACAAATGTTATTCCATATTTTTAATAATCAGAAATTTGTAATCTACTTCTAAAAATTAAACTAATTTTTAATAATGATGTTCTAAAATATCATATCATGTTTCATCTTAAAGTATTAAAAAATTCATTAAAAATAATGAGATTTAAAATTAAAATAGGGTTTATTTTTATTAAGGTAATATTTACGTATAAAATAAAATTATCAAGGTCTGGTTATATATAAATATAAATATTTAAATCCGAATTTCCGTATGACAAAACAGGACGATAAAAATTTAATTATCCCGTTGGTATACTGGTTGATTCACAACTTTGTGCATATATTTTAATGACACTCAATTTACAGATCACAGAACTGGAATTTTTTTTAAATTCGCAATTTTAATTTCCAGGTTTTTATCAAACAGTTCTGGGCCACTTTTTCTACAAGAAATTAAATAAATATTTATTTAATTATTTACTATTGTAAAAGTAATGCTAACCGGTTACTGTTGTATAGTTCATTAAAATTTAATTTTAATCCATTAATAGTTAGTCAGATAAAAAACAACCTTAAAATTTACAAATTAAAAAAAAATTCGTATTGGGCCATGGTCACTGATCAGTAAGGTAAGTTCCTACTATATGGCATTTAAATATATGCGAGTTGTGTATCACCCTGTTTTAAATAAAAAAACAAAAAGCACTTAAAACGAAAACAACAAAATATTTGTCAATTATACTGAAAAAATAATAAAAATAAAACATTTTAAAATTGCATTTTGTACCGATCCGGCAGCAGATAATTTTAGAAACCAGAACTACGTAAATATTTTCATAGATTATTTTTAATCCTTTATTGGTTCTTCCAATCAAACGGATACGTTGATTTTCGTAACCGTTAGGCTGCATCCCCATGTATCCGTTTTCACGTATGCGTGATACGTGATAACCAATCAAAACAGCGAATTGATACAACGGTCCGTTTCAAGAACGCAACGTACGAAAGTTGGTTAATTTTAACTTTTCACGGATACGGACGACTTGTGACGTGACAACAGACAACGTGACATTTTGTTTACAACTTGACATTTGACAAGTAGCAGATTGAAACGATTGGGATTATGGCCTTTCTTATAATTATAATATGTGGAACCACTTTGTTCTGTTTAGTTGGCTAGTCAAACTATTTACAATTAATAATAAAGCTTTCGCATCCATCATTCAAAAAATCACCGAAAATAAGGTTAACTGAACTGCCAGCTGTCGCTGTCAGATTCAAGAATTACGGACAACGTATTGCTTTCATGGGGACGGGCAAATTTTTAACGTACGTAAATCACGTATCACGCATACGTGAAAACGGATACATGGGGATGCAGCCTTACTAGACAAAGTGGTTATTTATATGCATAAAACAAAATCACCACATAAAATTGTGACTAGATGGTAGGTTAGAAATTGAAATTTTATCTCCCGCATTTAGCAGAGCATTTTAAAATCACTGTAACCATATGGTTACAGAGTTATATTTTAATAGAAGAGCAATAAAGGGATTTAATAAGTAACCTAGGCTTTTCACCCTTGACACTTAAATGAAATACTTAACTATTATAATTGTTGTTTCTACAAAATTAAAATTTGGTTATGTCTCACAGTGCTGAGGTTAGAGCAGGAGTAGCGTCAAAATTTACAGCAATTTTGAAGAGTTTCTAATGTCTTTCAATTGGGTTAATCATAATAAGTTTGAAGGCCCAAAATGCTACACTTTAACAAGTATTCAAGTGGTGAAATAATAATTTCATTGTTACAAACTTTATCTTAGAATTAGCAAACGAGTGTACTCTTTAAAATTTGTGGTCGTAAAGCAGTTTGATGGGCGTCATTATCACAACAACAAAGATATCTGGATGAAGATTGTGTGTGGATGTCTTTCACACATACAACGAAGTAATTACAGTGTTGTGTTAGGGGAAACTAAAGCTCCGCAGCCACCAGTTGGCAGCAATGAGACACTAGAGACTCACGGAGATAGACAGACATACAACCGACAAACCGAGCGCATTATTATGGAGGTTGGGGTTCCAAAAATGTGGGCCAGAAATATTGTAGTCTTGCTTAGAAGTCAGAAGTTTTTAAATAAGTTTCAATTTATACTTAATTGAACTAGTTCCTGAAATCCCTTCAAGACATTTTCTTCTCACAGCACACATTTACTACACAGAATGTTCCACAACCTAGGACAAAAACATAAGACTATACGACGGATGTGCTGATTATGAAACAAAAAGAATTTTTTTTAAATTCGCAAAAAAATTGCTTCGTATTTCAATTTTTTTGCCACTGGTCGATAGTTATTTTTAATAATTTTTTTCAAATCTTCTAAAATTAAAGTAATTGGCATGTTGACATTAATATCTAATACTAATAAATGTCAAATTATCAAATTTATCATCAAAACAGTGAAATTAAAATGTACATACGTCAAGTAAACTACCCTTAACTTTGCGAATTAAAAAAAAAATGGTTTCATGATCAGCACGTCGTACAGTATGTAATGTACTCTTAAATTTTTTGACCTAGGTTGTGGAACAATCTGTATGCTAGCTAAAATTCATAAAGTTGAGTCTTATTTTTGTCTTACTTTAAAATTGAGTACTGTCACACTCTTATTTTGTGGGGAGAAATTATTGTATCTGTAGTATACTGTAAACTTTAAAAACTTAGCTGAAATAAAGTAAATCACGTTTTTCATGAACAAATTTTACTCACATTTTAATAATACATTCAATTTTGAACAACAAGGTTCAAATGTACTTACCACTGTTCAAGAATTTGTATAATATGGTATATGAACGACATCAATATTAAAATTAATATTAGATGAAAACTTGTTTCCAAACCCACTGGGTAATACGAGAATACAAATATTGTGGATATCTAGTGGATCTTATTTAGTCGAGTTATTGTACATAATTTTAAAAAAACTGCTATTATATAGTAAGGAGCCAGCGACAGGAAAAAAGTTGTTAAGACTTCATTCAAAGTGTCTGAAATTTCAAGCATACAAATCTTGAAAACTATTGCACTTAGCTACGGTTTTCAAATTTGTGTTTAATATTAAAATATCTATCTCACTATGTTACTTTATTATTGTAAATTTTTTAGATAATAATAATAAAATTACTCGAGTACCTATTACAGAAACAATAGTTCTCTTGACAAAGAGCGTAGTTGTACATAAATAATTTAAAAACAATAAATATATGCAATAGTTTTTAAAATTAGTACGAATGAAAAAATATACCTAAATATGTTATTATTTATTAAATTAACATTTAAAAAAGATTACATATAGTGACATTTATAATTATTTAATACAAGTTTGAAAACCGTATCTCTCTAAGTGCAACAGTTTTTGAAGATTACAAAATTATTTCAGACACTTTGAACGCAGTCCTAAAGAAAGTGGCCGCGTTATCGTGTATTAATTCAGTTTTGACTACTTGTTACTGGATTGTTACTTATGTCATGTTTACACGGAGCTTAGTACTAATCATTAGTTACTTGCTACTTGTACTAAAACTTATACGTGTAAACAGGCCAAACCACTGAGCATTAGTACTAAGCATTAGTAAAATTGACTTGTGCAAGGAAATTGAAACCAATTCTATTCATTAAACAAAAGAAACTTATGATTAGAACTAAGCTCCGTGTAAACAAGGAATTAATTTAAGTTAGATACCTAGTTACAATTCTTTTGGGTTTTATGCATTTAATGTGCCTTAACCAATTTCCCTCCTCTTCTTTAAGCTAAAGTAGCTTCAATTATAAAAAGATACATTACCTAAAAGCAAGGTACCGAATTAAGTCAATTCATATGTGTGATCTTTCATATCCGATCTTTCTTTCATTTTCAGCATTTATTAACCATTCAACAATTTTAAACACAAACTTTAGGGACTCCTGCAATAGGTCGCGAAACGTTTGACGGCGAACGTTTCAACGACAAAGATAAACAGATGGAGATATACATAAGAGGGAAAGAGATGTGCAGGGTTGAAAGGTGAATTATGTGTCGGTAATTTCCGACGATAGGGGAAATAGGCATCGTTTCCACAGCTGAGCAGTTACCACAAATCAGGGACACGTTCATCGTTCGTGTGATAGAACTTGATGTTGCGAGAATTTTTATTAGCTGGGGTTAATTTATTAGAATGCCATTCAAGTCAATGCGAAACGTGAGAAATATTTATTTAATGATAAACTCAACCCAAAGATAATTTAGTTTTATGTGGAATTATACTAGATGTTAAATTAATATCTAGAAATAAATGTTTAAGAGGGTTAATCTAATTTAATGTTTCATATCGTATTTGATTAGATTCAACCTAATTAAAATATCACATAGATACGTGAATCGTAGTGCAATTTAAAGTCTTGTTGTACTTAATTCTTAAAGTTTTCAAAACTTGCACAGATATCAAAACTGAAATATTTAAGTGTGCAAAAATTTTGAGAAATAATTGGACGGAAGGTCTTCAGAATCCATTTGAATTTGTTTTATTAAGACATATTTATAATTGATTAGAATGTTTCGAGAACCAACTTTTCTCATCATCAGCCGATGAACCACGAACCGTGGTTGATGAACCACGAAACTATTAACTTCGTGCTATTCTACAATGTAATCTGTCTTAATTGTTTAACGAAGCCAATTTTTTTATTATAATAATATTCTTAGTTATTTACCAATGTTACGCAAGCTGATGATGAGAACAGTTGGTTCTCAAAACGTTTTAATGAATAAATAAATATGTCTTAATAAAACAAATTCAAATGGATTCTGAAGACCTTCCTTCCAAATATTCTCAAAATATAATTCCATTACACTTTCCGTATACTGTAACCAAAAATTGGTTCATAAAGCACTCTAAATGCACGAGTAATTAATTTAATAAGGAACTACTACACGATAACTATACTAGCACCTTAACGGTAGTTTACTTGAAGTGAGTACATTTTAACTGTTTTGAAGGTACATTTGATAATTTGACATTTATTATTATTAGATATTACATAAACAATTACTTTTATTTTAGGAGATTTAAAAAAATATATTAAAAATAACTACCGGCCTTGAATAAATAAATATGTCTTAATAAAACAAATTCAAATGGATTCTGAAGACCTTCCTTCCAAATATTCTCAAAATATAATTCTTGTATCCTTCCATCTTATGCGCAAAAATTGTTATAGGTAAAACAAAATACAAAATAAATATAATACTACAGCTACAATTTCTATATTATTTTAGTTTATAAAACTTATTACATACTGTAAATAATAAAATTGAAAAAAAATTGTGTAATAATGAACATATATAAAATTGTTCTATCGTATATCTGGTGCATTATATAAGTTTCTATATAATATCTTTTCAGATTTAGATAAAGTAGATACCTAATGTTTTAAATCAAACCAAAATAAGAACAAATGGACTAATGGACAATATTTTGCGTATCCGTATAAATTCCTGTTTTTGCTTAATTAGTTCCAGACATAAAAACAACTCCAACATTTTTTACACCCAACATTTTGTTACTGTTACGATTTAGCACAGCACATCAAATAAAAACCACTTGTAACTAAAAACATTTTTTGCCTCTTTTCTTACGTGCGAAGTATTTATACTTATTTTGTGAGGGTGAAAAATCTGCTTCTCTTCGTGTTAGATGTATGGAGATATATCCCCGCTAGTTTTTCAGGCAGGCCTTTCAATTTTGGTTCTCGGTAGCAAAGCACTTAGGTCCTCGCTATGTAAATTGGCTTGTCTCAGTGCTGTGCATTCATTCCACACACAATGGCGTTGGCGATAGTGAATTGTCAGGGCCGAATCTACCATGAAGCGAGCGAAATGTTCACTTCAGGGCCCCCGTTTAAATGGAACCCCATGTTTGGCAGTGTAGAACTAACAATTTTAATTTATAATCCCACATGTAGGTACATTAATTATTATTGTTTTATCAATCAGCTTGAGTGACATATGACAGGCAAATGATGTTGTTGGAATGCATAAGAAATAATTTCCTGGATATTTTACAACAAATTTGAATTTGTTACAAAAATGGAGTTAAACTCAATGAGACCTCTGTATCAGGGGCAAACAGTCTAACCATTGCGCTATAGCCGTTATGAGTTAATCAGTCAAGATATATCATATATTGAATTGTATATATTTTGGACAGTTATTAAAAAAAAATATGTTTTTTGTCATACCTGCACGAAAAGTAACCTTGTTCGTGACTGTTTTGCATGTGTCAAGTTGCTTATTTTTCACTCTGTGAACGCAAATCAATTTTTCCGCAATAGTGCTGGAAATAGACATTCTGACACTCAAAATGAGTGCGGAAAATAACCAATTCAAGCACTAGTGCGGGAAATTAAAATTTGTGTTTTATTGCATTATTGTGTCATGCTTAAAAATTAAAGATAAACTATGCACAGCCGCCGAACTAATTACATATAAACTGTCAAAATCTTGTTTGTAACACATGTGGAAAACGTGATTCTGTTAATAATATTAACTTAAGCTGTCGATTTAGAAGGTAAAACAGTCTAAACTCTAAAGACTAAACTCGAAGTAAATAAATATTTTATCGAAAAGTAGGAAAAGTCTAAAATAGTATTTAGTCGAAATAGTCTAAAGTCGTAATAATCTAAAAGTCAAAATAGTTTTAAATCGAAATAGTCTAAGTCGAAATTGTCTAAAGCTGCGATATAGTCTAAATTAGACTAATCGATATCAATTTTTTCTAAAATCGTTAGACTTTTTTAGTCGATTTAAATCGATATATCCACTTTTTTACCAGCCCTAATCCATAGTATCCCAACTTGGAACTTCCAACCTGACTTGGATTCGAACCCACGGTCACTGTAATAAGATCCTAGCTCTACCCGACTACCATTGTGCTATCTCGATGTGTGATTGATTTGAATGTATGACTTCGGGCAGAGACCACTTATGAATTCCCGCTGCAAGCCCCTCAATATATAGATCCGGCCCTGGTGAGTGGTCCGAGGTTTATAAGCTGCCATCTATCCCTGCTGGATTATTTCGCCACGCCATGGTGTAGTTTAGACGCCGGATAGTTTTATTCGACTTAATTCACTTAGTTTAGATTGTGTGCAACGTGCAGGAGATTTAACATCAAGAAGGATTGAGATGCTCCTTTCAACGCAAAATGGAGATGATATTTGTTGGAGAATGGAATGGAAGTCTTTATCTTGTTTCTAGTAAATTACTTGTTAGCTTTGATGGATAAGCACATGAGTAATGAATTTTTTCCATTACTTAAATTCAACTTAAAAAATTGTACACAAAAATTAACTACTTTTACTATGGTTTCTGATGTGTTCAATTATGAATGTCTATTTGTATTTCGCTTTTTTCGTGTATATTACTTTCGGTTCACAGATTTTGACGGAAATATCCGTTTTGACTTTTCCAGAATCCATTATGACTAGTTTCGTCGTGACGTCTGTACGTACGGACGGACCTACAGACGTACGGACAATGTGTGTCGCATAACTCAAATACCGTTAGACGTAGAAAGTTGAAATTTTGTATTTAGGACTGTTTTAACATCTAGTTGTGCACCTCTTATTTTTGGTTGTGATTGCCCGTGTCCGTGCCAAAGGGACAATTTTTGGTATTTTTCGCATTAATCAAAAACGGTAATTCGTAGCAAGGAAATTTTGTATTTGCAACTCATGTTGCATCTAGTTGATCACCTCATATTTTTGGTTGCGATCGTCTCTGCCAAAAGGGCACTTTACTCTAGGTATGTTTTGGTATTTTTCGCAAAAATAAAATACGGTTATTACGAGGGTTATTATATTATTTTATATTTTAATTTAAAAGGAAATCATGTGGTGCCCACATCAGATTTTTTATGAAGGCTAGGTATCTCCAAAATATGTATCAACTGTATACAGTTCTAGTAATTAAGATATAAATAAGTTGTGTCAGCAAAATATATTTCACGTAGAGGAGACAAACTTCAAAACAAAGTAAAATTCGATGGATTTACTATCAGATTTTTATGTCATAACTATTTTACTCACTCAATTTATAATATACATTTTAAAACCTAATTTATTTTTTATGAAATCGTACAATAATGAGTTATTTTAGCTCCGCTGAATCGTAATGAAAAGTACAATTTCAGCTCCGCATTTTTCGACCAATCAGAGCGCTGCCTGTGTACTTATATTTAATTAAAAAACAAGTACCTCACTGTATATTTTCTTATTTGAATATACCAAGTACCTACGTACCTATATGCAGTATAATACCAATATAGCTATTCTTGGAAATTTATTATAAATACTGTTTTATTTCTCTTGCCAATACCAATGAGTAACAGTTGAGCGTACTAATAGTAAGTAAAGTAAATAATTTGTTGCAATTGGTACAACAAGAATAGATGAAAAAGTTAATGGTTCGCTTCTTTTGATTGTGTCTAAAAATAATTACTCTCTTACGCTAACTTCAGTTATTTCCATTTTTCACATAATACATTATATAATTTTACGCTTCAGACTTCAGGGTATCATATAAACTTCAAGATTCAATGAAAACCATTAAATTTGCATGATTGCATTTCAATTAACTTTACGTAACAAAATATGCTCTCACGATCACGACCACCTTGATCTCCATTCTCCATGTGGCTAGTCGGAGTGATAGAGTGTTCTATTTGTCTCCATTGGGTGGTTTGGGCACGTGACCAACTTAATTAAAGGCCGTGGTTTAGTTTTGATTAAAAGTCTGAATCAAGTGCGCTACAGTTAATGAGTAGGAATAAAACTTGAACTCTGAACTTCTAGTTAGAAGTAGATTTCTCATTTGAAACTTAACTTTTAATTTTATCTTAATTTGATGAATGAACACAAATTACAATTTTCTTTGTTTAATTGTGAGTAGTACAGTAATTAAATACATTTATTTTATATTTTACTCTACTTTTACTGGTAGTATATTAGAGACAAGAAATGGGAGCTTAATAATAATAATAATAATAATAATATCTTTTATTTCAAATGGCGAAGTTCAGCAAAGCTTTTGCTCTGACATCAAGAAATTTAAGATACACTGCATTCAATCTTGACTTAAGTTTATCAACTTTTTATTTGAAATATTTCATTATTACTAATTAATGGTAGGATTCTGATCAAATCTGTAGTTGCTACAGATCTATAAAACTGTAAATATTAAACAAAATCGCAATGAAATTTATAAGCATATATGAACATTTTTATATTTGTCAACAAATATTGATGTGATTTTGTTCAATATTTACAAATTTGTAAAACTTACAGATTTGAACAGAATCCCACCATAAACTTAGAGTAAACTGTGATTATTTGTTATTTGTTCTAATCTAACATTTATATTAGTATATACGGATTATTACAAAAAAACTACTTTTAAATTTTTCAGGTGACGAGTCGTAAACCTTTTTACAAATTAGGTACCATACTTGTGTAAAAGCTTATGAAAAATAGAATATTTAAATTGTATCCAATCTTGTCACAATATTACCATGAATACTATGACAATTTTTGAGTCGAAATATCGGAAGTATTCTTGTTTGTTTGTATACTCCGTAACTACTTATTACCTGTAAGATAAATAAATAATTCCCATAGTGTCATACACGCATGTATGTCACTAGGATATGACAAATATAATTCCGTATTATCTTATTCCACATTTGATTTTAATGTAACACATACTTTGAAAGAGAATTATCTCTATGAAAGAAGATATTACTTACACATTTTTTTAATTTATCGAAAGGCAGTTTTTATTCAAAAATGTTAAGAGTCCCGTCTACCTTCTAAAATCCAGCATAAAATGTACTTAAGTAGCGAGTGTTTTATGGCCAGTATAAGAATGGTACAATTTTATTTCAACAAGGATTTAATAGAGAAATAATGGATCTACAGATGTGCCTTTTTAAAATTTTGATAAAAAATTGTACATGTTTATAAAAACTCTTAAAAACTCAAATAAAATTACAATTTATGCAAACTTTACACGGTTATATCTCATGATAGAAATTAATTTTAAAAATTTTAAAAAAGGTACATCTGTAGATCCATTCTATTAAATGTTTATAAAAACATTATCCTAAAGTCAATAATATTCTGACAGTTTACTCGCAACGAAAACACTTTTACAGTATTTTTCAACTTCAAAATGACATTACATAGCTAAGATGCGGCAAAGTACGACTTTCGGGTTGGTTTCAGGCAGCAGTAGTAGTGAGGAAAAGAGTGAAATATAAAATAAAGTAAAATCGAGAGTATTCTAGGAATTAGGATAAAACGTAGATGAGCCGCTTAAGATTGATCTTACTATTTATGGTTACAAACATCCTCTAGAATAATAATTTACATGGTATAGTAAAGTTGGCAGCTACAACAATATTTAATATTTTAGCGATTAATTCGTAAGAGAATTCTTTCTCCACAAAATTATCTACCTTTTCATACACTTAATGACAAAATCTAAGCTATATCGCTGACCACAGATAACGTCATATTCACATCGATAAGGATTTCACACGGAAACACTAACTGTGGTAAGATAAGCACGATTCATCATTATTACTAAATTTAAAACTAAGAATCAGTTAGTGTTTACAATGCTATATCTAGTGCTGTGTTTTTTTCTTTGCATAGTGACCTATGCATATAGCTGCAGTCCATGCAACTGTACCATAGATGGAAATGTGACACGGAATAATTTTACGCAAGCTTATTGCGAACCAACGTTAAATCTGACTACGATACCAGATTCAATTTACCAGCACGTTAACATATTGATATTCGATGGTAAGAACGAAACAACGTTATACAGGCTGTTCTTATACTTCAGGAAAAAATTTAAGGGTTTGTATAATATGACACACTGAACGTGGAACAGAAAATAATTTTAATGTAATAAATTTTAATACAGGCTGTTCCACAACTTAGGACAAAAAATTAAAGGATATATACTGTATGACGACGTGCTGATCATGAAACAAAAAGAGTTTTTTTTTAATTCGCAAAGTTAAGGCTCGGGTATAGCTACTATAAAAGTGTCGTTCGTACTTTACTAATAACTTAATTCAGGTGCACTTTAGAGAAAAAATGTATTTACAAAAAATGTCTATAATTTTATGCTTAACATCGGATTGATTCAAAAATTTCAAAATTCTCAAAAAAACAAATTTCAAAATTTGATTTTTTTTTTTAAATTAGAAATTGGGAATAGTTTTTGAAAAAATATTGACAATCCGATGTTAAGATACTAATGTAGATTATGTGTAATTTTTTTGAAAAAGATATTTCAATTGTAGCATGAATTATTAGTAAAGTACGATTTTTGATGTTTTTCTAGACTTTCCATTACACTTTCCGTATACTGTAACCAAAAATTGGTTCATAAAGCACTCTAAATGCACGAGTAATTAATTTAATAAGGAACTACTACACGATAACTATACTAGCACCTTAACGGTAGTTTACTTGAAGTGAGTACATTTTAACTGTTTTGAAGGTACATTTGATAATTTGACATTTATTATTATTAGATATTACATAAACAATTACTTTTATTTTAGGAGATTTAAAAAAATATATTAAAAATAACTACCGGCCTTGGCAAAAAAATTGCTTGAAATACGATGCAATTTTTTGCGAATTTAAAAAAAATCTTTTTATTTTATAAAAAGTACGCAGTACAGTACCTACCTATATATTATATACTTTAAATTTTTGTCCTAAGTTGTGGAACAACTGTATAACAGGTAGGTACTATCTACAAATAAAAACTATCAACCAGTGGTACTAAACTAAATATGATTTTGGGAATTTTTCAAAAATTATTTGTATTCTAAGATCAGTAGGTAGTACCCGCGTGTAATACCAGTATCTACCCGTATATTTTTTCCCGAAGAATAAAACACCTGTATTAGTTTCATTATAATAACATAATTTTTATAGGACAACAACTGCAATCTCTTAACTCAAATAGTTTGATCCGTTTTCGTAATTTGTTAAAAATTAGTTTCCGTAATAATTCGATTAGCAACATAAGTGAATTTGCTTTCGAAAATTTGACTCTTGTCAATGAAATAAATTTAGATAATAACAGAATATCAACTGTACCTACAAAATTATTTACAAAAACGTCAAACTTAAAAAAGATCTGGCTCTCAAACAATAAAATAACCGTTGTTCATAAACATATGTTTTTTAATCTAAAACATTTAACAGAAATCTATTTAAACAACAACCAAATAATTTCAATTGACAAAAATAGTTTTGAAAAAGTTTATAACTTGCGTATAATTAATCTCGATAACAATAGATTAACAAATCTACAATTAAACATAATTGATGACATGAGCAGTGTGGTGCGGCTGCACCTGAAGAACAACCCGTGGCACTGCGATGAAGAGCTTTGCGAGTTTATCGACACTGCGTTGTACCGTCGAAAGCTCATCGACATGAACCAAGTACCAGAGTGTGCCACGCCGTATAACACCACTAACAAACTGTGGACGGATCTATTACAAGAATTCATCCCAATTATAAATAACACAATAATTGAAAAGGAAACCGAAATTAATTTACAATGCAAATATTGCTTTGCATCACAAGTTAATTGGTTTTTGAAATTAACTAATAAAACAAAGTTTATTTATTGTACTGGTGTTGGAAATCTTTCTTTGGATGAAAAACTACTATGTAGACATTCAGTAAACTATCAAGGATTAGTTTCAAATATCACTACAAAACTGATTGTAAAGAAATTTGAAAATACTTATGTATGTTCAGTAAAAAGCTGTCCATGGTGTAAAAAAAGTCATGCGGTTATACATTTTGGAAAAGCATTATTACCAGCAAGCATTTTATACTTAGGTATGTTGACAAAATAATTTGCATATATAATAATTTTATTTTTTGTTTTAGGATATCTTAAGTTCTATCTAACAAAGAATATAACAGCAACAATACTAGTAATAATAGTAAACATTGGAATATGTATATTGTAAGTAAATTTATATAAAAGTTACCTAAATGATTAAAATTAAATTATTATAACAACATTATTATTCAGCGCTGTTCGTATTAGTCGTGGAAAACAGGCATTAGGAATTTAATAATTTCTGGTAGAAGCAAAGGAATGACTTTTTGATTCTTGGGTATAAAATACTTTTTTGTCATTTCCATATCACTTCACGCATTTCATAATAACTAAAAAAAAGTGAAACAATAATAATAGTAACTCATAATTGTCACACAAACTATAAAACAAATTATTTGGTATCATTGTTCTTTTTTTGTTATATTGTAATTTTCATACCACTCATTTTCATCGATAAAAATATTATAATCTATTGTTGCTATTATTGACATGACTGTGTAGCATTTTTAAAGAGGTATCATTTGATATGCCACAAAGGGTATATTTCCATTTAATATTTTACAATTGAGAGTGGTGGGAGTGAGATGAGTGAGTTAAAAAAAAAACAAGTAAAATATGTCCCCCTAGATGTTAAAACATATAACGTAAACCGAGTATGCCTATCACAATCCGTTTCCAAGTTATTAATGGTGGATCGTCTTAAGCGCGCCAACCTGTATGTAAGTGATTAATAAATAAATAAATCATTTATTGTTTTAGATATTATAGGAAAAAAATAAGTGCTTCTCGTATCGATAATAACGAAGTCCCTGATGACGATAGAATAGAAACAGAAACAGAAGGAATTGTAACTGTGATATTCGAATTTGCCACAACAATTGTATTTTGCATATTGTACTTATTAGATATTTACACAGATATTAGTTTAGCAGTTTTCTATTATATAGAAGAACAAAATGGGAACATAAAAGAAGAGTATTCGTTTGCTCTTTTAACATTATTATTTCTTTATAGCTCATCACTACTGACTGCTCTGTTTGAAAAGTAAGTTAAAAACTAAATTAAGTAGTAAGATCTAAATAATGTTGTTTTTATTTTAGGCATACACGCACTCATACAGAGAAAGGAGTAAAATATTATTTAATTATTGTTTTTCTTTTAATTACAAATTCAAGTGGAGTATTATTATTTAAAGATATACTTAAAATACGATGGAAAAAAATAATACTTGTTTCTAAAAAGCTGCCCGTTCAAAAATCAGATAATGATTTACTTATTCAAAAAGTTAGACACTTAACTATGTTAAAACTTATAGAAGCATATACAGAAAATTTTCCAGTAATAATACTGAACTTATATTTATCCAAAAAAGCAGTGAATCCCGGTAAGTACAAGCTTACAATGACGATTTGAATTATGAAATATCGGAAAATCAATGTTATTTTGTGATTATGTAATAAATTTCTAATTTCACAAGCGTTTTCAGAAAATGTTAAAACGCTTCAAGAGTTACTATTTCAAAATCTTTTTACTGCTAATTATATTAAATTACCGTTCTCATATTATATGCTGAAGTTTGGATCTCGCTGTGTGGCTTACACATACATAAAAGTAGGTTAAAATTATTAATTTAAATAAATAAATATAGTACTTTTTTTGAACTATATAATTCAGAAAAATTAATTTCAAATTTTTCAATACAAGCCATGAAAATAGCGAAAAACCATATTCAGTTTTTACATTAAAACTGGTTTCAATATTAAGATTTTTTGAAAAAATAAGATATTTTTAAATAGCTAAAGGTTGTCCTCAAGTGCGTCTAATGCCACTTTTTTAAATTTTTAATTTTAAATGTGATAAAATACGTATAAAATATCACAAAATAAAATTGGCCATGTTTAGTCATGAATATACAAAAATAGAGTGTACAATATTAACTTCAATATATTATATGTATACCTATATAACCTGTATTTTAATGGCACGCATTTCGATACAGATTTTCATTTTGATATAAATTTTTATTATACCTAATATTTTTATTATTTATTGTTTAAATTAATATAATACTAATTACGAAAGATCTAACCAAACACACACAATTTAAGATAAAATACTAATAGGTTAATTTTTTGTAAATCAAAAGTTTCGTGTTTAATTATTTTAACATGGAATTATAAAAACTAATGTATGTATATCTTGGGTATAATGTAACTATTAAAAACTCATACGATTTACGATACGAGCCATGGCGTATAAATATGTATATGTCATTATAAACTCGTTGCATTATATACTGATGATAATAATAATATAATTATATGATATGATATGTGACACTATTTATATTGATACTTGTTTCAGATATACAATCTTTTTCACTTATAGTTTCATCTATGGCTTTCATTACCACTATTATAGGATTTATTAATAACATTTCAACTGTAACAGTAGTTGAAAACATTTCATTGGGTTTAAAAATCTTAAAATATCTTTGGCTGCTATTTCTTTTAAGTAAGCATTACATGGAAAACTTATTTTGTTTTTATACTATACATTTATATTTTTAGATATTATAATAGATGTTGTTGTAAAATTATTATTGTTCAACGAATTTGGTTTGGCTGTGTGGATTACGTTACCGGCCTTATACATTGGATTTTTTGTGTTCAGGATTACAAATAACAGCAAAAATAAACAGGAACACATATTCAAGAACGGTTTCATGACATCGTTTGTTTTTGGTTTAGTATTTATATTCTCACCATATTTGTACACAGGAGACAAACATTTTTATAATACGAGCGCAGTTACTTTTGGACACATTCTTCATATTTTTGATTCGATAGTTATACTATATGCAACATATGCAAAATATTTGTATCGTAATGATTTATCAACGTATGATATATTTCATAGTTCTGTTATTGGGTCCTATATAATTGGATTGTATTTATTCTTTGCTTTCAAAATATTGGTAAACAAAAAATGAAGCTACAATTTTAATTATTTTAAATAAGTTATATAATAATTATAAATATGTATAATACATGTACAATAATATTAACAAGAGCATAAAAATATATATTTTCACCTTCTATGACATGCTAAAGACACGATATTTCTATCGTTACGATTTCATAGGTAATTGCTGCAAGTTTTAAATAAATATAAATCTGACAATTTTTTTTTACACAAAGTTGTATTTGAATTTGACATTTTACAACTTTCCTTCTTTATAAACTTTGCACCTTATGCAATACTTCCTGCAGAAGTTTTTAAATTTTAAATATGGTATATAAAATTTATATTCCCTCTTTGATGCATCTACAGTAATTTATGTTATTTGCGGAATATGTAAACACTGACTCAAGCAATGCATGTCGCATTTTTGAAAAATATTTCTTCATTAATTTTTATTATTTATTTTAAAAGTATGTACACAAGTCGTATTCCAAAAGTTATACGTTGTTTTGTTTATTTTATATTAATATATTCTTGTGCTTTGTTGACAAAATTAGTAAAAATGAATAAAAATGAATAAAATTAAGTTGCATATCTGCATATATTTGTAAAATATTGCATATTTGTGTTATTATGTGCATGTATTGGGCATATTTTGGCTCTATTTCAATGCATATATTGCATGCATATTTCATCAAATTTTATTGCATATAATCCGCACTCATCTGTGTCCACCACTGACTTTATGTGAAGAAAAAAAATTGTACAATAATAATTAATACTTACTAGATTCTTATTTTAAATCGTCAAATATTCTTTAAAATATGTTTCCAAATATAAGTCGAACAAAATGAAAGATGTTTATAGTCCCATTATCTTTACATCTGCTTCTAAAAGGGCATACTAACATACGTTTTGATATTGAGCATTTTGGTCTGTAAATTTAGTTTATGTTAGTAATAAAACGTAAGACAGAAAGTAGAATGTGGAAATAAAATTTTAAATTATATCTACAACAAGGGGTAGTCGTTTCTCTATTTTCTCTGCTTTTATACCTAGTTGAAGTAAGTACTACCTACTGGCGTAAGAACACCGTAAAAGAATGGTTTATTTTGAATGATGAAATGGAATCATTATATTTTTATTGTTCTTTTCTCAATGGACGTCCGAAACGGTTCTATTATGTCTCTGAATATGTATAATAAAATTTGTGAAATAATAATAACAATTTAAGAGATCATTCTGTATGAAACAAAAATGAAATTGCTTGTAAAAGTATTATAAGGATAATAACAAAAATAAAATAAATATCAAATATTTGGAATAACATTTTTATAGTTAATTACTTGGATTATTTTATATTACGATCTTATTTCTTAATTTTGCTAGTTGCAAAAGCTGAGGCTGGGGGATAGGCAATATTGAAATTTACGCTCATATTTAATCTCTTGTATTTTTGTACCCAACCGTACCAATATTTTGTAATTTTTTCTTATGAAAGGGTATTATACTTCAAATTCCAAATTCTAAATTTAACCATCAAGCGATAAAAAAATATTAAACATGTGCATTTTTTTAAAATTTCTGTTTCAAGGAATTTAAGTATCACTCATTTGTTAATTAAAATTTATCAAATTTGATTTAAACATCAAATAGCCTAACATATTCGTTAGTACATGACATAATTTGTTTAATTATTTTCTAAGTATATTTGTTATAAATAAAGTTTGGATCTAATCTGGTAATTTTTATTTTTTTTTCTGTTTTTATATACAAGTTATTGAAATAAAAATTATATGTTGCAATATCTATTAACATTAGTAATTTAAATTTTTTTTTCAATGTTGTTATTAGCTCTATAAGGAAATGTCCCTAGTGACAACAGAAAACGCACGGATATATGCGCCAGCAAGATGCAACTAGGTGACTTGTTCACTGGTTTTTGAACTGACCAAATTCACAAAGACGTGAAGATAAGTTTCTGTAGATATTAAATTAATATAAGTGCATTTAGATCTACGCGTTTTTGTTTATTTTAAAAACACTACCAACTCAATTCCTATCCTCTATTCAGGAGTGATCATTTATAGAAGTGGTAGTGAGCTGAGTGTAGTGAAAACCCTTCATAAAACCCGTTGGAATTTTTTTTGTACTGGACAGAATTTTTTATTTTTTGTGTATTTATATGTAGTTTGATACGAGGAATCCAGTGGTGTACTTAAAAAAACATACAAAAATATTTGTATCTTGAGTTGTATAGTAAGTAGAAAACGAGTATGACGGGAGGTCTTGTGCTGGCCACATCAGATTTGTTATTTATCGAACATAAAATTTAAATTATAACAAATACGAGTATATCTGCTTTTATATTACATTAATTACAAGACAGATTTGAAGCAGTTCACTATTGAACTTAATTTTTTGGATTAATTTGTGAATTGTTAATTTTTTGATTTATTTAAATTTAAAATCATTCAGATTTGACAATAACACGAACAATAGTACCTATACGTAATTATAGAATTTTACATTTTTAAATGGCAATGTTGAAAAGCACCACACGGTGGTTGAAATGTAAAATTTTTATACAAATTTATAAAACTTTATGCCTAATAAAATCCAATTGTAACAAACAAGAGTTCTGAAAGCTTTCCGTATTTTAAAGTGACTGTTTGACATTATGAGCGACGCACATTTTATTCCCCTTTTCGTGGATTGCTTTCGTATTCCACGGCAAATTGGACACGTAATATATTTTAATAATGTCATAACATAACATGTTACGAATTACCCTGATTTGTGAACTAACCTTAGCTTACGATTTTTCTGATTTTCTCGCAAACATATTATTCTCATTAGACATAATACAAGCAGAGCGTAGGGAATTATTTATGATATTAAATTTAAAGACGATAGACTCTTTCATAGGCTGTCGCTCCCCTTTAACGTAGCGCCGTAGTTCGAACCACCATTACGTGATTAGATGAGCGGCAAGCTGCTGTTTGAACTAAGAATCAAATCACGGGCCAGTGATTAATAATACATTTATGATTGTTAACAGGATCGAAGAAGCCCTACCGCGTATTCATTTGTCAAGATTACGCAGTAACAATTGAATAATTTTGTAAATGGACTTCAGATTTCTGTTTGTTTAAACAAATGAACCTTCATTCAATGGATTCAATTATCTTCTTTCAATTTTCATAATAAAATGAAACGGTTCTTTTCGAAATACAAAAGATGACGAAAAGAAAATATATGTATAAGAAATATGACATAATGGATTATACTTTCATATTTTATCGGGAAATTATAATTTATCTCATCCTTACTCATTTTTAGATATACTATTATTGGAATTAATATTTTATCGATAAAATTGATTGGACATGTAAGAATGTTTTGAGGAGACCTTTAATCTCGAAAATATTTTATTTTATATTTTACAAATAGTTCATAAACTAAGTACGAGTACATTACTGGAATAGTAGGAAATTTATATATTATTTATAAGTATAATATATATTTTCAAAAAGTAAGGTAAGATCCGTAGAAGTATTATTGGATCTAGTAAGCCTTTTTATTATAACTATGGATATAATATCATTAAAATAATTATTTCATGTATTTATTCATTTAATTTGCGTTTTACTGCGTGCCATTTAAGAATTATAACTAGAACACTTTATTTTAACTCTAGTGTGCACCAGGATTTGTGAACACTTTTTTACTTCCCCGATCTATGTAATAGAGGGAAGTATTGTAATCGTGATTTTTTGACAGTTCGAGATTTTGGTGAATCTTCACGTTTCAGACCCTACTGAACCCAAAAAACATAATTTTAAAAAAAGTCGGTCTGTCGGTCTGTCGGTCTGTCGGTCTGTTAGTCTGTCTGGATGTTGGATAACTTAAAAACGCGTTGGAATTTTGGACTGAAATTTTATATTTAAGATCTTGAGCCAAAATCTGACTTCAAGTTCGTTAATGAGCTTTATTCAACCAGTGGTACCAACTTTATAAACAAAACTTTTTTATTTTTATCAAAATACTATCGTGTGTGGTATCAAATTAAAGGTCTTGGGAAAATAATTCTAGTAGAAAAACAAAAATAACATTTAAATGATCGTCAATTGTTTTTTTTATAAATTATTCAAATTATACCGAGTTTGGTGTCAATTTGAATCGCTCAGGGAGATAAGTTTTTAAAAAATGTAAAAAATGACATTAATACGATTTTCAATTGTTTCTCAAAAAATTACTCAAATTTTTTTATTCAACCAGTGGTACCAACTTTATAAACATATCTTATTTTATTTTTATTAAAATACTATCGTGTGTGGTATCAAATTAAAGCTTTAACTGATCGTCAATTTTTTTATCATACATTATTCAAATTATACCGAGTTTGGTGTCAATTTAAAGCTCTCGGGGAGATAAGTTTAATAAAAATGTAAAAAATGACATTTATGCGATAATCAATTATTGTTTCTCAAAAAATTAATCAAATTTGTTCAAGTGTATTATCAAATTAAAGTTTTCTGGAAAAAAATATTAGTCGAAGAATCAATAACAACATTTAAACAATGGTCAGTTGTTTTTACTTTCCGCATTATATTCTATAAGGCTATAAGATATTATGACGGGTTAAAATTTTCGAGTGTGAGTTTTTAGTGAATAAGTATCAGATTTTTTATGGTATTTAAATTATGCCGAAGTTGGTATAAACTTAAATAGTTTGGGGAAAAATGATAAATTTATTTAAATTTTGCAGAATAAAGCATAAAATTAACGGCGTTAAGAAAGTAAGTTATTAAAACTTATAATCGGGGAAGTACTGTGGCGGACACAGCAGATTTTTATTATTATTATAGGCAGAGCTGGGCATTACTTCAAGTAAAATTACTGTAAGTACTGATTTTGCAAGTATTGTACTTCAAGTACTTTTTAAATATGGTACTTGTACTTGGTACTTGCACTTCTTTAACAATTTACTTGATACTTGTTTAAATACATTCGTACTTCGAGTACTTTATGAGTAGGTACATGAAGTAAAAAATATTTATTTCATCCTGTGTCAAATTCAAATACTTTACGTCAACAGTTTGAGTCCGGGAAAACGCAAAAAACAGCCGGTAAAGTGTTGGTATAGAAACCGCATAAAATTAATCAACGCAATAACAATTAAACAATCGCCAAATTGCAGTTGTTAATTATGTTTCGAAAATGTTACTAGATTTGGAGCATTAGGTAAATTATTTTGAAATTAATATTACTGTTTCTTTAAAATGGAATTTGACACAGGATGAAATAAAATACATAACGACATTCGTCCGTGAATTCTTTTAACAATACTCGTTTCGAGTTTCAAGACTCGGCTCCTTCGTCGCCTCGTATTCAAACGTCTCACTCGTACTGTTAAATATGAATTCCCGGACTTGTAACGTTAATTCCTATTACTTCAAGTAATTTTAATACTTGAAGTATTTTTAAAGTACTCACTTGGTACTTGCTTAAATATATATAGGTACTTCAAGTACTTTTGTAGTACTTGAAGTACCTATTTAAAGTATTTGAATTAACTTGGTCAGTTATTCGTTGGTTGCTTGTGCCTTCGTTATTCGTATGCTAACTTCTTTTTGATATAAATAATTTAAAATTAGGAAGTTAACTTCTGTACTCTGTATATAATATTTGGAAGTACCTAATGTACGTGTATTTGGTACTTGATACTTCATGATATAAATTTTTTGCTTGCAGCTTTTCAAGTAGGTACTGTGTAAAGTACTTTTACTTGGTACTTTATACTTAATATTAATTTTTACTTGTAGCTTTCCAAGTACTTTGTAAAGTACTTGTACTTGATTATCCAAGTACATTTTTAAAGTACTTGATACTTAGTCATAGAAACTATGAAGAAAAGTACTTTTACTTCAAGTACTTTTCTTGACCATAAGGTACTTGGTACTTGTATTTCAAGTAGGTACTTTTTTGTGGTACTTTGCCCAGCTCTAGCTATAGCTTATAAATACTACATCACTTTATCTACGTTTTGCTATAAAATTAAAAAAAAATTTACCAAACATGACGATCTATAGAATAGGTACCTATGTATTATTATAAATACAATTTTGCGATTTTAACATTATGACTCAAACTATAACCTATAAGTTGATGAAGAAACTGAACATATTCTTAAGGATTTTAAATTATTACAACAAAAATATTAACAAATGTTTGACGCGAAGAAGTATTTCGAGAAAAAGAGAAGAAAGTAAAAGCATTTGCACTAGAAAAATTCCGTAAGAATTATAGTAGCAGTAACAGTAGTCAGTTAAATACGTTCTTATTTTTGTAAGTTTATTCTAAATTCTACTCACATTAATTTTGACTTCTTAGTTGATTCTGAATTTTGATCAAATCAGCGCACTAAAACATAAAGAAGAAACATTGAAACAATCATTAAAAAATATAAATGAACAAGATATTATAAACATGAACATATTCCTTTACCTTTATGGGTTCTGCAGAATCATTTATGATTTACATCTTATGGATATCACTGTTATTTATAAGAAATACTAAATTTTTTATTAAAACCACTAATCTCAGCAATAGTTATATACTTTAAAGTCGAATGGTTGTTTCATATTTTGCAAAGAATGCTTATTATATTGATACAGTAAACAGTACCTATGCAGGTCATCTGTCACTGTTAAATATTAAACATTAACCTAAAATATGGCTACGGATATGATTAATGTACAAACATTTAATAATTAAATATACTAACATTTAATATAAAAATAAATTGTTATTATTTTGAAAGCAATATTTAGTTGAATTTATGTAAAAATAATGTAAAATTAATAGACTTACTTCGAATTGTTATTAATAATTTTACTCAGTTTTTGAGCAGGCTGATAGATGTCATACTAAGGTTATTGAATAGGTATATTGCTTAATTAAATGTGAAATACTTAGAGTATGAAATGTACTAGATCTAACATATTGCGACAAGTAAATGCAGTAAATATTTCAGAGATCTATCTAAACATAGCTATAATCTAAGGTGAGGACTGCTCCTCCTTCAATTCCTCCTTCAAATAATTAAATTAAATAGAAACATTACAAGTATTTTTGATGTATTCCTGATAGTTGGGCAAAGATTTATATTGTCAATTTGTTATTGCTTGTGAAATTATAATCTGTAGTAAATTATAATTAACTACAACATTTGTTTATGCATTCTCATAAACGATTTATATTTTTTGCAACAATATTTAACTTCAGATAAAAAATTTCAAATATGTCATTTTGTTAAATGTAAATAATTTAATTCGGTTCTTATTTTACCCACAGCTGCTAGAAATGTTTGTTTCATTATGGTTTCAATTTTGGCGTAAATGGCGAAAATCGTTTGTATTTTATTCTTATTGTATTATAATTTCGGGTAGATGAAAAACTAACTAATTTTATTTTTTATTAACAGTTTTTTACTTAGTTACTTACTGCTAAAAAACACTCTAAAAATATGATTCATAATTAAAATTTAAGTACGTAAACATGCAAACTTTATTATTGATAAGAATAGTACGATCTCAGACTGAAAAATCACACATTCATATATTTGTTTAATCTACAGAAAATAATAGTTCATAAAAAGCTTGATTGAGAGCGCCACTCCACAGACAAACTTGTTTGGGCGTTTGAAATAATAACAAATTTGTCGAAACGATGGAGCTGCTAGTAACTGTGGTAACTATTTTTCTTTGAGATAAAATAAGAATAACCACAGGTTTTTTTTAGTTTGGTATTTAAGGTGAGCATAAATAAATGTACTAAGGTACTCCTATAAATTTGAAAATTGGTATGTTTCACATGTTATATTTTTAAAATGAAAAATTATATATTTATGGTTTACAAACATGTTTTTTTACATTTATAAATAAATTACTTTTAGAATTTAGAAATAATTCTTTTGGTGAAACACAAGGTTTGCTTTCGATCCACTAACCGCACGAGCTTAGTAAAATTTTATCAGCATGGGCAGAAAAGATAGCAGGAAATTTTCACTAAACTGCATTTAATTTGAACCATTATAATTAAAATAATTTAAGTGTTTTATATTTAACAATGTAATAATTTTTGTGGTTAACTTTGGACTCCGTAATTACTTTGAAATAATTAATTAATTCATCATTATCATGAAAATTTTTAGTAACGCATACGTATTCGAATACAATAGTTTCCATAAAATTGAAAAGTCGTTTCGAGTTCTACGTTTGACGGAAGATTTTTTTTATAAACGTAACTAACTTTATATTGAATATTTTGACATAAGTACTACTATGTTCAGAAGGCCCATCTCTTGCTAGCAAATGCAAAGCAAAAAGCATGTTACAATAAATCATTTTTGGTCATAGGTTGTGCTTACATGGCTATAGAATGAAATTTACAAAAAACCTGGCCGTATTTTGTTAAATAATTAGGTACTAAAAATTACAAAAAATGCGAGTTTTACATAAATTATTACAGTAAAAGTGCTGTCATTTTACTAGAGTTTGTTTTATCTAGCAATAATAAAAATTACTTTAATAGAAATAGAACAATGTTTTCTACTTTATTTCAGAGAAAAATGGAATGCAAATATCTGTTTATCTCATACCTCAAATTATTCAAATCGATTTATCCCTGCAAATTTGAAAATTAGAGCAGTAAATGAATTCCCTTCGTCATTCGTTACTCCTGCTTCTGCAGCGAAGTATGAAGTATCATCCAGTTTGCTGTGATGACAATTCACACTTTATATTCCCGTCTCTTAACTTCTCAGCCCGGAAGCTCGAAACCTACCCGGAGTGCGAGCGAATTGTAAAGTCTACCTCTGCACTACGGCACGGAGCAGTGGTGTGACTTCATTTTTGAGCAAGAGCAACTATATCTGAATTTCATACAATTGAGGAACAATATTTGGTTTTAAATTAGAATTAAAGTTGGTATTTCATATACCATTTTGGCATTCCTACAACTGTGACTGATAACTATTTTTTGCGATTGCCAATCGTCAACTCACGGATACTTATGGTTGTTCGTGGAAAGTACATCACAGGGCAGATGTTTGTGTTGTAAAAAAAAACGTATGTAATTGGATTGCAGATTCGAACCTATGTTGTCAGAACTATAACAAATGTAAATTCCGGCATATCAAAATCCTGACTCATCAAAATTTAGACATAAATATTTTACAACGTACAAAGTAATTTAGTTAAAAATGAATTCGTAAGTTTATTTAAAATGAGCTTAAATAAAATAGACCTAAAAACTAAAATTTGTTGTTTTGGAGGAGCGCAAAATCTATGGTCTTTAAAATTTAACAATGGATATGATCATACGATTAATATGTTACACATCTTATACCTATAGCTATTTATGTAACAAGTGTATAATTTAGGACTTTCTTGGACGAACCGAAGTTTATGGCAGGGCGAGCGTAGCGAGCGAGGCTGATAATTAAGACGGGTCTATAAAGCCCGATTATGCACTAGTTGCATACAAAGCTTTACGTTCGACTGTCAATATAAGATTTTCTTTTAATATATGTTAATATACTGAAAAATTTGCATCTCGTAATTTTCGGGGTTCATGTTGTTTAACAATATTTTGATTATATTCAATTCAAAGTGTCAAATTTGTGAAAAAAATTGTAGTTTTTTGTTCTTCTCAATTAAAACAAGGTAATATTACACTGTTTACTGTCCATAAACGGGTATACTTTATTGGACTAGTAGGATAAAAATGCAAAATTGTACTGCTGTCAATATCATGTCAAAATAAATATTATAATTTAATGCATTTTATTAAATTAAATATATTAGGTACTTTTTTACATTCTTTGAATCTTGAATTTCAGGTAATTACGAAGAACTGGAACATTTTTTCACAAATACAATTTGAAAGTAATATCTAAATATTGTTAAATAAAGCAACAACACCGCACACTATATTAACACATTTTTAAAAAAATCTCATCTTGACAGTCGAACATATAGCTTTGTGGTTAATCGGACTTTATATAGACTCGCTGCGCTCGCCCTGCCATAAATTTCGACTCATCCAAGAAAGCCCTAAATTATGCACTTGTTACATAAATAAATATTTTGATCTAAAAACATCTTGCAATTAAATTTCACTATAATAACATTCTGTAATAATTGTGGGAGTAAATCCTGTTGAATGGTTATCAACAAAAGAAAATAAATATAATAAACCTAGATACTTATCAAATAAAGTTATTAAAAAAATTTGTTTAAAGTTACATGCAACTTTTCCATAAAAATGTTATTGTAAAGTGATGGTATAATATACCCTTTCATCATACAAGTAAACATATACAATTAAATATAAGAAAATTTAATTTGTCTTATATTTTATCTAGAAAGCTATGCCCTCACTCCTCATATTCAAAAATATTTTTTTACGAATGCTAAATTACATATTGGCTATAGTTGACTAATTTTTGTTTATCTGAATAATTATTTCACAGTTCATCAGATTTGAGACAGAAATTATTGTCTTAGCAACAGCAAAGTTTAATTTTAGTTGATATAAATCCATGTCGCTGGTAAATCCAGTAGCAAGCAACTAAGTAACGCCACTGGCAAAGAGTGAGGAGGGTATAAGATGTGTGGTACACAAAGTCGTAGAGATAATTAGATTGAAAACGACTAAATGCAGTGCGGCATTATTACGGCCATGTATGGAACAAACGGGGGATATAATTAATCCAGCGATGTTGCCAAACTTGCCACTGACACTGTTGCCAGATTTGCATGCAGTGATGCAAGAAGATTATAAGAGACATGACAGAGTTTTGGGCTTAACGAGGATGATGAAGTTGAGTTGGCTTGATGGAAATTGACTGATAATAATTTCAATGAGATTTTCGAGAGGCTTGGGGCGATCCACTACACATCATTTTGTTCATCGACTGTAAGATCGTACGACTGGGAAGAGGATGTAGCTTTTAATCTACTATTATAAATATAATTAATTGCAAAGCGTTACTTTTCCTACTAATAATAAATACCAAATTTTTGTTTTAATATCGATTATTTCACTCATCATAAATTTGACCAATCAGATTGTCTTATTTTTCATTGTTTTCCAATTTAAATAAGTGATTAAATAGCACCATGCTATTTAATCGCGATTAAATTGCAGCTAGCTTTTTCTAACAAATTTTGAGCTTTTTGAAGGTATATTTAGCAAGATACTTACATGATTTTTATGTTTTCCGATATTCTATATCTTTAAACATGCCAAATTATTCATTTCAAGCAGATTTTATTTATTCGTTTTTGACGTTTATCTGACAGAAGTATAAAAATAACAAACTATTTGCTATTGTTACAATGGTTACGTATAACAACAAAATTGGTTGTTCGTGGAAAGTACATCACAGGGCAGATGTTTGTGTTGTAAAAAAAAAACGTATGTAATTGGATTGCAGATTCGAACCTATGTTGTCAGAACTATAACAAATGTAAATTCCGGCATATCAAAATCCTGACTCATCAAAATTTAGACATAAATATTTTACAACGTACAAAGTAATTTAGTTAAAAATGAATTCGTAAGTTTATTTAAAATGAGCTTAAATAAAATAGACCTAAAAACTAAAATTTGTTGTTTTGGAGGAGCGCAAAATCTATGGTCTTTAAAATTTAACAATGGATATGATCATACGATTAATATGTTACACATCTTATACCTATAGCTATTTATGTAACAAGTGTATAATTTAGGACTTTCTTGGACGAACCGAAGTTTATGGCAGGGCGAGCGTAGCGAGCGAGGCTGATAATTAAGACGGGTCTATAAAGCCCGATTATGCACTAGTTGCATACAAAGCTTTACGTTCGACTGTCAATATAAGATTTTCTTTTAATATATGTTAATATACTGAAAAATTTGCATCTCGTAATTTTCGGGGTTCATGTTGTTTAACAATATTTTGATTATATTCAATTCAAAGTGTCAAATTTGTGAAAAAAATTGTAGTTTTTTGTTCTTCTCAATTAAAACAAGGTAATATTACACTGTTTACTGTCCATAAACGGGTATACTTTATTGGACTAGTAGGATAAAAATGCAAAATTGTACTGCTGTCAATATCATGTCAAAATAAATATTATAATTTAATGCATTTTATTAAATTAAATATATTAGGTACTTTTTTACATTCTTTGAATCTTGAATTTCAGGTAATTACGAAGAACTGGAACATTTTTTCACAAATACAATTTGAAAGTAATATCTAAATATTGTTAAATAAAGCAACAACACCGCACACTATATTAACACATTTTTAAAAAAATCTCATCTTGACAGTCGAACATATAGCTTTGTGGTTAATCGGACTTTATATAGACTCGCTGCGCTCGCCCTGCCATAAATTTCGACTCATCCAAGAAAGCCCTAAATTATGCACTTGTTACATAAATAAATATTTTGATCTAAAAACATCTTGCAATTAAATTTCACTATAATAACATTCTGTAATAATTGTGGGAGTAAATCCTGTTGAATGGTTATCAACAAAAGAAAATAAATATAATAAACCTAGATACTTATCAAATAAAGTTATTAAAAAAATTTGTTTAAAGTTACATGCAACTTTTCCATAAAAATGTTATTGTAAAGTGATGGTATAATATACCCTTTCATCATACAAGTAAACATATACAATTAAATATAAGAAAATTTAATTTGTCTTATATTTTATCTAGAAAGCTATGCCCTCACTCCTCATATTCAAAAATATTTTTTTACGAATGCTAAATTACATATTGGCTATAGTTGACTAATTTTTGTTTATCTGAATAATTATTTCACAGTTCATCAGATTTGAGACAGAAATTATTGTCTTAGCAACAGCAAAGTTTAATTTTAGTTGATATAAATCCATGTCGCTGGTAAATCCAGTAGCAAGCAACTAAGTAACGCCACTGGCAAAGAGTGAGGAGGGTATAAGATGTGTGGTACACAAAGTCGTAGAGATAATTAGATTGAAAACGACTAAATGCAGTGCGGCATTATTACGGCCATGTATGGAACAAACGGGGGATATAATTAATCCAGCGATGTTGCCAAACTTGCCACTGACACTGTTGCCAGATTTGCATGCAGTGATGCAAGAAGATTATAAGAGACATGACAGAGTTTTGGGCTTAACGAGGATGATGAAGTTGAGTTGGCTTGATGGAAATTGACTGATAATAATTTCAATGAGATTTTCGAGAGGCTTGGGGCGATCCACTACACATCATTTTGTTCATCGACTGTAAGATCGTACGACTGGGAAGAGGATGTAGCTTTTAATCTACTATTATAAATATAATTAATTGCAAAGCGTTACTTTTCCTACTAATAATAAATACCAAATTTTTGTTTTAATATCGATTATTTCACTCATCATAAATTTGACCAATCAGATTGTCTTATTTTTCATTGTTTTCCAATTTAAATAAGTGATTAAATAGCACCATGCTATTTAATCGCGATTAAATTGCAGCTAGCTTTTTCTAACAAATTTTGAGCTTTTTGAAGGTATATTTAGCAAGATACTTACATGATTTTTATGTTTTCCGATATTCTATATCTTTAAACATGCCAAATTATTCATTTCAAGCAGATTTTATTTATTCGTTTTTGACGTTTATCTGACAGAAGTATAAAAATAACAAACTATTTGCTATTGTTACAATGGTTACGTATAACAACAAAATTGGTTGTTCGTGGAAAGTACATCACAGGGCAGATGTTTGTGTTGTAAAAAAAAAACGTATGTAATTGGATTGCAGATTCGAACCTATGTTGTCAGAACTATAACAAATGTAAATTCCGGCATATCAAAATCCTGACTCATCAAAATTTAGACATAAATATTTTACAACGTACAAAGTAATTTAGTTAAAAATGAATTCGTAAGTTTATTTAAAATGAGCTTAAATAAAATAGACCTAAAAACTAAAATTTGTTGTTTTGGAGGAGCGCAAAATCTATGGTCTTTAAAATTTAACAATGGATATGATCATACGATTAATATGTTACACATCTTATACCTATAGCTATTTATGTAACAAGTGTATAATTTAGGACTTTCTTGGACGAACCGAAGTTTATGGCAGGGCGAGCGTAGCGAGCGAGGCTGATAATTAAGACGGGTCTATAAAGCCCGATTATGCACTAGTTGCATACAAAGCTTTACGTTCGACTGTCAATATAAGATTTTCTTTTAATATATGTTAATATACTGAAAAATTTGCATCTCGTAATTTTCGGGGTTCATGTTGTTTAACAATATTTTGATTATATTCAATTCAAAGTGTCAAATTTGTGAAAAAAATTGTAGTTTTTTGTTCTTCTCAATTAAAACAAGGTAATATTACACTGTTTACTGTCCATAAACGGGTATACTTTATTGGACTAGTAGGATAAAAATGCAAAATTGTACTGCTGTCAATATCATGTCAAAATAAATATTATAATTTAATGCATTTTATTAAATTAAATATATTAGGTACTTTTTTACATTCTTTGAATCTTGAATTTCAGGTAATTACGAAGAACTGGAACATTTTTTCACAAATACAATTTGAAAGTAATATCTAAATATTGTTAAATAAAGCAACAACACCGCACACTATATTAACACATTTTTAAAAAAATCTCATCTTGACAGTCGAACATATAGCTTTGTGGTTAATCGGACTTTATATAGACTCGCTGCGCTCGCCCTGCCATAAATTTCGACTCATCCAAGAAAGCCCTAAATTATGCACTTGTTACATAAATAAATATTTTGATCTAAAAACATCTTGCAATTAAATTTCACTATAATAACATTCTGTAATAATTGTGGGAGTAAATCCTGTTGAATGGTTATCAACAAAAGAAAATAAATATAATAAACCTAGATACTTATCAAATAAAGTTATTAAAAAAATTTGTTTAAAGTTACATGCAACTTTTCCATAAAAATGTTATTGTAAAGTGATGGTATAATATACCCTTTCATCATACAAGTAAACATATACAATTAAATATAAGAAAATTTAATTTGTCTTATATTTTATCTAGAAAGCTATGCCCTCACTCCTCATATTCAAAAATATTTTTTTACGAATGCTAAATTACATATTGGCTATAGTTGACTAATTTTTGTTTATCTGAATAATTATTTCACAGTTCATCAGATTTGAGACAGAAATTATTGTCTTAGCAACAGCAAAGTTTAATTTTAGTTGATATAAATCCATGTCGCTGGTAAATCCAGTAGCAAGCAACTAAGTAACGCCACTGGCAAAGAGTGAGGAGGGTATAAGATGTGTGGTACACAAAGTCGTAGAGATAATTAGATTGAAAACGACTAAATGCAGTGCGGCATTATTACGGCCATGTATGGAACAAACGGGGGATATAATTAATCCAGCGATGTTGCCAAACTTGCCACTGACACTGTTGCCAGATTTGCATGCAGTGATGCAAGAAGATTATAAGAGACATGACAGAGTTTTGGGCTTAACGAGGATGATGAAGTTGAGTTGGCTTGATGGAAATTGACTGATAATAATTTCAATGAGATTTTCGAGAGGCTTGGGGCGATCCACTACACATCATTTTGTTCATCGACTGTAAGATCGTACGACTGGGAAGAGGATGTAGCTTTTAATCTACTATTATAAATATAATTAATTGCAAAGCGTTACTTTTCCTACTAATAATAAATACCAAATTTTTGTTTTAATATCGATTATTTCACTCATCATAAATTTGACCAATCAGATTGTCTTATTTTTCATTGTTTTCCAATTTAAATAAGTGATTAAATAGCACCATGCTATTTAATCGCGATTAAATTGCAGCTAGCTTTTTCTAACAAATTTTGAGCTTTTTGAAGGTATATTTAGCAAGATACTTACATGATTTTTATGTTTTCCGATATTCTATATCTTTAAACATGCCAAATTATTCATTTCAAGCAGATTTTATTTATTCGTTTTTGACGTTTATCTGACAGAAGTATAAAAATAACAAACTATTTGCTATTGTTACAATGGTTACGTATAACAACAAAATTGGTTGTTCGTGGAAAGTACATCACAGGGCAGATGTTTGTGTTGTAAAAAAAAAACGTATGTAATTGGATTGCAGATTCGAACCTATGTTGTCAGAACTATAACAAATGTAAATTCCGGCATATCAAAATCCTGACTCATCAAAATTTAGACATAAATATTTTACAACGTACAAAGTAATTTAGTTAAAAATGAATTCGTAAGTTTATTTAAAATGAGCTTAAATAAAATAGACCTAAAAACTAAAATTTGTTGTTTTGGAGGAGCGCAAAATCTATGGTCTTTAAAATTTAACAATGGATATGATCATACGATTAATATGTTACACATCTTATACCTATAGCTATTTATGTAACAAGTGTATAATTTAGGACTTTCTTGGACGAACCGAAGTTTATGGCAGGGCGAGCGTAGCGAGCGAGGCTGATAATTAAGACGGGTCTATAAAGCCCGATTATGCACTAGTTGCATACAAAGCTTTACGTTCGACTGTCAATATAAGATTTTCTTTTAATATATGTTAATATACTGAAAAATTTGCATCTCGTAATTTTCGGGGTTCATGTTGTTTAACAATATTTTGATTATATTCAATTCAAAGTGTCAAATTTGTGAAAAAAATTGTAGTTTTTTGTTCTTCTCAATTAAAACAAGGTAATATTACACTGTTTACTGTCCATAAACGGGTATACTTTATTGGACTAGTAGGATAAAAATGCAAAATTGTACTGCTGTCAATATCATGTCAAAATAAATATTATAATTTAATGCATTTTATTAAATTAAATATATTAGGTACTTTTTTACATTCTTTGAATCTTGAATTTCAGGTAATTACGAAGAACTGGAACATTTTTTCACAAATACAATTTGAAAGTAATATCTAAATATTGTTAAATAAAGCAACAACACCGCACACTATATTAACACATTTTAAAAAAAATCTCATCTTGACAGTCGAACATATAGCTTTGTGGTTAATCGGACTTTATATAGACTCGCTGCGCTCGCCCTGCCATAAATTTCGACTCATCCAAGAAAGCCCTAAATTATGCACTTGTTACATAAATAAATATTTTGATCTAAAAACATCTTGCAATTAAATTTCACTATAATAACATTCTGTAATAATTGTGGGAGTAAATCCTGTTGAATGGTTATCAACAAAAGAAAATAAATATAATAAACCTAGATACTTATCAAATAAAGTTATTAAAAAAATTTGTTTAAAGTTACATGCAACTTTTCCATAAAAATGTTATTGTAAAGTGATGGTATAATATACCCTTTCATCATACAAGTAAACATATACAATTAAATATAAGAAAATTTAATTTGTCTTATATTTTATCTAGAAAGCTATGCCCTCACTCCTCATATTCAAAAATATTTTTTTACGAATGCTAAATTACATATTGGCTATAGTTGACTAATTTTTGTTTATCTGAATAATTATTTCACAGTTCATCAGATTTGAGACAGAAATTATTGTCTTAGCAACAGCAAAGTTTAATTTTAGTTGATATAAATCCATGTCGCTGGTAAATCCAGTAGCAAGCAACTAAGTAACGCCACTGGCAAAGAGTGAGGAGGGTATAAGATGTGTGGTACACAAAGTCGTAGAGATAATTAGATTGAAAACGACTAAATGCAGTGCGGCATTATTACGGCCATGTATGGAACAAACGGGGGATATAATTAATCCAGCGATGTTGCCAAACTTGCCACTGACACTGTTGCCAGATTTGCATGCAGTGATGCAAGAAGATTATAAGAGACATGACAGAGTTTTGGGCTTAACGAGGATGATGAAGTTGAGTTGGCTTGATGGAAATTGACTGATAATAATTTCAATGAGATTTTCGAGAGGCTTGGGGCGATCCACTACACATCATTTTGTTCATCGACTGTAAGATCGTACGACTGGGAAGAGGATGTAGCTTTTAATCTACTATTATAAATATAATTAATTGCAAAGCGTTACTTTTCCTACTAATAATAAATACCAAATTTTTGTTTTAATATCGATTATTTCACTCATCATAAATTTGACCAATCAGATTGTCTTATTTTTCATTGTTTTCCAATTTAAATAAGTGATTAAATAGCACCATGCTATTTAATCGCGATTAAATTGCAGCTAGCTTTTTCTAACAAATTTTGAGCTTTTTGAAGGTATATTTAGCAAGATACTTACATGATTTTTATGTTTTCCGATATTCTATATCTTTAAACATGCCAAATTATTCATTTCAAGCAGATTTTATTTATTCGTTTTTGACGTTTATCTGACAGAAGTATAAAAATAACAAACTATTTGCTATTGTTACAATGGTTACGTATAACAACAAAATTTGTCAGATGTCAGATGGATGTCAGAATCAACGTATGATGCAAAAAATCTTCCTATTAATACTGTAAGTACACATAAAACTATGAATTCATGAAATAATCTTAACATATACCCCTCGTGCTAAATAATTGAATCTATAAATTTGTACTCGGGCTTATTCAAAAAAATTTGCTTTTAAAAAAGTGTTATCGTACATAATAATTTTAGATAATAATTTTTTCAAATCATTATGTACTCAAACAATTTTGTAAGCAAAATTTATTTCATAAGCCAGACATGTCAAATTTATCGATTAAATTCATTGCACTCGGGATATAAAATTTAATTTAATTTACTTTATTCAATTTTGACGTTTTAAACTGCTTTAAAAGTTTTTACTTGGTATTTTGATTTGATTTTTGTCTTTACGTTTGTGTTTTTGTTCTATTATTTTAAAATAAATAAATTTTCACTAACTTTCCTAACTTTCTACCATATCCATTACTAATTCTAACCTCTAACCTCAAGTTGTCATAATTTAATATTATTTTTAAGGTGCCTAACTTGAACCATTTAGGAAAAAATCGAAGATTTCCGATTGAATACAAATACTTCTGAAATTAAATTTGAAATTCGAACGAACCTTTAATGCAAATCAAACTAGAAATGTAGCATGAATCTAGACGAAAAAAGTATAATGTAATTCAGCCTCAAGGGTAAATTGACATATACAGGAAATGACTGCATGACCGGCGGTAAATACCGGAATTAAGTAAATCCGGTTATTTTCTATTTTGCCTTTAAACTAGCCTACTTAACTTAACTTTAAAGACAGGTGGCAAAATAATTCACAAAGAAAATAGAAACGGTACGTATACATATCTAGATGATTTATCTAGATAAAATGATCTAGATAAGTTACAACACTGTTTACAACCACAAATATTTTACTGTAGGTACTACACACTACACAACTTGCTTCAAACTATAATTCTACATAAACTTTCCCTAAATATAAAAAAAATCCCCAGACGTCTCCCCCCAAGCAGCACCCATCCCCCGTCATGCGGGTAGGCGACCGCATCAGCAGGAGTTAGTTCTCGCGCGCGGCGTCGCTGTAATTAAAATCCGGCAACCCTGGAACGGCTCCGGGGCCTATACACTACATTCACTTATTACCATAGTTTGCCGTACCATCACCACAACATTTTGTACACTGTGACGTCAGCACGCACGTACACGCATCGAATATATGACAAGCATTGCCGTCACTAGGGGGAGGTTTTTTTTCCAAGAAAATTCGTACGCGTCCATAGAAATTTTAAATTGATAAAAATTATGTTCCGAAAGAAATCCTGGAAAAGTTGTGTATGTTATATGACTGGTTTATGTACACGTATACAGCTGTAAGCCTGTTTTACATTATACTTTTTTCGTCTAGATTCTAGTTCGAGATTCATTCGAGAAGTTCCTAGCCAGTTCTAGTATAATGTAAATCAGAAATTCCCATCCGAGTTCCGTTAGATTTCCATACTTTTTTCTAGTATAGAAATATACGCCTGGCTTTATTTTTCTATTCCAGATTCATAGATGTCTACGCATGCGCAGTTCAATCTGGTATCAGTTTGACCAACCTGTAAAAGTTCTGATATTTTGTTTTGATTTTTTCACGCTGCCGTTTACGTGTTATTGAAGTTATGTTAATTAATTAATCATTGCCATTATAAATTCTAACCCCAAATTTTATGTTGTCACGTGTCAGAATAAATAATAATACCTATTATTTATTATTTTGAAGTTGCCCATTTTTGGACCATTTCGAAAAAAACCGAAGAATGCCGATTGTATACGAATAGTTTGGAAATAAAGTATGAAACTCGAACGACTCTCGGATGGAAATCAAACGAGAAATTTAGCATGAATCTAGACGAAAAAATCTGACGTGGCCATCACACAACCTTCCGCCATATCTAGACTTTAAACAGAAATGTATACGTACAATCCGGTGCCCATTTAAAATATACAAATAAAAATCTAAAATATTGAAACACAGAAATTTGCATCATCTGAATAAAAAGATTCATTCACAGGAAAACTCTTCTGTGCTGAAGCCATCCTCCGTTCAATTACTACATTTAATATCTTACTTATGACATATAGCACTAGTATGTCAACTTGTCACCCATCTCACCTGTCAATATTTTTTACACAGAAACAAAATTCAGTCGAACATGGATTACAAGATTTCAACGTTTTATTTGATAAATTTATTTTTTTAATTTTACTGCAGTTCTTTGATGCTACCAGATAAAGACAATTTTTTTATAACGTAAGTTGCAAATAACTTTGCCTCTTATTCTTATTACAAATAAATACTATATTTATCCAAATTTATATAAATTTTTGACAATTAATCTTTTCAATCTTCAAAAAATATCACTTCCGGTGAAGATATTTGTACCAAAATCTAATGGGTTCTTCCAATTTATATACAAATGTTAAATACCAAATATAAAATTTTTTGGGTAATTTGTATTTGAGTTATCCGACTGACAGAAATCCGGCCCTGACCACATACACACACACACATACATACAGACATCATCGTGAAACTATCAAAAATGAATTGTAAGGACCCTAATTCGTGCTCATCCACAAAAACTCACTACCCGATTTTTAGCATGATTCCAATACCTTCCTTTACAGGTAAGCGGAAGGTAAAAAGTATAATGTAAAACAGGCGTAACCTTTGAAATTTTCTTAACATTGGAATTTCAAGTTTACGAAAACACGTGTTACGGTACAAATTTTATAAATCTATAGCCCCCTAAACTCAGGGTTAGTTACACCAATAACGAAAAGTGCTCGGTGCGGTCAATGGACGAAGAATTTTTATAGGGGTTGTGCGTCGGTTGCATTCGCATGGTGTTATATTCAGAATTGTAAATAAAAATACAAGATTGATACGGCTGGACGCGTTTTAATTATTTTGTGGAATTTGAAATATTTTAATTGTGATTATTGTTTGATCTATTAATTAAAATAATATTATTCTAGTTATTGGACATTAAATAATTTAAATGTCATTTCCTATTGAAATTCGAACTATTTACCGCACATTCACATTTTCATAATTTGGTAATTAATATTAATATTGTAGAATGTCTATTCAATGCGTTCAATATTAATTATATAAATTAAATTTTGCTGGTAATCACATAATAGTTTTGCATTTAATTTTAATATTTTAATGTAGGTAATCATTCCGATTTTTTAATTTAATGACATTATTTGTATACAAACTCACAAAAATATCTTTCTTAAAACCTTTTAGAAACAACATGTTATTTTATAAATTTTGCTGTAGTTACTACTTACCTACTTATTGATTTGAGAAAGATAAAAGTTGTAAGTAAATACAAAACTTATTCAAAATTAAAATCATATTTCGTTAGTTCTCTTTTTAATTTTGAACAAATTTGAATTTACAACAATAATCTCAAATCAATAGGAAAGTAAATACCTACAGCAAAAAATAAATAATAATAAATAACATTGTTTTTCCTATAACAAATTTCAAGTAGACATGCAATATAGGTAGTTCATAAAACATTAATTTTTTGAGAAGTGGCGAATTTTACAAAATTTATCAAAATTTGAATTTATAATGATTATTGAAAACAGCCTATTTAATTTTTATTCAAAATAGAAGTAAAATTGTAAATTTTATGAACATGATAAGAAATTAGCATAGTGTAAACTAATATAGTTGGCTTGGCTGAATCTCTAGCAATGCAATGCCAAGAGAACACGTGTAAAGTTTTGGTCAAGTTCATGAAAATTGTTTCCAGCTGGAAAATATTTTCTGTAAATATTTTATTTACACAATGGAAAATTGGTAATAATTAACATGCGCAAGAGATGGAGGTTCTAGTCCCAATAAACTATACTTTTTACATAATACCTAACCTATGAATTAAATTTTATGCTTCAAGCATGCAAGAATTTGTTAGCTTCCTACAAGAAAGTTAAGAAGATATTCAAAGCTTGTTATTTTTTAATCAATATTGTCTTTTTACCTTCCGCTTACCTGTAAAGGAAGGTATTGGAATCATGCAAAAAATCGGGTAGTGAGTTTTTAGTGGATGAGCACGAATTAGGTTCCTTACAACTCATTTTTGATAGTTTCCCGATGATGTCTGTGTGTGTGTGTGTGTGTGTGTGTGTGTGTGTGTGTGTGTGTGTGTGTGTGTGTGTGTGTGTGTGTGTGTGTGTGTGTGTGTGTGTGTGTGTGTGTGTGTGTGTGTGTGTGTGTGTGTGTGTGTGTGTGTGTGTGTGTGTGTGTGTGTGTGTGTGTGTGTGTGTGTGTGTGTGTGTGTGTGTGTGTGTGTGTGTGTGTGTGTGTGTGTGTGTGTGTGTGTGTGTGTGTGTGTGTGTGTGTGTGTGTGTGTGTGTGTGTGTGTGTGTGTGTGTGTGTGTGTGTGTGTGTGTGTGTGTGTGTGTGTGTGTGTGTGTGTGTGTGTGTGTGTGTGTGTGTGTGTGTGTGTGTGTGTGTGTGTGTGTGTGTGTGTGTGTGTGTGTGTGTGTGTGTGTGTGTGTGTGTGTGTGTGTGTGTGTGTGTGTGTGTGTGTGTGTGTGTGTGTGTGTGTGTGTGTGTGTGTGTGTGTGTGTGTGTGTGTGTGTGTGTGTGTGTGTGTGTGTGTGTGTGTGTGTGTGTGCGTGTGTGTGTATGTGTGTGGTCCGGGCCGATGCCGGATGTTGCATAACTCAAATACGAATTATCCAAAAATTTTGATATTTGGTATTTTAGAATTGTATACGAATAGGAAGAGCTCATTAGATTTTGGTACAAATATCTTCACCGGAAGTGATACTTTTTGAAGATTGAAAAGATTAAGTGTCAAAAATTTCTATAAATTTGGACAAATATAGTATTTATTTGTAATAAGAATAAGAGGAAAAGTTATTTGCAATTTACGTTATAAAAAAATTGTCTTTATCTGGTAGCATTAAAGAACTGCAGTAAAATTTAAAAAATAAATTTATCAAATAAAAGGTTGAAATCTTGTAATCCATGTTCTGTTGATTTTTGTTTCTGCATAAAAAATATTGACAGATGAGACGGGTGACAAGTTGACATACTAGCGCTATATAAGTCATAAGTAAGCTATTAAATGTAGTAACTGAACGGAGGATTGCTTCAACACAGAAGAGTTTTCGTGTGAATGAATCTTTTGATTCAGGTGATACTAATTTCTGTGTTTAAATATTTTAGATTTTTATTTGTATATTTTAAATACACCGGATTGTACGTATACATTTCTGTTTAAAGTCTAGATATGGCGGAAGGTTGTGTGATGGCCACGTCAGATTTTTTATAAATTGATGTTGATATGGCGACTTAACAATAGATACATTAATCTTTAATTATAAATAAATAAAAATATTAATAACTTCATATTTTTATTCCTACAAAAAATTCTCTACTTTGTAGAAATCGTAACTTTCAATGTCAATCATTTTGACCTTGACCAGAACTATTTTGCCTATTATGCATTCACACTAGAGCTGGGCGCGTGAGTAACTTTTTGTGCACGTTCACGCACGCTTTCGAAACTAAAAACGAAGTCACGCCCAATCACGCACGACATTTTACGTTTGATTCACGATCACTTACGCTCACGAATTTATTTTTAGTCACGCCTGATCACGCACGACGGGTTACGTAATTATTTATATTTTAATTAAATTGCAATAAGTTACTTGAGCTCAGCAAAATTATTATAGTGAGATATACAACTTCAGCTTCAATTTTTTCGATCAATCAGTGTACTCGATGGCTACACACAATGACCTGTAATCACCATTTGTATTGTGTTGGTATTTTACAAATTATGTATTATGTAGCGATTTTTATTCACGTCTGATCACGCACGATACATTACATGTTACTCACACTCACGTGCGTTCACGATAAAAAGTTTCAAAATTGCTCCCGAAAATTGCCCACTTCTTAATTCATACTTATCCCAAACGCTATACTGAATTATACTGTTAATAATATTATCTTGTTTCAAATTTATTTGTGCCTGAATTCTTAATCACCACTACAACACCAGATCACAAAATCAACTCAGCAAAAAACGCTTCAGACTTGAAATGTCAGGCAAAAATTCAATTAATATTGATCTGTATAGTCATTTCCCTGAAAGTTTAAAAGATCTCACCTACAATATACATTCAAAACTAAAATTAAAAAATACTTATTAGATACGTGTTTTTATTCAGTCCAAGAATTTTTAGACACGCAAATTTGCCTTAGCTAAGCCACTGCTTCTGCCTTGAGTTACACTGTAATTTACAAAATAATTTATTCTGAAATTAGTATCTTAATATACATCTTGACTTTCCATAAGTTGTAAGTGTACAAGTACCTACATGGTCAAATAAACATTATTATTATTCAAACCTGACCTACTCCCTCAAAACCATCGTTTCCTTACCCATTATTTCCCGTCATAATAACCCCGTAATGATTTCTCACCTATCAATTCCTTACCATCCCTTAATAATTATAAACAAACTCCTCTTCAGCCACCCGGCTGCCACCCCCGCGCCTCGTCAGTGTTGGTAGGCGTGGTTTGGTTGCTAGGCAACTGCGCCACCGCCGGTCGACAGCCGTCTCGAAACCTCGTCCACATTATCAGACAAACGGTAGTGATGTGCAGACGTAGACGTTCTCACTAGCCTCCTACATCATCTCGGATATAACAACATCAACAACACCGTCGCCGGCGCCTCCGTGGATACCCGCTCTGTAAGTTACTAGATGTTGTTGCTTGTGCAGTGTGCGTTGCCCGCGAGGAAAGTTTGGCGTAGCTTAGCCTACAGGTGGTGTGCAAACACGAAACAGCGCCAAGGAATGATTACTTACAAGTGCGGAAAGCAATAATTTAATTCGTGGACTGCGGCGAAAGCTTATAAGTGGAAAGGCTGCCTGCTCGTTGTTACACAAGGAAGTAAAAATATTGGCGGAGGAGCCATCGTTGCATTATGAGTCCCGTTTCCGTAACTAAATATTGCGTGTTTAGAGGTGTGGCAGTTTTTGCTTTACTCGTTGCATATTAAAAATTTGAAGGAAAACAGGTACTAGATGTTTGTGATATAATCTATGTTTATGTCCAGTTCGAATTCTGAAAAAATCTTTGAATTCCTTATACAAAATTAATTTAAAAAGTGTGTTTTAAGCAATTTTTTACATGCTATATCTTATAATTAAGAGATTTATTAGAAAATGTAACTTAGTTCCATTGTCCATTCTTCGTTTGGAAATAAATTTATGATATTTTACTTTATCTGTAAAACCTCGTGAGCATTTTTAAAATTGCTAGACTGCGATTGTTTCCATGTTTCCATTGGGCTACGTGGAGTCGATATCCTTAAAGAAAACAGGTGTTCGTGGATTTGCAAGAAATCAAGCAAGCTCTGATTTTGTATACATCTTAGAAAAATAAAACTACAATAAATAAATTCAAGACTATAGTTTTTTTAAACGATGAAATAGAGAAAAAAAATGGCGTGGCGATGCAAAGATCATACGGTTGCAAAATAAGAATACAAGTGTTTTGGAGATTGGCAAAATATGAAGGAGAACTCAAATTAGTATTTATTACAGAAGGTGGTTGATTAATAGTCGTTAAAATGGTAAAAAATATGCTTAGTGTTCTTCTTAATATATTGGAATCAAAATTCTCAAAATATCTAAGAATTGCTCCCTTTTCAAAATTCTCAAAATATCTAAGAATTGCTCCCTTTTCGCTCTATTTTGTAAATATTTTATGAGTACTACTATAAAAAAGTCACAAAAAGTGGCCTTAGAACAAGCAGAGGACAACTTTTTTGTTTAAAAAAAATCTTTATATTAAAAACCAAGTTTATAGGAAAAAATGCATTATCGATTTTCGCCATTTTAACGACTAGTGTTGATCCATTTTAAATTTAACTGTTTGAGCTAGACCTGCTAAAAGAATTTATTTTCTTTATTCAGATATATGATTTAATTCTTTGTTTCTATTTAAGTAATACATTGAAACCCATAATTTATCTATGCAATCGCCTAAAGACCGGAGAATCAAGCGTTTAGAAACGTAGAAATAAAAAAAAATAACGACCAAACGATCATACGGATGCATACTTATAATAAAGTTGGTTGGGAAATTAGTTAAAAATTAAACTCAAAATTGAAAAATGTATAATTAAAATATTGTAATTATGTAATTTTCTTGACTATGGCTCTTAATTTTATAAAAAAAATTACTGGAAATTTAGTACTCTTTCGTGTTGTGTGCTGAGTATTTCACGTTTTTATGTGTTTTTAAATGATTTATTATTAATTTATGTTTTAATGTTAATTTTTATACAAAAAATGTTGTGACTTTCACCTCCTAATGATGTTCCAGATGGGGTGTGAAACCGGTTGAGGTTGAATTAAATCAAATAAAGTTGACTGAATTTACAGTAATTGTTTTATAAAATTAAAATATTATTTTTTAAATCATTAAGACCTAAGATTCAAGAATAGTAATCGATCTTAATTGAAATTATTATTTTATGGTTCGTAAATAAATAATCAAATTTTGTTTGTGATTTAGAGTGGAATGAATAGCTTATTGTTTTAAAGTTTCAAGTTCACAATTCTTGATTAAGCGTGAACACAGAGTAGTCTGGCCTCTTCATAATTAAAAACATTTTCTGTATCTGTGATAATTTAATAAAAACTTTTGCTGCTCAGGAATTAACACATCATGATAAAATGGCAATAAAAACTGTAAAGAACTAAACAAGTACAATTAAATTTGGTAGGAAACAGAGAAAAAGCTTTTAAATTAATTCAATGGCAAGTTGTACGTACTGCAGTAACAAATTTTAACTTTAAACTTGGCTTTCAAATAAATGAAAGCATATTGAAGTAAAAAGTCGTGTGGACTGTAGGCTAGTATAACTAGCAAATATTTTATTCGATTTTATCTGTTTACATAAAACTCCTAAAATATTTGAGTTTAGTTAGTTCAATAGTCATAAACATATTGCATTATTTAATAATTTAGATACATTTAATGTAATGGTAGTAATGCATTTTAGTATCGAGGCATTAAAATTTCTTGAATTATAAATTGTTCGATTTCTAAATGAACTAATTTAACTGCTCTTTGCTGTTTAGGTAGGTATATGAAATATTTCAGTATGCTATTTTTAATGAAAATAATTGTTTATTTGATCTTAAACAGATGAAGTCTTTTCAATAATTTAATATATTTTTCAGTTTACGAATAAAGTATTGTATACTAAAGTATAGGTATTGTATTTAGATAAAAGGTTGTAAATTATAATTACAAAATAAGTATAAAGAAAAAATAGTTTTTACTATTTTCAAATTATATTAATAATGCGAAAAAAGAATGAAATTGGAACTAATTTATATCATTAAAATGTAATAGGTTATTTGAACAACAGAAATAGAATATTATTTTCTTCTTCTTGAGTTAAAGATTCTACTTCTACCCAATTTCTTTCCATGTCAACAAAAAGAACATCACAAGAAAGCAACACAATTCAAACCACGATTTGATAACAGACACAAAGACCTTCATGTGCACATAAATATTCTAATTTACCCCATTTATTATTAATAAAGCACAGTAATATTCTATCGATTGAATTCGTATTTCACACACTCGCACCGGAACTAATAATAAACATAAAGAAACAGGGAAATAAATAATCCATATTTATTTTTCATTGGTCAACATAAACATTAGAAACAACAAATATAATGAATTTTGTGCATTGTATGTAATGTTCTGTAAAATATTTCTTGCAATTTATTTGCAGAATTTAATTTTATTTGTTCCATATTAATTGTAATAGCGGAACATAATTTGCACTGGAAATATTTTGGAGGCAAATAAATTTTGCACAATTTTGTTAAAATTGTTTTATACTTTGTTATGGCATGAAAACCGATAATGTAGAAAATATTACTTCTTACTTACTTATACCTAGAATTTTAATTTCAACCTCCATTTAACTGTTTATTTATTATGTTATTTATAAAATAAAATTATAAATACTATCAGACTATCTACAAATAGTCACTTCTTATGTAATAATTAATAAATAAACAGTTAAATGGACGTTCAAACTATAATTTTCACTACCCTTATTGCGAATTTTGTTATCAGTGTATCAAATTATATAACCTGTTAAAGTTACTTGCAGAGGTATAGAATATATTTATATAATTAAAAAGATTTGAGATTTTTTTGAATTGTACCCTCGCATATAAACTGAAACATTCAGAATTTAAAAAATATATTATTTAAGCGGTAAATTATAATAATATAATAATTTTATATAATTAGCATGACGCTAAATTAATAATTTATTTTGATCCTTTTTATTGAATACTATTAACATTTATTTTATGATTTTTACGTTCATTTTATTCAAAATTAATGTTCTCAATAAACAAATACCTTTTTGAAAACGGGCATTCATAAAAATTTAATATACCTACTCATTAATAATTCTGAATAGCCGAACAATTTTATTATGTTTAATATATCAGTCGTAAGGTCATTTTATAACACAAATAATATAGATGACCACTAAATAGCCCTCTAAATAATGCAGAAATATCTGTGTGGACTCCACCAATTTTTATGAATAATTAAAATATGGCCTTGTGTGTCCCATAAAACCAAAGACATTAACCAGCAAACTAGAGGAATTTAACTAGGGCATAAAACGCTGCCGCAATATTAATATCACATTAGTTATGACATTGTTTAATTTATAGTTATGTTAGAAATATCTTCCATAGTGTTTTACGTAATTTGTAAATTTATGACTAATACTAAACACTATTAATATGATAAATATTTATTCACGAATGAAATTTTGGAAGATTTGACGTACTTCTTCAATAGCAGGATGTTTTATATATACATATATAAACATTTTTTCAGAATTTATTTTTCTTTTCTGAAGCATTTATGTTTTAAGTGTTCTAGACTTAATAATTTTGAGGAAATTGGAAATGTACCTACTGTACTGAGTGTATAAAGTAAATTTAATTTAAAAGTCAGAAAATTTTAGTGTTTATAAGTCGAATTTTATAACTTCATAAAAACAAATGGTAGGACGTAGTGACATGACATCGTAAATTTATGTCTAATTAAAATTATGTCAGGGTATAGCTGACTTCTATTAAAGAATTTTATCTCTGCGGAGTCATAAATTTCTTTGTATGTTTGAAAAAGTTTGTGCTACAAACTCATTTCTGCTAAGAAGTAAAAACTTCATTTTGCAATAATAAATTTTAATCTGATACTTTCATATTTTTTACTATATCTAATAATTTTCTGTTCTAATGGTGTAAACTAGAGAAATGAGCCAAACAATCATTCTTATAAATGATAATTCTTTCTACTCCCATGCTTTAATTTACTTATTAAATATGCATTGTCTGCAATTGAATGACATTCATTTAGATACAGATTTTCATTGTGAAACACCAAAGTAAATTTCATATAAATAAATATAGGTAGTTTTTTTAATGAAAGAATGGGAGTAGAAAAAATAGTGTGTGCAACTCGTGTATAATGGCTACTAATACACTAATATAGGGTGTTCCAAAACTTAGGACAAAACATTAAAGGGTGTATACTGTACGACGTGCAGCTCATGAAAGAAAAATATATTTTTTTAAATTAGCAAAAAAATTGCATCGTATTTCAAGCAAACATTTTTTTGCCACTAGTCGGTAGTTATTTTTAATATGTTTTTTCAATTATTCTACAATGAAATTAATTGTTTACATAATATCTAATACTAATAAATGTCAAATTATCAAATATACCATCAAAACAGTTATATTTAAAATGTACACACGTCAAGTAAACTACCCTTAACTTTGCTAATTAAAAAAAGTGTGTATACTGTACGACGTACAGCTCATGAAAGAAAAAGATTTTTTTTTTAAATTAGCACAAAAATTGCATCGTATTTCAAGCAAACATTTTTTGCCACTGGTCGGTATTTATTTTTAATATTTTTTTTCAATTCTTCTACAATAAAATTAATTGTTTACATAATATCTAATACTAATAAATGTCAAATTATCAAATATACCATCAAAACAGTGATACTTAAAATGTACACACGTCAAGCTACCCTTAACTTTGCGAATTTAAAAAAAATTCTTTTTTATAGACCTGAACATTAAATGTGTGATGTTTGCTACATAACGCCATATATTAATCTCGCAGGGAATAATACCAGGGAATAATAGTATTCCCTCCTCTGCACCAATCATTTAGAATTAAGTAAAGTATACTTAGCTATAGTTTTGTGATTGATTGCAGATTGCAGGTAATAAATAAACTCTGACTTTACTACAACAACAAATTTAATTTTATAAAATTACTTTTCATAAAACAATATTTTCAAAGTAACTCCAACAACTACCAAACATGATATCATGCAAACATCAGCTTCAATTAACTCTACAAGTTAATTAACCATGATCTGCAACATTTTATCCACATCAGATAGAAACGACGCCACGGCGCTTCGGCCAGCATAAAATAACTTCAGCTCTAGTTTTAAAACTCGATAACAAAATTACAGTAGGTGGCTGCGCCTCAAACCCTTTACGCTCACGTAACATACGGGAACGTAACATCCACGTAACATGTACGTGTGCATAGCCAGGAGCAATGAGAAAACGCAGATAGCGGTGGATTTTATCTTAACCATAACCATGGTTACAGTACAGAGGATGCTCTTGAAGCTTGAACAGATTGCTTTTGTTTTGAATTAATTTGAACTGTCATGATTTGACCCTTCGGTTGAAGAGAATTGTTTGCGTATACGTATTGATTTCTTTTTTGTTATTAATTGCTTTTTGCATGATATGGAAAAATAAAATAACAAAGAATGAAACCATTGATTCTATAATATAGATGCGTAGGAGCAATATGCGTATGCAAATGCAATAAACAATAAAGGTTTCTGTTTCATTGTAAAAATATAAAAGATAAATGTACGGATTTTAATGTTGAACTTTTTTTTAAATTTGTTTAGTTCTAGTTATAGTCCAGTCAAATTAGATTTTTTAGTGGAAAAAATTAGTCGATAGCTGGATTTTGGTATACAACTTCCCAGTACCTAGTACCTTTATCAACAACATACTAAAAGTCTCAATCGATTGGACTGGACCTTCGTCCGCCATTTTGAAAAAATGGCCGCCGTCTATTGTTTTTAATTTTTATCTCGTAAATGATTAATATTACGAAAAAACAGTTAATAACAGTAGAGCACAAAATTTGCTATCAAATGGCATACATATTGTTTATGAAAATGGAAAAAGGTTTCGAGAAAATCGTGAAAATGTATTTTGGAAAAATGATAAATTTTGATCAAGTAGTAGTTTATGACTCAACATACGAAAACGGCTGTAATTTTTTAATGTATAAAAATATGGATTTCCGGTTTGCAGAATTCAATTTCCTGAATACTCTTCTATGAGTAAAATTATTTTCAAATTTTCTGACACACGGGTTTAGACGGCGGCCATTTTTCGAAATAGCGGACGAAGCTCCAGTCCAATCGATTGAGACTTTTAGTATGTTGTTGATAAAGGTACTGGGAAGGTGTATACCAAAATCCAGCTTTCTACTAATTTTTTCCGCTAAACGACAAAATATGATCTAATTTGACTGGACTATTATTATGAAACTGCAATCTACCTTTAAATTTTTTAATAATAACTATAATTAATAACCAATGTTAAAATTAAGGTTAAAATTTCATTATAAAAGTCTTATGGACATAAATTTTATTTTAATATTTTACATTTCTTGTTTCGTTATTTTAATATAAATAATAATAATAATACAAAATCTGTATTTAGTATTTTACTAAATGTTTATTTTGAAATTATAAATTTATTTTAAAACAAATATTGTTCTTCCGATGTACCTATATAGTTTTAAAAACTTTTGAAAGTGTACGGTCAGCTTCAATAATGTTTTGTTAGCTTAATGCAATATTGACATGTTACCTCCATAATAAGTTAACACACACATATTTTAATATAATACTGTTCTATATTTCACTACAAATATCATAAATTTTGAATTTGAGCACAAATCACAAAGAAGCCATATACGAAATTGTGTACTTTGTTTGTAAAATTGAAACGAGAACGTTTAATTGGTACGCCACTAGATGATTGAATAGTAAAAATAAATAAATGTGCAATTTTAAAAAGAAATGATTTAATTAAAATGCTATATGAATTAGTTTGATGGATCGAATTTTGTTTATGTGTCGTTATTCGTTATTATATTAAATAACATTTTTGTTAATTCTGGAAATGAACAGTAAAATGAATAAACAATATAGTACCTATATTAAGTACCAAGAGCGGAAAGTATAGTTTGCCGGTACAAAATGCATCTAACTCCCGTGATGCTTATAATATTTTTTCCAGATCGATATAAAATTTTTATAAAATAATTTTAAATATTTGTTTAGTTCTTACCGCCTTCTAAAATTACTTACCGCCTTTTAATTTGTAAACAAAAACTTACTGTCTTGGAAACAAAGTCAGTAAACATTAAAAATGACCGATTGTGCAAAAATAAAAAATTATTACTTTTATAACTTTAATAACAAAATGTTGTATTGTAAATGCATAGATAAATGAAAAAAAAGCGTAAAATAATTTACTTTAGCAACTGTCGAAATAACCAGAGTCTACCGAAAACTTTTATACCATTTGGTGGATTCAGTTCGACTATTCGGCAAGTAAGATTATTTTATCTTATGTACAATTTCAAACTTATTATTCGAAGTTCACAATCACAGAACGAAAATTAAGTAAAACTTCATAAACATTTTGTTCTTTTTGCATCAAACCTAACTAAAATTCACCCTAGTTAAGAATTCCACCCTGCACGTTGCACTCTTTAACAGTTTAAACTATAATCACCGTCCGAATTTCCTAATCTTCTTCACATCGTTACCATTTCAACTCAAGTAATTACGTGATCCATTAGCATCCTAGTCTCACAAGGTTCCCATCCACACATCTATCTCTTCATCACTTCGTTCTCACATCGGTTAGTTCCGCCGTTTTCCCGCTGCAGTCAGCGAATTGCATCGTGGAGTGTCCTCGGTGCTCGTTCATAGTCGTAGAGTAAGGAATATGGGGGACGACGTTCCCAGCAACAAGAATTTAACAACATGCAGGTGTATCAAAACATTGGATACATTCAGTTTGAAAAGTAAAAAACTTATTTTTGTACTCATAACCTAGGAAATGACATATTAAGCACGCAATTGACAAACGGAAATGTCAATTTCCCAGTGTATGTAGTCAATCAGGAAAAGTGCAAAGAACACTGGCTTTTCTAGACATTTCAGAGTAAAATCATCTTAAAAATTATAAAATTTAAGTTATAAAATGCTACTTCCCGTAATTATAATTAATAAAAATTATCAAGACCACCGAAAACCGCAAATATTTAAAAATAAAACTTGTGTGCAACGCGCTATCTGTCGGTAGTAGTGAGTAGAAAAAGCATCGTAACCTCAAATTTAATGATCAGATTACAACTACAATTTGAATGTATTTGATTATAGATTTATTCGTTACAAAAAACCTTGTACAAACTTCTTGCGGGAAGACACCATCCCAGCATTCGCGTAAATAAAACCCTCGCTTCGCTCGTGTTTCAAAGAACCGCTCATGTGGGATAAAAATCTTCCCGCATTTGGTTCATAAATTACTATTTCGAACATTGTCATATTCATTTATGTACATTCAGTTTGATTTGCTGATTAGTGATTACGAATAAAATAGATATTTTTGTGGAATTGGAAAATGGTTCTGAAATTAATGCAACGTCTCCGAGACGTTTTCGACATGTGTTAGAAACAAATGAAATTTCTGCAATAGTCCTCCAAAACATAATATGAAAAATTAATTTTAGTTTTTGACTTTTTATGATTTGTTACTATTAAGCATCATAACGGTTGTTTGCATAAAAAAATAAACAAAATTTTAGTAATTTCCCGCTCTAATCTTAAAATTTACTATTTCCCGCACTCATTTCGAGTGTGAGAATATTTAGAAAATAGGAAAATAATTATTTTTGTAATAAGTGTGGGAAATGAATTAAAACGGATGCAAGTACTCCGAGACGAATGCAGTAAATTTCGGAATTTACATGAAGTTTCAGAATCTCGTATTCTGCATTGTGTTACAAACAAGATTTTTCTGCAATCGTCCTTAAAGAAATAGTATTCAAAATTAATTTTTGACAGTTACTTGGACGGTTATGCATAGTTTATCTTTAATTTTTAACCATCAAGACGGTTGCTTACATAACAATAATTAAATAAAACGAACATTTTTCATTTTCTGCACTAGTGCTTGTATTGGCTGTTTCCCGCAGTCATTTTGAGTTTCAGAATGTCTATTTCTCGCACAATTGCGGAAAAGTTACTTTTTGTCATGCTTGCACGAAAAGTGACCTTTTTCGTGACTTTTGTGTGCGCAAAGTGGCTCATTTCTTAACTATGAGGATATTTCCATATAGTTAAAAAATTGAGCCACTTTGAGCACACAGAAAAGTCACACAAAAGGTTACTTTTTATGCAAAAAATTTCGTGTGCAACTTGTGCGCAAAAGCAACTACCTTTCAACAAAATACTTCCTATAAAAATAACCTGTCTTGTCTCTTTTACCCTGTGCATAAATAATAATAAAATATCGTTGAAACCTAATACTTACTAATACATAATAATTATCAATTAAAAATTTCACTCAGCAAAGTTTTCTTCTCCGACTTTCAGAATTTCATTGAACTGAACTTAACAAGATTGGAAGATTGCGCTGTTTGCTGAAAAACATTTTTTAATTACATTGAATCTGAATTCTTTTACTGAGTAAAGAATTTGCACATAAAAAAGTTGCCAGCTTTTGTACATAAAACTTTTTATAAAAATTTTGAATCAAATTTAGTAAACAAACAAATTTAACCTTTTTTCCAATTGCTGCCACTTGTAGGAAAAATAATTACTTGTATTTTGAACGAAAAAGTATTTAGAACTTGTTAAGTATTTTCCGTATTTGCGCTGCGCGTCATTACGCAATATTCTTTTGAAACTTTTAACTGAATTAAAAACGAAAACTCTCTTCAATTCTCACGTTGCTTTATTAAATTACATCCGAAGAATGTTATAAGTTATAAAATCACGAGGAAGAGTCGAGATGTGAATATAAGACGCAAATATTAAATTGGGAAAAATGTCAGTGCATTAATAAAACTAATTTTAGATTCTATTAGATACAAAACTTTCTCTGGCAGTTAGGCAGTTTTCAGCTCATGTTGATATTACTTTCCATTATCTACGTACCGTTCTTACGGAGAGGAAAATAAAGATAAAATGCATTCTCTTTGCGAACTTCTCGGGCCTTTGATTAAAGCGAAATCTGCGGCAAATGTGCTACGACGTTGCCACTGCCTCTGCCAGCAACGTCCAGAAGGCTTTCTTTCTCTTTAATTTCCACTAAGTTTCCCGCTTGTTAACGCCCTTTTGTTGACAACACTGTTAGGTTTTAGTCTTGTTAGTGTACCGGCAATCTGCCTGGGATAAATTCGTAAACTGTACTAATCCGTACTTTGCGCATGCAATATTAATTTTCACTGCGGCGTACTATCTTAGTTTATTTTAGCTGAACTTTATAATTGTTAATTTTATGTTAATTTTAATTCGACATTACAGTTACATTATTTCAGCATAGGGGAGACCGGGGCTTGTTTATGAAATCACATTGTTTATTTAAAAATAATTGCGTAGTTATTATTTATTTCATCTCAAATATTTGGAGCCAAATATTGTTACGCGTTAAAATCTGCCACTTTCAAAATTATCGAGTTATTTGTTGAAATTCAGTATTATTTTCAGGATAAGGACTTACTTAACAATGATGAAGCAACTTTTTTACCGAAAATAATTATTATAGACCATATCCAAAAGAGTAAGTAAGTAAATAGTTTATTGTTACCTTTCGGTGTACAAAATCTTTACAATATTACATTTTCATTTACATTTAAAGTGGTAGGTATATTTTTATGTTCAACATTTTTATTTTGTTCTTATACTGTATACTTTTTTCATCCATTCCGTGTCTGGGTTTCCGTCATGTAAAATTTGTTGTGTTGATTTGCCGTTGTATAGTTTTTCGTTGCAGTCTCTTCTTAAATGGTCTATTGTCTCAAAGTCTCTCCCACATATTCTGCATTGTCTGTCGTCGTCTCTCATCCAGTATTTATTTCTTTTTTCTTCGTTTCCTGCTCTATATCTTGCAATTATTTTTACATTTTTATTGTCTGTTTTCAAGTATCGTGGTTTATTTGTGGTCAATAAGTGTTTGTATCCTGGATTATAAGTTGATTTATTTATCTTTTCTCTTCTTATTTGAATTTGAATATCTTGTTCTGTCTGTGTAATTTCGTCCACCATATTGTAGCCTGTATTTCTTAGTATTTCTGTCTGTCGTTGAATGTCCGTTACTTTCATAAAATTTTGCTCGTTTTACTTCCCATTGATTCTTTTCTTGTTTTCTTTCTTCTTTTCTTGATATTTCCACCCAACAGTCATATGCAAGGCTTTTCCATGGTGTCCTTCTTAATTTCTCTTCAAACTTCATTGCTCTTCTTCCTGCTTCTGTCTTCATTTTGAACCGTTTTGTTTCTTCCTCTATTATATACACCGGTGTTTGTGTATCTAGTCCGAGTATTCATCGAACATATTTTGTTTGTATTTTTTCTATTTTGCTTTGCTCTTTCCAACCCCAAATCTCAGCCCCATACATTATGATGCTTGCGATTAATTTATCAAACAGTAACATTCTTAGTTTAAAGTTTTTTTTAAATTTTCTGTGCCCTATGCCCCAAATTTGTGGGAGGACTATGTTAGCTTTCTTTGTTGTCTGCTTTATATGTTCATTCTCTTCACCGTTCTTGTGAAATGTATACCCCAAACCCCAGATACTTAAAAGTTTTTACCTTTTCTATTTCTTTTCCTTCCCATTGCTAAGAGTAAAAAAGATCACATCTAATACAAGAAAATTAGCAATTTTGACAGACACACCATAAAAGATGTTAACTGTTAATCAAAAAGAAATAGGCATTGAATACTTTGACTAATTAAAGTGGTTCAATTGATTAAAATTAGATTAAAATGTTCAAAACGCTTTCTGTAACTTTTTAGATTCCAGATGTGCAAAATTCTTAGAAGGAAGTATGCAATATTTCCTTATCACTTGAACAGTGCAACAAAAATTATATGTCCTTAATACTACTTAACAATTTTATCTCCAATTTTATTTTCTCAGAAGAAGACGTAGTAGACAGAAAGAATTCTATATTTTCACGTTAAAAGTGCAGTAAATTCCAGCCATTGCAACAAGGATTTAAAGTTCACTCTACTTTTAAAGATAAAGTCAGACGTATTTTACGCCATCATTCGAAGGAAGTATATTTTCTTATGCATTAAAAAGAATAATAAAGTAAAACTACAACATCTGACAGTGGCAATTTTCTTGTCTTTAGCACAGACTTCTTGTTATTATTAGGGTCGAACTAAGAAAGAATGTTTATAGAACACTTTATTATGCATACAGGACCGTATTTAAAAGGTATTTTGACATTACATCTTGTTAACAAAATTTTATAGGATGCATTTGTCGAGAGACGTATTTAGAAAAAAATAGAATAGCGGGAAGCAGTTATTTTGGTTACGAAAATATTTTTAAAAAATGCGTCGCTTATAGCAGCAAGAAGAAAAATACACATTTAAAGTTAATTCCTGTTTTTTGCATGAATGTTTCAAACATCAAACTCACAAAACATGTGACGCTAAATATATGAACATAATGGTCAAACCATAATAGCTTGTACTAATAATTTCATACTTTGCCATTGCTATGCCATGTCGTCGATTCAATGCTAAAATGTACAAAATTACAAATTTTGAGCTATGTACACTATGAAATGTATTTAAACCCCGAATGCATTTTCCCGCTAGAAATAGTCGTAAAGTTCAGGTTTCCCCGTAAGTTAGTTAGATTTTTCATGGACATTTGGACGTTTCAACATTTAAAACTAAAAAATTTCACATTCATGGTTTTTGCACTGGACCGATGATGAAATGTGAATTTTCGTTACTCTATATTGAGTTGATTCTTGAAGGAGATTCAGACAAAAATTTCATTGACAATTTCACTTGCGTTGACGCTGAATAGAGCATGGTGGTCAACTGTCAACTCACAGTCTGCACAGGTATTTGGAACGACCAGGACCAGTTCCATTCGAAATGTACATTGACATATCTTTTTAAAATTTACAAAATAAAATATCTCTAAGTACGAGTCCCAAAAAATTATTAAGCGGGCAATTTAAAATTTATTGTTTGGCAAAGTGAAATTTGATGTTTTTAATTTGTCCCATTGCATAATAATTATCACGTTGTTTATAACATATTGAATTTTTCTGTGATGAGTATAGATTAGTAACATAAAATTAAAATGTAGGTACGGTTTATTTATTTTTCTAGCACGATGGTGCGAACATATAAAAGAAAATCTTAAATTGTGTTTATATTTTTCTAGACTTTTAAGGTTTTTGAGAAACAAAGAACTAGAATACACTATAGTACTCACAATACTGTACTGCACTATACTGCACATTTCGTTCATTCCTCATCGAACAGAGCTACTGTCTAAACTAAATTTGACAGTTAAAATACTGGTAGAATAACTGCTCACCTGTCACAGGATTAAAAGCGTAAAACAGCTCACTTAGGGACGTTGAAGTGGTCAGGGTCCAATAATAAATTGATCGGCATCTCGGGGTGTTCAGGCCTACCCTGCTTGTTATAGTGTGTTGTTTTCCCGCCCCAATATCGTAAAAGCTATTACCGTAGATTATCTTAAAACAATGCAACAGAACTTGGCCTCGTTTCAGCTAAAAATAACACCACTCCCCGATGAGTTATGGCCATATGAGAAAATCTGAAAGATAGATCCCTCTGCGAAAAATATCGGTTATTTATAAAACCATACAGCTTAGCGTTCCTCCACAACAACGGTTAAGTTAATGGACCGCGTTTTAGAATAATGTGTTGAAGTTGCTCCAATCAAATTATGGTTATTGACGTCATCAAATAAAGTGCTAATTGTTATTCTCGATCAAGTTAATGTATGTGCATAATTAACTGCAGCCTCTGTGGTTGTGGGAAGCGCCAGCTCTTGTTTCGTCAACACCGAATATATACGATAATTAAATCAGGACGCCGAGAAAAATCACAGCAGGATTATTTCGCAATTTGCAGTTACTCACGAGCGATGCACCATATGGACAGCCTTTCATAACTTTTATCATGTGATTTTTAAAATGAAAAGTCTTTAATGGGTATTTTATTAATTAGGTAGGTAATACTTTTCTGAACAAAACATGGAAACAAGTTTTTAGTTGAAGTAGGGCTGTAGTGTCGTGCTTTTTGGTCCGTGTTTGTTCGTCCGAAGACGAAAATAGTGTACTTTCATCCAAAGATTGTAGGTAATCCTATTCCCTTGTCTTCCAGGAATTCATAACACTGAAGCCTAGCAGGACGGCAAGTAACTAATATAGTACCGGCTTTTTGTATATTTTTATTTCAAGACAAATATAATTATAATATCTATAAATTTCTAATTTGTTGTTAAAATCATTACTTGACTTGATACTAAATTTGTATTACACAAATATTAAATTAATATTGTACGGACATCATTTAATTTGTATGCTTTATTATGAAGAAAAGTTAATTTTTTATGAAAAATAGGCCACAAAAAACAAATCTTATAAGATCCATAATGTAAGTGTAAATCATCAAAGGCTATGAGTTGCATGCATGCAAATAGTTATTTTTTATACAAGACGACAAAATTATATTTTATCGGCGAAAGAAAAGTTTTAATTCACAAGCGACGAAAGAGCAAGTGAATTATTTTTCTCGAGTCGAAAATATAATTTTATCAACGTATATAAAAAAATTTCTATAGCTAATGTTAAAGAAAAAATATTTAAAAAAAAATTAAATTAAACTATTATCAAATTTCGGAGTTTATTTGTGATGTATTACATCATCCACCTTTTTTCCCAGAGGATGCAGAAATGAATGAAAACTAATTTGAAGAAAAAATGTAAAAATATTCTTATTTTACTTTATCTACTCAAATTTTACTTTATCTATCCTTGTGGTTAAAGTGTTACTTTATCTACTCAAAATAGTCAATAAAGTAGAACTTTAACATCAGCTATAGAAAAAATAAATTTGCTTATTAAATTATTCATATAATATTTGTGTAATAAAAATTTAGTATCATATCAAGCACAAATTAGAAATTTATAGATATTATTGTGCATATTTGTCTTCTAATAAATAAATATATACAATAAAATATTTACTTAGCCCCCCGCTTGGTACCAGGTGCTATGAATTTCTAGAAGATAAAGGATAGGGATTACCTAATTCAAATGAAAGTACACTATTTTCGTCTTCGGACGAATAAGCACGGATCAAAAAGCACTCAACCAGGGCTCCTGCCAAAACTAAGTATTATAGATAAAGCAAATTTTTCCATAGCATGGTTTTGTATCGGCTTTTGCATTTTATATACATTTTCCTTGTAAATATTTATTATTATACAATAGCTAACTTTGTCCCAGAAAAATGTTCGAAAACTTTATATAGGTATTTTTGATTTAAAAGTTTTGGTCCATGCAAAAGCCACAGTTGCGTAAATAATAAGCTTAATCTAAGACGAATTCCTAATTAGATAAAAGGTCAAAAGTTATACTGAGAGTAAGTTTATCTTGTATTTAAATTTGTGTATTATAATAAGGGATAAAAAAAACGAATTTCATTAAAATAAGCATAATGATCTGAATTTGTTAGGTGGTGTTGATATAGCTATACTATCGATTACCATTGGCCAAAGTTTAAGATGCCTATAATTTTTTTGGTCTAATTACATTTACTAGGACTAAACTCTCTAGCTACAGCCCTGAATCAAAATCGCTTCCCACAATTAAATTAAATTGAATCAATGCAAATAGTTTTGCTAACAAATCTCAAAGTTTAAACTCGAACATATCGAAATTAATTTCATGTGTCATGTCATATGGATACGAAACATTTCAAATTGAAATTTGTTGTCGTTGCTGTGAAATATTTGATTCGATTTGGAAAAGGTATATTTAAATGAATGGAGAAATAAATAATTAATTATCAGAGTTACCAATCAAAGGTGAAATTTCACGTTTGACTGTAACTCGGCCAATTAATTATTTATTTCTCCATCTCATCAATCGAATCGATAAGATTAATTAATGTTCAAACAACCTAAACATTTTTATCCAACACCGCTTAATAAAAGAATCATAACTATGGTGATTTTAAACAAGAAAAGTAAAAGATTGCCCATTTTAGTGGCTTTGATCAAAATTATACTCACTTGTGGTAAATAGTTACTTTGCTTGTTGGAAGTCATCATAGTAACGATGTTTTAAAATGGAACTTAATTTTTTTTTAGATATTTAAGCAGTTATTAAGAGGTGTTGGACAAAACGTTATACTGCACATGTAGGCAAAAAGGAATGATTCACTCGAGAAAATTATCTCACCCAGCCTTCGGCCTCGTGAGTTAAAATTTCCCTCGAGGGTAATTCCTTACTTTGCCCACTTGTAAAGTAAATAACTATTGTCTACGACTAATGTATAACATTAACATTACATGTGTGATGTTTGCTACATAATGCCATATATAAATCCCACAGGGAATAATAGTTAGTATTCCCTCCTCTTCACCAATAAATGCAAATAATTTTTAAAGAACATTGCAATGTTTAATGATGTAACTATGGTAATAGAGAATTGACATTTGGAATGTCAACAATTTACGTATTGGAATTTATTTTATTAAAATCTTGTAAGTAATAATTTAGTCGTTGATTAAGTACGCTGCGCTATAATGGCTATTATTCCCTCAGATGATTAAAACCCTCTCTCGCTTTACTCGCTCGTGTTATACACTTCATCTTCAGGAATAATAACATTCATTATAGCGTCGTTGTATAATATACTATTATTCCTGCGGGGATAAGAACAAAAAAATAAAAAGAATTTTATAAATCATATTATTAAATAATGAATACTGTTTTCAGAGGTATATGTATTGTAAATATTTATTAAAAATTAAACGATTCGTTATTAGGCAGGGTTTACAAATTATCATTAGTGCTCACATTTAAAAATATATATTGTAAACACTAAGAACAAATACAATAACCCAGAACTAATGATTTCCAAGATATAACAGAATATTACATTAAATATAATACTTCGATTATTTACTTTGTAATACAGGTAAACATAGTACGCATATTAATACATCCAGTAAAACAACATTCATGATCAGTCAGTCATACATTTCTCCTAAAACAATATTTACAAACATTATGTTTGTCCAAACTACGGAATGATGATAACTAAAGTATAAAAAACTAGCATATGCGGAGTTTATATCGAAATCTGTGACTCTTTTCATTCGTGGGGACGTGACATATTCTCTCAAAGCGATTTACATATATAAGAGATAATGGATTGCCGAACCTACTCGGCTAGTAGGTCGATTTATCGAACCCGAACCCATCAGCTGGTTTAATTCGACTATTTAGCTGTCCTGAACGATATCACCGCACCTCTTTACTGGATTATGGCGATATTAACTGACCCCTGTCGTGGTTTTTTATTCGTTTAGTTTGCGATTTGAATTGTAGATTATTTTTGTGAAAAGAGTGTCTATTATATAGGTTACAATGTTTTATCATTTGGATATTTTTGTTCTTTGAAAAAAAATTTGATCGTACTGTAAAATTGCCAAATCAAACAAACGTGTCATCACTAAATTAATACTAACCTTTTTTTATACTCAAAATTTAGTTATTTCTTATCTTATTTGACTAAGCAACTGTACTATACTTTTTACGGTTAAAGTATTGCTTCGAAAAAGTTAACAAAATACGAGTAGTAGGTACAAAAAAAAATTATTATTGAATCTCGAAACTGTTAAATTATACGGCCAAGCCACATAGCTAATCCTGGGTCTTGAATTGAGCAATTAGTACAGTAAAATTATCGGAAAATTATCGAAAATTTCCCACGCCGCGCGGACTTTGAAGGTCTGTAACTCGGAGACTGTTTACAGCAATCACATTATTCAAAAATATTCGTGCACATATTTTCAAGCACTACAAATTCTACATTTGCTATTTCCCGAAAAAAAAACACTCCCACAGGGGTTGAATGGCAAAAAACCGATTTTTGGTAACTTTGTCGCGATCTACCGTTTAAAATGTCAACTTCTCGTTATCGCGGCAATAACAAAAAATCTGCTGTGGCCAGCAAAAGACGGCGCCATACTTACTTTATTTTCGACATATAGTATAATAAAAGTTTTGTAGGTTGGTAGATAAATTAAATACAATTATTATTAAAGTGATTACTGATTCAAATGCATAGCATATTGATTTAATCCATGTGGTAAAAATATGCAGTTTATAACTTTTAGTTTTTGCTAAAAAATTTGAATTGCAGATAGTTTTTGATCTATATGAAAATATTGTTTAGAACGTGAATATTCAATTTCGGTTGAGAATTATAACAGGTTTTATGAAATATTGTTTTAGATATGCATGAATAAATAAAAATGCTAAATAATCTGTTAATACGTTTTTTAGAAAATATGAATTTATCCTTTGTTGTTTGGTGTTATTGGAAATTATCAAAGTTCATTCTTGTGTATTATTTTATCGCCTGTTTCAAAACTGGTACAGACGCGTAAATAAATAGTAACAAACTGTTTTTTATGTAACACAAATCAGCCGTTATAATTTTTTTTCTAAAGTTGTTTACAGTGAAGCAAAAAGGGCAACCTTTACAATGTAGTATGTTTCGTATGTTTGCATCTATATGTTGGTTTTTAAAAACATTATCTTTTGTACTTTTTTTTAATAATATAAAATAGAATTAATATAAAATTATTTCAAGATTGTTATCGTGTAAAGATTTTCTTTGACTTTAACTTTGAATTCAGTTCGAGTTCACATTAATTATATTATAAAAAGTGTTAGGTAGGTATATCAATTTATGAATAAGTGATAACTTTTAGTATACAAATCCTTTTTAAATGTCTACACTTTCCTTGTCAATTCGATTTTGTTTCGCCTTTGAAAACTCTTATTGCATGTTTTACAGTCCCTCAAAATCACCCTCAATTCCATTAAATCACTAACCACTACAGCGGGAAAGAAACAAATCCTTTTTCTCAATTTCCCTTTCTATTACAATTTCCATTCCAACGATTCTTTACAGTTAAGAGCACACAATTATTATTCTACACTTCCTTTTACACTTCCTTTTACACTTACTTACAGTTTTATTTTTTGCCGCTATCAAATATTTGTTTAGCAGCTTTATTATTTATTTTGATAATTATTATTTTTAAAATTAATTTTAAACTGACTTAAGGCTGGTTTATATAAGTTGTAACTTTAAGCATTTGCCTTAGCATTAATATTATACTTTTCATTAAACTTAGTAAGGTTCATGTACTTCTTAGGGTAAGCCAATAAGATTAGGCCGATAAAAATACATTCTACAAAATCGACATATTAACGTCTGTCATTGTCATATCTTTGTACATTGCTTCTTTTTTGTCTTAGATATGTCGATATTGTTTATTGTTCAACTAATTCTATTAGTTGAACATCTTTTTCTATATTCATATTCATTTTTATGCACAACGTAGGTTATTATGAATGTTAACGAACAAGCGAACTATACGTGCTAATGTCAAATTCAAAGTCCCAGAAATAGTCGACATTAACCGGTCGTATACGAACATGAACATTTCTGATTGGTTGGCATTAGCATCATTCCTCAGAAATTGAAAAATTCCCATATTTTAAAGTTACAGCTAAATGGAACATAGCTGCGCGTCTGCACTAGTACCATAACACGTGTTTCCGTATGCTTGAAAACCTAATAATGCTAATATTAGGGTAAATGCATAAAGTTACAACTTATATAAACCAGCCTTTATGAAAAATTAACAAGATTCAAATGGACCGCATTCTTCAACCTTATATAAATATATAGATACAGGATTTTCAAAATTACCAATTTTAGTTTTCAGGTTTTGAAATGAAACAGTTTTTTGGGCCAGTGTTTTCATATAGAATTTCATACATTTACTACATACTATTGTCATTGCACAAATAATTCTAACTTAATTTTAATTCAGTTAGTCAGTTATCCATTATACACAAATAACAATCCAGTGGTTAGTTTCAAAAATGTGCTTCTTACAAAAAGTGTCCTTAAATTAACAAAAAAATTAAAAATACTTTTTGTTTCATGAATACTTTATAAGATTAATATTTATTTGTGTATTAAGAGTGACCCTTTTGTTACTCGCGCACGGTAATTGCAGCGCGAGCCGAAGGCAAGAGGAACAAAGACACTTTACGCTCGTAATACACACATAATTTTATCTACGACTGATATTATTTGTTATTTAATAATGGTATTCGGCAGTTCAATCTACGTTCAACCAATTTATGTTTTATTTGTAACTATGACGATACCAATAATATCGAAATAAATGAACAAAAATTTTTGTTTGATTCTGTCTTTCTCTTTTATTTTATGCTAACATAGTCATATGTCATAGGAGATGCGCAATAAAGTGTGTTTTTGCTTGGTCCTCAGTAACAATTAACTTTACGTTGACAATTGAAAGCAAAAATATAAACTTTTCATAGTAGTCGTAGATAAAATAATATATGCACGAAGTTGAGAATCACTCTGTACAGGGTATACCATAACTTGAGTTAAATATTGTAATGGTAACGCACTAATTTCAAAACAAAAAGATTTTTTCGAAAATCCTATTAATAAGGGTAAAGGAGAACATTTTTAGTGCCACTGGAAACTATTTATTTTGAATAAAGAGAGTTATGTGACCGGCTACTTATATTATTATATTATGCAATCATTAGTTATTAATTAGTTTTAACGTAATATTTAATATTAAAACTACCTATCAACCAGTGGCCCAAAACTGTTTCCTTCACAAACCACAAAAAATAATTTTCGAAATTTGAAAAAAATTCTTTTTGTTCCATGATCAGTCCGTGAAGCATTATTTATGCAATTATAATATGTACCTCAACTTATGGTACATTCTGTATATACAAAAGTTTAGAAATAAGTATACAAGAAACAAACACAGATATCTATATAAGACAAGCTTTAACAAACTAAAGAATAAATATGTGGTTCTTTTTGATCCGTCTTTTTGGATCTCAGTTCATTACAGATCTGATTTAAGCCAGAAAATCATGTTTGTTTTATTACGTAGGTTCGAAGTGAGAATAAAAAATATGTGTGATTCCACCATTGTTTTGCTAACTATGCAGTACCTATGTCGTGTTTTGTTGAAAAACAAATGATCCCGCAATGTCAGTGCATTGTCACTCCACACTGTCCCTGGGGTGACACATTACCGTGACAAAGAACAATTTTATCATTTGACGATTTGACCCTGTTTGGATTGCGGGGTGAAGGGCCAATGGAACTTCAATGCTTTAATCGCTTTTCAGCCACGCAAAAACGATGTTTTTTCTTTTGCTCAGTGGTTGATTATTTCGTTTAGGGACATAAAAGAGAAAGATGAGAGGAATTTTTCAATTTGGAGTATGGACAAAGCAAGTTTATTCAGTTTTGTTGCTTACTAACCAATGGTTCAGTGAATATTTTCATTGCTTTTCTGCCTATAATAATTGAAAGTAAAAAGTGCATTTATCTGATGTAAAAATCTAAAATAATTTAAATAAGTATTCAATATTAAGCGGAATCACAATATTCTAAAATCATAAAATTCAAGTATGAAAGTAGGTATATCTACGAGTATACATGATTTTTCATGTTGCATATACGAGTAGACCATATTAATTATTCAATACGCATGCTCAGAAATCACCAATCACAATGCAGGAAGTACTACCGAAATGGAAATAATGTTTCCTTATGGGAAAAGTGAATTTTTAAAGTAAAATAGTAATTCATGCAGGCAAAATCACATGTCCGTTTTTAATATAAGTTAAATTTAATAACGAAATATCGAATTCTGCCCGTGTTTAATATAAATGATCATTTGTTTATTATGTGAAAATAACTATAATTATTCACATCTTCTGTCATTTGTGAAAAAAAAAACAATACAAATACAGAATATTGAATTTCACAATTAATCAAAATGAGTAGACTTGATTATTTTGTACTAGTGAGGTTGTGTGTCGACTATTCACCACTAGTTCTTTTAGGTGACTATTTAACAAATGAACATTTTTATTATAGTCTATATTTCCCATTTTAGTGCACCATTTCTATTTCTGGGTTTTCTTCAAAGGTCTAGAACATTTTTCACTTTAAATTCACTATTTTATTTGTAAAGAAACACCAAAAAATACATAAAACACATTTGACTTTACGTCTAAATTTTATGAAAATATTTGTTTTCTGAATCATGGATAACTGCATTTTTGTCATTTTAATTTAAAACTGGGTCTGATTCAGTGAATAATCTCTTGGATACCATTCGTAGTCATATAGTTAAGTAAATTATTTTTCTGGTAGTTATATTATACACTCATGTATCTTGTGCTTCCGAATATTAATCGTGCTGCGCACTCGTAATATTCATTTTCAAGCACATGGAACATTCGTAATATTACCAGAAAAATAATCGACATAACTACGAATACTTGGTATTATAAGTGATAATTTGAATTTTTTAGCGGGATATGGTCTATTATTTATAAGTACTACATATAAAAAACAAAACATATACTTACATAACAGAATTATTCAATATAGGTATAATTACAACTTCACTAGTTAAACAATGGTACCCAGACGTAAAGAAATTTTTATTTGATAAGTTGTGTTTGTATAAATTTTTAAAGCCCCGCTTTTATGTTATGTTTTCGTTTCATGTATGAAAAATTGCATAAAGCTCTGAATAGAGTAAATAAAATATAAACTAGATACAGTTTCAATATTTTAAGATACATTTTCTGTTTGCAACAAAAATTTTCATAGAAGTAAAACTAGTTTCCCACACGGTCGTATCTCACACGAGTGGCACAGGTGAAACATATCCTGTCAATATTTACAGTACGCTTCACTTTTCTTATTCCCTGCACTTGTGTAAATTTTATGCATAAATTTATGACACATAATCCATATTCCGCACGGAGAAAAATTCTAAACGTTCATTAAAATGTTCATCTTCTCTCAAACTAACGAGCTTATGTACCCATGAAATTAATTTCATTTAATTTTCAACATTAAATTACAACGTCTAGTATTAAAGTCATGCGCTGAATAATTTTATTTTCCATAAATTCCAAATGTTAGAGGAAAACTAATTCAGTAATTTATGCCTGATGCAAAAAAATCTATTTTTGTAATTAACACTAAATATTTATACATAATTTAAATTTCCATTATAAATCTATCAAGATATTCACTGCGCTTATCCTTTCATTTCACTGAAGATCTCTCTAACCTTTATTTTTACCTCTCGCCTCATATTCTATAAAAGAGGTATTGGGATGGGTCTAAATTTTCGAGTGTCAGTTTTAGGCAGATAAGCACTTTTTATACTCTAGAATACGAATTACACATTTTTGAGATGATGTTTGTGTGTGCGTTTGCTCGTTTGTATGTTACATTTTTTTAGGAAACGATAACTCCAAAATTATCAAATATTTAAATACCAAACTTTATATCTAAGGTTTAAATACGATTTTCAATAATAGAGCAATTGTATTTTGGTACCGGAAGTAAAACTTTTCATGTAGAGCAATATGATTTTTCTTAAATTATCTCGATAAATAAAGCATTTATGATAATATTTGTTTAATTAAACATAACAAAAAAAAATTTAAAAATTTTCTGTACCTACCATTTATAAACTATAGTACAAATTAAAATTTAGTGTTTGAATCTTTCAAACCTTGTAGGCTATGATTGTTTGACAATTCTATACTTTTAAATTAGGTATTTGAATTATTATGACAGTGACTGTACAGTTGACATCTTTTGCTTGCATCTTGGTTTACATTATCGTTTACATATGACATGAAACTATTAAAATGTAAGTAAAGCTATTTATTAGATTAGTAGAATAAGCAGAATTAGGCGAGAGGTCGAGTGCTGACCACAGCAGATATTTTAAGAAACGTTTGAAAATGAAACCTATTAAAAACATATCTAAAATAATTTTAGCAGGAACGACAAGCAAATTTCTTATTTTTAATTGACAATCCAGTATCACCCCAGTATAATAGTGCTGCTTAAGTAGATTTTTATAAATCTAGCAAATAAAAATACAATTTATTAACCTACAAGTAAGAAAACGTTTTGTTTATTTTGAACTTGTGTTTTTAACTGAAATCTGTAGCACTTAGTGGCTGAACCCAGAGTTAATATTACTTATATAAATTCGTGTGAACTTCAACAGTCTAATCAAATCAAGTTCATATCGATTACGCCGCTTTAAATAAAATTGAAATTACCTTCATCAAGTAGAATTGAAGTGACTGCAATAAAACATCTGCAGAAACAAATGATTAAAGGTATCAAGTAACAACTGATTAGGAAACAAATGAAACGAACAATTCTACTGGCACTGATTTACAATTACCGTGATCCAATTAACTTTATCTAAAGATAATTAATCCGGATAGGTCTGGCACGTTTAATTACGCTACACTAATGATTTATAAAGCGTTGAGATGCGCATGGAGCATGTGTTTCCGCCGCTATCGACGTCTAATGAGTCTGTAAACATCTGACACCAGCGCCAAATGGCTGCAAATCTACAACTTTCAGCTTAATTATATAAAAACCTCTTCAGATGAGATAGAAATGAGCTTTCAAAGTGGTGCCAATTTCCAGGGGAAATAAATTGCTTTAGCTTTATTTACTTGGTGATGAGGATGAGATGAGGCCTACCAACTGCGAAACAGGTCCTACTTTGATATTTCTTGTCGAATTTTATCGTTTAAAGTTACTTTAGTTCCTGTTTTTATTAGAAGCACAATTACAAACTTGAACATGCAAAATTGTATATCAGCGTCAAATAATTTTGTTCTAATTTTAGTATGCTGTGGGTATCTGATCATAAAACGTCAGAAGTTATAATTTAGATTGACAGTTTCAAATTTCAAATGAGAAATTATAAACTGTTATTTAGTACACAGTTGGTTCATAGTTATTTCAGTTTAGAGTGAGATCCAAACTGTCTAAATAATAAAAATTAATTCTATTTTTAGTTTCATCTTTTTTAGAAACAAAAATTCTAAAAAGGTTGAAAGTTTCTAATAAATGATTGAACCCGTCTCAGTAACAAAGATTTGAATTTTTCTTAATTTATTTTCACGATCCAGTTTCCTCCAAAGAAGTTTTATGAATCACAAATAAAAGAAAATTATATTTACTCTTTCATGGACTTATCGCAAGTTTTCCAGCTACGCCAGCGAAATGAATTCTAACTTCTTCAACAAAAAACTAATCCTGAATTCAATAAATCCGTCTAATTCCAGGAATTACGGAAATTCTCGATATTGCTCTTGAAACAACATCCACTAGAAATATTTCACTGTTATTTTTAAAACCTATTATATTTTAGCAAATATTTACATTTCATCCTAGTAGTTTATGACAACATTCGTTTATTTTTTGACACTTCGGAAAAACAAACGTATGTTATCGAAATTATATGTCAGTTCGTATAACGAAAAGTCGATAAAACCTAAACAAATAAATGCAGAATAATGAAACACCACTCATGGGTTGTTTTTATGCTATTATTCAGGATGAGGCATTTTAAAAGTTCTAGGTTGTTACATTTAAATACGAAAATACGTGATGCAAATAAAATACAGAGAGTGCAAAACTGTTGTGTGTGATTTATTTTTGATCTTCGTAGACGTGACAATTTAACATTTTATTTTGTCGAATTGGGATGACTCAATATGAGACAGGCAAGACAATTACATGCTGTATTGTACTGAATAGATCTTTTGAATTTCTGTACGAAAAATTAACCAAAATTTCATCAAGTACCTACCTACGTTTTTGGCCATTTTCGATCTCCCTTCATAAAAATTGTACTGGTTGGTCTTTTACCTACAAAAATTATCTCGAAAAGTATTAGCCGGAAATTTTTTTAAGTGACACCACTGGATTCCTCGGGTCCAAAATAGGATATAACCAAATTTTGAGCGAATCAAAAATTTCGAAAGTTTTCGACATTTTTAAAAAATTTCAAAGTGCATTTAAAATTGTACCCGACAGAATTTTTTAAAGAAAATATGTATAAGATTAATCCAGTGGTGTACGAACATATTTGTATAGTAGTAAAAGATGTAGAGTATGGCGAGAGGTCTTGTGCTTGCCACATCAGATTTTTTTAACTTTTGCTTTAATTTTTACCATCTTAGAAATATCGATACCTATCGTATTTATTATCAATGTATGTAGATAAGTAGTTATTATTTGAAAATTTAGACACCGAGAAAATCGGCTCAAAAATTATGCAATTTAATTTAATATCAATAGTAATTTTTAAATTCACGAAAATATTGCAACGAAGAAGTTTTAATTTGTACCTGTTCCTCTTGAATTATAGATTTTCCACTAATTAGTATTCCAGTTTCATATTTAGTTCTCAGTATCTGCAGGATTAGTTCACAACAAGTTTATTAATAATTATATTAACAAGTTTGATCAAACGGCTGCCTTTGTTCCAGCACGGTAGCTTTTAATAAATAAAGATATGATTTTATTATTTAATGTTTTTATTCAGCGTGGCGTTATTGTTACCGTTGGTCATGCATGTTGAAATAAAACATTGTGAAGAGAAGAAAATACAGTTGCGAATCGCGTGACAAAAGAAGAAAGTGTTTCCTGTGAACAATAAGCTACCGCGGGATAAAATTCACAGGAGGTAGGAATTCTGCTCTGCTCAGGATTTGAAATACATATGGCGTTCTGTCAAAATATGAGCGAGTTTGACGTCATTCTCTTTCATATTTCAGTGACGTAGATAGAGATATTTTCAAGGAGATACAATAGAATTGGTTGCTTTATTTTACATTTTCCCAAACTAAATATTTATGGGATGAATAAATAAATTGGGCTGATGAGGAGAATCTCTACTGATAATTCCATTAAATTATAACTTCGAACTTATTTTCTGATATAAATATTTAAACGTTTATTTCGCTAATATATTTCCAAGGCCAAAGCTCACCGAACTGAAAATATTTTCATTATTACGAGTTTTAGTTGACATCGTAAGAGTTAGGTTATCGCATTTTAATAATAAGTAGGCCATATTTCACGAATTATGTATTTATTATACACAATTATTAGTAACGTTTTATATTGCTTATTAATTAACATTTTGCAGTAAATAATTTATAGAACGATTAGCCTTATATTAGGAGAAACATCTCTTTACCTATGTAAAATAATTTTAGTTTTTAATAATTTAGAAAACATAATTGTTATTAAATATTTAAATCTGTCCGTTAAAATAATGTTTGTTAATTAGGATCTTTTTCTCTTGTTTGTTAAATATATTCACACAATAAAGAAAATAATTGTTATATTTAATACTATTTACACTGATGTTGCATATGTTTAATACTTAAATATGAAGCTTTTTGTGTAAATAAGCTTAATCTGTATGTAGTTATGTAATTATAAATATTTGCATTTTGTTGAATATTAAAATAAAAATGATAAGCTTGTGCTATGCTACAAGAACATAAGAGTAATATAAAAATTTATATTTGCATATTATTTTTTCCATGCATAAATATTTCTGTTATCTACAATGAAATTGTATAGACTCGAACTATTATTATTATTATTATTGGAATATGAATATTACCTACATTCCTAACAAACATAATTTGATGATGTTGTAATTACAACTACAAAATAAATCACCCGAAACTATTTTTTATCTTTTACCATCATTATAAAATGAAATACCTATATTATATTTTATATTATCACAATTTTGTCGCAAATTATTTTAGAAAGCTTAGGAATTTAAAGAGGTCGACGGGTAATTTTAATCAATAGTAGGTACCTATATCACAAGATAATTTTATTACCGCCGACTTCTTGAAAAACAATATTCTAAAACTTTGTTGGGATAAACTTTGTAGTTCTACATAAGTAAAAAAATTGTAAAAACGAATTTCTGAAGCATTTTTAACCAATATCATACTTACAATAAATTGACAAAATAATATCAAAAAACAAAATGAATGTTATTTCTGACTACGAGTATTTTTATAACGAAAAATTTAACTTTGGGTAATAGTACTTTGCGGAGATAAAACTACTACCTATAGCAGAAATTCTTAATTTTGTGTGAAAATCTAAGGATCTTAAAGCATCATTTCTGTAGTAGTATTAAATTATTATGAATACCTTAAACCTCATAAATTTACTATCCTTATTTTTATGCCCAGCCAAATATTTCTTTCTTTCTTTAGTAAAATGGTCCTGTTGTTTGTTCATATCTAGTTCTATACTGTAAGGCAGTATAATTTATAAATGGCATGAATCTATTACTCACGTCATATTAATTGGCTGATTGGTATCTTTAACCTTCAAAATGACTGTCAAACAGATTTGCAACCATCATGTGTCTAAATTGACACTCAAGATGACTGCAACTTTATTTGACAGTATGACAGTTACCCATAATCTCCTCTAGTCTCTAAATCTGAACTAAACAGTTATGCCTATGACAATTTCCACTTATCTTTAGACAACTCCTATATCTTTAATCAATGATGAAACTCAATTCTCAGGAAAACAACACTTTTTTACAAGTGCCGCCTCTGTTCGTCGAATTGCAGTGAATTTTCCAAAAATGAAAAATTATGTTGGTGAATTCACGCTTGTACGTGCGAAGTATGGGTTATCATTTGTCTGTGTGTATGTACCTATGTGTTTATATACGTGTGGTTAAGATCTACTGTTGTCTTGTTTCCATTTTGCGGCGTATGTGTACGTGTGTGTTTGTGTGAGTGTTTAGCAACAATATTGAATTTGGGGTTTCTGTTTGCCAGCTGGGAAATCAAATAGGATTGTGTAGTAAATTAAAAAGTGAACTGGCTGTAAAATTGTTTAAAAATCTTATGATGCATATTTGATATTTTCACGCGATGTTTTAATGTACAATACACAGAGAAATTTACACGAACCACTGGTTTTATTGTGAAGTTATAACGCAAAATCTGTTTATTAAATATTGTTGATAGCTGAGTGAATTTATCTAATTAGCTATGGTTTTACTCAAGTTTAGATATTTCTCAATTTCATGTTGTACTAATTTAAAATAGTAGTTATTTACATTACGTATATTAGGTACATTAAGTGCGGTAAGTTTTAAGCACAGCGCTTTATTTAAATCGAAGAAGAAAATAAGAAGACGTACGCATAATGTTACTGAGTGTAATTACTTCTCTGTTAAGGAGCTTCACTTGTGCCAAAACTATCGTGAAAAGGGAACCTTGCTATATTACAAACTGAGTTCTTGTTAGTACACCTACACTGTTCATATTTTATATATAGCTAGTTAAAAGATGACTCTAGAGTGCTAAGAAATTATATTTTTGAAATACTTAATGGTATTGTAGTAATAAATTAGTAAAAATAGTCAATTTGGCCGATTTTTTACAATTTTTTTTCGTCGGATGTTATTTAAATATCAATTTTATTGACATGACTGTAAAGCATTTTTCAAGAGCTATCATTTGATATGCCACAAAGGATATATGGCCATTTAAGCGCGCCATCCTGTATAGGATTTTATCAAATAAATATACCTGTTTCCCTGTTTTTAGAAATGCTCAAAATAAAACGAACTTGTTTTATCTGTCGAAAAATTTAGCAAGTACAGTACCAAATATTACAACATGTATAGCAACCAATTTACTGGCTACGGGCAAAATATATTGGTATTAAATTTAGGCTGTAAAAACTAATATAGTTGTGCGTAATTATAATAAAATATTATCGTCTATTGAACACCGATGAATAATTTATTAATTAAAATTTAATTGGGCCATTATAAATATGAAATATCAGCTATAAAATGGTTATTAAAACATAAACGAATGTAGATCATTTCCCAAAGCAATTTATATTTGATACCCAGGAACATGTGTGTAGTTTTAAATCATCGACCGTTGATTGTACCTGTCATTATCACGTTGTACACTATCGACTTTAATTAAATATTCCCCAGTTAAAATTCATTTGCTTTGTTCATTAATGACAACAATTGATGGCAGTAGAATAACCACTGGCAATATATACACATATTATAGTTATTTGTAAACATTTTATGGCTAATAATTAATTATTAATTATATTACACATGCATCCTGTATTTTTATTTAAAATTTTAAGGTTAAGTAGTATACATAATACAATAACTACTTCAAAGTTGGTAGCTTATATTAAAATGTGCTTTACGTAACCAAAAATAATTTCATTTTTATTGTACTTACCGTAAACCTTTTTTGTCGGTCATTATCTTCTTCAATAATATCAGTACACTTACGAGTATAAAGTTCACACAAAACAATATCTTCCAGTACTTTGCCAATAACAAAGTTATGTGTCAGTTTTGTTTAATAAGTAATAGGTAAGATGGCACTACTTACCTAGTAATAATTAATTAAATCGAGGAAGTCTAAGACGATTTAAGTTATTATGATGTAATAGTTCGTAAAATAGTTTAACATATTTAACTAGGCAAAAAAATATTAGATTTACTGCCGCGGCTAGAGTTTCATAGACGAGGCGCAGCCGAGGCTATGAATCTAGCTTAGGCAGCAAACCTGTATTTTTGCCATGTTAAACACATTATATTTTCGGCGATTGTTATTAATTAATATTAATTTAGTGATTATTTTAAATTATATTGATAGGTATCGCAATCAAATTATGTTGCTATATGCGTATGTTGACAGTTGCTATGAATATGCTATGAATATGTTGATGAATTTTATAAATGTCAAATTTGTTGATTCACCATAGTAATAATTACTTTTGCTGCCTAGGTTTTGTTTTACCATTTTTGCTGCCTAGGCAGCAAAAGTGACACTTTGCTGACTGTCAGCTGTCAAAAAATATCACTTTTAATGTCAATCGCCGAAAAAGATAAATTATTGTTATATTTACAAATTGTTTATATCAAGTATTTACATACAATCATGTTGATATAATAAACTCCGTTTTAAATTTAATTCAACTAAAAGCACCTTCTTGAGTTAATAAAAATAAATATTAGTAATACGTACTATTATAATATGTAGGTATATTTATAGTATAGTATATTATATATTATATATTATAGTATAAGTATAAGTATTTATGTACTAGAAAATGCAAAGAAAGTAAGCAAAAGTTATCAGAAATGTTAGTATCAAACTAGATTTTGTGTTATATTCAATTTATTCGTTATATTACTCTTATTTCACGTGTTTTATAAACAAAATTTGTATTAAATGTAAAATTCATTGTAAGATAACTTCGCGTATGATTTTCCTAAATGTTTTGGTAAATAAATAATTATTGTTTGTTTGTAAGACCTATGTTGAAATTAAAGCAAACTTTAATCATTCCTGTAATGATTTTCTCACGCTTAATGCATTTTATCCTTACAATAACTCACAGTATTGTCTGAAAGCTTTCTACCTGAAATACGCTTTGTCAAATGAAACAGTATCAAAACTTCTCTAATCCGCAGTTTAAACGATAAATTTCTAAATTAGAATGAAAGCTTCACCGGTTTCATTAATAACAGCATTATATTTTTGACATCAATTGATTAAATCACAGAAAAGTCATTAGTAACTTATCCAGCAGCAGCAGCAACGCATTTATTAGACTAACTTTCCTAAATAATCTGAATAATAAGTCAGGTTTGTCAGTTAAAGAAGAGCTTTTATTTTGTTACGTGAAAATAATTAATTTATCTTCATCTTCATTAAAGCCAAGGAAGAGACAAAATTTTTGATAATTATGATAATTTAAGCAGCAAAGGACGCCCAAGAGATAAAGACTAATTTCCTTCGGGTGCCAGTTAAATTTCTACTGTTTATAATTTTCATACTAAGGTAGTTGTAGTATAATATGAATAAAATTACGATTACCTTTATTACTAGCAGATGAAAATGTAATAAATATTTATTAAAATTTGAGTTTGTTATATCAGTACTATTAAAAATGTGAGCAAAAAGAGTATACAATATAAATAAAGCGAAATAAAGCTGTGATATTGAAAATTTCTCTGACTAAGAATTTGATCTTCTCACACCATACTACGTACCTGGAAGAAGCAACGGAGTGAGGTAAGTTGAGAGAGAAACAGACTTATGGCGTGTAGTATTTGGGAAGTCTCTCAAACTAATATAGAAAATAATAAGGAAATAATTAATAATTTAATTCACGTTTTTGGATAACATGGCTCTAGTTTTATTGATGATAGTAAGTTATGACAACGTTTCGGTCATGACTATGACCATCTTCAGGTCAATTAAATGATCCTAGAATAGATGTTGAAATTTAAAAAACACATTAGTAGAAGTGATAACTTCTACGAATCAATCAGAAGTGATTCGTTTTGAAATTATACTTGCTTAAACACAATAAACAATAAGTTTACTATATTCTCTCGGGGAAAAACTTTAAATTTCAGCTCAACCAAGGCATTTAAATTATTTTACACAATTTATCTTATAGAAAAAGTCCGAGGAATTCAATGCTGCAAACCGGAAGTCAATATCACTATTCGTTCAGAAATTATAGTTGATTGAACACAAAATTAAAAAATATACTTTAAAAAAATTCTATGTTAGCATTTCTGCTAAACTAGGGCCTCAAAAATTGTAAAAATTGTATTGTAGATAGAAAAAGCCCTGTGGAATCGAATGCTTGAAACCGGACGGCGATAATTTCATCCGTTGGAACAGTACAGCCGTTTTTTTGTGTATCACGATAAAACTAATGTCTTGATTTTATTCGTAAAAAGCGCACCGCTCTCCTCTGTAGGTTACCACTTTTTAGGTGACAAAATTACAGGAAATTACTAAACTTTATTTTAATAACTATTTTTATACTAAAATTATTTTTTTCGAAAAAATCCAGGAAAAACAGATTTTTTATATAATTAGCATAAAAAATATTGTTCAAACAATATAAATAAATCTGTCCCCGCTCCAAAAGGTTTCTGATTTGAATAATATATAAAATCAAAACTATTTTTAAAATAATCATCAAAATCGGAGCTGTTCTTGAGAACTTCCGAAGATTGCCTGTTTTACGTATTCATTGAGGCGACTAAAAGAAGAATATTGCAAATTGAACGGGTACAAGCTTAAAATCACTAAAACATGGAGTAACAAAATGTTTTCTTGCCGATGGATGAAAAGTACGAACAAAAATAGATGTAGATTGTTTGCTATAATTCGTTCCACATCTTCAAAAAATTATTCAAATGAAATCTCTGCTCAAAATCATATCTCTTCAAAAATTGACACATGCTTTCTGCGCCCCGGCGTAGATGAAGCTCGACCTCAGACTGACCTCTGCCCATCTTCCCCGCTGTTATCACGTCACAGCTGTCAGGTCACACTGATTGTGATTAATGATTGATATTTGTGCAGTCGCCACTAGCGCCGTCGCTGCCCAAGCTTGTTTATCAGGCTCTTATTACTGCTCTGATTTGCAACCACTTCAGGGCCTCTCTGATTGTTTGTTGTTTTTATTTAGAGATAATTATAAATGCTTGATTAATGACGGGGATTAAGTGGATTTTTATTAATTTGTGCTTGTTTTGGACAGTGGATAAAGAAGGGATGGTGAATTTATTGTGAGGGTAAAGGGATTTAGGTTGAATCTCTTGACGGGTTATAAATTGCACTGTCTGGAAATGTCACCATAAATATAAAAAATTAAATAAACGCTTTACTTAAATTTATTTTACAAATAAAAATGTTAGATTGGTATCGTTTTTAAATAAAGAAATATCAATACACCAGGAACATTTCAATGTTTAATTTAACCAAATTACTGCTAAACTGAAAACTTGGTTAGTTTATTATTTATAAGTTTACTAGATAAGTGTTGAGCCTGTTTTAGAAGTTCCTAGCCATTTCACAGAAATTCCCATCCGGGTTCCGTATTTTTTTCTCGTACCTATAGAAATATACGGCCCGACCGCTATATTTTTCTATTCGAGATTCATACTAGATTTGTCTACACATGCGCAGTTCAATCTGGAGTCAGTTTGGCCAACCTTTAAAATTTTGATATTTTGTTTTGATTTGTTCACGTTGACGTTTATGAGTTTTGCACTATAAATTCCATTATAAATTCTAACACCAAATCTTAAGGTGTCACTTGTCAGAATAAGAAAGATTATTATTTATTATTTTGAAATTTCCTTACCTTGGAATTCCGATTGTATACGAATAGTTTGGAAATAAAGTATGAAACTCGAACGAATCTCGAATGGAAATCAAACGAGAAATCTAGCATGAATCTAGACGAAAAAAGTATAATGTAAAACATGCTTTAGTACACAAACTCTGAACTAGCTGAGCTCATCGAAATTCTTAGGATCAAACAGAAAGATATTAATGTTGTTGATCTCTGGGTTTGTTTATTCAAATTATGAAACTATCTATGTATTCCAGGAGCAAACAGTTTTCTTTAATTTAAAAAAGTGTCCGGCTAAAAAAATGACTACTTCTTTTACAATCAGCTTGATTCTGGTGACATAGGTACATAATACGATTTGGTTACGAGAATAACGAAATCGCAAAATTTACAATTTGCATGTCATATTTACAATATCTTATTCTTTTTTACAATAATTGTACCGAAAACCATGTACATCAGAACATATTTTTTAAATTTTCTTGTTTTTGATACAATAATCGTATATACGAGTAGTTCACAATATTGTTTCGTACTATACAAGTGTCACTAGATTCAGGCTAAATGGCATAAAAATTGAAATTATTGCAAAAAATGAGTTATTTTGCTGAACAACATTTTTGCGTTAAGGCAACGATTAATAAACTAGGAAATAGTAGACACATTTAAGTTATTGATTATTTCCGAAACGAAATATTTTGTATTTGTACAAGAAATGCTATTATAGTAGGTATTTCACAACCAATATTTCATATTTGCAGCATTTGTTGCATGTTTCAGGAAAAACTTGACAGCTTTTTGACAGTAACATTACAAGAACTTTTGTATATTTCCACTTCGGAAAGTTTTAAAGGTCAGGATTTTCATTTGTATTAAATAACTAACTTTATATGACATTTAGTTGAGATCTGTCCTCGTACATTCAAATTTATAACAAATACTTCAAAATGTAGGAACGTTATATCATGGAAAATTGCAAGACGTACCGAACCATTTTAAATAATATCCTTCATTTCTTGAAACTGCATGAAGACAAATGCAGTATAGTTATAAAATAGAAAAATAGAATGAGAATGGAATATCTATGTCGACTTTAATTTGATTTCTCATCCTAAAATATTCTTTCAGCATCATTTGGCTCGCAAATCAAACTTATCAAATTCATTCGATAATACATAGAATCTGCATCATAAGAAATCGACAAATCCTAAGAACAGTCTGACACACAAAAGGATTTATCTAAATGCATTCAGAATTCAGCGATTCTGCTACAATCGAAATCAGGTTAAGATGTCATCCGGCATTCTGCCATCCTCCATTCCAGTTGATCGAAAGTCCTGCGTCTTCCATATGTTTCCAAGTTGGGTTCCTTTGATAGATTTCCAGGAACTCTGGAGGAAAATTCAGCCACGTACACTTGACCAGAGTGAAATTCAAACTTACGCACAGAAATTTAATCCTTATGGAAAGGGAGTTTAAAGACTTGATCGATGGGAAAGCTACGTACTATTCGATACGGTCAAACGGATTTTATGATGATGGCTGTTGAGTGTAACAGCTTTCTTTTATGTGGTTCGCGTTAGATATACAAGAAGGGTTTTGCTACCGCGGATAGGGATATCTTCTCTAAGGGATTCTATAACTTTATGTAACGTAATATTGAAATATTTTATCTGGTGGTAACTATCTATCGATGAAAGTTTTCTTTGATGATAAGAAATGCTTTGTAAACTAGATACCGCGGTTTACTGTTCGATAATTTCTTTTATATTTGGTTTTATGTGGCGCCCACTTCAGACATATTAAAATGTGTTCCCAGTTTAACCAGTGAGATCATTTCAGTGACATTAAAACAATGTTTTTTGTTATTTACCTGTTTTCTCTCTCAAATTCTTAAATATTTTTTACCTCTCGCCTTATATTCTATAAAGGGAGGTATTGTGACGTGACAAAATTTTCGAGTGTGAGTTTTTAGTGAATAAGCACGTTTTAGGGTTTCTAGAATACAAATTTAACTTTTTCTAAATGATGGCTATTACTAATGTAAAATTTCAGATTATTAATTTGAGCAATATAGCCAGAATCGTAAGTTCTGATTCTATTGCAGCAAAATTGCAGTCAACAAGTGTAGCGCCTTAAAAATAAATACTAGAGCTGCTTCAAGTAGCAAATAAAATACTCGTACAAATGTTATGACAATGTCAAATTCATTGTCATTTCAAAAGCATTAGTTTCCATCTCAATACTTTTAAGACTCATTAAAATTCTTTCAGTAAAACTGTAACTCTTTGTTCTTCGTATTTGTTTATTTAATATTAAACTTCCCATTACAAAGAAGACATTATATTTAACACAACAGCACAAGCGGATTGAAACACAATTACACTGTAACGAAAAGCAGAATCCTTTAGTAATACCAGACCTTAGTTCACCAACGTCCAAGACAAAGGGCAGTGATATTAGATTGCAACGGCGTAATATGCATGCATATTGTTGTGTGAAATAGTATCTCTTGGTGCTCCGTAGTTGCAAGATTACAGATTGCAGATGAAGTATAAAGACGTCATAATTAATGGTGTTAAGCACCACTCGTACAACATGAGATGCCGTGTAATATCAAGCACAGGTGCTACACGCTTGTTTGTGAAACTGTGATATTGTAGTTTGTTATTTTTGGTTGGAGTTGCGAATGGTAGATATTATTCGAGTTTTATGTGATATTGACAAAAATATTGTGGTAAATAATTCACATTATTTTATTTAAATAACCAATTGTCACCTTTATGAAGACTGATTGAAATCTAAACGTTGGAATTTTATTGGATTTTAATAAATTGATTGCTTCTGTGAAAAAAAAATTCATTTTAATTTACATCCAGTAGAAAAATTATAAATACATACATATACATTTATCATATGCCTAGAGTTAACAGGCGTATACGTACTCTTTTGCGTAAAAATTATTATTGTTATTTTTGTAAGTAGGTATAGATACCTACATTAACATCATTATTAAATTTACTTATTTCTTTTATATTTAGTGCAGTTATTTACTACGCGTTCCAAAATAAATATTCAATCGAACGTATTTTTTTTCATATGCAATCTGATTACCAAATCCTGCTTTTTAAATTAATTGTGAATAATTGATATACGAGTAAGTACTCGGTTTCCCAAAGGTCCCGAGACGGAGCTACAAGTTTTGAAATAGTGAAGAAAAAAAATTTAAAACTAAAGCGTTTGGGTCATACCGAGACCGAGGAAGGTCGACAATTTGAACATTTGTTATAAAAATCGTAATAAACGTGCGAAAAACATTAATATTAATTAAAATAAATTCTTGAAAGAATTAGGATATCGGGTTTTGGTTTATGGACATGTGTTTCTTTTGTCATTACCTTTAAAATAAGGTGAAACTCGACAGCGGTTGCTATTTAAAAATGTTGGGGGTGGTCATTCCTAAAAAAACTCAACTTTGCATAGAAATTCTAAACTATTTAAGAATGTAGTCTTTAAGACTCTTTAGTGATACCCAAATATTCAATTTTTTTCTTTACGTTCAAAACTTTTGGGAAATCCTGTAGATGCATAAATATGTTATACCTTGTGTGCGGATACCAGTCGTCAAACAAATTCATAGTTGTTAGCAGAGAGTACACCACAGGAGAGATTTTTGTGCTGTTTAACTGGCATATGTATCTGACTGAATTCGAGCTTAATTGTCAGGTAAGAGCAGTGCAACTTGTTATAAATTAACAAGCAAATTATTTTTTTTTTTTCAAAGATATTGAAAGGCGACTAAAGTAAATATGAAAGAAAATGAATAATTGTATTTTTATTGCTTAATAATGAAGAAAAAGTTTGTTTAACATTAATATTAAAGTTTTTCAACTGACTAGGTAGTGGAAGTAATAATTATAAACATAATTCATAATATTTTGATTGTCTACAACTGTCAATTTGCCATAAAATGTCGATTTTTTTATAATGGATATTGCGGTATTGAAAATACACAAACAATATTGCACTATGACATATTATTACGTTTATAAAAGTGAATAATTTATATCATATGAAGATATGAGCAATAATAATGAAGTGTAAGTATATGAATAGGAAACATTTGCAAGATTATTATAATAATAAAGTAAATAACGTCAGTTTATAAAATAATCCGTCAACTGTTCATTTTTTCAACACATTTTAGTTAAGTTATTATGTTGTATACGGATTTAACAATTGAGAAAGTTTATTTGTAAAAAAGGTTAACAAAGCGTTATCGTACCGCAACGTTCAACCCTCGATAACACCGCAAATTAATCGCGCAATCTCGAGAAATTCTCTTTATCGTAACTGTTTCGCACCGCCGTCTTCGATTGCCGATTGGCGATGGAAAGACAAATTGCCCAGAAGTATATAGTTCAATTTGTAGTTGTGTTCCATTTTGATATTTACCTAACAAGAACGCTTGCAAGAAAAATAATTTTCTCTTTTCTTTATGAGTGTGCTTGAAGCAAAGACTACTTTAATAAGAATCTTATTAAATTTAGACTTCACAAAGTTGAAGTACCACAGGATAAAACTTAGCTAAATAAAAAAGAAAGATAGCGGACAAGCATCACAGGAAACTTTTGTTTTCTAGTTGCTAAGACGAAAACAAAGAGTAAGAATTTTTATTATATTTGCAGAATCTGTAGAGAAAAATCAGAGAGTAGTTAAAATTAATTTTTGAATTTAATGAAACGCAAATTGTTAAGGAATTAGTCTGGATTTAAAGCTTTTTGACAATTTAATTTATTAAAATTGAATTGTAATATTCATATCTTTGATTAAATTTTGGTGTCCTTGTAAGCTTTTTTATTAGTATGAAATTTTTTATTATTAGATATTTAATCTGGAATGTAATGACAATATTAATAAAAAGGTACCTAAGTATCGCGTATTGATATATCACTACTTTCATAATAAACAAATTATAGTCCAGAACAATATAATTTTATGATATTTTAAATGTAGATAGTAATAATAATAATAATAATTTATTTATTTATTTCCGTTGATAAAAATACATTTGTATGGAACATGTCGAAAAGAACATATAAATAAATAGGTAGGTACATAATACACATTTTAACAAAGTTATACATCTAGTAGAAAGAAAATAGATGTGAAGTTAACAATTATTAAATGGCGTTACTTTTTTGATGTGATAAAACATAATTTAATTCATCTAGTAAATAACTGCTTAATCTAGTCAGTCATGTCTCTTAAATCATGTTTTATCACATCAAAAAAGTAATGCCATTTTATATTGTTATAGACTTTTGCTGAACCTAGATGTGTTATTTTGTACTGTTTGTTTATTTTATTGTGACTTGACGCAACTAACAAATTTTGTTAAGTTTACTATTATTTTTATACAAGAATTACTAACTAATTTTAGTATTTTTTACAATTGTATTAATTTTGTGTTTCCCTAGTCGTCCTGAAGAAGTCAATAGTGTTGGCGAAACGTCGGCTCTTGTTTGAATAAACAATAACTTGACTGCAGTCCTGAATAATTTCTTCCTTTTATACATCCAAACGAGTCGATCAAAAACTTCATTTTCATCTTAAAATAATAATAATTTTCCCCGATATTTATACCTTATGTGGAATACAAATATTTAAAAATTATTAATAAATTAAATCAACATTAATTTATTTCATAGCGTAAGGAATGGAATTTCCATTAATTAATTAACGAAATAATCATAACTTACTTTATGTACCACATATAACGAGATATACGGTTATTTATTAATTTATTTTTCGTATTCGTTCTTACAGTTTTAATTATTTTAATCAAAGTAACACAAAATACCCTTGTGTGCTTAATAAAATTAATATCCGTATCCCTGCAAATTACTGTGAGCCCAAACTCTTCAGAAAAGAGCAAATTTAGATTTCAATACGACTGGCAATACGAATACGAACCGACAATCCAACACGGGTAGGCATAATAAATAACAAGCAAGACTAGCAACAGCAACCGCTCAAAGAAGAATACCCCGGGCTGCTTTCCTGCTAATTAAAGGTACATTTCCACCCGCGTCGCCCTGTGCCCTTGAACAAAGAGAGATAACCGCCTATAGGTGTCGGCGTATTTCGTCCTGGAGATTTCGTACGTGTGAGTGCGTCCAAGGACAATATGGAACAATGGAATTTTGCTTTCACTTTTTGTTTTACCATTCCACTGTGAAAGCTGCTCCTTAGGTTATAGAGAATTATCCGTTTTATTTGTTCGATTAAACAGTCAATACAGAAAATTAAACCACTGAAATCAGTTTACTTATTTCAGACTTTAGGTTCACCTGAATAATCCATTCTAATGGAATGGATTTGGCATCACATTGACATTGCATCACATACAGAGCTGGGCAAGATACTTGGAAAAATTATCTTAAGCTACTGAATAGCTAAGCTACAAGCTACTAAAGTAGCTTTTAAAGAATATCAAGCTACTTTTTATAGCTACTTCCCTATATTATTATGCACGATCAAAATTGAAATTTCCATTCATTTATGAGTTCACGATATTCGAGAGCATTGTTGTGTATGAAATGTAATATTAAAGTATTAAATTGGTTTGCAGTTACCCAATACCCTGATGTCACATTTATCAGCCATTTAAAAACTATCGAATTGTATATTGTATCCATTTATTACTTAAAACAAGTAAAATCACAATATCCAGAATATATAATACATACAGGATTATACTTGTTTATAATTTAAGGTATTTACAGGAAGCTTTATGCTAAGTTTTCGGAAGCTAAGATACTTTTTTAGTAGCTAAGATACTTTTTTAGTTGCTAAGATACTTTTTAGTAGCTAAGCTAGTTTCTTAATAGCTTAGCTACTTCATCATCCAAAAGCTACCGCTACTTTTTTTAAATGTAAGCTAGGTATACCAGCTAAAAACTTCAAATTTTAAAAAGTAGCTAAGCTACAGCTACTTTAAGGTAAAAAGTCGCTAAGCTAGCAGCTTAGCTTTGGTCACATTAAAGAGAAAACTTCAAACTTTTTAGAACTCGAAGACGAAATGCAACCGAGTTCTGGCACTAATATTTACCATTTTCGGTGCATTTTCAAGTGGTGCGTTTCTTCTTTCCTCGAGTATATTAAGTCATGAATTTATTTGCAAATATGTAAAACATTATTTATTTAGAGTTATCAATGCAGTTACTTTTCATTAATTTACAATTTCCCTAATTCTGTCATATAATCCTGGAACAAAATCTCACGCACAAATCTATACACAACCTTTCACACCCTTTCTGTCAAAGGAAAGTAACCACCTATTATCGTAACGAGCCCACTAATGGAAATTTCACTTCCTTCATTTGGTTATAATGTTCCGGTCGCATGTATCCAAATTATCTATCATAGATGTTCCCGTATTCCATTCACAACATGACCAATGCTAAGAGAACTGCGGATATTTTTTTAGTCGATGCTGTTTAATTGGAAAATGAGGTAGAAGCGCGTTCATTACGCTATAGTAAAGGAAGTAATTTTGGGAATAGCACTGCATGGTTTCACCATTAATGGAGCAAGTATCAATGTAGGACAAGGTTACTACTATAGAGTGGGAATAATCGAATAATTCGGTATTTTTAAATAACACATGATTTTAAAAAATTAAGCTAGGTACATTCTACATTTTCTGCATTGCTGCAAAAAGGATGACATTATGATACATTGGTATATTGATACCTTGCACAATTGTGTATAATCTGTATTTAAAACGATCTTTGAAAAATAAAAAAATATTTAATTTATAAAGGATCAAATTCAGGACTTTTCTATAAGCTGTAGCTGAAGAAACACGGAAATTTCGAAATTTCTTACAAAATAATTGGCACATATGCGGTTGCTTTTGGTTTCATTTATTTTAAACAATAGTTTATTTTATACAAGACTTAATTATATTTTATCAAGAAAGAAGAGTGTTGATTCACAAGCAACGAAGGAGCTAGTGAATTATTTTTCTCGAGTCGATAATAAAAAATTTTCGTCCAGTATAATATTTTATTTTTTTCTATAGCTGATGTTCAAGAAAAAATATAAGAAAACCAATATTAAATTAAATTAATATTAAAGCGCAATAATTTTTCAATTTGTTTGTAATGGAAAGAATAGTTAATCGAAGTGCAGTCAAAATATTGATTATTTGTCTACCAATTCCAACGTAGTGGGTAGTACGTAGTAAATTCCAAGTAGTCGATTAACTACTTCTTTTGTTTGTAATGTGTTTCATTCTACTTTTTTCATAGAGTGGATGCAGAAAAATTGCACCACCCTGGTTAAAATGCCAGATAAAATGGTAGTTAATACAGATAAAGTTTTAATGAGAATTTATCGTAACTTATGTGCACACGCCGAATTTTATCCGCCATGCACAAAGTTGTAATAAAAACTTTATGAGAATTTATGGGATTCTATGAGCCGTAATATTTCTATTGTCATTTTATACGCAATGTGGTAATATATTCTATTGGGTTTTAATCTGGATCAATTCGGAACATATTTTATCTGCAATAATTGTAAATTTACGATAAAATTCTTAACGGATTTTATATGCTTCTATGAGAAATGTAATCTATTCGGTTCTATACGCAGAATGGCAATTAATTTTCTATAAGAATTAATACGCAAATACACAATTCGTTATTTTTATACGGTTTTATAGTAATTTCGCTATTAACTTTTAATTGGATTTTATCCGTTTCTATGTGACACACATTCTATTTGATTCTATGAGCAAAGTGGCATACTATTTTCTATGAGAATTTATACGCATTACACACTTTGTGATTTCTATACGGTTTTATAGTAATTTCGCTATTAACTTTTAATTGGATTTTATCCGTTTCTATGTGACACACATTCTATATGATCCTATGAGCAATGTGGCATGCTATTTTCTATGAGAATTTATACGCATTACACACTTTGTGATTTCTATACGGTTTTATAGTAATTTCGCTATTAACTTTTAATTGGATTTTATCCGTTTCTATGAGAATTTATGGGATTCTATGAGCCGTAATATTTCTATTGTCATTTTATACGCAATGTGGTAATATATTCTATTGGGTTTTAATCTGGATCAATTCGGAACATATTTTATCTGCAATAATTGTAAATTTACGATAAAATTCTTAACGGATTTTATATGCTTCTATGAGAAATGTAATCTATTCGGTTCTATACGCAGAATGGCAATTAATTTTCTATAAGAATTAATACGCAAATACACAATTCGTTATTTTTATACGGTTTTATAGTAATTTCGCTATTAACTTTTAATTGGATTTTATCCGTTTCTATGTGACACACATTCTATTTGATTCTATGAGCAAAGTGGCATACTATTTTCTATGAGAATTTATACGCATTACACACTTTGTGATTTCTATACGGTTTTATAGTAATTTCGCTATTAACTTTTAATTGGATTTTATCCGTTTCTATGTGACACACATTCTATATGATCCTATGAGCAAAGTGGCATGCTATTTTCTATGAGAATTTATACGCATTACACACTCTGTGATTTCTATACGGTTTTATAGTAATTTAGCTATTAACTTTTAATTGGATTTTATCCGTTTCTATGTGACACACATTCTATTTGGTCCTATGAGCAAAGTGGGATACTAATTTTTATGAGAATTTATACGCATTACACACATTGTGATTTCTATACGGTTTTATAGTAATTTCGCTATTAACTTTTAATTGGATTTTATCCGTTTCTATGTGACACACATTCTATTTGATTCTATGAGCAAAGTGGCATACTATTTTCTATGAGAATTTATACGCATTACACACTTTGTGATTTCTATACGGTTTTATAGTAATTTCGCTATTAAATTTTAATAGGATTTTATCCGTTTCTATGTGACACACATTCTATATGATCCTATGAGCAAAGTGGCATGCTATTTTCTATGAGAATTAATGCGCATTACACACTTTGTGATTTCTATACGGTTTTATAGTAATTTCGCTATCAACTTTTAATTGGATTTTATCCGTTTCTATGTGACACACATTCTATTTGGTCCTATGAGCAAAGTGGGATACTAATTTTTATTAGAATTTATACGCATTACACACATTGTGATTTCTATACGGTTTTATAGTAATTTCGCTATTAACTTTTAATTGGATTTTATCCGTTTCTATGTGACACATTCTATTTGATTCTATGAGCAAATTGGCATACTATTTTCTATGAGAATTTATACGCATTACACATTTTGTGATTTCTATACGGTTTTATAGTAATTTCGCTATTAACTTTTAATTGGATTTTATCCGTTTCTATGTGACACACATTCTATATGATCCTATGAGCAAAGTGGCATGCTATTTTCTATGAGAATTTATACGCATTACACACTTTGTGATTTCTATACGGTTTTATAGTAATTTCGCTATTAACTTTTAATTGGATTTTATCCGTTTCTATGTGACACATTCTATATACGGTTTTATAGTAATTTCGCTATTAACTTTTAATTGGATTTTATCCGTTTCTATGTGACACACATTCTATATGATCCTATGAGCAAAGTGGCATGCTATTTTCTATGAGAATTTATACGCATTACACACTTTGTGATTTCTATACGGTTTTATAGTAATTTCGCTATTAACTTTTAATTGGATTTTATCCGTTTCTATGTGACACACATTCTATTTGATTCTATGAGCAAATTGGCATACTATTTTCTATGAGAATTTATACGCTACACACTTTGTGATTTCTATACGGTTTTATACTAATTTCGCTATTAACTTTTAATTGGATTTTATCCGTTTCTATGTGACACACATTCTATTTGATCCTATGAGCAAAGTGGCATGCAATTTAGTAAATTAGTATCCCACTTTGCTCATAGGATCAAATAGAATGTGTATCACAAAGAAACGAATAAAATCCAATTAAAAGTTAATAGCGAAATTACTGTAAAGCCGTATAGGAATCACAAAATGTGTAATGCGTATAAATTCTCATAAAAATTAGTATCCCACTTTGCTCATAGGACCAAATAGAATGTGTGTCACATAGAAACGGATAAAATCCAATTAAAAGTTAATAGCGAAATTACTATAAAACCGTATAGAAATCACAGAGTGTGTAATGCGTATAAATTCTCATAGAAAATAGCATGCCACTTTGCTCATAGGATCATATAGAATGTGTTTCACATAGAAACGGATAAAATCCAATTAAAAGTTGATAGCGAAATTACTATAAAACCGTATAGAAATCACAATGTGTGTAATGCGTATAAATTCTCATAAAAATTAGTATCCCACTTTGCTCATAGGACCAAATAGAATGTGTGTCACATAGAAACGGATAAAATCCAATTAAAAGTTGATAGCGAAATTACTATAAAACCGTATAGAAATCACAAAGTGTGTAATGCGTATAAATTCTCATAGAAAATAGCACGCCACTTTGCTCATAGGATCATATAGAATGTGTGTCATATAGATACGGATAAAATCCAATTAAAAGTTAATAGCGAAATTACTATAAAACCGTATAGAAATCACAAAGTGTGTAATGCGTATAAATTCTCATAGAAAATAGTATCCCACTTTGCTCATAGGATCAAATAGAATGTGTATCACATAGAAACGGATAAAATCCAATTAAAAGTTAATAGCGAAGTTACTATAAAACCGTATAGGAATCACTAAGTGTCTAATTTTCGAAGTGCTTACTTCTCCGCTATTTTTACCTGTGGCTTCTAACTTATACCTTCTACCGATATTCGTATAGAAATAGATAGACTGTAACCAGCAATGAATGGTAAAATACATATTAAGTACCATAGATTCCAATAAAATCCGTTCTACTTGTGTACCATTATATCCTCTACAAACGGATAGACTTTCATTCTTATATGCGGATAAAAACCAATAAAATAAATTACTGGATTTCCAGCAGTTTATGGTAAAATGCGCGTTCCAATACACATATTAAATACCATAGATTCCTATAAAATCCGTTCGACCTGTGTACCATTATATCTCATACGAGCGGATAGACTTACATTCATAAATGCGGATAAAAACCAATAAAATATATCTGGATTTCCAGCAGTTTATGGTAAAAGAGGTGTTTCAATACACATATTGATTACCATAGAATCGTATAAAATCCGTTCGACCTGTGTACCATTATATCTCATACGAACGGATAGACTTACATTCGTAAATGCGGATAAAAACCAATAAAATATATATCTGGATTTCCAGCAGTTTATGGTAAAAGAGGTGTTTCAATACACATATTGATTACCATAGAATCGTATAAAATCCGTTCTACCTGTGTACCATTAAAACTCATAAGATCGAATAGACTTACATTCGTATATGCGGATAAAAACCAATAAAATATATATCTGGATTTCCAGCAGTTTATGGTAAAAGAGGTGTTTCAATACACATATTGATTACCATAGAACCGTATAATTTTTTTTATGTGTTTCTATGTGGCATTCTAACCAGGGCAGTATCTCACAGGTATTTTAAAGTGTTTATAATATATTGTAACAGATTGTTTTATCCCTGTAATCAAATAATTTTCAGCACTGATGAAAGTTAAAAATACAACCGAAACGTTTGCATACAGATGAGTTAAATAAGAAAAGATTGTTTATTATTATCCAAATTTCGTCTACTTCTTTACCGTTACCGTTAATATTTTTTGTAATTCATAGGTGATTTAACAATAAATAATAGTTTATTAGTTCCTTGCTTTTAATTATGGCTCACTGACTTCGGTTTTGGCGTCAAAATTCTTATGCTCAAATAGCGTGCGTACGATACCTCTCTTAAGCCTGTTTTACATTATACCTTTTTCGTCTAGATTCTAGTTCGAGATTCATCCGAGAATTTCGTAGCCAGTTCTAGTATAATGTAAATCAGAAATTCCCATCCGAGTTCCGTTCGATTTCCATACTTTTTTCTAGTATAGAAATATACCCCGGCTCTATTTTTCTATTCGAGATTCATACTAGATTTGTCTATGCATATGCAGTTCAATCTGGAGTTTGACCAACCTTTAAAAGATTTGATATTTTGTTTTGATTTGTTCACGTTGACGTTTATGAGTTTTGCCAGTTGTGTTAATATTTTTTCCATTATAAATTCTAACCTCAAATCTTAAGTTGTCACATGTCAGAATAAGTAAGAATATTATTTATTATTTTGCAGTTGCCTAACTTGAACCATTTCGGAAAAAATCTAAGAATTCCGATTGTATACGAATAGTTTGGAAATAAAATATGAGACTCGAACGAATCTCGGATGGAAATCAAACGAGAAATATAGCATAAATCTAGACGAAAAAAGTATAATGTAAAACAGGCTTTATATTATACCGTGATAAAAACCCCATCACATTTATTTATTGGTGAGCCTTTAAATATATTTGCAAGATAAATGAAACGATTTATTTAAGAATACTCGTGGCCTAACTAAAATAAATGTAAAAACCAGCTGAAGAAACAAGGGTGGACAGATTGACAGCCATTCCTTTCCAAACCCACAAAGAACCAATCTAACCCTCAACCATTTCCTGCTGTCTTGTCTCAAAAAGCAAAACTCAGCTATTAGCAAACAACTATCTAACTAGCATCTAGCGCACTGCAGTACAATCGCGCATTTTTCATGCCCACGTCGCTATCAGATCCCTGCTGGCGAATGGAGCGGAACCGTGGATCGTCTTCCGGTGATTCCGCGTCGTTACACCGGCCGATGGAGTGTGATGTTTCCTATCGCTAATCGCTGTGCCCCCGCCACATCCTCTGCGCGGGGAATTGTGCCAATCCTCCACAAAGCTTTGCATTATTGATAACATTCCGCCAACGTCAAGAGAGAGATATTGGTTGGGTGCGGATACGAAATGTAAAATTATGATCAATTCGAATGTTGTTATTTGGGAGCTTGTTTGGAGTGTAATGTTGCAGATTTGAATTTATTTTTATTAACACTTGACGACCCGATGAAAAGTGGTGCATATTTTTTGCACGCGTACCGAAACAGAACAGGAACGAAAATCGGAACGAACAGCAGCTTTTTTAGTGAACCTGGACCTAAACCATAACCAATCTATGAACCGGTTCAGAATAGGAATTTACTTTAAAAATGCCCCAAACTTCGAAAAAACTGCAACAAAAGCTGTCTCGACGGAATTCAATACAGAAAAATGTGCTTTTTAACATATCAAAAGTTTCCGAAAATCACCGCACCGCACCGTAGTTTGGCTTTTTTAAGTTTTTAATATTTTAAAAATATTGAAATATTTAAATTATCTCTTGAAGAAAATGTTTAAACCTTGACTAAACCAAAAATGTACTACAAAAAATGCATGTAATAAAAGATAATTTGAATACTGAAAACCGGAAGTTAATATCTGAATCCATCCCGAAATAACAGCTGAATAAACACAAAAATTACTAAATTTTATCTATATTTACTTTAAGAAAATTCCCAATTTGTGGCTAATTCAAAACCTCAAAAATTATAAAAAATGGGTATACAAATCATATGCTAAAATATGGCAGTCATTATTGTGTTAAGAGATAATATTACCACTTGATTTAAATAATTGAAAATTTCCTAAACGCATTTTTATAATTTTTTCGAAAACTAGTTAACTGACATGTATCATTTTTATAGAGAATTTTGTGCTCTATAACGTCATATAAATATTTTTTTCGTAATGATAAGCTAAAGATAAGTTAAACTTAAAAAAGTAAAACTAGCGGTCATGTAAAAAAAAATTAAATGGCTTCCGGTACGGTGATTTCCGGAAACTTTTGATATACTAAAAAGCACATTTTTCTGTATTGGATTCCGTCGAGAAAGCTTTTGTTGCAGTTTTTAAAAGTGAAATTATAAATTTCCTAGACTAAATCCAAAACTGGAAATAATATTTTAATTAATTTATTGTTATTTAATTAATCATTGAAATGAAACAGGAACTGGAATCTCTTAATTGAAAACCAGTTACTGATTCAGTTCAAGAAGACTAAATTAAATATTGCTCAGTTAATTAGTAAGGCCTGCCGAATTGTTAGTTTTTAAAATTTTGTAAAACTTCAGCTATTCAATTTGAATTTCATTTATTCTAATTGAACACTGCTTCACGTTGTATTGTATACACCGGCATATTTTTCAAATAATTTAACGATTCTATTTTGATTTCCTCTTCAATTTCCATTTCAATCGCTCTATGAGCGCTGAACGTACTTTAAATATTGACAACAAAAATGAAGTTTTATTAATTGATTTCTTCCCTCCGTTAATGTAGGCAGTAAAACTTCCAATAAATCCCGAATACAGAATTTGACTTTCATGTAATATATTAAAATTTATTAGCAAATTATACAATTCGCGAACATGACAAATTTACGAATTATCTTCAAGTGTACAGAGTGCCTCTTTGTAGCTATAAGTCACTTCATACCGCATCTGAAATTTAAATTGTTAGCTATAAATTCAAGCGGTTTTTTGCCGGTTCAGCTTGTAACAATCATTACCATAATTAAGTAAGGTTTAACAGGCCATCCAGCGCAGAAGAACGGCGAATGTTCGCGGAATGTTACCTGATGTAAGTTGGGTTAAGTACCATTAAACTTGGCGAGATGGTGACGACATCTGTGACCCTTTGGGTCCTTTTCAAACCTGCCCATCTACTTAATAGCTTTCTTGGCGAGAAATGGGGCTTTTACTCCCAGAACGCTAGAGAAAGCAATTGAAATTTTGCGGACAACTAATGTAATTTTTCGTGCAATTGCTTCTGAATTTGAATGCCTCATTTACGAGATTTCATGGTTAGTGTAGCACGTGAAATGTTTGGATTTAGTTACATTTTATTAAACAAGTGGTTTTTAAAAAAACCTTGGATAATGAGATGACATAGAAACGTTATCTTACAGATAATAATACATATTTTTGTTAAAAAATAGTTATTTGTATGCCTAGGCTGCCAAATGTCGAAATTTTTGGCCGAGGTTTAAAAATTAACTAAACACTAAATACATTTCACATATAATAAGATACACACATTTTATTTTTTATAACAACTGTCAAAAATCTTTGACATTGACATACACAATTTAATAAATTCTACTTCGCAGCCGTTACTAATAACTACGGCCGCAAAACAATATCATTTTGAGTACCACTGGTTGTCACATTTAAATACAAAAAAGTTAAATAATAGTTATGCAGTATTTATTAGCGTAATTACATTTGCTTGGTCCCATTTTTTAATTTGTGAATTTCAATAAAATTCTTTTTGATTCATGATCAGCGCGTCCAATACTATACACCCTTAAATTTTGTTACACAGGTTGGGTTACACTCTGTATAAAGATAATATAATACTAATCAAAGAAATTTGAAAATTTTAATGATAAGTATATGAATTTGATATATTCTTATGATATGAAAATTGTACTTCAAGTGTGTTATTTACAAGTTCATTTTATTTTGCTTTCATTTTACTGCCTTGCTTTACTTCTCAAATTTGTGTAAGTATATGAATGTGAATGTGTCGTGTCTCACTAAATAATTTTGTAGACCGGTAACTACAACGTAAAAATGTTGCTGATTTGTTGTTTTTCTTTGTCGCTTATTAAAAAGTTCAAAACTGCTGAGTGAAAACAAGCGAGATAACTAGTGCTTATAAAGCAATTTTTCACGAAAAACTTTTAATCTGCCACTCCTAGTTTGCTTCGGCAACATCAGTAATTAATAATCCATACTTTTTCATGCAACAAACTATTAATCATATCAATCCATTTATGTGTAGGTCCGTCACGCCATTTCACACCTTCAGTCTCACCTATGGTAATTAATTTGTTGACTAATCATTTGTTTTATATGAATGAAGCCCAATTAGTTCATGGATATTAAATTTCACCGAGTCATTAAATCTAAGGGCTTTTACATTACACAGATCTGGTGGTGTTTCTGCATAAACACAACCGACACAGTAGCGCATTAATTACAGAAAAGCTTTTCTCAACCAACCACGGTCAAAGAAGATTAGGTTTATCAACTAATAAGATTTTGCCGGTCAACGCCATACCCTCCGTTGGGCGGCGCTGGTGTATCACTGGAGGTAGCTCTATACAGAGCGAACTGGCCATATAAGCGTCCGGTGCAATCACCAGGCCTGATAGTCTCAATCCGTCCCTGGTCTATATAGAGTTTAAATGAACAACATAAATATTTTAAAAGGTAAAACAGGATCATTACTAATCATCAGAATTGACACATCAACAACTTATTTACACGCGCACTATGTAACCCTACCTCCAATAATACAGCAGAGACATCTATTTAAAGGTAAAGGTACTCATCCTGACCGCATAGAAACAGTGTAAACGGATAGGGACTCGTACAACCTAATCTTCTTTGACCGTTGTACCAGCCTACCGATATCAGTTCTGTAACTTTATTGTTACTGCCAACAGTGGCAACAATATTTTTCTTCCATAACCTAGTAACTAAACGCTTCTAAACGAAATGAAACGCGGGAAACCTCCATGGAAACGTAACATTTAATAAAATGAAAATTAAAATGGTTGGCAACGACAATACTAAGAAAATATCCCTCGAATTTCCTAAAATATTGTAGAAAAATAGAACACATTCTATTCCGTCAATAAATTCATCAATTTATTGGCGAAGAAAAAATTGACGAAATGTTTTGTATCACCTACACACAACAATAAATTGAAAACAAAACTGGTCAATTTATTGATGAATAAATTAGATCGTGTAAAACAGGCATTACTCGAAACAATATGAATTTTTGAAAGGCAAACGTGTTCAATCCATATTTATTGCATACCATTAGACAATGCAAGTAGGTACTACAAAGATAAATATATACGTCGTTTGTGGATTTATTAATTCATGATACAGATGACCTATTTTAGTCTTTTTTCTACTCACAAACTATATAGGTAAGGTACTCGTGTAATTTTCTTGTGTTTTGAGTTTAACTCTTAAATAAATTATACTTTTGATGGTAAATAAAAATGAAAACTATAAATTAAACAATATAAATTGACAGTTAATTTCCCTTGTTAATTATTCTGTTACGAAACTTTTGCATATTAAACCGATAACTTATCTCGTTAGCAAATATAAACATGTTAAAAGTTGTAAAGATATTTTGCATATGATTTATAGTTTAATTCGTAACCCGAAGTTATATTACATTTTAATTTTATAGCAAGATTTGAACCCAAACGCACGATCGCACGAGAAATAGTAATACTATGCGGCGCTTACTACAAAACTAAAATAATACACAAACTTTGCAAATATCCCCATGTATTTAATAATCAAACCAGATTATCATAAAATCCTAGCATAACAACTCCAACAATCACACACGCATTTACATATTAATCTCCATTTAAACAACAAACAACACAACAAACTCCAGTAAAATGTATCAAATTGAAACACTAACAAAGTAATTTGACAGTTGGAACTCGACATATCTGAGGAAAATTCAAACCTCAGGAAATTCTGTTAGTGGTGACAGTTTTCATCGGTCGGACGACATTCGCACTTGCTTCATCGGACTAATTAGACTGAGGAGGGTTGGGTTCTAGTCAGGGGAGGATTAGACTTTAATCACATAACGTAAAGGAGATTGAAGTTTGCTGTGAAATTCACAGATTCAAAGCCAGTTAAATTAGTAAATAGGTAGCAAAATTATAAACACCTTAATTTCAAATTTGTGTTTATTTCGAAAAACTGCATTTAAGTCTGAAAAATAATATCTACACTCATAAAAACTTATCCATCAAAGACACAATTATATTGTCCCTAAAATAATGTGCACTAAATCAAAATGTCCATTTTATGAAATCGTACAGTAATGATGAGTTATTTTAGCTTCGCAAAATCGTAATAAAAAGTACAACCTTAGCTCCGAATTTTACGACCAATGAAAGCGCTGCCTGTGCACTCGATCGCTGACGATAATTAACCAGAATGGCGGCTATTGTTGTATTGTAATCACCGTTTTTTTTTTTATTTTTGTTGACATTTTGCATTACTGTTACTGTTACTTTAATATAAGTTGCGGTTACATAATAGATATTTATACACCAAGTGAGATACGTGAATGTTTATTCAAGAGAAGAAAGTTTAGCCCTCGAGCCCGAAGGCCGAGTGGGATAATTTCTTCGAGTGAATAAACATTCGTATCACACGTGGTTTATACAATATTTTATTCAATTTTGACGAAATTATTTCAAATATATGAATTATTTTGACATAACAAAAAAGAAAATCAAAGTAGTCGTCAGTGGCAAGTTGTCATTGTTTTTATGAATTTTTGACGAAATAATGACATCAGAGTGATTTAAAAATGTGTTGAGTGATTTAAAAAGTTTTAATTCACTTGTGAATAAACATTATTTAAAGTTGTTGCTATAAGGAGTTAATAATAGCAGTTTAAAACGTCAAAATTGAATAAAAAATATAATAAATATCACGGCTGTAAAATTATTTTTATTACCTACTTACTCTCGTGGTTATTTAAAAATAATAATGTCCCACATTCGTATATTAAAAATACTCGTTTACAGCCTAGATAAATAAATTACTATTTTAACTGAACTCGTTGCATTTATATAATTTGAAAGAAGCATCATACTTTTTATTTTATTTAGAAAAGTTTTGAAGTCATTAGTGCAGATGGGCATGTAAATAATGTATTAAAATCGATAAACCGCATAACTTACAATCATGATGAAAGCTCAATATCAAACCATTACATTATATGCAGTGTTTTAATATATAACAATTTTTTTATCTAAATAAAGATAACCAACTTTTTAATTATCTAGATAAGATAATAGAGAACCGCTGAAGAAATTATCTAAATAATAGATTATTATCTTATCTAGATATTTATTAGATAAATTTATAGATAACACAAAAATAAGCGATACCAGCACACCAGCAGGAGAGTCGGTAGCTTTGTGAGCTTGTGCGTTGCACGTTTACGCAATTTGATTTCATTTCGATTAATATTACAAATGAAAAAACTTTGATATTATTTTACTAAAATTATTTTCTAAACAATATTTGAAAAATAGATAAAGATGATCATCATATTATCTAGATAAAATTTCTAGTTAAGTTACAACACTGCATATAAGATATAAGGATAAAGAAGAAGAATGAAATATTTTATTATGACTATCAAATTCATAAATAATTTAGATTCTATCTAATATATTTCATCCAATCTAATTGAAACATGAAATATTCCTCTAAGTCTCAGATTCGGCCCTGGCTCTATATCTAGACGTGGACAGATGCCCGGGTAGGTACGCCACGTGATATTATCCCACGTCCTGTGCTGGTCCTTCGTCCTTTGTGATGCGGTTCGTGGTTCATTCGCAAATGAAAACAGACAAATTATCCCCGACACTTTGCGTAATAGACTCGCACTCGCCTCTCCACTACGAGTGGAAATGGCCGTGTAGGAATAAATCTGGAAGGGTTTCTATTTCCTAATTTCCTGTCTTCATTTCCGGGCTCTATCTGCGTGCTTGACACTTTATATAAACTGACCGCATGAGGGAAACTTCTCATAGAGCCTGGATATAAATTGTATTTCGGCGCATTTGTGTGAATAATATTATTTTTCTACAAACACTATTAAAAATTAAACTTTTAACACGGCCTACTGCTGTTAAAAATGCAATATTATAAGACGCCGTGTTAAAAGTGAACTGTCAATCACTTTTAACGTGCGTTAAAAGTAAACTGCCAATCACTTTTAACGCACGTTAAAAGTAAATTTCATCTCTTAATAAACAACTCTCAATTTTTATTGAATTCATAGACTACGTGTTTCATTATATTACTATATAAATATCTTTTGTTACTGAACTGTCAAAAATAATTAAATAAATTATTTCTTATATTAAAATATAAAGCGAGGTTTGTAGAAAAAATAGTGTATGATATACGTGTTAAAAGTGCTTTTATTTTGTTCGAAGGGTTACGCCACTCCGCTTCGCGTCGTGTCTTAAACTTCCCGTCTCTCAAAATAAAATGTCACTTTTAACACTTATATCATAAATAACTATTATCTACGACTACTATGAAAAGTTTATATTTATGCTTTCAATTGTCGACGTAAAGTTAATTGTTACTGAGGACCAAGCAAAAAAACACTTTACTGCGCGTCTTCTATGACAACGCGCAATAAAGTATTTTTTGCTTACATAAAATAAAAACAGAATCAATTTTTTTTTATTTATTTCGATATTATCGTCATGATTACAAATAAAACATAAATTGATTGAAAGTAGATTGAACTAACTGAATACCATTATTATTAATATCAAATAATTTAAGTCGTAGATAAAATTATATGTGTACTACGAGCTTAAAGTGTATTTGTTCATCTTGCACTATTGCAGCTTTCGCTTTCGGCTCGCGCTGCAATTACCGTGCGCGAGTAATAAAGTCACTTTACGCTCTTAATACACAAATAACTATTAATTTAGATAACGCTTCAAATATATGAAATTTAATTTTTAATGCGCATTTACTACATACATAGAGGAACAGAAATTTAACAAGGTTTTTGCAATAACTTTTACGAACAAATATTATTCCTTTACCAATGGCAGACTGTTGGTAATAATTAATTCATCCAATTAAGGATCGAACTGAGTCCAGTATGCAGGTAGTGATGCATGAGATCAATTTTGCATTAATAGTTAAGGAATGCAAGTGTGCTAATGAATGCATTATCGTGTTTGTTTGATTGATTACGTTGGTGCGCTTGGACGAAGTTTGAGGTTACGTGTTAAGCAATGGATAGGTTAGGTTTCAAAATATTCTAATTAGACAATTAGAGTAACACGACCCCGGGAATTGCCATCTTTCTTTTAAACAGAATTTAACAGAATTTGTTTATGAGATGTGTGCTACAATTATTGTTTTATTATTTTTTATTGATATTAAACATTATTAATTAAATTTTCCATCTTATTTGAGCTGTTTACAGAGTGTCGTGGGAAATAAATCAAATTTGACAAATCAAAAAATAAATACTTCAATTAATAATAATAATGTGCCTTAGAAAGAAAAGGAAAATTATTTTTAATTATTTTCTTATTAGTGTATCCTTCTTAATGATCCAACAAATCAATTAGAACAACAATTTCCAATATTTGTGCTGTCAGAATGAAGGAATAAATCAATTTTGTTATAAATGAATTATTTTATTTGGGTAAATTTCTGCATGTTGTTATTTATATTTTCTGAAAACTTCTATCAATCTACAATTTTGTTATGTATAATTTAACATGGCAGTCTCAATCTAGTCTAAATTGTTAATTTTTAATTTATGTTTCATTTGTGAAAGAAATGGATTTAAACAATAAAAAATTTGTTTGGAAAAGGTTGTAAAATAATGACACCTTTTATTGTCTTATTCACACTGTTCTAAAAATTTTTATTTAAAATTTATTACAATAAGTACAAACTTAAAAACAAATTGAAATTGTTTTTATAGGTCGAAAAAAGTTTACGCCCGATATGTACGTCACATCAGCAAATTTGACTTCCAAAACATTGACAGTTTGTTCTTGTTTATTAACAATCAATATAGGAACATACATAAAATGATTGCTAAAAATACACGATAATGTAAAATGAAATTAATCGTCAAAATCTATTTTTGTTGAAAATAATTGTGATTTTAATAGCTTTATGGGGTAATGAAATGAAAAGCTTTTAAATAATAATTATAAATATTTGTGATAAATCGAATTTTGTAACCCGTACGTTGAACTACGACGCAGGAAATTAATTCCTCGGCAAATACTCAATAAAAAACAACGCCAACAAAAACTAAATGCATCTTTCATGAGGAAAATTGTAGTACGGTAAAGTTTTCTTTTTATCTGAAGTGTCGTCAATTTCCGTTAGCGTCTGTATCCAGACTCCATCTAGTGAATTTGTTCTCTACTCTACTATAGTGAATTTGTTCGAGCATTTTCCGCTACAAGTGCTACTTATAAATGGAAACTAAATTGTGTGTTTGAAATAAACTCGCCGCTCGCAAGTTGCAATTACGAATGGCCGGTCACTAGTGCCTTTCTGGCTTTCTTTGCTGACCAAGAGACGTGGACATGCATTTGCCATTATCCGCTTCTCGTACGTTTGTCTCGAATTGATTGAGTTTCTCGCTCCGAGCTGTTCTCACTTTGAGTGGATTAAGACGCAATTAGGACGACCAGTTTATGTGGTGTGCATTTTAGCACAATAGAGGAAATGTTCTCACTAGGATAAACATATGTTGTTGACGAAGTATACGTAAATCCCAAATTGGAAAGTTGGGTACGTTGAGTTTTAAATAAAACAACTAGTGATGTTGATCTGACTGTATGTGGAAATGAGGGTACACTGAACCATATTTTCTTGGAATGTCCAATTAATAACAATGCAAATGACATTCTAATTCTAGCAATCATAAAATAAAACGCACCACTTCTAATAAACTACAGAATATTACTATCCAATAAGTACAAAATTCCTTAAACCTATTATTATTTTTTGAAAACAACAAATTATGCAATTTAAATAATATAATATATATTGTTACTATCAGAAATCATTACTAAAATTAAATCTGTGATTTCTTGTATCTATCATTCATAAATAACTATCGTAACATGTGTACAAAAGTCATAATCATCACTAAATAAGACTGATAATGATTCAATCAATATGATTTAAAACCAAAACAAATTTGGTAGGTATACCTATATTAGGATAAAATTTCATTCCTCCTGACTCTCTAGATTTGTACAAAATATTTAAAAATTCTGCTGTGCCGAGCACACTACCACTCGTCTAATTCTGCTTATTCTACTAATCTAATAAATACTTTTACTTACATTTTAATAGTTTCATGTTCATGTAATATGAAAACGATAATGTAAACCAAGATGCAAGCAAAATATGTCAACTGTACTGTCACTGTCTTAATAATTCAAATTTTGTGTAGATACAAATTTCATATCATGGATAACAAGATACTGGAATTTCAAAAAAGTAGATTTAAATTATCCTATAGTTTATAAATGAAACATAATTTTTTTTAAAGAAATGAAACATTATTATCATAAATGATTTATTTATCGAGATAATTTAAGAAAAATTATATTGCTCTGTATGAAAAGTCTTACTTCCGGTTTATGAATTGGTACCAAAATACAATTATTGGTCTATTGAAAATCGTATTTAAACCTTAGATATAAAATTAGGTATTTAAATGTTTGATGTTTTCCGAAAAAATAGTAACATACAAATGAACGAACGAACGAACACACACACACACACACACACACACACACACACACACACACACACACACACACACACACACACACACACACACACACACACACACACACACACACACACACACACACACACACACACACACACACACACACACACACACACACACAGATATCATCTCAAAAATGTATAATTCGTATTCTACAGATCCTAAAACGTGCTTATCTTCCAAAAACTCATACTCGAAAATTTAGGCCCATCACAATACCTCTCTTACAAAATATGAGGCGAGAGGTAAAAACTACATATAGGATTTAGTATAAATTTTAAAACCATATGTCACAAAGAATACACCCCAACATAGTATCCTACAAAAAATAACGATGCTCAAGCTGCTCCGCAGCGACTTTCAAATGATAAAAAGACGAGTTCTCCGAGAGGAAGATTGATTATTTTCAGCAGGAAGTGACTTGGAAGTGATCTAAGTCAAATCTGTCGCGGCGTCACAGGTTATGAATGTAAAATCCTCCGACAGGACAAACTGTCTCGAATGCAACAGACGCTGACGTTGCGACGCCACGGATATGACGTATATAGTTACTATGACAACCGAGCCACGATCACATGCTACGTCAGATTGATAGCAGAAGGAATTATCTGTTGAGGTGCTAGAAAACGCTGGAAAAACGAGGAAATGGGAAATGAAAATATCCTTCACTGAGATACGAGGAAGCTTTTCCCAAGTGCGTCACAACTTAACCGATTTCGAAGATTTTGTTGTGGTGCTTTGTGATCCCCTGGAACCATTGGTTATTTTGCAGTTTACCCTCCCATTCGCCACAAATAAAGTTTACACGATAATGTTGTTGAAAACATCCACAAGGACACAATGGACTTGCTTTGTATTTTAGTTTTCAAAGCAGACTCAAACTGTTAATAATTAATTCTCAGTTTTCAATTATTATTTTATGTAAATGAAATGTACAAAATAAGGTAGACTGGATGACTGGAACACTGAACTACCTATTTGAAAATTGAATCACATTTAGTAAATGATAATTTGAGTTAATAACAATAATATAAGGAGTAGAAATAAATTAAGATTTCAGGTTTAATTATTGATTTCTTTAGTTAAAAAATGACGTTTCGCCATCACTTGTTTAATCAGTGATAAGTAAATCCCTGATTTTTAGGCACACAAAATGCCTTAATAAGCAACATTGACCGTTAATTCCATTTAAATAGGCACTATCTTAGACAGTCTAAATAAAAATAGGTAATAAAGAAACTAATACTTTTTCTAATAATAATACTCGTACCAATTTTCTAGGAAAGTTAAATCTTTGAAAAAATATACAAAAACAGAAAAACAAACGAAAAATAAAAAATTAAAATTGTATATTTTAATTCACCAAATATTTTAAACAATTATTCGTTAATAGAATTTTCGGAAAGATAATTTCTTTAGTCAGGCAAAACTTTTAAGCCAAAAAACTTGTTTTCAGTTTATAGTTTATTGGACACAACTGATGGCGAACTATAAAAGCTAGACCACGTAGACCACGAAAAAAGTCATTTCACGTAAAAATACATCCTATGTATAAAAAGAACTAAAATGCCTGAAGTATATTGAAGGTAAAATATAGGCAATTGCCTAAAAATTCGGGCTTTAGTTAAGTAATGAATGTATTAATTTTGTTCTCTTATTAACTCTGATACGGCTATAAATGATGCCAACTATTTGAACAAAATAATAAATAGTTAAAGCTGCTATTTATTAAACTATCAGCTGATAGAAAATTGAATTTTTGTTTGTTCTTGCTTTGACAAATTTTTAAAGCTACATAATCTAAACTGTTTTATTTCTTGAAGGTAGTTGTTGAGAATATGACTTTAAACTCTTATGTATGTACATTTATAATGACGTTCAAACAACTCTAGTTTTATATAAACTTAATTAGTATTTTAACTTAAATATTATAAATTTTAATTAAGGCAGACTATTTTGAAAGACGTAATATTAAAATTTTAATTTAAAATATAAAGTTCCATTACAATGAGTTGAAATCCAAGTATACTTGTTTTCGAGGGGTAAATCACAGAGGAAATTTTTGTACACCAAACTTCCCCGCAAGAAAACTTCCCCCAAACTTCCTCATACTTCCTCCGGACTTCCTCGGACTTCCTCTAACTTCCTCTGACTTCCCCCGAACTTCCTCGGACTTCCCCCGAACTTCCTCGGACTTCCCCGGACTTCCCCCAAACTTCCCCGGACTTCCTCGGACTTCCCCCGCACTTCCCCCAGACTTCCTCCAAATATTACTGCATTTTGACTATATTATTCCAGATATTGTTTTAACGGTAATTATATCTTTACCACAACTAAAAAAGAGGTTTTTTGAACAAAATGGTGCCGAGCTATATCAGAAACAGCTTGACCGATCCCTATGATATTTGAGTAATGATTTTAACTTTATCTCACTATAGGCTAAATATTGCTATAGGTACTCTCTATCTTATTAAAATAAAATGTCGACGACCTAACCTAAAATAGGTTATACTAATTTTGCCGTAATAATAATAAATACGGTAGAATTGTCATTTTGATAATTCTATAACTGAAAATAGTAGTTTACTAGAAAATCTAAAATGTTTTAAATATAATTTTTTCAGCTGAAACTTATACTACAGGATGTATTTTTTAAAGCAACCAATTCGTATCTCGGGCTAACTAATATCGGGGAAATAAATATAGTCCGACATAGTCAGTCGGATGAAGATGAATAGAAATAGAAAAACAATCAAAAAAATTTGAATTACCATTAAAATAAATAAATAAATAAATAAATATGCACATTTCTACGTTATTTTATAAAGTTTCAAATTTTTAAATTTATTTGTGTAGAAATAATCGAGAAATAACAACAATTTATACCAAAAATTAACTATGATTTTGACCGATTTTGACACATTTTTAGAAACTGTTAACTTAGTACATCATCCAAGAAAATTCATATTTTGGTATAGTGTAGTCATAAGCTTTGTTAAATTATTTGTTGACGAAAATTGTCTAAAATATTTATATTTTGTTTATAACAAAATAATCAAATAATTGAACAAGTACGATCTTGGTTACTGGTAATCTTATAAGATTCAAATTCAGGTTAAGAATGTCTTATATAATAATTTATTATAAAAAAGATTTGCTTATAATTTTTTTTTCAAAATTATTACTTGAATTTAATTAATAATTTTTCAGAAATATATGGATTTTCGCGGTATCACTGTTTCAGAAAAGAATTTATAAAAATTCAAGTACCTAATAATTATCGAATAAAAATTATAAAAAATAAGGCATCGTTAACTTGAATTTGAATCTTATTAGATTACAAGTAACCAAGATCTTACTTGTTCACATATTTTAATATTATAAACATTTAAAAAAACTTACGTCAATAAATAACTTGACAAAGCTTATGACTACACGACTACATACACTAGAGATGGGCGCTGGGCGTGAAATTTAATGGGCCACAGTGGGTCACGTCCTGACCCATCGTGAACGTGAACAAAAATTTTTATTTGTTTTTTGTGCTGGGAGTGAATGTGCGTGAGTAAAAAAAATTACTCACGGAAATTAAAAATTTTAATTTCAAGACAATATTCATTACATCAGTTTTTTAAATTCATAATTAATAATATTAAATAAAAAATATTTGTAAAATACAGAAATAAAATTTAAAATTTCTGAAAATATACATGCTGTTCCACACGAAAGAAAAAAAGGGAGCGCAGACGCCGTGACATAATGGGCCTGGGAAACTTAAAAAAAATAACGTTCGTGAATGGTCGTGAAAAATATTCGTGAATGAGCGTGAATTAAAATTCAATCACGCGCCCATCTCAAACATACACTACATGGCCGAAAGAATACGTAAGATCGGACACTGCGCATCTTTGGGCGTCACCACGTGACGTCACGGTGGCTAGGCTCACCAAGCGCGCACTTGAACTGTGAGCTCTAAGTGATGTCATGCGCGGTTTGGACGTGTTTATGAAGCCGGAGTGTTCGACCATACGTATTCTTTCGGCCATGCATAGGTACACTCTACCAAAATACAGGCTGTTTCATAACTTCGAATACATACGTTATTGGTATATGTTGTTTGATATGCTGATTACGAATCTAAAAGAATTTTTTTTAAATTCGAAAAATTAAGGGTTGTTTACCTAAAACATTTTTTGTAGAATGCACTGGATACGTTTTCCTATTACAAACAATAGAAGTAGGTAATAAACATCTTAAATTGCATAATACTAGTAAAATAACAAGCGAAATTTAATTATTTTTAATGAAACAATTATTACTCCACCCAGTGGAAGTGGCTACGAAAAAATTTTGACTGGGAAACATGGAAATTAATTTTGAGATTTTAAGAAAAATTCTTTTTTATTTCGTAATCAGCACATCAAACAACATATACCCTTAACGTATGTACCTGAAGTTATGAAACACCCTGTATAAATTTATTGGATGATGTTTATTGACAGTACTTAGGCGTCATTAAAGTTAACAGTTTCTAAAAATGAGTCAAAATATAATTTATTTTTGCTATAAATTGTTGTTATTTCTACACAAATATATTTCAAAATTTGAAACTTTTTAATACAATAATGTAGAAATGTGCATACTTTACTATAAAGTTTCATTCAATTTTTTTTATTATTTATATATGGTATTTATCTTCACATAAAGTAAGTCTTATTTCCCCGATAGTTTAATATTCTTTCAAATACTAAAAAATTTGTTTCCCGAACTTCCTCTCTACTTCCTCGGACTTCCTCCGCACTTCCCCGGACTTCCCCGAACTTCCTCCGCACTTCCTCGGACTTCCTCCGCACTTCCCCGAACTTCCTCGGACTTCCCCGGACTTCCTCGAACTTCCCCGGACTTCCCCCGCACTTCCCCCAGACTTCCTCCAAACTTCCTCGTTCTGTACACCAAACTTCCCCAGTGATTTACCCCTCGCTTGTTTTCCTAGTTAAGATTAGTTAGAAAGATAACCCATTGATTAAAATTTAAAGAAAATACAAAATAATATGAAGTCTAAAGTATATAGATCCCTAATGAAAATTTTCCACTTATTTTCTGCCCGTATTTGCATTAGTTTCTTTTCTTATTTCTTTCCTCTTTTCTAAATTAAATGTACATGCAACGTTCAGTGCAGTCATTACTGTTCTATTCTATATGTTCGTATGTAGCTTAGTGTACAGAAGTTTATATAGTGAAATTACGTCGCAAGTAAACAACAAACAAATAAATAAAGTAAAGAGAAGCAGAAAGCAGTAGGTGGGTATGTTACGAATGGAAACAACATTCAAATATTTATTTAAAAACAGACCGTTTGTAGAAACATTGGTGCACTTGCTTAAAACAATTGGCATAATTAAAAAGAATGTTGAATAACACAAAAAATAAACTTATTTAAAGAATGTAAAGCACTGAACACAAGTAGGTAGGTACTAAAATTTTAAATATGTGTACCTACTTTGTAAATGTTTAAAGCTAGAAATTACTGAGTACTACAGTTTCTGAAATATTTTATTTCGTAAAAATATCCAAGTGTCAGCAAAACATCGGCTTTTTGACTAAAGAAACTAATTTTAACTTTCATTATGGATTAAGTTATCAATAATCGTCATAATATTGTACATAATCTAAAAAAAATACAAAATTCAAAATGAAGCCAAAGAAATTATGTAAAAATGTAATAGTTTACTATTTTAAACATATTAAGATTTTGGATCACTAAAAGAACTTATTACACACATTACATGTACCAAAATATTTAGCCACAAATATAAATTATAAATTAAGGGATCCGTCTCCGTAACAAAATATTGCGTGTTTAGAGGTGTGGCAGTTTCTGCTTTACTCGTTACATATTAAAAATTTAAAGGAAAAGCAGGTACTAGATGTTTGTGAAAGAATGTAGGTTTACGTCCTGTTAGAATTCTGAAAAAATGTTTGGAATCCTTTTTAAGCAATTTTTTACATGTTATATCTTATGATTAAGACTTATTATTAGAAATTGTAACTTAGTTCCATTCTTCGTCTGTAAATAAATTTATGAAATTTTGCTTCATCTCTGGCCACGTCAGATTTTTTACTTTTCATATCTTTGGAAATATACATACAAACAAAATTTTTATCATCCCGGAAATTTTAATGAATCTTTTACCTCTTTACGTTTTACTGCTTAAACCCAAACCTCAAAAACATGTTTGTTTTTTTGTTTCCTAAGTAAATTTTAAGAAGAGTGTGTAATAAAATTTTACATTTTTTATTACCAACACTTGTTCGATTGAATTCATACATACAAATAAAATATTATGACATTTATATAAATGAATCGCCTCAAAAAATAACCGATTGTGAATTGAAGTGAAGTTTATTATCTATTCAAGTTCTCAAATAAATATAGGTAGTCATAATTACAAAATAAATCACAATCAATCAATTTCCTCAATCACGATTTCAGGTTACCAACCCCCTCTCCTGCTACTGCAGAGCCATGCACACGTAACGCAAACGCAACTAATTGCAATCTGATGACAATTTGCAGTTGTGTTTGTGTGTTTAACATATGTTTGACGAGTGTTGATAGTTGTTTTGCAATGTTGTGTTCTGTTTTAGTAGTGCAGAGTGAAATGACGAAAAGTGTCAGTGTATGAAAATGTAATTTATCATCTGACGACAGTGGAAATGTTGAAGAGAATCTGTCACCGAGGAAACGACAGGACGCATGAGTTCCTTGGCGTTGATTTCAAGTCCAATGCGGGGTTAGAAATCGCGAAATATTGCTGAGTCTGGATGGATTGTTGTTTTTTGTGACGTTGGAAGGACCTGCCGACCATGTAGACAAAGGCGCTAAGGACTTTATCTAAAATTTTAAAATATAATCCTATAATCGCTCCTAGTTCAATTCTTTTTAGCAAACACATAATAAAAGTATGACAATTTAAAGATACTTATATTTGCACGGCGGCGCTTATTAGATTTCGCACGATCCTGCAAGTTGAAATACAAATTTTGAATATTAAATACAGTTTGATATGCTGTTTACGGATCGACAAGAATTTTTCAAAAATTCTACAAAAAATTTCATGCCACTGGATTTTTATCCACGCCAGTGATATAATAGTCATATTATTTTTATCATTTGAGTGAGGTAATTAGTTATATTACCTCATTAGTGAAGTAATATGATGATGCTTTTGTCTATTATCTCTCGCATTTACTCTACTTCACACGTTCGTAGCCATGGATACTACTAATAAATATAAGATATTTGTCAATATTTGATAGCAGTTTTGAGGTTATAATATACTTGTCTACCTATTTATTCCTTAAATATTCGTGGAATAAATCAATTTTGAATTACTGTCTCATAATAAATAATTTATAAACGAATAATAAATAAATATCACGTATAAACTTACAAATTACAAATTTGTTTGAAAATAAAACTGACAGGATGTCCTGCTTTCAAACAAATTGTATGTACTTGTACTCTGTTGCTTCTATTTTAAATCAAAATAATAGAAACTGACAACAAACTATCAATTGTCAAAATATATAATTTTTTAAATTTCAAATTTGGCGTTTAAACAAAAATATCAATTTTTAATAATTTTGAGCAGTCGTGGATAAAATTTTGCATATCATATGTGGGCTAAAGCATATTACAGCACTCATAAGATTACACTCACAATTCTTCACATTCAACTGCTGTAATAATGCTCTTATGATATGCTGTTTACGGATCGACAAGAATTTTTCAAAAATTCTACAAAAAATTTCATGCCACTGGATTTTTATCCACGCCAGTGATATAATAGTCATATTATTTTTATCATTTGAGTGAGGTAATTAGTTATATTACCTCATTAGTGAAGTAATATGATGATGCTTTTGTCTATTATCTCTCGCATTTACTCTACTTCACACGTTCGTAGCCATGGATACTACTAATAAATATAAGATATTTGTCAATATTTGATAGCAGTTTTGAGGTTATAATATACTTGTCTACCTATTTATTCCTTAAATATTCGTGGAATAAATCAATTTTGAATTACTGTCTCATAATAAATAATTTATAAACGAATAATAAATAAATATCACGTATAAACTTACAAATTACAAATTTGTTTGAAAATAAAACTGACAGGATGTCCTGCTTTCAAACAAATTGTATGTACTTGTACTCTGTTGCTTCTATTTTAAATCAAAATAATAGAAACTGACAACAAACTATCAATTGTCAAAATATATAATTTTTTAAATTTCAAATTTGGCGTTTAAACAAAAATATCAATTTTTAATAATTTTGAGCAGTCGTGGATAAAATTTTGCATATCATATGTGGGCTAAAGCATATTACAGCACTCATAAGATTACACTCACAATTCTTCACATTCAACTGCTGTAATAATGCTCTTATCCCACTTGTAATATAAATAACTATAACATAACTTTTAATTATTCTATTTATAAATTAATGTCATTCTATTGAAGTTTTCTTTAAATTTATTTTAATTGTTATTAAGCTAATCAATTATACCTACTTTATTAAATTGACTATTTAATAAAAGTAAACTAATGAACACTTTTGAATTTCTAAAAAATTTCTTTCAAAATCAAACGGTATGTAGTATATAATACAATTAATGAATCTACCCGAACACTCGAAATTAGGATACGTCCTTATAACGTGTTGAGGGAATATAATTTTACACCAGAAAATGTAGGAGCATCACAAACAGAGTAGGTAGTGCTGTAGTCGGTACCTATTATTATAATAATTTTATTACTGAAATAAACAAGAAATACACGATCCTTACACAAATATTTTATTATTTTCTAACAAAATATAACTATATAATAGGTCTCGCACTCGGTCTCGAAGGTAATAATCATCAAAAGTCAAGTAAATATTTAATTACATTTTCCATTAAAAGTTTCAAAACTAATATTATTACGTATTTTTAGTTAAAATAAATACAAACTAATCTCTAAACTAAAATACCAGCATCGAGGTAAACTATCAACTATCATCGTTGAAGGCTTCCTCTCGTTTTGTAGCTGTACTTCGAAATGTTGGAATTCCTAGTTTTCGTTTATATTCACCACAGCAAAACGTTCTTCAAAAGACCGTGAAAGGATTCGAGATTCTCGGCAAGTTTGGCAACAAAAGTACAAAGTAAACCAAAACTAAAATACAACACACATCGTACAAAATGTGCTCGTTTAAAGTGCAAAGTGAATTGAAGCGAAAAACTCGACATGGTACTCTTTAATTCGGAGACGCGCGTTATATACACACATAGATACAGGGCCGGATTATCCCAGGAGTGGATTCATAACTTTAAGAAATTATTTTACTTTAGAAGATTTTTACCTTCCGCCATACCTTTAAAGGAAGGTATTGAAATAATGCTAAAAATCGGGTAGTGAGGCTCCTTACAACTCATTTTTGATAGTTTCAAGATGATGTCTGTATGTATGTGTGTGTGTGTGTGTGTGTGTGTGTGTCTGTATGAATGTGGTCAAGGCCGGGGTGGTGTAAGTCGGATAACTGAAATAGGAATTACCCAAAAATTTTAATATTTGGTATTTAACATTTGTATATAAATTGGAACAGCTCAATAGATTTTGGTACAAATATCTTCACCGGAAGTGATATTTTTTGAAGATTGAAAAGATTAATTATCAAAAATTTATATAAATTTGAATAAATATAGCATTTATTTGTAATAAAAATAAGAGGAAAAGTTATTTGCAACTTACGTTATAAAAAAATTGCCTTTACTGGTAGCAAGGTAGCATTAAAGAACTGCAGTAAAATTTAAAACATAAATTTATCAGATAATACGTTGAAATCTTGTTATCCATGTTCAGTTGATTTTTGTTTCTGGAGACGTAGGAAATTGTCATTCCTGACTTTGCTTAGGTGACGCGAAAGCCAGAGCTGGGCAAGCTACATTTTTAGTAGTTAAGCTACTTTTTATTGACTAAGATACTTTCTTAGTAGTTTAGTGTTTGATAGGTAAGCAAAAGTGCAAAATACAAAGTACTGAGCTACGATTTATGCTGTTAAATGAGTTATACTACCATTTTATTTAATATTTTCATAAAAATAAGTCAAAAAATTTGAAAATAAACTCTTGTTTACAAAAATCAAATTGCACCTTCCTGTCATGCTTGCCTATCAAACTATTGTTGTTTGAGATTGTGACGTAAGCTTCACATGCCTTATATAAAGTACAGCACTCTACATTCCTTGAGTTTAATACATAACAATTTCCGATAATTACTTTACTCGATTGATTGCGTTTCTTACCTTCGGCTCGAGTAGGTACATCATTTATTTAACTGTAAAAGTAAAATATATTAATCCGTTCCTGTATGCATGTTGCATGTGTATTGTGTATGTGTCTGTATTGTTTCTTAACTGCTCCAAAGAAGAAATTGAACGAGATTTGAGGCAAGTTTAATGACTGTTTCATCTCCGGATAGCCAACGCAAAAATGAAGCATTTTCCAGTTTCACTGTTTACAATCCATTTGAGACGTTTTATTTTACTACTTTTTACCGCGTATACTTACATCCAGAATGTATTGTTTTAGAAACCATTTTCTCCTTACTCGAAACATTAATCAATAATGAAAAATGGTTCTTAATATTGGAGGTATAAATAGATTTCATTGATTTATCGAAGCTATTTTCGGGAATAAACTTTGAAAGTGTTAATACTTTAAACTTTAGTTTAATTTATAGATTTCGATTTGTCGCTAAATAATAATGATATCCAACCGAATCTAACTTAGATACTTTTAAATTATTTCATTGTTACTGATGTGATAGTATCTGTCTGAATTATTATTATAATCGTATCATCAACTGTTATACTTATAACCTTTTAATATGCAACATTTATTGATAATTATAAACAACATAATACGTTAGTTACTAATAATTCATTAGTTACGGACTTAATACGTTAGATACAACCATAATAACATCAAAACCTTCCATAATATTTAACATTTGGTTTTATTTTTACTGTCAACTAATTGACAGATAAAATTGTTGATTTGTTTTAACATCGCTGTCGTTGATGATACGATTAAGCTTTGAATATAACACGAATATGTGCGATTTAAGCCCTCTTGGATGTTCAAAGAGACTCGGTTTCACCTCGTCGCTTAGCAACATCCTCGGTATTATAAATCGCATAATATTCTTGTTATATTAATAGCTATTACTTATGTATATTTTCTCTCAAAATTAAATTTAACATTTTTAAGTTTCTATTTGCATTGCATTGATTTATACGAACTGGGTTAATAATTTAATTTCACTGAATAATGGTCTTAACAGTGGTGGCGCCAGCGGGCAGGCCAAGGGGCTCCGGGCCCCCCCAAAATAATCTGTGGCCCCCGGCTAGCCACTCCATAAATTTCCAGAAAAAAAGTAAATTTACATTTATATTTTAACAGTGTTGTAACAGATAATCTAGATAAAATATTTAACTAAATAAGATAATAAATAATCATTGCAGAAATTATCTAGATAATAGCTAAAAGATAAATAATTATTATCTAGATAATTCATAGATAATACAAAAAATATAAATGACAGCTAACGAGCCGTCAGCGTTATTCGTTGTATTTTACTAATGATAATATCGCATCTCTTACTATTAGAAATAATACTGTTGCTTTTGATGTGGTTGCGATGTAATTATTATTTGTTAATATGATACCGCGAAACTCGGGGTTACACCTATCAGCGAACCCCGAGGCGAACTCTTTATTTTATCGATCTTGGGTTGAAAGTTGAGGTTATAATTTTTATACCAAGTTGAAATACAATTTAACTTGTCAACCACAATGCTGTTGGGCATCGGCTAATGGCTGTAACTACGAGCTGGCACTAGGTTTGGTTAAAATTATGCTAGTAATGGATAAACAACGTACATTTGTAAAAGGGATATAAAAAATCTAGTGGCAAGTCACCCTAGGGTCATAACCTCTAGAAGATTCAAATCTCAAAACTGATACTAAAAAAAACTATAATTTTTATGAACTCGGAGAAATCAATGAATATTCTTACGTTTTAGGGTTTTAGATCCTACTGAATCTCAAAAACATGTTTGTTTTTCTGGATCTGTTTGCTTGAAAGTTGGGTAAGTTATGGATGCGTATTGAAATTTTTTAATAAAATTTTATATTATTAAGTTTATTACCGTCACTGGGCTTGACCGATTCTAAAAGTTTTCCAATCATATCGAATATCATATGGTTCTAAATTAAAGCTAGTATGTCTCATGTTACATGTAGGAAACGATGTAATTAAGCAGATCTGTGAAAAATATGATTTAAGCAATTATCAAAATTAGTAACTTGAAGTAGCCCTATATGTGTCTCGGTTTCTTTCAAGAAGATTTTTATCCTAATTTTATCTTTAAGCAATTAAGCTCCCCCGTTTCTTATGGATTTCAGTCATATAGTTTTGCAGATTCTATTTTTAGAACATTTACTTTAATAAATAGACTGTGTATAAAAATTTATTATGCCCTATATTTAGCCAACTACGTACTTAAATTATCTTTTTATGTCGTATGTGTTTCATTAACTTGAATACTGTAACAGTTTAATTTAAGTTAGTCGGATATATTTTTAATTATTTCGCCGTTTTATGACATGTAATGAAAAACTACACATTACTCTGTTCAGATACATCTTTATTTTATAGTTGCAGCTTTATTGGTGTCAGTAAACATGAACTAAATTTTAAACAGCAGTAATTCAAACCAACAATGAAAATGAAATTATTCTCGTATTTTACTCAACAGACGGGAAAAGATACGACTTTCTACAATATATGAATAATTTGAACTGGAGCTTAAAATTTATCGTCTTGTTATCAAATGTTTAAATTATCCTATCGGATGTTCGCTCACATGTACTTCATTATATTTATTTAATATAACCGTACGTAAAAACCGAAACTAAACTAACATATTTACCCCAGTGTTTCTCAACCTTTTTGTATTGTAAATTTTTAATGCCCCCTCCCCTGTTGATTTTTTTTCACAAGCAATTTGCATATTTCATTACGAATGCGAACCTAGGGACAAAATTTAAACTAAAACAAGGGAACTATTTGAATGGTGCTAAATGGACGCCAAACGCTTAATTTGTGATTTTACTTCAAGTTTACAAGATATCCAGATAGGAACCTAATAAAACTATTATTTTACCATTTTCAAAATCATATATTTGTGAAATTAGGTTTTCTGCAGTGGCTGTTTTAAAAACAAAAAAAAGAATCCAGCTAAATATTGAAATAGAACTACGGGTGTCGATTTCAAAAATAATATCATTCTTTGAAACGCACAAGGAAGCCATTAATGTTAGGATTAACACACTTACTGTAATTTGTAATAAAATAGTTATTTGTGTATCAAGTATGGATAGAGCATTATTTTTTGCACGCGGCGAGAAATTTGCTCAGTCGAGGCGAAGCCGAGATTGACGACTCGCCAAGGGCAACAAACAAGATCTATCCAACGAGGTGCACACAATATTTTTTCTACAATCGTTTAACGTCAATGTAGCTAATTTTAAAATTATTATTTTTAAATTATTATAATGAAATCGTGCTTATCGATCATCATCATGATAACGTTTATAACGTTTGCGGCCTATTTGACGCAATAAATTTAATAGTTTTATGTTTTTGTGGCACTAGTGCGACAATGTTGTACATACCCTAACTAAAAATTGAATAACAATGCTCGTATTATACAACGTTTGTAGACAAAGATACTTTACATTTATAAGTTATTATAGTTTTAAGAACATTATTTTTGTTTCTGTTTTTTATTGATCCAAGTTTTTTTTTTCAATTTTTGCATTTTTTCCACGCCGCTCTCTCAGATAGTCTGCGCCCCACAGGTTGAAAACGCTGATTTATCCTAAACCTAGCTAAACTTCGAACTGCAGTGGTAATATCAATTTTTCCTCAAAGTTTTGATACCTAATAATATTCTGCATTTGTTCATTTACTCTACAGACAAGAATTATGGGATAACTCTTCCAAATTAACGATCTGTGATAATTTGTTATCAGCTACCAATAATTCACCTCGAATCAAAGTTTCAGTGTCAATACCTTTATCCAAATTTATAGTTCAAACGGTTCAAACCTTTAAATTATCAGTTCACTAGTACAAGCCCGAAAAAATATGCTTTTATACTTTTCGAATAAATCATCTTCTATCATAATTCAAGTTATCGGGTGGTGCCTATCATAATTTTATTTCCTGGCGAGGGGTTCCCTTTGCGGGGCAGGGGGGCGTGATTACGCAGCGTTCAGCTCTTCTGTAATTCTCGGTATTTATTGTCCCGCTGTCATTCTGTCGCCATATTTTACTCACCCTGTGTTATCATAATCTGCACGCGAATTTTATTTGCATAACTGTAAATGGTGCCGCGTTGGGTGCTATTTTAGAGAGGTGTTTTAAGTAAGGGTTTAATTTTAGTGCTGATTTGATCAAATTTTGTTGTTATGCGTACTTAATTAAAGTGGAAAATTTAAGTTTTTATATGTTTTCTGTTAAACAAGAATGACTACCTACCAAGAATTGAAATTCCGCAAGATACTTCTACCGCGGTGTTCGGTAAATGAATTGACAATTCTTATTTCCTACCTTCAAATTGTAATTTTTAACAGTATTTTAGTAAATTAGCAATAACAATTGCAATGCTTTTATTTATAGTTACATGTGTTACCAAAATATTGAACACTTAACGAACGGGCAATAAGCTTTAAAAAATTAGATGTATTTTATTGACTTGTATTTAGAATTTTTTGTCGGTGTTGGATGATTTCTTATTCTTATAGTAAAATTCAGATATCTAGGATCCTGAGCTGCGCGAGAAGGCGGAGCTTGTCATGTACTGTCCGTTTTACAAAAGTAGAGAGCTAGCGAGAATATGCTACGCTGAACTGCATTTAATTTTCAAAGAAAACTAAAATATAACAATCACAATCAATTACAAAATTCACAGCGTTACACGAAGCAAAACACTACGAACGTCAATATGAGAATAACATATTGAAGCTGATGTTCTGTACAACAGACAGTAGCGTAGTTGCCTATTGTTTATCATCTATGCCTCTCTTTCTAAAACGAAAATTCGTAATTCGCGCAGGGTTCTACTTAACTGAATTCACCGCTAGAAAAGCGCTCAATTTATAATTAAAGGAAAACGATTACAACAAGACGCTGGAACAGCGTTGTTATTTCTTATTTTTGTTATTTAAATTACGTTACATATTTAACAAAAGTAAATCTTGAGTTTATCCATTTATTAATTTATTATTATTATTCGTTGTTTGTGTTACGAGACGTTATTGTATTGTAATAAGAGTATTACAAACAAATTAGATAACTTTTGAGACAATAAAAGCTAGCCTCTTAGATTTCAGCAAGATTTCAGTCTAATGGTAGTGTTGGAGAAGAACAGATGCTAAATCAGTCAAGTGTATATAGTTATGTGAAATAGATCCGTGTTGACCTGGCCTGGTGAGTTGAGTCGTGTGTGTCTATGATGTGTAGAGATGGCGAGAGTTTGTTGAGACATTGTGTGATGACAGCGAAGAGCGAATAGCTTTAGACTGTAGCAGACCGTGGTTGGCCGCCAACGATACAGCGACCAGCTTTGGGCTGGAGTGGCCCTAACCAGGTGGCCAACGAGATACGGATGTTTGAATGTGGTATGATGTTGAAAATGATGTGTGATGTGAGAGTCTGAGGTGGAAGTGTTCCACCAGCGTGTTACTGCTCCTCACTAGGCAAGTGTGCTTATGATTTCTTTGCTTCTAGAGTTAAACGTGATCTTGAGCTCGCCAACTAATTAGTTAAGCCTTACGACAAGGTTATCGCTTCCAGGTATGCATGATATGTGTTTTAACAGTGGCATCATAAATACAGGAAAAGTAGGTAATCTAGATTATTTTGACTATGTCGTTAAAATCTAACTTAAAAGCGCTTCATATGTATTTAATAACAACAATTGCAGCATTGTTCAGTAATTAAATACAATTTTAGCAAAGAAATCAAATGAAACTAATTTTTTAAGTATTTTTCTTTTATACTCGGACATTAATTATTAATATAAAATGTGGAAAACGTGATGACTTCTTACTCTTTTAGACACCCCAGAATATAATAGCTTTCCTAATGGAAGAAAAGAAAATTCATCTTAAAAGCAAAAATTAATCCAGCTTTCACCAAAACATGACAGACAGTCATTTATTAACCACTCTTTTAACTACCACTGCTCATCTGGAGTTTATGACGTTATGACCACATTTGTGATTTTCTTTTCTTCTGTTTTCAAGCCTACTTAATCCGTATTTTCTCAACAAAGAAAGAAATATTGCAGCTATAATCCAGCACTAGATTAAGGATATACTCGTAGAGATTATAATATTTAGCTAGTATACTTTGATAAAAAATAATAATTTATCAAACACAATATTTAATTAAATATTTCATATATTTTGGTCTCGTCTCCGTAATTTTGAGCGAAGAAAAATTAAATTAAATTTTTAAATTAATATAAAAACTCATAAATAGTACATCGCAAAAGCGATTTGTACAAGTACATGACTGGATTTGAACCTCAGTTGTCAAAACTATACTGTCTACTTATATTACGTAAGTTGTGTGAAGCTTTACTTGAAAATGAATTTGGTAACAAGTACTGACCATAGGTCCTACTGGTACTTATAATTAACTATTTAGATTTCGATACATGCCCAGCACTGGTGCCAACAGGGGGGGGAGGCAATAAAAATTTGTAAGGAAAAGGGAGGCGCCAATACAAAAAGGTTGAGAAACACTGACCTAGAGAATTATATATTTTTATTTAATTTTGACATTTGAAACTGCTATTATTAAGTCCATAGCAACAACTTTAAATAAATGTTTATCACAAGTGAATTACATTTTTTTGAAATCACAACACATTTTAAATCACTCTGACGTTTTCAACTGTTATTATTACGTCAAAAATGCATAAAAACAATGACATCTTGCCATTAACGACTACTGTGATTAGTTTTTTTTGTTATGTCAAAAAAATCTGACGTGGCCATCACACAACCTTCCGCCATATCTACACTTTAAACAGAAATGTATACGTACAAACCGGTGCCCATTTAAAATATTCAAATAAAAATCTAAAATATTCAAACACAGAAATTAGTATCACCTGAATCAAAAGATTCATCCACACGAAAACTCTTCTGTGTTGAAGCTATCCTCCGTTCAATTACTACATTTAATATCTCACTTATGACTTATATGGCGCTAGTATGTCAACTTGTCACCCGTCTCACCTGTCAATATTTTTTACGCAGAAACAAAAGTCAACCGAACATGGATTACAAGATTTCAACGTTTTATCTGATAAATTTATTTTTTTAATTTTACTGCAGTTCTTTAATGCTACCAGATAAATACAATTTTTTTATAACGTGAGTTGAAAATAACTTTGCTTCTTACTCTTATTACAAATAAATACTATATTTATCCAAATTTATATAAATTTTTGACAATTTTCTTTTTCAATCTTCAAAAAATATCACTTCCGGTGAAGATATTTGTACCAAAATCTAATGAGCTCTTCCTATTCGTATACAATTGCAAAATGACAAATATCAAAATGTTTGGGTAATTCGTATTTGAGTTATGCGACATCCGGCATCGGCCCGGACCACACACATACACACACACGCACACGCACACACACACACACACACACACACACACACACACACACACACACACACACACACACACACACACACACACACACACACACACACACACACACACACACACACACACACACACACATCACACTATCAAAAATGAGTTGTAAGGACCCTAATTCGTGCTCATCCACTTAAAACTCACAACCCGATTTTTTGCATGATTCCAATACCTTCCTTTACAGGTAAGCGGAAGGTAAAAAAATTATAATTCATATATTTGAAATAATTTTGGCAAAATTGAATAAATTATCGTATAAACCACGTGAGATACGAATGTGTATTCACCCGAAAAAGTTATCCAACTCGCCCTTCGAACTCAGGGGCAAAACTTCATTCATATAATAGTCATTTGGCAATATGAATAAGCTCCATCTCTTATTTTAATTTTTTTTATTGAACGATTGTAAAATAAACACAAGACATGAAACAATTGAAACGCTCCTATTTCACTAACAATAACTTGGAGGTGGAAGAACAAAGATGATTCGATTTGAAACGTATTTTGATATTCGATATTGATGTGTTACACGTTTATGTGCTATTCGCAGCGCGGTTATTTGATTCTGGAGAAACTGGAGTTTCTCAAGGAAGGCGGCAAGCGCGGCTAAAGCTCCGGCCTCCTTGGTAGAAATGAAATATTCACGGCTTTACACAATCCGACACGATTTATACACTCACATACCAAAGTTTTGGACATTCCTGAGATAGTTCAACTGCTGGGCTATTGTATGCATAGTTTTGTTTAATTCACTGAGAAATAGTTTAATTTATAGCGGTAATTATAATAATGAAGTACATACATTACGTTACACTGTACATTCAAACTAACCTCTTACAGTCTTATAATGTAGTCCGGACAATAAATAAATGTTCATTTTTGCTATAATTATTTCTGGATTAAAATTGCATTGTATATTTGGTCGCCCAATTCTTACTTTTGAATCAAATTCTTAAAACACAGGGTTCTAGCTGGGCATAAAACTATTTCCAGTTTCTTCTTATTTTTTATGATGGAAAGTCTAGGTATCGTATTTTTGTTTCAGTAGAATTTTATAAATTCTTAAAATTGAAGGAACATCCAATGTTTAGCATTTTATTTGATATAAATTTTCATTTTACATTTTTATTCCTAACACAATATGACTTAATATAAAACATATGAAATGACATTTCAATTTAATAATAATCTATGCATTCTTATTTGACTACATAAGAGATTTGAGTTTTATTATTAAAAAGAGCCATAATAATTCTTTTATTTAAAAAATGTTCACGGAGAAAAAGGTTTCTTTGGATTTAAGTAAATTACTTTGACCCGAACAAATTATTTCTTTCAATAGTGGCAAATAAATATTTGTTTGGTAATAATAAATTATTTCTTTACTATATTTTCTTTGCAGTAAAAGAATCTTCTTCTTTAAATGAAAAAAACACATTTCTTTAAAGCAAAACACAACTTTCTTTAAATGGAAGAAATTATTTTTTTGTTATAAAAACTTCATTTATTTGCACGAAATCATTTATTTATTTGTATCAAATAATACATTTCTTTAAAATAAATAATACATTTCTTTAAAATAAATAACGCATTTCTTTAATGTAAATAAATACAGGTTGTATCATAACTTCGAGTAGGTACATAGTACGTTAAGGATGTGTACAGTTTGAAGTGTTGATTACGAATGAAAAAGAAATTAATTTCAATTTTCAAATCAACTAGGTTGAATTTATATTGAATATAAATTATGCAAATCCAGTGCTACTATAGAAATGAATCGTGTAAGTAAACTATGCTGTAAATTTTTCGAATTTCTGAAAAATTCTTTTTGAGTCATTGTAATCAGTATACTAAACTGTACATAGCCTTTTAACGTAACATATGTAGGTAAGGTACCTATACTCGAAGTAATGATACACTCTGTATAATACATTACCTTGACGTAAATTTACAATTTATATAATACAAATAATATTTTTTGGGATTATATAGTTTACATTGCCCATCTTTGCCATAAAAATTGTTAGTTTGCGGTGTGTGGAAAATTCGAGGGAAAATTGGAACAGCAGGTGGAGTATGCTCCTCAATAGAAATTGAAATTTATCACTTCTTGGATGTTGCTCTACCTACTAGACGAAGCCCTATCAGAGCTATCATCATAATATACCTAGAAAATTATGTTTTAATACTTATTTGAGATTTGAGAAATATTAATTAACTTACAATATTTTCTGCATTATTCTCGATACCAGTGCCAAATATTCCAATTTTAATTTAATCATAATCAGGGCGATAAAAACAAAACAAAACACCGTTCTGAAAATAAAATAAAATGTAAATAATAGTACTTGTATACAAAGGTACCTAGCAAATAAAAATAAAGTATTTCAATTTTCATTATGTGAGTTCTTTACATTGTATTACGCAATTTTTATCTATTTTAGCATTGTAGGTTAAAGGGTCAAAAGAAATACTTTATTATAAATTTGCCATCAACATTATGTTTACCTACCTTTGAATGTATATTAATGTAGGTATGTTTGAAATTCTCTAAAATCCATTTATTGTAACTTCAATATAACAATAATTGATGCACTTGTTTAAATCTTTACCACAGCCACTTAAATGTATGGTGCTCGGTATGGTGTCTTTCTTGTGAGTAAACAATGATTTCTAGTGCCGCGAAAGGCGAAACTTATGTTATTTGATTCAAAGAAATTGGACTTTGGTTTAAAATTTGGTTTCTTTTATCCAAAGAAATCATAATATTATTTAAAAACTTTAAAGAATTAATATATTAATAGCAACAAAATGGTTTATTCAACTTAAAGAAATAAATGTTTTTTAAATTGGAACAACTACTTCTTTGAGTTTAACAGAACAGAAAAATATTTCGTAAGTTGAAAAAAATATTTGTTCCAACTAAAGAAAATATTTAAAGAATTTAATTTTTTCATACAAATAGACGATTTTTTTGAAATGAAATAGTGTTTATTCAATTTAAATCATGCTTATTTGATTCAAAGAAAAAAATGTTAAAGAAATATATTTGTTAATTCCAAAGAAACCTTTTTCTCCGTGTTGAATGACGTCTTCGAGATCAAATAAAAAATGGCGAAATACGTCTTTTCATGAAAAGTCTAGGCATTTCATAAATACTGGCATAATTATAATGTCAAAATGTCATATCATTTTATTTTTCAGTAGGTACCTACTAATCATACCTAGATTATTCGGTATTGGAATAATTGAACATTAAATTTACAAATATTAGCTGATCCACTGCGACTATTTTCTAATAATTTTTAAACTTTATGGACTAAATCTATCACGCTATCGCCCGTTCTAACCTTAAAATCCTTGGTTACTAGTGCAGAAGAAATCCTCGCGCTATTCGTTACGGACACAATCATCTATCTTATATCAAAGAACCATTCACGTGAGAGTCACTTTGTGAATTAAGTCACTCAGGCCGCCATTTTCTCACCCTCGTTTAACACCCCTCTCCCGTCTTTTATACCGGTATCATGTGTCTATTAATCTCGTCAAAATACCCACTCACTACGCATTGAACTTATGATTCTGGATTTTAAATAATTTGAAAGGTTTTTAAGCGAATGAAAGCTTCTGCGTAATGATGTGAAACATAAAAAGAATAAACAATCAAGTTCGCTATCGGAATATTTATCTTCTTTAAGAGGAATCCCCACTAGCATTTAAAACGTACTGTTGTATTCTCGCAATTACTTCTTCTGTATTGACTCAATTGCATTGATTCTTTTTGTAAATAATAGAAAAAGGTATGCCGCTACTTTGCTTAAGCTTCGATTTGTAAAAAAATATTTTATTTATTAATTATAATGTTTCAAAGTAACCCCATATTTGCAAGCACGTAGTTATTATATTTAGACTTAAATGAAAATTTCAAGCTTAAGGAAAAGAAATTTCAACCTTTATTAACATCTTAAGATAAAAAACTTAACTAAAAAATTCCATTTTATAGTCACTTTTTGTAGAATACGAAAGGTCTTTTTGCATGAAAATATACGCGTGGAGCTACTGGCCCCGTGCGGCAAAACACAACACTACAGCTAAATCCCGCCTACGGAGTCGTAAGTACACTCTGACAAAAAGTGTACCTGGGCTTGGGAGTATAGTAAGCGTACGGGGAATTTAGATAAAATTCAACAGGTTCACTAAACTGAAGAAACAACAAAGTAAAATAATATTCGATTACTATTATTTACGTCTTGTATAAACAGAAACCGAATATAATAAAATAATTAGCTAAAATTTCCAGAGTTACTAAAAATTAGTTTTTGTGCAATAAACAAATAGCACAGAAATTATTTTAACAATGATAATACAGTCAAAAATCATATTGTTTTTTGCAATGCAATTTTAAAGAATTTAATAATATATGTCTTATTTCTAATAGTGCCAGATTTTGTAGAATGCAAATTATTATATCATTTTTGGTAATTTCAAAAATTAGATACACAATAAGAAAATTTTAAACATTCCGGATAAAAATCAAAAAGCATATTTTAATAAAGTACGAGTAAAGAAGCATATTTTGCAATTTTATATAAGTTAATTTATTATTTATTGTAAACAAGTTGTCATTATCATTTCTTATTCGTATATAAAACAAATTTAGTTTTGCGTAGTTTCAATATATAATTTTTATATGAGGTAGTAGTTTTCGAGATTATATGTATATGATACAATACAAGTAAAAACGCACAAAATTCTCAACTGTTGGCGATACGCGGAGAGATTCACATTAAGCGAAGGCACGGTATTGTCATCGTGGTTGAAACTCTGTCTTTGAGTGTACAAAGGTCTCAAACGCCAGATATCGGTCAAGCCCACTAGTGTATCCCCTTACACCCGACCGCTCCCGCAAAAATTAGATAGTAGGGTGGGGATTCGCCTTAAGTGGATGAATAGACTGTTTTGGCAGTGGCGTAGCATCTTAAATTCAGATATCTAAGACCCTGAGCTGCGCTAGAAGGCGGAGCTTATCATGTACTGTCCGTTTTACAAAAGTGGAGCTAGCGAGTATATGCTAGAGTAAATTCAAATAGCTAGGACCCTGGATTGCGCGAGAAGGCGGAGCTTGTCATGTACTGTACGTTTTACAAAAGTGGAGCTAGCGAGTATATGCTACGCTGCGCTTCACTTAATTTTCAAAGAAAACTAAAATATAACTCAATCACAAACAGTTACAAAATTCACAGCGTTACACGAAGCAAAACACTACGAACGTCAACATGAGAATAACAGATATTGAAGCTGATGTTGTGTAGAACAGACAGTAGCGTAGTTTCCTCTTGTTTATTATCTATGCCTCTCTTTCTAAGACGAGAATTCGTACTTCGCGCAGGGTACTACTTAACTGAATTTAACTCTGGTGTTCAAGGTGATCTCCGAACGCCCAGAGGAAAATAATAATAAAAATATTTTTATTTATATGGATTTCATGCTAAAATTCATTTTTAATAGAGAATATTACACAAATTATTTAGTTTTTATTTCGTAAGCGCCTAATGCATACCGAACGCAGAGCTAGGTTTGGAACGAAAATTTGACCACGAGTCTAGTTAACATTTTGACATGGAGGGAGCGGTCGGCGAGTATCGTGGTGGGGATAAAAGGTGTGGATGTTCGAAGCCACATTTGAACCTGAGCTGGAAGAAATGTTACCTTATGCATGATGCTACGCACGAAAGTATTTGAAGTTGCAATTCTACAATTTATTTTGTCTACAATCGTTGTACAATATGAAAATTGCTAATCAATAATTTTTATTTAGGATATGTACAAAATTGTCGCACTAGTGCAACAAAAATTGGCCTAAAACTACGATTGTGAACATTTTGTTTGAAATTTTTTTGTTTCGTTTATAAAAGTTGTCAGGATGATGATCGATACCCACGATTTCATTGAATTGTTATAAGCACGGCAAATAATAATAATTTTAAAATTAGCTATATTGACGTTATACGATTGTAGACAAAATATTGTGTGCACCTCGTTGTTTGTTTCCCTTGGCGAGTCGTCAATCTCGGCTTTGCCTCGACTGAACAAATTTAACGCCGCGTGCTCTATCCGTACTTGATACACAAATATCCAATGTGTTAACCATGACCAAATTTAAATTTAACATACCGTTAGAAAAAGGCAGTAATTGTTACAAACTGTATAAATATTTTATTTATTGGCCAATAAATAAAATATTTATACAGTTTGTAACAATTACTGCCTTTTTCTAATATAACTGTGCAATTCATTACTAAAATATTTAAGATACCGTTCTTGTACTTATTAATGTAATTGTAAGAGTAGAATTAATGTACAAATAAATTTTGTAAGTATTCGTATTGTAAATTCATTATAATAATAGTTAAATTAAATAAAAATGTGCATTATCTTGATTTAGAATTTTTTTCTGCACACCCTATACCAAGAAAGTGACGCTACGCCACTGGTGTTCTGAGGTTCTGCATCATTAGATAGAATCGTGTAGAATGTAGTGAGAGAACGTATGCAAATTTTGGAATACGAAGATTGCAACGTAACCTAACCTAACATAGCTCGTGTATTATGAGATTGAATACTTCTGCGTTTCAGTAGGATCTAACCTACGTACTACGTTCTTGAATTTATTTTGTTATTTCATGTGTCCGTATTTTTACATAGATACATTTTAGAACATATGGTTCATTTTATTTCTGACAGAACGCATGTCATTATCTATCAAACTAACAAAAGATAAATACTATATCTCCTGTCTCTGCCCCACATTGTGTTTGCATTGTTTACAAAAACGAACACGTTGCCTAATAAATGCATTTATTTGAAAATGAAGTGATGACGTTCATTCTACCAGAAATAAAATGAACGATACCTACTACTTAATTTGGTTCTTATTATAAACGCCAAGCCGAGATAAATGGTTAAATAGTTTGTTTAACTTCAACAACGTTTTACTACATAAATGAAATTATAAATCAAAATTTCCAACTTACTTCTTGCTGCTGTCTCGTAATCTCGTCTACTCTGCTCCTCCAAGTACTAGGTTCAAACCTTCTTCAATGCACTCCACACACTGCTTTATTTCACCATGAAACTATTATAATCACAAATTCATAGAAAAACTACATACTGAATTGTCATCTGCGTACATGCATACTGAACTGTATTTGCAAAGCTTGAACCAGTATGTTCAAGAAGTGCGCCACCAGACGATAAAATACGAGAAGTATATAATATTTGAAGGCGCAATTTTTAATTTGAATATAGTCATTATTAAATATATTTCGAATTAATTTAAAAATGATAATTTAAATGTATGCTGGATCATAATATTTGAAAGATTATGCTATAATAATATTAATAATAATATTAATATAATATTTACTTATATTTATTTTTTAACTGTTTCAATTTTATGAACTTATATTTTGCATTAATAGGATTGCAGTAATTGGGTTGCAGTCAAAAAGATATATTTTTATACCAATCTACCGGTTTCGGCCCCACATGAGCCCTCCTATTTTGCACTTTTGACGATTATCTTGTGTATTATTTTTGTGTTATCTCTTTGCCTTTAATGTTATAATTCTGTCACTGTAAAAAGTCCTGATGGATAATAAAAAATATGATTTAACAGGTTCATATGAATCAATTTTTGACATAATAAAAATAAATATTTTTAGTTTAAGGTAATTTAGACCTGTGTGTCGTTAGTTATCCATTGCATTTATTCAAATCATCTGAGCAAAAATAAATAAATTTCCTGATGTGAAACAAAAATCAAAAACATTTTTATAACTTTGCTTGCAATGTGAACATAGTTTTTTACGACAAACAAATCATTATTATTTTAAAAGAACTGCATCAGATCGAAATTACCTCCAAATTTTATCGTGGAAGAAAAAAATTGTCTATAATTTTTATAATAATAATAATAATTTTATTACCCAACAGAGTCCTATTACAGGGTAACAATAGTATTCCATGAAATAAACGTTTAAAAAAAGAAAAATATTGCATACCCAAACAGGAATGTAGTTACATTTTGCTTTTCGTTTGCAAATATAAAGTATTTTTACCTTCCGCTTACCTGTAAAGGAAGGTATTGGAATCATGCAAAAAATCGGGTAGTGAGTTTTTAGTGGATGAGCACGAATTAGGATCCTTACAACTCATTTTTGATAGTTTCCCGATGATGTCTGTATGTATGTGTGTATGTGTGTGCGTGTGTGTGTGTGTGTGTACGTGTGTGGTCCGGGCCGATGCCGGATGTCACATAACACAAATACGAATTACCCAAAAATTTTGATATTTGGTATTTTACAATTGTATACGAATAGGAAGAGCTTATTAGATTTTGGTACAAATATCTTCACCGGAAGTGATATTTTTTGAAGATTGAAAAGATTAAGTGTCAAAAATTTCTATAAATTTGGATAAATATAGTATTTATTTGTAATAAGAATAAGAGGAAAAGTTATTTGCAATTTACGTTATAAAAAAATTGTCTTCATCTGATAGCATTAAAGAACTGCAGTAAAATTTAAAAAATAAATTTATCAAATAAAACGTTGAAATCTTGTAATCCATGTTCGGTTGATTTTTGTTTCTGAATAAAAAATATTGACAGGTGAGACGGGTGACAAGTTGGCATACTAGCGCTATATAAGTCCTAAGTAAGCTATTAAATGTAGTAACTGAACGGAGGATTGCTTCAACACAGAAGAGTTTTCGTGTGAATGAATCTTTTGATTCAGGTGATGCAAATTTCTGTGTTTGACTATTTTAGATTTTTATTTGTATATTTTAAATGGGCACCGGATTGTACGTATACATTTCTGTTTAAAGTCTAGATATGGCGGAAGGTTGTGTGATGGCCACGTCAGATTTTTTAAATATGAACTTTTCCTTCTAAAAGTTAAATATTATATCTTTTGGATTTTAATATCATGATAAAAATGTTTAATGTTTGACTGTATGAATAGAGTTGCGGTTAATGTCACCCTTTTCCGAGAAATGGCTCGTGATTTATGTGTATGCACATAAATTTAACTTAAATCGAGCAACCATCTTGCATATTATAATATTCCCATACAAAATACACTAAATAGGAAAACAGCCGTCACATATGCGTTCTGTGAATGGCTATGAAAAGCTGTCACAGCTAGCTTTATCGACTGTAGGCTGTCTGGAGTTTACAGTCTGCATCCGATGACTACATTACCACGTTTGTTTGGCCTAAATATTTTATGAGGTGAAAACTGAAATAGCATAAGCAGTTGACGTATCGTATTTCTTTTGTTCGTACTCTAAAAAAACAAATTCCATAGGAAAATGCTTCCAGATCGTGATTTTCTTTTATCCGCGTATTCATTGTTCAGCGCTGAATGATAAAGACTACGTTCTTTGTCCTCTACCTTCGCTGATCTCTGATCATTTTTCATAAATCTGACGTGACTTATTTTGATGATAACGCTACACTGATACGGAGATTCAGATGGAGATGTTAACACAAATTGATTAATCTTAAAAAGTCGAAACTGTTTTAATGGAACTTACAAAGTAGACAGTAACCGTTGTCACACCACGTATGTTGAATTTAAAAAGTTACCTATTACCGACCCTGAACATGCATTCACCGCGCTGACAAGGACCGAATACAATACGTAGATCTTACCTAATTTCAACACAGGTCCGCGTCCATACCGTAGTCAAAACGATAGAAAGCGATCTTACACGAACAAATCTATTTACGGTTTGGTTTCAATGTTGTCTACGTCACATATGGCGCATTTTAATGCACGTTTCAAAAGAGTTACATTTTCATTTCGATAAAAAGGTAATAAATCGATCATCAAAATTAACAATTATTATCACATTCCTATAACTTATAAAGGATCTTGCATTAAGAGTGATAGGATTTTATTTAGTTTTTGCTTTATTTGGAAGCATAGACAATGCAGTTATGTTCGGAACAAGATATCGTTCAAATGTCCACCACGACTTTGTTGACACTGATCACAAGATCGCTCCAATTTGGCAGAATTTGGCTCATTTGCAACACTGGCCGCTACAGCTGTGATTTTCTCCTCACTTCGAACATTTCGTTGTCTTCTTGGTGGCTTATTGTCTCAGTAATGTTAACTCAAACTTTGTCACAGTGCGTCTTATAGCCTGCGCAGATTATCGGTGAGGGCGACTCAATTCTGGGGTGAATAAACGTTGAGCACCCACAACTGAGCTCGAACTTAGGTAATATATTTTTTATTATTTCCAACCGGTCTAGAGGCGTCAAATACTGCATCATAAAACTGCGCACTATACTAAATAATTTGAAACCTAGAAGTACATAAAATATATATCAGAAACCGAGAACTCTTTATTGAAAATACTATCACTCCTATTGAAAGACCCTATATATGCTGAAAATTGATAAGTATCCTATAAATATTTCTTTAAAACCCGTAGGCTTGGAAACCCCCATTGAGTTTGTATAATTTGGTTCCCAACTGCCATATTTCCGTTACCCGCACATTTGGCTCTACAACTATTTTGCGCGCAAACTTTTATCACAAATTGTTAGAGCGTTAATTTATAACATGCGGTATTAAACCGTATGTGATTTACTAGAAACGTGACTTCTGACACATGTGTTTGTATAAAATAAAACAATGCAACTATGACTTTTAAAATTTATGTGCAAATATGTCGTATTTTGTCTCCCCCAACGCTTATGAAATGTAATATGAAAAATGTTATGTGACGGGCTGCATTTATTTGTATTCTCTCTAGAATTTATACTTTTCTTTTTGTTTTGTAAGAGAAAATTGCTATAAAGGAAAAACTAAATCATACTGTTCCTTTACATAAAAGAAAATCGCAGTTCATACCTTATCATAACGCAATATTAATTTTTCACAGTACATACGTTGTACGTCACAGACATATGATTTAACTATTTTACAAAATAAGTTTAAATTATCTTAATCTTTCAACTCACTTATCTACTGCCTTTCACAAAAATTATCTGACCATTAATTTAAATAATTGTTAATATTATTTTTAAATCCTTTATATTAACTTCACCGTCATACGTACGGCAAAAAAACAAAAGTAAAAAATGATCCACTTCCCGGGATCCTATCGAGCTGAAATTTTGGAAATAGACTTTTGTCACCTAACAATGCACTTTGGCACAAGAAAAAATCTGATGTGGCCAGCACAAGACCTCCAGCCATACCCCAAACCCATTTCCCTATATCCAATCAATCTGAAATTAGGTACATAGATTCTTTGTGACCAAACATTTACTTTGGCACAAGAAAAAATCTGATGTGGTCAGCACAAGACTTTCCGCCATACTCATTTCCCCATATCCAATCAATCTGAAATTTGGTACATAGATTCTTTGTGACCAAACATTGACTTTGGCACAAGAAAAAATCTGATGTGGTCAGCACAAGACCTCCCGCCATACCCATTTTCCCATATCCAATCAATCTGAAATTTGGTACATAGATTCGTTGTGACCAAACATTTACTTTGGCATCTGATGTGGCTACCACAAGACCTCCCGCCATACCCTACTCTTTTTAACTCTTTCTTGAAACACACTATCTAAGAAAGAGTTACAATGAAAACAAAAATATAAATAAATATCGATCGAGTCTCATAAATAAAGTATTTACAGTCAAAAAGTTTGTTTTTACAGGTTCATTTTTTAATTATTTACTAACCATTATTCTAAAGTAAAATGACGCCAATATCTACCGACTAAGCTCCGTAATTGTAACACACTGTAATGTAAATACAAATGTTGACATAATGCGATTAATGACTTTAATGGAAAGCAGCCAATTCAATCAAATTGTAAGCGGACGTTGAATTAAGTGTAATAGCTTCTTTGAGGTGGTTAAAATTTAATAAATTTACCTGCAACTTTCAATAGCCGTTTACGCTAACTTAAATTTCAAACGAAACTTTTTGTAAGCGTTCAAGTTTTATTTTACACACCAATTCACAAATTCAATAACGATGCTAGAGTTTTTAAACATTTCATGATTAATCCATGCATTTTTTCCTAATAGGGTACTTAACACCTATGCTGATTTTTTTATATGTTAAACTATTTTTGAATCTAAGTTTGACGTATTTTTTTATTTTGCATACATTTTATTATTACAGGAGAAAAAAATTATTGAAAATTCAGGTATTTTTTTCGCGCTCTATGTGACGTCACGTGTGCTCCGCATGTTTGGGTTAAGTTTCTACGTGCCGTCGTAGTGTTAGACGAAGACAGCTATACTTTTTTGCTACGTATGTCTGTCGGGCAGAGGGGAAGTTTGTTTTTGTTGTGATTGTGTTGACAGTGACAATTTTGTAATTTTGTAGATATCAAAATAGAACCTCTGCGTGTTTTGTCTTTATTTTGAGATATAAGCGATATAAGTATTAATTTTACAACATATTGTTTGTGCAAAGAGTAGTTTCAGGTAAGAAATAAAATAAACTTTAAAATCGCTGCCACTTTGACATTACAAAATAACCCCCTAACATCTCTCCCAAATAAAACATCAACGCACCTGCGGCTTATGGCTAGCACACGTGACGTCACATTAGAGGGGTTACTTTGAAGCATGTAAATTTTAAATCAATTTTTATAAACATTGGTAACATAATTGTTGATTTTTTTTACATTAATTATCTTCTTATAAGTCAAATATTGTACAAAAATAAAAATTTCTGCAATATAAAAAAATGTTAAGTACCCTATTAGTACTACTTTTACTTTTCTATTTTATTATGATTTTCCACTCGTTTTCCACAAATGAGTTGGTACCTATTCAAGATTTTGTTTAACTTTTTTATACTATACATATAGGTACTAGATAATATAAAAAGTCCTTATAATTTACAATATATAGAGACTAAAAAACGACAATTAAAAAATCTGCAATGGAAAGGTCCTCTAAATAAACTGTCTTATTTAGTTAGTTAAGTATTACGTTATTTATTATACTTACAATATGATGACATATTTGCAGAATAAATATTTATTATTATTTATTAGTGTCACAAAAATCATAAAATACAAAACAATTCCGCTATAATATTTTTTTCAATACCTGCGCCGAAAACGCCACCTTTTGTCCCTATTATTAGGGGACGAAAGTGAGGTATTTCTGTTCGGTTTGTACTTGTCCACCCGCTTTATGCGGAAATGCACTTGATTTATTCCTCACTTGGGAGTAAAAGTACTTTTCCTCCCGCTTTATGTGGGATACGAAAATTAATTAGGTATTTAGATCATTTTTATTTATTTTATGGAATTATTATACATTTTTCCAATGTTATCACCATCCGGTTCATCCCTTTCTTTAACTTGTAATCGATTTTCGGTGTAGATATTGAAAAAAGATCGTGTGCATCTCGGGACAAAAGTGTTCACCCGACACCCTTTCGTGTCTAGTAGCACAATATACTATTATCCTATTGTAGTAGTTTTCGAATTTTGACCAAGGTTTTGTGCACCTAATATAGTATTCTTTTTATTTTAACAGTTAGATATGATAATTTTTTTTGTTAAATTGATAGTTGTCTTTGACATTAATATAATCAAACTTAAAATTCTTAGTAGGTACCTATATTATTTTATAATATTCACAAGTTGTCAATCTGAAATAATTTTGTCTGGCAGATTGCCAAAGATTATACGTAAATGTTCTTCTTTCTATTTGTCTTTTATGTTTTACAATTTCAAAATCTTTATTTACTCTTTATTTTATAAGAGAAACAAACTCGTTTCCGATCACAATATGCAACAAAGAATACGAAGGAAATCAATAGAAACAAAGTGCATCTTCCACCGTCTGACGAGTGGGCGACTAGATTTAGTAAATTTGCCTTCGCAATCTGGCTAATGTGTCCAAGCAAAACTCGAACTTGAGTTTCTGTCTGTCTCTGGAGGACGTTCAGGTTTCCGCCCAACCTTTAAACTACAAACTACGCTACAAGTTGCATTCAATATGCAAAACAAAGAGAATATTCAGTTGCGTACTGCATATGAAAATAATTTGAATATAAGAAACTTTAGAACAATTTCTTGATTAATTCCAATTTGACAACCAGTTTTTTAAAATTTATTTACATTTAACAAATTTTAAACATAATTATTTGATTAGACAGATATTATTTTTAAAATACAGCGGGCACATGGTTATGCGAACTAATAGAAACCAGGACAATTCATAAAATCGAATTATTCAAATAATCTAAAATGAATATAAACATTATATTTCATATTATTTGGAGATATACATGTTTAAAATGCATTCAAATAATTAGTTATTTGTTTTTGATCTGTCTTGGCACTCAAATATTTCCTACAGTGCCTAAAGTGGCGCGCGAAAACCCTCTTATTTAGAAATATTGCAGTTTTTTACAAGTGCCAAAACTAATTTATCCCTTCAAATAGATTTTGTTATTTTTATGTTTAACAAAACAATACCGCTATAGAATAGCGTGCGGAATCTATTTTTTGCCTGTTTTCTGGCAAGGGTAGATGATTACCTTAAACTTTTCTCGTGCAGAGTAAATTTTAGACTGTGACTAGAATCCCGAACGTGGAACCATGCTAAAAGAATTAATCCCGATCAGGCGTTTCGAAACGTTCGAAATCGTTGTTGAATAATAGACCTATCCTGTTGTACTTCGGATGCGCGCGCATGCTTGGGCATTGGGCATCCGGTTTAGAGGAAGTGAGTACGATAGATACAAAGTAACATGTGTTGAGTGAGACGACACAACTGCTGCGCAGTACGCTATGACAATAGAAAGTGCGGTTTAGTTGAAGTTTGACATTTCTTATTTTAAATTTTTTAATGTAGGGGAAAAGTTTAATTCAATTTAATGACATTACACAATTTGAACAATTTAGTACGCAACAGACATGAAACAAATTAATAAAATTGTTAAAAAAAATGAAATTAAATTTTGACATTTGTACAAATATGTCAAAATACGCCCGCATCACCAGGATTGGTCTATTGACGTCACTTCCTTTTGCATGCGCACAGCGTACTGCGCACCAGCTTGCTGTCTCACTCAACACAATGTTACTGTGTATCTATCGCACTCACTCCTTCTGACAGGATAGGTCAATTAAAATCCCGATCATGTTTGTAACTGAGTGATGATATTTTAACCCAAGTCCTTACGATTTTTTTTCAAAATTGCTTACGTTTGTTAATGAAATGAGAGCTACCTGTATGTAAAATTGAGAGTAAGTGACGATATGTATACTATAGAATTGTAAGTACTTGGTTTGAGTGTTAAGATTAAGGGTGAAGTTTCTTGTTTCTTGAAGGATTTGAGTGAAAGCAGTTTCACCAAACTGTAATTTGCATTTATTGATAATCCCATCTCACAAGTCGCGCATCCCAGTGATTACCTGACGTTATATCGCTAGTTGGTGCTTTATTTTCTGACTTTGTCACAGCAAACACGCCAAATGCTTGAATTGCTAATTTGTCTGCGTGCGGCTTCCTACGATACCTGAGATAAATTAGCATTTTACAACGTACCTACGTGAAATGTTCAATTTCTACGGAAATTAACACATTACTTTCTTTATCTGCCAGGTGCAGTTGTAAAATTTACAAATAAAATGTGTGTTGGATTATCATATCATAAATACTTGAGGAAACGACTTACATTAATAACAAAATTTGTACAACGTTCTTTGCTTTTGCATTTTTCATTAACCAAAAAATTTCTGAAAAGTTTTGCACTACCTATAGGTACGAATATAAGTAATATAAATATCATAATTAATTAAGAATATAAGGGCTTGTTTGTACCACATGAAGACTATAATTAATGTGAGCGAGGAATAAAATCTGCTGTTGCCAGCACACGACCTCTCGCCTAATTCTGCTTATTCTACTAATCTAATAAATAGTTTTACTTACATTTTAATAGTGTCATGTTCATGTAATATATAAACAATAATGTAAACCAATATGCAAGCAAAAGATGTCAATTGTACTGTCACTATCATAATAATTCAAATATTGTGTAGAAACAAATTTCATATCATGGAGAACAAAATACCGGAATTTCAAAAAAGTAGAATTAAACTGTTTATAAATGGTACAGAAATTTCTGTTATATTTAATGAAACATATATTATCATAAATGCTTTATTTTTCGAGATAATTTAAGAAAAATCGTATATGAAAAGTCTTACTTCCGGTTTATTAACTGATAACAAAATACAATAATTGTATTTTCAATAGACCAATTATTGGTCTATTGAAAATCGTTTTTAAACCTTAGATATAAAATTTGGTATTTAAATGTTTGATATTTTTGGAGTTAACGTTTCCGAAAAAATTGTAACATACAAACGAACGAACGAACAAACGCACAATCACACACACACAGACAACATGTCGAGGGTGAAAAGGCAGTACCTCGTAACTGACAAATTCAAAGTTTTGCAGGAGAAACAAAAAAGTGTTTAAAGCTTTTACTATTTAATGAAAATATTAACTAAATCAAATTTTGTAATAAATATTGTAATTAAAATTAATATATTATGCCCTGTTCACACGTTGCTACTTTGAAGACACATTCGTGCTACTGTAGCATGAAAAAATCTGAGTCGCTTGTCAAATAGCAGCGCTGCTAATTTGTAGCATCAAAGTATCAAGAACTACTCGTTGATAATTTCACATCGTTGATCGTTGTGTGTGTAGATAGCGATTTTTTGCGGTAATTGTTTCGATTTGAATTTCTTTTCATGCTACAGTAGCACGTATGCGTCTTCAAAGTAGCAACGTGTGAACAGGGCATTACATTAAAATGTTTAAAACAAATTTCCTGCATACAAAAATGTCACTTACGTGTTATTGCACGTTTTTAATTGTTAGATACGAGTTACTGCAAATTTATAAAGAAACTACAAAATAAAACAAAAATAATATTATTCAATATATTTATTCAAAAACAATCACAGCAAATTGGTATTTTGTAATTAACATATTATGCTTATAAAAAAATCAAATTGTATTGAAAAAACAAAAAAACTAAGTCACTAATGGGCAGTTGCACCACTTCCACTTAAATTTTAAGTTTTCCTTAAATGAACAATATCAAATCAAAATCAAATTGTCAAACGTAAGAAGTAACATTGCTGTCATTAATTCGATATTTTTCATTTAAGTGACACTTAAAATTTAAGTGGAGACGGTGCAAATTGCCATAAATCACAGTGATAATAAGATTTAAAAGATTAGATTCCTTATTTATGAAGTTAATTTTCATAAAAAGTTCAACAATCCTTGGGAATGACCTCTTTGATAGTTCGTAGGTGCGAATATTTTGCATTGCTTATTGGCAATTTCTTAGTTTAAATCTATTTTCTTTGGTCTTGTCATTAAATCTTGAAATTCATCACAAAAGTTTAATTTGTTAAAAAGCTAAATACCTAGCTACTTTGACTAATTGAACATCTACTGATATTACGTGACATTCTCCCAGCACCGCCCTTTTCTTGTCATCATCCTTATTTCTTCTTTTAACATTATTTGTTCAAAGAAGGCAAGATTTTAAACGTTGCATTTGTTAAAACAATAATTAATTAATTAACTTACCAAATCTGTCTGGCATAAAGCACATATTTTCTGATAGAAATTTTAAAAAATGTGGAGACTGTTACTTTACGTCTGCTCCTATAGCACTTATAAGCTTAGAACTAATCAGTTAAGAGGTACTGCTTTCAAAAATATTGAAGATGTTAGTTACGAGTTACTGTTTTATTGAATTTTTGCGCCAAGTTTTAAACTTTTTTAGTTTGTTTCTATATCAACAGATGGGGACTACGTCTATACATTTAATGCAAGAAAAAAGTGCATTTTGAAAAAAGTGTTAGTTACGAGGTACTGCCTTTTCACCCTCGATGTGTAATGTGTAATTCGTATTCTAGAGAAGAGACCCTAAAACGTGCTTATCTGCCAAATACTCACACTCGAAAATTTAGACCCATAATACCTCTCTTATAGAATATGAGGCGAGAGGTAAAAATGTGTTATAGGATTCGATTGAATGAACGAATCGAATAAATTAGGATTAAGAATACCAACCTGAATCGCTTTATAAGAACCCAATTTCATTTTAGTAAAGAAAAGTTTTAAATATTACATAAATTCAGCTTCAAATTGGGACAAAATTTTACTTCATAAATTAGATTCTCATTACGTTCACCTGAAAAGGAAAAGATTGGATTAATCATGCAAAGAAAACTAAAAGACTGGTTCAATTTCCGGCTCTCATTATGTCAAAAGTTATTTCAGTGCTTAGTGCAGAAAATTACCTATGCGGTTCAGCCGAGTTTAACTTCAAACGTCAACATTACCTAATTAACGTTTGTGGTTTGATGATCTGACTGTGACTATATTGTATTTTACAGTATAAACATTGTGATGCTTTCAGGAATTCAGAGTACCTATCTAAATTTATAGGAGTATATTTAGATAACTACAACAGAATATAAACAAAAAAATTTTACATTCAACTACAAGTAACATTTCGATATTTTAGCCAAATCTAATTCACAAAACTTAACGACTGAGTTTGAGAATTGGTCAAATAAGCTAATTTTAGAAAATTAGGAATATCAGTTGTTGCTTGTTGGTATGTTTTTTATCTTCCCCCCCCCCTCATATTCTATAAGGAAGGTATTATGATGGGTCAAAATTTTTGAGTGTGAGTTTTTTTTCGAGATTATGTCTGTGTGTGTGTGCGTACGCGTGTCTTTAATTTCAAATTTTGTATTTAAAATTTTAATACGATTCATAATAGCCTAATATAATTTTGGTTTCAATCTATCAACCGGAAGTAGTACTTTTTTGAAATATTTCGATAAATAATTAATTTAGAATAATTTTTTTATATTAAATTAAATGTTATGTGATTATTATCTACAATCGGTATTTCGGTATCTTGTAGTCCATGATCGATTAACATTTGTTACTACGTATAATTTAAATGATTAAAACAGTGACAGTGAAATTAGTAAAATATCGTTTATATCTCCTTCTGCAGTTTAAATAAAATGACTAAAATATAATTGTGAGTAGGTACCTAAATAGTAGTAGGTAGTAGGTAGTAATATATTTGTATATAAGTAAAAATAATAACGTATGGCGAGAGGTCTTGTGGTGGCCACATCAGATTTTTTTCTTCTATATTAATCTAATGAACCAAACAGCAAAATAATAAGTAATTTCACAACTTTTAATTTAAAGTGAAAATCCGTGTTAAATTAAATTATCATCATACGTCCATTTTCTACCACATTATCAACAATACCAAAATTATAAATATTTATACGCTTATACGACGAGGTGTGTTTTGACAAACAGTCTGGAACAGAAAGGGATAAAGGTCTGTCTCTCTGTTATAAGGGATAAGGTCGTAAATATTTGCAAGTCAAATTCTAACGAAATTTTATTCCGTTGAAAAAGAATCGAATTGGACAAATATTTACTATTGTGACAGTGACATTTCCCCAAACTTGAAACCTACGAAAGTTTCCCAACATACTGATGTCAGTGGAACTGCACTCGCTGTGATTAGGAGAGCGACATGGTTTTTATGTAGATGTGTAACTGTAGCAAGCTTTGAAACTCACAAACTCTGAAATTGGGATAATTGAAAACTTCTTCTCCATTTGCGTCTCCAGGCAATTCAAACTTTTTCCAACGGTAGCTTCATTCTTATTTTTCTTCTCCCCGCTAAAAGATACCTGAGACTCTCGATCCTGGGACTTTATTTAAAAGAGATTCGTCCAAGGAAACGGATACAGGCTGATTTCTTTTTTATTGAATGTTTAACTAAATGGAAACTCTCATTCTCTACGTTTTACTTTTTAAATATTCTTTATATAGTTCCACTTCAATGTATTGAGATATCTTCCATCATTTGAATTTTAAAATGAACTACGGACACATTTTCATTCTTTTTATCGTCGTTCTTAAATTTTAGTCGATTTCCATTTAAAGTGAATTGTCTAAATTTAACACTCGTTTAGCCAAAGAAACTGTTTTTTTACATAAATGCTTGTGAAATGGCATCCTTTATTTAATTTAAATTTATGAGGTATTGGCAAAATTCAACTCCCATCTTCTATTATAAGTTGATCTAATTAACAATCGAATAAATAAATAAATAATATAAATAAAAAAAGAATCTCTGACAATAAAAGACTGGATAGTATGAAAGTAGTTTGAAAAGTCCGTGCAAAGTCCGAGATGTGGCATTATTGGTGCGTTTTCAGTTTGGTTTTAGTTAGTGCCATCTCTTGGAAGAACACACTCCATATTTCTGTGTTTGTGCTAGTTTAAATAAAAAAAGTTAATTAAACATTACTTTATAAAAGGTAAATCGCCCCAGAAGACTAAAAAAGCGTGGTAAACATTTTGGAGAATCTACATCTTTGATTAGCACGATTTGTAAATGGTTTCAAATTTTTCAGACGTGTCATATGAGCACAAGTGATGCTGAACATTCTGGGCGCATTTTTGAGACCACTACTTCAGAAAACATTGATACAGTTCATATAATTTGGCAATAGATGATAGGGAAGTGAATTTGTGTTTAATTGTTAGTACTGCGTAGGCATCTCCGATAACCGGGTAAAAATTATTTTATCCACGCCAGTGATACAATAATCATATTATTTTTATCATTTGAGTAAGGTAATTTGTTATATTATCTCACTACTGATGTAATATGATGTGCTTTTGTCCTATTATTTCTCACATTTACTCTACTTCATTCGTTCGTAGCCATGGATAATACTAATAAAAATAATATTTTTGTCAATATTTGACGGCAATGTTAAGGTTATAATATACTTGTCTACCTATTTATTCTCAAAATACTCTTGCAATAAATCAATTTTGAAATACTCTCCCATAATAAATAATTTATAACCGAATAATAAATAAATATCACGTATGAACTTAAAAATTAAAATTTGTTTGTAAATAAAACTGACAGCATGTTCTGCTTTCAAACAAATTGTATGTACGCTGTTGCTTTGATTTTAAATCAAAATTATAGAAACTGACATCGTTCAATTGTCAAAATATATAATTTTTAAAATTTCAAATCTGACGTTTAAAGAAAAATATAATAACAAATTTTTATTAATCTTGAGCAGTCGTGGATATAATTTTGTATATCACATGTGGGCTAAAGCATTTTATAGCACTAATGTGCAATTCTTCACATTCGACTGCTGTAATAATGCTCTTATCCCACTTGTAACATAAATAACTATTATATTATCATATGAACATGAAAAAGCCATCCACAATAATGGGTGCCGCGAATGCTCAATTGACAAAAAACGAAACCGTGTGCGAATAATTTAAAGCTGTTTCAGCGCAATCCATGTCGTTCCGTCTTTATTTAAATTTCCATCATTAAACTCTAATTTAATAATGTAATTCTTTTCACGCCAAAATGTTTTACAGAAAAATTATGTTCGTAAAATTAAAGCAACATATTTTCCTCTTTCTACCGCCAATTTGTCTATGTATACATTTTGTTTATTTCGCCCTCACAATAATTATTATACTGACGAGCATGTCCACTCATGCACACATGATAGCCCAGTGGCGTCCCAGTTTTTCTTCACGGGGAGGATGTCGATCCACTGTGGCCCAGTTTCTCGCTGTTTGCATTTAACTGCGCGGTTTCACTCGATTGTGCTGCCATCTCTGCTGTGCACTACCAGACTCTTAATATCCTACGACGTTACAGACAGAGGTAGGAGAAGAGGAATGTCACTGCAGTTCTGCACTGAATGCCAAGGAGGAGCTTTAAATTTCAAAGAATGCGGGAATGCAGAATGCAAGTTGAGTGTGAAATTTTGTTTATGTATGGAAATTTGGAAAATATACACTGTGGAAAAGAATGTAGGTACAGTGGAATTTTGTCAGGAATTTTAAAAACGTTAATGAGTCTCCTGATAAACATAAATCGTGAGATATAAATTTAAATATTTTTATTTGGTGCAATTTTAGTCTGACTTTTGTGACCAAGCTGTCAACGAAATAAATCGCAGATATAATTTGAAATATCCATTTTCCCAACAAACAAATTATATTGGATATGAATCTCTAAGGGTAATATATGTGGCAGGGCTTAATGATACTATTTTTTCAAAGAATACCTGCCTCTTAAGGAGGTTCCCTACACATGCAGTGGCGTACTCAGATATCAGCCTTTAATTTATAAAAATATTTTTATTAATGTAAAACAAAATTCGGTCAGTTGCGGTGATATATTTTTACAATAATTTCTAATTCACTAATCAAAAAATGCTTGAAGATTTTTTTACAACAACAACAATATTGTTACAACTATGTGGTCAACCTTCTTCAAATTTTGGGTAATTGATGTCCGTGCTTGCATACGTTTATATACCAAAAATTAAGTAAATAGAACATTTCTAACATCTTTTTATTTAATCAATTAACGGAAAGCCATAAGAGCCCATGTAAAATATTAAAATTTAACAATTAATTTCGTTCAAACTACGTGGTCAAAAATTTCCAAAATATTCAGGTATCATTTTTATGACACAGACAACATAAATTCAAAGTTTGGTTGAATTAGAACATTTTTTAAAATGTCTAGGGAACCTCCTTAAATGGTAAAATACCGCATTATAATCATTTATGCAACCTAATTGTTTTAGCATTAGATGGTGGGTATGGGTGGGAAAAACCGGACTTATAGGCCCTCCTCCTTTTATATCTAAGGTTTAAATACGATTTTCAATAGACCAATTGTATTTTGGTACCAATTCATTATCCGGAAATAAGACTTTTCATATACCTAGACCAATATTATTTTTCTTAAATTATCTCGATAATTGAAGCATTTATGATAATATGTTTCATTAAATATAGCAGATATTTTTTTAAAGAATTTTCTGTTCCATTTAAATCTACTTTTTTAATATTTCAGTGTCTTGTTTTTCATTATATAAAATTTGTTGCTACACAAAATTTGAATTGACATTTTTTGCTTGCATCTTGGTTTACATTATCGTTTACATATTACCTGAACATGAAACTATTAAAATGTAAGTAAAACTATTTATTAGATTAGTAGAATAAGCAGAATTAGGCGAGAGGTCGTGTGCTGGCCACAGCAGATTTTTTGAAATAAAATCAGAACAAATGTTCACTTATATCCCAGTAAAATTTTCACTTAGAATTGAATTCAATCTCATTCTGAAACAATAAAAATAAATCTCTCTCAATCCATTTATAATCTATCAATGAGTCTACCAACATTTAAAGAGCATCTTTTCCTCCATGCGCCATTAGGCGTCCATTGCGCCCATTGACGTCGTTGTTCGTCGCCATCGGAAAACTGAAATAAAACGCCAAATTTGCATGCGAAATGCGGGGTTTTATTACGTCCTAACTGCGTCATAAATACGCCAACGGCCGTCAGCTACGCCTGTGAGAAGTTCATATAACACCGGTTACGCACGGATGAATTATGCTGATATTATTCCAACATATTTTATTAGAATTACGCCGTGAAAAAGCTTGGCACGCTTGATTTTTATAGCCGTGCTTTCTGCTTTTGCTCCTCTGGCAGTTGAGTACGTTCAAGTACACTCGCGATGTACTGAATAAGTATTTTTGGCTGGAGGGAGAAATAAAATTGCGCTAAAAGCAAACACGTTTTATGGATAAAGAAGAAGATGCTGTGAGATGCATTATTTATAAGGGTTGTTAATCAATTTTTCATTTTGTTATATTAGTACCTAACTCGTATTTTACATATTTTTGAAATATACATAGATTAGAAATCAGAAAAACCTATTAAATACATACAATCATTAATTATATGCCCTAGAAATAAATTGTTTCTAACTTTCAAAATATCATCTTTTTTACTTTCCGACCTATGTAATAGTGGGAAGTATTAAGTAATTGTAATTGACAGTTCGAGATTTTGATGAATCTTTACGATTTCGCCCCTACTGAACTCAAAAATCATGGTTTAAAAAAAATCTGTGTCTGTCGATCTGTCTGGATGTTGGATGCCGAGTTTGGTGTCAATTTAAAGCTCTCGGGGACATAAGTTTAGTAAAAATTAATTTAAAAAATGACATTTTTGTGATTTTTAATTATTTCTCCAAAAATTATTCAAATTTGCACCTACCTGTATTATTAAGGATATGTTGCAAAAAACCACATGTACCATGGTAATTTTTTTCAGGATGTCAGTACTACTCGTAATTTGTAGTAAATTTGTATTTGTGTACCGCGATCTCACAATTTTCACTTAAAAACGTTCTTTTGTTTTGTTTTTGACGTAAGTACCTACACGTTGGTTTGTTTTGTTTTTGACGTAAGTATCTACACGTTGTTTTGTTTTGATGTTGAATGGCTGATTCTTCTCTTTTATTATTAGATATACAAACGGATTTTTATAATAGAAATATTTGCAAAATTGTATGTAAACATGTATTATTTGTGTAATTATTTATAATTTATTATTGCGTACTTCAATTTCAATAATACTCTAACCTAAATGTCTTAATTTTACCGAAGCGTTTCACAAGTTACTGAGAGAACCGTCACTTTCAGTTACCAAAGAATTACCGTAACATAACACCACAGTAAACCTGGTTTAATTTTGAACATACCCTTAATTAAAGCTCTCTGGGAAAAAATTATAATCAAAGAATCAAAAACAACATTAAACGATGTTCAATAAAAATTGTTTGTTCACAAGTTATTCAAATTATGCCGAAGTTGGTATCAACTTAAATAATAATACACGTTACACGTTAAAATAAATTCATGGTAGATCTATTACGTCTTTTACTACCAGCCGAACCCATATGTGCGGTTACCAGCTGTTAATTCACGAGTACGCACTCATGGTTGTAACGTAAAATATAAAAATCCAAATTATTTAAAATATATTACCAAGTGAAATTGAACAGTTTTACATATCTTATATCTAAAAGATAATAATTTCCAACTAAGAAACATCAACAAAGAATATCACCTTCTATTTCTTATTTCTCTAAAACAGAATCCGTGTCTTCTTTTCCACCTTATTTCGAATAAAAACCGCATCTTGTATGCACGATTTTCCCCACCATAAATTTAAATTCAAACGCAACCACTGCAAGTTACTGTAAAACCTGCACAATAAGTTCACGATGTAATTGTGTGTGATAAAACTGGGAGGCCATGAATAATTCCACGGCAGATTTGCATGATATCGAGGGCAGCCGTGAAACAAATTTGTAACTAAGATATTTGCGGACGAATTAATTTGCAAGTTATGTGAGAGATTCAATATCTGCGTTTATAACGCGCTGGAAGTCCTAGGGGGATTATTCAAAGGTCGTAGAGATTTCCAGGTTTCTGGAATTTGCATAGTCCAAAAATAGCGAGTGGACAAGACAAGCTTTAGGGAAGATTATTTGGAAACAGGAATATCTACAATTACGTGAGCAAAATGGAATATTAAATCGTCTGATTGCTGGAAAAGATTGTGTAAAAATGAAATGGTAAATCGAATCACTAATAATTATGTTTTAATAAATCATAAATAACTTTATCATTCCAATGTCGGAAAAAAATTATTGGCTTGACAACCAACAATGCTTATCATACACCAGATAATGGCTGTAACAGGATTTTCTACACACATAATACTCACCCTATAAATGTAACTATTGTACGAGTAGTTAGTATTATCATTGTATATACAGACTGTCTGTATATACAATGGTATTATCGTCAAATCCTGAAATTAATTAATTTCATAATTCAGAAAATTAAAAAATATAAAACATTTACGATACTCAGGTACAGAATGTTTTTCTTTATACTTTGCGGAAAATATTTAAGAATATATTAAATGACGTTCTGACTGTGGAGTAGAAAAAAATTATATTTGAGAAATGTTTTTCTAACGCATAAAAACATTTTTTATGTATTGCAGAATAACCAAGAACTTGTAAATACTATTGACAGTTTACAGCTTATCATAGTATAGAATTTATAAAGTATTCGTATCTAAAAAAAATTTAAATTTGAAAACTGGATCCATCTTTTGTCGATCCAGTGTTCAAATTATAGTATGGTACCATTTTATAAAAAAATTACTATCTTTGAAATTATTGAAATAAAAAACACTTACATTTTATTAGGTACCATTTATAGTTACTTACGTTGCGAGCGTAGTAAATTAAACTTTACGGGCGTGTTGGAAAGTTTGAGGGGTGAGTGACTTTATAATTTAAATAAATAATACATTTACATTTTGTAATCATATCTGAAGTTAGTTACCATATCTGAAAAATATCATTTACACAGAAGATGGAAATAAATTTATTTAACGGTGGAAAACAATGTAAAAATCTACCCATAGCTCATTTCAAGACATTTTTCGCCCTCATAATTTTTGATATATTTGACTTTACCAGTTTCGGAATAAAATCCAGATGGAGATGTAATGTAGTGTAAAAATAAAAGATTGAATACTACTCTGATGGTGAAAATATCAGTTATTGTTTGAGTGTGAATCTCAGACCCCAGTAGAATGGCAAATGTAAAAAGAGTGGAGAAGTCGATACAATTCTTCAATCTTGGTTGGTTAACGGTAACAGATGTCGCCTGAGGCTATACAAGCGCCAATTGGAAAGTCGGTTCAATTCAATTTGGACCTCTGGTGTACTATTTCTGTTCTCTATGCACTACATTTCACAATAAAATCAAATCTACATGAGAGAAAATAACAATTTTTCTGATAGTTTTCCATAAGGACTATTGAAAGTCATAGACATAGATTCTGCTGGTTGTTCACTTTGAAAACACTTCTATTTTACCTAGCAATGGTCTTTTTACTGTATATTCATCACCATTTTACCATTGTTTTGTGCCATTCCACATAAATATGTGAGCATGATCATGCAACCGACCATTAATTATTACTAAGTAATTATTTTTTATTCATCGTGGTATGGTATTACGTATATTGAATGTTTTGTATGGATTGTTTATGAATGTAAACCTAAATGTTACTGTAACGTTTTAGTTGGGAATTTAACGTTGTGTGACTCGCACGTGTTTGCAGAGTAATAATAGTTATTTGTGTATTAAGAGCGTAAAGTGACTCTTTGTTACTCGCGCACGGTAATTGCAGCGCGAGCCGAAGACGAAAGCTGCTATAGTGCAAGAGGAACAAAGACACTTTACGCTCGTAATACACGCATAATTTTATCTACGACTAAAATTATTTGTTATGATAATAATAGTATTCAGTTAGTTCAATCTGCGTTCAATCAATTTATGTTTTATTCATAACCATGAATGAAAATGAAAAAAAAATTATAATAAAATTTGTTTGATTCTGTCATTTTCTTTTATTTTATGTAATCAAAAAGTACTTTATACGTACGTTGTCATGGGAGACGCGCAATAAAATGTTTTTTTTTGCTTGGTTCTCAGTAACAATCAACTTTACGTTGACAATTGAAAACATAAATATAAACTTTTAGAATCGGCGATCCTTACAAAAATTTAATATGAAAATAAAAGTAAAATTTTTCAAATACATAGTATTTAATATTCTATTAATAGTTAATTTATTATTATAATAATGAATCGAATTTGGAACCGCTAGAATATAGCATACTAGTCTTTCAGACTCGTATACGATTTAAAATATACACCCTCCGCCCCATGAGCTTTGACTTGATAAAAAAAGAAAGACAAAAATTAATAAATCTTATATTAATTCTGCTTATCTGCGCCGATATTTTATAAGTACGTATACAGATTGCTATATTTATATAAAAAGTATTTTAGTCTATGAAGAAAAGAGAACTCAACTCATCTTGTGAGTGAATGTAATGTCATCTCTCTCATATGTCAGAACGAAGTCCTCAAAAGTCCTTAGAGAACGATTAAGAGACAGGCTGTTTCTGTTTATGACAGCAGTCCTAAACGTGACAGCAGTTTTGTTTATGAACTAAATGGAATGAACAAATTGCATGAGACATGATACGTACACGCTACCCTTTTATTACTTGCTCTTTATTTGTGTCATTGAAATTTGTTAATTTAAAAACGTACATTGTAAAACAGAGTATATACCTACAACTTAACAGTGACTTATTTAAAGGGGCAAAAGAACAGTTACCTATTAATAAATTAAAAACATTATTATTATAATTAATTAAATACAAGGTAATCAAAAATAAAAGTGCAAAACTTCAGCATCTATATTGATTACAAGTCAAAGTATTATGTATTGAACCAAATATAGTGTTACAACGTTACAAGAAGCTGCAGTACATTGTTCCTTGTTTTGTCGCATGTTTTTCAACAACGATAATGAATTTTCTTCACGTACTTTCTTATTTTCTCTGGAAGGGCAGTAATTTGACAGATGTCGGGTAATGAAGGTTCTCTCGGTTTTCGTAATTAAATGTGAAGTAAATTTCGCAAGTTAGTTCGATGAATAGAAGCTTGTTAGGTGAGCAAAACACAAGTTATCTGTCATAGGCGATTGACAGGCCGGATTAGTCCCTGTTGATTGATTACTCGGCAATTTGTCAAAACGTCTTTGCACTAAAAAACTAATACTACTCGATAAAATGATTAAACCCAAGGTAAACAGTTTCTTTACTTCTATGCATTTAACGCCCCAAATCCAGAAACATACATGACTTGAATCAATTTATCATAATAGAGTAGTACCTTTAATTTTTAAAATACGAATATAAATTTATGTAGAATAAAAATCCATATTTTGTAAGCAGCACAACCAGAAAACAAAATCTATTTTAACCATGTTTTACGTTCGTTTTTAGTTTTTAAATTTTTATGAACAAAATAAGTTCTCATTTAGGATGTGCACTCTTTAAATGTAGATATTTGTCATGATAATATTAATAATAATGATAATAATAATAAAAAGAATAAATGTAGGATGCTTTGAAAAAATCCGAACATCGTATAGAAATGACTTCATAATGATAAATGTCGATCAAGACAATCTGTTTGTAACTTTGTTAGGTAATTCATCCTATAACAAAAATAAAGTGATTAAAGTTTATTGTACTTACATCTGATTTCACCGACCTCTTCAGTGCTGATATAAAGTAATATTAGGCTTCATAATATATAGAGCGTTCCACAACTTAGGACAAAAAATTAAAGGGTAGGTATATACTACTGTACGACGACGTGCTGATCATGAAACAAAAAGGATTTTTTTTCAAATTTTTAACCAAATTGGAGTCACTGAGTTATGCGCGAAACACTTCGAAATGCACTTTTTTTCAAACAGTCATAACTTTGTGTAAAATCAACGGAGGAACTTCGTTCTTTGAGTCCTGCACAGGAAATTGAACAAATTTTGAATGTGAATCGAGTCGAAAGTTGGAAATTTTTTCGATATAAAAGCATTTTTTCACAGGGGTGCTAGAGAGGAGCGGAAGGGGTGACGCTAAAGTTCGCATACATGACTTTAAAGTAGACACTTCAAAGTTTTTCGCCCTCGACGATTCATCGAAATCGACTGAAAATACGCCGAATTATAACGATTTGAAAATGGGTGAAATTTCACCTCATTTCAAATGTTTCCCTAATTGTGTTGACGAGTTTAGTTGAACATTGATCATCAAAAAGTGCATAACTTTTAAATATTAGATAAACAGAGAGTAATGGGGTCTGGAGTCTTTTAATAGAGTAAAATTCAAATAGCTAGAACCCTGCGCGAAGTACGAAATCTCGTCTTAGAGAGAGAAGCATAGATGATAAACAAGAGGAAACTACGCTACTGTCTGTTCTACAGAACATCAGCTTCAATATCTGTTATTCTCATGCTGACATTCGTAGTGTTTTGCTTCGAGTAACTCTGCGAATTTTGTAATTGATTGTGATTGAGTTATATTTTAGTTTTGTTTGAAAATTAAGTGAAGTGCAGCGCAGCATATACTCGCTAGCTCCGCTTTTGTAAAACGGACAGTACATGACAAGCTCTGACTTCTCGCGCAGTCCAGGGTCCTAGCTATTTGAATTTTACTCTAATACCGATTCATATGTTTCGTACATTTTATTACTCAAATCCTGCACTCTGCTTCGATTCAAATGTTCTCATCCTCGCGTCTCATTTTTCACATTACTATGCATCGTCCTCTCAGTGAGCACAGCACACCTCTCAATCAAATAAAAATCCAGCTCGCTGCATACAAATTAAGTCATTTAAAAGTCGATAGGCCCCACTCTGCCATTGCTGCTGAAGCTGAAGCTGACGCAGCAGGTAATGCTGTCCTTGTCCTCCAAACCGAGAAATGTTCAACTGTTAGCCACCCGCAAAATTCTCACGCTTCATAACAGAACGGAGAGAATATTATGCATGAGGATGGGATTGTATTATTTTATTTCATTTTGATTCACGTATACCAGGGTTTTTTCTTTTCAATTAAAAAATGATGTAGATTCTGAAATAAGTATAACTAAAAAAATTAACTCCTGAACTTCCTTAAAATTTAATATAAAATAAAATAAAAATACAAAATTATCTTGTTTATCGTCCCATTTTCACTTTTATCGATAACCATCAATTTGCAATTATTAATAGATAGTTAAAAAATCTGACGTGGATACCACATAACTTCCTTGTACTATTAAACTGTTCATACTTTTCTTAATAACTAAAATGTAGAATTATATTATACAAATATATTAATATATAAGTACTACTACTACTGCTACTATACTCACAAATATTTTATATATTTTTAGTCATTTTATTTAAACTGCAGAAGAAGACATAAACGATATTTTACTATTGTCACTGTCACTGTCATGTCATAATTATTTAAATTTTACGTAGTAACAAATGTTAATCGATCATGGACTACAAGATACCGAAATACTAAATTATAAATATATACTTTAATTATTCTTAAATGATACCAGATACAAAAATATTTATAAAATACCGATTGTAGGTAATATTCACATAATCTTTCATTTAAAATTAAAAAAATTGTCTCAAATTAAATATTTATCGAAATATTTGAAAAAAGTACTACTTCCGGTTTATAGATTGAAACCAAAAATAGGAGGTGCACAACTAGATGCTATAACAGTCCTAAATACAAAATTTCAACTTTCTACGTCTAACCGTATTTGAGTTATGCGACATACATACGTCCGTACGTACATACGTACATACGTACGTACGTACAGACGTCACGACGAAACTAGTCATAATGGATTCAGAAAAGGTCAAAACGGATATTTCCATCAAAATCTGAAAACCGAAATTTTTCGCGATTACAATACTTCCTTATTACTCCGTACAAGGAAGTAAAAATGCCTAATTTCAGCATAAAAAGGCGGTAAATTAAAATTTATAAATATTCCATAAATACCTACAACAAAATTGAGAAAAAAATTAAATTGATAATGCAGACAATGATTTTTGAATTATGTTGATTTACGATAAATAGCGCTGTACCATGGCAGCAGATATTATTATAAGCGTGCAATTTTGCATATGCTAGAATAAAGTATTTTTGCTACATTTTGTATGCACGTTTTTTTTGACGTATGTTATTATGAATGATTGAGTTCTAAAATAAATACATATTATTTTAGCCTACACTAACATTTGTTCATCCCACATAATGAAAGATATTTTTGGTGGAATCGGTGTAGTATTAAAATTATCTACTTGCAGTCAAAGATTTAGTTTTAGATTAGCCAATTATAAATTTTAATTGTATATTTTTAATTATGAAGATTTAGTTAATTAGTAGAATAAGATTTTCGTAAAACTTTTTCCATTTCTCGACGAGTACCTACGAGTACTTACTTATAATTAAAGATGAAAAATTTGAAATGAATTTACTGGAGACGACTTCAGAATTTTTTATGAGAAATATACGTGCCTTAATGTTCCTGTATAAATAATTCAGAATATTGAATCTTTTAAAAGTAAACAAAGATGAAAATCTAATTTAATTTTTAATGAAAGAATTCTTAAAAATATCCTTTTTATGAAATCGTACAATAATGAGTTACTTTAGCTCCTCTAAATCGTAGTGATATGTACAACTTTAGCTTCGCATTTTTCGACCAATCAGAGTGCTGCTTGGTGCACTCGAACGCTGACGAAAATTGACCAGAACGTCGGCTATTGTTGTTCCAACCCGTAATCACCATTTGTTTTATGTTGACATTTTGCTTTACTGTTACAAATTAATATAATTTTTCGATTTCATAAAAAATATAATATATATATTTTTTATTACTCACGTGGTTATTTTCCTCGTCTAGCAACTCGAAAAATAACCTTCCACATTCGTAATAAAAATCCTTCTTTATAGCCTAGATATATTAATAACTATTTCAATATAATTGTAATTTCTAAAAAAAATAATAACATTGTAATCAAACTTATTTCTTGAAGTTATTCTACCTTTATTATTTTTTCAGGAAATATCAATCGTGGATTCGTTACTTTTGATCTTTTTTTAAATTCGCTGTGTTTAGTGAACAAATATTGCCAAAGAAAGAATGTCACATGTCTACAAACGGAATATGTTATGTGTCACTTTGCATCTCTCCAAATGAAATGTGATAAAACGAATTCTCTCTTGCGATGTCGCGAGAATTAATGACTCTGAAGTATGAACTTATTTGATGCCCAATAAAAAATTTCTAAAAGGCTCTTTTTGGACTTGGAAGTATAATTGGAAAACTGACACATCAAAGTGACGCACTTTGAAGTAATTTTTAAATTTGAGGTGTTGATGAAAGGTAAAATAACGTACGTAACAAAAGTTTTGGCACAAAATGTGTCGCTTATGAAATTGTCTTTAAAATCAATTTAGCAAGTAACTATTAGATATAAATAATGCATTTTTGTCGTATATTCATGTGTTTGTTAGGTTACGTCAAAATGTTTACAAAGAATAGCGTACAGGTTAGAGTTATAAAAATGTAATTTTTATTTGGTTATGCAGATGGCAAATTGTGACATAGAGGTAAATTCGACGTACGAATTCTCGTCTTAGAAAGAGAGGCATAGATGATAAACAAGAGGAAACTATGCTACTGTCTGTTCTACAGAACATCAGCTTCAATATCTGTTATTCTCATGTTGACGTTCGTAGTGTTTTGCTTCGTGTAACGCTGTGAATTTTGTAATTGATTGTGATTGAGTTATATTTTATTTTTCTTTGAAAATTAAGTGAAGTGCAGCGTAGCATATACTCGCTAGCTCCACTTTTGTAAAACGGACTGTACATGATACATGACAAACTCCGCCTTCTCGCGCAGCTCAGGGTCCTAGATATCTGAATTTTATTCTAGTAAACGTATTCCGAAACCACAATGTATTATATGAATGCCAAAAATGAATTATTTGTATCTGATAGTTACTTGCAAAATCCTTTTTTATGAACTCGCAAAATTATATTTAATTTGTAACATTAAAGCAAAATGTCATCGCAAAACAAATGGTGTTTACGGGTTGCAACAATAGCCGACATTCTGGCCAACTCTCGTCAGCAATCGAGTGCACAGGCAGTGCTCTGATTGGTCGAAAAATGCAGAGCTAAAATTGTACTACTAAAATACAACTACGATTTTGCGGAGCTAAAATAACGATGTCATAAAAAATTAATTTCATCTATACTTATAAAATAATTGAAACATATATCCTGTGTAATATATATTTAATATAACTAATTAATTAATATTTACCTACTCACTGTTCACTACTGTATTTAATTAACACTATTTGATTAACCAATGATATTTGTAATCCTAATATGGATTTACATTTTATATAATTACTTTTACTATTTGTTCTGTATTACGAACACATTTTATAAAATAATTTGCTAAATGTACTAACACACTAATGTTTTTTTCAGAATTTCCTGCTTCATCCAACATAATATAATTCTTCCGTTTCCTAGGGTAAGTTAACAAATTAAATTTTTAAATTATATACATACATACTTATAGAAATTTACAATGTTTTCGAATTTAGGCTGAATTTATTGGCATGTTACCAACACTCTAAATTTTATTCTAATTTAGAAATCTTGTCTTACAAAAATTTTAATTATATATGTTTTTACCGTCAAAACCAATAATATTTTTTAAATTTTTTTATAAATTACTTGTTTCACGTATCACGTAACAAAATTGAGGAATTTAACCTAAATTAAAACAAACACACAATAGAAGTAAGTACTATAAGGTATATTAGAGGATTTTTTAAGTAAATTAGTTTATCCTGAAGTTGTGTTTTACCTATTATACTACATATACAAAAGGTATACTCGTTTTAAAATAGAACAATATTATTTACCAAACACTTCAATTCATTTTATTGCTGGTATAAATTTAAATAAGTACTCATTCTTTTTTTTAAAAGTAAAAATTTCGTAGGTATTGCAGTTGACTCGACGTTTGAAAAATTCATTGCGCCACGAAATATAAAACCGTATGCGCAATTAAACCAAAAAAATGTTTCTCCTCTTTCGCAAACAATTGTCAGCAATATTTCACCCCAAACAATAAAACTCGCCTGGTATAAAACCTAGAAACGCGCGAAAATATTCCTTGAGCAGATACAACCCTTAAATCACGGCAGAGGAGCTTCTAAAAACCCATATAAATTATTTATCGACAAATCGAACGTGAGAAAGCGTCTTTTCTTACCTTTCGCAATCAATACACACGCAGTGAGCTAGACGGAGCTGACTTCACAGGCTCTTGGCGCTAAGATTCGCCATCCATAGACGCACAGAGGGATGCGAAATACGGAGAAGGTAACCAATAGTTCAGAACCCAAATCTAGAACGGTGGATGGTCATTTTTCAGCCGAGCCGAGCTGCCGAGCGCTGAAGGAAAAAACTCACGGACGTTTTAACTTTTGAGGATTTATTTGAGAGGAAGTTTAGTTGAATTTCGTTTTATTGCTGGATGATTTAATTTTACTTTTTACGTCTTCATGTAACTAATCTTATGACGGAAATGGATGCGACAAAATCATCCCCAGAGGGAAAGAGGACGATCCTAAGTAGTTTTATATTGTACTGAGTATACGTTTTAATTTAAAGATTTCATTAAGGTGTTAGTCTACTCTAAAATTTTACAGCGTTACTGAGGTGTACGCCTCCTAAGTTTACTTTAGTTATAATTGAAATATATGATGCTTTTACATATGAGTGTATTAACAAAGGATGTCTTAATGCCTCTAGTTTTTTATTTTTTGTCTTTGGCCTAGGAATTTGAAGTAAAAAATATTTATATATTTTTGTCATTATTTGATTTTTTTTTTCGGTCATTATAAATGGAAAGACAAATTTAAAAAGCAAGAATAAGCCTGCTGCTAACCTACCTTTTTCGAATAATTTTTGTTCTTCTTAATTTCTTTAAAAAATACAAGAAGTTATGGGAATACTAGTGCCACGTTCACAGTATTTTTCAACTTCAAAATGACATTGCATAGCTAGGATGCGGCAAACGGCAAAGTACGAGTTTCGGGCTGTTTTCGGGTAGCCGTGGTAGTGGGGAAGAGAGTGAGTGAATTAGAAAAAAAAAATAATATCGAGAGTATTTTAGGAATTCAAAAAATAAATAGACGAGCCCCTTAAGGTTACTTTTCAAGTAGCACATTACATCTATTACGACCTTTACTCAATTTTGAGAGTAACAACCTCTCGGTATAGGTAGTTACCTTTATATTACGTATTAGGCATTTTAATTTTATTCAAACTATCTAAGCAATACTGATATTATTAACATTAAGAGGTCCAAAAATATTTTCGACAACGTTCAAGCTTGCAACGCTGCCGGCTCTCCGCCTGGTACCGCTTATACTGTATAACATGTCCTTTATATATTTCTTTATATTATCTATAAATTATCTAATAATTATCTAGATAACAACTATTTATCTTTTATCTATTATCTAGATAATTTTTTCAATGGTTATCTATTATCTTAGATAAATAAAAAGTAAGTTATCTTTATCTAGATAAAAATATTGTTATCTATTACAACACTAGGCCAACTACCTTAAAATTCTTCAGCGTTGATCTTACAATCATGTAGGTATCAAATATCGTGCATCTAAGATCTCTCTAACCCTAAAGAAACCTTCAAAAGAAAAATAATAACGTTGCATTTCCAGAAAATTTTCAGCATTAATATTTTGCATAAAATTTACGCTAGGTAATTATGTACAATGCAACTATAATCTCCTTTATCTGTACTGTGCACTGTTAATTTATTCAAATTATAAACAATTTTCTGCAATGAACCTGAATCATCTCAGCAGCTACATACAGAGACCACTGGAACACCAGGCATCAAACAAGACACGCCACACGCGCACCGTGGAACCGGAGACACTATCTCACGACTTGTCCACGGGGTGATTTACCGCCCAACACCCTGACCTTCCCGAGCACCCTCGTTCACCGGACATCCGCTACCGAGACCTGTGTCCCGTCGGTCCTTCATACACACACCTACTACACTGTAGAAGTGGGGGAGGGGGTGGGGTTGTAACGGGTCAACTTAAGATGGAAAATTTCTTGGAAATTTTTAGTTAGTATTTATGAAGTGATGCTGATATATATGAGGAGCCGATCTGCAAACCACAGTTTTGGCTATAGATTCTTGGTAGTAACTTTGCTTGGTCTACGAATATTGAAATAATTTTGTATGGTGTATGTTTTAAATTATGACGTCAAGTTGCTAAATTTTTATGTAACTAAATGTTTAATTTTTCAAGATTTTGATAATTGTAAGTACATTACCTTAATGGTATTATTTTTGTATGATGTTTGTAATTTATTGTATGTGGTTTTCTCCTAGAACCCTGAGGAAGGTAGATTTGCTACCGAAACGTCGGTGATGATTATCATCTGTTAATAAATAAATTTAACTTTGAAGACTGAGAACTCTGTTACTTTTTCATTCCATTAAAAAAAAAGTTTGTGATGTCCTTCGTCTCGTAAAATGATTGTGCTTCATTGTCATGTTATATTATTGAATATTAAAATGATTTTCCGGTTAAAAACGATGGTATAACAAAATACAATATTGTACGACAAATTTTCCAAACCATTATTTCCAGTGAATTTTTTTCAATACTTTTTTCCAATATCTATGTTTTCCGCGAATTTTTTTTTCCAATGGCATATTTTCCGCAAATTCTGTTTTTCCAATATCCATTTATTCCAATATAACTGAACCTAAATTAAATAATAACTTTATTGGAAAATTGCATTATTGGAAAAAATTATAATTGGGAAAAAGGAATTGGAAAAAACTGATTGGAAAAGTGACTCCTCACACAAAATACGATTGTTCGTCAAAATGCAGTTTTTGCCGAATTTTTATTTTTTAACGCTCAATTTAGTTTTGTCTTTATTTTTCTTACATTTAAATATTTATTTAGATTTGGTTAATTTTCTAAGTTTTAATACGAATTTATTTGAGTGATTTAAAGTTGCAACGAATATTAGACAACTATTCGGTATTCTGCCTATTCGGCAGGTTTTTCATTTTTCTGCCGAACATCGAATATTACTTTACTATTCGACCGAATACCGAATAGTTTGACCTCACATGGTTACATGAAATTTCTAATTACCTACTTTGGTTTGTAATTTTGAACGATTTTTAGTAGTTACCTACTATCGTACTTACAATGGTCTGGTGCAAAATTTCTGGATTCCAATTTTATATCGAAATAAAGAAAACGAAACTTCTTTGCAAACTACAGATCAAAAGACAAAATTTTTTAAAAATTATTATTTACTTTAACAAACAATCGAAAACTAATATCATACCTTGATTTGCAAAAAAAATTAACTTACCTACTTAATTCATAACAAAAAGTCACTGAATGGAATAGATCTAAACTAAATATCAAAATTTTGTACAGATAAAATTTAAAGTATGATTCAAATATCTAAGCGGAGCTAATAGAAAATTAAATTTATCCAATGTTTCACTTTTTATGCAGTACATTTCTCAGGCCAATAAAAAAAAATTCGCTTTAATACCAGCTAAGTAAAGATTATAAATGACCATATGAAACGCGCACAAAATGCCCAGTCTTTTTCAATTCGAATTCTATTAACCTCAACAATCGTGTATACAAAGAATAAACAGAATCACAAAAGGCTCTCGTACACTATCTCACAAACACAGTTCAAGAAGAAAAGCAAAGAATCTTTTTTTAACAGATGTTATATGTGATACCACTTCGTAAAAATTTTATGACATATGGGACCAAGAGCCAAATAGGTCTTAACCAAGTTTTAAGATAACTTTCAATTTATAGAACGCTGCTCTTATCTTTCTGTAAGATTGTGAAATTGTTGTTGGAATACTTCTCCAAGATTCAGACAATATACAGTAAAAGTTTTATGATGATGAAATAATTCGGGGAAATGAAAAGGAAATTTAGCGGTCCTCCAAAAATAAAGTTCAAATTAGCTGTGAAATAGCTACTTCAGTTTTGAAATTATTTTTATTACAAACTGCAAAAAATGTTATGAGTTATATCAAAAGTTACAAATCAGCGACTTCTACAGCAAAAAAAATTACCTTAGTTTTAGACGGTTTTACACATAAAGATGTATTGTCAAAATAGTTATTTGTTCTCGTACCTCGGCTTCGAAAGGACTGTTTAGCGTCCTGAAATATATTTTTTGTACTCATCACCTAGGAAATATTAAGGAATATTAAGCACGCAATTGACAATCGGAAATGTCAATTTCCCATTGTAGTCAATCGGGAAAAGTGCAAAGTACACTAGACATTTCAGAGTAAAATCATTTTAAAAACAATAAAATTTAGTTTATAAAGTGTTACTTCCCGGAATTATAATTAATGAAAATTGTCAAGACCACTGAAAACCGCCAATATTTAAAAATAAAACTTGTTATTCGTTACAAAAAACATTGTACAAACCTCTTGCGGGAAGACACCATCCCAGCATTCGCGTAAATGAAACCCTTGCTTCGATCGTTATTTAAAAACTGCTAATGTGGAATAAAAATCTTCCCGCATTTGGTTCGTAAATAACTAATACATAGCCGAGTTGCGCAAAAGCTATGTTAATGTACTGTTTTTAACATAATAATTATATACTGTCATTGTTTTGGATAATTAAAATAATACCAGTGTTAATTTATCTAACGGTGCAGTATAAATACAGACTTATCATTATATATGTACATTAAAAGGTACAAAATATTTTTATTGATATTACAAAGTAATCTATTGCACACAAAATTATTGAAGAACAAAAAGCAACTACAATATAAAACAAGAGCAATTTTTAACGTATGCTTGTTTGAAAATTTGTCAATGAGAAATAATTAATGATAAAATTAGTACACTAATACTATTAACATTATTGTAAACATTGTATTTGTACCGAAATATATTGCGAAATTATTGACAAATATTATCTACCTATATCCAAATAACATAAATTAATATAATCCACTACACTATTAAATTCTCTATTTATATCGGAATCAAATTAAATATAAAATATATTACAACAAAACCCAATTAAATTATAACAATTATTCCAAATCAAATAATAATAACAAAATGAGAAATCATAAATATTTAAGCACATATTGTGACCTAGATAGGTGATACATTAAAAGTTGATATATAAAATAAATTGGAAAATTTAATATCATTTATTACAGTGCCACATTTATATTCATTAAAATTGTCATTTATTTTCATTGCACAAAACCAATAAATCTTGCTGGGCATAGTGGAAAAAAGAATTCGGAAAGTGTTGAAAGTTTCTCCGGAGTTTTTCTTGTCCTGTGTCCGGAGAATCACAAACCGAAACTTATATTGCGGTTGATGATCGCCCGATGTACTTCGAAATGGCGGGACACGGAAAAAAGCATTTTACAACTTGTCGTTTTCTTATTGTGTTAGAGGGCAAACTTTTTGTCACTAGGCCGCTTTCGTAATTGTTCCAACACTTTTATATTATTTTATTTACAGATAGACTTTTCTTGTTGTTCGAAGTCACTTTCCGATAATGCGAAGGCTGAGGAATCCGCAACTTGTTTACAACTACAAATGGAATCTAATGTTCTAATGAACAAGTTTTTCACAAGTTGTAAACTTGAGAACTTAGGAGGATTAGTTAATAATTGAATAACAGCAACACTAGGTGTGTAATTAGTAAATTCTCCCCATCCCTCGATTTATCAAAATACACGTAGGTATAGGTGATGTTGTTTTTATTCTTCTACTACAGTATTTTCCCGAGAGCTTTAATACCACATTCGAAAGTTTTTTTTTTTAAATAAAAATTTTCAATTTATAAAGTTGATACCACTGTTTGAATAAAGCTCATTAACACACTTGAAATCATTTTTTGGCTCAAGATCTTAAATATAAAATTTCAGTCCAAAATTTCTACGCGTTTTTGTGTTATCCAACATCCAACAAAATTTGAATTATCTTTTTTCCGAAATATTTAAGTTGATGCCAACTTCGACATAATTTTAATAACATGTTATTGACCATCGTTTAAATGTTGTTTTTGATTCTTCGGCTAAAATTCTTTCCCAAAGAGTTTTAATTTGATAATATACTTTTAATAAATTTGAATAATTATGAAGGAACAATTTTTACTAAACTTATTTCCCCGAGAACTTTAAATTATAACACACACAAAATTGAAGATCGATTAAATGTTATTTTCAATCTTCTACTAGAATTCTTTTTCCGAGAGCTTAAATTTCATGCCAACCTCGATAGAATTTTAATAAAAATAAAAAAGTTTAGTTTATAAAGTTGGTAGCTCTGGTTGAATAAAGCTCATAACGAATTTGAAGTCAGGGTTTGCCTCAAAATCTTAAATATAAAATTTTAGTCAAAAATTCCAACCCATTTTTAAGTTAACCAATATCCTGACAGACCGACAGACCAACTTTGTTAAAAATTATGTTTTTTTTTTGTTCGGTAGGGTCTAAATCGTGAAGATTCGTTAAAACTTCGAACTCAAAAAATCACGAATACAATACTTCCCTCTATTACTTAGGTTGGGGAAGTAAAACGGGCAAAATGAGTTTAAGTACAGAGCCAGTTACCATGATTTATATGTACATAATCAATTAAATCAAATTTAGGCAATAACAACGTGCATGCTCTTCTGTTGTTTCCGATCGCTGGCTGATCGGACCAGTGAGTTTCGGCACGATAGTTTTATTTTAAAATTTTATTTATACTTATTTTGTGAAGTACAATATAACATAATTCGCCGAGGATTTTGTATCCTAATTACAATATTGTTATTTATGGTAAAATTCAACAACTTGGACTCCTTGTATTTTTTCTATGGATAGGTTGTACAAAGGCAATTCCACCTTTGTGTAATGTGTCACTACTGACCTTTTAAAAAAAAATGTAATGATTAGCTTGATCGTTATTCAACTGATGCCCGTAAGCTGCAGCTTTATGATAGTAGGTTAAATTACGGTTTGCATCAAACATCAAACAATAATCGCGCAGAAAGCAATCCCCGCAATCCAGATAAAAAACCAAAAACACCGGTGCAAAATAAATTTACAAAACTTTTTCATCGTTATTTTAAACAGCAAATACTTCACTCCTGTAAACACAAATCCCCTCGAAGCCCAAATTAAACCATAACAAATAGCGGAAGTATAACTTGACTATCGACAAAATCGCAGCAAAAAACTCTACCTCGCTCATCATTCATCGAAAAACAATTACCAGTCGACCACTCGACATGCCATCAATAAAACAAACGCCAACCGACAAAATCGCATCGAAGACGGAAAAAACGACGACAAATTCGTGTCGTATATTCATAGCAGCTAGAGGGGGAGCAATTTAACTGTAATGGTGGCCAATATATTTCAATTTGAGCGATATTAAATGCCCGCGTTGCTATTTTTACGAATCCGCTATTCGATTGTTTTGCCGCGTGTGGTTATTCTTGGCAGCTCGTTAAATTTTCAATAGACCCATTGAGCCATTCAATTGTTTCTCGGGAACGCACAAACCGTTTTTTGTTTTGTTGTTTTCTGTTTCCTACGATACGATTGTAAAACTGATCATTTGATACTATAAAGCATACTTTATTAAATTTTAATGATCCTTTATTGGAGTTTTTAAATGAAATTTCTTGAATATGTGTTGCAACACTTTTCATTTTTACTGCCCTGACCTACATCTGTATTTAGATTGAAATTTTTGTCGACATAGAAATTTTGCTTAATCTTTATGTGTGAATTCGATGGAAATTATTTGGCATGTAAATTTTTTTCGATTTTTTAATTGTTCAACATTCATTCTGTCACCATTGTACACATTATGTGTCCCCAAAGAAAAAAATCATTTGGTGCAAGATCTAGTGATCTTACAGATCTTCCATTGCCACTTCTTTGAAGACACTTAAACAATAATGTGTACAATGGTGACAGAATGAATGTTGAACAATTAAAAAATCGAATTAGTGCTGCTTCCCAAAATATTACTCCCCAGCAAATAGCTAATAATATAAATTCTTTTTATAATCGTTTAGAATGTTGTTTAGAAGTTAATGGTTCCAATTTTGAGCATTTAATTAGATTTAAAAAATCCTCATTAATGTATCTATCTAGTTTTTAAGTGTAGAAAACATAAATAAATAATTTATCATTTCTTTAATTTATATTTCATATTTATTTTAGTCTGTTAATTATTATCCCTGTTTACTGACAAAAAAAACGCTTTAATACATTGCTGTCATTCTGTAACACTGTAACTATGGTAATGACATGTCCTATGTTTACTAATAAAAAAACTCCCGGTATTTATTAATTTTTGCTATAGACGAAATATTGTTCGGAACGATCGGAAAGTGAATTTTTATGATAAAATCACCATGTGTGTGAGTATTGATATTAGTTTGACGAATGGCCGCTATTTACATGAAATGGCTAATCTTGAAAGCTCGTATTTCACAGCTGAAAATTCACTGCGCTGAAATATCTTCACTCCATCTATATTCACCGAGATTTATGAACGTATTTTTCCCAAAAAAATCTTGCAATTCGTCAATTCTTAGAAGTGAAAATAAGGGAGATATATTCGTGGCACTCAAAATTTAAGATTTCTACAAAGAAAATTCATTCGCTTGATGTTTTATCAATAAGTTGGACATACATTATGGTTTAAAGATTCATACAAGACATTAAGTATTTATTAGTATGTACATTTTTATTTAAATATTCAAGTAAGTATATTATTTTTGAAATATAAAATTATACTCAAAACGTCCAACTGCACTAAAACATTAGTTATTAGTAAAATACAACGTAATATTTAATATTAAAACTACCTGTTTCCTTCACTAACATAAATAGTTATTTGTATCACAAGGCCAGAAACTGACCTTTTGCTAGAGCGAGTATTTTTGACACGCCGAGCCACAGGTGAGGCTTGCAAATTACGAGCACTAGCATAACAGTTTCTGGGCGTGTAATACACAATACTTTATGTGCTATTTCGTTACAAAAATATAAAATAATTATACATAACCTAAAAAATTGTGCACTGAATACTTGCATTTGAGCTTAAAATATATTTATTTCAGTTTCTATTAACGATTTACGTCTAAAATTTGTCAAAATCTTGTTAATTCTTGTATAAAAAATATTCAACGCATAAAATTGATATCTGCTTGACAACTGTAGTAATGTCAAGATGCCAACCTATAACTTCCGGTTGTTTGCCGGCCTAGGCTGGCAACAAAGAGTTTCTGGCGGATTTTGAGATATGGAAAACTAGCGATGCCGACCGGAGGCATATAAAATTTAATTTTCGACATGTTATTATGTACCTCAAGTCATGGTACACCTGTATAATCCGCCACCAAAGTTTTTTTACTAATAACACCATATTCCTCTAATATTACATGAAATGTAATTCCGGGAGTAATTAGAAAACCATGTAACATTTCCTCTTTCAATAAATGCACAATCCTTCTTCGATCGACAACCATTCAACAGAGAAATGCCAATGCGATAAAATAATAAATGTATTGGCATTCGGGCTTCATTTCTGCTGACATGTTATGAGAGAAGCAATTTCCAAAACTACATCCGTCAAATGCAGACGAAAATAGAGTGGTTTTTACGTGGGGATTCTAAGCCCTGTATTGATCAGGTAGCCATGGATAAACAGATGCGGGGCGACGTCTTGATAGCCTGTTTCCTGTTTCGCTCCTTCCTGCACAATCCTCGATGTTGGATGCTTTATTTGCGGGATCAAGTCAAACAAAAGACAGTCGAAGTCGAGGTTATTTGAACTTGTTGTTGTTTGACCGACGAAGATGTTCAGATGCTGGTCGCTGGTGCATAGCATAATAAGACCAGCTATTCGAGATTTAAAGTTTCTCTGATGATACGATCGATTCACTGGACGCCGGATTTGTTTATTTTAAAAGAAGCTTACGGTGTCAGGTTTCATTCGGTATAGATTCATTTCTGACAAACAGGGAAAAGGGTTTTTGAAACTGGAATAAAATCATGCATTTATTTTAAATTTTACCCCTTTTCAAAAATATTTGCAAATGATTACCTTCGTAAAATACTACTAAATAGTAGTATACTCGTGTTAAATTATAATGAAATTTTTCATAACGTTTTTAAAAATAATACCTTAATAATTAGTAACATAATCTTATAACACGTTAATGGATCTCAGTTCTTTTTAACTATGGAAAATAATGTAGTAGTCTCGTATAAATCGTAAAGATATTCAAAATTTAAATTCAAAGAAAAAATCTGCTGTGGCCAGCACACGACCTCTCGCCTAATTCTGCTTATTCTACTAATCTAATAAATAGTTTTACTTACCTTTTAATAGTTTCATGTACTGTACTGTCACTGTCATAATAATTCAAATTTTGTGTAGAAACAAATTTGATATTATGTACAAGATATTAGAATTTCAAAAAAGTAGATTTAAATTGTCCTATAGTTTATACATGGTACAGAAAATTCTTTAAAAATTTTTTCTGTTATATTTAATGAAACAAAAATATTTTAGTTTTAGTTCAGTTTTCATTCCATTTTCAGATTTCCAACTGTTCAATAATATTCAAAAATCCTTTTAATTTTGTATTGACCATAGGCACACATGAGCTTATAGAGACTTCATCTTCAATTTATATACTTACAAGTCTATATTTATAGTGTCAACCTTAGTTATCTGTACTTCATATTTCTAAAAATATAATTCTGGCGATGCTGTAAGAGAATCTAATGAAAATAAATTGCGTCCATAACCATATGCGTGAGGGTAGGTTAAGTAGAATATATTACAGCCCTAGATATCTAAATTTAGCCTTAATATGCTATTATCTCAGAAATAATTTTAACATGACGACTCGTCCTCTAATAATATTTGCATAAGCTCTGAGGTAAAGTGATTACTGATTAATATTTATATGCATAAGCATAATTATCACAGCGGTTGTGTTTATCTTCATCATTATTCGTCCCGTACTCTTTTACCGCAAATCATTTATAGTTATCTTTTACGTGGCGAGCGTAGTAAATTAATCTTTACAGGCGAACTGGAAAATCTGTTGCGGGGAGAGCTGTTTTGTAGAATAGGGTAGTTTACCATTTTTTTAAAAAGTTTTTATTGAAACTTCATGTTATTTGAAAGCGATTGAGAGTACTGATATGCCTAAATTGTTCTTAATAAAGTTGTAATTAATTTTTAAAGTTTGTGTGAGGTAGATGTATAGCTGAAAATCTTCGCAAACAATGGGACTGGAATTAAAATGTACTCCATGTAAAATCAACTGTTTCTAAATGTTACAAAATATACAATACAATTTGGTAGTTTCTTTATTACTGTAAGTAAGAATACACGTGAAAACGCATTACTGTGACGTAGATTTATCGATATACGTAAAATCTCAAATATTTAAAGAACTATTAACTATTTGAAAACTTTTTTCATGGCAATAACTCATTTTTGAGGTCTTCTTTCAATATAATTGACTGGATTGTTAATTTGCTACTATGGTAAAGTACCCTATTGTAGGTGTTTTTATCTAACTCTAACTTGTTTTAAGATGTCAGTAATAGCGTTTAGTACATTGGATTCAAGTGTGATCTTTTGTTTATACGTACGTCCGGTGAGCTCCATACTACGTACCTGGAAAGGACGCGCGCGTTAGAGTCGCTGAGGCAAGTTTGTATTTAAAAACAGAAGTTCTTTGCTCATGTTCTACATGAGTTAGACAGTGATAGGGTTCCTTCCCAAATGCTATACCCCATAAGTCCATTTCTCTCTCAACTTGCCTTACTTCTGCTGTTTTGTAATGCGCTACGGCTTCCTTCCAGGTACGTAGTATAGAATTCACTGCGAACGTCACATCGTATCGTCATTTTTATCTGAATTCATACAAAGTAAAACAAAATAAAACGTAATTGAATGCGAATTCAAAGTTGTGAAATCGGGGTAAAAGCATTTTACAGAATTTTAGGTTCATTCCTTATTTATAAATAAGATTGATACGTCAGAGTGAAAATTTCTTACCCTTACATCAAGAATTTAATAGTAGCATTCTCGATAAGATTTCATTTTATTTATTTCGGAGAAAAGTCTTTGAAATCAAATTTCATTTGTCTTTGAAGATTTAGGAGATCCATTATTAGACACATGACATCGGAAAGTAAACGAAATAGTTTCTTTTTGTGTAGGTTTTTCGATTTAAATTTCACCCTCATTGCTATTCATCTTACGCCCTCTGTTTCTGTTTTCGTCGCTCTTGTTGGTGTTTCTGTCCCTCTTTGATTGATCTGAAATATTCTACGCATTACTGATTTATCTGAAAAGTCATCACAGAAATAACAAATTACAGGCGCGCGGCGGTACGACCGTACGTTTCAATTTTTTACATCCGGCGAAATGGAAATCAGTTTTTTCGATCACGAAATCCGGGTGACTCGGGTCTGAAGTTTAATCTCTTTTCGGTTTCCTGAGGTCGGTAAATCAACGAGAATACTCACATACTCCAGTCATAACATGTGGAAGTAGTTATCTTTTAATTTTAATTCCGGAGCTTCAATTTCCTTTTCAGTGCGCCCTCAATTCATTTCACGTAAATTTTAAAACTCAAAAACGTAATACGGTACGTATTTACCTACCTATGCAGCACTTTTCACAAAAATTCTCAAATCAAAAATAAAAAACTCTAATATCATCTAAAGAATTCAAAACAAAAATAATTAGTCTTTTTATCAACTTACCATGCCAGTTTCCAAGACAGTATGTTGATCTCATCGGTTGCTAGGCTAAACAAAACGATAAGTAAATTCAAATTGAACGGTAAGTAAATTAACAGAACGGTAAGTAATTTACTCACCGTTCTAGAAAAATAAGTAAATTTAATATTAATTAAAAAGAGAATAATATTTGCGTATGGATAAAAAAGACCAATAGTGCAAAAAATGATATAAGCATCACGAACGTTAAGGAATTACCGATGCCAGACAAAATTGCTTTCCATCGGTAAACTGTCCTTACCGTTGTTGATATTTAATATACAATATTAATATTTAAATGAATAGACAACATGTGATTACTAAGAGTGTGAACAAATTAGTTACATCTACTAAACAGTGTAACAAAATAACTACATAAATACGGGATTAAAAGTTTTAGTTTGGCTGTAGTATCACCGACAGTAAAAGTTATTTGTAAATATACGAGAAAAGTAAGAAAATAGGCACTTATTTTCAAATTGATTTTTAAATAAAATATATATCTGTGTTGCCGGTTACAAAAGTAGAACCTTACCTGAAATAAGTTTTTTTTTCGTACTTATACCAATTAAAACAAATTACTGTCACTGGAAAAGAATGCTTATTTTTAAATTAAGCACAAATTTTAAAAAACTGCTTTAGATCTGCATATTAAAGCAGAAATTCCCAAAGTTGAAGCTGTAGAAAAAATAAATTTAAAACGGGCGGAAAATAAAGCTATCTGATTTATTTTCGTCTGCAGAAAACATTCAGCTAATGGGCCAATAACAAACTTGTTGATCTGACGAAAGCGAAGAAGAAATAACGAATCCATTTCTTTTTCCAAATGGACAACGATTTTATCTCTTAATTACGCAACTTGTAACTGCATTAAAACACGAAACGAGAACAAACGCTACTATAATTATCCTGAAAAGATAAAATCCGTTTCTAAAACTCCATTCCCTGCAAGAATTTGTATTTAATTTAAAAATCACTTTCATTCCTTTTGAAATTGAATCCAGATAAAATAATTCATTGCGTTCAAAGCGTTGAAATTTTGTATTTGAAAATAAAGAATTCCTGGAATGCTTTACTTCTTTGCATCCTTAAAACCTACAGAGGCTTTGGCTTTAATCTGGAAACAGTAAAATGGAATTTAATTTCGTAAGTACGTCCTCATCGATGGCGCAGTAAACACTTGAAATGTTCATGTCAACACTACTCCCCCTTGATACAGCACTGCGTGGATAATCTAATAGAGGTTGTTATGGAAACAGCCTAGCTAACATCATAAATAAGTTTGTGTTAGCTTAGGTCAATATTGCTCTTCCATATGCGAACAATTCATCTGTGAAATTTTCAACCAAAACTACTTTGAGGTTTCATGGAAATTCACATTCGTTTGTGTGGCCTGAAATGCTTTAACTAACTTAAAACTTTGTGGAGTAGAGCACGGGTGCATCCTCTGTATCTGGTGTATAAATGTTTTAAAGTCTAGGTGGTGTATTTGTAATTACAATTTGTAATAAATGGAATTGATTATTGCTTGGAGCCGATCTGAAGCCTATGGATTTACGAGTATATAATTCGATTTTCTCTCATCACCTAGCAAGGTAAAAATGTTACAAAAATCAATATGTTGTTCTGTTCCTTGGGCTAATTATGGGACAACGTACAACACTCGAAAGTACTGACGTTGCCTTGTACTTTTGTTGCTTTGTACATGCGCGGTTTTGTATGAACACTGGAAAGTATTTGCGCCGTATTTTATTTACACCGCCTTGTGCAAACACCGAAATGTACTTTTCTCGAAAGCACAAAAGTAGAAAACAGCGCAGACGCAAACCAATGCTGCAAAACAGGAAACTGTAATTATACATATACTCATATACACATCACGCACTCACTACATTGAATAGTTTTATAAGAGTAGTAAAAACGGAGTATGTTGGACTCAAGGACGGTTTTGTTAGTTTTATTTAGTCTATTTAGGTAATCTAGTTTTGCTAAACTTAGTTCGACATCTATAGACTAAAGTCCTAAACACCAGCATTGGTTTGCGCCTGCGCTGTTTTCCACTTTTGTACTTTCGAGAAAAGTACATTTCGGTGTTTGCACAAAGCGGTGTAAATAAAATACGGTGTAAATACTTTCCAGTGTTCATACAAAGCCGCGCATGTTGAAAGCAACGAAAATACAAGGCAACGTCAGTACTTTCGAGTGTTATACACTCACCCCTAATTATTATTAGTATATCAAAACTAGCGTCAGGCCCCGCTACGCGGGCCTTCGGCTAGGTCGCGTTACCGCGCGACAAGGGGGGTTCGCCCGCTTCGCGGGCTCAATCTCCGCGGACCCTGAATGTGGAAGGATTCGGCACTTCGTGTCTCAATTATAACAATTTTAACATTTATGCTCTACCAAAAAAAATTGTAATCTTTTCTTATGATGAAATTATAATTATTTAATTACAACTTCAAATTATTTATCTTCCTTCTTCAATATAAATTTTAGTGGCTTTTACTTTGATATCAAAATCAATGATTTTAACAATTATGATATAAACAAATGACGATCGTCGGTCTCCATTTTGAACAATCTTTTGTATCAGCCCTCATCAAGACATTTAATTTGATATCATGCACAATAGGATTCTGACATTTTTTATAAAAACAAATGGCAATCTTCCGCCATTATTTTAAATAATTTAATTAATTAATTAGCCCTTATGTAGCTCTTTAATTTAACATCATACTCGATAGTATACTTTTATATTGTTTTTGATAAAAACAAATGCCAATCGTCGGTCACCATTTTAAGTATTTTTATTAATTAGCTGGCCTCTATTTATCCCTTTGATTTGATATAAACCTCGATTTGATTCAATAATTTTTAGATAAAAACAAACGAAAATCGTTGGCTGCCATTTTCAACAATTTTATAAAGTTAGTGCTCACCTGGTTGTTAAATTTAAAACAAATGCCGATCATTGAAACCATATTATACACCTAGATGCTAATTAATATTATACATACTTATGTAAAAACAGATTTATACAAGTAGTGTAATAACAATCTAGATCGTCTATAAGTCCGCGCCGTGTCTCGTGCTTGTCCGGTTGTTAGTGTGCTGTCCCCTAATCCTCTGTCCGGGTGGGCCTGGCGTATCCAGGATACAATACCCAGTAGGGCGGCTTGAGCAGGCCAAATTCAAACTTAACCCAAACTCAAGTACAATTAAGAATCCCGATTATGGGACTCCTATTTTAATACTTTTGTTAAATTTAAAATACTGGGAATTATACATAGTATTATCCACGGAAATTTGATATAATTTTAATTGAACATTTACATTTGGGTCAAAATATACTATAAATAGGACAGTAATAAATAACAACATGATGCAACTTCACAATACATTATTAAATTGAATAAAAATTTTCAAAAAATATATTTCAAATTTATACAAAAGCATGTAAACATAATGCGTGCTCCATCTTTAAATACTGAATAAAATTTTCAAAATACTTGTATCTTATCAAATATGAAAGATAAATGCAAATAAAATTTCGAAATGGAAACGTCAAATCTGACACTAGACTAAAACATTATTTTTATAAAAAGAAAACAAAAATTCCATGGCATACTCCCATTTGCGTTCCGTGCATTTTTCGGTTTTTTCTTAATAACTTTCTTAATATACCCAATATGGGGTTGAACCATGCATAGAAATATAGTCAAATTCATCCTCTACCTATATGTCAAATGAAAAAAACAATCGAATAAAGTATAATGCCCGTTGCTAAGGAGTGAAAAAACAGTGAGTTTTTATTATTTCTCACGCAAACTGTGCTCCCTACAACAATAAAATATAGAAAAATCACTAGATAAAATAACCCTTTATCGTATAAAAAAAGTTTCATTAAAATTGTACAAACCATACAAATTTTAGAGCAAAAAAACGTATAGTTGCTAAGGTGATGAATCTTCCACCACACTATGCCTTTTAGTATATATGATACTGGCATATAATTTGAAATAATTGGGTATAGGTATTCCGTAAAGTTTATTTAAGTTATCGTTGTAGCTATACATTTATCATAAAAATATCAATATAAAGACAACAAATGTGTAAGACTAAAATTTTGAAAGAAACTATAATATGTATTTAGAAACAGTGTTGTAACTTATCTAGATAATTTTATCTGAAAGTTTACTACATAAAAGCTTTAGGCAAGTCCCTTAATCATTCGAAAAAGTTTTTTCTCGAAGAATACTTCAACTTCGACAATATTGACTAAGTAATTTTTAATTACTTCACTAGTGGGCAAACTAAGGTATTACCCACGAAACAAAAGACGAAGGCTGGGTGAGATAACTTTCTTGAGTGAGCCATGTCATTTATCTATGCCCACGTATGAAGTACCTACAACGTTTTATCCAACATTTCTTAATAAGTGCAAAAAGATTGGTATTTACCTACCTAAAATATCGTTACTATGGGGATTTTAGCCAAGGCACTAGTGGCAAATTATGTTACTTTATCTACTTTTTATTAAAAGGTGTATAGGTTAAAACTATTTTTTTTCAGTACCCTCTTATTCAGATATTCTTAATCAATACGTATCTTTTGTTATTACTTTCATGTCTGTTTCAGTGTTTTCCTAATTAAAATATTTTAACAAGAAGATTTACAAAACTTACTTTGTTTCTTTCTTATTTCGCGAAAATCTTATATTGTTTATTTTAACAAATAAAAGTCATGAAAACACTCTTCATTCTCCGAGTTGATTACATTTCTCCGGTACACGAGTATGTCAGAGAGTCTTCTTCTTTCATCTTTCAGAAAAAAATGTTTCATGTCTCCTGTGCGTAGTCCACCATTTTAGGACTTCAAAAGCCCTCAAATGAATTGAATCACGTCTGTTTGTTTTACGTTTCTCTTTCGGGCGGATCTTAAACTTGTACGTGCTTTCTTATTGCCCGTGTTTTTGTGGAAAGACCGCATATTGACATTTAGCTTTGAATATCAACAGTATACATTAATTATTAAGTATTAGAAAGAAATGTGAGATTTTCTCACAAAGTAAGTAGAAAAATATGGTTCAATAATTTAAATTAAAATTTTAAATTAAATTCACTGTCAGAAATATTCATATTTCTGACAGTTAAAACATTTGTTTCAATTCCATGACAAACGAGCAATATTTATAAAAATTTAAACACGAATATTTTGGTTAATAAACCTTTAAAATAAAAGGTGATTACCTTCGACCATATATAGGAATAGACAAACTACGCAAGCCTTTGTTATGAAGCAAAGAACTAGCGTAGCGGTGTGAAGAGGAGTATGATCTGCAGACACCTTGAAGTGTAGCAGCTTGCCTATTTTCATTCACTATTCCATGATAACAAACCAGAAGTTAGCAATGTGCATGTGCAACACTAACGAGTCCTCACCTCCTTTCCCCACCTATAGCTGTTGCTCTCCGCTACCATACTTCTTGCCTTCACAACATTGTATACTACAGCATTGAGTGTTATCTGTCTATACTTACCTATATATGGTCGAAGGTGATTACTGATTTAGATGCAGAATTGAATTTCCTAAAACTTTTATTCAAAATTAACTGGCCAATTTTGAGCAAGAAAAAACTGATTTCCCATGTTACGCCTATAGCCCGTTTTTTTGATTTACATCCTGTATATATTTACGACTATATTAACCTCTCAGTGCTTTATTTTCGTTTTTAAATACCGATGAGATCTAAGATGGAATCACGACTGAACTCTCTGAATTTTTCATCGAGGTAAGATCTCTCATCTTTATTTATTTGAACTCCTATCTACAAGTACCTATGATCTTCAAAAGCATTATAATTCATTTGTATTTACGAATAGTTTGCGTTTATATGATACCTTAATCAACATTAAGAATGCTTTTATGTTAAATAAAATTATAAATCGAATAAAGAAATAATCTTCTCCTTTATAATGTAAAAAATGTAAATACAATACCTAAACAAAAACACCATGTTTTAAGTTTTAATTTAATTTGTTGTGTTACATTTTGGTTTAGTGTTGATATTTTGTTTTTACGAAAAATGAAAATTGTTTTTATATAAATTTATATTCATATATTCCTTGTTTATTGTATTTACGAATACCTAACATAAATAATTCCTAGCATTGTTTATAAAATGTAAACAAAATTAAAATTTATATTATTTAATTTAAACACTGGCAACAAAATGTAAATTTTCAGGTAAATAAGTATCTCATGAATGTTCATTAAATTACTCTCAACATTGGGGTAAAATTTTAGGAATTTGATAATAATAAACCATGTAATTTATGATGCTGTAAATAATATTCATGTTCCTAAGACACACATTCCACGATTTTGTCTTTTTGCGCAGGTTATATCATTTCAAATTATTCGCGAAATAATTTTAAAAATTAAGTATAACGGGAATATTCCAGAACATTTCTGTCTGACCCGTATCAAGGCCTAATCATAAGTTTGGCAGCTCGCTTTTAGGTTACAAATTTATATAAACCTACCTTTGATACCCGATCTCTCAAGTAGAAAGAAATACTTTCAGGTATGAAGCTATAAAAAATTCAAAATTTAAAAATTTATATTTCCAAAAACATTTATTATTTCAACGTTGTCTAGATAATATAAATGCATAATATGTACTACTTAAATAAGCTAGAACACAGTTCGTATTAATGAGCAATAATATGAAATAATGTTTAAACAAATTAAAATATACAATATGAATATCGTGCGTTTCTTTGAACATTTCTTGTAATTAATTATCAATATCCACCTTTGTTAATTAATATTTGCACGAGTAAACGCTACTGGATTGAGTATTAATTAGTTTTTACCAGTACCACTGTTTAAATCAGCGAAATGTGACCAGGGTTTTAATTATTACATTGTTAATTACAGGACATTGGAATTGAATTTCATTTCCTCACCCTAGTATTTGTAATCAAATAAAATACACGTGTTCAAGTATATATTTGCAAACTTAATAAAATGTTTCATATTTTTGTCACAAGTACCTAAGTATTTTGTTTTTCCTGATAATATGTAATGACAACTAAATAAATGAAATATGAGACGGTTTTCTTCTTATAATTAAGAACATCAGTATAATTTTTCATTAATTCATTTATTTGAAGCAACTATTATATATAAAATAAAAATGTTTCGGTCACTATAAATTTAAACAAAATATATAGAAACAATTATGCGTTTCACAACTTCGTGTATATATTGTAATGGCAAGTACTCAACTTAAGGCTCTACACTTGTTGAAAGCAATATTGCTGCAATAGAATCAAAATTCACGATTCTGGCTATATTGCTCAAAATAAAAATCTGAAATTTACCATAAGTAAGCATTATTTGATCGAAAAATTCATACAATGCATTGTTGCGACAACAAATTCAGAAAATAAGAATTAAATTATGCATTTTAATATTACAAACTACGGTCTTATTATTGCATATTTATTAATTTTGTTTTAAATAGTCGATTCCTTGCATTGTTCGTGAGAGTGCTAAGAAAATATTTTTTGTCAAAAAAATTACACATCTGAGGAAAAAAATAGTAAAAAATCGGCTAAATTGACTGTTTTTACTAATTTATTACTAAAATACCATTAAGTATTTCAAAAATATAATTTCTTAGCACTCTAGAGTCATCTTTTAACTATCTATATATAAAATATGAACAGTCTAGGTGTACTAACAAGAGCTCAGTTTGTAATATAGCATGCTCCCTTTTTCACTATATTTTGACACAAGTGTAGCGCCATAAGGTACAACCAATTTGGAAATTTGTTTTTTCTCAAAAACTAAAAACAAGACATACCTTTTACATTTAAAATTTAATTATGGTTATTACTTATTAGTCGAAGCGGTATTGCTGCGCGGGTTTATGCACGGCATGTGATGACGTATGAACCTAGTGTTCCGTGGTTCAAGTCTCCCGGCCGGCAGTATGTTATTGTCGTGAAATTGTAAATACATGTTACAATTAAATCTCACTCGGGCTTTTCAAGCTGACCATTTGAGTGTCTTAAATGGTTGCATAAAGGATCTCTCCGTTGCCGCTTTGAGATTATGACTGCACCACGATTAATCGGTAGAAGTGGTTGAATTCCACTATAATAAAAATCTACCATTCTGTAATTGAGAGTAAATCCTGTTGAATGGTTACCATAAAAACACTTATATTTAACGAATGGAAAATGTATAGTAATTATTTAGTTAACAAGTGAGACGAAATGAATATCTTGATAAATAGTTGGCATTGTTTTTAGAGATGTTTAAATTAAGTTTGCACTTGGTAATGAACTTCAACTTTGAAGTAAATTCTGTGGTGAGTGGTGGGAGTTTAATGAAAACTAAATCTTCTGTAACATGCAAATTACTTACAACAATTAAACAAAGAAATTTATATGGCTTAAAGTTGAAGCTGGGATAACATTTCCTTAACAATTAATAATTTAACGAGCTGCAAACATGTTATTTGTGGAAAAAGAAATAAAAGCTCTTCCAACGTCTACAAGAGACACTTCTTAATCACTATTGGTCGGTTTAATAAGCAATGATTTAAATATAACTTTATCCACAGAATAAGCTTCAGATTATAAGTGATAGAACGCGCCACTATATATTTTACAGTCATTAGGAGTTAGCGGCGTTGCCAGAGGGGTGTAAGGTTCGGAGTCTATATCTGTTGCCAATGAAGAAATATTATTTTTCAAAAATATGTAATGTAATGAACGGATCAAAATAGCGACTTCCGGTTTCTTTTATTAAATTCTACGAACATTTTTCTATACGATACATTATTTTTAAAACTTTTAAAAGCGTTCATTAATACAAAATATCATGTTTTTTGCGAGAGAAAGTTGAAAAATGTACAAATTTTTAGGAAACAAATTTATTTTTTTCAAACGTAGCATAGATAAATGTTCGGTTAATTATGTTAATGTTAATTAATCCATTTTCCTGTAGGAAGACATAATTTCCATTTGGTTTTTAATACATTTTTACAGTTTTCTCGAAAACTGTGCCACTTATGAAAATCGTTTAGAATCTATCTTATAGAGAATTTCGTGATCTACATTTTCTTATATAACAGTTTTTCACCTAATATGAACAGTTTCTGAAATGACGCAATTTTCGTCCGCCATCTTGAATTTGGGGCACAAGGAGTGAGAATTCGAGCAAATAACATACCTAGGCGTGTTCAGCGGGTTTCAAAGCATAAAGTTGGATTTATAACACGCACAGCGCATAGAAAATAATTCAGCACAGCACACGAATTATTTATTTACCATTTATTTATTTATTATTTATGTCAAAGTCTCTTGTCAAGATTATTTTTTGGTCAAACACGGTTTTGAATTATATTGCTGTCTATTATTAAATAAATATTTTCAAAACACAGGACGACATGCACAAAGCCTCCAAATCAAATGTCAAAACAGCTATCATAACCCGTCAACAATCTGTGTTTCTGTGCGATTTATAAAAACCCCGTAACTAAAATACTGTGCGCTGTGCTGTGCAATGTTGTGCTAAATTACTTTCTTTGCGTTGTGCGCGGTTATAAATCCAGCTTAATACTAAACCTGTTAATCAATTGTTACATATGATTTGCCTCTAGAAGGCATATTTTCGAAAAAAAATTCAACTCTATGTTACAGACCAGAACCCTGGTTATTTATTAACTCTTTTCGAAATAGTATGAATTTGATGTATTTAGAATATCTCAGAATTTTAAAAAAATACGCGAACACGTTCCACTTTAAAATATATCTCCCTCTGCTGCATCAGACTTTAAACATTTTAATCCTCAAAAAAGCAGAAAAGATTAATTTGGGTATTAACGCTCTAAAAATCGATATTTCCCATACCGGTAGTGAATCTTTTATAATCCACGTATGTCTCGATTAATTTCGTGCGGTGTCGTCGCGTCCGCTGGCCGCCAAACCAAACTTTAATTCGACCTGAAATTGATTAATGTACCGTGACCGAAATTGGGAAAGTGTAAAGTTTTTCTACATCCAAACTCATTAGGTAGCAGCTAATACGAAAAGTTTTTATAGTGTTATTTATGTTTAACTGAGTTAGCAAACATTAATTATTAATCGGTTGCACATTTAGAAATTGAGGCCGTGATATTCTGAAGTGGTGTTTGGTCCAGTGGCGGATATACCGTGAAACTACTGAAGCTTAAACTTCAGGGCCCCGATAGATCAGGAGCCCCCTTCGGGCTCTTATAGACTTCATTTTTTACGAGCTCACTCTATTATAAGTATATATTTATCTATTTTTAAATACATACAGAAAAGGTCCCAAAACTAAATTTGTAACACCATTGAACAAATTTACAATCTAAGTTGCTATTGTATCTGCACTGGTTCCCAAGGAATTAACATTAAACATGTGATTATTTTAGCTTTATTTTTAGAGTCTTACTTATGTAGAGTGTATTTTATTTTTTATACTATTCTTTATATACTTCCTTCCAAGCACTTCAAACTATAATTATTAAGGATTATGAGTATCCGTCGTAGAAAATACTAGTCGAAGTCTGCAAAAATACTTTCAGCCAGAAGCAGGTATACGCAACATTTTATTTATTAATTTTTAGCAATCAACAGAAATTTGATTAAGTATAAAAAACAATACTACAAACATAAGTATTGTAAATAAGCTTGACATTTCGAAATAATTTTAATTGAAAAAAGAAAATTTAACCAAATCTTGTTAAAATATGTATTATTACTGGAACAGATTTTTATAAGCAGCGGTCACTATTAGCAACGGTCCTTAAAGAAGCATTGGTCTGTAATTTAACATTTTCAAGTAACAAAGTGAAGTCCGAAATGCCTATTATTAATACCGATCGTAGAAAAAAGTGTTTTCAAAACTGTTTGTTATAATAAATTATATTTTATCAAAATTTTGAGGCTCCCCCGAAGGTAATTAGCTTGCCCTCAATGGTTTGGTCATTAGAATTATTTGTGGTTCCCTAACAAATTCATGCTTTCTTTTATAGTTTATATTTTTAGCAAAACGCATTTATTATGATTAAATTAAATAACAATATAACAAAATCCTAGCGAAAATTTATGTTTTAGGAATTAATTTTGCTACAGAATATACATATTTTTTGAAGCCTATATTATAAACTAGGAAAGTATTCAGTAATTTTTTGTACAAATATAACAAACACAACTCAAGTAGTACTTATTTTAATTTTATTCCTATATTTTATTTCCATATAAATTTCTATGTTTCTGTTCATAAATAATTTTGATAAACGTTCAAACAGGTTAAAATACTCGCAAGCAATAGTCGAAGTCCGTCTCAGTCGGTCCCAGTAGTCTCAGCTCAGCTCAGTATCTTGTTAGTTGTTTATAAGTGCACATCATTTATTAATTTTTGTGTTCTTAATATACGTTTTGTGGTTCTAATATTATTTTGCTTTCGTACACTATAAACTTTACTTTATAATTCTAAATTTGTGTTGTTATTGTGTCTGGAAATCCTATGGATACTAGCGTGATTACTACTTCAATAATTACTTCTTAAATGGTAAGTTTTATTTTATTTTATTATGCCTGCATACAAATTAGAAACTATTTTGTAAAGATAAAGATTATTGATTGGTAGAAAATAGTCAAGACTTAAGTGAAGTTGTTATTTATTTATTCAAAAGCCGACGTTTCGCCAGATTATTATCAGATTTAGAGGTTAACTTGTAACGAGGAATTATTAGTCGGTTCCACGCAATAATCTGAATAGCAAATTAGTAACAACATTGCAAGCAAAACAAATTGACATAGTACAAACTTTGTATACTTTGAAAATAATTATAACATGTAAACTTAAAGAAACAACCAAATAAAGAAACATATTAATAATTTTGATTGAGCCGTATTTACAGTCCGAAATTTGGTGTAATTCGTATCACTGATATTTGAAGAAATTAATTTGATTGTTCACAGCTCGAAATTTGAGTCGTAGCACAATCAAAACAAAAAATATAAATACGAATTTCAGTTCAAAACAAATCTGCTGTTTATTTGTTATTCTAAAAACACATAATTGAATTTCACCAAATTACCTACTATAAATGCGGATTAAATCAAATTGCCAAAAGCCAAGCTAATAATGCATTAAGGGGAGTCACTACCGGCGTAAAAATGGTGAAAAGTTTGTCTAGTTTTTTCCATAAAATTAAAATAAAAATTCACATTATTAGAGAAACAAATACATTTTCGAATAGATAAAGGTTGTCTCCAAATGCTTATAATGCCATATTTTTCATTTTTGTACTTTATTTTTTTATATTCATGGCTAAACATGGCCAATTTTAGCTATTTTGGGAGTTTTTTTATCACATATTTAAAAAAAATTTAAATAGTGGCATTAGACGCACTTAAGGACAACTTCTAGCTATTTAAAAATATCTTATTTGTTTAAAAAATCCTAATATTGAAGCTAGTTTCAATGGAAAAACTGAATACTGTTTTTCGTCATTTTGACGGCTTGTATAACCATTTGCAATTTAATTTTCTGAATTAAATAGTTCATAAAGAGTCGCATTTATTTATTTAAATTAATAATTTTATCCATTTTTTATTCATGTGGAACATGCTGCACAGTGAAATCCAGCATTTTGGTATCGACATAGAACAGAATAAAACAATTTAGAAACGTAGGTACTGCAGATTTTTCAACATTTTCCTGCTTCTGGTTCCGTTACTCGCTGTATTATCTATTCTCATAATATAATTTAGCATTTTTAAATCGTTCTTAATTGTTATAAAAACAAAGTAATTAATTTGAAAAGTTAAATAATGTGACAAGATAACTTGTCAACAAAATATGTACTCTTATTTATTTTTATTTTATATTCTTAATCGTATCATCAACTGCTATTACATTTTAATATGCAATATTTATTGATAATTATCAACAACATAATACGTTAGTTACTAATAATACGTTAGATACTTATAATTCATTAATTAATGCGTTAGATACATAATATGCGAACTGATTGACAGATAAAATTGTTGATTTGTTTTACATTGCTATCGTTGATGATACAATTAAGCTTTGAATTTAACGCGAATATATGCGATTTAAGCCTCCTTGGATATTCAAAGAGACTCAGTTTTACCTCGTCGCTTAGCAACATCCTCGATATTATAAATCGCATAATATTCTTGTAATATTAATCGCTACAAATGCTTACAATTGATGCTCAATATTTTGACAAATTTGTTACCTGTTACATAAATCAGCACAAATGTTGACGTCATTTAAGCACAATAGTCCTCGACAATATTACCGCATCTATCTCATGTATGATTTGTTTTTCAACACCGGGACTCGCCGTTAAGCTCGTACGTGTGAGGCGAACGTGAACGAGATCACTTGGGAGTGAACTCATTATTATGCAGACCAATCGCTTTACTCCTGAAATGAAAACTTGATGAAAATATCAAGTCGTCGCTGTGGCTTCAGCCCAGCTTGTGTCATTGGTCTTTCTAGATTTTATTTGCTGAATGCTAAATTGAAAGCACGTTCGAATAATTTACTGGTTTTATTCAATATTAGAAGGTTACTGTTTGCATTTGCTTCTGTAATGGTCTTGCTTCATGAATTTTAATAACGTAGGTTTGTTGTTATATTTTTTTATAAATAAATACAAACCTCAGATCATCAAATGAATCTATTATTGGCTCAATTGTATTATTTACAACTATAAATATTAATAACCAAATCCTACAATACCTACAATATCAATTTACTTACAATGTACGTATATTCTTATTTCGTAGCTTTATTAATTGCTAAAATATTGACCTGTAAGTGAGCAAAAATGCATTTATTTTTAATAGCTAACTTACAATTCTGTAACTTAAGAACGCTTTGAAGATCTTAAATAATGTCTATTTTCACTGGAATTCTCTATTACCTATCTCAAATTTATTAAAATGGTTTTTTTATTAATTGGTAACATCAAAATATTGAAATTTTTCAGTTTTATTACTAACGTCAATAAAAATGTTATTATCAACTGTAATTACCTACATAAGAGCTTTTTATTTCGCCGGAAAAATTTCTGTTTGAATTGGTAGGTACTTGTTATTTAGTTATTTATCGATGTATAAGACAAATTTTTTTCAATTAATTTTCTATCTGTAATGTTCAACGTTCATCTCTTTTAATGAAGCTTCTGCAATAATCTCTAGAGAATTATTTATTTTTTGCACTTCCAGGACTAAAACCTCTTCTTTAGTCTTTATTTTTAGGGACTTAGGTTTCTAATTTGATTCCAAGGCATTATTTTTCATATTTAATCCCATTGCAAAGGAATTGAATTAATTAATCCCGTTGTCACGTAAATACGTGCTATTTGTTATAGAGTATCTGTGGTAATGATAAAAATATTTGTCATAAAGTTTACTGTCAAAATTGCAAAATGTGTATTCTATTAAACTATTTAGCATTCGTTTGAGGATGAAGTGCACAAAATAGCGTATATACCACAGGACTAAAGTAGCTTTAATCCCTCAGATGATTATTTTCCTCGTGAAACTTTACCCTCAGGATTAAATCATGCACTTTAGTCCTTTATTATATCACCTACTATTAAATTTGATCTTGGTTTACACAGATCAGAGAAAAAAATTTGAATAAAATAATTTTCTCCGGCCTCATTATAGTCCACTCCTCCTTATATCAATTCTGTATTGTTCTCTTTCTTGGTAAAATCTTGGAAATTCAGATAATTTCTCACACCGTGTTTGCACATATTCCACAATTAGCAGCAGGAAACCGATTAACCGGTTGAACGGACATGCACAAAGGTTTTGCTTCGGTTTGGAGCAAATGTGCGAGTATGTTTGTGTATGCAAGACTCCAGGGTGTGTGCCATGTTCCTCTGGAGCTGCTGCTGATTCCAACTATGAATGCTGTAGATGTGTAATTGCTTTCGGTAGAATGAATTATTTGATTTAGTTGAAATTACAATTTTCATCATTATACATTATGCCCACATTACTGATTGAGGCTAAATTATTATTATAATACCTTTGACTTTGACAATTATATTATTATCAATAATAATTGATATTTGAAAGATTCAGATTAATGCGGCAACACGATCAATCAGTGTAATTTTGAAAACTATTTTATTTTTGCTGCCTAAATCAATAATTCTTAGATGGTATAATTCAAACTCATAAATCCAATGTAATTGATGATTTAATGACATATTTTCTAAAATTTATGTAAATATTATACTTTTAAAATTATTGGGTGGGTTCTGTTCAAATATGTAAATGCTACAGATTTGTAAATCTTTAAATAATGAACAAAATCACATCAATGTTTGTTGACAAGTATAAAAATGTTCATATGATTATAGATTTCATTTCGATTTTGTTTCATATTTATAATTTTACATATCTGTGTAGCACTTACAGATTTGAGCAGAATCTATATTCTATTAAAAATATAGATCGAAATTATATTGTCTGAAATCCATTTGAAAATTATTTCAACATCTTTTAAGAAAACCAAAATAATAAAGAGGAATTAAGTAGATAGGTATTTTACAATTTGACAAGAAACAAACATTCTTGTTAAATTTTTTAAATTATTAATATACGAGTAAATACAAAAATAAATACCGCGATATACCTACTGATTTATCATGATCACGGCAAGAAAACGATTTTTAACCGGTTTAAGAACCAGTTAACCGTAATTTTTATACGATATTTTTATTTACAAAAAATCTGATGTGGCCAGCACAAGACCTTCCACCATACTTACTTTATTCTTTTTATTTATTATACAAATGTATTAATATACTGGGCAAAAAACGCACCACTTGAAACAACGCAACGCACCTAAAATTCCGAATTTTTAGACCGCCATAACTCGGTTGAATTGACTCGAAAATGGATAAATCTTCGAGTTTTGACAACTTTGAAGTTTCCTCTTTATGGTCATGCAAATTAATTTGACACCAAGTTCACCAAGATCTTGATGTCAAAAAATGTCAAACTTTGACAACTCGAAAATATTAAATTCTTACTCTAGGGACCCTAAAACGTGCTTATCCACCAAAAACTCACACTCGAAATTTTTGACCCATTACTATACATACTTACCTCCCTTATGGAATATGAGCCGGTAGGTAAAAAATGTAAATGCAGCATTTGTTAACTTACGATATTGAAAATACCTCGGAAAACGTGTAACTTTTAAAATATTTTTATTATTATCATCCTACTTTGAGCTCATCTGTTTCTGTTGTCAGCTGATCGATCGCGGAAACAACGAACTCCGTGTGACAAGCGCGCAAAGCTGGCAGATTTCGTCCCATGTCAAAAGTAAACGTCAAATTAATGTTTTATAAGTTCTGAGGAGCTTCACGCCCGCCGCGGAATCTGTTTATATTGTGCGCAAGTAGAGGGAGAAGCCACGAGGCCCTCGGCCCTTAGCCCTCGCTTACGCACTTTAATTATTCACTCGGTTTTTTATCATTTATTGATGTGTGACCCAATATACTGACTTCTCGAGAATAGCGAACCCATTAATTATTACGGCGTCTTTAATGTATTAAGTCTAAAATTATCCTTTCCTAACTTAGGTAGGTACTTATTTTGAATATATTAAGTCAATTATTTAGACTGTATAATAATAACAAATTAATCTCTTGTTTACTATTTATAATTTCATACTGTAGGTATACAGTAGCCGCCTTCAATGAAAGTAGCAAATCTATCGAAGTTTCTTTATTCTGATTGGTGCAACAGTGTAAATTTGATAATGTTACTATGGTTTGTCTATCTTTTTTAATATCGCTAGCGCAGCAAAAGCAGTTTTTTCGTTAAAAAATTTCGAGTTTTGAGTCAAAAAACTACAAAATGCACTTGTTTTTTAAACACCCATAACTTGGTGCCAAATCGTCGTAGGAGCTTCGTTCTTTGAGTTCTGCACAGGGAATTAAACAAATTTTAGTGCCCGTTTACTGGATCGAGTCGACAAATTTTTTTCAACTCCGTACACATTGTCAAAGTTGGACATTTTTTCGATTTAAAAGCATTTTTCACAGGAGTGCTGGAGAGGGGCAGAAGGGATGACGCTAAATTTCGCATGCATGATTTTAAAGTAGACACTTCAAAGTTTTTCGCCCTTTAAGATTCTTCGAAATCGACTGAAAATACGCCGAGTTATGACGATTTGAAAATGGGTGAAATTTCACCTCATTTCAAGTGTTCCCCTAATTTTGTTGACGAGGTATTTTATTCTGAAATTGAATATAAAATATTATTACGTAACACTAGATTACAGCTATGTTCTAAATGAACTGCTCCAATCCAACCTAATTTATCTGCAAGATCATCACCCCGGAATTACCAAACCTATTTAACTCTCCATTATCTCGCTGTTAAATTGCCCCAGTTTATTAATGCAGAAAACAAATCAAACATCAGCTCCAACCAAAAACACTCGTTGCTGCTGCAGAGAAAACCTCGAAACCGCACAAAAACATTCAGAGTCCAAAGGAACACCGAACGACTGAACACAACTTTCCGATATGATTGTTTGTCGGCATTCGGCGCTCACAGCGTGGATCAGGCCCGGATTTAGGTCGGATTCGCGAGGGATTAGCCCCGGCTGACGAGGGAAGCGAACACACGGGAAAATCAAAGTCGAATGCGCTGGAAATTGAGGAGAAATTGGACAGTGTACTAAGTGTTTCTGTTAACTGCTGATTTGCATATTTATGATTTTGGATTCAATGTAATTTTATTATAAAGATGAAAGTAATTATGCCATGGTTTGGTGACTTGTTTTGAGCAGTATTTAAAATGGAAGATTTGCTTCAATTTTATATACTATAGCAAAAACAATTAACAGAGTTTTCGATTATTTTTTCTACTCCTGTTATTAAAACATTTAACGAACTGGTTTCCGTGGCGCTAAATAACATTTTAAACACACCTCGACAAGCCGTGGCTTTGGCCGTTTTTAGTCACGGGCTGAAAATAGCAACTGACATATTAAGCACGGAGTGAAGTTGGCTCCTATATTTGACATTTAATTTTTGTGAAAAACTGAGGGAAAATTTTAACCATATAACAGTGAAATACACTTGCCTAAGTCGAATTTTGTAGCTATGTATATGTATATTATCATTATTATTTTATTTAAAGTTATTATAAATTAAATTTTACATATTAATGAATTTATGTTCTTTAATTTGTGGCCGTAGAAAAGGTATAGTACTTATGTGACTCGTTTATAAACTCTGTAGATAAAAATATACCAGAAGCGAAAATGCACAACACGCAATATTAATAATTTATTTCGCCAAGATTTAAGATGATAATAATCATGTACAATTTTGTTTGGTTTTGACTTTATTTTTATTAATTTAAAAACTGGTACTTCGAACGATCATTTGGCAAACATTTAGTTGGGACTCCGATTTACTGAAACTAGATGTTGCCCAAAGGGTCTATCAACCTTTTTATTTTTCCTACACACAACAATCTGCAACTTTTTAAAATATTTATTACTTAAGCAAAACGTTTGATGACAAAAATACATTCAAGTTAAAGTATAAAGTTATAGGAATCAATCTAAATTGGTAATAATTGACACTTCATTACTTAATTTTACCGCAAAATAGTTTCTTCAGGGTTTAATGCTAGCGTCAAAATGAGATAAATGATATAAAGTTTGCATTTAAAACTTTTCTAAATTGCATTAGTAGGTATTTAATTTTAATTTGATGTAGTCAGCAATTTAAATTAAAACACGTTAACAACTACGTGCTTGACTTTTCACTGTTAATGCCTCTACTCGTATTTCAGATTGGAGCAAAAGCCTAGAAAATATATCATGAAGCAAACTACAAAGTATTACACAACAAATTAAAATAGTTTACGATAACTTTAAATTATAACGTTTTCTTGTTGGTTTAATGCATTTCGATTTCCAGTTGAACTGCTACTTTACGAGTATATCCGAGGTTTAATTATTCGTATTTTGTACACTTTATTGTGTCTACAAAATTAATTTTGTGTTTCGTGTTCTGTAAAGCGTGAAAAGTAATAAAAATCTGACAACCAGTTATTAAAACACAAATTAAAAATATATCACTCTGCTGTACGCTACTACATACGCAATAAACGTTAATTAGAAACTCAACAATAATATTTAAATTACTTTCAATTTTAATATTCTGGAGCTTAAATAGAAAATTCATTTTTACATTTTTATTATCATAAAATATATTTACAGAAATCAATTTATAATATTCAATTGACAATTAAATTACATTTCGGTTCGGTTAACGTTAGGACTTAAGAGTGTCGTTTACCTAAATTGGTCATTCACTAGTTTTGAATTATCTTGTTTTAATAAACACATTTTGTTACACAAAGCATAGTCTTCGATAAATCAGACATGAAAGAATGGAATGTACATCCCAAATTTTTGATTATTACATTTATTTGTTATTAAATAAATCATAAACTTGTGTGAAGCATGTTTCGGTCATTTAGGTAAACGACACTCTTACTAAATTCATTACATTTAAATGATATTTCACCAACAGGCTCTAAAATGTGGAGGACAAACGAATCAATTGGTTTGGTTTAGGAACCCTGCAGTCTGCAGAAATTTAAAGAAAATTTGTAATACCTAACAACAAAACTAACGTATTTGTCGGCCTGATAGATGGCGCTATAATCGCGAAAAATGATAATGCGGTGGGATTCATTTATCAATATCAAAATACCAACTATTTCAAATATCATTATTTTTGAAAATTTTCTTTTGCAAGATGTTTAGACTAGTTTTATATAAATTCTAGTAAAAATAACTAAATTCTATCTCCATGGGATCAAATGTTACAGTAAAATAAAAATTGAATTTTAAGAATTTGATTATCGGTTTTTGCGATTACAGCGCCATCTATCATGCTGACGAAAAATAAGTTCAATTAAATTTTTCTTATTTTTTAACGAGGAATCTGAATCTGCAACAAAAAATAGGGGTTCCCGGGGGTTCCCATTTAAGATTTTAAAGTTGCCTCCCGCCCTACCCATTTCAGGGAGAGAGGGTAATATTACTTTTTATCTTAAACTTTTTTTCGTAGGATGCATATTTTTCCAGATATTCCGTTGTCTCAAGTTAAAACGACCACCCATTATTATTCCAGCTCGTTTGTATCTATGGATAGTGTGAAGTGTGACTAGATATGTCATGTATATAGGATATTATACCTAGTGTTGTCTAATACCGAAACAAATACAATATCATTATCAACAAAAAATCTTCTTTCAAGTTAACAAATAATATTTTCTATCTATGCCTTTTTATTTTCCCGAATCGAAAAAAAGTTACGTTAGTTAAAACATCGTTCTTTCTCTCTAATGACGGCGAATTTTTCCGGCGTATTTCTCTGTGTAGTATGTTTCATGTTTTCCCAACTTTAAGAATCTGAAGGAGGATTGTTCTGCATGGAAAAGCTGAAATCGCAGCTCGCGGTTCTTTGCTACTGATGCGGCGATGTTTCAGGAACAATAGAAGCGTGGTTGTCACGGCCTACTAATTCCTGCACCGGTTTTTGTGCGGTGGTTATATTTCGTGTTTACCATTGTAAAGAAAAATTTGTTTTTACTGTTTTGATTTGTGAAAGAAAACGTGAATTGTTTTTAATTTTTTATTTGCTGGAAAGTAATTTAATTGTTGCCATGTATAAAATATCTTTGATTTGTATAATACTTTTCACACCGTAAGTATTGCCCACTCGAATTAAATTTTAGTAGTCTTTTCTTATTTTATATCAATATGCACACGTAACACATAATAATTAGGTAGTTTAAACATTGTTATGCCGTATAAAGTAGGTAGGTACTTATTTGAAGTCGACTACACAAGTAGGCACTGTAAATATGCATACGCACCGGAAAAAAAATTGAGCTAATCACTCCAAAATTCGGATTGCCCACTGCCCATTCTAAATTTTGGACCCGGCTACAGGCCTGATTCAATTCAAAAGATATCTTATAAACTAACTATCTTATAACTAGAGTGCAGATTATATGCAGGCAAATGTGATTGATATATGCATGCAATATGCATTGAAATAAGGCCAAAATATGCCCAATATATACGCAAAATATAATAAATATGCAATATTTTAGAAATATTATGCAAGATATGCAACTTAATTTTATTCATTTTAACTAAAAATTTATTTTAAAAACCAGCAAAATGAACTAGAATTTGTCATCGTGCACAAGAATATTACATAAAATAAACAAAACAACGTACAACTTCTGGAATACGATTAAGTGCATGAGCACATAATTTTTCAGATTTAAAAAATAGAAATTTTGGTTTAAAAGGTATAAAATATGCAGTTAAATGCATTTATTATAAAATATGCAAAATCTTTAAAATATGTACAAAATATTGATATACGCAAAATATGCAAAAAAATTATACCATATTTTGATCTATTTTTATATGAAATGCAAACATTTGTAAAGAAAATACGAATATGCATAATAATACAAGATATATGCAAATGCATATAATCCGCACTCTAAGTAATATAATTATATGTGTAAATTTAAATTCAAAATTAGATTCGCTTTCGTTTGCAAATTAAACATTTATATAGAGAGGTACCTTACCTAGTCAAATACTAAACTTGCTTCTTATGTGGTCATATTTGTGTTGGGACATGAATGATTTCTTTATATTCCACCTCCTGTTGTAACCTATAATGAATTTATAAGTTCTTGATGATTGCTCTGACTACGATTAGGCCTTTATGTAATTATTAATTTATATTTTTCCATATTTGCTCATTTTCAAATTCATATCTACAATCACCATAATCTGAAACTGTTTTGTTTACCATTTTCCATTCAGTAATAAAACAAAGTTTACATAAACTATAATCACAACAAAACATTGTGGTTAACACGCATATTTCACTAAAATTTCTAGCGATTTAATCGTTTCTCTTTCTCACATCTGTAATTATGTAATTCTCTTTTACTTTGTCTTACTGGAACAAAAGAAATAAAGTATGTTTCAGGCGTGGGACGCAGGGCGAACTGAAACTTGACTCAAACTAAGTTGCTTCGCTTCCTGACACAATACGAAACTGTACGAGAACAAAATACCATTCAAGCTCGCAGATTTATACTCGCTGATATGCATTGTGAATTTAAACTATTTAGTTTGCATTTGATAATTTAACTTCCGAAAGTTATTATGAAATTGTAAATTACTCTAGTCTGTAGTCTGTAGTGAAACTCGAACTCGTTATCTTTTAATGTTCACAGAGTTGAATTAAATCGTTACAAAAGTTACGCTAATTCCAAGATGAAATTGTTCTTATTTGTTTTCTGAAGGGCTACTTCGCAGTAACGATTAGTATTTGGAATGTTTAAGAAACATTTTTTATATTATTGATGATAGTTCAACATCTGTTAATTATTACTGAATACAGTTATTTCAAAGTAGGTATACCCAAGTATGATGATATTAATTAAGGAGTAGAAAGGAATAGATAAATAAAATATCCTTATGTCTTAATCACACTGTTCTTTAATGAATAAAAATTACCGACCGGTTTCGATCATTTAAATGATCATTATCAAGGTAAAAAACCGGGGAGACTACAAAGACAGAAAACATATAAATACAGTTATATTATATTAAGTATCAAGGGCGGTATGTGCAGATTACCGATTGAGGATACTGTTTGGAGACCGAGACGTAGTCGAGGTTTCCAATATTATCCGAATCCAGTACAAAATGTTAATTACGTCTGTGACGCATATAATAACAATAACAATAAATTTGAAAATAATGTTTATTTTTGGATATGTAGGTTTAGTTTGCATTTTGATGCTGTTGTCTTGGCTTTTGTTGTTGTTAAATGCTTTCCGCCTCTTCATGAGTCCTTACCGTCTTCTAAAATTGCTTACCGCCTTCTAATTTGTAAATAAAACCTACTACCTTGGAAGCAGAGACAGCAAACGCTAAAAATAACCGATCATGCAAAAAAACCACTTGCATATTTATTAATACATATGTATTAGCTTCTACGGTTTTTCCGAATTTCTAGAATACTCTCGATTTTTTTCTATTCCACTCTTTTCCCCACTACTACGGCTGCCAGAAACCAGCCCGAAACTCGTACTTTACCGCATCCTAGCTATGTAATGTCATTTTGAAGTTGAAAAATACTGTAAAAGCGTTTTCGATGCGAGTAAACTCTCAATTTATTATCGACTTCAGGATAATATTTTTATAAACATTTAATAGAAAAAGAATGGATCTACAGATGATGTACCTTTTTAAAATTTTAAAAATTAATTTCCGTCATGAGATATAACCGTGCAAAGTTTGCATAAATTGGTTTTTTTTTTAAATTTTACGGAATTTTCATAATTATGTACAATTTCTAAATTAAAATTTAAAAAAAGCACATCTATAGATCCATTCTTTCTCTATTCAATCCTTGTTGAAATAAAATTTTAGCATTCTTGTACTGATTACAAAACACTCGCTACATTAGTAGTACATTTTATGCTGGTTATTCGGAGATAGACATAGTTTGTAAGTCTGCAGAGTAAAATATATTCAAATAAGTAGTGATATAGCAGTGTCATAATTATCCAAAAGCAGGGCTCGAAATGGACCGGAGCACTGTTCCGGGTCGTGAAACTAACTTATTATTTGTTAAATTACTGTAAGTAATACTATTTATTTAGAAAAACGAGAAAACATTACAATGTTGACATTTTTAAGACAACTAGCGTCTTGTTTCCATTTCGAGCCCTGTCCAAAATCGTTATTCTTCTTTATGATTTATATTGTTTACTCTTTCTATTAAAAAGCAATGTTTCATATTAAAAAACACTAATTAAATTTACATATTGCAGTACCAGTATTTACCGGGGTAGCATAATGCATAAAACTCTTTTAAAATAAACATAATTTATGATTCCATTTCCGAAGTAAACGTAAACAACAACAAGGCCAGGTTTAAATAAAGAAACACTTTTTATTCAACCAAGGCCTTTAATTAAAACTTCTTATTAAATTCTTCCGCAATTTCAAGTTTTTTAAGATTATGTGTCACGCACGGTTAAAAATATTCTAAATGAATGCAAAAAGAAGTATGTAGGACGTGATGCGCTATTTAAAATTCAGTTTAAAATTATAAATTTCTAACATGCAGAGTTGCAGATTGCACCGGTAGTTACGTAGAAAGTTAGCGGTAAATTATGAAGCAAAGTTTTGCTTTTTACTGCACTTCCGCTGAATTATAGCGCAAATAGCTGGAAATTTCTTCAGACGAGACCTGGATAAGTGCTTATTAATGAAATATATCATAATTCTTGCTCAACTTTACAAAAAGTTTGAATTCGTTTAATAGGCACTGGATTTTAAAATCAAAGCGAACAAGTAACAAGTTAAAGTCATTATTCACGAATAATAGACGTTCGCGAGCTTTATATACTTGCTGATTGATATTTAATTTACACACAACTGCGCATTGTAATTGGGGATCCATATCCAGGCTTTTATCAAGTTATCTTTATCATTATATTATAATTAAATATTATTCTGATTGCTATGGCCCTTTTGTTGTCAAATACTCGTATATACTCGTAGACAAATATAAATAATAAGTGAAATGAAAAAAGAGTTCTCAGTCTTCAAAGTTAAATTTATTTATTAACAGATGATAATCATCACCGACGTTTCGGTAGCAAATCTACCTTCCTCGGGGTTCTAGGAGAAAACCACAATACAATAAATTACAAACATCATACAAAAATAATACAATAATTAAGGTAATGTACTTACAATTATCCAAATCTTGAAAAATTAAACATTTAGTTACACAAAAATTTAGCAACTTGTCATCATAATTTAAAACATACACCATACAAAATTATTTGAATATTTGTAGACCGTCTGGCCACTCCTGCTTGTTGCTATAGGAAATAAACACTCGTGCATCGTGCTACGCACTCGTCCTTATTTTCGACGCAACAAGCAGTCGTTCGTGACCAGACGGCAAAAATTACCAAAAAATCATAGTCACGTATGGTATTCGGCTTCACAATTTCTCGAATTATTTTATATATTCCAAAAAAGTAATGTATTTTTAAAACAATCATCACAACTGACATAATATCTAAGCAACGTTTCGCGGCAATTTTCACTAGTGAAAATTGTCACTGTAATTCGTCTGTAATTGGTACAATTCAGCAAAAAACTGTGTTTTGATTGGATGAAAAACTATGACTGGAATTGTCTGTTATATTTCATAAATGCTTTATTTATCGAGATAATTTAAGAAAAATCATATTGATCTATATGAAAAGCCTTACTCCCGGTTTATGAATTGGTACCAAAATATAATTGGTCTATTAAAAATCGTATTTAAACCTTAGATATACAATTTGGTATTTAAATGTTTAATATTTTTGGAGAAAAATTGTAACACGGCGTAACGAACGAACAAACGCACACACACAGACATCATCTCAAAAATTACACATTCGTATTCTAGTGACCCTAAAACGTGCTTATCTGCCAAAAACTCACACTTGAAAATTTAGACCCATCACAATTAATACCCTTCTTATAGAATATGAGGCGAGAGGTAAAAAGGAAAAATTTTAAATAATTGATTCGGTAACTGATTTTAGAAAATTAATTGATGCGAATATAATTTAATTTTTTAATTAAATTTTTGCTTTTATTTTAATTAAAAGTTAATACACAAACATATTTCACCTGTTAAAAATTCATTCCATAATTCGAATTATAAAAATTAAAATTTTCCTGTTTCAATAATAAAATTGAACCATTTGACGGCTCTATAATACTCGCATTTGTACAAAAACAAACATTTCATAAAGCTTGACAGCATTTAATAAAAACTCATGCAAACTAAAACATTAAATATTTTCTTTCTCAAAATCAATATTTGAATATGTCACACCTCATTTTCACCACCAGCAAAAAACAGGGAACAAAATCTAAAAGTAAAACGTCAATATCTGGTTTTATAAATAGTTCAACTAAAAGTCACCGCGTTTGATGTTTCCTGTACGTAGAAGCAAACAGGCACAGCACAGCAGTGTGCAATTCAGTTTTCTGTCACATGCAGCAGACAAAACAAATCGGAGTGACAATGAAGGGGGAAGCGCGGTATCCTTTTCTTTGTATCGCTAAAAGACGGACGTTTCAAATAGAAATAGTTGTCACACTCGACAACCTTCGCAAATACGCTGGACGTTGGGCATGGACAGTTTATCTACGGAAAAGCTTTCATTTCTAGTCGTATTTGTCGATTATAAAAAGCTGTCAAATGTAGGACAGTTCTGGAATTTGTGAAATTAAAAGTAAATATTATACGAATGGAATTTAAAGCTAGAGATATAATTGAAGAGATGTTTTTGCTTCTTGTGATATTGAAGTCACAAGTTTGCAATTTTTATAACTTTCTTTAAAAATGTAATGCGGTGTACGGTTACGACGCAAAATAAAATTTTGTTGAGGTTATAATATACTTGTCTACCTATTTGTTCTTTAAATATTATTAGAATAAATCAGTTTTGAATTACTGCCCATAATAATTAATTTATAAACGAATAATAAATGTCAGGTATAAACTTAAATTAAAAATTTGTTTGAAATTAAAACTGACAGGATGTCCTGCTTTCAAACAAATTGTTTGTATCCTGTTGCTTTGATTTTAAATCAAAATTATAGAAACCGACATCTATCAATTATTGTCAAAATATATAATTTTTAAAATTTCAAATCTGACGTTTAAGGAGGTTGGTGACCGTTTATTAAAATGATGATGAGAGGATGAAATTTATACAGTGCTTTCATTTCACTATTGAGATTCTAATTTATTTATTTTTTTAATTTTCGTCTATCCGGTTTTTGAGTAATTAAATGTTGAAATTACGCTTGTTTTACATGGACTCTTATGGCAATTCACTAAATTTTTGTTTAAACTATATGATAAAATGATGAAAAATTCATAGAACTTGTATTAATATTTCCTATAAACCTTTAAAAATAAGTTCTTGTAGATTTTGTGTACTTTTTCTAATCCATTTGCAAGTTATTTAAAAAAAATGTAAGCATGTCAAGCATTTTTGATTAGGGAATTAGTAATTATTGTAAAAATAAATATCACAGCAACTGAATAAATTGCAATGACATCAGCCAACGTGCGTTGAGGCGTTGAGCGAATTTTGTTTTACATTATAAAAAATATTGTTATTTTCATATCCTCCCTCTAAGGCTAATGTCTGGGTACGCCACTGCAGGCGTCCCCAACCTCCTTAAACAAAAATATCAATTTTTAATAATTTTGAGCAATCGTAGATAAAAATTTATATATCACATATGAACAGCACTCATGTGATTACACGACTCGGTCTACGACCTCATCGTATAATTCTTCACATTCAACTGCTGTAATAATTCTCTTATCCCACTTGTAATATAAATAACTATTATATACTACCCAGTATACCGACTGTACAAGTCAAAGCCAATTATTATAACAAGCAATAATTCATAACTAATTTCACAATCACAATTCATCTTAATTTGAAACAGTAAAACCTAACAAGAACTTTGAATTCATGAGAAACCAAACTCGCGTATAAGTTAATAATCTTCTCCGTGAGTGACATCGCGAACTCCTCGTGGTGAGGGTTCACAATGCGCGTTCTCGTGTAACGACAGCAGAATTAATTTGATTTCTTCCGCGTTGTTTGACTGAGTAACATCTGCAAACTAATTTTTCGTCGACAGAACGAGAGCCTACAGCAAATGTCTCGCGCGCAAAATTATCATAATTCTCGCCTCCAAGTACTTATTTTTCTTTTCTCGGTGACTGAGACTGTTATTGTAGCAGTTTTATTTAATTAACTCATTATAATTCGGCGTGGAAATTCGCCTGGAAAAGGAAACATTATTCAGGGCCGGAACTACAGGAGTGGCCTGATGGCGCAACATCCTTTGTTTTCGAAAATGACATAAGTGTGTTTTAGTATTTTTGTACGTAGGTATATATTATTAATTATTTTCAAAAAAAAAATTAAAAATATCATATCAAATTTAATTGATACCTACCTACTGGGTTTTTCTTATTTCTGCACATAATACCTAGTTATTTATGTATCTAGAACGAAAAGTGAATCTTTAAGGTACTAGCAAGTTGTTTACGGCCGAGGCGTGAGCCGATGTCGTAATTACTTACGAGAACCTTAAATTCACTTTTCGTTCAAGGTATATAAAAAATTTATTTCATACGGGATACTAAAGTAGTTAAATTATAGTATTTATTAATAGAAATTTTCAAAAATTCGTAGGAATATGATACAAGTAGGTTAAATAACAATTTCTATAGGGACAAGTATTTGTCTATAAATAATGAAAAAAATAATAAACTGACGTTTTGCATTTTTGTGGTACTGCGGTGATATTTATTAGTAATAATGAACGAAAAGTACATACCAGAAGATATTTTAATTGAAGCTGCTCAGGTAAAAAGCAATTTATTACCAAACAAATACTAGGATTTTAAAGTTTAAAGTTTCACTTTTTGTACGATAAATCGTCAGAAAATGTCACTTTATGTCATAGTATTAAATAAAATACAAAATGTACTCGTACAGTAAGGATAAGCATCCTTGCAAAAATAACATTTTCAGTTCAGATGTTTTTTATTTTTACCTTGCTTAATGCAAACAAATCTTTATGAAAATGAAAATTTTTTTCAAGACTCCCCTTATTTTCAAATCAAATGTAACTTATCAACTTAGTTAACTTTGATTACCTACCTACTTTTAAGTGATCATTTTTTTTTATTTTAGTAAAAAATGCTTAATTAGTATAAGGGGATAATATGAACATGAATACAGCTTTCAATTAGAAAGAAGATTATAAGTAGGTAGTAAACTTCTTCTGAATTGAATAAATAATTTTCTTTATCTTTGGTTTAACAGGAATTTAACTTTTACAAATGCAAGCCGGTAATTTAAACGACTAATTTTGATTTAAAGGATAGATATTTTTAAATCATGCAACCCTAAATTATAAGCATTGCTCCGATCCGGTCCTGACTTTATTTCAAAGGCTTTGGCGTTGCGTTATCTACACAGAGTTGGTTTGGTTTATCGCCAGCGTAACGACTCCATTTAGAAAACATCGAAATCGTGTTACGGTATTAACACCGCCCTTAATTACTTTCCAAATCACCCGTACACTTTTTTGCTTCTAAGGATTAACACGTCTTTATAATAAGTTCGACAATTCATTTCAGGTCACCATTACTTTTTTTGTAAGATTTGTTTTAAAAGATAGAATCAGTTTTTTATACCTAGTTATTGTTTAATCTTAAAAATTAAAAACTAAACTAAATTTCTTACTACTCAAATTCGAAAGCTGAATAATTTATGCTACTACAGTGGTGGGTGTCAAAGACTGTAGTCCCGAAAGCTGAAAAAGTCGTGTTTTGTTTTATTTTTAGTTTTCGTTGGAAATTTATAGAAATAATATCGGTACCCAACATACCAATAAAATTCATTTACATACATAATGGTTATTGTCAGCTGATTAGATTCATTTTTCAAATTCTACGACAGGGCCAAAGCAGACACGGTGACGTTATATTTATAATAAATAAATATGCAATATTTCAAAGCTAATTCTATCAGTCTTTTAGATCTGCTGCTCATTTTGTAGTTTTCTTTGCAACTGCACTCGTTCTTAACATTTTCACTATTAAAATGCACGAAAATTCTGGTTCAGACGTGTCTGCTAACAACTTACGTGTTTGCTAAAAGTGTTTGTTTTGGCTCTGTGATAGCTCACGTTGTGTCTGCAAAACATGTCTGCTTTGGCCTAGAACAGCAAACTTTTATCACAAGACCAGGTGTATTTTTTCTATTCGTTATGGTCCGTTTCTATCAAACGGACGCGTTGAGTTTATATTTTGTTGCGGTTTTTGGAAACACGACAGTCATCGTTGAATCAGTAACAAAACATAGACAATGTACCGCCTTCGATCGGAACTTTGGAAACAAAACTGTCATCGGCAACTCAAGTTTCTAAAATGTTTGCAACTAGACACACAGTTTTGTTGAAATCGACACGAGCTTGTGTTTGTATTTATTTTGTCCGCTTGGTGGCAATTCGCCATTACGCATTACCTAACCATGTCAACTATGTTACCAACTACTGACTCGCACGTTTGGATGAATTATATTAAAATAAGCCTTATATTTTCTCATGAATATTGTTGTTATTAGTTAATATCATCATAGAGATAGAGATGATTTATTTGTCAATTACAAAATATAACTATCAATATTCATATTCAATAAAGGTGTACCCACGTTTGATGTCAGTTTCTATTATAATAATATAAAACCGAGTAATACTAAAAAAAGTAAACATAAATTAAAGTTTAAACATCTATTGATAAATATAAATAAGCTTTCCAATAACATTACCCACTTTTAAACAATTTTTAACATCAAAGAAATAATATAGCAAAAAGCAAATACAGACATTATAATGTGATATAATATACTCTATTATTGTATAATTCCGTTTAAGGATGTTCTATCAACGTACATACAGAGATCAGTTTGAATTTGAAATGAACGTTGCATTTCTGCTGTATCCCGGTATTGTCTATAATCGCATTACGACGCCATTTACTGCCCAAATGGACAAGGTATTAGCATTTTGGATCCAAATTTCAACATAAATCAATCACCGTATTCAAATTATGCAGCATACATCACATTACGTATTACAGCGTATTTTAATTAAGATTATTATTAAAACCCAATAATAATTTGTATTTTAGTTTGAATGGGAGCTCTCAGGCGCTGGTGTTCCATGCGCTCTGACCCCCTCATTGACCTATATTGATTTGAAATATAGAATATCATATTTCTAACATCCCAAAATATACGATTGAAAATCATGGCGAAGTGTATTGGCCGTAATCAATTTCGTACTTTTTAAAATTTTATAATCCTAAAATGTCTTGCGCAGTATAAAAATATCACATATTAGTAATTTTCCATAACAGTGTCTACACTGTAAATCTTCGAGACATAAGTGGGTGGCACAAAGCTGCCATCTAGAATAGTTTTGCGTGAAAGCTCCCATTGAAACTAAATTGAACTGTCCGTTCCATTAATTTTCAAAACAAATTACAAAACATTTGCTAATACAAAATACAATTATTTTCGTTGGAATTCAATTTTCGCCAAAAATTAGCCATCACATTTTCCGCTAAATATCACCCCTATTACACACATCACCCTTCACATTCATAACATGACTGGGAAACAAATCGCATTGCATGAATAAAAATATATCACTCGGCTAAATTCACCAGCATTACGTCACTGTAAATCAATCAACTAGATTTGCATTCGTTCTGCTCACTTAGTTATCAGCTTACAGGGCATCACCCCATTTGAAACGTTCGCAAATCGCAAATCCGTTAATGAAATAACAAATAAGGCTTTAGAAATTCATATTTGTAAAGTTTTTTATATAAATTGTAATGTATTAAGTTTCAAATTAAAAGTTTCAAAATACTATATAGGTGATCGGACAAAATGGGAGTTCCAAGCCTACGACTTTTAAAGAAATACTAATTGGATATCAATCTTGAGCATTTATATAAGTTATAGGAAAGGGATAATAATTGTTAATTTTGACAGATTTATTACTATTTATCGAAATGAAAATTTAACTCTTTTGAAACGTGCTTTAAATGCGCCATGTGTGACGCAAACGGCACTGAGACCAAAGCGTGAGTAGATTTGTACGTGTAAGTTCGTTTTTAGTCGTTTTGACACCGGAATGAACGACTGACCTGTATTGAAATAAGGTAATATGCGTATCTGGTATTGCTAACTTTTAAATTGTTTTTGAGAAAAGAGAAAATATGAGCCTTATGTATATAAAATTATAATTTAGGTACATGTTCGCAAACTATTTAAAACCTGAAGCTTTTAGAATTAAATATAAAAACACTGTTTGTGACGAGCAAACAGAAATTCCTTAGCTTGCCTTGTGAATAGAATTCTTAGTTTTTTAAAAGTTAGCAAACAAATAACTTTAGTATCTTCTAGAACTCAATTACTCTTAAGCCGTTTACACATGAGACACGAGACATTTTGTAATTACCAGTGGTCGATGTTAGAAAGCTATGGTTTTAAATGGAACAAACGTAGCGAATGTTTTGTGGTCAGTTCAAGAATGGTAAAATTGTATTTCAACAAAGTTAATATACTTAAAGGATCAATTAACAGTTGTGCCTTTTTAAAATTTTAATAAAACAAAATTGTAGGTACATGATTTTTAAAAAACCAATGTCGGCAAACTTATAATATAACTTATAATCTCCTTATAGAAATTTATTTTTAATCCATTATTTCTCTATTAAATGTTTATACAAAATTATTTTGAAGTCAATAATAAACTAACAGTTTACTGTCAACGAAAACACTTTTACAGTATTTTTTAATTTCAAAATGACATCGCATTGCTAGGATGCAGTAAAGTACGAGTTTCGGGCTGGTTTTAGGCAGTCGTAGTAGTGTGAAAAAGAGTGGAATAGAAAGAAAAGTAAAACCGAGAGTATTCTAGGAATTCGGAAGAAACGTAGACGGCCACTGAACAGGTTTGATTACTTTTCAAAAAAAAATTATAGTAAACTCAGTAATATAATATCTACTTGCTTTTAGCATTATTTTTAAAGCTGTCTATGGAAAAGCTCTCACAATACTATATTGCCAAGTATGCGTTGGCCTAATGAAAGCTTCAATCTCCAAGCTTAAAACTTGTCACCGAGATAGATTCTCAGCTGGAGTAGTTGAGGCGTGATTACCAGCCGCAATAACCAAACTTCCTCGCACTGTGACACTCTGCACTCTCTTCTGTTCCGTGCAGCGAAATCTGCAATTAATTACTTGCCTTACTCCATCTGTGTGTGCTGTGTCTGTGTGTTGGGTCCGTGATTGAATGCCACGTAATTCAGCCTAAGTGCATCCCTCGGACAAGGCCAGCTTGATGGATCTGCATTCGCAAATCGGGGAAATATGCTGCATTGCACTGACGGCGAATTAATGGCAAAGAGATCCAAACTTCAATCACTGATGAACGGGGACGTTAATAACCACTATTAATGTTCCTAATAAATTTAGTAGCTTCTTTTTTATTGGTCTATATTTCTGTTTGACACTATTGTCATTGCTATGCATCAAGGGCATTATGAAGATTTTTATGCCGTCCGAGGACGACAAGTTTACAAGGTCAAGAGCTTGAAAGTTTTTCTATTAAATGCTGCAAATTTTAAATCGATATTTAGATCCGTTCAGAAACTACAGATGATCAAACACAAAAAATAAAGTTATTACTAAATTTTTTATATTTTTTTCCAGGAAACTCAATAAGTTAACTAAGGCATAAGAACGTTTTAGATATAAAATATCTTATAGAGAATTTTTTGAAGAATTTAATGCAGGAAACCGCAAGTCAATATTTTAATTAGTTCAGAAATGACAGCTCAAAAAAACACAAAAAATAGTAAAATTTCACTATTGTCTCTAAGATGTTATATTTGAATTGTGGCCGAACTAGTACTCCCAAAATGTATGTAACAAAAAAATATCTAAGAAATCAAATATTGAAGACCGGAAGTCGATATCTTGATTTGTTCAAAAATAAAAGCTGTTTTTGTTTAAAAAGACAAAATTTCGCTTTTGTTAAAAATGATTAGAAATTGCTCAAATATATTTTCACGATTTTCTTGAGAACTGTAATAGGTACTTACAGAAAAAATAAAAATACCATTTTATAGCAAATTTTATGCTCTACAATTTCCTATATATGAATTTTTCTCGTAATGTTAACCATACGAGGTAAATAAAGAAAACTAAAAATGGCGGACATTTTTTCAAAATGACAGCCATCTTAACTTAACACTTTGGCACCACTTCTTATATGAAAGGGTATAGTTTAATTGACATGTATGCCAATTTCACACTTTAATCACAAAATGCATAATTTTGTCCTATAACCGCCGGACTATTACCTATTACCTAGCATTTGGGGAATATCTACATCACTCATGTAGAACAAAATACTTCTGTTTTTAAATAAAACTTGCCTAAGCGACTCAAACGCGCGTGTCCTTTCCATGTACATAATATCGAGTTCACTGGTTGCAAAGCTTTATGTTTAACTGCCAAGATGAGATTTGTCTTAATTAAAAAATAATAATTATGTTAATATATTCGAAAAATTTGCATCTCATAGTTTTCGGTGTCGTTGTTTTATTTTCCATTATTTTAAATCGCAGTATCAACTTGATACTTTGTGGCAAATATCAAAGTCAAGAAATCATGAATTTTTAAGTTTTTCTATTTCCAGATTCAGAAGGGATGGCTGAATTCTACATTCTATATCCAAACCTGCCATTGTAATATTTGGATAAACAAAGGTTTAATGTAGGAAGGATAACGCAACACATCAAATTTGTTGTTGTTGATATAAAGTTAATAGACTGTAATTTATTATTCAAACTTAAATGATTGATTTACCAAGTTGATAAGTTTGTTGTTTTCTCTACTCTACTTTTAAAGAACAAACTAGGAACATGATACTCGTCCTGAAAGACACAAATCTATACAAATACATTTAAAAACCCGTAAAATTATCTTGTGTACTACCCATTATATTCAACACATGTACTAAATACTACTTGTAATTATCAATGTACCGAAGCTCTAATAACCACGAAGTTGAAGAGCTCGAAAATATTTCTAAATAAAGAAAAAAGTTGAATACGAATGTTGTTGAGTGAGAAGAATAAAAATTTTGTGAGAAATAGATTACGAATGTGAACGAGACAAAAGATGATTAATTTTTGATAAGGTTGAATGTTTTTATGAACTCATGTTGAGAACTTTTTTTTTTTAAAGACGTTGTTTATGTAAGCTGTTTGTATGTTATTTATAAAAACGTAGGTCCGTAGATATTCAATTTTTTCATTTGTGCATGTCGTTTTAAGTATCGTTAAATCTAGAAAATATTATTCTGCTAGTTAAGAAATCGTTTTATCACATTACTTAATTACCTACATGTTCAACTAACATTATTATAGCTAGTAAGGATTCTCTGTAACATTTGCCACAACTAAATACCTACTTGACAAACTTAATACTTCATACTCCAACCACTTCACACTTGAGGCTTCATTGATTAATTTCCTTCGCTACTGTCATATCACCAGCAGTGTCATGAGGCAAGATATCAGCACGCATCTTGTGCCAAGTAACGTGTGTAATTCAGACGCTTTCAATTATGGCAGAACATCAACATCGCGAGCTTCTGATTCTCTGTTCTGTTCTCTGCGTGCTTTTGAACTTGGAGTTGCACTGAACACTGAAATTCTCCATTGGTAATTCATTGTTCTATGTCCTAAACAGTACAAAGACTTCTCTAATTGATCGTTAGCGAGATGTACGAACATTTTGATATGTTATATCGCGGGAGTGAAGTAGCAGATGATAGAAATAAAATTCAAACTTGGTAGGTAGGGGAGAGCCGGACAAAACCGGCTAGCATAGTGGCTATACAAGGAGTTTCTTTACTTATGGATCAAACTTTAAGGGTATATGTAACACGTTCTCTAGTGATGTCAAAAATCGTCAAAAATAGTAACCGGTTAACCGTGTTACCACACCGCGATTAGCCGGATAACCGCGATTAACCGGTTAACCGCCTAACCGAATCACCGATTAACCGACTAACCGGTTAACCGCGTACGCAATTAAGCGGTTAACCGACACAACTAACTAACCGGTTAACTACTATTAATCAACTAACTGGTTAACTGTTTATAACAGTAGTATATTCCATACCGATCTGTCATAAGTGTTTCATTACAGCTGAGGCGAGGCCTAAGATAACTAAACCCCGTGCTTTGATATCATAATAGCTCAAGCTCGAGGATGTAATGAAATAAATATATTGATCGAGATTTATTTACTATTTTATTAATTATTAATACATAAAAAAATTGAGAATTTATATTAGTATTCTGGTTTTTAGCTACAGCCCGAAAACCTAATAATAATATTTAACCCACTAATCGGCTAACCGGTTAACCGACTAACCGGCAATCCAGTTAACCGGGTTTCCGATTAACCGGCTAACAAGTTAACCGGTTTTTTTATTTTTCAAAAACCGTACTAACCGGTTAACCAATTAACCGGTTAGCCGGTTAACCGGTTACTTCTGACAGCACTCCGTTCTACTGATAACGGAACAAAAAGAATTTCTCGAAAATTCGTAAAATTAAGGGTCGTTTACTTAAAGAAAACATGTTGAGTGCCACTGGTTTCATAGCTGTTTGTGTTGTTTTATTCAAATAATAACCATACACGTAATTATGTAATTGTTAATATTTGAATAAAACAACACAAACAGCTGTGACACCAGAGCACTCAACATGTTTCCTTTATGTAAACCATCCTTAATTTTGAGAATTTTTGAAAAATTCTGTTTGTTCCGTTATCAGTAGAACGTGTTACATATATCCTTAAAGTTTGATCCATAAGTACAAAAACACACTGTATAGTGCTGTGTTATGGAAATTAACATACTTACCTTTAATTTTAACATATTACAACACCTATCTAAACTTAATCTCACCATCTGAAATATCAAATAAAATGTAACTTTTGAAATAGGTAACCTGTAAGAATTTGTTTGTTTGAACAGTAAAAAAGAAACTGAAAGCGACATCGTTTTGAAATTTATTAAAAATAATGAGTAAGAGAAGAAAAATTGGGATGCCTTCAAATACTTACTTTATTTCTCTTTACTCGACTCTGAACTAGTTTCGACGTCATACGCGTCTTCTTCAGGAGATGAAAATTAAATTAAATTTAATAATTTTTTGTCATTACAGAGTTTATTTCACAGCATATTTTTTAAACAAATTGCGCAACACAAAAATAAAAATCTATTGTTAAATTCATGATAGTATGGAGCAAAAGCAAACCCAGACAATAAAATCTAAAAAATCTTTGAAGAAATATAATGGTTTTAGCTCGAGGCATCAGTTACACCCGCCACCTCGTTTATAAAACCAACCCTCATTAAAACAAACTTGGAAACTAGAAGCTTCTGCTTATGCTTCCCAGTTCCCTCTATCGTTAGTTTAGTTACAATAAGCTACAGATTTCGAGGTACGTCAATGATTCCTATATCATCTATGTAATTCAATACGACAAACACAGTATACATACACGTATAATAGACAAACATGCATGCAGTTATTGATATGTGTGTACTCTACTTCCGAGATCCGACATGCATTCATGTCACGAAATGATATGTTAATCATTTTATCATATTGTTACTTGTTGTCATATAAGTTTTGTCCAACTATGAACGTAGGTGTACTAAATATTATATCTAATGATAAACATAATAATGATACCTACTGCTTTAGAATAATTTTTAAAAACTAAATTGAATAGAAATAACAAGAAAGCATTGTAAAATATAAAATTATAGCTTATCAAACTTAAGCCTCATTTCTACCGACTGTTTAATGCATAAGTACTAAAAGCAAAGTATAAGAACAAAACTTTGCAAACTCCAAACATAAGAAATAATGCACAAGCATAATGATTGACATGTGTCACATTTATAATTTGTTTCGAGCTGTCAATTTCTAAATATGGAACTGAATACCTTACTTACGAAATTGACAGTTTTTTCATTCCTTCATATCGCAAAAATGCCAGTAATGATTAAATTACAAAATTCGACAACAAAAATGTCATCTCTGTCGAATTAGTCCATAAACAAAATAGGTGGAAATGGCCATCTAATAAATAATCATTATGCATTACGCCTTACACCTTACACACAAATCATTATGCATTAAGCACTAAAACAGTCGCTGGAAATGAGGTTTTAATGTCATAAAATCATAAAAGATAATAATATTTATACAAATTAACAACAAAATTAACCTCGTGTCGTGTCAAAGACATAGTAACTACATTAAATAAAACTTAGTTTATTTTTTATAATATGTAATAATTTTTACGCATTAAAAAAGTAAATACTGTAAGATATTTAAAAATGTATTATGAGTGATAAGTTGTTTATGTAAGATGTTGTTGTTAGAACTGCTATATTAACTGGGGTTGTAATGTTACGCAGTCCGAGCAGTCAGTATTTGATGTTATCTATCTGCGATCAGATACAATACATTGAATTGGCGATTATATCTATAAAATTTGTCATGAAAACATTGAAAACACTGCACTTTGCAATCCAATATATCACTGAAATTTATGATTTTTTTACCATTTGGTCAAATAGTCAGAAATTTTAACAATAATTGTCAAATGACTATTAGTTAAAACAAAACTAATGTTACAACTACTTGTAGTGACAAATTAATTTTCTATACGACTGTTATAGAATGTTATCATTCCTACATCATTTTCAATTATGGACTGGTTACATTCTATCACTTGTTACGGAATGAATTCATTCCGTCAGTTATAATAATTTAACTTTATTTTGTTACAATAACTTTAAATGAATAATCAACTTTATATTTTACACGTCTTTATTCTTCAACGATCGGTACAATAATAATCTTACACTTATCTCAACTTCCCAAGTAAACTAACAATCACATAACACCCTGTAATAATTAATAAATAAATAAACCAATTATAAATAATTAATTGTGTAACAATTTAATGTTTTTTGTTGGTGGGCAGTTTTAAAAAACGTTTAGATTTATTAATTTTATGTAGAATATTATTTTATAAATACATATATTTTTATTTCAATAGTTTTAGGTTATGTTTTTAATGCAATTAAATTTATAGTCGTAGAGAAAGTATAGTCTGCAACAAGTGTGGAAGGAGGCTTATTCAGCTCGAGTGGAAAGTTTGTGATAAGATTTTCAAAAGAACATTATTTTATTTATTTATTACTTGTGTTATTTTCGAGAAAAATTATAAAAATGTTACTTTATCTTAGTGCTAGAGAAAACTTTATAATGACTGGATTACAGAATGTTACTGATCGTGAAGATAATATTTACTGTGTCGTTTGCTCGTTTGTCTTTGTATTATAGAGTTAATAAAATATGAATTTCCAAACTTTCAAGTTTTCTAGCAACTCGCTAACTTCAGTTTACAGTTCGTCACACTGACATAACATGTACATAATCGCGTTTATGCTTTTACGTAACATTACATTAACTATACGCTACGTTGGTTTTTACTCGGCGTTGAAACTCTGTTTTATAGGATTACCATTATGTTCGGATCTGCCAGAAATTTGTCAACGGGCTCACACGTTTTCCCGCACATTAAAGTTTTTGTTTCTCTAATCGAACACCATGTTTGCTATTAATTGAATGACAAATAGATTACGTCACACCTCTTATTTGTTCGCCAAGATAATTTTGTATTAACTTCTATTGATTTTAATTTTGAATGTGAAACGAAAATACTCAAATATTTTATTATAATGAATTTTGGAATGTAAAGGTTAAGAAAAGAATTGTTTTATACTGAAATTTTGGCAATGAAATGAGTAATTATTGTTATTTGAAAGTCTCGGGTTCAGAGGACCGGTAAAAACTACATGTTTCTGGAAAATAATAATGTTCATAGATTAGATATTTATGCAACTTTTGATATTATTTTATAAAGAAACACAAGATAAGATACAGGGTTGGAATGGCAATACCGGAATTTTAATTTATTTCAGGTGTCAGATTTATATCGGAAAAATTTCATTTAAAGTCAAATGCCTTATAATTAAATATTACATTTTATTACGAGATGTGAATCTTCATGTTTATTTCTTCCTTCATGCGCAAAAATAATTTTTTCTGTTCAATGAAAAGTGTTTTAAAATGGAACTTTTGAAAAAGATAACAGGCATGTCTCTTTTAGTTAGAAAATATAATAAAAAAATAAAACAATATTAGTCCCCATTTGAAAATTAATAATTTTATAGTAATTTCGAAGACATTAGCAATTGATCTTTTTTTATTTGGGCAAATAGGTAATTATTGTTCCACAAGGTTTAATCTATCATTTTAAATTCGAAACTCTAAGGGATAGATAGACAAATTTGAAATTTAATGTTAATAGTTATTTACTTTACAAGTGGGCAAAGTAAGGAATTACCCACGAGGGAAATCTTAACTCACAAGGCCGAAGGCTGAGTGAGATAATTTTCTCGAGTGGGTCATTCCTTTTTGCCCACTTGTGAAGTATAACGTTTTATCCAACACCTCTTAATAACTGCTTAAATATTTTAAAAATATTAAGTTTCAACAAAACATCGTTTCTTATGGTGGCTTCTAACAAGCAAAGTAACAATTTACCCACAAGTGGGTATAATTTTGATCAAAGCCACTTGTGGGTAATTTTTTACTTTGCTTGTTTATAATCACCATAGTTATGATGCTTTTATTAAGAGGTGTTGAATAAACACATTAAATGGCATATTATAATTATTATTTCGGCCCGATTTTAAGGGCATTTGCTCGGTTGCCCTGTGGCTGAATCTGATTAGATAAGAACATCAAAATAGTAATATAGGTTCCTACTTACCGGCAAGGTTATATACGGTTATATTCGATTATATCGTTATGCTTGTCAAACGAAGCTTAAATGAATTATAAAAGTATTTAATAACGTTTGCAGTTTGTTCGGATTCAGTATAAATCTCATTTAAAAGACAATATCACTGTAAAAAATTCAGTTATAATTGAGGATTACACCCTTGAAGAATTTGCTTTGTTTAACGGGAAAAAAGTGTAAAATTTATGAGTACAAAAGGGGCAACACGCAACACTAATTTTTGTGTAGCAGAATCCCTTGGGTATGAGAACGGGTAAGTCGATACTAATGGTGAAGAATGTTTTTGCGTTAAGCCAGGATTTGCCGCTAACCATAAACATTATTTTTCGGAAGGTCGCAGCCTGATTTCTGAGCTGTACACTTTGTTCTTTGTCCTAATTATCATACCGCATATAATTTATCCGTTCTTACTCCTATATAATTAAATTATTATATTAAAAAATATACCTATTCCATTGAATTTTACTTTTCTACTATAGTAGTTTATCCCCAATCTAAAGCTATGGTCTATCTATTGCGTTTTGTCGCAGCGAGTAAACGATACGATTAGACGCTACGTTTAATCGCATTGAGGTGGTCTATCTTTCACATTTTAAAGCACGCGATTTAGTACTGTCCTCATTACAACTTCTGAATTTCAGACGATGGACACCAATACTTATGATTGGATAAAAGATGGAGAAGATGATGATCTTATATTATGTAAAAGAAACAAAGAAATAAAATAAATAACATAAAAAGAAGGATGTTTCAGCATCTTATTAAAGTTTTCAAATTATTATCATATTATTATCTCTAATATTTAGATTTTTGTAATTCGCATTTTTGCCTAATAGTTTTTAGATGTTTTGCAATCAGTAGTTCATCTTCAGCATGACAAAATTTCAATCTATAGCCCTTTGACATATTTAAATGCAGTACGAATACTCCGCGACTTCTGAATCGCGGCGTCTCGATTGCCCCGCAGGCAACGCGATTTCTAGACGCAGCGTCTAACCGAAACGCGCTTCGTCTAGACGCGATACATAGACCAATATCATCAAAATACACTTAAGCGAAATATGCGTTTAGTCGCGTCATCTTCTCGCTCCGACTAAACGTAATAACATACCTTTAAGAGAATCCCCAACAGCGAACTAGAATAAAAATATTAATTTTTGCTATAAAATTTAGAATTCTCCAATTTTATGTTATATTGTTAATTATAAAGTTCCCAAAAGTGTGCGACAAAGTACTTTGTCGCACACTTAGGTACTTTGCAACACATTTGCGACAAACAGCTGCTTTCAACATTTATGTAGATACATAAACTTTCAGAAGCAGGCGTAGAAAAACACTATTTGTTTCTAGTACTACTGTGTATATCTGTAAACAGTCAAAACATGAAAATATCATAAATCTAAATGTGTTCATCAATTTGAATAGAATTTTTAATTATTTCCAATTCATATAAAATTGAATAAACAGAAACTTCATAAAACTGAATTTATTACATTTTATCATTCATCCAATGCTCATAGAAAACTAAATTAATATCGCTCGCACTGAATTTGTAATACCCCCTGGCACAAGGAGTGGATTTGTTTTAAAATTAATTGAAAATGCAGGCTGGAAAACAAACCAGAGAACAGACGCAGCAGTATATATCTGTAATGTCTGCGTACTCTGCAGTTATTCCTACGTGTTGTGGGTGTCACACACCTACTAGATTCACGACTGCCTACATGATTCATGTATGCAAGAGGCGCCTGAATTGCGAATGTCGGCCCACAGATGGTTGCAGGGAATTCTAAATTAGCTGCAGGACAGTGTTGTACTCAGTGACCTCTAATCACAGGTCTGCAAATTGACACTTTTTGATTTTTTTTCACCGTAATGGGTGAATCGTATGTATTTTGGTGCGCTGAGTCCAAATATGCCCTCAGTTTTTCTCCAGCACGTAGGGATTTTCCGCAAAATGAAAATGAAAGTTATGCAAAACCCGCAGTACATATAAGAAAAATGCATTTTGAAATGAAAAAAATATATATATTACTAGTGGTTTATTTACATTTTTAAATACAATTTGATAAAAATAAGATTTTTCTAGATCTCCGATCTTCACACCAAAATAGGCAAAGTACACTTTTTTAATAAACTCAGTAATACTTCGAGTTTGTTTTTTTAATACAAGTTCGCCAAAAATGTAACAGAAACTATCAGGATTATTAACACAAGCTCTTGAAGACATTTTGAAACACACTTTAAGAATATTTAAATTGAAATGAACAAATCGAAGGACAACGAGGGGTATATATAGGACAATGGGAAAATCCAGGTTTTACCATTTTAGTCACTAAGCAAGACACCTTTCTACTGGGTTTCCATGATTCATACGCTGACTAATACTGTTAAATATACTAATTTTTATCATATTTCATAGTTTCTAATATAAAACTATAAAGCCGAATAGGAAAAACAACTTTTTTCGGCATATTCATAAATATACGCCTTAAGGTAGGCAATCCCGCAGAAAAATGCTTTTTGCGGAAAATGCTTAGGTGCTGGAAAAAAACTGAGGGCATTTCTGAACTCAGCGCACCAAAATACATAAGAATCACCCATTATTTTAAAGAAAAAAATTTGGTCGCAGACCTGTGAATAATGGACGGGAAAGCCGTATACTTTCAACAGGGGCTGGCTCCTGCGAACTGTCATGGGAGAGAGTTCTTCCTTGTCTTTTTTAACATCCATCAATTTCTAATGTAACACTGCGCATGCTCTGAAATTTGGCAACTGCAATACTTTCGTTGGTTAGAAAAAGACAACCTCTTTGCTTTGATGCGGGTTGCATACGATTTTTATGGAGACACGAGCAGATGCTTTCTTTTCGGTCTATAATTAATAGAGGTCACTGGTTATACGCCAAAGGGAAACAAATAGGTATTGTTACAGTATTTTAATCTAATAAGATATGTTTACATCGTTTTTAAGAATTTCATTCGGGAAACTATGGAGCAAATCTTCTTAGCATATTGAAAGCTCTGAAATAATTTTATAAACTTTTGGAATTACGTACAATTTGCTTTAAGAAGTTGGTAAAAATGTAATTTTAAACAATGTTATGATATGACAATAGTGATAATAATCTATGATTTTAGTACCTACTACTTTCTATTAATTTCACATGTGATCAGAAATGGAAGACTTTGATTGAATTTTATAGATATTTCAGTTATTAAGGCCCATCTCTTGCTATCAAATGCAAAGCAAAAAAGCATGGTACAATAAATCATTTTGTGACTTTGGTTTTGAAATCGATGACCTTATAGATTGTGCTTACATACATTAGAATGAAATTTACCAAAAACCTTGCCGTATTTTGTTAAATTACTTACTTAATAACGAGCCTTTCTACCTTTACAGGTGTAAGGCTATTTTTGTTAAATAATTTCTAAAAATTACTAAAAATACGTTTATGATCACTTTGTATCAGTATTAATTTAATTAATAACAAAAATAAATTTTATAATTATTTTAAGCTTGATAAGAAAAATCCAATTTATTATATCAACATTTTGCTATGCCATATTAAGAATCCAGCTATAAGATATATGTGCATGACCATTTAGGAACAGGGAACACGGCTGCCATAAACCAAAAATGATATATTCACAATGTAAATTTATTCATACTATCCTATAAAATATCCTGTTCCCTACATGGTGTAAATTTCCTGCACCAGTCCTGTGAATCGGTACAATATATTTCTCGCACGTTTTACTACCGCCCCTCGAAATTCCGTCTATTTCGCACATTTTAAATCAACTAGAAACCCCTTATTCAGATTTTTTGTCGATTGTATGACAAGTCGAAACATGCGAGAATCACTCGACTGTCTACTGTCCGGGTGAATGAATGGGGGAGAAGTAAAACAAAAAAACATCAAAAAACGTTGGCAAGTTTATTTAGTTTCGCACATGCAATTCCAGAGTTAATCAAGCGCGCGCAAACAAATTCTCCCGCAAAAGCTCTGCATTTTCAGTTGTAGTCATTTAATCGAAAAACACAAAACAAGTCGAATGGAACTAATCTCCTCAACTCTAAACTATTATCGCTGCCAAACAACAATACGCGAAAGTTGTAACCAACTTTCAATATTCATGACATCAAGCCAAACATTTTTGTAAAAAATTGTCACGCTATTGTGCCAGATTTCCAAACAGTTGATGATATGGTAAATATTTATGTTTGTAATTAGTGTTTACTCTTATAATGAGAAATTTTGGGTATTTGGCGTCTACACCAATTTTCGTATTGGTGTTTTAATATTTAATGTACTACAGTACACATTCGCCTTATGTAATAATTTGTTTTAACTTTGTAGAAATTTTAATACTTGCCTACGACGCACGAATTAGCTTTTTGCTAGTTTAGGCATAGTTTAATCACTGTTTCTATTATACTGCTAATTAATTACGTCAAGAAATGCGAAATCAATTTTGAGAAAAAAATCTATTGGAACAAATATTTCGTTTAAAATGTGGGAGATCTTATTATTAACTACAATTTTTAGCATTTTATAAATTGTTCTGTAATAATACTTTAGGAATTAAAATATTATTTATAATTTAGAGTATAAAACCTCGGTACCTTGTTGTCCTTGAATAATGATTGTTTAACAATTGTTACTACGAAAAATTTAAATGATGACAGTGACCGAGTGACAGTGCCAATAGTGGCACATCTTCATATATATCTTCTTTTACATTTCTAAGTACCTATATTTTTGTATCTTGATTTGTATAGGTTGTAGTAAAAAGAATAGGGTATGGCGGGAGGTCTTGTGCTGGCCACATCAGACTTTTTTTGCTTTAGCGTAAACATCAAGTATTCTACCATCTGCTTGGCTTAGACCGGGGAAATATTCCGAGATTGTTATTTCGTTTTATCTACCATAAATAAACTCACTTTTTCAACTAGAATACAAATATAGATGTGCTACTATTTAAAGTATTATTTATAATTTACAGTTTGAAATTTCAGTATCTATCTTGTTGTCTATGATTGTTTAACATTTGTTACTTCGTAAAATTTAATTAATTGTGACAGCGACGACATTGACAGTAACGAAAGTGACACGTCTAATAATATCTTCTTATACAGTTTACATAAAATTCTTGTGAGTACAACATATTTTAGTAGTTAAAAGTGTAGGGACTTGTGTTGGCCACAGCAGAGTTTTTAGTTTTATAGTCGAAAAATTAACATTGCATTGTGAAAAATTAAAATTGCTCTCTTATGGGAAGTGAATTTAAGTAATAAAGAAATTCTTAGTTCTTTTTTTATAATAAGCCCGAGTTACCAAGAATATAAAATAAAAATATAAAATTTAAATTTACTAATATTGCATCCTACATAGTAATAAAAGTATATTAGCATTACATTTATTACATCCAAGATAAGTCTGCCCGCTACCCTGCATATAAAAATATTAAATTTATATCGTTATAAACTTTCCAACTTGGTACGTGGCCAATATAACCAAGCCATCCTTATCCATTTCCTGCCTAAAGACAGTTTTACACGCAACAAACCTGTTTGTTTCCAAAAACTTCCTTTTCCTTTACACACACGATCAACAGGTTGTTTGTTTCTACAAAAACCCAAATGTCGCCAATAAAAAGATAATTTATTTCATTAGAGCGAGAAATAATTATAGAATGATTCTTAGGGATGTTAGAGTTGTTACGTTGGTATTGATTTAAGCCCCAACTCTTGCTATCAAATGCAAAGCAAAAAGCATGTTACACAAAATCATTTTGTTACTTTGGTTTTGAAATCGATGACCTCATATTTTACAATGATGTACTTATAGGTTGTACATACATGGCTATAGAATGAAATTTACAAAAAAAACTTGCCCTATTTTGTTAAATAATTTCTAAAAATTACTAAAAAGTTTTACATAAACTGTTTAAAAAAAATCTTCCGACTAATGTATATTATCGATTTCAAAAGAAAAACATTATTTTTGTGCATTAATCAACGTATAATATGGATTATTAAATAATAAAAATCTGACGTGACCATCACACAACCTTCCGCCATATCTAGACATTAAACAGAAATATATACGTACAATCCGGTGCCCATTTAAAATATACAAACAAAATCTAAAATATTCAAACACAGAAATTAGTATCACCTGAATCAAAAGATTCATTCACACGAAAACTCTTCTGTGTTGAAGCAATCCTCGGTTCAGTTACTCATTTAATAGCTCACTTATGACTTATATAGCGCTAGTATGTCAACTTATCACCCGTCTCATCTGTCAATATTTTTTATGCAGAAACAAAAATCAACCGAACATGGATTACAAGATTTCAACGTTTTATTTGATAAATTTATTTTTTTAATTTTACTGCAGTGCTTTAATGCTACCAGATAAAGACAATTTTTTTATAACGTAAATTGCAAATAACTTTTCCTCTTATTCTTATTACAAATAAATACTATATTTATCCAAATTTATAGAAATTTTTGACACTTAATCTTTTCAATCTTCAAAAAATATCACTTCCGGTGAAGATATTTGTACCAAAATCTAATGAGTTCTTCCTATTCGTATACAATTGTAAAATACCAAATATCAACATTTTTGGGTAATTCGTATTTGAGTTATCCGACAGACGGCATCGGCCCGGACCACACACATACACACACACACATACATACAGACATCATCGGGAAACTATGAAAAATGAGTTGTAAGGACCCTAATTCGTGCTCATCCACTAAAAACTCACTACCCGATTTTTTGCATGATTCCAATACCTTCCTTTACAGGTAAGCGAAAGGTAAAAATTAGCTCCAAGTTTTTCTAATTGATGCCACAGCAATTAATAATTTGCATTTATTGATTTATGATTCTTTATGTTAAATTTCAATTTGAATTTTTTTATAATACAGCCAGAATCGTTCAAATTGTTAATCTTCTGGATTTACAAGTGTAGCGCCTTATGGTTGTTACTCTCAGTGTTTCAGTATCATGTATTTAATTTGATACTTATGGTAGGTACCTTACTTTAATTATTAATAAAAAAAAATCACACTAAAGCGCATAAATATTTCTAACAAACGTGTTTGAAACACAGTAAACACACATTATCGCAAATTTCGTTTCCGCGCATCTTTATAAAAAACTCAGTAAGTTGAGCCACATCCGACCTCATGTTTGTTCTGCGGTGCGACTGGTGTGTTTTATGAAAATTTGATTAGCAAGACGTGGGCCAGCTCAGGCCACCTGTTGCTACATCTACCACCCTCTCCCCTACGGCGCAGGGTGGATTTTTTATGAATACCCCGGCGTAGTAGGCGTCGGTGACTTAGAGTCGCCGCGGGACCTCTTTGCTTCCGGGTTGTAGTTAATTCGAGCAAATGAAACGAATGCTGAAATGCAACGCCCGCTAGAGAGGACATTAGTTATCAGTTGGTGCTTCCGGGTTCCGGTTACCGGAGTCAAGGATGATTTAAAATGCAGGATGAGGTTTATGTTACTAAGGGACGAAACTTCAACGTGTAGTGTCGAGTCTGTGGCGGACGTTCAGTTTTCTCATCAAACTGTCAAATTTCTACTTCTTAATCTTTACAGAGATGTATAATAGGGTAGGTACTTTATCATAGTAGCAAATTAGCAATCCAATAACCTAGTAAATTTTTGGTGCAATCTAAAAACAGAAAGTAGTACTTTTATTAATTATCTGGATTCGTAATATTGAAAGGAGATCTCAAAAATGAGTTATTGCCATGAAAAATGTTTTCAAATATGTAGTTAATAGTTCTTTAAATATTTGAGATTTTACGTATAGATACATCTACGTCACAGTAATGCTCTCTTTCACTCACATCTATCCTATTCTGAATTATTTCTACGTGTATGCCGTCTATCTTTGTTCAACGTAGTGTTTCTTTATCTATGAACCGTCATGTAAAGTAACGCACTTGGTAACGTAACCACGTAAGTAAAATAATTAAGAATAGTTATAAAATATTGCCTGGTTCGTAATTGTAATAATTATAGTTCAACAACTCCGAACAAACTATTGCCGCCATCTACGATAAGCTTTGCCCGAATACTCCCATTGAAAGATTTGTTGACTGGCATAGGTCTGCGAATCATATAAGTGGTATTAAAACTCAGGATCAAATTTTTGAATGCAAATTTATAAATTATAAGTATATCTGAAGAATATATTTTCTCGTGTATTCTTACTTACAGTAATAAAGAAACTACCAAATTGTATTTTATATTTTGTAACATTTAGAAACAGTTGATTTTACATGAGTACATTTTAATTCCAGCCCCATTGTTTGAGAAGATTTTCAGCTATACATCTACGTCACACAAACAAACAAAATACAGCTTTATTAAGAACAATTAAGGCTTATCAGTACTCTCAACCGATTTCAAATAACATGAAGTTTCAATAAAAAAAACTTTTAAAAAAATGGTAAACTACCCTATTCTGATCTTTTTTTAGGTCCGGATCTCTGAATCTCGTTCATGACCAAGATCCGGATCTTGTGAACGGGTCATCGTTCATGAACTACACATCTCTATGAGATAGACAGCGGGCTTAACCCCTGTTCACACATGGACACAAAGGCAACAAAAGCAAAATGAAGAACGTGTGGAACGTTTGTGGCCACAAAATTGGTTTTTTCTTTACTTACATAAATGTCTTTATCATTTAAAAATTATTCGTATTCCATCGTTCACAGTTCAGATCCGAAGCTTTTGAGCGGGTCGTTCATGAAAAACACATCTCTAAACTCTATACTTATACCATTCAGAGTAGAACGTCATTAGTAAGTTTTACATTCAATGCGTTCACAGTTTGGTGTAAAAGTGTCTCTGTCACAGTGCCGAACTTGATATTGTATAATACTAAATCTACAGTAAATGCACTTTTACATTTCCCTTGCCTAAAATTAAGTTGTGATTTTGAAATCTGAAAGTTACTGTTTAATTAGTCACAGTGCCGAACTTGATATTGTATGATGCTAAATCTACAATAAATGCACTTTTACATTTCCCTTGACTAAAATTAAGTTATAATTTTGAAATTTGAAAGTTACTGTTTAATTAGTATGGTAACAAGTTTTCTAATAAGAAAAAATATCAATTTAAAGGTTAACTTATTCATCTGGCTTGGAGTGTATAAACAAAATTTGTTTTATAAATAACTTTGAAGAAGAATATTCGATAAACGACAGTTATACTTTTAAAGTAGGTAACTAAATTAATTTAAATTAATTTTTATGTATACTTATATATAATAAGTTAAAGAGTTATTAAAGTAGAAAATTATCGTGCAGATATATTTTTCTTGACATTGAAATTGTATAAAATTTTCAAATTTATCATTTTCGTTTTATACGATTCATTCAACTATGTTATCCAATAAAGGTGCGGTTTATGTATAAATAAATGTAGCAGCGGCCGATGAACACTAGGCACGTTTTTCATACAACACCAGAGTCCGCTTTAATTAAAAACAGCTAATTTAATACGCACTCACGTGACGCCAGCTGCAATTTTAATATTGTTTTATCGTAATTACAGTCACGCGACATACTGAGTATCAATTTAAATCAGTGGCGTATCCACAAATAGGTGAAAGAGAGACAAATAAAATGCTGATGTTATAATAATTCAATTTGATATTTTATATACATATACTCAGACAGAGCTGGGCATTAATTCAAGTAAAATTACTTATTTTTCAAGTATTGTACTTCAAGTAAAGAGCTTCAAGTACTTTTTAAATTTGGTACTTGTACTTGGTACTTGCATTTCTTCAACAATTTACTTGATACTTGTTTAAATATATTCGTACTTCAAGTACTTTATGAGTACTTGAATAATAATTCTAAATAGTCACATCATCTATCATCTGTTAAAAAGACTTACAAAAAAGACTTTCTCATTTTGTACTAGTAAGATTGTGTGTCAACAATTCACTACTAGGTACTACAATACACTACTTTTAGGTGATTATTTAACAAATGAACATTTTTATTATAATCTTAATTTCCATTTTTAATGTACAATTTCTATTTCTGGTTTTTCTTTAAGTTTCTAGAACATTTTTTACTTAAAATTCACTATTTTATTTTTCGTATTCATAGTTAAGTAGATTTATTTTTCTGGTAGTATTATACACTCATGTATCTAGTACTTGGGAATATTGCTACCAGAAAAATAATCGACATAACTGTAGTATTTTACACAATATATTTAAATAAGAAACAGAGATGAAAAATTAATGTTTATTTCTTTGAAAAACAGAACAACAACTAAAATCAATATAAATATCTATCGCCTAGTGCCTATAACAATTGCTATATAAAAATAAAAATTATCGCAATACCACATAACTATGATTACTTATAATATTATAAGTGATTAACAGTCTGCCCCCTCTATAAAATTCAGGTTTCAGGATACGCTACTGATTTAAATTTTGTTGGTTGTTGGGCACTGCTCGTGCACTTATTAACAATGAAATATTATTTTTTCAAACTACTTTATTATCATTTACATTAATATGTAAATTTTGTAAGCCATATATCGTTTACGAGTAAATTCGTGTTGTAGAAATATAATTTCTTTTGTACTTACTTTGTGTATTAATACTTTATATACAGTGCTAATCTATTATTCTATATCAAAACTGTTATCGACATTTTATTGCAAGCAACTGTGTAAATACTTTGTATACTTTTTTGTTATATTCCTATATATTTTAAATGAATAAGTAGGTCCCGAAAAAATTGCAAACAAGAAAAAAATCATTTGACCATATTAAAATAAATATTAAGATTATTATGTATAAAATACTATTTCTTATAAAATAATTTAAAGATTTATTTATAATACAGAGGGCCCATCTATCAAGTGGCAAATAATTAGCTGTATTTTGTAGTACTACATTTTTCGTTTTTCTGGAACATAAGTATACTGAAAATCGCATGACACAAATAACAGCCAATGAAAGAATTGATTTCAATAATAGTAATAGTACCCATGGGAATATAATAATTTATTGTAATTTTTTTACTCCTATAGTAATCATACGCAATTAATTAATAAATAATATACACTTATTAAAGTTAAATACACATTTCATGAATAGGTACTTCAAGTTTCTGTTGTGAAAAGAATTCAAAAATACAGCGTCGGTTTTCTTACCGAATGTGCACTCGTGCATTAATTCATTTGCAGGATATATTGATCGTGCTTTCCAACAACGTAGCATTCGTGTACCACTCGAGCTGATTAAGTCGTTGTTGGACAGCACTGAAAAAAATTCCGGAATGCACATGTGAGATAAACAGTGGCAATGATTTAAATATAAAAATACCAGACTTTTATATACCTTTAAAAATATGTTGTCAGTATTGTTTCATGAACCAAGATAATTTATTAATGTAGTAATACTCCTTGTCTTTAACTGGAACTGTGGAAGCAAAGTAGCACAGCAGAGAGAAAATAATTTTATTTCATCTGCTTTCAGACGCTCTTAAATAAAATATTACGTTTATTTGAAATCTGGATATCCTAGCAAAGCTTTTATATGTACAAGTTTCAAGTCAACATAAAAAACCTGCATTCATTCGACTAAATAGCATCTTTCATCTGCTTACAACATAAAATATTAAACCAAATTTTTGCATCACTAAAACAAAACAAACTTCCAACAGCAGACAATCCATTTCCATAACTTTATCCACATCAATTTTGCATTACAAAAACAAAGAATTCCCTGGTTAAAATGCCAGATAAAATGATAGTTAATACAGATAAAGTTTTAATGAGAATTTATCGTAACTTATGTGCACACGCCGAATTTTATCCGCCATGCACAAAGTTGTAATAAAAACTTTATGAGAATTTATGGGATTCTATGAGCCATAATATTTCTATTGTCATTTTATACGCAATGTGGTAATATATTCTATTGGGTTTTAATCTGGATCAATTCGGAACATATTTTATCTGCAATAATTGTAAATTTACGATAAAATTCTTAACGGATTTTATATGCTTCTATTCGGTTCTATACGCAGAATGGCAATTAATTTTCTATAAGAATTAATACGCAAATACACAATTCGTTATTTTTATACGGTTTTATAGTAATTTCGCTATTAACTTTTAATTGGATTTTATCCGTTTCTATGTGACACACATTCTATTTGATTCTATGAGCAAAGTGACATACTATTTTCTATGAGAATTTATACGCATTACACACTTTGTGATTTCTATACGGTTTTATAGTAATTTCGCTATTAACTTTTAATTGAATTTTATCCGTTTCTATGTGACACACATTCTATATGATCCTATGAGCAAAGTGGCATGCTATTTTATATGAGAATTTATACGCATTACACACTTTGTGATTTCTATACGGTTGTATAGTAATTTCGCTATTAACTTTTAATTGGATTTTATCCGTTTCTATGTGACACACATTCTATATGATCCTATGAGCAAAGTGGCATACTATTTTCTATGAGAATTTATACGCATTACACACTTTGTGATTTCTATACAGTTTTATAGTAATTTCGCTATTAACTTTTAATTGGATTTTATCCGTTTCTATGTGACACACATTCTATTTGATTCTATGAGCAAAGTGGCATACTATTTTCTATGAGAATTTATACGCATTACACACTTTGTGATTTCTATACGGTTTTATAGTAATTTCGCTATTAACTTTTAATTGGATTTTATCCGTTTCTATGTGACACACATTCTATATGATGCTATGAGCAAAGTGGCATGCTATTTTCTATGAGAATTTATACGCATTACACACTTTGTGATTTCTATACGGTTTTATAGTAATTTCGCTATTAACTTTAAATTGGATTTTATCCATTTCTATGTGACACACATTCTATATGATCCTATGAGCAAAGTGGCATGCTATTTTCTATGAGAATTTATACGCATTACACACTTTGTGATTTCTATACAGTTTTATAGTAATTTCGCTATTAACTTTTAATTGGATTTTATCCGTTTCTATGTGACACACATTCTATTTGATTCTATGAGCAAAGTGGCATACTATTTTCTATGAGAATTTATACGCATTATACACTTTGTGATTCCTATACGGTTTTATAGTAATTTCGCTATTAACTTTTAATTGGATTTTATCCGTTTCTATGTGACACACATTCTATTTTATCCTATGAGCAAAGTATAAATTCTCATAGAAAATAGTATCCCACTTTGCTCATAGGATCAAATAGAATGTGTGTCACATAGAAACAGATAAAATCCAATTAAAAGTTAATAGCGAAATTACTATAAAACCGTATAGAAATCACAAAGTGTGTAATGCGTATAAATTCTCATAGAAAATTGCATGCCACTTTGTTCACAGGATCAAATAGAATGTGTGTCACATAGAAACAGATAAAATCCAATTAAAAGTTAATAGCGAAATTACTATAAAATCGTATAGAAATCACAAGGTGTGTAATGCGTATAAATTCTCATAGAAAATAGTATCCCACTTTGCTCATAGGATCAAATAGAATGTGTGTCACATAGAAACAGATAAAATCCAATTAAAAGTTAATAGCGAAATTACTATAAAACCGTATGGAAATCACAAAGTGTGTAATGCGTATAAATTCTCATAGAAAATTGCATGCCACTTTGCTCATAGGATCAAATAGAATATGTGTCACATAGAAACAGATAAATCCAATTAAAAGTTAATAGCGAAATTACTATAAAACCGTATAGAAATCACAAAGTGTGTAATGCGTATAAATTCTCATAGAAAATTGCATGCCACTTTGCTCATAGGATCAAATAGAATGTGTGTCACATAGAAACAGATAAAATCCAATTAAAAATTAATAGCGAAATTACTATAAAATCGTATAGAAATCACAAGGTGTGTAATGCGTATAAATTATCATAGAAAATAGTATCCCTCTTTGCTCATAGGATCAAATAGAATGTGTGTCACATAGAAACAGATAAAATCCAATTAAAAGTTAATAGCGAAATTACTATAAAACCGTACAGAAATCACAAAGTGTGTAATGCGTATAAATTCTCATAGAAAATTGCATGCCACTTTGCTCATAGGATCAAATAGAATGTGTGTCACATAGAAACATATAAAATCCAATTAAAAGTTAATAGCGAAATTACTATAAAATCGTATAGAAATCACAAGGTGTGTAATGCGTATAAATTCTCATAGAAAATAGTATCCCACTTTGCACATAGGATCAAATAGAATGTGTATCACATAGAAACGGATAAAATCCAATTAAAAGTTAATAGCGAAGTTACTATAAAACCGTATAGGAATCACTAAGTGTCTAATTTTCGAAGTGCTTACTTCTCCGCTATTTTTACCTGTGGCTTCTAACTTATACCTTCTACCGATATTCGTATAGAAACATATAGACTGTAACCAGCAATGAATGGTAAAATACATATTAAGTACCATAGATTCCAATAAAATCCGTTCTACTTGTGTACCATTATATCCTATACAAACGGATAGACTTTCATTCTTATATGTGGATAAAAACCAATAAAATAAATTACTGGATTTCCAGCAGTTTATGGTAAAATGCGCATTCCAATACACATCCGTTCGACCTGTGTACCAATATATCTCATACGAACGGATAGACTTACATTCGTAAATGCGGATAAAAACCAATAAAATATATATCTGGATTTCCAGCAGTTTATGGTAAAAGAGGTGTTTCAATACACATATTGATTACCATAGAATCGTATAAAATCCGTTCGACCTGTGTACCATTATATCTCATACGAACGGATAGACTTACATTCGTAAATGCGGATAAAAACCAATAAAATATATATCTGGATTTCCAACAGCTTATGGTAAAAGAGGTGTTTCAATACACATATTGATTACCATAGAAACGTATAAAATCCGTTCTACCTGTGTACCATTAAAACTCATAAGATCGAATAGATTTACATTCGTATATGCAGATAAAAACCAATAAAATATATATCTGGATATCCAGCAGTTTATGGTAAAAGAGGTGTTTCAATACACATATTGACTACCATAGAATCGTATAAATTTTATTTATGTGTTTCTATGTGGCATTCTAACCAGGGTTGCCGGATAAATTCATCAAAGAGAATATTGAGAACAGAATTCTTAGTTCATGAACAAGAAAGAGACAGGAAAAAAGAAAAAGTTTGGGTTCATTATGAAATTCTAGCGAAGATTGTATGTAATAAAATGCTAAGACGGAAGTTTAAATAACTTCCGCTATCGCACTATGGCGCTGCAGTCAACGACGTCGATGTCCTAGTTAGGATAACGTCTACTTTTGCAACGTGTTCTTGGTTATTTGTTCTGCCCATTCAAGGTTGCATTGTATAATTATTGCAATTTTTCTATCTTTGTAGCCAAGAATATTTTATGTAGTCTAGTGTAACAAAATAAAAGTAAAAATAAATTGTAAACTAAAGAATTGCAAATTAATTAAAGTAGGACTAATATAATGAAGTAAAAATACTGCTACTTACCAAATTTATAAAACAAAACTTCGAGACAATGCAGTGGTTATGGTACTTGGGTACAGAGGTCGTAAGTTTAAATTCGGAAATATGTAATCTGAAAACGACAAATCTGAAGATATTTAATTCTTCTCTCTTGGAATCATTCGCACACACAACTAAAGCAAACCATCAGTCACTATTTTCACACCGGACGTTCACACAATAGGCATCTCCACCATAATCGAAGTAAGAAATATTAACGATAAAAACATAAATTACATGTCCGGTTATGACTAATAGTAAAGATTCATTTAAAAGACACAAATAAATTATTTAAGATTCCATGACGTAGATAGTATAAAGTGTGGCTGGTTTCATATGGAACGTTATTATTGGCCGTAAAAATTTTCGCGCAATGAGAACATGAGAAGAAGAGACATGATGCGGCAGATAATGTAACTACCGTCTGTCATTATTACATTATTCGTGCTTATTTCATTTGTTTGATTTTATTTTATACTTTTAACTGCTACAAAATATGTTTTTAGCATAGCAAGACGACTATTTAATATAAAATAAATAAATAATTAGGTAATAGAGTGTGGACAAGACATAATCATCTCCATACTTGGGTAACGTCACATTCTTAAAATAAATAATTAATTTTAAGGAAAATGTTAGTGAAACAAACTGAGTGAGTGCCACTGGAGGTACCACCGACGTCTCCACTAAATACCAAACTAATGGTCGTTTTACACTACGCTAAATATTGAACAAGAAATTGCACAACAAATTGAACAATATCTTGAGCAATAAATTGCTTTCTTTATAATGAACTCTGTTTTATACTGAGACAATTTTATATACCTACCTACAATATTTAGTTTGTGATTCTGGGCAGTTCGCATATAATAATAATTTAACAGCCGCGTTTATCTATTTTTTCAGACAATTTACGAAACAATGCGATATTTCACACAATTTGCTGTATGATACTACACAATTTAGATTGTTTCAAAAATTGAACAATATCTTGTTCAAGATTAAGTGTAATGTAAAACGGGCTTTATAAAAAATAGTATCTCGCTTAATAAGCAGAAGTTTTACATCGCGTTTTCACTGATCGTCATAATTTCTTATCTAGTTTTGTAAAAAAAAATTGCACATGCACAAACGACCTCAACTAATTCATTCCTACTCTATGAACTACATTCTTCACCATTAGTTAATACTTTCAGTCGAAAGTTCGATCTTTGAAAAATCGATGTACCAAAAATATTCGTCACATAAATGACACAAAGCTTGTCTGTAACTTTTATCTATCAAATTGAGCTGTAAATTATTTAACAAAATTGCTATGATTACGTCATGAATGTGGTAGTAAATAAATTTTTGAAAGGCTCCGGAAATACAGTCGTAAATAGGTTACTTTAACGATGATTTTATTTTGTAGACAACTTTTTTATTTTTCGTTATCGTAATGATCCAGTTGTGTCCCTCTAAACTTGTAAAAATGTCATAATATTTATGACGTCATAATATTTGATGCAGCAATGAAATGTCAAGTTTATTATGTTGGCAACGCTCTCTGAAAAAATAAAAATCGGGTGATATTCACAATTTGGCAATCTGTTTTACACGAAATAAACCCAGTGCCCATTAGCACTCTTTACAAATTCACATTTTTTATTGGAGTACAGAGGAGAGACCTTAATGACACAGTAAAAAACTGCAACAATATTTTGTTGTTTTATTGACTTTTTATTCAAACTGTTGGATGTCATCAAATAGCGAAAAGCGTAAATACGAATCACTATCACAATGGTTTTCACTCTATTGTATTTGGTATCGTTGTTGTCGAATATTGCTCTATTAATTTTTATACGACTCTATAAACATATCGATAAAATCTATAGTATACTGGAGTAAGCATAAAATAATAAAATATTTAACATTTGAAATAAAAATAAACACTAGTAGTAGATACTTTATTGTAAGTACAATAGAAATTAATTTATGGAAAAAAAAATTACGCCAAGAAATAAATTATAGTACTATATAAAATGGACAGCAGACCTATCCGCCATCTTGGAGCCCAACGTAGTTTAAATATTGTCAAGTATTTTGATGCTAATGACTATATAATTCTTCAAGACTTTGTTGATAAATTGTTAATCCAGAATGTAAATTTATAAGAAACTAACGGTACACAAGATATCATTATGGATCGTATACCAATTCTGTCACCTACAGTTTATTAATTTTTTTTTCTTTTTTCTGGATCTGCAGGGACCCTAAATATCATATAAAAGTGTTTAAACTACATTTAACAATTTGAAAACTATCAAATTAACGAAAAGTTTAAGACATTTATAACACTTACAGACAAAATAAAAATTGTAAGGTTATATTATAGTTTCATTAAATTTTAAAGTTAATAATAAATGAAATTGTTAATTTTACAAATATAAATCCATTTCTGGAGTGGTTAAAATAATTGGATGCGGATCAACCCGACATATATTAATATACCATAAAAAAGAGATTGGACAAATCAGTTGTAAGATGTGTCAAAAAGTTGTGGGCTCCAATATGGCTATCCGTTTATATAGTGCTGTAAAATAAATAACGCGTTAAAATGTTTTTTCTATTTATAACAAACTTTGAAATTTAGCTTGTTAATATGTTGCATAATGCAAATGGTTAAAATGCGCAAAAGCTTTTTTAGATAGACAAAAAGCTTCGTACAATAACTCAATAGTTATTGAACTTATTTTTAAAGATAATTGTTTTAAAGAAGACCCGGTCCGTTCTTATTTCTTCTAAGAAAATCGTAAGTTCAATAAATCCACACCTCACAAATCCAAATCGTTCTTCTGCTCTTTAGTACTCTTCGTTAAAATTATGTATTTTCCCAAAATAAAATTAAAAATCTGAGGTTGCCAACACATGACTTCTCGCCATACTCTACTATTTTACTAATATAATAAGTGTGTATGAAGGTATGTAGGTACTTACTCACAAATATACCATTGTAGAAGAAACTTCGGGAATTGTTGTTTTTATAAATAATATTATTAAAGTTTATCATGACCATATAAATAATAAATGACATTTCAATATCAATAACGACAATTTCATAAATGCGCACTGTTCTGAGTTCTTAAAATAAAAATATAATTTTTATACTAGAAAAATGTCTGTAAAACAGAAGCTACACACAATTAATTTAATTTCTATTCCTAAAATCTTTCAGAGAACAGTTTTCAAAACAAATATACCACTATTATCGCCAATTACATTTGCAATGTTACGCAACACTGGACGAAGCAATTCCCTCAATTTTTCAGTTTTTATTCCCTATGATGTCTATGAGCTCCAGTAATGAACTTAGCGGACGATTGTCAAGTGGAGAAAACTTTTCAGGAATTTAATATGTCTGTGTTGTCTACGTTACTACGTTCGACCAAGTTTAATAAAGCGGTGCCCTGTTCCTCGACCTTTTACGTCGGGATTAGAGAAACGGACGCAATTTTGTTAGCGTCCGGAGCTGGAAATTGTAACCGTTATCCTGTTACAAAATCTTTCTGACAAACGAAGCTGCGATGACCGATAAATGCAGTTGAAGTTCGCTGTAAATTTCGTTTCAAGTTTAATTGACCGTGAAAATGTATAGATTAGATATTTAATTTGTTTTAATGCACTAAATGTTCGAGTACGTTAAGTGGAAAATTTAACTATCGCGAATTACATTAATGTTGCCCTGTAAATGAAATTGTATTTACAGTTGGGTTATTAAATGGAATTAAAGTTAAATATGTTTTGCCAATATTTGTTCCCAAATGTGAATAGGAAAAAATAAAATTACCAGTACCTATTACCTACATCGAACTAATTAACAAATTTTAATTACACTACCTGTATTTGACACGACAGTTTAACTTACAAAAGTCATTAAAATTGAACTTGCTTGTTTTAACCTACAATAATGTTTATTGTATTATTTTCATAAATAATATAAATAAGATCAGTATAGAACTAGCGTCAGGCCCCGCTACGCGGGCCTTCGGCTAGGTCGCGCTGCCGCGCGACAAGGGTGATTCGCCCGCTCCGCGGGCTCAAATTCCACGCACCCTGAATGTGAGACAATTCGGCACTTCGTGCCTCAATTATAACGATTTTAACATTCAGACTCTACCGCTGGGCGCGACAAAGGAAATTCGCCCGCTTCGCGGGCTTAAGCTCCGCGAACCCTGAATGTGGGACAATTTGGCACTTCGTGACTCAATTATAACGATTTTAACATTCAGACTCTACCGCTGGGCGCGACAAAGGAAATTCGCCCGCTTCGCGGGCTTAAGCTCCGTGGATCCTGAATGTGGGACAATTTGGCACTTCGTGCCTCAATTATAACAATTTTAACATTCAGACTCTACCGCTGCGCGCGACAAGGAGGACTCGCCCGCTTCGCGGGCTTAAGCTCCGCGGACCCTGAATGTGGGACAATTTGGCACTTCGTGCCTCAATTATAACGATTTTAACATTCAGACTCTACCACTGCGCGCGACAAGGGGGATTCGCCCGCTCCGCGGACCCTGAATGTGGGACAATTTGGCACTTCGTGCCTCAATTATAACGATTTTAACATTCAGACTCTACCGCTGCGCGCGACAAGGAGGATTCGCCCGCTTCGCGGGTTTAAGCTCCGCGGACCCTGAATATGGGACAATTTGGCACTTCGTGCCTCAATTATAAAGATTTTAACATTCAGACTCTACCGCTGCGCTCGACAAGGGGAATTCGCCCGCTTCGCGGGCTTAAGCTCCGCGGACCCTGAATGTGGGACAATTTGGCACTTCGTGCCTCAATTATAACGATTTTAACATTTAGACTCTACCGCTGCGCGCGGTAATAAATTATTTTATTAATTAGCCCTTATTTAGAAATTTGATTTGAGGTATGAAATTCGATATGACACTATAATTTTTTAGAAAAAAATGTTGATGTTCGATCCCCATTTTTAACAATTTTATAAAATAGTTATCATCTAGCACTTTAGTTTAAAAAAATATATAAAACTCGACGGATTTGTGATAAATTCCGAGGAAACTATAAAACCGGAAAATTCTAATATAAAATGTTTATAATTTTCACTGTAATATAAGTACTAAATTTTCTGACGTCTTTTGATGTGATTATTGGAATATACCAAATAGGTACCTAGTCATTAGTGTTTTAAAAAGAAAATAACAAAATTTTGTGAAAACTAAAAAAATGCTTTTTGTCCGACTAAAAACAAAAGCCAAATTGTTTAAAGTCATTTTAATGCATTTTTTGACCTTTAATTTGATATCAATCGCGATATAATTTAAAACATATTCAGAAAAAACAAATGCCGCTCACCGAGTGCAATTTATACTTACTAAACAGCCATAATTTTGGGCAACATTAGACGATATGTTTGGTACCAATCATGATTATATTAAATTTTTATTGAAAAACAAATGCCGATCATAGAAGCCATATTTTGTACCCCTTGGTGCTAATTATAATACCATACATACTTTTGTAAAAATAGATTTGATACTTGATACAAGTGCAATAACAATCTAGATCATGTCTAGTCCGCGTCGTGTCTCGTGCTTGTCCAGTTGTTAGTTAGTGTGCGTATTTATTCAGGATAAAGATCCCAGTAGGGCGACTTGGGCAGGACAAACTCAAATTCAACCCAAACTCAAGTACAATAGATAAAAATCCCGATTATCGGACGCCATTTTTAGCACGTTTGTTAAATTTGTATATTAATTTGACATTTATAACTTATAGCAAATTACTGAGAAATAGTATTATCCACGGATATTGGATATAGATACCTAATTTTAATTGAACATTTACACTTGGGTCAAAATATATTACTATAAATACTACAGTAATAAATAACAATATGATTCAACTTCACAGTGCATTGTAAAATTGAATAAAAATTTTCAAAAAATATATTACAAATTTCTACAAAAGCATGTAAACATAATACGTGCTCCATCTTTAAATACTCAATAAAATTTTCAAAATACTTCTACCTTATCAAATATAAAAGATAAATCCAAATAAAATTTCAAATTGGAAACGTCAAATCTGACAGTAGACAAAAAAATCATTTTTGTCAAAAAGAAAACAAAACATCCATGGCATGCTCCCATTTGCGTTCCGTGCATTTTTCAGTTTTTTCTTAATAACTTTCTTAATATACCCAATATTGGGTTGAAACATGCATAGAAATATAGTCAAATTCATCCTCTACCTATATGTCAAATGAAAAAACAATCGAATAACGTATAATGCCCGTATCCAAGGAGTCAAAAAAATCACTGTTTTTCAACTCCCCTGCGACTACCACGCCATCTACAATATTCATATACCCAAAAGGCACTACTTCACATGAACCTCTATCAAATAAAAAAAAGTTCATAAAAATCGGTTCACCCGTTTAGGCAGTAGGCGTGTCGAAAAACGGTTGCTAAGCTGCTGAAAATGATCTCAAGCCTTTTAGTATATAAGATAATACATTCGTCAAGTCAATAATACTAAAATGAGATTCTTAGCTTTATTGACAACATATTAAAATTTCAAGTTAAATCACTTATAAATAAAAGCTGTACAGTGGAGCGCGAAAACCCTCTTTTTTACAAATATTGTAATTTTTTGCAAATATGGAGGCCAACATTATTTTTCCATTCAAACATAAATTATTTGTTATTTTTATGATTAACAAAACAATAAACGCTATAGAATAGCGTGAGGAATTAATGTTTTTGACAGTTATTTTTTGCCATGAGTAGTTATAGTTTATTGAAACAAAAATTGCGTACATAGTATAAACAAAATATGGTACACTACTTGATATATCCGATCCGTATAGATTCATGAGAAGTTGCGAGAACAATATCTCTTAGTACTTTATTTTTTACTAGTACCTACCTATACAAAAATTAACAAACGAGAGCAAATTTTATAATGTTGCTTCCATTTATATTTATCAATACAATAATAGTATTATGATTTGCAAGAGATATTAGGTATTGGGTCTAATCTGTTTTAATTGTAAAGATAAAGGTATATAAGAAAAAATATCTGAAAGTATATAGAGTTTAATAAAATTCGTTTCCTACAAATGAAAGCAAAAAAGATGTCAATGCACAAAAAGAAAAGTAAGATATGGAATGAAATAAATAAAGTACCTCCTGTTTCACAGACGATCAAACAAAATGGCACAATAATTTCTAAAGTAAACTTTTGCTGAGCGGTACTTGTACGAATAAAAACAAAAATGCTGAAAACCAATTCCGTTTTGTCACTTTTTTACTGCACCACGTTCAAGAAGAAAAAACAAATCTTGAACCAATTTACTTGAGACAATATTTTAGCAAGAGAATTTCTTCTTCTTTTGTAATAAGTAATTATTTACCGATAGATACAGTCGTATAGGAAAGAGATATATTATTGCGATTCTTTATTCGTCAAAAATTGAAAATTGAGGCGTACATTTTCGGCGGAAATCACAAAATATTTTTAGTATTTGCTCTGTGCTCCTAAAGCCTAAAGCCTCATTTCCACCGACTGTTTTAGTGCCTAATGCATAATGATTAGTGCGTAAGGCGTAATGCTTAATGATTATTTATTAGATGGTCATTTCCACCTATTTTGTTTAAGGACTAATTCGACAGAGATAACATTTGTTCTCGAATTTTATAATTTAATCATTGCCGGCATTTTTGCGATGGTAAGGAATGGAAGAACTGTTAATTTCGTAAGTAAAGTATTCATTTCAATATCTAGAAACAGGCAGAAATTAACAACTCGAAACAAATAATAAATATGACACATGTCAATCATTATGCTTGTGCATTACGCCTTATGTCTGCGGAGTTTGCAAAGTTTTGTTCTTATGCGTTGCTCTTAGTACTTATGCATTAAACATAGTTCTTAAGCATTAAAACAGTCGGTGGAAATGAGGCTTTAGTACGTCACTCCAAAAATAAACTGAAACTGAAACTGCTCTGCATGTATGAAGCGCCGTTCGGGACAAAATTAAATGTCGAAAATATTTTGCTTTCCTTGGGAAGAAATATTTTTTAGTTAGAAATAATAAAAATTTTCCAGAAATAAATATATTTTTCTAGAAATAAATATTTTTTTTACAGCGTAAATATTTTTTATGCTGATTTATTTTTATTCCCGAAAAATATTTTTTTCTCCAAATTTAAAAATATATTTCTCTCAAACTAAATGTTTCTTGCGAAATAAATATTTTTACAAAATATATTTTCTCAATCATAATAAAAAAAATTCTCATAAGGAAATATTACTTTCGTGCGTAACAAAAAATATTTCCTGCGCCAACCAAATATTTTATTTTCTCCAGCAACACAAAAATATTTTTCTCGCAGAACGCGATACTTCACTTTAGCTACAGTAGATGGCGCAAGCTGTTGTCGGTAATATCGTTAACTACTGTTTGAATAGCCAGAACTCAGAACGTCGCTGTATGAATTTAGCTATCATACGTTCGTAATATCAATGAGGGCAATTACAGCCTAAATATATGAATTTCTTATAAAACAAAGAGCTGAGTTTAATTATTATACATATTTTAAGTACAGGCTGCTATGCTAATCAGTGAAAGGAATTACGGTTTAAAATTATAATGCGTTAACTTGTCGTTTTCGTTTGTATTGACATTGATACTTTGTCGTTTATTTGCGTAATTAATAAATAATAGAATATTTTTTCAATAATTATTATAATGACCACACCACTCTACTAAAGTTAAACTTGTAATACTCAGAGAACCCTGTACTTAAAATATGTATAATAATTCATATTTTTAGACTGTAATTGCCCTCACTGATATTATGAACGTATGATAGCTAAATTCATGAAGCGACGTTCTGGGTTCTGGCTATTCAAACAGTAGTTAACGATATTACCGACAACAGCTTGCGCCATCTACTGTAGCTAAAGTGAAGTGTCGCGTTCTGCGAGAAATATATTTTTGTGTTGCTGGAGAAAATAAAATATTTGGTTTCCGCAGGAAATATTTTTTGTTACGCACGAAAGAAATATTTCCTTATGAGAATTTTTTTTGTTATGATTGAGAAAATATATTTTGTAAAAATATTTATTTCGCAAGAAACATTTAGTTTGAGGGAAATATATTTTTAAATTTGGAGAAAAAAATATTTTTCGGGAATAAAAATAAATCAGCATAAAAAATATTGACGCTGCTAAAAAAATATTTATTTCTAGAAAAATATATTTATTTCTGGAAAAATTTTATTATTTCTAACTAAAAAATATTTCTTCCCAAGGAAAACAAAATATTTTCGACATTTAATTTTGTCCCGAACGGCGCTTCATATGCATGCTTATGTGTTTTTCCAAAACTTCCCTTCGGATCTGACTCATACTCAAATATTGGAAATTTGGAAAACAGTGAAAAATTTTATCTACATTTTTAGGTAATCAATCCTCAGAGCACATATTAATTGTCTTCTATTTTGAGGTATTTTTTTAATTGCAAAATTCCATTAGCAACATCTTCCTAATCTCTAGAGATGATCCTAAATTCGTTTTAATTGCGTTCCATTTTTTCCAGATTAGTAATAATTTAATTAGAGAGAATTTTCCGTGATTTCAGTTTTGTAAATTAAAAATCTCTCCGAAAATTCAACTGCTCTCATGAATTTTTTATCGATACGCTGCCTTGAAGATCTAAATGAGGCGATTTAAATATTTCACGCCACCCTTTGCAGGGCCAACTGTGTTATATTAATTATTCAAGGGACATACTGTTTCTTATTAATTATTCAAATGAGAGTTTAATTAGGAGTTGCCAATGAATGTACAGATTTTCACGAAAAGCATTAACTTGTCAAATTCCCGGAGTGAATTCTTAATACAGATCAAAGAAAAATGTGTAATACAATTTTAATTAAACATGTTGTAACTTAAATCCCGATAATTGATTAGAAATAGCTGACTTAAACCTGAAAAGAAAAAAGAATAGAAAAATTAATCATTTGCTTATTGTTTATTTATAATAAATTTAAAATGCGAGAACGGCAGGCATACTTATAAAAGTGTTCCATTATGTTTATTGCGGTTTATTTCAACTTTTGAACTGTTATTCAAATTTGGTATACCTACCTAATAATGTTATTTTAAAATTAGATTTAGGCCAGATAAGTACATTTACCTAATGTGTAATGTAAACTATTATTGAAAATTGGCCAGTAGAATTACTCCTATTTTTTTATTTTTTAATAATTTCATAGGCGCACGGTTAAATAATAATTAGACATGCAACATGATCTTTTCTAGCGGTCAAAATGTGTAATGGATCTAGATATCTCTGGCTGTATATTATTATTGTAACTTAGATATATCGTATCTATCCTTTAGATCGAAAATATTATGACAAAACGTGTTTGAAAATCCTCCATTTTCTACAAGAGAGATCGTCGATGTAAATAAATAATTTCACAATATATGAACACAGTCTCGTAGTGCATCTATTCATCTTCATTATTCAGTTTATAAAACATTTTTACTCATTTCTATCTCTGTATCTACATTGACAGTTGTTTTTCTGAAACATTTTTTATTATTTCACAGCAATATTTACCTGTACTTTTTAATGTACTAATAAGTTTACGTGTTCTTTATATTTTACATAAATTTCTATATCACTATATAACGCACAAATTATTAAATTCCAAAAATACTATGCAGTAACAGCAAGTGACAGAATAAATTTGTACCGGTAGTGACCAGCAGAGACACCTAGAAACTCTAGAAACACCTATGAACTAATTACAACTTTTCACCGGGGTTGTCAATGAAAAATGTGGTCTGTCGGTAAATCTATTCTTTAATCATGGGTATACGTAACACAAGTAAGTTATTCACTTAAATTAATTATTGTCTGTCGTATTTTCAAAAATGAAATTATGTTATACAGTTAACTTGAAAATGTAATCATACAGATAACCATCTTGATTTAAAAATAAATTAATTTCTGGAATATTAAATCCCAACAGGGTACTACCGCCGTGACGCTTAAATTCAACGTACAACTCCTATAGCATAAATTACATTTTTTAATGAAAATCGTAATTAACACTAGATCATATTCTCCGTGAATCGTCTACGTTTGCAGTAAAAAAATTCTTAGAATACTGTAAAATGTTAAGGTGAGAATTACATAGCATAATTACTCCAAAATTTAGTAATTAATTTAAAAATAACGCATAGATAAATAAAAACAGTCCACAACACTTAGCCTTAATTAAAATTGTAAATCGCAGGCCTAAATTTCCCTTTGTATACCTTTTAACAGAAAATTATGTTCAAAACAGTTGTTGCTGCATAGATTTGAAAACATTTGCGTTTCTCCCAGAACTAACTAACATTTCATAATTATTTATTTGTTGTTTCTACTATTGGAAATATGTTCAAATATTCATTCGTTTGCTTTAAAATCAATGGAGCTTTGATCATTGCCCATCGACCATGTGCTGCGCTGTTTGTTTGTAAATAATTTCAATATTTTGTGTTTACCAATGCAACGTACTCTCATAAATTTCACTTTATAATTAATATTTGTCCCTCGCAACATTATTCTAATTATTCCGCGTTCATTATGTTAGCAATAGGTAATGATAATATATTGTTTCAACCAGCTCCAATAGTCATGGGTAACAGTGGTAATAACATCTATTATTTTTGTTTTGTACATTTTTTAATATTTGATTAATCATTTTATTCAAAATTCTGTACAAATAACAAAATTCCACAAATCAGTAACAAACTGCTCGACAATAATGTTCTCATAGATTAATATATAACTGATTTTAGCCAATAGAAAACATGCGCATAAAATGCGGTTATTTCACATAGTTTATATTAGTAAAAATTGAGCTTTGTAACATATACTTTTTCTCAAATATGTTCAAATGTCCAAGCTTAAATGAGACAAAGTTTTTAAAAATTAAGCGTATTTTAACAATATTATTAACATTTATTTGCAACGGGCTATGCTTATTAGTAGAGCGCGATGTGGAACTATACCCGTTGTGACGTCAACAACTTATCACAAAGTCGCTGTATCTCCTAAACTAAGTGTCGTAGGCAGATTTGAAAAAATACGTGTCCTTTATTTTTTTAATAACATTTTTAAGATCAAGTTATTATTTATTCTGTAAGACAGATAAATTTAGTCAATAGAGTACAAACCGGCCGCCTGCAGTATACCCGTTGTGACGTCACATCGTTTTAAAAGAAGTTGAATATCTCTGCAACGGTAGCACATTTTTCGACGGGACAAAGACTATAATTCTTAGACTTTCAATCTCAATAATTGATTTCAATATTGATCTGAAAACCGATTTTTAAAGTGAACTGCTCCTTTAAAGGCATTGGCAAGTTATTTTCGATATTTTTTAAATAGTATTAATAAATAAATTATAAAATTAGAAGTTGATTAGTTTTTGTTTCAAGTCTGTAAGATTACTTATTACAAAGTTACAGCTATTTGAAGTTAGAGAAATGACGTCATCTTAGCCGAGTACCGCAGTCGGTTCACTGTTCGTTTGGCTAGGCACAACGCGTTTGTTGTTTTGCTTACAATAGTAGGCAGAGCTATTGTAATGACGTCATCTTGTCAACTTTAACGGGCTTATATCTCGGTAACTATGACCAGTGTAATATTTTTGTATTCACTATGTTTCTCAACGTACAATGTAGTTTTGATTTCTGTAAAGTCAATTTTTAACTTGCCAATGCCTTTAATTAGCAAATTTCTTTTCTCGTACAGGTGTTCTTGGAATTTATCGAATACCAAAATTGCAACAAAGTTCAACATATTTTGCCTGAAACTCAAGATAAGGTTATCGCTATTACAAATTTTAAACAATATTTGTTCAATTACTTAGTCATAAAATAAATTTGATTATCAATTACGTAGGTACTTATACTTACTCGTTATGAATTTTTCGGTTAACTGATTTGGGAAGAAAATACTATTTTGTCGTGATATAAATAATCATCTATAGTTATCTTTAGAACATACACATTGTATAAGCATATAGCTACGTGGCGTATACATTCTGGTCAAATCAAGCATGATGCGTCCCCTATAAAACATCGCTTTACCGTTATACCCTTGGTGCCTTGGTTTCTCCTCGCAATAATTAAATTCAAGTTAGACATACATGACCGCATAAAATTGCATCCCTGATCTCCATACACCACACGCGGCACTTTAATGTGAAACTAGTGGCTCGAGGCAAAGCCAGAGACAGAAAATGCAGTTTTATAAAACAGACGATCGAAGAATAAGAACAGGGAACAACACAGCGTGATGGGATTATGGCAGTCTCGTGTCAACGTTATTAGATTGCAGATGTTATGGCATTATACTGCCTTTGGTAGGAAAATCACTGATCGGTTTAATTAGGTATTTTGTGCATGGTTCATAAACTTTATTAAATTTAGCGCTGAAACTATTACCGTAGCTGTGTTATGTAATTTATAAATTTAATTATTTTCGGTGTGTCGTAAATTTAATTTTACTATTTAATTAAATACACATTTCACATTTCCGTACAAAATAAATATGATTATGATTGTATTTTGTAAAGTGATCAACAACTTCGTGCATATATTTTAATGGCATAATTTTGTCCTGAAAAATGTCATTTAGACGCTCATTATGTTTTAATGATTCAACTCGTGCAGTAGGTATTTCTACTTACAAAGCATTGTGCTCAATTGTCTACAACTGTTAAAAAAAAGCCCAATGTGTCAAATTAATTGTTAGTCAGTCTCATTTTCATTTAACTGCTTCGAAATAAATTTTGAACAGTTGCTTTCACGCTTTCAGTGACGACTCATTTTGAGAAATAGTTCAATTGAGAGAGATTCATTTCAAAATCGAAATCCAATTTTACTTTATTTTACTGAGAACCATTCGCCTGAACATTGCATCTCAATCACAGAATGATGAATGTGATTATAGTGAAATGCAACCACTCAGATCCAGTATTTTATAGATTTCTGGGATCAAATTTGGGACTTCTGTTCTAGGCAAGCATTTTATCGATGTGCTCTCACTAGTCGCATTTTACTTTACTTTAAGGTGGTTGGCTTCTAGCCGTTAAAATGGTGAAAAGTATGTTTAGTTTTCCCATTAAAATTGAAGTAAGAATTGAAATTTTCGAATCAACTAAGATATTTTTGAAAAGTTTAAGGATGCTCCCTCTTTGCTCTAATGCCAGTTTTTTTAGTTTTTTCTTCAAATTTTTTATGTGCATGGCTAAACATGTCCAATTTTGTGAATATTTCATGTGTATTTTAATACAATCCTACATAAAAATTCAAAAAAGTAGAATTAGAGCAAAAAGAGGACAACTTCAAGCTTTTCGAAAACGTCTTATTTGTTTAAAAAATCGTATTGTTTAAACTAATTTTATGGGGAAAACTGCATGTGGTTTTTCGCAATTTTGACGGCTGGTGTTGATCCATTTTAAATTTAATTTTCTGAAATACAAAATTCAAAAGTGTTCAATTTATTTATTCAGATATATAATTTAAATCTTTGTTTATTAAAGTAATACAGACGTTCAGCAAAACCTATAATTTGACTGCGCAACCGCCTTAAGGTGTACGTCTACCCTAAAATTTTACAGCGTTAGAGGTGTACGCCTTCCACCTTTACTTTAATTATAATTGAAATATATGATGTTTTTACATATGAGTGTATTAATAAATGCTTCTATATTTTTATTTTTTGTCTTAAGGGGGTTTTATCGTTCAGCGCTGCTAGATCACAAATCCACGTTATTTCAGGTATCCGCGCTGACAGCCTATGTTTTATGAGCACATGTTGTCTCTATTTATCTAATTGCTATGTTTTGCTCCATTTTTGTTTAGAAAATACTCAATTTGATTGGCTAGCGCGCATATAATTTTTAAATTTATTTAACAAATTACTCGAATACTATTTGAAAATTTTATATAATAATGTGATATAAACATTTAAATTTACAATGCAATCAAACTTACGAAGAGTTTTTCTCACAATTATTGTTATTTAATTGTTTATAAATAATAATAATAACAATTTAAAAAATTCGACAACGTAGCTAGATTTTTACTGCCTTTATCTTTATATGGTATTTTTTTTAGATTTATAGGATTAATAGGTTGGGAGTAATTTGTTAAATACTTTTTTACTGTGATAAAAGCCCCTTAAGTTAAAAAAAATTAAAAATGACGATTTGCGATTTTTTGTCATTATTTGACTTTTCTTCGGTCACTATAAATGGCAAGAAAAATTTAAAAAGCAAGAAGCTTCCTTTTTCGAATAATTTTTGTTTTACTTAATTTCTTAAAAAAATATTATGGAAATACTGGAGCCATGTTTACAGTATTTTTCAACTTCAAAATGGCATTGTGTAACTAGGATGCGTGAAAGTACGAGTTTCGGGCAGCCATAGTAGTGGGGAATAGAGTGAAATAGAAAAAAAGTACTTATACTTAATATCGAGAGTATTCTAGGAATTCGAAATGAATGAATGAATTTATTTGAACGTTTATCCCAGATATGACTACTGTTGATTTGATTCGTACGAATATGAATGATGACGTGAAGCCTACCACAAGAAAAATAAACTGTATGTCCGAATTGGAAATATTCATTGAAAAATAAAATGCAATTTTTTACCTACGTTAACATTTATTGCATCTCTTTCTGTAATAGTACGTTTACAACATTTCAATTATGCTGTATCTACTAAAATTACCCTACAAGAGTTTCGGTTGTAAAGTAAATAAAATGTAAATCAACAACAAAAACATCAAACATACATTATTCAACTCAGCCACGCGGCACATGTGCGGTACCCAAACAAGTGACGACCCACGACCATGTAAATGAGGTGAACACAAGACACATCCCTTCCCCAAAGCTTTGCGATTTTCTCTTTTCTCTTCCACTTTGCGTATTTCAATTTACGCGACGGAAATCTTATCCTGCGGTTGAAATCGGATACAATTCCTTCGTTGTTCGTACTGCAATGGGACTTTAAATTCGTGCTCGCTGCGAACTATTCTAGTTAGATGGAACATGGAACTACCGACAAATGATATTGTCAGCCTCATTTGTATTCAGAGTCATTACTGCTATAAAGAAATGCGATTTTCATGAGCTCGCAGAGATATCTCCACAGAAGATATTGGAAGAGATAGAGATAGAGAAATATTTAAGATGAGAAGGGTTCTAGTGTAATACTAATTTCATAACTTCTTGGAAGGAGATTTGAATTCTTATTGACTAGTTCTGCACCAAAATTTATTTTAGACAAGAAGCCAAATAGATATAAAGACATCAATTTTTAAATAAAACAACAGCTTTCTTGGGTATCAGCCAACAATATATTTGGGAAAACTACCGTCAACGTTTCGGCCCTACCAGGGCCATCTTCAGGAGGGTTGTATCAACAAATGCTTGTGGTACATGTTAAAATTCATTAAAAAATTAAATAAATAATAAATAATTAAAAACAACTTAAAATAGAGACATACATCAAAAATACCAAGTAATGGTCGTCAGAAAACACGTTACAATGAAATTGTAATTGTAATAAATTGTATTTAAAAGTAAAGTTCGGATTACCACTAAAATTCGAAACCATTTAGTTCTCTTTACAAGGAAGGAAGCAAAGCTTCTGAAAAATGAAAAGTTAAGACGAAAAGGGGATTCTTCTCATCAGTAATTTCAAATATTTTGATCTACTACTACTACCATCCTTGTACTTTTTACAAAAACTTCTAATTTTTTTGACGTATGTAATTTATATTTTTAATTAAATTAATATAATAGAACCATGCAGTTGCACTAACCTTAGTTTAGGTGCGAAACAAGACGTGGCAAGAATATGACCTGTCTCGGAGGTAAACGAGACAAAAGTCCAGGAGAAATAAAGGACATCTCGTCTTATCTCAATTTTTATATTTTTTAATACAAAATCCTAGCTTTTAGTTTGGAAATTAATATACTTGTTATTATGTTTTAACTTAGTTGTCAGCGTTTAAACGTGCAATTGCAATTAAATAATACTGTAAGTTGTAGAAGTTTAACAGTTGTTATGTAGGTAATCAATAATGATACGTCTCGTCTAATAAAAACGCATGTTTTAATCTATAATCTATACAGGCTGTTCCACAACTTAGGACAAAAAATTAAAGGGTATATACTGTACGACCGTGCTGATCAGGAAACAAAAATAATTTTTTTAAGATTCTTAAAAAATTGCATTCTATTTCAAGCAAACATTTTGTTGCCACTGATCGGTAGTTATTTTTAATAATTTTTCGTTGACATCGTTTGCTTGAACATGAACATGAAACTATTAATATGTAAGTAAAACTATTTATTATATTAATAGAATAAGCAGAATTAGACAAGAGATCGTGTGCTGGCCACAGCATATTTTTTTATCCTGAAGTTGTAAAACAGCCTGTATTTAAATTATAAATCTTCTCATTTATGCGTTGAAAGCTGTCTGAACTAGATTTGATGACATTTGCAACAAAACAGCCGTATGAAATCCATTTAACTTTGTAAGCCACGTTTATGTGGCCAACAATTCAGTGTGGTTAGTGATACGAAGATGAATAATGAAGTTAGTTGCGTGCGGATCCGCATCACGTCTACGTCGCTAGTGGTTGCTAGCCGGTAGCGGGTAGCAAGTTACAAAGTTTCGTTTTGTGGGAATTAGTGAAACATGAGAATGCAGTTATCAAGCCGTCAGCCTCGGAATGTCGCGAAACTTTACAAACTATGTGCAAGTCATGAGATGAGGGGTTAGGTCCTTACCATCCTAAGCTCACTAAATTGGGTGGATCTATTAAAACTGGCCCACCCTATAGTTATATTATAGTTTGAGACGATATTTTAAACTATAGAAGTTTATTTAACTATAGAACTTTGCTAGATTTTCATTTACTTGGTTGCATTTCTTAAGCCAACATTGAGCGAGATGTTGAGAACTATCTCAAGAATTTGCTGACTTCAAATTTATGGTTATATTATAGTTTGAGACGATATTTTAAACTATAGAAGTTTATTTATCTAGAACTTTGCTAGATTTTCATTTACTTGGTTGCATTTCTTAAACCAACATTGAACGAGATGTTGAGAACTATCTCAAGAATTTGCTGACTGTTCAAATTTGTACAAATCATCCCAAAATTTGACTTTACCCTCAATTAGAGAATTAATGATGTTTTTATGATAATGATGTGCCATTTTTTTAAACCAGAGCGCTCGAATTTGTTAAAAAGGCCGTAGATCTGAGTAGGTTAAATAAACTCGCACAACACAAACACAATTAGGGTAACACTTGAAATGAGGTGTAATTTTACCCATTTTCAGTCGATTTCGATAAATCTTCGAGGGCGAAAAATTTTGAAGTGTCTACTTTAAAGTCATGCATGCGAACTTTAGCATCATCCCTTCCTTCCTCACCCAGCACCCCTGTGAAAAAAATGCTTTTAAATCGAAAAAATGTCCAACTTTGACGATGTGTACGGAGTTGAAAATTTTGTTCTGCTCGATTCACCAAAAGGGCACTAAAATTTGTTCAATTTCCTGTGCAGGGCTCAAAGAACGAAGTTTCTACGTTGAAAAAAGTGCATTTCGAGGTATTTCGCGCATAACTTTTCAACCTAATTTTAAATCGACTGAAAATACGCCGAGTTATGACGATTTGAAAATGGGTGAAATTTCACCTCATTTCAAGTGTTCCCCTGATTGTGTTGACGGGTTTATAATTACTTTGGATTAACTTGAATTTTTCTGAATAAGTGTAATACTAAGGGTAGTTTAAATTAATTTTAAACACGCCTTAAGAATTTTGAATGAATTATGAAGGAAACCAGAATGTTTCTGCTCCCACCTCCCACTTAAAATAAATTTATGGTTGTTGAACTTTGCAGACGTCATCTGAAACCCAAGGCGACGATATGTCTAGACTCCTGACAATTTCCAATATCTTTTCTTTTTTATTTTCCGCTCATATCGAATATCTAACTAGCAACTGCATACGTCTCATGTCATATATGGTTTCAGAAAATTGTTTTCAAAATGAAAGATTCATTCAACAGCATATTTTATAGATTTTATCTCACTGCGAAAAACAACTTCAGTTTGACAACTGAATGATACAAGATAACCAATGAATATGTGATTGTTTATAAATTCACTTTAACTGTTTAATTTCCGACGCTTTTATTTATAATTTCAAATTATAGTATTACGAAATACGATCTGAAATTTCAAAACAAGTCTTTTTTCTTGGTAATGCCGTGCCATTTACAAATCGGTGGCTTCATCCGCTTGTACCTTCCACACCCTCGGTTCATATTTGTATTTTCAGTATTTCAGTCAAATTATTCTTTGTTTACTTCTGAAAATTGTTCGCCATTTTGTGTAACGTTGCCATATTCCACTCCAAATTTGAATTTACAAGTGTAGTATCATTTTTACAACAGTAATACAAAATGAATTTGTGTTATGAAGATAGTAATGTAGGTATATTTGGCGCACGTGTTCATTGTGTCCCCAATGGGCAATTGAAAACGATGTCGGCCATTTTGTACGTTATCTGCCTGTACGCACACGTGGCGCAAGCTTGCAGAGTTATTTCATTCGTGGGATTTTGTCCGCAATTAATTTTAGTGAGGATTTATTAGCATCTACATGTGGTTCCTTTCAGAAACCCTTGTCCTTCTTTAAAGTACTAGGCTGCAGAATTTATGACTATGATAAGAGTATAAAAAATGTAGGTAACCATTTTAGCGTTAAAAGTATTAAGAACTGGAAATTTTGATTGCAATACATTATAATTTATAATTAAAACTTTCTTGCATCAACATAATTTTGAATGATATCCTTAACTCAATAGTTTGAGTGAGGTCTTCTTGAAATCTTTAAATTATATACTCGTACCTTCAAGTTACGAATGAAAAATAGACATATACTTTTCGTAAATGTAGTATTTGCAGATAAAATTTGAAGAAGGTATATAAAAATTAATAATTTTCAAACGTACCTACCTATCAGCAAGGCACGATGCAAGTGATGCACAGCTCCCAGAAGGGGGCGCCTTATAAGATTTCTAAATAAAATGTACGCTTTTTATTATAAGCAATTTGCAATTACTGTAAGCAATTTTGCAACTTGCAACTAAATAAATTAGGACTCAAGTGATTTCTCGGATCGTCCCATGTTACATATGAGTCATGATTCATGCCATTCCATGTTGTATGGACACTAAGTAATTAATAGTGATTTTGTTTAATATTTGAAAATAATTCGAAAAGCAGGTATTGAGTTTAAAATTTGTTCATTGGTTGTGTAAATATAAATTAACGTACCTACAATTTATAACATACTTTTTCTACTCCCATGCTTTAATTTACTTATTATTATATGCATTGTCTGTACTTGAATGACGTTCATTTCGATTCAGATTTTCATTTCGATACAAATTTTCATTTCGATACAGATTATCATTTCGATACAGATTTTCATTATGAAACACCCAAGCAAATTTCATGCAAATGAAGTTTTTTTTTAAATGAAAGCATGTGAGTAGAAAAAATAGCGTATGCAACTCGTGTATAATGGCTATTAATACACTCGTATGAATTACGATACTCGCCAGCTATCATTATAAACTCATTGCATAATATACTATTATATGATAAGGTAGTCATTGTAGGTATTTTTTACACAATATAAAAATAAAAGAATTAATACTTTAAATATAAACTAAAATGAATATAAATGTTAGTGGAATTAATATTGACGTTTATATATATATATATATATATATATATATATATATATATAACTATTATTTAATACTACACTAAGCAAGCAAGCAATAATGTACTTAAAATGCAAAATAAAAACATATTTACTACGAAAACTACAACAATAGAAAACATCACACAATATTCTATCAAAATTAGTAGCATACACTTAATGAAAACTCCATACAGAAGAAAAAACAACAAAATAATACACACTGCAAAACTGCAATGTTATACTTATGAAAGCCAAAGTAAAGTGCACCGTTGTTTCACATAGGTGAACAGCGCCATCTCTTAGTAATGCAATATTCCAATGGTCGAATTGTAGAGGACGATTTCTTTTTTATCTTGGCAGAATGTCGTGCAGTTTGGTTGAGTGTTGCTGAGTGACGTCACGCAGACTTGCAATTCGCCGTTCAATTAAGAAACTTAGATTGAGAAAAGTAGCATCAAAACAGTCGAAATCGCTAGTTTTATAGTGAAATCGTGGTGTTTTGCAGTGAAAGTAGTGGTATTTTAAAGGGAAATAGTGCTATATAAAAGTAAAATTATGGTTCCTGCTCTTGGATTTACTTCAAGTTATTCAACAAGGCTTCAAGGAAAATTAAAGGTTGGAAAAATGTGTTATTTGTTACAATATTCACGGTATTACATGCAAAATGGTTAAACACATACACAAAACTTACGTTGATAATAATTTTAATGGAAATAATTGTTTATAATGTTGGATAAATTGTTGCTGATGTAACAACAAATTTAAACATTTTTAAAAGTATTTTCTTGGAGTTTGGAGTGTTATATTATACAAAATTTGTTCATTTTAGTTCATTGATTGTGTAAATATAAATTAACCTACTATTTATTGCATACTTTATCTTTATATGATAAAATAGTTATTGTAGGTATTTTGTACACAACTGAACTAGAAAGATAAAAGAATTAATACATTACATATAACTATCATTAATATAAATTTTCTGTTCTTCTTATTCTCACTGCTTCCAATGAAATAGTACTTTTAATAATAAAAAATACTAATAATAATTTAAATAATAATTATGCAATTTACCGTCTATATTTTCTCCTAGATTCTATAAGTTCAAAATAGCAAACGGGTACAAAGGACTTCATTTATATCATTCGAAAATGAAATAGTATATTATATACTAAAGGCCTAAAGTGCATGGTTTAATCCTGAGGGTGAAGTTTATTTCACGAACCGAAGATGAGGGAAATAATCACCTGAGGGATTAAAGGTTCTTTAGTCCTGTGGTACACTATTTTTTGCACTTCATCCTCAAACGAATACAAAATATTTTAAAAGAATACACAGAAAACTTTATGACAAATATTTATATTGTAGATATTTATGTATAGAAATTATGTTTTAAAGTCTTTTGGACTTTAAAAAAATACAATTTATATATTTTTAACAAGAACTTTATTTAAGTTAATACAAGTCAGATATTACTTGAGAATCGCTCCTCAGTCCTTCTACATCCATTTTTATAATATTTCTTATCTTCTAATTCTTATTCTAGTGGAAGGGGTAATCATGCGCAAATCGCGAAGTACACCACTAAGTGCATAACATAATTCCTCCCTCGCAAGACTTTGCGATATTCGCATGATTAGGCTAAAGGATTTAATTCTATTTCTTTTTCTTTGTTTTCTTTCTTTTTACATAAGTTTTGCTTATATTTAAATATTATTTTGACAATACATCCTATAATTATTATAACTAATATTATATGTATTAAATAAGAGTGATAATTGTTGTTTATTTCGAGATTCTTTATTTTTGGTAAATTAGTTATGGGTTCTTTTACTTTTTCTAATTTCTGCAAATTTAGTGTTCCATTTATTTTATTTTCATGATTTAATTCTAAATTTTGGATTTGTATTTCTTTATATTGTTGATTAACGATTTCGAAAACATTTTTATTTATCTGACATTTTTCGTTAGTTTTCATTTTATAAATTCCTTGGATTTCTTTATATAAATTTTTATTCAAACAGTTAATTTGAATTTGTTGTTTATTTGGACTAATGATTATTATATCATTTGAATTTTGAATTTGTTCAATGTCGTTTTCCATGTTCACATAATGGTACAAACAATTATCATTCCTTTGTTTATATATTAAACTTATTATACAATTACTTAACTCAAAATATTTAGTAACACACATATATTTATTATCAACTAAAATACAGTCATTAATTATATAATTTTCAACTCCAGTTTTAAAGAACAATTTTTGATTTTCATTTATTGTGATTAATTTTTTCTCTTCATTATAAGTGGGAATAGGACTAAATTGGAACAGTGGATATGTTTGTTTTGAGAAGTTTGGTATCGTAATTAAAAATTGAATTTGCTTGTTTTCGAATTTACAATGTGTTTCTATGAGTTCATTGAAATTCCATATATTTCTATTTTGGGTAATTTTTATCAAGTTATCGTATGTAATAATACTGGGGTGTAGTTTGTGCAATGAGCAAAAAGTTAGACTTAGTTCTATTTGTTTACAAAATTCGTTAAGATTTTTGATTATTAGTATCAATTCTAATATTTGATTGTTAATATTAATTATATTCTGCCAATTTTGATTTTTGTTTAATTGTGATATTACCATTTTTAATTTTTCTTGAATACTTTCTTCGTTATGTTTTATATTTTCTAACTGTTGATTAAATTGTTTAGAAATATTCGTTGTAAGTTTTAAATTTAGCTCATTTTGTTTTTGTAACGTAATTTCATTATTTTGTATTTGTTCGAAAAGTTTATTATATTTTTCTTCATCATTTGAGTCTAAATTGCCAGTAATTGCTTTTATTATGGATCCAAGTCCGTTAATTAGACCTCGTTTAGTTCTTTTATTAGTGTTTATAAATAATTTTGTAACTTGATCTTTTAAATCCGTGTAACTATATTTTAATATATTTATAAGATTTTGGAAGAAGTATCCGTTGTTTTCTAGTTGTTTTTGTACTTCAATGAATGTGTTTGTAATTTTAACAAATTCTATTTCTATTTGCGATATGTTGTAATTGTAATATATTAGTTGTTCAGATTCTTTTAGTTTACATTCGCCTAATTCAATTAGGTGAAATCCATTGTTTTTAGAAATGTCCGTCAGTTGTCCATGGCATAGTCTGTAATAATAGTCATTGTCATTGTTTGATTTTATTTATTCGTATATTTTTGTCACCGTGTAAATCGCTAATTTTTATTTTTCCTAATAAGGGGTTGTAAGCTTTTAGGGTATGTTTTTTGTATAGAGGTTTCCGGATTTTTCCCAATAATCTCGGGTTTTGTTTAACATATATTTGTTTCTTTAACTGTAACGGATTATCATTTTCTTTAAATCTACTTAATTTTTCTTTTGTGATTCTAAGTTTTACTAATTCGTTAACTACCTTGATGTTATTTTGATATTCGTTTAAGGTTTTGTCTAATGTGACTTCTGGTTTAAAATATTTATTTTGATCAGTTCCGTATAGTATTTCATTCGGTGTAAATTTGGTTGTGTTATGTTTTGTGTTATTATATGCTATTAATGCTAGATCTACTTTTTGGATTAAATTTTGATCTTTTATTCTTTCTTTTTGATTAATCATTCGTAATGATTCTATTAGTGTAGAATGAAATCTCTCTATTACATTACTTTTTGGATTATTTACACAAATAAAATGAATATTGATTCCATATCTTTTCAATAGGTCTTGAACTAACGTGTTTTTAAATTCTCCTCCACTATCTGTTATTATCTTGTCCGGTATCATATACGTTTGAAAATATTTTATTAGTACGTCACATATAGTTTTGGCTGTTTTATTGATGAGGGAATATGCTTGTGCGTGTTTCGAAAATTGATCCATAATGGTTAAAAAGTATTTACCTTCTAGTGTTAACAAATCTAAATTAATTATATTAAAGGGTTTTTCGGGAGTTGGCGTGAGATTATCTGTTGTAGGTATTGGTTTTCTATCATATTTGTTTAATTTACATAATTCGCATTTATTGATATATTCTATTATGTCTTTATTCATTTTTGGCCAATAATATTTTTCTTTCAATGCTTGGATCGTAGCATTTATTCCTCTGTGGTTTGTGAAACCGTTATGATATTCGTGAATAATATCTAATTGTTCCTCTTCATTTTCGATATCCGAGACTAATTGATCTACTCCTATTATATTTATTGAATCTGGAGTAAAATTTTCAGATATAATTTTTGTTAGTTTCTTATCAAGGGCTTTATTAAATATGGCTAGGTATCTAATTTTTGGAATAATGTAATCTTTTAAAAATTCTAATGTTTCCTGTTCAAAGTTGTTTTCATTTATTGTTACGTACATTCTCTGTTTTTTGTGATTAAATAGCTTTATAATTCTAATATTCGTTTCTTGATTATGCGAGTCGAATATAATTTGATTATCTCCTATATTTAGACGATTATTTATATATTTAATTCCCGCTATGATATTTTCATTATCGGAATGTATTGTATTTAGGTCATCTTGTTCGCTGTTTGGTCTTTCGCTAGCATTTGTTAAATGATAATTTTCTGGTAAACTAAAGACATTAATTTGAATGTTGGTATCTTCAAAAATTTTGTATAATTTCTGTTTTACGTCTGTCCATGATAATTTATCTAATCCGCAACCAATTTTGGGGATATTTATTTCTTGTAATTCATTCATTATCATATAATCTCTCAGTTCTTTTAGTGGTTTGTCTAAGTCTTTGATAGAAGGCCTGTCGTTATATTTTTGTTTCGTTATTAAATGAATTATTGTTTTATCGCCTAATTTTTGTATGACTAAGTATTTATTCAGAGAATCGTAATTTTTGCAATAATTTTTACTATCGAATTTATTTGATATATCTGCCGCTATCCCTTTCGACATTTCGAAATCGCGAGATACACCGTGTGCTATGATGTTTTTATCTAACACATTTCCAACAAATTCTGTGATTTTTGATTCCGGCCGTTGTCTTGATAATAAGTCCGCGATTACGTTTTGTTTTCCGTTTAAGTATTCTATTTCAAAGTTGTATTCGCCTAATTCGATTTTCCATCGCATTAATTTTGAATTTGGATTTTTCATATTAAAAAGCCATACCAATGGTTTGTGATCCGTTTTTATTTTAAATTTTCTTCCGTATAGGTAAGGTTTAAAATTATTTATTGCCCAAACAATTGCTTTTAATTCTTTTTCTATAGTTGAATAATTTTGTTCTGCTGAGTTGAGAGTTTTTGAAGCGTAGCAGATAGGTCTTTCTTGGTTCTCACACATTTGTGTAAGCACAGCTCCAATTGCATAGTCTGAGGCATCAGTTGTCAGTATGAATTCTTTCTCAAAGTCTGGAGTCTGTAATACTGATGACTCGGATAAGATCTTCTTACTGTTCTCGAAAGCGTCACGATAATCGTGGTCATAAATGTCGATCTTTGCATTTTTCTTTAAGCATTTTGTGAATGGTTTAGTCAATTTCGCATAATTTGGAATGAATCTTCTATACCAGCCTAAAGTGCCTAAATATTGTTTTATTTCCTTTTTCGTTTTTGGGATGTTTAATTTCTTTATACCTTCAATTTTTTTGTCATCGGTTTTTAATCCATTTTGATTTATTATATAGCCTAAATATTTAGTTTCTGATTGCAAAAATTCGGATTTGTCTTTTTGAATTTTTAAATTGGCTTTGCGTAATTTTTCAAATACTAATTTTATATTATTTAAATGTTCATCTAGAGTTTTTCCAAAAATAATTATGTCGTCTAGATATACGAGACATACTTTATTAACTAATTCTTCCAGGGCCGTATTTATCATTCTTTGAAAAGTTGCGGGGGCGTTTTTTAATCCAAAAGGCATTCTAAGAAATTCATAATGTCCTGAAGGGGTGGAGAAAGCGGTTTTTTCTCTGTCAGATTCATTCATCATTATCTGATGGAATCCTGAGTGTAAGTCTAATGTAGTAAAGAATTTTGATTTTCCAATGTGGTCGAAAATTGAGTCAATATTTGGAATAGGAAATTTATCGTCTTTGGTTTTAGCATTAATTTTTCTAAGGTCAACGACCATTCTAGTTTTCTTTTTGTTCGAGGCATCTGCCTTCTTTGGAACGATCCAAATAGGGGATGACCAGGGTGAATGTGATTTTTGAATGATATTTTCTTTTAATAATTGATTTACGTGTGTTTCGATTTCCTGTTCATAAATTTGTGGTAATCGGTAATTTCTCGTGTAAATTGGTGTTTCATCCGTCATTATAATTTTATGTGTAAGAATGTTTGTGTGAGATAGTGGTTCGTTTTCTTTAGGGAACAGATCATCATAATTTTTGAGTAATTGGTTTAATTTTTGTTTTTCTGTTGTGTTTAGATGCGAATTACGAATTTCTATCGAGTTTATTTCTTCAGTGTTTTTATTTTCTTTTAATTTATAGCATTTTTCATTTATTACTACATTATTTTTTTTGAAATCTAATTTTATATCTAATATACGAAATGCTTCTATTCCAAGTAATAAATTATACATTTTGTGAAATTTGAATATATAACATTTTATTAATTTGTTGTTTATTTTAATCTCTACATATTCGTTACAATTTGATTTACCGTTTACTGTTTTGAATGTCAATTTTGTATCTAATTTTTTTAATTTTAATTTTTCTACTAGATTTGGATGTATCAGATTTATTGAAGATCCGGTATCGAAGAGTATATTGAAGTCATTTTGTTGTAACGAGGGCAAGTCAGTGGTTAATGATGACATTATATAGTGTTGTCGTGATTCGGGTTTACGTCTAAAAAAGAGTCATGTTCATTTTCAATTTCTTGGTCTTCAATTTCTGTCTCTTCGTCTTCGTTAGTTTGTTCCTCGGGTTCTATATTATAATTTTGTCTGGTAGTTTGAACTGACATAGGCTGCGTTTGCCTTGTTTGAGTTGACATGGGTTGAGGGTTGAATTTTTGTCTGGTCTGTATTCCGTTTTTTTCATTCTGCTTAGATGCAAATGGTAAACTATTATTCTTATAAAAATTTTGTTTAAATTTTATTGGTTGTGACGGGAAATTATTAGTTGGGAATTTTTGTGGTGGTGGTCTATTGTTAGTCGGTTGTTTAACAAGTGGTGAGGGGTGTTGACTTTGATTCGCGAAATTGAATTCATTTTTCAATAACTGCTCGCATTGTTCTAATGTACTGGGGTTTTTTACTACAAATGATCCTCTTATAAATGTAGGTAATAAACTTATGAAATGTCTCACAACGAGTTTCTGTACTTCTGTCGTTATCGCATTTTTTTGATTAGAATCATATTCCGTTAGCATAATTTTTGATTTATAGTGAGTAAATTTCTCTAAAATGAATTTTAATGTGTTTTCGGAATTTGATTTATATTTACAATACATGATATCTTGTAGAATAGTTTCTGGTGTGAGTTTATCGGTGAAATTTGACGTTAGATATATTTTTAAGTCTTCCCAATCTTTAAAATTATTTTCGCTGAGAAGTTCAGCTGCTGCATGAGTTAGTTTTGTTTTTACAATACCAAATAGATATGTGCTTTGAAGCTGTGATAGGGCTAGGGTATTTGTAGTAGCGTATACTTCGTCTACTGCTTTTATAAAATTGTTTAGAATTTTGATGTTTCCATCATATTGTGGAATTACATCTGAGAATGTTCTAAGTTCATTTAAGCTAATATTTGCCATAATAACTTCGTGTAGTCTACTCGGTTTTAATGTTATTTGAATAGGAGTCAAATTTTCGATATTTTCGGTATCAGAATTTTGTTCTATTGTTTTTTCTGATTCGGCGTCAGAGTTATCTGACATTAATTGTTAATTGTTATGAAAGTAAATTTGTGTGTGTGGGACTGTGCCGGTCCCTCGACAACTTTTTTACTAGTATTTACTAGAGTTGTCCCTTCTGTGTAATAAATTTAATTTTAAATTTTAACTTACACTATTATTATATTTAGGGTAAAAATAGTTTGATGGCTGACGGGCATCACCGGGTTCTCAGTTTCTGTCTTGTTGAATTGTGGGTTGACCTCTTCGACGACGTGCTCTGGGTCCTCAACAGCAAGTCTTCTTCTCTGAAGAAGGCGTGATCAGGTAACGCGGAGCAGCAGGTTGTCGATCCTGGTCTTTAGAGATGGGTCGTGGTTAGACCCTGATGGGCTTAGGTTGAAGCCGTTTGATGTTCTTGTAGTTATTATTATTTATTTCTTTTTTTAGAAATAATTTTCTTGCTTTGTGATTAATTGGTTTATCAGAGCGAAGAATTGATATTCACCACACAATTACTTTGTGTTTCTCTGATATCCTACTAAGACTGCGCCAATTATGTTTTAAAGTCTTTTGGACTTTAAAAAAATACAATTTATATATTTTTAACAAGAACTTTATTTAAGTTAATACAAGTCAGATATTACTTGAGAATCGCTCCTCAGTCCTTCTACATCCATTTTTATAATATTTCTTATCTTCTAATTCTTATTCTAGTGGAAGGGGTAATCATGCGCAAATCGCGAAGTACACCACTAAGTGCATAACATAATTTAGATACTCTGTAACAAATAGCACGTATTTACTTAACAACGGATATAATTAATTCAATTCCTTGACAACGGGATTAAATATGAAACATAATCCCTCGGAATCAAATTCAGAACCTCAATCCCTAAAAATGAAGACTAAAGAAGACTTTAGTCCCCGAAGTGAAAAATTATATTACCTACCCCATAGTTAGATAGATAGATTCATAATGTCAAATTTAGAATATTACACCATCCCGTCAGCAGGATTTAATCCTCATTGACGAGAAGCGTAATGCATTATTCAATAGCATACAGACTTGTTAATCTTCGGATACAATTCATTATTATCAATAACAAAGTTTCCCCTCATAATAAAGGTGTGTTAATTAAACTTCTTTATCAGACGTTCCGCTGTCGGAAACTTTCAAAACTTGGGGAATTATTTATAATCTTGGAAAGACTGAGTTTAGAGAAAGTTTTTCAATAAGTTTGTTGGTAACACGTGTAACATGGCGGTTTTGGGTGGAGGCGATGACACCATGCGTAGCGGATGTCACCAAAGGTGGGAGTATTTTGTCATTTCGTCCGTGGGATCTCATCCCCAAGGAAGTTTAAAATGTGAAATTATATTCAGAATTTAAGAAAGTTTTTGAAAAATCTCTGATTGAGCCAGGGTTTGAACCAGAATGTCTGACCGACAATTAATTATTTTAGTAATAATTTGGCTTGCACTGTTTTATACCTCCCGCCTCATATTCTATAAGGAAGGTATTGTGATGGGTCAAAATTTTCGAGTATGAGTTTTTAGTGGATAAGCACGTATTAGGATCCATAGAATACGGGCGGGCGTGCATGCGTGCGTGCATACGTGCGTGTGCGTTTGTGTGTGTGTGTGTGTGTGTGTGTGTGTGTGTGTGTGTGTGTGTGTGTGTGTGTGTGTGTGTGTGTGTGTGTGTGTGTGTGTGTGTGTGTGTGTGTGTGTGTGTGTGTGTGTGTGTGTGTGTGTGTGTGTGTGTGTGTGTGGGTGGGTGTGTGGGTGGGTGTGTATGTTAGGTGAGGTGTATTTTCCGGTTTCTATAACTGAAAAAGTTACTTTCATTTAACAACATAATTTTGTATATAACATCGTAATACAAATCTTAAGAACCCAGTTATTTTTTGAAGCAATCCCCAAACCGGAAGTAGTACTTTTCTTAAATATTTTGATAAATAATTAATTATTAATATTTTTTATTTCAAATGAAAGATTTTATAGGTATATTATTATCTACAATTTCTTATAAATTATTCTGTCATAGTACTTTAGGAATTAAAATATTATTTATAATTTAGAGTATGAAATACGTATAGGTATACCAAAATTGAGTTGTCTATCATTTTTTCCCTATGTGCAAAAATACTACCATCTAAAATGACTAGATTATTTATTTAGTTTAATTTTTTTATCACGAAATAAAACCTTATAATCAAACGGTTATTTTATAACTCAATTTGGATAGTAAAATTTGATTTTGTTTCTTGAGAAAATAATGCAATTTCTTTTTATGTTATAAAAAAATAGTGATGCAAAATTTGTATACATTGTACATATTACTGTTTCAAATGGGATTCAGAAAAGAATTCCTGCTGAATAAGTATGTAGAAAATTTATGATTCATAATCTTAACTCTTACTTAAAATGATATAATCTTCGAGCCAAAAGGAAAAGGTCTCAATAAATTATTGTAATTCTCCGTATCACACCTGATTTTCTCCGTCCAGCGTTTCTTGGCTCGGATTTGGCGTTACGGCCGTTTAAACATCTGAAAGTTTCGTGCGAGAGCCGCGTAACGACTTTTGCGGTACATTATTGCCTCTTCGAGAAACTGTGAAAATTCTGATACATAACGTTCAACCGTTAAATTTAGTTTTATCGTAGACGACGCAAGGGACGAATATAAATACGAAATTTCACACCGGTAATTTTTTGCTAAAAGTGCGGAGAAGTTTTTATTTGACGCCATTTGAACACAAATTGGTGATTTCTGAAACGGAAATAGACTTTCCCATCCAGTGAACGGAACTAAAAACCGTGCACTAAGATAAAAACAAATGTCATTGTCAGTATATTTTCCAACGACCTTACACAGTCTAGACACAGTATGCAGGCCAAAGTGTAGGCATGGAGATGAAGCCAACATCGTATAGACAACGGGTTCGCGGAAGGGGTTGAGTTTCCCCCATGAAATGTATTGCGGGTTGCATAAGATTTAAGTTTTGATAAATAATATCTATTAAAATTGATGAATATGTTACATACATACGTGCTTCTTCTGTTATTACTTAATATAATTTACAAATTGCTTCTATTATTTATATTTTTAAGATAAAATCTAAAATCTAGAATTGTAAACGTCAGTTTGACAGATGTAGTGTATTCAACAGTCATTTGTTGAACGTTTATTGTATCATTTGCTAAGAAGTGTGTAAAGTAGGCAACGTGCAATGATCCTTATGGGGGAAACTTGTCCCTGTACATGATGGCTTCAAGAAATTCCGAGTATACTTTGTCTAGATTATACATGGTCGAAGATATTTTCACATTTGATATTAGTATTAGGACATTCTACTATAACAAATTAATTAATCCTGTATAGGTACTAATACTGCCCTCCTTAGGAAGAAGGTCCTATCTGCAAATTTTGAGATTTTGTAATCTGCATAAATTATTACAAATATATACCAAAATAGAATGTCCAGCTGCCCTAAGAAAATGTAGAATTTATTATTAGTAGTATTATATTTATATAAAGCAATTTTAATAGTAAAAATCCGCATAGTTGTTTCCACAAAAAAATTTATATAAAATAATAGCTAACACAAAATTTTTGCAGATAGGACCTTTTTTCTAAGGACGGCAGAATAAGTATCATCATATTTGAGAACAAGCGTTTATCAATGCTTTACGTCCTGTGAACTCTATACTACGTACCTGGAAGGGCGCCGTAGCGCACAAAACAGCAGCGGCTAGTTGAGAGATAAATAGAGAGAAACAGATGGCGTACCTATAGCATTTGGAGAGTATCTTTATTACTGTCTAACTCATGGAGAACATGGACAAAATACTTCCGTTTTTAAATACAAACTTGTCTCACCGACTGAAACGCGCGTTTTTTTTCAGGTACGGATATGGAGTTCACTACTTACGACTCAATCATTTTAACGAGTGATTATAATATTTGTTTTCCGTTTTGTATTATAATACTGTGTTTTTCATAAATTCTTTATACATTGATTTCTCATTAATGTAGAGCATAATGTCATACGATAAGAAATAAAAATTTCCTGGCTATTCAGATATCCATTTTACAATCCAGTGGAATCAAAAATGTGCTTCTTGCGAAAACTGACTTTAAATTTACGAATTTTAAAAACTTATTTTTGTTCCATGATCATTACTATGTTGAGTGCTATATGCCATTAAAATATATGCACGAAGTTTTGAATCACCCTGTATAAACAATTAACAGTAATTATTACATAAAAGTTTTATAAATTACATTGACTATTTCTCTCATTATATTTTAACCAATTAAAATGCACTATTTTTCACAAAAACCATAGAAAATATCTATATAAACAACTATTCTAGTGCATATTTTTGAATATTGACATAGTATGCGTATATTCACCGTAACCATGACACAACAAACAATAATAAATGTTTGTTTATTTTTCACCAAATGTCAAAATATTTAAAATGAATTTAAAAATAATGCTAATAAATAAAATTGTGTTATTTAAAATTGATAAATTAGTTTTATTCATGAAATAGGCAATGCGTATACCACTCGATCATCAAAAATAATAGAAAATACTTTTGCCTCCTGGTTCGACGTATTTCCGCAAAACACCTCTCGCCCTCCGGTCTCGAGTTGTTGCTATGGAAATACGTCTCATCAGTCGGCAGTATTTTCGATTATTTTCGAATATCTTGTGGTATAATATCTGAATATCAACTACTTTTTACATTACTTTAATATTGCAAATTCATATCAAATTACCTATATACTGTACGGTTTTATTTTTCCAGTCATTAAAGAACCCCACAAATTCAACTAATTTTTAACGTTATTAAACTCGCGAACCACTGATACAATTAAAATAACATTAAACTAAACCGTCTAAACTCCTCGTAATTACTTTTTTATAAACCACTGACCTCTAAACTCCAACAACGAACAGCCCTTGCTGTTAATGAACCCTCCTTAAATCAGGTAGAAAATTACAAGCGCCATCTGGCCATAATTACTACAAAGTTAACACACGTAAACATCAACAAACTACGATATTAGCATGAAGTACGCTACACACTAACACATATCAATTTCCTGCTTTGCTAATTTAGCCTCTATTAACATAATCCTTTAGAGGGGCGTGACGTCATGTGCATCATCCTCAGAGATTAGTAAACAACCGAGGATGCAGTTGATCAGTTATGCATCTAGAGACAGAGATAGTGTGTATTGTAATTTGTCTCGTAATTTGTCATACAAGCGAATGCAACCCAAAACGGCAAAACTTCTGAAACAAATTAGTTTGAGAACTTAGGTTAGTGAAGGTTTTTTAAAATACGCTGCTCCATCAATAACAAAATGTTCAGTGTCTGAAATGTATAATAACCACAAATATTTTAACGAATTTTTTGTCGCTTCTAATAATAATTTATTGTGCTCCATATTTTGTTTAACACCGATCTACGTACACCGGGTATCCACTTGCAATCTGTTATACAGGTTGGTGGAGGTGAAATGCGAACATAGGGAACATACATGACAATCGAACTTTCATACCAGGTATCTTGATATATTTTGTAGTAGTGTCACAAAACGAAGTAATGTGAATTTGTGTGGCAAAAAAAGGAATCAATAACAGAAATAATAATAAAATCTAAAAGTGCATGTAAACTTTCTTGTTCTGCTCGTACACATACATTATTATGCAAAGAAAATATTTTAAAGAAAATAAAAATTTCAATAATATGACAGCTACTTTGACATTGACAGTACTTATTCCACGTATATCAAGATGCTTAGCATGATAACTCAATTGTCATATATTTCCCTATGTTCGCATTTCACCTCCACCAACCTGTATAGAAAAAACTATGTCATTTTTATCTCCCGCTTACCGGTAAGAGAGGTATTAGAATCATGCAAAAAATCGAGTTGTGAGTTATAAGTGGATGAGCACGAATTAGTGTCCTTACAACTCATTTTTGATAGTTTCTCGATGATGTGTGTGTATGTGTGTGGTCCGGGCCATTACTGGAGATCGGATAACTAAATACGAATTACCCAAAAAAATATATATTTGGTATTTTATATTTGTATACGAATTGGAAGAGCTCATTAGATTTTGGTACAAATATCTTCACCAGAAGTTATATTTTTAGAAAGATTTTAAAGATTAACTCAAAAATTTCTTTAAATTTGAATAAATATAGTGTTAATTTGTAATAAAAATAATAATAATAAAAGTTATTTGCCACTTACGTTATAAAAAAATTATCTTTTATCTGGTAGATAGCATTAAATAACTGTAGAAAAAAAATTAAAAATAAATTTATCAAATATTTCATATTTACTCTAGTTCTCGTTAACAAGCAAAAACATTTATTCTGTGCATCAACATTGAAATATTATTTTACAATATTTATTATTTACAAATTGTTACACTTCAAAATATAATTTGAACTATTTCAAATACAAAAACAACAATAAATAACGTTAATAGGACTAAACACGCATACATTTGAAACAATTTTAAAAACATTAAAACAAATATAATATCAATAATATACAAGCATAATTCCCCGTATTATTGATTTGCATGCATACATTCTATATGTATCAGAGGAACATTATTAATTGAGTATTCGTAATCATTTGTTATAGAAGTACAGTGTATGTTATAATCACTACATATTCTGAATAATTAAATACTCCATTACAACAAATCAAAACAGCTAAGCTCCTAACAAATTTGTTATGTGTTGTGTTGTGTTTATCAGTCAGTTCAATTATAAATGTTCTCATTCATTTGAAGTCAATATATCTTTTGTCTATAATCCGTATTGTAGGGTTTCAAACCGTTCGTGAATGATTATCGCGGTTCAAATAATTGTTAATCCACAACATTTGTTACTAGAGGAACATTTATAACATTAAACTAATGGTAAATTGTACGGTGAAATTATTATAGGTGTAATGTACACTGATTTGTGTTCATAACGATATTTGAGGCAATATTATCAACACTTTGATTTTAGGGATATTGATTGATCAGATGTGTTAAATTTTGTAAGGATATATCATTTGACAGTTCATATTTCGAATAAAAATCATGATCTTTTTTTGTTTCTTTATATTTAATTGTCTAACAGTTTATTAATTGTTTATGGTGTATTATTCAACAGGATTTAAATGAAAGATTATACATTATTATCTACAATTTTTACCTCTCGCCTAGAGAGGTATAGGGATCGTGAAAAAATTCGATGTCGAGATTTTTGTCAATAAGCACGTTTTAGCACCTTTGGAACCAATTTTGACTATTTTCACGATGATGTCTGTGTGTCTGTGTGTGTGTGTGTGTGTGTGTGTCTGTGTGTGTGTATGTATGGAAGTCTGTATGTGCGCCTACTATAGTCTTTCGTTCTGATTCATTATCTCAAATTCTACTGAACATAAAATTCTAATATTTTGCAATATACATTTATATATGTTAATGAAGAGCTGATAAGATTTTGGTAAAAATCTGCCAACCGGAAATGGTATTTTCTTGAAGCATTTTAACATTTTTTGCAAAAAATATAGGAAATACTGCGATAGTTACAATTTGTCATTTGACATTTGAAAGAACAAATTATCTTTTACAATATTTATTTTACATCGTTTCTATATCTCTTACCAATAAAGGAAAATTAATTTTCAAAAATTTGTAATTTTACCTACCACGATTTGTAAATCATAATATAGGAACAAAATTTAAAAACAAAAATGAAATGTCAATGTGATAGATGAACAGACATATACACAGTTTCTGAAATTTTTGTGACACCATTTTTAAATATAAATATATTATTAACTGGGTTGAAACTTTAGAACCGATAGGAGCCGAAATATAATAAATTAAAAACTGACTGAATTCCATTAAGTTTTCATCCTTCCATTAAACGTATTCAGTCAAGAAGTATCATCGATTCATTATTATTATTATTATAACTAGATATAAGGTAATAATAAAATAAAAAATTTATCTACAAAGAGCAAATTTGATTTCAATGCCAATAGGAATCGGTACTTTGCTTGAAGAACTATAACAAAAATTACAAAAAGTAGCCTAACCAAATCCAAATTCACATATTACAGTGTCAAGGCGGGAGGTCTAGTGATGGCCACGTCAGATTTTTTTATAAATTATTCTGTCATAGTACTTTAGGAATAAAAATATTATTTATAATTTAGAGTATGAAACTTAAGTATCTTTTGATAACTCTGTTTTTTTGGCCATTTTCGAGAATCCATCATAAAAATTGTAGTCGTTGGAAATTTTTTCGGAAAAATTTGGATTTATATGTAATTCGACGCGAGGAATTCAATGGTGAAAAAATTACGGTCATATTATTGGATTCCTCGGTTCCAAAATAGGGTATAACCAAATTTTGAGCGAATCATTTTTTAAAGAAAATATGTATTGATATGTAGTTTCATACGAGGAATCTAGTGGTGTACCTACCTACTTTAAAAAAATATTTGTATCTTGATTTGTGTAGTAGTAAAAGGAGTAGAGCATGGCGGGAGATCCTGTGCTGGCCACATCAGATTTTTTTATTTATTGGAAGTTCTGCAATTCTTATTGGGGCAATATACATATAGATTGTTAGATTAAGTATTATTATTAGAACTTAAAATGTAGGTACTTGGTTCTATTGTAACGAACGCAATATCCAACGCTAAAATAAGAATTCTCGATATAAAATGCAGATATGAATTTCCTCATAACTCTGGAAAGATCTGAAATATTGAGGTCGCATTCCATGAACATTTCCTCTGGGTCGCAATTAGGACGAGTTATTGACTCGGAAACCTGCCATTTATTAAATTATTTCCGGTTTTCCTTTTTGCTTCTGTCTAAAAGACAATTAAGATACATGAGATAGTATTTAATTATTATGTACTTTTCGTATAACGATGTTAGTTTATTCCAGAATTATCTTTTTCTGTTAGATTGAGGGTGATATGATGTATCTAATTGTGGTATCAAAAAAAACTTTTCACCTTTTTATTTTTCATTTATCTGCCGTTACATCGCATGAATGAGTTTACTTTTCGCCGGTCAAATATTTATATTCCCCAATATCTGAATCGTGTGCAAACATTACTATTTGGTAAATAAGTACACATATTTGTCATGTGGATGACGTTTTACTCATTTATTCACTTTGCTAAACCGTTTCTGACATTTGTGACGTAGATGTATTTTGAGTATTGAATATTTCAATATTTGCATAAATTAATAGAACTAGGTAATACAATTCTACATACATACATACTAGGATATGGCAATATCACATATTGTGTGGCATCGGTAAAATATATCGTCCCCTAAAAGCCACAGTATCGTAAGCACCATTTTTTGTGAAAATGAGTTACGGTGGTTACGATATTCTGCCGGACATTTTCCACATATTCTAAGTGATTCGTAATCGACAATAGTTATTTGTATAACAAGTTTTGAAAATATAGTTTTGTCGAACACAAACGAAAATTGCAACCCGAGTGAAATGAGGGTTGCAATTGATTAAGTTCGACAAAATATTTTCAATACAAGGAAGTTAAAAAATACAAAAATAACCTTTGATTTTTTGACATTTACTGTCAAATTTTTAATTTTTTGTGAAATATCAATGTTGTTGCGAAAACAATGAACATTTAAAAAAAGCTAAACTGTGTTGCAAAGTGCCCAAAAGTGCAGGTACTTTGCAACACACTTGCGACAAACAGCTGCTTTCAACATTAAAAACAATATAGAAACATGAACTTTCAGAAGCAGGCGTAGAAAATTTAATTTTTTCACGACATGCGGAGAAAACACAATTTTCTTCTCGCGAAATAGTGAGGAAAGTGAGTTTACCCTCTCTAGAGAGGAAAGTAAGCAGTGTTACCACCAGTGTTATTTTACGATGAAACATTTCAAAAATTGTAAGTAAACGTATTATTTTATTGAAAATTCTGATTTTATAGTGATATACTGTAAACTATTATTTAACAATTATTACATTTTATACTTTCTTTTTCTACAATTTCAAGATTTTACAAGTTAAATTTAATTTGGCATATTGGCCGCAGTGAAACATTTCATTGTTTTTAAACGTCATTCTGACAGATAGCAGTTATAACCTAACTTCTAATGTGTTTCTTCTACATTTACAATGTTTTTAAATATGTCGTGAAAAAAAAATGTTGTGTCTAACACGAGAGGAAAGCCCTTTTCCACTCTCGCTCGATTGCCTCACTCGCTTCGCTCGTGACACAAACTTCGATCTCAAGTAGGAAAAAGAAGCGCTTTCCTCTCTAGTTGGACAAATAACTATTTTCCTGCTGAAAATAGTGTTTTAATCCGACGAATCCGACTATCGTAAGCATCACTATGGTGTCTAAATATCTAACCGCCGGATTTAAATCGTAAGCACCAAGAAAATGTTTAAAAAATTTATGTCGTAACCACCACTCGGAGCCTTTACGATATTTTATCTGTCAATATTTTGCACAGTGGTGCTTAAGAAGGAAGTATTTCGTTATTTCGTTAATAAGATTATCTTCATAACATAAATTGCCCTCGCATCTTTCAAATGAACTGTTAAATTGAGCGTACAAACATATTGAAAATACCCCAATTTGGAACCCCGACCTATATTACTAAAATATTCCCAGTCACATCCAGCAATTGTTTGCAGAGGTAGTAAGTTCGCCCAAGTTAATCCGAGCGAAAAGTCCCATGTAAACAGAGTGAGATGATTGCCTCAATCACTGGGGACATTGTTGCAATGATCAACATTCACAATGTTGTCCCATTGATGTGTTTTAAATGATTTGATTGTTGCCTGGTTATCGGATTTAAATCACGCACCAGTAACACGAAATTTTAAAAGAATTGTTTGATTGTGATTGCGCATTGTTGGTTGATTACAGAAGTTTTGCCATTATTTCTGCATTTTCAAAGTAAATAAAACTACGCAGCGCATTAGATTAAAACTTGTTTGTACTTTTTATCTAATGGATACAAATACAAGTTTTATAAGTGGCCGTCGTTGGATAATGAACCAAATATAAAATTATTACCCCAAGACGGTAATCTTAACTTCAGAACTTTTTATTCGCATGAATCTCAAATAAAATATATTGTCTGTATTTATGAATTTTTTAATAAAATTCCTCGTGATAAGATTTCCGAAATGACGTTATCTTCTTGCGAGAATATGAGATTCTTTCGTTGGAATTAAGCCACAGTGCACTGTATTAAAACTTAACAACTTGCCGCCCGCGGGTTCGAATGAATGCCGTAAAAAGCGAATTAAAAAGGCAAAATTGCATTTTCATTCCAATAACTTTTATGTCCAGTTTCATTATTACAGGCGCCAGATTAAGATCGTTACTGACGTTAAACTAACTCTCTTTTTTAACTTTTTACTAGGACTAATTACATGCATTATTGTAAGTTTCTTTTAAAATATAGAAACAAACGAGTGGAACGGTTTTAGTTTTTTGATAAAGAGAAAGACGCAACACTTTTGAATCTAGAAGCTTCACAATTTAAACGATTCTGGTTATAAATATTATTAAAAATTAGAAACTGAAATTTAATATGATAATTCTACTCCTGTATAAAGTAAGCCATAAATAAAACACAATTTTATCGCTTTGACAGCGGATAAAAAGGAAGGTAAATTTTTGCAAGTGATAAAACCTTATTTACCTTTTTCTTAGCAACCAAACAATAAACAAAACACTAAAATGGCATTTGCTTCATATTTCTAATATTTGTCAGTGCATTGATTAAATTTTGGGAATATTTGTGAAGAAGATCCAAAGGAGTCGTTAAATTATCTCGTTTATTTCCTCCGAATAAATTTCTGTTTGACATCTCCAACCTTGTCACCTGACAGCAATTTGTCTGGAAACATTTTTTTAAATAAAATCATTCCACCTATGGTGTCCTGATTTTATTAAACAATTTTTCTTTACAAATTGCTAGGCAACAATGTTTCAATACAAACAGAAATTTATCCGGCAAAATAAAAAGCTCTTGCGTAATTACAGTTGAAAAATTATGAATCATTAAAGCGGTATACTTGTGACAAAAACATACTTAGTGAAAAAGTAACCCCGCTATATTACAAAATGTGCCCCTGCTACATTGTTAATATTTTATTATATGGTCAGTTTCCCATTGTCTGACAATTTCATTTTTTCACGACATGCGGAGAAATAGTATATTACATACCGAGCGGGGAAATGGTTCATTACAGCCGAGCGTTTCATTAGATGACTGAGGTGCTTGCACCGAAGTCATCTATGAACGCGAGGCTGGAATGAGCCTTCTCGCGAGGTATGTATACTATTTTATTCACAATCCAATTGGTTATTGATATGCCCGTTTTAAATATTCATTTTATTCATATTTTATGACAGTTTTATTATAATTTGTTTTGATACTTCAACATAGAGATCTATGAAAAAGTTGCTAGGGTTGCCAGGTAACTTGAAAAAATGTTTATTGATTCTGTCAATAATTAGTTTCTTGCTGCTTTTTATCGAGATCGAGCATATTAATTATCATGTTGTCTGATTGTGAAGATGGTGAAGACGAAAATATTCCTTTAGAACTGCGAGAAGCTGCAAAAAGTGACGTTTACCTAGCTGGAAAACGCTCACTTCCCCGCTAGCCGGGAAGTTTTTTCCGGCTAGCTGGGAAGTAAAGTAAACAATGACTCGCTTCCCAACTGTTTAGAAGGTTGGAAACGCACATATTACCAACCGATTGTGAATAAACACAATTTTCTTCTCGCAAAATAGTGAGGAAAGTAAGTTTTCCCTCTCTAGAGAGGAAAGTAAGCATAGTTACCACCAGTGTTATTTTACGATGAAACATTTCAAAAATTGTAAGTAAATGTATTATTTTATTGAAAATTCTGATTTTATTGTGATATACTGTAAACTATTATTTAACAATTATTACATTTTATACTTTCTTTTTCTACAATTTCACGATTTTACAACTTAAATTTAACTTGGCATATTGGCCGCAGTGAAACATTTCGTTGTTTTTAAACGTCATTCTGACAGATGGCAGTTATAACGTAACTTCTAATGTGTTTCTTCTACACTTACAATGTTTTTAAATATGTCGTGAAAAAAATGTTGGGTCTAACACGAGAGGAAAGCCCTTTTCCACAAAAAGAAGCGCTTTCCTCTCTAGTTGGACAAATAACTATTTCACCATCACCTTTGCCATCCGCGATCCGCCATATTCCCTTCCTGCTCACACAGCGTCCTAATTCCGTTCTGCAGGACATTACCGGTTGATGGACGTCGAAGCGGTAATATTTCACATCATAGTAACTCCAACATCTCATGCGATGTTGCCACAGTGAACGCCTAGCAAATGGTAGTGGATGCTCCAATATGGCAACGTGGCGATAATTGTTACGTAAAGATAAGAGCTCATTGCAGGATATGACCCGAGTTCAAGGAGTGGAAGAGGAAGAGGAGGAGCTAAAGGAAGAGAGCAGGATGTGGATAGTGATGTCAATGGGTGCACTCATTTGTGAGGGGTTATCTATCGAGAGCATTGTTGAATTTATGCATAATAAGGGATGCAAGAATCTGTTGAAATGTAGAAGACGATTTCTTTTGAAAGTTAGAAGTTAGGAAAAGGATGCTAATTTAAATCACAACGAGTTGAAGGCTTACTTTGAAATGTAGTGAATTTTATACAACTAGCACCTAACGATTTATATGTAAAACCAAAGTCAAAAAATCTGATGTGGCTAGAACAAAACCTCCCGCTATACCCTACTCTTTTTACTACTATACAAATATATAGGTACTTACAAATATATTTTAGTCATTTAATCAACTGTACAATTGTAGAAGAAGATATAAATGATGTATCACTATTGGCACTGTCACTCTGATACTGTCATTATCAATTACATTTTTCGTAGTAATTGTTAAACAATCATGGTTCATGGATAACAAGATACTGAAGTTTCATACTCTAAATTATAAATAATTCTTTAATTCCTAAAGTACTATGACAGAACAATTTACAAAATGCTAAAAATTGTAGATAATAATATATAAATCTTGCATTTTAAATAAAAAATATTGCGATAAATTAATTATTTATCAAAATATTTAAGAAAAGTACTACTTCCGGTTTGGAGATTGCTTCCAAAATAACTGGGTTCTTAAGATTTGTATTATGACATTATATACTTACAAAATTTGGTTGTTAAATGTTTGTAACTTTTTGAGTTATAGAAGCCGGAAAAAATGTTACATACAACCTAATGCCCATGTCACACCTGTAATACTTGTATTATGTATGATGAAAATTGTCGTGTGTGACGAAAATCTCTCGCCTGGATGTAACACTTGTATGATATAAATAATATGAAAAATTATATAAATTATTTGGAGTATCAAACAGTTTCGTCTGATTCGGTATGACGTGTATGACAGAAATAGCAACGCTTCTATTTTTCGTCATACACAGGTTTGATCATACATGATACAGTGTATTATAGGTGTGACATGGGCATAACGCGGCATAACGTATACACAACACACACATACATACATACACATATCTTCTACAATGAAAGTAATTGTTTACATAATATCTAATACTAAGAAGTGTCAAATTATCAATTATACCATCAAAACAGTGATTCTTAAAATGTACACACAACATTTAACTTTGCGATCTTTCATGATCAGCACGTCGTACAGTATACTCTTTAAATTTTGTCCTAAGTTGTGGAACACCCTATAGATTGCCGACAGCAGCATAGAAGTATGGATAGTTAGAGTTTAGAGTACACAGAACCTGATTATCAATATTCACGGCACATTAATCAAGTAAATCACCCAAAATTTGCTCGGTTTGTTGTTGAAAGCGCGAATGAAGTATGTAGCGAAAGATTCAGCTCACGCGTGTAGGTATCAGAACAAATTACCTTCGCACTGTCGCTATACCAACCATGCTTTATGAAGACGATGGCGCTGACGGGGCAATTTTAATTAAATTCCCGTGAACAGGCTCACTGCTTATGTACAATTCGAACTAATTTGCTTCGAACATAAATCATTTAAAATAAACCCGTGATAAATGTGCACATTCTGCAATGATGTACCGATGCTGTTGCTCCTGCATGACCTAAAACTCAGAGCTGTTCGTGTTCATTAAAAATGTGGAATAATGTATTGACATAATTCACTCCAACTTTGACGGTTTTTCAATTAAAGTAGATTTGTTGTTTTTTGTCTGGCGAGAGGATTATGGACTGAATAAATTGAATTCTGTTTTGTCTGTAATTAGTTTGTAACTTTACTACCCTTTAAATTTCATCAGCAAACTACCAATACCAATTCTGTTGGATGTTTGTTCATGATGTTGAACTAACATTTTGTTCATCAAATTTCAATTGTTATAAATTTACACTACTTTTCTTTCATTTATATCCACATTTTATTTCCCTGATAAATGTTTTATCATTTTACTCGTTCAGTTAATTTGATAAGTGTGGCTTCGGATTTATTTTTAAAATTATAATAGTAAAGTAAGTATGTAAGTTAAACTGAATTTGATAAATGATCTTGACCAAATTCCAGTAAGATTGTTTTAAATAAAGGATCAATTATTATACATACGCATTAATAGGTATAAGTTACGTTTTACGTAAAAACTTAAATGAATATATAGTGTAAAAACTTCGTTTTTTGGAAGCAAATTAAAAATAGTGTAAGTATAGAAAGCATTGAAAAATTATTATGCGTTTTAAGGTCATTTTTAATTTTAATTGTAAAAGTTCATCAATTTAAGAAGAACCTAAGTCAAAATATCGTTTTGCCACAAAATTGATGATTGCGCAGCAAACTTACGTCACTAGTGAAGTAATATGATGTGTTTTTGTCAATTACCTGTCGCATTTACTGTACTGCACTCGTTCGTAGCCATGGATACTACTAATAAAAATAAGATTTTTCTCAATATTTGACAGCAGTGTTGAGGATATAATATACTTGTCTACCTATTTATTCCTTAAATATTCTTGAAATAAATCAATTTTGAATTACTGTCCCATAAATAATTTATAAACGAATAATAAATAAATATCACGTATAAACTTACAAATTAAAAAAACAAGATGTCTTGCTTTCAAACAAATTGTATGTACCATGTTGTTTTTATTTTAAATAAAAATTACAGAAACTGACATCTATCAATTATTGTCAAAATATATAATTTTTAAAATTTCAAATCTAACGTTTAAACAAAAATATCAATTTTTAATAACTTTGAACAATCGTGCAATTCTTCACATTCAACTGCTGTAATAATTCTCTTATCCCACTTGTAATATAAATAACTATAAATATATTATTCTTTTACTAAACTCAGTATCCATAAATGGAAGCAAAAATTCTTGTACTCATTCTGTAACAAAATAAATAATATTTTGTCCTCAATTAGTAATTTTACTACTCATTTAATTTATTTGCATTCTCAATAATTATTATTATATTATGATAAACCGAATTTAAGATTTAATGTTGATATGAATGAAGATAAATCTTCATCGCAAATCCTACTGTTTGTCGCGTATCTTATCAAATATTCCGCTATCGTAGTATATTCGTGGACAATACTCTAATTATCGAGGTCAGATTTGATCTAAAATGGGGTTGACAGCGTGAATTATGAAACAAATTGGTGACTGTGACGGTCCTCAGCACTCTACATGAATATGCAATCCTATTTGCATGTCGCTCAACGGAACAGAATTCGAACGTTCCAATATTCCTGCAACGAAACACCGTCCTGCGGTCAAGCCAAATAGAGCCCTTCATTCTCCCTCTACTGTCCTGCCGTTGTGCCATTGTCTCTGTCAGGTTATTTATCAAAGAATACTGGAAAAATGTGCTCTTCATTTCTTACTAATTTAATGATTAATTCATAAATATTTTTAATAATAATGAACTTGTGAAGTTTCCTTAAATAAATAAACCTTATTTTTCCGAATTTTTCAAATTTCTGTTGTAATATATACTCTTAATTTTTTTTCTGAAATGCAGACATATCCTGTATAGTTAAAGTACCTAGTAGCTACCAAGTAGCTAATTCTATAAGGGAGATATTGTGATGGGTCAAACTTTTCGAGTGTGATTTTTTGGTGGATAATCACGTGTTAGGGTTCCTAAAGTAAGAATTTAACATTTTCGAGATGATGACTGTGTGTGTGTATGCGTGTGTGTGTGTGTGTGTGTGTGCGTTCGTTCGTTACGCCATGTGTTACAATTTTTTCGTTCACGATAACTCAAAAAATATCAAACATTAAATTTTGTATTTAAGGTTTTAATACGATTCGTAATAAACCAATATAATTCTGGTTTCAATTTGCAAACCGGAAGTAGTACTTTTTTAAATATTTCGACAAAGAATTATTTTAAATGAAAGATTAAGTGATTATTACCTACAATTGGTATTTTATAAATTTGTCTGTATCTGGTATCATTTAAGAATAATTAAAGTATATACTTACTTATAATGTAGTATTTCGGTATCTTGTAGTCCATGATCGTTTAACATTTGTTACTACGTAAAATTTAAATGATAATGACATGACAGTGACAATAGTAAAATATCGTTTATATCTTCTTCTGCAGTTTAAATAAAATGAGTAAAATATATTTGTGAGTAGTAGTAGTAGTACCTATATATTAATATATTTGTATAATAAGTAAAAAGAATAAAGTATAAGTATGGCGGGAGGTCTTATGCTGGCCACATCCGATTTTGTACATAACATCTACTTCACAAAGTTAAAACTTTATTATGCCATTAAACAAAAATCATTTGAAACGATGTAACAGTGTAAAAAGTTTCAGCTTATTTGATTTCATAAAGGTGTGTAGCTACATAAAAATATAAAATAGAAGCAATTTTAAAGTTTCATATATATACGTTTCCAATCAATGTGCATCGTGCAATGTTTCATACAAGCAGCAAAAACTAGCGTAGTTATATTGATTTTCAATTTCAATAAACTTTCTATTTTTATAAAACATTAAAAAACGAGCTCAAACATAATTCAAGTTTATTCGGAAAACAAACAGTTTACTGCGCATCATATAAATTTATGTTCTTCTGGAAAGATGTATCGTAAATTTTTACTTCTAACATAAAACAAAATTATAAGCTAGCTGCCATTCTCACTTTATTCTTTTTTCACCTTACGTTAGACTCGTTATTATCTTTGTTTCTTTATTCATTTGAGTCGTTTGAGTTTTTTATTTGATATAAAATTTTATATTTTCCAGTTTAAAATAAGTTGCCACTTAAAACTTTGACTATGAGGTATGATCAATATTATACAACAATAACATTTTTATTATTCTTATACCTAACATTTTAATTTATATTTATATCTCGATGCAATATCACTAAGCAAACAATGCAGAAACCGAATTATTTATTTTTCTATTTAAACAAACGTTCTTAGAAAAGAGAACTATATAACTGCAAACCTAGGTAGGTAGTGAATACAAATTTTGCCTTTTCGCTAAAGGGAATAAGAACAAGTTATTTGCTCATCAAACAATACAAACAAACAATACCAATCAATTTCAAGACCAATCAGCAAACAGACATAGGAAATGAGAGACAAACTTCTGTCGAAAAGATCCAACTTTGGACAATAAAATAAAATATCATGTTCTCACTTTGTACAATGAAATCAGCAATTACTGCATTGCAAAGTCAGCGGTACCTACTAAAACAATACAACTTGTCGTCAAAAATAGAACTCGACCTTTCTCATATTTCTTATAATCAATCAATTGAACCCAAAATTCATGATTTTAAATAAAGTCGGTCTGTGCCTGTCGGTCTGTCTGTATGTTGGATAAATTAAAAACGTATTGGAATTTTGGACTGAAATATTATATTTAAAATCTTGAGCCAAAAACTGACTTCATGTTCGTTAATGAGCTTTATTCATCCAGAGGTACCAACTTTATAAACTGAACTTTAATATTTTTATTAAAATACTATCGTGTGTGATATCAAATTAAACCTCTCAGGAATAGAAGTTTTTATCTATTTAAATACTTTGGGACAAAAGATAATTTATTTAAATTTTGCTGCATAAAGCATAAAATTAACGCCTTCACGAAACAAGTTAGTTATTAAAAATAGTCGGAGAAGTACTGTGGTTGCCACAGCAGAATTTTAATTTATCGTTTTTGTCTAGACTCGTTCCACCCGCGCGCGCTTTAAAAAAATATATTCTTAAGCGGCTCGTCTACGTTTTTGCCGAATTCCTAAAATACTGTCGATTTTACTTTTTTTCCCATTCCACTTTGTTCCCTCCACTACTAGGGCTGTCTGAAACCAGTCCGAAACTCGTACTTTGCCGCATCCTAGCTATGCTATGCCTGTCATTTGAAGTTGAAAAATACTGTAAAAGTGTTTTCGTTACGAGTAAACTGTCAGATTATTATTGACTTCAGGATAATGTTTTATAAACATTAAATAGAGAATGAATAGATCTACAGATGTGCCTTTTTAAAATTTTAAAAATTAATTTCTATCATGAGATAGAACCGTGTAAAGTTTGCATAAAATAGGAATTTTTATATTCATGTACAATTATAATTTTAAAAAGGCACATCTGTAGATCCATTCTATCTCTAACAAATCTTTGTTGAAATAAAATTTTACCATTCTTGTACTGGCCACAAAACACTCGCTACATTAGTACTTACATTTATGCTGGATTTTAGGTAGTATCGTAGACGGACCATTGAAAATACTAAATATTTTGCTTTTCTCGCTCACATCCAACACACTCAAGCTGTTATTACTTCATAAACGTTATTTCAGTACTGATGAATTCCCAGTTAATATTATCTGAAATTTAGCGTTGTCCAAAGTGGGAGTCATTTATGTTGTATTATTTTTAAAACACTTTAATTCGACTTTTTGGTCCATTTCTACTTTTGCGACTACATTCCTCACGATTTAAAATAAAGAAATATTCGTTTCTTACGATGTTATCAACTGAATTTTAAATAAAACATAGAGAAATTGATTTAATCCGAAAAAATATGAGTATAAATAAAATATAAATCTATGTATTGGTTACTATTCTTAAACACAGGATCAATTATTGTGAGATTGGCTTATATTTTTTATAGTTTCTGTGACGTAAGCGTATAGCTTACCAATGAATATTTCAATATTTTATTCAGTTCATATCGAGAATTCTTTCAGTGAGTTTCTTCTCCCGTCGTGCTGAAATTATTTCTGATTATTTGCCGCAAAAAGAACGATCATAAGAACTGAAATACAATGAAATGAATATGATTATTGTTGACATTTAATATGTATTTTGAAAATATAAAAAAGATCATCTGGAAACATACAAAACATGGTATGTAATGTTATTATTTATTCAGTGCACTACTTTTGCATTTAAGTTTTAATTAACAATTTTTAAAATGCCATTAAAGGAAATTAAACAATTTAATCAACATGCGCAAATAAAAAGCTTTTTAATATTTTTAATTTATATTTATTATGTACAGAATTTTATCTGTTGTTTCTACTTTTATATTTTTTTTATTTTGTACTACTTATACTCAAAAAGTTTAACTAGAAATATGAAAATTGTTGTAAATAAAAAAGTATATACATTTACATGCACAATAATTTACCGAACAAACAAATATGAGAATTTTTTCAATTGGTAACTACACTTGTAAAAGCACCAAAGCAATTATTTGCATGAATAGGCATAGGCATATATCAAAGAGTAGAATTGACGCATAAATCATTGCACAGGAAAAATTTCAAAACTAGTAAAGCATTATTTTTATCGTAATTCCTGGAAAACTTACCCCTAGATTCACAAATATCAAGATTTTACTTCTAAACTTACCTTACCATCAAATTTAAAATGATTTTTTACGATACTGGTCATTGGTTAAAAGATTAGAAGAATATGATTTGTTTTGAAATATTTTCTAGATCTTCTAATCCTTCTGATCTGCACTTATTTTTAAAAAAATACGTAAGATATAACCGACTAATTTATTATGCACAAGACATCCATAGTTCTAATAATATACATAAATACATTATTTTTTGCGCAACTGTCAAAAAAAGTTAACATTGACGTCCACAAGTCAGGCCGCGAAGTAAAACATTTCTGTGCGATATGTTTCGCGGCCGCGTTGCTATTAGTAACGGCTGCGTAGTAAATTTGTCCATGTCTGTCAGATATTTTTGACAGTTTGTTGCTACAAAAAATAAAATGTGTGTTTTAATTATATGCATTGCAGTTGCACAAAAAATATTGTTTATAACTCGTCTGCGAAATGTGTTGTTAGTGTCCTCGAGAATTTTTAAGCCTAGGCCAAAAATTATGTCAGACATTTCGCAGCCTAGGTATACAAAGAACAATTTACATAATCACTATACACTTAAATAAAAGTAAAATAAATTTGGGTAATATGTACTAGTACTAGTTTGTTATGTTACTACTTTGGATAAAAGTTAAAAATTTACAAAATTTGTTTACGTCATACTTTTTTTAAGGCATCATTTAATTTTTTAAACAATTACGTACCTACCTATTAAAGAATCGTACACAAAATATTTTATAAACTAAAGATAATTTTAAGTTACCTGATGAAGGGAACTCAAAGTTCTCGAAACGTCGTATAAATAAATAAATATACAGAACTAAACCCAAATAAAATAATTTATTAAAGTGGAAGGTTTATGCATCAAATATTTATGTTTTTATCAAACACTAACACTACAGGGGTAATGTTTGTAGATAACAAGATGACACATTTAATTTCACAATCTAGAATAGTCCATCATTTTAATGTCTGCACATTATAATCTTATATCAACCATTTTAAAACTCAGCAAAATCCAGAACATTACCGCAAATTTACGTGAACATATTATCTCCGAAGAAAAAACGTTCAAAGCGGCGTGCGGTATCATCGCCAGGGAATCTCAAGTTCTTGGCGTCGTTCTTCGCTCCGTGACCTTTAACCTCTGGACAATGCTAGTTAAAAATGCGTAATTCACGCACAGCAATGCTGTCACCGCCTCACCCTGCCACGCAGTCCGCGCAATCATGCGAAAAAATGGAAATTTATTCCACGAATCGAATAATTAACTACAATGGTTGAATCGGTTCGCACTAGAGTACTGGAAGTAATCGGATTTTTGTGTTGTTCAATTGTTTGTATTTAGATCAACAGTTTTTATAGTATAAAATTATCAAAAAAAAACGCTGCCTGAAAGTGAAAATAAAATTTTGTATGCGGCACGCTTGCAAAAAATAATCTTTACTGGGCTCACTAGATTAAGGATTCTCGCTCCTTCGTCGCTCGCCCGTAAAGATTAATTTACTACGCTTGCCATGTAAATAACTATTATTTAGATTTAAAATTTTGTGTCATAGTTTGTATACAATGATTGGATAGGTAACGTCAAAGAATACACAAAACACAATATAGTAATAAATCATTATTTTTTGCGGTTCAATAAAATCTAATGGTAGTTTTTAAACCAATAACTTATGTGCAAAAATAATATATTTTATTCGTCTTCTTTTTTTTAAATTTTTCATGGACTTAGGTACCTTATAAATTTAGACCAAATAAGAATATTATTGTGAACCCATGTTCAATTTACCAAATAATTAGATTTTCAGGGGTAATACCGTAAGAGATGATAATTTTTTGAGAATTGTTTTGTCGTTTCCACGGCAACTTATTTCTAACAATTTCACGACCCAAAACATCATCTATCAATTTCCCGAAACGAAGCTGAGGGGAATTATCAGATGATGTTTTGTGGAGTGAAATTGCAATAAGTTGCCGTGGAATGGACAAAAATTCTCTCAAAAAATTATTATCTCGAATGGTATTTAGGAAGAATATTTTTCTTCTTAAAAATAATACCAAAACGACTCATTTTGCTAAACATTTTTGACGTTTCATGTGACAAATTTATTTATTTTTTGTAACTAACGTAACAAAATAAAACCTAATCTACAAAATTATGTTGTCAAATATATCATTTTACATTTTCAATTCTATTGGTTGCATTATGTCATTTGACGTCATCATTACGCAATATAATTGGTTAAACTATCTGTCAAAAAATATTCAAGTTTATATCTGTATTAAAATTTTTGTTATAACTTTGTATACGAAGCTATATACCGAACTTTATTGTTATAAATAACAAAAGAATAATTATTACTATCTTCATTTTTACCCGAATATATTATTTGCGTTGTTTCCTCCTACGTATGCTTACAGCTTAACTTAAAATTAAAAATTAACAATAATACTGCACAGCAATTAAAAATCTAAAATAGTAATTGTGAACATCTGTCTTTGATAAATTTTTACCCCATTTTTCTTAATCAAGTAAGTAACTTTATTTAAGTACTTGAAAATGATAGCTGAAATCTGATCATAAAAGTTAACAGCATATTTAATAAGTCAGATTAATAAATTATAAAGTTTTAATTTGCCTTCAGTTCACATTATCACACTATTATACTTGGCATTATCGTATTTTTTTCTGTAATTTGGATAATATTACACAGCCACTGCAGTATAATTGCATGAAAAAATGTCGCACGCCACCACACATTATAATAATTTTTAGAGTCTAATATAAGAAGAATATATTTCCACAAAAACCATTGGAGCGAATATTTTTCGGCAGATACGCTACAGTAAGTAATAAACATTTAGTAGAGCGGTGCTGTACGTAGTGTGTTAGTAAATTATGCACCCAGTCTCGCATAGCCGTATTGCTGTCAGTCTGTGTTTGCTCCACGTGAAGCCAGGGACGTACGTACGCAATAAAAAGTCAACAGGGTTGGAACAGAATATTCTAGTACGAAAAACTGCATTTCATGACGACGTTTTAATTAACATAATATAAATAGGTACCTACTTATAATATTGGTTTTTACCTCCCACCTCATATTGTATAAGGGAGGTATTGTGATGGGTCAAAATTTTCGAGTATGAGATTTTTAGAGATACGTACGTTTTATGGCCAGTTGCACCGCTTCCACTTAAATCAAGTTTTCCTTAAATGAACAATATCGAATCAAAATCACATTGTCAAACGTAAATAACATTGCTGTTATTAATTCGATTCGATGTTTTTCATTTAAGTGACACTTAAAATTTAAGTGGAGGCGGTGCAAATGGCCATTAGGATCCCTAGAATACGAATAAAGTATTTTCGAGACGATTAATATAATGTTAATGTAAATTAAGAGTTCTGGCGTAGGTACGTAGAAATAAACGATATTTCTTAATTCTTTTTTATAAAACATATTGCCAGAACGTTTCTACTCCTTCAATCTTAAATATACCAAATAAATAGTTATTTCTTTAACTAGGCAAAAAAAAATTAGATTTGCTGCCGCGGCTAGAGTTTCATAGACGAGGAGCAGCCGAGGCTATGAATATCTAGCTTAGGCAGCAAATCTGTATCTTTTCCCATGTTAAACACATTATTTTTTCTTCGATTGTTATTAATTAATATTAATTTAGTGATTATTTTAAATATATTGATAGGTATCGTAATCAAATTATGTTGCTATGCGTATGTTGACAGTTGCCATGAAAAAACAAAATAGGTGAGGTGTGTAGATGAATTTTATAAATGTCAAATTTGTTGATTCACCATAGTAACAATTACTTTTGCTGCCTAGGCTTTTTTACTATTTTGCCTAGGCAGCAAAAGTGACACTTTGCTGACTGTCAGCTGTCAAAAACAGCACTTTTAATGTCAATCGCCGAAAAAAATAATAAATGACATAAGTGTCAAAAATTTACTTGTTTTCGGTTTATCCGCACTTATGACTAAATATTTTTATTATTATTTTACATAGGTAAGCAGATAAACACTGATAACAAATAAATTTTTTACATGTATGAAAATTTCAAATTTCATTTAAGTATTAATTTTTATTTGGTATATTTAAGATTGGAGGAGTAGAAACGTTCTGACAATATGTTTTAAAAATATAATATAAACTTTTGATACTTGAGGAAGCCTAATCCGGCTACTTAGGAATGGCAAACTGGGCATTCCATCTTCAGCAGCAAGGCCCAAACCCTTCAATTTCATAAATAATATGTCCACACTAATTAATATTGGTATTGATAATAAAAAAATAAACCATAATGTTCTTGTATAATAAACTAATTTGTTATAAACAATTAACTAAGGTCGGTACTCCGTTGGACAAAGTGGACTTGGATCGTTTTTCCAGTGGACACAATTATTTCAATACCTGAAAATCGTGACTTTGATCGTTTTTTCTGCAATTTTCTGAACGTTATAAGAAAATTTACTTATTTTGCTACAAGATGGTACCAAAAACTCATTTTTTGATTTTTTGGACTTAGATCGTTCTTCAACTGTTTTCCATGGTTTCCTAACATAAAATAACAGTATAAAAACGACATTTTAATGTGCAACGTGCATCTCAGTTTATCTTTATTCCGGCCCTGATAAAACTACGGTGACCCAGATTACCCAAAACAAATGAAAGTCAAGCTTTAGTTGTAACTTAACCACTCTTTCACCTGTATTATAATCTTCAAAAACATGAATTTTTTAAGCAAATTGCAGCATCATTTGCAATTCTTTTTTGTTTTTAATTTCTGCGGCATTTTTAGCGCAACGTGGAAATAATTAAGTACGCTGGTGTTCAGTGTTCATTTTCCTGCAACCAGCGCTCATTTGTTTTCATTTAAAAGCCTCGGTATCTTTTATCAAATTCCCACTGAACTGATTATGCCATAAATAAACAGGCCTGAAATGTTTTAACGAAATTTGGGAATTTGTTTAGGTAAGGTACAGCCTCATTCTCTAACGAAGGTTAAATATTTATGAAGGATAAAAGTATGATCTTAGTTGCTTGAAAAATATTATTTAACTATTTCTGGCTCAGTGGTTAAAATAAAGCTATTGAATTATTATAAATTACAATTATTACAAGTATCAATCAGTTGGAACTTATAATAGAATATTTTATCACTAAAACTGTGTATTCCGTCACAACAGCTATACACATTAACTTGTCCCGAATTAAAACGTTCTAAAATCATTAAAATAATATCAAAAATATAGGATATATTATGATTTATCTTTTTACTTGTAAACGTCATTTAACCAATCCCTACATTACCTTTGGAAATGAATATTTACAAGTTACTAACCCAGTGGCGGCTCGTGGGTAAGGGTTGTTGGGCTGCAGCCCCAAGTAGGAAATGTTCTGATACATTATTTAAATGATATCAATAAACAACATTATCTATCTATCCATCAAATATATCTTGTAATTTAAAAATTTGCGCCTGTAGGCTTACTATTGGTGATACTTTGACGCGGCGTGAGTCAACGCTATACCCATTTTCGTTCTATGAGCTGCTGTCGGAGCAGCTCTCGAACTTAGGCAGAAGTATGTGTGCGCGGTTATAGAGTGTGAGCATCGGGGCTGCCTTGAACGCAGCTCTGTCGCTCACGGTGAACATAAATACGTGTAGTTTAAAGGTGCAAAATAGTTTGCGTTGTAATTATAAGGCGTACAACTGTACATTTTTAAAGGTATATTGTTATTTTATTAAAATTGATTGTGATATTTGATATAATTATTTTTATCATTAAGGTATTTATTTTTGTACAAAAACTGGGATAAACTGTGAAGTTTCTCTTCCCTAATAAAAATTAACTTTAACCTTGAACCAAAATAAAATTTGGCCTGCAGCGCATTTTTACTTGAATGGAAGCCCTTACCTTTCAAAATTCACCGGCCGCCACTGTAACTAACCTATAAAACGGACAAGAAAACAATTCGAAATGAATTTTAATGTGTAACACTAAACGTAATGGTGGAATGATCGCAACATTTAAAGAAAACATAAATTCGTGTAAATCGCACCGGATTTAACCAACAAAACATAAAATCGTAATGTCCGGTATAAATTTCTTAGGAAGTACCTTACACTGCGACGCGGTAAATCGCGTAAGATGGGAACACCGAACAGTTTGCTCGAATAGCTTCACTGTTATTTTATGCATGAAATCACCCGAAACTTCACTGCAGCTCCCAGACCATTTTGCCGCTGAATTTACCTAAAAATTTTAACAAAATTATTTACTTAAGGGAGGCGGTTTCCATAATAAAATTTAAAATTTTATGTGTCATATGAAAAGGAATTTTATTGGGTTATTAATGTGGCAGCTTAGAAACAACGATTCTCGTAAATTACGTGTTTTTAGGACTATAAAATGTGATTACCTACTAGTTATGTGTACTAAATCATAGATACGAACCCAATGCCTATTTAAATAATGCAAGTGAAATTATCAATATACTTAATTGTGAAATTCTAATCTGTGTGTGCGTTCATTTGTTCGTTACGCCGTGTTACAAATTTTTGGGAAACTATAACTCAAACAATATCAAAAATAAAAATTTTGTACTTTTTGTGGGTATAAAAAAAATATTAATCTATTTTCATCATACCTGATATTAAATTGACGTGAACTATAAAGTCTATCATAAAATGTTTAAATTTAACGATCAAAATATTTATATGTGCTCATTTCAAAGAGAACTCGTATTTAGGTCATAATATTAAACAAACCCTAAAGCCTCATTCACAATACGAAATTAGTAGTTATAGTCAGTTGGTATAGTTAACGTCGAGGTTAACATTGATGATTTGATATTATGCATTTCACTTTCAAAAATATAGTTACCGCAGAGATTTGCAAACTCCAAACCTGTAGGTAGTAGTTAATGATTTTCTGTATAAACTACCAATCAGAATCTATAACGATAATTTATTTTGACGTTTGACGTCTAAAATGACATTAATATTCGAGATCACCTATGTATCATATTTATAAATGCTTCTTTAGCCATTTATATAAAAGGATTATTATGAAAGGCAGCTTTCAGTAAACAAAACAAAGCGAACAAACTGACATTTCTGACTTCTGGCGCTAATTTCAAAACTATTTTGTTTTAGTAGGCTAACTACAACATTAATTTTTCGGCGATTGACATTAAAAGTGCTGTTTTTTGACAGCTGACAGTCAGCAAAGTGTCACTTTTGCTGCCTAGGCAGCCTAGACAGCAAAAGTAATTGTTACTATGGTGAAAAACAAATTTGACATTTATAAAATTCATCAACATACCTACCTAACTTATTTTGTTTTTTCATAGCAACTGTCAACATACGCATAGCAACATAATTTGATTGCGATACCTATCAATATATTTAAAATAATCACTAAATTAATATTAATTAATAACAATCGTCGAAAATATAATGTGTTTAACATGGCAAAAAATACATATTTGCAAATCTAATATTTTTTGCCTAGTTAAACAAATAACTATTGTAATTGTGAACGACAGTAGTCAGAAGTCAGAACTAACTGATTAACTATAACTACTAACTATACCTATTGACTATAACTACTAATTTCGTATTGTGAATAAGGCTTTAGTCTTCAGACGAACGATAATAAAATTCAAGATATAATACTTGTTTTAGTGCAAATAATCTTTTGATGCTCGAACAGTAATTTTCTGCTCATTTAATTCTCTTTCTCCAAAACTATCCTTTTTAATTTATTTTCTTTTACAATCGTAAAGATCTTGAGAATTTCTCACTTTTAATTGTCATTAAAATTCGATTATTCTTTTAAATTAAATACATTAATCGTACCTTTTGCCTATCTATCCTTCAATTTGTTTTATTATCCCTCCTAAATGTTAGCAATTTGTAAGCATTTAGCAAAATTACAAAACAAGGTAGACATGAATACATCCCGTTCAAGATACTTCCCCAGCCGGTAAAGGAAATCTCTGTTCCTCCAATTCATCGGAGACAACCGAGTGTGAAACATCAGAAACGCAATTAACTTCTGACATTAAATGCTGAACTGTTAAAGACACTTCAATCAAGGCTATGAGAGTCCGTTCTCTTTCAAAAACCCAATTTGTGCGTGAACAAGCATCAGTGCAAGATATCTAAATTGAATTTGTGAGCTGCGCAACACGTTTGCGAATGGAAACGGGAAAAAGGGTGCGTGATGCGATGATACTGCAGTGGCGTTGCCAACGATTTAAAACTCTTTCTTGAAGAGAAAATATCTTTATCATCAAATCTGAAAAAGTATTGTATAAAGGAGATAGGTACTGTATGGAAAGCCAAATGAAATATATAAAAATGTACCTAAGTACCTAAAACACTTTATTTGTTGTAATCTCTGTAATAAATATTCAAATGAACGATTTTCACTTAATTTGAAATATAAATAATTTTTTATGTCTTCCTAGTATGTAATTGTTTAATTATGTCATGGATACGAGGTATGTTATATACTACATTATACCCTAGGGCATTAAGAAATTGCCATGGTAATATTGTAACATCACTAATGTTTTTCTTCTGAAATTAATATATTTTCTGTCTGTTACTGGGATACCAAAAATATTAACAAAATTCGAAACGTCAAAGCGAAATGTCACGCGCGCAATATTTTAAATAAAATAGTAAGACATAAAATATTGTATGGACCACAGGCATCATTGATGTTTATAGCCCTCGGGCGATTTACAGACCCTCGGGCCAGAGGCCCTTGGACTTGTAAACATGTCGCACTCGGATGAGCATAAACATCATCATGATGCCCTTGATACATAAATAACTAATAAATTGTGCAGTTACTGGAAGGATATTTTTGACTTCAGACAAAATTTAGATTCACAATTGCCGTAAATGTTCGAAGGGATACAAATAGACTCACTTTTCACTATTACTACGACATTCTGCATGAAATGTCATTATTTTTATTATAAATCACAGCATAAATGCAGAATTACAAAATTGATGTGTCAAGCCTACTTGATTTGTTTTTCTTAAATTTGTAAATATTTTATTTCTAATTTTTTATATTAATTTCCAATATTTCCCACTTTCGTAGAAAAATAGTATATAACACACTTCCGGAAATGGTCATTGAAAAACTCGTATGATAGGAGAACTCGCTAACGCTCGTGCTCCAACTGTCATACTATAGTTTTTCAATGACGCCCTTTCCACACTTGTATTACAATATACTATTTCAAAATTCGCAATTAATCAACAATCCAGTGGTTTCAAAAAAGGGAAAACTGTCTTTAAATTTACGAATTTTTATCAGTAAGTTGGGTACTATATGCCATTAAAATATTTGCACGAATTTGTTAATCAGCCTGTATAAGCAGAAAAAATATTTCTATAATGTTTTTTATAAGCATTTATTTTTCTTCGTCTACATTAATACAGGTTAACAGGGTATATAGCTTCGAGTACATAAATTTAGGGGTATGTAGTATTGTTGTCACCGGATTCCGGATTTGGAAGTATCGGATATCCGGATTTTTTCAATCCGGATTAACAGGTATCCGGATATTCCGTTATCCGAAATCAGGATAATACGGATATCCGGATAAAACCGGTATAGTTTTTGAGATGAAAATAGATTCTTGTGAAACAGTACCAAGTATAAAGCCGGGGCAAGACATGCGGCATTCGGCGAATCCCGAATGTTCGTGATTTGCCGAACGGTATTCGCCGTTGTATACACACATGCGGCATTCGACGAATAACGAGCAAAAATATGGGAAACTGCCGAACGTTCGCCTAGTTGAACATTAAGTTGTCAGACGACAAAATGGCTTTATTTCTTTCCTTTATTCATACAAATAGAGGAATTAACGAGATTAAAAACCTTTTGTAATATGAAACAATCAAATTAACAACAACAACAAAGATAATCGATTGAGGCCGTGTGGGAGTCTAAATAATTGTTTATAGAAACAATTTGTATATAGTACAATAATAAAAATTGCTAACTACGAATAAGTTTAATAACTTAATTACTCGCTACTGAGCTGGAACTGGAGTGAGTGATTCGCCAGTTCGCTGTTCGCCGAATCCTGAATGTGTGATCGGTTGTCCGAACCCCCTCTAAAAGAACGTTCGCCCACTTTGATGTGTGCTAGTTTACCGACTTTGGGCGGGAAGAGGCGAACAGTTCGCCGAACGATTCGCCAAATCACGAACTCCCCATACACACTGAGCGAAGTTCGGCGAACAGGTGCTTGGGATTCGCCGAATACCGCATGTCTGGCCCCGGCTTAAGATTTAAGCTCATACCTATTGTCGAATTCAGATACCAAATATTTCGAAGATGGATTCCGGATACGGTAATCTGAATCCCAAATTACGAATGCCGGATTCCGGAAACGCATCCCGTATTCCAGTTATCAGTTTCCGGATAAGTTCCGGATTGTGGCTGTATCCGGTTACCGGATTTTTAGGATTTTAGTTAAACGTATATTCGAATATTCGGATTCAAATTTTTTCCTATTTTGACAGCTCAAATATGTAGTTTACTATGACGTTGCTGATTACGAATCAAAAAGAATTTTTTCAAAATTAGAAAAAATTAGGGCATTTTGCAGCGGTCATTTTCAGCATCATTAGATAATACGCTTAATTTTATATTTATAATTAATACTTTAATTAAGTTATATTTAATTTTACTCGTTATTACTCCACAAGTAAATCCCAATTAAATAAATAAATTGTCATTGGCTAAAAAGCTAAGTAGGTACCTAAAGCCACGGAGGTTATTATTATTATTATTATTATTTACTGAAGTCTAAGATTTTTTTATTTTTATTAAGAAATTGTTTTAATATATCGTGGGCTTAAAGCAAGAACCAATTAAGTCATTTTTTCACAATTTTACTTTTAAAACTATTCTTATATGAAAAATTGCGCTCTTTCTAATGGAAGAACCCATTAAGTCGTATCTTGTTTCATATTTGCTACAATTAAAAGAAACCGATCCCACTAAGTCAATATCGTAGAAACATAGTCTACCAAAAGCCACTAAGTCGAGTAGTTGAATGGAAATGACCAATATTATGAAACTATGCAAGAAAACATGAAGTCACTTTGTTGTTGAATGAAAAGCATTCCTTGACTAAGAACCAATTAAGTCATGTCGGTATTTATGTTTTTAATTATTAATGATAATAATAGTGCAATATTGTACATTTAAATGTAATTTTTATGAAACAATGTTAATAACGAAGATTGAAATGAAGTTAATATTAGTATACACTACAACATTTCATATCTGAACAAAGTTAAAAACAAGAATTCATTTTTCTCAAAACTACCTGATCACGACTTAATTGTTTCTTGCATTAAGCCCACGATATATCTTCAATTTTGATTGTATATTCAAGACCAAATTAATTTATTTCAACACTTTAAAATTACCTAGTACGCGTCTGCTTTACTTATACCACCAAACAAAGACTTTCTTGTTAGACATTTTACCTTGACAAAAAGTGTTACTCCTGCGCTGCATTTTCTTTTTGCATTTTACTGCCAGCCTCTCGTAATTTGGTATTTTGAACCCGTCTTCACAAAATCTTGATTACGCCCCTACGCCTATGCGACTGTGTCACACACGTGTTACGCTGGTTGCCGCCAGATGGAAGCGGCCTCACGCAAGAGATTTTGTGATATCTACATCAGATTTCGGAGGATAAACAGAGAATACAGGAGGATTTTGAGAGAATATGAAGGAAAAACGTGGTGATGCATGAGATTTTTACAATTTTCTTCTTCGAGGCGAATGTTTTTCCATCTAGGGACAAGATAAGTTAGGATTTAATTGCTCTGCACATGTACAATCTTTATTTTGTTTGAGTATGTCGACCAATGAACTCAGGTTACTATCTTTATCATTTGTATAGAATCTAAACAAATAGTATAGCAAATTTATGTCTATCATAATCACTTAATGAAACTGTCATAGCTAAGTTGGGAAACAGGCTTGTGTATGTACGAGTATAAGAATATTTCATTTAAAAAGATAATAACGACAAAATAACTAATGCCTTTTTTGTTATTTCACTTCAAATTGTAGCTTATCTATCAAAATAAGTAAGTAATATCGGCATTTCAATCAGAGTTTAAATTATTTAGTTTAGCGGCCCGTCTAAGTTTTTTCCGAATTTCTAAAATTTATATTTATTAATAATTAATATAATTATAAATTTAATGACGATTTCACCACTACGGTACGTACTACTAATTGTTAAATTACATTGTAATAATTAATTTGATATTAATAGCTATGAAAATGGTTTAAATTAAAACCAAAACGTCAGATGAAGTGAAAAGTAGTTTTTCTTTGTTCTTGTCCACATTCTGACAATTCTTTTTCAACATTATATTATAACGCAATCGATATATTAATATATTCATAATAATTAATGACATTATTACACTTTAATAAACTGTTGATTAATATAGCCGTATGTAGTATTACTAATTTTATCTACGACTGCTATGAAAAGTTTATATTTATGCTTTCAGTTGTCAACGTAAAGTTGATTGTTATTGGGGACCAAGCAAAAAACATTTTATTGCGCGTCTCCTATGACAAGGCGCAATAAAGTACTTTTTGATTTCATAAAATAAAATAAAATGACAGAATCAAACAAAAAAATTTATTTATTTATTTCGATATTATTGGTATCGTCATGGTTACGAATAAAACATAAATTGATTGATCATAGATTGAATTAACTGAATACTATTATTATTATAACAAATAATTTCGACTCGCAAGTAGATTTAAATTCAGAATTCAATGAAAAGTAATTTTATGTCTGACTGAATGTGAATAAATCACTGATTTTACTGTCCTTTCACAATTTAAACATTTGGTTCCACATTATGAACAGTTAAATAAAGTATTACAATATTGCCCTCACTGATCCGGTCATAAAGATTTCAAAATGGCCCATTACTTTTCGCCTCTCATTTACTGTCAAATATTACTAGCATAAAATAATGCATTAATAACACACAAATCTTGATAATGTGAAGTGTATTTTCATACATGTCGATCGAGTGACGTACGATACAAGAGCTTAGGCACGTTTCTGTTCATCCTAACCACGAAACATCGAACAGATGATGTCGAACATTCAGACTTTACACTTCGCTGTTAAACAGTCGAAAAAAATAAACAAAGCGAACGATTTAGTGTCAGTGAAGTGAGAATATCAGTAATTAGAATGAGTAAAGATATAAAAACGAAAAAGTACTTTAAAGTCCTCAAACTTTTTGTGAGGTTATCCAGCGGTAAGTTTTATTCATGAATTGTCATGCTTCGATTTTAATTGTTACTGTTGATATTTCTTTAGAATAAAATGAAATGAAGTGTTTGGTTTAGCTTAGTAATGTTTACGAGAGCAAATCGGATCAACAAAGTATGGATATGAAAACGGGATCGGAACAGACACGGTCTAAATTTAGATATAACTTCAGACTGCTGTAAAATTATGCGCGGGTGTGAATGTTTATCAGTATTGGACCAAAAAATCTTTACCTTCCAATCTACCTGACTTGTTTGTGGAGTACAGTATACGGGAGCTTTCAATTTGAACGCGAACGCTGATTGTGTGTATTTGTGAAGTGAAATAAAATTGAGCTCGCACTTTGAATTTGCTAAAAGGGAACATGATTTCTTGTAGATTTTGTGAATGTATTTTTATTGGAAATCAAGTGGAAATTTTGTTACGAGCTAAAACACAAGTATGTTAATTTCTTTTCTGTTTAAGAACATATTTAAAATACTTTTTAACAGTTTGTTGTTTATTTTAAGTTTGAAGTTAATTGTAAAACATATTTTTTCTACTCCCATGCATTAATTCACTTATTAAATATGCATAGTCCGTACTTGAAGGATATTCATTTCGATACAGATTTTTATTATGAAACATCCAAGTAAATTTCATGCAAATGAATAATTTTTTAAAGGAAAGCATGGAAGTAGAAAAAATAGTGTATGTAACTCATGTATAATGGCTATTAATACACTTGTATGAATTACGACACTCGCCATGTCTCGTATCGTAAGTTTATACTAATGTTTAATAGCTATCATTATAAACTCATTGCATAATATACTATTTTAACATGTGAGTAAAATCATTATTTAAAAAAGTATTTCTATAAAAATTTTTGGTCATAATTAAAGCATACAATTTTTAAACTAAAATTTATTTATAAATTTACACCCAATAAAAATTTTGATTATTCTAATTATTAATCTAACAACCACTATTTTTTTGTTCTTTAGCTTTATGTCTTTTATACAGGATGTTTTCATACTTCGAGCAAAAAATTAAAGGGTTTATACTAACATTTTTGTAAATCTCTAAGTTTAATGAGCATGATGTAATGTAATTTTGATAATTAATTTTGATTATGTTGCTTTCAATAAAGTACGCTACTCCAGTGGTCCTAAAAATGTTCACTTTGAGTAAACCAGCCTTAATTTTGCATTTTAAAAAAATCTATTTTTGTTCCATGATCTATATCCCATCAATTTTTTGCTCAAAATATGAAAACACACTGTATTTTATTATTGTTTGCCTTACATTATAAAATATTACATGAATTATTAATCATCAGTTGTGTGCATTTTTGTAAGTTCTTTATTTCATAAATCTATCAGCTTTGAACTAAATCAATTTTATTTAATATTTATGTTTAATGTACACAAGGATATCCGTGGTCAAGTATCCTGAAGATTATTTAACTCGTTGCTTTGTGATGAAAAACGAGATCTCAAACTAACCGCGTCGTTAATTTTCGGAAACTTTGACATAAACAGAAATGTGATACTTTTCCTGTTATTATCCTCAATGTATATTCAAAATATTTCTTTTATAATAGTGTAAAGTTTTCGAGGCAATTTGTTCTTAATTTATGACTGCTTGCATAGCAACGATAATCTACTCAAGTTTGTCGTATAAAAACAGATTTTCTTATAAGCAGATTAGCCATTTAGATAAAATACCTAAGGAGTCGTATATAGCATAGCGAGTAACAATTTCCACTTAATTAAAAATATCACTTATAATCTCACATGTGCATTAGTTCTTTCCAAAAAATTTTTTGACTCAAAAATTTTGAGTGCTTTCCACCAACGTTTTAATCAGCTCGAGTAGTACCCGAGAACCGATTATATTTTGTTGGAATACATGGAAAAAATATTTCCTGGACATGAATGAATGCATCGTAATTGCTCGGCCGCTTTTTTAATTCTTTTTAAAAGTGAAACTTGAAATATTCACTAAATTTGTATTTATTTTTAATAAATGAACCATCGACCTTACATAGTCTAAACGCACAGTATGCGAGCCAAGTGTAGGCATGGAGATGAAGCTAACATCATATAGAGAAAGGGTGGGCGGAGGGATTTGAGTTTCTCCCATCAATGGTTGCATGTTGCATAAGATATAAGTTTTAAGTGGCTTTAAAATAATACCTACTAAAATTGATGAAAATTTTATAAAAATACGTGCTTCTTCTTATATTGCTTAATATAATTTACAAATTGCTTCTATTATTTATATTACTTAAGATATATATAGAATTGTAAATGTCAATTTGATAGATAACGTATTCAACAGTCATTTGTTGAACGTTTATTGTATCATTTGCTAAGAACTGTTTAAATTAGGCAACATAAAATGATCTATGGGGGAACTTGTCCCTTCCGCGCCTGCACATTATGGCTTCAAAAAATTTCGAGTATACTTTGTCTAGATTATAAATGGTCGTAGAATCAAACAATTTTAATGCATTATAAATCATGAGTGAAATTGTCGAAACATAATTTCAAAGTTTTTACTCTAGACATGACAGATGTGCACAGAATTCCAACAAATAAAAATATTTTTTTCATTCTTTCGTCAATAAAAATATACTGTATAAATATTTTACTTAATATCTCAAATGAAACCAATACTCTACCATAAACATGTTCGCGGAATCTTCAAAATTCTAAGAACCAATCATTTCATTCAGCAAAAAATTTCACTTTCTCCTAATAATAGCCCGTGCGTACTGTACTCCACCACCTCCACTTGCTTCAGTCAAGCTTCAGTGACTAACACTAACAACTGTTAACAGGCTGATCAGTGATCACTAACCTCTAACAACAGTGAGCGCGGGTGAGAGTCGTGGCAGTTGGCAGCCGGCGGGCGTGCCGGACGAAGCCGGGATGCCGGTCGGTGCATGATGTACCCCTTGGTGCAGAGGTCACGACCCGCACCGCCGCCAACAACCCTACAACAAGGCACAGCTAACCAGCACCACGCGCAGCCCTTGCCACTGCAAGTGCAGCAGCTCCAGCAGCAGCAGAGGGAGCTCATTCAGCAGCAACGGGAGATCCAGAGACAGCACCACTTGAAGACTAAAGGACAAGAACCGGACCAGCAAGAGGACGTTGAACAACAGAACGGATCGGCGGGAAAGCACAGACGCCAGAGGCCACTGTATAGAAGGTTTTTTAATTACGTCAGACAGGCTTGGACTGGAGTCAAGTTTGCATTAGGTATTCATTTGTTCTATTGCATGAGGTTTGGGTGCATGCTTTTGTTGCATTATCGCTTTTTGTGCTTTGTTTTGATGTGCTTCATTTATTTTAGCTTCAGACACTAACTATTTAATTCCAACTGGACTGAAAACTGAAACACTTAAATAATATTTAAGGACGTAACTAAGGGTTGGCCTGGGTCAATATTTTTATATTTGTTTACGGAAGAGATACATTTAAATATTTAATAATTAAGGATGTAATTATTCGGGAATGCAGTCAAAAGATATTTATTACTAAAAAACCGACGTTTCGACACACACTTGCCTTGTGTCTTCATCAGGGTAACTACAAAGACAATAGAGATAACAATTATTGTTACAGATAATAGGTAAATTTACTCACATTAGTAGTTAGTTTAAATAAATAATTTTACATAATTATGTTATACTACAATTTTTTAAATCTACAGATAACTTTTCAGATTGATCATAGATTAATATATTTTCACGTGTCATGGAAATAACGATCAAAACCAAATCAACGGTGGAGATAAACTAGATGGGAGCAGTTTTTTCCAACCCATCCCATCTAGTTATCTCCACCGTTTATCTTTTGACTGCATTCCCGAATAAATACATCCTTCATTACACTACACTACCCAGTCGATTATTCCATTTCTTATATTTAATAATAAATAATGTCTTACATACTAGAGAATAGATATAAATTTATACTTAATTTTGAGGTAAAAGAAATGTGTATGAATACGAATAGCGGATAGATATATATTTATTGCGGGATAAATATTGTAAATGTAAATATAATGTATTAACTTGTCAGTCTAAGTGCTCGTGCAATCTTTATCTATGCATACATATTTGATCATATTCTTAACTGGGTACTGATTTTGTACGAAATTAATTTCAGAAGGAACTAGGTCAAATTCCTTCAGCAGTGAAAAAAAATTTCGCCCCTCTTCGCTCGGCATATTCCTGTATTTTTCAAAAGAAAAATTTTACTATAAAACGTGTTGCCCACTTTTATTTTTTATTGGCCCACCCGTAGCTCACATAAAAAGAATCCTGCAATAGCATCAAAATTTTGAGCGAAAACTGAAATTTTACACAAAGAATAATTGATAATGTGATAATACCTAGGTAATCTTTCAGAACTATTACATATTTACCTGTTTTCGGTATTTATATCAGATCCGTAATTAGGGGCAGCAGAGCTAGCTCATTGCCCACTCTGGAAGAAAAAATTGTCTAACTCTAATAAAATCGGAGTGTTCTTTTCTTATTTTTTAACTACACGCAACACAACAATTAATTTGAAAATTATATCAAATAATTTTTATCAGAATCAGAAGTGCAACAAGGAAAAATTTGATACTTCTTGAACTCGGCTGTAAATATAAATACGTATATGCGACCAGGGAAAAATTTGGGTTGCCGCTATAAATTTTGAATTTCAATAAAATAATCTGGTAGACCAAATACTAATGTAAAAACTTTTTTTTACTATCGTTCGTCTATAACAGTGATTCCCAAAGTGGTCCAGGTGGACCCCCAGGGGTCCACGGGAGACTCGACGAGGGTCTACGTTGGCGTGAAAAAAAATGGGGGTTGTAAGTTGTAAGTGGGGGTCCATGAAAATTTATCTGGTTTCAATAGTAAAGAACAAAAATGTAGGCAGACCTACTCAAAAAAATTAAGGGAGCAAAAAAATTCCACATTTTTCGGTGGTTTTTGACAGGCTGTATTTCGGTGAAAATGGTCGTATTGAGACTTTTAAAAACGCATTTTGAAGCTTCAAGATTCTAATTTTCAGATTTTTTGACTAAAATTTTTTAGGAGCTACGGTTCTCATGCAATCTTTACAGATGGTGCGACAAAGTAATATTGCAAATTTTTTGCTTCTTTTTTGTGGTCCACGGGTTTGAAATTTTTTTTCAGTTAGGCCGGCATACGGATCAGATAGCCTGTTTATTTAGCATTAATTTCCTTTTTTTTAAACCTCCCTTAATTTTTTTGAGTAGTGTATTTTAAGAAGGTCAGCAAAAAAAATTGTTACTTGTAAAAACTTGTATATTCGATACACTATTTTTCTTTTTCTTTTTATCACTCCGAATTTAGTGTTGGAACTCAGCCGCGACTCAAATTTCCATCAGATCTAATCTTCACATATTTGACGAGTTTTGGGAATATGGTAGAAATGTAGCAGCAGGGGTTCCACCGAAACCAGTAAAATTTTGAAAGTGGTCTACGAGAAAAAAATAGGAACCTCTGGTCTATAAAGTATATAAAGTCACAATATTAATTTCTTCTAGTTATTGTATGCTAATCCCTCTTTTAAAAAATCTAAATGTCTCCCTTGTTTCAATTTGTCAAAAAATTTTAATAAAATGTTTGATTTCAATATTAAATTTTAACCACTTTGGCCAACATGACATTAACAGACCTAACGATATTTGATTTTAATTAATCGATACTCAAAATTAAAGATACCAACGTCACAAGTAAATAATCATTTTAAACCATAATCAATAAAAAAAATTGTTTCTATGAGTAATATTTTTTATTTGCTTAATTCTCGACTTTGCCGACTAGTACCGGTAAAACTAACTAAATGTAAATTTCTAAATATACCTGATGCATGCATATCCGTTTATTATTTTAACGTAAGATACGAGCAGTTCATACTAAAAATATTTATGTTTAACGACTTTTTCATAAAAATTGAAATATGATTATTTTAATATTATCTCAGCGTTACGCAAATTAATTAATAACAAGCAGTTGCCATTCCGTAATGAATAATTCACTCTATTATGATTTGTGGGTTAGTTGAGCCCAGAGTTTGAAAGTAACATGATCGTTTATTGTTCTGTTCCGATCTCTTAATTTTCTATAGGAATAAGTGAAAATTGAATTGTGTATGCGTGTGAAGTATGGAGTTTTTTGCTGAAATATTTGTGTATGTGTTGTTATGTTTGCCTCTTTTTCCTGCTATTTATTATTATATTTTTAATGCAGGTAAGATTTTTTTAAATTTAAAATTGAGGTTATATGTTGTCATTTGATATTTCTTTAAAATCAGAGACTCGAACCGAACCGAAACAGGAACGAAAACCGAAATGAACCGCAGGTATTTTAGCGAACCAAACCGAACCGCAAAAAAAATTATTTGGCAAACCCATAACCTAAGCTGAACCAATTGTTATGAACGGTTTAAAACATTTATTTGAAATTTAACGTTTTTTTCAGCAAATGCTACTAAATTTTTATGAATATTGTTCTGTTTTCTATAGTTTGGTCAAGTTTTTATATTTTTAGAATTTTTTTATATTTTGTCCAAAACTGGAACGAACTTTTTAAATTAATTGCTTGATATAAATCATTGAACCAAAACCGAAACTTGATCCAGTTTTTATAGAACCGGTAACCGGTTCACTTCAAGCAGAAATACGAAACCCGGAACAAAACCGAACCCTATAAAGCACAGTGAACCGCAAACCAGACCTGAACCGGTATTTTGTGCGGTTCGAGTCCCTAATTAAAATGATATGAAACATTAAGATTATTCGATGTTAGATCCATACCTAGGACATTTATTAGTACAATTTATTATAATATAGGTATATAAAATTATAATATCTAGTTGGCTGGCCTAATCAGGAATGCTGATATATGAATATTTTATTTTTGACTTTCTATCTCTGTTCTGTATCTCAAATGTTTAGTGGTATTCAGTATTCAGTGGCGTACGCAGGGGGGTGTTATGTGGTGTCAGACCCTCCCCTCCGCATTTGGTTTGAGATAATTTTAATATTATGTAGGTACATTGCAAATTGCAACATTTATTTTGTAGTTCGTTTTTGTTCATCTCATGAATTAGCCAATTAAAATTAAATTAAAAAGTAGGGTATAGGTACCTACCTTTGTTTACGGTTTGTATTTGTTGTATTTTGTTGTGTGTAATGATTTCATTCAAATTCATACGACACAACGTAATCAGCTTCTCGAATCGATTAAAGCCCTGTTCGCACCGGGACCTTTGGACATTCTACGGAGATTCAGAATCCTGGAAAAGAAGTTTTTTCTTTCTAGTGAGAATTATCAGTTAAATTGCGCTGTCGCGAAGTTGAATCTTCAATGAGTCTTGGAAAAGAAGAATTTATAAATTTATTGATTGCTTCAAAACCACGTAATTATCACTAGAAAGAAACTTCTTCTTTTCCAGGATTCCGAATCTCCGTAGAATCTCCAAAGATCCCCGTGCGAACAGGGCTTAATACGTTGTTGGAATTTTTTTAAATCTGAAAGAATTAATGCTTAAATTTTTTATTTTATTATTATGACTTGCAAACAAAAACAAGGTAAATTTTGAGATCTCTCTGAAACACCCCTCAGAATCCTGCGTACGCCACTGGTGGTGTTTAGCTTTAGTGACGGCGCTTACATTTATACTTTTTCTTTCATGCCATCTTGCCATCGACTTATATTGGATAAAAAATTTAACTTTGCATCTTTAAAACAACTAAAGAAGGTTAGATATGATTAGATTAGATTTTATTTATTTATGTTTCTCTGAAGCTGGTATTAAATCAATTTAAAATAGTCTTAAGTGCAGTTAACGGTACCTAATAAATTATGAAAGAACTGTATGATGCCGCATATGTACTTTTTAATTGAATGTTTAGCCAATATGTGGGGGACTAAGTAGACGTTACAGAAAAATATCTCATCATTGGAAATATTTACCATAATTCGAGTTTCTATAACAAATAAGTATTTTTCTACTCCCATGCTTTAATTTACTTATTAATATGCATTGTCTGTACTAGAATTACATTCATTTCGATACAGATATAGGCGGGAGTAGAAAAAGAGGGGTATGTTTTGCAACTCGTGTATAATGGCTATTAATACACTCGTATGAATTAACGACATGCATTTTGCATTATATAGGTACTATTTATTCTTCTTCACATTTACAAACTTTAATAAATATATACAGTTTGTTTATAATGAAAGTACCTACTTCAAGTAGGTACTTTTTAAATATGGTACTTGGACTTGGTACTTGCACTTTTTCAACAATTTACTTAATACTTGTTTAAATATATTCGTACGTCAAGTTCTTTATGAGTACCTACTTGAAGTATTTAAAGTACTTGAATTAAAGTACTTGAACAATTTACTTGGTACTTGCTTAAATATATTTAGTAATTTAAGTACTTTTTTAGTACTTGAAGTACTATTCGTTGGTAGCTTGTGCCTTCGTAATTCGTATGTTTACTTCTTTTTGATATAAACAATAAATAATTTAAAATTAGGAAGTTAATTTCTGTATCCTGACTATTACGTTGTTACAACATGTAGGTAAGGTTTCCCCACCCAAATTGGGTAAAAGGCCTGATAGATAGGTATATATGTATATGTATGTTGCAGTATATAATATTTGGAAGTAATGTACTTATACTTGATACTTCATGATATTAATTGTTTACTTGCAGCTTTGCAAGTACTGTGTAAAGTACTTTTACTTGGTACTTAATACTTCAATATATTAATTTTTACTTGCAGCTTTTCAAGTACTTATTGTACTTGATTTTCTAAGTACATTTTTAAAATACTTGATACTTGGTCATAGAAACTATGAAGAAAAGTACTTTTACTTCAATTACTTTCCTTGGCCATAAGGTACTTGATACTTGTACTTCAAGTACTTTTTTGTGGTACTTTGCCCAGCTCTGATGAAAACTATTAGTTCATTATAATTCAAAAAACAAAAATAAGTATTCGTTTTCGTATTAAATTTCCCAATTAAATATTCAGTTAGCTTCACCAGCATATAATTTAATAATTAAGCAAACTCGCCAGAAAACTAATCACCAATTTGCGAGTCCCAATCCCTTGATAAATAAATACCTCGATTAGGTTCTCAACCCTCACCTGATTTCATTAAACCCGGCTTCTATTAACGTCAAAATCGTCGACTTTCCCGGTTAATAAATGCACAGCCGTCTAAGACCGATCGCTTTTCCTACTTCGGTGACGTACGCTTAGTGTTAAAATCCAAGTCGTCTGGGCTGGTTGGCAGCAATTGTTTTTCTCTCGTGTTTTTACCACCATGGTGAAATTTCGCTTTTCAGCAGGTTCGTTCTTCAACTGTTACTTTTATTTTGTTTTGTGCTGCTCACGTGATTGATCGGTGTTTTTATTTAAAAGTTGTGACGTCATATGGTAAAGTTTATCAGTTATCAGCGAATAAAAATTGTTATTTTATTCCGTGGTGGTATCCTAGACAAGTCTGCGATTTAACTACGATTTTTGTATTTGTTCTGTTTCTTATGCTTGATAGGTTTGTTTTATATTTGATGTGATTCGCCTTACATAAGTTAAATTGGAATTTTTTTCATTTAATTAGTTTATCATATTTCTTTTTAGTCTTTAAAATTAATCTGCTAAAAACTATGCGCTATTTTGTTTCATTAATTCTAAATTTTAAAAAAATGTTTTTGCTATTAAGGCACTACGCTTGCCACGGTAGTAGCATCAGAATTTCATCAATTCTGGCTTTATTTTTCAAAATAAAAATCTGAAATTTAACATGAATAACGACGAAACATTATTTACTCGAAAAAATCATAGAATACATTAGAGAAAATAAGAGTTAATTTTTGCATTTTAATATTCAAGATTCTTACTTTATTAATGCATATACAATTGAATTTTGTTTGATATAACCGTTTCCTTACGATGTTCTGAAGAGTGCCACAAGAAGATTTTTTAAATAAACTTCAAACAATAAGTTAAGAAATATTTTAAAATTGACGAAATTGATTGATTTCACAGGTTTTCACTAATTAATTACCAGCAGACTATTAGGTATTTCAAGAAAATCGTCATGTGGCACCCTAGGGACAGTCTTTATAAACTTACATTTCAAATATGAGTTCATAGATTTCAAAAACAAAGTCACAATATTGAATATTGTAGCACCCTATTTTGCTCTGAATTTCATAGCAAACATTAAATCATTAGCTGCGTTCAATGAACTTAGCAAATCCCAAATCTATCGAATTTTTTTTTACGTTGATTGGTGTACAAGTGAAAATTTGACAGTTTTACTAGCAAATTATGTCAACAGTGCTAGCAAAAAACACTGCTGCAAATTTACACTGTTGCACCAATCAGCATAAAGAATCTTCGATAGATTTGCCAGCTTCATTGAACGCAGGTATTTTAATATAAAAAGGGAAATGTATACCTATGTGCTTTTATTTTAATTTTGTTTATTAGTCTAAAAATGTATAGGTATTAAAAATCCAGCGCCAAAAAATGTGTCAAAAATAATAGAATCAAAATTAATTATATTTACCTAACATAATAATAAAACATAATAATGAAACATAATGTTAAAAAGATTTTTACATTTTTCACAAATTATGATTAATATTTAAATTTATTTTATATTATTTATGCTGTGCATAAATTTTTTTGCAGATTTTATAAAAGTTACATAAAATTCTATGTGGATTTTGTTTATAAATTTTAATAATACTAATTATTATAATGTGTTTGACATGTAGTAAAACAACTACAAAAAAATCTGATGTGGCTAGGACAAGACCTCCCGCCATACTTTACCTACGTACTCTTTTTACTATACTATACGAGTATTATAGGTACTAACAAATATATTTTAGTAATTTCATGAAAACTGCAGTAGAAATGACATAAACTATGTGTCACTATTGTCTCTGTCACTGTTATAATCAATTAATTTTACGTAGTAGGTACCTAATAAATGTTAAACGATCATGGACTACAAGATACTGAATATTGAAGTTTCATACTCTAAGTCTAAATTATGTACAATAATTTAATTTCTAATAGTACCATGTACAGAAAAGTTTTTAAAATACTAATTATTGTCGATGAAATAATATCATCATTCATTTAAAATAGAAAATATTGTGATAAATTAATTGTTTTATCGAAATATTTTAAGCAAAGTACTACTTCCGGTTTGTGGATTGACCTACAAAAATTTAATGAGCTCTTAAGTTCCGTATTAAAACCTTAAATATAAAATTTGGTTGATAAATGTTTGATATTTTTTGAGTTATCGTCAACGAAAAAAATGTAACATACGGACACATTTATAGTTATCTTATTTTACATTATCTGTACTGTAGCACTGTAGGTAGGAGTATTTCTTCAGTATCTCTTGAAATATTTAACTCTGTGGAATCTCCATCTCCTCTGAAATCACAGCATCACAATATTCGTTGTTTCAGCCTCTGAAATATTGATTTCATTTACATGTAAAGTGTTCTCGTATCGCGAACATTGCACTAACGTTGAGCGACGAACGGAACGAAACTGCGCGACGTTTAGGCAGCGTTGTTAAATATTTTTCAAGGAGCTCATTCAAAACTCCGAACTAATTAACTCGGAAAAGCTGCGACGAAAAATCTAGACAGTAGTGAAATACGTAAATGAGATCGGAGAATATCAGGTGCTTGAAAGATGCAGAAAGAAAATAGGTTGGTTCTGAAATGGAATTGATTAGGATGGGATAATTATTCTTTTGAGATTAGCATTTGTAAAATGCATTTAATATTTACACAAAATTATACATAATTTTGCTTTTCATGAATTTGAAAAACAATATAACTTTATTGTTTATTATACAGGCTGTTCCTTAACTTGAGGATACAAATAAAATAATATATACTACATTTGAGATATGTATTGATCATGATATCACGAACCAAAAATATTTTTTTGAAATTCGCAGAAAACATTTCAATCTAAATGACGTACACAGTTTTTAAGCCACTATTTAAATTACTAATTTTAAATTATTAAATTAAATGAACCCAAAAGTAATAACAGCAATCACTTAAGTACCTACAATATTGTATAAACAAACAAATTAATAAAATTGCGGTGATGTGGTAATTTAAGTATATGAAACCAACGGCACTAAAAATGTATACGCAGGACCGTGCCAATCCAGGGGTGCAAAATCTACGGGGCGGAAAATTATAACTGAGAATATGGAATTATTAAAGGCATTACTTAGATAAATATGTCATTCTCAAGATTTTAAAAACTTTTACACTTTACTTACTTATTTCATGTAGGTGTTATAATATTTTGTATCTTGTATCTAGGTAAAAAGTTTTTATTCCGGCGGCGTAGGTACTGTAAAATATATAATATGAATTATGTACTTCGAGCCAAAAGCAATTTAAATTTTTTTTCTTATTTAAGACACCTTATAGAGTATTTTAAGAGGTGAAAGCATTAACGGAAATGTCCGCGTCAGCCACCATTTTGAAGAAATGGTCCCCGTTTTTAGTTTTTGCGTTTGTCTTGCAAATGGGTTATATACTTATATAATATATACATAAGGAAGAAATTGTTAAACTGAAATGTGGAGCACAAAATTATCTACAAGATAGTGTTATGTAGATTTTTTGTAAATGAAACTGTTTTCTAGAAAATCGAGAAAATGTATTTTGCACATTTTCATTTTAGTCGTTTGTTTGTCACTTCACAGGAAAATGGCTGTAAGTAATATTTCATCGCATAAAGATATCGACTTCCGCTTTTAAACATTCGATTTCTGGAACATTTTTCTATAAAAAACTTAATTTTCAAAATTTTGGGGAATGTGGTTTAGCCACACTTAAATTTATTCATCTGTCATTTCTAAATGGGTGAGAAAACCGACTTCCGGTTTTCAGCATTCGATTTGTTTTTTTTAGAAAAAAATTCTGAATATAATATAATTTTTCTAAAAGGTTATATTCGATCCTCAAGGTCCGAAATTTTTTGACGAGAAGAAGCGCTTTGGCGCTCGAAATACAGGAGAGCAGGTATTATCTAGGGGAATTTAGTCCGAGAAGAAATTTTCTATAATGTTATTGTGTATATGGATCCTGATACCATTATTTACATCTGCATATCATTCTTCAAGACCGATTACCTAAATGCTGGATTTCACTGTACGGCATGTTACACATGAATAAACAAAGGATAAAATTATGAATTTAAATAAATGAATACAACATACAACTCTTTATGAACTATTTAATTCAGAAAATTAAATTACAAATGGTTCAATACAAGCCGTCAAAATAGCGGAAAACGATATTCAGTTTTTCTATTAAAACTGGTTTCAATATTATGATTTTTTTAACAAATAAGATATTTTTAAATAGGTAGCTAAAGGTTGTCCTCAAGTGCTTCTAATGCCACTTATTTAAAATTATTGTTTTAAATATGTGATAAAATACGTATAAAAAACTCACAAAATAGCTAAAATTGACCAAGTTTTGCCATGAATATAAAAAATAGAGTACAAAAATGAAAAATGTGGCATTAGACGCATTTGGAGACAACCTTTATCTATTCAAAAATGTATTTGTTTTTCTAAAAATGTGAATTTTACTTCACTTTGAAGGGAAAAACTAGACATACTCCTTACCATTTTCACGCCGCTAGTGATAGTGACCCCTCTGACGATTATTCCTCATTTTGTTATAGATTCAGAGCTCGAGGACCTCGAGACTCCGCCGCGCTACCGGCCAGACAGCTTGGAAGCGCTGTGCAAAGCCACGCGGTTCACCGAGGCAGAAATCAAGCGCATCTACCGAGGCTTCAAAGCCGAGTGTCCTACAGGAGTTGTGCGCGAGGAAACTTTCAAAATGATCTACGCCCAGTTCTTCCCGCAAGGTGGTAAGTCACCCAAAAACTTGCAACTATTATTTTATTACACAAGAGAGAGCACTTGGATAGAACGATAGGAGAATGGTTTCATTTCAGGAATAACTAAGTATACCTACTCTGTGTTGTTTATCTAGATAAATCATATAGATAATATAGTTTTATTTTATCTTATTTATCAATTATCTTATCTAGATAAAAATACAAATTATCTTTATCTATTTTTAAATATCATCTAGATGCCAATTTTAGAAAAATTATAACTGTAATTTCTTTTATTTGTGTTTGTCAAAAAATTGTCTTTACATTGTTATTAATATTGGGACATATTTTTCTAAAAAATCTGATGTGCCCAGCACATAACCTCCCGCCTTGACACTGTAATACGTGAATTTGGTTTTAGTTAGGCTACTTTTTGCAAAAAGAATTATAGTTCTTCAAGCAAAATACCGATTCCGACTAGCATTGAAATCAAATTAGGTCTTTGTAAATAACATTTTATTATTACCTTATAACATTATGTCCAGTTAATTATGAATCGATGATTTCCTATATTTTTTGCAAAAAATGTTAGAATGCTTCAAGAAAATACTATTTCCGGTTGGCGGGAGGTAAAAACATTGTTTGATACTCGATTGCGAAATACTTTTGCATACTCGAATAATTTTTTTTTCTCGCTTTGCTCGCAATAAAAACTTTCATCCTCGAATGCAAAAGTATCATTTTGCAATCTAGAATCAAAAACACGAAAATAAGTATAGGTAACCTGTTTTGCATTTTGCAATCTAGAATCAAAAATAAGTATTTTGTCATATCTGCACGAAAATAAGTATAACCTGATTTGCTCGCGCAAAGTTGCTCATTTTTTACTATGCAGATATCTTGCGCAAAAGCTCACTTCGCGAATGAAAATAGATTTTCAAAAAATCTGGTGTTTCGCAGAAAAAATTTAATTTTAATGTAAGTGTGTCATATTTTAAAAAGTTTGGAAAACACTGTATTATTGAAAAGAGGAAGTAATTTCTCCAGTATTGATATTATCGCAGAAATTAAGAGCTTAATTAATATGGTATTACAAGTTATAATTAATAAAACCGTAAAAGTATTTTAACATCATCTCATATAAAATATGGAAGGGAAATTATAATTACTTTAAAGAAGAACCTAAACACATTTTACTACTTAAAATTTTATCATTTCCTCCATGTTTTAATTAAAAAGCTCTCTCCAGAGAATGAAGTACACACTCATTCTCTCTCACAAACACAAAGTTCTATGACTCATAGAAGTGAAGTGTAGTTAAAAATACGCCGGAAACTACCAGTATTGATGTAGTCTGAAGTCTGCTGCTCTATTCTCGTTCTAAACAAATGCAGCCACAGTCTCTATACACAGTAAACAAATATAATTCCCAGATTCCACCAGACTTATTTACAAAACAAAATCAACGCATTTGAGATAATCATCTGTTATTTTATCATTTCAACCAATGCGTAGTCCAAAAAAACTTCAATATATTCTCACAAAAAGGGGTTAAGAGTGTTAAAGCACAGATTTCACGGATTCAGTCGGTAAGTATAATTTGTCGTTAAATCTTCAAAAATAACTTACAATTTTATAACGCTCCGATGTGTTTCAAATTGACCACTTGTTCGGCTGAAATATGAGTTATGGTTTCAAATTATTCGATACCACTTTGGTAACAATATACTCTATTTAAAAACTAATCGGACAAATCTGAAGTTGGAATGGTAAAAGATATTATGAGAGACTTGAGATTTTGGTTCATCAGAGACTTTTGCTTCAAAGACGAACAAACTCTTTAAAATTTTAAATCAAAAGAGTTTATTTAAGAGGAATCTCCTCATACCACTTTTACTGTTACTTTGGAAATAAATCTACTTCTATTTTAGTTCTGCTTTATAAGTAATCTGTGAGTACTTTTTTTGTAGCAGGAATAAACAAAACTACTCGTATAGAAATAAAGCTAAAATCTATACTGATTAAAGAAAAATATAATTTGTTATTATGTCAAATTCTCAAATCCTCTTCGGATTTTATAATAACTGATTGTATTTAAACATAATCAATGTATTTGTATTTAAATTAACGATTTGCCCCCATATTTACCAATCCCTATTTACCACCGTCCCTTTTTTACCATCGTAATTCTTTTACCAATCCATTTTTTACCAACATTATACTTTTACCAATCCATTTTTACTACCGTCTCTTTTTTAACAAAGCTAACAAAACCGTACTAAAGCCCCACAAACTCGGTTTTGGTATTTACTAAGCTAACAAAACCGTACAAACTAGGTTGTTGTTTTTACTACACTAACAAAGCTAACAAAACCGTACTAGAGCCCCACAAACTCGGTTTTGGTATTTACTACACTAACAAAGCTAACAAAACCGTACTAAAGCCCCACAAACTCGGTTTTGGTATTTGCTACACTAACAAAGCTAACAAAAACGTACTAGAGCCCCACAAACTCGGTTTTAGTATATACTACACTAACAAAACGGTACTATAGCCCCACAAACTATTAATGGTAAAACGGAATAGCGGTAAAAAAGTATGGTGGTAAAAGTTGTAATGGTAAAAACGGAGTGGTAAAAATGTATTAGTGGTAAAACGAAATAGCGGTAAAAAGTATAGTGGTACAAATGCAGAAGTAAAAGTTGGAGTGGTAAAAATTGAGTGGTAAAAAATGGGTTAACGGTAAAACAGGATAACGGAAAAAAAATAATGGTGGTAAAAATGCTGTGGTAAAAGTTGGAGTGGTAAAAAGAGAATGGTAACTATATGTAGCACAACGAAATTAACATTACAATATCCGAATAAAATATCTGCTTCTGCATAAGAACCAAATTTTGAGTAACAAATTTTGCCTGTCATAAAAACCGGTACTTTCTTGTTTTACTGAAGTAATCTTTCGGTGTTTTCTAATAAAGAAACCTACTGAATTTATGTGCAACAAATATAAGCAATCGTAATTATATTCGAAGCATGATTTTTTTTATGGTTGAGCAATAGAGGTACGTGACGGCTGTTTATTGTTTCATATTCACGGCAAACTAGATAGATATTTTCGTTTTTAGCACCTGGGAAATTAAGCTGACTTTTTAAACAAATTCCTGAAGAATAAACAGCCAAAATCCAAAACCCTGTTTGTTTTTACGTTGTATATAGAACAACTTTCAGTAAACAACTTAATCACTGTCCAAATTCATAAATAAATTTTTAGTTATTTTTATACATTTTGCAGAAAACGATCAGTAAATATCTTCATTATATTAAACAGTTTATTACATAAAATTTCTTCAAACGAATATCGGAAACATTTGAACATCGGAGCTTGCTGACGTCAGGCAATAAAATAAAAAATCGTTAGCAGAAAATTATTTTATAAGAACGTTTAAAAGGTTTTTTCTAAACTAAAAAGTTCTATATATCTGCTTTCTATTAAATACAATCAGCGTAAAAACTTTTCCAAGAGCTTACGTATTGTAAATAAAAGTAATTTGTCATTCAAAAAAATATGCTATCAAGTTTATGCAAATGTACGGTATTAAAAAATTTCAATTTTTTTCTAACAGTGCACTGCATGTAATAACTTCTTATAAGGTTATAACATAACTTAACGTATAAATTCTCGACCGAAAAGTATACGATATGATTGTCATTAAAATTGCAGAAAACAACTAGTAATTTATGGTGGGATTCTGGTGCAAATCTATAAGTTTTACAAATATGTAAATCTTAAAATATTGAACAAAATCACATCAATGTTTGTTAACAAATATAAAATTGTTCATATGCTTATATATTTCATTGCGATTTTGTTTAATATTAACAGTTTTATAGATCTGTAGCAACTACAGATTTTCTACTCGGGCAAAAAATTGACCACTGGCCACCTGTTCAACTTAAATGTAGTCCTGGTTGCATGACGATTTCTACGATTTTTATTTGGTTACTTATAGTCCACTTAGCATATTGTAAAGCTAGATTCAGACCTACTCAATTATAAGTGTAAATGGTTAATTTAACCAACCAGTGTATACTATAACTTGTAGGTACTATAAGCGTCTCATCTCTCTGTTTCCCGAATTCCTAACATTGTCGGTTTTACTTTTTTTTCTAATACAGCTTTTTCCCCACTTCCACGACTGTTCGAACCAGCCAGAACCTCGTACTTTGCCGCATTGTAGCAATATGGAGGTAAAATAGCGGTTAGGATGAAAAAGAGGAAGGAAGTTTACTAAAGAGAAAGGGAAAAAAAGGATAACCAGTCGTGGTCGATTTAGGAAGGGATGTTTTGGGAGCGTTACGTCATGATACTTTACACACTCTTTGAAATATATTTAACTTTAATAAAATCACAAAATAACTGATTAAAAACACAATTTATAAACTAATGACTTATAGTTTCAACTAAACTTATAATACTAATTTATACTAAAATATATTGCCATTTACGCTCAAAAGCGTAAATGGCGTAGAACGAGCTACATCTCGGGTCTTATCTCTACCCCGGCAAACGAAGAACTGCACGCAGACGCCCAAAAATCACGGAAACGTCTGGCTTAGGGGTACGGAGGGATGTAGATGACCTTTGAACTATTGTTTCTAAAAATAACTTAAGATAACAATAATTCAAATCATAACATATGGTACGGCCATCTTGTTACAGCATCCTAGCTTCCTAGCTATGTCATGTCATTTTAAAATACTGCAAAACTTTAAACTTTCATAGTTAGTTTATTATTGACTTCAAGAAAATGTTTTTATAAAAATTTAATAGACAAAGAGTCTGCACATATGCCTTTTTCTTAACATTTAAAAATATATTTCTATCATAAGATATAACCGTGTAAAGTTCGCATAAATTGGGAATTTTTGGGAGTTTTTTTATTAAAATTGATCCTTTAAGTACGAATGAGTATACAGGGTGTTTTAGACCACCCGTACCACCCAAATATCTCGCGTAAAACGGAACGAATCAAAAAAAGAAAAAATACGTCCAAAAAGATTTCAAAAATTCTATTAATTGACACCAAATGCAAATTTTTCCCCCACCCCCTGGGGGGTGGAGGGGGGGGGTAGCTTTGTAAATTTAAATGGGGACCCCCATTTTTTATTGCAGATTCGGATTCCTAGATTTAAATAAAGAAGGTTTTGTCCGAAAAATTTTTAAGATTTTTCGAAAACAACGTAATTTATCGTCTACGCAAGGGTGGGATAGGACTGACATTACGGTAAGTACCTTACACAGTTATAATTTTTTAAATGATTTTTATTTCTTGTTTCAGTTACTGCGCTTTTTTCTTTTTGTCAAATTTGAATGAATCAATTTCTGTTTAAAACCAAAATTTAATTTGCCTTTTAACTTCATTTGAGGGTGGTGAAGAATCAAATCAAAATCAAGAATCAAAAAAATTTTTTCGGACAAAACCTTCTTTATTTAAATCTAGGAATCCGAATCTGCAATAAAAAATGGGGGTCCCCATTTAAATTTACAAAGCTACCCCCCCACTCCACCCCCCAGGGGGTGGGGGAAAAATTTGCATTTGGTGTCAATTAATAGAATTTTTGAAATCTTTTTGGACGTATTTTTTCTTTTTTTGATTCGTTCCGTTTTACGCGAGATATTTGGGTGGTACGGGTGGTCTAAAACACCCTGTATAATCCGTGATGAAATCAAATTTTACCATTCTTGTACTGACCAAACACTCGCTTCGTTAGTACCTACATTTCATGCTAGATTTTAAAAGGTAGACGGGCCCCTTACTTAAAGAGCAAAGACCAAGTCGAGAGAAATTCAGTAATACTTTTAATAAATCAAACATTTTATCGACTCTTTATAACATCAAATAAAATTCAGAAAATATGCTGCACCTGTAAAAATGTAATATCACCAAAATACGGATATATCTTTCGCTATCATCGAATATACGAACCCCTTTAGAAAGTACTTTAAATCCGTGTTGGATTTATATAGAAATAGCTTAGAAATATTCCGAAGTCTGAAAGTACGCTTACCTAAGCAATAAAATCCTGCGGATAGAAATTCGTTCGTGTGGATACAAACTTACAAAATGTAAGAATGTAACAATAGGAAAAGTTAGCTACGCAACGTTGGCAATGTTGAGAAAGGTTGTGGTAGCGAACCCATTAAAGGGTTGCAGTCGCCTGAAGTTTTATTGACTTTGCTGTTGTGATTTTTTTGGAACTATAGGACTACAACAATAATAATACAAAAAGTACGTTGACCGTAAAATACGAGTAAATACTTAGTTTTGAAAATAGACTGCTGTAAAATCAAATACTTTAAGTTTTATTTCGATAAATAAAATACTCTTTTATTTTACGATTCTTAAATAAATAAAACGCAAGTATTTCTTTCTACTGATGTATTTTGTTCGATGAAAGTAAATATTTATTTACATTTAAATACATCGTAAAGAAGACACTATATGGTAAATTTATTTATTTTAAAATATTTTTGTATTCAATATAATAATGCATTCAAGCTTTAAAAAACAAAAATTAATTTTGAATTATTTTTAATGTAAGTAATTCATTCCAAAACATCTATAATTTGTTATAAAGTTTTTTTTAGTATCTTACTAACGAACATTTAGTAATACTAATAATTTAGTGATTTTTCGAAATGATACTTTTCTTGAAGCACTATAACATTTTTTACAATAATCGTTGTGCGATTGTTACAATTTGACACACGGCACATGAAAGAAGAAGTTACATTGTACATTTCTACCTATAAGGTACCGTTCATCAACCGAATTTGGGATCGCTGCGCTTTAAATGGTAAAAATACGTGGTAGGATAGATTACCATGGTTACCATTGTTGAGGAAATGTCGTCTACATTTCATCAAATTTTAAAGTTTTTATAAAACTTTCTCAGAATTACCTACTCAATGATAATAACATCTACGGCAAATATTTCAGTGCAACATTGTACAAAAAATTTCCTATCAGTTGTTTAGAATTTCACCGCCGTAAAGCGCCACTATCTTCTTAAAGTTATGTTATGTTATATTTTATACTCATATTAAATATATTTAACTGGAAATAGGCAATAAGTTATTTATAAAAATTAAATTTATATTTTAGATAAGAAAACGGCGTTGGCCACATCAGATTTTTTGTTAAGAATATTTCGTCTCTTTAATTTTATAATAAAGCGTAATTAACGATAATTTCAGGATAACATCTCAATCTCAACATTGTCGTAAGTTTGACACAGACAAATGAACGTATTCGCCTGTTCTTTGTTTTGAAGCGTTTGTGACAGATTCATTTGCAAAGGAGAAGGAGCACTATATCAATTGTTTTTGTTTATTTTCATCTAAAAGTTTCGTTGCTTAGCAACGTCACCGCGCGTTTGTTTGTAGGAAATTCTAAAAGGGAGGTCAATTTCTATTATTGCGTTATTTAATGTCGCCCCTTTGATGTTCTGCTTGCATTTTAATGTGAAATGCGGGAAATGCAAGAGTATGCAGCAAAACTCGCAGTGGCGTAATGTTAGCTGCGTTCTCATTATATATGCTTTGTTTTTATTGTTTCATGATTATTTAATATACCAAGTACATATGAGAAACTTTTATATGACATTCTTTGTTTAAAATGTTTACTTCTTCGGAAAATATTGAAATATTGAAGTTATGAGCCATGGAAGGTAGAAAATATTTTAACGGCGCTTACAAAAAGTGCAACTAACTTCTTATTTGTCAAATCGTCAAATGTGGCATGTGATCTTAAACATATTCATTGTTTTTTTTAAAAAATCTCAATTTTCTGGAAACTTTTTTCAGGAAACTTGTCAAAACGTTTCTCCGTGTGCACTGGGCATAAAACATGTCGATTTTTACTCATTTCTCCTAAAATTAAAATAATCTATATCTACATTGACAGTTTTTGGTTTTTCTGAAACATTTTTCATTATTTCACAGAAATATTTTCCTGTTACCTACTTTTTAATATACTAATAAGCTTACGTGTTCTTGATGTTTTACATATATTTCTAAATAACAATATAACGCACAAATTATTCAATTTCAAAAATATTATTCAATGACAGCAAGTGCCAAAATGAATTTGTATCGGTAGTGACCAGCAGAGACACCTAGAAACACCTATGATCTAATTACAACTTCTGACCGGGGTAGTCAATGAAAAACGTGGCCAAGTCGGTAATCCTAATTATTCTTTAACAGAGGTTTTAACCAATTCTTCGATAACCTATCTATGTATTATTTCATTATTTTACCTCCCGCTTACCTATAAGGGAGGCATTGGAATCATGCAAAAAATCGGGTAGTAAGTTTTTAGTGGATAAACACGAATTAGGATCCTTACAGCTCATTTTTTGTAGTTTCACGATGATGTCTGTATGTGTGTGTATGTGTGTGTGTATGTATGTGTTATGTGTGTATGTACATATTTATGTGGTCACCAGATATTTGTAGGTCGGATAACTCAAATACGAATTACCCAAAAATTTTGATATTTGGTATTTTACATTTGTATACTAATTGGAAGAGATGCTATAAGATTTTGGTACAAATACATTGACTGAAAGTGGTATTTTCATGAAGCATTCTAACATTTTTTGCAAAAAAATATAGGAAATTCTGCGATAGTTACAATTTGTCATACGATATTATTTGAAAGATCAAATTACATCTTATAATATTTATTTAACATTTTTTCCATATCTTTTACCAATAAAGGAAAACTATTTTTCACAAATATGTAATTTTACCTACCTCGATTTGTAAATCACAATATAGAAAAAAATTTCAAAACAAAATTGAATAATGTCAATGTGACAGATGATCAACCACTCTGAAATGTTTGTGGCACCATTTTTACAGAAATGTATAAATCTGTATAAATATTATTAACTGGACATAATGTAATAAGGTAATAATAAATAACAATTTTTATTTAGCTAATTAAAGAACCAAAAAATATTCAAAAATTTGCAAAAAGTTTGTGAATTATGAAATTTATTGCAAAATTATAATTTAAGAAAGCCTAACTAAACCCAAATTCACATACAGTGTCAAAGCGGGAGGTTATGTGCTGGCCACATCAGATTTTTTAGAGTGATACAAAACACATAAACAAAATAAAAGTTTTAAATAGCACTCTTCATTTTATTTTGCAAGAACTGTTCAATTTGACGGGACGCCAATTCAATTCGTTAGCTCAACACCGCGTGTCCACAATCAGTGTCGCCTTTATTGACTCATTACACGTTTTATGCCAAATCAGTAGCCAAGTCGGCGAGTCCAATCGCATAAAAACCATTCGATTTCCATCAGTCCACTCGCCGCCACTGTCATTATCCTTCCTCTCACCGAGTGATCCTGCAGCAGAACCGTTGTCCTCAAAGTTAAGCTGATTGGCTGAAAGGACAAGTGGACTCTAGCGGAATTTTTCCGAACTTGAGAGTGATTGTGATTTTCTATAGAAAGTAGCCACAGATTCGAGACACTTGAAATGCCGAAATATTCTTTTAATAAAGCAGATGAACAGCTTATTTGCTTATCATGTAAAAAATATTAATTTACTACACAAGTTTTGTTATAAAGAGGCTTTTTCAATGAACAAGAATGAAAACGTGTAAAATATTGTTTCTATTGATTTCTGAAATTTTTGCCAAATTAATCTGATGTGGCCAGCAGTCAACCTGCCGCCATATCTAGACTTATAAACATAAATGTATATACGTACAATCCAGTACCCATTTAAAATATACAAATCAAAATCTAAAATATTCAAACACAGTAATTTGCATCACCGAATCAAAAGATTCATTCACAGGAAAACTCTTCTGTGTTGAAGCCATCCTCCGTTCAGTTACTACATTTAATATCTTTCTTATGACTTATAAGGCGTTAGTGCCAACGTATCACCCGTCTCACCTGTCAATGATCACGGATTACAAGATTTCAACGTTTTATTTGATAAATTTATTTTTTAAATTTTACTACAGTTCTTTTTCTCTTATTCTTATTACAAATAAATAGGTACTATATTTATTCAAATTTGTATAAATTCTTAACAATTAATCTTTTCAATCTTCAAAAAATATCACTTCCGGTGAAGATATTTGTACCAAATTCTAATGAGCTCTTCCAATTTATATACAAATGGTTAATACCAAATATCAAAATTTTTGGATAATTCGTATTTGAGTTATCCGACTGACAGAAATCCGGCCCTAATCACATATCTACACACATACACACACATACATACAGACATCATCGGAAAATTATCAAAAATGAATTGTAAGGACCCTAATTCGTGCTCATCCACTAAAAACTCACTACCCGATTTTTAGCATGATTTCAATACCTTCCTTTACAGGAAGTGTTTTAAGTTCTAATCAAATTATGAAATAATCCAACAATTTTCTAATCTTACGGATTTTAAGTCTGTGTGTAATAATTAGGATTAACAAGCAAAATTAAATTTTCAACCCTTCTTTAAAAATTCTCTCATCTGCAAACTTGTTTGAAGTCATATTACCACTTTTGAAGTCACCTTACAAGTTGCTAACTAATTTAATCAAACCTCCAAACTTGGAAGTTTCAATTCGAGTCGCCAAAAACATTTCACGAAATTTTCTACGCGCAAGAACTACGTCATCATAAAAAGCTGGTTCGATAATGACGATTAATTCCCACAGATGTTAAGATGTCAGTAAAGCGACATTTCATTTGTTTTGTGAACACATGCCAGTAACGTCTGCAATAAGAGACATTAGTTTTGAAAAGCTTGAAATATTGTTTTATTTCTCAATTTGATGTGATCACGTAGGCTAGATAGCAGGATGACATTGTTATCGAGTTATCGTCTCTTGTTTTGCGAGAAATATGGCGGATTATAAAGTTGGTACTTTAGTTTGACGTTTGATGGAAATTGTGTATTGTTTCCTCAACTAATCATTAAGTAAACCTTGTAATAATAGTGGAATATTGTTAAATCTAAGATAATTAAATTGCGGTTAGCGATAACGTCCTAGTATATTACTGATTAATTAAATTAATTCATCAAAGTTCAATATTAACACGCACCACGCACTGTATTACAGAATAGAACTTTGTTGATGTTCATGTGTTGATAGTGTGGTAGGTACAATATTAGATCCTTGCATAATATAACATCAATATCCGAAGTGTCTTAATTTTAGTAATTACGTTGGAGTGGACGACTAGTTTTTTATGTCTAGAGGTAAAAAGTCGGTATTGGTATGGTAAATGTAAAAAGTTGAACGATTTTTTTCGATACTTTGTAATTGTAATTATTATCACTAAACATACATTCCCAATAACAATAATTCTAGTTTCATTGTTATTTACAATGCTTGTATATTCATTATCGCTAGTTATAAACATAGTTTTACATTTAGTGTGGTTAAGCTATAATTTATTATAATTCATCCAGTATAATTCATCTATTTACTTCTGCAGTTACTTTGGTAGTAGTCCATCCACTGTGATACACTAGAACTAGAGCATCATCAGCAAATAAAGCAACAAAATTAAGAAGTTAATTTTAATTGTTAATTATTCTATTGTATTCTGATTGTTTCTAGTTATAATTTTTTATTTGGTAGCTTTGAATTTTAAGTTACTTATATTAATACCATTTTAAAATTTGTTGAAAGATAAGAACCAGCGCATCTTAATCATTCCAGTAGCAAACATATTTTATCTGATGCCGTGTCATAATGACAACATTATAAGCCTCAATTTGAGGGGTTTGTTTACAAATTAGAAGGCGGTAAGTGTTCTTAGAAGGCGGTAAGAACTCATAAAGAAGGCGGTAAGCACTAAACAAGAACAGAAACCAAGGCAACAGCATCAAAATACAAACTAAACCTACATAACCAAAAATAAACATTATTTTCAAATTTATTTTTATTGTATCGATCGGGAAAAAATATTATAAGCATCACGGACGTTTTGTGCATTTTGTACCAGTTTCGGACAATATTGGAAACCTCGACTATATATCGGACTCCAAACATTATCCTCAACCGGTAAACTGCACATACCGCTCTTGATAGTTAATATACTATTACTTTTTGAGATTTTTACGCCAACAGACAAAATTTTGTATGCAATCAGTATGGTGCATGTCGTGATATCAAATTCAGCTTTGCCTCGTCTAATAATATTGAAATAAATATTCTTACAATTCAATCAAAAAGAGAACTCTATAATTTATAAGCGAAACAACTCTCATTTGACGTTTGAACAACTCTGAAAATGTCAGAGTTTGGTCAGTTTCCAAATAAATAACAGCCTAAATTAGATACCATCCGGCGGCATATTACAGTTTCCAGTGCTCCCTTGATTCGGCCAAAAGATCAAATATCAGTGAATATTTAATTCAGCCTTTGGAAAGCCATCAAGTTTCAAATGACTGAAAATCCGCTTTGGTGCTCCGGCTTTGGCTTTGCCTCTCTCTTGTCCTGCCGAGGGACAACCTTACCCCTCCCCCTCTGTCGCTGGGATTGTTTCACGCTCGCTAAGAGTGCGTATGTCTGTGTTTCAGCGAATTCCAGCCAATACGCCCATTACGTGTTCAACACACTCGACCAAGATCATAGTGGGCTCATTAGCTTTGAGGTGAGTGCTATAATCGTTTGTTACAAAATTAAGGATGAACTTTGTTTGTATTTTTTTCTTGTGTAATATAGGTAGGTAATTAGAGCATCAAAAGAACAAATTTGAACTGTTCAACAGTGTACTATTTTTATGTAAATTATTGAAATTAATTTAAGGGGTACGTGTATACGATATACTGTACCTGATACATATATTGATTTATTTTAATTGCCAATTATGTAACTCATGGTCAAGCGAGCGCAGCGAGCAACACTGATAAATAAGGCAAGTTAAAAAAGTCCGGTTTATGTTATGTTATACCGGGTGTAGAATTTTTTCTGACTTGTAGGAAATACAATGTTAAAATTTTAATTTCGGTCTAAGTTTTTAGAATAAAAGTGTAAATACAAAAGATGTTCAGATTAAAAAACTGCATCGAATAAGCTTAAATTTTTTGTTCAAATCGATTTCTTTCACGAAATAAACATCTAGGCTAGTTTCAGACTGCCACAAAACAAAAATAGTTATTCCGTCACTCTGACAGTTGACAGATTTGAAATTTTTGTTCGTATTGATTTATTGGACCATAAAAAGGATTCACTAATCTAAAAAATAAATTATTATTTTATTTTGCTTCTTTTCTTCCTAAAGTATATTTTATCGTAATTAATTGAAGTGTTTATTTTTTTTATCTAATTCATTTTACTTTTCATGGCATTCTGTAAACAGCTCAAATATATCAAATTTAATTTACGTTTATCTCGTGACAGGAACGTTTTATATCAATATATAAGGGCTCGTTTGATGCAGTTTTTTATTCTGTACATCTTTTGTATTTACAGTTTGCCTCTAAAAGCAATAGGTAAAAACTTAGAGCGAAATTAAAATTTTAACATTGTATTTCCTATAGGTCAGAAAAAAAATCTACACCCGGTATACAGTTGCATACAATGTCTAATGTGAGACTGGCTAATGATGAGTTTGAGTCTTATAATATGCGAAAGCTGTAGCTAATGGCTAAGAAATTTTATTTGTTCTTTGTTAACATTGTCTTTACGTATAGCGAATAGCGATCAATATTAATTACGCCATGCGTGTACGTAATGTTGGTTGCTTGTTACTTAAAGTGAATTAAATGAATAGAATTAAAATTACATAAGGTTGTAATACGTTCGTTGTTTGTTATACTACACTTACGATAAATAATATTACTAAATGTTAATATATGTAATGGTTGTTTATTAATTATATTATAAATAATTTAAATTTAATAAGGCATATTTATTTAAATAAATAATTGATCTGTTTGTTTATTACATTTTAGTACTTATCTTTTAACATAATAATTGATAATGCTGGATATTTATTAATACAAATTATAGACTTTATAAAAATTTACAACTTTCCGAATTTCACCAAATTTCGACCTGTGAACGCGGCTTAAACGGTTCGTCTACGTTTTTATCGAATGCTTAGAATACTCTCGATTTTACTTTCTTTTCCATTCCACTCTTTTCAATGCCATTTTAAAGTTGAAAAATACTGTAAAAGTGTTTTCGTTGCGAGTAAACTGCCAGATTATTTTTGACTTCAGGATAATGTTTTTATAAACATTTAATAGAGAAAGAATGGATCTATAGAGGTGCTTTTTAAAATTTTAAAAATTAATTTGTATCATATGAGATATAACCGTGTAAAGTTTGCATAAAATAGGATTTTTTTTAAATTTCGGAATTTTTATATTCATGTACAATTTTTTATTCAAAATTTTAAAAAGGCACATCTGTAGATCCATTCTTTCTCTATTAATCTTTATAAAAACATCCTTGTTGAAATAAAATTTCATCATTCTTGTACTGGCCACAAAACACTCGCTACGTTAGTACATTTTATGCTGGCTTTTAGGTAGTAGACGGGCCTCTTAAAATTTATTTGGTTTTCAATGTAACACCTTTTATTCATTTTATATTCAAGAAAAGTTAAATGCACTATATACTACTTCCGACATATGAACAAATATTTGTAGTAAATCTCATCCTGTCCGTATTTTCAATTTCACCCTTCCATGACTTGCTTCCTTTCCTTCTTGTTTTCATTCCAAGTTGTCAATTACGCGCTGATGTTTGCCTTGTGTTCACAGGACTTCGTCCAGGGACTTTCAATCCTGTCGCGGGGCTCCCTAGATGAGAAGCTCCGCTGGACGTTCTCGCTGTACGACATCAACGGCGACGGCTTCATCACCCGCGAGGAGATGACCGATATAGTCAGCGCCATCTACGATCTCATGGGAAAGGTCGCAGAGCCGTGCGTGGAAGAGGATACCGTGAAGGAAAAAGTTGACAGGATATTCAAAGTAAGTCGCAAGGATTTCATGGTATTACTTTCACACACATGCTTTGATTTGTTGCTTTGAGTATTTACAAGAGTATCGGCTTACAATATTTTTTGTGGTTTATATTTGTTATTTTTAAGGTTGTTTCTTATCGTACTTTTTTTGTTTCACAAACAAACTGAAATTTAAAATGTATAACAACTGATATGAGTATGAGTTTACAGAGAAAAAGGAAAGTGGTGCCACTACGACTAATGAGCGATTAACGAATTAAATTTTTGTCAATGAATAGACTAAACAGTTTATTAGAAAAATTATTATGGGCTACTTGCATGGTTCTATTACTATGTACCTAATATTAGATCGAAGACATAAGTGTGAAAATAAAAATAAGGAACACGTATGCCACATTTTTTAATTATTGTTTTTATTATGGCTTTATGCATTTCATAACAGAACAGTAACATACGACAAACTAGATTTCCTCATTTTAAATACTAGTATCGTAATTTCCTAAATAATAAATCTTATTTATAAACATTTGCATAGGAATACGCGTAAACCAAATGTTCATAAGTTTATATTTTAATCAACACATTTTATGCTCGTAATTATTTACGCTTGACATATATTTTGTTTCCACTATATTTATTTTTATTTCAAGGTAAACACATAAAAATTATGCGCTTTAAGTATAACAAACTCTTGCACGCTTTACGAAATCTGACTAATATACTGTACATTTTTGTTGTTGTTTATTTGACGCTTGTCTATAAATTTAATTTAGCACGCACTATTGCTAATCAATCACTTATTAATAGCAGGATTTATAGAATGCGCATATTTCGAATTCAGTTGCCATAAACCAATGTAGTATGCATGTAATCAATTGAATAACCAAGTGTAAAATAGTCCCGTAACCCGAAATCAAACCGTATCTTCTCACATTCAATCTCAATCTGATAACCGATTACCGGTCTCATTCCCGGTTCCTGCATCGAATAACGCATAACGGAACGGATTGATCCCATCTGCTACAGTCACGTTCATCACGATATTACACTCCGCTTAGCATGTTTGTTTGTTACTGATTGGCAATTGGCATGATTGAATAAGGTTTGCATTTCTTTTCTTTGTTATCCTCCTTCTCGGAAGAAATTGAAAGGTATTTAACTTTGAATCCGAAAATGTTTCGCCTGTGGGGCATTTCTTTCATATTTATAATGACACCTCCAGTGACCTGCAGCATCTTTTTTACTTATTTTTAATTTTATAAACAATCCCCCCTACCGGGAAAATATCCTAGCGTAACTTATTGTATTTTCCGAACGTGAATACGATGTGTATTTTGTATTATTCTTGCACACTTCTACTGTACGCACGCATATCCACATACTTATGCCTATGGCACACCGGTCGAGGAGCATCGAGGACCATCGAGTAACTCCTCGATGAAACGAAAGAACGCACCTGTCCGCGATGGATTTCTATTTAATCGGTGACAAATACATCAAAGTTTTGCGCGAAATCAAATCCAAAGATACGTCTGAAATGAGATACATTCGTTTCATCGAGGAACAACTCGATTAAAATAGCGGCGCCCCTATTTTTCGTCGAGGACGGGGTGCGTTCTATCGTTTCATCGAGGAGTTACTCGATGGTCCTCGATGCTCCTCGACCGGTGTGCCATAAGCATAAGAAATGAGCCACTTTGCGCACGCAAAATGAAAGAGGTTGCTTTTCGTGCAGGTATGACAAAATAGTATATTGTGTATACCGAGTGTTCTCGAAACAGCCCCCCCCCCCCCAAATTGTATTTTTAAATCAATTACATATACAGGGTGATTGTCGTAAGTCCGGCACTAGAAATATTTCGTATATTTCAAGAGATTCAGAAAATGTTTATAAGCAAAGTTAAACTAGATACACAGGGCCTCGTAAAATGGTCACAATAAGAACTTTGTATCATTTCCGGTTTTACTTTTAATCTAGCATAGGGAATAGGTAATATCATATATTTTTTAGAATGTACATTATGCACCAAGGGAGGAAAACTCGATTATGCTTCTCGGGCTGCCTTCGGCAGTCCTTGATTCAGTCTCGTGCTGTCAATTCACCCGAGAGAGCAAAAGTGTTCCTTCCGAAGTGCATACGATAATTTTTGTAACGAGTGCAAAGAAAATATTATTTCCGTCTGCTGTATTTGTTCTTGTTTAGTGAATGCTGTGTGTTTGTGTGTAGAAGATGGACGTGAACAAAGACGGCGTGGTAACACTGGACGAGTTCCTGGAGTGTTGCCGCAAAGACGAGGACATCTCCTCTTCGATGAACGTGTTCGACTCGGCCATCTGACGGTCTCCCGTCGGCGTCCGCCCGCCACCTTCCTGGACGTGAGACGCGACGCCGGCACTAACCCCACGACGGACCACTTAGTTCAGGCATCACCGCCGTCGCCATTTCAGAGCGACCGCAACTTAACTCAATCAAAATCGTGTCTCGCCAAGCCAAGACTGACTGTGCTGTGACTTGTGTCAGTGCTGACAGAGATACTCTTTATCGTACATGTTCTATGTCACCAGAATATCCTGTAGCGTATCAGGGTAGGGTGCAGATTTATAATTCCAACAACACTAGCTCTTACCTTACCTACCTTTTACCTTTAACTGTTTCCAAATTCGAACCTTTTCTTCGATTCCTTAAATGTTAATAATTGTTAAACCGACAGGGTGCATACTTCAAATTTCTTACAGTTTTATTTTTATATCATTCTTGAGAGAATTGAACTTAATTTACAAGTATTATTTATATTAGTAATTATATGAAATTATTATCTGTTATTTAATTGTTTAAATTTTTACAGCAAGGATTACGTAACGTATAATTGCATCCAAAAATTGATGTAAAACTGATGTAGTAGACATATCTGTTATAAAAAGAAATATTGTTACGTGTAAGACTGTTAGAAATATTTTATACCCTTTATCTGTTTCCTAGTTGTTGATTGTATGATAAAAATTAAAATTTTATCGATGGCTGGGCCATCTGAGCAGGATACACAAGGCATTTTGTAAGATTATTAGGCAAGGACAGATTGTGCTTCTAGTGTTGTATAAGAATGAATCAGTCACGAAAACGTGATAATAAATACCTAATAAATCGTCCATTAACATATATTTTAAATATTATTAGGGATAATATTGCGAGATTAACTACTTATTGTAGTCTTCGATAATTGAATCCACGAAAAATAAATTTCGTTCGTTTTGGATTACGTTTTCAGGCAATGCAGGATCATTCATAGCAAAGCATGTTGTGTAAGAATATTTCTGTGCCAAAAAGCACTGCTTCTTTTAAAAAAATAATATTATAAACTGCGGTACACAGCAAATCGCAATGTTTCGAAAATGATTTTACATTTTAGTTCTATTATTTTTATTAGCTTACTATATACGTTTATTGTTTGTTTATTAAATCGAACCATTAAAATAATATCGATAAATGTGTGATAGGTGATAACGGGGCTCAATAGATAATAACAGAAGATGTAGAGTATATTATATTGTATATTGGAATGAATTATGAATTTGATTTTATAAATGTTACAATACAACTATGGCTATATGTATAGTTTTTGTCATAATTTATATGCTCATGTATATAACATTTAAAAATCGTCGATAGAAGGAATTATATTAAAGAGAACACATTATGAATAATTATCATTGTGTACCCAGATTTAAATAAAGATGTTTAATTTATATTTATCCAAGTCCTTTTATATACTATGTATGATCAAATATTTACCAATTTTAAAAATATACTTTTAGCACTTCCGGTAGTAACTTTTCTTTAGTCTTTATGTTTAGAGACTATAGTAGTTCTTAATTAGACCCGGCAGGATTATTGTCATATTTAATCCCGTTGTCAAGGAATTGAATTATATTATAATCCCGTTATCAAGTAAATACGTGCTATTTGTTACAGAGTATCTATGGTTAAACATTTGTCATAAAATTTGTATTGTCAAAATTACAAAATATGTCTTCTTTTAAACTATTATACATTCGCATAAGAGTGAAATGCAAAAAATAGCGTATATACGACACGAGTACTGTTTTAAATTAAATTTTTTATTCAATGTAGAACATCGCTATTTTTGAAAATACAATATTTTAATACCAAAAATTTCTTAAATATTGTACAGAACAAAAGTTCAAAAAAAGACATCTATTATTCGCTACTATATGATAAGCTAACCAAGTAAACATTTATAATTAAGGATCACAATGGCACGAAGTTAACACAGTACGAATAAATGTATTTCATAAATACTATAAATGCATACAACAAAGTAACTATAATTTTAACTTATACAAAGTAGCTGAAAAAAAATTAAATTTTTAATTACAACTATTAATTCTTTAGAATCAGAAATAACAACTATTTAGAAACGTGCGTTCAAGAATTCCCGTCCTTAGAATTTTCTTGACATTTCTGAACAATATTTGTTGCAACGTGCTCCCAGTATTTGGCTCTAATAGTGTCAAATTCATCAGCAAGAGCTTTGCAAAGAGTTTGTGCGCGATCTAGAGTATATTTTCCGTCACCCGCTGCACCTAATTTCGTGCACTGTTCTTCACACATGTCAACTACTAATGCTAACAAAAACGTAGATCTATTTCCAGTAGAGTACAATTCCTCGCAGAATTTTGTTACCGCTGCATTCTGGCTTAATCCATTTTTCTCGTGCAAAAGCAAACTAAAACAGAAATTAAATCAGAAAATAATTTATAACACCTGTCGTATATTCCTACCCTCGAAGATAATTCCAAGCACTTTCATTGTCAGTTACTAATTTAATCTTATTTATAGTGTATTCGATTTCTTTACCAACAGTTTCTTCCGTGAAACCAGTGGTATTATTGATCACAAAATAGCGTTGATTCCATGCGGAATTATTGCGAATATCTTCCTCTAGTAGTTTATCAACATAATCAAGTTCCCCATCAAATAATCTGGAATTTATTAAAAATTTGGATAAAAACAATAATACTATACCTCATATCAGCTAAGAAAAAAGCGTTTGGTAAGATAGGACGATGAGAGTTTTGAATCTGATTGGTCGAGATGATATGTAGATTTACGTGTAAGACTTATACCTTCTAATTTTTAATTTCATAGTTACATCGAGGTAGTACATTATTCTATAGATGACAGCTTTATTCACAAAACATACCTTATTTAAATTTGCGCCAAATTTTGAACTAATAAAATGTGAGTGTAAAACAGTATCATCTGCTTTTTTCTTAGCTGAAATGAGGTATAATAACAAATGAATAAACTTACTTGAATGTTTTTAAAGCCCACTGTCTGTGTTGCCAAGCATGGTAATTTTTCGCATCTAACTTTAGAACAGCTTCTGTTACTTCCAACTCAGTTTCACCAGCCTGAAGCCATTCAACAATCACTCGTCGATGATGCCACACTTGATAGTTCTTTGGGTTCTCATAAATCATACCTTGAACGTACACTAATTCTTCTAGTAAATTTTTGTTGAGTGCTTTAAGAATTTCCCTCCTAACAAATATCATTAAATTTTTGATGCTGGTATCGATTTGATAATCATTACCTGTATTGCCAAACGGTATAGTTCGCAGGATTCAATTCCAAAGCATCCTTTGTCAATTCAAGAGCTCTTTCCGACTTTTCTTGTGCTTTTAATATAGCTCTAAAGTAATCATACACATCCTTGACTGAAAAAATAATCACATTTTGAGAAACACTGATTACATTTAATCATTGATTTTTTAAGGTTAGGAATATGACATTTCTATAACTATAGTAAATACGTACATTTTTCGGAATATGCAATAGCAACTACAGGTGCTTCTCCGTCCTCTTGTGCTACAGGTTCCACATCTGTCCATTCTTGGCGATCTTTATACAAAACCCATTCGTTTTCACTTTCATCGGCACTGCTACCCGCCATTGTTGAAGTTCGATTTGTATGTAACTACCAACTCACAGCTCACAACTACCCTTTCTCCTGCTTCGCTGCCTCTGCCCTGCCTCCTGCAGTTTTTGCCCAACCCATTCAGATGACTAATCCAAAAAAATTGCATTGATTTTTATAGCCGATATATTTTAATTTCAGGTACAGCAGTATGGTTATCTAGTATTTAATATTGAAAAAAATTCTTGAATCCTGAATATCAACAAATATACCTATTCTTAAATATTATACAGTAACAGGTGTGTTTGCACAACATTATGTTATAATAATATAATATAAAATGTTATGAATTAAGCATTATTATAATGTTTTCTTATAAAATTGGTATCAGTTTTCTACATAATATTTAAATTTTAAAAATTGCCGCCAAACCAGGAATACCAATAACAAATGGGTAAAATTTTTTTATTTATAGGGTTTTCAAATGTCAAATATTTTCTCTGTGGTTTATCGTGGTTTATAGTTAATGACAGTGACACAAAGTCTTTAAGAATTGTTTTGCTTAGTTTTATGTTGTACATAATGAATTATTGCAGGAAATTTTACGTATCATTTTCTGCACTTGATGGTTGTTAAATCTACATTTTCATTACTCATTTATATAGGCTAAAAGTGTTTGTGATAGTTTGCTCCAAACAAATTACATAAACTTACTGTTTTTGCGTTTTATATTGTAAAATTAACGAGAAAAAACTATCATGAATACTTTTCAAAGTTGTAGAAATACTACGGATGCGATTCCTTTATACTTGCCACAAAATTTGTATCTTAAATCCATTGCACGAATTCATATATCGGTACAGCTTCCGCAGAAAATTGTGCCAGGAAAATCTATCTCAAATTGGGAAATAATGGAAAAACTTCGAGTTTTGATAAGACCTGAAGAATTTTCTACATTAAAAGTTTCTAAAAATACTCTTGAGTTTATAAGATTTGAAGCTGAAATTGAAGATAAAACCAAACAATATAAAGTTCTTGCATTGCTAGATGCACGTACAATAAAAATCAATGCATTTAATCAGAATATTAAAGTGCGAGCGAGTGAAGCTAAACTCGATTTTCCAACTAGACATTCTTGGGATTCATTTTACAGAGATGCTAAAAATATGGACGAAATGAAACCCGGTGAACGACCAGATACAATTCATATTTCTAATTTACCCATAAAATGGTTTGTGCCAATTCAACATATGAATAAAGAAGATTTAAAACCGTCTCAAAAAATATTTCATCGCGTTTTTGAAAAATTCGGTAATATTCGTTCTGTTGATATACCAATTTGTGATCCTTACCGAAGCAAAATGAAAGAACATATAACGGGAATGAAAACTTTTACTTTTGATCAAGATACGTTTTTCGAAGGATACGTCCAATTTAAAGATTATGTAGGTTTTACCCGCGCTATGGATGCATTTCGCGGTATGAAATTATTACATAAAGAAAGTGCTACTGATGCGCAAGCCGTAAATATAAAAGTTGATTTTGATAAAACTAAACATTTATCGGAATCTTCTATTCGTAGAAGGCAAATTGTTAGAGAAAGATTAATAGCAAGAGACAGAGATAAAGAGGAAAAGGAAAAGCAAGAAAAAATTCGAATAAATAAAACTGAAGAAGAAAAAAGGTTCTTTATTTGTTTTATCAAGTGACCCATAACTCTTTTCTTTTATAATAAAATACATATATTATTTAAACCCTTCTTTTATTTGTGTACAGGTTTCAAATTCATAAAAAGATTTGTTATAAACAAAAATAGTTATGGTACATGATGTATATTTTTGTAATAAATAATTTCTGAATATCAGTGCATAAATGTGAGGAAGGTTGTCACTTGTAGGCGTCGAGAATTAGAACAGAAACAAGAAAAAGAAAGAAGACGAAGGGAACGAGAAGAAAGAAGAAAAGCTAAACATTTTGCCCAATTGAAATTAAATGAGACAGATGAATTACAGAAGAAAATAGTTAAAGAAGAGAAAAAATTAATAAAAGCACAGCGTAAATTAGAAGCAATCCGACTGATAGAAGCACTTTTTTCACGCATAAAAGTAATTTGTTCATATCTTTTTGCAAATTTAAATTAATAAAAGTTAAATATTTTTATAGTCCAAAAGAGAGAAAGACGAAGAAGATACAAGTAAAAATAAGTATAATTCCGAAGATGAAGTAAGTTTATTATATCCAACAGAACAAGAGTGTATATCAATTTTTTAAATCATTTGTAGTTAACCAAATATAAGAAATCAAGCGAAAAAAAATTAAAAGAACAGCGTGAAAAATTAAACAAAGCTTTGGAAGGCCACGTTGTTTTAGACAGCATATTGGGAAAAAATGATAAAAAATATTCATCATCCGATAGTTCTTCAAATTCGGATTCAGATTCTAGTACAAGGCATAAAAAGAAAAAACATAAAAAAAAGAAAAAGAAATCTAAATCCGAGAAAGAAAAAGGTATTTATTTTGTAATACTTTTGATTAAATTTTTTACAATATAATAACTTTCAGAGAGGAATGAAGCACCCGCAAATATACTGGATCCTATGAATCCATACATAGATCCAAATTGGTACGTTCCTCCTGGAGACGTTTATTCGTATTCTCCAATGTTCGGACCTCCGATGCGAGGATTACCTCCAGGATATTTACCTCACATGATTCGCGGAAAAGGAATGAATGGAAATCCCGGGTCTTCCAGAGGGTCTTATCCTAGAAGAAGAGGAGCTTATAATCCTTATTGGAATCGTGGGTGGAGAGGTCGAAGAGGGTCTGTGCTTCCAACATTACCACCAGAGATGGAACATCAATACTACAAATACTTCAGTAAATTTTTGATAGAAGGCAGTGATGATCGTAACCATAGAAGTTATTCGCGATCACGATCTAGAAGTCGTTCGTCGTCATATAAAAGAAGATCCCGCAGAGATTCGTACAGCAGTAAATCTAGAAGACGATCAAGATCTAGCAGCCGATCATCTTCAAGATCTAGATCTCGCCGTAAAAGCAGATCTCGGTCGAGAAAAAGATCACGATCAAGATCTAGAAGTAGATCACATTCAAGAAACAAATCCCGTTCTAGAAGTAAGACAAAATCACATCGAAATAAATCAAGAAGCAGATCTAAATCAAGAGACAGATCAAAATCAAAAAGTCGATCACGAAAAAGATCAACAAGTGCTAATCGGACAAAAGAAAAGTCTAGATCTCCAAGTTATAGATCAATCGATAGTTCAAAGTTTATTTCACCAAGTCGTTTGCGATCTAGACGATCTCGCTCAAAATCTTGGTCACTTCCACGAAGTACTGATAAGAAGAAAAGAAGTTCATGGTCAAAATCTCCAAGTAATTCAAAAATATAATTATATATTTATTAGGCTTGCATGTATCATTGTATGCACAAAGTTTATGAAGAATAAATGTTTTTTATTAGTAACCGTCAATTTTTGAAACAAATATATCCTATAATACTGCCGTCTTATATTAAAAGGCAATATCTCCAAATTTTTACGTTTTGGAGATACTGCACTTACAGTGTTTTAAATGACTCTATCTACGCTAGATAGCAGTATTAACACATAAATGTTCGTGAAATTAATCGTATACGTAAAATTTTAACTAGTGGCCCAGAAACAAAAAGTAGATTTTCAATAAAATATAAATATTGAAGATGAATAGTCCCTGGTTCCAAACAAGAAAATAGCCAAAGCCCTATTCGCACGGGGATCTTTGGAGATTCTCATTCTACGGAGATTCAGAATCCTGGAAAAAAAGAAGTATTTCTTTCTTTCTAGTGAGAATTATCTGTTAAATTGCGGTGTCCTTAAATTGAATCTTCAATGAGTTTTGGAAAAGAAGATTTTATAATTTATTGATTGCTTCAAAACCACGAAATTATCACTATCACTAAAAAGAAAAAAACTTCTTTTTTTCCAGGATTCTGCATCTTCGTAGGTCCCTGTGCGAACAGGGCTCAAGATAGTTGCTATGCTAGTCTGCTAGTCGATAAAACAGTTTGGTTTGACACTCAAAAATCATTTATAAAATAATTTACTACACAACTAAACTTTATTACGTGGTTTAGGTTTTAAGCCACTTTTAAAACAATTAAATCTCAAATAACTATTAAAGTCGCAATCAATAATTATTGTCAAACGTCAAACCAGCCTATTGCATTGCATAGCAACGGTCTTAGCAACGAATTGCCAATTTCTTGTTTGGAATCAACGGACGTAACCTTGTTTTGTCTGTGGACGTAACCACTAAACAAACGGGAGTCTCATGTTTAGATAGTTTAAATGTTTAAAACTTTATTAAAATGTTCGAAGAATACGTTTTGAATAATCATAAAGAAGATCTAATAAAAATATTAGAAGATGTAGAAATTGATAAACACTTTTCCATAAATATTTAGTAAGTTTAAACAAATGTTCTAAAATAGGTTATTACATTATTTTAATTTTTAGTTTTGTAAAGCTATTTGAAAAAAGTTCAGAACTTGGAAACAATATTTTGAAAGAACCTATTAAAATATTATCCGAATTTGATAGATCAGTAACAAAAGTACAACAGTTGTTAAAAAATGAATTACAATCGGAAATTGAATATACAGTAAAAAGCAAAGTTCATGTCCGAATTTCAGGATTATTCGAGTTTCCAGAATTCCATCGCAAAGTTTTTCCGACAAGTCGTGATTTGGGATCATTTCTTCAAGTATCCGGTACAGTAGTTCGGATAACGGCATCAAAAATGTTAGAATTTCAACGACAATACATTTGTATGAAATGCAAACACATAGTCACAGTTGAAGCAAATTATGAAAAAAGATTTGTATTATATCCACCAAAAAAGTGTCCGAATCCTGGTGGCTGTGAGGGTAAAAATGTAATTCCTGTAAAAACAATCGAACATGAAAATTGCAAGGACTATCAAGAAATTAAATTACAAGAACAAGTTTCGAAACTTAGTATTGGATCAATGCCTTCTTCGATGTGGGTTACGCTAGAAGACGATTTAGTGGATTGTTGTAAACCGGGAGATGATGTCACCATCTGGTAATTATTATTATATATTTTAGAAACTTTTAAGTATAAACTAATATTATAGTGGCACTGTAATGCGTCGTTGGAAACCACAAATTATTGGCAAAAAGCTTGATATTGAACTAGTTTTACGAGCAAATCATGTTCAAGTTTCTAATGATCAGCGGTCTATTATGCTAGTTACACCGGAAATAAAATCAAATTTTCGTTTGTTTTGGGACACGTACAAAAACAATCCACTTGTTGGAAGAGATACTATTTTAAAATCATTTTGTCCACAAGTATTTAATATCATACAATATTTTTACGCTGTTTGTTCTATTATTTAATATTTTAGTTATATGGACTTTATTTAGCAAAACTAGCTATTGCTGTGGTATTGGCTGGTGGCTCACGCACTCAAAAATCAAATGATACTGGCATTCGAGTGCGCTCCGAACCCCATTTATTATTAGTTGGTGATCCAGGGACAGGAAAATCAGAAATGTTGCGATTTGCATCAAAAATTATACCTCGTTCAGTTCTTACAACTGGAATTGGTACCACATCTGCAGGTCTTACAGTCAGCGCTGTTATGGTACAAATAAAATTTACTATTATACGGAAATAAATTAAGAAAACATTTAATTCGTAGGAAGAAGGAGAATGGCAGTTAGAAGCAGGAGCTTTAGTACTTTCGGACGAAGGTATTTGTTGTATAGATGAGTTTAGTTCAATGAAAGAACATGATAGAGCTAGTATACACGAAGCCATGGAACAACAAACAATAAGCGTGGCGAAGGTATATCTCAGTAATTTATTATTAAAATATTTACAATAACTCAAAAATTATTAGGCAGGCATGGTTTGCAAGCTAAGTACAAGATGTTCAGTACTTGCTTCTACCAATCCTAAAGGTCATATAGACCCATCACAATCTTTAAGTTTCAACACAGCGTTAGCTAGTCCATTACTTAGTCGATTTGATCTTGTGTTACTGTTACGTGATACCCAAGATTCTGAATGGGATGAATATGTTTTTGATCATATATTGGGGCTACAAATAACTGATGGTGAAAGGAGTGACATAGAACCACCATGGAATATAGAATTATTACAGGTAAACTGTGACTCCTGAGATAAAATGAGCATTTCTTTGTTTTTATTAATATTTTTTAGGCGTATTATATAGTAATTAAAAGTTTCCATCCAATTTTAAGTGAAGAATCAAATGCTATACTGAGTGCATATTATCAAGCTCAAAGACAAATACCCACAAGAAATATAGCACGAACTACCGTTCGTCTTTTAGACAGTCTTGTTAGGTAACTATTATAAAAACAATATTTAAGAAAGCACTAAAAATAATGCATTTTAGATTATCGCAAGCTCATGCTCGCTTAATGTTTCGTTCTGATGTATTGATAATGGATGCCGTAATGGCAATAGCTTTAGTAGAATCATCAATGCAAGGAGCAGCTTTACTACTTCCTACAGATATAGACACCCTTCATACACCTTTTCCTGAAGATCCAATTGAAAATTATATCCAGCTAGTAACTACAGTTCTTAATAAATTAAAATTGACTGAGTTACTTAAACTTGAACTAAATAATATTAATAATACAAGATCAGATAATAATGAGAATGTTCAAGATTTACCGAAAACAAATACTATTGTTGATATTACTGTATCTCAAATAAAAAGAGTAGCTGTAGAATCGAGTAAATCACGTAAAAGTAATAGTAATAAAGTTGAAAACAAAACCGCAAAAATTTATGAAAATAAATCAAAGAAAATAAATATAGAATCGAATAAAGCAAGCACCAGTAATACTACTAAATTTGAAAGTAAAACTATGCCAATGAATGAGAAAAAATCAGTAATAAATAATAAATCAAATAACAAAATTGAAACAGATAAAAATGGAACTATCACAAGCAACAGCATAACAAAAGATATTAATAAAACAGTTGACAGTGGTTGCGCCGAAAAACGTAGAAGTGATACAAAATTAGATAAGAAAGAAAATAAAAAGTCTAAAAATACTGTCAAAGAAAACAGGAAATCTACAAGCAAAAATAAAAACAACGACCTTAATATAATAAATATGATCCCGAGTATAAACGACGTATTTTCTTTAAACGATTTAGATGATTTATCGCCATTAAATGATTCTTATACCGATATTTTAGAAGATGAAACAATTAAAAAAGAAAACAATGTACCTTCTACACAAGAACGTAAATATCAATTTCAAGATAAAATAAGTGACCTACCAGGTAAATTTACTTTTAAAAAATTATCTCCACCTAAAAACGACAAACCTCAGCAAGGTATTACAAATCAAAATAATACTGTTAGTGATGAAGACTCTTTTAACAGAGAAAATATTGTTAATTCATTCACAGAATTTAAAAATCAACCTATAAAAAGTTCAACTCAAGAGCGGCGCGATAAAATAGGAAAAAGGTTCTCTACTTTTGCTTTTAAGCCAAGGAAAAAATCTCCAGAAAAAGTAGAAACACGTAAATGTAGTACGCTTGTAGAAAATAATGACAATGAAGAAAAATCGGTGAATGATTCTGATTCTCAATCTTTTCTATTGTCGGCAAAAACATTATTTCAAAATCCTGATGAAGATATTGATGACCTAGATTTAGATTTATAGAGTTATATTTATTTTTAGTGATGGGAATTTACCGGTTAATTATAAGTAGGATATTTAACCGGTTATTATTAATAAATGAATAAAAAATTTACTGAGAAAAATATAGGATTATCCTTAATTATATGAAAATAAATAATTATAAATTATAATAGAAATAGATGATATTACAAAAAAATACAATACTATATTTAATAATGTAATTTACTTCAAAAAGTAGTATATAGATTTTCATTTTTTTTAAATAACTACTGGGCCCTCATTTGCCTCACACAGGCAACAAAAGCAACATGAAGAACGTATAGAATGTTTGTGGTTTGTAGTCTCAAAATTGATTTTTACTTTACTTACATAGAAGCAACAAAATAGCGGCGCCTCTATTTTACAAGCAACGCACACAGTATTTTTTACTGTTGCGTGTGTGTGTCTTCTGTGTGAACAGGACATAAGTTTCAGTACTTTCCGTGAATGTTCTGTGTTTTCTACTTCAATAATATATTTGCTTTAATTACACATATTTGTATTTATTTCTTGATCTTCAATAATTACATCTTTTTACACTCGCACATGAATTATCGATTAGAAACGTCGAAATGTGTACTCACATATTATAAACCTAACCAAATTTTAAAATATGAGACTAAAATTTAACCGGTTAATTATCGTCAATTTTGATAATTTTCATTTCAGTTAATTATCATTGCCCATCACTATTTATTTTTATGTATATATATGTTATAAAATAAAATAGTAAATAAATTTCTATATTGTATTAATGAAGAATAGTGTTTGGTTACATTCTACAATCATTTAATTAAATTACGTGTAAGAAAGAATATAATTTAAAATTATTACTAAATCATATTTACAAATATTCAACATAGCGAACAATATTTATTCTAGTACTTTTGTACATTATCATTCATATTTTGATCCGACTTTTATCAATTCGCTAAGAAATAGTATCCAAGCGATAAAAAATAACAGTAAAATCGGTAATAATATGGATGTGCATGTTACATCACAAAAATAAACATAAGATAAAATACAACTTTGTAGTACATTTATAATAAACTGTAAAATATTTTAAGTAAAATTAACGCCGTGTTACACAATGCATAAAAGTTTGCACACTGTTTTCTCAAAAATACAAGGCTTCAGCAGCCTTATAACTAGATAATTATAGATATTTCAACACTTCAAGTTCTATGTATTTATTGATATTGAAAAGATCGTTCGCTCCAAATATTACAGTCGTGCCGTCATATTTCTGCAAGGAAATACCCACACTAACTGTAATCAGAAATAAAAATATTTAGATATAATAATCAGTATAATGACGAAACGATTATATTATTTGAGACAAACAGTAGTTACTGTAATTTACAAACAATTTTAGTTTAGAAAATAAAAAGTATTGTTCTCAAAATTACTATAAAACAATTGCATTTATTACAATTCTGAACTAATAAAGAATAAATTATAGAACTTTATAAATCGTTCTTATTTTATCGAATTAAGTTAATAATTGCTATTAACACTCGATAACTTAAAATCGATTTTAAACGTGAACTACACTTTGAATTGTATTTACAACTGGAACAAAAATGATTATTATAAATACATGTAGAGGTTGTGTAACTTACAGCGTGAAGAAGCGCATTAGTTATAGTCTAGGTCAGTGTTTGAACTGCTTGAGCCCGTTGTGTAACGATCCGAACCTGAAGATGCACCTGAACTAGAGCTACTGCTACTGGATCCAGAGTCACTGGAACCACCCGTATAACCCGATGATGCTGACGCAGAGGAACTGTGACCACTTCCTGTGTCATGGACTGCTTGGAAAAATTCTTGAAGTGTTGCGAAGTTACCTTTAAAATGAAAAATAATTGAAATTTCGTCCAAGTAAAATGTTTTCAAATTATAATATTAGTGTCATTTTCTCATTCATGGTTAAAAATAAAACCAATAATTTAGATTGTAAAATATTTAATCAAATCATATCAAATCAAAATAATACAAAATAAATACAATGAAAATATTTTAAATAATCACAAAATAAATACATGTTTTCAAAAAAAATTATCAATCATATCGTCAATCATATGGTCATATCCATCATATCTGGATCTTTCGCGAGACCTACCTGTATTATTTGGATTATTTCTCTCTTGGTTTTGAGCATTTTCACCCCCTGGAGACAAGTTTTGCCTACAAATCGGGCATGTGCCATGTAGTTCCAACCATGGACATATACAGTTTTCATGATATACGTGTTGACATGGCAATTTCCTAACGCTTTCATTTAATACAAAATCTTCCCAACAAACTGAGCACTGCACTTTGGCGTCAACTTGTTCCTGTATAATTGCGACTGTTGGAATTGTATCTATGACTTCTTTTGATAGCGGTGGTGGGCCTAGAATCATAATATGAATGAGTAACTGACTTGTTTTGTTTTATTTTCTCAATTTTCATACCTGTACCGTCCATTTGATTTAACAATTGTGTAACTATTGCATCTAGACCTTCTCGACCCCATGCATAATCCCCTGGATTTCCAAGGAACAACATATTTCCAGAAACTTGATTTGGTCCTCCCCATCCGACGCCTAAATTAAGAATAAAGTCTTGGATCAAGTTTTCAAATGGAGTTTGTTGTTGTCGCATCCCTGGTATACGTGTTCCTAAAGCTCTGAAAATAATTGTAAAATTTATTAATCATTTATTATTTTTCACAAAGTTCCGTGACAGGTATAATTTGAAGTATAAAAAGAGACTAGAACCGAATAATAAGTAACATAGATAAATTTAAAAACATGAAACTATTCACGTTGACCCAAAACAATATTTCGACGATTCAAGTCCCTGCTACTCCACATTCAATGTTAGGTCAGAAAAGAAGCTATGAGGGAAGAAGATTTTTGTTATTTAGACACCGTCAGTTTGCATGCGAAAACAGACGATCCACAGTCACAACTCATGCAGGAACATGTGATCGCAATGCTGCAAACCTTGGTCTACCAATCCTTGGTATCCGGTAGGTAGGTTGTACTGACGCATACCTTCTCCTGCGTGATGAAAGATCATGGGATAATCTTGGCCTCGATGCCCGTCTTTCCAGTTCCAGCAAAAATGCATTCACTTCATTGCCCCATGTAGGATTATACTATTACATCATTCAAAAATTGTATTATTTTTATATTTTAAATACCTTTATTATATACTTACTTGGTCATCGTCGTCTTCTACATCGATTACTTCATCTGATCCCTCAGCATTTCCTTCAAGTTCTTCAATAAAACCACCTAAACAGTGAGGACACGTATATTCCTGAAAGATAACAATTCAAATAATTACTCAAATAGGAATCCTTTCTTTTTTATAATATATTATTGTTTGCATTTGATAAAAAGTTTGTTTTTTTATCTTATTTCCGTGTCCTTTTGTAAACAGATTAGCTAATATCTAATAGCTTTGTAAATTGTATCAATTAATCAATCTACGTGGAATTTCTTAGCAAGTAGGTTTGGCTATAGAGAAAGTGATAAGGATTTACAAATAGGACATAGAAAAATTTACTTAAATCATTCTACTAGTAACTATTTACGACGCATTATAAATAAATTAAGAAAATGGTAACCCCCTTTTTTGGAAATATTCAAGAAAAATAATTTCATACCGGTGATGCATGTTCAAATTCCACGCTACACTTATGACAAAAAAATCTTGGATTTGATGGTCTCTCTTCTACTGCAGCTTCTGCCATTTCAATAACTTTTAAATAAATTTCTATTCAATAAAACTCGAATCACTAATTTTACGAAATATGTTTTGGCATCGCCATTACTTCCTCCCCACTTTATGGCACTTGACAAAAATAAGATAATTTACATATAGCCAACTTGATAAATTTATCACTGAATATATAGATGAAAAGTTCCTACAAAAATTTTGTGCGTGAGTTCTTTTCAAACACGTTTTTCTTCTAAAAACGTGATACTACTTATGTGCTGTCAATAAAAACAAAATGCGTATTGAAACGTGTTATTTTTGTTCATCCCGGATATATCCAGGACACGGGATACAATTCGTAAGAAATGATTGTAAAGTAAGTTACACAGTTATGTCAATGTTGTGCAATTTTATTAACAAAAACATAACCTTTCAGATCTTCAAATTTTGTCGCTCAAAATGTCATGCAGCCTTCAAAAAGAAGAAAAATCCACGTAAAGTCAAATGGACAAAAGCATTCCGTAAAACAGTCGGCAAAGAGTTGGCAGTGGATCCTTCATTCGAGTTCGAAAAACGTCGTCACGTTCCAGTGAAATATGATAGATCAACATGGAATAAGGCTATTGACGCTATGAAGAAAGTTGAAACCATTAAACAGAAACGACAGAACACATATATCATGCAAAGATTACGAAAAGGTCGCGAATTGGAAGACGAACGTGATGTCAAAGAAGTACAACGAGATTTGTCTCTCATTAAGTCGCCTGCGGCAGGACTCAAAGAAAGGAAAATCGAAGAAACAACTATGGAAGACACCCGAGATAGTGACGAAGAAATGGAAGTTATTGAAGATGGGGGAGAAGTTACACTATAAACAGGTTTTTATTAGGTTATTAGTTATTATTTGACTTTTGTATATTGACAAAGCACTATACGCAATTATTGTAAATTATTATTTTAATAATAATAACCAATTACTGCATAAAATCTTTCTGTTGATTCTAAAATCAATAATAGGTATTAAGTCTTTTGATGTTTATTTTAATTAAATATAATCAGCTTAGAGTGAGATGGACAGTTCGAAATCGCATAAAAGTTCATAGTTTCACTATTACATCATTCGGTTCTGATAATTCAACATGTACTATCAAAATAACAGAAAGCAAAAATGTTAATTAAAGTGAACAAATAATAAACATGTATCGTGATTCAATTCTCAAAGGAATACCATTTGTTATATTTATATTATCAGTTATATTGTCTATATGGCTGTATTATAAGAACAATATAAACTATTTATCAATATCACAAATTAACAACAGCTATGACTATATTATAGGTAAATGTTTTGATTGTCAATTTTTTCGAGTGTTCAAACTTATTCACAATTTTATAGTTGGCGGTGGAACTTCAGGATGTGTATTAGCAGCGAAATTAAGTGAAAATACAAATAAGTCCGTATTATTAATTGAAGCCGGGAATCAGTTTACTTTTTTATCTTCTGTGCCATTATTAGCAGTTTTATTACAAGGTACAAAGTACGATTGGAATTTTAAATCTCAATCACAAAAACATTCTTCTTTTGGTTTTCATGGCAAGGTATGTAATGTTAATGCGTAATAACTTTTATTTCATACTGTGTTGCATTTGCTTCTTTATGAGATTGATTTCAGTCCGGAAAATGAAACATTACGGTATTGTTCTACTTTACAGGATTGTAAAGTAGAACAATACCGTAATGTTTCATTTTCCGGACTGAAATTTAATTTTTGTTTTAATTTTTGTATTGAGACCAAGACGACCTGATTGTATTTAGAAAAGATATATAAAGAATGGGTGCAAACTTTGGTCCAAAAATGCAACACAGGTATGAAATAAAACGTTGTACGTCATTCGTCCGGTAGAGGATTTTCACGGTACTCGTTTCGAAATTCCTAACTCGCCTCGTTCGGAAACATCTTACTCGTACCGTAAAAACTCATCTACCGGACTTATAACGTAAATAACTATTTTGGAAAAATTATGTATTTAATTTAGATTCAGTCATTACCAAGAGGAAAAGGTTTAGGTGGTTCAAATCAAATTAATTACATGGTTCATGGTATTGATATTGAAGGCGAGTTAGAGAAATGGGATTTATTGGGTATAGAAAACTGGGATTATAAAAAATTAAAACCGTATATTAATTCATTATTCTACGCACCCAATTCAACTTTTAATACAACAAAAATTGAAACAGAGTTGAATGATTATTTATTAAGTGCCCTTAAAGAAATTGATACAAATCAATTAAAATATATTCCTAGTAGGAATACTGTCAATTTTGGTCAGAGATGGACCAGTTTTCATAGTCATTTGAAGCCAATTACAGAGAGAAATAATTTACATATTGTTTTAAACACGCAAGTTACAAAAGTAAGTTATAATTCATTAATATAAAACAGTATTTAACAACGTATTATTTTAGGTGATATTTGATAATAATAAACATGCAATTGGAGTTGAAATAACAGATAATAATAAATATAAAATAATTGTTCACAGCAGAGATGAAGTGGTTCTGTGTGCAGGTGTTTTTAATACTCCACAAATTTTACTTCTTTCAGGTATCGGGCCTGTTCATGTTTTAAATAATTTTCGGATTCCTACAATTGTACATTTACCTGGCGTTGGTAGAAATTTACATGATCATTTAAATATGCCATTGTATGTTAGTATAACAAAACCGATTAGCTTAACTTTAAATAAAGTTATGCGAGTATCTGAATTTTGGAGTTATTTAAGATATGGAGAAGGTAAATGAGATTATTATGTTTATATTGCATTGAGTAATAAATTTTATAAGGTCTTTTATCTACAACTCCGAGTGCTGGATTTGTGAGACAAAATGATATTGGTGTACTTCTATTCGGTATGGGATCAACAGATGAAAATTTGTTAAAGAAAATTGCAAATTTAAAAACTGAGGTATTTAATTTTACTGTTGTATTTCGGATCGGGGTGTTATTTATATTTTATTTGGTGCAAATTTTTTATAGATATTTGAAGCTATGTTTCCATTTCATAAAAATAATAGCCAAGAAGGCTTTGTACTTCTTACAACATGTTTAAAACCAGTCAGTAGAGGCTATATTTCTCTTCAAAATTCAATTCCTCAAAATCTAGTTACCATAAACCCACAGTATTTATCAAAATATAAAGATATCGAATGTATGATTCGTGCAATAAAATTAGCCTACGATATCATTAACACTACAACATTTAAAAGTATCGGAGCAAAGATCCATTGGCCTGAATTTTTAAACTGCCAATCATCATCAAGCAAAATTGACAGTGATGAATATTTAGAGTGTATAATCAGAACTGGAGCACTAACCGGATATCATCCGGGCGGAACTTGCCGAATGGGAACCCTTGATGACAGACAAACAGTTGTGGATAATAATTTAAAGTAAGTTTATTTTCAGTTATTAACATCTATATTAATTTCTGAAAATTTTAGTGTAAAAGGAGTAACAGGTTTAAGGATAATGGATGCAAGTATTTTGCCGGAAGCTTTACCGACCTATCCTAATTCTGTTCTTGTTACAATGGCGGAATATGCAGCCAGTATTATTAAAAGTAAATCGAATAATTAATTTTATTTATTACAAAATAATAAAAGTCTGTTTATAATAATATAATACTTATTTAACAAATTAGAGCTTAAATAATAGTTATGGCTTTACATGGTCAAATTCTGAAACAAAAAATAAATAGACAGTTTAAAATTATTTTATTTAACTTGAAACTTACCTAAATATTTAGTAATTATAGTAGTAGCAGCAAAGCCTATTGCTACCGATATAAATTGTACTAAACTGGCATATGGGAAATTTGATTCATTATGCCATCTTGCTCTTTCACGAGGTAGAACTTCACATACAGTTACGTATAGAAGTGTACCTCCAGCCATTCCCTACAGACAGAAACATTAATTTTTTACATATTTTATTTAATAAAAATTACCTGTAAAATCGGTTGCACAGTATTTGCCCAGTCGGAAGATAAATCTGTTAAAGTCATTCCGATTCCAATACCTACAATAGAACCTAAAGCAAATACTGTTATTGCGACAAAATGTTTGCAAGCAGTGTTTGCTATTCCTGATGATAATTCAACGCCTAAGCAAAATCCTACTACAAGTTTGTGAGACGCTACTGCACCGACCAATAACCAGACCTGAAACAATATTATCTTTTAATTATTCCCAATAAACTATGTCTTATTTTACCTTTGAAGTGGATTTTTCCAATCCAATCGCAAGCCCCTCCAAAATTGCATGTAAAGATAATGCGAATAATAATCCCAACTGCCCAATGGGGGGATCATTGCATGGTTCTGTATGGCTTACATGACAAATTTGTGAAGGTTGTCCATGCTCATGATACAAAGTTTCATGACTTTGTGCTTTATAAAATGTCGGATTGTAACTTTGTTGCTTACTATAAATATTACTTTCACTTCTTGCTAATAACGAAGTAGATTCGGCAGATCCATAATAAACATTATTTTTCGAAGAGCAGAAAGATTTGCTTCTTATATGTCCTCGACTTTGTTGCTCTTCATGAGAATGTGAGTGTGTATTGTTGCGATTGTGACGATGATCACCAAGTGCCCAAACGAAATGAACAACTTCGTCAATTAAATATAAAGTGAAAAATCCTGCACAGAATAATAATTCCGCTTGTTCAGTAACTTCACGAAGCTCTGGAAGAATGTGGATCATCGAAGTTGAAAGAAGTACACCTCCTCCAAAACAAAGAAGTGATGATAATAAAATCGGCCATTGTCGACTGTGTGAAGAAAAGCATGCAGGTAAAAGGCCGACAACTAATGTTCCTAAGCCGAGAACAATCATTCCAGCGATTTTTGCTTCATGCGAATCCATTTTTGTACTGTTTTTATTTAATATTTCAGTAAGTTTCACTTAATTTCGGCACTATCCACCTTTATACGAGTACCGCGTATGTTAATCAAACCATTGTAATCAATGTGATTTATCACATGAAGGTCTTATAATCTTACATAATGCAGAGACAATTGAAACCTGACATTCTCGTAGCTACATGTTATCACTTCAAAATTATTGAAATGTATTTTGTCTGTCTAATAAGAGATATGAACTTTTTACATGATAAGAATAAGACAAAAAAATATTTATCAATAGTTTATTTTCCTTCTTAGAATAACAAATATTTTTAAATATAGATTTGTTCCAGTTTTATTATATTTTAGTTAAAATATTTTTTGGAGTTACTATTACAATGAGTTAAATCGACCCTAAAATAAGACATATTACCTTCAATAACTGCAATTATAAGAAATATTTACAAATAATTTAGAGCTGCTTCAACCTCAGCAGAAAAATTCATTAATACAACTATTGTAATTAAATTTATTTTTTGTATCAATTCTGCCTTGGCAACTAGTTTCCACTAGAGTATCTATCTAAATATTTATTATTTTATTGCTTTAGTATATTTCATGCCTAGATTGATGGTACCTAGGTTCTAGGTATATAAATAAAATAACTACAATTTAAGTTTGTTAAACATTATTTATTGATTAACACTTGTCTTCTTGATTGTTTTCATAATACTGTTTTTGTATTAAACAAGTTCTAAAGAATTTTTGATACAAATGCTTTTGAGCACTACTTGCTGGCAAATAATGCCCCCCATCGTGTATAACTATTACTGGGTCATCATCAAATGCTGTCGCCAAATCTTCACTCATTTCTTAAAAAAAGAAAGTTAAATAAAAATTCTGCAACATACTAATGCTGCAAAATGTATATTACCTTTTGGTATGATATTATCATTTTCTCCGTATATGTGCAAAGAAGCTATATTGATAGATTCCTCATAGTATTTTTTATGAGGTAAACTATTGGATTTAAAACCCGAAGCCATTATTGCGAAATTAAATTTACATTTTAATACTGAAATTGAGTGAGATTAAAAATCATTTTCATAAAATATTTAGAATAAATATTACTTCCTCTAGTTTGTAAGTCACATAGAAGTCCAACAAAGCAGGCACCTTGAGAAAATCCTAACAATCCATCAAATGGACCATGTTCTTCAAATGTCTCTTCGACTAATCTTATACTTTCTTCAAAACCGATAGCTGGGCCGCCTTTTCTAATTCCTCTAAATGTCCTATCATCGCGATTAAACCACCAACCGTATTGTTCTAAAACCATTGAAATTTGTAATATTTATGTTATTGTTTATGAAAATGTAAAGTACCAGCATCGTCAGCCTGTTGAATGTTTGATTCGTCAACTTTTTCCAAAGTATTCACTGGTATAACTTTATGTGGTGCTGTAATATACGTAAACTGGGCATATTTATGTACTATTTTTCTAAATGAGCCAGTTTTTTGGCGGAAAGTATCGGCATTTTGTCGATATCCGTGTATGGCAAGAATTCTTAATTTTACTTGTTCTCCATCACAACATTTTTCGTCCTTATTTTCAGAATTTGATTTACTCATTTTTATTTTATTGAAAAACAAAGTTAAGCACACTTGTTTTAAAATTTAAACGACTACAGTTACGATAATAACTTAAAAAGATTTGACACATGTGACACCTGTCATATTTACGCCAAATTTTAGAATACCATCTCATCACATCTGTTAAGTTGGTTGTCTCATAAATTTTAGGGACATTTTCATTTTGTAACCAATTAAATAAATAGTTAAAATTTGTATTTTATCAACCCATTATATTTATAAATTTATTTCTTGCTTTGAATTAATTTAACATAGAAATAATGTAATAGTTTTCTATTTAACTGTATTTTTTTAATATAGTAATGATTTTTTCTTCATATTCCCCAAGTTTTCCCCACTGAAATATAATAATACTGGAACGTGCACTCGCGACGCCAGCCCGAGCCGACAGAGACAGCGAGTCGAAAGTGATTGCGTCTTTGTTGTACAGTCCCTATTGGTGCCCGAGCCGACAGAGACAGCGACTCGCGGCTGATTGCGTCTTTGTCGTACAGTCCTGATTGGTTTGTGGAGTGTAAGACAACGATAGAATCACATTCGAGTAGCTGTCTCTCTCGGCTCGCTTTTCGTACACAGCGAGCATAGGGAGTGCACGTTCCAGTATTACTATATTTCAGTGGTTTTCCCACCATCTGCCACCGGTTGATTACTATTTTCACGCTCGACTTTGTGATCGTTTCCCGCCTAAAAGTTTCTCATTGTTTTATGTTGTGACAAATTGATTTTAAACATAAAATTATTATATTATTTAATACTTAATTACGTTAATATAAGTGAAATATAAAAATGATGGACGGACAAGATGTAGATCAAAGATTACGTGATATACAGAGAGAATATGTAGATTTCTTGGATGATGAAGTAAGTACATGTTATAAGTTTGGTCTGTTTTATTTACTGTTATTGTTTAAACATTTTATTAAATAGGAAGATCAAGGAAAATATGCCCAACTAGTAAAAAATATGATTAATGAAAAATTGTGTCGATTAGTTGTCAACATAAATGATCTACGCCGAAAAAGTAAGGAACGTGCAAAGAACTTGTTAAACAATGCCTTCGAGGAACAGTTAGCATTCCAGAGAGCATTGAAAGAATATGTATTTACATCAGATCATGAATATGCTAAAGAAAATGAAGAATTCTTCATTGCTTTCGAAGGAAGTTTTGGAAACAAACACGTAACTCCAAGAAGTTTATCTTCACGGAATCTTGGTAACTTGATATCTGTTGAAGGAATTGTTACAAAATGCTCTTTAGTTAAGCCAAAAGTTGTACGAAGTGTGCACTATTGTGATGCTACTAAAAAAGTTATCGAGCGAAAGTATTCGGATCTTACATCTTTGGATGCATTTCCCAGTAGTTCTGTGTACCCAACAAAAGATGAAGATGGAAATGTGTTAGAAACAGAATATGGTTTGTCAGTTTATAAAGACCATCAGACAATATCAATTCAAGAAATGCCGGAAAAGGCACCAGCTGGTCAGCTACCAAGGTCTTTGGATATAATTGTCGATAACGATTTGGTAGATGGTTGTAAACCAGGTGATAGAGTACAAGTAGTTGGTACTTTCCGCTGTTTACCAGGAAAATTTGGAAGTTTTACCTCTGGAACATTCAGGTATTAAATATTGATTACCGGTTATTATAATATTTAATTCATGTTTTACATATTTTCTGAAGGACTGTTTTAATTGCAAATAATTTACAACAAATGAGCAAAGAAACAAGTTCAGCAATTTCTGTTGAAGATGTAACAAAATGTAAGAATCTTGTAAAATCAACTAAAAATGTTTTCGACTTATTGGCAAAATCTCTTGCTCCATCAATTCACGGACATGATTATATTAAACGTGCCATATTATGCTTACTTCTCGGAGGTGTAGAGAAAGTTTTACCAAATGGAACTCGTCTTAGGGGGTAAAATGAAATTCTGGACTTTTGTTCAACTTTTTATAAAAATATTTTACAGTGACATAAACGTCTTATTAATTGGAGATCCAAGTGTTGCAAAATCTCAGTTGTTACGTTACGTATTAGCAACGGCTCCCAGAGCAATTCCAACAACTGGTCGTGGTTCTTCCGGCGTCGGTTTGACCGCAGCTGTTACAACTGACAACGAAAGCGGCGAACGAAGACTTGAAGCCGGTGCTATGGTTCTTGCAGATCGTGGTGTTGTTTGCATCGATGAATTCGATAAAATGTCCGATATTGATCGTACTGCTATTCATGAAGTCATGGAACAGGGTAGAGTTACTATTTCAAAAGCTGGTATTCATGCTAGTTTAAATGCTAGATGCTCAGTTCTAGCTGCTGCCAATCCTGTGTATGGAAAAGTAAATTTTATAAATAATAAATTTAGTTTCAGTATTCTAATACTTCTTGTTTTTTTAGTATGATCAATACAAAACTCCTATGGAGAATATTGGATTGCAAGATTCGCTTTTATCTCGTTTTGATTTATTATTTGTTATGCTTGATTCTGTTGATGAAGATCAGGATATGAAAATTTCTGATCACGTTGTTCGTATGCATCGCTATAGGTAATATATTTATATAATTCAGATTGCCAATATGTAACTAAATTTGTTTAGGAATCCAAAAGAGCAAGATGGTGAAATATTACCAATGGGCTCTGGAATAGATCTTCCAAGTACCTATCATCCAGATGCAGCAGATGAACAAAGAGAAACTCCGATGTACGAAAAATACGATCCTTTACTTCATGGATCTTCACGAAAGAAGAGCGACAACATTTTAAGCGTTGAATTTATGCGAAAATATATTCGCTTTGTAAAAATCATGAAACCAACTCTTACTGAAGAAGCATCTGAGATAATTGCTGACGAATACTCCCGTCTACGATCTGAAGATAGTTTGGATAATGATGTTGCAAGAGTACGTTTTCCATTAAATTATATCTTTCAATATCTGAATATACATCTTGTTTTTAGACTCAACCCGTGACAGCCCGTACTTTAGAAACTTTAATTCGTTTATCAACAGCACACGCAAAAGCTAGAATGTCTCGCGTTATCACGGAAGACGACGCTCACGCTGCTATTGAATTAGTTCAGTACGCATACTTTAAAAAAGTTTTGGAAAAAGAAAAGAAATCCAAGAGACGCAGAAATTCAGAATCTGAAGAAGAAAACGAAAATGAAGAAGAAGAAGTTACCAGCAGGCCTAAAAGAACTAGAACAGAGGTATTTTTTAGATAATTTTGTAGGACAGTTTTATCCATATATTTTTATAATTAGAGGACGCAATCTGACGATAATCCTTACAATTATTCGGATGACGAATCTCAACCGACTCCAAGACCTCGCAGAACTCCAAGAACTACTGCAACTCCTAGCACAAATGATACAATTCCAAGTACAAATGGTACCAACGGACATGCACATGAAAATAGTACTGCACCGATTGAAGAAGAATCGATGGAAGTTGATGCTGCACCAGTAACTATTACCGATGATAGGTAATTAATTTAATTGGTAAATAAATTAAACTGTTGTTTAACTATGTTTAATTTTAGGTTTGGAATATTCAAAGATGGTTTACAAAAAATGTTCAGAGATTCTCGAACTCCATCATTACCTTTATTACGCATTAAAGAAACTTTAAATGCTGAACACAAATCTTCACCATTTACTGAAGGTGAAATTAAAGCCGCATTGCATAAGATGGATGAGGAAAATCAGGTTATGATATCTGATGATATTGTATTTTTAATATAATTTTGTATCTTTATTTTTAATACAAACTTTACTTTTATATCTTTTTATAATTAGATACAACGATTTTGAATTATGTGTAAGTTGTTTTGAGTTACTTATTAAAATTAAACAGTAACTATCGTCATTTAATCTAATGATAAAAATACTAAGCTTATCTTTTATGCCTTTTATAATTATTATGTCTATGATTATCATTTGGCCGCATATTATCTCTGTCCCGCTTAGAATGGTTTGAAAACCTCCCTTGTAAACTATCATTACGGTACTGCTCATTTCGTCCAGTTGGTGTACGGTTGTGATTGTTATGTACGGGTGCTAATGGCACTTGCTGATGTGGATTTGGAGACATGTTAATGTTATTAAACTGTAATGGAACCATTGGCATTGATAATAAAGGCATTTGTATGGCAAATTGAGGTTGTGGAGAATTTGGCGCAGAATTGTTTTCTTGTTTACGAGGCCTCAAATTCAATCTACAGTTAAATAGATGTATACCCTCAAACAATCTTAACGCATATTCAACAGAACACTTGTGTTTGAATGTAATAAAACCATAAGCTGCGAATCTTCCGTCTCTATCTATTGGTATAGTAACTCTTTCTAGTGGTCCCGCTTGCAGAAATAATTCGTATAAAAGTTCTTCAGTAACCTTATTTGCTAAATTGCCACAAAATAACGTTCTTGCCTCATCAGATTCATCGTTATCAAAATCCATTCTAATAAAAAAATATAAATCAATCGTTAATTTAATAAAATAATATTTAATTACCTTTGTTATTTTTGTAAAAATTATTAAATTCTGTAATTCTGACAGTTGTTGTCAAACAATTATTTTAATGTCAATGAGTGGCTAAAAAAATCCCTAAAAATATTTACTGCAAAGTGCAAACTTGTAAAATGAAATGAGATGAGCTTCATGAAGCTAAAATTTCAAATTTGACGTTTGTGATTGTCAAAGTGATTTGTTTCAGTGAACTATAAATTTGTAACATTTAAATCAAAATAATTGATAATATAAGTTAGCAAATCTGGATGATAAAATAGATATAATGATAGCTGCCTCAGAGCCACAGGTACTTAAAATAACCTTAAAAATTACTTTATTGTTACCGGTTTACCTATTTTTTCAGGAATTTATCCCAAGTGGACGGCAGCAAATTCTGAAACATCCAGGTTTGCCTAAAAACCATGATGATGTAGGTTTAGATAACCGAGGAATAGATGCTCTTGTCTTACATCGTCTCAAACATGTATCAATCACTGAAGAAAACGCCACAGAATGGTGGGTTGTTCGAGAATCAAAAAACTACAATGAAACTGAAATTAATGACTTATCACAGAAAAAAGTAGAGTCTGATGAAGACAAATCTTCTACAAATAATTATGAAAATAATTCGAACGATTCTTGGAACTGGAAGACCATAGATCCAAAAACTCCTCGTCGGGTATCAGATTCGAATGTGCCCAAACCATCAATTAATAAAAGTAGATTTTCTGGCGAAATTGATTTCGGTAGAAGTGAATCCAAAACAAGCTATAGTACAAATAAATCTTATTTGTATTCTAGTAATAATGTAAATTTAAAATTAAATGAATCATCTATCAAAGAATTAGCTTCAATGGAAGAAGAGCTATATATAAAAGGATGTACTGCCGTTTGGTCAAAAGGATTATTATCATCGAGTTCAAAAATCAATTCATCTGGTACATCGCGAATAACTTTATGTTCTTACACAATGGAAAACCCAATTAAGTACGCTTTATGGTGTACATTTTATTTGGAACGTCCTTCATTCACTAGTATGAATGGAAATGTACCTTTTAAGTCTGAAGAACCAGTTGGAAAACCATTACCATGCGTTTGTCTGATTGACGACGTTAATATGAATATTTTTACTGCAAATAGCGAAGATTTTATGGTTTGTCTCCCTTTTCAAGTATGTAATGTGTGGAGCACTAAATTCGGACTTTTAATAGAAAAAGAAATCTCGAATATTAATCACAATAATTTTAATAAAATAAATACAAGTGTTTCTGACTATGATACATCAATAGCTAATATTTATTCTTTAGCTCATCCACTGGAAAATTTTTATCCAGTTGCTCTGAAAAACGCTACAGTTCAATTATTAAATAACCCAGCCATTAAAATAATTTATACTAGTTGCGATCCTAGTATTTGTTTTGTATATGATGCAAATGTAGGATTACATTGTGTTTATCAAGTGAGAAAAATTAAAATGGACGAGTGGATGGAAATGTCTGTTAGCAAAATTAAATTATGCAGTACAATGCCTTCTCCCGCAAGTATTTCAAGTAAAGTAAAACATAATTTATCAGTTTGGAGTGGGCAGGGAGCTGGTTTACCTTTAGCAACAGGAAGTCCATATAGTAGCCGGGCTGCAAGTTTGTCAAATTTAGTAAGTCCGTATAACTCACGATCTCACAGCCCTATGGCCACTATTAGGTAATCATTAATATTTTTATTATTTTTATTTATGAAATCATAATTTGATTTTGTTTACTAGTCGTTGTCAATCACCCAGTATTTCGCCGTTTGTGAGTGGTGGTGGCTGGATAAACCGTTCTTCATATTTGCATCACGAAGATGCAAGTTTAAATACTTTAGGAACATCTCAAATGGAAACAAGTACTCAGCAAAAACAGTCAAACCCTGATATTTGTCTAGAACATGTTTGGACTGAAACCGTTAGTACTATGAAGTAAGTTTATATTTATGTACTATTTTTTTTATTTAGTTTTGGCTTTTGCTTATTATCAATTAGCCAAATTTATTTTTATTAATTGCGTTATTTATAGGGGAAACTTTGGACCACCATTAGGCCCAGCCAGTAAAGCATTTCTAACTACTGACCTTGTTGGTCAAAATTATCTTTGCTACTTGGTTCCTACTAGAAATCAATTAGTTTTAATTCGATTGGATCTCACTAACGACAATAATCTAATTTTTGGTGCATCATTTTGTATCGGTGCTAAAGATGCAGTTGATATTCCAAGTCTACATATGATATCAGTTTTGGAACCAAATGGACTTATAATGTTGTATACAGGACCCACTATGATCGGTAAATTACACGTGGGTGGGGTATCAGCAGAATTTACCCCTTATATAAGAGAACAAAATCTCAATGTGCCTACAAATTTTAAATCACCTTTTCCGAGGTAAGATTATTTAAATTCTGAATTATTGACAATAATAAGATCAATCATTAAACTAAACAATCACAAATCTATAAACTTTACTATTTTTGTTTAGACGGAGTAGTTTGCTTCCCCATTGCGGAACACCAGTTTTTGAAGAATATTCCATTTCTCCCGTACACCCAGCAGTCACTTCAAAAGAAAGTCGCCAATCAAATCTTCTTCATTCAACTTTATTAAATGAACCGTTTATTAGCGGCAACACTTCAAATAGTATCACAGGATTACGAGATCCAGTTAGCAATAGAATTACATTACAATATTCGGATAACACATACTTTCGAGTCAGTTTACCTCCTTTGGCATCTGGAATACTTGTTTCAAGCTGTCTAAATGCTTTGAGACAATCGCTACAAAGAGATGTTGCAGCATCTCTTTTTGCTAAGTGGTACGCGATGAGAAATGCACCCGGCCCTGTTGATTTGACCATTGAACAAGAATGGCATTTATTCACTTCTCTACTTTATAGTAAGTTCAATTAATAATAAGAAATATATATCACTGTACTTCGTTATTAATTAATAGATTTATTGGGCTATGATGTTGAAAAATTACGATCGACTGGATCTGAAACTTACTCAGTTGCCGATGAAGCAAAACGTCAACGTCCATCTCCTCAAGGCAGCGCTGCAGATTGGGAAGAAATGTTTGGTTCAGATCAGCATAAAGAAATTTCGGAAAGCTTACGCTCTGTTTTAAATCTCACAAAAAGCGAAAATTTGTCGCAACATTCAAGAACTTCGGAAAAAGGACAAATCAATACCAGTTCAACACTTTTTTCATATTTTCGTCTTGTTTTATTCACATTACATCTTTTGTACGAAGAGTTTAAGCTAAATACTGTTCGAATGTGTGAAATATCATTTTTGGCAAAATTTTTACATCAACTAGCCTCAGATTTAAGGCTTCATAAGTATATTGTATATTACTGGAAAGATTTTCCAGATTTATGTCCCTTAAGATTGAATACGGAAAACAGTCAAATATCAGATTCTGATATTTTAAAGATTGCTCCTTTGTTCATAATGGATGTTGAACCTGTTAATATTATGCAGTCTATCTGTAAATTATTAACAGAATCTGATATAAAACCATATCCATTTCTTAGAAACGTCAATCCGTTCAGTAAAAATATGTTACAGGTACATATATTTAAAAAGAATTTTTTCTTAGTTAAACTTCGTTTAACCTTACAGATTTGTGGTATAATTGCGACTGGTTACTTTGATAAGCCTGATTTTGATATTAATACTTTACTCAAAGTATTTGCTCCACCTGGATGTAGAGTTGAACCATTAGTTACAAATGAAAGGTCTAGCAATTCGTATAGAAAATGGTCTTGGGCAGAAAAAGTTGTAATCTTTATGGTTGAAAATGGTAAATTTATACGTTATAACTCATTATTTTCAGTAAATATTTTAATCATTTCAGGAATGAATCGCCGAAGTTTGGATAATATACCTGCTGCTCTAAATTTGATTTTACATGAAGCTTTATGGCAATGTCGCGAAAACCCTCCAACTGATTGGACATCAGATGCTTATTACTTATTACAAAGGCCAGATTTAGCTTATCAAGCAGAACAAAATACTCAGGTAATATTCATAAGATTTTATTTTATAATAATTTAGTAATGTTTTAATCAAATGGCTAGAAACCCAATGAGAAAGAACCACCACGTAATATTCTCTCAACAAAAAAACATCTAGATCCAGAACAAGATGATGGAATGGAAGACATTGAATCGACTCTTCTTAAATTACGTTTTCCTGACGACCATCGTATCTCTGAAGTTCGTAGTCTTCTTCAAAGTTCCGAACCTGTTCATATTGGGGTTTCTCAGCGTCCTGATGTAACCGATCACGATTTCATTGAAGAACAAGAGAAGCATTTATATGCGATTTGCACTCGAACAATGGCCCTTCCTGTTGGTAGAGGAATGTTCACAATGCGTACAGCGACTCCTGTTGTTACAGAACCCCTGCCTGTACCTAAATTGTGCCTAACAGGAAAGGCACCTCCTAGGGGTGCTTCTGTTGAATTGTCTCATATTGATACTCCACCTAATATGAACTTGTGGCCGTTGTTTCATAACGGAGTTGCAGCTGGTCTTCGAATCAGCACCGATGCGTCTAATATTGATTCAACTTGGATTGTTTTTAATAAACCTAAATCAACTGCTGAAACTCCCATGGAACATGCCGGGTTTTTAATGGCTTTAGGTTTAAACGGACATTTAAAGAATTTAGCTGTCATGAATATGTATGAATATTTAATTCAATTTCGTGAAATGACTAGCGTTGGTTTGCTGTTAGGTAATTTTTAAATTATTAGTAATTATTACTTTACATTGTGTCGAAAAAAACCTTTATTCATAATGTGATAATATTTAATACAGGTTTAGCAGCAACTAAAAGAGGAACAATGGATACAGCAATAACAAAAATGTTAAGCATTCACATTGAAGCTTTGTTACCACCAACTTCTATGGAACTTGACATTCCGCAAAATATACAAGTTGCTGCACTTCTTGGTACTGGTTTAGTATATCAAGGTTCAGCTCATCGTCATATAACAGAAGTTTTGTTATCGGAAATAGGTTTGTTTATTTAATCATCATAAATAAGTAGTATAATAAGTTTACAATAATTGATAGGTCGCCCACCTGGTCCAGAGATGGAAAACAGCGTTGATAGAGAATCCTATTCCTTGGCTGCTGGTTTAGCTTTAGGATTAGTAACATTAAAACAAGGCGGTATGCCTTCAGGATTCGCAGATTTAGGAGTCCCTGATACATTGCATTATTACATGGTTGGAGGAAATAAACGGACATTAACAGGTTCACAAAAGGATAAATACAAAGTACCATCATTCCAAATTAAAGAGGGATCTACGGTTAATTTAGACGTTACAGCACCGGGAGCAACTTTAGCTTTGGGGTTGATGTATTTAGGAAGTGGAAATCGAGCTATTGCTGACTGGATGAAGCCCCCAGATACGCAATATCTGCTTGATTTTGTTCGGCCTGATTTTCTTATGCTCCGAATAATTTCTAGAGGTATTTGATGTCAAAAATCAATATACATTAGTTTAGTAACAATAATATTTATTTGTTTAATAGCATTAATTTTATGGGATGACATAGAAACCTCCATTGAGTGGGTAGACCATCAAGTTCCCGAAGCAATTAGACCATTTTGTCTGGATAAACCAGCTACAGATCTCGAAATAAACATTGATTATGAATCAATGAAGTAATAAGTAACAAATTATTTTTAAATTATTTTTTAATATAATTATGTTTCAGTCAAGCTTATTGTAACATCGTGGCAGGCGCCTGTTTCGCATTGGGCCTCCGATATGCTGGAACATCCGATGAAAATGCTTTCCAAACGTTGTATCATTATTGTCGAATGTTCACTTCTCTCACCGGCAAAACAATTGCTGAACTTGCTGGAAAACCAACAATTGAAACTTGTCTCAATCTTATTTTATTATCGTTGGGCATGGTTATGGCTGGAACTGGCAGATTGGAAGTGTTGAGATTATGCAGACATCTTAGAAAAAGAGTTGGAGTAGCAAGTAGTACTGTAGTTACATATGGATCACATCTTGCTATTCACATGACTTTAGGGTTGTTATTTTTGGGTGGAGGGCGATATACATTGTCAAATTCTCCAGCTAGTGTAGCAGCAATGTTATGTGCTTTCTTTCCCAAATTTCCTACTCACAGCAACGACAACAGGTATGCATTTTTTATTATTATTTATAAGTCTGGATTACATTATTATTTTTGTTGTTAGATATCATTTGCAAGCATTTCGTCATTTGTATGTATTAGCTGTCGAACCACGTTTGATAGTTCCTCGTGATGCTTTAACTGCAAGAATGTGTTATGCAAATTTGTCAATGGTGAAATTAGATGGAACTGTTTCAACAATAAAAGCACCTTGTTTGTTACCAGATTTGAGTTCTTTAGCTCGAGTATCAGTTCAAGATGAGAGATATTGGCCAGTTGTTTTTGAACGCGGTCGCAATTGGGAACAATTACAGTAAGTTTCTTATCACATTTATATGTTAAAAAAATAATTTAATTAATGATTTAGAAAATTATTGGAGTCTTCCGGGCATGTGAAAGTAAAACAAAGAGCAGGTTGTTTAAGTTATTTAGAAGATCCTTCTGGAACCCGTAGCCTTCTAGCTCGATCTTTAACTCAATCGAGTACAGTGCCTTGGGCGCCTTTACCTAATTCTATTAGTTCGTTTTCTTCTGAGCCAACCGTTAAATATTTCACAGACTACTTTTTAACTCCAAAACCAGATTATGAAAATTGTCCACAAGAGAAATGTTTAAGACAAGCGATCACAATGGCTATGTATGAATGCGTTACAAAGGACAAATTAGCGATTTTACCTATGTGGATTGTCTTTATTAAGGTAAGAATATTTTTCTTAACTCTTTACGTATAATAGAGAACAAATAGTAGATCTAATAAAAAAATATATTTCCAGACTACTTTAAATTTGGAATCATTTCCAAAGACAAATCAATTATGGCAATTAAAATTTTTGTTTGCCCAAGTATTATCTCACATAAATCGAAAATCGTTGATATCTTCAGAAGTAGTCCTAAGCATGAAACAGCGAACGGAAAAAATATTAGAACAATGGCAAAATAATCTAAGTCAATCATTAAAAGCATACGTGACTGGAACAGAAATTAATTTACCTGTGATGGAACAATTAAAGTTAGCAACTTTCGTGACATATTTTGATATTCCATTCAATATAAATGTACGGGTAAGTGAAAACTACTTAGAAATATTTAATGAACTACAACAAAGAAATTTAAGCAATGAAAGTGTAAATAAAATTGTAGATATTTTATCATATTAATGATATTCTTTTGTAAATACATAAATGTTTGAAACATTGTAATAAAAGCTATAATTTTTTAAATTACATATTTAGTCATTTATTATCTGATACGAAAAATATGAATTCCCGTGATGATTAAGTAACATGAAACAGTTACTGAATAATTAACGTATTTATTCAAGCCTAGGACGATCACTAAACCAATATTTGTTGTTTTAAAAGCAAGTACAAAAGAATATTAAAGAGAGACTATAAATATGAACACATTACATTTTAAATTTTATTGCACAGTATTAGATATTTAAAAAAATTCCAAGCATTTTGTGTCAGAAGTTTTTGACTATGATAAGAATATTATATCCTTTTTTATTAATTCTGACACATTGCTTTGGAAATGAAGTTACTGAGAATGTAATAAAAATTTTGATTAATATGACATACAAAAAATCTTATTGCATGTATATTGTAACTGATCAAGATTATAATATCGCAAAAATTGTAAATGAGCTTGAAATTCCTGTAACAATACAAGATTATTTTGATAGAAGAGAATCAGATATAAAATGTGAAAATCAACATATAAAAGTAATATTATCACATGGCATAAATTATATAGAAGATACAATAAAGAAAAATGAGTCTAATAAATTATTAGTACCAGCATTTTGTACTGTAATTACCTTTCTTCCGCACAGTTTATTAACGATCTATGATCAATTTGTAGAAATTATACAGCGATATGCCGCTATAGTTTTTATTATTGAAAACTTTTTAAATAATACTCTCAACTTGTGGAACGTTAATTCATCACGAATTATAAATAAAATTACATTTATAAATGCAAATACATCAATAAGTAATTGGAATGATACTATAGCTTTACAACACAATTTTAATCAATTAAGTGATATAATTTCAAAAACAAATATTATGGAAAATATGAAAAATATTACAGTGTATGCGAGTGCCTTTGAATGTTCACCATTTTTTATGCAATTTAAAAATAATAAATTTAACGGTTTGGAATTCTTAATGTTAGAAGAGATTTTAAAGGATTTTAAAATTCATTATCGGTACTATACCAACAAAAATTTCAGTTCTGATACAGATTTGTGGGGAAAAATACGTGACGATATTTTGGAAGGCAAATCTGACATAGGAATGTGCTCTCAGTGGCTGACATTGTACTTAAATACGTATACAGTTCCATATACTCAAGTATGCGCGACTTATTTAGCACCTAAACCAAGAGAAACTTCTTTGGCACTTTTTGTATTTTTGCCATTAAATTTAAAAGTCTGGTTTTTTCTTTTACTTGTAACTGTTGTGTTAATATGTATTATAAATATTTTGGCGATTTACTATAGTAAAATTGGTGAAGCATTTAAAAGTCGTTACGTATTTATTTATGATTGTTTTGATCATGTTGTAAAGATTTTAATCCAACAATCGATTGGGACTTTTCCCAACATGTTTCGTGGTTTATTATTATTATGGGCAGTATGTTCAACATTAATTGCAACGGGATATTCTGCTGGGATTACTTCCCTTTTAACAAAGCCAAGATTCACAAAACCTATCAATTTATTAGAAGACTTCATAGAACAAGAGATTCACTGGGGAGGTTTTCATAACACTTATGCAAAATTACTACATGATACTCATGATATAACCATGATGAAATTATCAAATTTATTTATGTTGGAAGCTGATATTCGAGTAAAAAATTCTCGTATTGCAAAAGGAAATTATGGAGCCCTTGTAAAATGTATGTCGAATAAATTTGTTACCGATACTGAATTTATGAATGATGATATAAAAAATGATTTACGAATTATGCAAGAATGTATTTTAAATTATTACGTCGTTTTTAATCTAAGAAAGAATACTCCACTAAAGGGTTTGATAAATAATAAAATTTATCAAATAATCGAGAGTGGATTAGACAAATTTTGGTCCACAACGTTACAACTGAATCTGAATGTTAGTTATATGAGAAATTTTTTTGTGGATATCGATTTTTACGAGCATAAACCATTATCTTCAGAAAAGACTCGAGGAATTTATATATTTTATTTATTAAGTATTATATTATGCTGTATTGTATTTACTGTTGAAATTTTTTTTACAAATGTTCCACAAAACCATGTTTTGTAAATTAAAAATTTGTTGAAATAAACGATATAAAATTAAATTTACCAGTATTTTATATTTAGAAAAATCCAAAGAAGACATGTGCCAATTACAACAAAGTGTTTGAATTGAGCCTTGTCATTGGTCAATTTATTTCAAATTTAACAGAAATTTACAGGCTTGTGTTTTATTGTCGGTGTTTGTTCTTGTGCATTTTTGAATAATACTTATTTATTAATATTCAAGCAGTAACAAGATATATTTTTTCTAGTCGTTAAGTTTATTGCGTGTTAATTGTGATTTTTGCTATTTTCACCTAGTTCATGTAAGTATGATTTTCTACATTTTTTTTCGTAAATCAACAGGTGGTAAAAAGTAATAGTTATTTAATATTATGCATTGTTGCAGTATTTTTTATTGTGTATGTATATTATATATTTTTTAGATAACCAACAATCATGTCCGAAGACAGAATTAAAGCTTTCAAGAACAAAGGAAAAGATTCCGAGGTTTGTTCTTAACTTTAACTATGCAAATATAATGAAATTTTCTAAATTGACTGTAATATTTCGTTGAATTTATGTTATTAATTAATTATGAAAACACGTGATGCGAAAATTGTCATTATAAATGATCGTTTTAGGAGATGCGTCGCCGAAGAATAGAGCAAACGGTGGAACTTCGAAAAGCTCGCAAAGGTGATCAGCTCCTGAAAAGACGTAACATAAATGTTGGAGATGAACCAACATCACCACTACAAGAAAGTACATCTCCTGTTACTATGAGTCCAGAAGCCATCATGCAAGGCATGATGAGCTCTGACGAAGAGATACAACTGGCTGCGACAGCAGGTGCACGCAAGATTCTTAGCAGAGAAAGGAATCCTCCTATTGATCTTATGATTCAATGCGGCGTAGTTCCTAGATGTGTAGAATTCTTGTCGCGATCGCACAAGTATGATTACTTTTGATGAAAAAAGCAAAGTTATTCATTTGTCATAATTTACTTTTAGTCCTTCACTCCAATTTGAAGCTTGTTGGGCTTTAACAAACATCGCTTCTGGAACATCAGAGCAGACACAGGCAGTTGTCTCTGCAGGTGCTTTACCTAAATTGCAAGCACTTCTTTCTTCTCCTCAAGCTGATGTTGCTGAGCAAGCAGTTTGGGCACTTGGTAACATCGCAGGCGATGGTGCCGCTACCCGTGATTTAGTTCTCAGTTGTGCTGCACTTCCTAGTTTAATACAACTCATTAGACCCGATACTTCGGTAAGAAAATTAGATTATAAGAACAAATTTTATTTGTGTAATCAGGAGAAACAAGTACTCGAAATTCCGATTTTACTACAAATTATAGTGTTCACTAATCTGACGTTTCGGTAAACTTGCACCTTTATATGGGGAAATTAAACTAGTTTAATATAGTTTTATAACATATAGTTTCAGTTAAATGTGAAACATTTTTTACTCACATAAAAGGCCATCGAAAATAAAACATCGTCAGGATTAGTAAACTTTTAACTTATAATAAAAACTGAATTTCAAGTACTTGTCTTCATTGCACTTATTTTATCAGTGTCAATTTCGTGGAAGATTGAATAATTAATAATGTGTTCAATTTGCAGTTATCTTTGTTGCGCAATACGGTATGGACGTTGTCAAATTTATGCCGTAACAAGAATCCTCCACCAAATTTTGAAGAAGTACGTCCTGCCTTACCCGTTCTTGCCACCTTATTACATTATAAAGATAAAGATATCTTAGCCGATGCATGTTGGGCTTTGTCTTATTTAACTGATGGGTCTAATGAAAAAATTCAAGCTGTTTTGGATACTGGATTAATTGGTAGATTAGTTGAATTGTTAAGCAGCGGCGAAGTAACGGTTCTCACACCGGCTCTTAGAGCTGTTGGTAACATCGTCACAGGCAATGATGTTCAGGTATGAATCAGGTTATTTTTCTTACTAAAGCCCTGTGTACACAGCGGACACATAGAAGACACGCACACACTCACGCAACAGTAAGAAATACTGTGTGTGTGTTGCTTGTGAAATAGAGGCGCCACTATTTTGTGGCTTCTATGTAAGTAAAGAAAAAATCAATTTTGAGGCCACCAACGTTCCGCATGTTCTTCATTTTGCTTTTGTTGCCTGTGTGTCCATGTGTGAACAGGGCTTCAAAATGAACCAATTGTAAACATTTATTTGTGTAATTCTTGCAGACTGATATGGTAATCAATGCCGGAGCGTTAAGTCACATGCGGAATCTTTTGCAACATTCCCGTGTAAATATTGTAAAAGAAGCCGCGTGGACTGTTTCAAATATCACAGCAGGAAATGCTGAACAAATTCAACATGTAATCGATGCGGGAATATTAACACCCCTATTAAATGTTTTACAATGTGGTGACTTCAAGTCACAGAAAGAAGCAGCTTGGGCTGTAACAAATTATACAAGCGGTGGAACTGCCATGCAATTAGGACAAGTTGTTAAAATGGGAGCCTTAAAACCAATGTGCAACTTACTCAACTCAAAAGACTGGAAAACTGTCATTGTTGTGTTAGATGGATTAGCTAATATTTTAAATGTAATTATAGTTATGTTAATAATCATTGCAAAACTGTTATGAATATTGATTTGTATTACAGGCGGCGCAAAAATTAGGTGAAGATGATAAAGTAGCAATTATGATTGAAGAATGCGGAGGTTTAGATAGTTTAGAAGCTTTACAATCTCATGATAATGAAAAAGTGTATGAAAAAGCTTTAGCATTGATAGAAAACTATTTTTCTGAGGTATTATTAATTTAGCGGAACAGTGAACTTAAAAATTTATTTCATAAATGTTCTTAGGGTGATATCGAAGAAAACACTCCAGGAATTCAGTCCGCTGATGGACAGATCCAATTCAACCCAGTGTCAAATGATGTACCCAATGGCGGATTTTCGTTCTAAATAATATTTAATTAGCTCATTTTTATATGATATGTGCCTTACATTAGAGCTTAATGTTAATTTTATAAATGATGTAAAAATTCACATTTATCCTGTTTTTGATAGTACATTTTTAAATAAAATATTTGATTGTAAGTTGATTTTTGAAAGTTAGGTATGTTAAAATATAAAAAGTAGTATAATTGCTATTTAATTAAAGTATATCATTTATTAATAAATAAGTAAATGAAACTTACATAGTAATTTACGGTCCAGATGCAGCCAGGCATCAGACAACGCCGGCGCCTGGAGATAAATCAATGAAAGGATAAGATTTTCCACATATTCAGTGGCGTGTCTTCTATTAGGAAAAAAGGGCAAATTTTTATATTTTTAATAATACACCCAAATTATATTGTTTCAATTCCATATTTAATATTTGGAATTGTTTTAATATATGAACTTTAAAAATATATATTCATTATATGTAGGATAGTATAAATTAAAAATATATACCTTAAACTATAAATAAATAATTGTAATAAGTATAGCATGTTAAAAATATATAAATAATTATAAAATTATTTTATTACAGCATATTGATAATCTATCACGCACGGCACTGATATATTTCTGGTTTCCCGGTAGTGGGCAATATTTCCATTCTATCTGCTGCATCGTCACGCGATTTTATAATTATGCTCCCTGGCGCGCGGCATATATTTCTACTGAAAATGCCTCTAAATTGATAGTGATCTAGACGTAAGTGTTAATATGTACTTAGTTCCTTTGCATGATAAACTATAATAAATCACCTGTCCCTATTGTTAAGTAAGTATTTACTACGTAATTGAGTAAATACAATTTTATATATCATTATGAATGAAAAGCGAATTCTAAAATAGTACTTGTTTTTAGGAATTAATTAAAAATCATTAACAATGAATAAAAGATCTTCAATTGAAGATACTATCAGCGATCAAGCATTACCTATTCCTATTCAAATTTTTTTATGGAGACAAATTAGGTAAACTTGCGCAATTATATAAAATTGTATTTATTACACTAATATGTTTATATTTTAGCCCTTTTATACGTCCTAAATTAGGTAAATTACATGAAGCATCATGCATGGTAAGTTATAATAAATTAAATATTAATGTATTTAAAAAAACACGATAAAATTGTTTTTTATAGTTTTGTCAACATGCACCCGGTCATCATGTAAGTCTAAAAAGAATATTATGTATGATTTATATTAAGTTAAATATTTTTATTTTTTAAGGAACTCAAAGAGGCCTGCAAGGTACACAATTAAAAATTAAACTTTATGCAAATTTTATCTTTTAATTAAAATTTCAGTCATTTGAAAAAGTCTTGGTACAAAATATCCAGTTTGGATTATCTCCTAGTTTAACCGACGCAATACATTCAATTCCGAGATGGAGATTTATTCAGGCATCTCTTCCTCATGTTATGCATTGTGCAGCAACTCTTTTGCACAACAGAACAAAAGATGGAAGTCTGCAAACTCTTGGAGCCGTCGAAACAAAATTATTGTACACTCTTCACTGGATTATTTTAGATGCTGCAGAGGAGTGTATCACTCCAGACATGGAAAAAGGAATTTTCCATAATACCCCATTTTATTATTTATTTTCTATTCCAACGATTACGGTTAGTTGATTATTAAATTATTCAAAGATGCATAAAAACATTTATATATTTTTTTAGTTATTTGTTTATCTCTTTGCACCTATTTGTCATCATTTAAAAGAATCAGATTTTCAAAATTTTCGTCTGGAAAATGGATTAAAAATATGGCAATCTATGTGGGAATATCGTCACCCAGATTCCCCATGCTTTACAACTCATTGTAAACCGAAACCAAAAACATTGTTAAAAAAAGATAAGCAACAGTCTGGTGATATTTTTATAGGGAGTAAGTTATTAATACAATTAATATTTGGTACCATTCATTATTATTTTTCTTAGAGAAACACTCAAGTAATGAAGGATTATTAGGAACAGAAAGTCCTCCAAGTCAAGCAACCACTACTTCTTTTCCAGAACCAGGAACTAGTGTAACTGTTACAGCTACTATCACAACAAGAGCTGTTGATGAAGATGTATTATTTAATATTTATTAATTAAAATTTGTTCTTTATTATAATTTTATGTTTAGGGTAACTGGGTTTCCTCTCCAAAGGATACAGTTTTTCCAGAAACTATTCCTGAAGAAAGTTCCAGTACTGAAGAAGAACATGTGGTATATATATTCTAAATATTTCATATATGTTTTTGATATATACAAATTTCTTTCAGGTCATATTTAGATTACCGTCTCTCCATGAATCTGATGGATTTTTACGGGACCCCTCCATATACACGGTGAGAAATGTAAATTATAATATGAAAAATAATACTTAGCTATATTAAATTAAATTTTAGGCGGAAACAAGTTTATTCCAACTAGCAATGACAACGAAAAATGGCACAGGTAAATCAAGTTTAAAAGTTGAATCAGTGACTGCAATTTCTGTTTCCGATACCAAACAAGTTAAACCAAAACCCCTCATACAAAAGATTGGGTAAATATTAAGATTGAACAAAAATATTATAATTGTTGAATGAAGGTCAATATCGAATAGATCATCAACGGATAAAGACTCTCTGGACAGCAGTAAACAAACAGCATCAGCGGACAGTCAGTGCGCCGATGGTCAGGGCTCCATAAAAACTTCCAGTGGTGAAAGAATAGTAGCCGATATTTCAGCAGCAACATTTCTAGATGTAGCAGTTCTTCGTGCACTATTTATTTTAGATTGGCAAGAAGAGGGAGTCTACTGGGGTCTTCTTTTTGTCTACAACCGGTAACAGAGTAGTGTGAAGTAAAATGAATTGACATAAAAGCAGTTGTGTAAACTTTGTTATTGGGTTGTAGTTTGCGTGATATAAGCGAAGAAAATGTGAGCCAACAACAACCAAGGAGGCGGAGTAACTCGCTTCCAATTCCAAAGATCGAGGTGTCTGTTTATCAGAGTCCTGAAACAAAGAAACGTGAGTCGAAGGATTTTATGGAAGTTCCGGAGGTCAAGGATGTCTCATTGCGCACAGGTTAGATTCGCCTGTTCCCCGAATGTAAAAATTTGATTCAAATTGAGGGTGTTTATTTTTCTTTACCCTTGAACAGAACGTGTGAATTTTTTTACTAATTCATAACTATTTGATTCTTTGTACGGGATGATCCAATTGGTATGTTATCACAATAATCTGTTTCAACAAACTATAGTATTTTCTCATTTGTGTCTCTAACAGAAATTCTATTTACATAAAATGATCTAATATCGTCAGTATCTTCCAAGACCTCTGGTTATTGTTCTTATGATATTATCGCTTTTGTCTGTATTGTACGCTCTCTTCTCGTACCGCTCAATCGCTGTTAAAAGGCATGATCAGACTTCTCTTTCATGCATGATACGCTATTATTGTATAGTAGACGAAATTAACTATTCTGTAATCTCCAACCGCTCTTTCGCTTTCAAGCACTTTTCCAGGTATTCAATCCTTGGCACATTTGTAAATTTGCGCAGCTCTCTTTTTTACATTTGAACAAGATATGATTTACTATTTTTGTCTGCAGAGTCTCCTTATCATGCAAAAAAACGTCCAGATGAAGAAGTTACTACTCATGTTCGTAGGGCTAGTGAGAAAACAAAGAAAAGAATGAAAATGGCAGATCTTAAAGCCTTTGTTGAAACAAAATTGTTATCCAAATCTGATAAAGCTCTTGAAAAAATAGGCCAGGATGATCCGAAACCTCTCAGCGATCAAATTGTAAACTTTAATTATATTATTATAATTTTATTATAATGTAAATCGGTTCTTGTTTCAGGAATATCATCGAAGTCTAGATACAGGAGATGAACATTTATCCAGACAAAATTCAGCATTATCAAAAATGTTTGGACCCCTTCATCATCAGGATCCGACCAGTAATTTAATAAAAGGAAAAAGCATGCCTAGTCTAAGGTAAGTCATAATTTTGATAATTTATTTAATTTTCGCATCGCTGTTAACTAATCTCCCTTTAACTGATAAAATATTGTCCAATTGTATATTTTACAAGAATATTTCGAATTTCAGCACACGTTTAGAATTGTACAGATCACTCCCATATTACTTTCGAACAATCTTATTGCAGATTCATGTTCACCCTATTAAAATGAATTTGTTTGTAGCGTATGATATTGTAATGATTGCAATTAGAGAAACTGTGCCATCAAGTAATGAATGCTGAGTGTTTTGGGATCAATTGATGGCACAAGTTTGTGATTGTGAGTGTCATATCATATAACTTGTATGTATGAAATCTTGTAGGCGCTTTACTTGTTTGTTCTATGTTGTACAATCTTATATATGTATTCTTCTCTTTCCTGATCAGCTGTTTGATAGATGAATTGACGGCTGGTGGGTAAGTGGCTGTTCTCTGTCTCTTCTCTCACACCAATGCTATCACAAAATTTCTTTACCTAAATATTTATTTATAAAATTGGTCATAATTCGGTCATAATATAATAATACTTTAATTAGATTTTGTCAATACATGGAAATATAATAATACATCAAAATTAAATATAAAACATAATTTAGTCTTATAACATAAAATAATATGATTAATTTCTTTATAGTATCGTAGGTACAGTTTAGTATTTGACTACAATGTAAATAAATTTAATAATTTTCTCCCGTTTTAGATTTTCTGTCTTCTCTAGTTAATTGTTACCTTCTTCTATGTGCAATAATTTGTGTTAATTGTTTTTATGTTATTGAAAAATAATGACTGTTCACTATTTTATGGTCTGATAAAATAAAATATTTACGCAGGTACATAGGGGAAACACGCACCGAAAGAATTCGCCACACAAGAATATGTCCGCCAAATACTTTACCAACACCAAATCCAATAATAACAGTTACTGAACATACTCCTACACCTTCCCCAGATTATATGAAAAGACATGTAAGTTTCTATAAGAATACATAAGACATTATTGCTTTATAATTGTTGCAATTTAGGGGTCCATAGACAGTCAACTAGATGCAGTGAGTGCTTCAGAAAGTAAAGGCGGTCGAGCTTACGAGCGAAAATCCAGTTTAACCCGATCTCAAACTGATTCGAATATCACATACACAGCAGAAGATATTCCCGAAGCACCGGGATCTGCGTGCTACATTACTCGGGAAGGAAATATAGATTATCAAGTTGTTTTAAAGGTATGTATATTATTTGACTTATTTTATTAAAACATATTTAATGCTAAATAATTTCAGGCTGTTCACACAATAACTTTTAGAGAACATTGTTGTACCTTACGAGTATTAGAAGTTCTTTTAAATTTAGTTGAATTATTAATGGATTTAGGAGTATTAAAACAATGTTTACGAGATGAAGCTATGGAACAGAGTAACACGGAAGATTCTAGTCCTCAAAAAAGTTCGAAAAAAGATACTCCTGCTCAGACGCCATCATCACCGGCAGCTGATAAGAGTGGAATGTTTCAGGATATGATTTGCAATTCTCATAAATTAATAATGGATGTAATTCTTAGGTAAATCAAAATTTAGTACATTGTTAATTTGAATTGTTTAAATTTGCCGTGAATATTTATTTAAAACACAACTAAAAATTTATAAACTTTTACGAGATGTTTTATAAATAACGAGTATATTTTTGTTTATAAAACAGAGTTTTGCGACATTTGGGATGTCCGCACGGATGCAACGATGGACAACGTGGTCCTCCAGCAGAATTTCTTCGTACACAATCGCAAAATATACTCGCTAAATTAAACCGAGCGAGTAATAAACAATTCTCAGCTTATTTAAAAGAATACATTCGGTATCAAACAATACCTGATATTCTGGACTTTTTCCATGCGTATGTTGGTTACTGCATCGATCCAAGTTCATTATTATCTCCACTGAGTAAGTTAATAAGTTTTCAGGTTTTCTTTCACCTTACCACTTCTATTTCTTCGCTTATTTATACAATCTCTCTTTGTTTGACTATGAAATAGTCGGTGACTATGCTAGAGTAGATTGTAATTATGATCATTGAAAAACTGGCTAGTTTATGTATTGTGAAAACTCACATGCAATATTTTTGATGTACTTTAATTAAATAGCTGAAAAATATATTGGTTTTCACATATTCATAAACATAGAGTTAGTTTTTCAATGCCGTTCTTCAAATATCGGTTGAAGGTTTTGAATATTTTTACGAGCAGATCAGAAGAGAGGCTCTAGCAAGTCTCCTGACATAGTGACGCAAGGTGGTTATTCTACGAACTTTGGCACAGGCCTGGGAGCTGGCGGCATCAGAGGAGTCGAGGGTCAAGTTGTCTCCTACGTTTTTAAAGCTCTTGTCACAAGGTTCGTTAACTGCATCAAGGAGATTAAAGCGCAAGAAAATCTTGTAAGTGATCTTTAATTTTTTATTTACTATTAAAAATTGCGTTTTGAAAAAAATATGTGTATCTTGTGTAATAATATGGTAAAATGTTAGGCAATGTACTGTGAGGTTCGTCAATTAATGACTTACATCAAAGAAGGGCACGGAGGAACATTTAGAAGAGTAGCATTAAGTGCTCTTTTAGATTCAGCAAACAGACCTAACAAAAAAGAAGCTAATCTGCAAACAACTAGAGTTATTAGGTATACAACATCAATATAAGTAATGTATTGTATTTATCATTATCACATTACTTATTAATATTACAGACATATGCATCAGTCAGAAATTGAAGAACCAACAGAAATACCTACTGATCCTTCGTACGTTATGGACGATCGTGGAAATCGAAAGTTACTCTTTAAAAAGAGAAGTACATCTTCAACTTGTGCTGTAAGAAATGATTAATTTTTAATTATAATTCTTTTCAAATTTATTATTTCCATTTTTTACAGAGTTTGTTAGAAACAGAAGTAGAAGAAACCTCAAAAACAAGTCAAAGTCCTTTAACTAACATTCGTAAGAAACATCACATTTTAACGCCGCGACAAAGCGAACGCACATTAGGGATTGGAATAATTGAACCTACAACTTCGAAAAATAAACCTAAATCGCGACTTGGAGGCTTTGGTAAATATAAGAATATATTTGAAATGGTTGCAATATATCTAATGTTTATTTTTTATAGTAAATTGGTTCAAACGAGATGGCAATAATTCTGAATCAAATGATAATTACGATAATACTGATTTATCTTCGGATACATCCGCTTTTATTAGACAACAATCTTTGTATCATCCTTCCGGTAAATTAATACATAAAGGTAGTACCTCAAGGTATTTATGCTAAATTATTTTTATTAACTGTATTACTATTAAATTTGTGAATAGTTTTTCTAGTAGTAATACATTGCAAAAAGCGAAGAGGAGAATGGAAGATCGTATCAACAAATTTGTTTTGAAGAAAGGGAAAAAGAAAGATGGAAGTATGGAAGAAACACAAGGAAGCTGTAAGCTACATACGAATTTTTACACATTTTATCATTTAAAAATAATATTATTTTAGATTTGAGTCGAAAAAATTCTCTAGAGCTAGGAGAAACATCTAGAGAAAATGAATTCGTAGTATTAAAAGAACGTCGATTAGTTTCAACATTACCAGTTTTTAATGGTATGCTTCGATTTTCATTTCTTCTTGAAACATGCCACCCAGGTTCGGTGCCAGATCCACATTTACTTACAGCTGTTCTTGATTTGGTAAATTTTTGTTTTTATAATAATATAAAAGCAAATTAATATATTTATTATATGTGTTATTTTATAGCCACATACAGCAGTTGTTGCGAGAGCAGCACTTATATTAGAATGTTCCTATTTCGTCCATTGTTGCAACAAAGGACAATGGCCTTCTTGGATGAAAATGAATTTTCCAATGTTTCGGCCTTCTGGTCCCATGTCTCATAGAGGTGCAGCAACAGGATTAAGAAGAACGCATATTATGCAAAGAGCGGCTGGAAAAATGTTCTACCAGTGGGCAGAAGCGCTAGGTTCCCGTTTAGAAGAAATGATTATAGAAGATAAACAGAATGAATCTCTCGTAACATCAATGGTAACGGATGAAGTAATGCAGAAAGAGCTACTCTTACAAGATGAAGAAGAGGATTTCTTAGATGAAGCAAGTATCAATGCTTTTGGATCAAATTGTCCTCTAGCTTTACGTTTAATGGCTTGTAACTTACTATTAGAAATAACAGCATTTTTACGAGAAACTTATCAAAATCTTCCTAAATCCACACGGCTTTCTGGAAGAGAGAGACCACCTCCTTGGGAGCGAATGTATAGTAAAGAAGCAAATAGGAGATGGAGCATGGCTTTATCTTCAATGGGACATTCTCAAACTTCCGCTCAAAGTTTACAATCAATTGCTGGTGACAGAGATACAGGACAAGCTGAAAGAAAAATTAGTTTTGTTTTACATGAACCAGACAACGAGTCCGAAGGTAGTTCAAACACTACAGTTACTATGCAAGGAGAAGAAAGTCAGGCTCTAGAAAAAATGAAACAACGTGTAATGGGTCCTACTCGACCATATTTACTTCGAAGAGGGACAACTGCTGCTCCAGCTGGTGGTTCTTTCAAAAGAAGAAGTCTTAAATTGAGAAGAGGAACAAAAGAGAGTAAAGATTTTGATATTGTAGCTGCTAACGCCGATCAAGCTGTGAAACGAGCAGATTCCATACAGTCCAAGAGAAAAGTTAGTTCAATTTCAGATCGAAGTGATACTTCAGAACCTGGAGTACCTGGAGAAGCTAGTGGAGAAGAGTCTCCAGGTATTTTAAGTGATGATCAACCACCAGAAAGTCCAAGTGATAGTAATGACACAGATGAAACCACCAAAAATATGCCCTGGCTTAAAGTAAGAATGGTATAAAACTTAATGCCATTAATATAGTATCTTTATTTTACAGACAGTTATACAAGTAGCAAATTCTTTCAACTATTTTTGTTCTCATCAACAATTTTGTCATCCATATTGTTTTCGTCGTCATATGAGAGCATGTTCGAGATTAGTTAAAGCAGTTCGAAAAGTTTATGGAGAAGAATTTGGAGTTGTGGAAGAAAAACTAGAAATGGGTCTAGATATGAAGTCAAGAGAGGAGACAAAAAAAGAGAAGAACAGAAATAGAAAAGTGTCAGATCAAACTAGTTCTCAAGTTTCACCCATAAGAAGAAAAGATAGTGTTGGCAAACGTGATAGGTAAGCATTTATAAGTAGTATAACATATAACACTATATAAAATAATGTATTTTATAGAATTGATAAAAGTGTAGATAGTTCTAAATACAGTGGAACTATGGGCAGTAGTAAAGAATCTTCAAGAGATATAGCTGAATCTGAAAACGATAAAAATAAAGATAATAATACTGTAAAAGATTCTGAAAGACCAAAAGAGCATCCACCAATTTTAAAATACATTAAATCTCAAGTTAAAAATGCTTTCCATACACCTTTGGCGCTCTTAGTTAAAGGTGCAGTAATTCTATCGGAAGAACATTTTATTGACATTATACCTGTCGCTTGGGAGTTACTACTAGAATGGAATCAAGAAGTTGCTGCTTCAGCTGCATCATTGTTTATTTTAGCAGCTGTTCGTGCTCCTCAACAAGTTACAGAATTAATGCAACATGGACTAAATCATCAAGATCCAGCTATTCGTATCAACGCGATATTAAGATTTCAAGTATTGTGGAAATTGCGGTACCAAGTTTGGCCAAGAATGGAAGAAGGAGCTCAACTAACTTTTAAAGTTCCACCACCTGGAATAGAATTTACTTTGCCGTCACCGAAAATAGGAATTGAATCTTTGCCTGTTGTCGATCCACCATGGATGCCGCAAGTTAAAACTAAAGTTGAAGAAGTCACCATTAATCAAGAGCGACATGTATTACAATTTCAATTTTATTGTTGGCGTACTTAATTAAATTATTCATATTTTTAGAGATCACTAGTAACTGCAACAAAGACTCGTAAGAAACAACAAACAGAATTAATAAAAATGGCACTACAAGCACAAGATGATAAGAAACGTGAAGAACGAGAAAATTTTCTTATTACTACAATTCCTATTACAGTTCAAGCAGGTTATGAACCTAGTTTACATCATGGGGCTGGTGATGATCATGAAGAAGGTAAGTAACTTATTTTTTCGTTTATTAAAAATGTTAACAAACGACTGTAATAGTGGTACAAGGCGATGAAGAACAAGGCGACGGGCAATTGCGTAACACGAGTCATCATTTGCACTCAGCACATTCTCTATTTCCATCGACTTTGTGTGCAGCAGTTATTCAAATTGTGAATTTATTGGATGACGCTGCTGTTACAGGCGATGGAAATGCAGTCTATGAAGTAGCTTACCAAGTAACTAAAATTTAACAACAAATTACAATTTAAACTCTAACTTAACTTAAATATTTTTAGGTAATATGGAGTTGTTTAGTTGAAGACAGTGCATTATTTTTGCGTTATGTTCTAGAGCGACTAACTCGCGAAAAACAAGATCAAATGTTTAAAATTTTACGTCATTTAATTAGATTTGTCCCTAGATTACCACAACAAGCAGCTTTTGCTCTGTATAATTACATAATCGGTTATGTAATGTTCTACACCAGGTCGCCTCATGAAGAAGGGCAGAAACTTGTAGGAACTGCTTTGTCATTATTGTGGATGGTGGTGCATAGCGTACATGGAATTATGTTTAAAGATTTGAAACAAATTCTGCGAAAAGAACAATGCGACGCCTCTATTTTGTTAACGGCAAATGTACCATCTGCAAAGAAAATTATTGTTCATGGTCCGCAAGAATTAGATGCAGGTGGTATTCCTTCGCAGTTTCCTGTTCAAGAAGATACGCAATTTTGTCAAATACTCCGAGAATCGCTTGATTTTTTCGGTGTAGATGAATCGAGACACAAGGAGTACTTTCTTGTCGATTATAAGACACGTAAGTTATAGTGCAATTCTTTAATACATACACACACATAACAAAGTTTCATTTTTAAAGACCAAATTCATAATCCATCATCATACGTGAGAGACTACTACTTTTTCAAACGATCTCAATATCCGCAGTTAGAATTAATTCATATGAAACCAGAAGATGCATTTAATGCATTACAGAAACAAGAATTATTGCATAAGTCCGTTGAAATTGGAAAAGTATTACTGACTTGGGCAATTCTGAAAAACGTTGATATGGTAAGTTTTTTTTTTCTCAGAAGATATGAAATGTATTAATTGAAATAATTGTTAGGTTGTGCAAAGAGTAGTATTTCTTCACGAAGAACTAATGAAATTGCCGTCTTTCCCTAGAAAAGCATTAGAATCTAATTTAGATTTGTATAAAGGTGGAGAAATAGGAAAAGTAAGATACTGCCTATGTTTATAGATTGGTTAAAAATAATTAACATCATGCATTTAGGAATTATTAGGTTTGGATGTATTACATAAATTTATGTGGGTAAGATTGATTGCAAGAATGTTTGAAGCCATGGCTGGAAATTTTGCGTATTCCGGAGATATTCATTTATTTTTGAATGTATTAAATGGCGCAGTAATTTTACATTCAGAAGATTCTTGCATTTTGCGATATGTAACAGCTACGTATATTAATGCTGCTTTTAATTTTAAAAATATTTTCTCTACTAATGGGTAAATATTATTAAAATGTTTTTAATTGTGTTATTTATATTAATTTATTTTAGGTATTTACTGATAATGCCTACATTATTGAAAATTTACTCAAATCATCAAACCAATAAATTAATCACAACTACAGTTGAATATGCAGTGAAACAATTTTACTTGATGAATCGAAAACCGTTTATTCTTCAAATGTTTGGTTCTGTATCTGCTGTATTAGATACTGATGAAGAAGGAACTTATGGAGATGCACATAAAGTACAATCTAGTTGTTTGTTTAATTTATTGCTAAGTTTAGAAACTCCTTCACCCGATCCGTTAAATATAGCAGAACTTGTTAAAGAAGATAAACCCTTGAAAGCAATTGATTTTTGTTATCATGATGAAAATGAAATGGTTACAATTTTAGATTGCATTTCTCTTTGCGTTATGGTTGTTTCTTATGCTTCTGAGAGCCATCGCGGTTACCAAATGCTGGTAATTTAGAAACAATTTCCATTTATGTAAAGACATTTATCATTATGATTTTAGATTATTTTGGAAGCGATTTTACCTTGTTACTTGCAACATATTCAATTACCGACTTATAACAAGGAAGGAAAAACAGAAAAAGAAATTATAAATCAGCTAGCAGTTGCAATAAGAACTTTAGTCAATAACTGCGAAGCTTTAACAAAGTAAAACTTTGTAATATTATCATAAGCAAATAATTACATGAATTTATATATTTTAAGGAGCTACAATGGGCCTTACAGATCAAGCCCAGAACATAAAGGTTCCAGTCAAAGAAATTACAATCGTGGACCTTATTCCCCAGGATTTGATTTTGAAGATGAATCCCATGCAAAGTACATGACCGAACATAGTCGTGCTAAAAGTATGTATGAACACGATGTAGAAGATTCTGAAGTATTAAGAGGGGAATACCGCCGACCACGCGATGTCCTTTTGTCGTTGGTTGGTGACTTTATGTATCGAGCCTCTAGCAGACTACAAGAGCTTAACAAAAAGTCCAGTCAAGAAGGGAAAGTTATTGAGTTGCTTGACATTAGATCGCATGTTGTAAGTGTTTGAATTAAGGCTATTAGTTTCATTTTAAGTTGTTGTTTATTTATAGCGGTTGGCTGATATAGCTCATAGTTTATTAAAAGTATCTCCATACGATCCTGAGTCAATGGCATGTCGTGGGTTACAACTTTATATGAGTCACATTCTACCGTCAACTGAATGGGCGAATGATGCTATGCGTCCGGCATTAGTAACAATATTAAGACGCTTAGATAAAGTATTTAGTAAAATATCGAAGAAACCATCAATTAGGGTAATAATAATACCATGTAATATTGGATTTTTTAAATTATATTTTTATTTAGCGCAACACTGATTGGGACGCTGCAGCTGGTCTGGTAAAAGGAATTTTCGAAACTATGATACGATATCCTTACATAATGCACTGGCAGTACATTAAAGTGTTTATAAACACCTGCCAAGTAAGTTTGAGTTTTTTAAATTTATTATCGTTACTATAATTCAATTTGTTATAGACTTTAATTGTTAGTGATGGTTTCGCAACTGAAGGAGTATCATCAGCAACAGCTGCCTTAATGTGTCAAGCGCCTCCACCACAGTTTTGTTCCATTGTTGTGAGGTTAATTGCTCATCAGATTCTTAACACTGCGGTAAATATTATTTATATTCCTTTGTGCACTAGATACACAATTTTGACATAAAGTATACGCTCAATGTAATATATTAAATAACCCTCTAATTAATTATACATTTGTAGGATCAGTATAACTTAGAGCAAGTCTGTGGCGGTAGTTCAGTGTTTTCCAGCCAAGACAAAGCAGAAAACATGATAATGAATCTAGTAGTCCCTCTATGTTTACGCGTCGGTAGCGGTAGAAAAGATGTAGCAAAAATGCAACAATCTGACATAAGTTTTGCCTTAATGGTCGTACTTCATGCAATGAGTCCTCCAATGGCTAAAACTGCGCAAAGTACAACCCAGAATTTAAAAACTGTATCCGAAATTCGAACTGGAAGTTTAACTTTTACTGGCCGAGATGCGAAAGTGACTACTAAAATTAATACATCATTATATCAAGTTTCGTTTTTAGCTTTAAAAATAATGAGTATTTGTTTTGAGAGTGAGTTGATTATGGATTGGCCTCGTATTGCTCGAACTATGCGAGAGCTAAGTAAAAGAAATGAAGCAACTGGTTATGTCTGGGATTTTTTAGAATTTGTTGTTACGCAACGGACACCTCTTTATATTTTAATGCAGCCTTTTATATTTCAAAAAGTATGTGTTAGTGTTAGATAAACTAAAAGCCAAATATGTACAAATGTTTTACATTTGTAGTTAGCTCAACCACCAATTTCGGATCATGAAAGACGTATGCAAAGCACAATAAAAGATAAAATGCGTGGTATAAATTTGCCTCAACAAAAATGTAAAGGTGCACTTTTGATGGAACTTGCCCAAGAAATTAAAGAACTTAAAGAAGAATTAGAAGAAAGTAAGTTTGATTTTGTATAGCTATAAGGTATTAATTTGATTCATTGTATTCTAAGCAGACAGTTCTGAAGAAAAAACAGATCCAGTGACTAGAAAGGAACCACCACATTCGCAAGTACAGATGACTAGCGAAATAAACCATGGAAGACATCAAAGGCCTTCTTTAATTGAGTTCTTGACTGGAGATCATGGAAATAATAAATTTCAGACGCACACCAGTGCTCCGCCCGTTGCTGAGTCTCAGGGGCTAAATTCCCCGCCGCCACAGCAACAAAGAGGTGATAGTATGATACTTTATATTATTTTTAAATTTTAACACTGATTATGTTTGTTTTGTTTTCTTAGAATCTGTGTCGAGTGGAGCTTCCACTTTAAATCCAGGACAAGCGAGTACAAGTGATTGCGCACATGAAAACGAAGTCAATGGAGGGTCACCTCCTTGCAATGCACCTACGGGTATGTCAGTTACTTTTTTAGTTTAAATGTGTTGTTGTATATCTATTAATCTGTTCCTTGTACCTGTAACGTCCCTTTCAATGTGAGAAAAATCCGTTGTTAAAATGAACCTATAAAATATATTTTATTAAAATAGTCTATTAAACTGTTAATGTAAAATTAAGATGTTGAATCCAAACACAATAAACGTTACAAAAACTTAAACAAGACACTTTACTTCTCATCACACTTTACATAACTCAGGGACGGATTGCGTAAAACTCATTCCCTTGGTTAATATATCCTCAATCCGCCTCTGTTACACCTATACTGACCTATACCTATATAATAACATTAACAATTTAGCTAGAAATGTTGATACTTATAACAGAATCAATATTAACTGGCTTAATTGTCCATACATATCACACAAGGTAATATTCTTCAATGTTTTAGCTGTTGTAAAATTGATAAAATCCATTGCTAGTTGTTGTGGCTTGACAATAATGCTACACGGTTACCAGTTATTTTGTTATCAGCCCTTGAAGTATCAACCGTATCTTTTTATTAGTGTTTGCTGTTCACTTGCATGTTTCAGACCGATCCCAGCATTCCTCTGTTAGTGATGAACATTGTTTGCCCACACAAAAATCTGAAACTTGTATTTCTCATCAAAAGACGCCTAAACTTCGCTTTGTCTCTTCTGTAGAACTAAGACACTCTTCAGGTAAATCTTAAACAAAAACACTTAAAAATCTTTTAAAATGCTGCTCGCTTTGTGTCAGCGAAATCATTTCATTAATATGGTTTATAATATTTTAAATGTATGTTTAGGAGAAACATCAACTACTCCATTAAGTCCAGGAAGTCCTGCGGATGAGAGTTCTAGTGAAATACATCCAAATAAACCACGTTTACAACGTGTTAAAGCTCAAAGTCGAAAAACATTTAGATTAAGAAAAAGCCGCAAAAGTCGCATAGAGGTAATTAATGAAACAAAATATTTTATAACAAACAAGTATCTAATATTATCTTCTTAATGAAAATAGGTTTCGCACATTAAACTAGATTCTCAAGATCCATCAACACCAGTTCTTCAACAAACTCAATCTTTGCCTCAACAAACTTCTTCGCCAACTATTCAAAGCGGTCATCCACTTCCAATTGATCGTTCTCGTCTGTTATTACACTCGCGAACAGAAGGTGGATCCTGGGATGAAGATAGTGCTGTATCGCAAACTTCTAGCACATCTGGTTATAGAGAATCATACAGTATGCAATGTACGATGGATAGTCCAAAAAATATTCCTCCTTTGGCATCCCCAGATATGCATGATTTACCGTCTACGAGTAGTGCCACTACTAACAATTATTTAGCTTGTGACAATAGCTCAACAGATTGTTCATTTAATGAAAATGGAGAACGAACGGCATTGTTAAGCAGGAACGAGAGATCGTCTTCTCAACATTCTTTGTTGATGGTTTTCGACACCCAAGATGAAACAACACTTATTTAAAATGTAAGTTGCATAATACATCTCTATAATAAGTTAATACTTAAAATGATATAAAATTGATGTTTAGTATTTTGTTATGTAAAAAATAGTTTATAGACAGATTAAGTAAATTATAAAAAAAAATTTATTAAACATAAATAATATAGGTACAGTACATAATTTCTTTATAACATTAAAACTTACTGTGCTAGTGAATTTTTAAGAAAATAATCTAACGTATTGTTATTGTAATCAAACAAGAATTTAAGGTAAGATTCTGATCTTAGCAACGTATCAGGTAAAATATTAAGAATAGATGAAGTAAAATTTTCATTTTTAATGTCTACAGTTTGTTTTAAAGCGTTGCTTATTTGTTTATATAATTCACGAATATTATTTATTTTACAATTTGCTTCTTTCAAAATTAATATACCAGAACAATATTGAACTGATGCGAAACAATAAAATAATAAAAATAATAAGGAAATTTCAAATCTCGTGAGAAATATAGAACCAACTATAACAATATTATGTCCGCAATTTATTTTATTAATTGCATCATAAAAGCTATGATATATATTTAACATATTTAATTTATTTTTCTTTAAATAATTTATTGGTATTATACATTCATATTTAATATCAAGTTTTTCCAATGATTCTATGAAAATAGACGATGAATATATTTGATCTGAGTTTTGAAATTGATTTAAAATGTTAATATCACAGAATTCTGAATATAGTATTTTGGAAATCTCTTTACCAATAACATAATGTAATTCAATATTTGGATATTGCATATTAAATTTATTACCGAATAAAATATTTTCGATATTATCTTCATAAATATCATCATAGATGAATACTTCTGGAAAATTATTGTAATAAGATTTTCGATCGGTAAGATACTTCACCTTATCAATTGTTCTTATATTATATTTGTGCATAAAACATTGCGATATATCATTTTTAATGCCCTCATTTTTACGGTATTCATTCGGCAAAACGTTTTTAAAACAGTAAACATTATCATTTATTGTTTTTATTTGTTTTGACGTAAAGAACATATTACATTCTTCTACCTGTGAAATAAATTTATTTGGTACCGTTTCTAAAGAAAACATAATAAAATTTGAATCAGGATTTTTATAATACGTTAGTAGTTTGTCACGTATTTGTAGAAAATCTTCTTTTGCTTTATATTTTAGACAAATTACGTATACTTCAGAGTTTCCGCTTTTAGAAGTACAAGGTTTAAATAGGTGCAAAGACTCAAAACAGTTATAAAGTAGATATAAAAGACAGATCGTTGCACTTTCAAACATTGTGAACATTTTAATAATAAATGAACCATCTAAAAATTAAATCAATTAAATAGCACATATAAGTAAATAAACAAAACATTACCTGGAGCGAGGATTGTTAAAGCTGTGATGACTTCACAAAGATGCAAATGTTCTACCAACGATTCTTGTTCTCCAGGGTTAGACATACAGTTAACACTTCCATCTGCGGTTACTAATAATATCTAGAAATAAATATAAATTATACATCGTTGTAGTTCTGCATAATTAAATAGTAGTAGTAGTAGTTACTTTTCCTAATTCTTCAGCATCGGTAACTAATGCTTCGTGATTGTAAAGTTTTGTTAAATCACCAGAATTGTCAGATCCGAAACGCCAATGCTCACGAGTAAAATTCATCAGTCTTTTGTCAGGAATCATATGACTCAGATCATTTCCTTCATATTCTGGGTTTAAACTGTTAACTAGCCAATTCCACTGTAAAATATTTTTAGTAATGAAAGACTATATTTTTAAAATGACATAATACCTGTAAATCATAATAATTTGTTGCTAAATAATGATTCAATGCACTAATAAATGCACCAGGAGCCTCACATAAATGAAAACTATTTAATTTGTTATCATTTAAAACTGCTTCATTTATAATAGGAAATTGGCTGATACATTCATAAAACTTACACCAAGCCTGAAATATAAATATTGATAAATATACCGGATATTTTGTAAACATATTCACATACCTGAGTTAATATTTCTGGCTTCACGTATTTTTTTAGTTGACGAAATACATATCCGGCAGGATCACGAGATTTTGTATGGCGAGACCATTCTTCCAAATTGAATTGGCTAAGCTGTCCCTTTACTTGATTTAATTGATACTTCAAAATTTGAAATTGGTCTATTTTCCAACATTGTTTTGTAAACAAATCTGCCGGCTTTGGTATGTTCCAATCATCTTCGCAGTAAAAATCATATCGCTTATTAAAATAGTCTTCAACATTCTCGCAAACATTTTCAGAATGTTGTCTTTTCCTGTTGTGATATTTTGCAAATGAATCTTTATTTAAATAACTATTATGTACAAAATTCATATTGTCTGGAAGTTTGACACTGACACTTCTTCACAAATCACAATGTTTAGTTATATCACCACACCCTTTGACATTTACAAATCAATGTTGGTATTGCCTATATTATTGGCATCCCTGCTATTATGTCAAAATTTGAACTAACCGAAACCGTGCGAACGTGAACCGAACTAACCTATCATCTTATCTAGAAATTATATTGTATTTCGCTGGTTTCACATTTATTTATTTTACTATTTTATAATTACAAATGAGCAACATACGAAAATGTTTTCTATATTGTTTGAAAAAATCACATGAACCAATTAATTTACCTCATAATAAATCCGTAATTGTAGGTAGAAATAAAATATCAGGAATCACAGATTCAACTGTATCTAAAAACCAAATTAAACTTACGGCAAATATGGAATTATGTACCGTAGAACTTGTATCATTAGGCATCAATCCGACAGGTGTCAATGGCTTTTCTGTATGCCGTAATAAACAATACACACTCCGACATAAAGATGTAATAGAACTTTTATTAAACAAGTACTTTTATGAGATCAAATTTAATCCGGAACCAAAGCAAGATTATACAGAGCCTAATAGTTCCACAAATATGAAGAGAAAGTTAAGTGAAGAATCTGACGTACAGGAAACAAAACAAAAACAATTAAAATGTGATGTTCTTCCATTAAAATCTGTTGTTGGTTGGGAAGAAATAGATAACAAAAAGTTATACATCTATACTTCTGAGAATGTTATATCAAAGAAAAAGGTACAAAAGAACTAATTTAATACTGATTTATGAAACTAACTTTAAAAATTACAATGTAGATAGCTGCATATGATCTCGATGGTACAATTATTTCAACAAAATCAGGTGCAAGATTTGCAAAAGATCAAGAAGACTGGAAGTTTGCCTTTCCTGAAGTTCCTAAAAAACTATCAGAGTTACATAAGAATGATTATAAAGTAGTATTTTTTACTAATCAAGCGGGTATAGGATTGGGAAAAGTAAAAATAAGTGATTTTCGTACAAAAGTTGAGAAAATAGTTAAACAATTGAACATTCCTATTCAAGTGTTTGTATCTACTGGAAAAGGAATTTATCGTAAACCTGCACCAGGCATGTTTGATGCACTTCATGATCAAGTAATTTATATTTATTTTGTTGGTTTTAGTACTTATTATAATTTATTTTTCCTTAGAAAAATGATAATGTGGAAATAGACATAGCGGAATCTTTTTATTGTGGGGATGCAGCAGGAAGAGAGAAAAACTGGGCTCCAAAGAAGAATAAGGATCATTCAATAGCTGATCGCTTATTTGCAATTAATATTAATCTTAGTTTTAAAACACCAGAAGAGCATTTTCTTGGTGCGCGGAAAGTCAATATGATAATGCCAGAATTTGATCCTCGGAAAATAGAACAAATGCCACTATTAGTACCCGAAAGCAGTCAATTAACTACAAATAAGCAAGAGGTATAAAATAATAAATATCTTAAAGTTTTTTTTTGCCATAGTTTATGGTATTTCTAGATGAGATTAATGGATACTATTGAAACTATATGATCAATAATATTCGTTTTAATTACCTTAGTAATGACGTATTTTTAAAAATTGTTAACAATTTATTTTTCAATAAGTATTTTATTTATTTTAGAATTATAACAGTTTTTAATTATGTCATTTTAGGTCATATTATTGGTTGGGTCTCCTGGTTCTGGCAAAAGTTTTGTTAGTAAAAAATATTTAGTACCAAAGGGTTACATTAATGTTAACCGAGACACATTAGGTTCCTGGCAAAAATGCGTGAGTGCTTTAGATGCAGCTTTATTAAAGAAACAAAGTGTGATTATCGACAATACAAACCCAGATAAAGAATCTAGGAAGCGATTTGTGGAAGTAACAAAGAAACACAACATTCCTTGTAGATGTTTCGTTATGAACACAAGTATTTTTCAATCAAAACATAATAATTTATTCAGAGAAATCACTGACAAGAATCATCAAATTGTTACTGATATTATAATCAATTCTTATAAGTATGATCTATTAATTTTTCTTATCAATTTGATTTTATTTTAACTTATCTTTTAGAAAAAATTATCATGAACCTACAATGGATGAAGGATACAGTGAAATAGTAAAAGTGAACTGCAAACCAGAATTTGATGATCCTGCACATGAAAGGTTGTATCGTATGTTTTTACTGGATAAGTAAACCTTATTTTGAGAAATTCAGAAGTATAAATATTTATTTAACATTTTTTTGATTATACATGATTATATGAAATAATTATTTTGTTAAATTAAACAAGTGGATAACTAGCCATGCTGGCAATACCACAATTGTTATCTCTATTTCTAGCCATTTTTATGTATCCCTGATTTCCCCAAGATGTTCCCCAGGAATTTTTAACTATCCAATAATCTTCTCCGTTGTCACTTCCGTAACCAACTACCAACACTCCATGATCAAGATTACTTTGGCTGCAATGTTTTTCGTAATAGATGCCATCGTGATAAAACTGGAAGGAATCGTGACTGGCATCAATAGCTACAGATATCGGTCCTATGAGAGCTACAGCTTGCTGCAGTTTGTTTTCGTTCCCAGGTGGCAAATCTACAAATCCGGTGTCTGTAGCGCCGGATGTTTTCGGATTGTACGTGCATTTTCCGTCTTCCATGTGGTAAGGATAAGATTTTTCAGTATCTATTCCATGGTTTTCTTTCACATACTGAAATGCGTAGTCCATTAGACCTCCATTACATCCCATGTTTCCATATTTCCATGAGCAGTCTACTAAGTTTTGTTCACTTAAAGATATCAGCTCATTTGTTTTGCGGAAATGCTGGCCTTCCAGTGCGCCTGTCTGTAATGTTATAATAATCATAGTAATTTATATCTAGAATCACTAAATAAATTTGTTTGTTAAGGATATTAGATATTAGCAAAGCTAGAATGATACATTTTTTCGTTAATCAATTATTAGAGTAGAGTAGAGTTTATTGGCTATTGTTTATAGTAAGTAATTTTGAATTGATTAAAAAAACTTTATGAAGAGCTTTATAATATAAAGCAGTAACAATATAAAAAATTTAAAAATGCATTTGGGTACATTTATGTGTCGTCCCCGTCATGCCATTTATGATCTAAAAACTTCTCTACTGAATAATAACAGTAACGTAGTAGGTATTAAGATATAGTATATTACATAACGAGCGAGGAAAGTGAATGATATCGTGTAAGTATACATTATTTTACCCACGATCATAAATATTAAACATGTTATTCATGGTTTGATCTCTACTATTCATAATTTTAACTTTACGAAAAAATTATATATACCATGATCATGGAATACATGATACTACAAGATTTTTAATAAGAATATAAATTCTATTTAAGTTGAAATTATACCAGATACAGCAAAAGTACTACTTTAATTTGTGTCGATAAATCACTTTTAATGTCGTGTTTGTCCATTTTAATAGAATAATGCAATTTATACGAAATACTTAGACAGGAAAAAATTATCAAATGTTAGAAAGACAACAAACGCCTACTAAAAGGTGAAACAAAATTTAAACTGTGGCGTTAAGACCTGTTCGATAACATATCGAACGGGTTAAACGGATGTGTGATATTGTTTATTTTCGTAGCTAGGTAACTGTATGGAAACTGTTAGTTTCGTATATGGTCGCGAGAAAAATAAATTATCAATCAACTAGACTTTCTATGGATTAAATAGTATATTTTAATCGATTGTTTCCAGCTTTGGGTATAAGTTTTATGAATAATATGAAAGTGGGAAAAATCTAGAAATTAAAAATTCAAATTTTTTCAATTATACTCACTGCGCTAAATGCCCAACACGATCCACAAACCCCTTGGTCTTTTACATCAGTAACGGCTCCTTCATCTCTCCAGTCAACAGAGTCGGGAATATCTAACTGGTCTGGCGGCGGAATAAATGTGGTTGCAGAATAATTTGTATTATGCAAGTTTGGTCTAAAACCATTCATCGCAAGCACAAATTCAGTATGCAACATATCGCCATATCGGTTCATTTTTAGTTTATAAAGCATTTTTTCCTCTGAATTCATTAGTTCAGAAGCTAATTTGTTGTGATGAAAGATCTTACGCCTATTCTCGCGAAATATTTTATGGCGTAAGCTTTCTACCAGTGGATTAATGTAGTTCTTCCCATACGTTAACTAAATAAAAACAAAATTTATAAAATTAATATGCATTAATCACGTACATAACAAACTAGTTTAAAACCTTAATAAACTATTAATACGTCTGGCATTATTTTAATATTAGGAGTAAAATATAGAAAAAATATACCTTAAATTCTTCCCATTCGATGTCAATTCTAAATCCTGTTATAATTGTTAAAGTACAGCACAAAAAAAGAAACAGCACAAACTTTGCCATTATTTCACTAATAAATTGCAAAAGCTAATCTTAACACTCAAATACTCTTACAAAAATACTTCGTGCTAATTTGTGAAACACGTATTTATATGTTCTATATTGTTTGTTTTAAAATTAGATATTATTAAACACGTTATATTCGTAAGAAAATTGGATGAATAATGCTACATGTGACGAAATTAGTTTTATATTTGATTATCTATAAAAATAAATATATTTTAAAGAAATGTTTAGGACTAGATATTGTGACAATAATGCTTATTCACTGATAAAACACTTTCATTGCATTTTTAAAATTTATTCTTATAATATTAATATTGAACATTTATTATTTATATAAAATCATACTCAGGTAGGTAGTTGTTCTTTTCTTCAAAAATGAATTAAAAATAATGTGATTAGTATGAATTATTTTAAACAAAGTATAAATATAACATTAACATTAAATATTTTATATAGATGCAATTTACATCTTAGTGATAATTAATATGTATGTGTATTAAACTAGTAGTAATAGAAAACTAACAATATATAATATTCCGTTTGGTGGTACTACATAAATTAGAAGGAATTTGAAATAGTAGAAAAATAAAATAATAATGCTATACTTAAAAATAAATAAAATGTACATGTTATGTTATATAAAATTTTATTACAACTTTATGTTTTAGATTAGACTTTTTAAAATATTGCTATGTCTGCTTGCAATTAGGTAAGTTTATTTGGAACAAATGGGCGATAATAATCTAAACATAAAATAAGACTTATTAATGTATCTAGTGAAGCTTTAATGTTCAAAGAAGTTACTTGCGAGGATCATAAAATGCACTTTTCGTTTGAGATGTGCGTAAAATTTTATTTCACAATATTTTTTTGAGTACCGTGCTTCAAAAGCGTTCGAATTAGGTACATTGTTGCAATATCACAACAAGAATTAAAATTTGATATTTTTGCACTTCAGCATTTTAAATGCACCGTTCTTCATTAATTAAAAATTTGAATTAAAGAGAAACAATACAAACTTATTAGATTTTACAAAATTCCTTTTTATCGTCTCATACTTCAAGTAGTAAAATTCATAATTTTTTTAAATGGTAAGAGTAAACATGACTCTATTGAGATCTTTGCTTATTTTTTCAAATTTGATACAATTATACTGTAACTAAAAAATTGCATTTAATTACGAAGAAATGTTTTGCTCAAATTAATTATTGCTTTTTATCGCTCATATCAAAATTTCAAAAATAGAAGACAGTAGCTCAATAAATTTATGTTTTTTCTTTCATTTAATATAAAAACTGGGTAAATAACTTTAAGTATACGACGAAAAAAAAGGAATTTTATATATAATATATACCGGGTGTAACACGAAATGCGGGCCATAGGCGTTTAACATGGTAAATCAGTTTTTCCGTTCGCATTTAAAACGTTACGCATTTGTTCATCTCCTGTTTTTAATTCCATGGCTGTTACTATTAATTCGCTATTCCGTGTATTTTCAAATTTGATTTCTGCAGTTATAAAGCAACCAAAATAAATTTTGTTTACTGATCCGGATGTAGAATTTTATCCTCAACAACATTTATTTGAAACATTTTTGTCTAAAATAATTAGGGAAGCAATGCGAACGGAAAAACTGATTTACCATGTTAAACGCCTATGGCCCGCATTTCGTGTTATATATTATATATAAAATTCCTTTTTTTTCGTCGTATACTTAAAGTTATTTACCCAGTTTTTATATTAAATGAAAGAAAAAACATAAATTTATTGAGCTACTGTCTTCTATTTTTGAAATGAGCGATAAAAAGCAATAATTAATTTGAGCAAAACTGATTTACCATGTTAAACGCCTATGGCCCGCATTTCGTGTTACACCCGTATATATCAGTATATATATATATATATATATATATATATATATATATATATATATATATATATATATATATATATACAGGGTGAGTCAACGAAATGCCCGTCGTCGATATCTCCCTTGTCCTTAAAAATACAGCATAAATTTATTAACAGGATTTTTCGTCTACTCAAGGAGCATAACTTAAAATTATTTTCACATATACAGGGTGTTGCATAACGACTTGGCAATAATTGTTCGTCTTTTTTTAAATGAAACACCCTATATATTTTTATATATTTTGAATTGTATTTTATTTACCTATACGAACATATAAATTTCATTTTAGTTTTCCGCGGCGTTGCCAAGTTATTCAATTTTTTCTCTAAAAAAAGCCGAATACACGTATTGTTTTATAAAGGCGTACTGAAGTTATTTTAATAGTAAAAATTATGAATTTTTTTTTCTGAACAACTGTAACTATACTCTTTGTTCTGACATAACTTTTTTTAAATGTTATTATACAGGGTGTTCAGTACAGAGAATCAAATTTACTCAATTTCAAATGGCTATAACTCGTCATTTTCAAATGGAACACCCTATATTTTATTATTCTGTTGTGTGTATTTTTGCATCTTTTTATGTTATAAAAGGTGTCCCATGCCTAAAAACATTAATTTCGAATCGAAATTAATGTATAAATTAATGTAATGTATAATAACATTTAAAAAAAGTTATGTCAGAACAAAGAGTATAGTTACAGTTGTTCAGAAAAAAAAATTCATAATTTTTACTATTAAAATAACTTCAGTACGCCTTTATAAAACAATACGTGTATTCGGCTTTTTTTAGAGAAAAAATTGAATAACTTGGCAACGCCGCGGAAAACTAAAATGAAATTTATATGTTCGTATAGGTAAGTAAAATACAATTCAAAATATATAAAAATATATAGGTTGTTTCATTTAAAAAACGACGAACAATTATTGCCAAGTCGTTATGCAACACCCTGTATATGTGAAAATAATTTTAAGTTATGCTCCTTGAGTAGACGAAAAATTCTGTTAAAAAAATTATGCTGTAATTTTAATGACAAGGGAGATATCGACGACGGGCATTTCGATGACTCACCCTGTATATATCAAGATTGCAATTTTCCAATTCAAATTAAATGCTAACTGATAATCTAATGCGCATTAAAAAGATAAAATTAAATAGAAATTACGACGTTGCGCAAATATATTAAATTTCAGTTCTCTTAACCTAAATTCGTTGTATTCATCTATTCATTTTAAAGGCTTATGATCTGAAAATTCTAGTGGCTGTAGTAATAATCTTTATTTTTGCCTGTCGGCTTGAAACTGAAACTCTTCAGATTATAAATAGTTTACTATCTTCGATATTTTATCGATTACTCTAAATTGGTAATTTGTAGCTTTTTTTTTAGAAAATTGCACATAATATAGTGCCCGTTAGTAAAATACATAAATTTTAATTTCTTGTAATAAAAATAGTTTGTTCATTGTTTTTAAATTTTATATAGATTTATTATTGCCGTTAAAATAATGAAGTATTTTATTGACCGTTCCACATATTTCTTTCAATCTCTATAAAATCTCAGCGAAAATAAATTTAAAAAATAGTTTGAAAAATGAAAATTATATTGTATTAAAATACTACATATTCACACAATCTTACTTTGTTCATAAATCACATTCTAGGATATTAAAGTAATCATTAATTGTAAAATAAACTATATCTACTCACTAATTAAAATCATTTCTCGGTATGACTCTTAATCTATATATCTATTTTCTCTACAAATATAAATAACACAGTGTCAGATCAAAGTACAAACCTAAACTAATAAATTTAAACTAATGGATAACTAGCTTGGGTGGCAATACCGCACTGGTTGTCCTTGTTACGAGCCATCTTCACATAACCATGATCTCCCCAGGTTTCGCTCCAGGAGTTCTTGACAATGTAGTAATCCTGGCCGTTTTCGTCGGTCCCGTAACCAACAGCTAAGACTCCGTGATCGAGCTGTTCGGAACTGCACTCTGGCTCGACGTACACTCCCTGGGAGTAGAACTGGAAGGATTCATGACTGGCATCAATAGCAACAGCAACGGGCCCAACTGTAGCCAAAGCATGTTTCAGCTGATCTTCATTCCCAGACTCAATGTCCACGAAGCCTTTGTCATCGGCACCAGAGTTTGTTGGATTGTAGCGGCATTTATCATCTTCACCTTCGTAGGGGTAAGACTTTTCAGTATCGATTCCACGGTTGTCTCTGATGTACTGGAATGCTTGATCCATCAAACCGCCATTGCAACCATTGTTACCATATTTAGTTGAGCAATCAATTAAGTTTTGTTCGCTAAGAGAGATTAGTTTGTTTGATTTACGGAAATGTTGGCCTTCCAAGGCACCAGTCTGAAAATATACATACATATTAATTTATGTTCTTTTAAATTAATACAATATAACTTTGTTTTCTTTTGTACTTTATTTAGCTATATTTTCGATGATAATTCGGTTATAAATGAAATAATTTATCTTTATCTTATCAACTTTGAATTCATTAAAATAACGAATTAAATAAATGAGTAGTATAACTACAAATTTAATTACTCACCGCACTGAACGACCAGCATGAACCACAGTGACCTTGATCTTTTACTGCAGTAACAGCTCCATGTTCCCTCCAGTCCATTTCATCGGGAATTTTAACATTCGCTGCTGGGATGAAAGTGACTCCTTCTGGTTTGGGGAAAGATCCTAGACGAAGTTTGTTCGATGTACGATTGAAACCATTTAAAGTCTTAACGAATTCGTGATGCAACATATCGGCGTACTTGTTAATACCGAGTTTATAACTAACAAGGCCCATTTCATATTTTTGGTTGTGTTTGGCAATTTTATGGCGATTTTCCATAAAGATTTTCATTCGAAATTGTTCTTCAATGTCGCTATCATACGACTTTCGATGAGTCAGCTAATATGAATAGTTATTAGTACAAAAATTAAAATTATAAAATCAAAGAAATTTATGTTTTACCTTATAAGCTGTCCATTCTTCAGCTACTAAATCAAAAAATGATATAGCTTGAGAGGCAGCCAAAATAGTACTTAATATAAATAACGTCTTCATTTTTTCTTTGTTGTATATAAAATCTGTAAATAATAATACAAATATTTGTTTAGTTGAAAAGGTTTAAATCAACCACAAATTATTTGTAAAAACAAAATACTAAACCAAAATACACAGAACTGCGCATTTTATTATATCATAACAAAAGAAATATAAACAAAAAACAGTAACATTATTAACCTTGACCAGATAAGAAAAGGTTGTTGTTATAAACAATCGATTTTCATCATAACTAATAAATTATTTAAATATAACAAACAATGAAATCAATAAATTAGATTTGGTAACAAAAACATTTTAAAAGGATCACAATGAATGTTTCAAACAAGTTTAAAACGAACAAAGGCACTAGTATAAATTTGTTTTGTAGCATTATACAAAATAAATATAAGTAATACTCATTACCTCAGTTAACTAGATGTTGATGTGATGAAACTTCTACACACAATGGCACGATCAAAAACTGATTTACAGTACTTATTTAACTGTCGATCAAATACACGGAAATGCTGGTGGTCACTGGTCACATGACAGTTTATTTGTTTAGGGACTTAAAATTGGCAACACAGGGAAAATGAACAAGGACGACAATACATAGAATTTCATTGTGTTGAACAAAGATAGTACTATTTACTATCTGGAGATCCGCCAGCTGACAGCTGACTTGTGTCGGTGTCCAAAATGGCGGACCAGCAGTTTGATGTTTCTCCGAATCAAAGAAGATTATTAGAAGAACAAGCTAAAAGAAGGGCGGTTTTGCGACAAGAATTTTTGAAACAAGCATCAAATCCCCATCAGCATGCTACTGGAGAAAGTGGTTATGTTGTAAGTAAATAGTTATTTTCAATAATAGATCGTAAGTTTGGTTAGTTGTGTAACACCTTTTAAAACCTATTTTACGAGTATTTTCATGTGAATTTTTGATTAAATATATTTGCATGTGTACAAATAATGTACTAACTAATGATAAAATAAGGAATTATTGAAGTTTGTATTTTTAAATTTTTATTCCCATTTATTATTTTGCAGTGTTGCCAAATGTAGCGTAATGTCTGATATGACGTAATCTTAGAGTCTGTCATCAGAACATGTGTGAGTGAAACATTTGTTTTTGTTTATTTTATGGCAAAGTACATCATGTAATCAAAATTATTACGTTCTATTTAAACTTTATTGTTCAATATTAATGGTGTTTTATATTTTATATGTAAGTACAATTTCAAAATTAATGTTGGGATTTTTTTACCCACATTAAATAATGTTATTTTGTAAAATAATTTCATATTACTTTTACGACTAGTTTAATCACGTTTTAACTAAATGCTAAATGCAATACAAAATTCATAGGCTACAACTGTTTCGTAAATCGCTTTCTACAATCTTATGCCTATTTTATACAATTCAATTTATTGATCAAGATATTTTTCTATTTATCTTTTCAAATGTTGAATTTATTACACATCAATAAATTGAAAATAAAAATGAGTCGTGTAAAACAGTCATTACAATAGAATTTATGGCCAGTTCTATCAATAATTCTTAAAATTTAGATATGGTTTCAACAAATAAAAATTATATTTCTATGGAAAATTTATATTCAAATATTTGTAGTAAAATTCAATATGTTTAATAAGTTTCCTTGGTGATTACTTATCAGAAATAAAATTTACATAATGTTTTATCGTGTGTCCAAGTTTCAATAACTGATATTTCATTTGAATTGTATAATAATGAATTCCAAATATACAATGTATGTATATCATTTCTAGTAAAATACCCATTTAAATTTACAAAATTTGGGATAAAAACATAACCTAAGAAAAATATTGTTTTATAAGTATTAAATACACGACTTTACTGTTTATTGTGATATGAAAGTACTCGTAAATACAAATTTAATCCTTATGTGAAAGTATAAATATATTGCGAAAATATTTTTAAAGCATTCCGGCATCCGATAAGAACATCATGTATACAAAATACATAAATACATTTATTATCGAATCGAATACATTTTTCTTATTTATCAAAAATATTAAATTGAATACAGCAGATTTTTGTCATTATACGTCAAGACTATTTGTGTTTACGTTTGCATATCGAGGAAATGCTTGTGGTGTTGAGCTATTTGCACGTGACTAATTTTATTACAAATAAATTATTCATAATTCGTGAAATACTAGTAAGCGCAGCTTACAAAAGAGACATGAATATTTACTAAATGTATCAAACATACTGCATGTGTCTGTTTAAAAGTATGTAGATTTAGATTTACATAAAAAATAAGTATTTTGCTTGTCACTGCTTTCTAAATTATTTTAGCGCAAAATGTTTCAAATCACAATTATGGTGAATAAATAATTTGTTGAACGACATCAGTACTTTTAATACAATTTCGAAAAACTGTTATTTATGAAAATAATAGTTTATAAGATAAATAGTAGTACGTGCAGCGTACATAAAATGTCATAAATTCAAATCAAGCACTATCGAGTTATATATTATTTAATTAATTTTAGTAATTGACACTTCAGTATACTTTCCTATAGGTCATTATACAATTTAAAAGGGGATAGATAAATTTTTGTTTGGATGCAAGCTACAAGCAAAAAGTAGTTTAAGATTTTATCTTCTGAAATTTGAAATATTTTTTTGCGAAAATAATTATCGCACCGGTAAATAAAATACTTGTTCATCATGTTGTCTCCTGACTCCTGTATTCGTTTTTCCAAATGAACATGCAAAAAATCTTTGAAAAAGTTTTGATTGTAATAGAACTGCGGGAAGCCCCGTAAATGCGCGAATGTGCAATAATGCAAAGCCAATACTAAGGTCATGGTCATGGTAATTTAGATTCACGATTTTTTAAATAATTTTCTTTACAAATAATCATACTTTGGAACAGCTAAATGAATGATTCTGTAATTTTTTTATTTTTGAAGACACAAAAAAATATTACCAACATTTTTGCTTATAGTTCTTTATTCTTTCGAGCATTATTATACACAGTAACCAGTAGCTTATGCATAAGACAAAAAATGTTAATTTTCTTTTTAATTGTTATTTATGCCTAGACCGCTATTTCCAATCTTACTTACAGATACAGATATTACCTATTCGCGGTATAAATTAAAAATTTCGCATGAATATCATAGCTCAAATAACAATTTTTATTTTAGCTGTTATTGTTTGATGTGGTATATTTTATTCCACGAATAATTTTATTTGAAGTTGAAAATGCCGGCATTAAAACGATGATTAATTAACCAAAACCACTGGTCTCGTGCTGAAATTTTGGTATATTGAAATAATAAAAAAAATATAATAATATCCTGTTCCGTTACTTTTTGTGGTAAGCCAAAGTCAAATGAGTAATAAATATTAGTTTGTTATATTTTGTGAAAATTAGATTTTAATGGGTTCAAAAATATTGTAAGTAACGTAAATTCCACTAATATATTTTTTAAAATTTAAAGCAAATACACTGAAATTAAAAATAAAAGTATGGTAACCTATTTATTCAGTAACATATTAATATACAACACATAAAAGATATTAAAGAATAATACTAGAACATTGCATTATCTTAAAATAATATTGTCGATTATTATGAATGTATCGATTTCCTATGGTACTAATGGATAGGTAGCAGACGAAGCAATCCCACAATTATTATTATAATTCCTCGCCATTTTAATAAAACCGCCCTGTCCCCAATCTGGCCCGTAAGAGTTTTTCACTATCCAATAATCTAAGCCATTGTCTTCAGTCCCGTACCCCACGATGAGGACCCCGTGGTTCATTTTTTCCGGGTCGTTCTCACAGTTTGGTTCGATGTACACTCCGTCAGAGTAAAACTGAAAAGAATCTTGACCAGCATCAATAGCTGCTGAGACGGGACCTAGGGTTGCGATGGCCATTTTGATGCCGTCTTCGTCGCCTACGTCCAGGAGTACGTAGCCGGTGTCGTCGGCTGCGGGATCCGAGTGCTAACAATCAAACACATTAGTGATTTTTAACTCTCGCCAATCGGGCTAAAATTTCGATAATGAGTTTATTTTACTTCCTACTGGATATTGGCAACATATCTTCATACTATACTTGATTTCTGAACTAAATGGAGCAATCTGAAGTTGTCTCGCTGAGCCGTATTTACACTGTGTAAATACGAGAAAAATATCACTAATTTTTTTGGCGGCAAAATTAAACTTAACTTATCAGCGGACAAACTCGGTACAGTCACTGACAACAGCTGACGAGACAAAATGGATAATGCCTATGACACACCGGTCGAGGAGCATCGAGGAACTCCACGATGAAACGACAGAACGCACACGTTCGCGATGGATTTCTATTTCATCGGCGACAAATACATCAAGGTTTTGCGCGAAATCAGATAGGTACAAAAGATACGTCTGAAATGAGACATATTCGTTTCATCGAGGAACAACTCGATGAAAATAGCGGCGCCCCTATTTTTCGTCGAGGACGGGGTGCGTTCATCGAGGAGTTCCTTGATGCTCCTCGACCGGTGTGCCATAGGCATAACATTCGTTTGTTTACATTACAAAGTTTGTGTGGTGTAAAACTGGTGTTACATCAGCCAATCAAAAACGATCAGTTTTAGCAGTCCAACTTCAGATTGCTCCGTTTAGTTTAGAAATCAAATATATCATGTGTGGATAGAGATGTCATATCCACACCAGGTGTGGGGTCCAATACGTCAAAAAATTGTTAATGCGTGCAAATTATGTTTTTATTATGACAAATAATTACTAAAAACATTAAATCAACGGTTATTTAATAATTAATTATGTTCAAAAGCATGATTTTATTGCTAAAAAAGCAAGTAAAATTTACAGTTTTTACGTTGGCAACAATTATTCAAATGTCGTCAAAAAATAATTGATGTAACCCTAGTTTTAAATAATTTTTGGCATCATATTGAGTGCATTTTATTACAAAAACTATTTCGTTGTTTGATCGTAGAAAAAATAAGCTGTACAACTCGAGTGGATACAAATTGAATGATAAAATCCGTCGCCTTCAGCTCGGGATTTTGATTATGTCATTTGTCTCGAAATGTTACCAAGCAACAATCTTTTGAAATAAATTTTTGCAGCTAAATAATGCTCCCTTGATAATTATATTACTATTGAAAGTTTTGAGTACCATGTTGCCAATTATCACTTTTAGGCATTTAGTTCAGTCTTCATAAATACCTGATATCGACATGTATTGTCGCCCATTTCATACGGATAAGTGAATTCGGAATTGATGCCATAGTTGTCGCGTACGTATTCGTATGCACCATCCATTAGACCACCGTTGCAACCATTATTTCCGTATGGTTTTGTGCAGTCCATTAGGTTCTGTGGGCTTAATTCTCGTAATATGCCAGTTTTTCGGAAATAGTGCCCTTCCAATGCTCCTGCCTGTAATAAAATAAATTTATACGCCTATTTTGATGTATTTCTAAGTGATATGATGATCAATATGTATACGTTTTCAGAACATTTTGATGAATATTATTATTTGAAGTTGTGTTTTAATAAAATATTGGAGAAATAATTTGTTTTTATAATTGTTTTTTCTAATCAGAAAAAAACTGTTCAAATACAAAAAGTCCAGCGTAAATAAAATGTGCTTTGTTTGTTTATTATCGGGTAACCCATACAGTCGTTTACCTTCATTCATTCCCACACAAAATGCTTATGTATTAATATTAGTTGGCTTTAGTAATGTGTTGATTTAATAATAATAAACAACTATTATTTAATATTTTACAATTCGAAATTCAGACTGGTTTAGTATGCCTATTTATAATTATTATCTGTATCAGAAAAAAGTGTATTGTATACTTTTGTTTGTAACTATTCCCAAGCAGTATACAATATTTTCACACTTTCTTTTTAAAATAATTATCGAATTACCCAATATTTTGTAAAATATGGTAATTTTTTTGTTAAAATTTAGTTTAACAATAAAAATATTTTAAAATTTGTTCACTCCTGCATGTTTCGCTTGAGTCTCATAAAAAATAATAAAACCAGGTTTTTGTATTTGTAATAATTATTATAATAACATAAACGCTTAATAATGCTGTGGTTTTTCCTAAGGAAAGCGCAACGTTTTATAACGTTGAATTGTGAATAAATACATGAATAGTTATTTCCCACGCCTCGCGGACTTTGAAAGGGCTGTAACTCGGAGACTAGGTACAGCAACTACTTTATTCAAAAATATTCGTGCACATTTTTTCAAGCACTACAACTTTCACATTTGCAAGTTTCCGAAAAAACACTTCCACAGGATTGGAATGACGATAAACCGATTTTTGGTAACTTTACGCCCTCTACCGTTCAAAATACGAACTTCTCGTTATCAACAACAAAAATGTGTAGGCTTTTTGGACCTTCGCTACTTGTCTAATGACTCTAAATTGCTGGGTAAGATGAGAGAGAGAGTGTTTTCCGACAATTTTACTGTACTATTATATTTTAAAAAATTTGAACAGTTTAAGGCGGATTTATGCAGCCATTTACATTTAATTTTCATTTAATTTAATTTAAAAGATAACTATGGTAACAATGTCGCATTTGAAAACATAAATGAGAATGGTGCATGCATGGCTCCATTGAATTACACACATTAATCTTTTAAATTAAATTAAATGTAAATGGCTGCATAAATCCGCCTTTATATGTAACTACTTGGACGGTTTTGCATAGTATATCTTTAAATGAGCATTATGACGGTTGCTTACATGACAATAATTAATTAAAACAAAAATTTTAATTTCCCACACTAGTGCCAGAATTGGTTATTTCCCGCACTATTGTGGAAATAATATATTACCGCACTAAATGCCCAGCAACTGGCACAAAGCCCTTGGCTGCGTACGGGGGTCACAGCTCCGAGAGTTCGCCAATCCCAGTGGTCAGGCAATTGTACATTTGTTGGCCGAATAAATGCTGTAGATCGGATATTCTTCGGCAACTCTCTGGAGATGGGCCTACTTGGATCAAAGCGAGCTGTTCTGTTGAATCCGTTCACTACGTATGTGAACTCGTGATTTAACATATCACCGAATCTAAAAATCACTCAAAATATCACTCAGTACAGTTAGTAAAATAAACCATATATTTTTAAATCTTCTTAAATAAGTCTACTCCTAGTTAGAACGTTCCACAACAAATAATAATTTTTGAATAGTTTAAAAGTATGCCCTTGTTTATCTATTGATGGTTTAAAATAAAACTTGATCTATTATGGAAGATGGATTTCTCGACTGGATGTTGAATAAAAAGAGGACTTGTCGGAGAAGCAGTCAATTTATTTAAAAGCCAATAAAACACCAACGTTTCGACTGTAATTCAGTCTTCCTCAGGGTGATAATTGGTTATTAAAATTTAAAGAATATCATGGAAATTATTTTACACAAATTTTATTATATTTTAAATAAATTGACTGCTTCTCCGACAAATCCTCTTTTTATGATCTATTATTCCTGTATATTTTGTGGGTAGTATTTTATTTCATTCATATTTCTTCATTTTGATGTTTAGTATTTAAGCAGGATGAAATTTTAATTTTATTTGTTGAATCCAAAAGTCCGAAAACCAATATAGTTTTTGATTTGGATAAATGATTTTATTTCTTGTTTATTTACTTTATCGAGATGCCATAATAACTAATCTCGTGGAATTTTCTAAAATAATAGTTACGGTGTACAAAATTGCCTAAAAAGGGTTCAGGTTTCCCATGATTCATGAAAACAAAAAATTACACATTCACAAATCACAAAATTCAAGCCCAACCAGCAATTAATTCCCATATTCCCAGGCTGAATACGTTATTATAAAATATTTTGCGAACAATAATAACAAGCAATTGGTAGCTCAAACTTCAAGGGCTAGTACTAAAATGTAGGTTACCTATTTAAAGACTCTAAAAAACTTCTTGTTCCTCGGCCGAATTCAATATTGTGCATCGCAATTTTGTGTCTATTCTCAAGAAAAATTTCCCTGCGAAAACTTTCTTCTTGTTCATTACTGTAACTTTTGTTAAAAGTAGTCTGCAATTAAATAAGACTTAATATTTTTTGTTTTACTGTTGTAGATAAATATTACCTTAAAAGCATTCCATTCTTCTAATATTAGGGATTCAAATGAAATTGTATGACAAATAGTGAAGTAAACTGAGAGTACTGGTAATATTGATATCATGTTTGATATCTAAAACATAATTAATACAAATTCTAGCTGAAATAATAATTATTTGAATTCACCAATAAGATCAAATATTTATGGAATAATCTGTTATATTTTACATACCTTTATAATCAGTAACGAAATTTTTATTCAATGTTTTAACTTCAAACTGTTTAAGATTTATAACATAGATGCTACCGCATAAGTCAACGTAGAAGAAGTAAATGGTGAAATGTTAACATCTTCCTTTAATATAAATCTGCAGAGTTTAGAAAAATTTCTGGGACAGGTTTTCATTTTTTAAAATCGAGTCAAAAGCTCTTAATAATGTTTCATGTATGTAATCGTTTGTGACATCAGCATAAACGAGTATATTTTTGTTGTAAACGATTGCATATTTTGTCATCTGTCTATAATAAATTAATTATGAAGGGTGACATTTCATTTATTCATTATTAGTAGATACAAATGCTGCTTACACATCAAGTCCTTATGTAATTATGGAAATCTAATAACTGGACTGAGCAGTTGTAATAAACTTCTCAAAATTTTTATAAATGTTTATCGTCATAAGTTCATAATATTGTATTATTTTATATTGGGTAATTCGCCAAGTATAGCGAGAATTTTTAAACTTCAAAAACAGCGATAAGAATAATTTATAACCTATATTCCAGAGATCACGTAAACATTTTTTATTAATTTAGGAATAATGACATTACCATCTTTGTTTATCATCATCATTTTGTACTTGACCTGCTGTAAACTTTATTTATTTATTGTAACACAGTTAAAGAATAAACTAAACTATTGTTTATTTTTAAAAAATTCCATCGTTCTAGTACTGGTTTAAAAGATTATTGTTTTGTTCTCGGACCAGGAACAAATATTAGTTTTTAAAGGAGTAGACATAATAGTTATTTATGTATCAAAGGTATCATGATGATGTTTAGGCTCATCCGAAGGCGACATGTTTTCAAGCCCAAGGGCTTCTGGCCCGACGGTCTGTAAATCGTCCGAGGGCTATAAGCATCAATAATGCCCGTGGTGCATTGTGTAATAAATATTTTATGTCTTACTATTTTATTTAAAAAACTCCGCGCGTGACATTTCGCTTTGACGTTTTAAATTTTTTAAATATTATTGGTATCCTAGCAACGGACAGGAAATATAATAATTTCAGAAGAAATAGGTTAGTGATGTGTCAATAATATTACCATGGTAATTTCTTAATGCCCTAGGGCATAATGTATATAACGTACCTCGTATCCATGACATAAATAAACATACCAGAAAGACATACAAAATATATAATCAAATTATAATTTGAGTGCAATTAAAAAAGTGTATGAAATTCTACAGTTAGGTACTTGTTGCTCAAAATAATGCAATCTTTTATCCAACACCTCTTAATAAAAGCATCATAACTATGGTGATTTTAAACAAGCAAAGTAAAACATTGCCCACTATTGGCTTTGATCAAAATTATACTCACTTGTGGGTAAATTGTTACTTTGCTTGTTGGAAGTCACCATAGTAACGATGTTTTAGGTTGGAACTTAATTTTTTTTTAAATATTTAAGCAGTTATTAAGGGGTGTTGAATAAAACGTTATACTTCACACGTGGGCAAAAAGGAATGACCCACTCGAGAAAATTATCTCACTCAGCCTTAAGCCTCGTGAGTTAAGATTTCATTCGTGGGTAATATTCCTTACTTTGTCCACTTGTAAAGTAAATAACTATTATTAACAGATAAATTCCTTAAAACACAATGAACTAAAAATTTTCATTTATACTGGAGTAAATATATATAAATGAACCTTGACTTCCTATATCTTTTGCATGATCATAAGGAATTTGTTTTGTCTGTAATTTATAAAAATATTTATGTACAGTCTGTAAGGGAAGTATCTTTTTGGTCAATATGATTTTGTTAATAATTTTGGACCTTTAATAAGTATACTTTTGTTTTTACAAATTGTTAATGATATTTTTTATATTGTCTGTTTTCTCCACATAGATATGTTTAAAGTTACACATTAATTAAATTTTTGAAGTAAGGATAGAGTTAGTTAACTAGAATAAAACGATAAAACTATCTGAAACTGTACACGGTATAAATTAGTGTTTTCTTTAATAATATGTGGGCAAAATAAACCTACACGACTTATAATCTTTTCCAATAATAGTATAGTCAGTGTTGGCTTGTTAATATTTGAGTCATAAAAATATAGGTATGTACACAGATTAAATTAGCAGGTGTGCTTAAAGAATTAGTATTTTTACAAAAAACTATGCATAGGTATTTTTATTTCAAACGGAAAATTGGACTAATATTGCACTTAAAATAATTATAAATATTTTATTAGTATTAAACCACATTCTACTCTTTATTTAGGTACTGAAAACTGAACAAAAAATAATATTTCTATTGAAGTATTAAGAGTTTTGCATGCGTAATTTATGTATGTATTCAAGTAATATTAAAAGTTTATTATTAATCCAACAACAAATTATACGACTTAATGAGATGATTATTATATTTCATTTTTTCGGAATATTTATATGATTGCCGTACAATATAAATTTGAAATGAGGTCAAATGAATTTCATCATTCATCATCACATGTTTCGGTTATTTGATTAATGCTATTAATAATGACAACTTCTGATAACATTTGCATGTAAATATAATCGAATTTATAAACATATTAGTTTTTACTGCTTATCTAGAAAAACATATCATATTTTAATAACTTATTTGTATAATATTTTTTTGTAATATTGTATTAATAAATTTGTTTTGTTTATAGTTTGATACTGCTCTACAACGCTTCATCTCCTTGAAAACAACTGAATATGATCATTTCAAACCAACGCCCAAATCTAGCCGTTTTGGAATTCTATTGGTTGGTGTGCCTATCCTCGGTTATGCCTACTTCTTGAAATATGTACGAGACCGTCAAGAAAAACGTTATCGCACCGGCCAAGTAGCCTACAAGGATAGAAGTTTCAAATTCCAATAAATATCTCTTCGCAGTTCACTGTGGTTGTTGTATATTAGTACAATTGTATATTCTGATTTATCATTTCTCAAAATAAATAAATAAATAAATAATATTCTAGATGGTCCTACTGAAAAATATATTAAGAAACAAGAAAATAACTAATTTACCGAACAAAATTCGCAAGAACTGACGGTATATTTGCTGAAACTATTCACATGCTGCTAGGGCCAGTTCGTATTCAACCCGAACTAACAGATTACTGAAAAACAAATCCGAAAATAGTTTACACTGAAAAACCAAGTAAAAAATTTATACCGAGACAGACTTTAAAATTCTACAAATTTATTGACGTGCACAAACATTCTTGATGGATCTGTTCTAAACAAAATGAGATAAGATATTAAAATTCCGCATAGTTCTGAATGTGGATAGTTACAAATTATTCTGAACTACAACTAAACCGTATTCGAACTACAATAATTTCTACTGGAGTGAGATTTTAAATTTAAGGTAAGATTTCCATTAAGGTGATTTGGTATAAAAACCTTTGGTATAAATCATTTTAAATTGATTTTTTTCAAAGCCTACTTTAATAAGTGCCATATGAATTAAGTGTATTAGGTTTTGTGTAAATATAACATTAATTTCAAAAATAAATGATGAAAATTACATACAGTTGAAAAGAGAAAAAAATACTCCTTTTAATGATGTCATAGGTACATGTGATTGCCATTTAAAAAAATAGAAGTTTTTGCTATACTTGTCTAGTTACCTGTGCATATTTTTGGATAAACAAATACATCACTGGAATGGCCTACTGATAAGGCTTTGTCTAATTTAATCGAAGTCGTATCTGTTCTAATTTAGGAATTACCTGTAGTTGCCCGAGTTAAATAGACACTCTGTATATACATATATAGGTGCCCACTATGTATGGAATATATAGTATATATCTCGGTAAATATCAACTTTATAAAAAAAATTGTATATAAAAGTTATTTATCATTTTATTTTCCATAATAAGAAAGAACTCAATTTTTTGTATTTCAGAAAACTAATGAGAAACGAATAACACTTTAATTTTTTTAAATAGCAATGTACCCTTTCATTAGGCTCATTTGATAGAGATTTTTTCTCTCTTTTCGATGACATAAAATCTTAGTAGGTACCCTTATACCAGAAATTTTTTGAAAACATTTCTCATACTTCTAATTGTGCTCGTTTGCGATCTCCATAACCGACCATAATTAAAATTTCTATGCGTTCAGTTTTTAACTATGTGTAGTGTGTATCTAAGGACCTCATTGAATCCTGGAAGAAATTTCAAGGCCCTGCGATGAATAATACAAGGTAAAATAGATTTATAGTTTTTCTAAGTGATGTACAGGCTTAACTAAATGTAATAACGAAAATTTGGTTGCACCATTATGTTCCTCGTAGTTTTGTTGGTAAATAACCGTAGTTTCATATTTGTAGCTGTTTTGGTATAATTTCTACGAATTTTTAAATAGTTTATTGAGGAATTGTTCACTTACATAGACACAGCTCTTGTATGTGAATGTTCAAGAATTTCGCTTCGGCTTGTACAGGCAATAATATTTCTAATACTCAAGTCTTATACTTTAAATAAATATATATTTTGAGAGGTATGAACATTATAAACATAGTTCAGTGCGTAACGTGATCGACTGGGTTCTGACAACTCAGGTTCAAATTTTAATAATAATAATAAAAATTTTGTTTGCGACTGTTTTAGCAGAATTTCTACGAATTTTTAAATAGTTGATTGAAGAATTGTTCAACCTTATTAATTTTTTCGAAAATAACGAAGCTTGAGCTTTTATTATTATTAATGAGTTGCTCATCCACTAAAAACTCACGACCCGATTTTTTGCATAATTCCAATACCTTCCTTTACAGGTAAGCGGAAGGTACAAAATCGTTCATTAATAAAAATCATGCATTAATAGGGGGTCATTAATGTATGATTTTTTTGCATTAATGGTACTCATTAATAAACGATCAACGGAAATAGTTATTTAATTATCTAATGTGTTAATGACAGCGATTAATAATTGAGACATTTTCAGATTATTAATCGCCTATTAACACATGAGTTAGTTACAATATTTTGCCGTTGATCATACCTTTGAATTTGGAGAATTTTTTTAATATGCTATTTTACATAAAAGATAAATAATCACGTAGTGCGTGGACGACAATATTTGTTATTGTAAAATACAATCATTATGGTACTTAAAGCAATTTTTTTTAAATATCTTACCACATGTGTAAATTTAATAATTAATTAATTATTCTACTCGAAAATGAAAGTCGACCGAACTATTATGAGCCTGGGGCTCGTATATACACAAGCTCTGAAATGTTTGTGGCACCATTTTTAAAGAAATGTATAAATATTATTAACTGTATAATAATAATGCGTTTTTGTAATAAGGTAATAATAAAGTTAAATATTGATCAATAAAGAGGTAATTAAAGAACTAAAAAGACTATAAAATTATTTTCAAAATGTTCGTAAATTTATTGCAAAATTATAATTTAAGAAAGCATAACTAAAACCAAATTCACATAAATTACAGTGTCAAGGCTGGAGGTTATGTGTTGGACACATCAGATTTTTAACTCATTATTTAAATGCATAATATTCATAAATATCTATGCCTTTTTTCTCAAATTGGATATGGCAACTTCACATAATGTACCTATATGTGTGGTTACCAGCTTTCCGCACACAGATATTCTAGGTTGTATTTTAAATAATTTTACTGCAAATTATACATACACGTATTGTTAGTTGTTTGTATATACTCGTATATAATTATATAAATTATACTGCGTGTGCGGTTATCAGCTGTTAACTCAATCATCATTGTTTGTGGAAAGTACACTACTGGAGAGATTTTTGTGCAGTAAACTGGAATATGTACATACTACATAATCTATCATGCGAATTAGGAATAAAAAATTTTTTTTTCTCGTGTGTGCGGATATCAGCCGTCAATGGTTGTTAGTGGATAGTACGCCACAGGGGCCATTTGTATGCAGTTAAAATAGAATGTAATAAGATTTAGAAGTATATTGATTAACGTGCGTTTTTTGGTATAAAATATTTTTAATAAAAGTCTTATAATAATTTAAATAAAATATTGCTAAATGAATTAATTTTAAAAAAATATTCTTTGTAATTGACGCCTCTATATTTAATCGGCGTGAATTTTAATGCGCCAAGCGTAATCGCTGTGAAGTCGTTTGTTTTAAGATCACAAAATGGCGAGTTGACGTTAAATTATTTACGTTCCAATTAAAATACAAAAATATGTAGTGAAAAGTAATTCTCGTCAGAAATATCAGGTAAAATGAGATTTGTACTGTACCTAATAATAATGTTTGTATCGCGATTAATTCAATACCTACTAATAGAGCTGGATGATCGAAGATAAAAAATACCACATTTTTTCAGCATCTACTTATACATTGCTTTTGATTTATGTTTCTTTTATACCAAAATGTGGGGCTAAAGTAATATTTTGATAATATAATTTAACAATAAATTAGCTTATTTTAAATCAGAAAAATGTATTTGATAAACAAATAAATCATGTTAGATGCATTAAAATATTAAAATCATCCTTTTAAAAATCAGTTATAATATAACTCATTAAATAACTAGCAATGTTTATTTCAATAATGGAATAATAATGATTGTTAAAATAACAATCCATTTTTATTTTACAATTAAATAATTATGAAATATGATATTGTTAAAAAATTGTTATTATTTACAAAACAACTGTGTTTGGTAGCAATAATAAGTATTCAACAATTGAAATGTATCGTAATTATTTATTTTATCTACAACAATAGAATAATGTATTCATTATATACGTGAAAGTAGTATAATAAACCCCTCCATAAGGACACATTATGAAATAATGAATTCATTATTTCACACTGTTAAATAATGAGTACTTTATTCTCTCGAACTGTCAAACTGCCATCACATCTGTTTTAATATTAGTGTTACATCAAGTTATCATTTTATGACGTTGTAAGCAGAAACAGTAAAAATAATAAAAATTTGTAAAACGCTGTATATAACTAGCCCATAATAGTTCTAAATTACTCGAATAAATTGTCATCACTCCAAAGTTTGAGGTTAGGTTAATATCAATACAAATTTGTAGTAAGAAAATGTTGCTTTATTTAAAAAGTTGTAGATAAAACGTCGTATTTGACTCGAAAATAATGGCTATAATTAACTCGGATGATTTATACACTCGCCTTCGGCTCGTGAACAAACTTTCATCCTCATTAATTATAGCCTACATTATTTACTCGTTAAATAATATACTATTATTGTTGCTGTAAAATATAAATTGATTGTTTTTTTACAAGACTATTGTTATTCATTTGTTGACCATATATTGTTGTATATTTTAATTGTTGTAAATGTTTTTAAAAAATGATTTTATTTTTCAAATATGAACACCGTTTACCAACACAGATAGGTTCAGTGGGATGACGTAGTACGACGTCATAGTATTTCGTAACCACAGGTGTTCATCAACACTGCCTGCACGAATTTGTCCGTTAATGCTTTGTAGAAATAGTTTGTCGATTTATTCATAGTAGAAAAGACGCTATTTGAAGCAGTTCATTGTTAAAACTGTGATGTTAGTGTTGTTTTTAAATAATATCAACCGATACCACCAAGATTTTACTGTTAAATAAGTGTTTATTTACATTTATAAAGTACATTGAATGGAATATTTATTTAAGCCGAAAGAAGATGTAGGTAGTTGAGAAAATAAATTTCCTATTTTGTTGGATTTCAGGCTTTAATTATTTATTAAATCAAATGCGACGTTTCGATCTTGAAAATGACCTAAATCAAGGTCGAAACGTCGCATTTGATTTAATAAATAATTAAAGCCTGAAATCCAACAAAATAGGAATGTTAACAATCATAATATTTTTGTAGCTTGAAAATGACCTAAATCAAGGTCGAAACGTCGCATTTGATTTAATAAATAATTAAAGCCTGAAATTCAACAAAATAGGAAATTTATTTTCTCAGCTACCTATTTATAAAGTACGTTGAGTTGTCTACCACATTTTAAAAGTTGTAAACCTGTTGTGTAATAACGAAAATATTTATTTTGTTACAGATTTGCAGCCCATTACCCTTTCATCATCCTGGAAATCCAATACGAGGTGCTCTGCCCCCGAACATGGAAGGTGAGATGCTTCAAATTTTATTATTTACGTTTCTAACTCGAAATTGCGTATTGAACATTATTTATTTTATGTTATTGTATATTATGTAATTCTACGAACCAACTTGGAACTTAATTATTCTGTTTACAGTTTAAACTTTACAAGGTTGAATCAATACATAAAATAATTATTTTAGATTCTCATAGTTGTTAGTGAGAAGTACACAGTACACCACAGGTGTAATATTCCTGTATAAAATAATATTCCTGTATAAAATAGATATAAATATAAATAGATATTCCTGTATAAAATAATATTTATTTAGTAATTATCAAATGTAAATAAATGATTTGTGGTTCCTAGGTATTCGATCATATAATTTGCAAGGAGGTATGTGAACAAGTGAACAATGACTTCAGCAGTCTTCGAAGGACGTAGAAGAATATGCTGCACATGACATCAAAGACGATACTTCACTGGGCAACAACTTCAACATTCATCTGCAGCAACCTTCGGGAAACATCAAATTCAACAGTCAACTTGGAATCAACATCTTCAGCAATCATGTAAGCATTTTTTAATCATCATTCATTTGCCATTTCTACATTAAGAACCACACTTTCAATGTTGTAGCTCAATGAGTGATTCCCAAGTCACGGGTACTCTTGTTTTATATTTGGAATTATAGAGTAGATATTTTGACATTTATAATTAAAATGGCTGCTACAATCTGTTCAACCGCCATTATTTTTAAATACTTTATCTGTCTTTATCTGGTAATAATCGTAGCCGCGAAATTTTCTAGTCAGGGGTAAAATTTTCTGGGGAAGCCGATTCTGAGTTCAAACATTGTCCTCCTCCACTGTTGGGCCCCATATTACGCTGCTGTCTTCCCCGAGAGGTAGCACGTATGAGGCATTTCGCTGATGTATTATTTATTTTATTATTTATATTTATCGTAGAAAATTCGTGAAAATTTTGTTATTGGGGTAAAAATCCTTTAAAATATTATGCTGTCTCTACTGGTGTCCCCATATTGCAATGGTAGCACGAAAGAGACATGTAATTGTCATAGAAAATTTGCGAAAATGGTGGTTCTTGGTGTAAAATTGCCTGCGGAAATTATCCCGGCTTCAAAATTATTCATCTCTACTGTTGCACACATTAGTCATTATGTTATTGTTTTCTAACTCATTATTTAAATGTGCGGAGAGCACACCACAGTGGACATTTGTCGTTATTTAGTGCAGTTTATATGAATCTAAATGTTTGTTATTGTTACAGATTAATTTGGACTACATGTACAAAGTTTGAAGATTCTTTGGTTTGAAATTCTGCTGTCTCTAGGACAAGGAACATCTCGTTGACCAGTTCAACACGTAAGTTTCTAATTTATACTTTGTGTATTCCATTTGGAACATGATGCTTTTACTCACCTTGAGTGTGGCAGCCTCACAGGTCACTGTGAACATCAGTATAGATATAGATACTACAGATCAAAAAGTCACTCAATGCTCTTACTGTCTTATGCCCTGTTCACACGTTGCTACTTTGAAGACGCATACGTGCTACTGTAGCATGAAAAGAAATTCAAATCGAAACAATTACCGCAAAAAATCGCTATCTACACACACAACGATCAACGATGTGAAATTATCAACGAGTAGTTCTTGATACTTTGATGCTACAAATTAGCAGCGCTGCTATTTGACAAGCGACTCAGATTTTTTCTTGCTACAGTAGCACGAATGTGTCTTCAAAGTAGCAACGTGTGAACAGGGCATTACAGGAAACATGTTTGTGCAGTTAACTGGAATGTGAAACTGAAAGCTTTTTATTCAGCTTAGGTGTGGCAGTCTCACATAATGTGAGTCATCGGTATACATATACAGAGTGATTCATCGGTCATCCATATTCATTTGTATACAGGGTGTTCCATTTGAATGCAATAATATGCAACTTTATATTTCTCAACGGAACACCCTATAAATATTAATTGATTCTGATAGCAAAATAGATTTCCTTCAAAAAAGTAATGTAGTAAACTGTCTAAAATTATAAATGAAGAAGTCATTAACTTTTTTAAGGGAATATATACTTTTCTATCATAATCAATAAATATTTTTTATAGGATGTTCCATTAAGAAATATAAAGTTGCATATTATTGCGCTCAAATGGAACACCTGTATACAAATGAGTATGGTTCGTAGATAGATAATATATCAAATACATTTCAACCGAAAAGTTTTACTCTATGTCTTCAATAGCACTATAAAAAATAAAATAAAAGAATGACGACGGATGAATCACTCCGTATACATTATATTGTGTGTGTGTGTATGCGTGTGCGGTTATCAGCCAATAACTCACTCATAAGTGTTACTGGAGAGCACACATTTTTCGTTATTTAGTGCAGTTTATATGAAACTAAATGTTTGTTATTGTTACTTGTTACAGATTAATTTGTACTTCATGTACAAAGTTTGAAGATTCTTTGGTTTGAAATTATACAGTTGGAGTCTCTAGGAGAGGGAACATCATCTGGTGCTACCACGTAACACGTAAGTTTTTTATTTTTACTTTGCGTATTCCATTTGAAACTATGCTTTTACTCAGCTTGAGTGTGGCAGCCTCACAGATCACTGTGAACATCAGTATAAATACTACAGATCAAAAAGTGACTCAATGCTTTCACTTAATTTAAGTGTGGCAGACTTACATATGTGAGTCATCGGTTTGGGCATATGTGTAACCGTGTGTGCGGTTTCCAGTCTCACTCACTCATGACTGGAGAGTACACTATAGGGGAGGTTTTTGTGCAGTTAACTGCAATCTGTACATGCCTGGATTTGAAACTGAAACATATAACACATGGCCTAGATGTAAAAATAAATCGTTTTTACTTCCTTGTACACGGAGTAAAGGAAGTATTGTAATCGCGAAAAATTTCGGTTCTCAGATTTTGATGGAAATATCCGTTTTTACCTTTTCTGAATCCATTATGACTAGTTTCGTCGTGATGTCTGTACGTACGTACGTACGGACCGTACGGACGGACGTACGGACGTATGTGTGTCGCATAACTCAAATACGGTTAGACGTAGAAAGTTGAAATTTTGTATTTAGGACTGTTATAGCATCTAGTTGTGCACCTCCTATTTTTGGTTTCAATCTACAAACCGGAAGTAGTACTTTTTTCAAATATTTCGAGAAATATTTAATTTAAGACAATTTTTACCTCTCGCCTAGAGAGGTATAGGGATCGTGAAAAAATTCGATGTCGAGATTTTTATCAATAAGCACGTTTTAGCACCTTTAGAACCTATTTTGACTATTTTCACGATGATGTCTGTGTGTCTGTGTGTGTGTGTGTGTGTCTGTGTGTGTGTATGTATGGAAGTCTGTATGTGCGCCTACTATAGTCTTTCGTTCTGATTCATTATCTCAAATTCTACTGAACATAAAATTCTAATATTTTGCAATATACATTTATATATGTTAATGAAGAGCTGATAAGATTTTGGTAAAAATCTGCCAACCAGAAGTGGTATTTTCTTGAAGCATTTTAACATTTTTTGCAAAAAATATAGGAAATACTGCGATAGTTACAATTTGTCATTCGACATTTGAAAGAACAAATTATCTTTTACAATATTTATTTAACATCGTTTCTATATCTCTTACCAATAAAGGAAAATTAATTTTCAAAAATTTGTAATTTTACCTACCACGATTTGTAAATCATAATATAGGAACAAAATTTAAAAACAAAAATGAAATGTCAATGTGATAGATGAACAGACGTATACACAGTTTCTGAAATGTATGTGACTCCATTTTTAAATATAAATATATTATTAACTGGGTTGAAACTTAGAACCTATAGGAGCCGAAATATAATAAATTAAAAACTGAGTGAATTCCATTAAGTTTTCATCCTTCCATTAAACGTATTCAGTCAAGAAGTATCATCGATTCATTATTATTATAACTGGATATAAGGTAATAATAAAATAAAAATTTTATCTACAAAGAGCTAATTTGATTTCAATTCCAATAGGAATCGGTACTTTGCTTGAAGAACAATAACAAAAATTACAAAAAGTAGCCTAACCAAATCCAAATTCACATATTACAGTGTCAAGGCGGGAGGTCTAGTGATGGCCACGTCAGATTTTTTTATTTTAAATGAAAGATTATGTGATTATTACCTACAATCGGTATTTTATAAATATTTGTGTATCTGGTATCATTTAAGAATAATTAAAGTATATATTAATAATTTAGTATTTCGGTATCTTGTAGTCCATGATCGATTAACATTAGTTACTACGTAAAATTTAAATGATTATCACATGACAGTGACAGTGGTAGTGACAATAGGCATTTTTTATTCAGCTACAGTAGAGACGATTTAAATCCATATAGGAGTGACGTCATAAAAAACAAGCAAATTATTCGTATGAATCAAGAGTTTACTTTTTAGTACAGCATGAGTTTGGTAGATGGTACTGGCAGTCTTTCTCTATACGCGAAATTTAAAAGCAATAGTTTTTATTTATATTTTTAAAATTAATCATTATTTCTGTAGGAAATAATCAAAGATTAATAACATAGAACAAAACTAAATAACAAAACACGTTAACATCAAAATTTTATGTTGACATTTGACACAACAAGAAGGAGAAAATTGACAAGTTGCCAGCAATAAACAATAAATGGTATATAACGAACTTTTGTGCATCTAAAAGAAAACAATAATATGTAAGAAAATATATTTCATGTAATGAATACTATATTATATGAATAATTGTTCTGCTACTGCCGTTAGGACACAAATTGTTAAGCCCCGCCCCTTATGACATACGATATGCGTATAGATTTATACGAGTAAAATGTGTAAGAAAGAGATAGCTTATTTAGTGAACGTGGTGGATAGAATTTATCTGATATGACGTCACTCCTATATGGATTTAAATCGTCTCTAGAATCGGGGAGACAGCCGAGGTACGTCATCAAAAAATGTAACTAAATTATGTGACGTCAGCTGTGAACATGTTTACATTAGTTCTTTGAATCGTAATGTAATATGATGTGCATGTTGCAACAATGTTGCAACAATCACGAAATGTTGTTTTGAAAAAGACAGATTTAAGAAAAAAGATATAAACCAAACTGGTAAAAAAGAAGCCAAAACAAAATCAGAAACTCACACAGTAAATCAAGTATATAAACGTACTATAATTCAGTGTTACCACTCGAAGAAAAAAAATTAAAATTGATGGATTCATATACGGTCATTTAAATACATATACCGTGAGTTTTATTTAACGTGAAACATGGGATCTTACATATCCATGGTTACGAATCTGACAGCAATGTATTAGAGCGATTCATTTAAAATAGAACATAGGCTGTCATTATCAAGTAAATATTACCTGTGAGTTAGTGTTGTGTTGTTGAAAATACGGTATACAATTGAAGAAAAGGTGCAAATGATACATTGGTATAATGCAGATGTTAGCCTCAGACAAGTACCTATCTGATTTATTTCGTGTATTTGAGAATTTGTTATAAATTGTATTCTGAAAAAATATCTATTAAATGTTTATATTTCTAAAATGATTAGAAATACATACATATTTCATTTGCTATGTTCTATTTTAAATGAAACGCTCTAATACATTGCTGTCAAATTCGTAACCATGGATATGAAAGATCTCATGTTTCACGTTAAATAAAACTCACGGTATAAACTATTTCATATTGATTTAATGATAATATAATACGTAGGCATATTTATAAAACTCATTATTAATTTTTATGTACATTTGGTACAAGTTTAGTTTTCGTTTGTTTCAGTTACTTTAATATTATAAAGTTTTTCACCAAATGATGACGTACCTCGGCTGTCTCCCCGATTCTACTGTAACTAGGTTACTTCTGGTTAACACTGTGGTTAGCGTGATACGTCATAGTGACGTATGCAGTCACATTTTCGAATGAAATCGCTTCGGTTACATCGTTGGTTACCTCTTGTTTGTCAAATTTAAATCAGTGAAGATATTTGTTATTACCTAGTTTGTGATTAATTTTAATTGTTTTGAAAATGGAAGAGATAAAATTTAAAAAAATTAAATTCATCTATAAGCATAATTAGGATCGCTGATATTGAATGTTTCCTCGACATCATAGTTAAAGGATCAAAATACTAAAAAAAATTATAATGATTTTACTAAGTACATAGATACATTTATTTTACATTCAATAAATATCAATACTTATCAATATTAGAACATTAATAACTCCTTGATTAATAATAAGTGTTCAGAACTAGAGGTAAATTCATTTAAGCAGAACCCTGCGCGAAGTACGAATTCTCGTCTTAGAAAGAGAGGCATAGATGATAAACAAGAGGAAACTACGCTACTGTCTGTTGTACAGAACATCAGCTTCAATATCTGTTATTCTCATGTTGACGTTCGTAGTGTTTTGCTTCGTGTACGCTGTGAATTTTGTAATTGAGTTATATTTTAGTTTTGTTTGAAAATTAAGTGAACTGCAGCGTAGCATATACTCGCTAGCTCCACTTTTGTAAAACGGACAGTACATGACAAGCTCTGCCTTCTCGCGCAGCTCAGGGTCCTAGATATTTGAATTTTACTCTATCATAACACTGACAACTGACACTTACAAATTAGAAAAAGATGAACATAGTAACTATACAGCAAACCGTGCTACACACCACGGTCAGATATTTGCTGTAACTACAACTAACCAGGTTACGTCGTTACGTCATTAAATTGCGAATAAAATATGGTTATCAAGTAACTATAAGTAACCATAGATGTAACCGGAGTGAATAAAAAATGCCTAATAGTAAAATATCGTTTATATCTTCTTCTGCAGTTTAAATAAAATGACTAAAATATATTTGTGAGTATAGTAGCAATAGTAGTAGTACTTATATATATATATATATATATATATATATATATATATATATATATATATATATATATATATATATATATATATATATATATATATAATATTTGTATAATATAATTCTACATTTTAGTTATTAAGGAAAGTGATTTTTTGAAAAATGCAATACATTTTACACAATCTCAAATCAAATCAGTAGTCGAAACTTTATGGGACCGAATAAATTTTTTTTTTCTGAAAAATCGTCCTATGCACAGACAATCAAAGAATTGTGACACAAACTGTATAGTCCGGGAGCTAGCGTCAAATTTTCATGGGTTGCAGCAAAACTTTTCATATATGTAGGTGGTATATTTTGTTGGTTTAACCACTTAAACATGTGTTAGCTGGCACGACCGTGTGGCCTGCAGAAGAAGGGTTTTGTTAGCATAGATTAGTTTATATCTTAGCCAGAATCCGATTTTTTCCGCAGCCATATTTTTTCCAGTTTTGAATATTCCTTTACATGCGTTTTCTGCATCAATCAGATTCCAAATTTGAATTTTCTATGAATGCATTTTTTATGTAAGCATTTTCTTGTCTCGGAATTTTCGTTTGTTTTATGATTCCGGGCAAGAATTTTCTTGTACTTGAATTTTCTAGCTCTGAGTTTTTTAGATTTGAGTAGGCACCCGATTGCAGTATTCATGTATCCGGAATCCGCAGATTTCTTGCGGAATAAAATGGCCGCTACGAATTCCATCTCCATATTCAACATAAATAAACATATATTTGAAGCACGGTACAAAAAGAGTAGGTAGGGACACGAGCCGCTCTCAGAGTGCCACTTAAGTGTTCCAATATGGCCGCCGGGAATGTCTGTAGTGAAGTTAGATGTGAATTGTGACGTAATTAAAACGTGTTGTGACATTTTGTGTTTGACAAGTAAATTGTAACGTACAAATATGGGAAGATACAGAAGATGTTTTGTACCGGGTTGTAAAAGTGGGTACGACACCTGTAAGGACAAAATAAGTTTATTTAAAGCTCCCAATGAGGCAAGTGAAAGAGAAAAATGGGGAAATATAATTAAAAGAACGGATAAACTATTAACTGGAAATGATGTTCTCTGTGAGAAGCATTTTAGTCCTTCTGATGTAATTAAACACATCGAAGTAAATAATGTTAGTAACAATAGTAAATATGTACTATATTAAAATAAAGTAATTAATAAATCTATCACGCCTTTCACCCAACTTGGATTTGGCGGCCCACAGATCACTGTGCGTCACTGAAATAAATATTTCTGCCGTGTGTGCGATTATTATTTTGAATGAAATGCAAGTACAATTTGTAGTTTGAACCAGTTTAAAATGACATCTTTTTTATGTCAACATAGTAATGACAGATCTGTCAGACATTCTTGATGAGAGCCATCTATGAGAATTTTACTGAAGTACGGCACTTTAGTGGAACTCGGACAACAATGGTATGCATACGTCGTGTCCCTACCTACTCTTTTTGTACCGTGATTTGAAGTTATAACAACTGACAGTTTAAACGTCAAAACTTGCGGAGTTCCGCAGAAAGTTAAAAATAATTTAACTACTGACGGAATTTATGGCGGCCATTTTATTCCGCAAGAATAAATGCATCTAGCATGCGCCAAAGAAGAGTCTTTCCATGCGTCAAAATATTTTTACAGGCGCCGCTATTTTGGTGCATCAAAAGACTCTTGGGAAAGAAGAAGTACTGAATCGTTGAGTCGTTGCTAAATTCAGATTGATTGCGTTGACATTTGAGTGCTGTCATACTGTCATTAGAACAACCACAACCTACATAGTATAATTTATCTATTCATTTCCTTTCTTTCTTAATTTATTTAGTATTATTATACTAATTAAATAAAAACCAGTCTTTTATAGACTATTTCCCTCAGTCCTTTTTTCCCTTTATTGTTGGCTGCGAAACTTTCAAAAAATAAAAGATTTTCAAGTGAAACCAGCAAAGGTAAAATTTTGTATAACGATAATTTACCACTTATATTTAACAAAAAAAATATGTTAGCTGGACACGGACAGGGCAGGTGGATAACCTGTCACTGACAGTGTCAAAATAGTGACACATCGTTTTCATTTTATGTAAACAGTAGAAGAAGATATGTGTACCTTATTTTTTAAACTGTTTCAATTCGTTGTGGCATAGTATCTACAAGTCCTAAACATACTTTTCTGGAGAAAAAAATCCCAAATATTCTACAGTCTGACACAATTCTTTGATTGTCCGTGCATAGGACAATGTTTTAAATTATTTTTTTATTCGGTTCCATAGTTTCGACTGTTGATTTGATTTGAGATTGTGTTCCACATTGTGTAAAATGTATTGCAATTTTCAATAAATATTAGATACAGTACATTATACTTGTATTTTTATTTAAACTTATGTACAACAAAAAAACGACTTTTTTACGTATGGGCGAACTTCAATGAGACGGAGCTCGTATATAATAATTTATTTTACAAGTCACTTAAATACGAGAATTGTTGGCATTTACTTTGTGAAATAGGTGTTTAACTTATTGTTCTTATTTAATATGGGTGTGACAGCATGAACTGTGCGATAAATGTTACTAATATATTTGTGTTTTCTAGGTATTCGAGGTTGTCATATGAATAGAGGACTTGTACAAATGTAGTGTTATCTTCTAAGGAAGCAGGAGCAGTTGTAGCGGCCTTCAAAATACATAGGAGAATATTTTTTCGGTAAGTTTCTTTACTCTATTTTTGTCGTGCCTTTTACCCAAGTTGGGTACGGCAGCCTCACATATGCGAGTCATCGGTATGGATATTATGTTTTACCGTGTGTGCAGTTACCAGCAAGTAGGTAACTCACTCATGACTGTGGAGAGTACACTACAGAACAGATTTTTGTGCAGTAAATTGAAATTGGATCTGAAAGTAAACAGTCGGCCATTAGCACATTCAGCTATGCATCCAATTTAGACTATTTTATTTCAATTTCAATATTGAATCTTAAAACATTACATTTATTTATTATTATTATTCAACAGTTTTAGAACCCAATTACAGAATAATATTACAACATTGCAAATGTACATTGGCTAAATATAGTGAACAAAATAGAAAAAAATTTAAACAAATACAGATAATAAACCGAGATTAAATCGAGGAAACAAAGTCAAACAAATATAATATTAATCACATACATAATCTGTCACGCCTTTCACCCAATTAGGGTGCGGCAGCCTCACATATTGTGAGTTATCGGTATAGATATATATTTTATCGTATGTGCGGTTACCAGCCGTCAACTGATGAATACTTCCTGTATGAAATAATTAATTTGTTATAAATATTTAATATTTGCAGGATAAGCAAATAGTGTTTATCAAATGTAAATAAATGATTTGTGGTTCCTAGGTATTCGATGTGAACAAGCCAAGCAGTCTTCGAAGGATATGGAAGAATATTTTGCACATGACATCAACCACGAGAGTCGTCGAGGGATTACACTGAACAACTTCAACATCCATCGTGGGACTTTCTGCAGGCGACATCAACTCCAGCAGCCTTCCAGAGACTTAGTGATAAGTGAATTATCAAATATAGTTTTGCCAGTCTTTTCCCTTTGCGTGAATCATTCTTTAACTCGAAATAATACTTTACATATATATAATAAAGACTGGAATCTTCTATCTTTGATAATAATGTTGAGATTGGAATTAAATGAATACAGGCGGCACAGTCTTGGGTTCAATTCCCAATGACCATGTGAATATGATCTCAACAATTAATTTTAACTTAGGTAATAGTTAGCAAAGAGTAAACCACATCGTCTTTACTTTATTAGTACTTTAGTGGTACAGATTAAAGGATCAACGGAATTTTGATGAAACTAGTGACATTATTTATTTTAAAATAATTTTAATTGGAGTGAGATAGCTTTGCCTTTAGTTGTTTTGTTTGTCATGTTCTTGGGTTTCAAGTTAAAATCAATTGCGGTCAATATTAAACTTAAATAGGAAATGTCACTAGTGAAAATAAATGTGTTTTACTCCTTGTTCAATGGTCCTTTTTCAACGAACAAAATAAATAAAGAGATGCATATGAAACTGCAAATAAAATTGAATATGTTAATGTTATAATACAATAAATAAAGAACAAGAAGTGATGAATAAATTCATTGTTGCCAGATACTTAACATTAAGTTGCGAACATAATGATAACAATTTGAGCAGAATTAATTTTTTATAAGTTGAATGTTGTAGACTTTTGAATAATAAAAAATGAATTAATTTGAAGTAATTGGCAGCTTCGAAACAGCAGACAGCATGCATCTCTTGAATTATGTACAGGACCATTTAGACTTAGGAAATTTTGGTAGGTGAAATAACTTACAGTGACATTAAATATTTCGGTTCGCGAATTATTCTTTTGCAATTAGGTGTGGCATTGATTTGAATTGAATTGAATTGAATTGTTCTTGGGTATCAAGTTAAAATCACCCGCGGTCAATATTAAGCTCAGATAGGAAATGTCACTAATAAAATATGTGTGCGGTTTATTGCTTGTTTAATGGTCCTTTTATGAATTGTGTACAGGGCCATTTACGTGGAGAAAAGAACCGTGTTAGTTGGTTGCGTGTTGGGTTCTCTTCTCCACTCCTTTATTTTTTTAGACATTGCCATGATATGTAACTAAATCTTTGATACAATTGTATACAAAACATATGTATCTATTTTGCCTATCATCCAGCTTGGGTGTGGCAGCCTCACATACTGTGAGTTATCAATATAAATGCAGTTATTACAATATTGACTTGTAATTACATTTGGCAATAAATTTATTGTATTTCTTTCAGGGCAAGTCATTTCATTATTTTATATTATAATAAAATTACAAAAACTTGTATTGTATTTGAATATTTTATTTGTAAATTTGTTAATGTTTGAGCGAATGAGTTTGTGAAATAGTTAGTGTGCGTTTGCGTGAACATTCTGCGAATTAGTGGATTCAAATGATTGATGGTTAATTGCGAGTGCAAATGATTTCGAGTGAACGAAGCATATGAAGTGTGCCTACCCAACTTGGGAAATGACACATTTATGTGTGTTTTAAAGAGAATGTGTGCGGTTGAGATGAGCTTTTGTTTGGACGTCCGATGAATATGTTGATTGGAATGACTGATGATGTATTAGAAACGTAAATGATTTCAGTGGAAAGAATAAAAGAACTTGAATGAAAAAGATAATAAAAGTGGATGACGCGAAAGAAATGTGTCAGGATGGGAATGTTTGACTGCTTGTTGAGTTTAAATGTGTGCCAAGGTTCGTGCCACCCAAACTTGGTAAATGGAGTGATATTATTGCATGTATTATGTATGAAAGTATATATTTCTCTTATGTATTTGTGTTGTATATAAAAAGAAAGAAAAATTAACAGTTTTTATTTATTTTCCTCATGTTTCCTTTCAAAATGAGTAAATATGCAGTATTGTTGCATGAATTATTTAAATGAAATGTAATTTTTTTTAAATAAATAAATAATTTAGTCAGAATAGAAAATTTGGTTCATTATATTTATTAAACAACTTATCGTTGTCCTACGTCCCGTTATATAACGTTTAATTTAATTTTTAGGGGTGAAATCACTCAAAACGAGACTAGTGCTGCCATCTCTTGGTGTGACGTCACAGAATATTTTTGAGCAGTGGCCTAGAAAGTGAAGCTGTTAATTAAAAATTTACTATCACAATATTCTTCTAATTATTTGCTAGGAAAATTTTAAAGTGCTTATTTCTCGTAAACTAAGGGTAGTATGATAAAGAGGGGTAGTTTACCCTCTCAATTAGGACCTGCTGAATCTAAATATGCCCTCAGTTTTGTCGTTCAACCCTTATTTTTCAAGTTATATGCGTTTTAAAATTTTCCTAGCGTAGTTGCAATTTTGTATTTATATATAAATATATCAAAAGGGTAAGTAATTATGTAATTCTGAGGGTAGATTTAGAATCAGCGAGTCCTAATTAGGGGTATTCGATATAAACAATCCATGAAATCAACGTATTTTTAGTCGATTTTGGTGAAATTTTGCTGACATTAAATAATTATTATCTCGTAAACTAAAGGGCTAAGGGCCAAAAGTTAAATACAAAGGTTGCGTAACTTTTCATTCTCTATCTGCCTGTCTATAGATAAGGCCGTTTTGGCCGATTTTTAATTATTTTTTCGGTCTCCCACCATTCATGTTCTCCTGATACAAACTTGGTGATTTTTGTTCGATTCAAAACTCAAGTCGAGTGAGGGTGAAAATTTAAAAACGCGATTACATAAAAACTAAGGGTTGGGGAGTGATTTAGGGATTATATTCGTACTCTACGCGTTGAAATACACCAGTATGCATATTGCCACCCCTAAAAGTTAATTAGCACCGTATATATTCAACCCTTATCTGTATCTCCGGTTCTAAGGGTCGTATTGAAAAAATCTACATTGCATTCGATAGGGGATGAAAAATTTAGCATCTTTTACGTTTAACTTTTTCTTCTACGACCCTTAGTTTAAGGGTTATGAGCAATCAAAGTGGTGAAAAAGTCGTCTAAACATAGTAATTAACCCTTAAACTAAGGGTCGTAGAGGAAAAAGTTAAATGTAAAAAATGCTCAGTTTTTCATCTCCTATCGACAGCAATGTATATTTTTTCGATACGACCCTTAGTACCGGCGATACAAATAAGGGATGAATATCTCCGGTGCTAATTAACTTTTAGGGGGTGGCAATATGCATACTGGTGTATTTCAACGCGTAGAGTACGAATATGACCTGTAAATTACTCCCCAACCCTTAGTTTTTACGTAATCGCATTTTTAAATTTTCACCCTCTCGCGACTTCGTTTTTGAATCGAACAAAAATCACCAAGATTGTATCAGGAGAACATGAATGGTGGGAGATCAAAAAAATAATTAAAAATCGGCCAAAACGGCTTTATCTATACACAGGCAGATAGAGAATGAAAAGTTACGCATCGTTTGTATTTAAATTTTTGCCCTTAGCCCTTTAGTTCACGAGATAATAATTATTTAAAGTCAACAAAATTTCACCAAAAACTACCAAAATTACGTTGATTTCAAGGGTGGTTTGTATCATATACCCCTAATTAGGACCTGCTGAATCCAAATATGCACCCCATTTTGTCGTGCAACCCTTACTTTCCGAGTTATAAGCAATGTAAAATTTTCCTAGCGTAGTGCCAATTTTTTTGACGATATACATCGATTTTTGAAGCAAAATTACAACTACGCTAGGAAAATTTTAAAATGCTTATATCTCGTAAACTAAGGGTAGTAGGATAAAGAGGGGTAGTCTAACCCCTCAATTAGGACCCGCTGAATCCAAATATGCACTCCATTTTGTCCTGCAACCCTTAGTTTCCGAGTTATAAGCAATTTAAAATTTTCCTAGCGTAGTGTCAATTTTTTGAAGATTTGCTAGTAAAATTACAACTACGCTAGAACAATTTTAAAATGCTTATAACTCGTAAAGTAAGGGTAGTAGGCTAAAGAGGGGGTAGTCTAACCCCTCAATTAGGACCCGCTGAATCCAAATATACGCCCCATTTTATCGTGCAACCCTTAGTTTTCGAGTTATTTGCAGTTTAATATTTTCCTAGCGTAGTTGCAAGTTTGCTTCATTTTCTGGACCACTCGACGTTTGGACCGATTTTGGACTGATTTTACCCCTAATATGTTTTAATGCTAAATAAACATTTCAAGGGGGTTATTTGTACTCTACCCCCTAATTCGAACCCGCTGAACCCAAATATGTATCCCATTTAGTCATTCAACCCTTAGTTTAAGATATATTGTACATTTAAATAACTGCCACCAACAGATGGCAGCACCTATCTCGTTTAGAACTTATATAAACATAAATAAGGGTGTTTATGTTAAAATGTTTAAGTTAATTTATTTATAAGATTGTGTATTGTATTGAAGTATTTCATTAAATAAATTATAAAATTTATACTTACTGTTTATTATTTCGTATCGTAGTACATTTTCAGGTTTAAGGCCGTGTACTCTCACCGTAAAAGATTTTATTTTGTGGCACGGTAGAGATTTCGCCACTTGGACTTGTTCAAGAAGGAAGTTGTTTCCTGTTCGCTAAGCTAATTTTTTGTTTAATTTATTATTTTTCCTTAATTTTTAAAGTATTTACTGGGCTACAAAAGCCTGGGGCCTGGATTTTATATTAGTAGGCGGACCCTGCAAGTCATTGCAGTCGACTATCTATACCTTCGAGCATATACTGACTAGAGAAGTAATTCCCTATACCAATGCATAGCTTGTTGTGATCGGAAGATATGCAGAAGGGGGGACTTGCGGGGCTGGAAGTCATGGTGTATTGCGGGCAGCGTTTTGCTGTTATTCTTTGTTACTTCTTGTCATACATGTCATTTTACTATAACCCTAAGTTCTGCGTTTACTTTGTGAAAAGTTTAATGAGGTTGTGTGAGTATTATTTTACTTTGTGGAATAATACTAAGAAATTACGCATCCCTCAATACATCACGACTTCCGACCCCGCAAATCTCCTCTACCGCATATCTTCCGATCACAACAAACGCCGTAAGGCGGCCTCTAGTCAGTATATGCTCGAAGATCTATACTCTATACACCACAGTAAACAAACTCATTCGCTTACTCAATCATCCCAATCATCTCTCTCAAACACCAACACATATACAAAAAAATATATTTATATACAATACAATACAATGATTAGTTACATTACAATTGAATTTTATTGCCAAATGTTATTACAAGTCAATATTGTAATAACTGCACACACAAGCAGATTTATACTGATAACTTACAGAATGTGAGGCTCCCACATCCAAACTGGATGATAGGCGAAATAGGTACGTATATTTAAGTTGCATTTCATGACAATGACTGAACCGAAATATTCAATGTCACAAAGTTTAAAAGTTTTACCACAGGTTTAAGTAAATTTTAATAGTTTCTGATGGATTATTTAGCTTCAATTTAACGAAACTTAACAGATTAAAAAATTGATTTCATAAATGTAAGATTTACCGTTCAAATTTGCTTCGACCAACGAAACGGAATGACGCCACTGTGACCCCGTGGCCGCCCTTTTTCAATAATAGTTCATTATTTATTTTATAAAAGTTTAGGAAGCAAATTTGCTAAATATAGATTAATATTAATTTGTACGAAAAGAACAAATTTACATTTTTATCACAAGTTGCTTAGCGCTACTAGCGCCAAGTAAACGATACCGGCGCTCAAAATAACACAGTTTAACCATTAACCAAACACTATAGAACGCCACCTTTTAAAACTAAAAACTGACAGTCCTGAAACAGAACAATGTAATTTTTGAAACATTGTTTTAAAAACTATTGTAAATATGCCACCAACAATTCAAACAGGTCAAGCACCTGTTATAGAAAAAAGGCCAACGAAACCTGGAGAACGAAGGTAAAATGAATCAATGCATTTAAATTTATTTTATGTATTACACTATTTTATATTTATTTCAGATCCGAATTAGTATGTAAAGTAAAATACTGTAACACATTGCCCGATATTCCATTTGATCTAAAATTTATATCATACCCGTTTGAAACAACTAGATTTATACAATATAACCCTACTTCTCTAGAAAGAAATTATCGTTATGAAGTATTAACAGAGCCAGATTTGGGAGTTACTATCGATCTTATAAATCGTGATATCTACGCAGTTGAATCAGGTGTTCAATTAGATCCAGCAGATGAAAAACTATTAGAAGAAGATATTCTAACACCACAAGATTCGAAAAGATCTCGTCATCATGCTAGGAGTGTATCGTGGCTACGAAGAACGGAGTATATATCAACAGAACAGACTAGATTTCAGCCTCAAACTATGGACAAAGTGGAAGCTAAAGTGGGTTACAGCATCAAGAAAAATCTTAAAAATGAAACATTATACATGGATCGCGATAGTCAAATAAAAGCTATTGAAAAAACATTTGATGATTCTAAAAATGAGATTGAGAAGCACTACAGCAAGCCAAATGTTGTACCAGTTGAAATATTACCTATATACCCAGACTTCAAATTATGGAAATACCCATGCGCTCAAGTTATATTTGATTCAGATCCAGCACCTGTGGGCAAACAGATGCCAGCACAGATCGAAGAGATGTCGCAAGCTATGATTCGAGGTGTGATGGACGAAAGTGGAGAACAATTCGTAGCGTACTTCTTACCTGTTGAAGAAACATTAGCAAAACGACGCGAAGATTTTGTCAACGGTATTGCATACCAAGAAGAAGAGGAATATGAGTATAAAATGGCACGTGAATATAATTGGAACGTTAAAAGTAAGGCAAGTAAAGGTTACGAAGAAAATTATTTCCTTGTAATCCGACAAGAAGGCGTGTATTATAATGAATTGGAAACGCGAGTACGTTTGAGTAAGAGACGTCAAAAGGCAGGTCAAGCAGCAAGCAATACGAGGTTGATCGTAAAGCATCGTACCATGGACGCAGCGGAATTCCGTATGCAACGTTTCCGCGAACGTCAGCTCGAACCACCCAACGACGAGGAGGATGAAATGGAGCAAGAAGCAGAGGCTGATATAGAAGATGACGTTGAAGCCGATGATTCGCAAGAAAATGTTGATGCTGCGGAAGAGAATGAGAATGCACCAGATGAGTCTGACCGTGAAGAAGACCAGGGTCATGATAAAGCTAATGAAAGTGACGACAATGATAAAAGTAGTGATCAAGAAGGCTCTAGATCATCATCCCGCTCGTCTAATAAGTCCGATAGGTCCAAGTCTCGGTCTAGGTCGCGATCGAGATCGCGATCTAAGTCTAAATCACAATCACGATCTAGATCTCATTCTCAATCAAGAAGTAAATCACGATCTCGATCACCGTCACGATCTAGGTCGCATTCCCGATCTCGTTCACGTTCTCGTTCTGGATCGCGATCACATCATTCTGGCTCTGGCTCCGGATCAGGCTCAGCTTCTGGCTCAGAAAGTGATTAAAGTATACTTTCTCTTAACACGCATATTCATATGTATTTTTATTGTATTACAAGATATAAAATGAGCGTATCACTTAAATAAAATAAATATTGAAATGTCAAAAATTTATTTACACCTACTATATTTATTTATGTAGTTCTAAACGTTCAGGTTGCACGAAAAAATCTGATTAAATTTTAATTTTATGCTGAACACATAGATAACAATCAATGAACTGATGATAGTGTATTGGAAGATAAAAAATTTAAATAAACTTGGCAAACCGCTTTCGACTTTTGTATTCAATGAAAATAAAAGATTAAGAATGAAATCTATATATCGGGAAATTGAAGAAAATAGAAACGATCGCATGCAAAACAGCCAATTAAATTATAATTCCAGTCATTAATACTGTTTACTCAATCCTATTAAAATAAAATACCATTTATTACTCATGCTTTAATATAATGATATTTTTCAGTTATAATGAACGTTTTTCTTTCTATTAATGATTTAAAATTGTATTCTATTTTATATTACTTTGAATAGTTGTTTATTATCTGTAAAATAATAAAAATATTTCTCTAAATTTTTATTCTGTACGTAGAAATTTAATATTTAAACAACATACATAAAATCCATTTAAAAACTATGCTAAGGATAATTTTAAAATAATGTAAACAGATTATTTAATAATAAGAAAATACATTACCCATTTTAATTGATGTGAATTAAGATACTCGTAATTAATTAGCATATATGGTAAAATTTTATGTACAGCGTAGAGATTTTAAAATGCTAGCTACAGTTTCGACTGACTCTCTGAAAATTAAAATAAAACAATGTAATAATATATAAAATTAAAATAAATAATCACTTACAGATGCAATGGATTATCTTTATCAAGTTGGCTAGCAAGCTGCGACACATAGTTGGAAAACATTTGTAATTGTTGTACATCACTTTGTAACCAGATTCTTGGTAAAATATGACTGATCAATCCAGCCTTTGAAACTGCATCTGTCAGCTTAAAACAAAATTTTATAACAACTGATCTGGATCTACATAAAGTAATATTTACCTGGCACACTCTTAATCCGCTTAATAAGTATCTGTTTAAAAGTGCCCCTAAAGCTAAATTTTTGAGCATATGATCATTGATGATTCCTTGCCAACTTGTTACGTTTCGTAATAATTTTAATCCGCTGGCGAATTGTCTTTGAAAGAATGGCGATTTACTTTCTAACATTCTAAAATAAATGATTTATGTTAATACGTCCACATTTCAAATTTATTAAAATACTCACTGCTTAGGAAATATTGGTATAAACACATCATGTTCTACTGCAGATTTTAGTTTGTCGAGGACAGTATTAAATAAGGTGTTCAGAGACTTGGAAGTAGGTGCAATACTAGGATAGCGGCGTACGTAACGACCCAGCAATCCTACTAAACGTAGAGTTTGTGAGCTGGACATTGGATCCCAACATCTTTCAACTAGTTGTACCAGCTTTGGAACGATAATCTTGTCAATAACAGTGGGTACAAGCTGAATATCGGGATCGGTAGTTAAATTATCTTCTGATTCGCCAGGGCGAGCACCATATAACATGAGCGTGGCATACCATGTACATTTATCTACATCTACATCGTCGTTTAATGGTTGCCAAAATACGAGTGCGAGACGTAGTAGAGGGCTTACAGCCCGTGGGAGACATAAATTAGCATATGCTTCAGTGTAAGCGGACAAATCAGTATCACGCCACCGTGCAAAGTGCTCAAGTATTGCAGTCACGCTCGAGAAATCTTCAACAACATCGTCAAATACGGCTCGCACATCCACTAATATTTGTTCTTTTTGTGCCTGGAATGTGATGATATCCTGATCTGGTTCCTCATCATCGCTTGACATGCCTTCAATATGTTTAGGCAGGCCGGGTGAGACGGTAGCAGGTATTTCTCGAGCACGTCGACGTCTCGCTCGTCTACCTTCGCGTTCCGCTGCTCTCCGTACTCTTGCTTCCTCCTCGATACCACCACGTCGCATACCTGGTTTTGCTGCCAACGCTACCTCCTCTGCCTGGTCACGTACGTCCTGTCGACGTCGTTCTGCTAACCGCTCGGCGCGGCGGCCCAATAACTCAAGCGCACGTTGGTCCAGCGCTGCGATAACAGGAACCTGTACAACATAATACATGTGTCATTTTAATGCTTTACCTACAAAATCTATAAGGTTATAATCTATTTATTATTCAAGATAATTTCCTATGACGTTACAAACTTATGTTTGTATTGAAAATACAATTTTGTATTACTAATGCCTCTAATGCTAGCACAATGTTGATATGATTGACGAGTGGAATTAAAATTAAAATGTGTTTAGGGGTTCGTGTAACCCTGTTTGGGGATAGTGTGATTTTTATACCGTATACCACAATTTGCCTCTAATATTTTGTAAAATATAAGAATTGTACAGTACAAACAAACAAAAAGTAAAATAACTACTCTTAATTTAAGTTACTGTCAAAAAAATAATTAAAAAATTATAATTAATCTAATAATCTACAATAAAAATATAATATTAAAAGAACGTTTTAAATACTTCCAATATTTCTACGGTATAGTATATATGACAGATTACTAATGTTAATGTTGCAATATGATAAACAAATAATTTTTATACATAATTGCATAAATGAATTATTTCTTGTTATCAAACAGCTTTTTTATACAACAATCTCCTGAATTAATAAATCCTAGAAGAAGAATAACACAGAGAAGATTAAGCCCCCCAATAGTGCTACAATTCAGCAAAACAAAATCACAAAAATTATGAGCAGATAAATGAAAATATAATACATAAAAGAATCGACTGAAAACATATTAATGAATTCTTAAATAAAAAACTAAACAAAATGAAAGTCTTGCTGAATGTTTGGCACATATGCGTGACCCCTGTGAACAAAGGATTGACCCACCTTCTCGTCCAAACACTCTACCAAGTCAGTGACATACCCACGCAACTCTTGGTAGAATCGAAATCGCTGTGCTGCCCGCGGAGCTCTGGCTTCAAGGCGCTGTAATTCAGCAGCCGCATCGCCTAAATCTGTAGTAACACGCGACAAGTCTGCGCGGTGTCGCTCCCTCGATTCCCGTACTGCTGACAACCTACGCCAATACATCTAACATACAGTACAAATACGTAGCAATATACTCATATCAACAAGTCAAATTGTATTGTAACCATGTTGTTTATTCAATTTATAACAAGAAAAAATGGTTGTGTATTACCTTTGGCGAAGTTTATCAGCAATAGCCTGAGGTGTTCGTGGAGCACCAGGTTCCAGAGGCGGTGGTACAACACTACTTGCAGTGTATTCCACTTTAGTAACAGGTGTTGTTACATATGATGTAAAATTGGACTCTTGGCTTGCAGCCATTAGCTAAAAAAAATACTGCTAGTAATACTTCTCGTTTTTTCAATATACATGGTACATACTTGAGCACCCGTAACCCCTTTCCTAATTTGTTGATTTTCCCATTCTTCCATTTCTTTATCTGTATCATGCTCTGATTCTAAAAATTATAAAATAAGACAAAAATGTTTTCAGTAGAAGATACTTCAGTATACAAACCTTCATCTTGGGCTGCGAAAAATTGTTCTCTACGCTTATCTCGGTCTCGAGCCGTATGATTGACAGTCATATCTATCCGTTCTTCATCACTATCATCCTGATCTTCGCGTACCAAACGACCACGATCCTTATCAGGCACAACCCCTGCCTGTACTTCATCTAAAGGTATGTAATCACCAAGCTCTCGAGCACGCTGTCGTCTTTTGCGCGCCGCATGGATCATGGCAGCATCAGGAATTTTACCACTCTCCAATACAATTTTCACAGAATCAGGTTGGGAAAACTTGTGCCCTGTGGACTCTTCCTCCTCCTCCTCTGAAGACATGTCATCACGGCCAGCACACAACGCAGCTCGCCCATTGAGTATTTGAGACGGTTCCGAATTCTTTACTACCATCTGAAGATTGAAACCAAGCAGTATAAAGAATGTTCGTGACATTGTATAAACTACGCGTAACACAGAACGAGAAGAACAGAATTGACACAGACCACCAGATCTCCAGTTACAATTTCTGTACGCTTTTCATCTGGTTTTGGTTTTATTTCTTCAATTTCAACTTTGTCCTCTTTTTTCTTACGGCGTTCTTTGTCAAGTAAACGCATTATTTTTTTACTATGTGAGGACTTTTTAACTTGGAATACTTCCCCTTCTTCTACAACATAAATTAATTATAATACACAGTTCTAAGAAACATATTTTTTTTACCTTCATCACCAAAACTTAATAAAGTTTGTTTTGTCTGTGAGCGATCTTTTCGATCTTTTTTCTTATTTTTTTGGATGGATTGAATTTCTAATTTATCATCTTCATCAATTTCCATGCCATTATGTTCATTGCGTTCACTGCCTTCATCATCTTCATTACTTCCAAATACACGTCGTTGAATATGTTTTTTAGGTTTTTTAAATAACGACATTATGCTATTATAAAAACAACGTTAAACAGTAATAATTATACTATAATACAAAAGAATGCCACAAAACTATCCATTTCTGAATAACAAATAAAATATAATATTTGATCACTAAATGCTGTGAAATTAATACGTTTTACATGTATTCCGCTGCCAGATTATCCAACAATAAAGAAACATATTACACCATATGACACCAGACCACAGAATAATAATAAACTAATTTATTTTTTCTGTTTTTTTTCCTAAGAACAATTGCAGTTTTAAATATTCTAAGGAGGCATTGGACATAACCATTGTTAAAAGTTACATTTTTAATAATATGAGATATTATTATTATAACTATTAATATTGAATAGAGCCTAGTTATTTTTGTTCCATGAGTTGAGAACAAAGTGCGAATAACGATATAAGTACCCACAATCCAACATTCTTTTGCTGTCACCCCTGTCACCTGTGTGACTTAAAATGGCAGGAGTTCAAGAAAAATCTTCAAAATTAATATCTAAACAATTACGTGTAAGAGCTAACGAATTCTTGACATCTAGAAAAAATTCAAATAATTTAGTGGATATTTTAAACCATTTTGAGGTAAAATATTTTTTGTCATGCTTGTTGCAATACATTGCATTTCGTTCATTTAGGTTAAATTTCTTCTTATATGTTTAATTAAGCATACGTCACTTTGATATGTAATATCAAGAAAAGTACGTAATTACATAAATACCTAGCTTTAATTGATATCATTTTACACCCAATAAAAATATGCACAGTTTAAATATGTGTTATTTATATAGCAGTCATATATATTATTGACAGTAATTGCGTAGTACTTATTTTAACAATATGATTTTTGTTTAAGAGTGGAGCTAATCAGTCATCATGTATTTTAACATTAGAATTAATATTTACCGAACTTTTGAAACGACGAGAAATGTATCAAGAAATAATTCCTTTCAAACCTACAGGTAATATCCGTAATGTTAAACACCAACAGAGTATACTAATGAAATATTGTAGATAATAATCCAGAAGCACAATATAAAACTTGGTTACGAGAAATTTATGATGAAACGTATGTAAAAATACTTCAATGTATGGAAAATTCAAAATCGAATACTCAAATGCAGGCTTTCACCACCGCTATGAAACTCATTGCATGTGAAGGAAAATATCCATTAGAACAAAAAAATAGTGAATACTATTTTCCAGTGTACAGACTAAAGGTATAATAAGTTATATTATATTTTTAAATTTTATTTATAACTAAATATTATTTTAGCTTGTTATTATGAAATTGTTATCTAATGAAAAGAATAACTCACACTTACTTCAAAAATATCAAGAATATTCTGCTTATCCTGATGTATTGTATCATTCTTGGAAATTATTGCCACCGTTAACTCCAAAAACACATCCAGATGCAACGTACATAATGAATTTCTTGTTGTTCGTGGATAAATTAATTTTACCACAATCAGATACCAAAACTCCAGACTTCAATCCAGATATTTTATTATGTTACACAGAGGACAACAGTGCATTTAAATTTGAGTTGTTATCAGCGCGGCGAAGTCTCAATAAAGTATGGAGCTGCGTAATGCATTGGGAGCACACGGCTGCTACACACAAACAGTTGCTTATTGTTCTATTGGAGAGAATTCTTCCACATCTAGATAAACCCCTGCTGCTTACCGATTTTTTGATGGATTCATTAGATATGGGTGGCCCAGTTAGTTTACTAGCTTTACAAGGAGTTTTTACTATGATACAAGTTCATAATCTGGATTATCCGAATATATTTACCAAGTTATATTCTATGTTTGAACCTGAAATATTTCATACAAAGTTTAAGGCTCGATTATTTTATTTATCTGACTTATTTTTAAGTTCAACGCACTTACCTGAAACACTAGTTGCTGCATTTGCAAAACGATTGGCTCGACTTGCCCTTGTTGCGCCGCAAGAAGACATCATAATCATTTGCATGTTCATAGGCAATCTCATTTTAAGACACCCAGGACTTAAAAGCCTCATTAATCATCCATCTGGCGGAACTGCATCCTCTGACCCGTATATTATGGAAGAAAGAGATCCAATGAAATCAAATGCAATGATGAGTTCATTGTGGGAAATTCAGACGCTACAGAATCATGTAGTGCCTAACGTTGCTACAGCAGCAAGATTTATTAATGATCCATTACCAAGTGTGGAATGGGACCTTAGTAAAGTTTTAGATTCTACTAGTAGCGATGTAAGTAAATTTAGCAATTTCTTTATTTTTTGTGAGTATTCAATACATAAGAATAAATAACTGGAATTACTTATTTTCCAGATATTTGATAGAGAAATAAAGAAACGAAGCAGAGAGATCGCATTAACATTTGATCGTCCACTAGGATACGCTTTACCTAAGAATGACAGAGTGACACAGTATTGGCAGTTGTTGTAACCAATGTGATCTTTTTATTTTTAAGAAGCAATTTAACTAGCAACTATTCAAATACGTAACAACATTTATTATGTTATATATAATAAATAGAGTACGCTTTTGTATTTGCCATTTTGTTTATCACATGTTAAATGTTTGTATTTGTGTTGATTTTTAATAAAATGGTTAATTTTTTTATCAAATAATTTTTATTAATACACAACAATAAAATTACTTCATTCTTTTTTGTTTCACTAAATGGTTCCTCAATGCAATTTGTTTATCTTTAAAACTTCTCTTCACTTTGCCTCTAGCTTTATGTTTTAACATGAGGAAGTTTTTATTTTTCCTTTTTTCTCGGTTAGTTTTAGAACAATGAATGTTCATTCGACCGTCTTTATAACCGAATTTTTCCCTGTCTTCTTGTCCCCGCTTAACGGTTTCCAGTCGCGTTTGTTTATCATGTTTTCTTTTCTTATAGATATTTTCAATGTCACCCAGACGTACAAGATCCGATTGAGTCATTTGTACATCGTCTGGTTTCCGTTTTTCACCTTTTCGTGCTGATGTTACTTCTTTCTTGGCATTAGCTATCTGCATTTGTTTAAAATCTTCATCTGTGAAGATTCTTTCCAGAACTACTTGCTTTGCAAGTTCAACTTTTTTGGATCTTTCTTCATTTGACACTGATTTCTTAGTTCTTTTTGCTTTCAAAATTTTTCTGTTGTCATTTTCCTTTGCTTCTTTTGTGGTGTTCAAACTCTCATCCTGTTCTTCATTACCGCTATTTTCTTCATCTTCTTCACTTTCCAGTTCTTCATCTCCAGATAGATTAGCATCTTCGTCAGATGAATGTGGCAAATCGATCCATTCTTCATCATCATCTTCTGACCCTGACCCTGAATTTATTTCTACCTCTGAATTGTGTTCTTCAAGCAGTACTTCGGCACCAGGTATGTAATCTTTTGCTTGTACTTCTCCATATTTTTTAGATGTTATTTGGACTGATGCTTCTGTTGGTCGCCCTTGATCTCTCTTATGCAATAACTCTGGTCTAGTTCTTCGGAATAATGTTATTAGTGACCTAGCTGCCATCATTACAGACCTATCTCTATAATTTTTGTACTCAACTAAATCCCGTAATAAATCTTCGTTCATTACAAGTGGACAACGAGCACAAATTTCTCGTACAGCGTTCAATCTAAACATAGTAAATATTTTTCACAAAAAATTAATATATAAATAAATTAAAATAATTCTTACCCAATGGCCATGACATCAGAAGAATTTCTTTCAGTAACAAAGTTATTAACAAGAGTTTTTACTACAGGTTCCAAAACATCTGGTGGAACTAATTCATGACTTGCTTGCGCGGCAAATTGTAATATTCTTGTAACTTCTCTTTGATGTGGTTGCATGAATCGCTGAATGTATGGATAATAATTAAAAACAAATAAGTCGTGTAGTCCAATCAATCGAGATATAACATCAAGTGTCATCAGTTTAACTTCGAATCTCTTTGTTGTACCATCAAGTTGTTTTAAAAGTTTCTCAGCCATACCCTGTGGATCGTGAATTAAGTGAATAGCTGAAAAATTAAAAGCCGGTGCATTTGATTTTTTTTTTTGGCTTTTTACCTACAATTTAAAATATGGATATTAATTATTGTTCTATGTGTTCAAAATAATATTATACTTACCACTAGTTTTTTAACTTTCTCCAACTGTTTACCCCTTTTCTTAGTTTTCTTGTTAACTCTGTTAGCCATCATAGCTTCTTTCAGATTTGGCTCATCATCAGAATCGCTATCATCTGAATCTTTTTCGTCTGGATCAGTTCCCAAGAAAAATTTTAAACACGCTACCATAACTTTTGTATGTTTTGAAAAGCAACCCGTAGCAATTACATTTACTGTTTTTTGATCATTCCAAACATTCTTTTTATACAATTCAATCATAATATCCACAGACATTTTTGCTGCTTTTTGATTGGTATCTTTGAGCATAGAAAACATAAAGTTTTGCAGTGTCTGTAAAATTATATTATTTATATACATTTACTATTTTATAAAAATAATGAGTGTACTTACTGTATTCAGTTTAGCATTTTTATGTTTTGCATTCAAGTTTTTAATATCTGTAATAATATGAGTTTCCAAAAATGTTCTTAAATTTTTATCCTGGCATCGTAAAAGTTGAAAAAAGAGTTCTAATAAATCTGTTGGCGTTAAGAGATTTTTGTTTCTAAGTAAAATTAATGCTCTGCAAAATGTCATTCGCATACTGTTTTCAAGAACTGTATTATGAGTTTGGAGTAAATCTATCAATTGTTGTGGAAATGTTGTAAGCTCCTTTGAGTAGCATTGTGCCACCTGAAATTTTTTTAAATAACATAATCATCGTTAATTAATTTGGAACTGTGTATAATATAAATGTTATTAAAAATCGAGACATTTATTACATTTTTACTTTATTAATAAAATACAAAATCAAATCGCCACGTGATACAAATGCTTACAAACTACTTTCATACCTTATATTAAATTTTAAAAAAATTAAATAAAATCATACAAATATTTTCGAATATTAAAGCCAACCATTTTTGAAACAGTTTGAATGAATTCGAAACTAACATTACATTTGTATTTTTGATTTTCAAGACTGGTGTTATCCCCGACTGCAGATAATAATTGTAACTGTACTAAACTGGAAACTTGAACAAGCAAATTACTATTTAATCCAACTTTATCATCAAGGATAGCATAAAAAATGGCAAGCAATCTATCAAATGCGAATGATTTGGGACCAAGTTGTGTATTTAACTGTTCAGAAACTTTACTTTTTGCATTCATATGCTGTTTAGACTTGGTTTTCTTCCCATGATACTTCATAAAAAGCCTTTTGTCCTCCTTTGCGGGATTGTAACTAGCTAAATACGCAGCTATTAACAAATATTTGGCGTAAAACGGTAGTTCTAAATTTTGAGCTAATTTTTTACTAGTCTGGATTTTTAATATTTCTTCATGATTATTGAACAACATATTATTTTCTTGCTCTTTTAATTCATTTGTTTCAAGGTTTAATGTATTCATTCTTAAATATACAGCATTTAATTCTGATTTTAAATGAGAAACAATATTTTTCCACAAACTAATTGAATCTGATTCATTTACTTGATCAGTTAAGATAGGATCGCAATAATTACTAAAATTTTTTTTACTCAAATATCTTAATTCAGATATGTCTCGACAAACCCAATAATAAACTGACAGAAAAACATTTAAATAATCTTTACAGAACTTTTCTTCATTTTTAATAAATACATCCACAGTACACAAAAAATTGTTATTGATAAAATCGTTTACAAGTATCTGAACTAATTCATCCAACGTATATTGTGGAAAATGTATTTCTAATGGTGGAGCAACTCCACCTTTTGGAATTAATTTAGAAAATTCTAGCTCAGAAATAAATATGAATGAAATATCTAAAGTGCATAACTCTCGGAATTTTATAAAAGCTGGCAAAAGATTGACATCCATATCTCGCAATCTTTCAGCTTTATCTAATGTAACAACACATTTATTTAACTGAATATTACTAAATAACTGTTTTAAATGTATTATAAAATCCATCAAATTATCGCATTTCTTATAAGGCAGTCCACTAGCAGGATCAACTGAATGATTAGCTAAACTATTTAAAATCTTTTCAAATAATATTTTCGTTGTATAACATTCAACTAAATTAACAGTGACATGTTTTATATTACAAAAATTTAGCACAGCAGTCGTTATAGCGGATTTACCAGTACTTGTATTTCCGTATATATACACGGAATTAACAAATGTATTATCTTGATATAGATTGTACAGCTCGGTTATTTGGGTCTTTCGACAAGGAAATTTCGAATGTAATGCATCAATTAGTGGATCTTCTATTTCCTCCGTCAACTGATACATCATTAAATCTTCTATCTGTTTTTCAGATAGATTATCAAAATCTTTAAAATAATTATCATACAATTCATCCATTTTTTCTGTACCTACTCTCTTTTATTAAACCTAAAAAATATTTTATACAAAGAACTATACAATCATTATCATGATAATAACATACTATACATGCAACCTATTATTTAACTAATTAAAAAACTAACTATTAAAAAACTAAATAACATACCTGAGCAAGGAACATAACAAGTTCATCGAGAGATTTGTTAACTTGATTAGGATTCAAAAGAAAAACTTCAACCGTATTTTGATAATGTCGATACTGTTGTTCAAATTCCTCCTTATAAGATGCTGGGTCACGTTTGATCAAATTTTGTAGTTGTGGTAAATTGTCAGGGAGCTTATTGTTATTGCGACGTACCATTCTGGAATATATTAGGTTAGTACATTAAATACTGTGGAATTTTAAGTAAATGCTAATATATTTACAATACTTACATTATAAAATAAGATATCGAATTAATAAAACGATTTAAAAATCAACATAACGTGTAAATCAGATATTTAATTCTATGAACCACGTGTTTATTAAACAATACCAACGACTTTCAAAATCAAAAGACGTTGAGCGAGCAACGTTGAGGTTGAGGTGGAAATTGAAAGTTAGTTGAGATCACAAGAGGTTATGGGTAATTTAAAAAATGGCGGGAGTACAATTGTATTAAAATTATTTTAATTTCATATTAATAGCAAATTTTCAACATAATCCTCATAAAATAGTACAAAATAATGTGTTCATCAATTTAAACATAATATAATAAAACGTTCCACTAACCCTACTCATCGTAGATTATAAGTTCCTTCCTGTACCTGTTATAAGAGTCAAAACAAAAATAATTATAATGAATCCATGTTTAATAAAATACATGGTAGAAAAATTATCACAACGGTATTTATATACTTCTTATAATAAAATAATATTGATAATATTCAAAATGACTAAACACTACGCAGTTTCCTCATTAAGATATGATGTTGCAATACGTTCAAGATCATCTAAACTTAAACTTCCAATTTTTTGGTCGAAATCCTGAAACAAAACACGATTTTCTCAAATGGGAAGCTTTAAAATAAATTAATTGTTTACCTTCATAAATTCGTCACATATTTTCTTTGACTGTGCCTCTGTGTAATATTTTTGTAAAAATCTAGTCATAACAACATTTAAAGCTTCTGGTTTTTTTACAACTAAATTTAGTTTCGTCCCATCTTTTATTGCTGGATAGAAACTAATTGGTTTCTCATCAATTAGAGCTTTTCCAACTAATAATAAAGTTTGTTGTACTACAGGAATATTTAAATCATTTTGAATTTGCTTTTTTAAATCTAAAATAGTAGCATTTTCTGGAATGTCAACAACGCAACCATCTCCTTGAACTATTTTAATAAGAATTTTCATTTTTCTTAAGAATTTTTAGAAAACGTCCACAAATGTCAAACTAGTTTGCAGTTAGGTTAGTTAAAATAATGGTGATTTCATTTTCCACTATAAACTTATAATAGCAATACCAACATTGTTTTATAGGGATATTTAAACGCGCGAAAATTATATATAAAATTCAATTGTTTATTAATAAGTATGAAGACATTGAAGGGTATGTGAAGCATAATAAGAAAAACATACATTTATTATCTGTAAATCAGATTTAAAAAGCATATGAATATTATATAATGTTTGGTAACGACAACGATTCATCTAATAAAGGAACTGTAATCAACAAACTTCCAATGAGAAGATCTCAGGAATATAAAAGATTTTTCGACGAAGAAATTGAATCTCGTAATTCAAATATCGTACTTCCGCATTTACAAAATGCTGAGAAAAAGTTTTTTGAATTAATTACTACGGGTTATGTACCCGCTGTAAAAGAATTTCTTCAACAAAATCATGGATTTAATATCAACTGTGTTAACTTTCAAGTAATATTAAAATAAAAGAGTATTACAGGTTAAGAGAATTTAAATTTTAGGGTGTTTCTGGATTACATTTAGCTATACAAAGTAAATCTGAATCAATGGTAGAATTTCTCTTATCTCAAAGATCAATTGATGTGGGTGACTGCGCCTTACATGCTGTTAGAGAAAATTTACCCCAAATTCTGGCACTAATTTTAAATCATATCCAGGATGTTTCACCAGATTTAGAATTTACGGGCTATACGCAAAGTTCAGACTTTCCTGATCACATAACGCCGCTTATATTGGCTGCACAATGTGGTCATTACGAAATTATTGAAATGTTAATTGAACGGGGACACAGAATCACCAACCCTCATCGTCCTGATTGTACTTGCGAAAAATGCAGGTTTAAATATTTTTACTTATGTTGAACAACTCACGCAGTTTTGATTGACTTATATAAAATCGTTTTGCGTTTAGATTAGAGTTGGAAAACGATGATTTACTTCACGCAGAAACTAGGCGTTTAAATCTATATCGTGCAGTAGCAAACCCAGCTTACATATGCCATTCCACTGATGATCCTATATTACAAGCTTTTTTATTGTCACATGAATTGAGAACATGTGCAAATATAGAACCGGAATTCCGAGCAGCCTATTTAGAATTGAGTGAAGAAGTTAGTAATTTTGCCGTTGATTTAATAGGATTTTGTAGAAGTACTGAAGAAATGGAAATAATTCTTAGACAACAAAAAGGTATTGATAGTGTCCATTTTTTATTTCCTCGACTTATTTTAGCAATGGATTTTAAACAAAAAAAATTTGTGGCTCATCCAAATACACAACAAGTAAATTCTTCAATATTTTATACTAATTATGTTCCATATTTTGAAATAGATATTAGATTCTAGAAACAACTTGGCACGGTAATTGGCATGAATGGAAAAGTTATGGTATATTTAGCAAAATACGAATATTTTTAATCCGTATAATAATATTACCTGCAATAACAGTTATGACGATAGTTATGCCGAAACATCCAATAACAAGACGCTGGGCTTTACCAGTTAATAAAATTATTAGTCACACTGCATCTTATATTTTATTTTGTGTTTTTATATTTATGGGGTCTAATGAAAATAAAAAAAACCAAAAAAGAGGACCACCAAATACTGGTTGCAATTAATAATAGAAAATGTATTACATGATTTAACTAATTTTAAAAATTATTTAGGATTTGAACCAATTATAATACTTTATGTAATTGGTTATTTGTGGAGTGTAATTAGATTGTCAGTGAAACAAGGCCCTGCCAGATATTTTCGCATGATGTGGAGCTGGTATTATGAATCAATCATTATGCTTTCAGGATATTAATTTGAAATTTATATACAGGTACGATATAATCATGTTATTCCTGTTTTTGAATACATTTATCTTCTGGATAGCAGCGTATGTGGAAACTAAAACATTGGACCAACCAGATTTGGTGAGAAAGTATTGGCATTATTTGGACCCTACTTTAGTTGCTGAAGGAATGTTTTGCATTGGTACAATCATGGCTTTTTTCCGCTTACTATTTCTCTGTCAACTTAGTTATAACTTAGGCCCATTACAAGTCAGATCAAAATAAATATTATACATTCAATTACTAATATTTAATCTTGTAGATATCATTAGGAAAAATGGCTGTAGATATAGCAAAATTTACTCTAATATTCACAGTAATCATTATTGCATTTTCAGCAGGTTTGAACGAAGAGAGTAAATGTAATTATTTCATTTATATAGTTATATTTTTAAGGTTTATGTCGTTTATATCACTACTATGAAGGCATGGTACAAGTAGATGATGTATCAGGAATAAAAACAGTTCAAGTTGCATCGTTCACAGATTTTGAACACACATTAAAAACTCTATTTTGGGCTTTGTTTTGTATGGCTCCATTAGAATCAGCAGACGTCATAATTGAAAATTTACCCGGCGAAAAAGAAAACTCTACTATTATTAATAAACACACTTTAACAGAAGCCGTTGGTTATATTGCATTTGCCTGTATTGGATTGAAATTTATTCTTAGTTAATATTTCTAATAATTATTATTTTATTAGGTTTTGAGGTACTCTGTGTTATTATTATTTTGAACATGTTAATTGCAACAATGTCTAATACTTTTCAAAAAGTTACTGATAATGTTGATATTGAATGGACATTCGGAAGAACACAGGTTATCAATTTATTTATATTTACCAATATTTTAAAATTATTGAAATTCCTTGTAGGTTTATTTGCAATATATTGAACAAACAATTTTACCGCCTCCTTATAATATAATTCCAACTCCAAGCGGATTATTGTCAGTGATAGAATGGTGCTCTTTACTAATTAAATCAGATCCTCATAAAAAAGCTATGTGTACACTGACACACTGTTGTTACGTCGTAAGTAGCTAAACAGAGTACCTATATTTTAAATTAGAATTACTAATACTCTTAATTTATTTTATTAGGAATCAGATGTTAATGTTCAAATATATCAAGATTTTCCAGTCATAATAAGTCAACTAGCGCAGAGATATTTTCGTGAAAAATGTACAGAACAAACTTTAAGTGAAATAGAAATATTAAGACAGGAAGTAAATGAATTAAAAACACTGATAATTGATATGACGAAATAAATATAAGTTGTTTATGAAATAATAATAAATTAAATTAATAAAATTAATTTATTTACCTATAGTTTTTAATAATTTTTTATTGTCCTATGCATCATAATTTTCTATAGTAAGACTTTTATTTCTTCTAAGTTTCACATTTAGTCCTTCACTTCTTTCTGATGCTGATAAAATTTCAACTCTTGAAACAGTTAAAAAATCGGGATTTTGGGTACTTGCACCTTTAACTATGTCTATTTCATCACCAACGTTTAACTAAAATTGAAAGTAATGAAGGAAAAAATTCTCTACAGATTTAAGAATATATAAATCTACCATTGCACTTTTCTTGAGTAATTTTTTGCCATTTACTCGAATTTTGCTTTCATAAAACATTACTTCAATTTTACTGTAAATATAACATTTGAGGATAATAATTGTACAAGAAAAAAATATAGGTATTATATACACTTACTTTCTTGCTATACCTAATCCTGCTTTAAGAATAAGATCTGCGCGCAAGGAATTTACTTTAACAGTCATCAATTTTGTTTGCTTATCTTGGATTTCATCTTCAAAGTCGTCAGCATTGTCCTCATCAGATTCTGATAAACCCTTTAAATATAACAATAATTAAAAACAGTTGTATGAATACTTTTATTTTCTTTTACCTGTTTCTGATTCTTTTTGTTATGTTTATACCTGTGTATTTCTAGGTTAGGTTTTGAAATATATACTGATTCATGTACGAGATATGAACATATTGATGTATTAATTTTTGTACATTGAAAGTAAGTTCTAGGAAATAATTTATTATTAACTTGCTTTAGTATGTTTAAAAGTCTAGATCGCACCAGCCATGACATTTTGAATGTTTATTGCCGTCACATTACCAACATGATGTATTTAAAAAAATAAACTTTCCTACATATATTTTTGTCTTTGGATTTGCAGAACTACATTTGTATATTTATTTTGTTACAAAATAGTAAAATTTAACAAAAATAACTTAAAATAGCTAACAATTTCGGATACATACAACAATTTTAAAATCAATTGAAATAAAATCATATCAAATTTAGTTCTCATTTGATAGGATATTGTTTTGATATTGATATTTGTTTGTTATAAATATGTATCTATGGAATCAATTGTACAAGTTGTTATAACATTTATTTTGCAACGCCAACTAAAGCTGGTCTAATAACTCGTTCTTGCAGTTTGTATCCAATTTTCGAAACTACTACTACAGTTCCAGATTCCTTTCCTTGTACTTCCTAAAATTAATTATGTTATATAACAAAATTATAAATTTAATTTTTGTGTGAACATACTTGTTGAAATAATGCTTCGTGTAAGTTAGGATTGAATTTTTCATTTAGTGGATTAACTGCTTCGAGTCCATGTCGTTTAAATACAGATTTTAATTGAGCTTCAGTCATAGTTAAACCTTCATATAAATTTTTTAAATGAGGATTTTTGTCGCATACTTCATCCTTCGGTACACTTTCTGTTGCTTTATTTAAAACATCAGCAACTTCCAGTAAATCTTTACAGAAACTTTGGATTCCGAAAATTTTTGCATCTTGTACTTGTTTCGTCAATCTTATACGTAAATTTTCGCCGTCTGCCAATGCTCGCTTATATTTATCCTACAATATGTATAAATATATGTTAACATGTAATTATTACTATTTTGCTTATTTTTACCATTAATTCATTATTTTTTCCAGTTAATTCTTGAACTTCTTTAGTTATACTGTCAATTTCAGTTTTTAAATTAACTTCGTTTTGTGATAGTGGAGGAGCTGATTCACTAGGTTTAGCTTCAGTTGTGGATGCGGTACTTGTATATGTTACGTTTGATGATGAAATTAATCTTAAAAAACTTCTACTATAAAATATAATTCTTTTAAAGAAATGTAACTATCTTACCTGGAATTTAGCTTAAAATATTCTAAAAGATATTGACCACATCTAGAAGGTATTCGTGCCATAAAAGCCATGCTAATTAATCTAATTGAACTCTTCTATACAATATTTTTAGCAATAAGTAAGAATATATTAGGTATGAATGATGAAAATTTATAATTCTTGCTAATCGTAGATATTTTAAAAGAACATGTGACAAGTAAGGTTATGTCAAAATCTCTTGTCTATGGTCGTCAAAAGTATTAAATGTAGGGAAATTTTATTTCCCTGTTTTAAGTGTTAATGTATCACATGTCATTTAATTCAAACGTCAAAAATAGAATTTGGAAATTTTGCAATTTTTAAATATACGTAGTTATGTCAAATATTAGTAATACTTTATTAAAAAGTAAATTTCGAGGATGTTTACTTGGATCGTTAGTGGGAGATTGCTTTGGGGCGCCATTTATCGGTGACAATTATATGCCAAGTGCAAAAATAGTACTTCAGAGATATTTTGATAAATTAGACGGACCATATTTTAAAGGTAGGATTCAATTGATAAATAAATAAATTTTATCTTTATCTATATTTCAGCGCCAATTAAAAAATGTACGAAAGATACGATTATGACAAAGTGTGTTGCACAATCTTTAATCGACGATCCCACGACGTTCAACCCTACAAAATTGGCAAAATTATTTGTAAAAGAGTATTTCACAGATCCTAAACGTGGTTACACAGAAGGTACTTCTACTGTCTTTCATAAATTACGTGCTAATAAATTTACGGAACCATTTAAGCCTGCAATGGAGCAAACAGGATCATCTGACAATGGTGCGTCCATGCGATCTGCTCCTATTGCATTATTTTACCACGATGATTATAAAAGAATGATTGTGACATCTAAAGCAGCTGCAGAAATTACACATACTCATAAACTTGGCATTAATGCTGCTTTATTACACAGTATCGCAGTACATCAAAGTTTGTTAACTGATCCTTCCGTTCAGTTGGATGTTAAAAAATTTATATCAGATTTAATTATTAAACTGAAAGATGTCGAAGTAGATGAAGAAGGGTAATTTAATATTCTTTTATATAATATCATAATACTAATCTCTTGGTAATTAGTTTAGGAATAGGTCATCCATCACCTTTTGCGAGTCAAATGGAAGTTGTGCAAGAACTACTTGACAGTTCTAGAACAACAGATGAACAAGTTATTGAACAGCTTGGTCATAGTATGTTAGCAATTTATTCTATTCCCACAGCTATTTACTGTTTTCTTAGAGCACAATCGGACGTAGAAAATGTTCAGGTATCTTATTGTTCAAACATTTTTAAGCATTAACAATAAATTGACTTGTTTATAGACATCAAATCCGTTTAGGAGGTCTTTACAATACTCAATTTCTCTGGGTGGAGATACAGCTACAATATCCGGACTAGTCGGGTGTCTAGCAGGAGCTTTATATGGTGAAGAGCGCATTGGCCAATCCATGATACAACATTGCGAGTATAGTAAAGAACTTGCTATACTCGCAGATCAGTTGTATAGCATTAAGTTTAATAAATAGTATTGTACATATTATATGAAATGTAAATTGTGTATATAAGTATTGAATACATTTTTAATTTATAGCTATATTTTTATAATACCTACTGAAAATTCATATATTCACCATATAACCACAAACTTCTATTATATGATGAAGTTAATTATGATAAAAAATAAATGTTGATTAACTTACTAGTAGGTATACATGTTATATGTCATATGGTACAGTTCCACCACGCATTTAAATTTACATTCGTTGCTCTTCTTGCCAAAAATATGCGCGCACACACACTCACACACATAATAGAGCACTAGAGATATACGTTAAACAACCTTTTATCGAACGATCGAAATCAAATTTTTAATGTAATATGCTTCGGAACAAACACCGACAGGACTGCACCTTACTTTAAATTAAAAAATTCACTAAAAGTATGATTATTGCATAATAGATAGAAGTAATAAATGTTATTCAACTATCTATAATTGTCTCTTGTATACCAGTGTATTCATGCATATTATTTAATGATGAAATAGACTTTTTACAATTTGAAGTTGTCAATAAATATTGTTCTTAGGTATATATACGATTTATTGAAATAAAACTAGAAGCTGTCTATAAAATGTTATGTAAATATCCACAAAAAGCAATTACACATTCAGACAAGGTGACATACAATATAACAATCATAATATAATATAGTATCGAATCGTGTTTGTATCAATGAATAAGGAAAGTCTATTGCATGTGTTTCGTGTGTGGTGACCACGTGTAAGACACCAGCACACAGTATTGCTAAATATGGCAATGCTTAACGCATTGACGTTGACGCTACCCTAGTTGATCTGTCCCATTGGTCTGGCGTTACTTTGCAATGGTTACGCTACGGCCAAACACAACTGATATGTCTTTGGTTTTTTATACGACGGACAATCAAATCAATTAATTACAAATTACAATTCAACCTAATATCCACCCACAACTTAAATAATAATACTTAAAAATCTATACAAATATCTACTTAAAAATAATTAATTAAAACCTTTTGAATTTTAATATTAAAATATCTAATATTAGATAAGCGTATTAGTAAAAAATTAATCATTCAATTGTAATGTAAAAATTCCAAATCAATACACAAATCTGCAAGAAATTAATTAAATAATTATAAAAAATGAGTTAAATTCAATATTAAGTTGTGTGTGGATGCGAAATAATAAAACGACGAGAACAATCAACAACATAGTAATTAATTAAATACCTATAAAATAATTTATAGCAAATATGGGGAACATATTTTGCCCGAGTGGTTACTTGAAAACAAAATAATAGAAACGCACGGTCCAAGTAGTGAGATCCATCAAATCAGAATGTTCGGAGCCATGCAACTATAACATGTAAATGTTATCTATAAATTCAACAAAATACTTCAAAAGAGAAATGAAAACTTTGCCGTAACCGTAACACAGCTAGAAAATAATCATACGTAGACTACAGAACAATTATAGTTGTACAATATAAAGGCACACCTATTATGTAAAAAACAAATAACGACAAACACTTTTCAGCAATGGACATTCGTAAATTCATTACTTTCTTCTTTCATATGAATTTTAAATCTTTTGTAAATATATTTATGTATATTTATTATTTATATATACTTCTGTTAAACTTTAAAATAAGCCCTACTTCGAATAGTAATTAATCATTAATCGATAATTAATTGTAGTAATAATAATAAATGGTCTGGAATTGATGACACCCCAAACAGGAAATAGATACAAGACTACTTTCGTTTGTTGATGTCGATAAATTCACATCATAGTGATTGTTAGATGAAGCAAATCGAAAAATCGACTGATTACTTGTGTAGACGGTCGATGGGCGCGATGGCTGACAAGTGAACTTACGCTACGTATAGACGAGGGAACGCGCGGGGCGGAGCGAAGCACGGAACGACTAACAAGATATGTGTACACTGACAACTCTACAGTACCAATTACAATAAAGATTTAACAAGCCCAGCACATCACGTTATGTGCACAAATCTTACAACACGAATCACTACCATGTGTTTTTTGTGTTACACGTACCACTTGAGCATTCACGTTATTTGATTACATATCACAAATTAATCATAAATAATACTTTTGTGATTCTATGTTGATTTTTGCCTCATAGTTGTAGTATACCATTTGGCTCGGAGCAGTTGTGTACTTTACAGTACTTTTTTCAATTTAAAACATTTAACTAACAATAATTTAATACGAAAGGTTAATCTCTTAAAATTATTACTGATGAAATCAGATCTACAAATGATTTATGTTAAAAATAAATTAGCTTTAGCAAAAATTCATATTATTTACTTTTTAAGAGATTAACATATTTATTGTTCATGTGTTAATATCTTATTGTAAATGATACTTAGTATGTGGATGTCACTAACAAATGAATCCTTAAAACTTAACAAACAAAAATCCATCTAAATCTCGAGGTAGATTATGAAAAGTAAGTGTACACATGGAAAACTCTGTATATTTCCCGAATATGGACAAAACTAAATTGTAAATCATGAAAATAATTGACAACGGTTACAATCGCCTTAGTACCGTAATTAATTAAGAATGCAAAAGTACAACTGTTACTTGTAGTACTATTGAAAACGTGAACATACACAGACAACTGGCTGACTGACTAATGGCACTGCTGATATTCCAAATTGAAATGTTTCATTAGGAAATTGGGAATTTGTAGCAACGGAGATTTTGTATTTGGTTGATGGCACAGTTCAATCACTGTTATTGAAATACTCGGACGCGTTTCCACGGCAAATTGGACATGTTCTATTTGACTGTAATAGAAACACAAGATATTGCAATGCATGAAATATAAATAAAAAGATATATCACTTACCCGTAGCCATTTATCAACGCACTTGGCATGGAACTCGTGTGAGCAGGGCAGCACGCGGAGTAGTTGACGAGCCTCAAAGTCGCACATGCAAACAACACACGATGTCTGATCACCTTGATGTGTATCAGCATTGAACTTGTAGGAAAGTAGCTGCTCGATCTCGGGCCGTGCCAGACCACGAGGTTTAGCCTCGCCTAAGCGCTCCGCTAAGCTGAGCAGTGCCTCGTAGTTTTCAGTTTCCGGCGAGTCAGGACCACTCAATTCGGCGGGGCTGAATGGACTAAGTGGGGGCTGCGAGAACATGGTAAGGAAATGCAACAGGAAGCCGCTGAATGGCGCAGGTGTAGGTAACCAGCGAGGCGGAGGTCGAGGCGTACGTCCAAGCCGTTGAGCTCGCGCAGGAAGGAAAAGGGGCGCAGGCGGCGACACCTGCAATGGCGGTGCGTGATGTACATGGTGTGTATGGTGGTCAGCGGCCAACAGTTGCTCCACCGTTGGATCTAGTGGATGTGGTGCATGCGGATGCGGAGCAGGCTGATAAGGGCAGGGTGGATGTGGCGGCGGCGGCGGTGGTTGATATGGACAGGCTGCAGCGGCGGCCACCAGTTGACAAGCGGCGGGGTAGACGGCGTGACACAAATGTGGAGTTACCGCGCCATACGGCCACAATGGTTCATGTGCATGTGCATGCGCATGTACCACCTGCTGCATGTCCATGACGACGGCAGTAGCTTGGCCATGTCCTGTTCCAGGAGTGCCACCGCCAGCAAGGAATGCTGGGTGATGACCATGGGTTGTATGTCCATATTCCTCAGGTGAATTCCAAATTGGTTGTCGTTCATTGCGATACCGAGCACGACGAAGTGGCGGACTATGACAAAAGATGTTTAACAATGAATTCATTGCAAAACTAAATTTCTTACCTAGTAACTACATATTGTGGACAAGGATAACACGGTACAACTCTTCGCACAACTTGAATTGTATTTGAAAACGGATCATAAAAATTATAGTAATAGTAAACTACTTTGTATGGAACGCAATAACTCATACAGTAATTCATTTCGAAAATGTCCAATTTTCTTTATACTATTATCACAACTAAATTATCACAGGCTTGTAGTCGCAATCAAGATTTCAATAATATTCAAAGATATTCTTCATTCTTGTGAATGTATCTTTGTCCAAAACCCCATTATTCATAAATTGAGTAAACTTTGAAATGGGTATTTGTCAGTTCCCAGAATTGCTGTATTCAAAAATTATGAATGTTGAATACAATATATTACTGATGTATAGATGTCATTTAGAAAATTTATTTAACATGAATGAAAATTATTTTTTTTGCAAATAACTAAAAATTTTGAAGTATTTTGTATGACAGTTCTTATTTGTTCCATATAAATTGTTTACTGTATAACCTAACTTTTGTTATTTTTTGACAAAATATTTGCATGATGCAAGACAGCTCTTGTAACTAACTTATTAAAATGGTTAAATTAACGCCATTCAAAAAAATATCTGGACAGTTGAAAATAATGAGGTTTTATTTTGAATTCAAAATAATTTAATCAATCAAAAATTAAGTATTATATTTTTTAAATACTACACTTTTGATGTAGTTACTATGGTTACCACTGATACTACAATTATTATAATAGTGACTAGATATTATTCATAGTGTGGCCATAGGGGAGTTCGCTCCTTATTGGTCGCGCCATTTTCTGCCAAACCTGTCAAACATTTTTTTTAAACTATTTGATGTGGCCAGCATATTACGATCTCTCGTCTAACTCTGCAGTCTCAACTATTCTAATAAATACAATACTTACATAATTATCATATCAATTTTATTACACCGCATTTACACATTCGCTCCCGTAATTAGCCTCGTCACTAGTCAACACGCGAATGACCGTTTTCACACTGGCCGAGTGTTCAGAAAAGATCGTAACCATGGATATAAAAAATCATATGTTTCACGTTAAAATAAACTCACTGTAGATCAAAATGTAAAGTATGTCAACTGTCACTGTTATAGGTACTAAGTAAAATTCAAAAATTTGATGTTTAAATGATAAATGAAAGACGATCATGGATTACAAGATATTATTATATTTTCTACTCCCTACTGGATATTGGCAACATATTTTATGTTCATACTATCATGTTAGTCCAGTCAACGAAGGATCATTTTGGGCAAATGACGGTTCAAAATCCGAAAGTTTTGAAACTTAGTAGCATTGTTCGGGAAGGTCTAGTAATGAATATATCAAAAGTCCTAACCCGTAGGTGATGAGCGGGAGCACAACAAAATGGCTGCCAAAATCTGGTTTATTAATAATATCTCGTTATTGCTGCATTGTAGAGTGCAAGTACTTTTTACAAAGTTGTAGAGAATAAAATTTACTACAACTTTGATATAAAACAATTTTTACTCAGATCAATTGTTCGCAAGTTATGATAAAGACAAGCGGAGCGCTTTATTTGCTATTTGCAAAAATGTTGAATTTTCCCTAATGCAACTGTAACTTTCTAATAGATGAACATATCGACTTCCGGTTTTAAATATTCAATTTAACAGACATTTTTCTATTCAAATTAAAAATTTCAGATTTTAGTGACCCTTGTATAGCAACATTAAAAAAAATAATAGTTTATCTTTATGATCATTGTGAACATACGTATTCTTTTACGTTATGTAGTTCTTATGCTTATGCTCATTGTGAATTGGGACTTACTTTACTAAACGGTTAGTAATATAGTCTATTACTATACAATATTGGAATAATATACTTATTACATTAACTAAATTATATATACAGAAATTTTAAATACGTGCTCAATTGGAAAAGAATAAATTATTATTATTATTTTACTTAAACGTCCGACAACTGACAGTCAATTTATATTTACTATTTGAACGTGGTTTACGATGAACCAATCATAAGGCTGAAACAATTACAATACTCTATTCTTAATTAGAATGAAGTATAATACTACCGTAATGACGCATTTGCTGAATTGAAGTAAACATGGAAATGTAATATAATATGAAATAAAATAATAAACTGTTACTCACCTTCCCTGAATGGTATTGGTTGGTGGCTGATGCTGCCTTGGAGACCGGCGATGCTGGTGCTGATGTTGATGAGCATGCTGATGTTGGTGTTGATGCGTGTGCGGCGGCGATGCCGACTGCGCGGACATATCCATGATTTGGTGATGGCCGGAGCGAGACAGGCGGCGTCTTTTACGTGAAGGACTTTCACTCTTGATACCGTCTTCAGAGCTGGTTTGACGATAAAACGACGGAGAGTGTTGCAAGTGCACGGGACTCACACGTAGTTCTGCGCAAAATATAAACCAAAATTATAAGTAGCAAAAAATGGAACGAAAGAAAATTCAAGAAGAGAATCTTAGCGGCCACTTCTTGAAGTTTCTTTCTCCATTTTAGTCGTGAAGTTGTTTCTAGACACGAAGATACGATGTAATAATTAAGATTCTTTATGATACGCAACGAAAGAAAAATATATTGCCTACAATCGTTGTACAATATGAACATTGTTATTAAATTTTTAGTTAGGATATGTACAATAATTTTTAAATTAGCTACATTGACATTATACGATTGTAGACAAATTATTGTGTGCACCTCGTTGGATATTGCTTGTTTGTTGCCCTTGGTGAGTCGTCAATCTCAGCTTCGCCTCTACTGAACAAATTTCTCGCCGCGTGCAACAAACAATGCTCTATTCGTATTTGATACACAAATAACGATTGTCTGTATAGCTATGTCAATTTTCCATTGAAAGAGACATTGTAATCTGTAAGTTATATATTGTTATAGTTTTTCATGTTTCATATTACATTGTATGTTCCTTACAGAACCCTGAGGAAGGACCAATGCGAGGTTCGAAATATTGGTTTAATGATTAAATAATGTCAAATATCTGATTATTATTATATTTCGGCCTAACCGAATCCCTGTGATTTTTTTAATTTTCTACTACAAACATATATAGATACGGTAAATTTGCATGTTTCATGAACGTGAAACAATTGCTCACAAGTTATAAGTATTTATTATTGATTTAAACCTGATAACTCACAAGTATTATTAGTATTATTTATGAAAAAAGTACACTTGCTCACTGAGATAAGCAAATTTTTGTTTGCGTTAAGTCATATATTTTTCTAAGTTTTAAGAAAGTCGATATATATTTTTGACCATTACATCATTTAAACCTAATTATATAATTCACGAGTGTTAGCATTATTTATGCATTATAAACTGGTTAAAAGTAAAATTGCTTAGATAAGCACATTTTTGTTAGTATTAAGTAGTATATTTTTCTTAGTTTGAAAAAAGCAGATATATTTGATAATTATATTATTTAAACCAAATATGAATAATTATATTATTAGTTAAGAGTTCACTAGTTTAGTTGTACAACGAAATACTGAGGTGAGGCCTATTTCCGAAAAAATAGAAAAGCCTTGATTTTTTACGTAACTTTCTACAATACATTATTAACTTTGAAGGTGTCTAATTACAATTATAATATTATAAATATACCGGGTGTAGAATTTTTTTCTGACCTATAGGAAATACAATGTTAAAATTTTAATTTCTCTCTAATAGTCCAGTAACATAGTACATCGTAAGTTGCATCAAGTGGTGGTAGTAGGTTTCTATTTTTTTTCTTGTATAGGATGTGACTGAGATGCAAAATCCAAGTTTTCGACCTCGGCAACCCTCCGGAACACTTTTGAATATCTCAAAAACTGCTAAATTTTTGCACTTTTTTCGGATTCTTACCATTTTGACTATGAAGGAGCACGATTTCGACAAAAACCATTCAATACATTTTTAAACTAGATTAAATTGTCTACAATCTAAAACCAGAATGGGCTCGGTAGCCCTAACAGTTTCCGAGATACAGCTTTTCAAAGTTTGGCAAAATATACAGATTTAAAACACCAACCGTTTCTATTCTACAAAAATTTTACTATATTCTCTCGCGGAAGAACTTTAAATTTCAGCTTAAGGAAGACCATTGAAAATTTTTGACAGAATGTAACTTATAGAAAAAAGTACGAGGAATTCAGTTCTGCAAACCGGAAGTCAATATCATTATTCGTTCAGATATTATAGTTAATTAAACACAATAAACAAAAGAATAAACAAAAATTTTACTATATTCTCTCGGGGAAAAACTTTAAATTTCAGCTCAACTAAGGCCACTGAAATTTTTTGACAGAATATATCTTATAGAAAAAAGTACGAGGAATTCAGTGCTGCAAACCGGAAGTCAATATCATTATTCGTTCAGATATTATAGTTAATTAAACACAATATACAAAAGAATAAACAAAATTTTTACTATATTCTCTCGGGGAAAAACTAACTATAATATCTGAACGAATAATGATATTGACTTCCGGTTTGAAGCACTGAATTCCTCGTACTTTTTTCTATAAGATACATTCTGTCAAAAATTTTCAGTGGTCTTCCTTGAGCTGAAATTTAAAGTTTTTCCTCGAGAGAATTTAGTAAAATTTATGTTTACTCTTTTGTTCATTGTTTTTAATCAACTATATTATCTGAACGAATAATAATAGAAATTTCCGGTTTGCAGGATTGAATTCCTCGTACTTTTTTCTATAAGATATATTCTGTCAAAAAATTTCAGTGGCCTTAGTTGAGCTGAAATTTAAAGTTTTTCCCCGAGAGAATATAGTAAAAATTTTGTTTATTCTTTTGTTTATTGTGTTTAATTAACTATAATATCTGAACGAATAATGATATTGACTTCCGGTTTGCAGCACTGTATTCCTCGTACTTTTTTCTATAAGATACATTCTGTCAAAAATTTTCAATGGTCTTTCTTGAGCTGAAATTTAAAGTTCTTCCGCGAGAGAATATAGTAAAATTTTTGTAGAGAGAAACGGTTGGTGTTTCATATCTGTATATTTTGCCAAACTTTGAAAAGCTGTATCTCGGAAACTATTAGGACTACCGAGCCCATTCTGGTCTTAGATTGTAGACAATTTAATCTAGTTTAAAAATGTATAGAATGGTTTTTGTCGAAATCGTGCTCCTTCATAGTCAAAATGGTAAGAAACCGAAAAAAGTGCAAAAATTTAGCAGTTTTTGAGATATTCAAAAGTGTTCCGGAGGGTTGCCGAGGTCGAAAACTTGGATTTTGTATCTCAGTCACATCCTATACAAGAAAAAAAATAGAAACCTACTACCACCACTTGATGCAACTTAGGCCCATTATAACCATGACAAAGTTACTGGACTATAAGTTTTTACCTATTGATTTTAGAGTAAAGGTGTAAATACAAAAGATGTTCAGAATAAAAAACTGCATCGAAAAGGCTTAAATTTTTTGTTCAAATCGATTTCTTTCACGAAATAAATATGAAATAAAAATTAACAATTTAGGCTAGTTTCAGACTGCCATGTAAAATTAAACAAAACAAAAATATTTATTCCGTCACTTTGACAGTTGACAGATTTGAAATAGTTGTTCTAATTGATTTATTGGACCATAGAAGGATTCACTAGTCAAAAAAATAAATTAATAATTATTTTATTTTCCTTCTTTTCTTTCTAAGGTACATTTTATCGTAATTAATTGCAGTGTTTATTTTTTTTATTTGACTAATTCATTTTATTTTTCATGGCACTCTGTAAACAGCTCAAATTTATCAAATTTAATTTACGTTTATTTCGTGACAGGAACGTTTTATTTGATATAAAACGTTCCTGTTGGGCTCGTTGGATGCAGTTTTGTATTCTGAACATCTTTTGTATTTACAGTTTGGCTCTAAAAGCAATAGGTAGGTAAAAACTTAGAGCAAAATTAAAATTTTAACATTGTATTTCCTATACGTCAGAAAAAAAATTTACACCCGGTATAGTGGGATTCTGTGAAAATCTGTAGTTGCTATAGATCTATAAAATTGTAAATATCAAACAAAATCGCAATGAAATTTATAATCATATGCATACTTTTATATTTGTCAACAAACATTGATGTGATTTTGTTCTAAATTTAAAAACTTATGTACAGAATCCCACCAAAAATATGCAGTGAGTTTATTTTAATGTGAAAGATATTTTTCATATCCATGGTTACAACTTTGACAGCAATGTATTAGAGCATTCTTCTATATAATTGTTAAATAAAATAAAGTATAAATCGTAGCAGCAGTGTGACACCAATTAACAAATTCAAATTTATTCCGTTTCATTTTAAAAAGAACGCTCTAATGCATTCCTGTTACATTCGTAACCATGGATATGATCAGCCTTTAGGACTTAGATTGCAGGCGCTCGGCCTTTATTTATAGTACTCAATTACAGTCAATAGATGGCGCTATTGACGGTTGGCAGCCATGAATGATAACAAAATTATCTATTTTATCAACTTTACCAACAGTAGTTGACATTAGAACATTTGAACAGTTCCATTGTTACCATTATTATGATCCACCACATCTCCTCAAATGCATGAGGAATAATTAATCAAATACGATTTAAAATTTACAATTGAAATTACGGCAAAGTGGCAACACATTGTCGATGTTTACGAAGAGGACATCGAGGAAGAATATTTTTTGCTGATGTAATGTATTTCGAAATTTAAATTTATAATACACACATTTATTGTAAATATAAATAATTTTCAACATATTTAATGTGAAATACAATTTCAAGAAAATAATTGGGTTACAATAAATGTATGTAATAAAAATTTTAATATCGAAATACATTAAATCAGCAAACACTTTGAAATATTTTTGTTGTTAAACGGGTTGCATTTTTTACTCTTTAGTTCAAATTACAACCGCTAGGAGTAGCGTTCAACATAGTAACATAGGAGATTCCTGTCTAATATATCTCTTGTCTATGGATATGATAAATCCAGTAGAATATTAACGAAAACTTATTTTTTATTTATCCAATAACATGAATTCTCAAAGTTTCTGCATACATATATACACACACACACACAATGTGAAAATTTAATTTAATATAATATCTTTTGCAAACCGTAAAGTATACGTTTTTTTAAACAAGGACAAAAAATATCCAAAAGTCTGATTTACACTCTTAAAAAATCTAAAAGATCACAATACCCTGTTTTGTGTTTGTTATAACGAAAGAATTTGGACAGTTAATTGGGACGTGATTTAGGAGTTTGGTTTACACCAAAACATTTTCGATGTTTAAAAAGAAGCGCTAATAATAAACAAAACCGTAAAAGAAATAATAATAGAATAACCAGGTAAAATTTAAAACCGACAAAAATAACAACAAATAGCAAACAGCACTTACAAAGAATTAAATTAGAATAATTGGCAATTATTGATATAACAGTTGAATTGTAAAATGTTCTTGACAACAGCACGTAGCAACCAATAGAATCACAAGAATCTATCTGTTAAAATTCGTTCGTTATTTCAAACAGAGTATAGGATTTTTTTCGTTAATTTCAATTGTCAATGTCTCTAAATACCTAAACTGTAATTCACAAGTTATTTAATTAACTGATATTAAATTAGGCCGAATTTCAAATTATATTCACCTTGTAGAATGAATTTCCAAATTACATTTTGACAGTAAACATAAACAAAACACAACAATCTGACATTTAGAGGTATTGAGAGAAAAAATGGCGGTGTTCCAGCCAATCACAAGCATAGAAATATAACTAGACTTGTTTTTACTCCTAGAGCCTAGTTTACAATAGCGATAAATTTGTGATCCGTGTGTTTGAGTTACTTGTCAAACGTTGTAGTCGTAAGAACTGGTGTTGTTGTTATTAATTTTTGAAGTTTCAAATTTTCAAATATATCTTTCACGAAACATAAAACTAATTTATTCATAAATACCGTTCTAGATTTAAATTGCAGTTTGTGTGTAAAACGGATTGGTTCAGCAGCGCCAACTTATCTATTCTTAACGTGAACACTTTTGTTTGTACTCCTCCTAGTTTAAAAACAGACCATAAAACAAAATAACAACAAAACTTACCACCGCGTGGGTTTCGACGCTGGCTGTACTCCAGCCCAAGAGGAGCCAGTGGCGCAAGGGGCGTACGGGGATCAGCTGGTGCACTGGGACTAGCTGCACCTTCACAGATGTTAATATGCAGCGGTGGCGAAATGTGGCGGCGGTCCGCAAGTCCAAGTAGATGCCCATGTCCGTGTCGACGTTCTGACCCCGCCAGCTGATGCTGGTGACCGCTTGATCCAGGTCCCGCGCCATGGCGCCGATCTTGTAAACCTAACCCAAACACGTTATTTATAAATTCAAGTTGCTTGGTAACATCTAACATTATTTGATTGAATGCTAGACATAGTAATTATTTTTGTTAAGTTGTCTAATAAACAATACAAAGAACAAAATAAGTACTCTTTGAATATTGTAATAAAAGATGTGCTTTAACTGACTATATTTAATTAGATGTTAAATTAGTAAATCACATATAATGAATATAAATTGGGCAATTATTTTTGGCGTATCATGTTGAAACTTATTAAATAATGTGGTAAAATGCAAATTTCATACCTGAAGAATGGGAAAGATGTCTCCAATCTTGGGTACCAGAGGCTTCGTTCCCGTACATAACATGGCCGGATCGACTATTGGGGCTTAGTTGAGGAGGTTTTGGATAACCGTGATTATGTCCGTGGTTCATGAAGTTGGAGTCTTTCGGACTAGTGCTATTTGAACCTACGATGCAGTCCCTGGAACCAGAATAAATACGTAATAACGTAAAGTTATTAGATATAAATTACATATCAAACCCGTGACTGAAGCATGATTCGTAGTCTCGGTAGTCCTTTGAATACCTGCTCGGCCAACGCTGATGTTGGTGTTGATGCTGATGATTGTGTGCATGTCCCGATCGACCAGGGTGATTATTCCCATGGGCATGACGATTAAAGGATGTTGAATTACGACGAGGCTGACCATGATTGTTTTGATTCATGTTTTCCCTTCCTTGAAAAATATTTAAGGAATAAAGTTAGTTAAAGCAAACAATACTAATATATCACAAAGATATCGCCATATTAGTAACCTTGTATCATGTAAGATGTGAAAGCCAGAGTTAGTTGAGCAATAACTGAACAATGTTTGTGAAGACTATTGATCCATCAGTCGTGTTACAAAGATTACTTTATTTATATCACACTTAGTTACTGATTTTCTTGTAAACAGACACTCTAATGCACAACATGTTTAATAACTACTCAAAAACTTAACACAGAAATAAGAATATTGCACAAAAATACTCTTTTTAATGACTAATGGAAGATTGTTTTATAAAGTAATTTGAGTATTGTGAAATTAGTAACATTTCCCCACATACCCCCACACGTTCACAACTGCTGGTCGCACAAAGCTTGATGATATCCAAATGTGATGAAAAGAAAAATGTTTTTTCCCGTACTGTCACTCTAAAAACACCATAATCCACTAATATCTAAAGCTATAAGAACGAATAAAATTATAACAAATTATCTACTAGGTTGGCACAACGATTTTGAGTTCGATCGCTTTCGCTTGTCACTGTACCCTGCCGGAAAAGGACGAAACCCATGAGCATCTTAAAGCTTCAACTACACTTGCAGGTAGTTGTTACTATGTGAATAAACAAAACGAAATAAAGATCAATGTCTTTCTTTAAAGTTTTAAATAATTATGTTATTGTCCCACTATTCATTTTTCAGAGAAAAGTTTCAATTTTTGAGTATCAAATAAATGATAATATCTTTATATGCTAGTTTTACTTTACATAAAAGTTGTTCAATTCCTAGTTTTCAATATATTTTTTTTATTTGTATTAATATTATTCAAAATGAGATATATTTTTATTGTATTATTTTATGAAATATTCAGTTTTAAATTATTGTATAATCAGAATAAATATAAAATGACAGTGTAAATGAAGCTTAAGAATTGACGCAGCTGATATGAGGCCAACTTTGGGTGCAGCTTGAAAAGGGAGGAGAGGTATATATGTGACAGAGAGAGACAGGAAGGTGATTTGTGATAAAGGAATTTTGCTGGTAAACAAAGTGTTTTTATCGTGAATTAGTGTCCGATCGTCTACTTTTATATTCACGATATCAAAGGTATACTTCTGAGATACAAGTACATCGAATTTGCGTCCCCAAACACGCACATATGGTAAAATATTCATCTGTTTAGAAAGTTCCTTTGTTTGACTGTTTATAATCGCGACACGTCCATTTTGTTTGCTCAGCAAGTTCGTAAGTTGCTATTAATAGAGAACAGCTGTGTGATAATAAACATTTTAATAACATACGGTGTGCTAGTTCTGTGATACGCGTTCAAATATATTTATATAGTATTTGTATACCTATAAGGTAAACGACGTTATCAAAGAAAAACGTTGTTTATATGTCACTGCTCAAAATATCAGAACGCGTTGCCATTAAATCTAGATGACGAACTCTTTGAATAAGATGGCCGGGAAGAACAGTGCAGAACGCAATGGAACACCAGGAAGACCGCGCAGCACGTCCAAACTGCGTTCGCTGAAGGCTACGGTGACGACGACGACGACCAGTCCATGCATCGCTATGATAGCGACACCACCTCGTACCAAGCCCATCAATATCAGCAACCACAACATCAACTGTGGTGCCGGAGATGAGGTGAAGCAACGATTAAGCCCTAGTCCACCAAACATCAGAACATCACCAGGCCTCATCGCAGGGTACTTCGCGGGAGGTAAGTGGAGCGATCCACCATCACCTGCATCATTGCCCAAGCCTCCACAACACTGGACTCAGCTTCTTGCTAGCGCCTCCAAGTGCGCAACGTTCGCCAGCGGCAGCGGTAAGCCTCAGCAGTTGGACATTGCTAGCCAACTTAAAGTGCTGCTCAATGTGCAGGCTTGACCTGCCTAATTTCATTCAAATAACTTGATGCCATCGTGTTGTGATGTGATTGATCAGATCAGTACTAATTTGTTTCAAATTCATCCAGAACTTTATATATCTATTACAATATACCTATACGCACTTGCAACAGAGTGATAATGATATATATATTATATGATGAAATCAAGAGAACTTTACTTTATGTCTGCAAACAATATAACATACGGTAGCGAGTGAGCACGACAATAGTCTTTATTTTTTTATTCAATTTTTTTGTGTAGTCTTGGTGGAACACAATAATCTAGTTCCATCGAGGTCAAGTTGTCGAAAACAGTCATTTATTAATCAGAAAATTGTCCTGTTCAGCCGCACTGGTGATAATACAAGTACACAATCATTAAGCATCGGTTTTACAGATTCTAAATGATTGTTTCTAGATTTTAGCATTTATTTTTTAAAACGTTAGCTATTAAGAGTATCGATGTGATTGTTTAAATTGTTCAAAATTTGTAAGTTGTATTGAGATTGAAGCGTGCCGCGACGCCACGTTACATTATTTTACGTTACGTAAACGTTAACGTTGCGTGCGTGCAGGTGTGTTAATGTGTCAATATGAATGTACGAGTCGAGTATGTATGTTACGATGAGTTCCGTTAGCTTGTAGTTGATTGAGATGTGATTGTAGTTGTATGCGATGATAACAGAGAAAGCGAATGCGTTGTGATGAATACGTCGCAAGGGCGCCCTGCACATATTTTCATGTGCAGTCCGTGTCACAAGTTAGTGTTTCACCAGTACAAGTTAATTATTAATGATAATATATATTATATGATAACTATTACAAATCACTGTTAACTGTGATATTCACAAGACGAAACTGTAAACTTCAAATTGTGGCTGTAATGCGTAACTTTACCATTCTCGAATCGAATTCAGTTTTGATGAATTTTGATCGCGCGACTCTATTTACTAACAGAAGTGCACACTATCAAACTATCTATCAATTAAATCAAATCAAAATCTTGTAACAATATCTCTATTTCCATAATCCAAAGTAGACTTTAACGTAACCCCTTATAATTTACAAAATACAAAATAATTTAAAAAATTACAAAAAAAAATCTATAACACAAAATACAATACAGTATTGTTACGTCATCGTCTTCTCTGTCCATTGGTGAAGGACTGTCTTGAATGATCGACTGACTGATCCCACCCGATCGGAGGCAAAGTATTATTAATATTAATACAATTGATTGTGATACAATTCCAAAGACGCACAGCAACGAAATTCACATTCCATCCTACACTTTCATAATGTCGCCGCGAATTGATAAGATAGTATTTCCGATTTCCGCGCAGTTTGAGTTTACAGCATTAATTTTTAAGTTGTGAAACGCTAACTTATATTTCAGTTACTATTTAATATTATGTCATTATACTCATCGAAAAGAAAAATATGTGAATCATGTCATAAATTGCAGTACAAATGTTCGTCGATTTGTTTTTTTGCATATTTTATGTAGATAAGTTTTAAAATTTTGACCAATTTAATGTACTTTAATAAGCACGGGGTGGATATTACAACAGTTCCCCTATCTCACTTTTGGTATTAATGTCTTGTTGTCTAAAAGTATTTATATGTGATGTTGATTCAAAGATTGCTATAAAATTATCCAGTGATAGAGAATGATGAACTCATTGTAATATCCACTTCAGTATTTAAATGTCCGATTGTCATCAGAATTTGTATAAAGATCATGAGATTGTTATTTTGTCTTCCTGTGGCAATCGGGCAGCAGCTTGTTGCCATGTGCAATAATCTCAAAATTATTTTAAATTTGGATTTATTGATTTATTTAGTTTTAAAAATTGATTATTTTATGTATGATAGTCATTAATTATGTAAGTTTTAACAACTCCTGATCTCACAAAAGAAATCTCCTGTCTCCCAAATTACTAGATCACATAGCAATATTGTATATTCCCAAAACGATTCGATCATTTCCTAAAGAGATCATCCATTGTATCCATCCCTGGAACTGTGATACCTAACATAAAAAATATGTCTTTCTATTCCCCAAATATATCCTATTTCCTTAACCCATCCTACTTGTCCTTTCTATTCCCGGGCCTTTTGGCCCCCAAATTGATTCAAAAAGAGAATTATTTCTATAAACATAACAAAAAATCATCGCTACTAATCATTGATCTAATATTAATTATTAGATCAATGCTACTAATGAAGAACTGAAGATTAAATTCAATTTGCTGGTAACCACTCACAGGATTTACTCCCAATTATAGAATGGTATACTCGTATCTTATTATAGTGGAATCCAACCACTTCGACCGATTCTCAATTCCTGCGCCGGCCTTTGAAATTCAAAGCGGTAACGGAGAGATTATTTTTGCAACCAGGACAAAATGCTACACCGGCCTCGGAAATATTAAAAAAGATCTCCATGAATGCAATAATTAACAAAGTCATCAATAATTTTTGTAAGTATGTTTTCAGTTATTTACTTCGATATTGTTTTGTTTATATCCAAATCTGAATTATTGCTTACTGTATATAGTGTTTGTACTATTTTTCCCGTTTTATTTCATTCGGGTTATCACTGACTGACTAGTTTTTTTACTACCAAACACACAAGATAAATATGTCACTAGTTTTTATTTTACTAGTTAAATAATATATTGTTTATTCGTCAACAGATTGTATAAAAACAAGTTTAAAATAGCTTTCTTATCTTAATGAAAATGCATCGAGACTGATAATTAAAATATAAAGAAAATAACATTATCATTAAGTTTAAAGTCACTACGGGATTTTCCATCACTTGATCCTACGTATTTACTACAAAATATAAATAGTCTTGCAAGCAAAAATTTAAACACATGATATTGAAATTTAAAAATAAATCTTTCAGTCTATAGAAAAATTGTCTCCTCTAAATTCGGTAAAAGTATGTTTGTTTTATGAACGAAAACAATTTTTCAGCGAAGCTGCCAAATCCTAGATCAAATTATAGGTAATTCACTCAACTTGATTACGTAATACGTAACATACTAAAAAGTTATTTATTTCATTGTTGTGCAGGTCACGAAATACGTCATGGGGAATTCACAACTAAATGCTAAAGTAGTATACTTTTGTTCGCTAAATATGGATGCTGACTCACTTTCTCGAAAAAATTTAAATTTATACCGGATCGATTTGGACCAAACAAAAAAAATAAAACATACAAACGGATATTTTTGTAAAAATTGAAATGTTTTAATAAATCCTAAACATAAATTCTTTTGATAATGAATAATCACCTCATTTTTACTTCAGTCTGAAGAAAAACGTAAATACATACTTTATAAAAACTTACCTACAAAATCTTTACTTTCGGTATCTTCAAATGAGTAGAAACAGAAGAGATTTAGTTTGTTTCGATATCATAATCACTCAAAATAAATTTAACACTTTTATTTAAATATTATGAATCTTTGATTTTCACTAGAGTTTTTTAAAGATCAAAATTATCATGTGGAGAAAGCAGTTTTATTATTATTATTAGACAAAATTAAATTAGTGAGATGCGAATCGGTACATTACATGATAGTGAGTAAAAAACGATTATTAACTTTTCTTTTTTGTGATTATTACATTGGTCGCCCCATGCCTCGTCCTCGGTTTGGCATTTGTTGTTCTTGTGAGGATGGATTTTTGATGGTCTCATCTACAGACAGAATCATGCAAGCTGCTTCACTAGCTGCAGTAAGGGCGTTAACTTTGATGATGGCTGGTTCCCAAACGCAAGCATCGAAGTTGTCGCTGATATCTTCCTTAGTGACATCGACACCGTACCAGCAGTTCCCTTGAGCGTGCTTCTGGCGAAGCTTGTTGAGGATGTTAGTGGCGTCGAAGCCGGCGTTGTCGCACAGTTGACGAGGAATTATTTCCAAAGCTTTGGCGATGGCACCCACTAATAGTTGTTCCTTTCCTGTTAGGTAATAAGTAAATTAATCATTATTATTTACGCACAACTTTATAAAAATTATTTACAAATTGGTTACCACGGCAGAAACTTTTACTTTACACCCTCTGGCGGTAAAATATAAAAACGCGCCCATGGGTTGTAAAGTAAATAACTCGTCAAATAATTTACTTTGACACATGGAAATGTTTTTTGTTATCATAAGCCAGCTTATAATTTTCTAATAATTTTTTCTTTCGGACCTCTAAAATACTAAAAATTGGCTGATTTTCTAAAAAGTTATTTTGTAAAACTTTCAGATTGTAATAGGAAGTAATTATTCATGACGCAATTTTTTTTATTATCTTGTTTCCTATTTACATTTCTACAAAACGACATTGCAAAATGCGTCATTTGTATACTTCAATGCCACTACGTCATTAGCGTCAAGAATTAATTTTATACGTTTTACACCTCATACGTTTGAGGTCACATAGATATTAATTATTTCTTTAATTTACCATTGCACACTACTTAAAAATATAATATACTGTATCTGCAATATTACAAATAATTAAAATACATTCATAATGAGTGAATATATTAGATTTTTCTTATATTCTCAAATATTTTAATTAATTTGTTGATATATAATTGCTGCGATATTTTCATATTAAGTACAGTAAATGTAGGTACAGTCATAACGTTAAAGTAGTAGAATAGTCGGGAAGTATACAGGATTTGCTCAAATAATTAATTGAAAATTACAAGCAGTTATTTTCAATTAATTTTGAGCCAATCATGTACAGCGCACATCTCCCGACTATTTGATTAAATTTCTGGACGCTATTCATTTTAATACTTCAGATCAGTTCATCAGTAAGGATATTTTTAGTACGATTAAATTTCTCTCACCAGCAATAGTTCTAGAATAATCTCTCAACGTCTTGCTCAACTCCATTTCAATGGCGCCACCACCAGCGACGACAGAATCATTCTTGATCGTCCTGCGTACAATCATGATAGCGTCGTGTAGGGAACGTTCTGTCTCTTCCAAGAATTGATCGGCACCACCACGAAGGATAAGGGTGCAAGTCTTGGCATTAGGGCAACCGGTGAAGATGTTGAAACGTTCGCCACCAACTTGGCGTTCTTCGAAGTGCGCACAATTACCCAAAGAACTGTCCTTCAGGTCATGTACAGTGGACAACACGGCTCCACCGCAGGCTTTCATGGTACGGCGAAGATCTTCTTCAGGAACGCGACCAGCGCAGAACATATCCCTGTAAACAACATTTTATTTTACAATTTACATCTCCATAGTAAAAAATAGTAAATACGATTAACACTCCCACGACCGTTCTACTGTGTGTAAGTTGCGGATTTCGGTGGTAGGCGTAGAAAAAAATATGTACACACTATGTTTAGAAAACATCACTTTTCTAAACTTGTGTTAATATACTAATTTTTTTTACTACAAATTGACGTGCTTCTAGCTTTTAAGGTCTAGAGTTTGTGTTTTAAAAAAATAATAATTGAGCTTTTTTTAAATATTAAAAAAATGCTGAAAAGATAAAAGTTCTATGCCCGTCTTTAAGTTTCAATAATTATATCAGTTGTTTATATCGAGGTTTATATATAATACAAATTCTTAGAATATAAGGTATTTTCAACGTTTAAATTTTGATATTTTTATTAATTTGTTTGATTTAAAAATTTAAGACAAGTTGAAATACTTAGTTAAAAATATACGCTTAAAAACAATGTATATTAAAATAAATAAATGAAGAATAAATAACTGCATATAAAAGAATATTACCTATCAGCGAAGTACTGCGTTGCTACATCACCAATCGGTAATTTGCTCAATACAATCTTTGCACCAGATTCATGAATCTTCGCCAGTTTATCGTATAAAATCTGCCATTCAGCATCTACGATTTTTTGGTACTCTTTAACATTATCAACTCGTACCTCTGCATTGTCTCTTTCTGCCTTCAACTCCAATTCAATGTTCAAGAGCGCAATCTTACAGTCTTTGTATGTCTTGGGCTGCATTTCGAAGCCGGCATACGAGAATGTCTTCTTGAATGCAACACCGGCAACCAACTCGGAATCTTCCAAAGCACCACCAGACACTTTCTTGATACCAATCATGTTTAAAGGTAAAAGTTCATCTAACAATAAAACTGCGTCGACAACCATCTTTGAAAAGAAGCCTTTTTGTTGGTGAATAAGCTTTGAACTCATAGCAGTGGCTGCACATTTTTCTAATAATGCTCTATGTTCTGCCGCGTTAGATTTGTTTATTTTAACGGCTAAAGTAGAAATAGTTTTCAAGCATAATTGTAAAGATTTTCGTACGGCTTTGATGATAATTCTAGGGTGAACACCTTCTTCAACGAATTGTTTCAACTGCTTTAAGAATTCACCAGCTAATAATACTACACTAGTGGTACCGTCACCTACTTCAGCATCTTGAGATTTCGCAATGTCTACTAAAGTTTTTGCAGCTGGATGAACAATGTCTAATAGTTTCATAATTGTAGCACCGTCATTGGAGATTGTCGCCTTGCCATTATTATCAACGATAAGTTTGTCCATACCACGGGGACCTAAAGTTGTCCTCACAGCGTCAACAACTGACTGACAAGCATTGATGTTTGATATTAATTGTGGTTTTCCTTGTGAATTATCCGTTCCTTCTTTAAGGACCAAAATTTGTGGTTGCTGAAATGATAAATTCTTTGTTAAAAACTCAGGTGTTCACACCCACATTATTATAGGTTAACTTATTACAAGTCATAATTTTAACAAGTAACAGCACTTTAAATAAGTAGCTATCTATTTGTATTATTAATTGTATTTAATCTTTAAATGAAAATTTGCATTTTAGGCCTTTATGATATGAATTACACGAAATGTCAAATTATTAGTCATTTACATTAAAATGAAAAATATCAATAAGAAGGGAGACATTGAAGATATATCAATAAAATTTAGATTTTAAAATTAATTATTTGCAACTGATCGATGAAATAATGTAAGATTTCTTACCATCATTTTGTTTAACTTATTTTTTCTAGAACCACAAAACAGTCAAACACCGGTACAAAAGTTCTGCGTTCAGAGAACGAATCTGTAAACAATGTAACTTTTTATCGAAAAATATGCAAACAACAATTATTATTTATTGATTTTATTGTTATTTCGTTTTAAATTAACAAATATTATGATAAATTGTTTATTTTATTTTAGCAGAGCAAAAATACTGAAAGTTCTAGAACAATGCAGGGAACGTTCACAAAACGTAATTCTATACGTACTGATTTACATTTTACATCAAGCAACGAACAAATTAAGTTTTTTTTAATTACTCATCACTTATTTATTAAATCATTACGAATATATATAGGATCTGTAAGTTTGTTGTGTTTTAAATATTATTGCATACAAATTGTACGTAATTTTGGAAATATTTTGACATGAAATATTAAACTACGTAACCTCAAAATATTGTTTATGCCAACCGGCGTAAAATTAAAAAAATGCTTCATAAAATAAAATGTATAATTTTACTCTTCGCAATTACAACACATGTGAATTGTCTTGAAAAAGAAGTAACAATAAGTATTGACGCTGGAAGAGAAGAATGTTTTTTCCAAAATGCCACGGAAGGGCAAGTAATTGATATAGAATATCAAGTCATTGATGGAACTCATGGAGAATTAGATATTAGTTTCCAACTACTAGATCCTACGGGCCGAGTATTATTCGCAGATTTCAAAAAGTCAGAAAACGTTCACAGAACAACAGCTACAATTACTGGAGATTTCAAATTTTGTTTTGATAACACATTTAGTAACTTCAATGCAAAGACTGTGTTTTTTGAAATAATAGTTGAAGGTGCTGGCGATGACATATGGGGTGATGAAGATCTCGAATCTGATGAGTTTGCTGGATTATCTCCAGTTGAAGTGTATGATATTCAAGTGCAAGATATTCACGATGCCATACACAGAGTAAGAACTAATTTAAATAAAATTCAACATCTCCAAGAAAATTTGAAAAATCATGAAGCGAGAGATCGAAATATTGCAGAAGAAAACTTTTTTAAAGTTAATACATGGTCAATTACTCAAATTGTTGTTATGTTATTAGTTGGATTTATACAAGTTGTTATGTTAAAAAGTTTGTTCGATAATACATCGAAAGTTCACAAAATTTGGAAGGGTTTAGCATCTTGATATTTCGAACAAGTTTTTATATGTGCCATATGTTCTAAGCTTTAACTTTTATTAAATAGCACAACTTTTGTAAAATTATTTCCAAAAAAAGAATGAAATCTCAAAAATATGTCTGAACTAGTCAATATTATAATGTATTTGATATACAATAATTACAAAGCAATAAATGAATGTAAAAATAATATGTAATTAATAACCTTTTGACTCCCAACCCATTTTATGTGTAGCCTTTTCGAATTTCTTAACCTTAGCCTTCTTTTTAATTTGGATAGTACTTGGCGCCAAAATATTACGTTTTTGAAGACTTTTAAATCGATCCAGTAATAAATTGCCTTCTAATTTCATATTTCTCAAATTACCAGATATATCTTGACCCATATTAAATTCTAGTTCCGGTTCTTCGAATTTTTTGTTTCCCAAACGTTTGGTTTCAAATTCTTCATTTTGTTTCTTTATTTTACGTTTTTCTTGGTCTTGTTTCTCAATTTCTTCCCTTTTCTGGATGTTCTTATTGAACTGCTTCAATTTATATATGTCACTAATTTTTCTCTTTTCCATTTTTGCTTGTCTTCTTTCTTCTTCTAATTTTCTCTGTTCTATTTGCTTACGTCTTTGCTTTCTATCTTTTTTCTTATTTAATACGGGCGGATTTATTGCTTTATACTCATCCTCGTCAGATAATGGTTCATCTTTAATTTGAGGCAAATTTAATCCTTCAGCCATTTCAACTAACCATGATTGCTATAATACAAAAAGATAATTAAAATTGTTATTCTTTGTAATAAAATATGTTCACTTACTTCTTTTCTATGTTCGGTTACTCTTTTAAACATTTTTGTTGTGACGCGTTCGATGTGTTGTTCATTTTTAATGATCTTCTCTTCTTTTTCAGCAATTTCTCTTAACAACTGCTGATGATCTTTTAAGCTGGGGTTATAAGACATACCAGGATGTGGAAGTTCTACATTCGGTAGGGGACTCTTCTTCTTTGTAACAGATTCAGGAATGTGTTTCCGTAATTTTCCTAATCCCTGGAAATTATGTCTTACCGTGTCACTATTATTCCATTCGTTAAAAAGATCAGTAGTATCTCTAATGTCTATAAAAATATAGCAAAATAAAATTTTTATTCGTAATTATTATTATCATTATTAATACCTTCTACGTCCCAAAGATCTTGTTTAAAATCTCCTCTTTTATACGTTGAAGCTAGTTTTTTAGCTTTTTCCTTTTGCCTGTTAAGTTCAGCAACCTTATCCTTCTCTTTAACAATACCTTTTAAACGTCTTGTTTCTTCAATGCTTTTAGCAATTCTGTCGCGTCGTTCTTCTTTTGTACGTACTCTATTTCTGTAATATTAAAATCATGCAAATAATAATGAAAAATATTTGTAGTACATAGGTACGAAGTTACCTTTTAGTAATTGGATCTGGTACTTTTGTTAATGGTTGAAGAAGTTGAAAACATTTTGGTGGTTGGAGATATAATAATTTTCGTCTTTGTTTAGGATCTTGTTTTGAAATATCTATTGGTTTAGTTTCAATTTGAAATAATTGTTGGTCAGGTAATATTTCAACTGGATCCCTGTAAGATAAATAACAATAATACAATGATAACAAAGACGTTATTTTAGCTACATACCCCAAACGTTCATCAGCACGTTTCTCATCCAAAAATTCTTCTACATCACTTATGTTCACATGTTTACGCCACGAATCTTTAGTTTTTTTCGACACACGCTTCTTTTTTATAGTCTTGATATTTGCCATTTTTGTTCCTTAATCTATAAAATATTTGTTCTATCACAGATACTTTATATTTCACTAACATTTACAATACACAAACTCAAATGACAGATATCAATTTCACGTGTATAAAAGAGGTTATGATATTTGATTTTACCAGTTTCGTCGGCAGAGGTCAGTGCAAACCGACAAAATTTGAGTTGGCAGCATTGAAAGGTCTTCACTGCTCTCAACTTAAAAATCGCTTATAACTGCCAACTGCCAAAACAAAAAACAACTAGATTAATATGAACTACGATACTACGAACCTTACGAACTAGAAAACAAGGAGGCTAGAAAAACATGAAACCACTCAGATTTTGTGCTCCCCTGCACAAAATTTAAATGAACAAGCAGATGAGATAAGATTTGAGAGTGGAATATTTTATATTACAAAATAATTATAATCACTGCATCTTTAATGTGCATATTAGTACAAAAAAATGTTTTATATTTTGTTTTCAATGGGCCGAATTTAGCATTCTTCTCTTAAGTTAAAGAAGCTTCTCTAACAATAAAAATGAGATAGATGTTTCCATGGTAATTATAGAAACTTCATTAGCTTAAAGAAGGGTGTTGAATTCGGTCCACTATCTTTAGCAAACTATCCTTCTTTTATATTAATATTGATTTAAGGCAACTACATAGTAAAAGTGAAATATGTATACAGTATTATGGAATTTTATTAAATCATCTATTATGTTATAACAAAACAGTTCATCTAAAAACATACTAACATTTCATTTCGTAAACATAAGCTAAAGGTAATTGACCAAGTATATCTATCTTTATCACAAAATTATGAATATTTATTAAAAAATTTTATACAGGATAAAATTTACTTTATTTGTTACAACTTATAGTCACGTATTTACAATCCTCAGTTGAGCATTTTCTTATCATAGAGGAATTCGCCAAGGGCGCCGTGCTTGTCCATCATCTTCTCTAACTGGGAGACCTTACCGGCTAGCTCGCGTTGACCTTTGTATTGCTCATCCAAAAAGTCTCCAGTAAGGTAGTCGACCAACTTTAAATCACAAAATGTTGTTATCTTCTGAGAGATGACACTATTTCATTTAATACGCACATGATAGTCATTGTAGTTACTGCCATCGCCTTCGCATACTTTTATGACGTCACGAATTTTGGTGGTTACATGCGCTTCCAGTTTCAGAGCATCTTTCAAAGCAGCCACTCCACTGACCCATTCGGTGGTTTCAGGAGAAATCTTAATGTAATATATGATTATTAGTACAAAAAAGTATGATAATAAAATTTAAGTTATTTGTCTTGTAAACAAATGAAAGAAGAAATAACAAAACTTACGAATCTCTTAAATAGGGAACTGACGTCAGAAGTAAGTTCACCTCGCATCAATAAGTATTCAATAAGTTTGATAGCATGTTGACGTTCTTCCCCGGCGGCTTCAAAGAAATGATTAGCGAATCCTGGACGGTTGACAGTGTCTTTGCTGAAATGAGCGCCCATAGCCAAGTACTGCATTGAAGCTTTAAGTTCTTCTTGTACCTGTTCTCGCAACTTTTGGACACATGGATTGACCATGTCAATCCAAGTACGTGGAATATCAATCTTCTTATGTTCACCTATTTTAATATTATGTTATTGTTTTTCATTAAAAATAATATTTAAAAAAAAACTTTAAAAATCAAAAGTGGACAGTCGAATGTCGAAACGAGATTCATTTTATTAAATAAAAGAAATTGATTCAATAGAGAGTAGGAAATGTTATGAATTATTAATAAGGAATTATAATAAATTATAAGGACAAGGTTTCAAGAGTGTACAATGAATGACATAGTTGGAAAGAGAAGTTTAAGGTTACGAAAAATTTAACTCACATTGCAGGTCGCCAGCAGAAGCTGATGCTACAAACAAAGCGATACATGCGAAAACGATAGCCTTCATGTTGATAGTTGATATCACTAACAAATAAATTCAAATTAAAAATATCTTGTTAATGTTTCTTGCACTAATGTCGCTTCACGAAGTCAGCCTTTACACTCACTGGCGCAGAAGGTGACTACACGAAATAAATGCTGAACAACGATTAAAACAGACTTTATTATCTATCACACTTATGGCTGTAGCCAATCTAAACCGCCGACAATGATTCTGTACTTTGTCAATCACGATGTACGATGTTTTGGGGGATTTCACAACATTCCCTTTATGACAAATATAGTGCGCATTAACAGAACGCGCATGCCTCATAAGTGTTGTTTAAATTTTCATTGGTTGTTGACAAAAACAGGGATAAGACGTCATCCATAGGCGCCGACAATATTATTTTCTACACACAATTTTAGTATAAAAAATTATTATTAAAAGTAATCAATACAAATAATTTTTAATAAAATTCATAAATTAAATGTAATTTTTTCTGTGGATTATTTTAGTACTAAATTTTAAGTAAAACAAAAACATACTTATGTTGTTTTTTGGTAAAGAAAAAAATATTTTCGCCGTTCAGAACATGACAGCGGTGTGGACTCGCTTCAGCATGATAATCCTGTTATCGCCATAGCAATTTCAAAACGTTTGAAAAGTTCTCGATTGTTAAAGAACAACGCATTGTTAATCTCGTTGTCGCAAGTGAAGTTTCCTTCGTAACGAGTTAACAGGTTTCGTTTCGTTGTATTCCACAACTATTTTTGACTTTGTTTAAACATCAAGTTTATTGTTCCATTGTGAAATATCATCATGAAGGTCTTCGTGGTTTTAGCTGCAATTTTGCTCGTTGCAAATGCTGCGGACGAGTTCTGCTACCGGGATGTTGTACGTGGATGCAAACCAACCACCAGCAAGCAACGTAAGTTATTTATTATTAAACGAAATAATAACCTATTAAACATGATTTGTTTTTGTTTGCTACAGCACCCAACGCATTGTCCAACTGCAACGCAAAATACGGTGCCATCGACAAAGCATCTGTGTACCTGCAAAAATATGTAACCACTCATATTTCTCGTTCTTTTGAATACCTGCTTATGTCAACTCATTTCGCCAACTATGAGAAGAATCGTGAAGGATTCGAGAAACTTTTCCGTAGTATGTCTGATTCTACTTGGGACGATGCCATTAATCTAATCAAATACCTCTCTAAACGTGGTGGAAGCATGAATTTCAATGAACGCACAGAAGACAAGGTTATCCCTGGAGAAGGCAATGGCAACTACGAGATGTACGAACTTGAAAGTTTGGCTAAGGCTGTTGATATGCAGAAACAACTCGCACACGATGCTTTCCATATTCATGAAGAAGTAAGTCGCCGACATGAAAATACCCACGATCCTGAAATGTCGTCATACATTGAGGAGAAATTCGCTCACAAACACGCCGACAAGATCCGTGAGCTCTCTGGTCATGTTGCTGATTTGAGCAAATTGCTCAGTGGTAACGATCATTCATTGGCCATGTTCCTGTTTGATGAATATCTTCAGAAGTCGTAAATTTTAATGTATAATGTAGATACGTGATAATATGATTAAAAAAAATGTCACATTTTATTAGTTTGTGTTAAACATCGTTTTGTATTTTATTGATAGTTGAAATAAATAAAATACACTTGTAAAAGAATATTATTTACTTGTTTTATTTTTATGCGATGTTGGGTTTTGTGGATTTCGCAATGATTGTTTTTGGAACAATATTAAATCATAGGAACCTGCGAGTATTTATAATTTTGTCAAATTGTTACATGCCTGTCATAAAATTTAAATATGAATTACAGCACAGTAGTTTTGGATGATTATTTGACCATTTGGTACAATTTAATTTTAGCACCTATTATTGGCTACCAATATGAAGAATATAATAAATATTATGATAGCTACGAAGGTAACACCCCTATTTATTTTTTTGCAGTTATGCATAACAATTTTTTTATTGCAGATTATATTTTTAAGACAATTTATCCCCATGAAGGATTACAAATCAATTTTCAAATTTGTAAATTACCACAAGTTTTTCCACTTTATGCCTATATAATACCTGTCTTTATTCAAATTCTTCTTGGTTGTACAGTCGTATGTATGTTTTAATACTTAATGTAAATTTAATTCTATTAACTATACAGTTTATTATTTAGGGTTCCTATATATAATATTTACACAAATTTGTCGAAAAAAGAGAAAAACATGGGGGAAAATGAATTCTTATTGCATGCTTCGAATAAAATTTATGTTATCCTTCGTATTGTTCATTTTACTTTGGTAAATTGAATAAAAAATATCGTTTTAATATCTGATTTAATTAGATACTTTTATAGTTTATCAGCTACAGCAGTTTATAAAATTGGTTTTTCACTTGACATAGTGATCCGTCAATACATTCAAACGCAAAGTGACGTGGTGAATAATGTTCGCAATGAAAAAACAAAGTTAGAATTACAGCTGTACAATGTAAATACAAGTGTAATTAATACTTTGAATACAGTCGAAAAAGTGATAAATTCTTTGCCTGAAAATATATATGATGAAACATACGATCTTGTAAGAAATGAACTTAATAGTGGAACTGAAAATTATAATAATGTTATGGCAAAATCTGTTTTTTTGATTGAAAAATCAGGTAAATAGAATACTACAAAATAAGTGTTAAAAATTAAGAAATTTTATTATTAGGACTGAAAGAAATACATAATGAGGTGGAACAAAATTTGGAAAAAGAAATGAGTCTAACTGAAAAATTAATGAATATGTTTAACAATAACATTAAAATTTTAATATCTAATATTACAAACAATGATACTAATTTAGATGAAAGTAATAAAGAAATTGCTTTACAAGATATTAACAAAATTAAAAGTTACGCAGACAATTATCGCGGAAAATATAAGGTAAAAGATTGTCGAATATAATTAAGTTAGTTGAAAAATTATGTTTTAACAGTTTATAAATTGGACAAACATTTCCAATATCTTGCAAAAAACTTGTAAAGAAATTTTACCAGAGATTAATCCTTCACTGCAATATATACATAGATACCCATCAAAAATTCGAAGTTACATAGAACCGGATATGAACTACATTAAAAATGTGTCAAAAACATTTCGGGTAAAGTAATTGATACAATACAATGGAAAAATTATACAATCAAATGTTCTTTTCAGAATCAAATGGAATTTACAATAACTAAATTACGTGATATAATAAAACAGATTTTTCATTCGAAAGCTGCAAGAAAAATAAGCAAACTTACTCAATTTTCTAGTGATACAGAAACATTAGTTAATAGGTTGGTATATAAAACTGTACCATTCTAAGCAGTATTATTAATTTTGTTTAATGTTTTAGAAATACAACATTAGGATGCAAATATATATATTTTAGTACAATACTATTTTTGCTCCCATTCTTTCATGTTTTATTTTATATTATTTGTATGGTACAATGTGTTACTGTGGCTTTAATTCAAGTATATTTCAACTTTAAAAGAAAAAGACCTAATTCTGAAATTCCATGTTTCAGGGTAAGACAGATATAATATTTAATATAATCATGTTCATATACAAAATAACTAGTTTATTGTAAAATCAAATTTGATACTGCATTTGACCTTTTTGATTATAATTCTAAATATAATGCTTTAAATTGTAGATCATAGTATTATACGGATACATATTACTATCTCACAGTGTTTTCGTTGTGTATGACATTTAAGATTAATTTTAAATACAGAATCTTTTGTTTAATTAAATAATGTGATGAAAGTCACATAGGTTTACAGAAATACGCATCTGTATTCAAAAAATGACGTCAAATTAATAATTATGTCATGTTCGTGTCTGAAGCAGACAATAAATCGAAAATAACTTTATATTTTTAAACGTAACATAGAACTTGAACTGTACTTTAAAAATCGAAATATGCTTCATACTTTAATTTCTACATTTATTATTATGTGATGATAGTAACATAAACTTTCAAAAACGCATCTGTATATTGTGAAATTCAAAAGAAATGACGTCAAATTAATAATTACATATCATGTTCGTGTCCCACACAAAAAATAAATTGAAAAGTACTTCATATTTTAAAACGTAGTAGGTATAGATTTAGAGTTGAAATTAAAAATACAAAAAATGTATCAAATCTGCTTAATACTTTAATTACATTATTTGTGAACGAAGAAAATAAATTATAATTATTTGATTATGTACTTTAACTGTTGACGAACATCTGATTTTTGGATTATCAATGGATTAACAGTTTCTGTGATTATTTTTCAGCTAGTCACTGAAGTAGGTTTGATGTTGCTATGGACGGGGCTGTTGCTGTCCATCTTTTGTTACTTGGGAGCATTGGCCTTGTCCGCTGTGTGCCGCCCGCTTCATACACAACGACTATACACTCAATACATCGATAATCAACGTGTAAGTACTATTGTTATAATGCAATATAACAATACAATTTATCTCTTACAAGATTATGTTTCAATAACTCAAACAAAAATATTTGTTTTTTGAGGAATTTGTTTAAACAGATGAGTGTTTCATTTTATGATTTTCTACAGTTATTTTGGAGTTCTAGACTTCGATTTAATTACATTTTAGACAATACATGGCAATCATTAGGTAATTAGCCAATAAAACATTTTTCTTTCTCATACAAAAATATTTACTTATCAAGGAATTTGTTTTAAATTGATGGAAGTTATTTTTTTATTTTTTCTAGAACAATATCGGACTGCATTTAAGTTAAAAATGAACATAATTACAAACGAGTTCACAGCAATAATAACAATGATAACATACAAACACTTCCTATCAATTCTGATGAAAGGAAAGATAAATTAATAGTTACATTATAATCTTTAATATAAATTGAATATCAAGTATTTTCTGAAATAAGATTCTTTAGATACTTAAATCAAATAATGTTACTTGAAAATAATAAAAATTGTTTGCACTTTGATTCGAAATGAAAATAAAACAAAGTTGCATTTATAAAAATATAAATTTCATGCAAATGCTGTACTTTTCTAGAGTGACTCATTTGAACTTTGGAATTAAAATAAATTTAGATATCTATACAGTATGATATATACCGATTGTATATTTCCTAGAAAAAAATCGCAAAAAAACCTTTGGGAAAAATGTAAATAATGTTACTGAAAACAATTGATTTAAATAACTACAACAACGTACTGTCTATTATGTAAAATTTTAATTATTTTCGCGTTACTGTTTCGCATTATAATTTTTAATTATTTCTGAGGATAAAGACGTAAATAAATTGCAATGTTTCCAATCTGACCTTGACTTGTATTTGAGTTTAATTTCCGCATAAATATGTGCTGCTGGTTTTATAAAAATAATCAGTAATCAAAGAGTTATTTCCTTTGCACTGGTTGATAATTTCAACACATTTCATCATAATTCTAAAATGACACAGCATTATCTTCCTAAATACACACATGTTTTATAATAATAAAATTTACAATAATTTCTCAATAATATTAGTTAACGTAAACTATTATTGTAATTGTGTCATACTTTCATTTAATAAACCTACAAATTAGAAATAAAAGTATCATTATGCGAATTATATTACCTATCTTATTATTAATAACCAAATTTGTATATACAAGGAATGGAACAATAAAACATGGTTGGATTCAGTGGTGGAACCTTGGGATCATAATTATAAAGTGAAAAATATTCTAGAAAAATGTTCCGAGAACGTAACAGTTTATCAAGCATTCGATGTTGAAAAGGTAAATAACTTGTGTCAACATCAAAAGAAATAAAAATAGCTAAGCTATTTTTCCTCACAGTGAGGAAAACACATTTTGTTGTTTACACATCATCATCATAATTTTATAATGAATTCAATATTTCAATAAACTACTTTTGACTGTTAAAATTACACAGTTACTTGATTTTTACTATAAAAATAAACGTTTTAATGTGCAGTACTGGAAACTATCTACTGTGTTTAAAACATACAAAATAAATATAGACAAAAAAGAATGGATTCAATTGGTAGAAAACGCAATAAGTGATATAGAGTTGCCAAATGGAAGAAATTGCATTGAAGCCAGAGATAATTTTAACTTAATAGAAATTGCGTTAGGATATTGCAGTTCACATGTATATAAACATGATTTTATAACCATTGCATAAAAATAATATTGTTTACTGTGTTACAGATTATGGATGACGTAGAAATTCTTCAAAATAAATCATTTAACAAATTATTACAAAATATAACACAAAAGTATTCCTCTACAATACTTAACAATAAATTAGCTGAAAATTTGGATATATTACATTATATTGAAAATCAAAACCTGCCATATATTTTAAATAATTTCATGGAATTCAAGTACTTATTGAAATCTAATCAAGTAAGCTTACTTTGTAATTCTTATCATTCTTACAAAATCCGGTAATTATGCTTTAATGTCTTTGATTCTAATTGAAATAGAAATCTGTTTGAAGATAATTTTATCATGACGTGATCTTTAACACACAATGTTTTTATCATTTCACGTAGCAATGGATTTTTATACTAATTCCACATAAGTGTTAGTTTTGGATAATCCAATATAAAAATTAACATCATTACATGCTTTTCAAGTGTTTGTATATTATGGACGTGATCTCTAGTCTTTACACAAATATCTTTCGAAACAATGATGGATTGTTGCTTTAAAAATGATGAGTAATTAAAGTTAATCATCAGAAATAATCTTATAACGGTTGCTACCCATTTAAATCAAAATGTTGCAATTTCATTAAGAAATAATTTAAAATTTGTTCTTTTAGAATTATTTAAACAATATAGAAAAAGCACAACGAGAAATGGCAAAAAAAATTAAAGAAAATATTAAACCATTAATTGAAAATAAAATTCAAGAAATTGAATTATTAACTACTGAAATGATGGAAGATTTGGAAAAAAAATTATCATATAAAATTAAAAATGAAATTGGAAATTGTCAATATTACAGCTTTGGCATGAAAGTCACACATTTAAACTTATGTGGTGATTTTCCCTTGATATTAGTACGACATTTCTTTAGAATTTTAACATAAAATTAAATATTCATTTTTTAGAACATGGCATGGATAATATATACGCTGAATGCATTAATAATGTTTATTTCAATTATTGTAAACCGTTCTTTGGAAAATGATGTTACAAAAATTCGGCGTATGTATACTAGACGATAGTAGTACCTATTTATTTTATTTTCAAATGATTCATTTTAGATGAACAAAGGCGTTCATTTAAAAAAGAGGCTCAAGAGCGCATATTAAAACAAAGGCAACGTCTAATGGATGGTAGTTTGCTCTTTAACCGCAGAGGCCAATTCTTCGACAGTGCAGGAACTCTAGTCAACACAGCACAACAGTGAATACATGGACAGAAAATATTTATTTGGAATGCAAATTTACAATTTATTGTTTTTAAATATACAAATATTTAACTCAACATTCGCGAAAAAATAACACACAATATACACAAGTTTTCCATCTTGAAAATAAAACAACTTTCTTTGTTTCTTTCAATATTTGGGGTTTGTATGGAAATAAATGGAACCAGGTCTAGTCTAAGTACAGTGATTGAACAGAGTCTTGAAGTCAAACTTACCTATCTTAGTATAAAAAAATCTCACTATTTGATGTTTAAAATCCTTCTTGAAACTGTCGAGAATCCAGCCTGGTCTGGATGATTTCAAGTTGCCGTTTCGCCTCGCATTGAGGGAAATTCTGCAAATCGTAATATTGCGGGGCGATTTTTAGTAACCAGTCAGCTAGAAACACACAAAAATTAGCACAATTTGAACTCTAATATTCTACTTTTATTAATATTATCAATTATTGTGTTATCCCTTAATATTTATTTACTGCATCATCTGTTTGCATGTTTGAATTCATATTTTAATACCTTATAATTATGCTAACTAATATAATGCAAATGTAAAGTGTAGAGAACAATTTTTCTTAAATATTTGATTGTATAATAGCTAAAAAATAATATTTTCTTTAGCCCTATTTGTAATTTACAATTAGAACCGAACACAATATAGAAATCATGTGTGATGTTTAGTTGCTTATACTGTGCTTAAATTATTTTTAATTTCATGCAGCGTTTGAGAATGCTCTAATCAAGTATTTATTTATCTAATTTTAGAAACAAAAATTGAATTTTCTTTATTTAAAAATTATAATTTTTGTTTTCTTAAAAATAGAATTATTTCAAAAAAATTGCTTTTGTCGCAAGTTATTATAAGATTTTCTAGACTGAGGCCTGTGAGACCCGGATTATGTGAATATGAATATTTTTTTGATATGCAACCTAAGAAAATATTTTTTTATTTTATAAACGAAAAAAATTCTTACGTTTAATGTCTGTTACAGTGCGGATGTAATTTTTGGTCGTGAGGACGAATTCATTATATATAACCCACTCTGGTTTATGGTCTAGACATGTCGATGGATGTAACTGAACCATCTGATTATCCTTTATCGTCAGATAATGACCTGTTCTTTCTAAATGTGCTACCTTTAAAACAAAACATAAAATTTCAATTTTCTTTCGATTTATAATAATTTATAATATTTTACCTGCATAAAGAAACCTTGCACTAGTGCTTTTCTAATATTAATGTAGTAGTCTTTGCTGGTAAAATCTGTTGATGTCCGTTTCAGGTTGAAGCGGTCCATGATGCGGGATAACTGTTGACGCACATTGTCGCCGGATTTCAACGATCGGTAGTTGACGAAGTTGTCGTAACACCACTGCGGATCTTCCACATCTTTAAAATAAATAACAATATCAATGAACTACCGAGTTATAAAACTGCAGTTCACTTACTTTGTTTGAATGCATGGTAAACATTTAATAGCGTAAGATGATCACCGTCTATGTGAGCGAAGCGCATCTTTGCATCGTCGGCTGCTTTCTTGGCCTCGTTAGGGCGGATGAAGCACTGTGGGACTAAACAGTGGAGCAGGGCGCGGTGCCCGGATCCACCACATATAGTTGCCGCACGCACTCAACCCTACACCTACAGAGCTACCCCAAGTTAGCCTAGTGTAACCCCAAAAACATTCACTCTAACAACCTATGCGCCGACTTCATGTTATTATCTCAATCTTATTCAAAATGTCTAATCAAATAAAACATTACCTTCAGAATAAACCAAATATGAAGTTAATGAAATAATAAATATTTGTGAAACCCATAAGGATAAATTTGTATATCTTATTTTCAGTAAATAAGAATTGAAATGTTTCCTACTTTTGAAAGTTATTCTTAAGTTTATAAAAGAAGTAAAAATGCAGTAATCATACTTAGCTGATGAAAACAAATACCTGACAACATAGCTGTAATGGATAGAATCTCATTCGAACAATTGTGATTACATGACGCGATGAGCATCTTGGCCAGCTGGGGATCGAGAGGGAATTCGGCCATCACGGCCCCTAGATCAGTCAAGTTACCATCATCATCCAACGCTGCCAGATAATTCAACAGTTCGAGCGCTCGCATCAGTGTTTCGGGAGCCGGCGGGTCCATGAAGTCAAAGTGTACAAGATCATCAATGCCGAGCTTCTTCAGTTGTAATACCACCGAACCGAGATTCGATCGCAGAATCTCAGGATATGTGTTGTCTTGCATCTCGTTCTTGTAGGCTTTTTCTGTGTATAAACGGAAACATTTTCCTGGCCGCGTACGACCTGCTCTACCGGCGCGCTGTTGAGCTGAAGCTTTACTAATTGGCGAGACAAGAAGAGATTCCACTCTTATTCTAGGGTTATATACTTTTTGTTTAGCAAAACCAGGATCTATCACAAATACAACTCCATCAATAGTAAGAGAAGTTTCAGCAATATTAGTTGATACAACAACTTTTCTTCCAATTGCACCATTTGGTTTATTTGGTGGCGCATCTTCGAAAATTCTCTGTTGCAAATTCGGTGGCAATGTTGAATAAAGTGGTATACATTTTAATTCTCCGACTTCAGGCCCAAGATTGTCAATTTCCCTTTTAATTCGCTTACACGCCACTTCAATTTCTTCCTGGCCCGTTAAAAAAAGTAAAATATCACCAGCAACTTCTTCGCACATGTGTATTTGAATAACAGTTCTGATAGCGGCTTCCAAATAATCCCTTTCTGGTTCTGGTGTGTAGAAAATTTCCACGGGGTGTGTACGACCAGGAACGTTCATAAGTGGGGCATTATCAAAATACTGTTGGAATTTACCAGCGTCTAAAGTAGCAGACATAATAACAAGTTTAAGGTCATTGCGTTGTTTCACGACTTCTTTCAGGACACCCATGAGGATATCTGTGGCTAGGGTTCTTTCGTGAGCTTCGTCAAGAAGTATACATTGATAGCCTTCCAACATAGGATCACTCATGCCTTCACGGAGCAACATACCATCAGTCATGTATCTGTAATATTATGATTTTGTAGATTATTATATATTGATAATAACACCGAAACTTACTTTAAAATAGTTTTAGCAGATGAACAATCTTCAAAACGAATGCTATAACCGACTTCCTGTCCTAAAGCAACATCCATCTCTTCCGAAACACGCTGAGCTACGGACATAGCAGCTACTCGCCGAGGTTGTGTACAACATACCCCCTTTTTGCCCACCGAACGTGCATATTCTACACACCATTGTGGAATCTGTGTAGTTTTACCGGAACCCGTTTCGCCGACAAGAACTATACATTGGTGTTGAGCCAAAAGTCTCATAAAGTCAGCACGATACTCAAAAACTGGCAATTGGATTCGTTTGCGATATAGTTCTTGATATCGTGCAGTATAAGGCAGGCCGGTGAATGGATTCACAGCAACGCTTGATGCTGCTGGTGTTGTTGTTACAGCGGTGCTGATACCTCGTTCTTCTCTAAAATCAAAATGTGACAGTAACGTTTTGGTTACGTTCATACTCATATTATGCCACAATACAACGTATTATAATATTAAATTGTCGTGTGTAACACGTTGTTAAATAATTATAGCTTGTTTATGTCTTTTAACAATGTTTGCAACAAAAATTGACATAACAACTAACCTTTTCTTCTTTATAAATGGATCCAACACTTCAATTCTTCGTTTTGACATTGTTGATTATAATAATTTTGAACTAATTATTATTGTTTAACACTAGCACTATTATTAATTATAAATTTAAGTAAATTAAAAAATGTGATAAACTGAATAGCAGTGTATTTCACAAAACGGAAATAATGCGCAGACCGCAGATTGTTGATTTAAAAAAGATGGCAGCACTTGTCATAGGAACACAAAACGATAGGAAGTTCGCAGTTAGCGGGAATTGAAGCTATTTTAAAACATTCAAATTAAGCATATTTCCAATCCCACACACTTTTTGCGTTGAAATAATTATTCACTCTACGTGCAATTGTATAAAAATAATAATTATAATAAATTGTTGTTTTAGTAAATTAGTTTTTGGCTGAGTGACACCTTAAGCCCAAATTAAATTAATAATACTAATAAAAAATTTAAAAATCAATTTTTATAACTACATAACATACCTACCTTTAATCTTGATTGAAGGAATAATAGACAAAAATACTCTACATATGACAAAAATAAGATTGAAAAATTAATTTACCATCCATTAGAAAAATCTAATTCCTAATAAAGTCAATCTTTAGGTCTTGTTAAATTTAGAAATAAAATGTTTTTAATTTTTTACAACTAGGTAAATAACGTAGGTAAATAAACCATAACACTCCTTTAAATTTCAGAATATTTGCTAAGAATTTAAAAAATAAAAAAAGTATTAAAACGCCATAAAGGATATAAGGCTTAATTATTAAGGAATAAAGAATTATTTATTATACACAGTATAACAATAATGTATTATTATAGTCAGATGTTAACAATAAATATACATTTTAATAGTTGTCAGTCAAAAATCATTATGCATTGTAATATTGCTACAGAAATAATTGCAATGAATGAGCAGTTTGGACATATTGCCAAATCTATGAAAGGACGTACTGTTAATGTTATGTAATGACCATCTAGTTACAATTAATTAACGGTAAGTAAAGTACATCAGTGATTGTAATTGTTACGATTGATACGAAACAATAAAATACTGCGATACTGGCGCTCACTCTATTATTTAGACGTAATAATAATGCCGTATATGTACAAAATATTACTGCCATTCAGAGTTCATCAAATAGGCGGATGTAATATCAAGTTATAACAGTGAAAATATATCATTTATCGACAGCAAAAACCGTTTTTACAATCTTAAAATTTTATAAAAGATAAAATTAGTGCTTTCTGTTTATACAAAAGATTGGAATTAAATATTTAGATTAATTTTATCATCATAAAAAGATGCAAAATCTTAAATTGTTACAAATCTTACACAGTAACTTAAAACAGGTACGATAGCCCTTCGCTGGGGCTCGCTGCACTGTACATTATTTTATTTATGCTTAATAAGAACATGAAGCTCGCAGAGCTGCTCAGATCTGATCGGATGGCTTGTGGTGTTGGATGAGGACCTCAACATTACATTAGAAAGACTCACTTCCACTTGCAAATTCATTTTTCAGTTTCATAAGAAGGATTGTTACAAACTGAAGTGAATCCATTTAACTCAATGCAATTCGACTGACATTTTATCTTTCCTTTTACACAACTTTATTTTAAATGTAATTTGAGCATTGCTGCACCACGAGAATACACCCATCCTTTTTATAAAATTCTTATTTTATTATGTATGTATCCATCTTTCAATAAACTTGGAAAGGACATTTATGAATTATTATTAAAAGATGGACCTTCCTAACAAGTTGTATGACTGGTTTACATTATTTTAATGGATTCATTTGTTACCTACTTAGGTATAGTAACACACAGGATGTCTCTGTACTTCGGGGAAAAAATTAAGGGTACATATAATTTGATGTAACTGGATTAACCCAGAAAGAATTTTTCCAAAATTCGCAAAAATAGTTGCACATTACTTGGACTTTGGAACAAACATTTTTCGTGTAACTGGTCTTATAAGTTACAGTACTGAATTTGAAAACATTAAAATTTATTTAATTTATTTAGAGTTGTGCAACACATCATTCAATTTTAATGTTTACTAATTTGAATTCATTACGCTAGATTTAGACTTACCCAATAATAATTATGATGAGTGTAAGTTACTAATTTAACCAAAAAGCGCTCAACGTTCGCACTTATAATTGAAATTGGAATTTTGTTGAAGCCCTGGATGGTTAAATTAGCACTTATACTTATAATTGAGTAGGTATGAATCTAGCTTTACAATAACATATTAGACCAGTGGCACGAAAAATGTTTGCTCCAAGTAATGTGCAATTATCTTTGCGTATTTCGGAAAAATTATCTTTGCGTTGTAATCAGTACCCTTAATTTTCCCCCCCGAAGTACAGAGACACCTGTATTTGTCATAAAATGTGAGAAACAATAATATACAGTAAATTTAATACGCATATCCCTTAATCAACACATTTAATGATTTTTTACCAAAATTTTTATTACTGTATATTAACGTTTTACTATCATAAGAAAATATATTATGGCTGGCAATTTTAAAGTTTGTATTTATCTATATACCTACCAAGTTTTAGACTGGAATAATACTATAGAAATAAGTACAAACCTTAATTATCAATATTTGTAGTTATAATATTAATATGTATTGAAATTACATTATACAATATGATCATAAGACTGAAGAAATACTTCAAGTAACCCTGTAGATTTTGGAGAATCGTTTACATATTTCGTAGGTAATTGTACCAAATTATCATTTATTTATAGTACGACAGAAATTCAAACTTTATCTTTGGAAGCTTTTTATTTATATTATCTAAGAAAGGAAACATGAACATATATGGTTGGTTTTGAATTTTTGTCGTAAATTTTATGATTCGTGATTAACTTTGCTTATGAGTGTGCTCGTGGTTGTTTCATTTCCATATGTTTCCTTTTATTACAATGCTCTATCTCTAAACATGACAGTTACCAGGTCTTGACACTACTATTACTGAATGTATGGGTTTGTTGGTGTCTATATTTCATTAGTTTAGTAGTTTAATGTTACAATATAATCAGAGATATATTACTAACTAGTAGATGGGTCATTTAATGATTGCTAGAAATTACGTTTCACATAAAGAAATCGTTACGTGTTAATTTTACTGGCTATGGCTATCGACTTCAAAATAATTATGGTACATGACAATGTCGCAATTTTCTAAACATCGAAATACATAATTCAAATTTAAATTAAACCTAGAGTTCAGTGTTGGTTTGTTAATAATTTATCATGTTTACGCAACAATTATCTTTATATCTACAAAGCTAATATTGAAAAAATGATTGTTCTTACACGATATGCAATTATCAGTGCAACTACACATGCAATGAGCCATGTTTATTTCAGGATTTCACATTAAAATTTAATACGTATCGCATGTTATAAAAAGTACAGTACCTGTGCAATTATTTACATTTATAATGAATTTTATACATTCATACTGTATGAGTTCAAAAAATGTACATTTTATTTCTACATTGCAATAATAGTTTTAAAGCACAAATAGATTTTATGATATCAAACAGAATGATATCAAATTTGAATAGAAAGTTGCCTTTTGCCGGTGTGCATTGAAACACAGCCTAGAACAACAACCATGCAAGAGCGAAAAGCATGCTTTATACACAAATACAATATTATCTACGATACCCATTTATTTGTTGTATTAAAACCACTCAAAAATTTATTTCAAAATGAATTTGTTTGTCAGCAAACGTAAAAAATTACTTTTCGCTTAGTGACTGGAAATTATTATTTTGCTTGCTTAATAGGTACCTCAAACACACCTTCGCAAACAAGGGTTAAAAGTATATTTTCAGAGTTGACGTAGAGAAAAGAACCTTTTAATTTATTTCAATCAACATTATAATTCAGAATTTAAATGAAATAAAATAAATAATGTATAAATTGAATTATATCTTTACCTATGTCAATTTATGATCTATAAATCCTTGTCATGTACCATATTTTAAAAGAAGTACTAAGTAATGTCTAAAAATCTAGACGATCGAAAAAATATTCTAGTCGATAAAAATGGAAATAAATATCACTAAAATATTCTTTCGCATTCGGGTAGACACGAACCGTTCGAGATATTGAAATTAGATAACTACAACACTAAAGTTTTTTCTTTTCCTTCAGTTTTCTACCTTCTTCGTGCACAAACTTGGTGTTGATTCAGTTCCATCAACCTTATAGAGCGAAACCGTGGTGACAACTGTTCAGTTATTATTTTTTATAACAACAATCCATTGAATAATATTTTAGCGTTTATTTGTTTTAATTTAAATGATTTTTATTTGGCATTACAGGTAGTGTAGTATTTTTATTTTTAAAAATGATATATTTATATACAAAATTAAGTTAATCAAATAATAATAGTGGCAGTAAACTTTTTCCGACTGTAAAACTATTTTAGTTTTATTTAATGCTTCATTTTACTACTTTTTCTTTTCATTGTAGTAAGCTTTGCTATATACAATATAGAGTTTCTCAATTTTGTGAAAAATTCAAGTTATTGATTTTCATTTAATTTAATTTCATATTGTCCAATTATTAGCCAAATAAGAACTAGGATACTATGTAAAGATAAAGATAATATTCTAAATTTGTTTACAATAATGCTTGCACACACAAACACAAGGTTATAAATAATGTTAACAGGGATTCGAACCATAGAAAATAACGGTTCAGATTCGGTTCGCGGTGCTTCTTGGACAGAACATAACAAACAATTAGTTAAAATATTTGTCTTACTTTTGGACTAAAAAAGAAAAAATAATTTAAAATTAACAAAATTTGGCTAAACCGGAGAAAATACTACAATTTTCCTAAAAATTTATTGGTGTTTTAATGAAAAATTGTTAAATTTTACTTAAATGCTTCACAATCATCGGTTCGACTCCGGTTATGGATTTATCAAAATATGTTTCCGGGTTCACTAAAATAGCAGCGGTTTTCGTTCCTGTTCCGGTTCGGTTCGAGTCCCTGAATGTTAATTGAGATTGCGTTATCTATGGTACAAAACATTAATGTAATTAGATTCTTTTATTCTCAAAGTGTTTATCATAAAATTCGTTTTATATTACAATCAGTACATTGAACACTACAAACAAGTATGAAATAACAATAATAAATGAACTCTCGAATATTTACATTTGTCAGTCAGTCAGCCACGGTTGTCGCTGTACATGCACACTTCATCCACCACAACGACAACGTTATCACAGAGCGGCGTCGAACATTTGCAGCGAGCGCGTGATGACGTCGTCCTTGAGGCAGGACTCCATGAACTCCTCGATGGTGATGACGCCGTCCTGGTTGAGGTCGAGCTTGCGGAACACGCGGTCCACCTGGTCGCGAGCCTTGCGGTCCTCCTCCACTTGGTGCGCGCGCCGGCCCATCAGCTCGTGCACGGCCAACACGATCTCGCCTAGTTCCCCGCGGCTGATGCAGCCATCGCCGTTGATGTCGTACAGCTTGAAGGTCCATCGCAGCCGCTCGTACACTGAGCCCCGCAGGAGGGTTGATAGTGTTACTAGAAGGTCCTGCAACAACATAAAGGTTCAATAAGCAGTTGCAGTTTGTTATATGTTGTTTATACCGGGCGTTTCCTAAAACAACAGCACCCTCAAAAGAAATTCTATTTTTTAGTCAATTACATTTATATTATAGGTTTATAAACTATACTTTTCACAGAATGATTTCACATTTTTGAAATATGATTTCACATGAACAATTTAAACTACGATATTGTAAACTTTTAAGAAATAAATTGTTGAAATCTCAATTTTGTGAAATAGGTTTTCAAATTTGTGAATTCGGTTCTCTTTATTGCGAAATCAAAATTCATTTGTGTGAAATGTGAAATCGTATTTCAAAAGTGTGAAATCATTCTGTAAAAGGTATACATCCAAAGGCGCATTAAACTACATAAATAATAAAATTTAATTACTTCCTGTTTAGCCGAAAGTGACATCAACTTTCATATTTCAAATGAAACACCCTGTATGCTTTTTTAAAGATTTTGATTCTACATAAAATTTGGAATACAACCATGTATAATAAGCTACTTTTTCGTTGTAGATTTCTAAGTAAGATAATAAATAAACTAATTAAATTATCCGAAGGGTTTTACTATGTATTCAAAGATGGAGGCAATTTTGAAAATTTACTATAAATAATATAATTGAATTGCAATTCCTTATTACATTATTTATTTTTGTTAATAAACTGACTTTTTTACTATCATAAAATCTGTTTTCTATCATTTATTTAGGAATGGGTTGATTTGTTATTGTAAAATTGTATTTATTATTTTACTTACAGATATAAAACGAAAAAATATTAGGTTGTATTCAGAATTTTATGTAGAATCAAAATCTTAAAAAATATACGGGATATTCCATTTAAAATAAGGAAGTTGATGCTACTTCCGGCTAAACAGGGAGTAATAAAAATTCATTATTTATGTAGTTTAATGCGCCTTTGAATGTAGTTTATAAACCTGTAATATAAATGTAATGACTTAAAAATACAATTTTTTGGGGGGTGCGCATGTTTCAGGAAACGCCCGATATATTTCATGAATCGACGTATTTATGAAGGAGGTTGGTGACCGTATTAAAATGACGATGAGAGGCTGAAATTTATACAGTGCCTTTATTACACTATTGAGATTCTAAAAACATTTTTTTTAAATTTTCGTCTATCCGGTTTTTGAGTAATTGAATGTTGAAAATACGCTCGTTTTACATGAACTCTTATAACAATTCACTATATTTTTGTTTTGCATGCTTTAAACTATGTGATAAAATGATGAAAATGCATAGAACTTGTATTCATATTTGATATAAACCTTTAAAAATAAGTTCGTGGAGATTTTGTGTACTTTTTCTAAACCATTTGCAAGTTATTTAAAAAAATGTAAGCATGCAAACCATTTTTTGATTAGTGAATTAGTAATTATTGTAAAAATGTATCACCGCAACTGAACGAATTGCAATATAAGCCAACGCGCGTTGAGCGAATTTTGTTTTACATTATCAAAAATATTAAAGCCCCCAAGGCTAATGTCTGGGTACGCCACTGCCAGAGTCCTCAACCTCCTTAATAAGGAAATAGATACTTGACTGAATCAAATCAACCAATAAAAGTAGAGAAGTTCTTGGAGAATTCAGTCCTGAATATTGTAAATTTGCTTAATTTTAATGTGATCTTGTGTATATTTGACTTAAAACCCTGAAGACTTAATCTAAGTCAAAACGTTAGTGTGTAATTATTGTATTTTAATAAATTGACTGAATTCCTCAAGAACTTAATTATTATTTTAATTCAAGGTCAAATCGTCAAATGCCTTATAATTAAAAGTTACACTTTATTAAGAGATGTGAAGTTTCATGTTTTTTCCCTATTTCATGCGCAAAATTATTTCTTCAGTCCATTCAAAGTAAAATTGGTAACTCAAATTTGAACTTTCGGTTATGAAAAATTACATGTTTTACTCTCGTTTAGGTAGTTATAAATGTAATGTAACCGGATAATAGTAACACTTCTCTCGCTCTGTGTTAAACATTATACCATTTAAATAAAATTTCAAGTCAATTCAATATTAATCAGTAATTTAGATTTTTTACAATTTATAATAATAATAGACATATAATTTTATATATTACGTTTCTATTCTTTTGTGAGTGCGATTTTTTTGTCAATATTCATGTCATGACATGACCCCACGCCTTTATATTCGCGCCTGTTAGCATGTAGGTAATAAAAGCAACAAGTTGCAGAATCAAACTAACTGTACTTTACTAAGTTAAATTCCTTGAGTTAACATAAATGTACTTCTAAAACAAACATTTAAACATCCTACTAGCAATTAATCTGTGTAACCTCTGTCTTAGTATAAATATCTGAATGTAAAATTTTTAACCAATTTTTTAAAGTTTAAACAACAAACCTTAAAGTAATAAATGATTACCGAATCTGAAATATCAAATATACCTAAGTATATTTAAATTATTACATTCTTATGTTATACAGGGTGTTCCAAAATTTAGGACAAAAATTAAAGGGTATATTATACAAGATACGACGTGCTGATCATCATCAAACAAAAAGATTTTTTTTTAAATTTGCAAAAAAATTTAATCGTATTTCAAGCAAACATTTTTTTGCCACTGATCGGTAGTTATTTTTAATAATTTTTTTCAAATCTTCTACAATGAAAATAGGTTACCTACCTAATTGTTAACATAATATCTAATACTAATAAATGTCAAATTATCAAATACTCGTATACCATCAAAACAGTGATACTTAAAATGTACACACGTCAAGTAAACTACCCTTAAGGTAGAAAATCCGTCGGTCATAAGCGTGCGTGATTTCGGTGTGAGGTGAGGCCAAAACAGTCAAATATTCAGAAATAAATCATTAAAAATTGTAGATTTCGATGTAAATTACAAATCATAGGTATCCAATTAAATAAAAAAGATAATTGAAATTTAAGTTTACACTGAAATGCAGTAGTATGACGTCAAAAACATAATTTTCCTTGAGACTGGAACCTTACATGCGATTTCTCAATCATTATTGCGGTGACTCTTATTTTTTATTTTTCTAATAAATATCTCAAATATCAAAGAATAACATATTCGTTTTCCAAACATGTGTTGGGTTGTTATGATATAAAATTTTCTAATCGTTTAGTAAATCTACTGGTAACCTCCATATACGCAATGTATTTTAGCGCGTTTTTGTGTCAACTTTAAATTCAATTATCTTCGTTATTTTAACGGTTACCTATAAATTTTAATTTTTATTTAAATTCTACGACTTGTAATGAATGCTGTATGTTAATTTAAGTCATATTTTGGGTTGTCACTACCCATGGATTTACTACCTTAACTGCTTAACTTTGCGAATTAAAAAAATTCTTTTTGTTTCATGACCAGCACGTCGTACAGTATAGGTAGGTACACTTTAATTTTTTTATCCTAAGTTGTGGAACACCTGTATATAAGAATAATAATTTGAAACATATATCAGCTGTTTCAATATATCAGATCTTTGCAGGAACAAAGAATTATAAAATAATAAATAATTTTGAAAATAAGACTAACCTTTTTTCTTTCGATTTCATCTTTGTTTTCACTTTTGGAATTATTTGTAAACGAACACTTTGATATCGCGAAATAATCTGTAACTAAACATGGCCAGTGGGTAGCTCAGGGGTAAGAGGTCCGCCTAACACGGCCAGCTAGTGGTCCCCAGTTCGATTCCCAGTTCAACCGACAATAATACCAATGGGTCCGAGTGGTTGGATTCCAATATAATAACATCTTCCATCATGCAATTGGGAGTTAATCCTGTAGGTTGGTTACCATAAAAAAACCCTTTCCCCTGCTAAGCAAGCACAACTAACAATTTTGTGAAAAACGTCAAATGATTATACAGTAGGTATTTTCTAAACTAATATTTTGCCATTATTCAGATTCGAATAAGATTACATAAGTTTTTATAAAGAGATTAGCAATAAAATACAGTAAAAAAATATAAATGAACTTTAAGTATAACTTTAATACCTTTTAAGTCCATTTAATATGAAATATAACTTAGATAATTAAGGATACCGTTGGCAAATGTTGTTGTTTGCTCTAATTACTATTAACTACTTCACCACTGTGTAACTCCCATACTTTTATTTTTACAACTTCTTCAATTCGTTGTGGCACAGTATCTACAAGTCTTGAACATTTTTTTCTTGAGAACAAAATCCCAAATATTCTGCAGACTGTGTCACAATTCTTCAATTGTCCTTGCAGGACGATTTTTCAAATATTTTTATACGGTTCCAAAAAGTTTCAATTGCTGATTTTATCTGAGATTATATATAACCAGTATTGCAGTTTTCAATGAATAAAAATACATTACATTATACTTGTATTTTGACTTTTATTTGAACGTTTGTACAACACAAAACTAATTTTTTTTTACGAACAGGCGAACTCATGTGATTTTGGACTTGTACTGCCACGATGGCTAGTGGTAGAGGATCAGCTTTTCGTACTATTGATCTCGATCTTAATTGACTCTAGCAATCGATTAAAATACCAATGGATAGTTGGATTGCACTATAATAAAGGTCTATCATTCCATAATAAGGTACAAAATACTGTTAATGTTCTAGTAAAACCAAATCAGACACTTTTTGGCAAGTAAAATTAGAATATCGTGTGCCGTGTGTGTATATTATCTTGTTAATTAATCTAATCGACAACAAGCAATACTTTTTCCTTCGAAGATAAGCTTGTATAAGTACAACATTAACCAAATTAAAATCTTACAACCATTAAGTTATCCACAATTTCTACTTTGATAAGTACTTTGAGAAGAACCAAAGTACCAAGCTGTAGCAACATCGCGAAGGTCCTGATGGATGATGCGTCATTGTTCCATTGTTGTTTCGCGATCTCTTTGTTAGCGGCAGGACAGGGAGCAAGGATCAGGTTTTTTCCAGTTATTTATGATGCTCGATGCTCTCTTGTCTCCCTTCGGTGACCTTTGCCCTTTACGCGGGCTTCTTATTAAAGATTAATAAAAAATATCGCTAAGTATTTTCAGAGTAAATCCTTAATTTTCATTAACTTGAAACAATATTGATAATAGATGGAATTTTTAACTTTTAATTATAATTGTTTGAAAAGTTTAAAAAATAAAAAGTAGCATTGAATTAAATTAAAAAGAGCACAGGTTATAAAAAGCTTTCAGCATTTAGGTGCGCTTAACATTTTCGGGTTTGAAAATGATTTCATTATTTAAGATACAGCAAAATGCTTTTAAAATGTCTAACTGCTGTGTTTTGCTAATCCAAATTTTAAATTTATTATCACATTTATTATCACATATTGTACTTTATTGTACTTAAGTCCCAACAACTGCTTAAACCCTCTTGGTGCTCTAAAATCTAATGGCTCTATGCAAAAAAGTTTTTAAAAATTATTTGATAAATTTAATGGAGGAGAGTTAAAATATTAAAATATTTTTTTTAGTATGCTCCCTAAAATCGTTACTTTGCGAACTGTTTTGAGTCCGCAAAATAAAATTTTACGATCACCATCAGGCATGCGTGATTTCGGTATTAGGTGCGAGACCAACAATCAAATAATGAGTAATAATTCATTAAAAATCGAAAATTTGATTGTAAATTTAAAATCATAGGTACTCAAAGAAATAAAAAAATCTGATGTGGCCAGCACACGACTTCTGCCCTAATTCTGCTTATTCTACTAATCTAATAATTTTACTTACATTTTAATAGTTTAATGTTCATGTAATATGTAAACGATAATATGTAAACCAAGATGCAAGCAAAAGATTTCTAATGTAGGTACTGTCACTATAATAATTCAAATTTTGTGTAATAAGTATCAAACCTTTAATAACCAAATTTCATATTTAAGGTTTTAATAAGGATCTTAACACCGGATGAGATTTTGGTAGAAATTCGCAAACCAGAAGTAGTGTATTTTTTGAAACTAATATAGTTTCCCTTAAATAAATTGGTACATTATTTATTTATGTCAATTTTTGCAATTTAAAATAAAAGAAAATATAATTTTAAATACAATTTGCTGAATCTGGTAGTATTTAAAAATAAAATAAAGTAGGTACAATAATTAATATTCTACTTTTTTGAAATTCCAGTAGGTACAGGTAGGTATCTTGTTGTCCATTGTTTCTACACAAAATTTGAATTATTATGATAATGACAGTACAGTAGACATCTTTTGTTTGCATCTTGGTTTACATATTACATGAACATTAAACTATTAAAATGTAAATAAAACTATATTTATTAGATTAGTAGAATAAGCAGAATTAGGCGAAAGGTCGTGTGTTAGCCACATCAGATTTCTTTTCATCGCCAACGTTTTTCAAAATTTTGGGAGCACATTATACTAAACATTTTTTATAAGACGTACACAAACTTGCGCTTCGTCCGTAAATAGATTCGTTCTCTAAAACCTTATTTTGCGTACTTGTTACATGCATAAGTTATAATAGTTTTTAGTCAATTTTGACGTTTTAAACTGTTATTTTTATATCCATAACAAGAGCAACAACTTTAAAGAAAAGTTTATTCACTTGTGCATGTAAATTTTTAAAATTTCGTATACCTACTATTACTTTATGATGGTTATGGGCATTTGCACAAGTTTGGCTTAAAATTGATGGTTAGTTGATAAGAACATTTTAGTTTGTTATTTAAATTGTTTTTCACTGTTTACATGTACAATTACAATTTATATAATCCTCAGTTCTGTCTACACACAAATATTATATGAAATTTTAGGGGCTCTTTCTAATCTAAGCATGAAAATGAAACAGGAGAAAATATCATCTAACTTGCTTCTGCTTCTACAGCTGGCGATGGCAGCTCTTGTTCTGCTAGTGGTGCGGTAGTTAGTGTAAAGTTTACTTAGCATTTGCATATTTGCTGAAGTTACCTTCGCGCTTCGCCACAATACAGAATACAGAAACATTTATTGCCAGCTCAAACAGACTGCGATTTGCATAAAAGGCTTGAGACTGGTCTTCTATTCCGATAACTTTGCTTCTAAACTGCTGTAGTTAGTTTTAATAGTAGGTTTTATTTCAATTTTTCAAGTTTTTATTTATAAAGAAAAATATTTTCTAACTTTTGGCACTTTGTTAGTAAGGCAAACTACAGTCCCGGATGTAAGAAAGCAAAATTTTGAAAAAATGTTCTTACTGAAAATTTTAGTTATTTTTTTATATAAAATAATAAAAAATGCGTTCATTTTATATCTACGTGGATATTTTAATTATTTAAATAAAAACCACTCAAACTTTGTCTTATGGATTTTATTTCTGGGATTCATCTTCAGCAACTAGTTATGTTTTTGTCAGTCAGAAGAGGATAATCAGAAGAATTAAATATTCTACCTATGCCCTGTGTGTATATTTTTGAGCTTGCTGTATAATATGTTTTTAAAAACAAAAACATTTTTATTACAAACAACAAAGTTCATAACTGTAATACGAGACAAAAAAAGTAAGTTTAGAATGTTTCAGGTGAGACTCGACATAAGCAGGAAATCTCGTATTATTTTATTTTGTACCTGACCTGTGGCGGCCGATGACTTTTTAAAGGTAAGGGCTACCATTTTTTTTTTGGTTCAAGGTTAAATACCTTTATATTTATAGTTAATTTTTATTAGGAAAGAGAAACTTCACAGTTTATACCAGTTTTTGTACAAAAATAAATACAAATTTAATTATTAAACTAAACGTATTTATGTTCTCCGTTACAGAGTCAAGGCAGCACCGATGCTCACTCTGTAACCGACACATTGGCGTAAGTTCGAGAGCTGCTCGGACAGCAGCCCATAGAACGAAAATGGGTATAGCGTTGACTCACGCCGCGTCAAAGTATCACCAATAGTAAGCCTACAGGCGCAAATTTTTAAATTACAAGATATATTTGATGGATAGATAGATAATGTTGTTTATTATATTATTTAAATAATGTATCAGAACAGTTTCATTTCCTACTAGGGGCTGCAGCCTCGCAGCCCTTACCTACGAGTCGTCACTGTTTAAGGACTTAGAAGGCACGAATGTAGTACATACATACCACCTCTAAATTCACTCTCACGGAATTGTTTTCGTTCGGTCTGTAGATGTCGAAAACATCCCAACAATTAACTTTCGTCGGCTTGCGTTCACCGCAGTTTCGCGCACAGATTGATTGCTAAAACATCTGTTTTACCGTTACCCGTTAAGTTACCGGTTCACGCCACACCAGATACCGATTAGCTACCAGTAGTCTACTGTTTACGGCTGTTACTTTGTTGTGTACTGTCATTTTCGCCTCATATGTTTGAGTATGATTTTTATGAGCCGTGTTGCAATTTATTGATGTGAAATTAATGGTTTGAAGGACGTATTCGGTGATAAAAGCACAAGTAGTAATTTCTGGTGGCAGAACAAATGGATTTTTATCAAATTAAAAATGGGTCACGCTTTGGTTCATAAAATTATTCTTACAAATGTTTTTACACCTTTGTGTGTTATATAATTACTATTCCGATGAAATTCGAGATAATTCCAAACATACTACAATACACGTACGTGGTCGTGGAGGTAAAATAAATGGCAAGTGTATTTCAGCAATTTCCATTTTGGATATCTATAGTAAAAGTTTGTTTTTGCCACTAACGACTACTTTGATTATTTATTTTGTTATGTCAAAATAAATTTATAATTCATATTTTGAAATAATTTCGTCAAAATTGAATAAAATATTGTATAAACCACGTGAGATACGAATGTTTATTCACTCGAAGAAATTATCCCACTCGCCCTTCGGGCTCGGGGGCTAAACTTTCTTCTCTTGAATAAACATTCATGTATCTCACTTGGTGTATAAAGTATAAATATCTATTAATGAAACAATAATTACTTCACCCAGTGGCAGTGGCAATGAAAATTTTTTGACTGGGAAACATGAAAATTAATATTGCGATTTAAAAAAAAAAATCTTTTTGATTCGTAATCAGCAACATCCTGTATTAGCTCTGCGAAGTGTGAACTAATCGATATTGAACAATTTCTTTTCAATTTTTATAAGTATTTGATCACGTCTTAAGAGGCCCGACTACTCAGCATAAAATGTACTAACAAAGCGAGTGTTTTGTGGCCAGTACAAGAATGGTATAATTTTATTTCAACAAGGATTTAATAGAGAATGAATGGATCTTCAGATGTGCCTTTTTAAAATTCTGATTAAAAAATTGTACATGAATATAAAAATTCCGAAAAATTAAAAAAAAATTCGTTGATTTATGTACAAATTTTATTATTGTCTGAAGTGGGAATGGTCGAACTGGGACTGGACATGTACAAAAGAAAATTCCTACGCCAAAGAAAATAATAAATTCCTGCGTTCCTGCGTACATAATTGTAATACTGGCATACGTAAGGATATTTCCAAATACAAAGAATCTTTTCATTTAGGTTGATAACATCAAATTCTATTTTTATATAAGGTATTGTTATTATTCTTTTACTACACAATATCAACGACTTTAATTATTATGTTGTTGATTTTGTAAAATAATGAAAGTAAGATCGAATGTATGATTGTTAAAATTATTATGAATGTGACGTCATGAAAAAGAATAGAAAGTGTAAAAAATTACAATGAATAATTTATACCTCACTAAGAATAAATTTTGGCCTAGCTAGATTTAAAAGTAAGATATTCTTTTTAAAAACTTGAGATGTATAAATAGTGCATTAATTCAATATTAAATAGGACTATTTTTATATATCGATTAATGCAAAATTATTTATTGTTAATATTATATAATTTCAAAGCTTATTTTCTCCATTATGAGGTAATCAAAATTAGATATTTAAAATTTAATTATTAATAACAAAGTATTTAAGTATTTTTGGCAAAATAATTTAGTTACTTTTAGTGAAAAAAAAAACGCTTGTAAATCGTTTAAAAGTATTTTTTATTTTTGATGATCGAGTGGTATACGCATTGACTATTTCATGAATAAAACAAATTTATCAATTTTAAATAACACAATTTTATTTATTAATATAATTTTTAAATTCATTTTAAATATTTTGACATTTGGTGAAAAATAAACAAACATTTATTATTGTTTGTTGTGTCATAGTTACGGGTGAATATACGCATACTATGTCAATATTCAAAAATATGCACTGGAATAGTTGTTTATATAGATAGTTTCTATGGTTTTTGTGAAAAATAGTGCATTTTAATTGGTTAAAATATAATGAGGGAAATAGTCGTAGCAATAAAAACTGAAAAGTCCAGGCGGTAAATGTTATTGCACAATTTGTCTCCGTTTGTTGGTACATACTCTAAATATATAAAAAGTGATATTGTGTTAAATGGTTAATCTATTTCGTGACTAGTTAGTTTTATAAACCAATAAACGCACATTCGTGTTTTTCAAAATTGTCATACATTATTCAGTTAAAGTAAAAAACAATAAAGCATAATTTAATTTAAATAAATAAAAACAATAGGTATTTGTTTTCGCAGTTGGTTATTTCTAAAAAAAATTAAACATTTGTATAAACATTTTAGATAATTATGATACAATGCGTAAGATTGAATATAACAGAATTGTAATAAAATACAAAGTTAAGATTTGCAACATTTTCCCCGTTTTATTAAAAAAATCTAATAAAACATGTTACCAACCATGCAGATATTTCTCGCACTAAGTGTCAAGCGGGAAGGAGAAATAAAATGGCGGATAACAACTTCCGGTTGACTTCCTGTGATTTATTTCGATCGTATTGTGACACAAGCTCAGCTCCCTGTGTCTGACGAGACATGAGGCAGTGAGTGTTCTAGTCTCGCGACAACTTGATAGATGGCAGCGCGATCGCCATCGCGTTTCCTTTTCCGGGACGAAACGGGTGCCAGCTTGAAGTTTCAGGTTCAAATCAGGGTGGGTGGATAGCAGGGAAATTTGCTGAGATTGTTGGATTTTTTATCAAATGAACAGTTATGTTTATGTAGGAGATTTTTAGCAAAAAAGCTATAAAGAATAATGGACTCCGGAAATAGTTTCAATGTGACCTTTGTTTTATATGAATTTTCAGAACTAAGTTTGAAGAGTCCTGAAATACGAAAAACTATTTTTTCATATAAAATGGTTAAATTTTGCTGCAAAAATTTCAGATAGTTACGAGAGTTGTCGCCTAGCAATTTATTGAGTAACAAAAATCACGACCAGGTCAAGCGGGTGATTTCAAATCAATGTCACGAAATAAATTGGCAACAAGCTCTCGTAAAACAATTTGAAATTTTTGTCAAGACAAAATTTAACCACGAATGATATTCAGATGACTATTTCATGAATAACAAAGTCAATTTTGACATGTTGCTAATTTATTTTTTTTGGTTCTAGGTTAAATACCTTTATATTAAAAGTTAATTTTTATTAGGGATGATAAACTTCACAGTTTATCCTAGTTTTTGCACAAAAATAAATACAAATTTAATTATAAACATTATATCAAATATCACAATCAATTTTAATAAAATAACAATATACCTTTAAAAACGTACAGTTGTACGCCTTATAATTTCAACGCAAACTATTTTGTACCTTCTACAAGTATTTATGTTCACCGTGAGAGACAGAGCTGCGTTGAAGGCAGCCCCGATGCTCACTCTGTAACCGACACATTGGCTATTATTCCCCTCACCGCGTACACATATTCTGCCTAAGTTCGAGAGCTGCTCGGACAGCAGCCCATAGAACGAAAATGGGTATAGCGTTGACTCATGCCGCGTCAAAGTATCGCCAATAGTAAGCCTACAGGCGCAAATTTTTAAATTACAAGATATATTTGATGGATAGATAGATAATGTTGTTTATTTATATTATTTAAATAATGTATCAGAACAGTTTCATTTCCTATTAAGGGCTGCAGCCCCGCAGCCCTTACTCACGAGGGTTTTATATTTTAGTGTTATGATAGATTTATCTTATTGGTTTTTGTTATTTTTTGGGCTTCTGGGGGGAAGAGGAGTTGCAACTCCTCTGGGTTCGCGCCTGATTATATCCATACATAATTATATACTATAATATTATGTATATTATAAATTCTAGAGAAAGTAATTTATAAATAAAAAATCTGACGTGGACACCACATGACTTCCTTGTACGCCTTGTGTGTTCATACTTTTCTTAATAACTAAAATGTAGAATAATATAAAAAATTATTTTAACTTATTATACTAGTATACTCACAAATATATTTTAGTCATTTTATTTAAACTGCAGAAGAAGATATAAAGCATATTTTACTATTGTCACTGTCATGTCATAATCATTTAAATTTTACATAGTTACAAATGTTAATCGATCATGGACTACAAGATACCGAAATACTAAATTATAAATATATACTTTAATTATTCTTAAATGATACCAGATACAAAAATATTTATAAAATACCGATTGTAGGTAATGATCACATAATCTTTCATTTAAAAAAAAATTTGTCTTAAATTAAATATTTATCGAAATTTTTTAAAAATTTACTACTTCCGGTTTGTAGATTGAAACAAAAAATAGGAGGTGCACAACTAGATGCTATAACAGTCCTAAATACAAAATTTCAACTTTCTACGTCTAACCGAATTTGAGTTATACGACACACATACGTACGCCCGTACGTACGTACATACGTACATACGTACAGACGTCACGACGAAACTAGTCATAATGGATTCAGAAAAGGTCAAAACGGATATTTCCATCAAAATCTGAAAACCGAAATGTTTCGCGATTACAATACTTCCTTATTACTCCGTACAAGGAAGTAAAAACAGGGAGAAGCGACGGTCTCTCTTACCCCTCCCCTTCGTGGACGCTAATAATTAAGAGTCATTAAAAACTATTAAAAAGCTAAATAATATTATTTATTCTATTATTATTATTATTATTATTATTATTATTATTTATCTATATTTTATATAGTTTGTTATAATAACTTGAAGTCATTTATCAGCAGCCAGCGTTGCACATAGTAGTGGCGCGTCCTCTACATCGTAAATCATTTCACAACAAACGAAGCACGGCTGAAAAACAGACGACAATCGCCCGCCTTGAAACGTTGTCTGCAGAAGATCGTCCCTCGAGAAAAGACGATTCAACATGAGAATATTTATTCTTATGTCAAATTACGAATTCGCCTGGATCCACATCCATCGTCTGCCATTTGACACTCGATGAATATTCTACGCGCAGACTGGAACGGCATTGAAAAATACACGTATTATTGTGATTTATTGTTTTCTCGGATCAACGCTGTGTGTTTATTTCGAATATAATGCAATCCACAGAAAAACGCTTACATATTTTGTAGTTGTAATTTCATATTTAGATTTACGAAGCCTCGCTTTAAAATTTCTCTTATTTTGTTATTAATAAGGAAAGGGAGCAATAAAATAAAATAGTTATTTACATTATAAGTGCGGAAGGATCAATTTTACAGCGCGAGATTCTATATTCAAGTACGACGCGAAGCGGAGTGTTTTAATAAAACCGAGCGTTGTACAAATACTCGTCTACCTTTTTTCGAATTCCTAAAATATTCTCGATATTACATTTTTCTATTTCATTCTCTTCCATACTACTACGGCTGCCCGAAACCAGCCCGAAACTCGTATTCTAGCTATGCAATGTAATTTTGAAGTTGAAAAATACCTACTGTAAACATGGCTCAGTATTCCCATAATAACTTCTGTATTTTTAAAAGAAATTAAGTAAAACAAAAATTATTTGAAAATAAAGGTTAGCTGCAGGCTTCTTGCTTTTTAATTTTTTTTCCATTTATAATGACCGAAAAAAATTATATCAAATCGTATCAAATAATGACAAAAAACGTCATTTTTATATATTTTTTACTTCAAATTCTTAGGCCAAAAACAAAAAATAAAAAACTAGAGGCATTATGACATCCCTTGTTAATACACTCATATGTATAAGCATAATATATTTCAATTATAACTAAAATAAACGTGGGAGGCGTACAGCTCTGTTAACGCTGTAAAATTTTGGGGTAGACGAACACCTTAAATTTTTGTCATCAAGATATTTTTACTTGACTTATTTGATTTTTATCAACTATTTATTTATTTATTTTTTATTATTTTTGACGAAGAGATCCATGTTGTGTACTGTTTTAGTTATTGTAATGTTTTTAATGTGTACCAAAGTTTTTAAATTTCAGTCACCTCCTGATGAAGACGCATGTGGCGTAGAAACCGGTAGAGGTTGATGTGAATAAACTATGTGGCCGAATTCCAGTAATTTCATTTTCCATCCGAACAATGTCCTGTTTACAAAGATTGCATTGTACTCGCGTATACCTAGCAAGAATTTTAGATTTGTTTGGCTTCAAATTTGAATTGTAAAATTACAATTTTTCCCAATAACCTATCCAAATATAGCATTCCAGTACCAGAATACAAATATGAAAACAAAGTATGCATACACATTGAACATTACAGAACAACAACCCCAAAACCAAGCAACAGCAACTTGGATCCCGATCTAGAACGTAATTGTACGGAAAGAGAGGCATAGCGGAGTCCTGCTGAAATTTTAATCAAAGCGGACAAAATCCGCTGTCCAAGTCCAGCAGCCCAGACAGGCCTGGGGTCTGCCTCTGCCTCAATCAATATTCAATGTGCACGAACAAATCACACACGGCACTAGCTGCATCCGGTTACTTTTGTTTCCGGGACGTCAGGGTGGATGTGTTGGTGTTTGGACTTCGAATCAAAATCAAAGTTTTTACGATAGGTTAGGTTAACGGTTAACTCTAAAGGGAAGTTCGAAATTAGATTACAATAAATAAATTAAGTCGACCGCATTCAAGATGGACGATGGTTGTTCTATACTTTTCACTAACAACCTCGTGTGAGTTGAGTGAGGAACCGGAATTATTAATATTAGTTGCGGAGTCACTGCCTATTCATTTTGATTACATTTTTATTTTATATGTTTAAATATTACTGAGTAATATAGGTACCTATGTAAGAAAATTATTATAAATTATAATAATTTTTGTTTAAACGTCAGATTTGAAGTTTTAAAAATTGTATATTTTGATAATTATTAGTCCAGGCAAAATGCTACAAAATTCGCCAAATAAACAAAAAAGTAGGAGACTTCTGAAAATTTGTAGAGTTATAAAAAAATATGTAACATTCAAGATTCCGGTGAGTCCCCATCAGCAGAAAGTGTGCTCGAGCCGCCATATTGGAAATTTTTTTTTTTCTAAAAAACTCGGTAACTTTAAATTTTACGGTAAATATTGATATTATAATATTGTAGCTTATAAAATTTCCTACAAAAAGATGCTATAACTTTTTTTACATAGAACTAATAGTTCACGAGAAAAACGAGAAAATATATTTTGGTAGAACGAAGCTAATTAAATCATGCCTTACCTTTGTTTCCTGACACAAAATCGGCTGTAACTTACGAACGGATAGAAAAAACGACTTCCGGTTTGAAGCATTCGATTCTACAGACATTTTTGTATCAAATATATTATTTTTAATTTTTCAGAGGGGCCTGGTTTAGCCTCAATTTTAACAGAAAATTCATAAAATTTTGTATTTTTTACATTTTTTTTGTTTAATCAACTCTAATTTCGGAACAAATTAAGATAGCGACTTCCGGTTTCCGGCATTGGATTCCTTGGACATTTTTCTATAAGATACATCATTTTAAAAACTTTCAAAGGACTCTTGGTTGGGTTGATATTCAAAGTTTTTGTGCGAGAAAAAGAAATTGAAGCTTTAGTATTTTTTTCGGTTCTGTGTTAAATCCACTCTAATTTCTGACCGGATTAAGATATCGACTTGCGGTTTCCAGAATTGAATTTGTCGGTCATTTTTCTATAATATTATTATTTTAAATTACTTTTAAGGGCCTTGATTAAGCCACAATTAATTGTTTTACGCGTAGAGAAAATAGTGACATTTTAGTAATTTTCTTTTGTTTCCTGTGTTTAATCAACTCTAATTTCTGAACAAATTATGATATCGACTTCCGGTTTCCGGTATTAGATTCCTTGGGCATTTTTCTATAAGATACATTGCTTTTAAAACTTTTAAAGTCCTTAGTTAAGCCGCAATTTAATGTTGACACAAAAAGTTTTTATAATACAATAACATTTTTTAAATTTCTATAGTAAATTGTGGCTAAACCAGCCATCCCTAAAAAATTAAAAATAATATATTTGATAGAAAAATGTCTGTGGAATCGAATGCTTCAAACCGGAAGTCGTTTTTTCTATCCGTTCGTAAGTTACAGCCGTTTTTGTGTCAGGAAACAAAGTTAAGGCATGATTTAATTATCTTCGTTCTACCAAAATATATTTTCTCGTTTTTCTTGTAAACTATTAGTTCTATGTAAAAAAGTGATGACATCTTTTTGTAGGAAATTTTATAAGCTACAATATTATAATATTAATATTTACCGTAAAATTTAAAATTACCGAGTTTTTTTGAAAACAAATTTTTTTTTCAATATGGCGGTTCGAGCACATTTTCTGCTGATGGGGACTCATCGGAATATTGAATGTTACATATTTTTTTATAACTCTGCAAATTTTCAGAAGTCTCCTACTTTTTTTGTTTATTTTATCCAATTTTCCTGGACTATATTGCTAGACATCAGTTTCTATAATTTTGATTTAAAATCAAAGCAACTACAAACAATTTTTTTGAAAGCAGGACATCCTGTCATTTTTATTGTCAACTGTAATAATTACACAAGAGCTTTTTATTTCGCCGGATTTTCTGTTTGTATTGAAACCTTGTTGCCTAGCAATTTGAAAAGAAAAATTGACATCGCAGATGGAGTGATTTTATTTTAAAACAATTTTTCGAGTCAAATAATTGCTCTCAGGTGACAAGGTTGAGATGTCAAACAGAAATTTATTCGGAGGAAATAAAATGCTCGAGTGTAATTCAACGAGATAATTTAACGACTTTTTTGGTTCTTCTTCACAAATATTCTCAAAATCTATTCATTTCACTGAGAAATATTAGAAATATGAAGCAAATGACATTGTAGTTGTTGCTAAGAAAAAGGTAAATAAGGTTTTATCACTTGCAAAAAGTTACCTTCCTTTTTATCCGCTGTCAAAGCGATAAAATTGTATTATGTTTATGGCTTACTTTATAAAGGAGTGGAATTATCAAAACAAATTTTTAATTTGTAAGTTTATACGTGGTATTTATTTATTATATTTTTTATAAATTATTTATTATGGACAGTAATTCAAAATAGATTTATTCCAAGAATATTAAACTAAATTCAATTATTTTATTATGCAAACATTAGCTATATTAATTAATAAATACGTATATAATATTTAGCTACTCAACCAGTATTTGTAAAATAAATGAACGAGTGAATAGTTCATCACATTTCAATTACTCAAACCTAAATAAAGTTACAACTTAATTCCCAGGTTTAAAGTTATTTACGAGTTGCACACCAGAGGATTGTCGCATTTCCAATAGGTACATGAATTATTTATTTTGACAAACTTTTAGCAGTGCAAGATTTAAGTTAAAGTATACGATTATAAAACGACTAAAACGATTTAAATTCAAACCCAATTACAACTTTTTAAACTTATCACAGGATTTATATGGCTTATTGCTAGAAATACATACGTTATTAGAGGACTTATGTGAATTTCAATATTGTTTAGCTTTACAGAAAACAAAGGTTTAGACAAATAAATGATTTAATTAATAAATGATAACTAAGTATATAATTTAGTGATTTGAGACCCTAACTTAAGAATGGATAATACATTCAAATAAATCAATCTTTCCTATTCTGTAACCTTCATCTAAACTTAACTGTCTGAATCAGTATTAGACAGAGATTTACATGATTTATTAAATTAGAATAATATTGTTATATAGTTATGTTGTATCCAGTGATATATCACAAGTGTAGGTATTTTGAAAGAAAAATTTGACATTATTTAGCGATTTAAAAATGTTAATTTTTAATTTGAGCAAATTTTAAAAATATATTGTAAAAATGATGTTATAATAAAATTTTGAAATTTAATCATTTTAAATATGGCTTTGAACCAAAGGCATTAATTTATTGTCTATATAGATATATTTTAGGTTGTTTAAGAGTTTCGTTGTTAAATTTTGAAATCACGGCATCCCTATAAAAGTATTGAGAAAATAAACTAATTTGCTGCAGTATGTAATGGTGGTACTTAAAAAAAACTCTCGCCTAATTCTGCTTATTCTACTAATCTAATAAATAGTTTTACTTACATTTTAATAGATTAATGTTCATGTAATATGCTAATATGTAAACGATAATGTAAACTAATATGCAAACAAAAGATGTCAACTGCACTGTCACTGTCATAATAATTAAAATTTAGTGTAGAAAGTTTCATATGATCATGGACAACAAGATATTGAAATTTCAAAAAAGTAGAATATTAATTATTGTACTTATATTTTATTGTTAAATACTACCTACCAAATTCAGCAAATTGTATTTAAAATTAACTGCGTACCTAGAGATAATTATATTTTCTATTATTTTTCATTGCAAAAATTGTCATAAATAAATAATATACCAATTTAAGGAAAACTATATCAAGTTTCAAAAAGTACTACTTCCGGTGTTAAGATCCTTATTAAAACATTAAATACGTAATACTTTTTAAGTTATCGTGGACGAAAAATCGTCACATACGTCCATACGCACACAGACATCATCGTGAAAATAGTAAATTCGTACTCTAGAGACCCTGAAACGTGCTTATCCACCAAAAACTCATACTCGAAAATTTTGACCCATTACAATACCTCTCAGAGAATATGAGGCGAGAGGTAAAAATGACTAAAAAATGTAAGTAATAGATATCTTTTTATGTGATCGTTGAGTGGAAAAGGCAATTTTAGAAAGAGAAGGAAGAGTGCTTGCTAAATTCAATCTCTTTAATTCAAATTTGTAAACAGTTCAAATTAATTCCGCAACCTAGTTAAATCGTTCGGCTTCCTTACTTTTCAAATAGTCCGAAACTTTAAACTAATTGAATTCAAGTTTTAAACGTTTCTTGTACAGCTGAAAATTTATCCTATTCCAATTTGCAACTGGAACTTCCAGGGTAGAATTACTTTTCGATGGGCTTAGGCGCTTAGGGGCTTATATGCTTAACCGGATCCCCTCATTATTTATTCTCACTCTGATGAGTTATGAAATTAAAACATAAATTTGCATCCCAATAAAAAGTTAGTTATTCTGTTTCAAGAACTAATGCAACGGCCAAATGAAACATACTTATTGATCAAAACGACGTGTGTGGAATAATAAAAAATATACAGCAAAATTAGTGTGAACAACTAGAGAGGGTGTTGTATCTTGGGACGTATGTACCTATGTAATGTACCTTTGGACAACATCAATTGCAGCCACATCTAGCGTTAAATATAGTAATTTCAAGTAGAATTTGACAACACTGTTGAAAATAAACACGTTGTTTCAAGACTCATGCAGTTATTGTTCAGTTACTGAAGATGAATGTTTTTTTTAGAGGGAAATGTATTTTTTGATCGTATGTTGCATTTTGTATACCTACCTATAAGTACCTATTTGGTACCTTTCATTGTCTGATAATTCAGTTAGTATATACATTGTTACTTCTTCGAAAACTTCTTGCATTGATATTTAAAAGATACTGCGTTATATTAAATAAGAATATTTGCTTAGTTATATCTTTGGACAATAATTTGCTTGTACCTTAGGACATGGTTGCAAGGCACAGGTACATGTCTTCGAGGATATGTACTTTAAATTTAATTTTTACGGATAATGGAAATTATAATTGCGTATATTTATCGCTAAACTAAAATTTTAAGTATCTCGCTACGGTAGACTTTAAATCGTATAAAATGGGATCATTTTATTTCTTTTCCCAAACTCAATTATATTTCTTTGAATAAATATGTGTAACATAAAAATTACTATTTAGTTAAAAAAATTGTTACTATTCGTTTGACTCTTTTTATCTCTCGCCTCATATTCTATAAGAGAGGTATTGTAATGGGTCAAAATTTTCGAGTATGAGTTTTTAGTAGATAAGCACGTTTCAGAGTCTCTAGAATACGAATTTAATATTTTCCCGATGATGTCTGTGTGTGTGTGTGTGCGTATGGATGTATGGACGTATGGACGTATGAATTATGTGACGATTTTTCGTCCACGATAACTTAAAAAGTATCAAGCCTTTAATAACCAAATTTCATATTTAAGGTTTTAATAAGGATCTTAACACCGGATAAGTTTTTGGTAGAAATCCGCAAACCGGAAGTAGTACTTTTTGGAACTTGATATAGTTTTTCTTAAATAAATTGGTACATTATTTATTTATGACAATTTTTGCAATTAAAAATAAAAGATAATATAATTATCTATGGGTACAGTTAATCTTAAATACAATTTGCTGAATCTGGTAGTATTTAGCAATAAAATAAAGTGCAACTAAGTACCAATATCTTGTTGTCCATGATATGAAATTTGTTTTTACTCAAAATTTGAATTATAATGACAGTGACATTACAGTTGACATATTTTGCTTGCATCTTGGTTTACATTATCGTTTACATATTAGATGAACATGAAACTATTAAAATGTAAGTAAAACTATTTATTAGATTAGTAGAATAAGCAGAATTAGGCGAGAGGTCGTGTACTGGCCACAGCAGATTTTTTCCTTATATTTTATTTGTCCCGAAGTAGTACAACCAGCTCTGTTCCAAGGTACAACACCGCATTGTACCTCGAGACAGTTTGCAATTTTTATTTCTTATATAAGATTTTACTAGGTATTATTCCATCAAATATCATCACAATAAAAATAAAAGTTATTACCAAAAGTTAGTTGTTCTTTAATGTACAATCATTTTCCGAAAACTCATCACGAAAAAAAATAGAACAAGAAATGTATGTAAAGGTAGAACACCTTCTCCTATACTAAGCCTAAGACCCTTTAAATTTCGGGTCTTAGATATTATTTATCTAGTTTGTTAATGCTGTTGCCAACTAGAACTAACGAAGTAAAGTATATATAACATAAAGTACCTAGGACTCACCCTGAAACTAATTGCTCCATTGCAGTTCACATCAAAGGCTTTGAATACGTAATGGGCGTATAAACTGGAATCTGGAAAAAATAAAACACAAGCTATCAATCTACTGATATTTGTTGATTGATGTTTTTATGTGGCTGTGCGGGTTTCAATTTTAATAGCTATAGGATTTTGTTTTTATTTTTAATAATTGCAAATTCTGATAGTAAAGAATAAAAATCTGATCTGGCCAGCACACAACCTTCCGTCGTATCCAGACAACTGGCTTATAAACATAAATGTATACGTACAATCTGGTGCAACAAATAAAAATCTAAAATATTCAAACACAGAAATCTGCATCTCCTGAATCAAAAGATTCATTCACAGGAAAAGGGAAGGTGCAAAATGAAGTCGAATGAGCTAAATGAACAACCCAAAACCATTGACTCTCACATACTCGGCGAATGAATCTTATGATATGCTTTTGATGCAGGATTTTCATTACTTATTAATTTTCTAGATTTGTATCTTCTAGTGTTTTATTTTCCTGTATGAAAAGTCTAGATTTTTACTCCTCTGTGTTGAAACTATCCTCCGTTCAATTACTAAAACATTTAATATCTTACTTATGACTAGAGTGCGGATTATATGCAGGCAAATATGATCAAAATATGCATGCAATATGCATTGAAATAAGGCCAAAATATGCTCAATATATGCACAAAATTAAACAAATACCTATGCATTATTTTACAAATATATGCAGATATGCAGCATAATTTTATTCATTTTTACTAATAATTTATTTTTGTAAATCAGAAAAAACTACATTTTGTCAACAATACACAAGAATAGAATATCATATAAAATATACAAAACAACGTATAACTTCTGGAATACAACTTGTGTCCCTACCTACCTTTAAAATAAATGTAAAAATTACTGCAGGTGGTATCAAATTTGAGCGATTATAAATTTTATACATTTAAAATTTTAAAAAAATGAAATTTTGGGCTAAAAGGTAGAAAATATGCAGTTATATGCATTTAATATTAAATATATGTATGTACAAAATTTGAAAATATGTAAAAATAGTGAAATATGAAAAAATATACCATATTTTGATCTATTTTTGTATGGAATGCAAACATTTGTAAAGAAAATACCAATATGCACCATAATACAATATATGCAAATGCATATAGTCCGCACTCTACTTATGACATATATGGCGTTAGTGTTAACGTGTCACTAAAATTATTTGTAAAATAATTTGACACTAAGGATATGGGCAATTTCAGTGACTTGATGAAAATGAAAACAAAACTAATTTAAAATTGCATGTTTCTGTCAATCATCTGAGAAATATGATTTAACACAACAATAAATTTTGAGCTTTGGTCTCATTTAATTAAAGGAACCAAAGTATGCTATAATGAGGTATATGGTATTAACTTTTGGTCTTATTTTATATATTATAATGAATTTTCCATATTACTTCTTAGAACAGTAAAGGGTAAAGTTTATTAATTTGATTTCTATTTCGTAAAATCGCGTGTTAAAAATTCGTGAGCATGAGCAAAGCCAGTTTGTTTATCAGAGAAAATGACTGAAATATCAAATTTTCATATTTCGTGGAAATAGTCAACGATTAAATGAATATCAAATAGTGAACGTTGCGATTAAAAGTAAATGAGCGTTTTATTTCCTTCGCGAAATCAACTATTAAACGAAGGTGGCTGCGCTGATTGCTGTTTCCGTGACAAATGTGATTGCCATGGTAACCAACCAGAACGTTTAGAAAATTACTGGCGTTCCAAATTAACCGGAAGGAATACTGTTGTAATAAAAGTGTGAAAAAGTTTCATTGAAAAACTAGTATGACAGTTGGAGCACGAGCGTCAGCGAGTTCTCCTATCATACGAGTTTTTCAATGACTCTTTCCGCAAGTGTGTTACATACTATTTTTCTACGAAACAATTTTAAGAAAATCAAATCAGGTAGGATTGCTGTCAGAGCTGAAAACAATAACAATATCTAAAAACTGACAGTTCAATTTTGTAATTTTGCATTTACGGCAAAAATTTATGATAAAAATAATGACATTTCATGTAGAATGTTGTAGTGATAGTGAAAGTGTGCTTATTTGAACCCCTTCGGACATTTTGCGGCAATTGTGAATCTAAACTTTTGTTTCTGAAGTCAAAAATATCCTGAAAGCTTTGACCTTCCAGTAACTTCACAATTTCTAGTTCAGCAAAATGATTTATGTCTCAAAAACAGTGAAAATTGTCCATTTGAATATTTATTACAGAGATTACAACAAATCAAGTGTTTTAGATATGAAAAATGTACTTTTTGAAATTATTTTTACCACTCTATATTTCAAAAGCCTACCATCAATTTTAATATCTGAAAATATGTGAATTCGCACTTTAGTACCTACTCGTAGTTACGGTAGGTAGTAATCATTAGTATTAATAAATAAAAACAAATATTAATGACTGCGTTATTTAAAAGCCCTAAATAGGTAAAAATAGTAACAATAAATTAAAATTTATAAAAGTACACCAGCATTTCATATGTGTCATGCGGTTTATCTGCATTTCGCTCTAATATATGCTCGGAATTCTAAGTTGCACGCATTTGAATACATAATAAAATTCATTGAACTAGGTAGGTACTTTGCATTCTTTCCATTAAATATTTTTCATTCAGTTGACGTCTTTTGACAAATTTATTCATAAAGTTTGTTCTAGTAAAGTTATACACCTGTATCTGCATCGTGATGATTTATTTCTAATTTATCCATTATATTCAATCGGGGTTTCCACGATTTTTTGATTTATTATATGTTAATCTAAGTATACAATAAAATCTTAGACCCGTATTTTTTCTTTTTGCCAAAAATTTGCTAATAAGCCAGAAAAAAATTTATAAAGGATTTTCAAGGAAATCAAGGACCATTTTGTAACTAATGGTTTTTCCAGGTAATCCAGGAATTCCAAGTTAGTAGACACCCTGTTAATTTTTGAATGTTAAATAAGAGCAACTCAAACATAAGTGCTATAATGAGCAATTTGTTGAAGAATAATTAATTAATTCTTCGCTATCAACGCTGTTGATTTTTACGATAAACTGCGTATATTGAAACTTAAATTTGTAATTCAGTAAATCGATACTTAATATATTAATCATTTGTTCAGGATTTTCTACTTTAGTTGTATTTAAATAAGTTATTGAAAATACTCGACTGGAGAGTGAAACAATCGGAATCAAGAAATAGAAATCTAGTTAAATAAGTTAAAATTTATATTTTTAAAGATTCAAACCTAATGCGATAAAAATCTTACTTGTTGTTAGGTTGCATTATATAAAATAATAATAATAAAGACGTCGTATGTATTTCACTTGCAATATTATTTTCCAACAACCTGCCAAATGAAAATCTGCAATATAAAAAATAACGAGTTAGTTAAGTTCACAAAAAGTAATTCAACGTTACGCGCTTTACGAAACAATTCGCAGAAACCCTAAATCCTAAATGAAGAGCAAGAAGAAACAAAATAAAAACTTCTCGCCGCGCTGTCACACAAACAAATAAAATACGAGACTCCACAAATATACAGCGTTGCCAAGAGTAGTAAAATTTAATCGGGGCCCATTTGGCGACGTTGTAAACAGAATATTGGCACTGGGGTAAGACGACACCCCCAGTGGGGCTGTGGCGAGTCCCTTGGGCTGCCCCACTTCGCCGCTACTGAACTAGTTGCATAATCAGGACAAGTTGAATGCTCTATTCCTTCCGAAATTGGGGTACCTACTTTGTTATTTGAATATGGTTTCTAGTCATTTTGGTATATGAAATCGTAATTAAATTGTAATTATTTTGATTTTAATTGGAATAATTATTACACAATGAACTGACATTCTATAACATTCAAGATGTAATCATCCTAAAGTCTGTTTTCTGTTTTAAATTATACTGTTCTCAGCTAGAATCTTAGATTTTCATAAGTAATAGATTTTAACATGGGAAATCAGTTTTTTCCTAGCTCAAAATGACCAGTTAATTTTAGACAAAATACTTTAAATAAAAGTTTTAGGAAATTAAATTCTGCATCTAAATCAGTAATCATATTTTAATTTACAGGTTTATTTACCGAAATATTCCTGTTTAAAAATTTATAAATATTGCTCATTTGTTAGAAATATTAATACATATGAACCCTAAAACAGTGGTTGTAACTATAAATGAGCAATATTTATAAAATGACTAAAATATATTTTTGCACAATTGGTCTTTTTTATCAACTTGATCTTACCGATTGCTAGGCTAAACAAAACGGTAAGTAAATTCAAATTGAACGGTAAGTAAATAAACAGAACGGTAAGTAAATTTAATATTAATTACGAAGAAATTAATATTTGCCTATGGATAAAAAAGACCAAAAAAATGATGTAAGCATCACAAACTTCAAGGAATTACCGACGTCAGACAAAATTGGAGCCTATGCTTTGCTCAGTCTCCAAACATTGTCTTCTATCGGTAAACTGTCCTTACCGTTCTTGATACTCAATATACTATTGTATAATAAGTAAAAAGAATAAATTAAGTATGGCGAGAGTTCGTGTGCTGGCCACATCAGATTTTTTCCTTAGGGGACGGGAGAGGGTGACTTGCATCACATTAATGAGAAAACTTTTTAGAACTCAAATATTTATCCAATTTCAACAAAATGCAACCTATAGTCATTTTTGGTGAATTTCAAGTGGTGCTGTTTTTTCCCCCTCGAGTGTATAATAATTACTACGGATATCGATATATCGATATGAACATCAGTTGCTTTCACTTTTTTTGGGATCGATATGTATCGATAACTCGATATTTGTTGATACATGTCGATAATTATCGGAAAATATCGATAATATCGAGTTATCGATGCATCGATTCCAAACGAAAAGTAATATTGACTGATATATCGATATCGATATCGATATTTATTGATATATCGATATTTTACCATCGCTAATAATTACTTTGTTTTTGAGATTCAGGCAGTGCCGGATTAACACTCGACGGGGCCCTATAGGCAATTGTGAATGAGAGGCCCCGTTTTACTCAACCCCCCCTCCCCGAAATAACAATACAATAACTAAAATTTAAATAAAATTTTCTATTTTATTTTAGCATAAACGAAACGAAAAAATGAGTTTTAAAGGTTTTAACATAAATTAAAGCAGTTTGTATTTCCGTCCACTTCATAAGATCGCAGCGCCGAAACGGGAATACATGTTCACATTCCAGAAACAAGTTCGAACAAGACAATTGCATTGATCTTACTGTTAACCTTAGAAGCATGCATTTTTTTGTATCTTTCAATCTAATACTTGAAAATTACTGTCTTTTTTGCTCGGATCAAATGTACCACACCTGCGTTTCTAGTGTTGAAACTATTTAACTGTTTACATTTTTGGGGCCCTCGAAAACGTCTAAACATTATAAAAATAATCAATTTTTGTTCAATAATTTGAAATGACGAGTTTGCACGACTCAAAATGTATTTTTTGTCATATCTGCACAAAAAGTAACCTTTTTCGTGACTGTTTTACGTGCGCAAAGTGGCTTATTTTTAACTAGACAAAAATGCGTGCGCAAAGTACAAGCGTGCAGGGAATAGCGTGCGCAAAATTTCACTTTGCGCACGCAAATTTAACACACGCTGTTTTCTGTAGTTACCGACACGAAATGTGCGCGTAGCACTTGCGCCACACACGTGATAATCTAATACTACAAGCACGTGAACAGCTGTAGTACCTACTTCTCTATGCATAGTTTCTACTGTCGACTATTGTACAGATTGTGCATTGGATATTGGATCTAATGGACAATAATATTTTATTCTTATATTTTAATGTTCTTTTCTTTACTGTTAATAATTAGTTTCTTATTCTTTTACATGTAGGTAAATATTAGTTACTTTTTTATTTTATACATATTAATTTTAAAAGTATTCATTTTATCTTTTGATAAGTAAGGTCACTCAAAAGGTTACTTTTTGTGCAGTAATGACAAAAAATATCGTGTGCATCTCGTGAGCAAAGGCGCAATTGCGCTTGGCTTCGTTGCAGCCCTCGCCGTAGCGACCCTCGGCCTCCTCGGCTCGCCTCGGTAGGCCTCGAGCCGCTACTGCTCGGGCTGCAACTCGCCTCGCGCAATTGCTTACTTTGCGCACTAGATACACAATATACTATACTGTTACTTTTCGCTGAATTTTTACTGAATTTGATAGTAATACAATTTTATTTGGTTGCAAAACTAAAATGTCTAGCATGTTTAATTACTTTTATCAAAAAGTTCAATTTTATTTCAATTCGTCGGGGCCCCTGTCAGTCGGGGGTCCTAGGCAATTGCCTAGTACTGCCTATTGGGTAATCCAGCACTGGATTCAGGGTAGAATCAGGCGCAGAAACGAATACATCCAGCTCTAAATTTTTCTATGACGAGCTCTTGTATTGAAATAACAGATTTGTGTTTCAGCTTTAAAATAAAATATAAATGAAATAACGATGCAATGCATCATTTGAATGGAGGGAAACTTAATCAAGCCGAGCTTTAAATGCTTTCATTATCCTGTGAGGTAAGCTAGGGTCGCCGCTTACCGGTCAACCCTCATCACTTAGATGATGTGCGTCCTACTACTCTGCGCTTATGTATATAATATGGGAGCTTAAATTTTACTTACTTCCATGTGGGAAGAACTTGGCATAAATGTCCTTGAAACAGTCTTCATGTACTACTCCTTCTGGGCACTCCTGTAAAATAAATTTAATCATTAGTTTAATTCATTTAAAAATAAAGATAAAGTAGGTAATTATAATATTATAAGTTCCATCCATCCATCCACATACACACACATACATCATTACGGAACTATCAAAATCGTGTTCTATAGGGACCGCAAAACGTGCTTATCCACTGAAAACTCACAACCCGATTTTTAGCATGATTACTAGACTACGGATAATATGCAACTTTTTATGCTATGCAAAAAGAAGTCCAAATAGTAACGGAAACTTGTTTTGTCAACTATTGATTTTATTTCTAATACCATATCAAAATATGCAAAAATATGCAAAAATTTTCATTTTTAATTACTTTTTTTCGGCGGTCTCTTTGTCACTTTCGAGATGGTCGACGGTTTAGAGAGCACTGGATACAGCACTTATTTTGCGTTCCTCTATGTGTACATATTATCATAACGAAGAGATGTAAATAGCTCGTATTATCGTCAGATTTTATCGGATGCAGCCAAACTATGCTATATTTTGTAATGTAATGTAATTATTTTCCCGAGTTAAAACACCTTCCCCTAAAACTGAATCTTCAATAACATAGTGTCAATCAAGACATCATAAGAATTCCTATCAAAACTGAGTAGGTGGGACTCAACAGGGGTATTTGGTTGTTCTTGGCTCCCCAGAGGAGCCCCATCGCGCCCCCCCCCCCCCCTGGATCCACCACTGCTATTTAGTTGAAGTTAGAATTATAGACCGCAAAGGCATTAGTGAAAGATTTGACACTATGGCGTAAGTAAGTATAGGTAGCCAATTGCAAATTCGCGTGCAGTAGGCAAACAAACTGTATAAAATAAGGCGGTCGCGTAGTGTGCCATGAAAGTAATTCACACAAACACCCCCCCCCCCCCCCCCCGCCGGTCCCAAGCCGCATAAATCAGCCCCTTTTTAGGTCAGATAAGATTTAATTCATTCCAAACAAACATTCCCGCTGCCGCACTCACAAAATTATTTCGCTATTTCGAATTTTTGCCGGGATTTATAGCAAACTTCGATGAGTGAGATTAATTAGTAGGCAATGGATTTTGTGGCCTGAATAAAAAATGAATGTTGTCGAAGGTAACTTGATTACTGAGTGCTGGTAATTTAAGCTCGATGGAGGCTCATAATATCATGTCCCGAACTTAAGTGGTGCAAATTAATTATTGTAAGCTCGTTTTCAAAGCTTGCAGATTTATTTCATTATTCTTTGATGTGACAATGAATCAGTGTATTCTGTACTTGTTTTTAAGAATGGAAATACAAAATTATTGAAAATTGACAGTAAAAAATCTGTTGTGGCCAGCACATGACCTCTCGCCTAATTCTGCTTATTCTACTAATCTAACAAATAGTTTTACTTACATTTTAATAGTTTCATGTTCATGTAATATGTAAACCAAGATGCAAGCAAAAGATGTCAACTGTACTGTCACTGTTATAATAATTCAAATTTTGTGTAGAATTGTTAAACAATCATATAGGTATTTACATTAGATGATTTTAAAGATTCAAACACTACTTTTTAATTGTCCTATCCTATAGTATATAAATGGTACAGAACGAAGAACTACGAAAATGCCCCAGCGCATGAAACTCTTACATGCAAGGATGCAGAGTTTGAATGTGCTTCTAACGCTAAATGTTGCAGTTTATTATTGCATCGGAGTAACTCATGTATAACGCGTGTTGCTTAAAATACGAATGCATTATTTATATGAATTTAATTTTTACCTCTCGCCTCATATTCTATAAGAGAGGTATTGTAATGGGTCAAAATTTTCGAGTACCTATGAGTTTTTGGTGGATAAGCACGTTTCAGAGTCTCTAGAATACGAATTTAATATTTTCGAGATGATGTCTGTGTGTGTGTGTGTGTGCGTATGGACGTATGTGACGATTTTTCGTCCACGATAACTTAAAAAGTATTAAACATTTAATAACAAAATTTCATATTTAAGGTTTAAATAAGGATCTTAACACCGGATAAGATTTTGGTAGAAATCCGCAAACCGGAAGTAGTATTTTTGCAGCTTGATATATTGTTTTCTTTAAATTAATTGGTACAGTATTTATTTATGGCAATTTTTGCAATTAAAAATTATAGAAAATATAATTATCTATGGGTACAGTTAATTTTAAATACAATTTACTGAATCTGGTAGTATTTAACAATAAAATAAAGTGCGCATTTTATATTCTACTTTTTTGAAATTCCAGTATTTTGTTATCCATGATCATATGAAATTTGTTCCTACACAACATTTGAATTATTCTGAAAGTGACAGTTTTTGCTTGCATCTTGGTTTACATTATCGTTTACATATTATATGAACATGAAACTATTAAAATGTAAGTAAAACTATTTATTAGATTAGTAGAACAAGCAGAATTAGGCGAGAGGTCGTGTACTGGCCACAGCAGATTTTTTAAAATGTTTTAAAGGAAAATATCGCATATAAATTAGTATTTATTTTAATATTGAAACATTTTAAAAATATATAAAAGACAAAGGAAGCAGTGCTTCTCTTGCTTCCATGGACGCCTTGTTATTTTAATGCAAATCTCTGTTCGTGTTACAGCATTAGAGTTTAACAAAATACATGAAAAATCAAATAAGCAACGAAGTGCCAACAAGTAAAAAATCTAATAAAAAAACAAGAAATAAAGCTGCGTTATTCCAAGCCGAATCCGTCAGAAATAAAAACACTAGTGCTGGAGCAGGGCACGTTTATCGAATAATTCACTGTTTTAAAACAAATGCCGCCCGTCGTACAGCTGATGTGAACATCCGAGCATCGCGACGCCCGGCGAGCGACGCCATCGATGGGAACAGAACAAATGACTGCGTTTTTTGTTCTCAAAGCGCATGTGATCTAATAAAATAAACGATCACTCGTTTATTTTCTATCTTTCGTCATTGATCGAAATGTATTATTCTCATTTCTTATAAACTCTATAAATAAGATGCTGATGCTACTAAATAATTTTACGTTATTAACTTGGTTAGGTACAAAACAATTTAAAATGCAGTTCAATTTAAAAGTTTCGACTGTTTAAGTTAAAGTTTACAGCTTAATACAAGCAGAGCTGAGCAAAGTACCACAAAAAAGTACTTGAAGTACAACTACCAAGTGAAAATTACCTTATGGCGAAGGAAAGTAATTGAAGTAAAAGTACTTATCTTCATAGTTTCTATGACAAAGTATCAAGTACTTTAAAAATGTACTTGGAAAATCAAGTACCTACTACAAGTACGTTACAAAGTACTTGGAAAGCTGCAAGTAAAAATTAATATATCGAAGTATTAAGTACCAAGTAATAGTATTTAGAAAGCTGCAAGTAAAAAATTAATATCATGAAGTATCAAGTACCAAGTACAAGTACATTACTTCCAAAAGAAGTAAAGCATACGAATTACGAAAGCAACCAACGAATGACTGACCAAGTTAATTCAAATACTTTAAATAGGTACTTCAAGTACTACAAAAGTACTTAAATTATTAAATATATTTAAGCAAGTACCAAGTAAATTGTACAAGTACTTTAATTCAAGTATTAAAATTACTTGAAGTAAATACTTTTTACTTCAAGTACTCATAAAGTACTTGAAGTACGAATATATTTAAACAAGTATCAAGTAAATTGTTGAAGAAGTGCAAGTACCAAGTACAAGTACCAAATTTAATAAGTACTTGAAGGACTTTACTTGAAGTACAATACTTGCAAAATCAGTACTTTGCTTTAATATACCATTGTCTATGCCTATTTGCACTCTTGACTTATAAAAATGAGAACAGTATTTCAAATTTTCATTTAAAATTCTGGAATTGTTCTTTTATATCCCTGAGCACCATAAATATGACTCATAAAAATTAATCTACAAATGTATGATTAAAAAATATGTATAGGGTAATAAATAAACATGTAAGACAGATTTTTTGTCATTAATAAATACAATCTACTTTACGTAATAATTTCTTTAATTAATAGCGTCATAAACAAGTGAAACGTTTAGGAAAAAGTAGTAAATAAGAGCGTAAAAATATATAGTACATAAACGTTTGCGTGCGTATGAATATTTTGCAAATTAATTAGACAAATGACGCGTTAAATCTTTTATCTTTTTCAATTAATTCACTCCACTTCAGCATGGACAAGGCCCATGTGATGCTTATGTCTCCGAGTTTATAGTTATTTCCGGTTTCAGGCAACGAGGCACCAAAAGTTTATTATAGTTCGTGGATTCATAGCAAAGATGTGAGCTGCACAAAAATTCTTGTTATCTTTTCTACTCCGACTTCGCGAAGTTCAAGTTTTCTAAAGAAAAACTTCTCGGCTCTTTTATAATAATGATAACGTAGTTGTATTGTATGTTGTGGTCATTTATAAACGTAGAAGTTTTATTATAATTTTATATTGTAGATTCAAAGGACACTCGAAAAGTAATACTGTTATTCTTTGCTCTGACAGGGTTCAAATGGTTGGTTATGTTTCTTCAAAAAAGTTAGAAACTTTATTTATCTTTTCTCAATTTGGCGTGTATGTCGGAATACGGGCGGAGCGGACAATAGATGATCAGTTACGTGATCAATAAAATTACTAAAAAGCGCAATTATTGCAATACCTAGTTAACTAATCGAAACATCAGATAAATCACACATTCACCACTCATGTCATGTGCCAGTTAAATGTGATCTACAAACGGTGACGATAAGGAAAGGTGGCAATTCCCGGGCACGTGCTACTCGTATCAGAGCATCTTCAAGACTGCCGATATCCGACTCACACTAAACCTAGCACGTAATCTCAAGTGTACTAACGTAATCAAACAAACAAACACGATCATAAGTTCCTTAGCACACTTGCATTCCTATCATTAATTATTATTACAATCAACATGATTGCTAACTATTATATAGAGTGAAGAAATCTTTAATAATCACTTTCAAATAATTTTAACAGATATACTTAAAGCCGCGTACACACTTGAGCACGAATGCGAATGAGGCAAGCCGAGGTCGCACGAGGCAGCCAGTGTGTACGTTGTTCCGAGGCGAGGAAAACAAGCTCGTGCTGTTCGCCGCACAGCCTCGGACCGAGCCATCTGCTGTCGGTCTATCAAAGGAATGCGTGCTCAGTGTGGACGCGTTTTTAAGACATTCTTGTATGTACGCATTTCTTCAGCATTCTTGTATTATTTTATAAGTTAAAATGGAGTGGAGCCAAGAGTTATGATTACAACTGATAGAAGAATATAGAAAACAGGAAGTGCTATGGAACCCTTGTGATTCTAATTATTATAATAAACTGAAAAAATAAGATTCTTGGGATGAACTAGCTGCGACACTGGATAAGAATGTTGATGATTTAAAGAAAAAAATTGATAGCTTAAAGGGGTAATACAGAAGAGAAAAAACTGAAAATTATGCATCAAACATTTTCGTTTCCTCTAGGTGAGCTGAGCAATACTGGAGCACTGCCGCGGTAAGCCTCATATGTCCTCATGTGGGAGACATGTGTTCCAACACGAGGCATTCTGTGCGGCCTCGGCTTGCCTCATTCGCATTCGTGCTCAAGTGTGTACGCGGCTTAACAGATCGTTCCGGTACGCGTACCGTCTCTGTATAAAAGTACAGGTACGTACCGCCTTGTTCCGGCCCTAATACACCACTGGAAGTAATCCTATATTGGGTTACAACTTCAAACTAAAGTAAAATCATAATATAACCATTATTAAGCAATCAACAAAATGTAACATGCGAAAGGCAATAAAATCCACCCGTGCTATTGATATTCAATTAGTCACGAGTAATGTGTTATAAAATCCAGCAATTATTCTTGTCACCATGGTTTAATGATAGTATGCATGTCGTGTCATTGCCACAGACGTGTTAGTGATCTCAAGTGATAACACCATTTGCATTTACGATGTCATCAAATTACATCGGTACCTACGTACGCACTGTATGAAAAAAATCTTGTTGCAAAATAATTACCCATCTTGGTTAAAAGTATTGAAGTTATGAAATTTTATGATTTAGATTTATTAGTTTAAGTCATTAGGTACCTACATATATGTTCTAGACACGTAACGCCTATTTAAATGTACAGTGGGTTTTGAAGCCAGCACTAATGACAGAGAGGCTGTGTGAAGTGAGATAGAGATCCCAAAGTTGCTGCAGTGCAAGTTGCATACTTTACACTTTTTAAGTGACATTTATTGCTAATTCTTGGATTCTTTCATTCTTGTTGTCATCTGTCACAATTTTGTATATTTAGAAGTTATCTTGTGCATTTTGATTGTATTTTATTGAATACTAACAATAATGTGAATCACGAACTGTCACTTGTCAAATCAAAAATGCAACCCGCATTACATCAACTTTGGTGAAAATGCAACCCGCATTACACCAATTGTGGGCTAACTGACAGAAGTGTCGGCTTCACAACAAATGACTGCGTGCGGGGTCTAAGGTATTTATGGTCGAAGGTACCTACCTATTATTATTTGACTGTTATCATTTCAGGTGTTTCAACAATTTTGCAATTCTTTGTGATAATAGTTATTTGTATAACAAGTTTTGAAAATATACAATACATTTGAAAATATAGTTTTGTCGAACGCGAACGAAAATTGCAGCCCGAGCGAAGGAAGGGTTGCAATCGTTTAAATTCGACAAAATATTTTCAATACGTGTTATACACACTATTTTTTTACTCCTGAACAAGGAAGTTAAAAAATACAAAAATATCCATTCATTTTTTGACATTTACTGTCAAATTTTTAAATTTTTGTGAAATATCAATGTTGTTGCGAAAACAATGGACATTTAAATAAAAGCAAAACTTTGTTCCAAAGTGCCCAAAAGTGTGCGACAAAGTACTTTGTCGCACACTTAGCTACTTTGCAACACACTTGCGACAAACAGCTGCTTTCAACATTAAAAAGAATGTAGAAACATGAAGTTTCAAAAACAGGCGTAGAAAAAAATATAATTAAGAAACAATGCAACAAAATTACAAATAAAATATAAACTATCTTGTATTGACATTGTATTGTTGCCTGAGGCGCTTTTTTAACCTTCATACTCTAAGGGGTCCATCAATTTTTTTTGTCTAATGTCTAGAGCCCGAAAGTATATACAAGTTAGGCCCTGGTAATTAATAATACACAATAATTATTGAAACTGTATCTTGATGTAGTAGTAGTATTGTTAATACTAATAATAATAATAATATAACAAGGAAACAAGCAAAAAATAAATTTTAATCAATACAACACAATAAATGAAAATTGAAACTGTTTTCACTTTATTAATATTTGATTGTTTATTAGTGCATCATTATAATAGAGCATTTCCGAGGGTAAAATTTAATGTCTCTGACCAGATAACCCAGTGAAACATAATTTTAAATGTTTTATATACACTTTACCTTTCACGAAAATGTTACGAAATATAACAATTTTGTAGAAATCACAAAACGTGTATTTTTATGAGAATATTTCAATAATAATTATGTGGAAGGTGACACGCTTGGAATCTTATCTCGAATATATTTGCTAATAATGAGAAATAATTCAACGTTTAAGGGAGGAAATAAAGTTTACGTCTCGCTTTATGCAAATGGAATGTGCCGCACGCACGCAAGAATACACGAATTTTACTTTTAGAATAGAATAAGAAAGATAAAATTTAAAATATACATGTTCATTTCATTTTCGATTTATTCTCTTTCAAAATGCTAAAATTTAAAACAAATTTTCGGATGTGTATTTTTAATAACAATAAGTCGATAAAGAGCAGCTGACGGTCCTGCAATTGTTATTATGGCACGATAATTATTTTTTTTTTGAGAACCTCCGTAAATTTAAAAAATCTGATGTGGCCAGCACAAGACTTCTCTCCATACTCTACTCTTTTTATTACTTAGGTACTATACAACTCAAGGTGGTACAAATATTTTTGTATATAAGTAGGTACACCACTGGATTCCTCGTATCAAACTACATATAAATACTTTTTTTAAATTCTGCCAAATACAATTTTAAATGCACTTTGAAATTTTTTAAAAATGTCGAAAAATCTCGAAATTTTCGATTCGTTCAAAATTTGGTTATACCTTATTTTGGACCCGAGGAATCCAATAGTGACACTAAAAAAAATTTCGGCTAATACTATTCGAAATAATTTTTGCATGTAAAAGATGGGAGTAGCTATGACTGTAATTTTATCACCATTGGATTCCTCGCGTCTAATTACATATAAATCCAAATTTTCGCGAAAAAATTCCAACGAGTACAATTTTTATGAATGGTTCTCGAAAATGGACAAAAACGGAGGTGAAATTTTAGCCAAAATAACTTTTGCTCTCAGAATTGGCTTAAAATTTGATTATATACTAATTCGACCCCGAGGATTTTAAATCTAATCAATATTTTTCGACATAATTTTTTAAAGTCGAAAACTGGTCGAAATAGAAAATATATTTTTCACCATTGGATTCCTCGGGTCAAATTATGTCGGAATCCAAGTTTTCACGAAAAAATTCTGAGGGGTACAATCTTTATTGAGGTATTTTAAAAATGGTACCAAATCGAAAAGATAAAATTAGCTTATTTTCTAGCCTACCTAAATAATAATATTGGGCTTAAAATGTGGATCACAAGGATTTCAAATCTGTAGTCGAAAAAAATTTTTAACTTACAGTTTTCGATATAATTTTAAGTTGAAAACTGGTTGAAATAAAAAAATATTTTTGCATCATTCGATTCTTCGGGTCAAATTATATAGGTGTACATTTGATTTGTAACTGTATTTCAATTTTCAATTGAGTAATGGCACTTGAGAACATAGATTAATGATCGTGGTAAATGATTAATTTCCACGAAATGTTGGTTAGAATGTGGTATAGGAGAATAATGATTTAATCCTGCTGATAAAGTCATCTTCGTTTAGCTTCTCAATGTGAAATGAGAAAACTTGGTAATTCAGAAAATTATAAATGTAGAAAGTCTCCTTTCATTTGCCATCACCAGCAAATAAATATCCCACGGCGGTTCAAATAAATTTACCCTAAATTAAATTACGCTTTAAGTAATTTTATTTCGCTTATAAAAACTGTGAACTACGTTTTTCCCTCTGAGACAAATAAACAAATTTAATTAGAGCAGTGCTACCAACACCAAGACGCTGAAACAACATTGGAAAAGTAGGTACGAAGCATGAGGCAATGAAGAGTTAGATTTTTACACTAAGAACAAGAAACAAAGATAAACAGTCAAATGTTTTATTATGCTTGAGTGCCCATAACACGTCTGTAAGACGTACATCTTGCTACTGTCATAAGTATACTAGTATTGGTCGAATTTTAGACATTTTATGCGTCTTTAAGACGTCATTAGGTTGTTCAGTTTTAAATCTTCCGCTCACAATATACCTATTATAGGAGTTCTATATTTGTCTCAAAATTGATCTTGGTTATGACATACAGGGATCCTATATTGATAAAAATTAAGTCATATATTGGTCATAATTTTATTAAAAAGGACATCATTTGACTGTCGAAAAGATATTTAATAGACGTCATTTGTATGGAAAAAATCACTTATTTTAAACATCCAGAATGGAGGACATAAGACACGTATTCATATACGTGTCTTTGTGATTACATTTGGATCAGACGTTTTAAAGACATGGACATTATAAAGACGTCTTAACGAGGTATTTGGGTTGTATGTGTGGAGTCTAGATTAAGATATGGAATTAGTACAATAACAACAAGAATTACAGTAAGTAACAACATGAATTAAATATGAAATGTAAACAAAAGAAAATAAGTGTTAAGTGAATAAGTGAGCGAAAAGTTTATAAACAGCAACATATTACAAAATTTGTATTAAAGAATAATCAGACAATAAATAAATCCAAAATACTAATCGTTAAAATGTTGAGAACATGATGTTCTGTCGTGAATAAATGTGTGAAATAAAATATACATATGTGTGAAAGTTCCCCATACTACCTCCTATATCAAATAATAAAAAATCATGTTTGTTTAATTTAGAGCAATCCACTTGGATTTTACTGAGTAAAATAGTAAAAATAATCATTCGGATTCAGGGTAGGCGACGTCCCCTAAGCTAGCGGTGTCGATGGGGCCTATTGGAAATTTAAGGCTAATTAAAGGCTAATTAAATGCCCTATTCCAAAATTTAAGGCTATTCAATTTTTTTAAATATGAATTACACCGCTGGCTTTATATAAAGCCAGCGGTGACTAGCTACAGAAATTAAATAATAACAAAACGAATAAAACAAAAATTAAAGGCTAAATAAAGGCTTTAAGATTGCACAATCAAAATTTTCAAAATCAGGGCCGTACGCACATTAGCTCATTCTGGGCCCTGGGTAGGTACTATATACAAATATTATGAGATTTATGTAATCGGGACAAAAATAAGTTTCACTGATGGATTCGTAGAGCCTTTAATTAGCCTTTAATTATTAACAATTAAAGTACCTAATCAAAATCAACCCTCATTCTGCTAGCTGTGCCAACTCACAAAAAAAACCTATGGAAAATTATAGGAACTTAGTTGATAATTAAAGGCTATTTATAGGCTCCACAATTGACGTCTCACTATCCCAGTTGGACCTTGTCGCCGACTAACGGCTCACTGTAGTCCCAAAGGCGCGCGCAGCGCAAGTTGGAGCGCGGAGCGCGCAGTCCTCGAGTTATTTAATAAAGTGCGCCGCAGGCTAACCTAAAAACATGGTTGTAATTTTGATTGTGCAATCTTAAAGCCTTTAATTAGCCTTTACTTTTTGTTTTATTCGTTTTGTTATTATTTAATTTCTGTAGCTAGTCGTGTAATTCATATTTAAAAAAATTTAATAGCCTCAAATTTGAGAATAGGGCATTTAATTAGCCTATAATTAGCCTTAAATTTTCTAGTAGGCCTAGTAGACCCAATTGACACCGCTGACTTAAGGGACATGGGGAGGCGGAAGACCCACCCTCCTAAATCCGCCACTGCCGTCGATTATCATTTATGATTAGTCATGTCATGTCATAAGAAATATGTTACAAACAAAATTAGTATTTCTCACATCTTGTTATAAGGATATATTTTTCGATATAACTTATATACCATACGTTCAAGTTCAATTTTTAAGTAGGTAAAAATTCTTCTAAAACATTTCATTAATAATACAATACATACAAGTTCTGGAACTACTATTACCATCGGTAATAATAATTGACACTGTATTAAAGAACCATTAAGTATACCAGCAGCAATAGGTTTGTTATTCTTTCTGAAACTTTCTTCATTATCGAAAACTAGATTTCAGTATAGTAGAGGAAATTCGCTACTTGCACAGGGAAAATAAAATCATTCATATTTCATTTCTTTCCTGAAAAAAATATAGAAATTCAAACTAATATATAACAAACTTTTATAATTTTATTTAAATCTATAAAAAACCGATGAAGAAAATGTAACAAGATTTCCATTCCTAGCATTCTGATTGTAATAAGAAAGTTTTCTTGAATTCTGTTTTGTCCGTTTGGGTTTCTATGTCAGAACTTTAGTTTCATATGATATTTTACAGCTAAAGTTACGATAACAAATATATTGTTCTCAACTTTCAAAACTACAAAACTCACTTTTCTTTATAGTTCAAAATTACGTTGTTTGTTTGTCTTGCCATGTGTCATTTTTCTGAGTATTTTCGAATTTTTAAAGTAGTATAATACAATTTTGGCATTTATGCAAGGCAGTGAACTCCATACTATGTACATGGAAAGGACGCGCGTGTTAGAGTCGTTGAGGCAAGTATGTTTTGCCCATGTTCTACATGAGTTAGACAGTGATAGAAATACTCCCCCAATGTTATACGCCATAAGTCTATTTCTCCCTCAACTTGGCTCACTGCTGCTGTTTTGTAGTGCGCCACGGTTCCCTTCCAGGTACGTAGTATAGTTACTATGGGAGCGTATATTTATATACTAAAGTTATACCAATTATTATATTATGAAAATGTTGTAACATGTGGTCTCTTGAATACTACATATTATAGTGTTTACCTATTGTTTGCTAATTTATTTTATAAAAAATACTGCAAACAGGAAAAAAATCTAAACAACTTCAATAAAAATGATTGGGAACATGAGTTTTTAATTCAACAAAGCCTAAATCCAATAACTTTAAATACAATCTACATCATGGCTTGCTATTCAAAATTTTCAATAAATAAGAATGATACAAACTGTAAGTAGAAAATATGATTATATCGTATCAAACTTTTAAGCTTTTAACATTTTCAAGTATGTAAATTAAAATGTTTTCTTCTAAATAGAGAACAGTACCAATACTTTGTATTAGTATTATTGTCTATCTGCTTTTATGTTGTAAAATTTTATTTATTCAATTTTGACGTTTTAAACTGCTATTATTAACTCCATAGCAACAACTTTAAACAATTGTTTATTCACAAGTGAATTTTTTTTTTTAAATCACTCAACACATTTTTAAATCACTCTGACGTTTTAAACTGTCATTATTTCGTCAAAAATGTATAAAAACAATGATAACTTGCCACTGACGACTACTTTGATTGTTTTTTATTTGAAATAATTTCGTCAAAATTGAATAAAATATTGTATAAACCACGTGAGTAACGAATGTTTATTCACTCGAAGAAATTATCCCACTCGCCCTTAACTTTCTTCTCTTTAATGCACATTCATGTATCTCACTTGGTGTATAAATTCTATTATCTACTCGCTATAATGGCTAATATTTCCTCAGATGATTAAAACATTTCATCTTCAGGAATAATAGCATCCAGATGTTGCTTCCTAACCTAACCTAACCGCTTCACCTGGCTCCAATCACCGCGTCAGTAGTTTGACAGGTTCAACTTTAGTTTTTCTCTATTGTTTTCTGTAAGTACTCTAAGATCTATAGCGTTATTAAAAATCGTTGCTAAGTAAAAAAATAAATGAATGTTTATAAGTGTTTATAATTACTTTGACGTTTCACATATCATCAAATAAGTACATTCAAAGCAAAGCCTAAAAATGAAGATTCAAGTAGATGTCAAATTCGCTTTGGTAGTACTAAATCCACTGAGCACTGTAAGTAAGCGAATTTATTTAAAAATCCATAATAAACAATTTCTAAAATTTAATGCTTGAAATACAGTTCAACAAAGGCGGATAAGGGTAGGCAAACAAATAAATCTTAATTTAGTACAATATTCAATAAATTACGCTGGAGTGTCCTAATATTTTTATTATTAAATGTTTTCTAATGCCGGAATAAACAAAATTTGAATAATTATTAGTGGTTTTTCGTGTTTTAAATCAAGACTAATTTTTTGTACCGAAACGGTTGTTTATTTTGACATTTAATTTGACCTCTGAGTGTCAAAATTTTAAATTTTAGTTTCTTTCGTTTCACAAGTTTATTAGTAATTGGTTCCAAACTAAGGTTTTTGACGTAACTGTATTTAGATTTTTTTTATTTCATCGTATGAAGTTGCCACAAAAAGATTCATATTTTGACTCATTTTATTTCAATTAAAACAATACAAAATCAATAAAATTGTCATACATGATAGTCATAACAATGTAACGGGAAAATTGTCATTTGAACAATCCCTAGAGCATTTTTACATTGGTCAGAATTTAAAAAATTGAAGAAAATGATTGTTTTACTTTATATGTGCGAATAGTCAGTTATACCACAAGAGTTTCGAAAATAATCGAAAATACTGCCGACTGATGAGACGTATTTCCTTCGAAACAACTCGAGACCGGAGGTCGAAAGGTGTTTTGCGTAAATACGTCGAACCAGGAGGCAAAAGCATTTTCTATTATTTTTGATGATCGAGTGGTATACGCATTGACTATTTCTTTAATAAAACAAATTTAACAATTTTAAATAACACAATTTTATTTATTAGCATAATTTTTAAATTAATTTTAAATATTTTTCATTTGGCGAAAAATAAACAAACATTAATAATTGTTTGTTGTGTCATGGTTACGGTGAATATACGCATACTATGCCAATATTCAAAAAATATGCACTGGAATAGTTGTTTATATAGATAGTTTCTATGGTTTTTGTGAAAAATAGTGCATTTTAATTGGTTAAAATATAATGAGGGAAATAGTCAAAAATATGCACTGGAATAGTTGTTTAGGTAGATAGTTTCTATGGTTTTTGTTAAAAATAGTGCATTTTAATTGGTTAGAATATAATGAGGGAAATAGTCAGCAAAGTATCATATTTCCTATAATACCCCATATAAAAATTCTATATTTAAATGTGAATATCTCAGGATAGAAACGGTCAAATCGATTGAAATTTGAAATGTATATAAGAAACAGTGTCAACAACTGATTTTTTCATGTTTAATTAAAAGTTTATGGATTTGTTACAACGCTCGAATAACCTTAAAAAGTTGTAAATTTTTTGTGGCGATGGTTAGAATTATCGATTAGATGTTTTAGTTTTTATAGCGAGTAATGTTTTTTTGCAGCTAGCGGTAATTATCGTACTTGTCGTAGGATTACTTGAATTTTGCAAACCTCACGGAGATGAATTAGGCAGAGCCATAGGATCGGGGATTTTTTATTTTGTAGATTTATGGCTGACAGTACCTATTACAATTATTACTGTTATAATGCAATTTGTATTTTGTTTTGGAGTGAAAGCAGGTTATGTAGCATCCATTAACTTAGTAAGTATAATTATTAATTAATGGTAATATCATTATTATAATATAAAATATAAGTCCGCTTCGACTCCTGCTGGTCCGCCCGGCTAGCAAGGTCGTGGGTTCGAATCCCACAGAGGGCATGGATGTTGTGATTCGGTTGTGATAGGCTAAAATTCAATTTCGATAAATTTCATTCCAAATAGTACCTAAAGCCACGGAATGTCCCTAATTTTTACCTTCGCTTACCTATAAAGGAAGGTTATGGAATCATGCTAAAAATCGGGTAGTGAATTTTTACTGGATGAGCACGAATTAGGCTCCTTTTTACAAATCATTTTTGATAGTTTCACGATGATGTCTGTATGTATGTGTATGTGTGTGTGTATGTCGTCAAGGCCGCGGTGTAAGTCGGATAACTCAAATACGAATTACCCAAAAAATTTTATATTTGGTATTTAACATTTGTATATAAATTGGAAGAGCTCATTAGATTTTGGTACAATACCTTCATTGGAAGTGATATTTTTTGAAGATTGAAAAGGTTAGTTGTCAAAATTGTATATAAATTTGGATAAATATAGTATTTATTTGTAATAAGAAAAATTGTCTTTATCTGGTAGCATTAAAGAATTGCAGTAAAATTTAAAAATAAATATATCAGATAAAATATTGAAATCTTGTAATCTATGTTCGGTTGATTTTTGTTTCTGCGTAAAAAATATTGACAGGTGACAAGTTGGCATACTAGCGCTATATAAGTCATAAGTAAGATATTAAATGTAGTAATTGAACGGAGGATGGCTTCAACACAGAAGAGTTTTCTAAATATGGCGGAAGGTTGTGTGCTGGCCACATCAAATTTTTAAATATAAAATATGTTGTAATGTGTACACACATCGACCTTAGTCTACTATCGGATTCATAATTATAGTCAGTTTAAAGATGAATACCTAACTATAAAAATTTGAACCAAACTTTTTACTAAACTATGCACATTTTTACGTTATTATATAAAGTTTCAAATTTTTAAATGCAATGTTTAAAATTAACAAAAATTTATAGCAATAATGAGCTACTCATTTTTAGAAACTGTTAACTTCAATGTTGTCTACTGTCAATATACAACATTCAAAAAAATTCATATTTGGTTTGTGTATGTGTAGTCATAAGCTTTGTTATAGTATTAATTAAATGTGTAACGTGCTTATCCGCACTAAAAATTCATAATCAAAATTTTTGACCCATCACAATATCTCTCTTATAGAATATAATGCGGGAGATAAAATCAGAATTAATACTTTTTTAATTTACATATTTGTTTTTATTTCAGTTCGCGTTTGTAAAGGTTTGTACATTTCTTGTTTTTACAATTTATGCTCTTTATGTGTATGGTCCTGACCAACAATATAAGGAAACAGCGATGATCAATATTTACAACTGGAACACCAGGTATCAGTCATCAGCAGCTAAGATTGTGAAAGAGATAGTAAGTTCAAATTATTTATAAGATTTACCTAGAGAAATTAATCACACTACAAAAAACAATTTTCTAAGATAAAAATATTGTTTAATCAACAGAAAAAAGGAATTTTTTCATCTCAAAGAATTACATTTAAGTAAAGATATTTTTATTCCACATGAGCGGTTTTTTGAAACACGAGCGAAGCGAGGGTTTCATTTACGCGAATGCTGGGATGGTGTCTTCCCGCAAGAGGTGTGTTGGTACAATGTTTTTTGTAACGAATAAAACTATAATCAAATAGGTACATTCAAATTGTAGTTTGATCAATTGAGGTTACTATGTTTTTTCCTACACAGTACTACCGATAGATGGCGCGCAACGCGCACATATTTATTTCAAAATTATTATATATCGCTGGTGTTTGTGGGTTTTAATACATGAAAATCGTTGTAAGTAACATTTATGGAAATAAATTTTGAAGATGAATTTATTGTAGACTGCTCAAGAAAGCCAGTGTTCTTTGTATTTTTCCCGATTAAGACTCCTTTCGAATGAGCGTAGTGTAGTTACTTATTAAATTCATAACTCGCCCATTTCGATTACTTTATGAACCAAATTTTGGTAACAGTATACTAGCTGTGTGTATTTTCCAAACTTGTTTTGAATAATGGAAAGTCTAGAAAACCATCAAAATTCGTAGTTTACCTATAACTTTTTTGTCGATTGGCATATTTTTTTCAAAAAAATTACACATGTATCTGCTATAGTGTCTCAACAGCGGTACATCGCTATTTTTCAAGAAACGTCCCTCATTTTAAATTAAAAAAATAATCAAATTTTTGATTTTAATTTTTTTCGAAAATTTTTAAAATTTAAAAATGTACCGCTGTTAAGCACAATATTTTAAAGAATTTTTGTAAATAATTTTGTTCTCGAAAATTTCCCAAAATAAAGTTATTAGTAAACTACGAACGCCTGTCTATGCGTAGGTGAAGTATAGCCTTAACTACACTGGGAAATTGACATTTCCGATGGTCAATAATTGCGTGCTTGATATGTCATTTCCTAGGTTATGAGTACAAAAAATATATTTACAAAAAACCGCTCATGTTCCCATAGATACTCTGTAACGAATAATACGTATTAACGTATTACTTGACAACAATTCATTTCCTTGACAACGAGATTAAATATGAAAAATAATCCCTTGGAATCAAAAAATACGAAAATTTGTGTGATAATTGATAAATATTAAGTGAGATAAATGGGTGTGTTCACTTTTTGAAACACACTGTATAGATTTTTGTGCATTGTTTTCAAAATGTAGTTTATTTTGAGATTAACATAAATAAATTATTAGTAAAAATGAATAAAATTAAGTTGCATGTCTGCATACTGCATATATTTGTGAAGTATTGTATATTTGTTTTATTTTGTGCATATATTTGGCATATTTTGACCTTATTTCAATGCATATTGCTATGTTATAATGATGTCCGTATTGTAAATACGGATATCATTATAACATAGTTATGATCTTAAACTTTCTTCTCGATCCTTAAGAGGCTCGTCTACGTTTTTACCGAATTCCTAGAATACTCCCGATTTTACTGTTTTTACATTCCACTTTTTCCCCACTACTAGGGCTGCCTGAAACCAGCCCGAAACTCGTACTTTGCTGCATCCTAGCCAGGGCCGGCGCTAAAGACTTTGGCGCCCTAGGCCAATTTTAAATTGCGCCCTTCATGGTTAAAATGAAATAAAAAATATATTTGCGAAAATTAAATATATAATTTAAAAAGATAAACATAAATCATGCAATTCGTACGTACACATACTTTAATAACACAAATAAGAATATGGATATAAAGCAGAAAACAATAAAAATAAGAAGAATTAAAATTTTATTTTACGCGCTGTAGTTTTCGCAAAATTTGCAACTAAATCTGTTACATTAACAGCTTGAGCAATTTCCTGTTCTATTGATATTAGTGACAGACCAACAAGTCGTTCCTGCTGCATGGGAGATCGAATATACGTCTTTATTAATTTTAGTTTCGAGAAACTTCTCTCTCCACTTGCTACAGAAACAGGAAGAATTAACAAAATTCTTAGAGCAATGAAACAATGTAGATAGTAGGTACGCTTTCGATTAAATGATTTTTAACTATAAAATTAAGCACGTCTAGAGGTGATAAATCTTTAGAAACGCATCTTGCAATATAGCTTAAAGTTCATTGCTCAAATCTTCTGCATCGATATCCTTCAACTCTCTGTGTTGTAAAAATTTCTCTAGTTTCAAACAATAATCCAAAATTTGTTTTGACGTTGCATTTTGCAATTTGTCGATATTGTAGAGAAAGCCAAATACAGAATTAATTGATTTTAATTCATTATATCTTTCGTCTACAGATTTAATGGTTGTATCTAATATTGCAAAATAAAAATTCACCTTAAAATTTTATTTTGGATTTTCAATAGGTTAGGATAAAATAATGAAATATAATTTATTTAAATATCAAAATATCCTAGAGATTTTGCGCCCCCTAAAATTTGGCGCCCTAGGCAGTACGCCTAGTCCGCCTAATGGACAAACCGGCCCTGATCCTAGCAATGCAATGCAAATTTGAAATGAAGAATACTGTAAAACTGTTTTCGTTGCGAGTAAACTGTCAGATTAATATTGAATTCAGGATAATGTTTTTATAAAAATTTAATAGAGAAAGAATGGATCTACAGATGTAGAAAAATTAAGTTGTATCATGAGATATAATCGGGTAAAGTTTGCATAAAATAAGATTTTTTTTTATTAATCTTTCAGAATTTTGATATTATAGTATAATTTTTTAATCAAAATTTTAAGAAAGGCACATCTTGTAGATCCATTCTTTCCCTATTAAATCCTGGTTGAAATAAAATTTTATCATTCTTGTACTGGCCACAAAACACTCGCTACGTTAGTACTTTTTATGCTGGATTTTTTCCCTAACTTATTATTTTCCTAATATTTTTTTTCCTAATGTTTTTTCCTAATTTTTTATTCCTAATCCTTTTTTCCTAATATTTTTTTCCTAATATTCCTAATATTATCTTTTCGTAATGTTTCATAATCTTTCGTAATGTGGTATTCTGAAATTATGGTTTTGGTACAACCATGTTTTTAGGTAAGCCTGCGGCGCACTTTGGGACTACAGTGAGCCTTTAGTCGGGGACAAAGTCCAACTGGGATAGTGAGACTTACTAACTACGGAACCCTATCTAGTTCCTCAAGTTAAAATCTCCTAGCCTAACCTAACCGAACAAATAGGTGAAATATTAGGAAAATAATAGGCATTAGGAAAAAAAATATTAGGAAAAAAGGATTAGGAAAAAAGGATTAGGAAAAAAGGATGAAGAAAAAAATATTAGGAAAAAAGGATTAGGAAAAAAAATTAGGATTATACTGACCCCACACCGTGGACGGGATGAAATTGAAATTAATTAATGTTGTGAGAAAAAATGATCGCTCTACTGATTTAACCTGTCGAACGTTTATATGTTTGTACTTATCAATTTATTTGTAACGATAAATAATATGTTACAGTTTAAGGATTGTAAAGCCGATTATAGTGAAGATGGTTGTTATACTAAAATTGCGATTGCCCACAACATGATGTTGATACAAACTCGCTGCATTTATTTTATAGCAATAATGATAATGGTAAGAAAACATCATATTCAAATAATGTTAATGTTTATTGTGGGTGAAAAAAATTACCAACCAAAGTCAAATCAATATAAAGTTGAAGCAAGTCAAGTCATAAATGACATAATAGAAGATACCAACACTGAGTTTCTAAAATATGTATATTTTTGTTTAGACGTCTATGTGATACAATTGAACATAGAGTTGTAATTCGTATTTATAACGGACTTTTTAAAATATATTAAAAAACTGACGATTCGACACACCTTTGTGTCTTTTTATCAGGGTGAATTAGAGTTTGTCTCCACCGTTGGGTCCGCCTTGACCGTTTTGTTCCACGAGACATGCAAAATTTATGTATCTTGACTCATCTACATGTAGAGTTTTAAAATTATTATACACATTATTTTGTAAAGAAAGAAAGAACATAACTATCAACTAATTCACCCTGATGAAGACACAAGGGTTTGTCGAAACGTCGGTTTTTTAGTTAAATACAGACTGCATTCTCCATTATATTATCTAGTTTTCGCAACGCAGTATTTTTACAGTTAGATTTTAACATTTTTATGTTCTTTATTTTCAGTTCAGTGAGTGTGTTTTCGCAATATACTACGTAATAATTTGGCATTTTATTATTAAACACAATTTGAAACCAGGTACGGCACGAGATAGAAAAGCTTTTCTAACAAATGTAGAAACTATAACAGCACAAGAATATTCTCCAGCATATCCAAGTTTATGAAGAACATTATATTGAAATATGTATTATAATAGTTGCTTTATGTAATACCTAAAGTTGTCCATTAGATATAACTAAAATAGAAACATATAAGTATAGACCTACGTAGGTATATTGATACATAATTGTGATGAATTGCTCTTAAGTACTAAATTTTTGTATTTATTTTTGTAATTTATAAAAAAAAATATAATTATTTTTTATTGTACTTGTTAATATTTTGTTGAAATATTGTAAATTGATTTGTGTTTTTCTGACTTCAGCTGTCACCGGTCCTGAAGATGGATTTCATAAACCGAAACCGGTCGACTAATAATTATTATTAAATAAATAACCTGAAGTAAGACTACACCAGATGTTTAATTTGCCTTAAAACAACAAAATAATTCTTTAGCAATTGACATTAGTCAAAATACTAACTGTTATATATTCATCGATATTACAATAATCAAAACAATTAAAATATTAGGTACATAAATTATGTTTCAAATAAATTTTTAATTAAACATTGACACATGAGTCCAAATTACTTAATAAAGTGGTACTTTATGGACAGTTAACAGAACCATAACAACGTTATTTACTGAACAGTTGAACATAAAATATGTAACTCGTATATAATCGGCTCATCAGTAAAGTCCTACTAGCTAACACAGTATAATAGATGACCTTATACTGTGACAAGAGTCGAACATAAAATGATAAAATATTAGGTATACCGGGTGCCTCAAAAATAGTGCGTTCGAAATAACTTTCTTATTAATAAAGCAGTACTTAATATCAGAAGCCATCATATTAAATTTTCACTGACGTTAATACTCACTTTTTCTCAGTAATAATATAACAAGAGAGTGAGAATAAATTGAAAATTGCCATGTGGCAATAGCCACTCGAGCCCTACGGGCGCTCGTGACTATTGCCTGGCAACAAGTTTGAGAAAGAATCTGGAGAATTATTATCTAATTTATCGAACTCTCGAGTTATATTTAATTAGATTATTTTTTGACAAATTTAATTCAAAAAGGGGAACCAAAAAATAGTCGTTTTCTCCTATTTTGATGCTCAATAAATCCGATAGATATCTCTTAATGCTCCGATTACGATTTTCATTTCAGTCAAATAAAGACAAAACGTTACAAGAACATAACATGATTACCAAAGTAAACATTACAAACAAAACATAATTAACAAAATTAAGTACCTATTTAAATTAGTACAATGAAAAACGCAGTTATTGAATATAACTTCACTGTTTACTGTAAACTTGTATTACTTTTTAGGTTAAGTATTTCGTTTTTTTCTCTTAAATTATTTACTATAGATGAATGATGTTCTTAATTTAATTGTAAGTATGGTTTTATTGAACTGGCAGAATTGTGAACAGTGATTTTAATCAGCTCTTGTTCGCCTACACCAGCCTTTGATAGGTTAGTTTCTGAACTTGATTTGACAGTCTGATTTGTGAGTTTTTTATTTATTGTATCCAAACTTGCAGATTCTTTCATCAATTTGGAAATATAATTGATTCCAACAGTAAGTAACAACCATGAGTTTGCCAAGCTGAATTTGGAGTTAGAAACATACGATCAGTTTTAATATTATTTTCTGTGCGTTTACTAAGAAGTTTTTCATAAAGACGAACAGAGCAAATATCTGGATTTGTTATATTCGGAGTCATCCATTAATTCATAAAAGTAATGCGTTGAAAAGTTAATATTTATTTGACATTTGCGAAAAAAACAAAAGCTACAAACATTATTCCCGGGAATAATCACAAGAGCTTTATTCCCATTATAACAATAACAGGATTGGTTAAAAGGCGCACACGTGACAAAGAATAAAACATTTCATTGGTTATAAGAAACGTCAAAAAATAATCAATTTTATTTATTCCAAAATTGCCATTAGCGCCTCTCCGTGATTGAAATTGTAATTAAAAACAATATACTGTCCCCAACAATGCAGGTTTCTACAGCGTGAAAATTCAGCGTCAAACGTTTGTTTATAATTTTGTTTCTCGTTTCTGTCACAATAACAAGTAATAAGTAACATAAATAAAATGTGGTACGCCAGTTCACTACTCCGTACTTTAGGAGGACTATTAAGAATCCTATTTTTCTTTACTTTCGTAAGTACAATATAATATATATAAATTAGTAAGAGAAGAAAGTTTTGACCCGACCTCATAGAGCGAGTGGGATAATTTCTTCAATTGAATTAAAATTCTTACTCACGTGGTATAATAGTAATTTACGATATAAGTGGGACAAGAGCATGATTAAAATACTCGGCCGTCGCCTCGTTGTGCATCACACAACATGTATATTAATAATGCATTATCACACGTGTATTTTAGAACGTTTTATCTACACCTTGTAAGTGTAAGGCCTGATTTATAGCTTGACTGGATATTGGCAACATATCTTCATATTATCATTTGTGAATACTATAAATGATGCCATCTGATATAATTAGTTCATGTTTTGCGTTAGCGGGAACGTTTGCGTTGCGTAAACGGATCGTCAATCTATAAATCAGGCTAAACCCTCTGTGACAGAGCTTCTTTTAAAATCTTTCAAACATTTTTTAGTAACGTCAAAATAGCTAATTTTAAAATAATTATTATTTGCCGTGCTTATAACAATTCAATTAAATCGTGGTTATCGATAATCATCATGATAACGTTTATAAACGAAACAAACATTTTTCAAATAAAATGTAATAAATTTCATAGTACTTTGTTGCACTAGTGCGACAATTTTGTACATATCCTAACTAAAAATTGAATAACAATGTTCATATTGTAGACAAAAATTATTTTGTACAGATATTCACCATCTCCGCAATGTGGATAGCGGTTTACAAGTATTATAAGCCTGGGTACTGGGAAACAGCTAACGTAACTAGGTTTATAGAAGTTGTAGATGACGATGTTAGAAGGATACTACCACTTGGAGCTATTATTTTGTTCGCAATGCTTTTTGGGTGGTACGGTGTTCATCATCATAACTGGGTATTTGCAGATTTGGTAAATATTGCCTTTGTTATTTTATAATTATTATGATTAAGGTGATCCTTTACCCATGGCAGAAAACAATCAAAAACGTTGATTACGTACGCTATCTATAGCGTTTATAGTATTGTTGAAAATAAAAATAACAAATAATTTATGTTTGAGGTATTTTGGCATCCATATTTGTAAAAAAGAGAGTTTTCGCGCGCCTCAATACAGCTTTTATTTAAAAGTGAATTAACTTCAAATTTAAATATGTTGTCAACAAAGCTTGGATCTACGAAATAACCGATCGAATTTTGTAATTTGTTTTAAAATAGAAGATATTTGTGTTCAATAAATAACAAAAAAATTATCTAGATAAGATAATAGATAAAAATATATTATCTAGATGATTTATCTAGATAAAATTATCTAGGTAAGTTACAACACTGGTTATAATATAATAATAAAAAAATTATTTTTTGTACTCATCACCTAGGAAATGACATATTAAACACGCAATTGACAAGAAATGTCAATTTCCCAGTGTAGTCAATCAGGACCAGTAAAAACCCCAGAAAATGAACTCAGACAAAGAATGAACTTTGAGATAGAACAAGAACTAGAAGAAGATATAGTAAGAAAGATAAAACAACAGCGAGCAAGATGGTTAGGGCACGTATGGAGAACAGATGACAGCGAAACAATAAAGTCAATAGTACAATGGGACCCAGGTGGCAGAAGAAGAAGAGGCAGACCGAGATCAAAATGGCTAGAGGAAGTAAAAGAAGATTTAAGAAGAGCAGGCATCAAGAACTGGCAAGAAAAAACAAAACATAGAGAAATATGGAGAGAAACAATAGAAAACATATAAAACAAGAAACAGGGACTGATCCACCCTAAAAAAACCGGATTTAGAGAGCTCTACGAGCGGCGATACTCCACTGGAGTGTAAAGCCACTATATATATATATAGTCAATCAGGAAAAATTCAAAGAACACTGGCCTTTCTAGACATTTCAGAGTAAAATCATCTTCAAAATAATAAAAATTAGTTTATAAAGTGTTACTTCCTGGAATTATAATTAGTGAAGACCACCGAATACCGCCAATATTTAAAAATAAAAATTTGTGTGCAGCGCACCATCTGTTGGTAGTAGTGAGTAGAAAAAACATCGTAACCTCAAATTTAATGATCAGACTACAACTACAACTTTGAATGTATTTGATTATTTTTATTCGTTACCAGGGTTAAAGAATAATTAGGTTTGCCGACATGATCTTTTCTAGCGGTCAGAATGTGTAATGACCGCTAGGTGTTTCTAGTAGTATCGTCGGATGCCATAAGCACGGTCATGTGACGTCATTAAAATTCAGCTAGTCTGATAACTGTCAAAGTCAAGACGTGCTCATCTCACATTAAATAACTATTATTTTTAAAAATATAGGATATATTGCGAAAAACACATATCAGTTTAGTATCTAAGATTGGTATATGTTATTCTATGTAAATATTTGGGCACAAAATACTGTGTTATTTATCTTATTAGTTCAAAATGACTTGGAAGTTTTGGCGGGAACTCATAATTTAGCTGTTTTTCGGTATATAGATATTAAATAATCAGAGCAAATGAGTTTAGAAATAATTTTATAAGTATATTTTACAGTGTGAAGCAGAAAAGTTGTTTCAATAGCAAATAGATTTGACATTATTGCTATTTGAAAGAAAAAAAGTTAGGTTAACATGTTTTATTATTCAAATTTTTAGTTGATTTGCATTATTTTCATGATATTTGTTAATAAACTATCAAAATTCGCACTTAAGGAATCATGTTTGCGTACTTTTATGAATTTGTTAATTGATAATGGTGTTATGAAGATGAGGTACCTATTTTCATTAATGTGGTAATGTAGATTCTTCTGATTGTGACAAAGTTGGTTTTACACGAGATGTATCATTATTATTATCCTTTTCAGAATTAACGTATAGTGATAATGTTTATGATCCTATATTTTAGATAAAATCGTCCACACATGCTGGCTACAATGATCTCTAATTATTTCTTTAAATATGGATTGGTATGAAATCTTCTTGCTAGACTTTGCAGATCACAGTGTTCACACAAAAGTGAATCACGTTTTTTCGAAATTAATCGGAGCTGCTTTTGCTAGTGTAGAAATTTCCCGCGTGCCAAAACATTATCTTCAAAGCCTTCGACAAAAAACCCGTCCACATATGAAGAAACTAAAGTAATATAATCTAGATCATTATTGTAATTGAAGTCCTTCTTTGTGGACTGATTTTTCTAAAGCACAAGATAATTAAAAATATAACTATACGCCAATTATGAAAACTGATACCTCTTATATTGGTCATAATTTTATTAAAAAGGACAACATTTGATTGTCGAAAAGATATTAAATAGACGTCATTTGCATGGAAGATAATAACATCTTTTAAACATCCAGAATGGAGGACATAAGACACGTATGTGACGTCTTTGTGATTACATTAATTTGGATCAGACGTTTTAAAGACATGGGCATTATAAAGACGTCTTAACGACTTATTTATGTTGTATGGGTATCATCTTCCTGAGAATGTTTCGCACATAAGTACTGAGTCTCTGCTGGACGTGCTAGACGATCTTTGCGCGGTATGGCTCGTATTCAGCGCTGTAACATTTCGGGATAATTTGGATTTTTAAATATGAGACTTTCTCTTTATTTGTTTTATATCTCGAAGTACAATTTGGTATAAAACAATGCCGATTTATACTCATTTTTACTAAAATAAAAATAACCTATAATTAAATTGATAGTTTTTCTTGAACGCTTTGATTTATTTCACAGCAATATTTACCTGATTCATTTTTTTAACCTTAAATGTACTTTATATTTCACATATATTTTTATATTACTACATAAAGCACAAATTATTTAATATCAAAAATTGTATTAAGTGACAGAAAGTTCCCACGCAAATATTTGAGCATCGAATCGGGCAGCTCCTGACCAGCAGAGACACCTAGAAACACCTATGAACTTGTTACAACTTCTGACCGGGGTTGTCAATGAAAAACATAGCCAGTCGGTAAACCTAATTATTCTTTAACCGTGTTCGTTACAAAAAACATTGTAAAAACCTTTTGCGGGATGCGGGAAGACACCATCCCAGCATTCGCGTAAATGAAACCCTCGCTTCGCTCGTGTTTTAAAAGACCGCTCATGTGGGATCAAAATCTTCCCGCATTTGGTTCGTAAATAACTACATTATTTCCCCTCATACATAAATTTTTTGTTATTTTTATGCTGAACAAAACAATAAACACTATAGAATAACGTGCGGAATCAATGTTTTTCACTGTTTTCTGCCATGGATAGAAGATCACCTTCAATGCTAAGCTAATGAAATTATGGTTAACAAATGATAAAATCTTTGTTTGTAGAGTGCACTTATGTTGTTTGGTTGTGCTATTTTTATGGTTTGGTTTACTCTTTGGAGATATACGCAACATAAATTTTGGCAGTATTACCGAATGTTTTGGATTTTTTACAATAAGTGGGCACCATATGCGAAAAAAAATACGAATTCTTTTGATTTTGTAGCGGTTAATTATCGAGTAAGTATTAATTAATTTGACTGTTCACAGCTCGAAATTTGAGCCGTAGCACAATCAAGACAAAACAATTCAAACGCTTTTCAGAACAAATCAGCTGTTTATTAACTCGCTTTCTTGTCTGTCTACCTGTTCGGTACAAATTTGCAAATGATTTTAAACTAACTTCCCAATATGCTAGATACTTGAAACTTTAAACATAGATCAGAACTGGATGACAATCGCGATGTCAATCCGCCATCTTGAAATAAAATGGCGGCTAGCTATCTCAAAATATACTGCTCCGATTGCGATAAAATTTGGTACAGTACTTATAAAGTGTGTATCGTATTAGATCAGGAGAAAATATATTTTTGTATCAGACATAACGCGAATATATGCGATTTTTTGGTGCATATGCAATCTGTGCGTCTAATAATATTATTTTTCGCCAACCGGACGTATTTGATGCAATTGTCATTGTTTTTTGTAAAAAAGGAGGCCATTTGGGGATTGTTTATGATCACCATAGCAATTGTACCGAAAAGTAATCTATTAATTCTTCCTAATACAAAAAAACATTGTTGTTGTCATGGTTATACATTTTAATTTTAATTGTTGCGTAATATGAGGATATGTCAATTTAAATGAAATTTCATTTACAAGCGGCTAGCGAAAAAATATTATGTTTCATTCATACAAAAAATGCTTGTTTGAGACTCGTAAGATCGGCGAACTCCGCTGCGCAAAATCATACATTTTTTGTATTAATGAAACAAATAACTATTTTCTATTGTACTCTTTTATTACAGCATCAATGTTGTGGTAGACATTCATGGGAAGATCATTTTAAAAATACGTTCATAGGCGAAAGATTTTATAATAGCTTACCAGGTCCAATCCCTATTGGATGTTGCCCCATTGAGCACCAGTATTGCTGGCAGTGGAAAGCAAGTAAACTTGGATGCCAATGGGCTATAAAGCAATTTTTTTATAAATATCTACGTCTTGCTCGTTTCTTTTATTTCATGTTATCAATAATGCTGGTAAGTTAAAGGAAATTTTTGTTCATCAATAGAGGATTTTTCTTATAGTACTAAATAAAACGGACAGCAGACTTATCCGCCAACTTGGAGCCCAACGTTGTTTCAATACTGTCAAGTAACTTGATGCTAATGACTAATTATTCAAGACTTTGTTGATAAATTATTAATCCTTAATCCAGAATGTAAATTTATAAGAAACTCACAGTACACAAGCTATCATTTTGGGTTGGATTCCAGTTCTGTCACCTACAGTTTATTAATTAATTTTTTCTTCTTTCTGGATCTGTATGCAACCTAAATATCATACACAAGTGGCAATAATTCTGGACACTTTTAGAGTAAAATTTCGGTTTTTCTTATAAACTTAGCAAAAAATGGTATACTAAGTCAAAACTTTTACATTTTTATTTTAATCTTTGTAGGTATAAAGTTTCTATTCGATATTTAACATGTTTCGAAAATGTAATTGTTGTTAAATTCTTTATTTAAAAAAAACGATTCGCCGGTGTCTTTTCAGTCAATGGTGCTATAAGATTTCAAAATTTATATTTTTGTGTCAAACAAGGTTTGTTACATCAAAAACAAAGGTATCCCACAAAATATTAATTTTGTGTATTTTACAATTTGTGCTAATTTGTAATGTTTTTGTTTATCTGAAATTTTCCTGAAAATTTCGTAAAATTGTTATATAAAATTAAACAGCAAGCATTGTTATAGTTCATACTTTGATTAAAATACAAAATATAGTCAATTATCATGTAAATTAACGAACGAATGCAACCTATATGAAAATTTTTGAAAGTGTCCATAATTTTTGCCACTAGTGTAACTACATATAACATTTAGATAACTTAACGAAAGTTTTACGAGATTTATAACACTTTTACATAAAAAATAAAAAATGTAAGGTTATATAATAGTTTCATTAAATTTGATAGTTAATAATAATTGAAAATGCAAACAAACCAAATATAAATACATTTCGCGAATAGTTTAAACATTTGGAAGCGGAACAACATACTTTAAAAAAGGCTACTGGACAAATCAGCTGTATGTGTCAAATTACTGTCGGCTCCAATATGTGTCGGACGAGTCAGCTACCCGTTTAAATAGACCATATCAATTATTATAGCGCCTCTTCCGGCTGACTTGCGATGTAAAAAAGTGATGCCAGGGATGCCAACAATTTCTTATTTTTCTAAATAAATTGGCAATGATCAGCCTTTTCGGTGTTAAAAATTTTAATTTTTTAATTATAAAACATGATTTGAAACATAATATTTGTAACTAAGCATATTGATATAAATTATATGACACTACTTCAACAGAAAAACACACTTTTAAGTAATCTATCACTCGAGATGTTGGGATCCCGCTAAAAAAATTCAAATTTTTATAGTTATTTTCACATAATAAACTAATGATCATTTATATTAAATAGGAGCAGAATTCGATACTTCGTTATTAAATATAACTGATATTAAAAAACGGCCATGTGATTCTGTCTGCATGAATTACTATATTAGTTTAAAAATTCACTTTTTCCCATAAGGAAACATTAGTTCCATTTCGGTAGTACTCACAGCATTGTGATTGGTGCTTACTGAGCATGCGCATTGAATAATTAATATGGTCTATAGTGCTGTAATTTTTCTAGTGACGTCAACCGACAGAATTAAATTTCCGGTTTTGTTTTCAAAAAAGCGAATCAAGTTTGATGCTTGGTTCACTAAAATAGCAGCGGTTCGTTCCGGTTTTCGATCTTGTTCCGGTTCGGTTTGATTCCTTGCACTTAACTGACAAAGAGACATTTTTTACCTTTAGATTAAAATAAAATCAAGCAAATCAGATCAAAATTAGAGTCAATGAGAACATATTTTTACGATATTTGGTTCGGGTGGGTATTCCTGTTGTGGCAAAAGAAATTAATAATCATTTTCTTTTGTTTCTAATGTACATTTTATAATAATTTATTGAAAAAGTTATTTTTTAAAAATCTGTCTAATTTAATTTATTATCCATGGTAATCTGTAAAGAGCTCAAAAATGGAAAATTTAATTTACATTTATCTCGTGACAGGAACGTGTTTTGTATTAATAAATCAGTGTTTTGCTCTAAAATCAATAACAGAGTAAAATTAAAATTTTAACATTGTAACTATTTCCTATAGGTCAAAAAAAGTATACACCCGGTATAGTTGAATAGTAACTACTTAACATGATATAAGTAAATACCTAAAATTTTTTATTACAGATAATGACTACTGTCGTTTCTTTTGGCTTCGCAATAGCTTTGTATTATAAAGAATGTAGATTCTCATCGTCTAAATCTAGAAGGCAGGTGATTGTTCAAACGAGAACTTCATTTCATTCAAAATATTAAATATATTATTTATTGTGCATTTGTTTAAGTATCAAATCATATGTTTTATTAGTGACATAAATTTTATTTGAATCATAATAAAATTTAGGAATGTAACCAAATAAATATCTTTATGTTAACATACAATGATCTAGTAAATAATAAAGTTTGTACAACAAATATTAAACAACATTAATTATATTGTATTTGATTTTAGTTTAGTAATGCTTAAATCTAAGTAATAATTAAGTGTAGATCAAGTTCTGAATTAGATCTTCTATAGATATAGAAACATACAACAACAACAAACTGTGCAGCCAATAACAGATATAGAAAAAAGTCTGTCTTAAATAATATGTTGAAGTTCTAAAAGCTTTTTCATCAGGATAACAATACAGAAGACAGTTTCAGCGACCTGTCAGATAAATATTTCAGTGATGCCTTCACTGAATAGGATAAGTAAAGGCATACATGAAGTGGAGGGGTGTAATGTTGTAATTTATTTTATCTACTACTACTATGAAAAGTTTATATTTATGCTTTCAATTGTCAACGTTGATTGTTACTCAGGACCAAGCAAAAAACACTTTATTGCGCGTATCCTATGACAACGCGCGCTAAAGTATTTAATTGTTTACATAAAATAAAATTAAATGACATAATCAAACAAAATTTTTTGTTTATTTATTTCGATATTATTGGTATCGTCATGGATACAAATAAATCATAAATTGGTTCAATATAGATTGAACTATCTAAATACAAGTATCATTATTTTGAATAAAAAAATAATTTCAGTTGCAGATAAAATTATGTGTGTATTACGAGCGTAAAGTGTATTTGTTCCTCTTGCACTATTACCGTGCGCGAGTAATAAAGAGTCACTTTACGCTGTTAACACACAAATAATTTTAGGCACTGAGACCTTTAAACAAAGTAATGTTATTTATTCTTTAAGGCACTCAGTGCCTTATAGTGAAGTGACTGACTATAGACTATAAGAGATTACAGTTACCTGGCATACCATATTTGGTACCTACCCTAGAAGATACTGAAAAATGTTAGCTACCCTAGAAGCCCTCTAGAATTTCTAATAATTTTCATGTACAGCACTATAATCCAAAATGGCCAACAAATACGACAAAATAATGCTTTTATAATTCTGGACTCTTTCAGTTTAATGCGTGATGTTGCAATATTAAAAACTAAAAATACTATATTCATTTTACACGAAATTAAATTCTGTAATCTACAAAATCTCATAAAAGTTGCCGTATAAAACTTATTGAAAACAAATTAAATTATATTTATAAAAGTGTGATAAACATAATTTATTAATCATAAAATACAAAGTTATTTAAATTTCTATCAGATGTTAATGACCTTGCTATACAAAATTCGTGATTGAAAATAGCTGGTTGTTAAAAAAACAAATTAATATTTCATCACATTTATCAAACTATCAAAAACCAACATCACGCTAAAGTATATCTGGCCACCGACCTTTTGGCGCCCACGAAAACATTTGACATCTCAACAAACAAAAAATCTAGGTTACAAGACCGCGTTCACGTCAAAATGAAAATAAAAACGATATTTGAAAATCATTTGTCAAGACGAGCACTAATTTATGACAGATGACATCAGCAGCACACAGATTTTATTGAAACAACGTTTATTTTTACCATGATTATCGTGATTTGATTCCGGCTCTACGCTAACTAGATTGCCACTGTCGGTGCCAATTCATTACTGAAGTAATTAAGCAATGATAGTTTTGTAACATATTGTAGATTTTTAATAGCTAAGGCCAAGTATAATGTCTCATGGGTATAAAAATAAAGTTGAATGACATAATTAGGGTTTTAAAAATAGTTTTTGACTTTGTGGAAATCTCAATTTTTGAATTGGAGTAGGTTAAGATTAAATTTATATTAGGTTAATGCTGTTGGAAAACGTGACTGAAAATCACATTCTTGTACATTACGAGGGTGGATTGAAAAGTTTCTGAAATGGGCAAATGGGACTTGCTTTTTTTCAAATATTTTTATGTCGTTGTGTTTGTTATTCTTTCATAATAATTGACACAAATTTTCAAATCGATCTGTCATTTAGTCTGGTTTTGAAGACCATTTTAGTGTGAGTAGGTTTGTCCGTTTTGAAAAATGGTTGGAAATGAAATTCAAGCGGTTACCAAATTTTTTCATTTGAAGGGGAAAACCGCAACTGACATCAAATGGATTCATCTGCTGCATTTTCCACCGTAAGTTTCTGAGTTTCTGAATTCAAGCGTGGCAGGACGCACACAATTGATGCATCACGTTCAGGACGTCCAAAAACGGTTACCACACCAGAAATGGTGGATGAAAGCCATTATACGGTTTTGGAAAATCAACAAATTAAGCTAAGTTTCCATGCATGCGTTTCATCCGTAACTGCGCGGACACAATCGCACGCGTAATGAAGTATGTAAAAACGGACGTTCCTATGCATACTGAACATTTCATCCGTTTTGACGTTTAATGTCAACTAAATTAATTAATAAAAGTAGAGAAGTTCTTGGAGAATTCAGTCAATTTATTAAAATACAATAACACACCAACGTTTCGACTTCAATTAAGTCCTCTTCAGGGTGCTAAGTCAAACATACAAGAAAACACATTAAAAATAAATTTACAATATTCAGGTAGGTACACTTACATAATTGTCAAAAACTAAAATATAGAAATTGTCATTATATAAAATTTGTTACAGAAAATGTTCGTCCAAAGGAGATAAAATAAATTGAAACACACACACATCATTCAATCAAGTACAAACAACTAACTTACGCATGATAAAACCAAAAAGTTATGAACTAAAAAAACCAATACACACTGTTGCACATAATTCTTGGCTGTGATTGGTTATATATTTCAAAGAATTATAAATTTGGTTATTAAAGCTTTAATACTTTTTTTTCAAAATCGGCATGAAAATCGTCATTTCCAGACTAATTTGCGTCATGAAAGTAAGATTTTCATGACTAGGCATGAAAATAAAAATTTTACTTTCAACTTTGTTTACTTGTCATGACAACTTTTTCTAAAATTTGTCACAGCTCTGATGATTTGTCACAGCTCTGATGATTCATGCAAACCTAATTTTTTTAATAATTTTAAGCTTAATTGCCGATTAAAAAAAAAATAGAATACATCACGCGTCATAAAAATGTCTTTGCTTGACTCGGAGGCTTTGAAGAAATGCTCGGACGCTGCGCATCCTCGCATTCTTCAAACGCCTCCTCGTCTGCAATGAAACATTTTCATGACTTGTAATGTAATATACTATTAAGTTATCGTGGACGAAAAATCGTCACATATGTCCATACGTTCATACGTCCATACGCACACACAGTGAAAATAGTAAATTCGTATTCTAGAGTCTCTGAAACGTGCTTATCCACCAAAAACTTATACTCAAAAATTTTGACCCATTATTATACCTCTTATATAGAATATGAGGCGAGAGGTAATTAAAAAGAACTATATAGGCATTTCTAATATAATTTCGTTGCGAAAATACAAAAATTGCGTTTGCTATTTTTAATCTATCAATAAATTCATATCACTTATTGACCTAACAAACATACAATATGTACTCGCCAATAAACGTCAAAAATATCATTTCTACGTTATAATCTTTCCCGACTGCCACCTACAAATAAAATTGTGTTGACACTTAACCTTTAACCTCTGGTCAGCGTAGTGGGCTATGCTCTACTCGCTGCCCGCTGACCAGTGAGAAATACGTGCGCCATTCCGCAACTCTGCAACAAATTGCCCGGTAATTGACTTCCCAAAGTCACTTTTAGTTCTTTCAATTCGCGAGGTAAAGTCGATGGAGGTGGGTGGGTACGGGTACCACGCGCACAGAAATAAGAAATCGATCCTGAATACCGCGAGATTGTGATATTGATAGTGATGTGATAAGGAGGAAATTCTGAGGAAATTCAAAATATTATTAAGCCTGTTTTACATTATACTTTTTTCGCCTAGATTCTAGTTCGAGATTCGTCTGAGAAGTTCCTAGCCATTTCTAGTATAATGTAAATCAGAAATTCCCATCCGAGTTCCGTTCGATTTCCATACTTTTTTCTAGTATAGAAATATACGCCCGGCTCTATTTTTCTATTCGAGATTCATACTAGATTTGTCTACGCATGCGCAGTTCAATCTAGAGTCAGTTTGACCAACCTTTAAAAGTTTTGATATTTTGTTTTGATTTGTTCACGTTGACGTTGACGATGACGTTTATGAGATTTGCACTTGTACGTGTGTTATTCAAGTTGTGTTAATATTTTTTCCATTATAAATTCTGACCTCCAAATCTTAAGTTGTCACTTGTCAGAATACGTAAGAATATTATTTATTATTTTGAAGTTGCCTAACTTGGACCATTTCGGAAAAAATCGAAGAATTCCGATTGTATACGAATAGTTTGGAAATAAAGTATGAAAATCGAACGAATCTCGGATGGAAATCAAACGAGAAATCTAGCATGAATCTAGACGAAAAAAGTATAATGTAAAACAGGCTTTAGCTACAAAAGATACATTATCAACTTATTAAAGATTATTTAACTGTTCTAGTTCTGTTGTAAACAACTGCGTATATCTTTGTTCTGTTTTTGCTTCTTTATTATTATTTTGGTAAATTTTAATATTAATCTTACATATTTACTAGATCCTGTTATCAATTTTGTATGGGTACATCACCAGTCATCTATGACTGTTTTGTATACCTTAAATAAAGGAATTAAATAAATAAATAAGTAAATAAGAGGAATAGCAGTAACTTGTTATGGGGTATGAGAGTCAAGAATTTGCATTAATAATTTTATCGTTTTTAGTTTTGTTTCTATTGCTTAATTTTGGTTGTTTTATTGTAGGTATATTTTTGGTGGCATAATATTGCAAGTGCTTCTTTTTCGCGTATTGCTTATACAGGGTGGCGTGCTTAAGACGATCCACCCTTAATAACTTGGGAACGGATTGTGATAGGCATACCCGGTTTGCGCTATATGTTTTAAAATCTAGGGGAACTGGGACACACATTTTACTAATGTTTTAGGTACCCTTTGTGGCATATCAAATGAAAGCTCTTGAAAAATGCTACAATCAATTGTTATTTGAATAAACTGTTCTAAAGTTAGCAACAATAGTTTATAATATTTTTATGTTTTATTAAATACATGGAATGCTATGAAAATGACAAGAAAACAAAAAAGAACAATGATACCTAATAATTTGTTTTATAGTTTGTGTATGAGTTAGTTACTATTATTATTGTATCACATTAAACTATAAAAATTAAAATTAATTTTGACAACTTTTGGTGTTAGTGTGAAGTTGGCACCATGTTTATAACTCTTATAATAATAAAGATAGGATTAAACATTTTAAAGAGCATATAGGCGCAAAATAATTACAAAATTCCAAAATTTGCGCCCATAGTGCCAACTTCACATAAATAATTCGTAAATAAAATAAATAAATATTTCTTACATTATGTGCAATGACAAGTAAACCAACTTTTGTTGTTCAATAAAGTTCTAGTATATGGCGGAGTAAGAGCGGAGTGGACAATAGATGATCAGTTACGTGATCAACAAAACTACTAAAAGACGCAATTATTGGAATAGGTAGGTAACTAATCGAAACACCAAATAAACTACACATTCACCACTCATGTCATGGACCAGTTAAACGTGATCTACAAACAGTGACGATAAGGAAAGGTGGCAATTCCCGGGCACGTGCTACTCGTATTAGAGCATCTTCAAGATTGCCGATATCCGGCTCACACCTAGCAGGTAATTCCAAGTATACTAACGTAATCGAACAAACAAACAAACACGATCATAATTTCATTAGCACACTTGCATTCCTATCATTAATTATTATTACAATCAAAAGACAGGTAGGTAATTTAAAGCGTTTAGGTATACAAGTTTTAAACTTAACAAGTTAACAAAAGTGGGGATTTTTTTTGTAATAGAGTACTTGCAGGAGGAGTGGCCAATGTTTCGGATTTGGCGGGATTCTGTTTGTGGACAACTGCTTGTGTGTCTTATGGCGATTTTGGTTCTTATATATGCCTAATTCCGTAAACGTCAACATTTTCTTTTGCATGGTAAATTGTTTAACAATAATTGTTAAATAATTAAACAAAGTAAAAGAACGCTTAGCATTTTTTGATATAAAACACATTCAACAATTGTTGCAGATCGAGTTTGTCGGTGAAGTCGCTGTACACATGTAAAATCCCAATGATGTTTAGCCGATCTCGTAACATTGTTGATCGCATATATTATGTTTTTAGCCGACACAAAACCGAAAAACTTCGTTCGTTTGAGCACGCTGACTCAGGAATCGTCACCAGCAGGCAAACAATACAGGGTGTCGCTGTCGTATATGAAACTTTTTAAGCATGGGGATCTCGAGAACCATAAGAGATACGAAGTTGGTTAAATTAGACAAAAGTGCATTTTTGTGGGAAAACAAAAACATTTCTAAATTGACCCCCTAAAGCGGCAACTTTTGTCTACTTTAACCAACTTTGTATCTTTTATGGTTCTCGAAATCCCCATGCTTAAACAGTTTCATAGGTCACCCTGTATTGTAAGCCTGCTGGTGACGATTCCTGAGTCGTCGTGCTCAAACGAACGAAGTTTTTCGGTTTTGCGTCAGCTAAAAACATATGTATATGCGATCAACAATGTTACGAGATCGGCTGAACAACATTGCGATTTTACATGTGTAGAAACACCGACTTCACCGACAAACTCTATCTGCAACAATAATTGTTGAATGTGTTTATGTCCAAAAATACTAAGCACAGCGCTGTTTTTGCTATGCAAAAATGATCTCAACCAAAGTTAATAGATTACAATAATAATTATAAACAAAATTTGTTTCGGTAGGGAAGAGATAAGAGAGGTTGAATCCCCACCCGGATCAACTACCCACTCGGATTTAACACCAACCACCGGCCCTGCTCCTCGACCGGTGTGCCACAGGCATAAGACTCCATGTTAAAATTTTGTTGGGTTGTCCACAAACAGGTTCGTGCGCTTAGTTTTTGACTGTCACGTGTCACGTGACTGTTTGTGACCTTGTTGCAAGTACTCTATTGTAAGTTTAAGACTTTTAGTTTCCTAGTTAACCACGATTATAATATAGCAGCAATTTCAGTAAAAACTTTTAATAAGTTGAATCCGTAACCGTTACCCGTTACGCGAAACTAAACGATACTTTTACTACTTTTCTCCGGGCTTGCCTTAGCTAAAATCAATTTATTTTCGAAGTCGTAAAATATATTATAATTTATACAAAATATTAATTATGCCTGTCATAATTTACTATATGAGTGATGATGTATCGGTTTTAAAACAAACAAAGATATATTTAAACCTAGTTTAAATTAACTAAAACAAAACCAAGTGTTATACAGCAAAACACAACTAAATTGTTTATTTAAATGAAGCTTTAATTCTTTTTCTAATATCATCAAACACTTAAATTTAATTTGGCCACTGTTGAACATAAATACAGTCGTAGTTACATAGCAATAAATTTATTGATGTTGGCAAATAGAATATATTCTTGCTATTGATACACACAATTTATGGCCATTTGCACCGCTTCCACTTAAATATTAAGTGTCACTTAAATAAAAAATATCGAATCGAACTCATGGCAGCAATGTTATTTCTACGTTTGGCAATTTGATTTTGAATCGATATTGTTCATTTAAGGAAAACTTAAAATTTAAGTGGAAGCGGTGCAACTGGCCATTAGTCCTGTAATGTTTTACATTATTAAAAGTTGTTTAAATAAAATGCGATATTTCAATTTCTCTACGCAGTCCTATAATTTATTGAGATATTTACGTTTAGAATTACTAAAAATAGAAGCAGCTGGGACAAGAAAACCATAAACACTATTTATCTTAAGTCGAACATTCACACTATGCATTAACAAACATGAATACACATGGACAGTAAACAGATTTAGCAGTAAAGACTGTAATGTTCCACACATAAATTATATTGATTATGTTTAAGAGATTAATGTGAGTTTAAATGCTAACTGAATACTAATAATGTGTTTTAGGTTATTAGTACTGTTATTTTTATTTGTAATAAGTAAATGATCCCTAATTTTCATTTTCCAGATATCTTTATATGTCATATGATATCTTGATCCAATTAAAACTAATAAGATACACTGTGTGTGTGAGTCAAAGAAATATTATGAGCAAACAATTTAAAGGCATTATTTATAAAAATCTTGCCAATTACATGTTGCAGTCTACCATGAATGACTTCTGGCTAAAAGAGAAAATATTGTAATCCATGATCGGCTGATATTTGATCTTACGTAAAAAATTATTGACATGTGATAATGACACTATATAACGACATATAAGTAGTAGTCAGTAAGCCAGCTGCAAAAACCCTGAGCTATTTGACCAAAATTTTCAATATGTTCTATAGAATCTACCCATTTGGTTAAACCAAAAAGTGCCATTTGGATCTGGGTGGAAAAATGGCCTCCATTAAAAAAGAGTAAATGATGGAATTTTGACTCTGGTAACCAAAATTTGCTTTTTTTAACCCATTATACTAGATGGGAATACAAATCAAAAGATACCAGTCTACCACTCTTACGTGGTCGGGTTGACCATACAGACGAATTTTAAAATTTATAACTTGAAATCCAGAATTTGACTTGTCACCAACATTTTTTGTCATACATAATATGTGACGTCTTTTTAAAGCTTTTCTAAGAGAAATTTTTAAAGTATTTTTTGTTTAATAATCGAATATAAAATTTTTACTTTCAGTTTCCTTTATTAAATTCTACGAACACTGGACGCGCTTACCTACTTTATATTTTTGCGTACCACGGACTCATGAAAAATTTCGTCCTTTGCTCTGTACTTCATCTAATTTTCGTCCGATCAAGCATTCGTGCATATCAGTTTGCTAAGAAATGAATTATAGAATTACATATTGTCCCAACGCGGCTTTCTGTGCTCAATGCCGAACGTAATTCCCTTAATTCCACTGTCAACACATTAGGTTGACTTTTTTTTTGCAAATTGTTGTCAATATGTCAAAAATAATAACATAATATTTAACTTTGAATGGCTACGTGTATAGTGCACATCATTCTTAACATTTTGAGCTATCGTTGAAATGTCTACGTCATTCCGATCGAAAGTTATACTAGTTTAAGTCCGCATAACAAGATTTACCATCCCTTAGGACTTTTTGCCCTTTCCCGAAGGAAGCAAGCGTGGGAGACCTTGGGATTTTCTAGTAGAGTTACACTACGTTATAAGGAAGATCATGCAAAAAATTAGCTTTCTATCTTCCATTTCCAGGTTTGGCAGATTTTTGCTTAGATTGACAAATTCCTTTTTCACGACATAATAAGAAAACACATTGTTCTTCTCGCGAAATAGTGAGGAAAGTAAACAGTGTTATTTTACGATGAAATATTTTAAAACTTGTAAGTAAATCTTATTTTATAATGATGTACTGTTGTAAACTATTATTTTACTATTATTATGTTTTATACTTTCTTTTTCTACAATTTTACAGTGAAACATTTCAATGTTTTTAAACTTCAGTCTGGCAGATGGCAGTTATAACCTAACTTCAGTTATGTGTTTCTTCTACATTTACAATTTGTTTAAATAAATTTGTCGTGAAAAAATGGCCGAACGGTATCGTTGGGCCATGTCTAACACGAGAGGAAAGCTCGAGTGGGAAAAAGAAGCGCTTTCCTCTCTAGATGGACAAATAACTATTTACATACTTGGTAGATTTTAATATCGCTCGTTTTACAAGGTACAATTAAAAAATGAAAAGCAGAAAAATTGTTGATATTTATCATAATTCTGGAGTTTTTATTTGTGCGACGCAGGTTAGCCTGGATAAGATTAACCCGCGTTCGTATCATTTATAAAACAAACCCACAGCGCGTTCTCATGATTATAGGCATACCGTAACAATATGAAACGCGCCTACATTTTCATTAAACGGTATCCTGAATGAGGAGCTTGACGCTGCGAACAATGGACACAATGCTACGTTATTACCACCCTCATATTCATTTGCACCCTTTAGGACTGTTAATTTACTCCTAAGTGTACTAACATGAATGGTGTGGACGATTTAGAGTTTTACGTTCTTTTTATTATATACTCGGACTTCGGACTACTTAGTTATCTACTTGGTTTTGCATTACTTGAACAATTAACCTGACGAAAAAAGATAAGTCAGATTGTTGCATATTGCACTGTTTTAAATGAGACGCAAAATACATATACTGCACAATAATTATTGTACTCTTGGAAATATAGGGTAGTTAGTACCTACATAGCGTTATTAGTTTGAATTTAAAGAAAACATAAATGAAAACTAAAATTAATTGTCTATATGACTACATTTTTCCCGATTGACTACACTGAAAAATTGACATTTCCGATTGTAAATTGCGTCATTTCCTAGGTTATGAGTACAAAAAATTATTAGTACCACTTAATAGGTGTGTATATATTATTTTATTAATTTTTTTATGATGGTAACCATTTAACAGAATGATAGATCTTATTACAGTGAAGTCCAGCCATTTCTAGATCGATTCAACCAGGACTACACATTAGGACGACTAAAAGTCAATCTTGAAACACACGAGTGCTATTTAATTGCAATTTAACGGTAATCATATATTACCGGCCGAGAGACTTGAACCATGGAACTTCGGGTTCCTACCTTAAAATAGTTATAGTACCAATAGTCCGGACGTTAAGCAATTAATAAATTTATATGGAACCTTGCATCTTTTGATAAAAGCTAACCACTTGGTACATACGAGAAAAACTGTTAGATGAAATTATAGAGCATTAGATTCTTTATAGAAAGGGTCATTAGCAATTTTCTTGTAACTGCACAGTTTCAGAGAAAATCGTGAAAATGTATTTCGAACATTTCAATTATTTAAAAACAAGTCGAAATTTCGTCTCCTCGGATAAAATGGAATAATAGTATATTGTGTTATTAGGATTAAAAGTGATACTTTGTTTGATGAGCAATTAATTTACATCTGCGAGGCGAAGCGTAGCGAAGCCGAGCGGATGCAAAAATTGCGAATCAAACAAAGACACTTTTAATCCAAATAACACATACTATTTTTTCTTCAACCAAGAAAATTACTTTTTAAATTATTGAAATATTTTGTTGAAATATGATTGAAACTAAGAAGGTAGCTTTGCTTTAACTTTTGTTTTGTTTACAAATTTTATTGTTCTGTCAAACTAAAATAAATCAAGAGTTTTTCTGGAATTATGCTCCTGATAATACATACCTGATGATTAAAGTAAGTGTTTAAATATGAGGAATGAGAATATAACTATCTAAATATTATTAATTTTTATAGATTGTTGTAATACTGGAAATTTCGGGTGAATGCCGTTGCGATGAATTGGTATACGTTTAAAGATTGATGTTATTGAAGACGTCAAATCAGCTTTACTGGTAAACATACATGGTAGACAGCTAAAAAAATATTACGGTTCGATGAACCTAGCACTAGTAAAAGTATAATATCCTCCATTCGTGATGATAATACCAGTAGAAAAAAGGAAGAAGTGCGTGATAATCAAGCTCAAGAAATATTACGCTCCCAAGATTCTAGTAGAAATACAGAATCTACTTTTAAGCTTAGGATTAAAAGTACTTTTAAGCCTAGGATTAAAAGTGTTACCTAGCAACAGTTACATTTTTTTATTAATAACAAAAACGTCAACTTTTAATACTAAAAACAGTATTAAAAGAACCAACTTTTAAGACGGTTGAAGAAAAAATATTGTTCTATGAGGTACATTATTTTAAAAACGTTTGAGTGCATTAGTTAAGGGAATTCCTAAAAATACTCTCGATATTACTTTTTTTTCTAATTCACTCTCTTCCCCACTACTACTAGGGCTGCCCGAACCCAACCCGAAACTCGTACTTTGCCGCATCCTAGCTATGCAATGTCATTTTGAAGTTGAAAAATACTGTAAATATAGCTCAAGTATTCCCGTAATAACAAACAAAAATTATTCAAAAAAAGAAGGTCAGCTGCAGGCTTCTTGCTTTTTACATTTTTCTTTCCATTCATAATGACCGAAAAAAGTAATATCAATCCGTATCAAATTATTATTTTTTACTTCAAATTCCTAGGCCAAAGACAATACAATACACTCATATGTTTCATATATTTTAATTATAACTAAAGTAATTGTAGGAGGCGTACACCTCTGTAACGCTGTAAAATTTTAGGGTAGACGAACACCTTAAGCCTTTTAAAAAGTTTTTTCCAAAAAAAAGTTAAGAAATTTTAGATTATTTTCGTATTATGTGTTTAATAAACTGTAACTTCTAAACGAATAATAATATTGACTTCCAGTTTCTTGCATTAAATTCTACGTGGCACCACATTTCAATAGGGAGAGTATGGTCCCTAGAACGTATGAAGCAAGTGGATTGCTTTCATAAAAAAATGCAAGGTGGTATAGACTAACGTCCGGACTACAAGGTTTTTCGTAGGATTAAGTGTTAAAGATTTACATTGTTTATACACTAAAAAATATTCTTACACTGATGATTGGACATATATGATAATAGGCAAGGCAGTCAGGTATTCAGATATATTTATTCTATATTTTTGAAATATGTGGTGATTTATTTTTTTAAATTTAAGACTGCCAGTGTTTAATTTGAAATGATTTTGGAGAACTGATTTTGTGAAATTAATAAAAATGAAGTTCACGTTGCAGAACATGTTCTATTTAAAAACGTTTCGGAATAGAAAGCGCAGAGTGCATCATCATTTCTGCAACATCATTGTGTAACAAATATATTAATAACCTTACTCTAACTACGTCATAGAACATTTCATTTGATAAATGATTATAAACTAAAACTGAAACAGCAAAGTTCCCACAAAGCATAAAACAAGAATTGCTAGGACATGTATACCACCCCGGCAGGGTATTGCTATTTGTCATGTTGCATGCTTGATTTAAGATCCCAGGTGGCACATCTACTGGCCAAAGCTCCATCTTTTATCTCTCTCACACTCGTATGATGTATGACAATGCGTGACGTCACACACAGAGATGTGGCAGTGTAAATGATGTAGTGCGGATATGGAGTATGCTACATAGTTTAAGGATTGTTTCATTTAAAGTGGCCGGAGTATTGAACTATTTTATAAGTGTGGTGTTTGGCAAACATGCTTTATACCACGGTTAAAGAATAATTAGGTTTGTCAACGTGATAATTTCTAGCGGTCAGAATGTGTAATAAAATCTAGCATGATCTAGATATTTCTGGCTGTATCAGGGATACTACATTGACACTGATTTAAATGTAAAAATATACTTTCATACTATAAATAGTAACTAAAATTGAAATTTAGATATATCTTAGTGGCTATGTTTCATAATTTACCTTTAGATCGAAAATATTATGACAAAACGTGTTTGAAAATCCTGCATTTTCGTCGTTATAAATAAATAATTGCACAATATATGAACACAATCTCGTAGTGCATCTTCATTATTTAGTTTATAAAACATGGTGATTTTTACTCATTTCTCCTAAAATTAAAATAACCTATATCTACATTGACAGTTTTTCCGAAACACTTTTCATTATTTCACAGCACTATTTACCTGTTACTTTTTAATGTAGTAAAGCTTGCGTGTTCCCTATATTTTACATATATTTCTATACCACTATATAACGCACAAATTATTGAATTTTAAAAATACTCTTAAGTGACAGAATGAATATTGGCATCGGCAGTGACCAGCAGAGACACCTAGAAACCCTAGAAACACCTATGAACTACGAGTAATTACAACTTCTGAAAATCGTTGGCAGTCGGCAAACCTAATTATTCTTTAACCGTGCTTTGTACAAAGTTAAGAGTATAATAACATAAAATATAATAAACAGGATTCCGCACTCTTTTTAAAGGTTGAAAAATTACTCGATATATCAGTTATACAACATAATATTCTTCTTCTTATGTAACCGACGTTTCCGTTTTATACTTAAACCTTCTTCAGGGTTAGTAAGATCTTCATGTATCAAATACCTACATTCGTTAACAAACATTCAGTTAGCAAACTTCGTACCTACATACAAAAACATAGAACATACACATTAATTAATTAATCTCAAAATTAACAACGCAATTACGTAGTTCGTGCTACTTTGAAAGCTCGCAGAAAATACCAAAACTCTTTATAAAATGATGATAATATCCCTTCGCAATGTGGATCGTCACAATCTTTTTCTATTTACATTTTGACTTTGAAATATGAAGTATTTACATGCTGATGTCTTTGATTTAGGTGACAGTTTGTGACCATGAAACACTGTGTTCAAAACTTTATAATTTATTGTAAAATGAGATATCTTTAGATATATTTAGCCACACAGCCAATTAGATCGAAATAGTGTGTTGGTATATTTATATTTCTAAAAATAGTACTGGGTGAGGTATAAATATATCGTGCTGTTGAATGGGAACAAAACAACAATTTTCCTACCAAAACATTACTCATTCTATAAAACACGTTATTCAGAAGAATAAAGTCCTAATTATAGTAGGTAGGTGAGTAATAAACTACCACCTACATTTATATACAACGTAGTAGAACATAGATAATTTTACTATATTTTATAAAACAGCAATACTATTTGCATAAAAGTGAATAGTGTTAAGAGCAAGCATAACAAAATATCAAAACACAAATTATGTAATAGTTATTCACGTGTAGAGAGTCGAAAGAAAAAGATTACGTCTGCGGATGAAGTTTGAGGCCTGACGCTTGCGAGGATCCTTATTCGTCCAAGAGTGTAATCTGTCTTTCGGCCAGAGGTACGTACAACGTTTTACGCACAACTGCGTATTTAAATATTCTTGTGAATTATTAGTACCTAAATTAGTTTTTGAAAATACGCAAAAATACTTATTACTAGAAAATTTCAAAGAAACATTTCATGTGTCAGTCAATTTATTTTAATTGGACGAATATTCCTTACTTTACCGCCTATGGCCGCATTTTTCTACTTTACCGCCCAAGGGCGTAAAGCAAATGTTTCTGTCATGGTAACCAAGTTGTAAACAAACAATTTTGATACAGTTATACTTAAAAATCTTTGTTTGCATGAAGCATTTCTTTCCAATAAGCACTAATTATCTGGATTAATCTATTTTGCCGTGCTGGGACAATATCCAAACCAAACGTGCAATCATGCAAAAATTGTCAATAGTAATAAGGGCCCATTATTTTGCTGGAAAAATGTATTTCAAATGATTGTTGTTTGGTAACATTTCGAGACAAATGACATGATCCAAATCCCGAGTTGAAGGCGAGGGATTTTATCCTTCAATTTGTCGAGGAATGTTACCTAAAGCAACAATCTTAAAGGCGGATTTATGCAGCCATTTACATTTACATTTAATTTTCATTTAATTTAATTTAAAAGATAAATGTGTGTAACTCAATGGAGCCATGCATGCACCATTCTCATTTAGGTTTTCAAATGCGACATTGTTAACATAGTTATCTTTGAAATTAAGTTAAATGAAAATTAAATATAATAATGTAAATGGCTGCATAAATCCGCCTTAAGAAATAATTTTACCTGCAAAATAATGAGACCGAGATATATTTTGTTAGGCTATTTCCTAAATATACAGACATAAAATATGAACTAATCAACTTACGTTGGAGTGTCCTAATATTTTTATTATTAAATGTTTAATTGGTTCCAAACTTTGACGTAACTTTATTTTTTGGATTTATATTTGATTTATTATTTCATCGTAAGAAGTTGTCACAAAAAGATTCATTTGACACTTTTAATTTCAATTAAAATCAATACAAAATCAATAAAATTGTCATACATGTGGTAGTCATAGCAATGTAACGGGAAAATTGTCACTTGAACAATCCCTAGAGCATTTTTACAATTTTTGCCGGTATATTTTGTACGTCATTGGTTAGAATTTAAAAAATTTAAGCAAATGATTGGTTTACATAATATGTGGGAAATAGTCGTGTGAAAAACGCATGTGTGAGGTGAAAGTAAACTGATAACAAATGATAAATGGAATTCAGTTACTTAAAAATCTGAATGTAAAGGTATTGCAAGTGTTTGAAAACCTCTGGAATAAACAACATAAAATCAACCAACGCTCACAACGTTCCCAGGCACTGTGATATCGCTCTGCAGGCCAATAAAACAAATCGCTTCAATTTACCTTCCCGACGCGAACAATCTAAACGTATCAAATGAAAAAAGTGAGCCTCGCATCAGCTGTGCCCGCTCGCACGGCTATTTCATCCCCCTAAACACCCCCTGCGACCTGACGACTGGCACAAGCCACATTCATTTTCAGTGAATGTCTATGTGACCCTAACACTAAATAGAAACACGGTCTTTACTCATCAACAACAGTTTCTTTTTTGCCTTATTTTGTCGAAGCTATCTGAATTTAAATTGAATGTGTTTATATGGGAATAAAGATATTTACTTGCCCGACCTATAATAGAGGGAAGTATTGTAATCGTGATTTTGATGAAACTTCACGATGACTGATCGAACCCAAAAATCATTATTAAAAAAAATATGTCTGTCCGTCTGTCGCTCTGCCTGTTTAGATCAGAAGTTCCCAAATTTTTTTTCTCGTAGACCACTTTTAAAATTTATATATATATATATATATATATATATATATATATATATATATATATATATATATATATATATATATATATATATTTAAAATAATTAAAGTTAAATATTTTTCTGGAAAATTAGTAAGTCTTGAAAAAAAATTGTTTATGCTAAATTATAGATCAGGTTGTATTAAACAACTTTTGTATTTAACTTTTTCTTGTATCTTCAATATTTGAGAAGATATAAGTTGGACAGTGAAATATCAAACACCCTGTGTTCCTGTGTATTACTAATTACTACTACTTTATAATGCCTTGTTTTATTGCGTGATAGTGTAAAATATTATTATTTTTGTACCGAAAGATTCAAGTTATATAAATTTATTACATTCAGTAAAGCAATCAGTCTTTCATAAATTTTTACATCATATTTTCCATTAATTTACATATTCAATTATGATAAAAATGTAATAATTAAAAATTACATAAAACTCGAGATAATAAAGACTGATTTTAAAGTTCATAAGCTTTGTGGTAATTGCACGGTACGTTGCTAAAGCGTAAAACATTAAGATGATTTCAACAGATAAAAATAATTTGTATTTTATAGTCGTTTTTCACTGAGGTGAAATATTACACCCCTGGGAATTCATGATCGAAAAATTAATTTAAATACAACACGGATAATTTTAAAATAATTAGTGTTTACTTACTGCAACCGCGATGAGACGATAGTCAATCAATCCAATCAAAATTTGGACTTACCTGAAAAGAGAAAAGAAAATTAATAATACAATATTATTATAATATGACATGAATAATAATATATTAATCGGAAACTGAAATTATCATATATAATATCCCAAGTGCATGTCAAATTGTCGATAATTTCCTCAAGTGTGCGAAGCGCACGAGGGATATTCGAAGGACTATTTCCCGATTAAAATTTAGCCAAACGCTGTTTCTCTCATGAAAAATAAAGTAAAATTTAAAAATTTCTTTTGACAGCAAGTCAGAATCACTTTGCAACGCCGTATCCAAATACGATAATTTTGCACTAGTGCAAATTATCGATAATTTGCACTAGTGCAAAATTATCGTGATTCTACGTTGATTGGTCGACATTCAGAAATGTCAGACTTCTGATTGGCTTAAATTTTATGAGGGAAATAGTCATGTATACTTATTATGCTTAAAAAACTATACTAGATTACTAATAATTAATATGCTATTGAATGAAATCGTATACATAATTTCTGTTCGGTGTTAAAGCGCAGTCCTATAGTTCTTGTACTTTTAACACGAAGTAACAAATTAGTATGTTGAATAAATAAGCATAATTTCAATTGAATTTATTCAGCAAGTACCCGCATTTAAAATATTTAAAAATAATAATAATTCTGATTCAGACATCTACCGGCAGCTTCAAGCATCCTATCTAGCTATGTTGGTTTCAGCATAAACATGTATTTTTTACATTCCAACCAGTCTAATCGGATCAAGCAAAAATCGTACTTATGTTTTATGTAGTTGTAATATACATGTGGTTAGGGTTAAATTCGCAAACACTCAATATTACTTCACGAAACATACAAAATGCGCCACTAAATATAACAGATTAGCTTCCAGATAGATTATCAGATGCTTATTCATCAATATAAATAAACAATACAATGTTTATAAACAAAATAAAATAATTTCAGCTACCTTGAACCCTGCCAGACGAAATCTACTCTCTCCTTCAGCTTCAGAGCCCCTTGGATGGGTTACTACACTCACTGTTATCACTTACACTATAAAAATAGTCTCAAAATATGTTTATTGTTAATAATTTCACTACAAAACCGGACTTCATTTCGCGTTGGAATATAAAACACGACTGAAACCGTTCCCCGCTTCATCCTCGATGCCCACAACATTTTGTTAATTAATCGTTGTTCGAACTTGTTGGCGTCAAGAAATATCTAAATGTATTCAAAGATTCGGTTTTATTTTAAATGCATTTCGGGGACTATAGGAAAACGCGAAAGATATGGATTTAAATTCAAATAAATGTTTCTACTAAATAGAAAATTAAAGAAACCTACACTAAATAGTAAAATGATAATATTTTCAAATACTGTCCGATAACGAACAAAGTTATGGCAGGTATAATTAAAAAATATTATTCATGAGCCGTAGGCGAGTATTATAATCATTTATGAGCAATTGCCATGTAAAATTAAAGTTAATATTATTTTATTACATAATTATTTTATAAGATTAATAATATTTTAAATGACAGCTAAAAATACTATTTTTGATAGATTTAATTTGTACGATATTGTTTTAAAAACAGTTTTGTCTACAACCTAAAACCATAAAACCCTGTTGCCATAAGGATTCTTTTCATGTTTTTGAATTTTGAGAACAATCCTGCTGAGAATGGCCTGTCACATAGAGGCGCTCTAAATTGAATCTTCAATAAGTCCTGGAAAAGAAGAATTTCTATTTCGCTCAAAAATAATTAATATCTTTTTTTCCATGATAACATCAAAATTATTTAGAGGCATAGATAATATTGTCAATTTAGATAAGTGCTATTTGCACATAATGTTTATGATTTAGTTGTTGGGAAGAAGTTAATCGTAAAAAATACTATATTTTTATTTTTACTTTTAATTTCATTGTTTTTAAAAGGCTTTGTAATTTATATTTTCAACAAGTAAACAAATTATTTTATTTAGGTATTGTATAATAACAAAAATTTCTCTGCATTTAGTATCAGACGCTCTACAAGACAGAGAAAGCATGCTTCCCTTTCCTAGCTCATTACGTCATTACTACATTTTCTCTCTCCTCCAGAAATAATTTCTCGAACTCCCGCTAGGGACAGCATGGGACGATTAAAAATTTCTATACACTTTCAGAATCCTGGAAATGAAGAAGTTTTTTCTTTCTAGTGATAATTATGTGGTTTTGAAGCAATCAATAAATTATAAATTCTTCTTTTCCAAGACTCATTGAAGATTCAATTTAGCGACATCGCAATTTAACAGATAATTCTCACTGTGAACAGGGCTTTAGATACATTGCGTTGCCGTTCTTGTAGTAAATTATTTATTCAAAGGATATAGGCTATAAAATTGGATTCTAATTTATATTACACAATATTGCTAAACAAGCAAGCAGATAACAATCTGTATTTTTGTACATTTATATTGAATAGAAAATATTACGCTTAGAGAATAAAAATTGTTATTTATAAACTAAATAATTACAATACAAACTAATTAAAAATCCTTCAACTATATAGTATAATATGTTATGATGTATAAATAACTAAAATATTTCCCAAATTCATTTGAAATGAAACACATCATTAAATAAATATTCGTGTAATTCAAGTCATGTGTTACGTTATAAATGTTTAATTACACGGGTTTTTAATTAGAAAGTTTCATTGCCCTAGTAGAATATGCTATCGTAGTTTGGCCCCAGTTCAGAATTTCTTGCGCACATTTGAACTCGAAGGCTATATGCTATAAGTCTCCATCAAGTGCGGATTTTAACGAAGCAATAAAAAAGTTAATGAATTCTAACTGATGATGGTGATGGCGGAAACTTGTAAATCGCATTACGCCGCTAAATTTAATTACTGATCGCCTTGCGTTCACTTCACATTTTATTTTATTTATTTCATCATTGATCATTGATTGATACCGATGTTTAGAGGTTTGGAGAATTAGAGCGTTCGATATTAACTTACTATAGAAATTGTCCTAATGAATGGGTATGTCTATCGCAAAAATCGAACTTTCAATTTTTTATTTTAATTTTAATCAGGTAATTATAATTTTAAAATAATCTACAGGACGCTATTCCCGAAATAAATAAATAAACAGTCCATACTGTTATAGATGATTTCAACATGTATAAAATTATTAATAAAAACCACGACAAGTGGTACGAGTAATAAGCTTCTTAGTTACAGGACGGTATTAACTTTTGATATAATTGATTTTTGAAAGCCCGTTTCACATTACACTAAATCTTGAACAAGATATTGTTCAATTTATGAAACAATCTAAATTGTGTAGTATCATACAGCAAATTGTGTGAAATATTGCATTTCTTCGTAAATTGTCTGAAAAAATAGATAAGCGCGGCTGTTAAATTATTATTATATGCGAACTGCGCAGAATCACAAACTAAATATTGTACATAGATATATAAAATTGTCTCAGTATAAAACAGAGTTCATTAAAAACAAAGCAATTTATTGCGCAAGATATTGTTGAATTTGTTGCGCAATTTCTTGTCAATGTTTAGCGTAGTGTAAAACGGCCATAACGTCGCCTTCAGTATTGGATTTAGGTGACTGATTCGTCTACAATTTGCGCATAAACTTCCCACTCGTATTGCAAGAGAAACACTTTTCGGATGTAAATAACTAGGTATTAATTTCACGTGTCTACCTACATACATATCCATTACCAGCATGAGCAGTTCAATGTTTTATACAAATAATGTCTATTTTAATACTCGTATTTCATGACAGATTATTTAAAAAAAGACCATATCATAAATATTCCTTCACCTAACAAAAAATCGTCGTATATCTCTGCAATATCCACAGGTCTTACCAGTGAATGATTCATCCCCCACCGTAGTACCTCGTATAGTACGTCTACGTCGTACAAATAAATCCTGTTTTGGCCACGCACACTTACATCCTTGCAGCAGGAACAAACGCAAAGCTTTCTCCATTCCGTTTCCACGGACGCACCTGGCAACGCGCCCACTACTAGCTGACAGTTTTTGCTCCTGGCGTGCGATCTCGTCCCGGGCGAACTCGGACCAGCTCTCGTTTTCAGGAATAAAGGCTAGTTTGTCCGGTAACGGAACAGTTCTCCGTCTTGCGGTTCTGAGCTCTACGTTCAAACGGACGAATTTTTTCTAAACGTAACTAACTTCATATAAGTGCAGCAGCGCTTCCACAAAATTCCAATTTCAATTATAAGTGCGAACTTTGAGCACTGGTTGGTTATATAAGTCACTTATACTTATAATTGGGTAGGTCTGAATCTAGCTTAAAGCTTCCTGTGTGCATAGATGGGTGCCAAAGCAAAAGAAATATTGTCATCTCAAGTGATGACGGGGTAGCATAGTGGTAGAGTGCTAGGCTCTGATTATAGAGGTTATAGGTTTTAATTTTGGTCAGGTTAGAAATTATCACAGCCTGGCTTGGATCGGTAGGTACCTACTCTAGTCACTAATCCATGTTTGGCTACAATAACTTGGTAACCACAAAGCTATCAGGCACCGGCTAGTGGTTGTACAAGGACTTGCGCGAGAGGGTTAGCCTTGGTTCAATCTCACCCATTTTTAGGAGGCAATTAAAGTAAAAAAAAATAAAACACATAAAATAAGTATAGGGCTAGTAATGTCAACCATGCAGTTTACCGCAGACTAATTTTTAAAGACTAGCACTTAGTCAAAATGCACTTAACATTCGTGTTGCTTACATTTTTTTAACAGTCAATACTTATACTTAGGTGTGGAGGGGGATAAGAAAATAAAAATGTTTTGTATAATAATTAAAACGAATTTTGTTCAACGTGCGTTGGCGGATGTCTTGTAGTCCTTTCAGTGGTGGTGATTATAAATAATTGTTAATTGTATTATAAAAAAAAGCGCCACAGGAGAAATTTTGATGTTGTTTAAGGTCAAATTCCTTAAAAATGAATCGCCAAAGATTAATATGTGCAAAATAAATAAAAATCAATTTATAAATCATACATTTTTATGATGAATTTATATAACAATAAATATTAGAATAGATTTTCTTAGAGCTTTGGAAGGGGATATATCCGCCTTATCCCCCCCCTCCCGTAAGTACGCCACTGCTTAGGTATATAACATAAGAAGGTTTGTTGTCACAACGTCAGTTTAAATTTAAATCGATAAATCAAAACAAGACTGTATTCCCAAGTAAATCACAACTCCATTTTTAATTATTTTTGCTGACATTTGGTACTTTTAAAGTGCGAAACAATTTGTATATCAAGTGTCGAAAAAAGCATCTTACTTGCGTTTCATTTCCGGTATGACCCGAAAGAAAATTTCGCAAGAAACGTGCACATGAGCAGGTGAGAGCTTTTCTACCCTTGTACTATACTTTTTCGGGTGCATGTCACTGCTTCAAATTGCCGTAATGTCAAATACCCGCTGTGTCCAATTGCCGCAATGTCAAATTGCCACTGGGCCAAAATGCATGCCCACCACTTACATACTTGTAATAACGTATGTCGAGAGACTACTGCAAATTTATTTCGACACAGAGGTAATTTGACCCAGTGGAAATCAGGCACAACAGTAGATTTGACGTACGGGCAATTTGACTCAGCGGCAATCCAACATAACAGCAATATTTAGACATACTGGCAATCGGGCATAGGTTTTGGTATTTACTACACTAACAAAGCTAACAAAACCATACTAGAGCCCCACAAACTCTGTTTTGGTATTTACTACACTAACAAAGCTAACAAAACCGTACTAGAGCCCCACAAACTCGGTTTTGGTATTTACTACACTAACAAAGCTAACAAAACCGTACTAGAGCCCCACAAACTCGGTTTTGGTACGTCAAATCTACTGTTGTGCCTGATTTCCACTGGGTCAAATTGCCTCTGTGTCGAAATAAATTTGCAGTAGTCTCTCGACATACGTTATTACAAGTATGTAAGTAGTGGGGATGCGTTTTGGCACAGTGGCAATTTGACATTGCGGCAATTGGACACAGCGGGTATTTGACATTACGGCAATTTGACGCAGTGGCGTGTTCCCACTTTTTCTACAACAAATTTACAGGTTGCGCCGTAAGTTTTCGTTACAGTTGTTTACAACAGTATTTTTAAAAGTGGTTTAATGATAGAATTTTCAACTAGGTCCAAGTTTGCGCAGACAGACATTTTGGGAGCTGATCGCTGGTCCGAGTTCGCACGGGACGAGATTGCACATCACCGCCTGAGTTATACCTCATTGTTATTTACTGCAGCGGAATGATTCCCTCAGCTTGAGTAGCTTTGTATATCACGTGATCATGGAGTACTATAACGCGATGTTGCCCTATCGTGCGGATTAAACTTACCCTGGATATTAACCAGAAAATTAGGTTTGATGGGATAACCTGCGTTTAATCTGTTTTAATGTTTTTTCAAATTACTTTAAAGAAGATGGTATGAATAACAGATTGAGTCATTTGGCTGACTAATAAACTAGTTATAAAAATAAATAATGTTCAGGTTTGCTCCCGTTTAGGTGTGGTTTAATCTCGGCATATGGACAGCGAGGAACTCCTTTAATAATGAGTAAAAAGTTAAGTATACTCGTATAGGGGAGAGTCGGTATTGACTAGTTTTTTTTTATTTTAGATTTTTATTTGTATATTTAAAATAGGCACCGGATAGTACGTGTACATTTATGTTTATAAGTAGAGATATGGCGAGAGGTTGTGTGCTGGCCACATCAAATTTTTTTACATAAAGTTTCTCATGTAGTAACAGTTCAAACATTTCTATCAAATGAACAATTTTTAAAAATTTCGACATACCTATTTATTATCCTGATCCTGATTAGAAAATCTGTATGTACATACGATATTCGATTTTCTTAAACTATGTACACCTATATAATATGATCCGAGGAATCGAATGGTGCAAAAATATTTTTTTTATTCCGACCAGTTTTCGACTTTAAAAAATTATGTCGAAAACTGTGAGTTGAAATTTTTTTCGACTGCTGATTTGAAATGTTCGAGTATTCGTTTTGGCCACGGTCAAAGAAGATTAAGTTGTACGACTTCCTATCCGTTTACACGGTTTCTATGCGGCCAGGATGAGTACCTTTAGATAGATGTCTCTGCTGTATAATTTGAGGTAGGTTTCCATAGTGCGCGTGTAAATAAGTTGTTGATGTGTCAATTCTGACGTTTAGTAATAATCTTGATTTACCGTTTAATACATTTATGTTGTTCATTTAAACTCTATATAGACCAGGGGCGGATTGGGACTATCAAACCGGCCTGGTGATTGCACCGGACACTTATATGGCCAGTCCGCTCTGTATAGAGCTACCTCCACTGATACACCAGCGCCGCCCAACGGAGGGTATAGCGGTGACCGGCAAAATCTTATTAGTTGATAAACCTAATCTGTTTTGGCGGATAAGCACGTTTCATTTTGTTTGTTTTGACATAACAAAAAAGAAAATCAAAGTAGTCGTCAGTGGCAAGTTGTCATTGTTTTTATGCATTTTTGACGAAATAATGACATCAGTCAGAGTGATTTAAAAAGTTTTAATTCACTTGTGAATAAACATTTATTTAAAGTTGTTGCTATGGAGTTAATAATAGCAGTTTAAAACGTCAAAATTGAATAAAACTTAATAATTATCAAACAATAATGTTATATCTTGAGGATGATCCCGGGTCGGATCGAAACGTCGATGTGGTAATACAAATTATTTATGACTGAAACCCAGTAATTTTTCCAGCTTCATTCATCATCCAGTAAAGAAATTTCCACTTTTTTTAATTAAAATGTAAGTATAATTATTTATTAGATTAGTAGAATAAGCGCAATTATAGGCGAGAGGTCATGTGCTGGCCACATCAGATATTTTTCATTCTATGGCCTTACAATTTTTGTAGATCCGCCTAACAGTAACATCCAATAAAATTGACCAATTCCAAATGTCAATTCCAGCATGACAACCGGTATCAAATCCTCGTTACCGAATTATCAGGTACCAGATCACAATTACTCGCATATGGTTCGCTGATTACCTCGTTCTTGTCTTGTGATCTCATGTCGACCTTTCACAAGTCGCGATTATATTCCAGATCTCAACAACAGTTTAAGAGGATAGTTGAGATTAGTGGAAAGTCTGACAGTGGAGTGGAATGGAAAATGTCGAAGTCTTCCTTGGGGAGTATAAGGTGTAACGTATGCGAAATAGTTAAGGTTATCTGATGATTTATGGGAAGGAAAAATGTTAAAAATGTTAACCGGGTAAAGAATCTTAATGTGAACAGTTTTCTGGGCTAATTGTAACGTTTCTTAACTTTAAAATATCGTGCAATACAATAATTTTGTGCACTATATTTTCTCACTAATAATAATATTAATAATAATAATTTATTTTTATATGGCATAGTTCAGCTTAGAAGCTGTTCTAACACTTAACCATTTTAGAATTTCAAAAAATATACGGGTGTAACACGAAATGCGGGCCATAGGCGTTTAACATGGTAAATCAGTTTTTCCGTTCGCATTGCTTCCCTAATTATTTTAGACAAACATGTTTCAAATAAATGTTGTTGAGCATAAAATTCTACATCCGGATCAGTAAACAAAATTTATTTTGGTTGCTTTATAACTGCAGAAATCAAATTTGAAAATACACGGAATAGCGAATTAATAGTAACAACCATGGAATTAAAAACAGGAGATGAACAAATGCGTAACGCTTTAAACGGCAATGTCAGAATAATAGATTGTCAAAATTATTTATACGTAGGTACTAATAATTTGGCGTTTAAAACGTTACGCATTTGTTCATCTCCTGTTTTTAATTCCATGGCTGTTACTATTAATTCGCTATTCCGTGTATTGTCAAATTTGATTTCTGCAGTTATAAAGCAACCAAAATAAATTTTGTTTACTGATCCAGATGTAGAATTTTATGCTCAACAACATTTATTTGAAACATTTTTGTCTAAAATAATTAGGGAAGCAATGCGAACGGAAAAACTGGTTTACCATGTTAAACGCCTATGGCCCGCATTTCGTGTTACACCCTGTATATCGGGTGTCCCAAAAAATGGTACGCCCAAAAAACTTTTTATAAAGTAATCGTTGTGAAATTTTATATGAGTAAATAAGGCCATAAGGAGGATGTCTCCTTATGGCTAGATTACCTACCTATATAAAATTTTATTGCTATTGCTTTATTAATAAAAAAGTTATTTCGATTTTACTATAGAGGTATGGTTGAGTTTTCTGTACAACAAAGCGACGTATCATACAAGCAGAGTGTAGGAATCTACGCTACTGTATGTTTAACCAGTCTAGTGCATGGAAGTATGGCGTGACATGTCCACGCTGATTTGATTTCATTATAAACCTAACACAAGAGTTCTGTATTTTCTGTATTCTATTACAATCTTTAATTGTAAAAAAATGGTCCGTAAACGAAGTCACAATAAATAAAAACAGAAAGCACGAGACTCTCGGCCAGAATTATTCTATTTTTCCTTGACAAAATAAATCTATTCATAAATAAGTTTTTTAACGCTAAATAGGCTTTTTTAGTTAAGACGGTAACATGTTTGCTATTTATTATTAAACCCAGATTCCTGCACTTGTCAAAGATCTTAAGTTTAGAACTATTTACGAACACATTAATTTTATCATTAGTGATTAAATAAAAGAGGTAGGTATTTGAAAATTATGTTTTTCTCAGCGAATCGAATAACGAATACGCAGAAAAATGACAACCACAATAACAAAGTTTTCAGATTGCAAAATATAAATTCTGCTAGCTGTTTTTTTATTGGAAAAAACTTGCATTAAATATCAAACTGTCACGGCGGGTTATATCTACTAATGTTCCATGAATAAAACTGGATAAATAAAATTACTTTTAGTTAAAAAAGGTAAAAATAAACATGACAGTTAGGAAAGTAGGACAACTAAACTAGATTTGTGGTGTGAAAAAGTTTAACAAAGGCGAAACGTCGAAAACGAAAAAGAAAATTATAAAAAGTTGGAACCAAATCCTGTTAGGAATTTTTCAACGGAGCGACATTTTATTCCGAACTTATAAATCCGGCAAAACGTTGTTACTTATTTGCGTTCCTCTGCATCTTTCGATTACGAGGAGAGTCATTAGTAAGAAAGCACATTTTTATGGCTAAAATTTATCTAATAAACCGTGACCGTGATTAAAAAAGAAATTTCACTAGGAAAGCAAGCACAGCTTTCCTTTATTTGCAATAAGCTTTTCAATATCCCTTCGTATATACAGGGTGTTTCATAACTTCAGCTACATACGTTAAGAATATATGTTGTTTGATATGTTGATTACGAATAAAAAAGAATTTTTCTTAAAATCGCAAAATTAATTTCCATGTTTCCCAGTCAAAAAATTTTCGTAGCCACTGCCACCGGGTGGAGTAATTATTGTTTCATTAAAAATAATTAAATTTTGTTTGTTATTTTACTAGTATTATGTAATTTAAGATGTTCATTACCTACTTCTATTGTTTGTATTTAATAGAAAAAGCAATCCAGTGCAGTACTACAAAAAATGTTTTAGGTAAACAACCCTTAATAATTCAAATTTAAAAAAAAATCTTTTAGATTCGTAATCAGCATATTAAACAACATAATTATACCATTAACGTATGTACTCGACGTATAGCACCCTGTATATTGGACTTTCAGGAATCGTAAAAGATACAACCTCAAGGTTAGTTTAAATAGACAAAAGTTGCTCAACTAGGTAAGGTACTAAGTCAACTTCAACTGATCAGTTAAATATCTTTTCAGAAACCGGCCCTTAATGATACAGGATTTTAGATGCAACGGTTTAAGAATATTTTATTTTGAAAGTACCTACTACTTGCCTTCTACTGTAGTAATTTTTTTATAGATATTTAATGATATTTATATAAGGACTTTTTCTTTGAAAGTTTAGGATTAAAATTAAATACATTTTAATATCTTCAAAATGTTAGGGTACTGTTGTTCGTAAACTTTAAAACACTTAATATGCTGTGGGAGTATTAACCTATATTTGAAGGTACAAACTTAAGGTGAGGTAAATCACATTTTAATATTTCCTTGGAAGATAATAAATCACTGTAGTCCGCAACATTTACAAAACTTGAACAAAGAACAGGTATAAAAATAATCCGAATGTAATGAAACGTACCAGATAATTAATACCTCGCTCATTAACATTTAAGTCTTGTAGATGTTGGTGGTAACCTTCAGAAAATGAATTCCCCTGCAGATAACCCCCGGGTGATTTGTTAGAGGGCAAAGGCGCAGAGTGTGGCCTGAAAACTGAAACTGAAATACGACGTCATCAAAGCTGGAACCGGAATCACGACTCAACCGCTCATGAACGTGAACCGGTGAAATGTTCCAGTTCCAACTGTGAGATGCAAATGTGATCCACTTGCATTTCAAGTAAGGGATCGCAAGGTCTTCAAACTCGCTATTGCGCTGATATTTTCAGTGTTTAACCGCTTACTCTAGTTAGCAGTATGTATGCTGCTGAATTACATTACTGCTCTATCGATTTATACCAGTATCAATTTATCTATTACGATTGTTACTGTAACTTTGATTCTGAAAAGAAAATACTGCAATGCGTTTACTTTTACCAGTATAATTTAACTGAAAAGGATTTTTACCTCCCGCCTCATATTCTATAAGAGAGGTATTGTGACGGGTCTAAATTTTCGAGTGTGAGTTTTTGGCAGATAAGCACGTTTTAGGGTCTCTGGAATACGAAATCGAATTACACATTTTTGAGATGATGTCTGTGTGTGTGTGCGTGTGTGCGTTCGTTCGTTCGTTCGTATGTTACAATTTTTTCGGAAACGATAACTCCAAATTGTATATCTAAAGTTTAAATACGATTTTCAATAGACCAATTATTGTATTTTGGTACCAATTTATAAACCGGAAGTAATACTTTTTTTAAATATTTCAAGACAAGTTTTTAATTTTAAATGAAAGAGTATGTGGTTATTATTTATAATCGGTATTTTATAAATTTTTCTATAACTGCTATCATTTAAGAATAATTAAAATATATACTTATAATTTAGTATTTCGGACTTATAGTCCATGATCGTTTAACCTGTGTTACTACGTAAAATTTAAATGATTATGACATGACTGTGACAGTGACAATAGTAAAATATCGATTATATCTTTTTCTTTCAAGTCTTGTTCCAAATGCCACCTTCAATTATTTAATTATTAAACTTTCCATTCAGTATCTGTCAAATACCTAACAACAATTATAATTCAAATTGATATTCACACACAGAAGATTGTAAGTTGTATCTTAACTTTCTGAATCTTCACTTTGAATGTGAGAACCAATCACGTAAAATAACCCGCTAAAATATCTCTCCTTCAAAAGGAAATGGAAAATACTCCGGATCAGGGGATTATATCAGTACTTTAAAATAAGCTGTTGATTCAGAGCTGCGGCACTTTGCTTGGCTTTGTGTGCGAAATCTGATGCACAAATGAATTGTATCCATGTGGCGGATTCGAATTTCGTTCCGTGCGGTTGGATCAATTGTAGCGAAGTTTGGTTTTGGGGAATAGAAAATAGTTACAATGTACACGCGGGATCTGTTACATCTGATCTGTTTTTGTTCAAGGATGATAGAGATTTTTATGGTGGCGTGTACATTTGTGCTGTGCATTTTCGCTCTAAAGCCCGTTTTACAAAATCTTGAAGAAGATATTGTTCAATTTTTGGAACAATCTAAGTTGTGTAGTATATCATAAATTGTGTGAAATATCGCATTGCTTCGTAAATTGTCTGAATTAATAGATAAGCGCGGCTGTCAAATTATTATTATATGCGAACTGCGCAGAATCACAAACTAAATATTGTTATAAGGTATAAAACATAGTTCATTAAAAACAAAGCAATTTATTGCTCAAGATATTGTTAAATTTGTTGCGCAATTTCTTGTTCAATATTTAGCGTAGTGTGAAACGGCCATAAGTCCCTAAAAGTGTTGTTTCGTGCCACTTTACATGGTCAGAGTTTTCTACCTGGGCTATATAGTATATAATCCTTTCCTAGCGGGGGGTAAACAAGTAAGTGTTCTTTCGTTCCATTTATTATGTTATTCGTTATAACGTAAAAATGTAGTAAACAGGCGGGAAAGAATAAAATGCTGACCAGCGCTGACAGAATTAGCTAAAAAATTTGAACTTTCAGTAGGTACCTAAAATGAATATTTTCATTTTGCATCAGTGTTATGTTTTAATTTATAATTTTATGTTTCGTTATAAGAAATATTGTACATTTTTTCCGTTTTTACTAAAATATGGTTGAACTTCGAACATTAAGTATTATTTTAAACTTGATTTTAACATAAATTATAAGGCAAAATATAAATAATCGTCAGTTAAACTATGCAATAATCGGACAACTTTAAAGAAACCAATAATAACTACAAAACACAAAAATTTCATGTTCTATAGTAAGACAATTTACAGAACAAATAAAACAACTCTTCAAGTGACGAAAATTTCTGGAGAAATAAAAGGATAAGTTATTTTTTATTGTTTATTACGGAGAGTAAATTTGATAAATATCTTTGATAACTGTAATACCAGCAAATAAATGAAATTTTTGTAATTCCCTAAATATTTTAATACAAAGGCATTTTCTTGTGCTTTGAAATATTAAATTCGCAATATCTCAAAACTAAGTTTTTTAAGTTATCTTACTATCATTCTAGTACAACGATATATCATCTTTTAATTTTAACTTTCAAATTTTAAGAATTCGTACGAATTTAACCTCCCATTTAGCGTTCATACTTAAGGCCTTAACTGTTCTAATTTACAATTTAATTATCAAATAGTGATACCAAATTAAGATAAGAAAATCTCATTTCACTTCACGTCTATAGTAACGATAACAATTAAAACTTTTCCCCTGAAAATTGCTATTGCAACTTTTAATAAACCAAATTACTGATGAAATGGTTCTCGCTTAATTTATATAGTCAGATTATTTCAGTTAAATTAAACCCTTTATATCAAGCCAACTTGATTTTTCTATTGTCATAAAATCTCTTATAAAATAAATATGCCAAGTAAAGTAATGCATATCTCACATCTCACCTACTTTGAACATCTCAAAGAAATGTTATCCATAGAGAAATGGAACAGAACTAAAATCCCTTTTAACAAGCATAAAAATACACCATTTTCTCAGTCACAAAGCTGCTCTTCAAAGCGCCTTTATAATTATTCTCACTCTCACAAGAAAACCAACACACACTTTACACTTCTGCATTTCACATATACATTACTAAAAACGTACCTATTACATGAGTTGAAATGCATGAACAATATAAAAAACTGTGCGTTCTCGGGTTCTGCAAACAACTGAAAACAGAAAACCACATGCAACAACTTACTACAAACGACTTGCACCATCTACTCTGCTAACCTTTCACTTTGGCCAGCGGTGGACCAGATAAACGGGTAAAAGGGCAGTAATGGGCTAAAATCGAAAAACATTTTTTTCGTTTATCAGGAGATGCATGATAAAAATTTGAAAAAGGGGAAACACATTCTATAAATTTCTTATAATGTATGAAATAAATAAATTAAGTAAAATTCTTACTCTAGGGATCCTAAAACGTACTTATCCACCAAAAACTCACACTCGAAAATTTTGACCCATCACAATACCTCCCTTATAGTACGAGGCGGGAGGTAAAAACTTGCGTTAACAAATAATTTAACAAAGCTTATGACTACACTACCAAAATATGAATTTTTGGATGGTGTATATTGACAGTAGACGTCATTGAAATTAACAGTTTTTAAAAATGTGTCAAAATCATAGCTCATTATTGCTATAAGTTGTTATTTCTACAGAAACACATTTAAAAATTTATAATAACTATTTATAATAACGTAGAAATGTGTATACTTCAGTATAAAATTTGGTTCAAATTTTTTGGATTATTATTACCACATGACGTTACGCTAGTGTAATGACATTGAAACCAAAACATACATAATTATTGTTCATTAGTTGAATGTTAGCTGAAATAGTGAGGGATTTAGAGTTTAGCGATTTGGCCCCTTAAAAATCAGAAAAAATATATAAATAAACATTTGAATCAGATTTTTCAATAATATCAATTATTATGGTAAGTTATTTAAGATTTGAACAAGAGCAACACCGAGGAAAACTCCAAATTGATCTGATACATTATACGAGTATATAGCCAAATTAAATAAACCTATATAGACAGATATAAGACAATTTTTCTTAATAGTTTTGAGAATTTTCTTGTGCGATTTTAAATGATGTGTAAAATACCACTCCGCCACTGCATGGTGAACGAAAAAAGAAGAAAGGATGAAAGGAAATCCTAAAACCATGGAAAGCACTCGCATACCTTCGAAATGGAAAATGAAAAATTGTTAGAAGAAATGGAATAGAAAATTGGTTTATGGATACAGGAAAAGCTCGGAGTTCTCCGATCTTAATCTGAAATGTTTTATTTTTAGAGCAATTTCGTGTGCTTCTTGCTTTTTGATTTAATGTTAATTTATTTCCAATTTACGTAACTGTTTAAAATACGTAACGAAATGACACTTCCAAAATCAGTTTCAGAATTCAGATAGGTTTTATTTCATGAATAATGTAATGCTGCATTAACATTTTCATAACATATGAGATTGAAGTCATATAAATGGGTATTAATTACATATAATTTTAATAATAATTATTAATAGTTTTGCAAGCAAATATATAATACAATACGAATCCAACAAATTATTCAAACTGTTTTATAAAATATGTACGTTCATAAATTAAAAATAATTATAAAAGTTTGAAACAAGCTAAAGCATATTGATATATCACGTCAGTGATATAATAGTCATATTATTTTAATCATTTGAGTGAGGTAATTAGTTATATTACCTCACTGGTGAAGTAATATGCTGTGCTTTTGTCTATTACCTCTCGCATTTACTCTACTTCACTCGTTTGTAGCCATGGATACTAGTAATAAAAATAAGATTTTTGACAATATTTGACAGCAGTGTTGAGGTTATACTGTCCCATAATAAATAATTTATAAACGAATAATAAATAAATATTACGTATGAACTTACAAATTCAGAATTTCTTTGTATATAAAAATGACAGGATGTCCAGCTTTAGAACAAATTGTATGTACCCTGTTGTTTTGATTTTAAATCAAAATTATAGAAACTGACATCTATCAATTGTCAAAATATATAATTTTTAAAATTTTAAATCTGACATTCAACAAAAATATCAATTTTTATTAATTTTGAGCAGTCGTGGATAAAATTTTGTATATCACTCATGTGATTACGACTCGGTTTACGATCTCGTCGAGCAATTTTTCACATTCGACTGTTGTAATAGTACTCTTATCTCACTTGTAATATAAATAACTACTATGTTCTCAATATTTGAACTGAAAAACAAGCTTTTATTTCTCATGTATGCTACCATAAAGATAATAACACTTTGTTTAATGAAACACGGTGGAAACATAATTTCTTTTTAATGAAACTAGTTACCATAAAAGCATAAAACATGTTAAAATGCGAACTCATATAAAAATATTTTATGTAATTATTTCACACGTAATAATTATCACAGTTAAATTGAATGCGCCTTTAATGAGAACTATTTCGCATTTACTCCAAATACTAATATCACTTGGAAACAAACGGGTAAATCAATTTATAAAATCATTGTACCTTATATACTCTTTAATTAAAATTTTTATAAAATACCTACAGCCTCATAAAAATGTATTATACAATTCGGTACTTCACTGAGAAATGTTTTTACCCTTAGAGTATAGAAAATTATAGAGGTAGCATATTCAGATTTTTACTTCCCCGATCTATGTAATAGAGGGAAGTATTGTAATCGTGATTTTTTGACAGTTCGAGATTTTGGTGAATCTTCACGTTTTAGACCCTACTGAACCCAAAAAACATAATTTTAAAAAAAGTCGGTCTGTCGGTCTGTCGGTCTGTCGGTCTGTCGGTCTGGATGTTGCATAACTTAAAAACGCGTTGGAATTTTGGACTGAAATTTTATATTTAAGATCTTGACCCAAATTCTGACTTCAAGTTCGTTAATGAGCTTTATTCAACCAGTGGTACCAACTTTATAAACATAATTTATTTTATTTTTATCAAAATTCTATCATGTGTGGTATCAAATTAAAGCTCTCGGGAAAAGAATTCTAGTAGAAAAACAAAAATAACATATAAACGATCGGCAATTGTTTTTTTTTTATAAATTATTCAAATTATACCGAGTTTGGTGTCAATTTAAAGCGCTCGGGGAGATAAGTTTAGTAAAAATGTAAAAAATGACATTTATGTGATTTTCAATTGTTTCTCAAAAAATTATTAAATTTTTTTTATTCAACCAGTGGTACCAACTTTATAAACATAACTTCTTTTATTTTTATTAAAATACTATCGTGTGTGGTATCAAATTAAAGCTTTCGGAAAAAGAATTCTAGTAGAAAAATAAAAATAACATTTAACCGATCGTCAATAGTTTTTTAAAATAAATTATTCAAATTGTACCGAGTTTGGTGTCAATTTAAAGCGCTCGGGGAGATAAGTTTAGTAAAAATGTAAAAAATGACATTCATGCGATATTCAATTTTTTCTCAAAAAATTACCTATTCAAATTCAAAGTGTATTATCAAAAGTTCTCTGGAGAAAAAATTTAGTCGGAGAATCAATAACAACATTTAAACGATGGTCAGTTTTTTTTACCTCCCGCATTATATTCTATAAGGGGAGGTATTATGAGGAGTAAAAATTTTCGAGTGTGAGTTTTTAGTGAATAAGTACGTATTTAAAATTTTTATCTGTACATGATACTATTTACAAAATAAATTATTGTTAATAATTCAGAATATGAAACATAAAATTAAAGGCGTTACGAAAGTAAGTTATTAAAACTTATAGTCGGGGAAGTACTGTGCTGGCCACAGCAGATTTTTTGGTTGAGGGATTGAAGCCATGAGACGGAAGGGGGGTGTGCTACTAGTGAATACCAATATGGCGGATATATTTATATTTGGAAGTGTCTATTGGCACAAAAAAACGCGAAAAACGCGAAAAAACGCGGAAAAACGCAGAAAACGCGATACGCGAAATACAGTGTTGCCGATTATTTTTTGATATAAACTAATCTATGCTAACAAAACCCTTGTTGAGTCCAACAGAACTCCGTTTTTTTGACATAAATTAATAAACCCTTCTTGAGTCCAACAGAACTCCGTTTTTTTAACATAAACTCGGTAACACTGCACAGTTGGAAAAAAGAGCACTATTTTTGCTCTAAAAACGGTTTATATAAGTCCAAGGTTATATGGTGCTAGTTCAAAAGAGCAGAGGTAAAAGAGTACTTTTGTCAATGCTTAAAAAAGAGTAGATTAAAATTTTACTATATTTTGGGCATAAAGGATTGCTACATTAGTAGTAGAAATTTACTACTTTTAGTTCAAAATACTGCCTTTAGAAGAGTACAATATTGCTCATATACATGCATTTATTTTACCATTTAAAATTCAAAAATTGCTTAAAAGAAGTACTAAAAATGCTACTATTTAAGTAAATTTCTTGCTACTTTAAGAGTAAGGTAATGTTGCTCTTTCTTTGAGTAAATATTGTATTTTTTTGCAGTAGTAATTTATTAAATACAATTATTATTTATTAAAACACACAAATTCACATTTAAATGGTCATTTAAACATATCTTACTCGTACTTGTAAATATTAAGTAAACCTCGAACTTTGTCGTGATTTCATTGGTTTTATATTTCCTTTTAGATGAAACTCAAAATGTAAGTAAGATTAGTGCAAATGACCTTTTAAATATACATTGTTTTAATAAGAAATAATTACAATAGTATTTAATGAATTCATTACTGCAATAAAAAGTACAATATTTAAATATATATTGAAATAGCAACACTTACAAAATATCCACAAGTTGATCTGAACAACCGGTAAAATTATATGGCAGGAGGAGATTATCGAATTAAAAAACGTAGTATAATTTTAATGGAATACATTTATTTATTTCATATAGTTTGTTCTTGTCATATAAACAATATCATATTGTATATTGCATAATTATATAAAAATCACAGGTTTCTAGTCTAGTCAATAATGAAGTCTACAAACGTTGCATAAAACAATCAACATTGAACTGACGCAGTGGCAGTTTTCCTTTTCATGCACAGACTTATTGTTCGTATTAAATTTTATTCTAAAAAGAGTACAAAGTACCCTTTTTGGAGCAAAACGTAGCAACTTTACTCTTATAAAGGAACACGAAAATGAATTTACTCTTTAAAGGACAAAAAAATGAACAAATATCTGGTAATAAGTACCTCTTTAATAGTACTTACATTTTTTAGGAAAAATTTAGGGCAGAATATGATTTAAAAAGAGTAAATATCGCTTTTAAAAGTGTAAAAGTTTCCTCCTGCTCTTTTTAAAGTAATTTTTGCTCCTTAAAATTGTTTACCCTCGGAAGAGTACCATCAATTACTTTCCAAAAGGCAAAAATAATACCATTATTGCAGCAAAATGCTATGTGCTCTTCTGAAAAAGCATGCTACAGTGCCCTTTTTTTCAACTGTGTGTATTTCGCGTATCGCATTTTTCCGCGTTTCGCGTTTTTCCGCGTTTCGCGTTTTTTTTGTGTCAATAGACACTTTCTTTATATTTATTCTGAAAGTTTTATAAATAGTAAATATTGTTTTGTTCCGATGACCCCTCTATAAACTTCTATCGTGTAAGTTTTTACTTAAAATCTTTTAACATCATGCACTAACTTATAGTCGCTTATAGTACATTTTTACACGTTTCATAACGTATGAGAAGTTGACCCACCCATACTAGCCTACCCTGTTAAAATCTATCGCAATCGTTAGTTTTACGTTAGTTGAGTTTAGTTTTGTAGAAAATTGCGTTAGTTTTGAATGTTTATACGTATTTTTTAAAAATAATATTTGGGTGGGCTAACTTCACAACAGCCCAACCCTTAATTCGAAAGTGCGAGGAAAACACATTAATACCTTTTAATTGATTAGTTGATGTTAGTTGTGTTACATATTACGTTTGTTTTGTTATTCTAAGCTGTCAAATTTGAGCCGAGTGGGTGGGCCAAAATCACGGTTCCCCAGCCCATTGCAGAATTTCACGCGTAGATTTTACATACGTTGTCACCGTGGTTAGTTGAGAATAGTTTTGACGAAAAATACGTTAGTTGTGCCATAATTTGCCCGTCTTAACCAAAATAACCATTTTCGCTAACCGTACGGACTTGATGCTACTATATATCCTTGTTTTCTGTAAAAATAGGAGGCCATTCAGGAATTGTTTATGATTATTATAGCAATTGTACAAAAAGTAAATCATTTTTTAAACTAATACAAGAAATTATTGTTGTCATGGTAGAAACAAATGTGTGGTTATGTATGGATGAATTTTTGCGCACTTTATTTGTCATTATAATTTTATTATTATAATCTCAATTTCTACACCAACATTATATTATAATAATTTGCATAAAACATTTGTACATCTTAAAGAAGAACTGATAAGATTTTTGTAAAATTCTGTTACCGGAAATAATACTTTACTTGAATACCTACTTGTTGCAAAAATCTTTTTAAAATAATCTGATCTCAAAATGACAATTTAACCAATTTTTAATTTAAATATCAAACTGGAATGTGACAGAAAAGTTATGCATTAATTAATTATTATAGTTAGGTTCCTCAACCTAATTGTAAAAAATTTCCGCTAAATTTTTATATAATCCTTGTTACTATTTTTTAATCAATTCTTCTATTGGCTGTTATTTGTGTCATGCGATTTTTATTTTATTAATTCAATATTTTATTTTTAGGAACTAATTTAATTGTTTTCGGATAATTACATAGTTCTAGAATTTTAAGAATATCGCTCAATTTGATTTGCTAATATCAAAATTTTTTCTTCTTTTCAACAAATATACCTAAATATAAATTATTGTAAAAAAATGTATTACTGCAGTTTTTTTATTTTGCAATAATTTATTTTAATAAATTGCTTCTTTGTTTTTATTCAGTAGCGTTTGGCTTACTGCATGCACACTAAAAAAGAAAAGGTAAATTATATTTTGGTAAATACGTCCAACTATTGCATTCTTTAAGAATTCCTCACTTTGAAAACTTTTGTACCATATTATTTGTCAATCATAAACTAAATTTTAAAAAATCTGGTAAATTCCAACACTGCTGTTGGTTGTTGCCGGTTGTTGCCTTCTATTTTATTTCCAATTTTATATTGTAAAATTACAGCAATCAATGACATAATAGCATCAAGTGCGTACGGTTAGCGAAAATGGTTATTTTGGCGGGCAAATTATGGCACAACTAACGTATTTTTCGTCAAAACTATTCTCAACTAACCACGGTGACAACGTATGTAAAATCTACGCGTGAAATTCTGCAATGGGCTGGAGAACCGTGATTTTGGCCCACCCACTCGGCTCAAATTTGACAGCTTAGAATAACAAAACAAACGTAATATGTAGCACAACTAACATCAACTAATCAATTAAAAGGTATTAATGTGTTTTCCTCGCACTTTCGAATTAAGGGTTGGGCTGTTGTGAAGTTAGCCCACCCAAATATTATTTTTAAAAAATACGTATAAACATTCAAAACTAACGCAATTTTCTACAAAACTAAACTCAACTAACGTAAAACTAACGATTGCGATAGATTTTAACAGGGTGGGCTAGTATGGGTGGGTCAACTTCTCATACGTCGTTTCATAAGTCTTCTGCAAAATCTGTTACGTCAAGTTTTTGAGAGTGTGTAAAATACTGAAATCATTGTACACTTCATATGAAAATGGTTTACCACTCGCCTTTAACAGTTGTTCTTATTATTCATAAATATAGTTAATGGATACAATGTAGAAGTAAAAATACTAACATATTAGAATAAAATAGAAGTTACAATAATACACAAATTTTTACTATCGTCTAAAAATTCTTCTAACCTACTTCCTTTTCAGTCTCAGTCACCATTTTTCTTCCAACCTCATTTTTATAAAATCAGAGCACTCAATCAAATAATTTAAAAATAGGTTATCAAAGCAGGTAGTAAAACTAAACCAAAAACTAAAAAATAAGCATGAACAGCACACGGGAGAGCTGTAGCTGTAGGTGTACGGACTCAACAGGAGAAAGGGGTGGCGGCGGTGTAGGCTCCAGGCCTGGTGACGTCACGGGAGCTTGGTGGTGGGGGGCGGGATCGATACAGCCCCGCGACGTCGCGCCGTCCGGTTCGTACCAACGACGGGATGGAAAACCTCTACAAACGTGCGCTACTCAAGATCATTGTCATATTGGATATATTCATGTAGAAGTAGATGAAGGATGATACGTCTATAAGAGTACTTTGGAATTAATGTTTCTATTGGTTTGTTCGTTTGCTTCTTTCTACTCTGGATCTAAGAGTAGGTGGTGACGTGCACTACGGAGCAGAGAAAGGTACTCTAAAATAGAAGTTTGTAGGGAGACCGTCTAGTGTCGATTATGTATTAGTAGTACCTAATACCAGAACTGGGCAAGTATCGAAATCAAAATACTTAAGTATAAGTACCAGTACTACGTACAGTCAGTACTTATTGCCAAGTATATTTTCAAGTAAAGCTTCACAGTACTTAAGTAAAGTATAAGTTTTTCTTGGCAAACCAGTATTTTTAATGTCAATATTATTTGCATGGTTTATAATCTATTATTACTATTATTTTGTTCGATTATTATACCTTTTTTATTGAGGAAGATTTAATTCACAGTAAGATTGTCGTATTCTGTTCCGTTGGTCGCAGTTTGAACAATATAATTACTTCACTTTTGAAAAAATTTAAGTACTTTTACATGATTTCAGTACTATTGAAATACTTAAGTATACCTATTTTAAAAGTACTTAAATATTATTTACGATTATGAAATGAAAATAAGTCTTACGTACAAGTTTTTATTTTATTACTAAAAATTTTAAAGTAAAAAAGTACCAAAAAATATTTATACTTAAGTACCTACAAGTATAGAAACGTGGTCTTATGTTTGGGAATATGTAACATATCCTTATCTCTAAGAGAACGAAATATTGTATTTGATGTTTCATTGAATGATGATCATTACATCAGTGGAATAGTAATTTTATTTAGCGCTATCAAATCTGAGAAATACTGTAAGGAAGAATCACGGCGACATATAATAAAGTGTCCAGAATTATCTCCGAAATAAATGAAAAATGTTGTGCCAGTGACACATTTTATCGTCTTTATGAAACAGGATATTGCAGTCCTGAAACCGGAGTTATATTTCCTATACAAAATTGGAAATTTCTACATTTCTGCCAAACTTGCCGTATTAAATATGTCATCAAATCAACCCGACATAAAATCAAAATGGACGTGGTTGTTCACAAATATTTAACATATCTTTAAAAATTCATCGTCGTTAACATAGATTTTGCTGGGAGTTCGGAACTTTCCGGAGAAGGAAAATCAATGCAGGATATTTGAAATGTCATTATTCCATTTGTAGATGCTGGCTGACCCCTTTTTTGCTTCGAATTTTTATGGGAAAAATATATCTATAACCACAACAATGAACTACTATCATCATAATGTTGTACTCAAAGAAAATTTTACTCATATTTTATTCGTAACACTAGGTACTATAAATATGTCAAAATACTAGTACCTATCAAGAAATTTAAATGTTTGCATACATGCACATTTATATTTTTATCTACGACTACTATGAAAAGTTTATATTTTTGTTGTAAAGTTGATTGTTACTGAGGACCAAGCAAAAAACACTTTATTGCGCGCCTCCTATGACAAAGCGCGTTAAAGTATTTTATTGTTTGCATAAAATAAAATAAAATAACAGAATCAAACAAAATTTTGCGTTTATTTATTTCGATATTATTGGTATCGTCATGGTTACAAATAAAATATAAATTGGTTGAACGTATATTGAACTAACTGAATGTCATTATTTTTAATAACAAATAATTTCAGTCGTAGATAAAATTATGTGTGTATTACGGGTATTACGAGCGTAAAGTGTCTTTGTTCCTCTTGCACTATTGCAGCTCTCGCCTTTGGTTCGCGCTGCAATTTCCGTGCGCTGGTAACAAAGAGTCACTTTACGCTCTTAATACACAAATAAACTATTTACTTAGACTTTTGTCAAATATAAAATAGTGTATAAAAATACAGGGCAAAGCTTAAAAAAATCCACAAAACCAATATGAATAAATTTCTTATAGATCTTGCTAATTTTATTTTACTCGTAAGGGCCACGAAACCTGCGTTTTACCTCTCGCCTTAACATTAATGAAAATACGTAAGTTGACGACTGGTGACCGTACACACGGTATAATAACTTACAATACCTATGTGAAGCTCACTCCAGTGATATAGATTTGTATACCGTGAGTTTATTTTAAAGTGAAACATGGCATTTTTCATATCAGTAATGTATTAGAGCGTTCTTTTTAAAATAGAACATAGGGAATCAATTTAACTGTATTATTCTTGACCAATATAACATATTTGGGCAGCTGTAATAGTTCCAAGAGACGCTTTCAACATAAACTTTTAATTGTTAAACTATACCTACATCGAATTTCCAGGTAGCAGCAGTTTTTCCAGTTAGCAATAACATTTGAATTTGTTAATTGGACTAAAACTGATGCTATACCTGGAAATACGAGAAACAATAAAAAGTTTATGTCGTAAGCGTCTCTTGGAACTATTACAGCTGCCCAAATATGTTATATTGGTCAAGAATAATACAGTTAAATTGATTCCCTATGTTCTATTTTAAATGAAACGCTCTAAATCATTGCTGTCAAATTCGTAACCATGGATATGAAAAATCCCATATTTCACGTTAAAATAAACTCACGGTATAATTAACAATTATAGAAAAGCTTCTTTTAACGTAGTAAATATCTTACAAAGCAGAAACTTAGCCCGTATACGTATCAACCATATCACGAGAAAAGACATTAATCACTTTTATAATGATGGTTTTGCTTTTATAATGAGATTTTTGCTTTAAACTAGGTACCTACCATTATTACTTCATACGTATCACTTTTGCTATGGTAATTTAAAAATATAGATATAGCAGAAAAAACTAATCTTTTTCAATTGCCTCTCGTTATACAGATATAGAAAATATGTCTCAAGAGGGCAGGCAAAATATTTTCCAAATTCCAAACGCCTCCCGCATCGTATATTTCCATCTGCCGTCATTTTAGATAAAATACGGCTACTAATAGTTAGCTTGTTGCCATTCTTGCAACCGGTATTAATCTTCCCTTAATGTTAGGCGCAACAGCAAAACTAATAAGTGACTTTCCACTTTCACTTTCCGCAAAGTTCAGTAAAGTGTCAACCGTGATGATGATTAAAAGAAAACAAGGACCTCTTGGGTTGCCGTAGTAACAGTAGGCAGAAATGAAGGAGACGATATTGAATAAGATCTATTGTCACCAATTTACTTAATTGAAATTTCTCTTAAATGCTTTCTCGCCCCTAAGAAAGAAAATATTTAATAACTTCCACGGAAATTATTAATAAGCACTCCATTATTGTGAATTGCTTTTGTTACAACGAAAATAATTTGACATTGAGCAAGAGCAAGAGTTTCTTTTTGAAATGGGTTGTTACTTTTATAATTCATGAGACACATAATTATATTATCACTACATCACATAATATAATATAATATAAAGTAGGTGCGCCAATTATTGCCATGCTAAGACATATTAATTTTTTTAACAACCAGATAATAATGTAATGTTTTACAAATTCGTGTATATAGGCGATAACATATCTACTCTCCAAATTATAGATAATTTTCGGACCATAAAAATAGGAAAAAATGTTATTCCCTTAAGATCCGAAACTGACAATATATGTACATATGTTGGAAGCATAGTACTTGTAATAAAAGGTCACGTTTTTTTCAAGTGCAAAATAGACTAATATCAAAGGGATTGATCAAGACTTTAATTCTATGAATTAATACAGATAAGAATTAGACATAAATTTATTGTTTGATGAAGATATCAAATAAAAGTTAAATTTATGCATAGGTACAAATAGGCCAGTAATTTTTATTTTTGTTTCTAGGCACATTTTAGACACATAAAAATGTTCTTATAATGTTAAAATCTTAAGTCATTTTAATGTACACATATTTCATAAAACAAAATCGTTCCGTTTATGAACTCGTCAATGAGTAATGTATCCAGATTAGTGTATGATGTAAGGTTTGATACAAAGATCGATAAAATGTATGATTCAATGCAAAAAACCAAACACATCACTAACTGGGATACAAGACTCGACACTAGGTTGATCACGACGCGTTTCGATCATCTGGTTTTTTGCATTGAATCATACATTTTATCGATCTTTGTATCAAACCTTACATCATACACTAATCTGGATACATTACTCATTGACGAGTTCATAAACGGAACGATTTTGTTTTATATTATTGTGACAATGAACTTCGGAAATTCAGATATCATTAATTTTTACACATATTTCCATGCAATGTTAACAAAAAATTCATCTGGCAATATTAGGAACACAAGTACTTAGATAAAAAATGAGCTAATGACCTAATCATCTGTCAAATTTCATAAAATACAATATTGAAAGGGAATAAGCTTGGTTTGGCATACCTTACAATTTTCTCATCCAGTAAAAATATCTGTTTGAGAAATTTCTAATAAAGTGAGGAGTTTTCAATAGCACACATGCACTAAACACAAATTTATAGATTACTAGCGAACCCGGCTGCTACGCCTCCAACTCGAATTTAAAGGAATCTCGTTATAAGAATATTTATGGTTATACCATACATGGTGGCAATTCTAACTACGCCCATGATACCATATCAAATTTAAACCCAATCGGTTACCGCCATTTTGTTTTAAGATGGCGGACTAATATTTTAGTACGCTCATGTCATAAGTTAGATTATAAGTTATAACCATTACAAATTTGAACACAATCGGTGCAGTACATTTTGAGTTAGCTAGCCACCATTTTGTTTCAAGATGGCGGACTAACGTCTTAATATACCTATGTTTCAAGACAGATTCTTAGCTATTACTGTACCAAATTTGAACGCGCTTAACTAACACCCCCCACCCCCCTAAGAAATGAAATTTAAACCAAATCGGTTACCGCCATTTTGTTGTGCTCATGTCATATGTTACATCTTAAGCTATTACCATACCAAATTTGAACTCAATCGGTGCAGTAAACTCTGAATTACATAGTCGCCGACAACAATGCAATTTGACATCGTTATAAACATCAAATAAATAAATAAAAACTTAATACTAACAATCCACAACTGTCTGTTTCAAAACACCTAGACCAACTAAATTCAAAATTTCTATTCAACAACTAATACATAGTAGTTTAATTAAATGTCTGGTTATCTAATCTGTTTGTCAGTTTGTTCAATTAAGTGACAAATCACTGTACATTTTCGTTATAAAAAGAAACAATTTTTTTTGAAAATATAATATAGTCTATGTCACCCGCGAATAGTGTAGCTTCCCAACGGTGAAAGAATTTTTCAAATCGGTCCAGTAGTTTCGGAGCCTATTCAATTCAAACAAACAAACAAATATTTCCTCTTTATTATATTAGTATAGAAGTATAGATTACATTTACAATCAACTTTATGTATCTGCATTGTATTAATGTTGTTCATTGCAACATGAAAGACAGACACATACAACATCCAGTTGCTATTCAAAGCTTAATTGGTTGATTAATGAGAGATGGCAATATTAGGAACATGGCAATAATTGGCTAACCTACCATAATATATAAAATTTTGTTGATATATTCCACATAAGTACTTTGTCTTTATTTTGTATTTTATTTATGGAGTACATTGTCTGCTAATTTTATTACTACATATACAGACTAAAGCATAATATTCCAGCCTTTGTAATATTACCCACAGACTAATAATATTCATTACAAACTACAAAGTAAAAGCGGTATATCACATAATAGAGCTATCGCAAACAGTATAGAAACAAGAGTAAACCCTTCAACCTTAAGACTATCGAAAGCATGGATAGAGGTGAGTAAACTACCCGAAAGGTGGCCAATTACTTTGACAAGGGTTGCTACTGCCACCAAATAAAAATTGTTTGGAAATTGGTTGTGTGTATTTCGCAGACGTGCTAAGAGTTAAAGCACAGCTTATAAAATTTAACGAAACAGTCTTTGATTGATTTCACGTCAAATTGGTTCATGTTCGTGTCATACCACATTCACATCAAGGGCTTGTGCCAAATATTTAATAAGAGAGGTCGAGAGGTGAATATTGTTATTCAATTTTCAAAGGATAGTCAAATAAGTTTCTATCTAGCACCATTTTCTTATTACAAGAAGTTAAAATTCAACAAATTTGTTACATTTTTTTATTTATCTGCCTATCGGAAATTGTAGTTTTTATAATATTATTAAAGTTTATTATGACCTTATAAAAATAATAAATGACATTTTATATTTTCCATTTCAATTTATCAAAAAGTCAAAAATTTATGACATTAACACTCAAATATTTTATTTTTTGTTTTCATAGGTAGGCAGATAAATCAAAATTGTAACAAATTTGTAGAATTTTTAACTTCTTATACTTAATTGGAAAATGGTGCTAGATAGAAACAACGTTTTGAATACATTTAGTATACAATGTTATTAAAAAAATTCCTATTAATTCATAAATTTTGATGATATTCCAGAAAAACTTTTCAGATCGTCAAGAAACTACCACTTCCGGTTACACGATCAACACCAAAATCTAATCAGATCTAATCTTGGCTGTCAGAATATCAAATACAAAATTTCTAATTTTTTTATTCAGTGGTGTTGGAGTTATCGTACCTCCAACATCCATCCACACACACAGACAGACACACACATACACAGACATCATCGCGAAATTATCAAAATCGTGTTCTAGGGACCTCAAAACGTGCTTATCCATTGAAAACTCACTATAGAAATTTTAGCATGATACCTCTCTTACAGATATGAGTGGCGAGACTTAAAATTTTTCCACTTTATACAAATACTTTGCACCTTGTCTAAACAAATTGTAAGTAGGTCATATCTAGATTCAGGAACAGGATAAATTAACAGTTGACAGATGGGGCAAGCAAAGCAAACTCAAACTCAACTGCATTCAATTATGAATCCTAAGACAAAATAAATTCTCCTGGGTTGTATTACTGTCCTAATGCAGAACAACAGGAATTGTTAGGCTGAAATAGCCGGAAACGGAAATCTAAATTAAACTGAAGTATTACGCTGCAGCCAAGACAGGCATTACCATCCCTTCTCTTCGTATCCCGCAAGGCTCTGCTCTTATAAAGTGTCCTGTTTCACACGAAATTAATTGGAAATTTTTGGTAAATCCCAAGACGACACAAAACATTGTAACCCTACACTTAAGACAAGGAAAATTTAAGTAAGTTATATGCTAGATTACTTTCCAAGTATTTTCCAATTAAATTATAATAAGTAGGTAGGTACCTTTTTTACAAATATTGTAAATTCTTATTGTTTTTAGCAATAAAGTTATTATTATTAATCCTTTATTTTTACAGAATTGTTCAAATTCCTATTTGTAATTTCAGAACCCAATATCTCCTAAACGAAGCGTTTACTAGAAAATCTCCAAATGAATTTTTTTTCTTGTTTTGAAGTCTTACTTTCATATTTTAACATTTTGTATATTAGATAAATTTCTAAAGCAGTTTGCTATTATGACATGGTCCTTTCCACTCTTAAAGTAACAGTATTTTTATTATTTTTTCACGACATATTGATAAAACACAATTTTCTTCTCGCGAAATAGTGAGGAAAGTAAGTTTTCCCTCTCTAGAGAGGAAAGTAAGCAGTATTACTACCAATGTAATTGTACGATGAAATGTTTTAAAAATTGTAAGTAATTTTATTGAAAATCTGATTTTATAGTGATATACTGTAAACTATTATTTTACAATTATTATGTTTTGTACTTTCTTTTTCTACAATTTCACGATTTTACAACTTAAATTTAATTTGGCATATTGCAGTGAAATAGTATATTGTGTATCTAGTGCGCAAAGTAAGCAATTGCGCGAGGCGAGTTCCAGCCCGAGCAGTAGCGGCTCGAGGCCTACCGAGGCGAGCCGAGGAGGCCGAGGGTCGCTACGGCGAGGGCTGCAACGAAGCCAAGCTCAATTGCGCCTTTGCTCACGAGATGCACACGATATTTTTTGTCATTACTTCACAAAAAGTAACCTTTTGAGTGACCTTACTTATCAAAAGATAAAATTAATATGTATAAAATAAAAAAGTAACTAATATTTACCTACATGTAAAAGCATAAGAAACTAATTATTAACAGTAAAGAAAAGAACATTAAAATATAAGAATAAAATATTATTGTCCATTAGATCCAATATCCAATGCACAATCTGCACAAAGTCGACAGTAGAAACTATGCATAGAGAAGTAGGTACTACAGCTGTTCACGTGCTTGTAGTATTAGATTATCACGTGTGTGGCGCTAGTGCTACGCGCACATTTCGTGTCGGTAACTACAGAAAACTGTGTGAGTGTTCAATTTGCGTGCGCAAAGTGAAATTTTGCGCACGCTATTCCCGCACGCTTGTACTTTGCGCACGCATTTTTGTCTAGTTAAAAAATAAGCCACTTTGCGCACGTAAAACAGGCACGAAAAAGGTTACTTTTTGTGCAGGTATGACAAAAAATTGTTTTTAAACGTTATTCTGATAGGTTATAACCTAACTTTTAGGTATGTATTTCTGCTACATTTACAATTTTTTTTAATATGTCGTGAAAAAAATGTTGTGTCTAACACGAGAGGAAAGCTCTTTTTCCACTCTCGCTCGATTGCCTCACTCGCTTTGCTCGTGACACAAACTTCGAGCTTGAGTGGGAAAAAGAAGCGCTTTCCTCTCGAGTTGGACAAATAACTATTTACTGACTGCATTCCCAGTAGTTGCAGCATCTAGTTATTAGCTATTTTATTTTATGTTTATCAATCTCGTTTATCAGTGAAGAGTGAACGAGTAAATCTAATACGTACCACACATCAAAAGCACAGGGTTAAAGTAAACATTGAATCGAATTTTTAAAATCCCTGTGACTTTATGTGGTATGTACATTTGCCAATTAGTTCCAATGTATACAAGTTCAATGATTTCCCCAAATGTTCACAAACCAACTGCCCTGCGTACCATTAGAACTTAGAACACACACCTCTAGGGGTTGTTAATGTTAGATATTGTTGCGTTCCTAACCATTATCGAAAAATTGAACCGCCGAATATCGAAGAAACGATATTATATTTTGTTCAAAATTTAAGCAATAATATAATTAATAAAGTATTACCAGTACAGCACAAATGGTTTCTTTGTTCTGAATGTTATTAAAATTAAACTTGATAAAAATAGTAGGTTATATTACACGAAGATTAAATTTAGAACACGAGCCGTAGGCGAGTGTTGTAACCATCCGAGAGTAATATAACCATTAAATGCGAGTCAAATACTATACTTTATCTACAGCTACTTATCAATGAACTAAATAAATATAACCTTATTTATATCTGTCATCGATTAACAATCAACAAACATTGCGCTTACGCTTACTACAACATTGCTTACTAGAAAAATGTATTTACTTACAAAATTATTGTATAATTACTACAAATGTAATAATGCCGCTCTTGCAAGATGGTACACCTAAATTTCGACAATTTCTTATAAAAAAATGTATTATCATGAAATTTAAAAACTTATTTCAATTGGCTTGAAAATGGTCGAAACCAGACCGAAACGTCGCCTATAAAATTATTTGAAATTTTTTTGTAACTTAACATGAGTTTTTAATTCAACAAAACCTAAATCCAATAACTTTAACCACAATGAAATATTATTATCAACTGTAATTACACAAGAGCTTTTTATTTCGCCGGATAAATTTCTGTTTGTATTGAAACCTTGTTGCCTAGCAATTTGAAAAGAAAAATTGTTAAATAAAATAACGACACCGTATTGATTTTATTTTAAAACAATTTTTCGAGTCAAATTTCTGTCATGTGAGATGTCAAACAGAAATTTATTCGGAGGAAATAAAATGCTCGAGTGTAATTAAATGAGATAATTAACGACTTCTTTTGGTTCTTCTTCACAAATATGCCCAAAATCTGATAATTTCACTGACAAATATTAGAAATATGAAGCAAATGGCATTTTAGTGTTTTGTTTATTGTTTGTTTGCTAAGATAAGGTTTTATCACTTGCAAAAAGTTACCTTCTTTTTATCCGCTGTCAAAGCGATAAAATTGTGTTTTGTTTATGGCTTACTTTATACAGGAGTGGAATTATCAAAGTCATCCACATGCAATGAAAATCGCAATCGCAGTTATTCTCATATTATTAGATGACAGAAATACACAAAATGGTACAGTTTCAAATGCCAAAACTATAACTTGGATCTACCTAATAATCTACAGATCTGCACAACAATGTACAAACTACCGACTAGTTTCATTACCTTAACTAATCTTGTTTACTGAGATTGATCAATTGTAAATAAAGACATCGTACGTTACGTAGTTACCGTTGGTGCAAAGAATGAACATCGCACAACTCGGTCGATGGCTGCGCCAACGCTAAGCGTGGCCGTCGGCTAGTCATCTCATATAGACAAAAGACCACGGGTGGTAAACAACATACACACTCACACATGCACATGTTTATTGGGTATCACGCTAAGTTCTAGCTGCATTTCCTTTACATGCTATACACTAGGGATGGTTGAAGAGTAAATAATTGTTTAGATCTTAATTCAATATAAGGTTGGTAAGGAAATTACTAATTTAATTATGAAATGTAAATGTTACGTAAGATTAACATATTTAGCTGAAATTAATTTATCTGCATATCTAGTAATACACAATCAAATATTCTTCATATCTCCCATTTACCATTTGATGAAGGTTGTTGAAAAAATATGTCATTGATAGTTGGATTTCAGGCTTTAGTTATTTATTTATTAAAGTTGCGTCGTTTCGACCTTTGTTTTAGGTCTATTCAAGCGAAGTTACATTGTTTTAATACTAACTAAATTTAGGAAATGGCTATTCGCACCGTAAAGTTAACGAGAGTAAACTAGTGTAAACGAAAGTAAACAATAGTAAAGGTGAGTAAACGAGTGTAAACGAGAGTAAACGAGAGTAAACGAGTAAGTAAATGAGAGTAAACGAGTAAGTAAACGAGAGTAAACGAAAGTAAATAAATAAAATCTACTAAATTTACCAATATTATTTGTACTACAATATTTTTAAAGAAGAGATACAAACTTGGGACCCGTATGTTTTATTTTCACAAAATGTTTATCAACAAGCCCAAAAATAATTAATGAAAATTGAATAATATGTGATGTATCACAAAAACATTTCTTTCTCCATTTACTTTTTACGAATGTTTTATAGGTACCTAACATTAGGTTCATAGTGATAAAAATCTTATTTTTAGTACCATGCAAGTAGCTGATTATAAACCGTTTAATGTTTTTGTGCCATTCCAACGAATATCTAATGGTAAAACCAAGTGAAACCGATATTCCTATTTTTACCTCCCGCATTATTCTGTGGATTAGTGCTAAAAGGGCCAATGTCAATTTTTTGAGGTTTTGAGATTTCGTGGCCAATGTACTTCTAAAAGTTCAAATTTTTTACTGTTAAATAGACAATGTCTATTTCTACTGGTATCGCTGTTTTACCCAAAACTTGATTTTGTGACTTTGGCCCTTTTAGCACCAAGAACAAACTATTTTATAAGGGGAGGTATTGTGACAGGTCAAAATTTTCGAGTGTGAGTATTTAGTGAATAAGAACACGTTTTAGGATACGAATAAAATATTTTTGAGACGATATAATGTGTGTGCGTGTGTGTATGCGTGTGCGTGTGTGTTCGCGTGTGTATGTGCGTGTGTGAGTCCGTACGTCTGTCCATATTTTACAATAACATTAACGATAACTCAAAAAATATTGAACATTTAACAATCAAATTTAATTTAAGATTTTAGTACGAATCTTAAGATGTCATTAAATTTTGGTACCAATTCAAAGACCGGAAGTAGTACTTCGCTTAAATATTTCGATAAATAATTTATTTATCACAATATTTTTTATTGAAATGAATTGAAATGAAAGATTATATTTTTGTCTTCCGCAATCAGTATTTTAAAATTTTTATAATATTTAGAAATTATTAATTATAATTTAATGATCGTTACACATTTGTTACTACGTAGAATGTAATTAATTATGACAGTGACAGTGACAATAATAACATATTGTTTAATCTTCTTCCGCAGTTTACATAAAATGACTAAAATATATTTGTGAGTACCTATCCTATAGTATACTAAAAGAGTAGGTAGAGTATGGCGGGCACATCAAATTTTATCAGACAATTTTAGTTTTATGTACCTCAATTTTATCTGAATCCAGAGAGTTAAAACGTCCAACCTACTATCAAATCACTATCCAGTAGTCGGTCGGATAGTAAAAATGTGGCCGAATAGTCGAATACCGAATAGTAACCGGATATCGACCACCGGATCACCGCGAATATAACCCAGATAGCATCCAACTCTCATAACACTGCTTGTATATTTTACTCGGCATACTTAGTAAAATTTAATCCAGTTTGATTTCCCTGCGGATGACATCAGAAGTTTATTTTCTTTGTCACTAAGTTCGCGAAAAGTCCGCCACGACCTGACGTCCTTCTAACACCATCTGACCGACGTGTACCATGTGGCCGGCGCAAGACGTCGGCGTCGGCATGCAAACTTTCGCTTTTTAATCAAATCGTCAGGGTGCGCTGGACAGCTGGGCGTCGCGACGGAGGTGGAGAAAGAAGAGAAGAGAGGAGGTTCTGTTGATCCTGACACAGGACGAGGAGTAGGACAAGCATAGACGTGCAAGAATTTTTATAAACTAATTTAGGCAGAATTATTTTAAGAGGTCTGTCTACTACTTACCTAAAATGCAGCATAAAATGTACTAACGTAGCGAGTGTTTTATGGCCAGAACAAAAATGGTACAATTGTATTTCAACAAGGATTTAATAGAGAAAGAATGAATCTACAGATGTGCCTTTTTAAAATTTTGATTAAAAAATTGTACATGAATATAAAAATTCCGAAAAATTAAAAACAATTCCTATTTTATATAAACTTTACACGGTTATATCTCATGATAGAAATTAATTTTTAAAATTTAAAAAAGGCACATCTGTACATCCATTCTTGCTCTATTAAATGTTTATAAAAACATTATCCTGAAGTCAATAATAATCTGTAAGTTTACTCGCAACGAAAACACTTTTACAGTACTTTTCAACTTCAAGTGACATTGCATTCTGTAATTGGATTCTAAACCTGTTGAATAATACTAAACAAATTAATAATAGTATATTAAAAAACAAGTTTTATAAGACATTATTTTTTCGCACGCGTTCAAATTTAGTAAAAGACAAGTGCGAAAAATGTCTTATAAAATGAGTTCTTTATACTATTTTTTCTATTTGGTGTCTTTTAATATTAAAATTTAAATTATACTGTCCATAATATACATAAGTCAAATTTGAGAAATTTACGTGTGTAACGTTTTAGTTGGTGACCTTAATATTGCCATTTATTTAACTGTCACTGTCACTGTAAAGGTATATAATTACTGAACTATTCTAGGTGATAGGTGTAGACATTATAGAAAATATTGAACATATATGTTTTCTATTTTATTACTAGTTTCCTTAATTTTATTGAAAAAAAACTAATTAATTAAACAAACCAGATTTAGAGGTTATACTGCAATTTGTCAGTTCTAAGGTTTGACGTTTGACAATTGAAGTTTTCATCTGATACTACCAATACCAACCTTCTAAAAAATATGTTGCGTGTCACAAAGCGAGCTCTAGCGACATTCATTTGCGTTTCATAAAGTTAACTTTGTGAACGCCATATAGAAAAAAAATCTCAAATGATTCAAAATATTTATTATTTATTGAAAGAATTCTCTTCCAGTGTCAACTGCAGCGCTCATGTCTCTCTGTAAGATCGAAAAGGAAAAGGCTCAGCAGTGACAAAGGGCGATGTAGCGGGCGCCGGCCGTGTGACACTGGAATTCGATTACGAGCTCAATGGATCGCACTCGCGAGATATTCATACTGAAAATCTATACTTACAGGATGAATGGACATGTTCAAGTGATGCGGTGTGGACCACAAACTCTAAATTCGATTCCAGGCTCAACGGTTAGATCTAATGATTATAATATTATCAGTCTATGAGGGACGGACTGGCCATATCATTTCAGTCCGGGCGATTGTTTAACCGGCCCTTTTTAGTTTTTAACCTAACATATTTGTCATGAAATGAAATTAGTTTTCTCCAAATTAAAGGTATGATCAACGGAAAAATATTGTAACTAACTCATGTGTTAATAGGCGATTAATAATCTCAACAATTAACGCGTTCCTTTCTCTCACGCGTTAAAATGTCTCAATTATTAATCACCCTCATTAACACACTATATAGTTAGATAACTATTTCAGTATAATATAAAATCGTTGAGTTCGCAAATAGTTATTTATGTAACAAGTACTCAAAATAGAGTTTACCACTAAGTAAAAACCTCAACTGCTGTTTTTGTATAAAATAGATGCTTCCAATTTAAAAAAATCTTATGTGGCCAGCACAAGACCTCCTGCCATACCCTACTCTTTTTACTACTATACAAAGCAAGATACAAATATATAGGTACTTACAAAAAATATATTTTAGTCATTTAGTCAACTATAGAAATGAAAAAGAAAATACGAGATATGAAGATGTGTCACTATTGGCACTGTCAGTCGGTCATTGTCATAATCATTTAAATGTTTCGTAGTAACAATAATTGTTAAACAATCTTTATTCAAGGACAACAAGATACTGAAGTTTCATACTCTAAATTATAAATAATATTTTAATTCCTAAAGTACTTACTATTTATTACCGAACAATTTATAAAATGCTAAAAATTGTAGATAATAATATAATAATCTTTCATTAGAAATTAGAAATATTGCGATAAATTAATTATTTACCAAAATATTTAAGAAAAGCACTACTTCCGGTTTGGGGATTGTTTCCAAAAAATAAATGGGTTCTTAAGAATTATATTAAAACGTTGGTTGTTAAATGTTTGTAACTTTTTGAGTTGTAGAACCCGGAAAAAATATTACTTACAACCTATCATACATACACACACACTCACACACAGACATCATCTCGAAAATACTTTATTCGTATTCTATGGATCCTAAAACGTGCTTATCCACTAAAAACTCACACTCGAAACTTTTAATCCATCACAATATGTGCCTTATAGAATATGAGGCGAGAGGTAAAAAAAATCATTATTTTAACAACATCCTAGCAACATTTTGAAGTTTTCCACAACTTTTCCATAAGATCCGGTCCTGTTCCTCGTTTTCGCTCGTCTAATATTTTCCATTAAATTTCATAATATCCTCAATAGTTTGCACACGTGTTGAATTTATTGGACAGTGCGTGTGTTGGTGTAAGGGCGTGTGCGCATGGTGTTCACAGGTTCACACTTCGCAGGAGTTCCATCTGGTCGCCTGGGAGGACAAAGGACGTAGGAAGGACAGCGAAGGGACAGAAGCGAGTCACGCCTAGACTGAAACATTTGCCTTATCGTGATGTCATCTTTAATCCCTTGTTTAAGTTTCAAAGACTAAGGGATGAGGGTAATATATGATGTTGAGCATTAATCATCAAAGGATGGGGAGAGTGGTTATATATATACATACATTGTTAATAATACATTTACAGGTACAAAAATAAATTAAAGAATCTCGCACACCGAATTTATTGCTAGCTAGTATTACTCGACAGTCGAAAGCTGTTTCATTTGTTTCATTTAGAGTAATCATAGATAACGAAATCCAAGAACGTAATTTTTGAGTGATTCTAGAAACTCAAATTGTGAGCTTAGAGTTCTGTTGATAAGTTTTATCACTTTAAGGAGGTACTGGTCCTATCTGCGAAATATGAGCATGATGTAAAAATTTAATATATTGTTCATTACATCTTTATAAACGTGCATGTAAATTTTTATGCACATACGTACTAGCTCGTTCAGTAGTTATCATCGTTTTAGTTGCACATTATATACTGAGGTAAATCTTATTTGCGACATATGAGAATGATATAAATAAATTTAATTTATTTATTGTTGGTAAATGTTGAATTTTTGAACAGATATAATGCATTAACTTGTTAGTCTGAGTGCTCGTGCAATCTTTATCTATATTCATGCATATTTCATATCATATTCTACTGGGTACTGTTTTTCTATGAAATTAATTTCAGGAGGAACTAAGTAAAATTCCTTCAGCAGTGAAAAAAAAATAATTCAACACAAAAATTTTACTACAAAAAGTGTAGCCCACTTTAATTTTTTATTGGCTAACCTAAAACATCCTAGTTACGTCCCTGGCATAAAATCAGAAAATAAAATACGGATTTTCTCCTAAGCCTCCACCTAAAAATAACTTATTCTTTACCCAAAACCCGGTGCATTTCTTTTTAAAGCCAAACCTATCCATGTATCCCGCTATTATTTTTCCTCAAACTGAGATAAAAACTCAAAACTCTATAAGGTCCGTTATCCTGTATTCTGTTCCTGTATCCCTTATCTCCTCGTGTAAACGAAGCTCTACAAACTCCTGCGTTTTAGTCATTGTGCAGTGAACGTAGCGTGGCACGTAGCATCAGAACCACTCGCTGTGTGTGAAACTGTCCAATGTCGAGTTTGGCGATTGTGTTTTGCGGTTTAGTTCATTTGGCGGTGTTGGCAATACTGGATAGTAGCATTCGATGTATTTCAGTTGGCATTTCGTGGGTCGAGGATGAATTTGGTTTGGACAGGGAAGGGACTTTTCGATGTTGTATGGAAATCGCTAACTGTAAACAAGTAAACAGTAATTTAAACTGGAATGTTAACCCCTGTAGTTTTAATATTTATCATGAATTGATTCACTTTACGATTTTAGTCTGATTTTTACATTCTGCTTACCTGTTAAAGGTAGGTATTGGAATCATGCTAAAATCGGATAGTGAGTTTTTAGTGGATGAGCACGAATTAGGGTCCTTACAACTCATTTTTGATAGTTCCAGTGAGTGTGTGTGTATGTTGGAGGTCGGATAACTCAAATACGAATTAACCAAAAATTTTGAAAATTGGTATTTTTCATTTATATACTAATTGGAAGAGATGCTAAGATTTTGGTACAAATACCTTTACCGGAAGTGACATTTCTTGAAGATTGAAAGGATTCATTGTCAAAAATTTCTATAAATTTGGATAACTGCGTAAAAAATATTGACAGGTGAGACGGGTGTCACATTGGCATACTAACGCCATATATATATATATATATATATATATAAGTCATAAGTAAGATATTAAATGCAGTAATTGAACGGGATGGCTTCAACACAGAAGAGTTTTCCTGTGAATGAATCTTTTGATTCAGCTGATACTAATTTCTATGTATGGATATTTGTATTTGTATATTTTAAATGGAAACCGAATTGTACGTATACATTTATGTTTATAAGTCTAAATATGGCGGAAGGTTATGTGTGCTGGCCACAACAGATTTTTTTATCAAGTACGTAGAATAAATACTCTAAAGTAGCATTATTTCAAAATCAATGTAAAAATTAGCTAATTTCTTTGCATAAAATTTTGTACAAAGCTTATATTTTGATTTTTTATGCGCACACAACTTCACTTCATGTTCGTAAATTCTAAATTTCGTAGAGTATGTATTTTTATATTACTTATTATTATATTAATTCACTTTACCATAAGTAAGTTATGCCGTTATTTTTGCAATTTTTTTAAAATTCTTACTGTTCCATGGTCAGCAATTGTCATGATAATTTTAATTTTTTTATTTTACGAGTAAATATACATATTTATTTAATGCTAAATATTTTTTATTTTAATGCACAAAGTATTAATTTTAATGCACATATCTATGTAAATAATTCCCAGTTAAATGATACCCATTAACAATGTTGCCATTAATAAAATCACAATTTTACATTATAGATATTTTGTTGTTACAATTATAGCAAATTGCAAATTAGCATACACTACAAATATATAATAAACAGTTCCGTATAAACATTGCCAACATTATCAAAACAGAAATTAATTTAAATTAATGATCATCAAACACCAGAATTTCAAATTTATTTACGCGCTCCAAAATTTTCCCTAAAAAAACTTTGATCATGCGGGAGTTCATAAAACAAAAAAAAATACTTGTTTACATCCATTCGACTCTATTTCTATCTTCCTTTGTCACCGGCACAAATCCATAGCCACCTATTTTTAAACAACTGTCACACTCTAAACTCTGTTGACGTAGTTTCGAGTTGAACGTAAAAACGACGAGGAAAACCGCAGGCTGCCATTTGAGAACAAAGGCTGCAGAATGCAATTCATGCGACATTTTCCCCTTTTCTGAGGGAAAAACTTACCGCTGTTGGATTGGCTATCGTCCAACGCGACCTCATAATGATGTTTGATTGTTTTTGACATTTGCTCTGACATTATTCGGCCTTGTTAGTGACCTTAACCTATATGCTGTCGCTGTCCATTTATACAATATTATGTGGATTCAAAATTGCTATTATAAAGTGGAATTAAGTGTTGAATAAAGTTTTAATTTCTCTAATATCGTGTGTAGGTAATGTTTCTATTTAGAACAGAAACACCACTTTTGAAATTTCAAGTTGTCATATTTTGTAATATGCTTGGTTTTCTGTTCTTCTCTAGTTTATTTTACACAGCTGTTACTTAAATTTTATGTACTAAATTCTAAACAACCCTACATCAAATAAAAACATTGGTCTCATGATTTCTTTTCCATTTTTACCTCTCGCCTCATATTCTATAAGAGAGGTATTGTAATGGGTCAAAATTTTTGAGTATGAGTTTTTAGTGGATAAGCACGTTTCAGGGTCTCTAAAATAGAAATTTGTATATATGAATTATGTGACGATTTTTCGGCCACGATAACTTAAAAAGTATCAAACCTTTAATAACCAAATTTTATATTTAAGGTTTTGGTAGAAATCCGCAAACCGGAAGTAGAACTTTTTGAAACTTGATAGTTTTCCTTAAATAAATTTGTACATTATTTATTTATGACAATTTTTGCAATTAAAAATAAAAGATAATATAATTATTATCTATGGGGACAGTTAATTTTAAATACAATATGCTGAATCTGGTAGTATTTTACAAATAAAATAAGTACAATTTATATTCTACTTTTTTGAAATTCCAGTATCTTGTTGTCCATGATCAAATGTTTGTTTCTACACAAAATTTGAATTAGGACAGTGACAGTACAGTTGACATCGTTTGCTTGCATCTTGGTTTACATTATCGTTTACATATTATATGCACATGAAACTATTAAAATGTAAACAAAACTATTTATTAGATTAGTAGAATAACAGAATTCGGCGAGAGGTCGTATGCTGGCCACATCAGATTTTTCATAGTCAAATGAAAGCAGCGCAATTGGCCATGAATAATTTAAAAATACCTATCGCATTAAGATTAAAAATAAGCGTTTTTGAGTCAAGAACCATCTGTTGAAATCATTATCTGCAAACCCCTAATGAAAGCGATTTTAAAGTCCCTCATCGAAGTTAAGATGTATCGCATCATTAGCAATCTTGCATTATTGTATCGAGATATCTTCCCTTCGTGCCTTATCCATTATCTCATGCTCTCATACTCACAAAATTTTCTTCCAGTTTTTCGTTCTTTTCCTAATGACGTTCTCCAGTCCTCTCGTTCTCTTTCTCGGTCGATTCAACTGTTTTTACAACATCTGAAGATCGAGCCCAGCCCACTGCCATGTTAGGAGGCTGTGGAAAGCGTTCGCTTGTTTTTATCGGCAGTTGTTTGTCTTGATGACTCCACGTAACAATCCCGATGCTGATATGTATGCGGTTTCTTTTGTTTTTCGGTTTTATGACGGGTTTATGGCTTGGGAGATGTTTTCGAGAGGGGAATTGTGGTCTGCTGGTTTTTGTTTCAATTTTTAGTTGTAAATCGTAATGGGGGCAATTTTCGTCCAATTAGAAACATAAAACTCGCGTTGTGAGTTTTGGCACTGGTTCTGGGTATTGATTAAGCCGAGTCAGGACCTTCTGACCTAATCTTTATACACCAAGAAGCAGACATATTCTTTTATTTATTATATTCTTGGCCTTATTTCGTGACCAATTTGTAAAATTTTAGCATTTGATTGGAAAAATAGATACAATATAGTTATTTGTTTCATTAATACAAAAATGCATGATTTTGGGACGAGTAAGACGGTTGCCGAACGACGCGCAGAGTGTGTCCACGTCAGATTTTTTCTATTGTCGAGTGTATTATCCGCTTCCTTGAAATTTCTTGAAAATCTCATTCTTTCATTTTTCGGCGGACTGAAATGTTGAGATTTTATGCCGTTTTTTAATCAAGTGTGCTAGTGTGGCAGATATAAAGATGGAACATCATAAATAGCGCACAATGTAATTCTTGTCCTGATTACTGGGATTTATGTGTATGTCGGAGTGTTTGTGGGCTCTTATCTCCTCTGGAGGATAAGAACGAGGAAGAATTGCTTGTTGTCTCAAGAAAAACGATCCTATATATTATAAAGAATACAGTATATTTTGATAACTGTGTTGCATTTTGAATTTATAATAATTGTTTACAATTAGGTACCTAATTTTGAAATCCTTCACTAAAGTAGTTTTAACTGTCATAAGGTTGAAAATTACACAAATATTGGAAAGCTAGCAAACTCTTTGCGGCTTACTTTTGATCTATTTTTATAACAGTTAGTAAATAGTTTATCTGTTTATCGACAAACTAAATAACCTGAATAGGTATTACATTTTAAAAATAATTAATAAAATTATTATTTATATATAAATAATAAATATATTATCCTTAATATTATTTGACCAACAGAAGTAATTATATCCTATGTCCATAATGTCAAAGAAATCGTATTTACATCCCTAAATAAAGGTACAATTCAATAAAAATGTTAATGAAATCATACTGATGCATTTGTTTAATAAAACCTGTGCGACGTTTTTAAATCAATTGTGGAAGTTTTATTTCAATCGATGTTATTTCTCTTTCTGTTATGTTCAAATGAATATGAATGCGCCTTTTGTTTGAGTTTCAAATGAGAAGAAAATGAATAAATAAGGAACGAGAATGAGACAAATGTAACTCATTTTGCTAGCAGCAAAGTAAATGTAGGTAGCATTTGTTTGAATTTATAAACTATAATAATTTGACTGAAATGTTAATATTTATTAATGTTGTGTTAACACAAAGGCTTGGAAACTTAAACCATAGTCTTCCTAAGACAGATCGAGTAGGTTTATAACTTTTATAAGTATTATTATGAGTTAAACTTTAAATAATAGACCGGGAGCTCATGACAGGTGATGGTCTCCGATTTCATACAGCATGCTTTTTGGAGGATAGAATATTGACCCTATGACAACAAAGAAAAACGGGTATTAAACCTTTGCACACTTTCCGGTCATATGGAAAATTGCATTTTTCCACTTGCACAAAAATTTTGTGTTTTTCTCTGATTCAATAATGCACGCCCTTTTATTAAAAGAAACTTAAACACATTTAAAGTCTTAAAAATTATAGGCATGCGATTCGCAGGACCCCAAAGGGCTCAAACAGTTACGTGATCTTGCAAAAAAAAATGATTTGCCGCGTTTTCATGCAGCATGCCGATGAAAAGAATTAATATGTGTCATAAAACACCTATAACCAAATTGGCATGCAGTCCTCTTTGGCGTAAGGGTGGAAAATTTCGGAAAAGTTTTGTGCAAGTGGAAAGGCAATTTTCCATATGACCGAAAGCGTGCAAAGGTTTAATACCCGTTTTTCTATGTTGTCATAGCGACGATACAAAAGGTCCTTATGCAATTCATTATGTTGTTGCTACTTTCGTGTGATTTATCTGAACTAAATAAAGAACTTTATACCCTTCTTGAGTCCCATATATCTACCCGATTTTGATAAAACTCTTACTGAATCTCATACAATTGCAGAACCTGCTAGAGAATTATAAATCTCGCCTATTATTATAAATTATAATCATAATCCATAATATAATAAAGTAATATAAGAAGACACTTACTTAAATTTTCGCTTCATATTTACAAAAACGGATAATACAAGAACTTGCGGGAGATACATACCTGTAACAAAAAAAAATTATTAGAGAGAATACGAAAAAAATAACAATTTAAAAAGAAAATGTCATGCAATCCGCAATCTGCACGTTATTAGTCAATAACTACATCGGCATCATTCTTCGTTGAACGACGTATAACATTACCCACTGATCATTAATCATGCAGAATTCAATCACGAGGCGTTAGGCGTTTCCACCACCTTACAGACAACGAGAAAACCACCCACGCACCACACATTGTGTCCGTGTGTTGAACAAAACCACACAGCACAACACTGCTTCACTGACGTATGTTGTTCTCTGTTACTCTGTTCGTTGCTGTGGTTACCGGGATGTTGATGTTTGTGACAGTATGGCGTGGCGGCAAATTACATAGTTTTATAAAAGGAAGTGTTTAGAGATCCGTATACGGATCCGCAGTAACAGAAATTAGAGTTCCGTATACGGACATAGTTTGTTGCACTACAGATCCGTATACGGATGCGCAGTATCAGAAATTAAAATTCCGTTGACGATCTTTATGTTACAAAACATGTTACCGTAACCTATATTTGACCCTCCTACAGGTATGCCATGTGTAAAATTAAAGTGAGTGATACATTTTCCTGTTCTGAAGAACAGCATACCAGTTTAAAAATTTATGAAGAGACTAATTTTGTACGGCAACCAAAGAGATTTTTAAACACAGTAATTGGTATCAAAAGACAATATAGGGCGAAACCGAGGAAATAAAATGTTCATTTGTAATAAATACTTCTACAACTTTATAAAAATATATATTTTTAACTAAAACTACCAGAATTCTTAAAAAATCTGTTTTCTAAAACCAAAAACATATCTTACCTTTTTAGTATAATATGTTCCCTGAAATCATTACTTTGCGCGAAGTGTTTGGAGGTTTGGAGTATACAAAATCATATTTTAGTGGATTCTGTCCTTAAATAAGACGTTACCTAGGCAATGAGCTGTTATTTATATTTTATACAATTATTTTCACTAGTTTTTATTGTTTCATCGTCTACGTTTTTCAAAATCTTATTTGAAAGTTATAATTTAGAATAATTTCGTATAGTTACTAAACAAAGGAGATATAGAGTTTTAGAGGACTCATATAATCTAATGATTCGGCTTGCGTCTTGTACGTAAGATTCTATTTTTCGTACTTTTTGATTTGTAAGTTTATACGTGATATTTATTTATTATTCGTTTACAAATTATTTATTATGGGACAGTAATTCAAAATTGATATATTCCAAGAATATTAAAGGACTAAATAGGTACACAAGTATATTATAACCTCAACACTGCTGTCAAATATTGAAATAAATCTTATTTTTATTAGTAGTATCCATGGCTACGAACGAGTGAAATACAGTAAATGCGAGAGGTATAATTGACAAAAGCACACTAATTCACTAGTGAGGTAATATAGCTAATTACTTCACTCAAATGATGAAAACAATATAACTATTATATCACTGGCGTGGATAAATATGTATATTTACATGTTTTAATGAATTAATCTTTTTATTGTCTGTCAATATTCAACTAAAGAGCGGATTACTCAAATATGGGATAATTTAATAACATAACTACATAACAATCATAATATACGCATTTGTTGCACAACAACGGCAAATAATTTTAACCGCGAAAATTCATTGTTAATAGTCACTCCAGCAATTCATTTTTGCGCCGAGTGCAACACAATAAAAACACGCAATTGTTCGAGTTTAACGACATTTACAAATTCCGAAACCGACATCGCAATTTCACACGTTTACTCGCTCGTAAAATCTTAACTACCATTTCTAGTTTCACGTTTGACAATTAACAACAGTAGGCAGTGCTTCATGATATTTTGTTTATTGTTTTATTTGCAGAATAAGTGAACGTAGCGTTCGTGTATCACGCCAGAAACATCAGAGTTGGCCAGCCGGATACGGGGCGGATGGTGTAATTTGTACTGGAAACAAAACGCTAATCATATTTGCATTTGTTCTCGCATTTTTACATTCGCTCGGTTTATTTTGTTTTCAGGTGATATTAGCAAAGGCATTTTTCATGCTTTCTCATTATTTATAGCAGTGGCAGTTTATCGTACGTTGTATCGAGTTCGATACAAAATTGAACTATTTGTTGCATTTATCACTAACGCCCTGATTCACACTAACATTAATTTAAAAACTGTCATTGTTTTATTTTCAATTATAGAAGATTTATTATCTGGATTAATTTAAATTCATATGGGTACCACTTTTTATTTATCTGTTTTGTTATTTTTTGCTATAAATAATGTAGGTAAACGTTAAGTAAATAAAAATATCTAAAAATTAACTAAGCAACTACAAGCAATTTTGACAATAAAGAACAAAAACTCTGATTTTGGGAAATTTTTCATAAGTAAGTAATTAGGGAATTAGGCAATACAAATACCGATAAAGATTCTAGAAAATATTGATTAAGAGGGATCATTGAATATACTTAATAGTTATTTAAAAGAACTGATTTTTAGATTAGCCGTCATAATATCGTAATAGAACTGAATCATCGTGTCTTGTGGTAATGTACAATAATAAAATTATTTATAGAGAAAACTTTTATATAGCTTCTTGGTTGGGTAAGATTATGCGGTTTTATGTGATTATTGAGAAATTCGAACTAACATTATTTTTGTTTACAATAATTGAAATTAATTGGAAAAGTAGCCTAGTTAAAATTTTATGACTTCCGGTTTTAAAACAAGTAAAATAATAATTATTTATTGTACATACTATTTTTAACTTATTAAAAACAGCAAAACAATTTTTATTCGAGTAAATACAATAATAAATGTTCACTAAGTATATCTTAACAAAAGTTATACTAAATAAATGAGACCCTCATAATAAATAAGGTAATCGCCTTTTCAACTTCATACAAGTCTTCCAAATCATTAATTTATTAATTTAAAGAATATTGAATTAGTTACATAAGTAAAAGAGTCAACTAAACAACTAAACTTCAACTTCTTGATACATAAATGTTGATGAGTTTCTAAGTTCCCATAGCACATTAATTATTTATCCTTCCCATCCTCTGTATCCCGGTGAATCCCGCAGGATGTCTCAGTGACTGACAAAGTACAGACCGAGGAAATGAAATACGAATGCCGACAAAACGGCACCACACTGGAACCACTATTCAATAATAAACATTACAATATCTTTCATTTATTATTATGCCCACCATAAATATATTTTGTGGATCACCTTCGGCTCGTGAAATAAACTTCACCCTCAGGATTAAATCATGCACTTTAGTCCTTCAATATACCGGGTGTCCCAAAAAATGGTACGCTCGAAATTACTTTTTATGAATAAGGCAATCGCAATAAAATTTTATATGCGTGAACTAGCCATAAGGAGACATCAAAATACATATTATTTATAAAAATGTCACTTCCGGTTAAACTGGAAATGACATCAACTTTCTTATATTAAATGAGACATCCTATATATTTTTACATATTTCAATTCTATATATAATTCTGAATCCAATGATGTATTTTATGCAAAATAGCTCAGAAAAATAAATAAACTATCAAAGGATTAAGTATTATTTCATGAAATATAAATAAAAGATAACAAATTAAAAAATTATAGGTGTTCAAAGTGACCACCATTTTTTACCCATTCTAGACCTATTGTTAATAATTATTTTCACTTATTATCATTGTCCCGTTTTTACTTCCTTGTACGGAGTAAAAAGGAAGTATTGTAATCGCGAAAAATTTCGGTTCTCAGATTTTGACGGAAATATCCGTTTTGACCTTTTCTGAATCCATTATGACTAGTTTCGTTGCGACGTCTGTATGTACGGACGGACGGACGGACGTACGGATGTACGGACGTATGCATGTCGCATAACTCAAATACGGTTAGACGTAGAAATTTGATATTTTATATTTAGGACTGTTATAGCATCTAGTTGTGCACCTCCTATTTTTGGTTGCGATCGTCTGTGCCAAAGGGGCACTATTTGTTTTTTCGCATTATTCAAAAACGGTATGTCGTGGAAAGTTGAAATTTTTTTATTTGAGACTCATGTTGCATCTAGTTGATCACCTCATATTTTTTGTTGCGATCGCCCGTGCCAAAAGGGCACTTTACTTTAGGTATTTTTTTGGTATTTTCCGCATAAATCAAATACGGTTATTATATTTTTATATTATTCTACATTTTAGTTATTAAGAAAAGTATGAACAGTTTAATAAGAGTACAAGGAAGTCATGTGGTGTCCACGTCAGATTTTTTGTATCTGATTTTGGTTGAATCCACGTTCCGCATATTGACTTTAGTGCTTAGCACCAATGCTATTTAGGCAGCATTCGGATTGAATTTAGCGCCTCTACATAATAAGACATGTAACATCCAGTGACGGCGCCGACAGCAAGGCGAAGGCTGAAAGGGGCACGGAACACGTGGAGCAGGATAATTGGGATGCTGATTAGTGGTTACGGGAATGACGTCCTGCGGGATAAATCTGGACTTCCAGCTATTACGTGAAGGTGTAGTGATAATTGGGACCATTAAGAATTTTAAACGAAGTTGTTGTAATATTAATAATAATAACAAATTCAGTTACCAATCAATTAATGGGTAAATATTATACTAGTATATCCATTCACAATGATTACAGCGAATCTCAAATATATACTGACAAATATAGATACATAAAATACAAACAAATAATAATAGATATAAATTAACAAATGTATGGGATTCGGAATTGGAATTGGCGTAGAAAAACAAACAAAATAAAAGAGAGAACTGTCAGGCAAAATTAAAACAAAAATGTATTACCTAGGTTTTTTTCGTATATAATTCGACAATACCTATATTTATTATACGTATTAGATTTGTTGAAAAAAGTGTTTGAATGTGTCTGAACTCTGAAATGTCCATACAAATATAGATAAAATATTGACAGATCTTAATATACCTATAAAATTACCAATCGACCAATAACTATTGACTAATTACACACTGGTCAACAAATTTCAACTTTTTTGCCTTATATATAATATAAAATTTGAAATTTTAATCTTTGATATTTTTTTAGTTATCGTGAACGAAAAAATTGTAACACACGGCGTAACGAACGAACGCACACACACACACATATATTTCGATATTTTATGTTATATGCATCTTCCTGAATATCATAATTCATTCCATGCCAAAAGTCATTATGACTTGTTTTATTTTTCTAAATAAAGTTATTTCTATAATAGTAGTTACCTACTCATATTATTATGTACAAGTATAGGTATTTTATGTATGTATGTATGTTATAATATTTGTAATACTTCTGTTCTTCTGCCGTAATTTATGTAAAGTTTAACTCTTAACTCTGAATTTAAACTTTGAATACAATTAAATAATTAACTTTAGAGTTTAAATAATGAAATAAAAGCAATACTCCATAAAAATTTTAACTTCATAAAAAGCAAAAATCTCTTTGAAATTCATGAATGCCACAGGTACGAATAACGAATCATCGATATTATATCACGAGCTAAAAATCAGTAACATTTTAACTAGCTTTTCAAATCGTCTCACTCAATATTGAATGAACAAAGGAAAAAAAACATATGACATATAATTCGCTTTTGGTATTAAAAAGTCAAAGCAGTAAATTTCAAACTGTGCCGTGTAGCCTATAACTGAGTATTAGTCTATCAAATATTTAAAGCTAGAGTCAGGTGTACCAATTACCGGCACAATAATGTCAACTCACCTTTCCATTAAATTACGATTGCGAGTTATTACAACAAATATATGTCATTATATGAATCTGCGTATATTTATACTTATTACTTTGTTACCTATATTGATTATTTGATTTTATAATTTACTTTTTTCTCAACACTGAAAACATGAAAAATATTTCTATCTATAAAGTGTGATATATGCAGTAGTACCAACTACATAAATAAAATATCACACAAAACGTAGTTGAATAATTCTAACAATGCATGATAGCGCAGTGGTTAGAGTGCTTGCTTCTGAACACAAAAGTCGTGGGTTTAAATTCAGATCGGGGTAAAATTTTTACGGCTTAGCTCGGATTGATATCCACGCTCGTCACCATTCCAAGTTTAGATGATTGCATATTAATTGTGACGTAAAGACGGCTGGAACTAATAACTGTCCGTAAGCCATAGGACCGACACAACTAGTGCGATAAACTAAAACGGCCAACCTCAGGTTACATTCTTAATAAATGCTTTCCTCCTCCTGTTCAAGATAATAACATCACATAAAAATCTATTTCTCAATTTACTAAAAAATATATAACATTTTTTCAATAAAATTTTTATTTTTACATAATATGTTTTGGACCTAACATTAGGTACATAGTAACGGAAATCTCATTTTTAATACCATGCAAGTAGAGACCATTGAGAAGAAAATTACATACCTAGGTATTAAAATACCTACTCAAAATAAATTTTAATAAGTCCTTGTCCATCTTGAACAAAAGTTCAAAAAAAATATTACAGTTTTAAAATAGCGTTTCCGGGTTTAAGGATTCCAATAGTAAATCAAACCAAAACACGCAATTGTAAACAGTAACAGCACCCACAGTCTTCCTAGTAAAATATCAACTAAAAATAAAATATCTAGCATGTTTCCATAAAATCTGAATTCATTTACATGTTAGTGTTTTGTTAGTTTTGCATGAATATAAATACTTTTTTATGACTCACCTAATCTAAAAAAAATAACATGGTCATGTACAACGAGGGTTTGTTATCAGGCTAGTAAAAAAATAATAACGCATCAAAAAATAAAAGAAACCTAGATTGCAAATTATTTTAAGACTCGTGTATTTGTACTTCATTAAGACTTGGAACTTTGAACATAAAAGATGCCTTGAATTCATTTTCCGAAAACTGCAGACGTAAAATTGTGTTCAGTTTTTAAGATCTACTTTAAATTATAATTAATTTCATCAATTATATGCCGATGTACCTACTTTACTAATTAAAAATAGTTAATTTTCAATTGGGTTTGTAATCATTTAACAAGGTTATATTTTTATAGTGGAATCCAATTACTTGACCCAGTGGTATTTTATTGTGTACAGAGATTGAATTAGGGACCGCTACATACACATAGACACTAAATAATACTATACTGGAACTGCCTATAGTTTTGGTTTATAATGGATGTGACCGGTAACTTTATTCTGTATTCTGTAAAATTGAACTATAAGCGTTTCTATTACCTACAGTTCATAATGGCACAGAGCCGTAACCTTCAAATGCCTTTGTTACCTAAAAGTACTAGTAGTGAATAGTCGATACACAACCTTACTATACTTGATTTCTAAACTAAAAGGAGCAATCTGAAGTTGTCTCGCTGAGCCGTATTTTATTTACACTGTGTAAATACGAGAAAAAAATATCACTAATTTTTTTGGCGGCAAAATTAAATTTAACCTATCAGCTGGCAAACTCGGTACAGTCACTGACAACAGCTGACGAGGCAAGATGAAGAACATTCGTTTGTTTACATTACAAAGTTTGTGTGGTGTAAAACTGGTGTTACATCAGCCAATCAAAAACAATCAGTTTTAACATGCCAACTTCAGATTGCTCCGTTTAGTTTAGAAATCAAGTATAGTATAAAATAATCAAGTTTACTCATCTTGATTGGCTGTGAAATTCAATATTCTGCATTTTTATTGGTCTTTTTGACAGATGACAGATGATGTGAATAATCATAAAAATTTCCAATTTATGCACACTTTACACGGTTATATCTCCTGATTTATTATTTATTTATATTATTTATTTTAAAATTTTTAAAAGGCTCATCAGTAGATCCATTCTTTATCTATTAATTGTTTATAAAAACATAATAATAATAAGTCAATAATAAACTAACAGTTTACTCCCAACGAAAACACTTTTACAGTATTTTTCAACTTCAAAATGACATTGCATTGCTAGGATGCGGGAAAGGGGAAAGTGCGAGTTTCGGGCTGGTTTTAGGCAGTCGTAGAAATGGGAAAAAGAGTTGAATAGACAAAAAAGTAAAATCAAGAGTATTCTACGAATTCGGAAAAAAAAACAAATCGCGATTTGCCGACAGGTATTCGCTATGATCTTTTATATTGTCAATCATTGTCAGTCATGTTAAAATATATCAGTTACAATATCTATCATGTTCACGAAGTTCACATAGACTGTAGGAGGTAATATCAAACATCTACATTCCCTGTGTAACCTATTTCTAGTGGATATTTTCCTGGATATGCAGAAGTACAGATGCTGCAAACACACGTATAAAGTCGTATTACAGTATAACACACTGTCTGTCTTCATTCCTCGACTTTCTCTGGGCGGTCGTCAGCACGTAGACGTCGGCATGTCGACGCATCGCCGCCGCGACGAGCGTGCATATAAATCTTGATTTGTGCGTTACGTTCCACGTCTCGTTCCCTTTTATTAGGGCTTTATTCGGTGAAAGCTTCGGCTATAACCTCGCGGTTTCACCAGACGTGCAATCAGTATTAGGACTGAGGAGTAAACATGCGGGAAAATGACTTTCCCAAAGATTTTATAGATAAGGACTTGCCATATCTGTAAGAGAGATAGTGTATTTATGAGTAATTTATGCACTTTTAAGAACCCTAAAATACAATTTTTAGTTTGGTGATGATGTCTGTAGTGTAGATAGATAAATCATAATTTAAAAATTAAGCGGTATCTAATTATACAAATAAAATAAAATCTATCAAAATTAGAGTAAACCGTATATAAATTATGGCAAAAAATCCACCGGTATTTTAACACGTTGAGTGCCAAGGAAAATTTTGAAATTTTCATCTACCAGATCCGTTTCGTACCAAATTACAGGTTTTAAAAATACAAAAAATCTGATGTGGCCAGCACAAAACCTCCCGCCATACCCTACTCTTTTTACTACTATACAAATATATAGGTACAAATATATTTTAATCATTTAGTCAACTGTAGAAGAAGATATAAATAATGTATCACTATTAGCAGTGTCACACTGACACTGTCATTATCAATTAAATTTTACGTAGTAATTGTTAAACAATCATGGTTCTTGGATAACAAGATACTGAAGTTTCATACTCTAAATTGTAAACAATACTTTAATTAATATTACAGCCAGTGGTTAGCTCACAGTAAGAGGTCCGCCTAGCATGCTAGCGGTCCCCAGTTCGATTCCCAGCACAACCGACAATAATACCACTTGGTCCGTGTGGTTAGATTCCACTATAATAACATCTACCATCCTGTAATTAAAAGTTAATCCTGTTTCCATCAAAATAATTCCTAAAGTACTATGACAGAACAATTTACAAAATGCTAAAAATTGTAGAAAATAATAAAATAATCTTTCATTTGAAATTACAAATATTGCGATAAATTCATTATTTATCAAAATATTTAAAAAAAGTATTATACCCGGTTTAGGGATTGCTACCAAAAATAACTGGGTTCTTAAGATTTGTATTACGACGTTATATGCAAAATTTGGTTGTTAAATTTTTGTAACTTTTTGAGTTACAGAAGCCGGAAAAAATGTTACATACAACCTAACGTACACACACACATACATCATCTCGAAAATACTTTATTCGTATTCTATGGATCCTAAAAGATGCTTATCCACTAAAAATTCACACTCGAAAGGTAATGTCCATGTCCATGTATAGGGGTATTTGCGGACGGGCCAGAACAGACACTCTACCGTTGGAAATCCGTCTACAATGTACCAGTTCAGCACATTTGGACGAATACTGAAGCAGACACCGGTGTCTGCGTTGGCTCTGTTATTAAAACAACAAACAGACACCGGTGTCTGCCGTGGCACTCAACGTGTTAAATTAGTCACATAATAAACATTGTCAGAGATCATAATTCACCCTGACGTGTCAACAGATCATTTAGAACAAAATCGTTGCAGCCCAATACTCATTTCCTTCGCACATTTCTCAGCCACCACTTTATAACTTTCCTTTCCTGCACAGAAATTAAAATATGATGTCGTGTCTCATTTTGTTTCTGTTCCGAGTTCCGACATATCATAAGACTAGAAACTGAGAGCGACGGAAACAGTGGAAAGAATTTGTAATTTCTTCAAGGGAAAATGAAAAGTTTGTGGAAAATTAAAATATGCAACTGAGAATTTATGACTTTAAACGGAAACACGGTTTGAAGTTTTCTACTTTGATACTTTGAGAAAATTTGAAATACTTATTTGCTAGTTCACGTTCCTTGAGATTCCTTACATTACACCGCCTACCTAAATATTGCACTGCATGGCAAAACGCAGAAAAGGCAGTTCTCTGTTAATAAAAGAGCAGAAAAGAAAAACATTGCAACAATTAACATGAGCGTGGAGATGTTAACCCAGGAAAATACTTTCAAAAGACGTCTAGAAATCACTCCTACAGGCAAATCATGCAACAATTAGTTAACAGGTTGAATATTATGCTTTGAAACCCGCCGAACTTTAGGTATGTTATTTGCTCGAATTTAAATTGCGTCCGAAAATCGGCTATTTACCTTCCACCATACTGGTAAAGAAAGGTATTGGAATCAAACTAAAAATCGGGTAGTGAGTTTTTAGTGGATGAGCACGAATTAGGAGTCTTACAACTCATTTTTGATAGTTTCACGATGATGTCTGTATGTATGTGTGTATGTGTGTAGGTATGTGGTCAGGACCGGATTTCTGCCAGTCGGATAACTCAAATACGAATTACCCAAAAATTTTGATATTTGATATTTAACATTTGTATATAAATTGGAAGTGCTCATTAGATTTTGGTACAAATATCTTCACAGGAAGTGATATTTTTTGATGATTGAAAAGATTAATTGTCAAGAATTTCTATAAATTTGGATAAATATAGTATTTATTTGTAATAAGAATAAGGGGAAAAGATATTTGCAACTTACGTTATAAAAAAAAATATCCTTATCTGGTAACATTAAAGAACTGTAGTAAAATTTATCAAATAAAACGTTGAAATCTTGTAATGCATGATCATTGACAGGTGATAGGTACGTTGGCACTAACGCCTTATAAGTCATAAGATAGATATTAAATGTAGTAACTGAACGGAGGATGGCTTCAACACAGAAGAGTTTTCCTGTGAATGAATCTTTTGATTCGGTGATGCAAATTTTTGTGTTTCAATATTTTAGATTTTAATTTGTATATTTTAAATGGGCACCGGATTGTACGTATACATTTATGTTGTGTGCTGGCCACATCAGATTTTTTTGTAGCCCTTCATAATCAGAATCATTATAATGTATAGTCCAGTCAAAACGCATGGGGGGAGGGGGTATTAAAAGCTAACCATGACGGGAAAAGGTCTACTATAGGTTTTTTGGGTCGCTGAATCTGAATCCGGGGTCCAAATGACCTGGAAAATAAGGGAACACCCATAAATCAGCAAAAAGTACCCCTTTTTAGGGGTTATTTTGCAATATTTTGTAAGTAAAGCTAAAATTAATTATTTTTTAATATTTTTTTTCAAATCAAGTATTTAAAAATATTTGATAGCATTTTGACCATTGTACAACGTATTCACTCCCCTGGGGAGGAGGAACTACCTCTAAATTATAAAAAATTTAAAAAAACGCTATTGAATTTTATTTTTAAAACTTGTCATTATACAACCGGAATACTAACAACATTTGTTGTAAAAAAAAAATTTCATCCCCCCAGGGGTTGAAAATGGATGTAAACTACCTCTAAATTTAAAAAATTAAAAAAGACGTTATTATTCTTATAAATGTTAATAATAAATGTTTTTAATTTACAAAATATGGTATTCATTGGTTTTTATCAGTTTTTTTAGGGGTAGTTTTTATTCCATAGGTTGATAAAATATTTGTTTTTACTTCAAGTAATGCTAATTTCATGATAGTAAAACAAAAAATGTCAATAACGTTTTTTTTAGTCGTTTACAATTTAGGGGTAGTTTACAGCCGTTTTCACCCCCTGGAGGGAGAAAATATTTTTTGTACAACAAATGTTGTTAGTATTCCGTTTCAGTGGCGGTGCGTGACTCTTAAGTTAGGCGAGGCTAAAAAAAAATGCGCCGCAGGCGAATTTTTTTTTTTGTTCAAGGTCAAATGCTTTAAACGCCTTTAAATACTTTGTATCATAATTTCAATGAAATGTTCTAAAATCAATTTTTTACGCATAAAATCAATAAAACAATAGAACTTTATTTCATTACTTAAATAAATAATTTTTTTGTGAGTCAATCGTAAAAACAGCAGATAATGTTTTTTAAATTTTGTTTTCTCTAACGCACAAGAGTATATTTAGTACGTCCACAAAAAGTACATACATATTTAAATAAAGTAGGTAACAGAATGGAAAATAGAATAGAAAAAAACATTCAACAACACGCGATTAGCGTTCTGCAGCTCTCGGCAAAACAACATTCAAGCGTGAGGCGAACAAATTTTATCTGTTCTTGATTATTATGATTCTTATTCAGTCCATATATTAAATATTTATAATAAATATTGAATTGATATAATTTTATTTATTTGTTCATAATATAGAAATGTTGAATAATGATGTTATTGTTTATTATTTAAATATTGATAAAACTATTACAAGTTCTATTTGTTAGATTTTACATTTATTCTTATTGGTTATTCATAATTTTTATTTGAAACTATTAGTTTCAAAACATAACTAAATATAGGATAGCATTCACAACAATAAATAAGACAAGCAATCAACAACAAAGTAAAAATAAACTTTGTTTCTTCACGTGTATTTAGTTGTGTGCGCTAGGCTATGCGAGGCTGTGCGCTGTGTATGTGTGTGCCTTGCGCGAAGACAGACGATATTTCCCTAGCCTCTCTCAAGGCCTCTCCACCGCATGAACATACGAGAATACACACACACGTCACTCCGTCGCTCGGTCGCACTGGCAATGAATGAAACCAACCGTTGCAGCAGCAGCCTCACTGTACACATTATTTATGATTCGCGCTAAAATAACACTATTTAAATACTTTTTTGGCATTATTGTGCAACAATAATTATTTTTAAATAAATATGTAGTCGATTTATAATAGAAAATAAATTAGATAAATAAAATTATAATAAAAATAAAAAATTTAAAATTACGATTTTACGCGGTGAGGCTCAGCCTCACCTGCCTCATCTGACGCACCGCCACTGTTCCGTTTGTATAATGAAAATTTTCAAAAATAAAATTCAATAGCGTTTTTTTAAATTTTTATAGTTTAGGGGTAGTTCCTCCCTCCAGTGGGGTGAATACGTTGTATAATGGTCAAAATGCTATAAAATATTTTTAAATACTTAAAAAAAATTTAAAAATAATTAATTTTAGCTTTACTTACAAAATATGGCAAAATAACGCCTAAAAAGGGGTACTTTTTGCTGATTTAAGGGTGTTCCCCTATTTTCCAGGTCATTTGGGCTCCGGATTCGGATTCAGCGATTCAAAAAACCTATAGTAGACCATTTCCCGTCCTGGTTAGCGTCATCACACCATTTACCGCGTTTTGACTGGAGTAGTAGGCAACTAAAAGATTTGCCATCAGGCCATACCCAATTGTTTAAGAAAATTTGTATTTTGTTATTTTCTCCAAGGTTATGATGAAATGTAATCTTGTCACTATCTGGTAACAAGATTAGTTCGCAAAAATTCGCTTTCCTGCTGATGTTTAGTTTAGTTTAGTTGAACAAGATAGTTGCTTTTAAAATGCAAAATAGCCCACTTAAGCACAGTTCCCTTTACATATGTATAATTATTATCATAAAGTGCGCGTCCAGATCTTTATTGACATGTGACCACAGCGGCGGATATCGCCATTTGATGTGTAGATAACGATAACGGTGTACGTTGCCACAAACTACGCCAAACTCTACGTCGTTAATGAAATAATTAGGTTCGCGTGATGCATCGTTGACCAACACACATCAAGTGCTGTAACACACATTTATACCTAGTGCTATATATACCTGTATACAGCAGTTTATTCAGTGCCACATTCAAGAGGATTCTAATTTTGTAACGCTGTTTTTATTTCTTGTTGTACTACGCATATTAATTATGAATCATAAATGTAGGCCACTGACTGAGGTGTTAGGGGGTATGGTACGTTGACGTAAACTGATTGCTGGTTGATTGTTTGAGTTGATGTGTTTTAATGTTTAAATGGCGTCACGTATTTTTTTAATTATGGGCGTTTGGCGCTCATTTATTAAATGAGATAAATACATCCTGAAAACAGATTTAGATATGATGTTCTATTACGTTGGGAATGGGTTCAACACCAGAAAATAAAATTCTAGAATTATCATACACAGGAAAATTTAACACCAGAAGATGAAAATATAAAAAGTTCATTTGCATCATTTAAATCTATTTTACCCTTTCGGGTGTCGAGATTGTTTTCAATTTCTTATTTTACTGTACTGTTTTAATCATATCTTTCCACTCTTTTCTGTTTGTTGCCTTTCTTTTTGCCTCTTGCCAGCTAAAGTTGTTCCTTCTTAATATTTCTTCTATGTTTTGCTCCCATGTTTTCTGCGGTCTTCCTCTTCTCCTCTGTTTTATAATTCATGTGTTCCATATAATTTTAGTTTGTTTCTATTCCGGCATCCTTATTAAATGTCCGTACCAAGCTAACTGTTTTTTCTCTATTATATTTTGTTCAATATCTAATGTATTTGTAGGTTATCTTATCTGCTCGTTTCGCATTCTGTCTATCTTCGTGCATCCTTCTATTTTCCTTAAAAATTTCATTTCGGCTGCTTGTACTTTACTTTTCAACCTTTGGTTCATAACCCAAGTTTCACTTCCATATTATGTTAGTGTTGGCCTGTACCTTATATTGTCGTATATAGTGTCAGTTTTGTGTGTTTCTTCACTTGTTTATTATTTATTATCTTATTTATTCCAAAATAGCTTTTATTTGCTGATTGTATAACTCTTTTATTTATTTCTTGATTTAGGCTACCTAAAAAGTTCATTATATAATAAAATACCTACATGAAAAGATTATTAAGGATAAATAAGAGCCCCCCCATAAAATATTTCTTCGCTAAAATTTATAAAAATATCTTAATCATAAAATCGAGAACTGTTAGTAAAAATTACACTATATTTCATTCTCACACATAAAAAGAGTGTTATTGACTTCCGAAATTACATTTCATTCAAAACATTACAGTCTCTAAAATTGACAAATTTGATATTGATATTGATTTTATTTGCAGTTTTTAATTACATCAACATGGGCTCCCACACAATAATTGATCCTGGGCTCCCACAACCTTTCATCCGGTCCTGGATTCATTCACAGGAAAATTCAAATCTAAAATTTTATATTCGGCATAAAAGCAAACATAGAAAGATACAAATCTAGAAAAGTTATAGTATTGAATGGCCACCCTGCATTTAGGACAAGCAAAAGTTATTCTATTTTCGTTCTATTTTTATTGTTAAATAAAAAGTGGCTTAAAAGCAGAACAAAGAAGATATCACAACATTGTCAATAACTAAACTATAAACAAGAAGTTTAAATGGTCACTGAAAAATTGTATCTTTTACGAACGACATAAAGAAGATGGTGTGGGAAAAGAGTATCATGTAAGAAAAACTAAAAGCGGGATTATGTTGTTGAGCTGATGTTTTGGTTTTTGTACAACGAGTATTGATTTAAAACTTTTTTAACTGCTTTGTGATGCTGAGTTTTCAGTATGATTTCGAGTTCTAGTAGGTAATAATTTAAATTTATAATCTGCAATCATACAACTTCATTTAAAATAAAGAACTTGAACTTATTAGGTATATTAGTGTTAACTACAATTTAACTTCGAGTTTACAGAGAAGACCACTAATACCTGACAATACCGAAACCCGACTTTTTAGGGGCTTAACTTCGTCTAAAATTACCTTGTACACAACTAAAACACTAAATTGATAATATATTTAAAGTATGCTGTACTACCATACCAATAATTAATGTTATGGTAAAAGAAAAAGAAAATTATCATTTAAACGATCGTCAATAGTTTACTTTAATAAATTATTCAAATACCTATAGATAAGTTTTTAGTAGAAATGTTAAAAATGATATTTATGCGATTTTCAATTGTTTCTCCAAACATTATACATTTTGTCAAGTGTACCTTATCAAATTAAAGCTCTCTGGGAAAGAATTCTAGTCGAAGAATCAAAAGCAACATTTAAACGATAGTATATACAATTGTTTTTTAATATGTTCAGGAAAAATGAAAGTTTATTTAAATTTAAAAATTAAAGCTTTTACAAAAGTAAGTTAATAAAACTTAAAGTCGGGGAAGTACTGTGGTAGACACAGCAGATTTTTTTATATAATGTAATGTAACACCATGCGTAATAAAAAAGGAATTAAGGGAATAATAGGTGTGTTTGTTTGTATGCCATGCAAATTATATCCTATTTTCCCTGATAAGAAAACATTAAATATATTAAAATTTTAATTTAGCCACCCTGAACTATTTAACAGCCGGTTGGAGCGAACTAATTATTCTTCAGAGGCCAAACTGAAGCACAAAACACAACGCAACTCGTAATTATTCGAGACAGCATGCGTGCTTATTATTTATAAACACAAACACAAACAAACTCTAACGTAGTTTTCAGAACAAAGTTACTAGGTGAATATTTGAATTTTGGCAGTGCAATAGGACGGTAAATTTAGGCTAATGATACTAACCAATGCCACATATTTTCTGCATAAAAAATTGAAAAAATACATGCAAAAATATACAACTTATTAAGAAACACTAAAATGTAAAAATATTATGCGCATTTTGTTCTTCATGAAAAAAATACAGGATGCCTAGAAAAGATTCATAACTTCGCGCCAAGTCATCGCTACTCAAAAGGAAAATGAATTATCTTTATCGTCTTGGTAGTGGATTGGGTCCACGATTTTTTTGCACCCGATACAAAGGCGTCAGTTTGACATTTTTTGACATCAAAAACATATTTGTTACAGGGGGAGGCAGGGGGTGAAATTAACTTGGCGTCAGATTGCATAACCTTAAAGAGATTTTTGTGCACTTAATCTGGAATGTAGGGGAGAGTGGGACAGATGTGGAAACTTTCAGACTCACATAACTTTGTCATTTTCAGTTTTTAAAATATTTCAAATTTTTCTCTATATTCAATCATTCTTAGGCAATAAATTTCTATAGTTTATTTTTAATTATATGCAACACACAAAGGTGTACTAAGCTTTTTTTGAAGCATTGATTTTGTCCACATGTACCCCAGTACCGGGGCACATTTGGACATTGTGTTTTGTGATTGCTTTGTAGGAAAAAAATATTTTAAAGTTTATTTCATGTTACTCAGAAATTATAATAATAATAATAATAATTTATTTAAACTGAAAGAACATACGTAAATAAAATAATAATTAACATATAAATATAACGAAAATATACAACTTCGATCATCTAAATTAATATTAATAAGTAATATTATACTGTAATTGGGATCTCTTCCTGTAGTATAATAAATAAATAAAATAAAAAATAAAAAAATAAAAAAAAAAATTAGCCTGAAAGTCGATCATTACATCTTTTATCAATGGTCGATCTGTTTTAACTTTATATTCTCGTATCAATCTGTAATTTATATCTTATATTCGTAAAAAATATTGCACAAAGTTCCTAATTAAGACACATTTGGACAGTCCACTTCTGCTCCATACTTCTTTGTCCACATGTGCCCCATAGCACGTCAAAAAGTTTATTTAAAATAAAACTTTGATTTTTCGCTTAGTAATGCTAAAATATATTAATATGTATGCAAGCATTCATGCACTATAAAAATTTTCTGAAAGCAAAAAAAAATAGATAAAAATAATATATTATGTAGACCTCAAAATTTACTTATACATTCTTTAAACACAAATCACTTAATAAAACTTAAGGTTTTTATTTGAGCTCTTCGAGAAAATAGTACTGACGTAGTGAAAACAACCCTTTCTATTTGAAATAGATATTGTTTATTATTTGTATAACATAAATCTCAACATAAAATTAATTTCAAACAACAACAAAAATAAATCAAAATGTCACAAACATTTTAAATTAATGCATTTCATGCGTATTCATGCTGTTAAAATTTGACAAGTATACATATTTTCAGACACTTGTTTATTTATTACATTCTACATTGGATTTCTAAATTCTTCAGCGTTTGCGAGTATTTTCCTCAGTAAATTCTTCTCTTTCTTTGTCGCAGAGAAAGAACCTATGTATATATTTACACGAAAAAAAACTATCCAGGAAGATGTTTTTCAAATTTACACAGTTGCTAATATATCTACTACGCTGAGTTATATTTACACACGTCAAGTTTTTATATACATCAAAAGAAAAGTAGAGAATATTTTGATATAACATCTTGTTACTTGAGTACGAAATAATCTGTATAAATATTTAAGAACACTTTGACAATATTTGGAATATTATGAATTTATGATGTAGATGAGTATTTATAAAACAAAAATTTGGTCAAGGTGATTTTATATTAAAATTATTTATGTTGTGTAGCACAAGGCATAACGCAACATGTAGCTATACAATAATAATTATGTGTGTATATAGTTCCAGGTAGCGCACCAAATTGGAAGATAAATTTACCTATAGTTACAAAAAAATAATGTAAGGTAAAAAATAATTACAATGGGCTACTTGCACGGTATTGAAAATGAGATTTCTATTACTATGTAGGTACCTAATGTTAGGTCGAAAATATAATTTAATTTAAAAATCATTATGTGTTTTTAGTTCACTAGTTTGTGTCGGTACTATGGCTTACGGCAGCCAGTCATTGGTTCCAGCCGTCTCTACGGCACAATTAATATTAAATTTTCATATTTTTTTTCGGGGCTTGTTGGTAACAAATTTGTCAAAATAAAAATACGTATCCTAAGTTTTAATCTCTTCTTTAAAAAGATATAGTTAAAAAAGGCATGCATGTAGGCCATTATAATTCATTGTATCAATTAAAATCACATTTGCCACAGTATTAGATCTAAAATTTTATTTCATTTATGATTTTAATTCATTTATCATTTTAATTCATTTATGATTTATGTTCAAACAACTAATGTATATATATAGTCAGTAACCCCTTTTTATACCTTTCGGTGTAAGGGGGCCGGGCACACCGAGCCGCAGTGGGTATTACTTTTTCTCGATGGTCACCCATCCAAGTTTTAACCGCTGTGAAGCGTGCTTGACTATATCAATCACAACGCTGTCACGTTACCACACTGCCGTACTGCCGAACAACTAATGTATGAAAGTATAATAACGTTTATAATAACTTTCAAAATACATATTTAAATTATAAGTGAACATAGTTAGTTTAGATCGACACGTCAAAATTAACTAAACAGATAATACAAATTGTTGAAAACATTGAATATATTTTCAAGTTCCTATTTATGAACATAATAAAATATTATACTTTTTTGCATACTTGGTCCCTTTTATCAACTTACCATGCCTTTTTCCAAGACAGTATGTTGATCTTACCAGTTGATAGGCTAAACAAAACGGTAAGTAAATTAATAGAACGGTAAGTAAATTTAATATTAATTACGAAGAAATTAATATTTGCGTATGGATAAAAAAGACCAATAGTGCAAAAATGATGTAAGCACCACGAACGTTAAGGAATTACCGATGTCAGACAAAATTGTCTTCCATCGGTAAACTGTCCTTAACGTTCTTGATACTTAATATACTATTACTAATAAACTAAACAGAATTAATAACTCAAAGCGTATTTTGACAACACTTTCATTCAAAGAAAAAATCAAAAACAATAGCTTTAAATTACAAACTCTAAAAAGTGCACAAGGTTGATAAATTATTTTATGCATTTCATACCGTACAAAGTAATTAGTAAAGCAATACAATTTTCTAAAATTCTGCACAATCGCAATTGCAACAGTTCAAAACAGCAACTACCACTTGCTTGTTTGCTACTTGAAAATAATTAATCCTCATTAAAAATATCGCAGTTACAGCATTCGTATTTACACATACACATGAACGAGTATTCTCTCATGTCTGATACTGCTACCGTTACAGTTGCCAGCAATTGCATTCTGCTTTTATGAATCGACGACTTCGATTCACAATTATTAGCAATTTGTGAAGTATACAGGGCCGGCTGGCAAATTTGTGAAAAAGACATGTAAAACCTGCTATATGACATTGATTATTTTTAAAATTTCTTTCAAAGTAATGATGTTAGAAGGTAGAATAATGGGTACAACAATTGTAGATATTTGTATTTGTATTTGGAAACATGTCAATATTTTGATCCGTTCAGAAACTACAGTTGATGAAACACAATAAATGAAAATTATTTTAAAATTTTATTATTTTTCCGAAAAAAAATATTTGAACATCGATTTGACTAAGGCTTTAAAATAAAATTCTCCTAAAGTACCTTATAGATAATTATTTGGGGAATCTAATGCAGGAATCCACAGGTCAATATTTTAATTCGTTTAGAAATGCAAACTCAATGAACACAAAACAAACTAAAATTTCACAATTTTCTCTAAGAAATTATGTTTAATCTGTGGCTAAACTAGTGCTCCCGAATTGTTGAAAATTATGTACATAACAAAAAAATATCTAAGAAACTGAATGTTGAAGACTGGAACTCGATATCTTGATTCATTCAAAAATAAAAACAAGTTTTAAAAACCAAATTGCGGTTTTACTTAAAATGACTACAAATTGAACGATTTTTTCGAGAACTATTCATCTTAGGAAAAATTCTTTTGTATGGAAAAAACCGAGAAAAACCCGGTTTTTTCATGGTTTTCCGGTTATAACTTTCTAAGCAGGAAATTCGTGTTCAGCACTCCAAAAAATATATAGGATAAAATAAAAAAATTCTTCTCCAAATCGTTCCAGGCAGAATCCTAAATTTAATGAACTATACTATCAATGTTGACAAAAAGTAACGCCGACTTCGTAATGATAAAATTGATTATGGATTAATCGGCAAGAAAGGGCATGAGATATTAAGAAATACTCATATAAGTAGTTGTTATTTGTATTTTATTCCAATATTTCGCTACCAATTTTGGTGCTTCATCAGGGAAACTAAAACGGTTACAATGTAAATTTGTAAGGTTAACAATATTAAATTGATACTTACAATAATAAAAATAACATTAACATTTTAACAAAGTTTCTGTAGTTTTCAATTTTTGCAAGTTTCAAAGTTAAATTAGATCAATTACAATACACAACTAACCTCGTGTGCAATAAATGTAATTGATCTAATTTAACTTTGAAACTTCAAAAATTGAGAACTACAGAAACTTTGTTAAAATGTTAATATGTTATAATTATTGTAAGTATCAATTTAATATTGTTAACCTTACAAAATTTACATTGTAACCGTTTTAGTTTCCCTGATGAAGCACCAAAATTGGTAGCGAAATATTGGAATAAAATACAAATAACAACTACTTATATGAGTATTCATTAATATCTCATGGCCTTTCTTGCCGATTAATCCATAATCAATTTTATACTATCAATGTGCGTATTAGAGTTGGGGTTGTAACTGCAAGGGTAAAATATCTCAGTGACGATCCTGGTCTGGTCGGGTTAACTTGTGAACACACTGTGATGATAATGTAGGTGTGCAGTGTTGCATAGAGAAGGGCAAAGGCAAAAGTATTATAATAGTAATTTGAATGCGTTCTACTTAATTCCGAGCAGGTTAATTAGCATGTAATTACCGCATCTCGTGTATAATGTCACATTATTGATGTCATGCGTTTTTATCAATTAGTATTTACGCTTTTGCCGCAAAAAAGTAAATGAAAATTTTTAATGAATTTATAATGTTTTCGAAAAAGTACTACTTATTACATTGAATTTCTAAATAACATATAATATTAAAATACATATTTATAACTTTAGAATTAACTCACACCAAATGTAATAATTAAATTCGTATTTTAGAGAACGAATTTCATGATAATGCTAATTAATATTTAACGATCAGCTGTACTGAGTTGCGAAAATGAATTTTTAATTTCATTGATATTTCATTACCTCTGCATTATTTTACTCATTAGTAATTAACTATATCCTGTTTGAAATAACGAAAGAATTTTGACATATAGAGTCTTGTGCTGTTGTCAAAAGTGGTTTACACATAGAAAAATCAAATGTTTTGTCATAATTTTTAATTCTGATATTATTCTTTTTAAGTGATGTACGTTATTTGTTGTTGTGTTGTCGTTTTTTCCACTCGCTTCATATTCTATAACAGAGGTATTGTAATGGGTTATGGATTATGAGTTTTTGGTGGACAAGCACATTTCAGGATCTCTAGAATACGAATTTACTATTTTCACGATGATGTCGGTGTAATTTGAAGCACTGCAATTGAAAAAATAATAATTTAACTGTTCACAGCTCGAAATTTGAGTCGTAGCACAATGAAGACAAAAAATATTCAAACGCTTTTCAGAACAAATCAGCTATTTATTTTACTTTATTTACTTTAATTGCCTAGCTAACAACTTCACAAATTTCACCTAATTTCACAAAATTTCGGACTGTGAATGCGTCTGAAGCTGCTTTTCATAAAAAACAATATTTCAACGTTACTACTACTCATTGGATTAAAATTAACGGGTCACAAGAACTTGACCATGACCACAAACCACAATAATTATATTTTCTAGTTTTGGCATAAATTATGTATTTAAGAATGATGCTTAGTTATTATTTGCAAACTGTATAATTTTTAACGTTTCATAATAAAATATTGCTAATTTGTGGTGTAGATACAAAAATAATAAATTAATGTGTAATTACATGTAGACCATTCTAGTTTTCATGCATCAGATCAATCAAATTATTTTATTTGGTTAATTTGTTTGTTGTTTTCCAATATTCCTGATTTTCCAAAGTGCAATGCTCTTTAAGTAGTAGGTATACGAGATCTGATTCAATGGTACAGCTGTCAAAACAGTTTTATTTTTAAACTTAATGAGAAGACAAAAACATAATCTTATTTTGATTATCGACATATTTGAACCAAATACATATTTTAGGTTACTTACTAAAATTTTGTTCAATAAATAAAATAGATAATATAATAAAATGTGAATGTCATTTTTAATAATATAAATGTTTCTATTTAGTGACTCCGTTTGTCGAGGTTAGTCGAGAGTATGCCCAACTAATCTTGATATGGAGTTGAGAGTCTCAAATCAACTTGGGTCGCATCTTGGTTCCGAATCTGTAGTCCATATTTGCCTTGTGGTCTCGTCTCGAATTTCGTGAGGAGAGGAGACGAGATCTCGCATTAACACTATTTTTATTTGCCAAAATTTTGTTAAAGACTTTACGACCGAGCTACAGAAACGGATCAATAAATTATTATTATTTACTTCTTGGACAATATTAGTTCTATATCTCTCAAATCGGTTAATTATTTTCTTCAGAGCAGGAATACGTGTACTTATCTGTCCAGCATTAAATTTTAAAAATACAACTTATTTTTATTCTTCAATATCAAAAGTAGTAGTAGTTTTTAAGTGATTTCTAACGTTGTACCTACTAGTCTACTATATTACCTTACGTATATATACACATTCTTAAAATGATTAATGGTTCTGTTTCAGATTAATTATATTTAGGGCCTTTTCCCCGCCCTCCAATTAAGTTCTGGATAACTATCTGTCAGAACAGAAGTAAAAAAATATAATCAAATTAAGACATTCTATAACGTTCTCCATTTTTGTGATAGTTTTGGTTTTTCATATAAGCATTTATCTAAAATAAGTTATCTAAATCTCTGTTGGTACAATAGAAACTGATATTTAAAATTAATTTTACTTTACAAATTAACAGCTAAATGTTAACTGTGATTCTAACCAGCTCAGCAGTTTTTTTGGCTATTTACATGCATTTAGAGTCAGCAAAATTTAAACTCGCGAATTCCCATTTACGAAGCAATTTTGCTAACAACTGCCGCACCATACAGAACATAAAAAATAAATTCGTATTGAGATAAGTTGGGTAGGTACATTGTACTTAAAAAGTATCAAACCTTTAATAACCAAATTTCATATTTAAGGTTTTAATAAGGATCTTAAGGCTCCTTTCGAATGAGGGTGTAGTAGTTACTTATTAAATTCATAACTCGCCCATTTCGATTGCTATATCAACCAAATTTTGGTAACAGATACTAGCTATACCTATGTATTGTCTATTTCGATTTTCCGGACTTGTTTTGAACAATGGAAAGCCTGGAAAACCATCAAAATTCGTAGTTTACCAATAACTCTTTTGTCAATTGGAATATTTTTTTCAAGAAAATTACACTTTATTTGCTATAGTGTCTCAACAGCGGTACATCGTTATTTTTTCAAGAAACATCCCTCATTTTAAATAAAAAAATTATCAAATTTTGGATTTTCATTTTTTTCGAATATTTTGAAAATTTAAAAATGTACCGCTGTTAAGTACAATATTATGAAGGATTTTTGTAAATAATTTTTTTCTCTAAATTTTCCTTAAATCAAGTTATTAGTAAACTACGAATGCCTGTCTGGGTGAAGATGAAGTATAGCCTTAACACCGGATAAGATTTTGGTAGAAATCCGCAAACCGGAAGTAGTACTTTTTGAAACTTGATATTGTTTTCCTTAAATAAATTGGTACATTATTTATTTATGACAATTTTTGCAAGTAAAATAAAAGAAAATATAATTATCTGGGTACAGTTAATTTGAAATACAATTTGCTGAATCTGGTAGTATTTAACAATAAAATAAAGTACATTAATATTCTACTTTTTTGAAATGCCAGTATCTTGTTGTCCATGATATGAAATTTGTTTCTATACGAAATTTGTTTCTACACAAAATTTGAATTATTATGACAGTGACAGTACAGTTGACATCTTTTGCATGCATCTTGGTTTACATTATCGTTTACATATTACATGAACATGAAAGTATTAAAATGTAAGCAAAACTATTTATTAGATTAATAGAATAAGCAGAATTTGACGAGAGATCGTGTGCTGGCCACATTAGATTTTTTTATATTGATTCCAAAGATTTTTTCAGAATTGTAACTGGGCATAAACCTAAATTAATTCTTTCACAAACATCTAGTAGGTACCTGTTTTTTTTAATATGCAATAAGTAATGCAGAAAATGCTACACCTCTAAACACGAAATATTTTGTTAATACAAAACCGTTTTTGAATACGGTAATTATACATATAACTGAAACTTCACTGTATCACAATCACAATCAGAGGGGCTGAGAAGGAAAAAACATCTCCATACCGTCTTGAACCCTCGATACATGACCCGGATCTCCTGTGCGCTGAACTTGGTCTGCCTGCAGAGGTCCTCTAGTGCGACGGGAATGGGCTTGGGGACTCGGGAGGGTTCGATCTCGAACACCACCTCCTCGCAGGGGCTGTCCGTGGGGGTGGCCATGCTGTCGCACCGGCGGTATCACCTGCACATCACCCCCGGACCGCTAGATCGCACACGAGAACACAAGACAAGCCGCGCTATGCTGTCGCAGCCCAACTGAGCACCGGCGCCGTCCGCCGCGACGCGACGCTCTTCCCACCAGCGCACCGGGATCTCTGTTGCGAATTTCAAACGCCAGGGACGCACGCAGGAAATATTCAACAGAATTTTGTGGCGTATTCCGAAATTATTTAATGTATTGTGAGCAGATTCACCAGGCTTGAAAGCTTGACTTAGCTTGAAGCTTGAAAGGTTGGCTTTTAAAATCCCAAGCCAAGTATACAAAAATTTTAAGCTTGACATTTCAAGCCAAGCCAAGCTTTTTATCTTAGCTTGGCAAAATCAAGCTACTTGAAATTTATACTTTACTATATTAATTCTCGTTTGACACAAGTTATGTGTACGCGTACTATACATAAGTAAATATTTAGGAAAAAGGGGAAAATATTAGAAAATTTAATGAAAGATTAAATCCACTTTAATATTGAATTTTGTACTTTCCGCAAAATGATAGGCAATAGGTTACTTTTGTATGTAACCTATTAAAAATGAGATTTCTATTGTACTATGTACCCAATTTTATGTGGGAAACATAGTAAAAATATAAATTTTAGAAAATATGTGTCTTTTTAGTAAATTAAGAAGGAAATTATTCTGTGACTTCATTATTTTATATATAGCTAAAATTGAATCATTCTTCGTCACATGTTAAAAAATCTGATGTGGCCAGCACAAGACCTTCCGTCATACTTACTTTATTATTTTTATTTATTATACAAATATATTAATATATAGGTACTACTACTCACAAATGTATTTTAGTCATTTTATTTAAACCGCAGAAGAAGATATAAACGATATTTCACAATTGTTACAAATGGTACCAAATACAAAAAAATCTGCTGTGGCCAGTACACGACCTCTCGCCTAATTCTGCTTATTCTACTAATCTAATAAATAGTTTTACTTACATTTTAATAGTTTCATGTTCATGTAATATGTAAACGATAATGTAAACCAAGATGCAAGCAAAAGATGTCAACTGTACTGTCACTGTCATTATAATTCAAATTTTGAGTAAAAACAAATTTCATATCATGAACAACACGATACTGGTACTTAGTTGCACTTTATTTTATTGCTAAATACTACCAGATTCAGCAAATTGTATTTAAAATTAACTGTACCCATTGATAATTATATTATCTTTTATTTTTATTTGCAAAAATTGTCATAAATAAATAATGTACCAATTTATTTAAGAAAAACTATACCAAGTTCCAAAAAGTACTACTTCCGGTTTACGGATTTCTACCAAAATCTTATCCGGTGTTAAGATCCATATTAAAACCATAAATATGAAATTTGGTTATTAAAGGTTTGATACTTTTTCAGTTATCGTGGACGAAAAATCTTCAGTCCATACATTCATACAAACACACACACATACACACACACAGACATCATCGGGAAAATATTAAATTCGTATTCTAGAGACTCTGAAACGTGCTTATCCACCAAAAACTCATACTCGAAAATTTTGACCCATTACAATACCTCTCTTATAGAATATGAGGCGAGAGGTAAAAATATAAAATAAGGTAATAGTCACATAATCTTTCATTTAAAATTAAAAAAATCTGCTGTGGCCACCACACGACCTCTCGCCTAATTTTGCTTATTCTATACTAATCTAATAAATAGTTTTACTTACATTTTAATAGTTTCATGTTCATGTAATATGTAAACGATAATGTAAACCAATATGCAAGCAAAAGATGTCAAGTGTACTGTCACTGTCATAATAATTCAAATTTTATGTAGAAACAAATTTCATATCATGGACAACAAGATACTGGAATTTCAAAAAAATATAATATTAATTGTACTTTATTTGATTGTTAAATACTTCCAGATTCAGCAATTTGTATTTATAATTAACTGTACACATAGATAATCACAATTTATTTTATTTTTAATTGCAAAAATTGTCATAAATAAATAATGTACCAATATATTTAAGGAAAACTTTTCCAAACTTCTAAAAGTACTACTTCCGGTTTGCGGATTTCTACCAAAATCTTATCCGGTGTTAAGATACTTATTAAAACCTTAAATATGAAATTTGGTTATAAACGGTTTGATACTTTTTAAGTTATCGTGGACGAAAAATCGTCGGTTCATACAAACGCACACACACACGCACACACAGACATCATCGTGAAAATAGTAAATTCGTATTCTAAAGACCCTGAAACGTGCTTATCCACCAAAAACTCATACTCGAAAATTTTGACTCATTACAATACCTCTCTTATAGAATATGAGGCGAGAGGTAAAAATCTGCTGTGGCCACCACACGACCTCTCGCCTATTTCTGCTTATTCTACTAATCTAATAAATAGTTTTACTTACATTTTAATAGTTTCATGTTCATGTAAGTAATATGTAAACGATAATGTAAACCAATATGCAAGCAAAAGATGTCAACTGTACTGTCACTGTCATAATAATTCAAATTTTATGTAAAAACAAATTTTATATCATGGACAACAAGATACTGGAATTTCAAAAAAATAGAATATTAATTGTACTTTATTTTATTATTAAATACTTCCAGATTCGGCAATTTGTATTTATAATTAACTGTACACATAGATAATCACAATTTCTTTTATTTTTAATTGCAAAAATTTTCATAAATAAATAATGTACCAATATATTTAAGGAAAACTTTTCCAAACTTCTAAAAGTACTACTTCCGGTTTGCGGATTTCTACCAAAATCTTATCCGGTGTTAAGATACTTATTAAAACCTTGAATATGAAATTTGGTTATAAACGGTTTGATACTTTTTAAGTTATCGTGGACGAAAAATCGTCGGTTCATACAAACGCACACACACACACACGCACACACACACACACACAGACATCATCGTGAAAATAGTAAATTCGTATTCTAGAGACCCTGAAACGTGCTTATCCACCAAAAACTCATACTCGAAAATTTTGACCCATTACAATACCTCTCTTATAGAATATGAGGCGAGAGGTAAAAATTGTCTTAAATTAATTATTTATCGAAATGTTTTTAAAAAGTACCTACTACTTCCGGTTTGCAAATAGAAAACAAAATTTAAATGCTTTTAAGATTCGTATTAAAACCTTAAATATAAAATTTGAAATGTTAATGTGTGATATATTTGAGTTATCGTTTCCAAAAAAATTGTAACATACAAACGAACGCACACACACACGCACACACATACACACACAGACATCATCTCGAATATATTAAATACTTACTCGTGCTTATACACCAAAAACTCACAATAGAAAATTTTGACCCATCACAATACCTCCCTTATAGAATATGAGGCGGGAGGTAATAATCAATTTTCATTATATAATTTTTGTCATAAAAGTAATATAATAAGAGCCATAAATTTATTCAGTAGCGGAATTTCGAGATTAAAGTGCAACCATGAGCGAGATTCGAACCGAGACCACACTATTATAGAATCCTGATTAATACTGGAAATTAACTATTTTCGTTTTTAAATCGCAAATATTATGTTAAATGCGGTAACTCCAACACCAACACCTTGGGATATAGTGAATCAATTTAGAGATTTTTATAATAAAATTTAACTTGCAATTAAACATAAATTATATCTGTATAGATAAGGTATGAATATAAATAACAGATCCAATAAACATATTCATAAAGAAACAAAATTTTAAGACCATAAAACAGATCATTTTAATATAATTATATTTAATTTAACTAACCTACTTACTCGAAGAGATTTGTAGTCAGTATTGAGTGTCAGGATTGTGGATTCGATTTCCACAAAGTTTAGTAAATAAGTAGGTAAGAATAATAGAGCCTTGATCATATAGCTTACGTACTAGATGAAAGATATTTTCAACCATTAGACCTAAAGCCCTGTTCACACATGGACACATAGAGTACACATAAAAGACACACACTTGCGACACACAGGCAACAAAAGCAAAATGAAGAATGTGTGAAACGTTTGTGGCCTCAAAATTGATTTTTTCTTTACTTACATAGGAGCCACAAACTAGCGGTGCCTCTATTCAATTGCTGATGTGTTCAAACCTAAAATTATCAATTTTTAAATGGTGAATAATTGAAGTTGAAGTTGGTCAGTGGCGGGATTTTTCATTATATTTTCTAACTAAAAGAGACACGCTAGTTTTCTTTTTCAAAAGTTCCATTTTACAGTAGTGTGGCGTCCATGGAAGCAAGGAAAGCACTGCTTCTCTTGTCTTTTACATTTTTTAAAATATTTCAAAATCAAAATAAATTATAATACAATATTTTCATTCAAAACAGTGAAATTTTCTAAACAAATTTTGCGCATGAAAGAGAGAAAAGGATGAAGCTTCACATCCCTCAATAAAATGTAACTTTTAATAATAATTATAAGACATTTGATCTTGAATTAAAAAAATCTAAGTTACCTTCTAACTCCCAAAATCCGAAATGTACCTACTAACGTAGCGAGTGTTTTGTGGCCAGTACAAAAATAGTCAAATTTTATTTCAACAAAGATTATATACTTAACGGATCAAATTAACAGTTGTGTTGTGTTGCACCCGCACATACAAATTCCGCAAAAATTCATACAAATTTCATATTTATGCAAATTATACACGGTTATATCACATGACAGAAATTAATTTTTAAAATTTTAAAAAAGCACATCTGTTGATTCATCCGTTCTCTATTAAATTTTTATAAAAATATTACCATGAAGTCAATACAAAACTAACAGTTTACTCGCAACGAAAACACTTTTAGACTATTTTTCAACTTCAAAATGATATTGCATTGCTAGGATGCGGTAAAGTTCAAGTTTTGGACTGGTTTCAGGCAGCCGTAGTAGTGGGGAAAAGAGTGGAATAAAAGAAAAAAGTAAAAACGAACCGCTTAATATATACAGGATTTAATAAAAAATATTTTCTTTATGAATTATGAATTTGTGAATTTTTTATGTTTTCTTACATAATAATGTAAGGTATAGGAAAAAATTTACGTTTATCACAAGTTATTATAATTATTTGTAGACCGGGCTTGCGAGGCCCGTCTTATATGAATGTCAATTATTTTTTGATATGCATCCCCAGGCTTCAGGCATTTAGGTTAAGGATACTACGAAGCAGCGTCTTTTACTGCTAGATGTGGACCGCCTTAAATATAAACAACCGTTCTCTGCAATATAGTTTTCTTCTGGCGTAACATAATTTTTATTAGGTTAAGTAGGTACCTATATTTTTAAATCTAAAAATAAAATTGTATCATATGAATATATTTCCAATTATTATTAAAAGTAAATCTTAGGTTAACTAGCAAATTTAAGCCCGCAAATGATAAATTCCTAGCCATGTAATTTGCGTGCAAATTGGCGTAATAAATGAAAATCTAGCGCAATTTAAAGACATTCCGGCCCTGTGTATGCGTCGAGCTGAGTGCGCAGTGCTGCAGGCACAGCAGCCAGCGAGGCGTCGCTAGCCGCCAGGATCGCCCGACAACCAGCGCTCAACGCTCTCCAAAGGGCAGAGTTCGTCCGCGGCCTACGACAGAACTTCAACCCTACCTACTCAAATCGTAAATTTACCAACTTCGCACATTAAAGCCTTCCACTCATGCAATCTTGCCGCATAACCGCACCCCTAAATAACAATAATGTTAAATCAAACATTTACTTATTAATATATTTTATAGCAAATTCCAAAAAGAAATCAGTAAAAGTGTTGCTAAAATTTCAAGAAGCATTCAATAGGGTAGTTTACCATTTTTTTTTAAAGTTTTTTATTGAAACTTCATTTTATTTGAAAGCGATTGAGAGCACTGATAAGCCTTAATTGTTCTTAATAAAGCTGTAATTAATTTTTAAAGTTTGTGTGACGTAGATGTATACCTAGCTGAAAATCTTCTCAAACAATGGGACTGGAATTAAAATGTAGGTACTCATGTAAAATCAACTGTTTTTAAATGTTACAAAATATAAAATACAAATTGGTAGTTTATTTATTACTGTAAGTAAGAATACACGTGAAAATATTCTTCAGATATAGTATAATTTATAAATTTGCATTCAAATATTTGATCCTGAGTTAATACCACTTATATGATTCGCAGACCTATGAAAGAAACACTACGTTAAACAAAGATAGACGTAGAAATAATTCAGAATAGGATAGATGTGTGAGGGAGAGAGCTCGAGAGAGATCGTATTACTGTGACGTAGATGTATCGATACGTAAAATCTCAAATATTTAAAGAACTATGAACTTTTTGAAAACTTTTTTCATGGCAATAACTCATTTTTGAGGTCTCCTTTCAATATAATTGACTGGATAGCTAATTTGCTACTGTGGTAAATTACCCTATTCTACTTTTTACAAAACTCAAGGCGGATTTATGCAGCCATTTACATTTACATTTACATTTAATTTTCATTTAATTTAATTTAAAAGATAACTATGGTAACAATGTCATAAATGAGAATGGTGCATGCATGGCTCCATTGAGTTACACACATTTATCTTTTAAATTACATTAAATTAAAATTAAATGAAAATTAAATGAAAATTAAATGAAAATTAAATGTAAATGTAAATGGCTGCATAAATCCGCCTTCATTTTCAAACAATTTTATTACCGTCATCTACAAATTTTGATACATATCATAAGCATACTTAGTAAACAATACAGCTTATCTCTTCCTTGAAATACTGCGCTCTATATTGCTACAGTTACTATAGATGTATAGATACTTTCTATTCCTATAAATAAAATAACTGCATCAAGAGATTCATTCACATAAAAATTCAAATCTAGAATTTTAGATACGATATAAATGAAAAACATAAAACTAAAATTGAATAAGGAAGCTTGAATCAACTGAAATAATATTTTGGGTTCACTTGGTCCTAATAATTTTAGTGGATCAACTCAAATCAAAATCGTATAATCTGTATGATTCGGTTCGATGTGAGATAAAACCAATTTTGAATATAAGTTCGGGCAAAATTTTAAATATACCTATAACCAATACGGCGTAAAATGAGTTACATAGGCAAACTGCACGTAGTTTCCTGTCGATTTTTATTAATTATGTTTAGATAAATTAAAATTTGTTAAACCAACAAGAAGGCATATAAGTATACTCCTACATAAATACCTATAATATTTTAAAATTTATTTACAAATCATTTAAAATGTTTATAATATAAAATTCTTCATATGATGAAAAGGTTTCCATCGCACATCGAACAGAATCATACAGGGATGTGACATTGGCATGGGCATTTCGCGTCTTTAGTAGCAGTATTTTATTGTAAAGGTAGAACTATATTTGAGGAACTGCGCCTGGAATCTGTTAATCTGTATTACCGACTGCGACTGCACACTTCACTTGACTTTGACAGTTCTTTCACGTTAACCTCAAATTTGAAACACGTGTATTTCTTGTCACTGTTTATGTTTAAAGCTTAATAATAATTTAAAATGGGTGAAGAAACTGAGGAACAGCCTTTACAGTTCCATCATATGGAACTGGATGATCGAATTTTAAAAGTAAGTACAATCATTTCCTATTTATTCTTCATGCATTATTTATTTTTATTATCTTTAGGGCATAGCAAAACTAGGTTGGAGTACTCCAACACTCATTCAGGAAAAAGCAATTCCCTTACTGATTGAAGGAAAAGACGTCTTAGTCAGAGCAAGAACTGGTTCAGGAAAAACAGCCGCATTTTCTATTCCTGTTATACAAAAAATCTTGAACGCTAAACAAATTTCACAGAAACCAGGAACAAACGCACTAATTCTTGCCCCAAGTAGAGAATTGTGCGCGCAAATTCACAGAGTAATTTGCGATTTAACAATAAAATGTTCTCGTGAATTACGATGCCTTGATATTTCTTCACATTTGCAACTTTCTGCTCAAAAACCTCTCCTCATTGAGAAACCAGACATTGTTATCAGTACACCAACAAGAGCTTTGCAGCATATCGAAGCAGGAAATATGAACCTTAAAGATTCTTTAGAAATGTTAGTTATCGATGAAGCTGACTTAGTGTTTTCTTTTGGACATGAAAACGACGTCAAAAAATTATTAACGTATGTTTAACTCAATTGTACATTTGAGTATTTTTTAATATTATTATGTTTTAGATATTTGCCAAAAATCTATCAAGCAATTTTAGCATCAGCAACGTTAAGTGAAGATGTAAAAGATTTAAAAAGTTTAGTTCTACATAACCCAGTAACTTTAAAGTTGGAAGAACCAGAACTAGCACCAACAAGTCAGCTATCTCATTATCATTTAGCTGCAGAAGAAATTGATAAAGCCACTATATTATACGCTATTCTAAAGTTACATTTAATTAGAGGAAAATCTATTATCTTTGTTAACACAGTTGACAGATGCTACAAGTAAGATAGTATTATTTTTTCTTTATAAACTGTTTTAAAACAACTTATTGCAGGTTGAAATTATTCTTGGAACAATTTAAAATTCCAACGTGTGTATTAAACTCAGAATTACCAGCAAAAATCCGTTGTCATTCAGTAAATCAGTTCAATCAAGGCTTGTATGACATCATTGTAGCTTCAGATGAAAAAGCATTAGACGATGCTGAACAAATTTCATCAAAAAGCAGCAAAAAAGACAAGAAATCAAAAAGAAAAGTTGATAAAGATTCAGGAGTTTCTAGGGGAATAGATTTCCATTGTGTTTCGAATGTTATTAATTTTGATTTCCCACTAGATGTTAATTCTTACATACACAGAGCTGGAAGAACAGCTCGAGGAAATAATGAAGTAATTTTTGTATTTATCTTGTTATTTTTTTATATTTAATTAATATTTTTCCAGGGAAGTGTTTTATCATTTGTAGCTATTAAAGAACGCCCATTAATGGAAGCAGTAGAAAAATTCTTAGGAGGAAAAGAAGACAACAAAATTATGAAGTAAGTACTAGTATAATTTAATTCAATTAATTCTATAATATTTTGTATTATTTTTAGAGCATATCAATTTAAAATTGAAGAAATAGAATCATTCAGATACAGAACAAGAGACGCATGGAAAGCAGTTACTAGAATCGCAATCAGAGAATCTAGATTAAAAGAAATTAAACAAGAAATATTTAACTGCCAAAAACTTAAAGTAAGTTACCATTCATAATTGTTATTTTAATAATAATGTTTTTAATCTTATTTTACAGAGCTTTTTCGAAGACAATCCACAAGATTTGGAGGCTCTACGACACGACAAAGCTTTGCATACAGTACGGCATCAACCACATTTAGCAGATGTTCCAGACTACATTGTGCCTCCAACATTAAAAAATCTCAATACTATGCATTCAAAGCGAAAACGCGACCATAGTAAAAATAAAATAACTAGTGGCGCTGCTAAATATGAGGTAAAATAAATCAGCAATGTAATAAACTATCATTCTAAATTATTTTATTTTAGGCAAAGAAAAATAATCCGCTCTTCAGTATGGATTTTGAAAGTAAAAAGAAGAAACTGAAAAAATGATTTAATATATAATTTTATATTTAAAACTTGATAATGTGTTTTTGAAAATAAAATATTTAACAATAATTCGTGATTCATTTTTAAATAATCCCTTTTATAGTTGTGATTATAAACCCTACAAATATTTGTTAGCGATTAACAGTATTTCAAAGAATAGCGAAATTTATAACTAGATAATCTGTGTGATATTACACAGGTGTCATCTTTTATAAAAATGCGCCAATGTTAATCTATCATTTTTCTGCAAAATGCTCATATGGAGAAATATTAAGTAATAAACCTAATTTACAGGATATTTAATTACTGCAATAAAATGACCAAATAATCAATATAGAATATCAGGTCTTATGCAGTTAGGTTCAACGTTTCTCGAATTATAAGTATAACACTCTCATTTTCAGCAGAATAAGCAATACAAGAATGAATCACAAAATAGTTATTTATATAACTAGGCTGTAAAAAGGATTTTTTATTACCAATATAGAATATTATTTCTCGGGGCGCTAAACGAGAAAATTAACAGTAAAGCAAAATGTCAACACAAAACAAAAATGGTGATTAGTGCACATGCAGCGCTCGGATTGTTCAAAAAATGCGAAGCTATAAAGTTGTACTTTCCACTACGATTTTGCGGAACTAAAGTAACTCATTATTGTACGATTTCATAAGTATAACATTTTACAATGCGATAAACTACAATTTAAGGTGAAATTGCGAACAGGTCTAATATTTCTCAGTGAAAATCTGTTTACATAGTTGGAAGAAGTAAATTGCGTTACCCCCACTTGAAAGATACGTAAGTCCATCAGTTGTGTTTTGTGGTGTATCAGTGTGAGTGTTTCTGAGGGGGTAGCGGCTGTAGGTGTCGCGGTGGTTTTTATAGCAAGCGGTAGAGCACTGGCGCGGTCTTCGTAAACCAAGAGCCGCCGAGAAACCATCTTCAGCTTCAGAACGTGACGGTGTTACGCACTCAGTGTCCCAAGGTAAGATATCATTGTAGTGTACTCCGTAAACAAAATTTTGCTTTATTTTACTACATCAAAGAAAAGGTAGCAAAAATTTACAATCTTCCGTTTATATAACTGTAAGTAAGAAGTTGTAATGTTTTTTGTTTTTATTTTCTGTGTAATATTTATTTAAGGCTCACACGAGGATTCTATAAAAATTCTTTTAAGATACTGAATCGTGGAAAAAATAAATTCATGGTTTTGAAGCAATCAATAAATCATAATTTCTGCTTTTCCAAGACTCATTGAAGATTCAATTTAGCGGCACCGCAATTAGAATAATTTTTTCCAAAATTCAGAATCTTGAAAGAATCATATAAGATCATAATCAAAAGAGTAATAACTTTTTAAATTTGGAATTTTAATTTATCTTTAAGTATAAAAATACGAAACAAAATCTCATAAATATAAAATTGTGTTTTAATTTTAATTCTAAAATGTTTATGGTCACCCAAGAATGGGCTACTTGCATGATTTTTTCAATTTAATATTTTTGAAAAAGAGAAACTTGGGACCTGTATTTTATATTTTCACAAAAATTTTATAACGTGGATAAAACATATATATTTTTAAATAAAATTTGTATTTTTTTTACCAATGTTTTAGATCTAACATTAGGTTCATATAGTGATAAAAATTTCATTTTCAGTACCATGCAAGTAGCTCATTGCGCTAATATTAAAATATATAAAAAACAAGTACAAGTCGAGGTGAATAGATTCATTTCTCAAACAAGTTCAATGCATTCTCCGAAAAAAATTATGATGAGCGTTTCAATGCTTAAAATTTAAAATCTAACGTAGGTGTTATGTTGCAAAGTTCACACTGTGCAAAAGTAACATTACCTTGGTAAAGTAAAATAAATGATACTTGGATATTTGATTTTGCAATACTGACCGTGTAATGTGAGTTTTGTACTGTTGCGAACTTTGTCCATAACATTTATAATGTAAAATATATTTTTCAATATTTCGGAGGACAAAAAGGAAAAAGAAGTTATATAAAATTTCTTTCCACATTATTATGTATGTAACGAATAATTGCGACTGCAGTAAGAGAAACAACAGGTGTTTCGTTTGTAGGTATGTCAGTCAAAATTTTGATTTAAAATCAATTACGAATCGTGAAGCCAAATTAGTATTTAACCTACTTTTTAGAATTTATTATTTTTCTTGCATTTCTTATAAAATCTTTAATGTCGGCAGTCTATTACATAATTCTGTTACACAAATTCAAAAAAATAAAATTATTCTATTTGAAATGTTATGATATAATACAAATAATTACAATACAATATTAAGGAGCTCGTCTACCTATTTTTAGAATACTACTACGACTGCCCGAACCCAGCCCGAAACTCGTACTTTGCCGCATCCTAGCTATTCAATGTCATTTTGAAGTTGAAAAATATTGTAAACATGGCTCCAGTATTCCCATAATTACTTCTGTATTTTTGAAAGAAATTAAGCAAAACAAAAATTATTCGAAAAAGGAAAATCAGCTGCAGGCTTCTTGCTTTTTAAATTTTTCTTTCCATTTATAATGACCGAAAAAAATAATATCAAATCGTATTAAATAATGACAAAAAACGACATTTTTAAATATTTTTTACTTCAAATTCCTAGGCCAAAGACAAAAAATAAAAAACTAGAGGCATTAAGACATCCTTTGTTAATACACTCATATGTAAAATCATCATATTATGTTTGAATTATAACTAAAGTAAACGTGGGAGGCGTAAACTTCTGTAACGCTGCAAAATTTTAGGGTAGACGAACATCTTAAAACATATTACTAAAAGATGTATTTTTTGTGCAGATTTCCATTTAAAATCATGAACCCCGGAATACTTATGACGTTAATCGTTCTCAGTAAGTATTATTTTTAATATTACAATTTTAAAAATGTACTTCCAGAAAAAAATTATAGTAAGGTAAGGAATGAACGATGTATGAATGAAATGAATGTCAACAACGATTTTTATCGGGTTGTTACAAATGCACCATGAAACGTTAAAATTAGAAATAAAGTTATAAAGATTTCACGCATATTTATCACGCATTTATTTACCCAACTTGGGTGTGGCAGCCTCACATACTGTGAATCATTGGTGTAGATATATTTTTTAAGGTTGTGGAGAGCAGAAAAAGCATGTAGGGCAGTTAAATAAAATGTTTATCTGAATATATTCGAATCTGAGTTTGTCAAGATCACACGGCTACTATCACCGCAATAGGATTCCGCGCGAAAATTACTGATTGTGTATAAATTTATAAATCAGATTTATTTTCTCAGGAACGCATGACTGATATAAAATGCACTTAAAATAGACATGAAAGGTTTTCTGTGTTTGGAAAATGAAATTTAGTCTTCACCTATCTCGAGAAACACAAGCCGCAACGCAATATGCATCTTCAACTTACAATTTTATTTTCACGGAAACGCACTTACGGGAATATTCTATATCCAATCAATTGTGTTTTCCAACAAACTGATTTATAGAATTTGAAATGTTTTATTTTTATTTAGAAGAAGAAACAAATATTTCTAAGGCGGGCCTCCCACACAATAAGGCCTCAACAAAATATTTCTTCGCTAAAATTTATAAATATTATTATTTACTATTAGTAAAAATTACATTTTAATTTATTTTCACACATAAAAAGAGTGTTATTCATATCCCAAATTTCATTTCAAGGCATTTGATCGTGAATAACAGTTTCTAAAATAATTTACAAATAAAAACATCACCTAGATCCTCCTCCACATCCTTAAATCCGGCTCTGATTATCCTTAAGTCCCATCTCTTGCTATAAAATGCAATGCAAAAAAGCATGTTACAATAAATCATTTTGTGACTTTGGTTTTGAAATCGATGACCTCATATATTACAATGATGTACTTATAGGTTGGCTTATGGCTATAGAACGAAATTTACAAAAAACCTTACCATAATTTGTTAAATAATTTCTAAATTATTTAGTCAATGGGTTAACTATTTTAAAAAATCTCTCTATACCCGTCTTCCAACTAATGTATATTATCGATTTCAAAAGAATTTTTTTATTTTTGTGGATTAAGCAACGTAATATGGATTGTTAAATGATATAAGTTTTGCTAATTGATGTCACAGCAATTAATAATTTGTATTTATTGATTCACTATAATGAGTCATGGTTCTTCATGATAAATTTCAATTTGAAATTTTTTATAATACAGCCAGAATCGTTAAAATTATTAATCTTCTGGATTTACAAGTGTAACGCCTTAACAATTTAGATCTAATATAGATCATATATTTGTATTTCTTTATACAATATTAAATATACCGTAACAACATATTAAATTAATGACAAAATCAAATATATTTTATGTTTCATAATTATTATTCTAAAAGTAACGAGGCTAATAATTAATCTGGCTACTATTTAAATATTAAATTGCTACCTATAATAAAAATGGTGTAGCCGTCCGATCTAAAATGGTATAGTAATTATCAAAAATAGTTAAATGATTATTTTTTACGTAGTTAGAAAAATAAACAAGATATTTTCTTCCGCATTTACTGTGTAAATTTATAATTATAACCGTTAATTTAATTCTTTATTATCTGCTTAAGAATGAATGAATGTTCTTCGTTTATTCTTTATTAAAAACGTACTATAGTCTAAGAAATAGTTTATTAAGCCAAAATTAATAGTTGGAAAAGTTTATTGGAACAAGGCTTTAATTAGGAAAAGTCTTTTTTATAAAAAGACGTACAATGCAAAGACCTGGTTTGCATTTTGACCAAAACCAGGTCTTTGCATTGTACGTCTTTTTATAGAAAAGACTTTTCCTAATTAAAGCCTTGTTCCAATAAACTTTTCCGTAGTCTACTTATATAGATTTTTTCGGGTGTTATACACAAAATAAACATCAATTAAAAACGCGGCACCGATAAAGATATAAATCAAACTTTCCTAATTTACAATGTATGTAAATATTAAATTAATATTCTATCGACACCCCTTTGATCTAAATTTATTACTTCAATATCAAGTTAACAAGATTTTTAAAGTTTGTTACTGGTATCTAATCATGCCATAAAATTTATTCCATATTTCATGAATATCATTATTATGAATCAGATATTGAATTTAGTGAATTATATTATATCTTCAAAGTTTTCCAATAAATATTTTGAAATAGTAGCTTTTATTTATTTTGGGTGAGTTAAGCGCATTTGGTCTTTATCAGTTTTCGCTTATCATATTGGAAAAGCGCATAAAACAACATTGGAAAAGCGCATAAATTGTAGTTGCATAAGCGCAGAAGTGCACATTTGAAAAGCACAATGGTTTTAGGGATTTTACGGCGACAGTTTTTCTAAAATATTTTTTGAATTTTTTAAAACTAGAAAATATTCTTGCCTAACATTTTTCTGAACTTAACCCCATCATACTCGAAGAGTATTTTTAACAAGATGTTTTGAATTTTTTTAAACTAGAAAATATTCTTGCCTAACATTTTTCTGAACTTAACCCCATCATACTCGAAGAGTATTTTTAACAAGATTTTTTGAATTTTTTAAAACTAGAAAATATTCTTGCATATAACATTTTTCTGAACTTAACCCCATCATACTCGAAGAGTATTTTTAACAAGATTTTTTGAATTTTTTAAAACTAGAAAACATTCTTGTCTAACATTTTTCTGAACTTAATCCCATCATACTCGAAGACAATCTGGACTAACTTGTTATGGTCAGAAATCTCATTTTCGATAAATGCGCTTATACAATGTTACGATCTGCGGTTATTCAATATAAATTTACTGATTATATTTCTGCGCTTTTCCAACGTCTTAATGACTAAAAATGCGCTTTTACAACTCACCGTTTATTTCATATCGATTTAATACCATTTTATTTTGGGGTACTACTGTCAATGTTTATTCACACGTGCGGGTGCGATACCTGTTGCGCTATGCATAAGAATTTAGGTTATTTCAATTATTATCATCAACATTTAATTGCTGATTATTTAATTTATTGTTTTCAGCTGTCAATAGTCTATACCATAACAGAGTTCTATGTATTTTATCCTCGTAATGCATCCAATTAGTGAAAATACATATACTTAAAATTTTAATAAGTAGGTAAATAATCGTATTATAAAGTTGGTTAATATTGTATAAACGTCAATTATGCATTCATAACGTACCTAACCTTTTAAATTATTACATCTTTTCTATACTATAAGTAGTCCAACTAGACATAAATAATTTATTATGATAAAACATACCTTTTTTCTTGTGTTAACCTCTTTATTGTCTTGTAAATTATTGTCAACACTATTGTTATTAACAGTACAACACCGCACTTTTACTTAAAATAAACTTGAATATTTGGTTTTACATTATCATATTTCCATCATCATTTGTTTTTATTTTACTTTCACTACAGTTCATTGTTAATATTTAATTTCACGTGTTCACATTTCACTGTTTTTCTCACAACTGACTTGTAACTTGTATCAACGCTTGGATTTGGAATATTACCGGACTGCTTGATCAAGCTTGTGGATTGTGCAATCCACAGGTATCTTTGATTCTAAACGGTATAAAAATTCGGTACGTACGTCGGTCGTAAAAATTGATTTTTAACAATTTATAAATTTCAATTGAATATGATATGATAAATATCTCAGTATGATTTTTATCGGACTTTTGTGAACTAAACTACCGCGATACGATAGGTAAATATATTTTTTAAATCCTTTTCGACGTTCTCGTAAGTATTTAAACAACTGAATGGTCATTCGGTTACTATAAAATCAATGAAGAGAAGGCACAAATGCGTCTGCAAACACTATGTAATTTGAGAAGTTATAGAAACTAAGAGAAGTGTGCGAAATCGAAGAAATAAATCAGTTAGAATCAAATTAGTTATCCATTGTCCAACGATGTGTCATAAATACATGATATTAAAGAACTACCTATACTTAATTATTTTGTAAAAGTACCCTTTAAACAAAAATACTTTATCTATAAGTACTAACCCATAGCACAAAGTAAATCCTAAAGATATCTTTTAGATCACGTTATCTTATATGAGATATCGCTGTTCTACTACAAAAAGAAATATTTAAGATATCTTTGCGATTTCGTTTGTCGCTTTTTATGTTATCCGAAAGTTGTCATTTTTTAAATCTTATAAACATCTTTAAAAGTTATCCTATAGATCTCTTACTAATATCTGTTGTACATTTCTTAAAATCGATAAATTATTTCAATAATTATAGAAGCAAATTTAAAAAAGAAATTGCATTTATATAACAAGTATCAATGCTGAATTTGAGGATAAACTGCCAACTTGGCGGGACTTCGGCGGGACTCAAACCGAGACTCGAACCATGAGACCTAGGAACCAAAGTTCAAAACGATAACCGCTAGACCACGCTGTATAACTCTCGGTATAATGTTAAGAGGTTCATCGTGGTTAGAATATATATATTACGATATGCATTTTTCTACAAATTGTTCTAATAATTAGCTCTACGCAAAAATACATTATTGATTTGTTGATACATATTTATTCCAAACTTAATATATATTACTTTCAGTTCACAGTATATAAGATATATTCACTACGGATCGCTGTTTAGATTATACTTATCGTTCTAATAACTGTAAACGATACCTGTAAGATCAATTTTAGAAGATATCAAATGGATTATTCACAGTATTAAAGATATCTTCACTATGACATTCTAGAGATCGTTGTTAAGATGATATCTTTCGAAAAAATATCAATTTTAGAAGATATCAAAGAGATATCTTCATAGGGATTATACTTTCAGTTCACAGTACATGATATCTTAAAATTGTTCGAAATTATCTTACAGATATCTTTAATAAGAAATCCTAGAGATATCTTTTGGATGATTGTACTATCTGGGTATTGTTTGCTAGTTTTGAATTGGCCAGTTAGTAGAACTTCCTGCTAGACCATATTCATATTCTAAACTGTGACTGAATCAATTTTTGCTCGAATCAAAGTTTTGTTATATTAAAGTTGCTCCAATACGGCCGCTAGATGCCAACACTGTTCTCCCTGTGTTCTAATATCCTGGTTTCCATGTCCACAGGTGGCGTGGTATGCAGCGAAGTTCTTTCCTGCGACTCCTGCGGCCGCGAATGCAAAGCAGCTTGCGGAACGCGTCAATTCCGAGCTTGTTGCTACAATTACTTACGCAAACGTACTTTAACAGTCCCCATTGACATGGACCCGAGTCTTCGTTTAGAACTCTGGCTGGCTCGTTCGCGCGGCGCCCGTAGCGCCGCAGCGGCGCCACCTGCCGGCCTGTTTACAGCGCCCCGTCACTATGGCAACCAGGATTTGGCGGACTTTGACACGAGGAAGGAAGACGCGGAAATGTTCACGAATGAGGCCATGTGACTGGAAGTCGATCAGGAATAATATTTATGTCCAAAACAGATGTTGCTCATTTTATGCATTACTATTGTTGCTAATAGTTCATGTAATTTGAGTACATAAAGAGAATTATCAATGTAAAAAGTATTTTCAATAAATTTTTGTTTTTTTTCTTTGCCATTTAATTTCCCAAATTCTTTATTACCACATTGTTATGATTATTTCATAAATCATAACAGTATAATATTTATAAATACTTTAACTAATTTATTTAATAACACAACATATTATATTTTCACTTAATAATATTATTATATGTGATTTTTTGAGTGCTTTCCAACAACGTCTTAATTAGCTCGAGTGGTACACGAGAGCTAATTACGTTGTTGGAATGCACGATAAAATTTCCTGGACATGAATTAATGCACGAGTGCATATTCGGTAAGAAAATCGCAATGACACCGCCGCTCTATTTTAGAAATCTTTTTACAATAGCAACTTGAAATAGTTACTAAATTTGTATTTAACATTAATAAATATATATTATTTACCGTATTAATTGCTTATTTATACTCAAAATGACAATTTAACCAATTTTTAATTTAATGTCAAACTGACATTAATGACGGTAAAGTTTCCGCTTATTAATTTCAGTTATGTTCCTCAAGCTATTAGTAAAAATTTCCGCTAAATTTTTATATAACCCTGGTTACTTATTGTAATCAATTCTTCCATTGGCTGTTATTTGTGTCATGCGATTTTCTTTAATATTATATCAATTAATTTTCTAGTTTAATTTGAATCCAAATTTTTTTTATTTGCTCTTCGAAATTGTAGGCCTTAGAAATCTATGGATTTCGAAGAGCAAATTATTAATTAATTGTAACAATAAAGAATGTAGTATTTTTATAAAATATCTTTAAAATTATTATACATAACATAATTATACCGTCCTTATTAGGAAACATGTAGGTATTAGTTCAAAATGTAACTAAATTAATGACATAATGAGAAGGTTCATATTTCAAAACAAATCTTTGATATTATGCCACAAATTAAGACATTTTTTACAAACCACTCTGAATTCAGTTCGCCATGAATATAACATAATATTTTAACAAAACCTATGTTACATAAAATTTAATATTAAAAGTATGAATAGTTGTAACAAGTTTTATTTAATATAAATTGATCTCCGGGATAAATTATTTGACTTACTATTTAAATATTAAATAAAACTGATAGCAACTAAATGTTAGTAACCCCAGCCACTTACTTAATGAAAATGTACGTACATGTCTATATTTATATTATCTACTAGTGAAGTATGAGAACAATAAGACGGTAAGAAGACAGAAAGAGTGATAAACAGTGAATGTTGTGTTTTAGATGGCTATGCAGGATGGTAGAGTGCATTTACCATTAGCTACGCCTACACCCGAAGTAGCTCCGGCCAAGGGATTAGCAGGAGACATTTCTTCGCCATCCGATGTTTCATGTCGTTGTCGCATGATTTCACGATGGGCCTCCTGCATTAAACATGATTAATGTTTCACTACAATTAAACTGGACATTATTTACATAGATATGTGCATTAAAATAAAAATATATCTAATATCTACATACTTATTTAAAAAAAGGAATTTAAAATTGAGCATTATTTTATTTATAGTGTGCTTTCAAACGATTTTTTGTGTATTAAAATATTTAAAAATGTACATTAAATAAATATTTTACCCTTCTTGGCTCCTACATTCTCTGTTTTTGTTAAAAACTCTTCTTAAACTAAACTACTTAAATAAAAATATCTTTTCTTTTACCCTTCTTGATTCCCATATACTCTATTTTTAATAAAAACTCTTCTTAATCTAAACATAATAAAGACAACTTTTACCTTTCTTGAATCCCACATACCTACTCTGTTTTTGGTAAAAACTCTTAAAGCACACTATGTAAATAAAATATTTTTCAATTTTAAATTCTGTATTTTAAATTGATTTTTAATACACAAAGTATTAATTTTAATGTACATATCTATTTAAATAATTCCCAGTTAAATTGTAGTCTATTTTAAATTGTTCATATTTTTGTATAAACTCTGTTATAAAAAATGTTTCTCGATAATTTTTTATAATACCTTAAGTTTTGTAAAAATTCTATTAATTATTTTGTGTAAAGCTGCTGTTCTTTAGTGTACCTATTTATTTTGATTTAATAGGGTGCTTTCTAATATTCATAAAACATCTAACTAATATAAGCCATAATTAATTATTGTGTATGAATGTGGAAAGAAAATAAGTAGGAATTACCAAATAACAATTTTTTTTTGTTAACCCGATAGTTAAAAATTGTATTAAAAATTTACTGCTCAAGTTTTATAATATAACAAATAGTTATTTACAAATAGTTTTGAATCTAAAAGAAGCATACCTATATAATTTGGATTTGTATACCTGTATCGCTTCCCAAAGTTTGGCTTCGGACATAATCTGTCTGGACAGATCTTCCACTGCAGGTTCTGCACTGAGGTCCAATAAAGTACCTAAGTTTTCCATTTCTGGAGGATCTCGTTCCACAAAGCTTGGCAGAGGTGGAAGGTTCGAGCGTTTTCTACCACATCCTTCATAAAAACATATTATATTCAAGTTGACATCATTGCTTGCTTTATTTTTTTTAAAACCATTCAAAAAATTTAAAAAATATATTCGATATTGAAATTAATAAAGCAGGGACTCGAACCGAACCGAACCGATTGTAAAAATAATTTGACAAACTCATATAACCCGAGCCGAATCGATTGTGAAACAGTTTAAAGCATTTATAGAAATTTGACGTTTTTGCTATTAAATTTTTTATGAAAATTGTAGTAGGTATTTTCTATAGTTTACAATTTTTTTTTGAAATTGATTATATTTTAGTCCCAAAACTAAAACGATTTTTTAACATTATTATTTTATAAAATTATTGAGCAGAAACCGAAACTTGAACCGCTGTTTTGAAACCCGATAACCGGTTCATTTAAAAAAAAAATATGAAAACCGGAACAAAGCCGAACACTAATAGTACAGTAACTGCGAATCGAACCAGACCCATAATTTTGTGCGATTCGAGTCCCTGAAATAAAGAACTTACCCGTAAACGCGTTGCAGAACGGTCTTTTTTTGGGATCCATTCGACTATTTTCTAAGTAGTTTCCAGAAAGCTATTCAATTTATAATCATAATTATAACACAATATCAATTTATTATTTTAGCTTCATAATCAGATGCTGTCGAAAACACATTATTGGAATTGGAAACCGAAACCACTACTTATAATTATTATAACTGGCGCTGACACTTCATTATTTTAGGTATGAAAAACCAATTTTAACAAAACAAAAATGACTTTTAATATACAATGTATCTTAATCAATTTTGAGTAGACTAATAAGAAAACATGTTTGTCATTAAGTCCAATAAATTTTCTTGTACGAAGTACCTACCTACATTATTAATACCATTGTCAACCAAAATTGAATTAAATGAGTTTGTTGCTGTCAATATTTTGCGGTACGAAGTAAGATTGTGTTTCTAATTGAGACAACTAATGGTGGGTTTCTGGGTATATGCAGCAACTAAATTATAGAATTAAGAAATTGAACTAAGAAGTTGAGTAGCCAACTATTGAACATAGTTTAGTTGGCTAATTTAGTTGAATAAACGATTTGGTATTATAATTATAAATAGGCTAAGGATTTTTAGGCATAGAAAAAACCAAAAAATGTAGGGTAAATAGGCAAAAAAATATTTAAAATATGCCGTAATTATTTTAAAATAGGCCATAAAAAGCATTCAATTAATATATTTTATTTATAAAAAATAATTTATGTACCTATTTGATAGTACATTTATTATTTAGAACTTTAGAAGGTAAAAAGAAATTTTCAATAGCCTTTTTAATAGCTATAATATTATGCGATTTATAATACCGAGGATGTTGCTAAGCAACGAGATGAAACCGAGTGTCTTTGAACATAAAAGAGGGCTTAAATCGCATATATTCGCGTTATATTCAAAGTATTCAAAGCTTAACCGTATAATCAACGACAGCGATGTTAAAACAAATCAACAATTTTATCTGTCAATTTGGTGACAGTTTGCATGTTATTAAGTTCGTAACTAATGAATTATCCAAGATATTATAAATAAACTAATGTATTAGTATTACCTATGTTGTTTATAATTATCAATAAATTTTGCATATTAAAAGGTAATAACAGTTGATAATAGGATTAAAATACTTACACTACACTACGACAACTGAAATTTTTTTTAATCTGCCAATTTACATTCAGATAAAAATGCAGATAAAAGGGCAAATGTATAAAATATATAGAAAGATAAAATTTGTCCATTTTTACAAAAATGGGTAAATAGAAAAAATTAAATTTATCGTAAAATAAATATAAACGATAGAAACAAAAATAAAACAAAGAAACAAACCTAACAATAAGTGTAAGTACCTAACACATTAATGACTACCATTGACATTGACTACCTACTTTAGTTACATTCACATAAAAAATACTTGATAATTTTCTTACCCTCTTTTCCAGATAGAATGATTGCGATAATACAACTAAGGTGGCAATTGTTGAGAAAAGAATTGCAATATACATGCTTCCCATATTAGAGATAAAGTGCGAGAAAGATATGTATAGATTGAGAGACAGAGAAAATGTCCTGCTGATTCTGCAACAAGATAACATCAACTCCTGCAGAGCTTAACAAGAAAACTCTATATAATCTAACTGCGTTTTTTTGCCCATGAGCCATTATCGAAATTTTTTATACTTATGTCAATCAATAAAAAACGTTCTGAAAGTTTAATATTTATTTTTAACCACTTAGAATAAAGATATCTATAACCGAATCGGAAAAAACTGCATCTAAAACGAACGTTTCCATATGCCAAAGACGAACATAAACAACTCCTAATAGGGTAGTTTACCATTTTTTTATTGAAACTTCATGTTGTTTGAAAGCGATTGAGAGTACTGAGAAGCCTTAATTGTTCTTAATAAAGCTGTAATTAATTTTTAAAAATTGTGTGTCGTAGATGTATAGCTGAAAATCTTCTCAAATCGTGGGGCTGGAATTAAAATGTACCCATGTAAAATCAACTGTTTCTAAATGTTACAAAATATAAAATACAATTTGGTAGTTTCTTTATTACTGTAAGTAAGAATACACGCGAAACGCATTATTGTGACGTAGATGTATCGATACGTAAAATCTCAAATATTTAAAGAACTATTAACTTTTTGAAAACTTGTTTCATGGCAATAACTCATTTTTGAGGTCTCCTTTCAATATAATTGACTGGATTGCTAATTTGCTACTATGGTAAAGTACCCTATTTCGAGCAAATTTAATTTATATATGCGCTGTCAAAGTAACCCCAAAATTCTGCCTACTTTGGCACCCTAGAAACAATTTTTCCCGGATGTCCTTCAAGATATTTTAAGCGTAATAAGAGTAACATAATCCTACAGGATCATCGGTACGGTGTCTTTATAAAAAGTTGAGTAATAACACACGTTTTTAAAATCCGTAAAAACTCTCAAAACCTGCCAAAGTAACCCCGTTATACGAAATATATTAATATTTGTTACAACGTAATATTTAATAGTAGGTAAGACTACCCATTCAACCAGTGGCCCAAAACTGTTTCCCTAACAAACCTCAAAAATTTATTTTCGGATTTAAAAAAAAATTCTTTTTGTTTCGTGATCAGTACGTCAAGTTTTATAAGCCATTCTAGTATGTACCTCAAGTTATGGTACACCCTGTATATAAAAGGTAATTTTAAGTAGGCAAGTATACTATAATTTTTTACTGGCTCAAATAATAATGATAGAAAACTTATAGCATATAATATAATTTAATAAACTAGGAAAAATGAAAAAAGACAAATCAAATAAAACTACCTCTTGTTAACAAAGTTAATTTTTAAATGACGACTTGTTTTCAAATATGGTACTTTTAGACAAATTTTAAAATGCTTATTTTTTTTAAATTTCACATATCGCACAGGTAAAAAACTATCAAATTTTTGTGAGGTAAATATTTTATTTTCCATTTATTCAATGAGATAGATATCCATTGAAAATCGTTCCCAAATAATTTTGTAGTAACTTTATCTTTACTTATAGCATTATAGCAACCCTTAGTAATATATTTACTCATTAGTTATACCTATATTAAAATTCCAGTACGATTTCATGAAACGATAACATTCAATAAGATGACAATAATGCTACTAACCTGCGATACAATCGTCAAATTTAAAACAGTCTCTTCTTTGAACTTTGAAGCGGGGGTTTAACTTTTGATGAACCCCTCGAACATGCACGTGACTTGAAGTAGTGTTAACGTGGAGAGTCGTGCGACAAAATGACTTGGTGCTGAGTGTTAAAGAGTTTTATATGATCGCGCCACCCCCGATCATGCGATCATGTTTATTTGCGCACTCTGACCCCCGCTACGCACCGCGGGGGGCAACTAACCCCCGCCCCACCCGCGACGCCACTGGCAAAGGGGATAGAACAGGGCCAAACTTAGGGGCAAGAAAGATTTTTGCGGACAATAACAATCATGTCGTATCAACACATTATATCTGCTTTTTCACGTTAAAAAAACTGAAATATATGTAAACATAAATCACACATCGTTGACGTCTATGGTAGTTGCGATTTTATAAATGTCAAAACTTAATCCACTGTGTTTTAAACATTGTCATCTTGAGAGGCCCGTCTACCTCATAAAATCCAGCACAAAACGTATTAACGTAGCGAGTGTTTTGTGGCCAGTACAAGAATGGTAAAATTGTGTTTCAACAAGGATTATATACTTCAAGGATCAATTAACAATTGTGGCTTTTTAAAATTTTAATAAAAAAATTGTAAGTACCTACATGATTATAAAAATTCCGAAAAATTAAATTAGAAAAAAAAGTAAAATCGAGAGTATTCTAGGAATTTGGAAAAAACGTAAAAGGGCTGCTTAAGGACATGTTTTAAAATTAAATCAGTGTTTATATTAAGAGGTCGAAACGTAGCTTAAAGGTTTCATCGCCAAAATAATAATAATAAAGCTGTCTTAAATAAGTTCTACCCTTCATTTAAAATTAGAATCAAAGAGTATGAATTATTCTAAAACATCATCATTTCACTTCGTTGATTTCTTTAGAATATGTTTAAATAATTAATAATAAAATTTAACAATTTTCATAAAAAATGTATATACTTAAAGGTTAAAGCTAATGCTTAGCGAATTAAACTCATCTCTAAATAATGAAATATGTGGCCTATGCATCACAGGAATTTTCTCGTGCAATTCGTTCAAATCTTCAAATCAACGTTAATAATTAATGAAATTTCAAAAAATTATTTAATTGTAACGCTAATAATTAAGTAGGTATATTTAAGTTCACAGGATTTAAGTTTGCAGTTTTTTTAAAAAATAATCCTTAAATTCTGTCCCATATATCTTGACATTTTGTTAAATCTTAAAATTTGAGATAAATAATTATTAATGGGATTCAATCAGTTTAACCGACAAATATCAAATCAGTCACATTATCAGTAGATTAAAATCAGAGGCTATTTTATAATGATTTATCTTAAAGATAATCTGAAACAGAAATTATAGGATCATCAATTAAAAATAATGATCGTGGTATGTACATAAATTTTATTTAGATTGAGTTTTATATGAAATATAATTATAACATATTTAGATTACACAAAAACGATCTCAGTTTTCCAGAAAATATTGTAAATCCAGTCCTGCTGCTAACTCAAACAGCTGCCGCTGGCTGATCGCTGATTGTTTCTAAGCGCAGAAATGACACTTGGGTTATGAGAAAATGTGGTTTGATAATTTTGTGATTTCTATACCTTCTTACATTACTTCAAGACTGCTATATTGATTACTCCAAGAATAATGAGAATTGCAGAGTTAATTAGTCTCGCTTTTTTTTAAATACACATGTTTCAATAAGCACAAGTATTAAAAATATTTCTAATTATAATTAATTTATGATAATATTTTTTATTTTACATAAAAGATTATATTATTTCATCTTATTAGTAATTTATAAGTTTTTTTTGTACAATGATACTATTTAGGAATTAAAGTATTATAACATTAGTAATTTAGAATTTGAAATGTCAGTATCTTGTTATGATTGTTACTACGTACAATTTAATTGACAGTGACATTAGTGACAATAGTGACACATCGTTCATATCTTCTTCTGCAGTTTACGTCAAATATAATATAATATATAATTTGTATAATAGTAAAAAGATTAGAGTATGGCGAGGGCGAGAGTTGCTGGCCACATCAGATTTTTACCTTCCGCCATAGGTACCTGTAAAAGAAGGTATTGGAATCATGCTATAAATCGGGTAGTGAGATTTTAGTAGATGAGCACGAATTAGTGTCCTTACAACTAATTTTTGATAGTTTCACGATGATGTCTATGTATGTGTGTGTATGGATGCGGTCAAGGCTGGATTTTTGGAAGTCAAATACGAATTACCCAAAAATTTTGATATTCGGTATTTTTCATTTGTACCTATACTTAATTGGAAGAGATGCTAAGATACAAATACCTTGATCGAAAGTGGTATTTTCTTGAAGCATTCTCACAATACAACAACTGTCCGTCTACGTTTTTTCTGAATTATTAGAAATTTCTCGATTTTACTTTTTTTTCTATTCCATACTTTTCCCCACTACTACGGCTGCCTGAAACCAACCCGAAACTCGTACCTAGCTGCAATGTCATTTTGAAGTTGAAAAATACTGTAAAAGTGTTTTCGTTGCAAGTAAACTGTCAGATTATTAATAACTTCAGGATAATGTTTTTATAAACATTTAATAGAGAAAGTATATGAATTTACAAATGTGCCTTTTAAAATTTTTAAAATTAATTTCTATCATAAGATATAACCGTGTAAAGTTTGTTTAAATTAGATATTTTTTCTCAGAATTTTTATAATCTGGTACAATTTTTTTTTAAAGGCACATCTGTAGATCTTGTTGAAATAAAATTTTATACCATTCTTGTACTGACCACAAAATACTCGCTACGTTAGTACATTTTATGGAATGAAAAAGTAACAGAGTTCTCAGTCTTCAAAGTTAAATTTATTTATTAACAGATGATAATCATCACCGACGTTTCGGTAGCAAATCTACCTTCCTCAGAGTTCTAGGAGAAAACCACAATACAATAAATTACAAACATCACACAAAAATAATACAATTAAGGTAATGTACTTACAAGTATCAAAATCTTGAAAAATTAAACATTTAGTTACACAAAAATTTAGCAACTTGTCGTCATAATTTTAAAACATACACCATACAAAATTATTTGAATATTTGTAGACCAAGCAAAGTTACTACCAAGAATCAACTGTGCGAAGACAGCACGAAACTTATAATATATATATATATATATATATATATATATATATATATATATATATATATATACAACTTACTATCATTGAAGCGTCCTTATATTGACAATTTTCCATCAACCGAGCGTCCGGCTCCAATGAAGCGTCCATATATGGACGCTCGATTGGTCACCATGTTAAATTGGCACCTAGTACCATCTAGTAGTCATATTTAAAAATTTTGGTGGACGCCGAATTGATAGTGAATTATCATTTGCCGTATACATGCCGTATACTTTTAGTTCAGCCGAACGCTCACTCGTGGCGTTGCTGCGCTAGGCGTATAAGTATACTTTCATCCAATCTATCGCCTACCGAGCGTCCTCAAACTGGCAACACCGAAACGTATGTTTTCAAATGTTATGTTCAAAGTGTTCGTGTTCCCTTGATATTGGAGTATGAAGCAAAATATCAAAGTACGTTTTTCTTGTTTCGACTACGTGGTTCTGCTTATCAAGAACTTATATACTTATAACAAACTTTTTTTTCGTCACACGTGAACGCAAAGCACGCCGTTACTCCCTGTTTAAACTAAAGGGAGCAAACCACGCTTTTGCGCCCTAGGAGGCAAAACGTGTTTTTCTTCTTCTAAACTGGAAGTGTCGGCGTACTTTGCATGCATTAAATAATTTTTTTTTTAATCGGGTCATAAATTATGTTCAAATAAGGGGAGAGAGATAAACATCAAGATCTACACCGTTTGCCCGATCCTCATGAAATTTTGAATGCAGATTTTTTTTTACCAGACTTAGATTTTAAGTTATGTATTAATTTGATTGGACCATTAGGGGGTGGGGGTTAATAATATAGAATCTCAACCATTTGTCCGATTCTCATGAAATTTTGCACGCAGGTCTCTTTTGACTGGAGTCAGATTTTAAAGTATGTTTAAATTCGATCATAACATCATAAGGGGTGCGGATTATAAATCTATAGAATCTAGACCATTTGCCCGAATCTCTAGAAATTTTGCAGGCTGGACTCTTTTTTTACTATAGTCACATTTTTAGGTATATTTGAAATTTATTGGGCTATTAGAGGTGGGGTAATCTCTATAGATCTAGACTGTTTGTCCGACTGTCATGAAATTTTGCATGCGCGTCTTTTTTTACTAGAGTCAGATTTCAAAGTATGCTCAAATTCGATCGAATCATGATGGAAAGGGGAGGGATTGAACTAAAACAATCGCTTTAACAGTCGTAATTTTTTTTGCAACGAAACTCGGTAAGTAATATGTAGCAATCAACTAAAGTAAGAAATATAGTTTTTATTTATCGGGTTATAAATTATATTTAAATTGAGGTATGAGGGTTAACATCTAGACCTAGACCGTTTGTCCGAACTTCACATATTTTTACAAGCAGATCTCTTTTCACAAGAGCCTGATTTTAAGGTATGTGTGGTGTGAATTTGTTCGGGTTCAAAGAGGGGGGTTAATTTCAACAATCACTCAAATGACCGTAATTGTTTTTTTGCAACAATCCTTGGTATACAGGCAGTCCCAAATTGATTAGGTCACCATTGGGATCTCGGAAACTATAGGAGCTATGAGGTCCGTTAAATAGGCAATGTTGTGCAGTTCTTAGGGCTTATTTAGATTCCGTTGAGAAATATTTAAAATTCCAAACAGTTTGAAAGTTATTCAAAAAAACGGAAAATCGCGATTTAAAAAAAAGGCAAATTACTCCGTAATTATAAAAGATATAAAAAAATGTTTCATATAAAAGTTACATGATTTTATGAGAGAAACTCAAAAATAATGTCAGAATAAAATTCAAGATGGCGGTTTCCAAGATATTAATAGTAACTTTCTTATTTTAAATGGGCGCCATATTGGATTTTTACATGGTTGAATAGCGTTTTTTTTTTCTCTTTTCAACGATGTATTGCAATGTATGTTTAAACAAAAAGTTATTAAAATATAAATTATTTTAATCCTAAAGCAAGTACAACAATGAATAACAATAGATATCAATAATACAAATTAATATAGAAGAAAACAAATTTCTTTTGTGATATTGTTATTCATTGTTGTACTTACTTGCTTTAGGATTAAAATAATTTATATTTCAATAATTTTTGTACTACTACCAAAGAGAATAAATTATATAAAGAGAGGCAATCCTATGCGCGCAAGTGTTATGCCTAAATATATGGATGAGGGTGCTACGGGTGGAAGGGAAACTGTCTGTGAACTAGCGCTCAGCAACTGCAGCGTTGAAATGATGTACTACCATGCGCTGTTCGTATCCCGCCCTTCCCTTCACACCCCTGTGGAACCCATATTGCTTTCGAGTGTCAACTGCAACTTAGCACCTCAGCTCAGAGTTTTAATATTTTACATCGACAAGCCGTACGGCAATTGGCATCACATCAGACCAATTCTATAACTTAGTTGTTCATTTTTAACCACTTGTTAAGATTTTTGACGTATTAATAATAATAATTTTTAAAATTCAAATTAATTTTTTTTATAAGAACTACTTATTATATTAACAATTATTTTTTACAATTAATTAAGAAAGCTTCTGATAACATTATATCAAAATATGAACTTAAAAAAAAAGAATAGGTATTAATATATATTTCAAGTCATTGAAGATAATAAGAGGTTCTAAATATCAAAATTATAGCTTATTTTTGCTATATATTTTTTATATAAACACAAATAATACTTACATTTCATAATTTTAATTTGATACTATATATTTATAACTAATTATTAAGGTACTTTAGTAACTATTAAGTACAGTTTAAATTTTATTTATTATTTTTTATAATTTTTTTTTTTTCATATTTAAACCCAACTGACTATATAATATTATGAATCCGACAGAAAAGGTTTATTTATGCTAATATAAGTGAAACAAACTGTATGACGTATATATTCACAATTTTTTATTTTGGCCAGTTGCACATAATTTCTACTTAAATTTTAAGATTTTCATGAACAGGACCGTTCTAACTAATTTTAACGCCCTGGGTAAAAAAAAATTGCGCCAAAGGTGTAACATTATAGAATTCAACAAACAACAACAATAAAATATAAGTAAAGTGTTTTCATTGTTGAGTTATTTTGAGAAAAATGCCAACCTCCAAATATAAGCTCGTGCTTTCGGTACTAAATAAGGGCTTTATATTTAAAATCATTTGTGTTTTTCATATATTATTGATTTTTATAATCTTAGTACTTACCAAATTTAAGGCATAGCGGAGTAAATGGCCATTATAGTAAAATAATCATCAAATGAATGATACAGGACAGTATAACTTTTGGAAAAAGAATTTTAAAAACATAGCTACCTATGCAATTAAAAAAAGTAATTTATGTTAATACCATAGATCAATGACAAGTTATAATATTATTATATGTAAGTACATTTAATTTATTGCACAAAAATTTTCATTAAAATTAATTATAAAGAACAAACTGTAACACTAATATAATAATAAAAAGACACGTCACTTTCCAATATGACAAAATGAGATAGCAATAATTAAATATGTTGCAGTATTTTCAATTTGCGCTTCCCTCATAAAAAATTAAATATAATGTATCTAACGTAAAATTTACTAAGGAATCCTACGCTTCAAACCGGAAGTCAATATCTTTATCCGTTCAGAAAGTAGAGTTGATTAAACACAAAAAAATATTTAAAATTCTGATATTTTGCAATTTTCACTTGAAGGTAATAACTAAATTTTGGGTTATCGAAGGCCTCACAAAAAATTTAATATAATGTATCTAACGTAAAATTTACTAAGGAATCCAACGCCGCAAACCGGAAGTCAATATCTTTATCCGTTTAGAAATTAGACGTGATTAAACACACAAAAATTTTGAAATACTAAAATTTCTTTAATTTCACTAGATATGGAAATATGGCCCCTTTTGGGCGCGCTCAAGTGGCGAAACGGTTAGTCTTGGAAAAAACCTTATATATGACAAATGTAGGAAATTTTGTCTACTTTAATTTTGTATAGAATGGTCTTGTCGAAAAAACGCTTCATTTTTTAGATATAGGCCAAAAACTGAAAAAAGTGTCAAAATTTGGTCAAAAAGTGCCAAAAAAACAAAGTTCCGGGAAAAATTTTTGCCCGCAAACTTCAAATTCGAATTCAGTGACCCAAAAAACATAAACGGTGAAAAAATCAAAACTATAGAAAAACTTTCCTCTGAGACCCAATATTTTTACTAATACCTATGCCTAGCCTATTATCTAATTTTTAATAATAATCTAGATAATAATTTTAGTAAAATTGTAACCAACTTTTTTCATTTGTAATTTTAATCGAATTCAAAGTAATCAAACTGTGCAAGCATACAACGCACAAGCTTGCAATGCTGCCGGCTCTCCAGCTGGTACCACTTATACTTTGTTTATAACATGGTCCTTTATATTTCTTTATCTATTATCTAGATATTTTTTTCAATGGTTATCTATTATCTTATCTAGATAAATAAAAAGTAAGTTATCTTTATCTTTATCTAGATAAAAAATATTGTTATCTATTACAACACTGCAAATGAGTTTCGAGAAAAATGATTTTCACATATCAAGTAATTATATAATTTATCCGTATCAATTTTAATGAGTTCAATATTTCCAGTATGGATTAACTACTTTTCGCATCTGGCTGTTTCTAGGAAATCTGAAGAAATGTAAGGTGGGATTTTTAGATTTTTACGTCGACAGTTTTTGCAATTCCAATAGACGCATGTTCCAGTAGAAACCGACATTGTCTAGTTGAAAATAAAATATTTACCAGCCTAAAAAATGAGAGAACAATAATAAAACCGGGTCCAGATCATAATAATAATAAATCCTTACTCGTAAATTGCGTTTCAAAAACACCAATTAAAAACGATTAATACAACGATTAATAATAACTCGAATAGAAATTATACAAAAAGAGCAAAAAATAGCAAACAATATGAATTATAACGTTTAATCTTAATTCATATTTCTCGGAAGAAGCATGCGCTGTTTGCTGTAACACTTTTAATTCATGTTGACCGTTCAAAGAGTACGCTAGGTGCTTCGTCAAAATGTCAAATTAGTTTATGTAGCTCGCCATAAGATGGCCAGCAGTAAGGCGACGGTGGCGTAGCCTAGTGGCCGGCTACAAATATTCATACGGAAATCTCCATAAGGCTAATAATCTTTATTAATGTACTTATCTCTGCTACTACTACATACACATAATGTTTTATTCGATCGGACTATCATGAGGGTAGGGGTTAAATATCTAAATCTAGAAGGTTTGTCCTATGCCGAGAAACATTAATTTAATTAATTTCGAAATTAATGTTTTTAGGCATAGGACACCTTTTATAACATAAGAAGATGCAAAAATACACACAACAGAATAATAAAATATAGGATGTTCCATTTGAAAATGACGAGTTATAGCCATTTGAAATTGAGTAAATTTGATTCTCTTTACTGAACACCCTGTATAATAACATTAAAAAAAAGTTATGTCAGAACAAAGAGTATAGTTACAGTTGTACAGAAAAAAAAATTCATAATTTTTACTATTAAAATAACTTCAGTACGCCTTTATAAAACAATACGTGTATTCGGCTTTTTTTAGAGAAAAAATTGAATAACTTGGCAACGCCGCGGAAAACTAAAATGAAATTTATATATTCGTATAGGTAAGTAAAATACAATTCAAAATATATAAAAATATATAGGGTGTTTCATTTAAAACATGACGAACAATTATTGCCAAGTCGTTATGCAACACCCTGTATATGTGAAAATAATTTTAAGTTATGCTCCTTGAGTAGACGAAAAATTCTGTTAAAAAATTTATGCTGTATTTTTAACGACAAGGGAGATATCGACGACGGGCATTTCGATGACTCACCCTGTATATATATATATATATATATATATATATATATATATATATATATATATATATATATATATATATATATATATATATATATATATACCACCATTTGTAAATCATATAGGAAAAAATGTCAATGTGAATGTAATGTACCTATTACCTATACAAAATTTCTGAAATGTTTGAAGTAAAATTTTATCTATAAAGAGCTAAAGAACTAAGAACTATTCAAAATTTTGCAAAAAGTTTGTAGGTAAATTATGAAATTTATTGCAAAATTATAATTTCAGAAAGCTTCACTAAAATCAAATTCACATATTAGAGTGTCACCGCGGGAGGTTACGTGCTGGCCACATGAGATTTTTTTAATTTAAAAATTAAAATAGGCCCGAATTCGTTGCCAATGGTTACTCTATGAAACAAACGATCAGTATACAAATAAATTAGACTAAATTACCTCCCTTACTACATAACATGCGGTGCTAAATTAAATCAACGGCACACAGATCTACAGGTTTCATTATTTGGTTATTATACAAACTATAGAAGAGCATGAGCAAGGCCTCTACTAATGCTAAAGGGTCAATGTAACAAGCTTAATCCGTTCAGTGCGGACATCAAGAACACGAATGGGTTGGAGCGGAGCTTCTGGTTTCATTTCACAGCGTGGTCATTATGTCCGAGTAATCCGATGTCAACAGGATTTTATATGCTCTATGCCCCTGTGACGGTCACTCAACTAACTCAAACGTTCATTTGTGCTTTGTCTTTGCTATGGATTACGGATGGATAATGGACGTATGATGTTTCTATTTCAAACTTGATTTACTGTGTACTGTGTTTGATATTGATACTTGAAGTTCGACTATAATTAAAATGATGATGAAAGGCTGAAATTTATACAGTGCCGTTATTACACTATTGAGATACCTACTAATTTTTTTTAAATTTTCGTCTCTTGCCAATTCACTAGGTAAATCTTTGTTTTGCGCTTTGAACTATTATGATAAAATGAAAATGATTAAAAACTCATACAATTTGTATTGATAGTTCTTATAAACCTTTAAAAATAAAATCGTGAAGATTTTTTGTACTTTTTCAAAACCATTTGCAAGTTATTTTTGAAAAACCTGATGTTGCCACGCCAGCACAAGACCTTCCACCATACACCATCAAGACCTCCCGCCATACTCTACTCTTTTTACTTATACAAATAGAGTTACTTACAAAAAATATATTTTAGTCATTAACTTTACTGTAGAAATGTAGAAGAAAATATAATTTATGAATATGTGTCACTATTGGCACTGTCCCTCGGTCGCTGTCGCTGTCAAAATCAATTAAATTTTTCGTAGTAACAATTGTTAAACAATTCTTATTCATGGAAAAGAAGATACTGAAGTTTTAAACTCTAAATTATAAATAATATTTTAATTCTTAAAGTAATAAAAAAAAAGTACTACTTCCGGTTTGGGGATTGCGCTTCCAAAAATAACTGGGTTCTTAAGATTTGTATGACGTTATAGGTAAACAAAATTTGGTTGTTAAATGTTTGTAAATTTTTGAGTTATAGAAGCCGGAAAAAATGTTACATACAACCTAACACATTCAGAATTTTATGTAGAATTCCTTAATAAATATACGGGATGTTCCATTTAAAATAAGGAAGTTAAAGTAATTTCCGGCTAAACAGGAAGTAATAAAAATTCATTATTTATGTACTTCAATGCGCCTTTGAATGTAGTTTATAAGCCTAATATAAATGTAAGTAATTGACTTTAAAATATTTTTGGAGGTGCGCTTTTTCAGAAAACGTCCAGTAGGTATATAATTTGTATAGTAGTAAAAAGAGTAGAATATGGCGGGAGGTCTTGTACTGGCCACCTCAGATTTTTTATATTTATTTCTATTATGCATATTATTGTATAATATTTATTTTTATTAATTAAAAATTTCCTATTTATGTCGTTAATTAATCCGGACGTTATGCAAAAAACTTTAAAATTAAAACAAAATGTTTAATTACGTTTGTTTTACATATTACATTACCTATATGTGATGATTATTTTACTAATAGTATATTAATAATAAAAACATTACAAACAACAAAGAGATAACAGATTTGTTATAAATGTGAAAATCTCTTTGATCTTTTTAATTGAACACATAAACACGATACATTCCACACGAGTATTTATCTAATTATGTTTCCACAACGCTCAACGAAATGCTGCATTAATGTGCAAATACTTTTAATTAAACATTGAATATATTTAATTACGTAAACCTTCATCGCAAATATGTGATATTTTCCTAATATTTATAAAATGCGTATGTACAAATACCTGTACGTTAATTTGTTTCGCAATTAATTCTTTAAATTTTAATTGAAAAAATTCAATTTTATCTCCATGTATTTTTGTAATTTAATTGAAATTTGCGAAATACTCCCGTAGAGATGTTTCATGTAAATTTTTAACATTTTTTTCATGATTTAATTAATTTGTTCCTAAATCATGGTTCTTCCACACAATTGGATGATTTAGACATACCTATATAAGTATAAGTAGGGGAGAGCGGATACCATCAGGAAAGCGTTAGCCGAGGGACACTGCTTAAATAATATTTAAAATTGTGTTTATACGTTTGAATTTACCTCTAAAACCATCGTTCATATACAGCTAACTTCACTATGTAGTTTGATGTAAGAGTATATGCGAGTCCAGGTTTTATTTAGATCCATAAAACTAGCACAGCGGCTTGGGCACAGAAAAAAAAATTATATTCAAATTTAAAGCTCTTTTACTGCTATTTTACTGCGCAAAAATCAAATTTACTGCTCTGCTCAATTCCGAGAAAAATGTTGTATTCTAGGTTAATATTTAAGCTGGCACACTGCTAAAAAAAAGCTGGAAAAAAATCTACAATGAACTACTGATAATGTAGTATTTTACTGCTCCTAAATAAAATTTACTGCTGTGCAATTTCAGACCCGTGTGAAATTGGCACCCCTTTGTTGGAATTTCAAAACGAAAACTATTGCATAATTTTGCACAAGTTATGCCCAGTTTTGCCCAGTAGTTTTGACATAAACTAATCTGTGCTAACAAAACCCTTCTTGAGTCCAACAGAACTCCGTTTTTTTGACATAAACAAATCTAGGTATGCTGTTGGACTCAAGAAGGGTTTTGTTAGCATAGATTAGTTTATGTCAAAAAAATGGAGTTCTGTTGGACTCAAGAAGGGTTTTGTTAGCATAGATTAGTTTATGTCAAAAAAAACGGAGTTCAGTTGGACTCAAAAAGGGTTTTGTTAGCATAGATTAGTTTATGTCAAAAAAACGGAGTTCTGTTGAACTCAAGAAGGGTTTTGTTGGCATAGATTAGTTTATGTCAAAAAAACGGAGTTCTGTTGGACTCAAGAAGGGTTTTGTTAGCATAGATTAGTTTATGTCAAAACTACTGGGCAAAACTGGGCATAACTTGGGCAAAACTTTGGCATTTATGTTATTTCTTCGAACTCGCAGATGGGGGAGTCACACATCATAGAAATTCGGTTATTCACTCATGGGTTAACGGTGGCTGGGCAAAACGAAATGACTATTGGGCAAAACTGGGCATAACTTGGGCAAAATTATGCAATAGTTTTCGTTTTGAAATTCCAACATGGGGGTGCCAACTTCAGACGGGTCTGAAATTGCACAGCAGTAAATTTTATTTAAGAGCAGTAAAATACTACATTATCAGTAGTTCATTGTAGATTTTTTTCCAGCTTTTTTTAGCAGTGTGCTAGCTTAAATATTAACCTAGAATACAACATTTTTCTCGGAATTGAGCAGAGTAGTAAATTTGATTTTTGAGCAGTAAAATAGCAGTAAAAGAGCTTTAAATTTGAATATAATTTTTTTGTGTGCCCAAGTCGCTGTGCTAGTTCTAGGAACCTGTTTTATTTGAAATTTAGTATTTTTGGTAAGTACCTATATGACTAAATTTTTTCACAATAATATCGAACTATCTGTCCTCTTATACATAACGAATTATTTAATATAGTAATGTTTGCCGTATTTTCGTAAGTAGGTATTTATAATGATGTTGTGTGTATTTTAATTCTAAGTTACTTAACCTCTCTTTTTTAAAACGATGTAAAATTTTTAATTTTAACTACGTCATGTCACCATTGAGACTTTTTTCATATTAAAAAAAAATTATATATATCTTATAATATTTTGAAGTGTAGGTTAGAAAAATTTGTATACATTATACAGGGTATTTATATACCTCTGCACGCAACTTTAATAGGCTAGGTATATAATTTGATATATCGGTATTGATTACAGAAAAGAAAGATTTTTTTTAAAATTCGTAAAAGTAAGGGCAGTTAAAATATTAGTTCCTATATAAAATTATAAATACCAAAATACCTAGGTATAGTCATTTTTTAATTAATAAATAAACAGTTAAATTGACTTGCAAACCAGTGGCATAAAAAGGTTCCTTTATTTTTGCGAATTTTGAAAAAAATCTTTCTTTTTTTGTAATCAGTATAGGTATATATCAAATTATATAATCTATTAAAGTTACGTTCAGAGATATAGAAACACTCTGTATAGAGGACACCAGTATATATACTTACATAAATGTACCACGCGTGCTATTAAAGGGCAGAAAAAAAATATTTTACACAAAGTGTCCCAGGGATGTCCGCTCTCCCCTATAAATACTATATAGGAGTTAAAATTTGCATAGGTATATATATTTATGAAATTAAATTCTAAATTAATCAATAAAAAAAGTCTTTTAACATGAACTGCTGCGCAACATCACCCCACTCCCTGGATGCCATTATCAAATAAAAACATCGCACACCACCTCAAACTTAATAAAAAAATTCTTAACTCAACATTGTGAATATTAAAATAACAGCGTACGGGAAAATCCTACAAAATATTGATATTAAAAAATCTCAGCATCCCTGCACGAGATGATTACAGAAGCACACAAAATTAAAACGTGATTAAAAAAGTAGGCGTCGCCGCCACGCAGGCGCAGTAGGGGTGGGGATGCGCTCGACTCCGCCCGGGGGCGGGGCCACCCACCCCCACCCACACCCACCAATCACGGCTGACAAGCGGCTAACCGCAGAGATGTCGGTAATAATGTTATCTGTCGAGAGATTCGCATCCGCGGAAAATGGTCGACCTTTCATAATAAAGAATCGTAAAATATTGCGCGGATTTTTTTTCGGCAGGGTATTTTTTTTCTTCAGTTCTTTTTCGGGGTTGCAGCAGGACTATAGAGTATGTTTATTGCATGTTGTGGTCTTTTTTGTTGTTTGTACAATGAAAAATGATGCTTGGTTGTGTTGATATTGAAAAATTCAGTTTATTGGTAATATTTATCATTGTGGACAATATATAAGTTATCATTTTTAATTTGAAACAAATATTTACTGCAGATAATTACCTACCTAACTGTAGTTAGTTCGTATGTCAGTTATTTCAACAAATAGATATAAGTTTCAGAATTTTAACTAGGTAAGGTACCTATAAAATGATATCATCAGCAATCTTCCTATAGCTCTAAAATTATTAATATCAAAAATATAGCAACAACAAAATATATATTCATAATATAGGTACAGGATGTTACAAAAAATTAAAGGGTACCTAATAAGTACAGGTACCTATTGTACGACGTGCTGATCGTGAAACAAAAAGAATTTTTTTTAAATTCGCAAAAAGTTAAGGTTAGTTGACGTGTGTAGGTCTGTAGGTACATCACTGTTTTTGAAGGTATATTTTGATAATTTGACATTATTAGTATTAGATATTATGTAAACAATAAATTACTTTCATTGTATTGTAAGATTTGAAAAAAAAATTATTAAAAATAACTATACCGACTGGTAGCAAAAAAATGTTTGCTTGAAATACGACCCAAATTTTTTCATGATCAGCACGTCGTACAATATATAATTTTGTCCTAAGTTGTGGAACACCCTGTATAGGTATCTAACAATTCCAAATCACATTATATAATTTTTTAAATAAACCATCAATTGCAGTCACAGTTAGCGTTATATATACCTACTAATTTAAAGTAGAATTTGATAACACTGTTGAAAACAAAGTGATACACGTTATTGTTTCAAGACTCATGCGCAGTTATTGTTCAGTTTTCAGTTATCTCCTAAAGAAGAATTTTTTTCTGAGGGAAATGTATTTTTTGATCGTATGTTGCAACATGTATTACTAAGTACCTACTGGTACCTACCTATTTGGTACCTTTCATTGTCTGAAACTCCAATTAGTATATTGTTACTTCTTCGAAAACTTTTTGCATTGATATTTAAAAGTTAATTAAACATATATACTGCGTTATATTTAATAAAAATATTTGCTTAGTTGTACCTTTCGACAATAATTTGTTTGTATCTTGGGACATGTTTCAAAGCACAGGAGTATGAAATAAAGGTAGGTACCTATATGACATTTCTATAAAGTCGATATAGTAACTATAGTATTTTTAATAATAACTTGACATATATTGCAAAATAGTTTATAAAACTTGTTCGTAAAGAGTCTTTTTTACACTTGTTAGGTACTCTCGAACACTCGCTTCGCTCGTACTAGAGCAACATGTGTAAAAAAGACTAACTTTATAAATATGTATCATAAACTTACTATTAAATACAATTAATTAACAGTTGTTGTACCTAGGCTTGTAGTTTACCAGTAAGAAAAACAATTAATGAAAGTTGTAATAGAGTTATAAATTTAATTATCCCTTCAAGACAACCTATCCCCCGTCACCCTGCCAGAAATTATTTTAATTAAATGATCAATTTCATTAAAATCTTAACATAAAAAACCCACAAAACCACCGTCACATTGAATAAACGTGCATCGTTGCACAGCAATCTACGATGCTATCCTAATTGAAGCACATACGTGAACAAGCGACGGTGGCAGTGGTGGGCGTATCCCTAGCGCATCCCACCCCTTCAGGGGTTGGCGGGGCAGGAGCGCCCCTCACTCCCCTTGGGATGCGTCTCACAAAAAGAACCACAGTGTGTTAAGTTGTCTTTACCACCCGCGGTATCGCAGTAGCTTGGACAGATAAACTTACCTGAGCTCGACATCATTGTCATTCTGCAAGGCGCATTATACGCATACCATACGTGACGTCAGCCAATTACAGTGGGAAGGCCCAGTGAATTCAGTGATTGTTTGCTGTTCAAGGCATTCATATTTTAATATTTTATTATAAAGTGGTTTAAACTATAGTGCTCATATTTTAAAAGGTGCTGTTTTAAAAACAAAATTTCTGCGCATTTTAAATTGTTTTATTATTTTTTATAAATATTAAGTCAAATATCAAACAATGTTTAAAAGAATAATTTAAATTATTATTCAAAAAAGACATGAAATGCGTATGAATTTGTTGTAAAATGTATTTAAAATAATGTTTAATACAGTTATTTTAATTTATTTGAACAAGTTTACACCAATATAATTAAAAATAATAATATATACCTACTGTGAAATATTTTAAATGCAGTATTCACTCTTGCGTGACAGTCCATATGAATCAAAATATTAAACAGTTTTGTTAAAAAGCTAAGAAGATATCAAATATTTAACTGCCTAAAAGCTGCGTGATATCTGATTCGAAAAAATGGATTAGGTAATATAAAAATTAGTGTGTAACATTTTAAATATCAAAAATAGTACTAACATTTTAAAATACCCTAAAAATTATAACCTATCAAATTATTTGACAACCAATATAATTAAAAATAATAACACCTAATAATAATTTATGTACCTACTGTGAAATATTTTAAATGCAGTGACAGTTCATGTGTATGAATATGAATCAAAATATTAAACAGTATTATTAAGAAGATATCAAATATTTGACTGCCACTTTAAACCTAAACATAAGCTGCGTGATATCTGATTCGAAAAATGGATTAATATAAAAATTAGTGTAGCATTTTAAATACTAACATTTTAAAACACCCTAAAAATTATTTGACTACCAATTTGAAACATAAAATGAGTGATATCTGCTTCGAAACCTAACTGACATTTGCGCCAACCTAACCGCATGGTGAGCCGTCAGTGAAGATGCTGCACCACTACAACTACTCGTCGCCGCTGTCGCACTTCCTGTACGGGGCGCAGCACCCGGCGGGGGACCGCGACGGCTCGGAATGCTCCCCGGGACAGACGACGCCGACGTCGGTGTGCGCCGAGGAGCTCGGCCACAAGAGCGGCGCCGGGGCGGCCAACAAGTCCTTCACGATAGCCGCGATACTTGGACTCAAAGATGCCACAGACAGGGACGACTTGACGGCTGTGGTTAATTTAAGTGTTCATCAGGTGAGGATTCTAAACACATTCCGTTACTAGGAAATTATCAAACGGACTCCGTTTAAGCGGCTCGTCTATACGTTTTTACCGAATTCCTAGAATACTCTCGATTTTACTATCTTTTCCATTCCACTCTTTTCCTCACTAGTAGGGCTGCCTGAAACCAGCACGAAACTCGTACTTTGCCGCATCCTAACTACAATGTCATTTTGAAATTGAAAAATACTGTAAAAGTGTTTTCGTTGCGAATAAACTGTCAGATTATTATTGACTTCAGGATAATGTTTTTATAAACATTTAATAAAGAAAGAATGGATCTACAGATGAGCCTTTTTAAAATTTTAAAAATTAATTTGTATCATGAGATATAACCGTGTAAAGTTTGCATAAAATAGGAAATTTTTTTGAATGTTTCGGAATTTTTATATTCATGTACAATTTTTTAATCAAAATTTTAAAAAGGCACATCTGTAGATCCATTCTTTCTCTATTAAATCTTTTTTGAAATAAATTTTTACCATTCTTGTACTAGTACTAACACTCGCTACGTTAGTACATTTTATGCTGGTTTTTAGGTAGGAGACGGGCCTCTTAAAAATATAATTTTAACGGACCGTTAACTGATATTTGCTTTCTAAAAGAGTGCTCCGTTATATGTATTTCGTAAAGGAGATCCGTAAACTGTCTCCGTTGAAAATTAATATCTGAACGGATGCTGTTATTATGCCGTTATGTCAAACGGATGGAATAATTTTGAAGAAAAAACATTACTAGCTCTTCACAACATTTTATAATGTAATAAATATACGTAGATAATGAATAAAATTAAGTTATTAAAACATGTTTAATTAAAAAATAATTATTTTTCTAATAGTAATTTGTTTAACTAGGCAAAAAAATATTAGATTTGCTGCCGCGGGTTTCATAGACGAGGCGCAGCCGAGGTTATGAATCTAGCTTAGGCAGCAAATCTGTATTTTTTGCCATATTAAACACATTATTTTTTCGGCGATTGTTATTAATTAATATTAATTTAGTGATTATTTTAAATATATTGATAGGTATATCGCAATTAAATTATGTTGCTAGGCGTTTGTTGACAGTTGCTATGAACAAACAAAATAGGTTAGGTATGTTGATGAATTTTATAAATGTCAAATTTATTGATTCACCATAGTAACAATTACTTTTGCTGCCTAGGCTTTTTTTACTATTTTTGCTGCCTAGGCAGCACTTTGCTGACTGTCAACAGCACTTTTAATGTCTATCGCCGAAAAAATAAATTTTTACCTGTAACCTGTAATTTAAATTCTTACGAATAGAAATTTTTGACGGAATGTGTTTAGAATACACCCCGCATAATACGGTAAAGCCCCATTCACATAATATAAGTTTAATTAATCTAACTCAGGGATCTGGAGCTGAACCCGAACTTGAACCATAAACCTAAAAACCTTTAATTTCTTCGAACCTAAACCGAAACGTTTTATTTGAAGGTCAATGAACCCAAATCGTAACCGAACCGTTTAGTTGTCACCGGTAAACCATTTCCACAATATCGGTTTCTGTTCATTTTAAAATTATTATATCATTGTCATGACATTTTGCAGCACAAAATTGCTGTTATTCAGGTATCTGTAGAGAGCCCTTTTTTACTGTAAAATTTGTCTTTACTCATTATAGGAGTAATTTAAAGGAAACCTAGAAAATATTTTTCCTTCTTACTCACTTGTATTTATAAACGTCTTTTAATAAATCCCTACATTACCTTTGAAAATGAAACTTACTAATTTACTAACTTGTAAAATTGATAGCTGACATGTAAAAATTTAATAAGTTAGTAGACAGTCTATGTTCATAATAAACGATTAAAGCTTAAGACAATTTTTGACAGAACAAGTTGTGTGTGAATGACATAATTTGGTTATAATTTTTCAATGTTTATTTTGATTTACAAAAGAGTAACAAGTAACATATTGTATAATATACACGTAAGGTAACTGTTTTACTGCTTCAAGGAGGTGACAGGCTCGCTGATCATTTCCATCTTTCAGCAGTAAAAACTGTTTTACCTTGATAGTAAATGTAAGTAATATGTATACTATTTAATAACAGCGACTAACGACTGCAATATTAAAGATGTTCCTATTTATTTTTGAGTTAAAAGTAAGCAAATAATGTGCATTGCTTTAATAATTATTGTTTTTTAACCGAAACCTAAAAAAACTTAAAATATAGAGGTTTATATTTTAAAGCTCTTGAACCTGATCCCAAACCTGAACCGATTTTTTTTGTTTGAACCGTAACCGAACCTGAACTAAAAATCAGTGGCGGATTTAGGAGAGTGGCACGGCAACCCCTCCCCCCCTTCCTTCGAAATAAATCTAAATGATTATTTTTTCTATTTGACTCAGTAAAAACTAAGCGTAATCTTCGCGTAATGCTCTAAATTTAAGCTTCAAAATCATATAAACAAATTAAACAATAATAATTCAGGCAATGTATGAAGGATTGTGAACTTTCAATTACAGGGTATTTTGACCTTGGCTGAAAAAAAATTTCGTCTGCGGCTCATTTTATTAAAAGCAACAGCGCACAATTTGAATTTTTAAAATCCGTCAAAAAGTCCTAGATCCGTCCCTGATATAAATAAATATCGCTCCAAGTCTCTGATCTAAACAGTGTCAATGCTCGTATTTAGTTATATGAATTTTAACTTTCTTAAATGTAAACATTAAATGCTTCTGAGGTCTGGTAAATGAGTTTTGCGGTACGGGTTTGGTGTTGACGGAAGAAGCGACTATGTACCTACTAATTATGAAAAAGTCACGTAAAACACGTATACGTATATACGTTTTGTTTTATACTGTATCATACTTATTTTAAATTTTTGCAAGAAAATTTGCTTTTTTCGTTTTCAACCTTCCGCCATACCCGATGTAAAGGAAGCAAGGAAGGTATTTGCATCGTGCTAAATATCGGGTATAGTGAGATTTTATTGGATGAGCACGAATTAGGAATTAGGGTTCTTACATCCCATTTCCCATATTTGATATTTTTGCGATGATGTCTGTATGTATATGTGTGTGTATGGATGTGCCATTCCTGCGGATTTACGTAGCTTGGATAACTCAAATACGAATTATTCAAAAATATATATTTGGTATTTTGTATACAGCTGATTAGAATTTGGTACAAAATTAGAAGTGGTACTTTTTAAAGAGTGTAAAATTTTTTCAAAAATTAGTAAATTTGAATAAATATTGTATTTTTTTATGAAAATAAGAGGAGTAATAATTATTTGCTACATACTTTATAAAAAAGTTTTTAATATCTGGTCGCATTAAATAATAATTATAGGTACCTACTAAAATTTCAAATATTAAATTTATCAGATAAAATTTTCTAGATAAGGCGGAAGGTTGTGTGTTGACCACAACAGATTTTTTTAAGAAGACTGTAATTGTAATATTGGTTTTACATTTTGTAGGTATGTAATGAGCAATAATTTTACTCAAATGCTCGACAACTAACAGCAGTTCAAGACATTTACGAGAATTTGTTTCTGTTATGTGAATTTGTTTGATTGTACATGGGTATCAAAGTTTACAAAGTGCTATTTAAAAAATTCTTAGTCCTGGCTCGGTCCTGGCTTACAAATCGGAATTATTTACCCACCAAAAACACCTAAAAACCTAGATTGTCGTTTGCCATTTGAAGATTTATTTACAGCTTTGAATTTTTTGTTCAAAATCTAATAAACCATAATAACTATGAACTTATAGATTTGTTGTGATGTGTGCAGGGTATAACAGAACGGGGAGCGGGAATTGGTGGCAGCAGCCTGGGCTCAGACTGCAGCCGACTGCAGCTTCCAGTGATGCGCCACAACGGCGCCACCTCCGCCAGTGTACCTTACCCGCCACCAGCCTCGCATCTTCAACAGCAACACCACCAACGAACAGGTCAATGTTACCATCAACTTAGTTATATCATTCAATAATATGTACTCGATTCCCATCATCCCAGCACAACCGACAATAATACCACTGGGTCCGAGTGGTTGGATTCCACTATAATAACAATAACATCTACCATCCTGTAATTGGGAGTTAATCCTGTAGGTTGCTTACCATCAGAAAAATAAGAGCGCTCAAAAAAAATTCATCCCAAAAAACCACGCGTTCAAAATAGTTATTTGTTTAAGGTGATCCTCTACCCATGGCAGTAAACAGTCAAAAACATTGCGATGTCGCACGCTATTTTATAGCGTTTATTGTTTTGTTAAATATAATAATAACAAGTAATTTATGTTTGAGGGAAAAAAATAATTTAGAGGCCCATATTTGTAAAAAAAACTGCAATATTTTTAAAAAAGGAGATTTTCGCGCGCCACTGTACAGCTTTTATTTATAAGTGAATTAACTTCAAATTGTAATATGTTGTTAACAAAGCTTGGATCTGCGAAACAACCGATCAAATTTTTTAAATTCGTTTTAATACAGAAGATATTTGTGTTAAAAAAATAACAAAAATTTTCAAAATTCAAATTAACATATTTCGATTTTAAAGTAAAATTTTAAAATTTTGCATCGACCATTTTGTAGATTGTACTTTTATCTTCAACAATATCTTTAGATTATTATATTTAACAAATCAATAAACGCTGTGGAGTGGCGCGCGAAATCCATGTTTTTGACTGTTTTCTGGCACGGTAGAGGATCGTCTTAACTAGGCAAAATATTAGATTTGCTGCAGCGGCTAGAACTTCATAGTGCCTAGGCAGCAAAAGTGACACTTTGCTGACTGTCAGTTGTCAAAACAGCCCTTTTAATGTCAATAGCCGAAAAAAGATTTTATAGTATACCCTGTTTGAAATAACGAAAGAATTATGACAGTTAATTGAGGCATGGTTTCGGAGTTTCGTTTACACCAAAACATTTTTATGTTTAAAAAGAAGCGCCAATAGACGTCAAAACAGTGACAATAGAAATAGCCATAGATACAGCACCATAGGCGCCGACACCATGGTGCAAGATGGTGGTGTTTGTATAATTATTGTTTAGAATTATTTTTTTGTTAAAAAAAGTTTCCTAAAAATTACCTGTATTTTTATCAGGAAGAAAAATGCATTTTTCTCTGTTTTCGTGAGTCGAATGAAGCAAACCTGACTTAAAACTTAAATTTTTTCATTGCTACCGTCATTGTTTTTTGTAAAATGGTCCTTTTTATTTTATTATCTCTCCGTAAGGACGTCAATGGTCGTATACAAAATAGCCAGAATTTGTATAAATAATAAGGTGCTCAAATATCGGGGCACCAATGAAAAGTAACAAATAATATTTATCAACTATAATTATTATACAAGAGCTTTTTATTTCGCCGGATAAATGTCTGTTTGTATTGAAATCTTGTTGCTTAGCAATTTAAAAAGAAAAATTGTTTAATAAAATTTTATTTTAACAATTTTTCGAGTCTAATTTGCTGTCACGTGACAAGGTTGAGTTATCAAATAGAAATTTATTCGGAGGAAATAAAATGCACGAGTGTAATTCAACGAGATAATTTAACGACTCCTTTGGTTCTTTTTCACAAATATTCCCAAAATCGAATCATTACACTGGCATTTTAGTGATTTGTTTGGTTGCTAAGAATATGGTAATGTTTTATCACTTGTAAAAAGTTACCTATCTTTTTATCCGCTGTCAAATTGTGTTTTGTTTATGGCTTACTTTATACAGGAGTGGAATTATCTTTATAAAATAAAAATGCACATTTTTAGGATAGCCGGGGCCCCTGAATTTTACGTACATACTGAATTTTACGTAGTTGTCGCAAAGTCATTACGAAACGTTAATTGAAACTGATTTAATAATAATATGATGCTAGGCTTGATTTGACAATTATATTCTTATCGTACTCTGATCTGATACTTAAATCTGTGTATGTATCTGAGATAGGAGTCATCACTCCGTCTGATCGGCAACCATAGTCTGTACTCTGCTCTGAACTGATCTAACTGAGTAATGGGTTGAAACCCCTGACTGGCCTCCTACTCCTACCTTCCCTTACAGCCACCCCTGTACCATTGAGATGATTTCTGTCTCGTGTAATCTGGTTAAACTAATACAATTCATTCATTCAAGCACTTGCTCGGTTGCTCGTATCTTTATTTACTCTTACTCTTACCCAAGGAGGCTCTTCCCATCAAATACTTCTCTTCCACACTGGTCTGCTCACCACCATGCCACAAACCCAACGAACCCAACTGCCTTGTTTTTTCTGTTGCAAGTTCCATACTAATTTTCTTTAATCACACCTTACGTAACCATAACATAACACTTGGTTGTTTGTAATGGAATATCTACTCATAACTATTCTGTACGTAAACAAAATGACCTCACACATCTCACCAAATTATAATAGCAACATCTTCTTTCGCGCCGTTCGCGACAGTAGTACTGAATTTAAAGTACTTACTGAATTTAACGTACCTACTGAATTTAACGAAGGTACTGAATTTAACGTGCTGAATTTTAGGTGGGTAACTTAACTACGGAATTTTACGTAGTACTGAATTTAAAGTGCCTACTGAATTTAACCCTAGATACTGAATTTAACATAGGTACTGAATTTAACGTACTGAATTTTACGTATTGAATATAACGTGCTGAATAGGTAACTTAACTACGGAATTTTACGTAGTACTGAATTTAAAGTGCTTACTGAATTTAACCCTAGATACTGAATTTAACATAGGTACTGAATTTAACGTACTGAATTTTAGGTGGGTACCTACTGAATTTAGCGTACTGAATTTTACGTACCTACTGAATTTAACGTAATGAATTTTACTTGTTACTCACATGTTAACGCTGTTTTACAAAGCCTTCTATTGCCTTTGAAAATAGATCTTAACAAGTCACTATAACTACTCGCTTGTAATTTTTTTACTTGTTAGTTCTGCGCATATGTTTTTCTTTACAAGCGTGCTCAGTTTTACTGTTGTGTTAAACAATGTACGTTGGCACAGCAATCATACTTCCAAGGCTTATGAGATATTATTTAAGAGAAAACAGTTGTGTGTAACTGACAGGATTTGGTTACAATTTTAAATTTTATTCTGGTTTACAGATGAGTAACAAGTAAAATGTTGTACAATACACGCAGGGTAACTGTTTTTACTGCTTCAAGGAGGTGACAGGCTCGCCTAATCGGCTCGCCGGTCATTTCCTCCTTTCAGCAGTAAAAACTGTTTTACCCTGCTAGTAATGTAATATACTATTACGTACCTACTGAATTTAACGTAATGAATTTTATGTACCTACTGAATTTATCGTAGTACCTACTGAAATTTTTTTGTTAAAAATTAAACGTTTTCTAAAAATTATCTATATTTCTAACAGGTAAAAAAAACTTAATTTTCCTGTTTTCCTGAGTCGAATGAAGCAAACCCGTCTTAAAACTTTTTACCTTTATTTTAAAAATCTCGAGTACCACTCGAACTGATTAAGACGTAGTTGGAAAACACTCAAAAAATCAAATAAAAATAAAAATGGCACGAAATTATATCATTATATAAAACTTCAATCACTATTGTAAACTTAGATCTTTGTTTTCAATGAGTTAACTTTAAATTCATGTGGTATTTTCTCCTTTAAAGCCATCGATCTCAATGACTCTCTTTTATCCTTTATCTTATCTTTATTCTTGTTTTATGTTTATTATAAAATTTTACAAAGATTTATCAAAGGGAAGGTCGAGCTGAGAAAAAGATTCACGGATAATCAAAATTGAAGGCCACATTTCATTTAGCAAGAAAAATTAAGAAGTAATTTCTGCCCATCTAATTTCTACTTTTCATATACCTACTTATTATATCACTAGACTAGAAAATTCTCGATTATATTAGACGTATTCCCTGGAAACATCACGACTCACGAGACAGAGTGTCGAGTGGTGTTTCCATCTGGCAATACGTCGAATTTCGAGAAATTTCTATTGTCGAGTGGTATACGGCTGGACTATATGCTGAATGATGTATTTTATTTATAAACCGTAATATTATATTCAAAATTGATAAATTTTGTTACTCAAGTGACGTCAGCGAAAATACAAAGGTTTGTATTATCGATAATACAAAGGTTTGTATAATAGATATTGACATGGTTACTGCAAATAATAAATAGATGAGTCAATATTATAGGTATAGGTAGTGAGTGGAAAAATTTTGTTAGATTTATAATCTTTTAAGTGAAGCGAAAATTGATTTTCATTCAATATACCCATTCCGTAAAAAGTAGAAAAATATTTGCATGTTTTGTCCAGTTTTGTGCAGAAATAAATTAATTAATGTGCTTACATAATTTTATAAAAACTAAAAAATATTTCAAAACTTAAAAATGCCTGCTTGTTTTAGTTCTAACTGTTTCACATAAGCAAGTTTTTTTCCGAATTCCTAGAATACTCTCGATTTAACTTTTTTTTCTATTCCACTCTTTTCCCCACTACTACGGCTGTCTGAAACCAGTCCGAAACTCGTATTTTCCCGAATTCTAGCTATGCAATGTCATTTTTAAGTTGAAAAATAGTGTAAAAGTGTTTTCGTTGCGAGTAAACTGTCAGATTATTATTGACTTCAAGATAATGTTTTTCAATTAATAGAGAAAGAATGAATCTACTGATGTGCGTGTTTTAAATTTTAAAAATTTATTTCTATCATGAGATATAACCGTGTAAAGTACAATTTTTTAATCCATTCTTTCTCTATGGAATCCTGTTGAAATAAAATTTGTACTGGCCACTAAACACTCGCTACGTTAGTACATTTTATGCTGGATTTCAGGAGGTAGACGGGCCTCTTAACAACATCAAGGATTATTCTTTTAAAATAAAGGCAAAGGCTTTGCATTTCACAGTCCACATGTTTTCGCCATTTTGCTCTTTAGAAGATGAATGATCATCAAGCCCATCTCTTGCTATCAAATACAAAGCAAAAAGCATGTTACAATAAATCATTTTGTGACTTTGGTTTTGAAATCGATGACCTCATATTTTACAGTAACGTATATTTATAGGTTGTGCTTACATAGCTATAGAATGAAATTTACAAAAAACCTTGCCGTATTTTGTTAAATAATATCTAAAAATTACTGAAAATGCGAGTTTTACAAATTATTACAGTCAATGGGTTAACTGCCTATACCCATCGTCCGACTAATGTATATTATCGATTTCAAAAGAAAATGTTTATGCTTGTGCATTAATCAACGTATAATTATGGATTATTAAATGATAAAAATTAGCTCCAAGTTTTGCTAATTGATGTCACAACAATTAATAATTTGCACTTATTGATTCACTAATGAGTCCTGTTGATGTTAAATTTGAATTTGAAATCTTTTACAGCCAGAATCGTTCAAATTGTTAATCTTCTGAATTTACAAGTGTAGCGCCTTAAAGACCAAGATGACAAAGTAAGGTTTAAAACATAAAATACGCAATTTCAATTACCCAACATTAATGATGATCCTTCCTTAACACCTTAACTCAATCCCCCGGCATCATGTTACACTATAATCATGTCACCCTTGGTGCACACATTGAGATTCGCAAGTCGTTTGTTACACTATTATCTCAATTACAGAGGAACAATTGCTGGAAACTGTAGTCGAGTAGGCAGGGATAGGTATCACTTGACGCGTGGTTACCGCGAGCTACTTCTGCTGCATCTCCGCCGGATTTCTGGTTTCCCTTCGCAACCACAGTCACAACTTAACGCTGCTATTTGCAATTGTTTCCGGGGTTTAATGTCGAAGTAATGCAACACCGAAATGTGCTTTTACGGTGGAACGTGGAACTGGTTTGCGAGTTAAATATACCTATAGCCTAATGAATGCATAAGAAGCTTTTTAATTCATTCAGAATTTTCTTAAATCTCGTCTCCATTACAAAATATTACGTGTTTAGAGGTGTAGCAGTTTTTGCTTTACTCATTGCATATTATAAATTTGAAGGAAAAACAGATACTAGATGTTTGTGAAATACTTAATCTAGAGGTTTATGCTAGAATTCCGAAAAAATCTTTGGAATCCATATAAAAAAATCCGATGTGGCTAACACATGATCTCCCGTCATATTCTACTATTTTACTGAGTGTGTAAGAAGGTATTTACTCACACCATTGTAGAAGGGAATTCGGAAATTGTAGTTTTTATAATATTATTAAAGTTTATTATGAGCTTATAAATAATAAATAACATTTCATATTTTTCAATTCAATTTGTCAAAAAGTCAAAAATTTATATGACATTAACACTCAAATATTTTATTTTTTGTTTTCATAGGTAGGCAGATAAATCAAAATTGTAACTTTGTAGAATTTTTAACTTCTTATTATTGGCAAATGGTGCTAGATAGAAACAACGTTTTGAATACATATTGTAGACAGTAACATTTAGTATAATATGTTTGAAGATATTCCAGAAAAATTCTTCAGATCTTCAAGAAACTACCAGTTCCGATTGCACGATCAACACCAAAATCTAATCAGATCTAATCTAGGGTGTCAGAATATTATATACAAAATTTCAAATTTTTTTATTCAGTGGTATTTGAGTTATCGTACCTCCAACATTGGTTGGTTGAGCTCACTTTATACTTACTGCTACACTAAATAGATTAGTCAATTATTGTAGTTTTCTGCCAAAATTGTAATTTTTAATTCATTGGATGTAATTCTGTGATATAAACATATAAGTAAACATAGGTGTAGTCTACACCGTGTAGATAATATTTGAAGAGTCGATTATTGTTAACTATAGAAACGAGACTAATGGGCGAAAGAAGTATTGTCGGAAAACGTGGAACAACTTTTATTTATTTATTTATTTACATTTCTGTAGACACAAGAATGTATAGAAAAAGTCAATAAAGAAGAAAAAGTCTAGTTAAGGAACTTATCTACTATAAAAACAACGATCGATTAAGAACGATTTTAAGGTTCTTTTAAAAGAAGCAGGAGTAGTTTTAAGTTTGATTGTCGCTGGTAATTTATTAAAAATATCCAGTCCTAAACGATTAGGCGAGTTTTTAGTAATTTTTAATTTGGAATAGGACACATTAAAGTTACTTTTATTTCTAGTATTGTAACTTCTATTCTCATACTCGTAAATAAGCAATCATGTTGTTCTTGTGATTCACATTTGATGTTTCTGTTCTTGTGATTACAGTGCGAGGTTTGAAACACGTCCCTGGCGGAGGGGGCGGTGGAGGCACAGGGCCGAGTTCAGTGCCAAGTAAAAAATCCTCGAGCTCAAAGAGTAAGCGAGTTCGGACCATTTTCACCCCTGAACAACTAGAACGTCTTGAAGCTGAATTCGAGCGTCAACAGTACATGGTTGGACCAGAAAGACTGTATCTTGCACATACCCTCCAACTCACAGAAGCGCAGGTAACTTCAAAATGTTTCAAAATAGTAATAGCTAGCGGTCAAATTAGTGTGAAAACGTGAAATTGAAGGGTTTGGACCTTGCATACTGAAGATGGAATGTGCAGTCTGCCAGTCCTAAGTGGCCGGATTAGGCTTCCTCAAGTATAAAAAGTTGAGTTACAAAAATGTTAATTATATAAATTAAGAGTTCTGGCGTATGTAGACGTGGAAATAAACGATATTTCTTATTTATAAAACGTATTGCCAAAACGTTTCTACTCCTCCAGTCTTAAATATACCAAATAAAAAATAATAAATGACATTTAAATTTTTTATAAATGTCCAAAAAAAGATTGTTATCATAGTGTTTCTCTGCTTGCCTAGGCAAAAAATATAAAAAATATGTAATCATAAGTGCTGATAACCCGAAAACAAGCAAATTTTTGACAATAATAATTATGAAAATATAAAACGTCATTTATAATTATTTTACTTGAGGAAGCATAATCCGGCCACTTGGGACTGGCAGACTGGACATTCCATCTTCAACAGATATGCAAGATCCAAACCCTTAAATTTCACGACTAATAAAATGTACACACTAATTTGAACCCTAGTTCTTGGACTATAGTAGGTAGGGTAAATTTTAAAGCAATATTTATTTCTCATTTAGTCCACCTTGTTGAGCATTTTAAGGGGTGGAGGCCTCACCGGAAGTGTCCGCGTCAGCCGCCATTTTGAATAAATTGCCAAAGTTTTTAGTTTTTCGCGTTTATCTTGCAAATGGTTTACATTACGAAGAAAACTGTTAAACGTAATTATTGAAGAGCACAAAATTCTCTATAAGATAGATTTATATAGGTACCTAGAATTTTTGTAAATGTCACTGTTTGCTAGAAAATCAAGAAAATAAATTTTGCATATTTTCAAATTATTTTAAAAGTCGTTTTTTTGTCATAACACAGGAAAATGGCTGTAATATTTTATCGGATAAAGATATCGATTTCTGAAACATTTTTCTATAAAAAAAAATTCAAAACTCTGGATATTCTACGAGAAAACAAAATAAATATTAGTCATTTTTGTGTTTATTCATCTGTCATTTCTAAACGGATAATAATACCGACTTCCGGTTTTCAGCATTTTATTTGAGGAACTTTTTTTTCAAACATTTAAGAGGAGCTATGTTAAGCCGAAATTTAAACAATTTAGATATATTTATTAATATTTTGAGTTTAATTAGTTGTAGATTTCGATTTTTAAAAAAATTTCTTTTGGCTCGAAATGCACAATTTATATATTATATATTACAGTAAGCCGCCGGACTATTACTGGCCATTTGCACCGCTTCTACAGTGTCACTTAAATAATAATAATAATAATCTTTATTACTTAACAGGTTTACACCCTAAACAAGTAAATGGTAAATGAATACAAAAAACAATTAAATGAAAAATATCCAATCGAACTTATGACAGCAATGTTATTTCTACGTTTGACAATTTGATTTTGATTCGATATTGTTCATTTAAGTGACACTTAAAATTTAAGTGGAAGCGGTGCAAATGGCCATTGAGATGCATTTGAAACGAAAAGGACCCCGCACCAAATACATGGGACCAATAATCTCGGTGAAATTTTCTGTAACTTTGGGAAATGACAGTTCTCGAAGTCTAGAACAAACTTTCAAATGCAACATGGGTCTGAAAATGCCTTAATTTCTCGCTATCCACGTCTCAAAGTCCGAAAATCACGTTTTTCCACTAGAAGATACATGGTAAAATCCACAAAACACATTTTTTAACTGGCAATATTATTAGTATTATTGTTGAACTTGTTGTTGTTATTAATTTTCCAGTCCCCTCTTTCATCATACCCAGAATGCCAGATTTTTACTTTAATTCAGGTAAAAATAATGTATACATTATTTTTACCCATGTTGCATTTGAAAGTTTGTTCTAGACTTCGAGAACTGTCATTTCCCAAAGTTACAGAAAATTTCACCGAGATTATTGGTCCCATGTATTTAGTGCGGGGTCCTTTTCTTTTGTCAAGTAGTCTTGAAAAAAGTGCTCGAACGCTCGAAGATGTCACCAGTAAATGTCACAATATTGTAGCTATGACACGGCAGCAAATAAACTCTTTTATTACAACAAAATCTGTATATTGTGTGCAGGTAAAGGTGTGGTTTCAAAACCGGCGCATCAAATGGCGCAAACATCACCTGGAGATCACGCACCAACGTCTAGCTGCCATCAAACAACAACAATTACAACAACAACTCCTTACAGACCACAACACTGACACACTGGACTCCAACAACAGCGATGACAACACCACAGACACCACGTGAGTCCAAACAACATAAACCAAACTTAACAAATCATCGAGGAGTGTTTCTTTGTAATTTACGTCTTCAAAAACCCCAAATACCATCAAAATAAGCAAAATTAAGATGTATTTTATACAAAAAATTCATGACAATGTGGTAAAGGGAATTGTTAACAGCTCTCACATTTACAATGTTGTTTGGCTGAACCTTTTTTTTTCAAAGTACCTATATTAAAAATTAGCTAAATGCTGCATGGTCTTCTTATCTTATTTCGGTCAAAATCTCAATCCGTGTAGAAACCTTTAGTCACAATTGTTACCAAAGTCAAGTCAAAGTGTCGTTCAAAAAAATTGCAGGCATGGATACAAGGGTTAAAACTATAGATTTTTTATGTCTGAATAATTTATTCTTCAATTTAAACGTATTTGACCTTGAACTAAAATAAATTTCGCCTACGGCGCAATTCTTTGTTGCACTTTTCATATTATAATTTTTTTTTTAACTCAGCTTCTCCTAGCCACAAATCCTGGGTGCGCGCCTATAATGTTGTACTCGATCCACTATCGACCTAATTCGGTGCAGGCAAATCTCAATCCGTGCGGCGACCTTTAGTTACAAATGTTACCAAAGTGTCGTTAGGTTCGATAGATTTTTGTGCAATCAAATCTACATTTGAAACTAATCAGTGGTCATTTTTAATAAGCATACGAACATGTTTAAATTGTAAATGAAAATGTATAGCAATTGATAACATAGTTGCTGGCCGAAAGACGAGAGATCAGTTGGTGCCTATAATATTGTTATATTACACATATTGTAGTGATCTTTACTGAAACGCAATAAGCTACTCTGTCATCTAAAAGGAATGTTTTGATAAATTATGCAAACAAAAATTCCTATTGAGAGCTTTAAGTAAAAAATTACATAAATTAAGAGGTCTTAATATTATTTGCATACAGGCCTGCAACTTTTTTGTATACCTACATAATTTTTATTGCAGTATTTTGTATTTCCGATCACATTGTGCAATTTTCAATTAACAATTCCACTGTTTCTACCGAATTAAATATTATGTACTTATACAAACGATGTAAATTACAAGGAATCACTACTTACTGTGATGCTCCAACCCCAAATAAAATAGACTCGTCCATCAATATGCCACTTGTAAAATGAACTGTATACTTAATTGTTTTATGTTTGTCTGTTTTACATTTGTTTTTGTTTTGTATATCATTAATTATTCTTTCTTATTAATAATCGATGTTTTGTTTATTGTTTAAGTTGTACATTATATTAACGTAAAATAAGTGTAAAATACTCTAATCTAATACATGCATATCATAGTTATTATATTATAATAATTGACGTATATGTTTAATGATATATTTGAGAAATAAATCAAATTCTTTATTGTATTTCTTGTTTTGAATTCATTCCTTCTTTTTAATAATATCTATCATTATAGGATAACTCCAATATTTCGAATAAATTTTTTGTCAAGTGAAAGTCAGTTTATTTAATCTAAAATGATATAACGATATAAGTAGTACTAATTTTTTTAAAGGACAATATCAAAATAGAAATCAGACAAAGTATACTAGGTATTTAATTTTATTATCAACTAAAACGTTTGTATATATTTGTATATAAATTGGAAGAGCTCATTAAATTTTGGTACAAATATCTTCACCGGAAGTGATATTTTCTGAAGATTGAAAAGGTTAATTGTCAAAAATTTATATAAATTTGGATAAATACAGTATTTATTTGTAATAAAAATAAGAGAAAAGTTATTTGCAACTTACTTTATAAAAAAATTATCTTTTATCTGGTGGCATTAAAGTACTGAAGTAAAATTTATAAAATAAATTTATCAGATAAAACGTTGAAATCTTGTAATCCATGTTCGGTTGATTTTTGTTTCTGCGTATAAATATTGACAGGTGAGATGGGTGACACATTGGCACTAACGCCATATGTCATAAAGTAAGATATTAAATGTAGTAGTAATTGAATGGAGGATGCTCCAACACAGAAGAGTTTTCCTGTGAATGAAACTTTTGATTCTGTGTTTGAATATTTTAGATATTTATTTGTATATTTTAAATGGCCACCGAATTATACGTAGATATACTTTTATGTTTATAAGTCTAGATATGGCGGAAGGTTGTGTGCTCGCCACATCGGATTTTTTTATATGATTTGAAAAGTTGCAACCAACAACACATAAATAACGCCGTGATGCATAACCCAAAAATGATTGTTTTCTTTCACACTTTTTATCGTAGCTATGATATATTTCTTAAAAACAGAAATAAAGTCAAACAGATTAATTTTTCCAGTCCAATTTATCAAATTGTACCCTCTTGTCAAAGAAACAATAAAAATATCACATATCTGAGACCACAGAACTCGCACAAAAATGAAATAAAACCGTAATACCAATCACGCGCGCATAGAGACAACGAGAGAGGAAAAAACGAAGCTCGCGTGTAACAAAAGCCAACCGCATATCGCCCCACCCCTCTGGGGTTGGGGTGGGTGTATAAACGTTTGTATTCGACCTAAACTTGGGCTGGCGTTTAGTAATTACATATCAAACGTATAACGAATCGCAGCAAAAATGCGACTGGAATTCATATTGTTTTCATAGCGCGGAGTCAACGAGATATTATAGACACACACACCCTCGTTACAAAGAGTGGGCATATGTAGACAATGTTGGAATAGATTTAGGGGAAGTTGAATTTTGAGACAACAGGAGCGGACTAATAGATATTTAGATTTCGAGAATATCTTAAGGCCCATCTCTTGCTATCAAATGCAAAGCAAAAAAGCATGTTACAATAAATCATTTTGTGACTTTGGTTTTGACATCGATGACCTCATATTTTACATGTACTTATAGGTTGTGCTTACATGGCTATAGAATGAAATTTACAAAAAACCTTGCCGTATTTTGTTAAATAATTTCTAAAAATGCGAGATTTACATAAATTATTACAGTCAACGGGTTAACTGTCTATACCCGTCTTCCTACTAATGTATATTATCGATTTCAAAAGAAAAAATTTATTTTTGTGCATCAATCAATGGATTATGAAATGATAACAATTAGCTCCAATTATAACTGAATTTATGATATCTTTAAATCAATAAATCTCAGATATCTAAAATAAAAATTTTAAAATCTATAATTCTATTATTGATATCCTTAATTCAATTTGAGATATCTAAAATTAAATTACAGATATCATTAATTTAATTTCGTTTAGTTCAACTTGCTTACATTTTACATATCCATAATTTATTTAATGATATCCTTAATTCATTTAGTGATATTCATAACTCGTTTAGTGATATCCTCAATTCATTTAGTAATTATCTCTAATTCGTTTAGTGATAATACTTAAATAGGTTAGTGATATCCATAAATAATTGTTTAGTGATAATTTCAGTTCGTGATATCCACAATTGGTCTAGTAATATTTTAAAATAACCTACTAAACAATATAAACTGAACTATGGATATCGATGGTGACATGGCAATAACACGTATATCTTACTATTATTTCATATACATAGTTACGATATAGATACGTGTTATTACCATGTCACCATCGATATGTACCTACATTATCCTTATTTAAATACATATCTATAATTTAATTTATTATATGTGAAATTGAATTCAAGATATCACAAATTGAATTTAAGATATCTTAAATAGAATTATTGATATTTGAAAATGAATTATTGATACCATTAATTCTACAAATTTAAGATATCTACAATTTATTTTACGATATCAAAAATTCAATTTGTAAAACCTGAAATTGAATTTCTGATATCATTAATTGAATTACGGATATGTGAATTTATATTAAAAACAGAAAGTTAGTCACATTAAAAAATAAAATGGCTTTCCATACCTTACTGATTTATATTTAGTTACTATTTTCAGTTAGCTTGCAAAATCTCAATAAAAATTTAAAGCTGTGCTATAAAATCGTCTGTCAACTCCAGTTGCGACATAAGAGCATAAACGTTAAGCTACGTCGGGGTGGCTGAACCACTTAATGTGACTTCATGTGTGTATAAGTGGCATGACGATGTGGGGAAGCATATTCTACATGTAGTCTCGTTTAGTAGTGATATATGACAGTTTATATCTGTGATCTATCGTAAGTTAGTGCCACTTCACCTCGTTTTGTCGTTTTCATATCGTGTTCCATTCTTTAACCCCCTTAATTCGTTCCTTGCTATACTCGTACATCCTGATATACGTTATGATATCTGAACTGATCAACTTTAATTTACAACTAAGCCATATTCGAGTTCGATTATCGATGTTAACTGACAAAATAATTCCGTGTTTGCAGTAATTGGACTGATAATTTATTATATTATATAATACTCATAATGCCAACCGGTTAATTTAATTAAATTGAAGCTTATGCTTAACTAATGTTTAAAAAATCTTGTAAAATTACATAGGGGAGAGTTTGGACGATTGGAACAATTTTTACTTAATTGTACATTGCGAATCCCTGAAATTAAAAAATAAAAACCAAATAAGTGCTTCAATTATCCGTATTTACAATTCATTATACGTTATAAAAAATATCGACTGAGAAAACACTAAAAAAATCTGCTGTGGCCAGAACACGACCTCTCTCCCAATTCTGCTTATTCTACTAATCTCATAAATAGTTTTACTTAAATTTTAATAGTTTCATGTTCATGTAATATGTAAACGATAATGTAAACCAAGATGCAAGCAAATGATGTCAACTGTACTGTCACTGTCATAATAATTCAAATTTTGTGTAGAAACAAATTTCATATAATGGACAAGATACTAAAATTTCAAAAAAGTAGATTTAAATTGTTCTATAGTTTATAAATGGTACAGAAAATTCTTTAAAAACATTTTCTGTTATATTTAATGAAACATATATTATCATAAATGCTTTACTTATCGAGATAATTTAAGAAAAATCATATTGCTCTATATGAAAAGTCTTACTTCCGGTTTATGAATTGGTACCAACATATAATTGTTCTATTGAAAATCGTAGCTATTTAAACCTTAGATATAAAATTTGGTATTTAAATGTTGATATTTTTGGAGTTATCATTTCCGAAAAAATTGTAACATACAAACGAACGAACGAACAATTCGTATTTTAGAGACCCTAAAACGTGCTTAGGCAGATATATCTGCCAAAAAATTAAACCCATCACAATACCGCCCTTATAGATTATGAGGCGAGAGGTAAAGAAAATTATCAAATCATTATTACGAATCGTATATTACACAAAAATGTTACACATATTCTTTTATATGGGGTGAGCACCCTATCTCTACACGTGGTCGATGTTATCAAAGGGATGCTCAGAATGATTGACTGTGTTAATATCATTTGTCGCCGAAACAAATCGTTCTGTCCATATCTACCCCATCCCTAAACACTTAAAATCCTTGACATCCTTGTCCATGTTGTCCCTGATAATCTTCTGCAAGCAAGCAGCTCGAAATTAAATATGAAGTCCATAACAAGCGATTTGAAACACTTGACGGTCGAAAGAGGGCCAACTGGAAGGAACGGGGGTTGTTATGATTAAATTCTCTCAATGTCGTTCACTGACATCAAGTAGACCCAGACCCATAACGATGACATCTGTTATTCATTACAATTACGGTTCCGCGGTCTCGACAAGTCATTAAAGAGGGAAAAAATTAATTTTGAATTTTATTTGTTTTTTGTGGTTGTTGAGATTTAATTAATACTTCATTTGAAATGAAAATTATTGCAGATACAATTAAATTACTTGGAACCAAACGACTTACTTATACAAAGATTTAATTAATATTAGATGCTACAATATTACACAAAGATAATTTAATGAACATTTAATTTGTTATGCACAATAAATAAAAACATATACAGTTTTTGCACCAAATTTTATGTTGTGAGCTCTGGGCTAATACCTCCAGCAAATAGTTTAAAATTCTTTTAATAATTGTAGATCAAACGAACTTACCTGTAAGTGAAGTTCGATAAAAATTATATGAAGATCCTCGTTCGAGATAATTACAATAACAATGTAGTAACCTGTAATTTGTTTTTGTAATTATATGACATTCTGAATTGGGACATCCGTCCTGTTAATAAATAATAATAGTTATTTACTTGACAAGTGGGCAAAGTAAGAAATTACCCACCAGGGAAATCTTAATTCACGAGACCGAAAGCTGAGTGAGATAATTTTCTCGAGTGAGTATTCCTTTTTGCCCACGTGTGAAGTATAACGTTTTATCCAACACCTCTTAATAATTGCTTAAATATTTTTTAAATATTAAGGTCCAACCGGTTCAATCTAAAACATCGTTACTATGGTAACTTCCATAACAAGCAAAGTAACAATTTACCCACTAGTGGGTATAATTTTGATCAAAGCCGAAAAGGGCAGAGTCCCTAAGCGGCTAAGTAGGCTATGCCTACTTGGATGGTGAGAAGAGAAGAAGATCAAAGCCACTAGTGGGCAATATTTTACTTTGCTTTGGATAAATCAATCAATCAAAATAAACAAAACAACAACAACAACAATTAGATTATTATAAAAGAAAATCTCATCTTGGTAGTTGAACATAAAGCTTTGTATGCAACTCATATGCATAATCGGCCTTTATAGACTCGCCTTAATTATCAGCTTCGCTCACTGCGCTCGCTCCGGCTCGTCCAAGAAAGTCTTAAATTATACACTTGTTTTAATTGATTGCGGGGCTGCAGCCCCTACTAGGAAATGAAACTGTTCTGATGCATTATTTAAATAATATCAATAAACAACATTATCTATTATTTATCCATCAAATATATCTTGTAATTTAAAAATTTGCGCCTGTAGGCTTACTATTGGTAATACTTTGACGCGGCGTGAGTCAACGCTATACCTATTTTCGTTCTATGGGCTGCTGTCCGAGCAGCTCTTTTATTATAAGGCATTTGACCTTGAATTGAAAAAAATTACCGGCGACGCATTTTTTCCCTATCCATTAATAAAATTTCTTCAAGTTTGATCCCCCAAAACGAAAGTCTGATATACTGAAACATTATAATTTAAATAAACTAAACGAATAAAAGTTATAGTGTAGTTAATACTTTAATTTGCAAACAAATAACACAAAACATGTAAGAAATCAAGAAGCCAACAAGGTATAAAATCACCCTAATTCCAGCGATGCTCCTCCACCCCAGTAATATTCCACTACAACACCCCTAAACTGCACCCTACCACAAGCAAAGCAACAACATCCCCGCGTTGCGTCTGTGAAGAAGAACAATAAAAGCCTCTGCCACGCGAACGCGAATAAAATCGTCAAATCGTCTTCCCTCTCGCAAGCGACGGTGGATTTTATTAAAAGTCAAGCGTGTGCATATCGCGAGGGTGGGGGTGGGGGTGAGAGAGGCTCGGAGGAGTCGCATTCCTAGAGGCTGCAGCCCTAAGGCTGATTACACTTGCTTTAATTTATGGCGGCTAAATGTCTAGCTGATTTGTTTAATTATTTGTGTGTAGTTTTCTGGTTGTGTTGTAGTTCAATTGAATAGTTTGTTGCATCTACATCTGCTTTAAAAAATTTAGTATTTCTCAAAAAAATGTGCCAAATCAATCCTTATAGTAGTAGGCTGATTATACTTGCTTTAATTTATGGCGGCTAAATGTCTAGCTGATTTGTTTAATTATTTGTGTGTAGTTTTCTGGTTGTGTTGTAGTTCAATTGAATAGTTTGTTGCATCTATCTACATCTGCTTTAAAAAATTTAGTATTTCTCAAAAACATGTTCCTAATCAATCCTTATAGTAGTAAGTATAAGTACTAAGCTTTATTTAAATAAATTCTTTGAATTAAGATTTGTGAACAATAATAATAATAATATACAAGGGTAGCTTTTAGTCCAGTCAAATTGTAAAATTGTAATACTATATATAGTGTTTTCGGTTAGCAACCGTCAAAACCACAATGTTATGTTTGAGGTTTTATTTTAACTTGCGTAACAATAATTTATAGATTTAAAAGTGCAAAATAGTACAAAAAAATTCAACAGATGATAAGAAAGTACAAAAGTATTAACATTTTCAAATTATTAATTAAGTTCCGCGTATCATAATTCAAACAATTGAGCTTTAAGGTATATTTTAATTGGTGTTCAAATATTTATACTTCTATGCCAGAAAAACATGTTCTCTAAACTACGTTCCAAATATTCAGTCTGTACCTCAATAACTTGAACGTAGCTACAGGCACCACAGAACAGAGCAGAGCAATAATTAATTACCTTAATATATAATGCGAGTAAATTACCAATAAACTCGTTACCTCCCGGCTTCTGAATTAGCCCCAAAGGCTCTCTTCTCTCTTTGCACTCTGTCTCGATGTTCAGTAACGTAACGATCAATAGGAATCCTGAATGCTCCAACATAATGGATGCTCTATTTTAATTTCATTACCTGATCAGGTAATATATGATATGCAGCAAAAGCATGGATAATATTAAAATACGATGGAGGATGGAGTGAAAAAAAATATAATGAGAGAAGGGCTCATCAACCTATCTTTTTACAGTACTACAAGAGAGGTATTAATTGTAATCATGCTAAAATTTCAATAGAGAGTTTTCAATAGATAAGGACGTTTTGAGGTCCCTAGAACACGATTTAGATAGTTTCGAGATGATGTCTGTGTGTGTGTGTGGATGGATGGATGGATGGATGGATGTTGGAGGTACGATAACTCCAACACCACTGAATAAAAAAATTTAAAATTTTGTATACAATATTCTGACACCCTAGATTAGATCCGATTAGATTTTGGTGTTGATCGTGTAACCGGCAGTGGTAGTTTCTTGAAGATCTGAAGAGTTTTTCTGGAATATCCTCAAAATTTATGAATCAATAGGAATTTTTTAATAACAATGTATGCTAAATAATACTATCTACAATTTGTATTCAAATCTGCAATTGGTGCAGTACATTTTGAGATAGCTAGCCGCCATTTCGTTTAGTGATGCCGCGAGATCTCGTCAAAACGAGATCTCGACTCGAGATTCTCGAAATTTCGAGACGAGAGTAGCATCGAAAAATCGAGACGAGACGAGAATATAATTCGAGATCTCGATAAATCTCGATTTTTTTACGTAACGTAAGATCTACTTAGTTACAATATATACGAGTACATACGAGATTAAAGATTTACCTACACAAAATGTTTTTTTAAAATATGCTTAAATCTGATTTAAATTAACAAGTTTTAACATAATTTTTGCGTTTATTATTCTATTTTATTTGGCAATAAAATGTATTTACAAAAAATCAAAATAAATTAAAATAACTTTAATTCTAAATAATATAAAAAATGGTTGATTCTTAAACAATGAACATAGGTAATAGGTAATGCATTTTTTTAACATATAAGTACTTGAAAAACCAGAAATGCAAGCATTTTGATGAGCTGGAAGAATAATGGCTTTTCCGAGGGCTTTTCCATCTAGGAGGTGCATGTTCTTACCTCCCACCTTATAGAATCTAATATTCCAACTATTTTCACAAGGATGTTTCGCTGTGTATGTCAGCGGCGTATTTAGGTGCATACATACTTAATATGAAGAGTTATCTGATTTAGAATTAGAACTTTAAAAAATTTAATTCATTTTGTATTACGTTATTTATAATCACCCCTTTTGTCAATTATATTAACTACATATTTGATACTTACGTAATTAAGTCATACCAATTGCGCTAGAGTAAAATAAAGCAAATATTTTACATAACAGATGACGTATTTAAATTTTCGAGACTCTCGAGTCGAGATCGAGATTCTCGCCTCGAGATCGAGACGAGATCGAGAGTAACCGTGTCGAGACGAGAGTTGTTTCAATCTCGTCTCGAAAATTCGAGACGAGACGAGAGTACACTAATTCTCGTCTCGTCTCGTCTCGCGGCATCACTAATTTCGTTTCAAGATGGCGGATAATCTGAAATTTTTCCAAAGTGCATTGTTAGGTGACAAAAGTCTATTTGAAATATTTCAACTCGATAGGATCCCGGTAAGTGGGTCATTTTTGACTTTTGTTTTTTTGCCGTACGTACGTAGAGATGACGGACGGTGAAGTTAATATAAAGGATTTTAAAATATCGTGTGCATCTCGTCCCTAGTTGCACAATATAATATTTACCTGTAAACCAAAGTTTCAGTTGTTACTGTTAGAGCCGGATTTTTTTCAATTGATAAGTGTTATTATAAAATAAATTTAACTTTCAATTTCGTGATATTCCACAATCAGAAAAATTCTCTCCTCACCCAAAAAAAAACACTTCTAAAAAATCAAACTGTACAAAACCAAACATACAGATGAATAACGAAACAATAAATCAAAACATGCCGGAAATCACAACGAAACAACAAACAAAAGAACAACAGAGACAGAGAGTCAGAGAGATGAAATGCACAAACGATTAAACAAAAACGGATAGCGGTGTCAAACGTTTAAAAAGGATAAATTTACAACAAAAATCTCTAACGGTGTGCGTTCGCTATCTCGCTCTCTGCGCCACTGTTTACCCTCACTTGTAGCTCTGTCTCTGTCTAGCGTAGGCGCCGCGACGGCGGGGCAGGAAGCAGGGGATGTATTTTCCAGAATGCTTTTGGAGAGCGGGCCCTTGCCGAGGAATGCGAGGTATTTCAATTAATCCGCGAATCAAAAGAGACGAGCGCTGCTTTATGCTGCCGCCGCCCCCCGCTGTGTGCCCCCTCTGCCCCCACCACACAGTGACGTAGGCAAACATCCCCCCCACATACACGCATTTATGTGCGCTGCGCTTGTGTATGTGAGGTGATTTGCTATATGCGGAGTTTTCAATGATTTTTTTGTTTGATTTTCATATTAAATTTTTTTAGTTTAATATTTGTAGCGAAATGGGAAATTTTTCAGGCACTTTAATGTTTTTAATAAATGCATCGCAACGATATTTAATATTTTTACAATAATAACAGGTATTTTACATTGGTGCACCTACATAATAATAGGGAATAATTTTGAATGAGAAATAATTAAATTATTTTATTATTATTTTTGATTTAAAGATTTCCATATTCAATTTCAAGTTAACAAAAATTATTTCAATAAAATAAAATTCTCTAATATCTCAAAGATTTAATTCTTAATTTTTTTTATTTCCATGATCAAGACAAAAGGCATAAAACTATAAATATTTAAACATAATGTCCTAATAGTGACCTTAAAATTAATAACCTACCAGAATTAATTTATTATTCTTCCATCATTATCGGATACTACGTTAGCAACCACCATAACAACAGTGTTATGTGTGAATTGAAATAATATATTGTGAGTTAATTTAATACTTATTTATGTTATTATCAGACGAGGCGTAGCCTAGTTTCAAACTTCCTTAGTAACGTGTTGTTTGTTATTTAATTATGATACTGACTACCATACTTGATTCATTGATCCTTGCCCTATAATGAACGATGTTTTGGTCTTCAAATTGAGACTTATAATGTTGCCATCATGATACGGCAGCAGATAGTAGTTATTTTTGTATTAAGAGCGTAAAGTGAATCTTTGTTACTCGCGTACGGTAATTGCAGCGCGAGCCAAAGGCGAGAGCTGCAATAGTGCAAGAGGAACAAATACACTTTACGCTCGTAATACACATAATTTTATCTACGACTAAAATTATTTGTTATAATAATAATAGTATTCAGTTCGTTCAATCAATTTATGTTTAATTCGTAACCATGACGATACCATTAATATCGAAATAAATAAATAAAAAAATTGTTTGATTCTGTCATTTTCTTTTATTTGTGACTAGATTCAAAAGCAGAAGTTTTACTTTTTCGCCTAGAAGAAAAAGTAAAATTTATTTGATATGTTACATAAAAAAATTTAATTTACTTAATTAAATTAAATTAAAATTACAAGAAAAACAAAAATATCTGTAGCAACTAGAATTCATAAATGGTACTAGATAATTTGTTTTTATTTTATTTTATTTTTTTTGCATTATCTTTTTAATTTGTGTCCTTGAGGTTTGAAGAAAAAATAGCATGTGTTATTCGGAGTAGAAGTGACTTTGTGTGCCTCGCATGTAATTGTCCGCCTCGCTTCGCTCGTCGTTAAAATAGTTATATAAGGAAGTCTGATCTATAAAATGGTATCCAGACTCCAGACAAAGCTTACTGTATTTGTAGTTGACATCTTCAGATTAAAAACTAATTTCATGTAGACAAAAGGTCTAATGTAATTTACTTCATATAAAAACATTTTTGAATCAATTTTTATTGTTGTTTTTAATGTCTGTGTAAATTACCTTCTCTATTATTTCAGCGTAGGTATATTTATTTCAATAACCCTAATTCTACGCCCATGTCCCTGTACCGGTGGTGGCTAAGCAGCTAATATCCCACTCCCTAAAATGGGGTGAGGTGATTATCCTCGCTAACTTTCCACCCCTTGGCGCTTGCCTGCTACTTTCAACGGCTACGTGTTGTTTTGTACAGTGCTTATTCGTACGCCCAGCATAATAGTGCTGGTTCGTACGCTCGGTCCCTTTTACCTGTATTTTCACAAGAACTCTTAATCCGTCGCAGCGGGGGTTTCCAAGTCCGGGCTAGTTCGTACAACGTTAATATCGCACACAAATACTTAATGTACCCAGGTCATGCTACAGCTACGTTATTATAATAATTGAATAGTTGGATATTTAAATATATCTGTGAAGGACAACTAATAGCAAAATCGAACTGTTTTTAGCATATATTATACAGTCTACCAATTGGAGAGTATTACGGTTATCGTGGTTGGAGAATTCTTCTGTAACTTTGAAGTATTGAAGAATAATAAGTAATTAATCGTACTTTATACGTAGTATATTATATATTGAGGGACTAAAGTGCATGATTTAATCCTAAGGGTGAAGTTTATTTCACGAGCCGAAGGTGAGGGAAATAATCACCTGAGGGATTAAGGTACTTTAGTCATGTGGTATATACGCTATTTTTTGCACTTCATCCTCAAACGAATGCAAAATAGTTTAAAAGAATACACATTTTGTAATTTTGACAGTAAATTTTATGACAAATATTTATATTGTTACTATAGATACCTTGATACCTACTCTGTAACAAATAGCACGTATTTACTTGACAACGGGATTAATAAATTCAATTCCTTGACAGCGGGATGAAATATGAAAAATAATCCCTTGGGATCAAATTTAGAACCTTAGTCTCTAAAAATAAAGACTAAAGAAGAGTTTTAGTCCCGGAAGTGCAAAAAAGTATTTTGTTTATAGTTTATAATGTCACAAATTTTATCGGCGTAATTTATAATGGTAGTAGAATGAAAAATTATTACTATTTAATTTTTTTATAACATAATTCTTAATGTAAAGTTTATATTTATAATTTACTTATAGTTCTTGTTCATCATGAACCTGCGTATGAAGTCAATTAATTTTTCCCCACCTAGTTGTACGAACTAGCTCGGAATTGGAAACCCCTGCTGCGACGGATTAAGAGTTCTTGGAAAAATACAGGTAAAAGGGACCGAGCGTACGAACCAGCACTATTATGCTGGGCGTACGAATAAGCACTGTACAAAACAACACTACACCCTTTCAACAACGGTCATAGAACGACACTCAACAATACGTTGTCTTGATGTGTCCTCCACTGTGTGTGGATGAACTATAAAAGTAAAGGATTTCATTTCAGCTAATTACTTCATTAGTGAGTTTTTTCAACGCCGGGCTCCGCCGGTGTAATTCTAATTAAGTTTGTTGTCTGCGTGATGTAAGAATTATGTTCAAGCCTTTCTCTTTGAGATGAACGGACAGGGTAAAGAAGAAAGAAGATTATTGGGCTCTGGAATTAATTAAGGCTTGTTCATTTTCACGCGGTGTTTTATGGAAAATTGCTGCGCTTGATGAATTTGTTGTGAATTTGTTAAAAAGTTATTTAGATGAAGACAATTAACATCTCCTTTGAAACAAACTAAAGATATTTTTAAAGCTAATGCAAAGCAAATTTATGTTTTATTTTTTTAGTTTATTATTTACCGTTTTTTAAAAAAGGAAGTATAATGGTAAGTATGGCTTCAGTTTTGTTACTGCAATACAATCATATAGGTAGGTATTGCTGTATTTTTTAAAATTTGCCGTCTACCTCCTAAAATCCAGCATAAAATGTACTAATGTATCGAGTATTTTGTGGCCAGTAAAGTAATGGTAAAATTTTATTTCAACAAGGATTTAATAGAGAAAGAATGAATCTACAGTACAGATGTGCCTTTTTAAAATTTTGATTAAAAAATTGTACATGATTATAAAATGCCGCAAAATTTAAAAAAATTCACTTTATGCAAACTTTTCACGGTTATATCTCATGATAGAAATTAATTTTTAAAATTTTAAAAAGGCACATCAAAATGACATTGCATAGATAGGAGGATGTGGCAAAGTACGAGTTTTGGACAACTGTAGTAGTGGGGAAGGGAGTGGATTAGAAGAAATAGTAAGATCGAGAGTTTTCTAGGAATTCAGCAAAAACCTAATTTGATCAGAGTTTACATATTGCAGTTATTTTTTATGGAACGCCGTACTTGTGATGCCAGCAAAACAAGAAAATTATCGTCTCATTCTCGTATCGTCCCGACATTACAAGAAGAAAAACCAATAAATTTCTCGTCCCGGATTTTCGAGATGAGACGAGAATTCAAAAAATTTTATATTTTTCTCTTCAAATTGAGACGAGACGAGAATAGAATTCTTTGAAACGAGAATTGAACAGCCGGGATATTTAAGATGAGACGAGAATTGATTATTTCTCGTCTCGTCTCGTCTCACGGCATCAGTATAGTCGTACTAGTTATTTATTGAAAAAAATTTCACATACTCTAATATTATTTGTTATGTTAAGTTTGCACAAAGTAGGTATTTCGGTATTTTGAAATTTTTATAAAACATGATAAAAAATCTGGAGATTGATGAATGTAAACATGTAATAATTATTAATGTTTTAATTTAGTTCTGTAAGCAAAAACGTTTGTTTCCTGCAAGCTAAAATTTATGTTAGCATTGAATGCAAAATTTACTGTGGATATCTGTATATGGTATGTCGGTACCTATATACAAGTTTATAAAATAATATTTGTTAAAATACAATAAAATCTTTCTATTTTTAAATTCAGAATTATATTATATACATTGTACAAAACTATCCCACTAACAAAAAGTGGTATAAGCATTAAGCACAATAGAATGTTTTAAAAGCTTTTTAAGTTTTTAAGTTGTTTTGTGTTAAATATTATTCACATTTAATTTCACCCTCCATCAAAAATGCTAAATCAAAAGTGATACAAAATTTCTGTAATTTAATTTCATCATAATTACATGATCCTCTTCAACTCATATAATCAAAGTTTCTTGGCATTGTGCAATTACACAAGTCGCTAATCAAAACGCAATATAAATACAATGATAACGCAAACATCTGCACATCGCGCAACCACAAAACCATTCCTGCTGGCTGCCCCTGGCGAAACCACTGAACCGCAATTGTATAACGCGCAACCACGAACTGTTGCCGACGCTGTGAGTAGCAAATCATAAAGCAAATATGAGCCTCATAAAGCGCAACAAAAGACGGTGTATCCGATATAGAGGGGCAGGAGGGGATGATGGGATAATGGATTCATAACTCCCAGGGTGTAGTTGCTGAAGGGTGGTTTACACTGGCTGTAGCAGGTGAAGGGGTGGAAAGTTAATGCTTAGATGTATTAGTTAGTAAATATAAAATATAACTTGTAAGCTGTTGTCAGAACTATTGAATATAATGTAATTTTGAATCAGGGACTCGAATCGCATAAAATAACGGTTCAGATTCGGTTCACGGTTCACAATTCTATATATGGTTCGGTTTTCTTCCGGTTTTCATTTTTCATATTAACGTGAACCGGTAACCGGTTTTCAAATTAAATAGCAAGAAAAATAATTTGTAAAATCAAAGAAAATTAAACTATACTGAAGAAAATACAACAGTTTTCCTAATTTTTTTAGCATTTGAACAAAAAAATGTTATATTATTACTATATTAGTTACTTCCGTTAATACTCTAAGCCACTCCAAACCGGTTCGCAACAACTATTAGTTTTGTTCTGGTTATGGGTTTATCAAAATATCTTTTTAATTATTAAATTTATTATAATTTTTGACAAATTGAAAATATGAAATGTCATTTATTATTTATAAGGTCATGATAAACTTTAATAATATTATAAAAACTACAATTATATATATATATATATATATATATATATATATATATATATATATATATATATATTTATATATTTGTGAATAAGTACCTTCATACCCACTTAACTTATAGTAGAGTGTATGGCGCGAGGTCAAGTGTTGCCCACATCAGATTTTTTATTTCTTACACTCTTGTAATATCTACAATAATTTTCTGTTCATTCACACCTTTTATGAACAACTTTTATAATATTTAGCATGAACACAATAAATTGTCATTTTTATCACCACCAATAGTATTTTAAAAATACGAGATTTCTGCATTATTTAATGCAAAAATATAGGATTCTAATCTTAATATGCCTAATTTAGTTTCTTTATTTACATAAAAGTTTACCGTGTTATTTTATTGGTAAAGAGGAATAGGTAAACCATATTAGTCACTAATACTGAAAATTTGAATAAATGTAAGTTATAAATTAATCTGTGAACAGAAAAACTACCCATACTAATATCTGATACAAATGTACGAATACACCATGTAAATCTTCCCCTATTCAATTCATTCGCATTATCTATACTCGTTGAGCATGGAATATGATTTTAAAGTTGAAAGCAACCAACGCATAGTTGTTCATTTAGCGCACCAATACACACCAGCTACAGCATATAACACGTTGGTTTTCATTTCACCCCTTTTTTTCACCCTTTCGACCTGTCATTTGGCACGCGTTTTTATTGATATTTTAATTAATGAATTGTGAAATTGTTCGCATGTATTAGGGGTAGAAAATGACTAATGATTTTTTATTTATTGCGACAAATGATTTGTGAATTTATTTTTTTGTTACTACTGTGTTTTGCGGCTGGGGTTAGTCAAGCGAAAGGCTATTAGAGGGGAATTAGTTGATGGATCAATTAAACTACTGATTTATTACTTATTACCTCTCGCCTAGAGAGGTATAGGGATCGTGAAAAAATTCGATGTCGAGATTTTTGTCAATAAGCACGTTTTAGCACCTTTAGAACCTATTTTGACTATTTTCACGATGATGTCTGTGTGTGTGTCTGTGTGTGTGTATGTGCGCCTACTATGTTCTTTCGTTCTGATTCATTATATCAAATTCTACTGAACAGAAAATTCTAATATTTTGCATTATACATTTATACATGTTAAAGAAGAGCTGAAAAGATTTTGGTAAAAATCTGTCAACCGAAAATGGTACTTTTCTTGAAGCACAATAACATTTTTGCAAAAATCGTATAAAATAATGCGATTGTTACCATTTGGCATACAACACATGAAAGAAGAAATTGCATTGTACAATATTTCACTTTACTTTGTGCTATATATTTTACCAATAAAGAAATATTAATTTTTTAAATATATAATTTTACCTACCACGATTTGTGAATCACAAAATAGAAAAAAAATTGAAAACAAAAATAAAATTGTCAATGTGACAGATAAACAGATGTCTATAGCAAGAAGGTTTCTCTGTGGTGTAGGGCATGTGTGGAATGTGGTGTACAGTTTTTGAAATGTTAGATATAGTATAGGTAATATTAATTGGACATATAATGTTATGTAAATACGGTATTTATAAAATAATATTATCTATTAAACAAAGAGCTGATTAGATTTGTGAAATATATAATTTATAACCTTTATAATTCCATTAGGAAGTTGAGAGTAATTCTCCAGAGTTACTATCGACAGTTACTCTCAGTTGCGAGATTTTACTCTTAGATGGTAATCTCAAGAACCGTATCCACTGTTGAATTGTATCTGTGCTCTCGAGAGTGAGTTTAAAAACCTAGCAAACAACTAACAAATAACTATAATTTTTCATTATTTTATATTATTATATCAAATGTTATACGGTGTTGTTGTATTTTATTTAAATTAAAGCTTAATATTTGGTTAAATCCGAGGTTAAATAATAATACTTCAATGTCAAGGCGAGAGGTATTGTAACGGCCACGTTAGATTTTTTTTCTATATTAAGAGATTTTACTGGAAAAATATTTATAAAATGTAGATTTTTAAAATACATTATTGAATTGAAACCGAAATTTAAATCACCTTTTGAAAACTGGTACCCGGTTCATTTAAATAAAGAAAAATGAAACCCGGAACAAAATCAAACCCTATAATACACATTCCGTTATTTTATGCAGTTATTTTAACGCTTACGAATAATTTGGAAATCACATGAATATTTTCCGGTGCTATGATAATATTTTTTAAACAATATTGTATACCACTTTGGAATTATTTAGTTCGGCCATCTCTCATATCGCACAGTTTTAAATTATTTCACAAACATGTTGGGTGAAAATTAAAATCTACGCATTTTCAAATGATTGTTAATAGTCCTTTATCAGTTGTTTGTAACAAGCGCAGTGAATCGTTATTAAATAATGAAATTAAATTGAATTTACCGTATACGAGTTATAGCTCAGAAATCTGTTTTTAGAATCCATCTACCAGAATAAAGAATTCAATTTAAAATATCACCCTATCACCAGCTTATAGCAAATAACGTACTAATAAAAACTTGCTTTATAACGGGGTTATTTACCATTCGTTGCTCATTTGCTTTTTACCTTCCGCTTACCTGTAAAGGAAGGTATTGGAATCATGCAAAAAATCGAGTTTTTAGTGGATGAGCACGAATTAGGGTCCTTACAACTCATTTTTGATAGTTTCCCGATGATGTCTGTATGTATGTGTGTGTGTGTGTGTGTGTGTGCGTGTGTGTGTGTGTGTATGTGTGTGGTCCGGGCCGATGCCGTCTGTTGGATAACTCAAATACGAATTATCCAAAAATTTTGATATTTGGTATTTTACAATTGTATACGAATAGGAAGAGCTCATTAGATTTTGGTACAAATATCTTCACCGGAAGTGATATTTTTTGAAGATTGAAAAGATTAAGTGTCAATTTTTTTTATAAATTTGGATAAATATAGTATTTATTTGTAATAAGAATAAGAGGAAAAGTTATTTGCAATCTACGTTATAAAAAAATTGTCTTTATCTGGTAGCATTAAAGAACTGCAGTAAAATTTAAAAAATAAATTTATCAAATAAAACATTGAAATCTTGTAATCCATGTTCGGTTGATTTTTGTTTTTGCATCAAAAATATTGACAGATGAGACGGGTGACAAGTTGGCATACTAGCGCTATATAAGTCATAAAAGTAAGCTATTAAATGTAGTAATTGAACGGAGGATTGCTTCAACACAGAAGAGTTTTGGTGGAATGAATCTTTTGATTCAGGTGATACTAATTTCTGTGTTTGAATATTTTAGATTTTTATTTGTATATTTTAAATGGGCACCAGATTGTACGTATACATTTATGTTTAAAGTCTAGATATGGCGGAAGGTTGTGTGATGGCCACGTCAGATTTTTGTTGTAAGAGTCTGTGGTCTGGAGATATACAGTGTGTCCCAAATTGATTGGGTCACCATTGGGATCTCGGAAACTATAGGAGCTACGAGGTCGGTTAAATGGGCAATGTTGTGCAGTTTTTAGGGCTTATTTAGATTCCGTTGAGAAACATTTAAAATTCAAAACAGTTTGAAAGTTATTCAAAAAAAATCTGACGTGGCCATCACACAACCTTCCGCCATATCTAGACTTTAAACATAAATGTATACGTACAATCTGGTGCCCATTTAAAATATACAAATAAAAATCTAAAATATTCAAACACAGAAATTAGTATCACCTGAATCAAAAGATTCATTCCACCAAAACTCTTCTGTGTTGAAGCAATCCTCCGTTCAATTACTACATTTAATAGCTTACTTTTATGACTTATATAGCGCTAGTATGCCAACTTGTCACCCGTCTCATCTGTCAATATTTTTGATGCAAAAACAAAAATCAACCGAACATGGATTACAAGATTTCAATGTTTTATTTGATAAATTTATTTTTTAAATTTTACTGCAGTTCTTTAATGCTACCAGATAAAGACAATTTTTTTATAACGTAGATTGCAAATAACTTTTCCTCTTATTCTTATTACAAATAAATACTATATTTATCCAAATTTATAAAAAAATTGACACTTAATCTTTTCAATCTTCAAAAAATATCACTTCCGGTGAAGATATTTGTACCAAAATCTAATGAGCTCTTCCTATTCGTATACAATTGTAAAATACCAAATATCAAAATTTTTGGGTAATTCGTATTTGAGTTATCCAACAGACGGCATCGGCCCGGACCACACACATACACACACACACACACACACACACACACACACACACACACACACACACACACACACACACACACACACACACACGCACACACACACACACACACACACACACACACACACACACACACACACACACACACACACACACACACACACACACACACACACACACACACACACACACACACACACACACACACACACACACACACACATACATACATACAGACATCATCGGGAAACTATCAAAAATGAGTTGTAAGGACCCTAATTCGTGCTCATCCACTAAAAACTCACTATCCGATTTTTTGCATGATTCCAATACCTTCCTTTACAGGTAAGCGGAAGGTAAAAACTGAAAATCGCGATTTAAAAAAAGGCAAATTACTCCGTAATTATAAAAGATATAAAAAAATGTTTCATATAAAAGTTACATGATTTGATGAGAGAAACTCAATAATGATGTCAGAATAAAATTCAAGATGGCGGTTTCCATAAGATATTAATAGTAACTTCCATATTTTAAATGGGCGCCATATTGGATTTTTACATGGTTGAATAGCGTTTTTTTTTCTCTTTTCAACGATGTATTGCAACGTATGTTTAAAGAAAAAACTATTAAAATATAAATTATTTTAATCCTAAAGCAAATACAACAATGAATAACAATACATAACAATAACACAAAAGAAAGTTTTCTTCTAGATTAATTTGTTACATTGTTATCTATTGTTATTCATTGTTGTACTTGCTTTAGGATAAAAATAATTTATATTTCAATAGTTTTTTCTTTAAACATACGTTGCAATACATCGTTGAAAAGAGAAAAAAAACGCTATTCAACCATGTAAAAATCCAATATGGCGCCCATTTAAAATAAGGAAGTTACTATTAATATCTTGGAAACCCCCATCTTGAATTTTATTCTGACATCATTTTTGAGTTTCTCTCATCAATTCATGTAACTTTTATATGAAACATTTTTTTATATCTTTTATAATTACGGAGTAATTTGCCTTTTTTTTAAATCGCGATTTTCAGTTTTGTTTGAATAACTTTCAAACTGTTTAGAATTTTAAATGTTTCTCAACGGAATCTAAATAAGCCCTAAAAACTGCACAACATTGCCCATTTAACCGACCTCGTAGCTCCTATAGTTTCCGAGATCCCAATGGTGACCCAATCAATTTGGAACACCCTGTATAGTTTGTGGTTCTAAGCTCATTTAGTTTTTAGTTAATATCTACTCTGTTTATTATTCGTAGAATTGTTACCTACATAATCTATTGTTATTATAATTTTAAATACTATTGTAACTTTATTTAAACTAATTCTGCGGTTTAATTTGATCTAATCAACACAGGCATTATAATTGCGAAATTTTCATCTAAACAGCTCCAAAATTAATGACATCATTTGTATTTCACGTAATGACAGCCTTCTCTACAGCCTATACAGGAGAGGTAGGCATCTCGCCTCGTGTAACTTTATATTACATTACATAACCGAGCCCGAGCTAAAGCGGTGATAATAAAGTGAACTACCAGCCATTTAGCTGTGCATTCAACTAATCTACATTTTCAGCGGAACGCTCATTAATTTCGCCCGAAAAGGGAGCTAATTGTGGCGCACACACTCTTTGAATACCGCCTGGTTAGCAAACTTTAAAGTTTAAACAAATGACTTACCGTGTCGACGCTGCAAACTTAATCACCAGGAACCAAGGAATTCTGCCTTCTAATGAGTTTTCTACACACACTTTTGTTAAAACACATATTGTGACACATTATTAAAGAATTAATTATTGACCTTTCTCTTGTTAAAAACTAATTAAATCACACACATCATTTTAGTTGTAAACTAAAGTATTACCTATTCAAAATACGATTTTAAGCACATAATTAAGAAAGTACTACGTGAATATACTAGTTAGCTAGCAACAAACTAAGAATTTTTATTGCATGTTATTTTATGGACCGGCATCTCTATGTTTATATTATATAGTAATTTATCTAATCAATTTATTTTTATTTATTTGGTTTGGGCCTTTTTAGGAATTTTACAACAAACTGCAATAAAAAATTATATGAACAATATCAATAACAGTTTAGTATATTTCAATAAACAATGTTTTTTTATAATGGTAATCAATGTAAAATATTCGTTATAATTTATTTAGTAAATTACAACTGTTAAAGGTTGATTTAACACTGAACATATAATATAAATACGTTCATAATTTTCATGAAAAATATTTTCATGTTCGAGCTGCCTTAAGTTACATAATAAAGTAATAATAAATATTAAATATCAATGGTGGGTAAAATAATTAAATAATAATAAAATTGTAAATTAAAAGTTGTGTCAAAATGAAGTAGTCGAAATGGAACCTTTTCACAACCTATTTTAGTTATTATATAAGTTCAAGTCATTATCCTTGGTCATTATCGTTATAATAATACAGTAAACAAAATTTCTTGACTTCATCAATACAATTTGATTATCTTATCACTTCAGAGAAATCACAGCTATATATAAAAGCATATAAGTAAAATAACATTTAAAAATGCAATCAAAATCAAAAATACTGCTCAAAACAATCAGTCAGTTAATTAAACAATTAAAATCAACAACAAAGAGGAACATTAAAATTAATAAATTAAACGATTATTTTTCTTACGATGTAGCCCAATGTTCAGCTCTCCACAATAAAGCGAACATATTATTTTGTCTACTATCAATACAAACCGAAGGACTAGCCAACGGACTTTGCAATACCATACCAGAACTAATTGTCACATCTGTATATCGAGAAAGAAGATTTCGATAACCCCTGCCTATTGTTGCAATTAATGGAGTTGTTTCTTTGTCATCCACATTATTTTTACACACTGCTAACGGTATAACAGCGCGGACATCTTCTTCATAAGGTCGGAATACTGTTATAGGGCGCATTGTTGATCGCTCAGCGATTATCAAGCAGCCCCACGTTGTACCAATATAGATTTCATTATTTAGAACAGCCAGATTTGTTACCTTCAATTAAAATTTCAAAATAACCAAATAATAAAATCAACACAAATTTAAAATCAGGTGTATATTTACTTCATTTACTCTAAATTAAAATAATAGTAATGTAACCGAATTCAAAACTATGTTACCAGAATTATAATCGATCAGCTTTGAATGAAATAATAAATAATTCAAACTCACCTGGCACTTCCCAGGACTCAAATGCTCCTCAATAGCAATACTCTTCAAACTTTCCGAACACGGCACCAGTTTGGAACAATCCAATTTATTAACCACTGTTCTACTATCCTGATCCCATTGATAAACCACGCAGCCGGGGTACACATAGCTCCAGACACTACCTCCAGCAGAGACAAGATGTAAAACATTTACACACTCAACAGCAGGTTGATAGTGATTCACAGCTTCTACACCCACGACAACATGCTGGCGGATTGTGTAAATCGAAATTCTGCCCTGGGTTTCTCCTACCCAAAGCTCGCATGTTCTAAAACAAATAATGTAAGTCGATTTTATTTTAATATTTAATCTGCTTTCTTACTTTCCACTGTCTTTGAATAAAGCGCATAAAGAATACAAAACGGTGCAGGAACCAAGTTCTGTCATGACAAAACTGCCTTCGCCCGCCGTCGGTGACACTGGTAATATTTCTGAATTTACTAAAAACAATCGCCCGTTTGATAACCCACATGCCACTCTTTGTAAAGTCGGTAAGTATAATAAACATTGTACTGATATTGTTGTATTTGTATCAGGTTCTAGATTGTATGAGAATAACTTAGTTCCATCTCCAGCCCTACAAATAAAAAACATAATAAATAAATGATGACGTTGTATTTTCTTGACTGGAACAATTGTAGAATAAAAGAAATACTTTGGATTCAGTCAATTTATTAAAAATTGGAGTGAATTAAATTTTAATAAATTGACTGAATCCAAAGTATTTCTTTTCTATCCTATAATAAATAAAGCTATAAAATCATATTTTGTAAATACATACGAATATGCATGAACTTGTCCAATACAATCCCCCAACCAGACTGTATGACCAACAGTACACGCGGCAGTTGGCCTGTATTGCGTTGCAAAACTATGATATTGTAACCAACCTCTGTCCGATGCAAGTAGCAAATCTATTCTTGAATTAGCACATAATAACCATAGTTCAGAACCATTTAATCCCTCTGTAATCACAAACCATTAAACAGACACAAATATCAAATTATAAAGTATAAATTACCTGTGATGTGTGAAACAGGAACGCTGGTTGTAGCAACAACAGAAGCAGCATGTTTCAAAGAAACTACATCACTAAGATGTGTGAATTCTGGAGCACTAGCTATAGAAACAATCTGACTGGCTGATGGACGGTCACGTGGTTGTTGGGACCAGCAGAGAACCATCAAGTCTAAACAGTAGCTTGGATATATTGTTTCCTACAATAAAAATTTATTGAAATAAATGATATAGTTAAAATTAATTTAAAATATTACTCTGAATGTAAGAGGAGGACGACCGCCTTCTAAAATGCATTCTTTCACAGCCTCATGTCCTTCAAATGGCTGATGTAAAGTCAAAAGTTCATAAATAAACATTCCAAATGAGAAACAATCTACTTTCTCTGTATATTCTTCTTCGCCGTTGTATCTCATTATTTCAGGGGCCATGAATCCTTCAGTGCCACCAAAACCTTTCGTTCCTGATGGCAAAGTCAACCGACTTATGCCTACAATAAATAACAATATGCATTCAACGAAAAAAATATTTTACTGCCTTATTTACGCACCATAATCAGCAACTTTAATATGGACGGAATGATCAGGATGATCCTCAAACGGTGGCGGCATTTCCCAAACCAGCACATTCTCAGATTTCAAATCTCTGTATATAATTCTTTGTCTGTGCAAGTACTCAATAGCTCTTGCCACTTGTAGAATTATCGCTTGTAAAGTGTACGGCCCCACTCTTGATCCAGAACGTCTATAATGTCTTAGAACAATATCTAGGGCTCCTTGCGGTGCCAAGTCCAGCACTAGTGCTAGAGGACTACTGCAAACTCCCACAAGAGGGACAATATTTGGATGACGCAATGATAGTAATATATTCAATTCTTGTCTTGCAGTGCAGTAAGCTTTGCACGCATATTGTAGAGGATCCCGATCCCATTTTCCTTGAGCTGCTTTATAAGCAATAACAGCAGATTGTCGGGCATTAGGCCCTGGTTGAACTGGTTGTAACATTTTCATAGCAACATCAATAACTGTGTTACTGCCTCTGTTTTTACAATTTCCTTTGAACACAAAACCAAATGCACCGCGGCCTAAGAGGCGACCTTTTTTTATATTCTCCGGGCGAATCAGAAATCGTTCACCGAGATCCATAAAAATCTTAAAAAGAATATACACTAAATATATTTTTCCGATGCGGGAAATAGACATTCTGTCACTCGAAATGAGTGCGGAAAATAACTATTTCATAATTATTATTGTTTTAAATACTTACAGTGTCTGGAGCAATATGTGACAATGTAACGTCCGAATGTGTTGGACAATTAACACATTTTTTTCCGTAAGCAGCAAGAATACATTCTTCTACCATCCAACTGTAATAAACAGGAGCGTCGTCAGCAGCAACAGTTGCTTCCTCATGTGAAGAATAAAGAGGATGTCCCTCCATTGATGGCATACGACTGGAACCCGTAGAATCTGGCCCTACACCGCTGTCCCCATCGGAGGTATATGATTCCTGAGATTTTCGAATTCGATGTAGATGACTGTATTCAGATTCCATTCTTCGGAAGGCCTAAAAACCACACCAAAATAATATGAAAATAACTGATAATTTTTTATTTATTTACTTACCTCATAAACATTTTTATGGGGCGAATCCAACTGATCATGACTCTGTGCTTGGTCGTTATTAGAGCTAGTTTGATCCGTTTCCAATGCACTTGCCAAACATTTAGGACATGGTACTAAACGTGTTACCAAAAATTTGCCTTCCGAAGTGTGAACAAATCTTGTACCTATGTAACAATGTAGTTAACACAAAAACAAAGTAGTAAGTACTTTAATTTTACCTAATGTAGGATACCAATCTTCCAATAAAATATCAATATGATCAACAGCCAAAGCAAGTAATTGAGTCATACATTCAGGTGTTGACTCTACTTCTAAAGGTTCCGTAAATCTGTATGCTGATAAATCGGTTAAATTTTCAGGTATCACTGGTTTTATTAACAAAGTGTCCAATGGGAAATGTATCTCAAGAATTGATGAACTCATAAGATCTACATCACACCACACACCATCTTGCTTTAATTTGAATCTAAATAAAAACAAAAAATAAAAATATTTACTGTTACCTACACGTTTTATATTTTACCTCATTTGTCTATATTGCACTGAAGAAGTATGTAAGACTTCTCTCATTCTAAATAAAGTAATATCACCATATTTTAATTGTAAGCCTGTCTGCCACAACACCCATTCCGTTTTTAAATCTAGCATTTTAGCCAATTTCATATCTTGTGCGACCTAAAATTATTTAAAAATTATAATATTTCAACAAATCCTCTAGTTTAAAGAAAAACCTACTTCTTTTGGAAGAATAAAGTAAGATCTAACAATATCAACAATTGTATCATCAGCTAATATTCTAGAAATAAGTCGGGACCAAAATCCAGATGGAAAATAAGACATTAACAAAAGTCTAGTAATTGCACGTTCTGGTTCAGCCCGATGGCTCACCACATATTGAACTGCTTCTTCCAATTTCGGCTCTAAAAAAATTCGAATTATCGCATTAATAATTAAATAAGTAAATAAACATTAAACTTACCAGGACTTGTAGCAGGTACAGAACTACTCGGTAAGTTTAATTTCAACTTATCATCTGTCATTTCGTTATACAACACCGATTTTGGTGACACCGTAATCTTTTTATTTCGCACTGCCCAACCTCTACTTCTTAATGGTACTTTTACTTTTACCATAGACTGAAAATGATTTGGATGCATTTGTGCAACATAGAGATCTTCTTCACTAGGAAGTAATGATGGAATCAAAAGTGTCCTCGAGTCCCAAGTCAGCGCCACTTCGAATTTATTAAGCAAGTTAACAATATAACCTCGCGTATCTATCGGACCAATATTGCTAGCTTTGAAGATGTGCTTCAAGTCATCAAGTTTCATAACACCAGTTCGAGCGAATGGATTTATTTCACGTATAGTAACAACGTGAGCTAGCATGTCACAGAGCCATTGCGGATCTAGGAAATAAAGATCTTTGAGTGTAGCGTCATCATAGTGAAGTAACACACCATTATCGTGTAAAAATAATGTAGCCTGATGTAATTCAGCCCAGTCTCTGAAAGTTCTTCCATACTTCTGCATCTCATTCGTTACTATCGCTCGAAATTGCTCGGCGTTCAACACCGGGTCCAGCCCGTTTAATCGTCGTTCCACCGCTACTTGATTCACTACATCTTCTAACGCTAAATACGTCGCCGGAACACGCTGTTCTAGTAAAAGTTCTTTACTTCCCGGTGGTCGCAGACTAAATACGGTGTCGTAGACGAGATTACACAGTAATTTAATATTGTGGCGAGTCTTACAACTAACCTCGATGGTGTCAAGTACTCGAGGAAGGCCACACTTCTCAGCATCGACAATGTTGATAAACTTATCACGAATAACTTGTTGAAGTTCTTCAGATGCATTGGGGAAGACATCTTGAACCATATCGTAGTGGGTACCGATTATCAAGACCGGTGAATTTGGTGCTCTAGCTTGAATATTGACAAGCCATTGCAATATTTCACTGATTCCTTTGTGACCGTCTAGAATTCTCCAAACAACTAAATACAAACTTCTTTTAGATAAGAAGTATTGATGAGTTGCATAGTATCTATAATAAAATCATAGTTAAATTTGTTTCTATTAATATAATGTAAACATACTCTTTTTGTCCTCCAAAATCCCAAGTTCTAAATACAACAGGTCCATGTGTTGAATGATTTCTTGTTTTCTTTTCATAAATCCAATCACCTATATCAACTCCAACTGTTGACATATTAGTACCTCTCGATGTTTTTACATTTATGTTTTTATTTCCCATTCGTTTCGCCCAGTGCTATAACCATAATAGTTAAATAATTAAAAACTCTTATTTATGAAACTTACGCATACCTCTACAGGTTTTTGTCGAGTTCTACCCTCTTGTCGTAACTGTTCTAAAAGACTAGTTTTTCCAATTCCTTGAACTCCAACAATCATTAATTTCATTCTTGCATAAGGGCGGGCATCTTCTAGTACAGACTTTAAGTATCCAATAATATCCATCGTTTTATATTTTTTACTTTCAATCATTGACTTTAATGGTTCTTGTAATGAACATCCTCGAGTATTTAAATTCCATAGACGAGATAGAAGTCCCATTTGTGGAGGTAGTTCATAAATATCAGTATTTCCACTGATATTCAAAACTGATAAATTATTCAGTTCGTTAATATTATGAGGAATATCTTTTAGATTATTATTGCTGACATCTAACATAGATAAATTAGGGAACATCAATCTAGTTTTTCCCAAATGTACCGTGCTCTAAAATAAAAATAGCGGTGGAACACTAAATAAAAAAAGTAATTTATAAATTTACCCAATCAGATTCTTCTTCTTCATTGAAACTACCATCACCATCATCATCGGTAGCTAGTTGGATTCGGTTAAGTTGATTACCCGCCAAAACTAATGTTCTCAAATTATCTAAACGTAAATGCCTGCGATGTGAACAAACCGACTGTAAAACTGCATTCCTAACTGATCTTCCAGACTGTCTTCTTCCTAAAATTTTCAATAAAGAATTTCATGTTGTACTCTGAGTATACTCTTCACAGAACCATGAGTATGCGTAATAGTATAGTGTATTATAGTTATGTTTGTATGTAACTCACCTGTACTTGCAATGATTGGCAGCTTCCCTTTTCCGCTTTCTCCTTGACAATAACAAGCAATATTCGCCATCTCCATACTGTCTTGCGCTTCTACCTGGGGTAGACTAGGCCAACAAGTGATAAGGTTGTGACTGAGGTCAAGCTGCTTGAGCGAGTTGGGGTAACTAGTGATATGAGACATTGAACGAAGGCTGTTAAATGCCATATTAAGACGAGTTAGATTCACAGCAAGACAAGGGAGTGACACAGGTATCGATGTAAAGAGATTGTGAGCTAAATTAAGAGATGATAGTTGAGAAGAATGTTCCAAAAGGTTCTCGTCAGAGTGAAGAATTTGTTCGGTTACCTCCACGTTCTTGCACCATAAGTGATGTTTGTTGGGTTCAAGTTGACTGTGAAAGAAACAAAACAAATATTTTTATAAAAATAAATAGCACGTTAGTATTTTCTACTAGCGTCTACGCTAGGTCCCGCTTTGTCGGACAGGGAGTAAAATTTAACAATTTTCAAACCGGTACAACTTTTACTATTTTAATCAGATCTGCATAAAACTTTCTCTACCAGAAAGCTCAACTCTTCCTCGACATAACGTCTCCCCCTGCCCCCATTCGAAAATAGAAACTTTTTGGATGAAAAATTTCGCAGCTTCGTACGCGCACACGCGTCGATTGACGCAAAATTTTCCCATACGTTAATTTTTCAGCGAGAAACAATTTTTTAAAGGCGAAAAAAGCGCCATATGTGCTCAACTTGTATTATGAGTAAATGAGTTATTACAGCGTTTGGCCTTATAATACATTAAAGGTTCATAAAAAGATGTCCTATCATCAACAACCTTTGAGTACAAAATGCCATGTATCTTTTATAACAATTATAAAGTGAATTTATCAAAAAACAAAACAAAAACGCTGTGAAATTTTGTACGCGGCGCGCTTGCAATTCAGCCCAGTAAAGGGCTCTCTGGATTAAGGCGAATCGCTTCTTCGGCGCTCGCCCTCAAACTTTCCAGCTCGAAAATAAAGCATAAAGACTAAATTACTATACACTCGCCGCGTAAATAACTATTATGTACTTACACTAAAGTTTTATCTTTTTTCCGATATCTCACGGCCTGAGAACATTCTTCACTCATTAACTTAACATCTAATTCGATAGGATTATCATTAATATCTTCTGATTCACAAGTTTCTGTATGGGTAGATAACTGACTATCACTTGAACTTATACTTATTCGATCAGTTTCAATTTTCTATAAAAACAAATAAATAAATGATTGATATGAATTAATCATGATAAATACTTACATCTACGGGTGCAGCTGGTAATTCTTTTAATAAGTTAAATGCTACATTTAATTCTTTTAATTTTGGTGCTTTCCACATATTGTAAGGTAAATGCTGTAACTTATTATTTGAAACAACTAATGAAACAAGGGATGGTAATCGAAATAAAGCTTCCGGAATATTCTCTAATCGATTATCTTGAATGTACAGTTCTTCTAAAGCTGGACATGTATACTCGTAGCTACTTTCTTCCTTTTTCTTTCCACGAAAGGACCTTCTTAACGTTGAAGCATTCCCAGTTGGTAGCGGCAGTTTCTCTATTTTATTCTGAGCTACATTCAAGTATTTCAAACTAAACAACTGAAATATTTCAATTGGCAATGATGTTAAACTGTTACTGGAAATATCCAATCGAGTAATAGCATACAATGCAACATCATGACAGCGAGGATTTTGTTTTAACTTGGGATTAAGATGTAGAGCAGCGTCAGTCAGCCACTGTGGTCGAATTTGTGACAAATGACATCGTTGATTGTGCCAGTTAATCATTGTGGCAACGTTGGGGAAAATTGAGCTATATGTGAGTGATGTAAAGTTTGAAAAAACGGTGAATTGGGATGATGGAATGTTTTCAGTCATGGATTTTTTGTTTATTTTGTACTCTGGGTCTGGATTTGCCTATACATTCAAAAGATTATTAATTTTCGGTTGCAAAAAATACTAAAAATAAAATTTACCTTTATAGACAACAATTTGGCGGTAAGTATTTCGTCTTTATTCCTAACAGCGACACATAATGCTTTACATTCATCATCTCTCGCTCCAAATTTTAGCAAAAGATCCGCCATAGGAAGATCTCGATTTCTGCATGCTTCAACTAAAGCCGTTGATTTACTCGTACTACATTCATCGTCTCCTATACTGCTTGTCATCTAAATACAAAATTTATTCTATTTTCTTAAATGAATTGTAAGAACATTTAATACCTCATTGATGTCATGATCTGCCTGGATCATCAAATTAGTATTTGATCCTGACTGAAGAAGCAATACAACAATATCGTAATGTTGTCCTTTTACAGCAGCATGTAAAGCTGTTTCCATTTCGTTGTTACAATACATGTCAAATTGCAACGGACAAATATATGCTTCATTCCCTTCACTCTAAATTTAAAAATTAATATTAAAATGATCATCAATTTGAAATGTTACAAATTGAACTAACTTGAGAACTTTCGGCAGAATCGCCCCTGGACAAATTCAACTTGGACATAATAGACTGAATTCCATTAGAAATTCTTCTCTTGGTCGGACTAATAGGTACAGGCATTTCAAAACTTGGTGTCACATCTTTATCCTGCATATCATTATTTTAATTTTATTAATATATTTGTAGAACAAAGTATTAAAATATAGAAAATATTACTCAATAATAAAAATAAACCGGAAACTTATTAATTACAATTATTATCATTACAAAATAAGAAATCATTTTACAAATTTCATAATAATTGTAAAAGAAATACTTACACAATTCAGCCTAGTTGCTTTTACTCTAAATTTCAAAATAATTTCAACCATTTTCAAATTTCCCAACAAACACGCAACATATAAAATATTTTGTCCAGTTACATCTTTCTCATTTATATCAAATGGCATATAATACTCCCATTGATTTGTACTATCCCTACAATTGTAACAATAAAAATATTGTTTAATAAATTATTGTGCAATACTTTCATACCTAAATTTTTTTAATATATGAGACGGATATGGAAACTGAAATAATAAATCTATAACAGCAATGTGACCATTAATACAACAAGCATGGATTGGTAACCATCTTTCTACAGTATGTTGCTAAAAAAATATATATATTTTGTATGTAGCATAATTAAATTATATTGTAATTTAATAATTACCTGAACTAATTCTGGGAATCGCACTAATAACATTTCAACTATATCTTTATGTCCATGATAACACGCAATATACAGAGGGGAATATTTTGTAACCGGGTGAAATCGACCGTCAGCACCGTTTTCCAACAAAACTTTTACTATTTCTTTTCTTCCAACTTGACATGCTCTATAATTATAATAACATATATTTAATTTACTAAATAAAGATATTATGAACAATTTCAACTTACGTAAATAATAACGTATTAGCTCCACTAGGTGCCATATTTATTATTAGCTCTACATCGGATGATATTGATGAGATAATTTTGCGAACAGTACTAACGTCGGCTTGCATGCATGCTTCTCGTAAAGATGCGTGAATGTCTTGCCGGGCTTTTTCTCTTGCATCTAAAATATACCTTCAATTACCAAAAGAAATTACTGAATGATTATTTTCTTTTAAATACGGCTCTGTTGATTAAACATTAAATGTTAAATTACTTGCCTAAGGCAACACCAGGTTGAAAAACATCATCAGTAAAGTAATCACAGGCATCATAAGCCTGTTCAGGTGAAATTGGCTTATGATTTTTTGATTGTTTTGATTTCGGCATTTTCAAAATACACTATTTATTTTAATATATAACTTCACGAATTTGTATCTCAAACTAGGATCACCGTTTTATTATATTATTAAATTTATTTCTTGGCGTAAAAAAGAGGGAAAGTAGATATAAATTAGATTAAAAGAAACATGATACTGTGCGAAGAACATGTAATACTTATGTCAGATTAACTAATACGTTTTCACTTTCATTCATTTTAACAACTATTTTTCAGTGTCACAATAATTTAAATCGATTAAACTTTTTAATAAGGCACATTAAAAGAACGTGTTTTAAAACATATGTTACTATATCAAAAATATATATGAATATAATTTTATATAAAACATTATATTTACAACAAATTTAATCATTTATGACGAATATGTTACAAAACTGTGTATTTTATAAACAGAGCTCGTTTATAATTGATACCGGCTATATTATGATTGCAATTCATGGGACAGATGAGAAAGCAGAGAAAATCAATAGTACAGTCACTCACGAAAGTTACAGTTATCACTGAGAAAAATTGATCAATGTATTATGTGGTTACACGCTTCATTGCATTTGAATATCGAATTTCGAATTACTAAAATTTATCACCCGTATCATTTAATTAATATAAAAATATATTAAAAATCAATCCTCGAAGTAATATTTTCAATTTATATCAGCAAAACACAAAGTTTTTAATATGAATACCATCTTTTACGCAGCAATATTAATTTCCGAGCATAAAACTAAAAAGGTTTTTAAAGTTTTAATGAAACCTTGTATTTATAGTTCACAATGTTATCAAAATATGACTCATTACATCCTACGCAATGTTTTATTATTTAATTCCAAATATTGACTTATTAACTTTTTTAGAAAATTTATTAGTCCTGTTCACACGGGGATCTTTGGAGATTCTACGGAGATTCAGAATCCTGGAAAAGTTTTTTCTTTCTAATGAGAATTATCTGTTAAATTGCGGTGTCGCTAAATTGAATCTTCAATGAGTCTTGGAAAAGAAGAATTTATAATTTATTGATTGCTTCAAAACTACGTAATTATCACTAGAAAGAAAAAAACTTCTTCGTTTCCAGGATTCTGAATCTCCAAAGATCCCCATGCGAACAGGGCTTTAGGTATTTCATTTTCTTGTAGTTCAGAAAATATATATTTCCAGTCTAGTAAAACTATAATACAGTAAAATTATTATGAAACAGTTTCCTAAAGTAAAATTTTATTTGCTTATGAAATAATACGAAATTTAAATTAATTAGAGAAATTTCTTTATAAAGCTTACCTGCAGCCTCTCTAAGTAACATCATGCATGAAGAATGTCCCGATTTGTCGGCGATATCAAATGCAGTCATACCATTAGCATCTCGAATTAACATACTTGCATTATGTTCTAAAAGTACTTTCACATTACTGTCGTGACCATGCTCAGCACTCAAATGTAAAGCGGTCTGAAAATATAAATGTATCAATAAATAAAGATAATGTTTATAGTTGCTTTTCCATTTAGTAAAATACTAGCAATGGCATACCCTATTTTCACCCCTTGGTCCACATTGAATATTTGCATCGGCACCAGAATTAAGTAGAATACGTAAACAATTTGAATTTTCCGTAATAGCCGCTGCGTGAAGAGGTGTTCTGCCCCAGTTATCTTGAGAATTAATATGAGCTTGCTGATCTCCGTGAAGCAAATCTTCAAGGAGTTCGGCATTGTCCCACAAAGCAGCCTTAAATATATGTATACATTAAACTATATTCCACTTGTAAACACAAATAGCAATATACTTGATGTAACAGTCTTCCAGGAAAGTCTTCATCTTCAGGGGATGAATCTAACATGTTTTATGAATTAGAAAATGATTCACCACACGAAGGTGAAAACTAATGTATTATTTTATTTATTCAAATTACATTTCATTTTAACAATATGTACTAAGTTAATTAACAGACAGGTATTTTAAATAAATAATACAAACATGTCAATGTCAATTTCCTTCAAAATTTTGACAGATACATCACTGTTGAATTATGGGACACGATACATAAAATAAGCGGGTAATTTAAATATTTTTTATTCAATAAAAGATTATACTTACTGAATACAACATTACTCCATTAAATTTAACAATACATGTTATTATTTAGGAATAATATTAACAAACCAACCATCTAAATAACCTTTGAACATTGTTATAAGCATGCGCAGTTTCTCTATCTATTTGTGATAATTTTTTATCTTGATTGAATTGTGATATGTTTGAGATTTTATTATAATAAAATGTAAAAGTAAAATATTTGTTAATTTAAATAGTATTATTATTTAAAAACAATAAAAATGTTTTTATATAAGCTTGAAGTATTTTTGTGATTATAAAACTTGGCATCTAACTAGAATTTAATTGAGAAAAGTTGAATAATACTGAAGAAAAAAATTATATAGGATTTTATTTCGGTTAATGATTTATCAATAAAAACAACTAATTGATTTGCTTTTTTTATTCAGCTTCATTTTTGTAATAAAGAAAAAATATTCCTAATAATTAATAAAAGACATAATGTATATTTTTGTTTTTTATTGATGTTATATACAAAAGAAAAAGAATATTTATTGTTTCTGGCGTTTAGCAGTAGCCTTTTCACCTCCATCTGTCTTCTTTTTCTTTTGTTTCTGCTTAGCTCCATCGACACCACTTTCGGCCTCAGTTAGCCACATTTCGATGTGGCATGGAGATGACATGTAAGGGTTGATGCGACCGTGCGCACGGTATGTGCGTCTCCTCAAGCATGGGGCACGGTTCACCTGTACAAAATATGATTATAAGCACCAATTTCTCACACAAGCAGGTTGAAAGAACATACCTGAATGTGTTTGATGACAAGACGATCAACATCAAGGCCGCTGTAGTCAGCATTGCTTTCGGCGTTCCTCAGCATCTGCAAAAGGAACTCTGCTGACTTCTTGGGCCAACGACCCTGAGTGGTGCCGAACTGTTTGGCTTGGGCACAACGCCCTACACCACCGTTGAAGCGTCTGAAAGGAACGCACTCCTGGTGGTTAACAACATTCTTCAAGTAAGCAACAGCGCGGCGCAAGGACATCTTCTTGATAGCCATCGCTGTCTCACGGGTGTTCTTGAAGTGTACCCTCAAATTGGAGCCACGAGCTTTGCAGGTTTTGCTGGCCACATCAGGTTCGCGAGAATAACGACCCATTTTTATAAATACTGCAACAAAGAGGGCATGGTCACCATCGACATTTTGATGCACTTTGCAAGTCTATTACACTCGATTAGAATACAATAATGTACCGTAAAGTTACATTACAAGCTAATAAATTTATAAAGCGGTATATTAAACATTAAGCACTACAGAAAATGGAAAAAATGACACTGCTTGTTACAACCACGTTATAACCTACACAAAAAACACATGTTTTAAAATATGAATAAAATACTCCGACATTGTATTAAATTAAAAGAAAATGATTAAAAGAATCGAAAAACAGTACAAATTATTAAATTAAATAAAAGTTATACGAGTATTTACCTTATAAATGTAACTAAAGTTTCCACGCGGCCCACTAACAACGCCGCGACACGAAGAAGAGAATAACTAGATTAGAAAATGGCATAAGGAAAGTTACTAACTGTGAATGGCGGACATTTTAAAATGAAAAGTTACTAAATACAAGTAAGAAGAATTAAAACAATTTTCAAATATATCTATATATATTACTCATTACAATCATACAGAAAGAGTAACTAAATATAAAAATATTTTTATATTATGATATTATACAAATACCGTAGTCACACTAATATTAATTATCACAATTTAAACATAATTAAAAATATTGTTACTTTTAAGAGAAGTAAATTCTCATAGTTCGTATAATTACCTGATTACAAATTGGACAATTTTTTCTAGAGTTAACAATATTCTTACTGCAAGTGTCACACATAGACAAATGACGACAGGGCAACGTTAAAATACATCTTTCTTCAGTTACACAGTACAAACAAAGTACAGTTAAATCGTTTTCATATTTATCTACTAAATTATTGTTTCGTTTTACTGGAGATTTTAAAATTAGGCCATTTTTTGCTTGTTCATAATATATGATGTGAAACTTTACAATAACATACAGTAAATATGATAAAAAAATAACTATTATACCAAAAATATGAATGAGCCATGTATATAATACAATTACTGTTAATGTAAACCTCAAAAAATCATCCCCGGATACAATATTGAAATGTTTCGCCGAAAACTTATGAAAATTAATACAATCTTTCATTAATATATATATCATGTTCCATAGTGTCTTGATTGTATGTAATGCCATAATAAAAATAATTATATTGTATTATCCCAATGTAGATCTGTAATTAGAAAAATAAAAATATAATTGTTATTTACGATTTTTTTATTTTACTAGTAAAAGATAATCAATTAAATACATAATTCATAATTTCCGACCACAAAATAGCACACCAAACTGGAAAATTCGAGAATGACAACTTGTTGCATTCTTATCAAAGATAAATATACCTTAAAAAACTTAACCATAACGGACATTAGATAGATACGTACCACGTACTTACTCAATAGCGATTTCTTTTTCATTAGTTTAAATTAATTGTTGTTCAATATAAGACAGACATAACAAAATTTGTTTACATTGCTGTGTGACAGTAAAATTAAGATTTTAAATTTTTTTCTTGTTGATGTTACAGTTATGTCGGTAATATCGGTTGCTTTCAAAGTTCGGAGGAGCGTTGAGGAGGGAGAGTAGTATCACTATCACATGAAGCTAAGTTCACAGCATTGTTAATTTTTATTTTTATCATTCCTAGTTCGAAAAAATGTTCTAAGTTGTTTTTATTTATTTTACTATTAATTTCAAGTATATTTTTACTAAAATGATTTTGCTGTATGTAAGTTGTAAGTATAAAAATAGTACTTTATTTATCAGTCAACTGAAATGTAAATATTATATTTTAAGGCTAAAAGAAACAATGGCAGAAACTGCAGGAATAAGACATGCCCCTCCGATTAATATGTTGCCTCCGACTCCAGCAGGACTTGAGTCATTATATTCACTATGTAGAAGAATTTATCCAGATCAAATCAATCCTTTACAAGTTACTGCCCTTCTAAAGTACTGGTATGTTTGGATCTTTAGTAGTAATTCATTTTATATTCTTATTTATAATTTAATAGGTATTTTTTGAACTAATTTAACTAGTTATAGGATGAATATTGAAGTGTTTTATTCATATAGTTATTTTTAGAAGTTGGGAGTTCCCTATACTTCCTGCTTTTTTCATCTGTTTTTTACTTGTGAATCTATAAATACATTTATATCCGCTTAGCAGTAATTTCAATGTCTATTTCTGTTTAAATCATAATTAATTGATCAAAAAATGAAACAAAATACTGTGTGTAGGTTGGGAGGCCCGGATCCTCTAGATTACATTAGCATGTATGCTAATTCTGGTATTCCCAGTCAACATATTCCACCGCACTGGCACTATATTAGGTAAATTATTATTTATAAAGTAGGTAATTTCTTCATTTTTACCTGGAATTGTTTATAGCTTCGGCCTGTCAGATTTACACGGCGATGGGCGAGTACACGATGTTTCTGCAGGTCCCGATTCACCATCTGGGTTCGGTTTTGAATTATCATTTCGATTACGTCGTGAACCAGAAGAAACTGCTCCTCCTACATGGCCTGCAACTCTTATGCAATCGCTAGCCAAATACGTATTCCAATCAGGGAATACATTGTGTGCAGGTGATCATGTGTCGTGGCATTGTGCTTTGGATAACAGCGAGTCCCGTATCCAGCATATGCTAATGGCAAGTGATGTGCAACTGGGAACAACGCAAACACCTTTTGGGACCGTCAGCTTTGTTCAAATCGTCGGTGTATGTGCGGATGAACTCAGAGCTGCCCAACAATGGAATGGACTTGGCGTACTTGATATATTAAGCCGGCTGTCAAGGTATGTAACTATAGTAATTACATTTTATAGTCATAACGGTCATAACCATGACATTGCGTTTGTTAATATTCCTAAGCATTTTTTGCACTTTACAGCGCGGGTGGTCCATGGCTGATAACAGATATGAGACGTGGGGAAAGTATGTTTGAAATTGATCTAAATGCTCAGGAGGAAGTTGAACGTGGTTTTGAGACTGAGGGCTCAAATTTAAGTGGTGTAAGCGCACGATGTTCTTGGGTAGAACAGGACATATCCAGTGATCGTAATAAGAATAACACTAGATTGTCTGATGGACCACATATTACGCCTGAAGAGACTGATCAGATCAGAACTACGTTACAGCGGGGTTTAAGAAATACATGCTGCAGTACAAATAAAAACATGATGAGATTCTCAAAAGATAGTAGCGAACAAGATTATAAGTTAGACGATATTAGAGATAACGCTAACGTATTTGAATCAACAGAATTGTTAAATGTTAAAAAATTGGATGGATTACATTTAACTTTCAACTTAGAAGCTGGCAGCATACTTCCTTTAGCTATAAGGTAGGTCCTTATTTACATGAATGATTTTATTTTATAAAATGAAATATAATATTTACAGAGGCAGAGTGAAGCATGGGCGTCATTTTACCTTTAAGTCAGTTTTAAGTGAAACTGTTATAACACTGGTAGCGAGTTCAGTAACAGGGACGCTAGTTGATGCAGAGCACCCATACGTCGCTCAAGGTTCATGGCTCCAAGTGCTTATTCCCGATGAGTTGGCTCAGGACATGGCTACATCGTTCCAGGTTCTGGTAAACCCTGAAACTCTTTCTCTTCCTAAAACTTTTAAATGGGCCGATAGTAAACTCGCCATAACCATCGTTCCTGACAAGATCTGCTAACTTTGTTAATAATGAGATTAAGTGCCTTATTATTCCTTTTTATAAGATTATTTATCAGTATTTTGTAATATATGATTATTTATATTATGCAATAATAACTAAATTAAAATATTTCAGGTATAATATTATATATCGTAACATGAAAAATTATTTATAAATCTATTTTAGACTGGTTATATTGAATATTAAGAATAATTAGTATTATTTCAGTAAAATGTATAAAAATATTTGTATGACTGAAAATAATTAAATATTTATTTAAATCGATATAAAATATATTTATTGCGAACTTAAAACACTTATTATTTGATTAGCAGTTTCAGATGTCTGTAGACTGTCTTCATTATTCTCATTTGGCTTTCTCAAATTTTCCAATAATTGTAATATATTATTGAAAATTTGCTGAAAACAATTAAATAGTGTTATATGGTTATACGTTCTCTTAGTGGTTTTTATTTAATACATACTTCTGCCCCATCGTAGTAAAATATGCCAACACAACTTACAGGAAGATTTCTTAATGTAATTTGCCCCAATTTTCTTCGAGATAAAGCAAATACATATGGAATATTGTTTTTATTTGCCAATGTAATTAATTCATGAACAAATGTATCCAGTACTCCTAATGAATTAAATTTATAGAGCGGTATCATATTAATTAATTAATTCACGTACCATCTTTTACAATATTCTTAATATTTGGTGCAATAATCAGACACTTTATTTTATGAACTAATAAATATTTCTTAACTTCGTTGAATCCTGTAATATATCTTCTTTTTGCAATTCCTTTTGTTGGATCTCGTTTGTACAAATTTTCTTGAAATCGAACAATATTATTTAGAAATTCTTTTACTGCGTTATTTAATTCATCCGTTATTAAATTATCACATAAATAAATAGTATCATTATCAATATCACATTGTTTTAAATCATTAACAATTTGCGATTTTAATTTCGAAGGTTTTTTTGTTTTAGAAATTTCTTTATGTTTCCCCCTATGTCTTTTTGGTTTACTTGAATCGAGACAGTTTCCATCGTACTTTTTAATAATTTGTTCTTTAGTTACAGATTTATGTGTTACTAGAGGCTTTGATTTTGTTAAAATTTCTTTTAAATTTATCGTTAAAGTAGTTATTTTGCTAGGTTTAGTACAATGAGTTTGTTTATTTATTGCACTAGTTGTAGAAAGTAATTTTGTTTTTATTTGATTCGGTTTATATTTTATCTTACTATTCAATTCAGGGAAATTATTGTCATTTATAGTGTTTAAATTTAAATCTGAATTGTTTGTATAGGAACTTGGTTTATTTATATTATCAGCAATATCTTTTTTTATAATTGTTACATGTTGATCTTTAGGACCTAATTTTAATTCTAATTGTTTTTTCTCATGTTCTCTTTGTTGTTCTTTGCGTTTTAAATCTTTTTTAAATAATTTTCTTTCCTTTCTTAACTTTTTCAGTTCTAGCTTAGCAAGATTTTCAGCTATTTGATTCTCTTCATTCATTTTAATTTTCACCACAACTTTGCGCCCTTGTTTGGCCCCTTTTTATTATAAAAAACATAAACGTCAAAAAGCTTGAAACTGAAACTGTGTAGATGTCGCAGTGGTCGATAATCAGGTGGTTATTAAATTTTTACTTTCATTTTAAAACGTGATTTTAACCTTACTAAACAACCAAGTTGTTGTCAAGTTTTATTTGTAGTTCAAATAAAATATTATTGCTAAAAATGTCTCAGAATGTTCATGGTACATTTGTTTCCGAAAAAATATCAAAAATTCGTTGGAGACCTGATCATTTTGAAAATTCTCACTGTTTTGTTACCGGTAGTTGGGATAATGAAGAAAACAGGATAAAATTATGGAACTGCATTACAAATGAGGAAGATGATGTATATCCATATGAATTAAAATCTTATACAGTAGGAGGAGACGTAACTGAAATAAAAGTAAGTTATAAGTTATTTACATTTGAGTATTATTGACTTACGGTTACGTTATGTTTTAGTTTATAAATCAAGACTTACTGGTTACATCAACATCAGACGGAACCGTAACTTTATTAAGAATTAGTGATAGGTCAAATGATTCTGTCGATATAAAAGAACAAGTTGTATGGAAGAAAATACATAAATTTAGTAATGGCGACATTAGCCCATGTACGGGATTATCTATTTATGAAGAAGATATCGCTACAATCGGCGAAGATGGCTGTTTAAATTTGCTAACTTCGAGACGAGAGACTTTAATACGTACTATAGGTATTTCATCACCTTGTGTTGTTACATTATGTAATGTATAATATATGTATTTATTATAGAAAACGCGGATAGCTGTTCTTTACACTGCATAACATTTTTAAAATACAATGAAGTATTAACTGGTAATTTAAGAGGACAAATGAAAATTTGGGATTTACGGAAACCTGATGATAAACCAGCAAATACATTTATGTTGAATGGCGACCAGTTACCAGCTACTTGCTTAACTTATCATCCAACTCAGCGCCACATGGTGTTAGCAGGAGACGAAGATGGATCTTTAACAGTGTGGGATTTACGTCAGAATACTTTTCCAGTAACACTTCTTAGTGCTCACTCGAGTGCAGTTAGTGAGATGCAATTTCATCCCAATAATCCAGACCATTTATTCAGTTGTTCAAGTAGTGGAGAATTATGGCATTGGAGTACGATTAATCAATCAAAACACAAATTAATTTCTATTGATACTGAACCGGTTAATCCGTGGTTTAGTAACGAAAGTATTAAAAATAAATTGGAAGTTTTTAATTTGATGCCAACATTACATAAACCAGTTAATTCATTGGATTTAGAACGCAATAAGTTATTGTGTGGCTGCGACAACGAAGCGATTTATTTGATTAATAATATTACTCTTGTTTAAATAATTATTACCGATCTAATAAAGTTTTTTCTATTATTTTTGTTTTAATAATTATTTGTTTATCACTTACTATTTTTTGTTTTGATGTATAGCATTGACATCTAGTGAAATATTTGATAATGATTGCAAATATTTTTAGGTTATGTTGTGTTAAATCTTTATTATTTTGACATTTGTTGATCACCTCCTATTACTCAAAATGTCAGAATATGAAAAAGTGCGTACAGGAAAATTAATTTTAAAAGGAGAAAAGAAAAAGTAAGTATTTTTCACTTGTCTTATTATAGTTAACTGATTTGTATTTTTATTTAGATCAAAGAAACGTAAGCATAAAAGTAAAGAAACTGAAAAAGTCCAGGTAGTTGACAAAGATTCTATTTCCCATGGAGGATGGTGGAAAGTATTAAAAACTGAAGACATTACTGGAGCTGTGGCAATCGAATTTGGTGAAAACACCTACGTAAAAGCTTTAGACAATGGACTGTTCACTTTGGGTGCTCCACATAACGATGGCGATGGCCCTTCACCAGAAGAAATATTGACAGCTGTACCTATTAACGAAACTAAAATTGCACTGAAATCTGGATATGGAAAATATTTAAATGTTGATAAAAATGGCATTGTTACTGGAAGATCGGATGCTATTGGAGGAATGGAACATTGGGAACCTGTTTTTCAAGTATGTAAAGATTGTTTTATAAGTATATTAATTTAAATAAATAATTTGTTTTAGGATGGCAAAATGGCATTACAGGCTTACAATAATTGTTTTATGTCAGTGGATCATGAAGATGAAACAGTCGTAGCTTTAAGTAAACGAGCGGGAGCTGATCAAATCATGCAACTCAGATCACAAATAATACGAGAAGTGGATAAAACTGATGAAATTCCTAAAGAAGAACAAGGAGATTTATCTCAAATAGAAGTCAACTACGTGTATGTACAAAACTTTATTATCTCACAACTAATGATCGTACATTTTTAATTAAATTAATTATTAATGACAAAATGAATTAAAATTATGTAGCTAATTGTAATAATTATAACTAAATCGAGATTTTTTTGTTTCAGGAAAAAGTTCCAGAAATTTCAAGATAAGCGATTACGTATTTGTACGGACGACAAGAAACAATTGAAGAAAGCGAAGAACGATGGAACGTTCCACGAAGCGCTTTTAGATCGACGTAGTAAAATGAAAGCAGATAGATATTGCAAATAATGACTAAAATATTTTATGTACGTATAATTATTGTAAAAGAAAACAAATAAAAGAAAACGATTTACTAATATATCTAAAAGGATTTATGTAGTTATTACAATAATTAATTTACTTAAGGTTTATGTATTTGGCAAAAAAAGATGTAAATTTTACATTAAAAGGACAATTATTGATATTGTTTCTTTTGAAAGTATACAAAATTAATTTATAAAACATAACATCGTGGCATAGATGCGGCACGATGTCGCTCTACAATAGTAATGTTGATGTCACTTACAACCAAGCAATTATAGTTACTGGGTTCTACTCTGTCACAAAGTAGATGTGTAGGTGTACTCGCGATGTCACCAACGGCCCTGTCCTTTCAACTAATAGTCGTCTCTGTTCTTGATGCCTTGAGCCATTCGACAAATTCATCTAACATTACTGGCCCTAAACATACAAAAATTATTCTACTTCTTTATAGATCTCAATTTAACTTAAGCCCTGTTCGCACGGCGATCTTTGGAGATTCTACGGAGAGTCAAACTCCCGGCAAAGTCACGGAAAAAAAGAAGTTTTTTTCTTTCTAGTGATAATTACGTGGTTTTAAAGCAATCAATAAATTATAAATTCTTCTTTTCCAAGACTCATTGATAATTTAACAAATAATTCTCACTAGAAAGAAAAAAACTTCTTTTTTGCCGGGAGTTTGACTCTCCGTAGAATCTCCAAAGATCGCCGTGCTAACAGGGCTTTAAGTAACTTACATGCGCCATCTACATCATAATTTGACAAATCGTGTGCGATCGTTCTTGAAAATTCTAAAATGTTACACCATTGATCTTTATTTATAACTTTGTACTTTGACTGTTCGAGGAACTGACTAAATTGTGAGTACAGGGGCCAATGTTTCCCTAAAAGTAACTGCAGCATCGCTTTTGCTGTCTCCATGTCCATGCTGCGCTGGTCTTTATCCTACAAAAACAAGTGACTTAAAAAGAGAATTGTTTACATATTATTTAATCTTACCCTGGCAAAGTCATAAGCGTATCTGTAAATCCCCTTGAATACATGCTGATCGTTCAACTGATTTCTTAGGTAGTCGAGTTTGTTTTGTATTTTCGCGATAGAATCACATTGCATGTCGCCGAGGCCTTTGAGCCATTCTGATTGTGTAAAGAAGCCCATTTGACGAGCCTGCATCTTATACGCAAGTACAAGCATAACAACATTTTCAGGTTCTACTCCAATATCCTCGCAAAATTTTTCCATGCCCTCAGGGCCCAACGTGTCGGGCTCATCTGGCGTTGTGTACTCCCGGAACCATGTCAAGCAACGTTTCTGACTGAATGATACTGCATCGTCTGATTTTGAATAACGTCTAGAACTACAATCACACATAATTATTATTTATCTATGGGCTTCATCATACCTGTATTTTTAAATACGTTTACACTAATATTCATAACCATAACGTTGTAAAGCAATAGCAAAAGTATAAATATTAGCATTAGGTTATATTTGTGCATTATTTTACGTGAGTAAATAAATGCCAGCAATTAAAAAAAATTAATTACCTTCTGTCACCCATGCAAAAAGCTATTTATTTACTACAAAATATTTAATAACTAGTAAAGAATAGACATTAAAAATCAAATTACTAATTTTTGTTTTCAACTTACGAAAGAAATTAAGGCCAAGGTTCTAAAAATAGATCACCTTCTCAATCCCAAAATAAATGAACTTGTAGCCAATATTTTAGAAAAAATAATGTAAACTAACAGTAAAATTCGTAGTATTAAATGATTAAATAAAACAGTTAATAATAATGTTGTGCCAATTTTAATAAATAGTATTGTATTTGAAGACATAATAAGCAAGTATGAAAATAACAGTTGACATTATGTCATTTGTGATATAAAGCAGTTCTAATAAAACGAATAACACAAATACTATTCATGTACATAAATATTGAAATGATTAAAATTATTTTCCATAAGCAAAAGTACAAGAATAGAGATAAAACTTTTATTTTTGACTGTTCTTCAAAATAATAATTTACACTTGCCTTGTAGTGTTTCGTAAACGTTTAGAACAATGTCTGTCATCATCTCCGGGGCCCATATCTGTTGTCGCTCGGCGTTTGCTGCGTGGCATGGCAGTCAAGCAGCAAAAGAGCACTTTTCCTGCTCTCAATGAATTTTTGTATATACTTTAATTACCTCAGTCTAAATTTTATTTTACTTGGTTATAATCTGTTAACAAACACAAATAATCATTAACATTTTCAAACATACATGAAGGATTTTTAGTATATTGTACAATAAATCATTTTTTTGTTTGGTACAGAAAGAAGTGTCTGAGATACTGAGTTAGGTTATGTTATATGACGAACTTAGAAATAATGAAAGTACAACTTACACCTTGAAGTAAAAGCAATTCACAATAAAAATGAAACTAAACAAATGAAAAAAGATGATTACCAAAATATTAATTGTTTCAAATTTGCATTTAACTCCTCCCAAATTTGTGCGCTCTAGAGGTCAAATTTATTCACTTGTTCAAGTAAAATTCATTGAATACTTTTTACTCAATTGTATTTACAACGATATATTTGTTGTTTTACATCAAAGTAACTAATTTTATTTCCAATAAGTGTCCAAAATGTGAAAAAAAAACACATAAACAAGAAGTCCAAAGATTTTTATTTTTGTGTGCTCAATGTTTGACGGACTGTACAGACAGAAAAAGACAAGAACAAAATGAGATACAGACTGTACCAATTATAGGGTTTTTTATTGTTATAAAATATAAAACAACAAGTGTAAAAATACCTTAAAAATTATGACATTTGTTCTGTATAAATTGATGATATTTGTTTTAATTTCAGAAAAAGTTGTTTGTATTTAAGCAAATCAAATATGGACATATATTTCATTGTTATACTTGCCACCTATGAAGAATATTCTACACTAATAATTAATGTATATCGCTGTTGACATTGACATAGTCGTCGGTATAGTTAAATTAATAGAGGCATCTAAGAAAATAATTAAACCTTGTATTATTTTATACTTTAAATTTATAATTGTTTCATGACAATATTCCAATGTTTGCATTTATTATATATTTATTTTTTAATTGTATTGTAATTGTAAATAATTATATTGATTTTATTCATATTTTTTCTCTCTACGCCAATGGTACAAATAAAATTTATGTGTACACTTTGAAAGTGCATAAATAAACATGACCTTGCTTACTTAATTCTTCTATAAAAACAATAAAATATTCATGAAAATTTTGTTACCTTTTATATTATACTATACCTTCTTCCTACCAAGCTTCCTACTTTCACTGCTACAGGTGCGAAAGGGGAAAGTCCTTGAGATGTGACATGAACCTAACCCTAATCTATTCTTATCAATGTCATGTCAAAGATGTCAGTTTAGTTTTGGTTGTTATGCAGTGATTGTTGTGCGCCAGATTGGGTGTTTATATTAAAATATTATATTTTTATTATATACATTGATTCTATATACATAGTGTCGTTTTACAAGAAGTTAAAATTTTAACAACATATTATATTCAGGTATAAGAAAATAAGTAAAGTATGGAAAATTGCGTTGCAAAATTTACCTTTGTTGTGATTTATCAGAACGTTGTAATGTCAGTGATTGTGCATTATAACTCTATATTTTTAGTCTTGTACTGATGGAAAGGCAACAATATCTAATTCTATAATGAAATTTATATTTTTGTAAAAATATATTCTGCTAAATCAGTTTCTCAGCAACAATGGCAAGCCAGAGAAAAGATTTATTTTCTAAAAATAGTGACGGAGATCCTGAAGTTTTGGAACTTTTAATAAATTTGTTTGGTGATGAATTGCACGTTGATATAATAAAATCCGTTGCATTGAGCTGTAATTGGAAATGTAAGTATTTTTTATAATTATTACTCATACTTGCTATCTGTTATTTCTAATCGCACATTGATGGCATGACGTTGATGATTATACAATTCGAATGTTTTTCGGTTTTGTTTTATTATTTAAAAAAAATACCTACCTTACCTAGTATTTGTTTTATTTTTGGTAGTCTTCTGTTGAGTATTTATTGAATAACAGTATGTTTTCTTTTTATTAAAGTGCAAGCTGCAAGCAATGTTTTAGCTGAACTTACAGCTAATGTGAGCAATGCTACTGCTACAGCAAATCCAAAAAAATCAAAAAATTCTTCATCTACCATGAATTCAGTTGGCTATGCAGCAACTGGAGATGACGATAGTAATGTAGATGTTTATATAGAGGGAGAAAATAAATGTGATTATAGACAAGCTATAATTCAAGGAAATAAAAATAAAATTAACACTCCTAAAAAAGCTCCACCTGTGAAGCAAGTTCAACCAAAACCTGTTCAAAATAAATCTAAAAGAGAGCTTGAATATGATCGAGTTCGCGAACATATTCTAACAGGTGCAAAAGTTTGTATTTTATTACGAGGTTTACCGGGAAGCGGCAAAACACATTTTGCCAAAATGATTGTTCAGTCAACTATTAACGAAGATTATCGAAGATTTATATTTAGTACAGATGATTTTTTTCAACGAAACGGTGTTTACAATTATAATCCAAATTTATTAACGGACGCTCATTACTGGAATCAAAAACGTGTATACGAATCTATGCTTCTGGGAATTAGTCCAGTCATTGTAGACAATACAAATACACAGATGTGGGAAATGAAAGCATACGCTGGTATGGCTGTGCAATTTGGATATGCTGTAGAAATATTGGAACCATTGACCGTTTGGATTTTTAATGCTCCTGAACTTACACGGAGATGTGTACACAGTGTTCCAAAAAATAAAATAGTTGACATGTTAGATCGATATGAAAAAAATATCACCCCAGAAAAATTATTCTCAATGTTTGCATTAAAATATTCACCAAGAAATCATCCTCCACAGCCAAGATTGTACCCACCTTTAAGTAAAAATATTAAACCATTGTTTTGTAATATTCCACCTAGTATTGCAAAAAATCCAAATACTACAGTTAATAAAAAAGACAATCAGCCAAAGCCTAAAAAGAAACGACAGAGAAAAAAGAAACAAGAAGAACAAAACTCCGATAGTGCTAGTACTTTAAGCAAATCTGAATCGATGCATAGTATTCTAACAAATGATGATAGCGATAGCGATATTGATTCTTTGAACGAGTTACAAAAAACCGATAGTGGATACAGTTTAAATGTTCGCGACACTTTCTATGACAAAAATGACGTAATACAAAGTAATCAGTATGAGTTGGTTAATCTTCATGATAACACTCAACAGAAAAACTATAGTAAACCAAATACTGAAATTGATTTAATCAATTTTGATTTTGACGATAGTAAAAATTCATACAGTACAGATTTACTTGGCTTAGAGAGCAAAACAACAGCTAATAATAACAGTAAAGTGTCTGAAGTTCAAGAGAAAACACAACAATTAATAGATTCTTGTGTAAAATTATTTAAGGCGGTAAATAAAGATAATAATGAAGTAGATAAGAATTTGTCAAGTTCTACTGAGTATCCAAAAATTGATTTATCTGCATGGGGTTTAACTGACGAAACTTTTATTTCTTGGGAATTAGTTGATAAACCCAAAAACAAAGAAGAGTCTAAGAATGACCCTCAACCACAAAGACAAATTACTAGACAAATTTCAAAAGAACTACCTTTAAATCCGAATGAAATAGGAACAAACACATCAAGTGAAGACTTTGCATTGTTGAGAAGAGATTTTGTGAATAATTCAGGAATAAAAATTGTTCCAACAATTAATAGAAATATTGGAGAAAATTGTCTACCTACCATTGTAAGAAATCCAAGAGGGGTATCAATGTTTGATAAAAGTACAATGACAGGTCGTGAAAATGTTTTAAATGCGGCTCTTTCACGATCACGTTGTAATAATGAAGATCAACATTTTACCGAACTCGTTAAGCTCTTCCCAAGCGTAAGTGTAGATGTTTTGAAGGATATTTTTGATAAATGCCAAGGGGATGTAAATTGGGCTGTTGATTTATTACTTGATGGCAATCTTAAAGATACAAATGTAGAAAAATCTGAACAAATAAATGAAGCTAGCAATCATATACATTCTTCTGATTGTAATTGTTCGAGAAATTATGAACCTCAAGTTTATATTCCACAAGAGATTTTACCTGAACCACCGAATTTATCTCCAGAAATTAAAAAGAGTCCAACAAGAACTAAAAATAAAATTTCTGAAGAATCTTTACTCTTAAAAAAACAAATAGAAGAACAATTTAAAATCGATGATACATTTTATTCATCTCATGTGTCCAATATACGACGACAAAGATACGGAGAACCAGAACCAATGCCATCTACTTCAAAAGATCAACCGTGTCTAACAGATTTTGAAGATTTAATTCAAAATCATGATGAATTCGAATCTTCAGAAGAAAGTTCCGAAGAAGAAATTATTGAAATGAATGTTGGTCTAGATTTTATTGAACAATTAGAAAAAAGTTCTGGTAATCCCGAAATAGATTATCCCAGAGGTTTCCAACCAGTAATGCAGTTACCAGCAAGTTTAGTTAGACTTCTTCATGCATATTGGCTGGAATCTGTTTATCAACAAATGGATAACCAGACATTAATTTTGGAAAACATGGTAAAGGAAGATGAAGAGTTTGCAAGAAAACTGCAAGAACAAGAGGCTGTTCAACAAAATCGAGAGCAAAACGCAGGTTCAAATATTCCAAATCTACAAGAAATCATGGACATGGAAATTGCTTTAGCAATTTACAAAGCCGATCAAGAACAATGGAAGAACGAAACCCCTGATGATCTAGCTTCTAGAATGAAGAGACAAAAGTTATTTGAAACTTTTCCTAAGTTTGACCAAGGTGCCTTAGTAGAAATTATGCAGGCATGTAATAATTCCTTCGACCAAACTGTAGAAGTTTTAAGAGCTTCTATGGATTCAGATCAGGTTACAAATCAAACTGCATCCACTGAAATGGCTAAACAGAAAGAGTTATTGGAAACGGCGAAGAAAGAATATGTTGAAGCAAAGCAGGTAATATTTAGAATTTAAAAATAATTTTAGTTATTTGAGGAAAATTGACTTGCTTGGAATATTTTTACTACAAAACAAAGATGCAGTAAATGCATCAATTGTTGTGGTAGTTAATTTGTGGGAATTACGTGATTAAAGTCAAGGTCAATTTTTTTGCGTTGTATATACGCTCAACTTTTTACCATTAAAAAGAAGTACCCATGCTTTACAAATAAGAAAAAAGAACTAAACAAATATTAATATATAGATAAGTTTATCGGCGTTACGTCATTATCAGGTGATTTATAAAAATGTATTTCCCCTAATTACTATTATAAATTAGATACGTGCATTGTTTGTTTCTAACGTAAAATTTTATGAATAGTAAAATGTACCTAATGATTCATATGCATTAAAATCAAACATCGGAGATTAACAAATAATAAAAGTAACTAATTTATTAGAAATGTTTATTATTTAAAAAATGCATAATATAAACTCAATTACAATAGTTATTTAACCAACTAGTGTATTAATGAAGGCGATTAATAATTGAGACATTTTAACGCGTGAGAGAAGCGAACGCATTAATTATCCAGATTATTAATCATCTATTAACACATGAGTTAGCTACAATATTTTTCCGTTGATCATATCGTTTAAATTTGGAGAAAATCTAATTTTATTCCATAACAAATATGTTAGGTGAATAATATTTAGCTAGAACTGTCGCTTAATTCTGTAAAGCATTTTTCTACAACTTAGTGCTAGCTAATATACGATATTACGTGTGTTGAACGCATTAAAAAAATCGTTGATTAATAAAAATCATGCATTAATACTGGTCATTAATGTATGATTTTTTTACAATCATGATATTCATTAATAAACGATCAACGGTGTCTGTTTGAAATTTGGTATTATATATAGGAAAAACTAATTTAAAATTTTGCTGTAGTTAGTGACCTGCTATATATTTATTTAGATAAAATATATAAATACAAAACTTGTTCAAAATTAAAACTACATAATTACACTCGATCATATTGCTTTGTTTATAAAAGAAAAAATCCGATGTGGCCAACACATGACCTCTCGCCCTACTATTTTACTAAGTGTGTATGAAAGTACTTACTCACAAATATACCATTGTAGAAGGGAATTCGGGAATTGTAGTTTTTATAATATTATTAAAGTTTTTATGAGCTTATAAATAATAAATAACATTTCATATTTTCCATTTCAATTTGTCAAAAAGTCAAAAATTTATATGGCATTAACACTCAAATATTTTATTTTTTGTTTTCATAGGTAGGCAGATAAATCAAAATTGTAACAAATTTATAGAATTTTTAAGTTCTTGTTATTGCAAAATGGTGATAGATAGAAACAACGTTTTGAATATATATTGTAGACAGAAACATTTAGTATACAATGTTATTAAAAAAATTCCTATTAATTCATAAATTTTGGAGATATTCCGGAAAAACTCTTCAGATCTTCAAGAAACCACCACTGCCGGTAGCACGATTAACACCAAAATCTAATCAGATCTAATCTAGGGTGTCAGAATATTATATTCAAAATTTTTAATTCAGTGGTATTTGAGTTATCGTACCTCCAACATCCATCCTGACACACACACACAGACATCATCGCGAAATTATCAAAATCGTGTTCTAGGGACCTCAAAACGTGCTTATCCATTGAAAACTCACTATCGAAATTTTAGCATGATTACGATACCTCTCTTACAGATATGAGTGGCGAGAGGTAAAAAGACATACTTTGCATTATTTAGGATTATTTTCGAACCATGAAACAAGTGATTGTTTTTTTCATACTTTTCTTTCTACATTTAGTTACACTTTTAATAATTATGCAAAAAAATAAAATGTTAGATAATATTAGTTAAAAAAATACATCACTACTAGTAGTAGTAGATCCATGGACTCTGAAATAATGTTGAATGCCTATTTTCTTTTGTTAACTAACAATGTAATATGATCGAGCGTGGTCTCATGTTGTGTAGTTTTTAATTTTGTATTTACAACTATAGTAAAATTTAAAAAATATTGTTTTTCCTATATAACAGATTTCAAACTGACACCCGGTAAATAACGTGATAAATAATTAGATAAGCTAACATTGTTAAATAATGCATCATAAATATTGTACTGTCCCTAATTTTTCTGCGGACTAAAATGTTTTCTTTATTTTTTAACTTTTCTAAAAAACTCAATGCACCTTGAAAATCTAATGGGATAAGTCATATGTGATAACGAGATCACAACACCAGAGTAACCAGCGCTGAGAAAGGATGTCATACGCTGCTGGGCCACCGAGGTCCGCATTACGATAAAATACGAATAAAATAGATTTTTAGATAAATGTAGTAAATTAATTTTTAAAAATATTGTCTGCTATTCACAGATCAATACTAAGGAAAAATTTTCTCCGTCAATTATTTAAAAATAATTGAATGAAACTTATAGATGTTTGTTATTTAAATAATTTATAAACAATGGACAAAAAAACGGTATCTAGCAGTGAATTTCTTGATAGTAATTTTAGTATGGCGGTGACTGGCAATCAATATATTCATTATAAATATATTGATATATTTTGAATAAACCATATATTTTATTGTAGAATGAGAAGAAGTTAACAAAAATAGTGGTAAAAGGAGATATATGCGATGAGGAAGATGGTGCTTGTTTTTCTGTTGAAAAAACTGCTACTCAGTATCGTGAAGAAGCCGCACATCATTTGAAAATGCGTCAGACTTGTTTCACTAAAGCTCAAGCAGCTATACAAAAGGGCTTAACACAAGTAGCAGCTTATTATTCTGACATTGCTCAAATGCACAAGCAGAGATACGAACAAGCAAATAATTTAGCAGCATCTGCTTTTCTTTCCGCTCATTCTAAAATTCAAAACTCTCGCACTTTAGATTTGCACTATTTGTACGTTAAAGAAGCAGAACAAGCACTTGCAATGTTTATAGATAAACATATATCCACGTTGAGAGCTAAAAATAAACCGAAAGAAACATTATATATTATTACTGGACGAGGCAGCCATAGTAAAGATGGAATATCTCATATAAAACCTGTGGCGAAAAGACATTTGAAGGAAAGAAAATTAAAGTAAGTTAACTTGTTTGTTTCATTATTATTTTTTAATTCTGCTTTATTTTTTAGTTTTGTTCAGATGAATCCAGGATTACTTAAGCTTATTGTAAACAAACATTCCATTTTGACGAATGATTTAAAATAAAATTAAAATTAAATCACAAAACATTTTATTTTTAATATAATTATATATAATTGTTGTGTTCTCTCATAAAATTGTGATTTTTTATTTTTAAAGTATTATGACATGGTACAAAAAATTATACAATATGACAAGGTTTTTAATTTTTAGTTTTCTAAAATAAATACGTCATACAGAATTAATAATCCTGTCATAAAACTTTAAATAAAAATATATACTAGGTTAGTTTAAGTATACGTAAAACATATTTAGTTTATATAGTACAAATAACGATGATCATGTGTGCCTTATTCAGTTTTAAGTAATAAAATTTTATTTTTCTGAAATACATTTATACTCTATACTTTATGTATTTTATAGTAAATACGAATAATACATAACAATTACGTATGAAAGTTTACCATTTTAATTATAAAGTAGATAGTGATGCAAAATATTTGTTTTATATAAATAAATTCTATATATATATATATATATATATATATATATATATATATATATATATATATATATATATTATATTATATTATTGGTTGTATTTTTATAAAGAGATTTTATAAATTGATCTAGATAAAGTTGCTTAAAATGAAACATTGTTTTGTAACATGAACATGTTTATTTTATTGGAATATTATTTGGAGGGAACACATTTCAATAAACATTATTTGTATTGTTAAAGTTTTCTGTTCTTTCTAAGAGTTTTCACAGGATCGACAAAATAGACTTTAGGATGTTTGGGACGAATGTCCATCATTATACTATCAAAAGAACTTGAATTCGAATCCATATACTTCACAGTTTTTTTCTCAACAAATGATTTCGATATAGGATTTATTTTTGTCTTTTCAGAATGTTTATGAAAAATTTGGGGAATATTTCTAAAACAAAAATAATTTATGGAATATTAAAATAATAAATATAAATTTGATATTACCCCGTAGTGTTTCTATAATTTTCATATTCTCTTTTGGCTTTAATATATTTTCGGACAATATTCGTGTGCTCAGGTTTTACTTCATTAAATGTTTCAATAATAGTTTTGCCGTGCTTCGTTTGAAATACAGTTCGGGGTTCTTTTAATTCCGTAGCCTCTTTTATCATATTTTTATATGAATCAGCAATTTTATGTTTTTTAACTTGTGGTATAACTTCTTTTACAATTAAACTGTCGCAAGAATCTGATGGTTTGAACTTTTTGGCAGCTACCAAATCAATATAACTTCTCTTCGGTCTCTAAACAAAAACATATAAATGCAAAACAAAATAAAAATTTACCTAATATCATTTACTTTTGTTTCTTTTTCTTTAGACGATATTTTTTTCGTGTTATATATTTCATTATAACTTCTTTTAAGTCTTTTTTCGGGCTGAAATTTTAGTTAAGTTATAAAATGTATATAAAATTATGTTTTTAAATACAGTACTTTATTGGTTTGTGGCGTAGGTCTTGTCTTTCCGTTGCCACTGTTAAAGCTATTTGATTTAAAATCACCAACTGGTTCTAATGTTAAGGTTGATCGTTTCCGGCGAATCGAATTATCAGACTCGCTAAAATGTAAGCGAAATAAAAATAATTAAATAATATAAAGTATTGAGTTGAATACCGTAGATGTTTGAAATATTTGTTATCTATTAATCTTCTGACATTGCAACGGCTATCAGGATCATAAGTAATCATTAATTTTAGAATGGTTTGTCCCTCCGGAGAAATACTAGGTATTAACTGCGATATCCCTTTACCAAATTGTTTAGGGAAGTATTCAAAATTACATGATTTACTAATAATAAAATATATAATTATAAAATAATTATTATTTAATATTATGAAGATTACTTGTTCATGAATTTGGTCATTGTTCTTTTACTGGGCGTTCCTAATATTTTATGTATCTTTGAAAGTTGATCCACTTCATTTGAACCAGCAAATAATGGTTTAAAACTAAAATTAAGTAATATTATTAATTGGTTTTATATTCAGTAAGATATTGAATACGTCAGCAATTCATAAAATACACATCCCGTCGCCCAAATATCCATTTTAGGTCCATAAAATCCAGATGTCAAAAGACATTCTGGAGAACGGTACCATCTTGTAGAAATATATTCCGTAAAAGGCGGAGAACTATAAATTCCTCTCAATGACCCTAAATCTGCTATTTTAATTGTTTCGTACTACCAACAAAATCATTGTTATATTTATTTATAAAAATATTTATTTCTGTACTACCTTTACTGATTCATAATTATCATCTATTGGTAACTTTAATAAAATATTTTCTGGTTTGATATCTCGATGAAACATACCATTTTTATGTAAATGAGATAAGCCACACAAAATTTGATAGAGATAATATTTTGCTCTTGCTTCGTGTACATGCTTTTTACGCATGTTAATGAAGTCATATAAACTCATATCCATTAATTCAAATAAAAATGTAACTTTCCCCATTAACGAATCACTAGTCAAAAATTGTATGTACAAAATACAATTATTATAATCTTAATACTAGTACTTACAAATGAAATTCTGTCATATGAAGAATATTAGAATGTTTTGGTAATTTATGCATTGCTATTACTTCAGCACATTCATTAACTTCATCCCAACTAAAAATTCATTATATTAATTTTGTATTTCAACATAGAAATAAAAAATACATTATATATAGTGTACCCATTTACCATAAGGTGTAGGGTGTAAAAAAAATACATTTACCTATTAAATCTTTTTTTTAATCTTTTTGCTGCTAAAAATGATCCCACTTTTAAATCTTGACATTTTAATACCTCTGAAAATGATCCTTCTCCAATTTTATTCAGTATTCTATACTCTACAAAGGAAAAAATTAAAAATATTTTATACTGAATATAAAAATTATACTCTGTAAGAAAGTTGCAGTCGACATGGCGATTTATTTTAATCTTGGATTAGTACAAGTTAGAATAATGTGCATCTTTAACACTAGATCACCAATAACTAATAAATTTAAACACCGATTTATTTCATGATCATTATAATCGAAATAATTTTTATTACTTTCAACATTTAAAATTTCGCGCTATGAATACTGAAATTTCTGACACATCTCTTCTTCAACTTTTATAAAATGTCAAAATATCTGTGGAGCGATCATCGATTGTTCTAAATAAAATAATTTTTGTGTGTTGTAAGCTGTAGTTTTATTGATTATAGTTTTACTAACGCATATTTAGTAATATATTAGATATACGCATATTTCTAAACGTGCTTAATAGGTAAATAAATTCTATTAATACAATTTTTCTACATTATATTTTGTTTATAACCTTATTTTTAAATGTCAAAGGCGATGAGATTTATAATTATCTTTTTGTTTTATAACATTATATAAAATGCATAATGGATAGTGTTAATTATTGTGAAGATATTTTTTTTACAATATTGTTAATAGTTGTTTAGGAGATCGTGGGATATAATGACAAACGACATGGAAAAACAAAGTTTAACAATGAAAAGACCACTAGAAACAGTGGGATCCAATATAAAAAATGATCAATCAGATACGCCACCTGCGAAACGATTAAAATTTAAAGATGTACCTGTTAACTTTGATGAAAAGAATCCGGTAGCTCTTTTGAATGAAATGCGGCCAGGATTGGAATACAGAGTTGTTGATCGTAATGGTCCAGTTCATGCCCCCATATTTACGATGAGCGTCAAAATCGACAACCAAGAATATGAAGGAAAGGGAACAACTAAAAAGAAAGCAAAAGCCAAAGCTGCCGAAAATGCTTTACGATCTTTTATACAACTTCCTAATTCAAGTGAAATTAATTCTCCTATTATAAAATCAAACATAGATTTTACTGCAGATGTAACCGCTGACAATACCACCTCGGTAGATAAATGCAACAATGCGTTCTTTTCTGCGAACAAATTAAAACCGGCCGATTTAACAAAAGGGCCAGCCATGTTACTTAACGAAATGTTTCCTGGATTAAAATACGAAGTAACCCAAGTTAAGGGGGATATTTATGGCACATTTAAAACTACTGTTGAAATTGATGGCGAGATTTATGTTGGCACAGGTACGTTGTACGTTTAATCATATTTTCAAATTATGTTTGCAACTGTTTTCCTTAAACAAATTAATGCCAGGTGAAATTCATTTATAAAAAATAGCTACAGTTGTTTTTTTTTAAATAAATGAACAAAAAAACATAAATGATGAGAAGTTATTTGTATACCAAAGATTGAAAATTGGCTTTTGCAGACTGCAAAAGACAGCTACTGAGATCTGTAAATAACTTTTATTCAATTTTGACTTTTTAAACTGATATTATTAACTCCATAGCAACAACTTTAAATAAATGTTTATTCACAAGTGAATTAAATTTTTTTTAAATCACTCTGACGTTTTAAACTGTTTTTATTACGTCAAAAATGCATAAAAACAATGATCACTTGCCACTAACGACTATTTTGATTATTTATTTTGTTATGTCAAAATAAATTTATAATTCTTAATTTGAAATAATTTCGTCAAAATTGAATAAAATATTGTATAAACCACGTGAGATATGAATGTTTTAATGTTTATTCACTCGAAGAAATTATCCAACTCGCCCTTCGGGCTCGGGGGCTAAACTTTCTTCTCTTGAATAAACATTCATGTATCTCACTTGGTGTATAAATATCTATTAATTTTATAGCTATTAATATAACAAAAATATTATGCGATTTATAATACAGAGGATGTTGCTAAGCGACGATGTGAAACCGAGTCTCTTTGAATATCCAAGGGGACTTAAATCGTATAGTACAGGGTGTAAATCAAAAAGCGGGCCATAGGCGTTTAACATGGGAAATCAGTTTTTTCTTGCTCAAAAATGACCAGTTAATTTTAGACAAAAATACTTTATATAAAAGTTTTATTAAATTAAATTCTGCATCTAAATCAGTAATCATATTTTATATTACACGTTTATTTACCGAATTCGTGTTTAAAATTTTATATACAGGTTGATGGAGGTGAAATGCGAACATAGGGAACATACATGACAATCGAACTTTCATGCCAGGTATCTTGATATATTTTGTAGTAGTGTCACAAAACGAAGTAATGTGAATTTGTGTGGCAAATAGAGTAATCAATAACAGAAATAATAATAAAATCTAAAAGTGCATCTAAACTTTCTCGTTCTGCTCATACACATACATTATTATGCAAAGAAACTATTTTAATGAAAATAAAAATTTCAATAATATGACAGCTACTTTGACATTGACAGTACTTATTCCACGTATATCAAGATGCCTAGCATGATAACTCAATTGTCATTATATTTCCCTATGTTCGCATTTCACCTCCACCAACCTGTATATTGCTCATTTGTCAGTTTCTGACAGTTAAAACAGTATTCATTTGTAATGTTTCAATTCCATGGCTATAACTACTAATGAGCAATATATATAAAATTTTAAACACGAATATTTCGGTAAATAAACGTGTAAAATAAAATATAATTACTGATTTAGATGCAGAATTTAATTTCCTAAAGTATTTTGATCTAAAATTAACTGGTCACTTTTGAGCAAGGAAAAACTGATTTCCCATGTTAAACGCCTATGGCCCGCTTTTTGATTTACACCTGTATATTCGCGTTATATGAAATATTCTTATTCTTTATTATAATAATAAGATCGTATACATAATAATTTTATAGTTTATCAACAACCCGTATTTTAAAATTACCTACTATATTTATTATTTTTGTGTCTTATATGTTTTTAATGATGAATTTTAAATATATAGGGCAAACCCGCTTATTTGTGTATTATAATTTTATTTGTAACTATTGTATTATAAAATTTATTTTTCATTTCTATAGGCTAAAAAAATATATCTCTATTGAAAGTACATTATATATATGTTTTTTATGATAATAGTCGCTAACATTACTATAAGATTTGTATTACTTTTTACATAAATAATTCAAGAGTAATACAAATAATATGTCCTATATAGATTTAAATTTAATTAACCTTCAAAATTGTTCTTATAACTATTTTACTAATTTGTACGAAAAAAATGTTTTTTATGATAATAGTCGCTAACATTACTATAAGATTTGTATTACTTTTTACATAAATAATTCAAGAGTAATACAAATAATATGTCCTATATAGATTTAAATTTAATTTATAAAATGTATAAAATCTACAGCATTTTGTGGTACTCAGTAATTATATAATTGGTAATTTGATATACTTAACGCAGGATCAAGTAAAAAAAATTCAAAGAGTGCGGCAGCAAAGGCGGCGCTGTCAAAAATTTTGAGCATTAATACTTGCACTCCCAACATGGTGGTTCCGCTGCCTTCAATTAAACCGCCATACCCTAATTGTTCCTTGTCACAAGAACTCGCAGATTGCATCGGAAGGTAACATATTCAATTGCCGTTCTTTTATTTTTATTATTTTTTTTTTTCATGGAAGATATGAAATTGATTTATTATATCTGCAGATTAAAGTAATTTATTTTAATATGACCGTGTCTTCCATTTACTTTATTTTCACTCAGACGTATTAAGAGTACATATAATTGTAGAAATGAAGTATAGTTGTAAATACTTTGTAACAGAATGTATAATGCGTGTGAGTAACGATATATTACTAACAATTAGCTTATTATCGTAATATTGCTAAAAGTAATTAGCGACTTGAAGACACAATGTAATTTCTAATATTTTTATGCAGTTTAATAAAAATAAATTTTTCCTGTGGCACAATTCTGAAGTGGAACCTCATCCTGTAAAACGACAGCGTGCCCATTAGAACAACTACTTCAGGTCAGAGGAAAAGTTGATTTTTATTAACCTGTGTAAAATTCTACTTAGTTTTTATCAGTTTCAAACTTATTACCGCATTATAGACGTAATACAGTAATGAGTTTGAAATCGATTTAAACTTAAAAATATCTACTTTGTTTTCATTAGACGATAGGTACGTATTTTCTATGCTGTGGAGTGAACTTGTTTGTTTTATTTTACAATGCACTCATGTTTTTCTTTTTGTAACTATATTTTGTCGTGATTGTTGCATGCATCTGTTTTTAAAAATCACCGTATCCGAATGACACAGCGTGTCGATTTATTTTAAGTTAAATTTTGATAACAATATAATTGGATAAATATGTTAACTATGTTTAGTGTAAGCTTTATTTAGTATTTTAAATTTAATTATCGTATTTGTTTGATTAATTTTTAGTTACTAATTATGGGCAAATGAATTAAAGACGATTTTACTTGTTTTTATTTGCATTTTAATAAACTGGAGGGCTGTATGAATAGATAATTTTACATTCATGGTAATTTTCAGTATTAATGTTTCTTCTATAAAACTAAAGTAATCTTTTCATTCAACCCTCATAATATCTAGTTTACATTCTAATCTCTAGTTTTCTATAGCCTTATAAATGAAAAATTCAACTCTCTGATGGCGGATGATCCAACACATATCCGGCGAAAGGTACTGGCCGGGATTGTGATGATTCGTACAGACTCTGATAGCACTCCGGTGACAATAAGCAGTAACAAGAACGCGCAGGTTATCGCTGTAACCACCGGGACTAAATGTGTTTCCGGGGAGCATATTAGTATGCACGGAACATCTTTGAATGATATGCATGCCGAAATAGTAGCAAGAAGATGCTTATTGGAGTTTCTTTATAATCAACTTGAAATGCTTACTCAGCCAGGTATAAATTGTGTTTTTATGTAAAAATATTTAAAGAGCTATAATTTCAATGTAAGGAAATGGAATAAGGTCTAAGGGTATGTAGCTGCGTGAACGTCCGATGAATAAGTAAAGTGGTATGATTTGCTTCAAAGGAAAAAAATGCAATATCATGTTAGTGTCTGAACGTGCAAATATAAAATTTACAGAAACATTTAAGGTGGTTGGCTTCTACCCGTTAAAATGGTGAAAAGTATGTTTAGTTTTCCCATTAAAATTGAAGTAAGAATTGAAATTTTCGAATTAACTAAAAGATATTTTTGAAAAGTTTAAGGATGCTCTCTTTTTGCTCTAATGCCAGTTTTTAAAGTTTTTTCTTCAATTTTTTTATGTGCATGGCTAAAAATGTCCAATTTTGTGAATATTTCATGTGTATTTTAATACAATCCTACATAAAAATTCTAAAAAGTGGCATTAGAGCATAAAGAGGGCAACTTCAAGCTTTTCGAAAACGCCTTATTTGTTTCAAAAATCTTAATGTTTAAATCAATTTTATGGGGAAAACTGCTTGTTGTTTTTCGCTATTTTGACGATTGGTGCTGATCCATTTTAAATTTAATTTTCTTGGGTACAAAGTTCAAAACGTGTTTAATTTATTTATTCAGATATATAATTTAAATCTTTTTTTTTATTAAAGTAATACAGAGCGTTAAGCAAAACCTATTATTTGACTGTGCAACCACCTTAACGGTCAGTGGTCTAACATGATAGCGCTTTCAAGGTGTTGAATTTCACTTTAACAATGTCTGTTTTTAGATAGAAAATTGTATAACCATAAAATAAACATCTATCGCGCCTTTTACCCAACTTAGGTATGGTAGCCTCACTGATCTTTGTGAATTGTCGGTATAGATAGAAATTTGTGTCAAAAGTCCAGATGTAAATTTATATTAGAATAGAATAGACATAAAACAATCGTTGCACTAATAGAAGAAATCATAATATAACAATACTAGTTCTGATATTTAATAATATATATTTATTTTTCCTTTTAGAATCTGCCCCGAATTCAATCTTCACTGCTCGCACGGAAGGTTCGGGTTATAAGCTAAAACCTGGTATAAAATTTCACTTGTACATCAATACAGCCCCGTGCGGTGATGCTAGGATCTTCAGTCCTCATGAAGATCAGACTGCTGCTGTGGATAAACATCCGAATCGCAAAGCACGTGGACAACTGCGTACGAAGATAGAGTCTGGTGAAGGAACTATTCCAGTGAAAAGTAGCAATTACATACAAACATGGGACGGAATATTGCAGGTGAGAAACCATTTTGTTTTATTGTTTTCTTTATTGACAATAATTGAACCACATTGGTAAAAAAGACTCGAAATTATCTATCATAAAATATTTATACTTCTTCTGACACAACACACGTTTCGGTTTACACTTAAAGCTTCTTCAGGGTTAGTAAGATTTTGCAACAAATCATACGTTAATGGGTTAATGGTATATGTTGTTTGATATGCTGATTACGAATCTAAAAGATTTTTTTTAAAATTCGAAAAATTAAGGGTTGTTTACCTAAAACATTTTTTGTAGAACTGCACTGGATTCGTTTTTCTATTAAATGTAAACAATAGAAGTAGGTAATGAACATCTTAAATTACATAATACTAGTAAAATAACAAACGAAATTTAATTATTTTTAATGAAACAATAATTTCTCCACCCAGTGGCAGTAGCTACGAAAATTAGATTAGAAAGAATTGTTTAGGTTTAATGTCTTGCCGAGAGTACTACGCATGTTCAGACCTGAATTACGGAACCTGAACCGGAATTGAACCTTAAACCTGCATTTTAAAGACTGGTTCGGTTCGGGTTCGAAGCCCTGCTCAAAATTGACTATGTCAATATATCAATAAAAATAATAAAAATTAGTTAGTGTAATGATAGCATTATTTAATGTTTAAATTTAATAAATTATTATGTATTTTATTTATCTAAGTATTTATTTGGTTTTGTACAGGGAGAGCGTTTATTAACAATGTCCTGTTCGGACAAGATAGCCCGTTGGAACGTTCTTGGAATGCAGGGATCGCTTTTATCTCATTTTATTGAACCAATCTACTTGGATAGCATCATCTTAGGCAGTCTTCTTCATCCAGCACATATGTACAGGTGAGTAATTTTTTTCTTTATGTTTATTTCGTGTGTATTACACATACAATAATTATTACGACTTCCAATTTAATTTAACACATAAAAGTCTGACATTATTTAATCAATTAAATTAATTTAATCACATCTTTAAGTATATTTTTATTATTGAATTAAATAAATAGTTTTAAGTACAAAAGAATACTTAAATAAAATTGTAATATGCAAATTAAAATAATACTTGAATTCTGGTAACTATAAATAATATTTCAATCATTTTTGGTTGTTATGCCCTGTTCACACGTTGCTACTTTGAAGACGCATACGTGCTACTGTAGCATGAAAAGAAATTCAAATCGAAACAATTACCGAAAAAAATCGCTATCTACACACACAACGATCAACGATGTGAAATTATCAACGAGTAGTTCTTGATACTTTGATGCTACAAATTAGCAGCGCTGCTATTTGACAAGCGACTCAGATTTTTTCTTGCTACAGTAGCACGAATGTGTCTTCAAAGTAGCAACGTGTGAACAGGGCAATACACATCATGGAACTAAAATTTTGAAAAAGGACTGATACTGTTTGTTCTGAGATAGTATTTCCCCCGAGCGCTGAAAATAGATACAGTTAATTGACTGTTGTTAAAGTTAGACAATAGTTACTTATTAGATAATCCAAATCCCATGTGTTCACAATGACATTCATCGCTGCATTCTCCAAGTGAGAAATTTTTCCATGAATCACAAGACGTTGATGAAAACGATTTTGGCTTTAACACAGATTCAGCGTAAAAGAAAAATGACCGCCAGTGGCTGCAAAATACTGCACAGAAATAAATAAATAAATTAGTATAATTTTATCAGAACAAGTCTTCTCTTAAGAAAAAAATGGAAGTTATATTGGTCAGATTTTTAATATGTTGATGATGTGTTTTTCTACACACCCTGTTCTAAGAGAGAATACGGATGCCTTTCATATATCTCGGATGAGTGACAACCGGGTTGAGTAGAAGTCCCATCGTTGGGGTAAAAGTCAGCGTGACCCATAGGCTCTGTCAATCCGAATGTTCCTGATGCTGTGTGTATAACATCAACAAATTTAGCGTCACTCGGATCTAGGCGTATTTCTAACGGTGCGTTTTCGAATAGAGGCTTCGCTGGATCTAGTCCTGTAATTAAATACAATATTTAAGTCAAATTCTATATATTATTTAGCTTTGTTCAAAGATTTTCGGCAGCAATGTGCTCCCGTCTTTCTATCTATAGTCCTGTAATAATATTTATCCGACGCCGTGTTATAATGACAACGTTATAAGTCTCAATTTGAGAACCATAATCACGCCCCCTGTAGGGTTTTTTAACATTGTATTTCCTATAGATCAGAAAAAAATTCTACACCCGGTATAGTATATATAATTGAGACTACAAACTATAATATAAATAAGAATCTTAATATGAACTAAAATTTGTTCTACACAATTTTAAAAATTATGAAACTAATGAGCTCCGAGTTGGATAAGGTCGCATAAAAATGAAAAAATCAGATATCTTTCTTAAAGATCATTCTCTATGACCATTTTAGTTTATCTACCTGTGATCCTGGCAACTTTTCCACTTTTAATATTATATCCAACCACTCCGGCAGTTTGGCTTCCTAAACTGTGTCCAATCAAATGAACTCTATTTAAATTCATTCCTTTTTCTACCATGAAGTCTATCATTTTAGCTGCGTAAATTCCTACAGCTCTAGTATTTCGGGAGGCAGTAAAATACCATGGTCCTGCTAGCAGTCTTTGTGCATTTACTACGAGAAAATTGTGATCCTTACGCTGCATGTATGCTAAAAATTAATTGGATATTAGTTGTTTTTCAAATTTTACCCAACAGCTGCGAGGATGGGTTATAAGTTATTTTTGTTTAAAATTATGGGATTTTATGTATGTACCTATGTATCATTCAGCAAGGATATTTTGTTAGTACAATAAAATATTTTCTCATGGTTAATTTTATAAATCAGTAGGTACTTATTTTCTTTATCTTCACAACCTTGAATAGAAGTTCACAACAACAATTCAGGGTATGATTTTTTGCTCAGTTAAGTGCAAAGAAAATATATTGTCGAAATATACCGGTGTCCTAAAAAATGGTACGCTCAGTATAAATTTTTTTATTAATAAAGCAATCGCAATAAAATTTATATGGGTAAACTAGATTTTTAATCAAAATTATATAAACTGATATTTTTTATTTTAAACAAAAATAGCAATTTTTAATTTTAAGCAGTCGTGGATTAATTTTTTTATGTACCTACGACTTCATTATAATCAATTGTTTATGACATTGTTTAGCGTGCATAAAGTAACAGTTTATGCAATAGTGCATAATGATAAAGTATAACAACAATTAAGATTCATTAATTTTTTAAATTTATGAACAAGAATTCAATTAAATGAAAATTTTACAAATTGCAGTAAGGAATACATTTTATAAGCTCCTGACAAACTGACATTAAATTACCTACAAAATAATATATCAATAACTTTCATGTAAAATAAAATATCTAAGTATAAACCTTATTTAATTGTTTAGGTAGGTAATATATCTATTCTTTCGTTTATATTAATTGTGGCGCACAACATGAACTACTTGGTCCATCTGGATATCTTCTACGATGAGAGATCAGTATTGAAGTACTTACAATATTGTATTTGTGCTATTTTCCTTTATTATACATAATCAGGCGAAGTGATTCTTTTGCTTTTAATGCAATTTCAGTAACTTGTTTTTTCATCAGACCAAAAATAAGAATGTTTTTAAAAAATGTCAGTTTGTGTGCTGCAATATTTTTCTCAAACAAATAATCAATAAATAACTTTGTAACCATAACAATAGAAAAAATGCACTAATACTATCAAATTTTTATGTCAACGTGATTATGTTAAATACAAATGTCATTCTAGGCAATATAAAAATTGATTTATAATGAAGTCGTACATAAAATATTGTATGTAACTTGTACATAATCGATCTTTATTGAAGAGCCGTTGTTTATAAATAAGGTTAATAAATAAGGCGAGGCATTAATACTATCAAATTTTTGTCAACGCGATTATGTTTAATACAAATGTCATTCTAGGCAATATAAAAATTGATTTATACTGAAGTTGTACATAAAATATTGTATGTAACTCGTACATAATCGGACTTATAGACTCGCCTTATTTATTAGCCTGGTTCGCTGCGCTTACTCTGCCATAAGCAACAGCTTTTTAATAAAGTCCTAGATTATGCACTTAGCACTTGTTCTTGTTACATAAATATCTATTATATCACTTGTGGGCTAAAGCATATTACAGCACTCATATGATTACACGACTCGGTCTACGACCTCGTTGCAATTCTTCACATTCAACTGCTGTAATAATGCTTTTATTCCACTTGTAACATAAATAACTATTACCATTGCGCAGTACGTTAGCACTTCCAAAGAATCCATTTTCCATAAATCCATGAAAATATATTACAGTAACTTTTGTAAAATCTATACTTGAGTTATAGATGGAATCGTTATCATTTAGGACTAGAATTTCTGGATCGGTATTAACACTGGAAATAAATAAAAAAATATTGTAATTGAATATGAGCAAGTAATGTTAATTACCTTGTGTATAATTCGAAAGAAATGTCCCATCTAGTATTTATTTCAGGGCACAAAGTTCTGTCGATAGGGTAAAGAGTTATGTACGCATTATTTTCGAAATAGAAACCAGGAGGACCTACAAATTTTTTTTGTCAGATTTTGTAACTTTCTAATTCAAATACAAGGACAGTTGAACCCTTGTTGGAATGTTAATCATTTTTACAATAATTACTTTTATATATGAAAATCAAAATTGATTTCTAATGAGCTCATAATATTCATTGTCACCTATAGGAGTTTTTTGTTTCAATATAAAATACAATTATTGTGATTGTTGCATAAAAGGTACTGTACCTACAATGATATGTTTGCTCATTTTTTTCGTGAAAAAACGTAATGTAGGTATACAATAATTTAAATTTGTACTTTGAATTATTAATATTGATTCATTTTAAGACAAATATATTGGCAAACAATTTTAAGAAAACAACCGTGATACGTTTTATAAAAGAATAAGTCTAAAATAATAAATTAAAATATTTTCAAAGTAAATAATTATAACTTGCAACAATATTAGTAAACCATGAAAATTAAAACAAAACAACCAAAATTATCTTACCTTTCAACGATGTAAATAAACACAAAAAAGTAAATGGATTCTTTAAAATCATTTCAAATAAGTTTACACTTAAAATTTCACATTTGGCTGCACCAATACACAATAATTTTATCTATTGTCTGCGAATCATGTTTCGTTCGCCTGTAGCTCAAAAACCAACTGAAGAATAGTGCGATATTTGGCTAATTTGCATTTGCTTTCCGCGGTTGTTTTAAAGACATAACCCATTGGCGTAGGTATTTCATATTTTCTTAGGGAGTATATTTTTATTTCAAAGTATAATCGAATAAAAAAAGTTTTTTTGATTATTAGATACTTATAAGTTTAAATGCTTTTTTTAAATAAATTATTTTTATATGCCTCCGGTCGGCATCGCTAGTTTTCCATATCTCAAAATCCGCCAGAAACTCTTTGTTGCCAGCCTAGGCCGGCAAACAACCGGAAGTTGGCATCTTGACATTACTACCGTTGTCAAGCAGATGTCAATTTTATGCGTTGAATATTTTTTATACAAGAATTAACAAGATTTTGACAAATTTTAGACGTAAATCGTTAATAGAAAATTTTTTAGGTTACCTATGTATAATAAAATACAGAAAAATGTAATCGACAACAATATTTGATATTAAACAAATTAATTAAATTCATTTTATATTTTTGTAATGAAATCGGCACATAAAATATTGTGTATTACACGTCCAGAAACTGTTATGCTAGTGCTCGTAATTTGCAAGCCTCGCCTGTGGCTCGGCGTGTCAAAAATACTCGCTCTTGCAAAAGGTCATTTTCTGGCCTTGTGATACAAATAACTATTTATCAGAGACTAAAACTGTCAGCGTTTGCATGTAAATTTTTTATTTTAAGTAATTATTCGACGAATGCGTAGTTCAAAGATCAAATAATTTTGCAATATTTCGTTTTTAAAAAGATACAAATATGCAATTAGCATTCTATTCTTCAGATATAAAGTGTTAATTTGTTTTAATACAGCCTTCATTTAATCATCTTACGAAACGAAATAAATATATGTTGTCAAAAAATGTTAAACTTGCAATAAAATGTTTACAACTATGTGCATAAATGTATACAAGATTTTTATAATGTTTAGCATTTATTTAAATTTAATACATAACATAGAAAAATCAACAATAAAATATAAACATAAAAATAATAGGAAACTTGAATCTTATTCTATTCAGTCTCTTGAATATGGCTGCTCAGGATTCGTCGTAAGATAAAAATTCCCTCTTGCACTGCAAATTTGAAACGAAATTAGTTTATATGATTTTCAGCTTTAATAAATTTATTGTATTTCACAATGGTAATAAAATATTCAGAATAATTATTATTGTATATGTAGGAAGTAGGAGTCAGTGGCGGATTTAGGGGGAGAAGGTAACAGCCCTTTCCCCGAAATAAATTAGAATGATTATTTTTCTCTATTTGACCCAGTAAAAACCAAGCGTAATCTTAGCGTAATGTTTAAATTGATGCTTAAAAATCATGAACAAGTAAAAAAATAATTATTTATTATATAAGGGATAGAAGTAGCAGATTTTAACGCAAGGAGTGATGTTTGTCTCCCGACGCGTAGCGGAGGGTTACAATCACACCGAGCGGTAAAATATGTTATCTATCCCGTGTATAATATATATTTTTTTCTATAACTACTAAAATATTTAAAAAATTAAGCAAAATGAATAAAGTATGACGTATTTTTCAAATGAATTTTTGAATAGTAGGTCGTTACTTGTTCAATGTTATAGCATTTGTCAAGCGTTGGTTGGTGACCAAGATGACAAAACAATAAACTGTTAATTTCTCAAGGGGTAGAAGTATTTCTATTCCTGGAGATGAAATATGACGTTTCAGCAACTGACAGCAGGTATGAAATGCTCTAAAATATGATTTTTCGGACTCCAAACAGTTCGCAAAATAACGATTTTGGGGAGCATCTAAAATAGTAAATACTAAAGTGCATGATTTAATCCTAAGGGTGAAGTTTATTTCTCGTGCCGAAGGTGAGGGAAATAATCACCTAAGGGATTAAAGATACTTTAGTCCTGTGATACATACGCTATTTTTTGCACTTCATCCTCAAACGAATACAAAATAGTTTAAGAAAATAATACATATTTTGCAATTTTGATAGTAAACTTTATGACATATTTATATTGTTACCATAGATACTCTGTAACAAATAGCACGTAGGTATTTGCTTGACAACGGGATTAATTAATTCAATTCCTTGACAACGGGATTAAATATGAAAAATAATCCCATGGGATCAAATTAAGAACCTTAGTCCCTAAAAATAAAGACTAAGCAAGAGTTTTAGTCCCGGAAGTGCAAAAAATAATTTGCTATAATTATTATATATTATGTAGGAAGTAGGAGTCAGTGGCGGATTTTAGCTTAAAGAGTACAGGTACCTGGAAAAAATACTTTTATGTATTATTCAACTTACTTTATAATAATAGAAAACAAACATAAAGGTAAAATCAGTAAATTTTGAATTGTGTCATTTTTCCATATGACTTGCGATATTATATAACGGTTTTTTTTAACTTTGATTTTAAGTAATTTCAACTGCACAAGGACTAAAGTCTATATAAAAAACATGTACCACTATAATAATTATTTTATTTACAACTCTAGCGTTTAATCTTTTGGTATATTCATATGTGCAAATTTAATATAATAATTGCTATGTGCAAATAATTCGTATTGTACCAATTAGAAAATTATCTTAGTGGCCTAAAAAGATTGAAAAGTTATAAATTTTAATGATTGAGTGTTAGTTGTTTAATAATGGTTATTTACATAATATTCATGGTCATTATGAAAATATAACTTTATCTGAATCTATTTGAATGGTGTGCTGGAATACTTTTTTTTTTAAATAATGTTGAAAAAATGATGTCATTTGTAATTAAAATTATAATTGATATTGGCAATATATGCAATTATTTGTAGGCACATTTTCTAACTCTCACCCCACCATTTTAAGTTTTATTAATATGATTATAATAACAAGGCAGAAAAATAGTAGTTTTACAGTCTCGACTGATGTTTCGTTACCAAGGTGAAGTCCAAGGTTATTAATTTATCTAACTGCTATTTGGTTGTGTTCAACACATACGTATTTTTTATATTTTTAGTTATTGCTAAAGCCGAATATTTTGTGGGACTCAAAAATAGTAAAGTCTTATTCAGTTTAGTTTATCCTAAGTCACGCCTCTTCGGGACTTTAATTTTTTGAATATGATCCCACGTTCGGGACTTTAGATACAGCCTATTAAAAAAACTTACCTTCTTGGCACAGCATATCCTAGATTAACTCTCACTTCCATTTGGCACTGACCGGAAACAAAACTCTGCCACGATCGACAAGAAACGGAAGTGAAAGAGTTGGGGTTCACAACTGATTCAGCAAAGAATTGATATGATCGCCAGTGACTGCAGAACACTGAAAATTTATTTTTTTATGGATATAGGTCATGTTATATGCTATGCTATTTAAGTGTTGCTTCATTGCATCTGTAAACTGGTTTCTTAACTAGTAATGATGTAATTTTTTAAATTTTGTAATATAAAAGTTCAAGATATTTTATTTCATAGATTTTTAAACAGTGGCGGAACAATAAATAAATATACACTTTAATATGAAATTGTTCCATAAATATTTCTACAATTTTTACGTAATTTAAAAAAAAAATTAATCTCATCTCCTGAAGAAGACACATGGGGTGTCGAAACTAGTAGAGTAGAAAAAAAATATATTCGACTGCATTCCAGTAATTTTGTTCCATTCCTCATAATTACATCAGTCAAGAAAATCTCATCCTTATTATTAAAGTTTTTTAAATCAACTTTCCAAACACACTTATTATTTGGATATTTTTGCCTATAAAATAAATTCCATAGATGTTTGATATACTTTTGGTGCAATATTTTTACTTATTTTTAAACTAAGGTATTCAGGGTTTTATCAGCAAAGTGTATACTCTTTTTTAAATAATTTTGTATTGAAAGAAATATTTAATTTTATTTGTAAATTGTTAATACTTTTCAATTTTATTTTTGATTTGACAAGCCAATTATATTTTTGTTGTAAATTTAATGCAAAATATATTATTATTATCAAATCTGTTAAATGCAGACTGCTTATAAAAATAGTACTTGATTATTGTATTCAGAACTATGTAAGGATTTATAAGCCGAAAATATTGGATTAAAGAAGAATAAAAAGTTTATTCAAAAATCTTTTGTGACGTTTCGACCACTAATTTGAGTAATTCTCATTAATAATACAATAAATAAATTTTGAAAAAATAAACAAAACAATTTTTGTCCACAATGTTACAAACATAAACAAAGTTTACGCGTTCGAAATTAATAAAAAAATTGTGAAACATATGTTTTTCTAAATAGTGTAATAAACATATTATCTATACTGACCTGGTTCAAGTAAAGAATCTGGGCTTCTTGCTTTAACTTCTGATATCAAACACCCTGGTTGGGGAGAGATGCCACCATTAGGCCAAAAATCTGCATGTCCTATAGCAGTGGGAAAACCAAAGATGCCTGCATCTGTGTGTATTACATCTACAAATTCAGCATCGGTGCTATCGAGGCGTAGATTTAGTGGGAGATTTGTAAAAAGGGGCTTTGCTGGATCCAAACCTAGAAATAGATGGAATAAATAAATGTTAGCAACATTAAAATATAAGTTAAGTGACAGTTAGTAGATGAAACTAAAACAGTTTGCTGAATTTTGAAGTCAATATTTTTGTTAACTTTTCGAGTTTAAGGCAGATACAAACGAAGACATAATTATTATACTTTTAGAATGGAACTTTTCTGTGCAATAACTTTTAAAGGTAGATACTTACGTAGTGAATTAGATAAACCTGAAATACATATTTATTTATTTAGAAATAAAGGAAGCTGACAGTTGCCAAATTATGAGTTTCCACTACATAAATTTACAACATAATTTAACATTATAGTATGATTACAATATTATGTTTAAAATATGCTGCCCAAATACAAAGAATATAATAAGACAGTATAATAAAATAAATTATAGATTTATAGATTCCGTTTAAAAATTTTAGAAAAGGTTTTTTAATTTCGTTGAAGAAATCAAGATGCTGATATGAGTTATTATTATGCTAACTTAAGTCTGATTATTGGAGAGTTTAAATAATTATTAGAATTACAAGATGGTATGTAGAAAGTATTAAAATGTCTAGTCGTTCTTTGTGGTACATTAAAAGTATAATATTCCTAAGATGTCTTTAGATTTCGTGTACTAATTTTTAATTTTCCGATATTTGGTATTTATATCAATATGCCAAGGGGCCTGAAAAGATTTTTTTCTTATGTTATCATTTTTAAAACATGCCGTAAAATATCAAATTAAAATAAATAATAAATAGTACATACGTCATGTGGTTTATTATTTTTATATTTTGTAACTGTGTGATAAAGATGGAATAGTTATTTTCGTAACAAGTGTGGGAAATGAGTGATTCTTTTCTGCATGTGTTACAAGCAAGTTTTTTTCTGCATTAAAAATAAATTCAAGTTTTTGACAGTATGATTATATGTAACTTATTGGCGGCTATACATAGTTTATCTTTAATTATTAAGCATCATGCTTACTTTTCCGAATTAATGCTAGAATTAGTTATTTCCCGCATTCATCTTGAGTGTGAGAATGTCTATTTCTCGCACAATTGCGAACAAAATTGTTTTTTCTTTACATCTTGTTCATTAAGCTTTATTATTATTAATATTATTTATTTTGAATAAAGACAGAGTTATGTGGCCGGCTTACTGGAAACTAAATTCAATTATTGTATTATGCGAACATAGTTATTAATTAGTTATAACGTAATATTTAATATTAAAACTAACTATTCAACCAAATTGTTTCCATCACAAACCACAAGAATTAATTTTCGAATTTTGAAAACTTTGTTCCGTGATCAGTACGTCAAGTTCTGTGTGCCATTCTAATATGTACCTCAAGTTGTGATAATAAACTATTTTACTCCTCCAGACTATAAAGCCGACCACTAGTTATCACAAAGTGTCTTTTTCTGTTGTTGTGTGTAAACATCTACCTGTGATTCTGGACACTTTCCCGCTTGTTACGTATCTCCCAGCGACTCCTGCCATTTGTGCACCTAGGCTCAGCCCGATAAGGTGCAGCTGACTCAGCTGCAGACCCCTGGACACTAGATAGTCGATGAATTGGGCGCTGTATTGCCCAACAACCCGAGTGTTGCTAGCTGCGGTGATGTACCACGGACCGGCTTCCAAACGCTGGGCGTTTAGAATGATCAAGTTGTAGTTTTCTGGACGTTGCATATATGCTAGAGTAACAAAACGATGAAGATTAATTATTATTATATATATATATATATATATATATATATATATATATATATATATATATATATATATATATATATATATATATATATACAGGTGAGTCATCGAAACGCCGGTCGTCGATATCTCCCTTGTCGTTAAAAATACAGCACAAATTTATTAACAGAATTTTTCGTCTACTCAAGGAGCATAACTTAAAATTACGTTTTACGCGAGATATTTGGGTGGTACGGGTGGTCTAAAACACCCTGTATATATATATATATATATATATATATATATATATATATATATATATATATATATATATATATATATATATATATATATATATATATATATATATATATATATATATTATAGTATAACTTAGTGATATCAGGGTTATTCTACACCATCACTAGTGATTGGTTTCAGCAAACCATGTAACAACTTTTTCGGTGGTTGAACGCGTCACTGTGCAGTACGAGAGTTGCATTTTATATTTCGGGATTGGACAACCCTAATGCTACAATCTGGAAACTGACGTCTGTATCGAAAAGGTTGACATTTTTGACTGTATACGTACTCAGAACGTTTTGACGTACGAGCGCTATTTGTATTGTTTACAGAAACTTGGAAAAATGGAATTAAATCGTGAACGTTTTCGTGCGATTATTTTTACAACCAGTGTTTATCGATGGTTTACCGAATTCAATCGTGGCCGTAGTTCGTTCAATGGCGAATTTCGAGAAGGTCGTCCAAAAGCGGTTATTGTTCCGAAAAACATTGATGCTGTGGGATGGTGGGACCAGCATACATTCAATATTGCATGAATATTTGGCCGTAAAAAATAATTTTTCGCGTTGGATCCCACATAATTTGAAAATCGTTCAAAAAAAATTCTCAATCGGAGTGGAAAAAGTACTTCGAAAATTGGTTCACACGTATTCAAAAGTGAAAAACACTAAAGCCATTTTCGATTTGTTTTTGATCTCTAATCCCGAAATATAAAAGGCAACCCTCGTATATGAGTAGGTAATCCGTTGGATCACACATAGCAATGTGCCGTTGCCGACAACTTAAAATCAAGACAACATTGATGGCAATATTGCAAAAAATGGAAATATAGGGCAATTTATTCTTATTATTAAATAACAGTAGTTTTTTTTATTTTTAATTGATTCTTAAGTTTATAGATCACCAAATAGTATTTATAAATTTAAGAATAACCTACTGAAAAACTTAAAATGCCACAATATTAACTTTTGGCAATATTGCTGGGAATATTGTCGGTAGTATTTCTAAATTTCGGGCAATATTTCCATTTTTAATTCTTTACAATCTTTACAACTTTCCGGAAATATTCCTAAAGTGGCAATATTGCCGATGGCACATTGCTAATCATACAGTACCATGCTCGATCACGAAGAAACTGAAGTTGTGTCTGGGGGTATAATTCTATTTATAATCATTACTTACAAATACCAACCACTGTCAGAGTATTTCAATAAGTTTTTTCAAAAGAAAATAATATTTACCGCTACGAATTGTGACGGCGCTAGTTGCAATGTCGGATTCAAAAAATGCATGAAAATATATTACTGTGGGATTCGAAAAGTTCATGTTGGACCTGGATAAAAGTGCATCGTTGCCTAGTTGTAACGGTTGACTCTCTTGTGGATTTTTTCTATAAAATAAAATATTTATAAATTATAATCGGCATGATTCTCAGACCCGGCGGATAATGTGGGTAGTTGTACCCACTCGAGAAATTCCGAGTGGGTATATTACCCACTCGGAAATTGAGGTGAGAAAAATATTCCACAAACGCCAAATTTCAGAAATGCCTAATTCCGTAAACGTCAGCATTTTCTTTTGCATGGTAAATTGTTTAACAATATTGTTAAATGATTAAACAAAGTAAAAGAACGCTTAGCATTTTTGGATATAAACACATTGAACAATTGTTGCAGATCGAGTTTGTCGGTGAAGTCGCTGAACACATGTAAAATCGCAATGCTGTTCAGCCGATCTCGTAATATTGCTGATCGCATTATATGTTTTTAGCCTACGCAAAACCGAAAAACTGCGTTCGTTTGAGCACGATGACTCAGGAGGCGAACAATACAGGTGTCCTATGAAACTGTTTAAGCATGGAGATTTCGAGAACCATAAGAGAAACGAAGTTAGTTAAATTAGACAAAAGTGCATTTTTGTGGGACAACAAAAACATTTCTAAATTGGCGCCCTAAAGGGGCAACTTTTGTCTAATTTCACCAACTTCGTATCTCTTATGGTTCTCGAGATCCCCATGCTTAAACAATTTCATAGGACACCCTGTATTAATTGTTCGCCTGCTGTAGTCTAGTCAAAGAACGGTTTGTTGACGGACTTTTTAATCCTAAAGATTTTATTTAAAAGTCTCCGGCCCTACGGTGTGTGCTAAATCCGCAGCGTAGCAAAATGTGTCACTGTTTTTGTTTTTTTTACATTATCGTGTAATTATTAAACTATTATTATTAAACTATTACATATTATAATTATAGAGCACTAACCAGAGCATTAACCAATTACACGATAAATGTAAAAAACAAAAACAGTGACACATTTTGCTACGCTACGGATTTAGCACACACCGTAGGGCCGGGAACTTTTGGTGACCTCCAAACACATCCCATAAATAAAATCTTTAGGATCAAAAAGTCCGTCTACAAACCCTTTTTTAGCGTTCGTTGACTAGACTACTGGTGACGATTCCTGAGTAGTCGTGCTCAAACGAACGAAGTTTTTCGGTTTTGCGTCGGTTAAAAACATATATGCGATCAACAATGTTACGAGATCGGTTGAACAGCATTGCGATTTTACATGTGTACAGCGACTTCATTGACATAGTCGATCTGCAACAATTGTTGAATGTGTTTATATCCAAAAATGCTAAGCGCAGCGCTGTTTTTGCTATGCAAAAATGATCTCAACCAATGTTAATAGATTACAATAATTATAAACAAAACGATTTGAAAAAATGCCGTTTTGTATTTTTCCCTTCATATACACATTCGATGGGATGTGGCGTTGAGGGAGAGGGAAGGGAGGGGGAATCCTCACCCGGATCAACTATCCACTCGGATTTAACACCAACCGCCGGCCCTGATGATTCTGAACCTAGCTGTTAACAACTTTTATCAAAATAAAGTACCAGATACTGAAACATTTATTTATCGACATTTCTATCTAAACAAAATTTAGAAAATCGTAACAACTGAGTTAAAGAATAGAAGTAGTAATTTATTTTTTTTAAATATTCAAAGTAAAGAAATAAAAATATATAATTTGCTTACTAATCTGTAACATGGTTGTAAAAAAACAAAATGATACTTTAGAACTACAAGAATTTTACAACCTAATATACACACATGTTATGCTGGTTGTAGATGCAAACTTATTACTCTTATTAGAAATATTCACACATTTTGCTTTATCTAAGGAGCAATAAATGCTATTAAACATTTATTAATAAGCAATCATCATAATAAAACTTATTTTCTCAATATTAGTTACGGCAACAGTAATAATCTGTATTAGCTAGAGGCGTGTAATTTATCTGTATGAAAATGATTGTTCCATTTCATTATTACTTCATCCTAATTTTGTTAAATGCATTTCGTGTTTGTTGCAACCAGGTGCAACTTTAACTGCACCACAATTTTTCGTGCAATTGGTGAAAGGGCCATTTGTGAGATATTGTTATTGTTATCGAGATTGATATATTTTAATATCGTTCTGGTGACTAGTATAATATTGTTGTGTGTTGCACAAATTTTAAGTTTGTAACCGAATAGAAAGATATTAATAATAATTATAAATATTACAGCATGTATTTCATTTTACTTTTACTTAACTTTAGCGCTATAGCTCAAAATTTTAATTATTTTACTCGTTTCTAATTTTTGTAAACATTATTCAGTATATTTTTTGTATAAAAAAAGGCTTCAGGAATCCATTTTAAATTTTTATTTATTGTCGGACGTTTTGGGCAGGGACTGCCCCTCGGACTGCCCATCTTCAGCGGTTGTAAAATATTGTTATCTATAATAGAGTTGTAAAAGACAGTACATTGTTATAACAAATTTGTTTTTGTTAAATTCCTTCTAATGATTACATTCTGTTACTTAATTAAACGACCCAATAATCTGAGCGTTGTAAACTAATAAGTAGGTCAATTTATGCCCTGTCATTGTTGTTAGCTAAAAAGAAAAACGTAACAATAATTTGTTGTTAATCAAGGAAATACTATAAATATCAAAAGTTCATGTAGAATGAATTTTTATATTTATTTATTTATACTTAATATGTTGTTAAGCGGCTCGTCTACATTTTTTCCGAATTCCTAGAATACTCTCGATTTTACTTTTTTTTCCATTCCACTATTTCTTCACTAACTACGGCTGCCTGAAACCAGTCCGAAACTCGTATTTTGTCGCATCTTAGCAATGCAATGTCATTTTGAAGTTGAAAAATACTGTAAAAGTGTTTTCGTTGTGAGTAAATTATCAGATTATTATTGACTTCAGGATAATGTTTTTATAAACATTTAATAGAAAGAGAATGGATCTAGAGATGTGCCTTTTTAAAATTTTAAAAATTAATTCTATCATAAGTTCTGTATTAAATCCTCGCTACGTTAGTACATTTTATGCTGGATTTTAGATGGTAGACGGGCCTCTTAATGAAGTATTGTGTACTATAAGTAGAACCTTTTATTTGCAAATTTTTGTGTTACGTAAACATAAATCTATCTCAATCTTAATTATTTTTTGTATCTAGGTACATCATAAGTTCTCGTTTTATTGTCTTTCTTATTAATAGATCTGTGAAAAATGAAGCAAAATAACAAGTAGGTACTTTAACCTCGTTGTAGAACTTATAGTAAATCAATTGACTTGTAGTATTTAGTGGGCGTACAACGTACGGTACATGTATTTACTTTCAATTTCAAGTAGCTTTTACACTCGTGCAGAGCAAAGTCGTTCCGCATGCTGTTATATAATGTGCTTTACTAGCGTACTCTAAGTCGTAATTATTTTCCTTGCGCTGATATCAATCTTCTACTTGAGCACTTTCTCATGCTAAAAGTTGGTGACATGTGCCATTGATAGAAATTATCTCGTTGTCGGGAAGAATTTAATGGAGTGAAATATATTTAAGGCGCTACACTTGTAAATCCAGAAGATTAACAATTTGATCGATTCTGGCTGTAATATAAAAAATTTGAAATTGAAATTTAACATGAATAATATAATATGACTCATTAGTGAATCAATAAATGCAAATTATTAATTGCTCTGACATCAATTAGCAAAACTTGGAGCTAATTTTTATCATTTAATAATCCATATTATACATTGATTATTGCACAAAAATAAAAATTTTCTTTTGAAATCGATCATATACATTAGTCGGGAGACGGGTACAGGTAGAGAGATTTTTTTAAAACAGTTAACCCATTGACTAATAATTTATGTAAAACTCGCATTTTTAGTAATTTTTCGAAATTATTTAACAAAATACGGCAAGGTTTTTTGTAAATTTCATTCTATAGCCATGTAAGCACAACCTATAAGTACATCATTGTAAAATATAAGGTGATAAATGATTTATTGTAACATGCTTTTTTGCTTTGCATTTGATAGCAAGAGATGGGCCTTAAAAACTAATGGGAATATTGAATATTATCTTACCGCGTAAATAGTTCGTATAAAATGTCACGTCGCTGATCTATCACAGGACATTTTGATCTGTTGATGGGGTAAAGTTGTATGTAAGCGTCTTCGTAGCGGACACCAGGTGGACCTGAAACATTATCATATAATTACTGAAATTATTAACTAAATAGGTACCTACATGATGAAAATTAAAAATTTTAAAATGTAGACAATTTTGAAAGTAAGATATTCAATCCTAGATAAACGAATTCATTGTTGCTGCGTTGCTGGAGCTTGTTTTAAAGCGCAAAGAATCAACCAAGAATTAAGTTGCGGTTTTTATATTATTTAGTAAGTAAGTTTAATAAGAAGTTATCTCACCATAATATCTCAACATAATTATATTTTGCTGATAGTAACCAGTAACATATTAAATCACATTTAATTAAAATTATTTACAAGCATCTTGACATATTAAAATACGTAAGTGTGTTTAGTTTTACAAAACTTTAATTACCTATAGCATATTGCACTAGTTCTTGTTCTTATAATGTAATTATTTGAGGTCGTTGTATTTCCGTATTCATAGTGCATGATTTACATACAATTACTTTTCCTCTTATTATTCACAATAGATTAACTAATTCTCTGCAGTTTTCATTACACATTAATGAAATGTTTTTTATTATTATAAAATGCGTTCATAATGTTACTTATTAAAATACAATTTTTACAGAAAACATTCAAGATTATATAATCTAATTATTATATAAACATCGGATAAGTACTATGAATGCAATTTTTAAGTAAAAGTTGAAATGTTATAAAGTTTCATATGTAAATAAAAAACTTTTATGAATGCGTACAAGAATTTAATTCATAGTTTAACAATAGTTTAGTTTTGATTAGTTCTGCAATTTTGAATTTTGATAACAATCGGTGTTAGCCTTCTAGTAAATTTATACGTACAAGATTCGTAAAATAGAACATTATTCAATGATATAAATAATAAATATTGTTATTGCACTATTACTTATAAGTACTTACGTACCTATTCAAATAATAATAATTGGAATGAAAGAAATTTTCAGAACTCATAATTATACCCAAATAGTAATAATATGATATTCGTATTTGCTATATTATCTAGATATGTTCTATTTATTGTTATATCAAAGTAATATTAAAATAATACTAATAACGGTATTGTCTAACGTAACATTGGTTCCAAGTTCGATCCTAGCAATCGCCAAAAATATCATTGGGTCGTGGGTTCAAATAGTTGGATTTTACTATTGCCATTCTATAATTTATTAAAAAGAAAATTTTTGTTGAATAGTAGTTTTCGAAAAATAAATAGGTAAATAAAATTGTTAAAAATTGGTTTATAAAGTTTTCAATAATAACATAATTACAGCTTTGTGTATCTCGTATATTAATGAAATACGTAATTTTGAAGAAGTTCAAGAGTAGAATGTAATCAATTTTAATTATTTGCTGATAAAATCTTAGCTTTTAACAAAAATGGTAATGACTGTTATTCAGAAAATGATATGGTATAATTTTCCGGGTAATAATAGCAAACTAAGTACGTATATGATTAGATTTCCGTTACTGAACTTATATATTTATTATGCTTTCTCTAACCTCTGACAGATTTACTTTAATTTACTCCTAATGTTTAGAATACCATAAGAAGAAATAAACACTTATTGTTAATGTACTTTCTATTGCTTACTTTTTTGCGTAAGGGAATTATGTATGTGATTAAAAATCAATCATCGGACAAAATTATTATTATAATGTTTGCAAAGTGACACATCAAGTCTTAATTTAAATGAATAACTTTTATATCTTAAAAAATTAGAAAGCCTATTTACAAAACATTGAAAACATAAAACATGCTTGCTGCTTGTTCTTTTAAAAGGCATAATATTGATCTGGGTTAAGGGTTTAGTGACAACCTTGTTCAGGAAAATTATGTATGTATATCAATTCTGTACTTTAATGTCAAATAAACAAGTGCCAAGTCTCATTTCGATTAATTAATTTTAACTGCTATTTATTAATATTGATATTCAGTCTATGTTGTGCTACTGAACTGGAATTTGCAAAAATAAATATCACATTAAATTATTAATTATATGGAATTATGTCTTAAGTCTTAAGCAACACTTCTAAATACATATTTGTTTATTTTTATAATTCGATATTTGCCTATTAAGATTATAAAAGTTTCGAATAAGACTTAATATTTAAGTTTGGTACATTTATTTTAATTTGAGCCTTTATTAATCTTTACTCGAATATATTTTTCTTTCAACTTGTCTGATATTTCTTAAATATTGTCCCAAGCCTCTTTCTTATAATGTTAAAAATGTAACTGCTAATATTATTTCTATTAAAAATAATGTTTATTTAGAAGAATGGTAACTTTTAATAATTAACCAAATATTTTATTTGAAACTAGAAAAAATATACAAATATAATTTAGGCAGGTATCGCATACAATTTTTGAAGTAATTAATTACGGGAATGTATAACTCATACCGTTTATTTATATGGTTACAAATTATTAAAAATAAATATAGATATTCCAAACTACAATTTCACTTTAACACAAACCAGAAATATTTAAAAATGAGCTCACCAGGAAGTGCAGTTATTAAACAAGCCAAGAAAAGTGGCATTTCAAACATTTCTCTAAATTGTATAACTACCACAACCACAAAACAGAAACACTACCAAACCGTGGTCGTACACGCACTCAAAGTCTAAATGCACTCTTATTAAACCTACAACCGGTATCTCTCTTATCCGTAATGCACCAAACTGCATATACGAAACCGCCCCACAAAAAACACCGGTCAACAACTCTACTGCATTACAGAATTTATGTACAAAAAGTGAATTGATCTAGTAAGCCATATTAAAACACTATCGTTGCCTAGGAAACAACAAGATTGTTTACTTTTGGAGGGAGTGTAAATGCATTTGTCTGATCAACGACTTCTGCAATGTCTTGCAATTGTTTCGTATCTTTTTATTTCTTACATTTGCTTTTTTTTTTTATTGAGATTTACTGAAATATTTGTGTAAGTTTTAATTTTGTAATGTTTTAATTAGCGTACAAGGGCGGAATAGAAATATATGTGTAATTTTAGAATATTACATATTATGTAGATTAAATTGCATTACTGAATCAAATTATTATTCCAGTGTCGCACCAGTAAAAAATATTCAATTACAAAACATTAATTTTGATTTACATTAAGATTCATTTTTCGATTTGTTGGTAATAGTATAATAACTATTATAAATTGTACAATGTTGTGGATTGTGATATTCCAGAAATTATTATGTAGGTAATGTTCTCTTTCGGAACTGATTTGCGACTGGGAGGCAGGTCAAATTTATTATGCCGGATGTCTACTTGAAAAGCAATGTTATTTTTTAAATTCTGTTGTAGGTACATACCTATTGATTTGAGATGAAAATTGTAAATACAGAACTTGTTCAAAATTAAAAACTACACACACACACACATGTGTATAGATAGGTAAGTAACTAACTACAAAACTACATCAAAATTTAAAAAATTGCTTTGTTTTTTCTACACACCTGATATTATGTATTATGTAAATCAACGACAAATAACCTCTTTGCTTTCTTAACAAAAAAGTTAGTTCTGTCTATTACTATGGCTCATTTATATATTTTTTGTTTAAATATTGAAATTAGGACTCTAAATTTTAAAGTTAAAAAACAGATTTATAAGTGTTTGGAATACACCAGCAACAGAATTTCGATCGATCTACACAACTTAGTAAAAGAATTAAAGGGTATAATATACTCTACGACGTGCTGATCATGAAACAAAAAGATTTTTTTTAAAATTCGCAAAAAAATTGCATCGTATTTCAAGCAAACATTTTTTTGCCACTGATCGGTAGTTATTTTTAATAATTTTTTTCAAATCTTCTATAATGAAAGTATTTGTTTACATAATATCTAATAGTAATAAATGTCAAATTATCAAATATACCATCAAAACAGTGATACTCAAAATATACACAACAAGTAAACTACCCTTAACTTTGCGAATTTTACAAAAAATTCTTTTTGTTTCATGATCAGCACGTCGTCCAGTATATACTATATACATTTTTTTTTTGTCCTATTACCTACGACTTAATTTTCACAATACAGCTTGACATAAATGAATACCTGGATAAGTCAGAAAATCGGCCCTTTAATGATTAACCTTATAAATAAGCATAGTAGTTACATTTAACCAAAATCGAGTTGTGTTTTTTATAAATATTAACAGAATGTCTCTGTGTAATAAAAAATTAATTATTTACATTAAGTGTTGCTTTACTATTGAATTGTCAGTAATGTGTAGTTAATTATAGCATATATTGATGGGAAAAAGCAAATACGTTATAATTTAAATTAATTAGACTTCTGGAATTCGAATAATTACATATATTTCATGTTTCACACATTACTAAGTTATTATGAAACAATATTTTTTCTCTAAACTACCAACTAAAAGGTGAATATTTATGTTCCCATTATTATTTAGAAATTCACAATGAAAGTTATTTTTCAATAATTTTATTTACCTTCAATCAAGGCACCGTTTAAAAAGAACAAAAATTATTGTCATTTTCTTGTGCCATAAATGTTGATTTATTCAAATAGTACAGATAGTTATTTACTAGTTACCGTAAAAGTTGCACATAATTTAACAAATCAACCAATACCAATATCAAAACTTGCATTATCATTGCAGTACAAATCAGAAATATAGGACAATCATATTCAGTATACCTATAAGAAACAGAATAAATCACGAAATTGTGTAAGTGTTGTAATGCATAAACGTGTGTATGTAGTACTATTTACTGCGTCAATTTTAAATTCCATTAGGAGTAAGTAACAAGAAATAATTTCAACCAGACAAAAATTAAGCAATTCAAGAGATAAATGGCACAGCGCACATCAAAACTGAAATATAATAAGGCAAATCAAAAGTAATTTTTACCTACACTTTTATAACTTTACCCTTTACCAACAACCTATCCCAATTTTAGTCAGCACTGAAGGTGTTAAGATCTTAAAACTAACTTTTGAATCCAACCTTTTAGTTCAAAAACTTAGTCAGATTTAAAAAAACTTTAGTCTGATTTAAAAAATGATTAATTTTAATTATATGTAGGTACCTCAGTAACTATTTAATATTTATCGAACAATATTATAACTTTCGATTTTCTTATGATTTAAGATTCTATTTAATTTGCTATGGACTTACACATTTTATAACTATTCACAAACTGTATCAAGTGCTTCTCTGTCATTGGGAATTAATTCCTGTTGAGAAGCCAAAATGCAAATAAACAAATAAATAAATAAAGGTTAATCATTCTCATAGAAAATAATCAGATAATATGCTTACATTTTCTGCACAGTGTTTTGTGTATTAATTATTTATTTTGTAAAATGCTTATCCAGTCAACCAGTGATGACTTAACATCCTACAATCGAGTCCGAGTGGTATGGTTGGATTCCACTGTAAATATCCACTATTCTGCAATTCTGATGTTCGTGTTGTGTTGAATGGTTACAAAATAAATAAATACAACTCTATATTATGTAAATTGGTTAAGGTGAACGTCTCCTCTCATTTTCACTTGCAATTCTTGAATCAAGGGCACTCTTGGACACTCCTCTTTGCCCATTCAACTCTTTAAATAATAAATAACAAAGATACTGTTACTATTGTTATGTCGTGTACTATGGTTTCACAATGCAACGTAGACGGTACTTGCTGTACGTACAGTAAAAATGTCAGATCTTAAGAACAAGTTCAAAAAATATTATGTGGAATTTGCACTCTGTCAGATTTATTTATAAATCTATTGTCCTGTTAGTAAGTGGGTGTAGGTAATTTATTGATATTATCTGTCAAATTAAATTATTATTCATTTCTAATAGTCGCGTATGTCTCTTGTGATATAGTTATTATGAAAACTAAATAAAATAATTTAGTAAAGAGTAGTAGAATGGTAGTACTAACAATGATATACTATATTTCATTTTTTAATAATTATATTTTTCCAAATTTGGGTTTATTTTTACTTCCTTGTACGGAGTAAAAAGGAAGTATTGTAATCGCGAAAAATTTCGGTTCTCAGTTTTTGACGGAAATATCCATTTTGACCTTTTCTGAATCCATTATGACTAGTTTCGTCGTGACGTCTGTGTCGCATAACTCAAATAGAAAGTTGAAATTTTGTATTTAGGACTGTTATAGCATCTAATTGTGCACCTCCTATTTTTGGTTGCGATCGTTCGTGCCAAAGGGGTACTATTTGGTATTTTTCGCATTATTCAAAAACGGTATGTCGTAGAAAGTTGAAATTTTGTACTTGAGACTCATGTTGCATCTAGTTGATCACCTCATATTTTTGGTTGCGATCGTCCGTGTCAAAATGGCACTTTAGGTACTCTAGGTATTTTTTGGTATTTTCCGCATAAATCAAATATGATTATTATATTTTTATATTATTCTACATTTCAGTTATTAAGAAAAGTATGAACAGATTAATAGACGTACAAGGAAGTCATGTGGTGTCCACATCAAATTTTTTATTTTTACTATTATAGGTATGTGCTGATTGAGATTAGTCTCGTGTAGTATTTTTTTGTTCCAAGAAAATAAAAAAATATTTATCTCAGCAATTCTGTAAAAAATAGCGATGTCTATAATAGTTATTTATGTATCAAGGGCATCATGATGATGTTTATGCTCATCCGAGGGCGACATGTTTACAAGCTCAAGGGCCTCTGGCCCGAGGGTCTGTAAATCGCCCGAGGGCTATAAACATCAATGATGCCCGTGGTGCATACAATATTTTATGTCTTACTATTTTATTTAAAATATTGCGCGCGTGACATTTCGCTTTGACGTTTCGAATTTTGTTAATATTTTTGGTATCCTAGTAACAGACAGAAAATATATTAATTTCAGAAGAATAACATTAGTGATGTCTCAATATTACCATGGCAATTTCTTAATGCCCTAGGGTATAATGTAGTATATAACATACCTCGTATCCATGACATAATTAAACAATTACATACTAGGAAGACATAAAAAACATTTTTACATAGGTTCATCGTTAATCACTTTTACTAGTAGAAAATAGCGTGATAGGAACTATGAAAAATAACGTAAGATTTTTTTGTATGCACGATAATTGAAAGATTTTGCAAAATTATACCCTGTTAAGTGTAAAACAAATGCCTATACTATTTAGTGCACGCATATCGGTAATTTTCGTAATTTGACACAAGTTTGCCACGAGCATTATGCATTAATGAATAACTTTCCGAAAGTAATTGCCTATTTAATGTAGTTCAATGCAGTGCAAGTGCAGTTTAATAATATTTTAAATAGTTAATAACTTTCTATATTCACATTACTTAGTTTATATGACTATCAGTTGAGTTGATTATAATATAACAATTTCGCAATTTTGTCTGGTTATTTACAAAATACTGTTTGATTAAACTTTTATGATGTTTTTCATTTAGTAACCGCAAAGTATTAAATACTACTTTTACTATGAATATTTTTAAATGCATTTATGCAACTATGAGTTCTAAATGTTTTTCCCCTATTTTAAAATTGTAACTCAAGAATTATATAATTTGTTGTGCAAAATCACTGGCCCGTATTAATTTTAAAAGAAAACCGTATTTTTTTAACAAGTTGATAGATACGATGATTTTCTGATATATTTATTTTGCAATTATGTTTATGACATAAAAATAATATTTTATCGTTGCTTAGAAAATAAGGCGGCCTTTATTATTAGTTTATTATTTTTAAAAAATTTATTTTTAAACACAATAAAAGACATAGTTCTAGTAAACTTAAAATTTTAAAAATATTTTATTGTTTTTATATTTTATGGAGTAAGGTTGTCTAGACTCGATTTCTTGTTAATTTATCAATATTTATATCTTTAATATTCCAATTAATGTATTAACGACATCGACTAAATAAGGCAATAGTTGAATGAAATTTATGATAATATGAACATTATATGCATTGCTTTGCAAACTCGTACACTGACATAATCTTCAATAAATTAGAGTATCTTAATTAATTATTTATTAGATTCTTATTTCTATCAGGTACTGCGGTATATACATATATTATGTTTCTTGAGATGTTGATCCAATGTAAAAGTTTGAAAAGAGGTAAAGGTTGGCTTAATTTTATTAAATGGACGTTTCGAGCCCTTCTTCAGCGTTTACAATGTAACATTAAATTTTCTGTAAATAATTACATGTCTTAAAATGAATATTTAAAAATACGCGTGCCAACTCACCATAACAAAAACTTTTTCAAAAATAGGGTGGATACATAATGCCTAGTGCACACGGAGAAACTTTTTGACATGTTTCCTGAAACTTCAAAGTTTTGACGGCGCCTATAAAAATGAGGCGTTTTCAGGAAACGTTGTGAAGTGCAACTTACTTCTTATTTGTCAAATCGTCAAATGTGACGTGTGATCATAAACATATTTATAGTTTCTCAAAGAAAATCTTTATTTTCTGGAAACATTTTTCAGGAAACTTGTCAAAATGTTTCTCCGTGTGCACTGGGCATTAAATTACATTCTTTTAACTTATGTAATACAGCCGTAGGCAGCGTTGCTGTGTTACATAATTACATATTAATGATCTTAAGTTCCACTAAAATGAAAATAAAGACTTGAATTTTGGCTGTTGTTTTTTATTAATATATTATTAATACATATACAACCAGGTATACAGCTATGTAAGCCTGGTTACATTTTTTCATTTTTATTTTAAAAGAAAAATATTTTATAAACTATATTATGCTTCGTTGCATTTATTTTTATTCCTTCTTTCAGAGCAATTTATGGTTATATCAAGAACAATTTTGTTTCTTCCAGAGCAATCTGTGGTCGTATCGAGACAACAGTTCAGGGTCTGCCACCGCCATATCGTCTAAACCGCCCTATGATGTCTCTCACTACTTCATCGGAGGTTCGTCGCCCTTTGAAAGCACCGAACTTCAGCGTAAACTGGACTATAGGTCAAAACCGACCTGAAGTTGTTAATACCCTTACTGGAAAGACTGAGGTTGGTTCGCAGAGCCGCATCTGCAAGGCTTCGCTGTTCCGCAGGTTCCTGTTCCTCATGCAGAGGCTGGACACCATCACCAAAGTGGATAAGAATCCGAGCTTGATGTACAGCGAAGTGAAGAGTGCCGTCGATACGTATAATGTAAGTATTACACGTCAACTCTTATAATATACAATGAAGGGTGGAAAATATTACGCATTTTGTTAAACAATGTTTTAAGATAATTGCAAATTAATTTCAAAAAATAAGTATGTCAAATAATATTGAAGAGATTCTTGACTGATAAAAGAATTTTAAAATGAGAAGTAATAGGCACACCAGTACAGAGTATATTATAACTTCGAATACTTACATAATTCCAAAATATCTGACGAGAACATTTTATTTGATGTTGGAAAGTCGAATAACGGGTACACCAGTCGCAATTGTAGTAATTTTGTTATTTATTCATACAGTCGACGTTTCGGCTACTTATTTAGCCTTCATCGAGACAAATGAATTTTACAAGAAATAAAGAGCTTATAACTTGACAAGAACTTAACTTGCTCATCAGTCATTCTAAATTAATGTAATTCTATTTAGGCGATCATTAAATTAATTTTTAATAGTAATTATGCGAATTAAGTGGTACTTTAATTGGACGTCGAGGTTTCAGTCCGGATTGAAACGTTCTTCAGACAATTTCACATAATATTATTGCAATGCTGGGTTTTCTCACACCATTGGTTTTAGATTAAAACAACATGTAAACAAAAAAGTCTCAATGTTTACCATGTTCTACAGTCCATTTCAGTTAAGAAAAAAAAACAGATGGCACTGCGAATGCTGTAAGTTTTACACTTACACATTGTATATGTTCAAAGTTTGGCGCAAACTTAAAGCAGATATTTTTGTAATGTTAACGTAAATGAAAATGTTTGCTTTCATCTCGACCAATCAGATTCAAGAATATCATCGCCCTATCTTAGAACGCTATTTTCTTAACTGAAATGTATAGTACAAAAATTTTGATCTTCAAAACAATATGTTTATAATTTGACAATATTATGTGAAATTCATTTATCGACATGGTATATTGACTAATGTACCCATTATTACTCTTTCTCAAATATTTTCCTATGAAATATGTTTTTTAATAATAAAAACATTGTTTAATAAATAATCTACTAATAGTCCAAATACTGACTTAAGTAATTCAATTTTAAATAATGTGTAAAAAATTTTTTTACAATTTTTTCAGATCGCGAAACAAACTCTGTATGCAGCATTCTCGAAAGCCGATCTCGGACATTGGATAAAGAAACCAATGGAACAAGATCAATTTGAGTTAGATATAAATATTATTTAACATATCTAACAGGTACGTTAAAACCATTGACTATCAATCTCAACACTATTTAAAATTTTCACTTTTGGTACGCCATCCTAGTTGGCAATATTAATTAGTAATTCATTCATTCTGTATTTGATCGTAGCTTGCAGTATTACAAATACGAACTACTTATATATCACTGATTTGATAGAATTATCTTTACGCAACTACTTTTTATAGTATGTAACAGTACAAATTAATTATATGGTATAAGTTTTGCTATATCTCAGACATGATTAGAATATTAGTTTATGTTTATGTACGAAAAGACGAAATTGGTTAACATTTTATTTTAAAAATAACAAAATGTACATATTATTTCATATGTATGTGTAGAAATAAAAACAGTCTTCATTATTATACTTAACAAAACTTATTAATTTTTAATAGATTCTCCACTAATGGTGATATCACAATGTTCTTATTCTCTATATATATTTTACTGTTACAATCTGCTTCATCTAAATAATATCTATAATTAACCATAATCCCACAAGATGTTGATAATCCTCTAGCAGATAAATCTGCCAACCAATTTATTCTCCACATTTCAGCCCCATTGCGTAAATGAAAATTAGCTAGAAAAATAATGGGAATTAAAAGTTATAATGACAGAAAAATTAAAAATCTTACCAACACTGTCCAAAGCATAACCCCGCTTCTTTTCAATATATAAATATCTAATACAATTTCGCATAATAATTGGTTCTAAAGTTGTAGCTAAATTTGGTATTTGTAACCAATTGTTACTATTCAATTGTTTCATTAATTCCTTTAAAACATTGTTACTTTTGAGTATTTTATTAATTGATTCTAATTCTTCATCGTAAAAGTATATTTTAGCAAAGGTGGGATCATTATTTGATCGTTTTAGAATATCAAATAACCAGCTTTTAAATCTTGGTATTGGCGACAAGGACGAAAACTGAGTAAGCTTTGGAAATTCTTTCGCTAATTCATGTGCTACACGTTTTATTAAATAATTTCCTAGCTCAATTCCTTGTAGACCCCTTTGACTTGCACTGATTGAGTAAAAAATAGCAGCTTTTATCTGATCAGGATGGTATTGATCAATGTGTTGTTGTATGTCTGTACTGTTCGAATTGTGAGTGTGAGTAATAATACTCGAAGTACTGCTGACGATTTCTTGGCGCAATGCAGTGTGAAGAATTACCAACGGTTCGTCAGGCATGCTGCTGTGAGTATAAACAAAACATCTGCGATCTGGTCCCATTCTTGTTTTTAAATCATTCCAATTTCTTACTGGATGAACTGCTTCGTAATCTGAAATCTAGTAGCACTCCGATATAGTTTTCATATTTTTACTTTCTTATACACAAAGTCTAGGTATCATGAAAATAATTATGTTTTGAGGTCCTCTGAATCCGTTTTGACCATTTTCTCAATAATGTCTGTGTGTATGGATGGATGTGTGTGCGTCCGCATGTTCAGTAACACATGAACGAGAAAAGATAGAGAAATGAAACTTGTTATTTATAAAGTTTATGATAATCAATGCGCAGAGCTGAAAAGATTTTGGTCACATTTCGAAAACCAAAAGTGGAAGTTAACTCGAAACAGAACAATAAATTCAATTTTTACCTCTTGCCTAGAGAGGTATAGGGATCGTTTAAAAAATTGATGTCGAGATTTTTGTCAATAAGCACATTTTAGCACCTTTAGAATTTTGACTATATTCACGAGGGTGTCTGTGTGTATGTATGGAAGTCTGTATGTGCGCCTACTATACGCTTTCGTTCTGATTCATTATCTCAAATTCTACTGAATATAAAATTCTAATATTTTACATTATACATTTGTAGGTACATCTTAATGAAGAGCTGAAAAGATATTAGTAAAAATCTGCCAGCCGGAAATTATATTTTCTTGAAGCATTCTAACATTTTTTGCAAAAAATATAGGAAATACTGCGATAGTTATAATTTGTCATGCGGCATTTGAAAGAACAAATTACTTCTTACAATATTTATTTAACATCAAAAATATGTATTTTACCTACCACGATTTGTATATCTGGTATATCAGAATAATAAGAAAAAAATTTAAAAACAAAAATGAAGATGCCAATATGATAGATGAACAGACGTAAATTTTTGTGGCACTATTTTTAAAGAAATGTATAAAAAATATATTATTAACTACTACCTAAGAGCCGAAATTTTATAAATTAAAACTGACTGAATTCCAGTTTTATCCTTCCATTAAACCTATCCAGTCAAGAAGCATCATCGATTCATTATTAACTGGAGATGTTGTAATAAGGTAATAATAAAGTAAAAATTATATCTACAAAGAGCTAATTTGATTTCAATGTCAATCGGAATCGGTACTTTGCTTGAAGAACTATAAAAATATTACAAAAAGTAGCCTACAAGAAACCAAATTAATAATTACAGTGTCAAGGCGGGTGGTTATGTGTTGGCCACATCAGATTTTTTTCAAATATAGAATTAGCCACAAACAAATGTTTCATAAAATGTTCACAATAATAAATGGAATTAATGTGTGAGTGTGGCAGCCTCATATATGGTATTGTTAATAATTATTCAGTATAAAAATTAGGATTTATGTGATATGTATCGAGTGTGGTGATCACACCAGGTTTTTTTAAATCTATCTTTTATTTTTTTACCTTTTGTAGCATTTCGCAGGAGGATTTCCAAGTTAAGCGTTCTAATTTTAAGAAACCTACAGAGAACCATAACAATAATAATTCTCTTAACATGTAGTTTAATTGTTGTAAGTACGCGAAGTTGTTGTTTTCAAATCTGTTGATTTTTTGAAGCAGTTCCTTAAATTTTTGAAACAAATTAATTCTTTGTGTATATTGCTAAAACTTTAACTTACCAAAATATCAGTTCTCATATCAACTAAAAATTTAACTCCGTTTTCTTGTCTTCCAATATGAATAAACAACCATTTATATTTAGGTGTAAGAGCCATTTTAAGTTTTTCTTGAAGTCTGATTGTTTGACATTCGGTACAATGTTCTTTAATGAAAGTGGATGCAAGAGTACATACATCTTCATTGCGAATTGAGTATTTAGTGGCAAGTTCTATAACGAAGTCTTGTTTTTGTTTCTTATTTAAAGATTTATAATACGCACATAACTCATTTACTTGGTTCTAAAAAGAATTAAGTTGAGTTGCATGCATAAAAAATGAATCATTACTTACATCTATTATTGAATTACTACTACTTTTATCCCGTAATTTCAATACGTCAAATAAAACATTATTTGTTATTGTTTGTGAGTATTTTGCAATGTTTATATTTGATAAGTAAGTATTTTTATGATAAGAAATATTTTTGGAAAAGGAGTGGAATTTATTTGATTTGTAATTAAAACATAAAACAGTAACATTCCACGAAGATTTCAATGTATTAATTAATAATAACTTATTAATTTCAGAAATAATTGAATTTCTTAACATAATGGAATCACAATCACGAGTCACGTAACTATACAATTACAAATCAACGAAATAATAGTGTACTTATGTTATGTGATAACGCTTAAACAAGTTTTAATTTATTCAATTAGCCAATATTTACTTAACGTGATATAGTCTTAAAATATGCGTATCATGTTTGTATTAACGTTATTAATAGCAAGGTTATGTTGCTGGCGTTTACGATTCGTTTAAATAACAAACGAACAAAACAAAATAAAAACATTTGTTAATAGCGAAACTACCTTTATTATGTGCATAAATTATGTACAGAATAATATAAATTCTATTTCAAAAAAAGGTTATAACTTATTCCACGATGACAATTTGCCACGATCTTTAATTTCAATACCGTACATTTTGAGTTCATCGCGTAAACGATCACAATATTTTAAAAGTTCAGGATCCTTATTTTGTAGCCCTGTATTTCGTACATTTTGTCGAAATGATATTAAAACGTCTAAAATATTTGCAGTACGATTTTCCTCAATAATATTTCGGTCTTTTCCAGTAACGTTTGTTGTAAAACCTAGCAATTTAAATTGTTCTCGCACAAAACTGCCAACCGATGATACCACAGCACAGTCACTTAAATCTGTTGTAGAATAATTTAAATTTTGAGAATGAATCATTTTATTCGTCTTACTTATTAACTTTGACACTGCTTTAATTACTCTAGCTGTATTGAAATCGTCTTTGAGTGCTAAATTTATTTCATTTGTAGTTTTCGTCATTGTTGTTATTAATACATTATTGTCTACATTTCCTGGCGGCAATATTCTTGCAATGTAATCATTGCAGTCGCTTAAAAATGTGACAAATTTATTTAATTGTGAATCAGCAGCATTCATTAATTCATTACTATATTCCATATTTGCTCTATAATGCGACATAACACATGCCATTCTAAATACGTCTCCTGCCGATTTTCTCTCGTTTAACATATCTCGGATAAAAATGCAATTTCCTAATGATTTGGACATTTTAGCTTCATCTCCTACTAAATTTAAATGCCCAGTATGTAACCAGTAGTTTACCCATTGATCTTTTTGATGATGGGCACATGAAATAGCTTCTTCATTTTCATGATGTGGAAATCGTAAATCGATTCCTCCTGCATGTATATCTAGTTGGTTTCCGAAAACTGCTGAAGCTAATGCAGAACATTCCGAATGCCAACCTGGTCTTCCAGTGCCTAAATTTGTATCCCAGTTAGGTTCGTTTGGCTTAGAACTCTTCCATACTGCAAAGTCACCAATGGATTTTTTTATTGTATTTTCTGTTGTTTCTTCCTTTGTAATAGGTACTAATTTCCCGTAATTGCCTTTACATTTACTTAAATCAAAGTAAATTGACCCATCAGAAGCAATATATGCCTTATTATCTTTTAAGATTTTGTGAATAAATTGCGAAATTATTGGGATATGATCAGTAACACGTACAATAACATCAGGTTTTGTTATATTTAAATCTTGCGCATCTATCCAAAATTCATTCTCATATTTTCTTGCAAGTTCTGAAGGCGACACGTTTAATTCGAAACTTTTCTTTATGATTTTATCGTCTATATCAGTTATATTCATTACTGTTGTTAAATTTATTTTGAAATATTCTCTAAGTATCCTTTGGATGATATCCAATTTAACGTAACAACTGGCATGTCCAATATGTGCGGAATCATAAACAGTCGGGCCACAGGTGTACCATGAAACTCGATCTTTGTTCTTAACAATTAATGGTACTTTTGCTTTTATTATACAGTTGTATACTTTTATATTTGTGTCGTATCCTGATGGCTGCATCCATTTATGTTGATATCGTCTATGGATATTATTTTGTAATATTACACATTGTTTTAGTATTTTTGAATTCATTATTTAAACTTTTGTTGCTTGATAATAAAAACTATATGTATATTTTAACAATTACACGTTTTTGAAGAAAGGGTTAAGAGGGATGAAAATGTAAGTTAAACCTTAGAAGAAAATAAATATGTATCATAAATCTTATATAATATAGCGAAAAAAAAAACTGTTAAATGTAAATAATCAATAACTTAATATTGAATAAAAGATAACATTTTGAATTAATCATTTGAATTGAATCATTTCATTGCTAATATTGAAAACATAACCTTTATTTTTTCTTGCATACAACAAAAAAATGACAACTTCAACGTTCAACACGCGACTGTCGGTAGATTTTAATACTAAAACAACCAAAAATGTTATAATTCAAAATTTGATTTTATTGTTCTAAACATAGTGCTAAAATAAATGCAATCAAACTTATTTTAATCTTTATGTATTGTTATAAAAAAAATTATTTTCTTTACATTTGACTTAAATAGAAAGTACAAATTGCAACATTTACTGTAGTGAGGTGACTGCAGCTTAGTACTAACTCAGTCTTTAATATTATTTACTCAGATTTACTTTTTGTGGTGGTGGGTTCTTCTTTGTAATGCAAAAACACAAAACTGAATAAAAACACTCCAAACATCATTGAGAAAGCACTAGCATAGTATGGATAAGCGCTGTAAATAAATCTTTCATACTGTGTATGCTGTAGAGGACGAACAGAAACTTGTGTGTTACTAGACAACCTAGTGTAACCGACTCTATCATAATCAACTTTGAATTGGTAAACACCATAAACATCGGGAATTTTAAATCTTGCAGTGTATGCTCCATTTGTTCCTCGTTTCAAGTTGGTTCTGATGAAGGGATCAATTCTTACAAATTCTAATTGGACATCATTGGCAGTGTATGGCACCCATTTGTCATTCGATAACATTTCAATTTCAATAATGTACTTAACGTCATCAGTGACTGTGTAAGCCCCAGATGGAGGCACTTTTAATCCATCAGCTAGACCATGTCTCACTGATTTTACTCTAAGTTGACCCTTTTCGCCAAATACCCATTGGCTAATGGCAACAGCTACATCTTTGTTGGCAGCATCTTGTCTGTTAAACAATTCATCCGAAAAGAATGCTAAAGATCCACTGAATACAACTCTGGCGTTGTTACGGGCCTGTAAAGCAGCAATCAAAACGGTGTTTTTGCCAACAGCATGTGGATATTCTTTAATTTGTTGGTCTGGATTGTAACTGTAAGCGGTACTTTCCGCTGTTAACAGAGGAAGTACCAAGGGGTTATCTTCATCAGCTAAGAGGCCAGTACCACGGTACAATAATGGAGTGTGACGGTTGGTTCCAACTATGACGGGAGCGTCGATTAAGTTAGTGCCCGGAACAACGATAGTTGTGTGGGTACCATCATCAGCTAATCTATCATAATGTAAATGATCAATAACATATGCGCCTTCTTCATCAACTTCAAAACCGCTTTCGGACGCCAATTCACGAAGAACATCTCCTGTAACGCTACTACCGGCGATTAAAATGTTTCCTCCTTCATCAATAAATTCTGTTAACGAATCGACGTTCAATGTGCCACCGAATTCCTCGACAGAAGGTGCAAAAATAATTAAATTTTCATATAAAAATTCGCCATATTTAGATAAAACTAAACCAGAATCATCTGCTGATTTGAATGTGAGAGAATATCCTCGATCTGTAATGCATGTTATATGCCGGTTAAACATAACCTGCGGTCAATATTAGAATTAACTTACCTTGAAGAGATTTGAAGAATATTGAATGCGTCTCTCTTATTGCAAGATTATCCAAAAGTACTAGAGTGTTTTTGTCAGCATAAGTACATGTGTATAATAGAAATAACGTTACAATTATTTTTGAAAACATTTTTAATTATACACGTCAGCCTGTAGTTTTGACGTGACACCTGTGAAGTTAGGAAATGTAGGGAAGGGAAATTTTTTGTTTCCATTCGGCATACCAACAATACCAAATTTCCAAGGAGATTTGTAAACGCTGTCGCTGCCAACAGAATAGAAGAAAATAAATGTCACTATGAAAGAATCCATAACAAAATTTAAATAATAACCAAAAGATATTAAACGAGCGTATAATATTCATTATTCATCAACAGATAATGAATTTTCACATCGATTTATGGAGTTATATTCCATAAATTATTGTAAGTTTATCATCAGCTGATTCTATGGTAACCAATGTTGTTTTTATAAATTGACATTTCGATAACAAGGATACTTATCAAAATATTATATTAAGAATAGATTTATGTAATGTAGATGGAGGACAGGTTCAGTGACAGCATTACAAAACACAATGTGGTTAGGCTGTTACGTGAACGAGAGATTAAACTTTCGGCAGCTGCGTCACTGCAACGACATGCACAAGTTACAGAAACATTAGTCAGACGACTTGGCTTGGATTATGAACTAGAGGGTCACAGAGGTTGTGTGAATTGCATTGAATGGAGCAAAGATGGAAGGTTGAATAATAATTGAATTAACTCAACATTCTACTTTACTGAATTTTCTGATTAACTGTCACCTTTTAGGAGACTGGCCTCAGGATCAGACGACACTAAAGTTATTATTTGGGACCCTTTCCGTCACCAGAAACTTCAAACAATACATACACCTCATATTGGAAACATATTTTCAGTAAAGGTTGTGTAACGTTTTCACAATCTGGATTATGTTTATGTTAAGTGGTATTATAGTTTTTAGGTGGCAAAAATGACCCTTTAATTGTAACTGGTGCAGGTGACTGCCATGTAGTAGTTCAATCTGTGGAACAAGAACCAGGAGATCTGCCTATTTTAAACTGTTCTTGTCATGCTGGCCGAGTAAAACGTATTGCAACACCTCCAGATCAGCCACAGTTGTTTTGGTCTGCGGGAGAAGATGGATTGATTATGTAATTTTTATATTTTCAGGATGAAAACGTATAGTGACGTTATGTGGTTTTATTTTAGGCAATATGATCTTCGTGAGCCACATCAATGCATAAGTGGCAGTACTGTGTTTTTGGATTTAACACGAAATTTAGGATGGGCTGCGGAAGCGAAATGCCTTGCCGTGAATCCCACACAACCACATCTGGTGGCAGTTGGTGCTAATGATTGTTTTGTCAGGGTGTATGATAGAAGAATGGTTAAAACTACACCTTATCGAGTATTTATTGATATTGCTTTACATTCAAATATGACTTGTGATACTTATTTTCCATTTTCAGATGAACCACCATGTAGAGCATCGCGACCGCAGTGTGATGCGACCAGATACGGCTGTAGATGCTAGCTGTGTACGGTATTATGCCCCAGGACACCTTGCACGCTGTGGAGGTGACATGCGTTACAAATTAGCTGCTACGTATGTCACATTTGATCCGACGGGAACACAACTTCTTGTTAACATGGGTGGTGAGCAAGTCTATTTATTTGACGTTAATTCTACAAGGGATTCTCCCACGCAAGAACTTAAAGTTCCCGACGAATTCGGCAAACGCTGCATGGAAGATGAATGTTGTTGTGGGGTGAGAACATTTTTTAAATATTGTTATCAGCAAAAATGTAATATTTTTTTTGTAGGATACGAACTTTAAGAGATCTTGCCGACGTCTGTCTCTCCACAATAATCGTATATTAGAGAACCCTTGTGCTTGTCAGTATCTCGGTCGTGCATCAACTTTCTTACAAAGAAAGTGGATCGGCGATGTTTACGCTGCTGCTAGGGACTATTTACATGTTATCAAAAACTGGCCTAACTCTCGGGACGCTTATCTTGGCCTAGTGCAATGTCTTATTGCTCTGAAGTGGAAAAGTATAGCTGGAGACTGGTTAGCATATTTTCGAGGGCGGTTTACTGAATTGGCTAATAGCGCACAGGTAACTGAATAATAATAGAAACTTCGTGTTATTTAATTTTATAATTATTTTTGTAGGTATTATCTTTAAAGTCTGATTTATCGAAACCACAAGAATCCGAGACTTACGATTATGATGATGCGCCGAAACTACCCGATCAAGAAATTAAACTCCGTGATGCAGCTGTTGATTTCGAAAGTCGTTATCTAGGTCATTGTAATACTACTACGGATATCAAGGTACAAAATTAATTATAATATTTTTATAAAATCTACTAAAACATACATTAACACACATTCAACGGTAGGAAGCGAATTTCTTCGGCCCGGATGGACAATTCATAATTGCTGGGTCTGATGATGGTATATTTTTTATCTGGGATCGACGAACAACGAATATTGTTCGTGCCATGTGGGGTGATGTTTCGATTGTGAATTGTGTACAACCACATCCAAGTTGCTGCGTACTTGCCACTAGTGGAATTGATCCTGTCGTTAAATTATGGACCCCTAGACCAGAGGTGTGTACTTTTTTTCATATAGTATTAAAGTGAAATATTGATTTAAGTTGGGCAAAACAAGTCAATGTTTATAAAGATTTTGAATTTAATGGAAGAATAGGGTACTTTACCATAGTAGCAAATTAGCAATCCAGTCAATTATATTGAAAGGAGACCCCAGTAATAAGTTATTGCCATGAAAAAAGTTTTCAAAAAGTTAATAGTTCTTTAAATATTTGAGATTTTACGTATCGTACATCTACGTCACAGTAATGCGTTCTCTCTCGAGCTCTCTCTCTCTCACATCTATCCTATTCTGAATTATTTTAACGTGTATGCCGTCTATCTTTGTTCAACGTAGTGTTTCTTTATCTATGAACTGTCATGTAAAGTAATGTACTTTAAAAATGGTTATAAAATATTGCCTGGTTCGTAATTGTTATAATGATAGTTCAACAACTCCGAACAAAATATTCATAAGAATACCAACTAATACAAAAATTGGGATAGACAAACGATATAATTGTCAAAATATTTAACCAATTTGACATTTTATAATATTTTCGTAGATATCGTGGATCCGTTATCATTCCAATCAATGTCATTAATTGAAGTAACAAAAATAAAATAAAATTCTTTGATAATTCCAATGTACCTTGCCCGAATTTTGTAGTAAAATATGTGCAGTTTAGCGCGCTAGCATAAAATCATAGTTTTTTGCTAAATCTGTAATGAAAATTGATAAGCTTTACCCGAATACTCCCATTGAAAGATATGTTGAATGACATAGGTCTGCGAATCATATAAGTGGTACTAAAACTCAGGATCAAATTTTTGAAGACAAATTTATAAATTATATATCTAAAGAATATATTTTCACGTGTATTCTTACATACAATAATAAAGAAACTACCAAATTGTATTTTATATTTTTTAACATTTAAAAACAGTTGATTTTACATGAGTATATTTTAATTCCAGCCCCATTGTTTGAGAAGATTTTCAGTTGTACATCTACGTCACACAAACTTTAAAAATTAATTACAGCTTTATTAAGAACAATTAAGGCATATCAGTACTTTCAATCGCTTTCAAATAACATGAAGTTTCAATAAAAAATTTAAAAAAAAGCGCCTAGTTCAAACTTGTTTCAAATTCTTTAATGTAGTATGTAGTAGTAGTACGACAAGTTTACAGTACTATAGGCGATCTTGATTAAAATTGCAGCGCTATAGCGGTGATTTCAGAATCTGTCAAATAGACATACGTACGAAATTTGGCGAATACGTACACTGTGACAGACTGTGGTATTTGACTACTTTTCTGTATTTTTACTTCCTTGTACGAAGTAAGGAAGTATTGTAATCGCGAAAAATTTCGGTTCTCAGATTTTGACGGAAATATCCGTTTTGACCTTTTCTGAATCCATTATGACTAGTTTCGACGTGACGTCTGTACGTACGTACGTATGTACGTACGTACGTACGGACGGACGTATGTGTGTCGCATAACTCAAATACGGTTAGACGTAGAAAGTTGAAATTTTGTATTTAGGACTGTTATAGCATCTAGTTGTGCACCTCCTATTTTTGGTTTCAGTCTACAAACCGGAAGTAGTACTTTTTAAAAATATTTCGATAAATATTTAATTTTAGACAATTTTTTTTATTTTAAATGAAAGATTATGTGATTATTACCTAAAATCGGTATTTTATAAATATTTTTGTATCTGCTATCATTTAAAAATAATTAAAGTATATATTTATAATTTATAGTATTTCGGTATCTTGTAGTCCATGATCGATTAACATTTGTTACTACGTAAAATTTAAATGATTATGACATGACAGTGACAATAGTAAAATATGCTTTATATCTTCTTCTGCAGTTTAAATAAAATGACTAAAATATATTTGTGAGTATACTAGTATAATAAGTTAAAAGAATTTTTAATATTATTTTACATTTTAGTTATTAAGAAATGTATGAACACACAAGGCGTACAAGGAAGTCATGTGGTGTCCACGTCAGATTTTTTTAATACTTAGATAATATTGATAAATATAACCATACACGAAGTGTAGTTCTTCAAAATTTAATATCTATTAGACAGCTTCCAATAACTGTCACCAGATGCAGATTTCGAGATATTTGAATAATAATGCGAACCTAATGGTGACATTTTGAACTGCATAACGGTGCACTGCACTCTTGAGTGATTTACATGTTGTTGAGTTGTTGTATGGGCATTAAGCTAAGTGATAAAAAGTGATTTTGTTTAATATTTCGAAAAGTATTGAGTTTAAAATTTGTTCATTATAATTCATTGGTTGGGTAAATATAAATTAACTTACTATTTATTGCATAAGTACTTTATATGATAAAATAGTCATTGTAGGTATTTTGTACACAACTAAACTAGAAAGATAATAGAATTAATACATTAATTATAAATTAAAATGAATATAAATGTCAGTAGAACTAATATTGACATTAATATACAACTATTATTTAATACTACACTAAGCAAGATTTAAACTATGTAGATAACCTAACAACCACTTGCTCAATAATGTACTTAAAATGCAAAATAAAAACAAATTTACTACCAAAACTACAACAATAGAAAACATACAATATTCTATCAAAATTAGCTACTAATTTTGATAGAATATTGTATGTTTATACACTTAATGAAAACACCATTTATAAGAAAAAAAACAATAATACACACTGCAATGTTATGCTTATGGAACTATGGAAGCCATAGTAAAGTGCACCGTTGTTCAGAATTTCACATAGGTGAACAGTAGAATCTCTTAATAGTGCAATATTTAACAATATTTAATATATTATTTAACAATATTTAATATATTATTTAACAATATTTAACATTTAACAAATAAATTTAAGGCATTTTGTCATGCGAGTTATGTAAAAGACGAAGTCGTATTATTATTTCTGATACTATATCGCATTACAACGTCCCTCCCAATGATTTAATTAAAAATGTATATGAATGAATTTTGTGAAAATGTTTTGACTCAAGTGGTGTTTATAATGTGTTGACCAGGATGGATCAGAAAACATCCGCGTAGTGACCGATCCAGCAGCAGCTGCCGAAGCAAACCAACAGCGCATCTCCATGGATCCGTTCGAGACGATGCTGGCGAACATGGGATACCGGGTGAGGGGTGGCCCCTTGGAAGCCATTCACGAGATCCCCACCTGTCGCACGAGCTAGCCTCTACTACCACCAAAACTTTGTTTCAGAACGAATAGTGTCTAACTCTAAACATAACCTCTCCACATACCCAAAACAAGTCTTGTCAGTGGTGGTAAGTTGAGATTTTTTTTTCATAAAATTTCTATATTATTTGAGAGGTGTATTAAATTTGTGATTATATACAATTTTTGGGAGGTGGAGATATTTTTATTGCTAGATTTTGCTCAAATATAGATTTTATAACACCAGTTTAACATAAGAATGCGCTGATCTCATACATTTTTTGCGATCTTATGACTTTTGATGAAATTTTATGCGCGATTCATAACTGGGATAGTAAATAGTTCACTGCAATTTTAGGGGCGATTTTTGTGTATTTTCTGTTTATGCATTACTTCAATAGTTTCTTAGGAAATATTTTTCCAGATAATTCAACTTTTTAAATTATTCGTTTTTTTAAATATATTTATTTATTTTTATAGTTTTTACAATAGTACTAATATGTAAATGATTGTTATTTATCTCCGTAATTTCAAAAATATCGTTATATCTTGTTATTGCAGATGAGTTTTTGTTAACTTAGGCTAATTGATAAAAAAAATATGTATATAGATAACAAATATATTCATTATATATTGCTTAATCTACATAGTTTCACTGTAAACAACATAAAATATTAGAATATTACAATAAAAAGTTGTATACCTCTATGTCATAAACACAGATGCTACATAACTAAAACTTCAAACCAAAATTATAATCCCTGATAACGTTATTTAAATCAATAGATTTCTTCATAACTTGTGGGGCGATCAGAATTAGTAAACAAGTACAGCGTGATGCCATTATATACATTTTCTTTCGATCTTCCGAATCATTTATATCAAAATCATCATCTTCCAATACTAAAATTACTACTTTAAATTCTAACCCTTTTACCCTTAACGCCCAAGCAATAAGAAAATCATTCAGAGCAGATTTGGTTACGAAATTCTCCACATCTCCTGTTGCTTGTGGTTTGTAACCATTTTCTACAAAATGTAAAGAAATTTCTTCGTTTAAACATTGCGGTGTTAATTTATCATTTACTAAAAATGGTATAACGCAAATGTTGTTTGGTTTTATACCTTTTGTTGCACATAAATCAATTATTACACAAACTAACGTATGCAAAGTTTGATTACAATTTTCCTGGTTCTCAACTTCTTGTGCTTTTGAGTCAACCCATAAAATTGGTGGCCCAGAAATTTTATGGCCCATGTTAATATTATTTAAATTCATTTTATCGAGAATTGCCTTAGGTATAAATGGCATAGGATTTGAATAAAATTGTTTAAAAACATTAAATATTAAACCTGTCGATCTCATGACTCTGTTTAATACAATTTTTGGAATTTTTAAAATTGCGGGGGAATGTTTTGGTAAAAATAACGAAGCCTGATTGATGTCTACTAGAAACCAAAGTTGTCCCCAATCCTTCATTTCATGATTCTCAAAAATTTTAGTGCACTCTTCTATCGTATTATAAGATCTAGACCTACTGCTACAGTTTGGAATTTTACAGTTACCGTCATGGTATCGTTGATAAATTGCCGAGACTGTTTTCATCATTATTGTGTCTTCGAAAGATAAGCAAATCGCTTCTGCTTCATCCATGAATATATGTTTATATTTTGATTTGTTTCGGAAGAGGAATCCTGTTTGCGAGATGTAAAATCGAGCGCTGTCTACGTACTTATCTATTCCTAAGATTTTTAGCTTATTTTCAAAATCACACCTGATTCCTGGCCAGTAACAAATGTATAAAGCTCTTTTTTCTTCATTTAGTTCTCCTTGCTCTTGTAGTAGTTGTAATTTTTTTAACACTAGTAGTGTTTTTCCTGTACCAGCAGCACCATGTACAACAAGAGAACCGTTACTTCTTTCGTCCCACCTACCTGGACCGCTACTACTTGTTGTAAGTAACTTCAACTGTTCTTGTGTGAGGAGAGCCAACATATCGCGGTATATTTCGTTTACGAATACACCACAACTTAAAATGACAAATCTGAAAAGAAGCATTCATACAGATATTAAATTATTTAATTACTAACATAACAGATATTTTGGTGCTAAATTAAGAAAATGTTTCTTTTAAGGCACATTACTAGCCTCTCGTAGCTTCACTATTTTAACAAGAATTTTGACCATTTTATTATTGAAAGTAAAACTTAACAAAGAATGACGAATCATTAACATCAGTTAATAAAATTGGAGGTGATTTGTACCATACAATATACTAAATTATTCGTTTTATAATACGAGTATACGAAAACTTTTTTTGTTTCAAATTGATTATTTATATTATGCGAAAGGAATCTATTAGAAAGAAATCAATTGACTTGAAAAAATAATGGAAAATTCACCTATGCACCATTTGATAGATTTTAATTAATTAATTTTTTAACATTTAGCAAAATCCGAAAAAATAGTGTACACAATACGTTTAGAAAAGTGGTTTTACTTTATTTGTATGGCTTTGAGTAACGAGCGTAGCAAGCCATACTCATTCAGCAAAACCACTTTGCATAAACATCCTTTTTGATAGCAAATGATGCATTCCAAAATAAAATACATTTTCTGTATTGAATACCTACCTATTCAACAGCTGAACAAAATCCTTATCCATCATGTCTGCTTTCTTCAGCACAGTTTCTTCGAACCACCTTTCAAACTCCACGTCTCCTCTTAGCACATCTTCAAAGGCATGAAGTTGTCCGTCCTCTTTCCACCTCCTCATGGATTGGCCCTGCGGGTCGCGGGTGTAGGCTCCCAGGAACGGCCACATGATGTAGGTCTGCACTAGGTTACAGCAGTTGGGCATGTTGTTCATGACTAGTTGCAGCACTTCCAAGTGGTCGCGAAGTTGGTGCTGAGCAGAACGTTTGTTATTCTTCACCACGCGGGCGTCACTTATTATCGGGGTGTTGGGGATGGGTGTAGCGGAGTCGTGGGTCGATTTTACTTCCAGGAGGCACACGTGGTGGCGACCTGGTGATTTATTATTTTAAGATTTAACCCTGCTGTTCTGTTCGCATTTTGTTACACTTATTATGTTCGGGTCAATATGACCCAAGCGTATTTTATTGGCGTAAATATTGGTTTTAAATTAAATATAACAAAAATGTTATTACTAAATAATAATATTTGGACTCTTAGTTGACCATACAAATGGCAAGAGAGAATAAATAATTTTCCTGTAACTCTTAAAAAATATATTTGTTTAACACACAAAAATGCACAACAATTCTCAACTTACATCAAATTGTCGTTCGCTGCTCAAAAATCATACATTTTTATTTTTTTTCAAGCGGAATTTCATACAATTTCTGTAAAAATAAGTCATAACTAATAAAATACTACTATTTGTGATAATAATTCGTTGCTAATTTCTTAAATATTTGCCAAATACCTTGTTTTCGGGTCACATTGACCCGAACGTGACAAGTGTAACAAATACAATTTGTTTAAATTACATTAATTTTTGTCAATGTCTATATATGTGTACCTACCTTTATTATGGTAAATTAGACAAAGTCAAAAATTTATAACAATATATTTTAATAAATATAAGATTTATAAGAAATAAAAAACGCGTTCGGGTCATACAGACCCGAACAGTGCAGCAGGGTTAATAATAATTCATGTATGAAATATAGTGTAATTCCAGCACAATTATTGTGCTGTACTTTTATTAAAAATTCTTAACGTTAAACTTCTAATAGGTAACAATATTCTAGATAATAGATAAATAATTATTAGATAATACAAAAAAGTATAATGAGTATAAGCGGTACCAGTACCAGCTAGCAGCTAGTGAGCCGGCAGCGTTGCAAGCTTATTTGTTGTATGCTTGCACAGATTTTGATATTTCATTATCATTATTTTTACAATATTCTTCAATAATTTAGATAGATGATATTATTGTAATTTGAAAATTTGGAATGTATGAAGAAAAATTGAATTTAATTAAAATATTTTATTTGATCATTAATTTTAATTGTAACGATTATTGTGAGAGCCCTCCGGATTAAATCAAGAATAATTTTCAAAAAATTATTCTTAATTAATTTTAATAGTTATTTTTCCGGAAGTAACTTATTAGTCAGAGCTGGGAAAGATACTTAAAAAAAATATCTTATACTTTTATAAATTTGTACAAATTTGTTCAAGATACTTAAGTATCTAGATGTTTTTAATTCCAAGTATCTTAAGATACAAATATTTCTTGAAAGTATCTGATACATCTACTTAGATACAAAAATGTATCTTAAATGTTTTAGCTACTTTTATAAATATTTTAGATACTTTTAACACGTTTAAAGATACTTAAGCCGAATTATTTATATACTTTAAAAGTATCTAAATACATTCAATATATCTAAATATAAAGTATCTTCATTTTTAAGATAAAAGATACAGATATTTATAAAAAGTATTTTAAATAATACATTTTACATAAAATAAAAAGTATCTAAGATAAAGCATCTCAGATACTTTTTGTATCTTAGATACAATCTAATACCTTTTTTCGTAAGATACTCCCAGCTCTGTTATAAGTTTAGTAGTTATTAGATTGTAATTAATTAATTACAGATATAAATACCTTTGTATTTAACGAACACGACGAAATCATGTTCTCTAATCATCAATTTCCCAACTCTTTGATTTCTATACGAATGTCCAGCATAGCATGCCCCATGGAAAAACAGCATCCAGAGCCCCTTTAGACGAGTCGTCGCTGTTAGTCTGCTCAATCTTTGAAATACGCAAAGTTCAGCTTTGCTCGCTTGTAGTTCAGCTCTTTCCGTAAAAGTTCGGGGCACGCTGTAAACGACAGAGTCGCCGTACGGCGATTCTGGGAACTCGGTTTCCACGTATCTACAGCGAGAAAACAATAATTCAATTCAACAATGTTGCAGGACTTGCAGAGATACAAACAGGCATTAGATGCAATGAAAAAAGTTGCTCTTATTGGTATGTTGTACAATTACAAATGATGGATTTAATGTTTCTTGGGAAATTGTTTTTTTGCTGCTTGCAATAGCTTTTGTCTCTGCAGATATATGCCGATAATGTACATTATGTACATTGCGGTTTTAAGCAACTTAAGGGGATTTTTAGTTGTTATTTTTGTGTTGAGTAATAGAAAAACTTCTTTATGTCTTGCATAATAATATAAATTTTCTTCACACAAAATATGTATTAGAAATTAGTGTAAATTTTTCCTAATTTAAGCGTAAAAAAGCTCAAAGATAAACAACGTGCGACAAAAAATTATTAAAATAACAGTTCGTTGGATTCTTAATTCAATAAATAAAATGTCCTGTCATGGAATTTTTTCGCCATGACCATATACGAAACTAACAGTTTCCATACAGTTACCTAGCTGCGAAAATAAAAATTATCACTCATCCGTTCAACCCGTTCGATATGTTATCTAACAGGTCTTATCGTATCTTCACAGTTTAAGTTTTGTTTCACCTTTTAGTGCGTGTGGTGTCTTTTTACTTCCTTGTACGAAGTAAGGAAGTATTGTAATCGCGAAAAATTTCGGTTCTCAGATTTTGACGGAAATATCCGTTTTGACCTTTTCTGAATCCATTATGACTAGTTTCGTCGTGACGTCTGTACGTACGTGCGTACGTACGTGCGTACGGACGTATGTGTGTCGCATAACTCAAATACGGTTAGACGTAGAAAGCTGAAATTTTGTATTTAGGACTGTTATAGCATCTAGTTGTGCACCTCCTATTTTTGGTTTCAGTCTACAAACCGGAAGTAGTACTTTTTAAAAATATTTTGATAAATAATTAATTTTAGACAATTTTTTTTATTTTAAATGAAAGATTATGTGATTATTATCTACAATCGGTATTTTATAAAAATTTTCTGTATCTTCTATCATTTAAGAATAATTAAAGTATATAATTATAATTTAGTATTTCGGTATCTTGTACTCCATGATCGTTTAACATTTGTTACTACGTAAAATTTAAATGATTATGACATGACAGTGACAATAGTAAAATATGCTTTATATCTTCTTCTGCAGTTTAAATAAAATGACTAAAATATATTTGTGAGTATACTAGTATAATAAGTTAAAAGAATTTTTAATATTATTTTACATTTTAGTTATTAAGAAAAGTATGAACACACAAGGCGTACAAGGAAGTCATGTGGTGTCCACGTCAGATTTTTTTCTGACATATTTGATAATTACCTCCCGCCTCATATTCTATAAGGGAGGTATTGTGATAGATCAAAATTCTCTAGTGAGTGTTTTTGGTGGATAAGCACGTTTTAGGGTCCCTATTTAACATTATCAAGATGATGTCTGTGTGTGTGTGTGCGTTCGTTCGTTCGTAGGTATGTTACAATTTTTTCGGACGCGATAACTAAAAAAATATTAAACATTCAAATTCCAAATTTTATATTTAAGTTTTTAATACGAATCTTAATAACCCAATATAATGCCTGTTTTACACGATCCAATTTATTCACCGATAAATTGAACAAGTTGACCTTCAATTTCTTCATCAATAAATTGCCAAGTAGACGTTGACCGGAACATGTTTATTAATAATTTTTAAATTCGTGGTCTGAGGATCGGGACGTGTCGGGCTTGGTTGCGAAGTGGGTTTCGGTCTTTCGGTTAACGTGCCGGGCCTGGGCGAGGTGACCAACTTGTAATTTCGGTTAAATAAACATGTTCCGGTCAACGTAAAAGGTTGCAAATCTATACAACTGTTCGGAATATTTTTCCGATGTATCTGCCAAGTTTGCAGAACTTTTGGAATTTTTTTCGTCCAGTTTATTAAGAAAAAACCTTATTTTTTTATTTTAAAAAATGTTCCGTACCCTTAAACTGGTTGCAAATTTGATACGAGATAAGAAATAATATATTTCATATTACCCCAAGTTTGCAAAACTTTTGGATTTTATTTCGCAAGAATTCAGCAAATTATCATTTATTGCATTTTTAACAATGTTCCGGGCTTCGGAAAAGGTTGCAAAATTTTATAGTTTGTTTTTATACTTATCCCGACCTTAGATTAAAGTTTGAAAACTTTTGGAATTATTCTGAATTGATTGTCTTGACTGACTGGCCTATAACACAAAAAGTCATTTGTGGCAAGCGGTAAAATCACACTATTTTATATTACGGTTCTCTAATTATAGAGGTAGCCACTTGTCCGAATGTTTTTATTTGTTAAAACATTTAGGAGGCGTTGGAAAACAAGTCTGTAATCGCGATTTTCGGTCCGGAACTGCTTGACGACGGGGAATTTGGACCGAAAATCGATTACGTTGTGGGTAAAAAAACTTTCGGGAAACAGGATATGTTGTCAGGAAGAGAGGTGGACGACCTCGAACTGCTCGAATTTGCAATCGAATACGGAACGCGCGCTGGGCGGCGATTACAGACTCGTTTTCGCGTTGCTCGTTCGTCCACATTATGTTTTCGACCGAAACCTTTTGTAACGCAAACGGCATATCTACCGGCCGCTATACACGCCATTCCCATCCTTTTACGACCTCTGCTCGCTTCACAATTCTCTATTGAAACTAGGTTTTGCCCGAGGTTTTGCCACACCTGTATTATATATATATATATATATATATATATATATATATATATATATATATATATATATATATATATATATATACAGGGTGTTTCCGACCACCCGTCCACTCCTTTTTTAAAAAAATGGGCGAAGATTTTTCAACAGGACGATACGTAACCTTACTAATGTCGATGTGCTCTATCGAATGACATACATATTGAGACCCCCCTTGCCCCCCTTATAAGGGGGGGGCAAATTTAATTAATTTCGAAATTAATGTTTTTAGGCATAGGATACCTTTTATAACATAAGAAGATGCAAAAATACACACAACAATAAAATATAGGGTGTTCCATTTGAAAATGACAAGTTATAGCCATTTGAAATTGAGTAAATTTGATTCTCTGTATTGGACAGCCTGTATAATAACATTTAAAAAAAGTTATGTCAGAACAAAGAGTATAGTTACAGTTGTACAGAAAAAAAATTTCATAATTTTTACTATTAAAATAACTTCAGTACGCCTTTATAAAACAATACGTGAATTCGGCTTTTTTAGAGAAAAAATTGAATAACTTGGCAACGCCGCGGAAAACTAAAATGAAATTTATATGTTCGTATAGGTAAATAAAATACAATTCAAAATATATAAAAATATATAGGGTATTTCATTTAAAAAAAGACGAACAATTATTGCCAAGTCGTTATGCAACTCCCTGTATATGTGAAAATAATTTTAAGTTATGCTCCTTGAGTCGACGAAAAATTCTGTTTATAAATTTATGCTGTATTTTTAACGACAAGGGAGATATCGACGACGGGCATTTCGATGACTCACCCTGTATAATAATGACCAATAATGAAATAAAAATTACCCCTATATAATTGTATTGGTTGTAGAATTGAAATATTTCTGTTCTTTGAAAATAATACCGTATCCTGTATCTGCAAAATTCGTTATAACGGCTTTTTTGGAGTCGTTAGTTGCTAACAAAAAAATAAAAATCTGAAATTTCTTTATGGAACTTTATCATAGGTTCATTATACCCTAAAGATGGTTAAGTTAGGTGGAAGAACAGCCTTGGCTTTGCCTGAACCTCGTCTTTGACTAGTTTTTGAAAATTATTAGTATTATTAAGCATGTAACGGGTTCTAATCCTGAATAAATTTTTATCAGGAATATGTTATGTTATAAAAAGGAATTTCATTGCCGAGGAACTCATGTAATTTTTTTCTGAAATCGAAAAACAGTGAAAAATTTGAATCAAATCTTTTTTGAAGACAAATTATGTGTAAATATTTACTGTAAATAATATTAATTGGTTGCACAATGCACAAAAAAAATTCATCGTTAAAAACTAAACAGTTTTAGTTATGTTGCTGTATTAGGTACTAATTACTATTATTTGTACTTGGATAAATATTATTTCTTTTATAAAAAATTAAATATAAATAGCGCAATTCAATTATACAACAGAGATCGTTCAAAGTAACACCAAAAATGTAGAAATAAACACATATGCTATGTATAAGTAGGTAGTGGTACAAGTGTTTAAAATTTTAAATGAATCAAATTGCGCGATTATGTTTGAACTTGTTTCATTCTTGAACAACTGGCCGCAGTCGCACAGCGGTTTCATATTTTTGTCGTTTTATGCACCAACACCTAATAATAAACAACATTTGGGCTATGAATTTCATCCATTTATTCCTATTCTTTATTTACCTTCAACGGCTGTTAGTGTATTTTTTCTTTTGTAAAAAATTATTATTATTTAAAAACAAGACGACAATATTTTATTTGTCGACGATGGCGAGAGGAAATTGTTAATTCAAAAACGACGATAAAATTTTATTGTATACAAAATTTTATTTATTTCATAATAGCTGAAGGCTTATAATGTTGTCATTATGACACGATATCAGATAAATTATATTACCTATATCATTTTGTATTCTATACTTTTTTCACAAAGTGGACGCTGTGAAATTGAATTTAAAGAAAAAATTAAGAAATTTAAGTAATAATAATAATTATAGGAATTATCTAGGTACTTTGCTGTTAAAGTTTCATTTTATTTACCCTTGCAGTAAAAGTGCTACTTTACTTTATCGCCTCAAAATAGTCGATCGAAAGAGCTACACTTTAACATTCGTTTGTTTACATTACAAAGTTTGTGTGGTGTAAAACTGGTGTTACATGAGCCAATCAAAAACGATCAACATAACATAATTTCCTACCTTTTTAGTCCTTCTTCCTGTGACAGTCCTCCCGCTCCAACTGCAGGCAAATAAACTCTGTTCTTCTGGTAATCTTCACAACAAATGTCGGAAGTAGTACCACACATCTTATTTCCGTTTTACCAAACAGTTGCATAGGTTTGATTAGAGTTTATGTGAATTTATTAACACCGTACAGGTGAACGAACTAATACTTCAAACAATCTAAAATGTACATAAAATGTTATCAATTATCATTTGTTATCTGTTTAGGTGATTTTTTAATTAATACCTATACATTATTTCTATAACTATAAATATTTGATTTTGGCTTTAGATATGCGGATTGATTAATTATTGGAAAAATTTGTTCTCCGAAATTGCTAATTTAATATTGGCAATAACAGGTGTAGGTATTTCTAAATATTAATTGAATAAATAATAACTTTGTCATTATTTAAACAAATAAATACGGTCAAAACAGAAATATTTTCATTAGTCAGCATTATTACAATAAAATAATTGTCAACAACTATTTACAGATAATTACTTTGCATCTTAGTTTGAAGTTTGTTCTTTGGTTTTTTTCTTTTCTTGGGCCACAAAGTACTAATTAAATTTTTTAAATTGATGTTAATTGTTAAGTAGATAATAAAGAAAGAATAGGTACAATACTCGTTTCTATAAAGTTGTGTCTAATTTTTTTGATGCCCGGACTTATGTTTGTTTAGCTACCTATACTCTTCCCGTGTAAGTGTCATTTGACTTTTTTTATGTATTAGTATTTGTTTTAAAATGTTACTCAGCTCAGCTGTCAATAGAGAACGTTTGTTTTTGTTCTTTTGTTTGACAAGTGAGATAAGTGATTTTTGTTCAATTGTTGTGTTAATATTTGCTGCTAAAAATAAACTGTACTTTACGATTTTTCGTAGAAAAAAATGTTCACTATCTAAAATATAAATTTATGTAATATTTATAAATTACATAAATTGGAAACATCATAACATATTAATTAAAATAATCAGTGTAAATATTTTGAAGACTAAACAATAATAATTACAGTAACATTTGAAACAATGATAATACTATAATATAGTATACATGGTGTTTCTATACCTCTGCACGCAACTTTAATAGGTTATATAATTTGATATACTGATTACAGAAAAGAAAGATTTTTTTCCAAATTAGTAAAAATAAGGGTAGTGAAAATATTAGTTCCATTGATTTGAATGTCCATTTAACTGTAGGTACCTATACATATTTATTATATTATTTACAAAATAAAATTATAAATAATATCAGACTATCTACAAATAGTCAATTTTTATATAATAATTAATAAATAAATAAACAGTTAAATTGACTTGCAAACCAGTGGCACAAACATTTTCACTACCCTTATTTTTGCTTATTTTGAAAAAATCTTTCTTTTCTGTAATCAGTATATCAAATTATATAACCTATTAAAGTTGCGTGCAGAGGTATAGAAACACCCTGTATATCAGTATTAGTAAAATACATAAACTTACCTAGTACAATGAATAAATTAATTGTCACATCTGCATTTTGCTGCAATTGTGCACAAACTAATTCTATGACGATTATTATTTATTTCAACAAAAAGTAAATATAAATACCCGCTTTGGATCCCAGCTGCGGTTGGAATTTCGCGATAAACTCATTGCTCATTTGATTTCATCTCCAGTCATTCACAATATTTCCCCCACACGCAAAAAAACGTAAACAAATGCTATCGGTTTTCCTCTTTGTAGATATCTGGCGCCTATGTGCGTATGGTACCTACTACCTTCCTGTAGATATGGTGGCATTTCTTTTTATACGGTTTTATTTTTTTATCTCTCTGGTCTCTGTTATATACAGTCACAGTCATGGCTCAAATCTTGGAATCTATATTTGACCCATTTCTACCAATCCGATTTACTTTCAAATTTATACACATATACGTTACAATGACTATTTCCCTCATAAAATTTAAGCCAATCAGAAGTCTGACATTTCTGAATGTCGTCCAATCAACGTAGAATTACACGATAATTTTGCACTAGTGCAAATTATCGATAATTTGCACTAGTGCAAAATTATCGTATTTGGATACGGCGTTTCAAAGTGATTCTGACTTGCTGTCAAAGAAGTTTTTAAATTTTGCTTTATTTTTCATGAGAGAAACAGCGTTTGGCTAAATTTTAATCGGGAAATAGTCCTTCGAATATCCCTCGTGCATGTAATTGTCGATCATTTTCTCTCGTGCGCTTATCGCACTTGAGGAAATTATTGACAATTTGACATGCACTTTAATATTTTATTTCATTTGACAAATTTTGGGGCCCACAAATGGAGCTTATTTTACTAACGCGGAAACGAAACATTGTTTTTAAAATCTGATGTGGCCAGCACACAACCTCCCGCCATATCTAGACTTAAGCATAAATGTATACGTACAATCCAGTGTTTATTTAAAATTATACAAATATAGTTATTAATATAACAAGAATCACGGTGTCTAAAAGCAGTGGGGGCCACCGTGTCTAAAATCACGGTGTCGGCACGTGGAGCCCTGCGTTGACAAATGGGGCTACGGCGTATAATAACATGTTCAATATTGTGACTTTCTGTAGTTCTATAGTTTCTACCAAAACCGAATAATGTGGGATTCAAAAAGGGTTTTGGGGTTCTTTATTAAACTGGAAATGAATAATCAATTTTTCCTAATTTATTTCTCAGAATTTTCGATAAAAATAACATTTGTTTATTATTTTAATCAGTTGTGAACTACAGCAAAACATTTACGTCATCCATGTTGCATATGTTTATGGCATTGTTACACAAATAATTAATGCTGCGTACAAAAGATTAATAATTGAAGTGTTTTGCATTTTGATTAAACCCTATCTTTTTCTATTAGATAAGCTATATGATCATCGATAACTTTTATTGCAATAAATAATTATTCTCATAAATATTTATGCAATATGCAACTTACCTCTCGCATTTACATACCAGGTTGCTGCCCTTATTTTTACCTTCCGCTTACCTGTAAAGGAAGGTATTGGAATCATGCAAAAAATCGGGTTGTGAGTTTTAAGTGGATGAGCACGAATTAGGGTCCTTACAACTCATTTTTGATAGTTTCTCGATGATGTCTGTATGTATGTGTGTGTGTGTGTGTATGTGTGTGGTCCGGGCTGATGCCGGATGTCGCATAACTCAAATACGAATTACCCAAAAATTTTGATATTTGGTATTTTACAATTGTATACGAATAGGAAGAGCTCATTAGATTTTGGTACAAATATCTTCACCAGAAGTGATATTTTTTGAAGATTGAAAAGATTAATTGTAAAAAATTTATATAAATTTGGATAAATATAGTATTTATTTGTAATAAGAATAAGAGGCAAAGTTATTTGCAACTTACGTTATAAAAAAATTGTCTTTATCTGGTAGCATCAAAAAACTGCAGTAAAATTTAAAAAATAAATTTATCAAATAAAACGTTGAAATCTTGTAATCCATGTTCGACTGAATTTTGTTTCTGTGTAAAAAATATTGACAGGTGAGATGGGTGACAAGTTGACATACTAGTGCTATATGTCATAAGTAAGATATTAAATGTAGTAATTGAACGGAGGATGGCTTCAGCACAGAAGAGTTTTCCTATGAATGAATCTTTTTATTCAGATGATGCAAATTTCTGTGTTTCAATATTTTAGATTTTTATTTGTATATTTCAAATGGGCACCGGATTGTACGTATACAGTTCTGTTTAAAGTCTAGATATGGCGGAAGGTTGTGTGATGGCCACGTCAGAATTTTATATTTGATGATTGACGTAAACTAGAACGTAAACATGTTTCTATTTTTTATCAGTTTGTAATTGTAACTAATTATTCATTTATATGCGTAGGTTTTTCAGATGATAATTATTAGTTTTACTGTAGCAAAGAGTTTAATTTGTTTTGTTCGTGGACTAGGGACATAATGTCGATATTAATTGAATAATAATGTAGGTACTTATAATACTATAAGTAGTCAAAGTTTTATCGATTATTTATCTGGTAGTAATATAAGGTTTTAATACAAAACTTGCTAATGCAGGTTTAATTTGACCCAGAGACAAATTTTAAGGTATGACTTAATTCGATGGAACAATAATTAGGAATGGGGGTTCAAAATGTAGAATTTAAATGATTTGCCAGATTCTTATGAAATTTTGCATAATCCGGGCAACGTGGGGTACCCACATCAGCTAGTTATAAATATTAATATTGCATTGAAATCAAAATCAATATGTTTTGTTATTTATGTTAAAAAAATTATATTACAATTTATGTTAAATTTAATTTAAAATAAAAGAAAAGTTATGGCTTTATGTATTTTTAATATGGCAATGTAGTATTTAATATTTACTTCCTGTAGGCTGTAGGTAAGGTACACAAATATTTTTAAAGAGACGTTTCAGCTTGAACATGAGTTTATTATATTATCTTCTAAACTAAACTAAAATTAATATAGTTTATCTGAGCGAAATGTTTGTTTTTGTTTATTTAATATTACAAAACTTAAAATATAGAAATATGTAGGTACCTATGTAGAATAATTGATAATGTAAAATAGAGTAGGTAACCATTTATTTTCTGGATGAAATCAGTACAAAATTGAGCAATAGGTACCTATATTTTCCTATATATTTTTTGAGAATCTGCTATACGATCTGCTATTTTTGAAAAGATAAAATAAGAATTGATTAATTATAAGAAATGTTAGAAGAAAATGAGCCACATAAATATTTCACTTGTAGGTACATTTTTGAGGTGAATTTGAATAACAATAACAAAGCTTTATGTAGGTCCAGAAAATTATACAATATGTAATAAATCAGTACAAAATATCTTTCAATATCTTGCAGTACAAGGGTTTGAAAATCAGTACGAATGTAAAACGTTCTTTTCTTGTTTTCGTGTGGACATCCTGGTTGAAGGTGTACTTCTCTGAAGAAGACCTGCAGGTATCGCGTCTAGGCAAAGGAACTCCTCAACCGTTGGCGCCGAGCTCAAGCCAACGGTGGTGGAGTTACCAAACCTCGTACGCGTCTCTTCACAAACGTTATCTTTTCTTCAACGATGTCCTGCACTTCATCTTCTCATATCTGTAAAATTTTAAAAATACTCATAAACATTATCGGGGTACATTAATTAGTATAATACATAACACGTATTGTAAAAGGCACATAACATGCGACAGTGAGGCAATTTTACGAGAAATGTAAATTGCAGTGGCAGCCGGTGACTTTTTAAAGGTAAGTGTTGCCATTTCAATAAAAATGTGCCGCAGGCCAATTTTTTTTTGTTCAAGGTAAATACCTTTATATTTAAAGTTAATTTTTATTAGGGAAGAGAAACTTCACAGTTTATCCCAGTTTTTGTACAAAAATAAATACAAATTTAATTATAAACATAATTATATAAAATATCACAATCAATTTAATAAAATAACAATATACCTTTAAAAATGTACAGTTGTACGCCTTATAATTTCAACGCAAACTATTTTGTACCTTTAAACTACACGTATTTATGTTCACCGTGAGCGACAGAACTGCGTTCAAGGCAGCCCCGATGCTCACTCTGTAACAGACATATTGGCTATCATTCCCCTCACCGTGCACACATATTTCTGCTTAAGTTCGAGAGCTGCTCGGACAGCAGCTCATAGAACGAAAATGGGTATAGCGTTTACTCACGTCGCGTCAAAGTATCACCAATAGTAAGCCTACAGGCGCAAATTTTTAAGGAGGATCTCTAGACATGCAGTGGCGTACTCAGACATCAACCTTGGGGGCGGATATGAAAATAAAAATATTTTTAATAATGTAAAATAAAATTCTGTCAACGGGTGTTAGTTGATATTGCAATTCGTTCAGTTGCGGTGATATATTTTTACAATAATTTCTAATTCACTTATTAAAAAATCTGCTGTGGCCAGTACACGACCTCTCGCCAAATTCTGCTTATTCTACTAATCTCGAGACTACTCTAAAAATTAGTTTTACTTACATTTTAATAGTTTCATGTTCATGTAATACGTAAACGATAATGTAAACCAAGATGCAAGCAAAAGATGTCAACTGTACTGTCACTGTCAGAATAATTCAAATTTTATGTAGAAACAAATTTAATATCATGGACAACAAGATAGAATATGAATTGTACTTTATTTTATTGTTAAATACTACCAGATTCAGCAAATTGTATTTATAATTACTGTACCCATAGATAATTATATTTTCTTTTATTTTTAATTGCAAAAATTGTCATAAATAAATAATGTACCAATATATTTAAGGAAAACTTTATAAAGGATCAAAAAGTACTACTTCCGGTTTGCGGATTTCTACCAAAATGTTATCCGGTGTTAAGATACTTATCAAAACCTTAAATATGAAATTTGGTTATAAACGGTTTGATAATTTTTAAGATATCGTGGACGAAAAATCGTCGGTTCATACAAACGCACACACGCACACACACACAGACATCATCGTGAAAATAGTAAATTCGTATTCTAGAGACCCTGAAACGTGCTTATCCACCAAAAACTCATACTCGAAAATTTTGACCCATTACAATACCTCTCTTATAGAATATGAGGCGAGAGGTAAAAATGCTTGAAGATTTTGAAATAAATACAATCGACAATATTGTTACAACTATGTGGTCAACCTTCTTCAAATTTTGGGAAATTGATGTCCGTGCTTGCATACGTTTATATACAAAAAATTAAGTAAATAGAACATTTCTAACATCTTTTTTTTAAATCAATTAATGGAAAGCCATAAGAGCCCATGTAAAATATTAAAATTTAACAATTAATTTCGTTCAAATTACGTGGTCAAAAATTTCCAAATAAATTCAGGTATCATTTTTATGACACAGATAACATAAATTCAAAGTTTGGTTGCATTAGAACATTTTTAAAATGTCTAGGGAACCTCCCTAAACCCAGGTGACTATAAATCATGAATCCGATAGTATAGTGTTTCGCGAATCAAAAATAGCGTAGGCGTGAAATTATTATATAGTGAAATTTATTATATTACGTTTAACAATAGTTTTTGCCGTACATATTAATGATCATTAACTAGAAACAATTAGAATGATATCGTTAATACATAGAAAAAGAAAAAAGTTATTACATTGTAAAGGTGTGGTTGTATATTTGACGTATTAGCAATTAAATGTATATTATTGCATACAATACATATCTATTAGTCAATCAACAAAACCAATCTGAATTTTTCTTTTCCTCTACATCGTATTTCTTTCTTTGATTGCCGCATTCATTCACTTTGATTTCATTGTAACATTAACAATAATAAATAATTTATTTTGATTACTCAAAATACATATTTGGTGTGGCAGACTTAAATAAATAATAAAAAGTTGAATACTCACATTTAGAACTAGTTTTTATAACATGACCTATGTTGATTTTGTATTGTAAAAGAATTCAACGCGAATTGCGAAATACAATTAGGTACAGCACCTTTTGGATAGAATAATTGTTAAAGTTATAAACCTAACACTATGAAATTTATAATTTATTATGTGCGTTTTTACTACTGGAATTGTTAAAATATAGCTCAGTCTCCAAACATTGTCTTCCATTGGTTATCTGCTTACCGGTCTTGATTCTGATTATAATTTTAACAGGAAGAAAAAACTTTATTTTACCCTCTTTTGATGCGTCGAATAAAGCGAACCATGAACTCAAATTTTTAATTTTGTCATTAAAACTATAGAAAAACTATGCGCCGCAAGCTATTATTGACGAATGGGGCGGGGAACAAAATGTTACATATTTTCTGTTTACTGCTTAGAACAATAACACAATAATAATAATTTCGATAGATAGCTGCAAAATAATAGGTTACATTGTATAAAGATTAAATGGCTCACGAATTATTATGCATTTTAAATACGGCGTTGTAATTTAATCTCTAAAATCTCAAATCTGTAAAACTAATTTAAAAAGAAGTAGGTAATTTAATAAAAATATTGTAGCTGGTCTATTGCGCCCTTAAAATGTTCCGGCACTGGCTGCTAAATTACATATTATAAAATTGTAATATAAAATATGAATTAATTTATAGAATAAATACAGAAGATAATCGACTACGGTATAAATTAAAAAGGTTATTCTGTTACAGATGACAGCGATATGTAAATTAATAATGAATTAATACACTATTCAATAGAGAGCATGATATATTAAAGACATACCTAACTCATTTCACTTCATTATCTTATACTTTCTTGTCAACATTTCTCATTAGAATCACATTCATAAATCACTTCATCGCATAATTATGTTGCATTTACTATTTTATAAGTGTAGGAAATTATTTTCTAGCGATATATTAAGATACATAATTTATTCTAAACAGCTTTATATATTTTAAATCTTTTAATAATTGTAGATTAATTACCTTATCATATTTCATAGTTATTTATGCATCCTAATAGTTACTTAAATTATAAGTGCGGTAGGGTTAATTTTATAACGCGCAGTTCTACATTAAAGTTCGACGCGAAGCGGAGTGCTTTAATAAAACTGAGCGTTGTAAAAATACCTAACGCACACTTATGTATTTTATTTTTTGGCCGATATACCTTTTTATTTAAAATATTGTATTTCAGCCTTGAAACCACTGCTCTGAGATGTCGCCAGTAAATGTCACATTTAAAATTAATCTGTTTTATTTATTTCAGACTCTATTGAACAATGAATTGTGTATAGTAGCGTTTTTGTAGGCTCTCTTTTTTATTTAAAAATTATTTATTTAATGGTGTAATAAAGAAATAAAATTCAGTGCGTATTAACGAACTATATGCGGCAAAAGTTATGAAAAATGTTTATAAAAACATTATCCTGAAGTCAATAATAATCTGACGCAGTTTACTCGCAACGAAAACACTTTTACAGTATTTTTCAACTTCAAACTGACATTGCATTGCTACGATGCGGTAAAGTACGAGTTTCGGGGTGGTAAAATCGAGAGTATTCTTGAAATTCGGAAAAAACCTAAACAAGCCGATTAACTATAAATAATAACCATGATAATTTAGCGAGAATTGACAGTTTGTTGGTAACTACGGTTGGTTAAAATATGTTTTTTCATAATTCGTGGAACTACCATAAACAAAGCTATATAAAAGAAAAAGATATGATGATAAAAATATTTATTTAATTAAAAATATATTGAAAAATATTCTACAGTAGAATATGATTAATAAATTTATAATAAGCCAGTTATTCAAAAGGAGCTAAAACCAACATAATTTTTTTTGTAAGTAGCGCCAGAAAATTAATATCTTGGCAACCAATAGAATTTAAAACCTATGATTACCTCTCATCAAACAATTTAATTAAAAATATAAGCCAAAACTCATTATTCAAAGTTCGTTAGCCTTGACTTAACCTAAGCAGGAATATGATCTAAAATTGAAATGGAAACAAAAAAAACCATAAAATTATGCGTACTAAGAAAAACCGTTTAGTTTTTGTCAGTTAATTTCGGCGCGGTTTTGTTTTTTAACGACGAGTTGATTTTTTACGACAATGCTGACTTGCTGCTGCTGAGTGTATTATAAAGATGGTGGCTGATTGCGAATAATTTTCTTGGTTCAAGGTCGTCGAAAACTATCCCTGAACGAGGTCAGTGACTTTGCAGAGCCGGATTAACACATTTTGTGTGCGTGCGTCATTCCAGACAAGGATATTAAGGAAAATTAAGAAATCACTAACCGTGATACTGAATAAATTGTTAGTTTGTTGAACTTTTTATTAGTTTAATGCTATTTTACAGTAGACGCATTTTGCGGTTTTAGGTCGTTTTAAGATGTTTTATGTCTTTTATTTTTTTTTTTAATATGATTTTATTTTATGTCATGATAATATTTTTGTGTGAATTTAATGATATTGTTTGCAATAATTCATAACCTATCATTTCGGTAGCTACTTGTGTTTTATCAATATAAACCCATAATATTTACGGCGCAATTACAAAAGTGGCTGTATTAAAGGGTTCATAGTTATTCACTTTACAAGTGGGCAAAGTAAGAAATTACTCATGAGACCGAAGGCTGAGTGAGATAATTTTATCGAGTGTGGGTCATTCCTTTTTGCCCACGTCTGAAGTACAATGTTTTATCTAACACCTCTTAATAACTGCTTAAATATTTAAAAAATATTAAGTTCAAAACTAAAACATCGTCTAACAAGCAAAGTAACAAACCTGCACAAGTGAGTATAATTTTGATCAAAACCACTAGTGGGCAATCTTTTACTTTGATGCTTGTTTAAAATTACATGCTTTTATTAAGAGGTATTGTATAAAATAATTTTCAAATGTCTCATCTCAAATTTCGAATTGTAAATGTCAGTTTGACAGAATTTGAAACAATTAACTTGCTAACTTGGCATCTTTGGCCACGATCCCTCACTGCTACGTTTAATATTTAATAAATGAAAAGTGTGTGTGTGTGTGTGTGTGTGTGTGTGAAACAAAGACAGAATATTAAAAATTTGTGTTTTCTTAGAACGTACAAAAGTCACGTGGGTGTAAAGAATAGACTAGTAAATCTATACGTTTTTGACGTCAATGTTTCTTTGTTTTTTTAAAAGTTTAGAACTTTAAAGACATGTGAACAATTCTTACTTTAATGATATTAAATTACAGAGAAAAATGATTCAGTGATCATATTTATAAAGCGAAAAAATAAACGAAATTAAAAGTTTCCGTTCTCACGTACCGTTCAAGTCTCCAGACACTGCGCTGTCAGAAAATAACTATTGTTATAGTTTTCCACATTATGGTATCTTAAAAACATTTAAATTCATTAATTCATATTTAATTTTCTTAGAATTGCCTGCTACTTTTACTTAAAATGTTTGTTTATTATGACTAACATCTAATAAATTTCAAAACTGCTTTTGTCAGTTTTTAATAGTTGATGGCATTTTAAGAATTTTTTACTTACACTCCTCCTTTCAAGTTCAGAAGCAGGAATTATAATTAGTTTGTTGAAATAAATTAAATATGGCAGATCTCGTAATGTTTCTGAAAGTTGAGTGACATTATTTCTTGCACAATACATTTTTTATGTATTCCGGTCAATTTATATTTTCAAGCACTGCATTTATCTTCTCTTTTATGTATAGGTTGCTTTATTGTTCAAATGATTATGACTTAATATAAAATGTTTGTTTTAAAGATATCTAAAAATAGATTATGTTTCAATTCATTTTATTGTAAGTCATTATGTTTTTATGGAATTGAAATTAAATAGTTTTTACAAAGAATTAAATATGAAATTACAGCTTTTAACAATTTTATGAGCTACCTACCGGATAATTAACTTTGCTACTATACTATAATATTAGAAATGCTTAAGGCCCATCTCTTGCTATCAAATGCAAAGCAAAAAAGCATGTTACAATAAATAATTTTGTGACTTTAGTTTTGAAATCGATGACCTCATATTTTACAATGATGTACTTATAGATTTGTGTCTATATGGCTATAGAATGAAATTTACAAAAAAACTTTTTACATAAATTATTATAGTCAATGGGTTAACTATAATTTTAAAAAAATCTCTCTACCCGTCTTCCGACTAATCCTATTAACAGCAGAATAATGCGCAGGAACTATGGGTCAACAGAAGAAATCTGTCAAACCAGGAAGAAACTCCTCAATTTAAGTTTTTAGTAGTTTTTAAGTATAGTTGTATAGGAAGCGCCTCTGCAGTTATAACCGAAATTTATGTATATTATCGATTTCAAAACAAAATTTTTATTTTTGTGCATTAATCAACGTATAATATGGATTAGTAAATGATAAAAATTACCTCCAAAGTTTTGCTAATTGATGTCACAGCAATTAAAAATTTGCATTTATTGATTCACTAATGAAACATGATTCTTCATGTTAAATTTCAATTTGAAATTTTTTACAATACAGCCAGAATCGTTCAAATTGTTAATCTTCTGGATTTACAAGTGTAGCGCCTTAATGTATATTTTATATTACTGTAGCATTGTATTTCTATGTACAGCTAATATTAAAATAAATATTATTATTATAAATTCGAATTACTGTGATCAACAATATCAAACAGTCAAATCATAAGTACCTTACAATGACTAGCACCATTGAATTATTTAATAATAACAAGATATTATATTTTTGCGTACAGATATTTGACTTCAGCTGACACATCAGCAGATGATAGAATTTTAATGGAAGATCGGATGTAAAATCATTATCAAAATGTAATCATTTGACTGACTATAGAGCAATAGCAATAATAATAGTTATATATAAAAAATAAATAACGACTTGTAGTAGGTAGGTATAAGTTTTGAATGTTAGAAAAGAGTTTGAAGCCCAAGGTCGGTTATAAGAAGATGTGATGAATACAGATGAAGTGTTGGGTGTGTACAAATGGAATTTGTCGTGAATTTGTTAACTCAATCGACTCTTAATTTCTGTTATATACCGTTGTCCGTTCGCATAATGTTTATAAATAAAGTACCTACCTAATCTTGTTATATAGATTTTATATTATAAATTAACTAACACATACACACATATTATGTGATACGATACATAAACAATAACAAATGACAATCTAACCATAGGCGGTTCGTGTGCAGTGTTTCACTTCCACTTGCTCGAGTAAACAAATTCAAATTTTCGCCGATTAAAGCCTCATTCACAATAACGAAATTAGTAGTTATAGTCAGTTGGTATAGTTATAATATAACGTTAGTGATTTGACATAATGCATTTCACTTGTAGCGTTCACAAACGAAATTAGCTCCACGTAATTACAGTTAGCGCAGAGATTTGCATAGGTACTGCAAACCTATAGAGTTAATGATTTTCTGTATAAACTTCCAATAAACGAGAATTTATTTTGACGTTTAACGTCTAAAATGACATTAATATTCGATATCACCTTTGTCATATAGAGACATTTACAATTTTGTATCATATTTATATGCTTCTTTAGCCATTTATATAAAAGTTATTATGAAATGCAACTTTAAGTAAATCAAACACAAAATACGAACAAATTGACATTTCTGACTTCTGACGCTAATGTCAAAACTATTTTATTTTACTACAACTACAACATTAATTTTGTAATTGTGAACGACGCAGTAGTCAGAACTAAACTGATTAACTATAACTACTAACTATATACCTACTTACTATATAATTACTAATTTCGTATTGTGAATTGAGGCTTAAAAGTTCACTTCTAGTGGCAGTAAAAGTAATTGTTGCTATGGTGAATCAATAAAATTTCATGAAAATATAATAAGTAATGGTGGGATTCTGTTCAAATCTGTAAGTTTTATTTGTGAATCTTTAAATATTGAACAAAATCACATCAATATTTGTTGACAAATATAAAAATGTTCATATGCTTATAAATTTCATTGCGATTTTGTTTAATATTTACAGTTTTATAGATCTAGCAACTACAGATTTAAACAGAATCCCACCATTAAATTATATTACAAATTTGTTTTTTCAATCGCAATCGCTCAACAAACGAATAACAACGGTACAACAAACGCGCATGGTAACATAATTTGATGGCGAAACCTGTCAAAATATTGAAAATATTTACTAGGTACCTGAATTACTATGAATTTATAACAACCAGCGAAAAAATAATGTACCTACTTAACATGGCAAAAAAATCATAGCTGAATTATTTTTTGTATATTTCTGTTAAATTTTTACACAATTCTTGTTTTAGAAATAAAAATATTTATATCAAAACAAGAAAATGCTACGAACAATAAAAAATATTGTAACGTTTTCAAAAAGAATAACATCAAATTTTTTTAAGTTTGCGTTTGGAGAATACTCCATTTCCCGAGAACTATTCCTCGTCTCATAGATTTGAATTATCGTCTCATCCTCATCTCGAAAATTCGAGACACGAAATGTATTGATTATCATCTCGTAAATTCGAGACGAGACGAGAATTAGACGAGAAATATCTCGTCTCATATTATATTCATAGCCGAGGGGGCAATAAATCTATTATTTTTTTGCCTAGCTAAACAAATAACTATTTTAAACAAAAATATAGACACAAATTGAAATACAAGTCTGAATTAACATTATTGAATAATTTAAGAGAGATTAAAAACAACCAATGTTTTTAAATTTAATTTGTTGTTTAGTTATAGTATAATTTTTTTGACAAAAAATATTGCTTTTGTTATTCGTTTCCATATTACTCCGATATGGAATTAATACATTACCATTACCGTTATTAAAATGATAAATTCAGACTTAAAGCGCGATGAAAGTATAAAAAGCAACTAACTAAGCAACAACTAACATAAAAATAGCTGTAAACTAATGTACTAGTAATTGTTTACTTATTTACGTATTGTCTGTTTGCTTACGTTCGTAACCACAAACAACAAATAATACAAATCACTAATAAAATAATCTTCGGTGGGAAAGGGCGCACGTCACTGGAGGGGGCGTGGCATCTGTCGTAGCGCTTTTCATGGCCGAGGTAAATGGCATCAAGTTCATGTATCAAGAACATTACATCGCCAGTAGGCAACACCAGTACCAGTGTTATCAGAGTGGTTTCCCGCGCACTCACGCGTAGCGCGTCTCTGATTGGCTCGGCTGATGCCGGTGGTTTTTACTTTGTAAGAAGACAACGGCAGATATAAACAATATGGCGGATGGTGCGTTGCGCGCCAAATTCTACCGGTTCAACGACGTACGTTTTTTACGACATCTTTTTATTCTACGATGATGTTGTAGATTTTTATTCAAGGCACATTTTTTTAGATAAGTAGATATTATTTTTTAGCAATTTGACTTCATTCGTAAAGAAGCATCTTTTAAATGACCAATACCAAACCAAAATACGATATACTTAGGTAAGATTGTTAAAGCTTCATTTCTTAATTTAAAAAAATGCAGCATTCGACTCATAGGTGTAATCAAAATTAGGTACTGTTGACCAGTTTAATAAATTTTAACTTTAGCGGCTCGTCTACGTTTTTACCAAATTCCTAGAATACTCTCGATTTTACTTTTTTTCCATTCCACTCTTTTTCTCACTATTAGGGCTGCCTGAAACCAGCACGAAACTCGTACTTTGCTGCATCCTGGCTATGCAATGCCATTTTGAAGTTAAAAAATTCTGTAAAAGTGTTCGTTGCGAGTAAACTGTCAGATTTATTATTGACAATGTTTTTATACACATTTAATAGAGAAAGAATGGATCTACAGATGTGCCTATTAAAAATTAATATCTATCATGAGATATAACCGTGTAAAGTTTGCATAAAATAGGAAATTTTTAAAATTTTTCGGAATTTTTATATTCATGTACATTTTTTAATCAAAATTTGAAAAAGGCACATTTGTAGATCCATTATTTCTCTATTAAATCGTTGGTGAAATACATTTTAGCATCCTTGTAGGTACTGCGGTCACAAAACTTCGCTACGTTAGTCTGGATTTTAGGTAGTAGACGGGCCTCTTAAACCACAACTTAAATTAATAAAATCTTGCAAGTATATTTTAAACTTTAATTTTAAATTTTATAACTCATATTTAATTTAAAATTATATAATAAATATTTTACTATAGCAGACACACAAATGCGACACACCGGCAAAATTGATTTTCCTTTCCTTACATAGAAGCTATACAAAATAACGATGCATCTATTTCACAAGGAACACACACACAGTATTTCTTACTGTTGCGTGTGTGTATTTTTTCTATGTGTTCGCTGTTTGTCCATATGAACAGGGCTTAAGAAAATGGTTAAAATTTTAAAGTTTAGATTGTTCGTAATCAGTCAGTTGTATCTACAACTTTGCCAAACGTTGACGCATACTAATATCACAAACAAATAACGGAAATGCAGGGGTAAGACAAGACAAGACAATCGTTTTACGTTACACGGCGGACATCATGGCATCAGCAGCCCCACCAGTGGCGTGCGTGTGTACAATTGCCGAGAGGCGCCGGTTTCAAAATCCCAAAGAGCTCGAAACATTTAACAAAATATCTACAATTTTTTTAATTTAAAATAAATTAGATTTTAATAACTTATAATTTTAATTCATCAAAATAGTGTAAATCTGATACTGTAAAGATATTAAGATTTATCAAAATTAAAGTGCAGTGAAATAACTTTTTAAATAAAACTTGATACAATTTTATTGTTAACTAGCTGTACCCGGCCACACGTTGCTGTGGCTCACCTGGTTAAATGTAAGAAAGAAAACAGAAAGCACACGTTCCTAATATGTTTAATTTCACAATGCCCGGCCTAAGCGGGGCGAATTCCCCTGTCCTGCAAATATGTTTCTATAATTAACTGTTATTTTTTACAATTGAGACACGTAGTGCCGAATCTCCTGAAATTGAACGAATTCCCCTGTCCCGCGAAGAGGCTTCTGTAATTAAGCGGATCGTCTACGTTCCGATTTCCTACAGTACCTACTCTCGATTTTACTTTTTTTTTATTCAACTCTGAAACCAGCCCGAAACTCGTACTTTGCCGTATCCTAGCTATGCAATGTTATTTTGAAGCTGAAAACTGTCAGTTTATTATTGACTGCAGGATAATGTTTTTATAAACATTAGAGAAAGAATGGATCTGCAGATCCTTTTTAAAATTTTAAAAATTATTTTCTATCATGAGATATAACCGTGCAAAGTTTGCATAAGTTTTCAATTCGGTGGATAAAACAAATACAATTTTATAGCAGGATTTAGCTACTGTTTCGTGGCCATTTAACAGTTATATCGTAATAACCGTGTCGTTCGATGATTACTCGTATACAAGAGAATTAGATCAGTAGAGGTTCATGCCCTTTGAAACCCTCTTATTTCAGCGCCCATGAACGCTGTACACCTTGGCATAGTTTCCCTTTTGTTCCGCCAGACAAGTGGCTGTGCACCTGCCTTTCTGCGCCCTAATGCCCCCCATGCCCTACACCTAGACAGGCAGGTAGACGGTAGACGCGAGGATAGACGATTGAGGTTAGAATTCAAAAAAGTCACATGACATTATATAACTGCATTTCAAAAACTAACAAATTATTATTTTTGAGTTATTCGTACAGTAACTAGAGTCTTATAAATTTAATTAAAGTTACCACAAATACATCTACAAAATTAATTTGCGTCTGTTTGTTACAAAATAAAAAAGTTAGGTATTTAAAAAATGTGTTCGTGTACATTTATAATTATTCATTAAAGGAATGCAAGATTTAAGCCGAATAAATACTATGATATTGATTTATAAACTTTGCATTAAGGCACTACACTTGTAAATCGAGGATTAACAATTTGAACGATTATGGTTGTTTTATAAAAAATTTCAAATGAAATTTAATATGAAGAATCATGACTCATTAGTGAATCAATAAATGCAAATTATTAATTGTTGTCACATCAATTAGCAAAACTTGGAGCTAATTTTTATCATTTAATAATCCATATTATACGTTGATTAATGCACAGAAATAAAAAATTTCTTTTGAAATCGATAATATACATTAGTCGGAAGACGGGTATAGAGAGATTTTTTTTAAACAGTTAACCCATTGAATGTAATAATTTATATAAAACTCGCATTTTTAGTAATTTTTAGAAATTATTTAAGAAAATAAGAATAATAATAATAAGAAAAATGATTTATTGCAACATGCTTTTTTGCTTTGCATTTGATAGCAAGAGATGGGCTTTAATATAAAATACCGCACGTTTTTTATACAGCTGATCAAAGTGTACGTATTTTTAAATTTTATTGAGACATAGATAATTTATACAATATTTTTTATGGTAGTTGACGCTAGTCCACTAATAGGTTGATAATTTTTAACGGTTTTATATGCGGGTCATATTGTTGAAGGCCATTTTGTTTGCACCTTGTTTGATAGATTATATAAATAAAAAATCTAGTTATTATTATTAATAAGGGTGTACCTAATGTTAAATTTCGTTAATTTTTAATACCGCCCTTGTGATAATATTTCGAAATCATGGAAAATAAATGATAGGATTAGAGAATTGATTGTTGCACCCTTGCTATTGTTACTGACCTTCACTTGGACACAGGACAGGACGAGCCCCAAGCCCCGTACAACAGGTGGTCTGCAAGGCAAGAGCCGGGCAGCCAAGCAAGTCAGGGCCCCCCTCGGCCCGCGCCCCGCAGGGGCATTGGCTGCCGAGCCTGACCTTGACGAGGCCAACCCTACACACAACACACCAACAACGAGTTAGTAACAAATCATAGATTCTTCACTTTTATAAGAACATTTAGTTTTGTGCTTACCTGTGCCTGTGCGATTGGCGACAGAGGTAAAAGTTCCGTGTTAGCTTCTAGCACTGCACTAGGTCTGAAGGTGGCACACGATACGGCGCTCGATCGCGCGGTACTGAGCAGGTAAGAAGCAGCGACCGCCTAGGTAAGCTGTCGCCGCACCAAGCCGCACCGAGCCGCACCTCACCCTCTTCCAAGACCAGCCGCAAGAATGAAAATAAAAGTGTGCTCGCGCGGTAAAAAGTCAACGCTGGACCGGTTCTTGCGGCCGATGAACAGAGGTTCTATACAGACGCTCAAACAGCCATCATACCATTTTACTTCAATCTACCTATCTCGTATCACATACGACTGGCGTGAGTAGTTTACTATTACCCACCCCTACAAGATAAACTTCTCGTTGGTGACATGAAATTCGCTCTAATTTTGGTCCAATTTGTTTGTTCTTTTTTAAATTTAAAGATAAAAGATGTCTAGTGCCATTTTTTTCAAATTTTAAATTTGTACATATTTGTTTAAGATCCAAAATTAGTAAAATCTAAAGAACTTTGAAGATAAACTAAAGTGAAAATTAAAAAAGTGACACTAAGTAGACATAGCCTGGACTTTAATCTTTCATATATAAAAAAAAATGTTTAAAAATATTTCAAATTAGTGCCAATTTCATGACCCCAACGAAACCCCTTTTGTAGTAGAAAGTGGTTAAATATAGTTCCTTCAGCGAATCAACCGATGTCGTCACAATTGGTATCAATTGTTTGTGACGGCATCTTTGATTTGGGTATTCCTCTTAAGGCCCATCTCTTTGCTATCAAAGAGAGCATGTTACAAGAAATCATTTTGTGACTTTGGTTTTGAAATCGATGACCTCATATTTTACAATTATGTACTTTATAGGTTGTTCTTACATGGCTATAGAATGAAATTTACAAGAAACCTTGCCGTATTTTGTTAAATAATTGCTAAAAATTATTAAATCCTTTATATTAACTTCACCGTCTTGTCTACGTACGGAAAAAAATAAAAGTCAAAAATGACCCACTTCCTGGGATCCTATCGAGCTGAAATTTTGCAAATAGACTTTTGTCACCTAACAACGCACTTTGGCAAAATTGCAGATTATCCGCCATCTTGAAACGAAATGGCGGCTAGCTATCTCAAAATGTACTGCACCGATTGCGGTCAAATTTGGTACAGCAATAGCCAAGGATCTAACTTATGATATAGATATATTAAAATGTCAGTCCGCCATCTTGAAATAAAATGGCGGACAGATATCTCAAAATGTACTGTAACTATTGCGTTCAAATTTGGTACAGTAATAGCTCAGAATCTGTCTTGAAACATAAGTATATTAAAATGTTAGTCCACCATCTTGAAACAAAATGGCAGCTAGCTATCTCAAAATGTACTACACCGATCTGGTTCAAAAACAAGGATTTATAGTGAAAAACTTTGTTTTTACGGGTTTGTTTTTACAGTCAATGGGTTAACTGTTTTAAAAAATATCTCTCTATACCCGTCTTCCGACTAATGTGTATTATCGATTTCAAAAGAAAATTAGTCAACGTATTATATGGATTATTAAATGATAAAAATTAGCTCCAAGTTGTGCTAATTGATGTCACAGCAATTAATAATTTGCATTTTTTTATTGATTCACTAATGAGTCATGATTCTTCATGTTAAATTTCAATTTGAAATTTTTTATAATACAGCCAGAATCGTTCAAATTGTTAATCTTATGGATTTACAAGTGTAGCACCTTAATGATGCTATGAAACGAGACATACCTGCTCAATTCTCGTCTCGGTCATTTCCTGGCTCTTCAATTCACGTCTCAAATAACTCGATTCTCGTCTCGTCTCAATTTCTCGAAAACATTTTGTTGCAATATATTTCAAGAGCTAGAAATAAATTTAGGAACTTTTGTAGGTACGTTTCTATTAAATTTGCACTGAAACTGAATTCTTGCTTTAATAATAAAAATATTTACATGAAAACCAAAAACGCTACGAATAAAGTAAAATAAAAAAATCTGCTGTGCCCAGCACACGAACTCTCGCCTAATTCTGCTTATTCTACTAATATAATAAATAGTTTTACTTACATTTTAATAGTTTCATGTTCATGTAATATGTAAACGATAATGTAAACCAAGGTGCAAGCAAAAGATGTCAACTGTACTGTCACTGTAATAATAATTCAAATTTTGTGTAGTAACAAATTTCATATGATCATGAACTTTAATATAGTTTTCCTTAAATAATTGGTACAATTTTTGCAAATAAAAATGAAAGAAAATATAATTATCTATGGGTATAAATCATTTTAAATACAATTTGCTGAATCTGGTAGTATTTAACAATAAAATAAAGTACAACTAATATTCTACTTTTTTGAAATTCCAGTATCTGATCATATATGAAATTTACAACATTTGAATTATTATTTTATGACAGTGACAGTACAATAATTGTCATCTTTTGCTTGAATCTTGGTTTACATTATCGTTTACATATTACATGAATATGAAAGTATTAAAATAAGTATATTTATTAGATTAGAATAAGCAGAATTTGGCGAGAGGTCATGTGCTGGCCACATCAGATTTTTTAAAATTCAAAATGTGGAATGTTTTTTGAAAAAAATGGACATTTCGATGTTAAGATAGTACAGCAGATAATTTTTATAGGTTTTTTTTAAATATATTCCAATCGACAGAAGATAAACTACGATTTTTAATGGTTTTCTACAATTTTCATAATTCAAAACAAGTGTGGAAAATTAGAAAAAGCGATACATAGTTACTGTAACCCAGTGTTTCTCAACTTTTTTATATTGGCGCCTTGTACATTTTAATTGCGCCCTCCCCCCAATTGTAGCTTCTTGAAATTTCACGAGCAATTTTGCATATTTCATTGAGAATGTGAACCTAAGGGCGAAATTTGTACTAAATGGACACCAAACACTCATTTTGTGATTTTGCTTCAAGTTTACAAGATAACAAGATAAAAACCTAATAAAACTATTATTTTATAATATTGTACTGAGATTACTAAGAAATAAGTAAGAATCAAACAAAAGAGTACTTTTATTAGGTGAATTACAAGTACCAACTTTCCCAATACCGAATAATATCATCTTTTGAAACAATTTGCTTGATAGGCACAAGGAAAACAAAATTTGGTTCATAAAGCTCTGGAAATCCACGAGTAATTAATTTAATAAGTAACTATACTACTACTGGCAATTTACCTTACTTTGATATTTTCAAATTTCTATCGGCTTATCGCCATTGCCCATGTCCCACCTGTAATACTTGTATATATGGTGAAAATTGTCGTGTGTGACGAAAATGGTACAGTTGTATGATAAAAATAATATGAAAAATTATATAAATTATTTGGAGTAGCAAACGGTTTCGTGTGAATCGGTATGACGTGGATGACGGAAATTACAGGTGTGACATACACTTTTCTTTTAATTTAATAATTTAATTTAATTTTGCATTTTACCTTCCTCTGATATTTTCAATTAAGGGTATCGACTCCACGTAGCTCAACACCACGTATGTCCTATGTTAATGCATAGAAACGCTCGCTAAAAATACGGAAAAGCAGTCTAGCAATTTCTACAATGCTCACGAAGTTTTATAGATATTATTTTCTAATAAATCTCTTAATAATAAGAAAAAGCATGTAAAAAATTGCTTAAAACACACTTTTTCATTAATTTTGTATATGGATTTCAAAGATTTTTTCAGAATTCTAACTGGGCATAATCCTAGATTATTCTTTCACAAAAATCTATAGTATCTGTTTTTCCTTAAATTTTTTAATATGCAATGAGTAATAAAGCAGAAACTGCTACACCTCTAAACACGCAATATTTTGTTACGGAGACGAGACCCTTAATATTTTTAACCAAAAACTTGAAGGATAAACCACTCTGTTAAATAAGATTGTATGGTTTTATTAATATTTATTATAAATAGTTGTAACGATTTGAATTAAGACTGTTTTAATGTACTGTACTAATTTAATATTTTCACGATGATGTCTGTGTGTGTATGTGCGTATGTATGGGCGTATGGACGTATGTGACGATTTTTCGTCCACGATAATTTAAAAAGTATCAAACCTTTAATCAAATTTCATATTTAAGGTTTTAATAAGGTTCTTAACACCGTATAAGATTTTGGTAGAAATTCGCAAACCGGAAATAGTACTTTTTCAAAACTTGAAATAGTTTTCCTTAAATAAATTGGTACATTATTTATTTATGACAATTTTTGCAATTAAAAATAAAAGATAATATAATTATCTATGGGTACAGTTAATTTTAAATACAATTTGCTGAATCTGGTAGTATTTAGCAATAAAATAAAGTGCAACTAATATTCTACTTTTTTGAAGTAACAGTATCTTGTTGTCCATGATATGAAATTTGTTTCTACTTAAAATTTGAATTATTGTAACAGTACAGTTGACATCTTTTGCTTGCATCTTGGTTAACATATTACATGAACATGAAACTATTAAAATGTGAGTAAAACTATTTATTAGATTAGTAGAATAAGCAGAATTAGGCGAAAGGTCGTGTGCTGGCCACAGCAGATTTTTTATTACTATACAATATACATGAAAGTTGTTAACTTTTAAAAAATCTATGTGTGGAAAATATCACCATTTAAATGGCCTACATTTTCTTGTTTTTACTTTTGGTGGGATTTATTTATATTGGCTTATATACCTATAAGTAGTCTGTTCCAAATAAGAATATAGTATGAGGCAAGATAGGGCTTACGATTTTGGCGTTTTGATTGGTCTAGCCGGAAACCAAGTTTACATCAGCGAAAAATTTGTGATCTGCGCGGAGGGCTGAGCGAATTCAAATTTTAATATCGAAATAATATCGATATTCGATATCGAAATAATATACAGGGTGTTCATTTTAAGTGGCGCACCATTGCTATCTCGAGAAGTATAAGAGATACGAAGTTGGTTAAATTAGCAAACAATTTTTATTTTATATGACTACTTTAATGAACGAAACAAAACAAAATTTAGAGCAGTGGTTCTCAAACTACGAGGTGCAACTTTCTTATTTCAAATAGGGACCTATTTTTTTATTCGCTTATTCGATTCAATATTTTTTTCTGAATTCAACGAGATATTAGTTTCATACCTTTGCATAACAAAAACATAAGAAAAACGCTAAGGCAAAAAATGGCGGGTGACGGTAACGGACACGTGTTTCGGTCTTATTTGGTGTCAGCAGTGTAGTATAACGGTTATACTAGAATCTTTTTCACTAACAATTAATATGAAACAAAATGTTCAATTGTTTTCTTCCACATCATTCTTGTAACAATAGATTTTAATTGAATTATCATAATTTTTTCTCATGTTTTTGTTATGCAAGGGTATGAAACTAATATCTCGTTGAATTCAGAAAAAAATACTGATTCGAATAAGCGAATAAAAAAATAGGTCCTCATTTGAAATAAGAAAGTTGCACCCCGTAGTTTGAGAACCACTGGTCTAAATTTTTTTTTGTTACGTACATTAAAGTAGTCATATAAAATAAAAATTGTTTGCTAATTTAACCAACTTCGTAGCTCTTATACTTCTCGAGTTAGCAATGGTGCGCCACTTAAAATGAACACCCTGTAGATACTTTTCGATATATCGAAAAATCGATAATAATCGATATTATCGGTAATAATCGATATTTATCGATAAATATCGATATTTTTACCTATTTATGTTGATGATATAACGATTATTATCGATAAATATCGATTAATATTCATAAATATCGATTAATATCGATAAATATCGGTTAATACTGATAAGTCAATATATCGATAACCGATATTTAAAAATAATATCAATATATCGATATTTTGCCCAGCCCTATGCGCGTTTCATTTAGCTGTCGAACGCCGTAGTATAAATAGTAAGAGCTATGGTATTGTTGAAAAAGTGAGTCTTTGATTAGCGCCAATAGCATAGAATCTTCAAAGAACCCTCGTGCGAACAGGACTTTAAAAAACCATGCTGTGAAAAACATTTCTTATTTTAATTTTTTCTACTCAAACATGGCGCCTGGTCTATTATTGAAACCTGCATTTGGTTCTGTTTGATTAATTTTTACTAAGATAGGTATTGTAATGTAATGCTATATAATGTTTTGAGGTCGCTAGAACACGATTTTGTTAGTTTCATGATGATGTCTGTGTGTGTGTGTGTGTGGATGGATGTTGGAGGTACGGGTACGATAACTCAAATACCACCGTATTGTAGTCAGTGTGTATGATTTTGGAAAGAGTAGGCACATTTTGAGAAACACTGAGCATTGAGCAGTGTGCTTGTGTGTTGGTAGACTGTAGACCGTGGCCTTCCAACATTTCAAGACATTCGGTCTCGTCTACATCGGATCATTGTAATTACACATCTCTATCTCTCTCACACCAATCACTGAACTGACCACGTAAAGATCTCCCATTTTTCTCTGACTTGAACTTGTTGCATCTTCCATCTTTGTTGGTTAGGTTTGCCACAGCGTCTTCGCTCAGCGTCCGCGTATAACGTTAACTTAACGTTCTTTACGTTGTACGCGAATGTCATTTTTATTGTCTGTTCTGCTGAAGAAGGTTACACATTACCTATACGTTTGTTCGTTGTTTAAAATGACGGCATTTGTTTCTGCGCTTGCAACAAAAAATTGTCAGTCTTCTTTTCTTTCATCCATAAAGGGAACTTGATCTGAGATAGATGGGAAGAGGTTTTTATTTATTTCTGTTTTTTAAATCATGGTAATACCTATAGCTAACAGATTTATACAAAATAACATATACATAGTAGTAGGTATACATTGATATATCAATTATTTTAATTTCATAGACTTTTCACCTTTTCAGTATTTTCTAAATATTACATTTTTTGAATGAGAATTCCAGGCAAAATGGTACAAAATTCGCCAAATAAACAAAAAACGTAGGAAACTTTGCAGAGTTGTAAAAAATATGTAATGTAACATTCAAGATTCCGATAAGTTCCGAGCAGCAAAAAGTGTGCTCGAGCCGCCATATTGAAAAAAATATATTTCAAAAAAACTCGGTAACTTTCAATTTTCCGGTAAATATTGTTATTATAATATTGTAGTTTATAAAATTTCCTACAAAAAGATGCCATCACTTTTTTACATAGAACTAATAGTACACGAGAAAAACGAATATATTTTGGTAGAACGAAGCTAATTAATTCATGCCTTAACTTTGTTTCCTGACTCAAAAACGGCTGTAACTTGCGAACGGATAGAAAAAACTACTTCCGGTTTGAAGCATTCGATTCTACAGACATTTTTCTATCAAATATATTATTTTTATTTTTTCAGGGAGGCCTGGTTTAGCCTCAATTTTAACGTAGAAAATTCAGAAAATTTTGTATTTTCAGAAGTTTCCTACTTTTTTTCTATATTTTATGTTATTTTCTTGGACAATAAGTATTTGACTAATACACAATTTAAATGAATTTAGTACTATTATAATTTATCAGGCCCGTAGCCAGGTTAAAAATTTAGAGTGGACAAGCCCATCCCGCGGCTGCGTATGCGTGTTTTTCTTCATTCACATTAAAAGTAATTTTCTAATTATTTTTTCACTCATTTCATATGCAATAGAGAAATTTTTGTTTCCTTGAAAATCTTATAACTGTGACTGGTTGATTTATTTTGGAAATAGCTTATTTTGTTTATACAAACAAATAACATGGCTACAACCTTAACAGTGATGTTCATAGTTACAATAGTCCAGGAGCCAGGATCCATTTTTGCACTTGATTACTATCAAGCTAATTTTCAGTGAGTAGCTTCATTTTGATGAGACGCCCAACAATTTCCTGTACGAAAACTCGTTTGTGGTATGTAATAGGGGTAGCAGGGATAAAATATGTTGATTTGATGATTCTCAAAAATTTATTACTAACTGGGCTTTTTTTGTTAAATCTGGTGATAATTATCTAAATTATTCGAAAAAATATTTGTCCTACAAAATGTATGGTTTGATCAAAGAGTCCCCTCCTTCCAACATGTATCGATAACGAGGGCATCAAAAATGATTACTAACCAGCTGATTTTTATTTTTTAACTTAATTAATATTTATATAATTTAACAGTCATATTGTCCTACAAATTGCGTGGTACGTTATCCCGGTCCTACGCTCAAAAGTAGTACCTAGTACAGATCCTTAATGTAAAAATAATTACTATCAAGCTGAATCTTCGTGAATAGCTTCGTTTCGATGAGACGCCCAACAATTTCTTGTGCGACAATTCTCTATTGTGGTAGCTAACAGAGGTAGCAAGGATAAAATATGTTGATTTGATGATTCTCAGAAATTTATTACTAACTTAGTTTTTTTCCTTAAATCTGAAGATAATTATCTAAATTATTTGAAAAAATATTTGTCCTACAAAATGTATGGTTTGATCAAAGAGTCCCCTCCTTCCAATATGTATCGATAACGAAGTCATTAAAATGATTACTAACCAGCTAATTTTTATTTTTTAACTTAATTAATATTTATATAATTTAACAGTCACATTGTCCTACAAATTGCGTGGTACGTTATCCCGGTCCTACGCTCAAAAGTAGTAGTACAGATCCTTGATGTAAAAATAATTACTATATAAATCGCAACTACCATAGACGTCAACGATGTGTGATTGTTATGTTATGAAGATTTATCAGAAGAATCTGATGAATATTAATTTTTTTATATGTAAATACACAAATTTTTGTACCTAGTTTACTAAAAAATATAGTTATTTAAATTTAAAAAAAGATGTTTTCACTGTATATATATGTTACAAATAGGAAAACGAAAAAATGACAATTCTTGTCGGACTAGTGATACATACCTGTTTTCTTGTAGGACATTGTTTCATTTGGGCAGAGAACACACTAACCTATTATGTAATATTTTTATCCTACAGTTAGTAATGAGAAAAATGGTCTTGTCGTATTAACAATTTCTGAGCGTAGGACCGGAATAACGTACCACGCAATTTGTAGGACAATATGACTGTTAAATTATATAAATATGAACTAAGTAAAAAAAAAAAATCAGCTGGTTAGTAATCATTTTTGATGCCCTCGTTATCGATACATGTTGGAAGGAGGGGACTCTTTGATCAAACCATATATTTTGTAGGACAAATATTTTTTCGAATAATTTAGATAATTATCAACAGATTTAACAAAAAAAGCTCAGTTAGTAATAAATTTTTGAGAATCATCAAATCAACATATTTTATCCCTGCTACCCCTATTACATACCACAATCGAGTTTTCGTACATAGGAAATTGTTGGGCGTCTCATCAAAATGAAGCTACTCACTGAAAATTAGCTTGACAATTCCACTCATAGTTTTTCATCCAATCAAAACACAGTATTTTGCTGAATTGTACCAATCACAGACGAATTACAGTGACAATTTTCACTAGTGAAAATTACACTGACAATTTTCACTAGTGAAAATTGCCGCGAAGCGTTGCTTAGATATTATGTCAGTTGTGATGATTGTTTTAAAAATACATTACTTTTTTGGAATAAATAAAATAATTCGAGAAATTGTCAAGCCGAATACCATACGTGACTATGATTTTTTGGTAATTTTTGCAGTCTGGCCACTCCTGCTTGTTGCTTTAGAAAATAAACACTCGTGCTACGCACTCGTCTTTATTTTCGACGCAACAAGCAGTCGTGACCAGACGGCAAAAATTGCCGGCAAAATCATAGTCACTAATGGTATTATATATGATAGTAATCAAGTGCAAAAATGGACCCTGGCTCCTGGACTACTATGTCCATCGAACACATAGAGTAATAAAACTAGTGGGCAGAGCCAAAACTGCGCAGTACAATGTGCGCAGAAGTAGGCTTTACAAGCAACAAATTTTAAAAAGCAGAAAAATTAAATAGTTTTATTTGAAATAAATATGGAAGAATTATATATTTTATCATTTATGTATAACATAATTTTAAAAGAAATATGAAGTACAATTTTTATTTACGAACGATTTTTTTGATGACCGATCTCAGCAGTTGAGTTTGCCTAGCAGTGTAAAACTGGCTTACCAATAGCAATACCGTATTTCAATTTCGCGCACATTTGTGGGAGGAGCATCTACTCTATCTGTTCGGTGGACATAGTATATATAGAAACAAAAGTGACTTTAATGTAGGTACCCTATTCCAAATTAAAAATTACTAAAAACTCGCCTAATCGTTTAGGACTGGATATTTTTAATAAATTACCAGCGGAAATCAAACTTAAACCTACTCCTGCTTCTTTTAAAAGGACCTTAAAATCGTTCTTAATTATTGATCGTTGTTTTTATAGTTTAGATAAGTTCCTTTATTAGACTTTTCTTCTTTACTGACTTTTTCTAATACTCTTGTGTCCACAGAAATGTAAATAAATAAATAAATTGTCCAATCACAGGATGCAATAATTTATTTTTTTTCTTCACTGTTATTCTTCTATCTTCTATGTATTGTAACTCTTAAAAAATACAATTATATGTTTCAAACATCCGTTAAGAAGAATTATGGCAACATTAAAAAATAACATTCTACGTCTGACAACTGACAACATAGCATCAAGTTAGCTGTCACTTTGCTGTACTAGGTGTCAAAATCTTTAAATAAGAACAAAATTTATAATTATAGGTACTGGTCGGTTTACTCCAAACTATTATTATTATATTATTTAATAAGAAATAAAATACAAACGCATCCACATTAAAATCTTATTTGTCAAAGATTTTGTATTTAAATTTATCGCAGAGTGCAACGGTGCAAGTTCTACATTTCATTCCGTTATTTTTTTGAAGTTCGTATTCGTAACATATAGTTATTTATGTTACAAGGACGAAAAATGCAAGTTCTCGTACGACTATGGAAAATTGCCGAACGAGGCAAAGCCGAGTTCGGCAACCTTAGGAGTACGAGAGCTTTTTCGTCCGTGTATCATACACTATTTTTTATTCGATTGTAAGTGAGAACTTAAAATAACTAGAATATTAATATTTTATTATAAATTATTCTAAATTTTTGTTTAGTTTGCTAATTGTAGTTATCTGCGAAACAGACAAATGAAACAAAAAAGAACAAAAAATTATTCGACTGTGTCAGTTTGCTTAAAAAAACGCGTTTGCGTACGAAAAGTACTTCTCGGCCTCGGACGAAAAGTGGGTCACCTAGCAACGGCACAAATATTAATACTCTACCTAAAAGGTTAGCTTTTCGTCCGAATATCTTAACCAAAAAACGTCACTTTTTGACATAATCGAATAAAAAAATATTTATTTCTGAGTTAACTAGGCGGTCAATTTTGATAATACTTCGCATACGTATTTATTTATAACTACACATTAAATTAAATAGTATTTAAAAAAAAGTTTATGGGTTTTAATCAAGAATTTAATGCAATATATTCAACAAAGTGTCATATTTCCTATACCCACCATGTTAAAATGTCATATTTAAATGTGAATATCTCTGGATAGAGACGGTCAAATCGATTGAAATTTGAAATGAATATGGAAAACAATGTCAACAACGGATTTTTTCATGTTTCATTAAAAGTTTATGGATTTGTTACAACACTCTCCATACAACACAAATACGTCATTAAGACGTCTTTATAATGTCCATGTCTTTAAAACGTCTGATCCAAATGTAATTACAAAGACGTCACATACTTGTCTTATGTCCTCCATTCTGGATGTTTAAAAGACAGTCAAATGATGTCTTTTTAAATAAAATTATGACCAATATACGATTTAAAATATAGGACTCCTATATATTGCGAGCGGGAAATTTAAAACTGGACAACATAATGACGACTTAAAGACTACCGCATAAGACGTCTAAAATTCGACCAATATTAGTCTATAAAACAGTAGCAAGATGTACATCTTCCAGACGTTAATACGATCAATGTGTTGTATGGGTCGAATCACCTTAAAACATCAAACATCAAACGAATTCATTCTCAGATTTACAGCCTTAAGTCAAATAATATGTTACTACAATCATACGACTCATTTAAAATAGATAAGATTTTCTTGGTGTGAAATTTTTTTCAGGGCAAAATGACATTTAGAAATTTTTTGTTATTGACAATTCCACTCATAGTTTTTCATTTAATCAAAACACAGTATTTTGCTGAATTGTACCAATTACAGACGAACTACAGTGACAATTTTCACTAGTGAAAATTGCCGCGAAGCGTTGCTTAGATATTATATCAGTTGATGATTGTTTTAAAAATACATTACTTTTGCTGGAATAAATAAAATAATTCGAGAAATTGTCAAGCCGAATACCATACGTGACTATGATTTTGCCGGCAATTTTTGCCGTCTGGTCACTCCTGCTTGTTGCTTTAGAAAATAAACACTCGTGCTACGCACTCGTGTTTATTTTCGACGCAACAAGCAGTCGTGTCCAGACGCCAGACGGCAAAAATTGCCGGCAAAATCATAGTCACTAATGGTATTATATATGACATGACAATAAATTGTTATAAATAAACATAACTATCTTATTTTAGAACATAATTTTTTTTTCATAATGCAGTGAGTGTTAATGATCATTAGAGGTAATAGGTACATCAGCACCCAAGTAACATTTTAAGACCTTGGCGTATATATGATGTCTGGTAACGTAGTTATATGGTCGTAATATGACTGTCACAAAATAACCTGAATACAACGTCTATAGACAAGACGTACAAGTCATAATATGACTGTCATAAAATAACCCGAATACAACGTCTGCAGACGACATGTACAAGTCATAATTGACTGTCACAAAGTGAGTTGTATAGGACGTTTGCAGACGTGATTATAATGTGACAATATGATTGTCAAAAATTATCTGTTTAAAACGTCTATGGACGTAATTTACAAGTCATAATGTATTTATAATTAATGAATAAATAATGAATAGTGCTATGTTTGTTTAAAAGTACATTGTACAAGTACTACGTAGACGCCACAAGAATACGATGCCATGATCGTTTATGTGTTTAAAACACATCTCTTAGTATTTTGCATTAGCTGTAATGTGCCCTGTAACAACTTACCTCCGTAACAATTAACCCCGGGTCCACTACATATTTTAAAAGAGTTGAAAAGATTTAGATAGAAAAACGTAGGTAATCCGGAAGTTCATAAACTTGAAGAGAGAAAAGATTTTCTTGTCAAAATAATAACGTTTAGAACAATGAATAATTTTATTTATAATGTATTTACAAATTTTAGTTTTAAATCTATTTACTTTAATTCATATTTCATATCACCAAATTATATGCCTGATTGGCCGAGCAGTTAGCGTCGTTGGAATACCCGGGAACACGTCCTTAGGATCCAACTTCAAATTCAACATGATCCAGTTAATATCAAATTTACATTTGTATCTTTCTCCAGTTCTATGGATTATAATCTCGATTCTTATTCAGAAAAAAAAGGAAACCAATACTGCAAAATGGAATATTATTTTTTAAATACAGTCGTCACTGACATCTAAATACCGTCATAAAAGTCCAACTGCAGACGTACAAATATTACGTCAAATAACTGCGCGCTACGACGCACTATAGATGTTTTGTGACCATACTTCAGACGTCATACTGATGCAAAAAAGTACGTCTGCGGACGTATTTTTTTTGGCAATAATGTTGCTTGGGCAAATCTTTGTATGCCCATATATTTAAGTTACAGAAATGTGTGTTTTTGATAACTTTTGTCTTCGACTGTACGACCAGTTCCTCCTTAAGTATTGACAAAAAAAAATCTTGTCTTGACAATCAATTTAAAATAAAAAGCTTCTTGTCTTGGCTATTTCTTGAGGGATTAGTATTTCTTGTCTTGGATCAAGATTTCTTGAAATTTCTAGCAACATATTTAATGAATATTTATGAGATAAATAGCTGTATAATATAACATAATTATCTTAGTAAGAAGTTTGAGTGCCGAGCAGTTCTACCAATCATCTTTCATTGATAATAAATTGTTATATAGCAAGTCTCTTATCTTAGGTCAGAATAAAATTATTTATAATGCAGTGAGTGTTAATGATCATTATAGAGGTAATAGGTTACATAAACAAATCTTTTGTATGCCTACATGTTTAAATTACAGAAATATGTGCGTTTCTGATAACTTTTGTCTCCGACTGTATCTGTACGACCAGTTCTTTCTTAATAAATCAGAATTTGATGTAACATCTAGTAATACATAATCTAAGATGCATTTGTTAAGTATGATCTATCTATTAAGGACATAGTTTAGGATTATAACTGTCACTGTCAGATCTATACGATACGTTCGTCCACGTGTTTTGTGGTTATTTATAATTTAAAATTTTAAAATGTTAGAACTAACTTCTAAAATTCTTAAAACAGATGTGACGTGTGTAAAATATTTTAAGAATTATATTTTAGCAGGTATTTATTTATAATTAAATTAACACTGAAACTTTCGAGATGAATAAGGTTATGTTATAAATTATGCTATATTTTTTTTAGGAATTGGAAACAATTTACACATATTTACTGTAAAAGGAGATTTGTTACAAATTTATCCAGTATTTTGTGGACAAAAAATTCATGGAATAGTTCCAAATTCATCAAATAAAATTGCTGTTTTTGGGGCCAATGTTTTAAAAGTAGTAGAATTCGATTTTTTTAAATCAGCAATAGCTAAAGACCTTACTGTGCAATATTGTAAAGATTGGATATTTGCGATTCAATGGTTAGATAACGATACTCAAATAGCTACAATTTTTGCTAAAAATTATGTTTCATTATGGTCAGCAATAAAAACAGCCATTAAATGTGTTACAAGTGTTGAATGTGAAGAAAAATGTACTTTATACAGTGCTACGTTAGTAAATAATGTGTGGAATAATTTATTTGTAATATCTGGTACAGTTTTTGGACATATCTTAATTTGGAAACCTGCGGAGAATCTTCCATTTGTTCCTGTTCTTTACAGAATAGAAGGTCATGATGTAATTATTTTGCTGTTTATTTGTGTAATTATTGAACTGAGTAATATTCTTATTGTAGGGTGCCATATTTTCCATAGCTTACTCTCAAATGATGAGAACTATTGTAACAACATCTGACGACCGAACAGTTCGATTATGGAATTTAGATTTTGATCTTTTTACAGAGGAAAATAACTGTTGTAAAATTGAATTAAAGCATACAATGTATGGGCATATTGCTAGAGTATTTCGATGTAAAATTTATAACAATTTCATAATAACAGCAGGTGAAGATAGTTTTGTACATATTTGGAACTTTGAGGGCGAATTTATCCGTAAATTCGAAACACATCAGGGTGGTTGTGTTTGGGCTTTAGATTACTGTACCGATGAAGATTTAATTATCACTGGCGGTGGCGACAGTGGAATTAGTTTATATCCTTTAAAAGTTACAAAAGATATTGAATTGTTACCTACCTTTAAGGATGAAACACCAAGATCATTGAAGCTAACTGCAAGAAATAATGTTATTATTATAATGGATAATGGCTGCTTAAAATATTATAAAACAGAAGATAAAACCTGGACAAATATTGAACAACTTGAAGATTTAAAAAGTTATGCTATTTTAGAAGTGTCAGAGAGTAGAGAATTAATAGCATTAGCTGGTCTTCGGGGTTCTATTCATATTTATAAGGAATGTCACAATGTAGTAAGAAAACTTTGTTCTTTCAAAAATAATACATTGAGTAGGATATTTTCTTTATCATGGTTAAACGAAAACGAATTTTTAATATCTACTATAGAAGGAATAATGAACATTTGGCAATTAAAAAATGTTGAAAATAAATATGAAAGTGAGCAGAAGAACTCATTTATTTTACCACCATGCAAAGAAAGATGGGCCACATGTGCTGCTCTTTGTTTTAAAAATAATATTGTAATTGGGGATAGAAAAGGAAATATTCATTTATACGAATTAAACACTGAAACTTGTATTCAGTCAATGAGGAAAGTTCACTGTCATTTAGGTGTTACATCGGTTAACTATATTAAGAGTTATTTATTTTCATTAGGTAATTTTATTTCTATAATTAATTATTCAAATATAAAATTTTCTTTATTTGGTTTTAGGACGCAATGGGACTTTAAACAAATATTCTTTGAATCCTTCTAAGAAACTCACACAAGTAACTAATGACAAACTTCCATTTGCATGGCTGACTTCAATGTTCAATTATCAGGGCGTACATTTATTGACAGGTTTTTCAGGATCCAACTTAATTATTTACAATTTAGATCAGCGTAGAATAATTTTAGAGTTAAATTGTGGCGGTGGTCACAGATCTTGGGATATTATGATTACAAAAACAAACTTGTTCTACTTTTATTTCATCAAAGAGAAAAGACTTAATACGTTTTCTGATAAATGGGTAAATATTTTAACTCAAGATTTGGTAAAAGGTTATCACAATAAAGAAATAAACTGTGGTGAAATTATTCCAAATGTAAATGATAATCTATTGTTTCTATCAGGAGGGGAAGACACTACTCTTAGATTTTCACTTCTTGATTTACAATCAAAATTTCCAAAATTTGTTACAATTCTTGCCTTAAAATCACATTTATCCAGTGTTCGTTGTATTTATGTTTGTGATTTGGGAAATAGCGAGTATTTAATATTTTCTGGGGGAGGTAGGGCTCAAATAATTATGCATAAATTACAAATTGTTTATAGTGAAAATAAATACCAAAGTATAAATTGCCATAAGTTAGATTCTTATTATAAACAATTAGAGGTAGATGAAGCAGAGACAAGAATAATGGATTTTGTTGCAATAAATTTAAACAAATATATTCTTTTAATAGCCGGAGCTTCTGATGGAACATTAAAATGCTACACAGTAAATTTACAAGAAACTTTAATCTTGAAATATGCCAGGGAAATTTTATACGCTCCAAAATGCATTATTAAATTGTCTTACATTAAAATATATGATCATCATATTATTATATCCATGGCAACGGATGGCAAACTAGTGTTTTGGGATTTCAGTGACTTTTGTGATAACTTTGAAAAAATATTAAAACCGTTCTATACTCTACAATCGAATCAATCAGGAATAAATAGTGTTTGCCTAAAGAACTTACACGAAGACGGAAATTATTTGCTTGCTACAGGGGGTGATGATAACTCAGTTGTGCTGAATGTAATTCAGTTTGTTATTGTTGATAATGTCGTTCGTTCTAATTTAATATGTACCTGGCAAAATACTAAGGCACATGGTGCCCAAATAACTGGTATTTTTATATATAATAATTATTTTGTAACGACTAGCATTGATCAACATATAACTGTTTTCAAATATAGTTTTAAAGACAAGGATTTAAAGTGTGAACTTTTATCACAATATTGTAGTTCTGTATCTGATTTACAAGGAATGAAATGTACGTTATTTAAACATGAATTATGTCTTATTGTATATGGAAAAGGCGTCGAAGTATTAAATTTAAAACTTTAATTTTATACTTTATTACATGTGTACAATTATAATTGTTTCGCCAACCGGACGTATTTAAGATTGCCGTCGAATACAGTCCAAACGTATTTGCATTATTGTGAAAGAAGGAGTTGATCAAATCAAATGTGGTTTTGTATATTATTGATTTTGGTAAATAATGATCTATGCAATAAGTATATATACGATTTTGTATCAACAATTATATCGTTTACAACAATAATAAATCATGCAATAAACGATAAAAATGAGTTCAAAGTATACTAGTTGCGTGTAGAAATATATTTGGTATTTGATTATGAAAACAGAATTTTAATACAATTAGTAATTGTTGCGAAATAATGGAAATACAATATTTCCCCTATACTGTAATGTTAATTTAGTTCAGCTTTTTGCCGAAGCGAGATTCTGGTACTCTACCGTCGCTCTCGCTGCACCGCGCTCGCCACCACCTCTCTTCAGGTCATACCTACACTCTTTTTCTCATGTATTGGGCTTTTTAAATAAGAATGTGAACCTAGTGGTGAAAGTTGGAACTTCAGCCAAAGGTACAAGTTTGTTTTGTATAAGGCGAGCTCATGCACCTGACGAACGCCATTTTAGGTCACGTGTTCTGTGGGCCCTGCGTCAGATTTTTTTAAAAGGTAAGCGCCATTTACTATATTACTATTTGAGTTTCGACTTGATAGTTTGATCTTGCGGCTTTTTTGTCAGTTTTGTGGTTTCCTTATTGTTTTGTTGTTGTTTGTTAATTGTTTTTGTTATTTCGTTTACTTGTGGTGTTATTTGTTATAATTTTGTGTTGTTTTTGTTATTGACAATGCCCAGTTCTGGAAAGTGCTGTGTCGTGGGCTGTAGGACAGCGTTGAAGCATAGACGAAGGGTGTATATAATACCGGCAGAAACTGATCGAAGAGGTAAATTGTGTGAAAAGTAGTACTACAAACCCATATAACTTATCAAAATGTGACTTTGTTTAGGTCAATTTGATCCAGCGAAAGCTGATCGCCGACAGCGATGGTTGTCAGCGATACGTCGGGATCTTTCCGCCATGAAGAATGCCCGAATTTGTTCGGAACATTTTGTGACGAATAAGTTTCTAAAGGAATTATTACAGCATTTATTGTATATCGTGTATGTATTTCCATTACAGAACGACCTGTGAACGATCCCAACCATCCAGACTGGGTGCCTTCTGTTGGTCTGGGGTACACCACTTCATCTGAATCTCAGGCTCAACGACTTCAGCATTATCAACAAAAAAAAGAAGAGGAGAGACAGGTATTTTTATTTTTGAATGAATTTTGAGAATACTAATCCAATTTTCTATCACATTTATTATAATGTACGTTCTAAAACTGTAATTATTTTTCATAAACATCCACTATGTTTGTCAATGAAAATTAACCAACGGTTTATATATGCGTATATTTTAGTAAATGTGACAATTTGTAGACAAATATTATAAGTAGCAATTGACGAATGATTACCCGGTCATATATTTACTACGATTTACATTCATGAATTGTACAAACATAAATATATTTATGTGTACTCGACTCGAGTAAATGTGACCCAATTGATTGTATATTAATTGATGGAATAAAATCAATTTACAGAATTTATTGTTTTCCTTACTTTATCCCATTTCCTAGAATTAATAAAATCTACGGTAGGTAAGTACACTTATGTATGACACGACAATTGGGAATGAAATGGATTATTGAGAATGTAATATATTATTGTGAATGTGTTTGAATTGTTTGTTGTGTACAAATCAATGTTCAACAACGAACTAAATATCCATATTTCAAAGGCCGCCTAAGAAAACTTTTAAATACCGCCCATTCCGCAGGCCAATCACAGCGAGGGCCCACAGAACACGTGACCTTCGTCAGGTACATGAGCTCGCCTTATACAATAGATTTATATGGACGTGATTTATTTATTTCTGCTGTATTCATGTTATTTGTTAAAATAGCATTATTTTTATTATAAAAAAATATAAGTATTGTCGTTTTTTGATAAAGTAAGAATATAATTTAATGCTATATAGTTAATTATCATTGGATACAAGGATAAATTAGAAGTCATAATTGCAGGTTAAAATGGAATTTTCGCCTAAAAAGCCTATAAAAAAAAGATTTGTAGTGTGCACGGTTGTACATCTAAGGCGAATAAAAACCGTACTATAAGGTTTCATAAGTTTCTCAAAAAAGGAGAAAGACACTCTGCCACACAAAATTATATGTCCACTATTAATAATTTGTTGACCCTCCACCATATTATTTGAAGAAACAGTATACAACATATGCAAATCTATAAATGAATCTAAAGAAATAAAGTTATCCATTACAGGGTATAAAAAAATTAACAAAATACAAGACTGAAGGATTATTCTACTAAACTAACCTACAAACACGTACTTACTTCAACACTAAAAGCAACATTAATTTATAAACTATACGCAATAATTAAAACTGTATAAATAGAAAACTATACTCTACTTAAAATAAATACCTACAACACAAAGTAAACTAAAAGAAACACAAAAACTAAGAAAACACAAATGACTTCAATGCTACTCTTATGGAGGCCAACAAAAAGTGTACCTTTGTTCGTAATATCATATGACGCGATCAGCGCCATCTCTTAAGGTGGGTCCAGACCAAACGCGCCGCGCCGAACTGCGCCGCGCAGAACGTTTGCAACGTTCTGCGCGGCTCAGATTAGCGCGGCGCGGTGCGGCATACGTCCACATTGCATGTAACATTTTATTGTTCGTTCGTGTTGCAGAAGGTTCCAAGTTTTTCACGCGCACAGTTTGTTGTAAATATAATTTATACATCCAAATTTCATAATTTAGATAATGAGTAATGATCTTAGAATGGCATGTTCTGCATTTATTCTGCATGACGCTCTGAAGAATAAACGCAGAAAATTCTGTTTTATCCTGGTATAATACTATTAAGCGAAGTATTTTTTTCATGGTCCCACTTATTTGCATCCTGCATTTTCAATAATTATTATAAATAATGTAGGTATACCCACTTTGGAATAGAACTAACTAAATATAATACTAAACCCTACAAATACATATAGAAAATAATTTACTAAGTTCTGTGCGCGAGGACGCGGACAAGAAACAACTTACCGCCGTCCAAACTGCGCCGCGCTGAACACACAAATCTCTTTGATGTACCGACAGAGTTTGGTTCGCGTTCGATTACGCGCGTTCGTGCGCCGAGCAGCTCGTCTGTGCGCGTTGCACCGTCCAAATTGACACGATTTGCAACGTTCGCGAACGTTCTGCGCGGTTCAGTTCGGCGCGGCGCGTTTGGTCTGGACCCACCTTTAGTAGTTAAAAAGCCCAATACGCTCGATGTACGACTGTTGCTTTTGATTTGCAATTTTATGCAGGGTAAATTTTATTTTAATAATGTTATTGCACTGAATACTGATATATATTTTTACATACAAAAATGGGTAAGAATTGCTTTATTCTTGTACTGCTTCATGCATACGTTGCTTTCTCCAATCACTGCTTTGTTCAGACACAGCCTCATTCATACACCGATTTCTTCTAACACCGCTTTATTCATGTCCTAAACTCCATCGTCCTAACGTAGCACAGAAACAAATCTAAAATCATAATTCTGAATAGGAAATATTATAAAAAGAAGTTTATAATTTAAAATTCATGCCATTTGTTGTCTGCTATGTTTTTAGCATTGATAGTGCATAAAAGTAATTTCCAATATTTCCAATAAATTACTGCGACATCTATTTTAGGTTTGTTTCTGTGCTACATTAGGATGGTGAATAAAGCGGTGTTAGAAGAAATCGGTGTATGAATAAGGCTGTGTATGAACAAAGCAGTGATTGGAGAAAGCAGCGTTAGAATGTTCGAGTATTGCAATGTTACCCAAGATGAATAAAAATTTATCAAAAACCCAATTTATTCTAAATTTTATTTATATTCCAAACTACCTACTTATTTTTTCACATATTTTTCTTTTAAATCATTAAATACTAATGACTTTAGTTTAGAACTTGTAGATACTATGTCACAACGAATTGAAATAGTTGCCTTTTTTCCCAACTTCAGGGGCGGACTTAGGCCTAGGCAAAAAAGGCAATAGCCTAGGGCACGAAAATTTTGAGGCCCTCATTAATATCTTAATTTACAAACTTCTTCACATCTTTTATTGAAATATGTGTAACCCTAATGAAGAGGGCGCATACTTCTCAATAAATCCATTTAAATAACTCCCTCTGTCACAACTTTAACGTTTTTTGACTGCATCCGCTGACGGAATTTTTCTATCTTATTTAAATACCTTTCTTTCTATTAAATTATGTCTTCTTAAACAATGACATCATTTTCTTGTGTCATATTGTGCCACAGTTCTAATTTATAAATGATTTTCAAGACAGTGACATAAATGAACTATTTATTTTTGTTGACAATTGCGACTGTTTTTATTTACATGAAACATAACAAAGCAATCCGCCGCCTTTGTTACTTCAAATTACATGCAAGTTTTAATGTTTAAATAATATTCTTCTCGTAGGATTGAACAAAACGCTATACAGCACTTGTGAAGAAACGAATTCGCTCACTATGTGTGCTTTTGCACACTCGGCTGCGCCTCGTGCACAAAACTACCACATGCGTGAGCGAAATTCTTAGTTTCTTCACTTGTACTGATTTTTTTGACAAGTTTCCTGAAAAATGTTTCTTTAGAAATAAATTGTCAAACAGGAAAAGTTTCTCCGTGTGTACTAGGCATTATATATTATTTTTCTGTATTTTATAATGCAATTTACAAATTAATTAATTAAATAGATTTCCGCGACATTTCATTTTGACATAGTTGGCAACACTGATTTGCGGAATGCGTAACGGGCGTGACGTCACTAGGTCTTAATTAATCCAGTTAAATCTGTCGCCATTTTCATGTTCGTAGTTTACACTATGTGTTTGCATTAATATTGGTTTAATTTCAAATTATAAATGATATATAATAAAATGTGAGTATTCTAGACTTTACATTAATGTTAGTTTGTGGTAAAATTATAAACAAATAACTATTTTAACCGGTTTATTTGCTGTGAATGGACTCCATTATGTGAACAGTTCATCCATCCGAGGCCAAAATTCAGTGTTTTAAATAAGTGATTTATGTACAGATATACACTACTCTGTGCCAAAAGGGAACAATATAAAAGAGAATACTCGAAACTACCACCAAATTCAGGGGCTCAGCCATCGTATTTGAAGAAAGTTTGGATCCAAATATATGAGGTTACACAATGAAAAGATTCTACAGCTATGGTAAGCAGTCTTTATTATTATTTATACTAACTGCAAATTAAAATGCGTTCGGAATATAATATTTTCCAAAGAAAGTGCATAATGTATTTTTGAGATGTATTTTGTGGAATGCATGACTAATAATTAAACGTGATGGAACGACGGCCATTTGCATGTTTAAAGTTTATTCTTATAAAACAAGAGTTAAAATGTATTCGAACAATTAGTTGGAAGTTTCAAATAGAAATAGAAAACATTTTCGGGTAAAGTAATGATTGATATATTTACAGATAAACACTATTATGTGTAAGAATGAGAATAATATTAAAGACTGCCTACAAATTTGGGTTCCTACCATCATCATTGGATCACCACGGTGTAAGAACACAACAAGGAGATTATTTCTTCTGCAGGGCCATGTATGGAAGGTAATTAATCAGTTTTATATATTATTTACTTGTTATTTACTTATAGCATTGTTATAGATTCTTTGCAGACTCACAGAAGCTTGAAGTGGACCTGCACAACATAGACGGTGCCAAGGAGAAATAAACAGGTAGAACAATTTAAATACACCTAATACCTACTTCAACCTTCAACTAATTAAGTGTGTATTAGTCAGTTATTTTAATAACTAGTTTAGTTTTCCTCAAACAGCTAAACCGTACACTATTATCAATTTATTAATGACTCATTAACGCTTAATTAATTTGAATTCAGAACGAGGAAGTAGTGATTTCAATTAATTACCTGGAGCAGTTTTAGTTCTTAACATATTTTTCGTTTGATGCAGTTTCGCCCTTCAGTAAGAAAATCCAGGCATCGAACGTTGTTGGGCCCCAAACAATGACTTCATCTGGTCAACGTTGCCGAAGGCCCCGTACTTCTGTCGGACGAAACGTTCACGGATGACTCCCCAGTGTCGTGCTGTTAAGGGAGGTCCAGCTCTAGCACAAAATGTAAGTCAAACAGTTCAATAAAATTACACAGTGGGTACAGAATTGAATTTATCAAGCTGTGGTGTAGTAACACCCAAAGATATGTTGTATTTGGAGTGTGCTACCGTGTTCCTTGGATAATTTTGCCTGGAAAATCAAATTTTAGTGAATTTTCTACGACAAATAATAAAATTTGTATGTACTGCCCTTCAAATCGGAAACAGTCTCGTTAAACGAGATATCGCAGTCGAGATAATTTTTTTTTGAGGGCGGGATCAAATTCCTTGGACAATTTTACTCCAGAATCTAATAATTATTCTACAGTTATTAACATAATTAGTAATTAATTTTATAAACTCCGTAAATTCCTCATGTTAAGTAATGGATGTGTAACATGGATAGAACAAACCTCGTTATAGAAGTCCCGCAATCGAAATAAAAACAATTGAGGCCGAGGTCATTTTCCTCGGATCATTTTACCCCCGAAACCAAATTTTTAATATTGTGGTACGATTATTAGTAGAGCAATTAAATAAAAACGAAATATCAGTACCATGAGTATTTCACCGTAAAACGAGGTTTCGTTGTCGAGACAGGTAATTTTTAAGGCCAGAATTGGTTTCCTTGGGTTATTTTACCCCCGGATACAAATTTTTATTATTCTGGTACGATTATTAGTAGAGTAATGAAATTAAAACGAAATATATGTACCACGAGTATTTCACCCTCGTAAAACGAGGTCTCGAAGTCGAGACAGGTAATTTTCGGGACCAGATTCGGATTTCTCAGGTATTTTTACCCCCGAGTACAAATTTTCGCCGGTTTTCGACGATAAATAACTGAAACATTTAAATTTGAAGAAAATCGCATCTAAATTAATTGATCATTAGCTAGGCATATTAATGATTGCTAATTAATATAGCGGATGAAACAACCTATTGCAATTTTCAGAAATTATAAATGTCAAAGTTATACTGTTGGACGGCTTAATTTATGAAAATTTAAAATAATTCAAATTTTGGGAATTTTTTCCGGGCTTATTAAACTGGTTCCTTTTTGAATATCCAATGAGAGTGCGATAATTCAGCCAATCAGAAGCGTCGACACATGTTCATGTATAAAACTTGACCTCGAAGTTGTGCTAGAAATAATTATTTCTCGTAAATAGTACTAGATAATTAAAATCTGTGCGCGGATTATTAATCAGCACAAAATAAAAGTTTTGGTCAAATTTTACTGAATGGCATTCGACCTTGCATTGAAGTTGGTGACGCAATTGTGTGTACAATGTTGGCGTCTTCTTGTAGTCATGTGTTTGATAAAAGATATTCTAGTGTATTTAAATAACCGGCAGTATAATTTAAAGTGATTAACCATAAATAAGAAATTGTGAGTATCCTAGAAATATAATAATATCGGTTTGCGACAAAATGATAGACAAATTCCTTAAACCAAATTTATTTGCAATTGGAATCCATTATGTCTGCCGAGGTCATCATTCAAAATGATAAATAAGTGATAAATAAGTCAGTCACAAGATTTGAAGGATTTATTTCATCTCCAACCGGTTTCTACCCCACATGGGTCATCTTCAGGGAGTGAAAGTCATAACAAAAATTGTATACATAGAATTAATTGTAAAACACATGTAATATTTTTAAATTTACTTAAAATATATTAAAGGTATATTTTAAGTGCATGTAACTTTAAATATAAACTTAGAGAATAAAGTATACAGCTGGCAATATTTTTATCGTTATTCTGTAATTTCTATAAACAACTTTACCCCTATGTAACTTCACCTTAATTTTTAAAACTGTTTTAATTCGTTGTGGCACAGTATCTACAAGTCGTAAACATACTTTTCTGGAGAAAAAATCCCAAGTATTCTATAGTCTGTGTCATCATAATTCTTTGATTGTGCTCCATAGGACGATTTAAAAAAAATTATTTATTCAGTTCCACAAAGTTTCGACTATTGATTTGATTTGAGATTGTGTAAAATGTATTGCAGTTTTCAATAAATATAAGATACAGTACATTATACTTCATGTATTTTGATTTTATTTAAATTTTTGTAATATAAAAAACGACTTTTTTACGCCTGGGCCAATATCAATGAGACTGGGTTCGTATGTACAATAGATCAAATTATTAATTTATTTTACAAGTCACTTAAATAAGAGAATTATTGGCATTTAGTTGGTTAATAAATAGATGTTTAGCTTATTGTTTTATTTAATATGCGTGTGACAGCATAACCTGTGCGATAAATGGTACTAATATATTTGTGTGTGACGTACCTATCTGTCGTGCCTTTTACTCAAGTTAGGTACATGCGAGTCATCGGTATGGATATTATGTTTTACCGTGTGTGCAGTTACCAGCAGTTAACGCACTCATGACTGTTTGTGGAGAGTACACTACAGGCCAGATTTTTGTGCAGTAACTTGAAATTAGATCTGAAACTGAACAGTCAGAACCACTGTCGGTCATTAGCACATTCAGATATGCATCCAATTTAAACTATTTTATTTCAATTTCGATATTGAATCTTAAAACATTACATTTATTTATTTATTATTATTATTCAACAAGTTTAGAACCCAATTACAGAATAATATTATAACATTACAAATGTACATTGACTAAATATAGTGAACAAAATAGAAAAAAAAAATTAATACAAATACAGATAATAAACCGAGATTAAATAGAGGAAACAAAGTCAAACAAATATAATAATATGAATTACATACATAATCTATCACGCCTTTCACCCAATTAGGATGCGGCAGCCTCACATATTGTGAGTTATCGGTATAGATATATGTTTTTATCGTGTGTGCGGTTACCAACCGTCAACTGATGGATACTTCCTGTATAAAATAATTCATTTGTTATAAATATTTAATAATTTCAGGATAAGCAAATAGTGTTTATCAAATGTAAATAAATTATTTGTGGTTCCTAGATATTCGAGCATAGAGTAAAATTCAAATAGCTAGAACCCTGCGCGAAGTACGAATTCTCGTCTTAGAGAGAGAAACATAGATGATAAATAAGAGGAAACTACGCTACTGTCTGTTCTACTAAACATCAGCTTCAATATCTGTTAATCTCATATTGACATTCGTAGTGTTTTGCTTCGTGTAACCCTGTGAATTTTGTAATTGATTGTGAGTTATTGATTGTGAGTTATATTTTAGTTTTCTTTGATAATTAAGTGAAGTGCAGCGCATCATATACTCGCTAGCTCCGCTTTTGTAAAACGGACAGTACATGGCAAGCTCTGACTTCTCGCGCAGCCCAGGGTCCTAGCTATTTGAATTTTACTCTATCATAATATGCAAGGGAAGAATGTGATCAAGCCAACAATTAATTTTAACTTAGGTAATAGTTAGCAAGGAGTAAACCACATCGTATTTACTTTACTAGTACTTTAATAGTACTTTAGTAGTACTGATTAAGGGATCAAGGAAATTTGCATGAAACTAGTGACATTATTTATTTTAAAATAATTTTAATTGGGGTGAGATAGCTTTGCCTTTGGTTGTTTGGTTTGTCATGTTCTTGGGTTTCAAGTTAAAATCAATTACGGTCAATATTAAACTTAAATAGGAAATGTCACTAGTGAAAATAAATGTCGTTTACTCCTTGTTCAATGGTCCTTTTTCAACGAACAAAATAAATAAAGAGATGCATTTGAAAGATGTTAATGTGACAATACAATAAATAAAGAACAAGAAGTGATGAATAAATTCGTTGTTGCCAGATACATAACATAAAGTTGCGAACATAATGATGACAATTTGAGCAGAATTATTTTTTTATAAGTTGAATGTTGTAGACTTTCGAATAATTATTAATGTAAACACATCACTTTTTAAATGTGATTTTTTACTTTTAAGGGCTCTATTTCCTAAACGGATATAGTTAGCGGTCTGATCGTAACATTTTTGGATTCCTCGTACTTTTTACTTCCTTGTACGAAGTAAGGAAGTATTGTAATCGCGAAAAATTTCGGTTCTCAGATTTTGACGGAAATATTCGTTTTGACCTTTTCTGAATCCATTATGACTAGTTTCGACGTGACGTCTGTACGTACGTACGGACGGACGGACGGACGTATGTGTGTCGCATAACTCAAATACGGTTAGACGTAGAAAGTTGAAATTTTGTATTTAGGACTGTTATAGCATCTAGTTGTGCACCTCCTATTTTTGGTTTCAATCTACAAACCGGAAGTAGTAAATTTAAAAAAAAAATTGATAAATAATTAATTTTAGGCAATTTTTTTTATTTTAAATGAAAGATTATGTGATTATTATCTACAATCGGTATTTTATAAATTTTTCTGTATCTTCTATCATTTAAGAATAATTAAAGTATATACCTACTTATAATTTAATATTTCGGTATCTTGTAGTCCATGATCGATTAACATTTGTTACTAGGTAAAATTTAAATGATTATGACATGACAGTGACAGTAGCAGTGACAATAGTAAAATATCGTTTATATCTTCTTCTGCAGTTTAAATAAAATGACTAAAATATATTTGTGAGTATACTAGTATAATAAGTTAAAAGAATTTTTTATATTACCTATTCTACATTTTAGTTATTAAGAAAAGTATGAACAAACAAGGCGTACAAGGAAGTCATGTGGTGTCCACGTCAGATTTTTTATGTTAAGAACCACATTTTCAACGTTTCAGAGTCACTGCTTTAGCCGTAATTTAATTATTAATGTAAACACATCACTTTTTAAATGTGATTTTTTGACTTCTAAGGGCTCTATTTCCTAAACGGTTATAGTTAGCGGCCTGATCGTAACGTTTTTTGATTCCTCGTACTTTTTTATGTTAGGAGCCCCATTTTCAACGTTTCAGAGTCACTGCTTTAGCCTTAATTTAATTATTAATGTAAACACATCACTTTTAAAATGTGATTTTTTACTTCTAAGGGCTCTATTTCCTAAACGGTTATAGTTAGCGGTCTGAGCGTAACATTTTTGGATTCCTCGTACTTCTTTATGTTAGGAGCCACATTTTCAACGTTTCAGAGTCACTGCTTTAGCCGTAATTTAATTATTAATGTAAACACATCACTTTTAAAATGTGATTTTTTACTTCTAAGGGCTCTATTTCCTAAACGGTTATAGTTAGCGGTCTGAGCGTAACATTTTTGGATTCCTCGTACTTCTTTATGTTAGGAGCCACATTTTCAACGTTTCAGAGTCACTGCTTTAGCCGTAATTTAATTATTAATGTAAACACATCACTTTTTAAATGTAATTTTTTACTTCTAAGGGCTCTATTTCCTAAACGGTTATAGTTAGCGGTCTGAGCGTGATATTTTTGGATTCCTCGTACTTTTTATGTTAAGAACCACATTTTCAACGTTTCAGAGTCACTGCTTTAGCCGTAATTTAATTATTAATGTAAACACATCACTTTTTAAATGTGATTTTTTGACTTCTAAGGGCTCTATTTCCTAAACGGTTATAGTTAGCGGTCTGAGCGTGACATTTTTGGATTCCTCGTAAGTTTTTATGTTAGGAACCACATTTTCAACGTTTCAGAGTCACTGCTTTAGCCGTAATTTAATTATTAATGTAAACACATCACTTTTTAAATGTGATTTTTTGACTTCTAAGGGCTCTATTTCCTAAACGGTTATAGTTAGCGGTCTGAGCGTGACTTTTGGATTTCTCGTAAGTTTTTATGTTAGGAACCACATTTTCAACGTTTCAGAGTCACTGCTTTATCCGTAATTTAATTATTAATGTAAACACATCAATTTTTAAATGTGATTTTTTACTTCTAAGGGCTCTATTTCCTAAACGGTTATAGTTAGCGGTCTGAGCGTGACATTTTTGGATTCCTCGTACTTTTTTATGTTAGGAACCACATTTTCAACGTTTCAGAGTCACTGCTTTATCCGTAATTTAATTATTAATGTAAACACGTCACTTTTTAAATATGAATTTTTGACTTCTAAGGGCTCTATTTCCTAAACGGTTTTAGTTAGCGGTCTGAGCGTGACATTTTTGGATTCCTCGTACTTTTTTATGTTAGGAACCACTTTTTCAATGTTTCAGAGTCACTGCTTATTACGTGCAACTCTATAAGAGAGTGATCTAGAGCACATGAATAAGGTTAAACCTCGGCTAACTAACAGTGGAGAAGGGTGTGGGCCTTCGCTAGAGCCATAACGAAATAATAAAATGAGATAGTACATACCATGGGCGCCATCGGTCGGGACTGGTTTAACCACAACAATATTTAGAGCAACCGACACTCTAAATATCCTGAAAACGGCAAAATGGGGAAAGGAAAAGCTAAATTGTTACATAATCTCAAAAGAAAATAAAAGAATGTCGTTGGAGAACACAGTGAAACTATTTAATTAAACAATTATTTAACAAATCTAAATGCAACACGTAAAGTGTAGTCTATCGGCGAAAACAGCGTATAGGACGATAACGAAGTTCAATAATAAAATAACCTTAAAAATAAGCCCTACGTGAGAATCGTTGGTCGACCAGCGTTCGCGTCGGCGTGCACAAAAATGCGGATGATAATTTAAATAAAACTAGTTCGTCCTAGCGACTGAACCACGCTAAACACTACTAACATTACGCAGTACTAGATTTTACGCAGAATTACAATAAATAAATATCAAAATAATACAATCATGTGAACCATAATTACGTTAGATTAACTAATATAAGATTAAATACTACGCTATAAATCTCGAACCAAAATTACGAAGTCTCTAAAAAGTCAGGAGACCAAAATCCAGAGCTTGACTGACACAAATACATGAAATAATGGAATATGCGATAAAATGATGTCCACAGACATTACCGAGACTTCAGGTGGCTCTTTGTGCTCGACTTCCGGTATGTCGAACCGTGGGCAAGGACTTCCAAAACAAAATGGCGTCGTGTCCGGGGTGACTGGCGAAAAGTCGAAGCACATGGCAAACGGAATGGTAATTTAACGGTTTCTTGACTCGCTCCAACGTCCATCGAGAATATCTTCATCCGTGAGTCGAGAATCAGGACATCCAACAGCAAACGCAATTTTAGAATGATGAAAATGACGTCATCACAACGATACGGATGAAACATAAACCAACAAAAAATAGAAGAAAAAGCCTGCAAATAAAATATGAATTACTTCACTGGTCAAAGAAGATCAACTTTGTCCAGCCGTGACTGTGAGTGCTAGCATACCTTGGATGTTAAGCGGCTTAAAGTGTTCTAGTTACTCCGGTGGCGGGGTGGAGCAACAAATCCGAGAAACTCTCGTAGAAACTTAATTTCCAAAATTGTAGGGCCAACAAATCCCAAAATTGGCGAATCTGAATCCTCAAAAAAAATGCACAACGGCCGATACAGAATTCCAGATTCCTAAAATGACCACTACAACCACTTCACACCTCCGCACACGATCACAGCAAAACTAGCAATGAAATAATTGCGAGCGAATACAACCACAGTCAAGCGAAATCTTAATTAGTAGAAGAGTGACCTTCAGAACTACTAAAAGTTTGACCGGGAGCACTGAATTACCTTGCGGTAATTCTGGTAGTAGCACAGGGGGCGCATAAAAAGTTCACTGTTAAAATTGACCCGTAACAACTCCTCCCTCACTTACAAGAGGAAATTTTCCTCAAAAATTTCCGATTTGCTACTATATCTGAAACCAAATAAACCAAATAGAGGAGAGCACATAATCGAAATAATGATACTAACATTAGTTGCATAACGGGACGGTAAGATTATAATCCTGAGCTACTATGCAGACGAAATCACGAAATGAGAGTTAAACGGCAAGATAATAAAGGCAAAAATGAAATATCACAGTTCATAAGAATCATATATAAGAAAAGCACGATCTAAATATTCGAGAAAAAGCTAACACACAAAAATATAACATACTAAACAGTGACACTCCAACAACATTTCGATCAAAAAAATATGTTTAAGGGCTAGGCATACGCAATGACAACGGTGACCAAAGTAAACACGTGACTATATTAGTTCTAAGAAAGACTGTGATTTCAAATCCGGAACATTTTCCGCGGAAATCAAATTTCCAACGAGGTATTGCTTCTTTAATCCCAATTGAATGGCTAAATCCAAATTTCCAAAACCAAATTGCTCTAAAAGCACCAAAAGAAATTCCAAGATTCACACAAAAAGCAAACCTCCATCACACGACTAAACAGAGAACTAGCGAAGACATGGCAATGCGTTTAAAAGGTATTTTTAAGGACCGGACTCAACTACTATAAGATGACTAACTGAAACGAATCCAAATTAACATAACTAACAATAATAAATTATCTCAACTAGAATTGTGTAAACACAGAAAACGTCTAACCAAGAAGTTTAAAATCCTAAACTAAACTAAGCGTTGAGCATACTATACAGACTGAATCTTAACAACAGAGTCTTAAACAACAGATCTTTAAGCTAAAGGTCCTAAATGACTGTGCTTTGAGCGAACAGAGCCCTAAGCGAAATGTGCCTAAAATGAACAGAGACTTTAGCGAACTGTGCCCCACGTTCGGGTGCCAATTTATTACGTGCAACTCTATAAGAGAGTGATCTAGAGCACATGAATAAGGTTAAACCTCGGCTAACTAACAGTGGAGAAGGGTGTGGGCCTTCGCTAGAGCCATAACGAAATAATAAAATGAGATAGTACATACCATGGGCGCCATCGGTCGGGACTGGTTTAACCACAACAATATTTAGAGCAACCGACACTCTAAATATCCTGAAAACGGCAAAATGGGGAAAGGAAAAGCTAAATTGTTACATAATCTCAAAAGAAAATAAAAGAATGTCGTTGGAGAACACAGTGAAACTATTTAATTAAACAATTATTTAACAAATCTAAATGCAACACGTAAAGTGTAGTCTATCGGCGAAAACAGCGTATAGGACGATAACGAAGTTCAATAATAAAATAACCTTAAAAATAAGCCCTACGTGAGAATCGTTGGTCGACCAGCGTTCGCGTCGGCGTGCACAAAAATGCGGATGATAATTTAAATAAAACTAGTTCGTCCTAGCGACTGAACCACGCTAAACACTACTAACATTACGCAGTACTAGATTTTACGCAGAATTACAATAAATAAATATCAAAATAATACAATCATGTGAACCATAATTACGTTAGATTAACTAATATAAGATTAAATACTACGCTATAAATCTCGAACCAAAATTACGAAGTCTCTAAAAAGTCAGGAGACCAAAATCCAGAGCTTGACTGACACAAATACATGAAATAATGGAATATGCGATAAAATGATGTCCACAGACATTACCGAGACTTCAGGTGGCTCTTTGTGCTCGACTTCCGGTATATCAATGGCGTCGTGTCCGGGGTGACTGGCGAAAAGTCGAAGCACATGGCAAACGGAATGGTAATTTAACGGTTTCTTGACTCGCTCCAACGTCCATCGAGAATATCTTCATCCGTGAGTCGAGAATCAGGACATCCAACAGCAAACGCAATTTTAGAATGATGAAAATGACGTCATCACAACGATACGGATGAAACATAAACCAACAAAAAATAGAAGAAAAAGCCTGCAAATAAAATATGAATTACTTCACTGGTCAAAGAAGATCAACTTTGTCCAGCCGTGACTGTGAGTGCTAGCATACCTTGGATGTTAAGCGGCTTAAAGTGTTCTAGTTACTCCGGTGGCGGGGTGGAGCAACAAATCCGAGAAACTCTCGTAGAAACTTAATTTCCAAAATTGTAGGGCCAACAAATCCCAAAATTGGCGAATCTGAATCCTCAAAAAAAATGCACAACGGCCGATACAGAATTCCAGATTCCTAAAATGACCACTACAACCACTTCACACCTCCGCACACGATCACAGCAAAACTAGCAATGAAATAATTGCGAGCGAATACAACCACAGTCAAGCGAAATCTTAATTAGTAGAAGAGTGACCTTCAGAACTACTAAAAGTTTGACCGGGAGCACTGAATTACCTTGCGGTAATTCTGGTAGTAGCACAGGGGGCGCATAAAAAGTTCACTGTTAAAATTGACCCGTAACATGCTTTAGCCGTAATTTAATTATTAATGTAAACACATCACTTTTTAAATGTGATTTTTTGACTTCTAAGGGCTCTATTTCCTAAACGGTTATAGTTAGCGGTCTGAGCGTGACATTTTTGGATTCCTCGTACTTTTTTATGTTAGGAACCACATTTTCAACGTTTCAGAATCACTGCTTTAGCCGTAATTTAATTATTAATGTAAACACATCACTTTTTAAATGTGATTTTTTGAATTTTAAGGGCTCTATTTCCTAAACGGTTATAGCGTGACATTTTTGGATTCCTCGTACTTTACTTAGTATAATCAATCTAAATTCAATCTTCATTCGGTCTATATTCGGTTTACGAGAGTGAAGTACTCGTGTTACTAATATTTCGTTTATATTTCAAATTTTGACAAAAAAAGAACTAAATGGTTAACCTTTGTTTTTTTTCGATTTGGGATCTAAACTTTGAGAGCTGAAATTGGTGTAATCCGCTACTTTTTAAGTGGAGTCACTGATTTAGCCGTAATTAAATTATTATAATTAAAATTAGTTAGTATGTATGTGACAAAAATGTTTTCTTAAGACTAATATGTTTGTGTTTGTTTGTTACAGGAACCCAGGAATCGATCTTAATCTTCTGGAATCTTCTTAGACACCTGGAACTCTTCTTCGAAGAGAACCAAGTCCCAGAGACCCGCCGAGTCACTAGGATATCCAAATAATAAATAATTTGTTATAAATTATGTTTTATTTTATAGTATACTTTAATTATTATGTATATTCTAATTAATAAATTGATTACATTATTGTTTTATCATTAAAATATGTTTTATTTAACCCTTTTAATCATAAACCTACAAACGAGCTTAGTGCTGCCATCTCTTGGTAGTGACGTCACAAAAAGTTTTTGAGCAGTGGGTCAAAAAAATGAGCTGTTAATTAAAAATCATACTAGGAAATTAGAGTGAATTTATATTAATTTTTTATCGCCTACAAATTATGTTATCCTGATACCAAATTGGAGATTTCAGATGAATTTTTCTCAGTTTTCAGTGACAAATTTTTAATGATTTTTTGATCTCCATCAAATTATGTTATCCTGATACCAATTTTGTGATTTTGAGTTGAAAAATTTTCAAAACCAAAACTGATTTGGCTAATTTAGTATCAGGATAACATAACTTGTTGGAGATTAATGTTATCCTGATACTAACTTGACCAATTCAGTTGAACTCGAGCTTCGGTTTTGAAAATATTTCAACTCAAAATCACAAATTTGGTATTAGGATAACATAACTTGTTGGAGATCAAAAAAATCATTATAAATTTGTCACTGAAAACTGAGAAAAATTCATCTGAAATCGCCGATTTGGTATCAGGATAACATAACTTGTAGGAGGTCAAAAAATTAATATAAATTCACTCAAATTTCCTAGTACGATTTTTGATTAGCAGCTCATTTTTCGGACCCACTGCTCAAAAACTTGTGACATTACTACCAAGATATGGCAGCACTAGTATCGTTTTGACAAATTGTTAAATTAAACGCTATAGAACGGGACTAGGATAGGTTGTTTTATAACTATAATGAAGCAAATTTATTACTTTAACAAAATGATTTATTTATTTTAAAAAATGCAAGGAACAAAATTAATATATTTTGAATTGAAGAAAATAAATAAACACTGTTCATTTTTCTTTCTTTGTACATATACATTAAATACAACACAAGTGTATTATTTGTTACAATATAAATAAATGAATTGCCCTGAAAGAAATACAATATGATAATTAGTTACATTTTGTTACATTACAATAGAATTTTATTGCCAAATGTAATTACAAGTCAACAAGTCCTTTTATATTGATAACTCACAGTATGTGAGGCTGCCACACCCAAGCTGGATGATAAGCAAAATAGGTACGTATGTTTTGTATACAATTGTATCAAAGATTTAGTTACATATGGCGACGTCTAAAAAAATTGAAGGAGTGGAGAAGAGAACCCAACACGCAACCAACCAACATGGTTCTTTTCTCCACTTCTCCACATAAATGGCCCTGTACATAATTCATAAAAGGACCATTAAACAAGGAATAAACCGCACACATTTTAGTAGTGACATTTCCTATCTGAGTTTAATATTGACCGCGGGTGATTTTAACTTGATACCCAAGAACAACCGATGTTGTTCTACAAATGTAAATATCGTGAGGTGTCTTGCCGACCTCGACGGGGGCTTGTTACCGCCTAGGAACGCGATGCAGAGAACCCGCCACGCCTTGCTCTAACCTCATGCGAAATGCAATCACTGGAAAGCCGCTGAGAGGAGACCTTAGGATTTCCGGAAGCATACAACCGACGCCACCGTCTCTAATCGTATAGAGGGCGTACACCGAGAGTCTGTGCGCACAACGGAGCGCACACAGCCCCTTGTCCTTAACTGTAAAGGACTACGAACAAACAAAAAATCATCTAAAAATTACAAATTTTAAGTGCAACCCTAACCTGCGGGTGTTGTTTAGTAAACCAATAGAACATGGAAAACAAACAACTAAAAACAAAGCTATCACCCTATTTATAAAATACTTTAATCGATAATAATGTCACTAATCTCATTAAAATTCTGTATAACCCGCAAATCTGTACTATTAAAGTAATAGTATAGTTAAATGTGCACGGTTTATTCCTTGTCAACTTTTTGCTTACTTAAACCTAAGTTTGAAATATGATAGGTGAAATACTAATGACTTTTAATACATCTCCACCCAATATTTAACATTTACCGCGCGCGCTTTTTGATTCTAACCCCAAGAACAACCGATTGTTGTTCTTGTGCAAATGTCGTGGGACTTCTTGCCGATCCCCGGATGAGTGCTTAGAGCGCGCTAGACAGCCAGGGAAAGACTTTCCACGGTCCATCACCACCTTCATGCTCAGGATTGCCGGGATAGATTCAGTTTTGCATTCTAGTGACTCAATTCATCCAAGCTATCGAAGGCTGACTGACCTAAACCCTACGAGCTGCTACATCCCGACTCCCCGTGGAGTGCACCGAATCCCTCGTCGATCCTTACACGTGCAAGGACGTACGGTTCGAAGTCATCTGCGACCAAGTACTATACTGCCCGCCAATGACTCACCGACCACAACATAGACTTATTGGTTCCATCTTGCCCCCTGGCGTCTAAGCCATCCGAGGCACGATGACGAAGGCGCCAGGAGGTTGGGGTGCCAAAAGCGGTCTATGCAGGGTGTACCGTGCCCTCGTCGGCCCTTCAACGGAAGGACATGCATACAAATACTAAAATGCGGTTTAACGGTTCCTATTGGCTCTAAGCCATTCCCAGCCCCAACCCACTCTAGTTGAATTTACTGTGTGGCATTGTCTTAAGTACATCATTGTACATAATTTTGAGTTACCCGGTCGCTCATTGATTCTAACCCTGAAGAACAAGCCGGCATAGTGTTGTTCTTATGCTCAAAAGTTTACGTGGGACGTCTTATCCGATTCCCCGTAGTTTACCGCCTAGTTACACGCTATTCCAGTGTTTACCATTACGCCTAGCCCACAACGACGTACGCACTATGTCCTGGTCAGATTTAGCATATTCGCTAGGCGAACTACGACTGCCTTTGACATACCTAGCGAATGAACCTTCTGACAGCGCGCACCGGCTTCGATAGCCGCAGGTAAACATCGACTGGCTTCCCGTCACCACATCCGCTAGTACCATACATACACTAAGGAGTCGTCCATCACTGAAGCAAGGGCGAGGCGTCCGCTTGCAGCTGCGCTTGGATTCGCTTAGATATGCAGAGAGTACGGTAGGGTACCGGTCCAACGTTGCCCCCATACACGAATATGGGAGGGTACAAAACTAGACCTGCATGCTGCCGCACACATGTCTAGCAAAGCCAAAAAAGTTCTAACGTAGTCAAGTTAAAAGCAAGCTATATAAGATAGCAAGCCCCTAACTATACTAATCCCAATTTCAATTCTAATTCAATTCAAATCAATACCACACCTAATTGCAAAAGAATAATTCGCGTACCGACATGTCACTGTAAGTTATTTCACCTACCAAAATTTCCTAAGTCTAAATAGTCCTGTACATAATTCATTAAAGAAAGAGATGCATATTGTCTGCTGTTTCGAAGCTGCCAGTTACTTCAAATTAATTCATTTGTTATTATTCAAAAGTCTACAACATTCAACTTATAAAAAAGTAATTCTGCTCAAATTTTCATCATTATGTTCGCAACTTAATGTCAAGTATCTGGCAACAACGAATTTATTCATCACTTCTTGTTCTTTAATTATTGTATTGTCACATTAACATCTTCAATTTTATTTGCAGTATCAAATGCATCTCTTTCTTGATTTTGTTCGTTGAAAAAGAACCATTGAACAAGGAGTAAACCATATTTATTTTCACTAGTGACATTTCCTATTTAAGTTTAATATTGACCGCAATTGATTTTAACTTGAAACCCAAGAACATGACAAACAAAACAACCAAATGCAAAGCTATCACCCCAATTAAAATTATTTTAAAATAAATAATGTCACTAGTTTCATCAAAATTCCGTTGATCCCTTAATCTGTACTACCAAAGTACTAATAAAGTAAAGACGTTGTGTTTTACTCCTTGCTAACTATTACCTAAGTTAAAATTAATTGTTGAGATCATATTCACATTGTCATTGGGAATTGAACCCAAGACTGTACCGCCTGTATTCATTTATTTCCAATCTCAACATTATTATCAAAGATAGAATATTCCAGTCTTTATTATATATGTAAAGTATTATTTCGAGTTCAAGAATGATTCACGCAAAGGAAAAAGACTGGCAAAACTATCTTTGATAATTCACTTATCACTAAGTCTCTGGAAGGCTGCTGGAGTTGATGTCGCCTGCAGAAAGTCCCACGATGGATGTTGAAGTTGTTCAATGTAATCCCTCGACGACTCTCGTGGTTGATGTCATGTGCAGAACATTCTTCCATGTCCTTCGAAGACTGCTTGGCTTGATCACATCGAATACCTAGGAACCACAAATCATTTATTTACCATTTGATAAACACTATTTGCTTATCCTGCAAATATTAAATATTTTATACAGGAAATATCCATCAGTTGACGGCTGGTAACCGCACACATGATAAAAATATATATCTATACCGATAACTCACAATATGTGAGGCTGCCGCACCCTAATTGGGTGAAAGGCGTGATAGATTATGTATGTAATTAATATTATATTTGTTTGTCTTTGTTTTCTCGATTTAATCTCGGTTTATTATCTGTATTTGTATTTTTTTCTATTTTGTTCACTATATTTAGTCAATGTACATTTGCAATGTTGTAATATTATTCTGTAATTGGGTTCTAAGCCAGTTGAATAATAATAATAAATAAATGTAATGTTTTAAGATTTAATATTGAAAATGAAATAAAATAGTCTAAATTGGATGCATAGCTGAATGTGCTAATGCCCGATTGTTTAGTTTCAGATCCAATTTCAATTTGCTGCACAAAAATCTGGCCTGTAGTCAATGTCATGAGTGAGTTACTTACCTGCTGGTAACTGCACACACGGTAAAACATAATATCCATACCGATGACTCGCATATGTGATGCTGCCGTACCCAACTTGGGTAAAAGGAACGACAAAAATAGAGTAAAGAAACTTACCGAAAAAATATTCTCCCATGTCTTTTGAAGGCCGCTACAACTGCTCCTGCTTCCTTAGAAGATAACGACACTTGTACAAGTTCTCTATTCATATGACAACCTCGAACACCTAGAAAACACAAATATATTAGTAACATTTATCGCACAGTTCATGCTGTCACACCCATATTAAATAAGAACAATAAGTTAAACATCTATTTCACAAAGTAAATGCCAATAATTCTCTTATTTAAGTGACTTGTAAAATAAATTATAATATACGAGCTCCGTCTCATTGAAGTTGGCCCATACGTAAACAAGTCGTTTTTTGTTGTACATAAGTTTAAATAAAAATAAAAATACAAGTATAATGTACTGTATCTAATATTTATTGAAAATTGCAATACATTTTACACAATCTCAAATCAAATCAACAGTCGAAACTATGGAACCGAATAAAAAAATAATTTGAAACATTGTCCTATGCACGAACAATCAAAGAATTGTGACACAGACTGTAGAATATTTGGGATTTTTCTGCAGAAAAGTATGTTTAGGACTTGTAGATACTATGCCACAACGAATTGAAACAGTTTAAAAATTAAGGTGGAGTTACACAGGGGTTATGTCGTTTATAGTAATTAGAGGAAACAACAAAAATATATGCTAGTTATATACTTTATTATTTAAGTTATATTTAAAGTTTAATTTACTAAAATATGTTAAAGATATATTTTAAGTGCATGTAACTTTAATTATAAACTTAGAGAATAAAGTATACAGCTGGCAATTTGTTTGTTTGTTTGTTCTAATTACTATAAACAACTTTACCCCTATGTAACTTCACCTTAATTTTTAAAACTATTTTAATTCGTTGTGGTACAGTATCTACAAGTCTTAAACAATACTTTTCTGAAGAAAAAAATCTCAAATATTCTACAGTTTGTGCCACAATTCTTTGATTGTCTGTGCATAGGACGATTTTTCAAAAAAAAAATTTATTCGGTTCCATAAAGTTTCGACTACTGATTTGATTTGAGATTGTGTAAAATATATTGCAGTTTTCAATAAATATAAGATATAGTACATTATACTTGTATTTTGATTTTTATTTAAACTTTTGTACACCAAAAACGATTTTTTTTTACATCTGGGCCATGTGTTATATGCACAAAAACCTCCGCTATAGGCTATAGTGTACTCTCCAGCCATGAGTGAGTGAGACTGGCAACCGCACACACGGTTAAACATATGCCTAAACCGATGACTCACATTATGTGACGCTGCCACACTTAAATTGAGTGAAAGCATTGAGTCACTTTTTGATCTGTAGTATTTATACTGATGTTCACAGTGACCTGTGAGGCTGCCACACTCAAGCTGAGTAAAAGCACAGAGTTTCAAATGGAATACACAAAGTAAAAATAATAAACTTACGTGTTGAACTGGTGAACGAGATGTTCCTTGTCTAAGAGACTCCAACTGTAGAATTTCAAACCAAAGAATCTTCAAACTTTGTACATGAAGTCCAAATTAATCTGTAACAATAACAAACATTTAGATTCATATAAACTGCACTAAATAACGAAAAATGTCCACTGTGGTGTGCTCTCCAGTAACAATTATGAGTGAGTTATTGGCTGATAACCGCACACACACAATATATGTATACGGAGTGATTCATTCGTCGTCATACTTTTATTTTATATTTTTATAGTGCTATTGAAGTTATAGAGTAAAACTCTTCGGTTAAAATGTATTTAATAGATTATCTATCCTATTCATTTGTATACCGAATGTTCCATTTGTGCGCAATAATATGAAACTTTATATTTCTTAATGGAACACCTATAAATATTTATTGATTTTGATAGCAAAGTAGATATTCCCTTAAAAAAGTAATGTAGTGAAGTGTATAACTTTATAAATACAGAAGTTATTAATGTTTTCTCGTTCAATGATGAGTAATTGAGTATGTATCATGTTACTATTATTAAATAAATCGATAGATTAATTTATTAATTGTTTCGAATTCAAATAACGCTGACAAGCTGTCAAATTATTATTTTTTTTTTTTTGTTAAGTGCCAAATTTCTATGACATTCGTCAAGTATGAATATCATATTAACCATTTCATCTTTACTACAATTTGTATTCATTTTCACTTTAACAAAGATAAAGTGTCAATAATTTGACAGTTTGATTATTAAGAAAATTATCCATCGCTTTGTTAATTGTAATGTGATACAAACTTATCATTGAGCGAATAAACGTTGATAACTTCTTCATTTATAATTTTAGACAGTTTACGACATTTTACTTTTTTGAAGAAAATATATTTTGTTATCAGAATCAATTAATATTTATAGGTAGTTCCATTAGGAAATTTAAAGTTGCATATTATTGCACTCCAATGGAATACCCTGTATACAAATGAATATGGTACGTAGTTATACAATGATCTACCAAATACATTTTATTTAAAAAGTTACTCTATGACTTCAAATAACACTAAAAATAAAATAAAAAATCTGACGTGGCCATCACACAACCTTCCGCCATATCTAGACTTTAAACAGAAATGTATACGTGCAATCCGGTGCCCATTTAAAATATACAAATAAAAATCTCAAATATTCAAACACAGAAATTTGCATCACCTGAATAAAAAGAATAAAAATGAAAAATAAAAGAAGGAAAACTCTGCTGTGTTGAAGCCATCCTCCGTTCAATTACTACATTTAATATCTTACTTAGGACTTAGCGCTAGTATGCCAACTTGTCACCCGTCTCACCTGTCAATATTTTTTACGCAGAAACAAAAATCAACCGATCATGGATTACAAGATGTCAACGTTTTATTTGATAAATTTATTTTTTAAATTTTACTGCAGTTCTTTAATGCTACCAGATAAAGACAATTTTTTTATAACGTAAGTTGCAAATAACTTTTCCTCTTATTCTCATTACAAATAAATACTATATTTTTCCAAATTTATATACAATTTTGACAATTAACCTTTTCAATCTTCAAAAAATATCACTTCCGATGAAGATATTTGTACCAAAATCTAGGGAGCTCTTCCAATTTATATACAAATGTTAAATACCAAATATCAAAATTTTCGGGTAATTCGTATTTGAGTTATGCGACTAACAACCCTTGACCACACACACACACACACACACACACACACACACACACACACACACACACACACACACACACACACACACACACACACACACACACACACACACACACACACACACACACACACACACACACACACACACACACACACACACACACACACATACACACAGACATCATCGTGAAACTATCAAAAATGAGTTGTAAGGACCCTAATTCGTGCTCATCCACTAAAAATTCACCACCCGATTTTTTGCATGATTCCAATACCTTCCTTTACAGGTAAGCGGAAGGTAAAAAGGACAGACCGATGTATCACCCTGTATATCTATAACGATCTGAGTAAAAAGCTTTCAGTTAACTGCACAAACATGTTTCCTGTAGTATACTCAGAGTGAGTTGACAGACAGTAAGAGCATTGAGTCACTTTTTGATCTGTAGTATCTATACTGATGTTCACAGTGACCTGTGAGGCTGCCACACTCAAGGTGAGTAAAAGCATCATGTTCCAAATGGAATACACAAAGTAAAAATTAGAAACTTACGTGTTGAACTGGTGATCGAGATGTTCCTTGTCCTAGACACAGTAGACTCCAACAGTAGAATTTCAAACCAAAGAATCTTCAAACTGTGTACATGAAGTCCAAATAAATCTGTAACAATTTTTATTGTAGTATTCTATAATAAATAATATAACAACGAAATGCCTCATATGTGCTACCTCTAGACGAAGACAGCAGCGTAATATGGACCCCAATAGTGGAGGAGGATAATGTTTGAGCTCAGAATCGGCTTCCCCAAGAAATTTTACCCCTGACTACAAATTTTCGCGGCTCTTCTACGATTATTAACAGGTAAATCATAAAGTATTTAAAAATAATGGCGGCTGAACAGATTGTAGCAGCCATTTTAATTATAAATGACAAAATATCTACTCTATAATCCCAAATATAAAACAAGAGTACCCGTGACTTGGGAATCACTCATTGAGCTACGACATTGAAATTGTGGTTCTTAATGTAGAAATGTCAGAGGAATGATGATTTAAAAAATGCTTACATGATTGCTTGAAGATCTGAAGGTGTTGACTCCAAGTTAACTGTTGAAGTTGATGTTTCCCGAAGGCTGCTGCAGATGTTGTTGTCCAGTGAAGTCTCTCGTTTCTGATGTCATGTGCAGAATACTCTTCTACGTCCTTCGAAGACTGCTGAAGTCATTGTTCACTTGTTCACATATCTTCTTGCAAATTATATGCTCGAATACCTAGGAACCACAAATCATTTATTTACATTTGATAATTACTAAATAAATATTATTTTATACAGGAATATCTGCACAAATATTACACATGTGGTGTACTTTTCACTAACAAACATTTAGATTCATATAAACTGCACTAAATAACGAAAAATCTCCACTGTGGTGTGCTCTCTAGTAACAATTATGAGTGAGTTATTGGCTGATAACCGCACACACACAATATAATGTATACTGAGTGATTCATCCGTTGTCATTCTTTTATTTTATTTTGTATAGTGCTATTGAAGACATAGAGTATATTTCTTAATGGAACACCCTATAAATATTTATTGATTTTGATAGCAAAGTAGATATTCCCTTTAAAAAGTTAATGACTTCTTCATTTATAATTTTAGACAGTTTACTAAATAACTTTTTTGAAAGAAATATTTTTTTGCTATCAGAATTAATAAATATTTATAGGATGTTCAGTTAGGAAATATAAAGTTGCATATTATTACACTCAAATGGAACAACTTGTATACAAATGAATATGGATGACCGATGAATCACTCTGTATATATACCGATGACTCACATGATGTGAGACTGCCACACCCAAGCTGAGTGAAAAGCTTTCAGTTTCAAATCCAGGCAGATACACATTCCAGTTAACTGCACAAACATATTTCCTGTAGTGTACTCAGAGTGAGTTGACAGACAGTAAGAGCATTGAGTGACTTTTTGGTCTGTAATATCTATACTGACGTTCACAGTGACCTGTGAGGCTGCCACACTCAAGCTGAGTAAAAGCATCGTGTTCCAAATGGAATACACAAAGTAAAAATAAAAAACTTACGTGTTGAACTGGTGACCGAGATGTTCGTTGTCCTAGAGACAGTAGACTCCAATAGTAGAATTTCAAACCAAAGAATCTTCAAAGTTTGTACCACGACTCAGGAACTGGATGGGCGGCATCACAGGCGGCTGTGCGGATCTTACAGCCAGAGATAAAGATGCTACAACCGGAACAAGTCTGAAAAATACAATAAAAAATAAATTACTATCGGAGTAATAACTATAGTCACTCGGATGTAAAGTTGAATAACTTGTTTAAAAATAATCCAAAAAATTTAAATAAAACTTTATACTAAAGTATGCACATTTCTACGTTATTGTATAGAATTTCAAATTTTTGAATGTATATGTGTAGAAATAACAAAAATTTATAGCAAAAAGGAGCTATGATTTTGACACATTTTTAAAAACTGTTAACTTTAATGACGTCTACTGTCAATATACATCATGCAAAAAAATTCAAATTTTGGTAGTTATAAGCTTAATTAAGGAGGTTGGGGCCGTTGGGGCATGAGTTTGCGGGACGAAAGGCAAGGGGGCTATGCCTATGCCAAACCATTGGGAAATAAATCAATTACCAACTTTTAAAAAAATATATGAAAGCATATATTTTCGATTTTATAGCCATAATACAGAGATAAAGATAATTTTTAGCAATAAATTTTCATTGTTACATATATACATTCAGGTATTATTATTGCTTCATTATTAAATATGTTGTTTAATTTACCAAAAAGGAGAACCGACTTGACACCGTTGCAAACTTTTTGAAACGCGCTACAGTTGGCAGTCTTGGATTAGTGGCAAGAAAGTAGAAATGTCAATGAAAACATAACCTTTTTGACAACCGCGGAAATATGAGTGGAGCAATTTCATCCGATAAAGTGCATCGCTACAAAGGAAGAAACGTGACGAAATATTCCAACAAAGTATTATTTTAATATTTGCATATATTATTATAAAAAATCTCTTCCAATTAGTATTTTTAATTTCGCTCCTTGTCATCGTGACTGATCGTGCACGAGCACGATCTAGGTAGCGGTAGCTTCGGCGTTGCCACGGTTATTTCAAGAACAACTTTATTTCACGGTTTTCTAATGCCCAGTGCACACGGAGAAACTTTTTGACATGTTTCCTGAAAAAAGTTTCCGGAAACTTCAAAGTTTTAACGGCGCCTATAAAAATGAGGCGTTTTCAGGAAACATGAAGTGCAACTAACTTCTTATTTGTCAAATGTGACATGTGATCATAATAGTTATTTATGTATCTAGAACGAAAAGTGAAACTTTAAGGTACTCGGCGCGAGCCTAGGTCGTAATTACTTGCGAGGACCTTAAAGTCACTTTTCGTTCAAGGTACATACAAAATTTTATTTCATACTGGTTACTAAAGTGGTTGAATTATAGTATTTATTAATAGAAATTTGCAAAAATTCGTAGAAATATGATACAAGTAGGCTAAATAACAATTTCTATAGGGACAACAATTTGTTTATAAATAATGAAAAACATTTTTCGGACGATTTATCGTACTAAAAGTGAAACTTTTAAGTCCTAGGACTTTAAAGTAAAATTTTAAAGTCCTAGGACTTTAGATGGAAGTATATTAAAAAAAACGTAATTGTTTTTCTTATATTGTGTACAATATAGGTACATTATAAATAAAAGAAAAAGACAATATTGGGTTCATCCATTTGTGAATTCGAGGCTTAGAGGAGGACTATTTAAAATGTCTTATGCAGAATTAAGAGAACACCCTGATAAGTTTTTAAATACTTTAGGATGAGTATTCAGTCTCGCTGAGCGAATTTTCGACAAAATACAGTCACAAGATACTCGAATGAGACTGGCCATATATCCTGTAACTTTGAGGCAAGTTTATTTAATTATACTATTCATATTCCAACTTCTTGTACTCGTATTATAAGCTTCTGTATCAAATAACAGTAACTCATCGTCTGCCATATTTTTTTTTGTGAAAATGTCGCAGCCGCAAGTGTTTAGTGTGAACTGCTCCACAGCTAATGTACTACAACGCCACAGATGAGTGTGCGGCACCGTGCGGCGACCGTGTGGCGCTGTGGGGAATTGCGGCAATTGCGGCAAAATATTGTCGGAGCGATGACGTCATATTTGGGATTATCTAGTCATTCGGAACGGCAAAGTGTAAAACGTTAAATAGGACTGTCAAACTGAGTACTGTTGACATCAGATTATACACTATTTATTTTTTTAAACCCTTTATTATTGTAAAACGATGAATGTAGTAATTTATTAGTATTATAGCGAACTTTTTAAAAAATTTCTTCACAGATTTTTATAGATAATATGATGATAATGACGAAAATGATGATGATAATTACAATAAAATTCAAGATATTATTAGTAATGAATTAAGAAGAACATAAAACAAGACAAAATTTGCGCTTACAAGAATAAACATACACACTGCGCATGACGAGCGACTTTTACCTTCCTCTGTGAGTAGGGTAAAAAGTTGTCGTCCGGATAACGTCTGGGTAATGATTCTGAACGTGAAATTATTTTGCTCCGGTAACTCACTCTATAAAACAGAACGTCTGTATTTACCAGAGTGACGCCTGGGCGACACTCCGGCGTTGATTCTGAACGTACCCCTAGTATCTTAGACCGCATTTGCGTTGCCGCACGGCAAAAAACCGCCAGTGTGCATCGAGCCTTAGGTTTCAAAATTCAAAGACCGTCGCACGAATTGAGATTCTGGCTGCACCAAGATGAATCAGTTACGAAACGAGTACTACTACGGTACTCAAGGCGTTGAGGCCTAGGCTCGTTAAGTGCTGTTACGCCGATAATGATGAAAAATATCACATAATATAACTACATTACTTATTCAAAAATTATAGACTACATTGGAAGGAAACTTAAATTTCAAATGGATTTGGTTTGTAATCGCACATTTTATGCAGTTTAAATTTTTAAAAGAAAAATATTGTATGTAACACCTAAGGAATCTCGGTAGTTACCTAATATGTGTTTACAGAACTCTGCTATACTTCGTCCAGCAAATTTTATAATATAAACTCTACCTTCGTTTTCTTACTTGTCACATAAATACATATTTTGTAAAATATATTAATTTTTCTGTATTCCAACGAGAAAAAAGTTTCTTCTGTTCACTATCTTCAAAAACAAATTTGATAATAGCAAAGAAAGGTACACTTATTGGATTTTTTTTTACATTTCCCCCAAAACTATGCTGTGACATTGACAGAGCCAACAAAATTGTAAACGCTAGGTGGCATTGCCGTCGCGCACGTAGCGAATAGCGGGCAAAACTTGTTCAAATATCGAGACATTTATCATCAGATGTTTCTCCATATTATATTAAATTTTCATTAGATTCCTATCATGGGAACATCTCTATAAATAATTTTAACCTGCTTTTAGTTACGTTCCATTTAACTCCATAAATTTTTCGTTAACTTTGTGATTTATTTTCTTGTGAACTAGCGGGTCGATTTGATTGAAATTTTGGGAAATGGATTGGGAAATGATGCTCTACAAAAATTTTTTTTTCAAAAATGTCTATCATGAAGCAGGTTATGCCCAACCTCCTTAAGTTATGTGCTATTGTAATTTTTTTTTAATATTTACATTTTGTTTATAATAATAAAATAAGTGAACATGTAATATCTTTGTTACTAGTAATCTTATAAGATTCAAATTCAGGTTAGCGATATCTTATATAATTATAAAGAAGATTTGTTTATAATTTTTATTTAAAAATTATTACTTGAATTTAAAAAAAAAAAATTCTGAAATTAATGAATCCTGAGGCATCACTTTTTTAGAAAACAATTATTATAATTCATATAATAAGTTTAAAATAAAAATGATTTACAATTCTATTTTATAATTATATAAGGCATCGGTAACCTGAATTTGAATCTTATAAGATTACCAGTAACAAAGATATCACATGTTCACTTATTTTATTATTATAAACAAAATATAAATATTTATAAAAATTTACAGTAGCAAATAACTTAACTAAGCTTATAACTATACTATACCAAAATTTGAATTTTTTTGCATGATGTATATTGACAATAGACGTCATTAAAGTTAACAGTTTCTAAAAATGTGTCAAAATCATAGCTCATTTTTGCTATAATTTTTTGTTATTTCTACACATAAACATTTAAAAACTTGAAATTCTATACAATAACGTAGAAATGTGCATACTTTAGTATGAAGTTTTATTTAAATTTTTTGGATTATTTTTAAACAAGATATTCAACTTTACATGCGAGTGACTATACTTATTACTCCGATAGTAGATGTGTATTTTATATTTCTATAAATTAATTAATGTAACAATTAAATAATGAGCAAACAATAAATAAAACTGATTAATTACCTTATATACATGTTCCTCCTGAAGAAATACATCTTCTTATTGTGTTCAAATATGCACTAGGTGTATAAACAGCTGCAGATGACAACCAAAAACCCCAGAAATGTGTTGATGACGCCTGAGGATCAGTCTGACTTGTGAAGAAGCTGCCAGGTTCACCATGAGTTGTAGAAAGACTTCAAATCTGTGTAAAACGTCCAATACTGCAGATTCATCAATTGTGATCTAAACAAATAGAAATAAAATATGAAAGCTACATTCACATACGCATTTTAATATTTATATTTATGTTTGCGAATAAGAAAGTTCAAATGCATCTAACTAAATAGAAACATTGAAAGTGGAAAGTGTGAATGCTCATATTTAATTAGATGTATTTCACCCTCATTCATATACGCATTTCGTCTTAAGATTTACATTTATATTTACGTTTAAAAAAGTTTAGGTTCATATAACTAAATAGGAACATTCGCACGTCCTACTTTCAAGCACTGTGAATGCTCGTATTTAGTTAAATGTATTCAAACTTTCTTAAACGTAAACATAAATGTAAACCTTCAAACTAAATGCGTATGTGAATGCAGCTTTATTTATATGTAAATATTACAAATAAAACAATAAGCCACATCCAAATGTAATAATAAAACGCTTACCATCAATATTAAAATGCACTAGGATCCTAAACAGCTGCAGATGACGACCAAAGTAGTAATTACAACTCGAGAACTCTTGAAGATGCTTTAATTTCTTGCTGATGATGTGGTCAGCCTTCAAGAATGTAATAACGACAGCAGGACGAACAATTCGCTTCTAAAGACATCCGCTAACCCAGTTCTACAGTTTTGGATCCTTCATCAGAAGATTCTCAGAGTCTGCAGGTGGCTGAAGACCGTAGAAGATGCTTTAATTCCTTGTTGAAGATGTCGTCAGCAAGAGGATCAATTCTTCTGAAGACGTCCGCTAACTCAGTTCTACAGTTTGTGAGCCTTCATCGAACCTGAAACAATGGAACAATTAAATAACGAGTAATTAATAAATAAAACTGATTAATTACCATCAATACATGATCCTCCTGAAGAAATACATCTTCTTATTGTGTCCTTGTACCATAGTGTCATCAATATACGATGTAGGTATCGAATATTCACTTCCATACTGTCTTCATTCTTACACACAACAGTATTGACCTGTAAATATATTTTTTCAAAATCGGCATGAAAATCTTCATTTCCTGACTAATTTGAGTCTTGAAAGTAAGATTTCCATGACTAGGCATGAAAATAAATAAGTAAAAATGACTAGGCATGAAAATTTTATTTTCATGCCTAGTCATTTTTACTTTCCACTGTCTGTAGGTACAAACACTTGTCATGACAAACGTTTTCTAAAATTTGTCACAGCTCTGATGATTTATGCAAACCTAATTTTTTCTATAATTTTAAGCTTCTATAATTGCCGATTTAAAAAAAATAAAATACATCACGCGTCATAAAAATGTCTTTGCTAGACTCGGAGGCTTTGAAGAAACGCTCGGACGCTGCGCATCCTCGCATTCTTCAAACAAGCCTCCTCGTCTGCAATGAAACATTTTCATGACTTGTAATGTAATATACTATTAATAATTTAGCCACATAAACGATTTAATATTTGTTTATCTACGACCATATCAGTAAGTAGGCCATTAAAATCAATTTACAAGAATAGTAAATGTTTAGTTACGGTTGCCAAGGTTTTACTGTACACCAGTTATGTAATATATATAATTACGTTACTGTTACCAAGTATTTACTGTACACGTTATGTAATATATATTATTACGTTACTGTTCCCAAGAAATTTTTCATTTATTACTATCTTATGGTCGTAGATAAAGTATAGTACATAACTTGAATTGTAACGCAATTACATTGCTCGTGAAGTTATTGCACTCGCCAAGGCTCGTTCACAACTTTTTCACTCGCATGTAATGTGCTTTTTACAATTCGTGTTATGTAATATACTATTATAACTTAAAACTGAACAAGTTGTTAATAAAATTCACTTTAACTTCTTATTAACAACACTAAACTTCAAACATGCAAATGGCGAAGTCGTTACATCAGGTTTAATTAGGTCCGTGACGTCACGCAATTCTTAAAATGCGTTGCAAATAAATATGTACTTTTTCCAGAAAATACCATATGCCGAACGAATTTTAATTAGCAGTTAATGTTAATATCAAAAATAAATTATTTAAAAAAGACTGATTACCTTAGTTCCAGAAATGAATTTCTGCATTATGTAATTTCAAGTTTGAGATATACATTTTATTCAAAGACGATGTCATGTCCCCCAAATTTGTAGGCAGTCTCGAGTATTCTCTTTGATATTGTTCCTTTTCTACACTTAATAGCGTTTACCTGTAAATAAATCACTTATTTAACATTTTGAATGATGACCTCGCCAGACATAATGGATTCCAAGAGCAAATAAATTTAGTTTAAGGTCTATCATTTAGCCGCAAACCGATATTATTACATTTCTAGGATACTCACAATTTCTTATTTATGGTTAATCACTTTAAATTATACTGCTGGTTATTTAAATACACTAGAATATCTTTTATCAAACACATGACTACAAGAAGACGCCAATACTACACACAATGGCGTCACCAACTTCAATGCAAAATGCAAGGTCGAATGCCATTCTGTAAAATCTGACCAAAACTTTTATTTTGTGCTTTCGGCAAAAATAATTACACCGTTTGTTGCGTAAAATTATGCTGATTAATAATCCGCGAACAGATTTGAATTATCTAGCACTGTTTACGAGAAATAATTATTTCCAGCACAACTTCCAGGTCAAGTTTTATACATGAACATGTGTCGACGCTTCTGATTGGCTGAATTATCGCACTCTCATTGGATATTCAAAAAGGAACGATTCTTCTAATTGGTTGAAATTAATGCTATGTTATTGGATGTTCAAAGCGGGTTGTATGAAATCAAATAAATGTCTAAAAACACGTATACGATATGAAATAAAGTAAAATTCAAAAAATACAAATTCTCCTAAGTATCCCAATATTATAGAAAATGACATGAAAAATAATTAACAGTATATTATACAACTTCGCTAAAAGGAGGCTATTATTCTCGAAGATGAAGCGAGCAAATCATCGGATTAAATAATAGCCATTGCTTAATAACCCAACCAATAACCTCACAAAAAATTTCAAAATACGATAACTTTATTAATAAAACGTTTTTCGGAGACATTTATGGCTTGAAAATCTCTGTTTGACTTAAAGTTTTTAACCCTCCCCCCATGTTTTTCCTTGGAGCCAGTTTAATAAGCCCGGAAAAAATTCCCAAAATTTGAAATATTTTAAATTTTCATAAATTAAATCGTCCAACAGTATAAGTTTGACATTCATAATTTCTGAAAATTGCTATAGGTTGTTTCATCCGCTATATTAATTAGCAATCATTAATATGCCTAGCTAATGATCAATTAATTTAGATGCGATTTTCTTCAAATTTAAATGTTTCAGTTATTTATCGTCGAAAACCGGCGAAAATTTGTACTCGGGGGTAAAAATATCCGAGAAATCCGAATCTGGTCTCGAAAATTACCTGTCTCCACTTCGAGACCTCGTTTTACGAGGGTGCAATACTCGTGGTACAGATATTTCGTTTCAATTTCATTACTCTACTAATAATCGTACCAGAATAATAAAAAGTATCCGGGAGTAAAATAACCCAAGGAAACCAATTCTGGCCTTGAAAATTACCTGTCTCGACAACAAAACCTCGTTTTACGAGGGTGAAGTACTCATGGTACTGATATTTCGTTTTTATTTAATTGCTCTACTAATAATCGTACCACAATATTAAAAATTTGGTTTCGGGGGTAAAATGATTCGAGGAAAATGATCTCGGCCTCAATTGTTTTTTATTTCGATTGCGGGACTCCTATAACGAGGTTTGTTTCTATCCATGTTACACATCCATTACTTAACATGAGGAATTTACGGAGTTTATAAAATTAATTACTAATTATGTTAATAACTGTAGAATAATTAGATTCTGGAGTAAAATTGTCCAAGGAATTTTATCCCGCCCTCAAAAAAAAATTATCTCGACTGCGAGACCTCGTTTAACGAGACTGTTTCCGATTTGAAGAGCAGTACATACAAATTTTATTATTTGTCGTAGAAAATTCGCTAAAATTTGATTTTCCAGGTAAAATTATCCAAGGGATACGGTGGCACACTCCAAATACAACATATCTTTGGGAGTTACTACACCACAGTTTGATAAATTCAATTCTGTACCCACTGTGTAATTTTATTGAACTGTTTGACTTACATTTTGTGCTAGAGCTGGACCTCCCTTAACAGCACGACACTGGGGAGTCATCCGTGAGCGTTTCGTCCGAACAGAATTACGGGGTCTTCGGCAACGTTGACTAGATGAAGTCATTGCCTGGGGCCCAACAACGTTCGATGCCTGGATTTTCTTACTGAAGGGCGAAACTGCATCAAACGAAAAATATGTTAAGAACTAAAACTGCTCCAGGTAATTAATTGAAATCACTACTTCCTCGATCTGAATTCAAATTAATTAAGCGTTAATGAGTCATTAATAAATTGATAATAGTGTACCTACGGTTTAGCTGTTTAAGGAGAACTAAACATTTAATAACTGACTAATACACACTTAATTAGTTGAAGGTTGAAGGGGTTGAAGTAGGTATTAGGTGTATTTAAATTGTTCTACCTGTTTATTTCTCCTTGGCATCGTCTATGTTGTGCAGGTCCACTTCAAGCTTCTGTGAGTCTGCAAAGAATCTGTAACAATGCTATAAGTAAATAACAAGTAAATAATATATAAAACTGATTAATTACCTTCCATACATGGCCCTGCAGAAGAAATAATCTCCTTGTTGTGTTCTTACACCGTGGTGATCCAATGATGATGGTAGGAACCCAAATTTGTAGGCAGTCTTTAATATTATTCTCATTCTTACACATAATAGTGTTTATCTGTAAATATATCAATCATTACTTTACCCGAAAATGTTTTCTATTTCTATTTGAAACTTCCAACTAATTGTTCGAATACATTTTAACTCTTGTTTTATAAGAATAAACTTTAAACATGTAAATGGCCGTCGTTTCATCACGTTTAATTAGTCATGCATTCCACAAAATACATCTCAAAAATACATTATGCACTTTCTTTGGAAAATATTATATTCCGAACGCATTTTAATTTGCAGTTAGTATAAATAATAATAAAGACTGCTTACCATAGCTGTAGAATCTTTTCATTATGTAACCTCATATATTTGGATCAAACTTTCTTCAAATACGATGGCTGAGCCCCTGAATTTGGTGGTAGTTTCGAGTATTCTCTTTTATATTGTTCCCTTTTGGCACAGAGTAGTGTATATCTGTACATAAATCACTTATTTAAAACACTGAATTTTGGCCTCAGATGGATGAACTGTTCACATAATGGAGTCCATTCACAGCAAATAAACCGGTTAAAATAGTTATTTGTTTATAATTTTACCACAAACTAACATTAATGTAAAGTCTAGAATACTCACATTTTACTATATATCATTTATAACTTGAAATTAAACCAATATTAATGCAAACACATAGTGTAAAGCCTCATTTTCATGATGGCGCGGCTGGCGCGGTGTTGAAAAATAGACCAATAGCAGTGCAGCTTTCGCCAAACACCACGCCACGCTCTGGCGTGGCTGGCGCGGTGTGCGAAGTTCAAAAAATTTAAGTTTTAACGCCGTTCACGCTGCGCGACACATGTGTCTTCTAGATCAAATATATCAGTATTTCTGTTTAACGTATACGCATTGCAACCAAATATTGTTTGATTTTAACCACGTATCTGCGGTAGCGTTTCACCAATACAAATATTATTTATCTTGACTCTTGACAAGTTCCAGTTGACATACTGTCAATTACAAAATTATTTTGTATTAAATCCTATAAAATTTGTATCAATTTTAATTGTGTAATTTAATTAGTTCGAAATATTATATTATATTGAGAATTCTAATTATAAAATCAAAATATGTACCTGGTAGTCGATAGTGGTTGATTGCAACATTGTGACAGCTAAAACGAATTAATGACATATACAAAATTTAAGATATTGGTTTTTATGTATAATATAAATATAATTATAAAATACGTCTTCTTCGACTTAGTGAAGACATTTTCTGTTTTGATTTTGAGTTAACCAAGTACTGAACTGAGCTGTCAACACCGAGAACGCAACGCTTCATACGCCTGCATGAAAACAAAAATTTTAAAACACACACCACGCCTGCCACGCGCGCCACGCCGGCCACGCCACCATGAAAATGAGGCTTAAACTACGAACATGAAAATGGCGACAGATTTAACTGGATTAATTAAGAGCTAGTGACGTCACGCCCGTTACGCATTCCGCAAATCAGTGTTGCCAACTATGTCAAAATGAAATGTCGCGGAAATCTATTTAATTAATTAATTTGTAAATTGCATTATAAAATACAGAAAAATAATATATAATGCCTAGTACACACGGAGAAACTTTTCCTGTTTGACAATTTATTTCTAAAGAAACATTTTTCAGGAAACTTGTCAAAAAAATTCTTTGTGTGCACAGGGGCCAGGGAGTAACAAATATAATCGCAAACCACAACATGAACTTGCTTTCTGTTATCTATTGAACAAACCCGAACAAACCGTAAGCTACTTGGTAATTTTATTATAACAAGAAATGTTTAAAATCATAATAAATTTCCAGTCTAACAGACATTAAATAACAATAAATCTAAATAGTAGTAATGATTTCTTTTATTATAAAACTAAATAATATTTTATATTTATACTGCAGATGCATTCGGATTATCCAAAAAGAAAAACAATAGCGAACGTTTAACATTACATTACTTCAACAGTAATATTCATGATTCTAAAATTAAATAAATAAATTCCTCAACAAGTTGTCGTCATATTGGTGCATTATGATGATGTTCTACAACCTACAAGGCCAATGTTCATTTTTAACAAACACGAAATGAAGCACAACCACACACTTATCTATATTAATAATCTGTTGTATCATTAGATATTACGTACTTTAATCAACAAATCAGTTTTATATCACTGCTATTTTCTATCAACAACACTTTAATTGAACGTTTTAGCTACGTATAAAATGGCGATGTTCTCAGATCAGACTTGGTTCTAGTCGTTCTAGTCTCTAGTTGACTGGCTGCTTGCAGCGCCACGGCTTCATGCGCCGAAGCAAAAACTACATAAGTGCGACCAAGCGAGAATGGCATTTTGAAATTATTTCATTTATAGCTAAAATTAAACCAAGCAAATAACAGCAAAAATAAATGATTTCTTGTTTGTTTATAACTTTAAACTATACAAATGATTAATCAAATACACTGTAACTATCAACTAAAAATTTAAAGTATTTTAATGATACACCAAAATTGATGTTTATAAAACATATTAACCTAACTTTTTTCTTTAAAATGGCAATAAAGTCAAATCTATTTGCTATTGAAACAACTTTTCTGCTTCACACTGTAAAATAAACTTATAAAATTATTTCTAAACACATTTTCTCTGATTATTTAATAGCTATATATCAAAAAACATCTAAATTATGCGTTCCCGCCAAAACTGTCAGGTCCAGGCCCGGGAAACTTAAATGGTGGCTGTGGGTACAGCGTTTTGTTTTTTTGCTTTCATTACGCTTCCATGCAGGAGATGGCGACACCAGTATTATTTGCTCATTATGTTCCCCTTGTTTTCCCCCACTCGTCACTTTAATGCCCTGTTCACACGTTGCTACTTTGAAGACACTTTCGTGCTACTGTAGCAAGAAAAAATCTGAGTCGCTTGTCAAATAGCAGCGCTGCTAATTTGTAGCATCAAAGTATCAAGAACTACTCGTTGATAATTTCATATCGTTGATCGTTGTGTGTGTAGATAGCGATTTTTTGCGGTAATTGTTTCGATTTGAATTTCTTTTCATGCTACAGTAGCACGTATGCGTCTTCAAAGTAGCAACGTGTGAACAGGGCATAACAATGGAAGATTTAAAATTCTCCGCGACTCCTGTAACTTGCTACACCTTTGTGTCATATTAATTCTGCTGCAGTTTTTGTGTTATTTTCTGTTATTGTTAGTTACTTTGTGTTATTGTTCGTTATTTGGTGTTATTGTTTGTTACTTTGTGCCGCTTTGTGCTATTATTTGTTATTTTTGATTACCTATTTCTGTTGACGTTTACTTCAATTGGTAGACAAAACGAATATTTTATCCTATATATTTTTGTGTTACGTGTAAAGATTTATTTTCATAATGTACAAAAAATAATAAAATTGTTTTGCTTTAAATTTTAAAACCTAAAGGCCCATTCACAACAACAAAATTAGTGGCAACGGTAGAATTAGTGGCAGTGGTTGTGGTAACAAAATTATAAAATTAAAGTCTAGCACCACTTGCACCACTCGCCGTTCAGAATAGAAAAAATTAGTGTATGGTAATAAACAGGGATATTTCATTCAATCTGGTGTGAAATTCTAAAGTTGCCTATACCACAGAGGATTAAGAAGGAAAGAGACACAACTTAATGTATAAAAGTAGCAGTGTCGACACGAGCGCACCACAACTGCCTGGAATGAACTAAAATGACAGGAGGCATATTGTACCGGCATATTTAAATTAAATAGGTACCTACAGTATTTTCATTTTAAACAAAAGCATGTTATCAAAATTTTCTTTTGTAAAAAGTTCCTAAAGAGAAAAATATTTCAAATAAAATTTTAAGAAAATGTAGCAATTCGCACTTTTATTTGAAATTTATTTTCGTTAAAATAATTTCAGAACTTTTTCAAAGACAAATTAATTTTGATGACATGTTCTAGCTTAAAATGAAAATTACTATTAAAAATAAGTACTATATTTTTTATATAACTAAAACTAAAATTTATTTGAAATAACATATCACATTTTGATTACAATAATTAGGAACAAATAAATGTAGTACCTAACAGAAAATTTAAGTAAGTAAATAGTATAAAATGTATAAAATATATCGAACAAAAACATAATTACACAAAAAATTTGTTTATAGGAATGTCGTTAAGTACGTTTAGCTTTTTTAATTATTTTTGAATTCATATCATCAAAATATTTTCGAATAATTAAGAGAGAAGATTTTTAAAAATCTCTGTTTTAACTTCTTGTAAATGAATAAGACAAGTATGAAAAGTAAAATCGAATTTTGTTTGTTACTGGTAGACAAAACCAAAATCTTTTAATAAAAAAATATATTATATATTTGTGCTAGAACCAGACACAAATTTCCTGATACATTTTTTAATCGCTTTTTATCGTCTACTTACTTATTCATAGTGAAAATATGATGCGGTTGGTTCTAAATTCTGTGACAATAAACAACTTTTACAATTTTCACAGTCTGAACTGAAACATATGTTTCATTTTTTAATCGCTTATTTTCTTTATACATTTTTAAATCTCTAGGTGTAAGATCTGCCAGTTTTCTAATTCCAAAATCGGATAATGTGAATCTTTTTATTTGTCTTCGTTCCTTAAAATACAAATTTCTATCTTCTGAACTTTCAATATTGAACAACTGCTTTGGAATCTATGAAATTAGATGGAGTAGGAGTAGATGATTTTGTTACTTTAAAAGGTAGAACCGATTCAGAGGATGTGCCGCCAAGCGGTTCATAATCTGGTACAGATATAGTAGTAGAGTTTGTGACCATAGGAGTTGTAATCAATTCACATGATGTTTCAGGAAGCGAACCATACTCTGGTAGTGTTCTAGTAGATGATGGTATTTAATATCGTTGAAATCAATTCGGAAGATATTTCAGGTTCATAATTTAGTACAGGAGACAATTAGTTTTGAATATGTTTCAGGAAACGATTTTAAATCAGCCAAGGTTCTAGCAGTTGAATTTGTCAGTGTAGGAATAGTATTTCTATGCAATTTTTTTAGCGTACTTGTGAAGCAAGATATATCAAAGTGATCTTCGCAAATATATAATTTTGTTGTAATTTTCTTGTAAATTTATAAATTGAAACCACTTTTTCCGCGTGTCTTCTTTTTGGGGATATTTGAAGAAATGTTTATTGGAAGTATTTGTTTTGTAAGCATTGGCACAATCTGGCACTTGGCATTTATTTTTTAACATGATTGGCGTTGACATTGTTCAAGCAGTTCAAAATCCTCTGAAATAAGATAAAACTTAGACATTTAAATTATAATTATAGAGATAAACTTACATCACATCATCAAATTGGCAAGTTGTTGAGTTCGGGGGCTATATATTTAAATTTAGTGCGTACCGCGTGCTTGGTGCTTACTCAACGCACATGTTTGTGTTTGACTGTCAAACTTTCACAACATAAACAAAGGCGTAAACGGTGCGTTTCTTTTACTAGATGAGAGTTACACACAAAAAACGTAGATTTTAGTTCTCCAGGCAGTTGTGGCGGCGCTGTTGCTAACAATTTAAAACCACATTTGAGTTTTATCCCCGTGGCCTATACTAGCTGTCATTCTGAACTGTTCTTGTATACGTTCGACGATTATAGACAAAGATATAGTTTCTAATTTCAATAAAGATTTATATATTGCACATGCAGTCAAACATAACATAAACATCTTTCGGTTTCTGTCACTCATGGTAGAATTAGTGGCGAAGCAGTGGTAAAAGTTTGGAGCTTGCAAACTTGTACCATTACCACTACGCTACCGATACCGCTACTTCACCACTAATTTTTAGAATTTTTAATATGAATGATTCCTATTACAAACACAGTGTCAAACTTTTACCTCTGCCACTACCGTTACTACTAATTCTACCATTGCTACTAATTTCTGATTGTGAATGCTACTTTATATCCTTTATTTGAGTTTTCTTAAAATGTTGATTTCTATTTTTTATTTATATATTGATTTGTAGTTGAAGCAGATTTTCATAAAATACTATTGAGTTCAAATGAATTCCAAGTATTATACCGACTTAGTTCGCGCTTCCATCCATCAGATAGCGCTATTAACGTAGGTCCGATGATTAACACGTACGATTCCTATCTAAATACTTATTTGGTCTGTGGTCAGGTTAATGAATAAACAGTGGCGGATCATCCATAAGGCGCAAAAGTCGCGCGCCTAGGGCCTCATCTACACAGGGGCCTCAAAAAAAAAAGTTACTTACCACTTACGTTTAATTACTAAAATGAACGTTTAACGTTTCTACAAAAACTTCAAAAATATATTTTAAAATTCCCGGTTAAAATCTGGTATTTTGTTACGTATTTGCACATGAAACATGCGTAAAAAGGTTTTGGAACACTTGACATTTCTGTGGCTACTTAGCAGGAAGTCAAATACAAAAGGATTTATTACTTTCATCTGTTACGAACGTGACCAAAATAATAGAATATCGAATGTCACCAAATACCCAAAACAACCCGCCAAATTGCCTAAATTGAGATTTACGATAGCCAATCGGGAATTTATTTTTTAATGATAGGACAATAATTATTGTGTGTACGTACTGTGTACGTATCTGTTTGACACATAACCTTAAATTTGTCAAAGTTTCGTGTTAAAAATAACTTTTATGATAAATTTATTTTAAATTAATTTGAAATTATATTTGTTTTTACTTCAACTAAATACTATAATAACACATATTAATCACTTATATTTAACGCAAGATCATTTAAGCAATTTGGCAATTCTATTTATCGAAAATTCATCCGTCAACGACTTGGACGTGGATGCAATTATAGACAAATTTGCGAAAAATAAAGCAAGGAAGGTTGTTATTTAAATATTTGTTTATTTTATGATAAAAAAAAAACTTTTTGAAATCTGTTGTTTTTTTTTCATTTAAAAAAAATCATTTTGTCAACAGTGTCGAGGCGTCGAGGGGCCTCTAAAAAGTATTGCGCCTAGGGCCACAAAATACCTTGATTCGCCACTGTGAATAAAATAAATAACACAGTTTTCTGCGCCCAAATAACCACGTAGAATAACATATACCAATCTTAGGTACTAAACTGATATGTGTTTGTCGCAATATATCCTATATTTTGAAAATTATCAAGGTTCGCGCCAGCGAATCGACGAGGCAAGGTAAAAAGTTAGTTTAGAACCAAAATCACGTTGCCGTCGGTTCGCGTTGCGCGGGCCTATATACCAAAATTCTGCTCCGCGACTAGTTTCTTCTCTCTCTTACTACTGGGTCACCCGTAAGAAGAGAGAGACAGACTTGACTTATTATATAGCTCGTCTTGACTTTGACAGTTATCAGACTAGCTGAATTTTGATGACGTCACATGAACGTGCTCTATTAATAAAAATTAAAAAAACTATGTATTTGTCTTTTATTTAATTAATAAAAAATTACCAATGTGAAAACGCGAATTATATTCATATTGCAAATTGTCCCAGAAAATAAAACAAAATAACTTGGCAGCAAAATATAAATCGTCTATAGCATGCTTTATAAGATCCTCTTGGTTTATCAAGTTGATATATTAATTAGAATAGGATGGTGTGTTAAATGAGAAAAATAAATTGCATAATTCATATTATATATTAGTTAGCCGCCGGACTATATGAAAATATTAACTAACGTAATTTTTTTCTGGATATTTGTCACTATATTGACTGACATGAACTTCCATTTCTTTCATTTGATCTCTAAAAAAGAAAATTAAGAGTTATTAATTTAACTTGACTTGTGAAAAAAACATACTTAAGATTTTCAGGCATTTCTTTGTAAACATCAGTAAATAATTCTCTCCAGTTAGGTTTTAAAACATTTTCCGCTTCAGTAAAATTAGTCATTACATTTTGTTTACATTCTTTTAACCATTCTTTATCCATATCTACGTTCCAGAAATTTTGTCTCTCCATATAAAGTCTTAATTTTGCAATCGGATGATCTTGAGTAGTCCAGTAATTGATTTCATCTACTGGTCTATAGGCTGTACTATCGTCTGAAGTAGAATGATGCCCAACTCTAAAATTAAATATGAATATATTTTTTGTAGCATATACATTGATGATGCATACCTATATGTCATTGCTTCTATTAATACAGGACTATTTTTTTCAATAGCATATTTTTTAGCTTTTAGTGTGGCGTTATACACTGCGAACACATCGTTACCGTCAACTCTAAGCGTATTTATTCCATAAGCTGGACCTCTGGCTGCAATGCCATCGCCTCTGTATTGATCAGAAGTTGGTGTTGAAATAGCGTAACCATTGTTACGACAGAAGAATATAACAGGGCATTCAAGGGTAGCAGCAAAGTTAAAGGCTGCGTGAGCATCACCTTCTGAAGCGGCTCCTTCTCCGAAATACACTATCACAACACGATTTTTTCCTTTTAAAGCGTAAGCGGCACCAACAGCCTGCGGCATTTGAGTTGCTAAAGGGCTTGAAATTGTTACAAAATTCAAATTTTTAGAACCATAATGTACTGGCATTTGTTTGCCTTTACCCATATCTTTAGAATTACCATAACATTGGTTCATAAACTGCGATAAAGTAAAGCCTCTCCACAACAGAACACCGGCTTCGCGATATTGTCCGTAAACTATATCTTCATTTGTTATAGCTGCAGCACTGCCAATATGAGTTGCTTCTTCGCCGTAATTTGTCATATAAAACGAAATTCTACCCTGACGTTGTGATTCATAAAGAATTTTATCCATAACGTTCAGAAGTGTCATATCTTTATACATTTTGACTAGAGTTTCTTTGCTTAGTTTAGGATCATCCTCATCATTGATTATACTACCCGCTTTATCCATTACTCTATACACTGAAATAGGGGCATAAGAATCTCTTGAAATAAATTTAAGTTTGTGTGTCCATTGTGTTCTTGCTCCGGGAAATACTGGTTCTTCGGCAAGACTAGACGAAAAGTTCTAAACAAATATAACCTATAAATTTATTTGTCATTAACATAACTCATTATTTACCCTTAAATATCGGCTGTTTCTTGTTATACTTCTCAATAAAGAAGGAATATATTTGCTCAACGCCATGACTGGTATTTCTCTATTTTCTTTCTGGGCAGATGATAAAAGTTAGTTCACGTCACTTAATTACCACATATTATTTGAAGAGTATATTACAACACAAGGTCATGAGAATAAATACGAGTCAATCTTATCATTATCATAACAAAACGAGTTATGAATTATGCAATATGGCAACATGTACAGCTATTCTAAACTATTATCGTTTAACCATAAAACTTTCGTTATTATTTCATATTTTTTTACATTGATGTAGCTATATTTTGGTCTCAATTACATCTATGTCCATGTTAACTAACTGCCTAACTGTTAAAGGTGGTGGTCGTGTTATTGTTAATTTTACGGAAAACAAAACAAATATACTTTTTGCTGTCTATTCCATGTCATTTACATAATATGTAAATATTATTACAAGATATGTTTGGATATGGTAGTGGTAGATGTTATTGTAGATATAATATAAAATATAATGTCAATAATTGAATTACAACCTGGAATTTTTTAACATTTGTAACAAATTCTTTTAATGGAACAAAATGTTCGGCAACTAATCTTTCTTAATACAATAAAACGATGAAATAAGTCAACAATATGCGATTAATATAAATATCAAATAAATATACAATATTTATTATCAGTTGTTGACATTTATGCAATTTTTTAAATTTCAATTTTATAAAGCGTGAACCTATAACATTTTTACTTAAATAAATTAAAAAATAAAAATTACGCAAATGACAACAAATGAAAATAAATTAAATGTGTAATTACCCACATACCACAAAAGTAAATCCTAAAGTTATCTTTTAGAACACTTTATCTTACATACGATATCTCGTTTTAATTACAAAAGAGATATTTAAGATATCTTTGCAATTTTGTTTGGCGTTTTTTATGATATCCGAAAGTCAACTCACGGTACTAGCAGATGTTAGTGTTAGTGGCGATGGAGAGTACACCATTAGGCTGATTTTTGTGCAGGTAAAAATAAAGTATGTGTTTCTGGTTGGATTCTAATATAAAATTTTCCGAATGATATAAATGAGAATCATAATTTTTTGCCAATAAGATATTCTTTAAAATTAAATCTTGTAGATATCTTTCATAAGAAATCAGAATGACACTTTTTTACAATAATCTTTATTGTAATAATTAAGATATCATTTGAAATTAGATCTTTTGTTATCTTCAATAAGAAATTATAGTTGTATCTGTTGAATGAAATCAAAGGGATGACTTTATAATGATTACTTTATGATCACAGTATGTAAGACATCTACAAATTTAATTCTATTGTTATCAATAAGATATCCTTTGGAATTATCGTACAGATATCTTTTATAAGAAAACTTAATGATATATTTTACGAATTATCTTACAGATGTCCTTTATTATCTTTCGGATATTTGTGCTATGTGAGTAATATTCGTAATGTTATTAAGAAATAAAAGAACATTATCAACATTACTGGTAGTGGTAACACATGTGACTGGGAAAGAAGAATGTTTTTTTTGAGAAACCTTCCGAAAGCCGAAACTCGAGACGATCTCTAAACTTACATAAATTCAAGTTTTTTACAAACCTGGCGAGTACAATTCATAAAACGCTTTGATTATAATATCACAAAGTTAAGAGTATTCATATATAACAAACATATCAGACTTTTGTTTATAATATTGCGCATTTTATGTTATATTTGGTCAATTCTCTTTACACGATTGTGCCCTATCTTTTTTATTAATTATATAAAACAATTCAAATATATTAAGTAAAATATAAAAAATTTTAACTGACTAGAACACTAACCAAGGTACAATTAGTAACAGGATTATATTTTAAATATAAAGTTCGTTCAACAATATTTGACATGCAATACATTATAACATGTCAAGTTATACTCATTCTTCATTTAAAAACAATTTCTTAAGCAAATTTTAGAATCTATAAAATTGAGCTTATAATAATAACTGTACATTTTATGCCACTATCATAATTTCAGTAACAATTACATTAAAATGGTAACTTTTAAAAGTATTTGATTATATTAACTATTTTTAAATATTATCTAGACATCTGTAACATATTTCCTGTAGTTTCTAATAAAATGTTACTCAAAGTAAGATAGTGAACGATTATGGCTGTCAACATTAATTGGATAATTTAAAATTAACCAAATTACAATCATCTACAAGAAAGAGCACTCTAACTGTAAATTGTCTTTTAAATCACCAAACAACAAGTTTCTTTTGGGTTTGTGGCGTCACACTTGGGTTATGGAGAGAATACGCGAAGGCTTCGAAGCAAGGTGGCTAACACTGCGGCCAATCCTTCTGCTTGTTGCGTTAAATGTTCTTCTATAGTTTTCTGGGACGTTCTATCGATATCCGCGTTTATCAAATGACGAAATGCTGCCGTCACGTCATATACTTTTAAAATTAAATTACGAGTTTGCAACGGGGCTGTGGTGTGATTAGTTAGATCTTGAGATAACTCTGTCAGCCGACGCAAGATGGTTAAGCAGATAGCGAGATTTTCTGGCAAATCTGGTAGTGATGGATCGGACATTGCTATCACTAACATTTTACTCGATGTAACTAATTGTAGAGATTGTGATGTTAACTCATCTTTAGCCATCTGTAAATCAAAATTTACACATTATGTAGGAAATTTGTAATTACATAAAGTGTGTACCAACCTGAAATTTCTCCTCGCACATCAGAGTTCCTCCTCCTCTAACTTGGGCAGCACTGCACTGAGCAGCAACTTGATCCAGTCTCACCAACAAATTCGCCATTGCTACGTCTGTCTTCGCTAGTAGATTTTCTCTTGTTGAACACCCGTTCCGAGGTAGAGATCTCGTATCTCCGTTTCTCTGAAAGTTAAACTCTGGTTCTCTGCTGTATCTAGTATGTCGCAGGGTTGCACATTTTTCGCGGTAACCCATTTCAGATTGCGTGCGAGTATGATGATTTGCTTCAGGATTTAATTTCTGCAATCTAGGTGGTGTGTCGGCATATTCAGGTTGGGAAAGTGTTCTAGCATGCGATTTATTCTCAATTTCAGGAGTTTTGATATCGACAGCTGTTAAGTGGTGAGCTTCGCGGCCTAAATGAGGAGATGTTGGAGTGCTAACTGCTGTCGAATGATTACTCAAAGTTCTATGAGATTCTTCCGCGACTCCAAATCCACTTTCAATATCATTATACACATTTTTATTTCTTTGTAGATGGGGGGAACCTATTCCTGCAGTTCTAATCTCTTGTGGATTTTTCTGAGCAGCTTGTACAATTTTTCTACTACGTAGGACTTCTAAGGGCGGTACTGGGGGTAAAGGTGGTTTTTTGGGTGGAAGATAAATGTGCGGGGGAGCATGATGGTTATTCTCACCTCGTGGGGGTAGTTGAGGTGGTGGCTCTGTGCTCGTTTGACTACTAGATAGTGATTGTGAGCGTTGCCGAGATTCTGTTGTGAATTTTGGCGGTCTTTCGGGAGGTTTCTCGTCAGATGAACTTTTTCTTGGAGGAAGTTGAATAGTTTCTGTCGTATCATCTATACATTTATCTACTTTTCCCTTGGAACAACATGAAAATGGACCTTTTCTATCAACTGTCGCGTACTCTATAATATTTGACTTTACACTACAGTTACTATTTCTCCTTTTTACTCCATTTCTAGTATTACCATTCGTTTTAAATTCAATACTATTTTCTTCCTGTTTTTTATGATTTTCTTGCTTTTTGGTGGATATATAAAGATTTTCCATACTGAGTCTCACTTCTGGAGGAGGCGGAATAATGTAAGACATTATTTCTTCTGGTGTTAATTCAACAGCTGGTGTAACTTGCTGTGTAGGAGGTGGTACTGTAACACTGGCTAAAAATTCTTCCAAATCTATATCATCATTTAGAATAGAACTATCTATTATACCACAATCAGCAAAAGACACTGGAGGGTTACTAATGTTTGGTGCTATTACTTGTGCACCATCTAATTCATCTGGTGTTGCAGGTGGTGGTAATAAAGTTAAATCTATTATATCCGGATCAAAGTCATACACATCTGGCATTGAATGATCTTGTTCTTTTAATTGTTGCAAATACTGTTTAAGACCATTTTCGTTTTGATTTGTATTATCTGGACTTCTTAGCCCAAAACTGACCCTCGCATTTGAATTTTTGTTAGTGTTGTTATTGACAAATCTGTGATTAGGAGAATTATGAGGCGTGTATGTGGAATCATTATCACTTTCTGATTGATTTGGTTCAGATTGCAGCATATCAATAATTGCATGGCTGTATGCACTGGAACTTTCTGGGATGAGTTTTGAACCTTGGGTTAATAATAAAAGAGAATCACTGTGTTTGAGTTTACCTGGGGTGTCTTCCAATGATGACAAAACACTGTCGTTGTCACTTTCAATATCTACACTACTTTCTTGCCATTCTGATGCTAATACTCCTCTTCCAATTTGATGATGTTCTGTTAAATATTTCTCAGAATTTTCAACTAGTTGCTGCATTTCTTGTACTCTTTTTAGTACTTCTTCATTTCTTGCTTCAATTATGTTACTCTCCAAAATTTCCATAGATACTACACTTTGTAAATCATACGAATTACATTTATCATAGTTCATGTTTTGTATTCGGTGATTTCTATTTGACATAGAATTATTCATATTGCGATCGAGGCTAAGAGTGCCAATTAGACTGGGTTTGTTAGGGTTGGAGAATATTCCATTGGTTTGATTCTCTGGATGGTAAACGGGTGGGACGGTAAATGATATTTGCTGCACTTTGTCTTGGTTCATGTAGCTCCATTTCTCTGGCAGCACTTTGTGAATTGATAAATAAGGTGGTGCGAGATCTTCAAATGTTGGCATTTGATCTTGGTCTACGGAGAGGATTTGTTCCGTTGCTAGTCGATAATAACCGCGAAGAACTAAGACAAGTTCATTAGCGTCTCGTTCTTCTAGACATACAGATATTGTTCGATCGTTACATAAACGAATTAAAACTAATCGAGAAAGTTCATCTTCACAGCGAACGTCTATGTGGCGCATGTCTTCTATGTTGGCTATCGGCACCGGCTAAAACGCAAATATTATTATCTTTCTGTGAATGCACATATTAGTGATAATACTAACCACCGAGTTTCTCGTGCCAGTGATCTGACTAATTCCAAAGCGTGGACTAACAAGTAGAACCCGTTCGGTGTGATCACCACGAGGTCCTGCGGAAAAACATTTGGCACCGTAACTGGGAAGTTGAGCCACTAAATCCAGGTAATGTAATTTGGTTTGTAACGCGGTCAGTTGTCTGCCAGGACCAGCCATACTTCCATGAAGCTTCAGAAAGTGTGCTACTAGTTTTCTAATTTCTTTGCGCTTCATTGTTTCCAGAATAGATGGAGGAACAAACCTTTCTAAACCAAACTCTCTTCTGTAAACAAGTAATGAATTATATTTAGTGTTCATATACTTAAAAAGTTATATTTCTTACTCGACTTGTTTGACAGTAAGTTTAGATGCGTTTAAATTGTTGGCTAAAGCATGTTGGTAAATATGTAAAGCAGCTAATCGGAGAGCCACGTCATACTGTAGTTCAGGAGAAAATCGTTCCTGTGTAACATCATTACAACACTGGGTGTAGAGGTAATCTAACGCAGTTAGATCTTTCTGTGCTAATACTGCCGCCGAAGACGGCACAAATGTTACGCGGAACAAACATCGTAATTTGTGTGCTCCAGGTCTAGATGCTATCTATAAATGTATTCACAATATATTAGATATAAAAAGATGGGCTATTAATATTGTGACTTACTCTAGCTAAAGTATCAGTAGGATCTAATAGTGTGAGTTTATTTCTTCGTAATGATTTAATGTGCTCAACAACTAGACTAAAATGTTCTACGGATTGGATACATAATTTAGTTTGTAACGAAGTAACAACATCTTGCACGGTAGTCCATGCATCATATTTAAATGATTTCGTCTGTCCATTTTCTAGGAATACTTTTAATACATTTGCCATGGGTGGAACACACATTTCTCCTAATGAAAACGCTGACGGCTAAGAAGAAAAAACATAAGATGAGATTGATTGAATTCGAATTTGTGGTAAAACTTACAGGAAAGAGTGGCGCTCCGTTGACGCATACACTTTCAGCAAAGCGTACTCTCGAAGGCCTGGAGCGTAGCCGCTGGCGTTTGCTTGCCGACATGAAAGTGGACTTGAGGGCTCCGCCCTGCGCGCTCGGCTGACACACAACCAGAGTGACGGTGCTGGCGCACGCTCTCACCAGCGAGATGACGTGTTCACGGGGCGCCAGCTTCACATCTTCATTATTCACTGATAGGATTTGGTCGCCGGGAAGTAGCTGAATAAAAAATATTATTGTATAATCAATGTATTATTTAATAGCTGCGAATAATATATATTTTTATGTATTTCATGTTTCGATTTTGCGTTCGCAAAGTACGCAATTTTTAAAATAACGTATTTTATAAAGAAATTTCTGTAAAATTTAATGAAAGAAAGCGGAAGACAATATTTTTATTTATTCAGAAGTTACAGTTAAACACAAAATTACGAAAAAAGCAAAAAAAAATCAACTTTTATTTTTTGGAAAAAATTGCTAATTTAAGAAGTGCCATATCTCGGAAACTATGGGACGTACAGAGCTGCGGTTGGGATTAAATAGTTGCAAATTTTATGTACTTTAAAAATGAAATGATCAACTATATATCGAAAACGCATATTTTACGAGTTATTAGCTAACAATTGAAAAAATTCCAAAAATGTTGCAGGTTTTTACGTATTACGCAGGAAGCACAGGTTTTTTGAAGCTGCAAACTTGGATTCACACTATTTGCGATTTTAATGTGTAATTTGACTGGCCTAATACGCGAATGTTCTTTTTACATATTTATATCGTTTTTGTTGTTCTCTATGAAATTCTCTTCCACTTTTTTAGAACCTGGAGAATCAAGTTTAGACACACTCATCTGTTTCCTTATTCGCAGCAAGAACATGAGTACATTTTTACTTGAATATAAAGCATGTTCTTAACATATGAAAAATTGTTGTTGTCGGAGGGTGAAATGTGGTAACTGTCTCTATAAATTCTTATTTATATTCCTGTTGTAAATTCAGGATAACTTTTCTACAGCTCATAGCGTACCTACACATCAAATTCTTAAGGAGGGTTTATTTTACCATTTTACGTAACTGGGTTTTGTTTGATTTTAGGTACTCCTTGTCATGCTGATAACGGTATTATGATTCGTGCTCGTGAAGAGAAGAAAATTATTGAGTTTGTGTATGTGCGTATCATAAATTATAAGTACAACAGTTCAATAGAGTAGATCGAAATAAATAAAGTTTCATAGTAGCTATTTATGTAACAAGTAAGGAAACGAAGGTAGTTGCCGTACGTGTACTGCTAGCACGAGTTGTGACTGAGTTCTGTAAACATAGAAGTAGTAGAGTTCTCATTATGTGATTTATCATATGATAAATCAAGCGAACTCATAAGATAGAACTGTTCCTATTTTCATATGGTTTTCGTTGACATTGAGGTTATGTTAATGTCAAGTGCTGTCCGGTATTGTAAACTTCAGAATTTGATAATATAACTTCAAAATGGCCAAAGTAAGTATATTTTTATATTAAAATAGTCTTAATAATTGTAATAATCAATTACTAAAACTACTGTAGGTATCGATAGTTATTCTTATAATTATAAATTATGTAGAACTATTTAATTTTGTAGGTAGGTTTTCATGAATCCGGAATCCGCAGATTTCTTGCGGAATAAAATGGCCGCCACGAATTCCGCAAAACTCCCGTTTTCATTTTTCCGGATATTTTTACGAGATTATGCGGAATTTATTAGGAAAATTGGTATTAATTTTGAAAATGTTGGTATCAGTGAGAGCGCCAAAATGAAATGTGTGCATGCATATGAAATAGATATCATACTGTCACCAGACGCTAAATATCTACAATTACATTTAAAAAAAAATTATGTAACTTATTTTTTCAAACATTATTTCCTACGATATTTTCTTTTTTTTTTCATTATGCCTCGTTTTCATGTATCCGGAATCCGCAGATTTCTTGCGGAATAAAATGGCCGCCACGATTTCCGTCAGTAGTTAAATTATTTTTAACTTTCTGCGGAACTCCGCAAGTTTTGACGTTTAAACTGTCAGTTGTTATAACCTCAAATATATGTTTGTTTATGTTGAATATGGAGATGGAAATTGAAAATTATAATTATTACCTACTTGGGAGTATTGTCGATATTATTATAAAAATGATATATGTAATTTATCAGATAAACAAAGATTTAAAAAAGAAAAGAAAATATCGTAGGAAAAAAATGTTTGAAAAAATAAGTTACATATATTTTTTTTTTAAATGTAATTGTAGATATTTAGCGTCTGGTGAAAGTATGATATCTATTTCATATGCATGCACACATTTCATTTTGGCGCTCTCACTGATACCAACATTTTCAAAACTAATACCAATTTTCCTAAAAAATTCCGCATAATCTCGTAAAAATATCCGGACAAATGAAAACGGGAGTTTTGCGGAATTCGTTGCGGCCATTTTATTCCGCAAGAAATCTGCGGATTCCGGATACATGAAAACGAGGCAATGCAACACGACATTTGATAAGTTTCATCTCTGTCCATTTTAATAATATTACTCAAAGCTGGCTGAACCAAAATACGCAAAATAATAAGTGTACTGTCAAATAAAGTTGAAGTATACTAATCATAAACTCTTATGATGTGAACATGAAAATCAATAAAGCATCAGATATGTTTGAGCAGATGATATCTCTTACGACTTTATCATATGCGAAATCATATGATAAATCACATAATGTAAACCCTACTTAAGGTAACTATCGAGTTGCATACAATATTTTTCTACTTTCCTTCGAATAAGTGCATTTTTTGAAATTATAAAATTTTGACATTTAATGGTACTATACCTTCTCTACGCTGGGTCCTCCTTCGGTGACGAACCTGACAATAACAGGCTTTTCTGATCCAGCAACGAAACCAAATCCAAGTGCAGGACTTCTCTCCAAAGTCACAGTGCGTGGTTCCGGCTCCGGCTGGTCTTCGTCCCTTTTGTACGCCGGCGTCTCATACGTCGTCGTCTTGTTCACATGACTAACATATTCATACACTAGTATTACTTGACGTATTCATTTGAGGAATAACAATAAACAATAATCAAGTTGGTTTCACATTTTGTATACTTTACGACGACGTTTCAACTAAACTATCACTTCCGGTTTTAGGGTATATTAATATAAAATACAAAATATGAATCCAGTAGCATTTCAATAATCTAACATCTACAATTTCGGGTGTACGCATTCATTCATTATATTTATTCACACATACGCGAAACTATCAAAACTCACTGTCACTACTTATAGAATTTTTAGTCCTGTCCTGTCCTGTGGGATCTTTGGAAATTCTACGGAGATTCAGAATCCTGAAAAATAAGAATTTTTTTTCTTTCTAGTGATAATTACGTGGTTTTGAAGCACGATTTTTAAATTTCTGACTAAACTATTTAATGTTTTAATTATTTATTTATCTATTTATTTTTTTATATATCATGACATACTTTTGTAATTTTTCACGACAAATCACCTCCTGAAAATTGACTGCATCCCACCATTGTGTTTTATTATAAAATTTAATATTTAAATGTTTGATATTTTTGGAGATACCGTTTCCGAAAAAATTGTAACATACAAATGAACACACGCACAGACATCATCTCAAAAATGTGTAATTCGTATTCTAGACCCTAAAAGTGCTTATCTGCCAATAACTACTCGAAAATTTAGACCCATCGCAGCCATCACAATACCTCTCTTATAGAATATGAGGCGAGAGCTAAGGTAAAATCAAATTTTTCGTTAAAATTTTGTAAGAATAATAATTTGACTCATTCAGGAAATTGATTCTGCAAACCGGAAATCAATATTTTTATTCATAAAAAAATTACTACCGTTTTTGTGGCGGGAGGTCTTGTGCTGGCCACATCAGATTTTTTTTAACTATGTACTTATACTAAATGTTATTACATTACCTACAATTTGTATTTAAAACGTTGTTTCTATCTAGCACAAAGTAATATCGCTAGATTGGTATTATTTCATAATACTGGGAAAAAGTATGTAAAAATAATAAAAATATTTTTCTGCTTGACAACTTATTGACCAAGAAATTGAAGCCCAACTAATTGATAAGTTTATTGATGAAAAATCAATGCAATATTTGTTATTTACTTGATGTAGTACGGCTTTCCTTGGTCATCTAAAGCTCGCTCCCAGCCATAGGGCAATGCACTCTCTGTAGATGAGCTCCAGGATTCTGCAGGAGGCAGCCAGCTTGCTGTCTTTGTTACGTGACTGCAACAAATAAAAACACAATTATTATAGAATAATTATTGTAATACAAGTGTTGTAAGTTGAATCATTAAGGCGAATTTTCATTCGCGGCTTCGTCTGACTCTAGCTACTTGGCCGTCCAAGCATAATAGAAAGTGGAGATCATAAGGTAAGTATGGCGAGAGGTCTTGTACTGGGCACATCAGAATTTTTTTATAAAACTCGCAAATAAATGATAGATTAAAACTCATATTTCACTTGCCAAATAATGTTGAAAAATATCTGATAATTATTAATTTTTCAAATATTTTGTATGGGTGTAGATGATTTTTATACACCAAGTGAGATACATGAATGTTTATTCAAGAGAAGAAAGTTTAGCCCCCGAGCCCGAAGGATAATTTCTTCGAGTAAATAAGCATTCGCATCTCACGTGGTTTATACAATATTTTATTCAATTTTGACTTTTCAAACTGTTATTATTAACTCCATAGCAACAACTTTAAATAAATGTTTCTTCAGAAGTGACTTTTTTACCTCTCGCCTCATATTCTATAAGAGAGGTATTGTAATGGGTCAAAATTTTCGAGTATGAGTTTTTGGTGTATAAGCACGTTTCAGGGTCTCTAGAATACGAATTTACTATTTTCACGATGATGTCTGTGTGTGTGTGTGTGCGTGTGTGTGCGTTTGTATGAATTGACAATTTTTCGTCCACGATAACTTAAAAAGTATCAAACTGTTTATAACCAAATTTCATATTTAAGGTTTTAATAAGTATCTTAACACTGGATAAGATTTTGGTAGAAATCCGCAAACCGGAAGTAGTACTTTTTGAAGTTTGAAAAAGTTTTCCTTAAATATATTGGTATATTATTTATTTATGACAATTTTTGCAATTAAAAATAAAAGAAATTGTAATTATCTATGTGTACAGTTCATTATAAATACAAATTGCTGAATCTGGAAGTATTTAACAATAAAATAAAGTACAATTAATATTCTATTTTTTGAAATTCCAGTATCTTGTTGTCCATGATATGAAATTTGTTTCTACATAAAATTTGAATTATTAAGACAGTGACAGTACTGTTGACATCTTTTGCTTGCATATTGGTTTTCATTATCGTTTAAATATTACATAAACATAAAATTATTAAAATGTAAGTAAAACTATTTATTAGATTAGTAGAATAAGCAGAATTAGGCGAGAGGTCGTGTGGTGGCCACAGCAGATTTTTTTTAAATCACTCAACACATTTTTAAATCACTCTGACGTTTTAAACTGTTTTTATTACGTCAAAAATGCATAAAAACAATGACAAATTGCCACTAACGACTACTTTGATTATTTATTTTGCTATGTCAAAATAAATTTGAAATAATTTCGTCAAAATTGAATAAAATATTATATAAACCACGTGAGATACGGGGGCTAAACTTTCTTCTCTTGAATAAACATTCATGTATCTCACTTGGTGTATAAATATCTATTATTCAATTTTGACGAAATTATTTCAAATATATGAATTATAAATTTATTTTGACATAACAAAAAAAAACTAATCAAAGTAGTCGTTAGTGGCAAGTTGTCATTGTTTTTATGCATTTTTTCCGTAATAATAACAATTTAAAACGTCAGAGTGATATAAAAATGTGTACATAAAGGTAAAAATGTTTGGTTCATGGAATACAATAGATTCTGCACTCATATTTCTAGTAAAATTTTCTGGTGCAGTGGTGTTCGTAAGTAATTTTTAACAAAACATATTTTATACTTTCTTTTTATAGTACGTAGATGCCACATTATTAGTAACAGTTTATGCACTAGTGCATAATGATAAAGTAAAACAATAATTAAAATTAATTCATTTTTTTTTATTTCGGAACAATAATTCAATTACAAATTACAATAAGGAATACATTTTACAGGCTCCTGATGACAAACTGATGTTAAATTACCTACAAAATAATATAACTAGGTAATATTTATAACTTTCATGTAAAATAAAATAACTAAGTACAAAGCTTATTTAAATTATGTTTAGGGATAAAACTAGGAAATTTGGTAATATATCTATTCCTTCGTTTATATTAATTGTGGCGCACAACATGAAATACTTGGCCCATCTGGATATCTTATACGATGGGAGATCAGTATTGAAGTACTTACAATCTTGCATTTTCGGTACTTTCCTTTATTTGACATAATCAGGAGAAGTGTTTATTTTGCTTTTGATGTAATTTCAATAATAAATAAAAAAAATGTCAGTTTCTGTGCGTCAATATTTTTCTCAAACAAATAATCAATAAACAACTTTGTAACCATAACAATAGAAAAAATGCACTAATATACTATCAAATTTTTTATGTCAACGTGATACAAATGTCATTCTAGGCAATATAAAAATTGATTATGATGAAGTCGTACATAATAGGCTTTTTTTTATACATCAAGTATCGGGCTCGGGGGCTAATTTCTTCGCATGTTTATGCGTATCTCACGTGGTTTATACAATATTTTATTCAATTTTGATGAAATTATTTCAAATATATGAATTATAAATTTATTTTGACATAACAAAAAAAACTAATCAAAGTAGTCGTTAGTGGCAAGTTGTCATTGTTTTTATGCATTTTTGCCGTAATAATAACAATTTAAAACGTCAGAGTGATTTAAAAATATGTTGTGATGATAATAGTTATTTATTGTATAAGTGTTTTAGATGGCGTTTTATCCACGAAAAAATGTTTAAATGCGAGAACGAAGTTCGAGCGTTTAATTTTTTGAGTGGATAATGCGCAACTAAAACACGAATACAATATAACGTTTTATCCACAATAAAAACTTCGTTTTACAAAATGTCATTTTATAATTTATCAAATTCTAGATCAAGATTGTAAGAAATAAATGCATTGCTGTGATGCTTTGGTATTTGTTGCTATGAACAGTGGAATAAAGTTACTTTATTCCACTAGTAGATAATAAGTCACATTATATAGTTGCAATGAGCACAAATAAATGCTAATTATGAGATGATTGTGGATAAAAAAAATTAATTTACTTGTGAATGTGAATAAACAATTGTTTAAAGTTGTTGCTATGGAGTTAATAATAGCAGTTTAAAACGTCAAAATTGAATAAAATATTGTATGTAACTCGTACTTCGTACATAATCGGACTTTATAGACTCGTCTTATTTATTAGTCTAGTAATGAAAGAAATTATTGATATAAGATATCCAGATGGGCCAAAAGTATTTGATGTTGTGTGCCACAATATTAATATAAACGAAGGTATTACCAAATTTCCTAGTTTTATCCTTAAACAATTAAATAAGGTTTGTACTTATTTATTTTATTTTATTACATGAAAGTTATTTAATATTACTTACCTATATTATTTTGTAGGTAATATTTAATGTTAGTTTGTCAGGAGCCTGTAAAATGTATTCCTTATTGTAATTTGTAAAATTTTCATTTAATTGAATTCTTAATAGAAAAAAAATTAATTAATTTTAATTGTTGTTTTACTTAATTTAATACAAAACAATTATTTTGCAGATTGGCGGCATATTTGTAACAGTAACTACCGTCAAAACGTGGTACTCGGACACTCTCCGATTAACGAACGGATCACACGACATATATAATATTTTAACTATTCCAGATCCTTATATTACTTTTCCTATAGCAATTATATCTGCATTTTTAGTTATTTCTTGCTGGGAAGGAGCAAGTCGAGGGAGTATCGTGTTGGTCGAACTGGTAATTATTAAACAAATTTAGTTTTTATTACAACTACCGTTACCTCAAGGAGTGTGATTTTTCCTTAAGAAATTCTCATTTGGTAGAAAAATGTTACAAATATAATATGTTGTAAACAATCATTCCTGCATCTAAAATGGTGATTGCTGAAATACATCCCGGGCACATCAGTCACTTTGTACAGCGAAGGACATCATTCAACCAATCAAACCATGAAAACAACTCACGTGAAGTTAGTTTAGTTAGTGCTCTCACTGGTTAGATTGGTCAAACGATGTCCTTCGCTGTACAAAGTAAATGACGTGCCCGTGATGTGTTACTGTTAATTGTTTATTTTTGGGATGTCAAATAAACACTTATGGCGATTACAAAACAGAGTATATTTTAGGTTACTTTTTTACAGCATGTGGTTGTAATACATGTGTTGCCCTCTACAGGCTTATTGGCTTATGCTTATACCGTGAGCAGTGACCTCTATACATAATGGACCTGCGTTTCCTATATCTATACAATGTAAGGGGCTGTCTCCAGTTATCTGTCATGGTGGAGTGGACCTCTCTTTCTAAAAGTGATAAGTGCGCATCGCGTCAACTGAATATAGTTAGACACAGCCAAGAGGGCTAAGACAATATTTGTAACTTTATGTTTTATTGAATTATTTTACTCTGTAAGTGTCAAACCAGTATTTACTGTATTTATCTTCAAAAATTTTGTAATATTTATTTTTGCATGAAATATGTGAACAAAAAATGGACAACATTGCTTGGACTATCTATACACAAAAATTTGACAGAAAACCCCAGTCCACCAGTTATGCGGGTTGCGTTTTCGGTGGAGACACATATATTACCCAAGACGCACGTCCATTATGTATATAGAGGTCACTGACCTACTTCAACAGTGATTTTAATCTGTAAATAAAATTTATCTTAAGAGGCGCGGAAAATTTGAACTGCTCCAAAGTACCTAGGTTGAGGTGACGGTAAGCAGTTCTTTTTGCAGTCAATCGAACAAAAAATGTAGAAAAATAAACAGGGCATAAAATGATAATTTAACCAATTTTTAATTTAATGTCAAACTCACATATGAGGGTAAAGTTTACGCTTATTAATTTCAGTTAAGTTCCTCAAGGTTTTGCCGCTATGATCGAAGTCTAGCGTAAAATAATTCACCTGCGAAGTATTTTACTTTCAAGTACAATGACATAGTTTTTATTTCTTTCAGTATGCCCGGGGTACTCTTATATTAGCCCTTGTCATGCTTACTTTTACACTTTTTTGGTATGCTGGTGAACACCGTAAAATTAAAACTGCAATTTCTGAACATATAACAGAGTTATATATAGGTTACGAAAAACAAGAGCATGAACATGATCATGGCTTTAGACCTCATAGCTTGAAGTTGGATATAGTACAGGAAATGGTAAGTATTTGTCAGGTTTAAAAAAAATCATTATATTGTAACGTAACTTTTTGGGTGAAGAATACAAATTTAAGAAATACTAATATTTATTATAACAACATAACGGAAAAATAAAAGATAAATAATAAGATAATCTTCTACTACGAATAAACTTAACACTATTTATAATATTATAAATATATAATAAATTTATTTAATTAAATCTATATATTATTGTGTATAAACATTTAATTATTACATAACAAGTGACTATTTGTAGATATAGTTTTATAGAATTTATAATTTTATTTGATATTAACATAATAAATAAACAGTTAAACGGACGTTCAAACAAATGGAACTAAAATTTTCACTAGGTACCCTTATTTTTGCGAATTTTGTAAAAAAATCTTTTTTATCTATAGGTAATCAGTATATCAAATTATATAATCTATTAAAGTTTCATGCACAGGTATAGAAACTTTCTGTATACCTATGTGAAATCTTTAAATGGTAAAATGGCATGCCATACAAAATGGAGTTATGGTTTCAGCTGTTTGTCGGCATTTCACATAAAATATTGATTATAGGAATCTGTTTTGAATTTTAGTTTCAATGTTGTGGAAATATTAAAAGAGAGGACACCTATAAAATTTATTTTAATAGAATATATGGAAGATATGACTTTTTACCTAGAAGTTGTTGCCTGCATGGTAGAACTCTTAGGAGATGTCAATGGGGTGAGCATTATAATGTAGGATGCCCTGAAGCTCTAAGAAGACAATATTATAGAATACTCACAATTTGTAGAATTCACTACTTTATCTATGTTCTTATATTGGTAAGAAATGTGTTCAATTTCAAAATTATATTAGAATATTTTAGACATAGTGTACTATAAAGAGTGCTTCTTAAAAACATTTTTATTTTCTCGAATAGGTACTTTATTATTTATATAGAATTTTTTGTACCTATGCCATAGAGAATTTTATGCTCTACAATTATTTTGTAATTAAAATTCTCGTCGTAACATTAACCGTTTACGAGTTAATCGCAAAAAACCAAAAAAGGCGGCAATTTTTACCTCTCGCCTCATATTCTATAAGAGAGGTATTGTAATGGGTCAAAATTTTCGAGTATGAGTTTTTGGTGGATAAGCACGTTTCAGGGTCTCTAGAATACGAATTTACTATTATGTCTGTGTGTTTGTATGAACCGACGATTTTTCGTCCACGATAACTTAAAAAGTATCAAACCGTTTATAACCAAATTTCATATTTAAGGTTTTGATAAGTATCTTAACACCGGATAACATTTTGGTAGAAATCCGCAAACCGGAAGTAGTACTTTTTGATCCTTTATAAAGTTTTCCTTAAATATATTGGTACATTATTTATTTATGACAAGTTTTGCAATTAAAAATAAAAGAAAATATAATTATCTATGGGTACAGTAATTGTAAATACAATTTGCTGCATCTGGTAGTATTTAACAATAAAATAAAGTACAATTCATATTCTATCTTGTTGTCCATGATATGAAATTTGTTTCTACATAAAATTTGAATTATTCTGACAGTGACAGTACAGTTGACATCTTTTGCTTGCATCTTGGTTTACATTATCGTTTACTTATTACATGAACATGAAACTATTAAAATGTAAGTAAAACTAATTTTTAGAGTAGTCTCGAGATTAGTAGAATAAGCAGAATTTGGCGAGAGGTCGTGTACTGGCCACAGCAGATTTTTTCAAAATAATGCCAAAATGGTCTCTCGCCCGGACAAACACCCAACTTTAATTTGGGATCCACTTATTTACCCAAACTTTTTTACAGTCAAACGGTCATTTGATGAAATTTTTATTCTTATAACCTGTCATTTCACTAAAATTTCGTTTGGTGAAATGACAAGTTTAAAATTAAACAGTTTGGTCAAATGACGGATAGACTTATAAAGAAAACTTGTACTTAAATTGAAAGGATTAAAAATGAAATGGTAAATGAAAATATTTTTCCTACAGATGTCACTAGCGTCTGTCGCTTTGGCAATTTGGTCAAATGGCGATTTAGTAAAATAACGTTTTGGTATAGCAGCAGGATTTTAGGTTTTAAAATTTACAAAAATAGTTACCTACCTATATACATTAAGGTACAAAAAATTATTTTAAGGTACCTATTCTGTGACCTCTAATAATTATGGACGGGAAAGCCGTATACTTTCAACACATAAGGGGCTGGCTCCTGCGAACTGTCATGGGAGAGAGTTCTTCCTTGTCTTTTTTAACATGACATCTCTTTCTAATGTAACGCATTGTGCATGCTCTAAAATACTGTCGTTGGTTAGAAAGAGACAACCTCTCTGCATTGTTGCGGGTTGCAACTGTACCTATTACATATTTAATAATTTTATTTAATTTTTTCGGAAATATAATAAAAAAACATCCATTCATAAATTATATATATATATATATATATATATATATATATATATATATATATATATATATATATTATACGATATTATATAAAATTGATAGAATCAAAATTATAAATATCTGTAAATATTGAGAAAATAAAAAATAATCAAATTTGAAAAACACGATTTTACATAAAATAGTAGCCTATGATACAAGTGTAGCTTTGAAAGCACGTAGGACGGGTTTAAAGCACGACGCGAAGCGGAGCGATTTTCACACGTCGCTAGTGTTCGTGTGTGTCGTAGCAGAGGGGCGCTTGCCCTTATATTATATTCAAGAATAAGTACAAAGTACAATACATTCAAACAATAAACAACATCAGACATGAAGTACGATGTATAGATGATAAAGTCTTTGAAATTATTCTAATTATTCTTGAACATGACGAGCGCTTCTCTGCTCTCCCATCTTGTGATTTAGAATGCACCACTTGTGTGTTTTAATGCATGTGTAATCAAAAATATTATTTAGGTAGGTAAACATTACCTAGTACTCATGTTGAAAAAATGTAAAAACACTCAATCCCATCTCTAATTATGATGCAGGTGTAATACAAACGTGTTTATCAACCGAAAATAAAAATACAAAAATAAAATGACAGTAAACTGCGATTGTTATTAAATGTATGGTTCACTTTCAGCTATTTGGTTCTTTATCTGGATTAGTTTATTTATGGTATTTGATACCTAAAGAAGCAGATAAGAAGGCAAGAAAACACAGATTAGAACTTAGGCAACGTGAGATATTGGTATTTAGGGAGGAAGAAGATGAGGACAATGAATCAATCACAATTTTGGATAATTCTGATAACTATACCAAAGGAAGGCAGAAAATGCGAAGAAGGAAAAGATTCGAATAAAGAAATAAATGGTGTCTGTTACGATGTATTACTTCTATTTCATTAGAATTTTAAGTTTAAGGTAAACATAAAAACATTTGTTAACTGTTTTGAATTATTTTGATTGTTATGTAAATAATTACATTGAATAATAACTAATAATATTTAAATGCAAAATGAAATTCACTAACTATGTATTTTTACAATAAAATGATTAAAATAGTATATTATTGTGAATACAAGGCAAGTACTTGAGATTTTACTACTTGATTATCAAGTTACTTGAAATTTTACTACTTGAGTTGACTTGACTTTCGAATTCTATTACTTGACTTGATTTCAAGTCAAGTCAAGTCAAGTAGCTTGAAAATCAAGTCAAGTAGTGAAACCCTAGTCGAACTGCTAACTAGAAAAATGGTTTATACTATGAACAATTAAAACTTTATGTTGAAAACGTCCCTTGGAACTATTGCAGTTGCCCAATATCTTATATTGTTCAAGAATAATACAGTCAAATTGATTCCCTATGTTTCATTTTAAAAAGAACGCTCTAATACATTGCTTGATACTTGAAAATGAAATAGTTAAACTTCAAAAAGGAAAAAAATTAAGTAATTATTCATAAATCATAACTGTATTGCATTACATCAAATTATTAGGTATCAATATATAACAAATGGATCTGGCAATATAACTATTATTCACAAAACCAAATTAAAATCTTAAATTTTTTTACAAAAAATAATTCCTATGCAAGAAAGTAATAAAAATACAGCGTTGGTGTAGATACGAAATCGTTCAATTGGGTCAAGAAATACGGCATTTCTTTTTAATTAATGATTCGATTGAATTGCGCACTTTTTAACAAAATTGTTCGTTATCAAGTAATATCAAGTAGCTTGAAATTACTTGATATCAAGTCAAGTAGTAACGATAGAAAATCAAGTCAAGTCAAGTAATGATTTTTTTAAAAGCTTGATTTTCAAGTCAAGTCAAGTAATTCACAAAAACATCAAGCTACTTGACTTGATGAATCTCTAAGTGTGCATGACATCAATTAACAAATTCAAATTGATTCCCTATGTTTCATTTAAAAAAATCTGACGTGGCCATCACACAACCTTCCGCCATATCTAGACTTTAAACAGAAATGTATACGTACAATCCGGTGCTCATTTAAAATATACAAATAAAAATCTAAAATATTCAAACACAGAAATTTGCATCACCTGAATAAAAAGATTCATTCACAGGAAAACTCTGCTGTGTTGAAGCCATCCTCCGTTCAATTACTATACATTTAATATCTTACTTAGGACTTATATAGCGCTAGTATGCCAACTTGTCACCCGTCTCACACCTGTCAATATTTTTTACGCAGAAACAAAAATCAACCGATCATGGATTACAAGATATCAACGTTTTAATTGATAAATTTATTTTATAAATTTTACTGCAGTTCTTTAATGCTACCAGATAAACACAATTTTTTTATAACGTAAGTTGCAAATAACTTTTCCTTTTATTCTTATTACAAATAAATACTATATTTTTCCAAATTTATATACAATTTTGACAATTAACCTTTTCAATCTTCAAGAAATATCACTTCCGATGAAGATATTTGTACCAAAATCTAAGGAGCTCTTCCAATTTATATACAAATGTTAAATACCAAATATCAAAATTTTCGGGTAATTCGTATTTGAGTTATGCGACTAACACTCGGCCTTGACCACACACACACACACATACACACACACATACACACAGACATCATCGTGAAACTATCAAAAATGAGTTGTAAGGACCCTAATTCGTGCTCATCCACTAAAAATTCACTACCCGATTTTTTGCATGATTCCAATACCTTCCTTTACAGGTAAGCGGAAGGTAAAAAATAGCTCTAATACATTGCTGTCAAATTCGTAACCATGGAAGGGAAGTGCACTCACCGTATTTGTATTTTACATCGTGATCTATAAGTACTTCTTAGGTACCTATATGGTTTCACGTTAAAATAAAATCAATGTACATTTTGGCAAAGAAAACTTCCTCTACTTAAGGTAGTTGTTTCTCGAGTGTACATGTTCAAAAATTTGTTCAATGTTGTAATGTGCGTTACTCGCTACTCAAAAACCTATATTTATTCCGCAAAACATAACTTTTTCAAACTTGTTGTGTATAACATACACTACATTGTTCATATAAAATTAGCAGTAACCAAGAAAACTACAAACTAATACCTGATCCTGAACATCGTAAATCTTCTAAGTCCAATAACATTTATAATGATAGGTAAACAATACTCAGGACTGCAGTCAAGATGTTTTTTATTTAATCAAGAGCCTACGTTTCGCCAACACAATTGGCTTCTTCAGGGCGACTGGGGAAACACAAAATTAGTATAATTTTAAAGTCAAACAACTAAAAAATACTTACTGACTAAAATTAGTAACAAATGTTGTAAAAATAAAACGAATATTAAACATAACAAAATTTGTTAGTTCCGTCAAATTACGATAAAATAAAACACAGTTCAAAAAAACATCTGAAATCGGCGAAGGTCTATAACAATATAAAATGGCGTTGCTTTTTTTATGTGAAAAAACATGAATTTTGGTGACATGACTAGACTAGATTAAACAGTTATTGACTAGATGAATACTAGGGCGCGAGTTATTTAAAAATCGTGCAAATGTTGTTATAAAAATTACTTAAATTTTGTATGTCGCTCCTGGAATTAACATTGTTGTCATCTTTTTGTACAAAATCTCTAAATATATGCGTTTTTGTACATTATGGTGGGATTCTGTTCAAATCTGTAGTTGCTATAGATCTATAAAACTGTAAATATTAATCAAAATGGCATCGCAAAGAGTCTGCATCCACGAGGTACATAAATAAGGCGAGTCTATAAAGTCCGATTATGTACGAGTTACATACAATATTTTATGTACGACTTCATTATAATCAATTTTTATATTGCCTAGAATGACATTTGTATTTGACATAATCGGGTTGACAAAAAAATTTGATAGTATTAGTGTATTTTTTCTATTGTTATGGTTACAAAGTTGTTTATTGATTATTTGTTTGAGAAAAATATTGAAACCAATGACCTATTATAATTTAGACACCGCATAGTCGCATTTGTTGTGAAGCCGACACTTCCTGAGACGTAGTAGGCTGATTGAGACCTAGCTTGCAGTGCGGGTTGCGTGTACTACAATAATTCTAAAGTATCTGTCAGATGAAATCATTCTAACCTACAACAAAATTCACTTTGAGATGCAATTTAAAAATATGTACGCATTTTTTGTTAAATATTGTGCATATTGTTGTATTATTTAATATTTTATAAATTATTTTACATTTAAATGACAGTTATAAGGAGACATCTAAAGATGACGTTTTTTACCTTTTGTAGGTACTATAATATTTTAGCAAGAGCACTGTTTATTTCAAATGTTAACCTTAACTCTAACCACCCAAAATACCAAATTTTGAACGTAGCATGTAATTTGAAAAGCAGGGCTCTCACTTTATCCTCTCAAGAACATCAACGCGAAGCACCGAATTGTGTTTCTCAAATTTTGGAAGTCAACAATTATCCTTAACGAGTGATTAATAAAATCATGAACATCTCTTTAAGAAATCAATCCTATTTCGTACATAGATGGCCTCGCACAAAACTTTAAAAAATTACTACAAGACGCGCTGAATATAAATATCGCATACAAACCATGTAAATCGGTAAATAAGCTTTTTAGCAAATTAAAAGACCCGATTGATGTACTTCAGCAATCAAATGTTATATATAAAATACCATATGCGGAATGTGAAAAATGTTACACAGGGCAAACAAAAAGATATGTTCACACCAGATTACAGAAACACAGAAGGAATGCGGAGAAACGTAATGACAAAGGAAAATGTGCACTAGTAGAACACTGCATTAATACCAACCATGCATTCGATTTCAACAAAGTCCAAATACTAGACAAAGAAATTAATTTACAAAAACGCATATATTTAGAGATGTTATATATACAAAAAGATGACAACAATGTTGTTGTTTACCTATCATACATCCAAACCAGTCGATCAAAAACTTCATTTCAACATTTATAATAATTACAGTACAGCTCAGGCCACGGTAGATAGCAGATATAAGTAAAAAGAAAATCAAAGTACCTAACACAAATACCAAATACGGCTTTTGTTTAGAATTAGTTAATGTGACAGATACAATTATTACAAAGCGTTTAAAAAGTAAAGGAAAAAAATGTTTGGTTCATTGAAGACAGTAGATTCTACACTCTTATTTCTAGTAAAATTTTCTGGTGCAGTGGTGTTCGTAAGTAATTTTTAACAAAACATATTTTATACTTCCTTTATAGTAACAGTTTATGCACTAGTGCATAATGATAAAGTAAAATAATAATTAAAATTGATTCATTTTTTTTATTTCTGAACAAGAATTCAATTACAAATTACAATAATCAATTTTGCAGGTTCTTGTTGACAAACTGACATTAACAACTTTTATGTAAAATAAAATAACTAAGTACCTACAAAGCTTATTTAATTATATTTAGGGATAAAACTAGGAAATTTGGTAATGTATCTATTCCTTCGTTTATATTAATTGTGGCGCACAAGCACAACATCAAATACTTTGCCCAGCTAGATATCTTATACGACGGTAGATCAGTATTGAAGTACTTACAAACTTGCATTTTCAGTACTTTCCTTTATTTGACATAATCAGGAGAAGTGATTATTTTGCTTTTGATGATAAGAATGTTTTTAAAAAATGTCAGTTTGTGTGCTTGAATATTGTTCTCAAACAAATTATCAATAAACAATTTTGTTAACATAATAATAGAAAAACAATTGACAATCGCATAAATGTCATTTTTTACATTTTTACTATTCTTATCTCCCCAAGCGCTTTAAATTGACAGAAAACTCGATATAATTTGAATAATTTATAATAAAAAAAAATTGACGATCGTTTAATGTTATTTTTGTTTTTCTACTAGAATTATTTTCCCAAGAGCTTTAATTTGATACCACACACGATAGTATTTTGATAAAAATAAAAAAGTTATGTATATAAAGTTATTACCACTTTTTCAGTCCAAAATTCCAACGCGTTTTTAAGTTATGCAACATCCAGACAGACCCACAGACCGACTTTTTTAAAAATTATGTTTTTTGGGTTCAGTAGGATCTAAAATGTGAAGATTCATCAAAATCTCGAACTGTGAAAAATTAACGATTACAATACTTCCCTCTATTACATAGGTCGGGGAAGTAAAAATGCACTAATACCTATTATCAATTTTTTTATGTCAAATACAAAAAAATGTCATTCTAGGCAATATAAAAACTGATTATAATGAAGACGTACATAATAGATATTTATGTAACAAGTGCATAATCTAGGACTTTATTGAAGAGCCGTTGTTTATGGCAGAGTGAGCGCAGCGAACGAGGCTAATAAATAAGGCGAGTCTATAAAGTCCGATTATGTACGAGTTACATACAATATTTTATGTACGACTTCATTATAATCAATTTTTATATTGCCTAGAATGACATTTGTATTTGACATAATCGGGTTGACAAAAAAATTTGATAGTATTAGTGTATTTTTTCTATTGTTATGGTTACAAAGTTGTTTATTGATTATTTGTTTGAGAAAAATATTGAAACCAATGACCTATTATAATTTAGACACCGCATAGTCGCATTTGTTGTGAAGCCGACACTTCCTGAGACGTAGTAGGCTGATTGAGACCTAGCTTGCAGTGCGGGTTGCGTGTACTACAATAATTCTAAAGTATCTGTCAGATGAAATCATTCTAACCTACAACAAAATTCACTTTGAGATGCAATTTAAAAATATGTACGCATTTTTTGTTAAATATTGTGCATATTGTTGTATTATTTAATATTTTATAAATTATTTTACATTTAAATGACAGTTATAAGGAGACATCTAAAGATGACGTTTTTTACCTTTTGTAGGTACTATAATATTTTAGCAAGAGCACTGTTTATTTCAAATGTTAACCTTAAATTATATTTGATTAAAATAATAAAGATGTTTGGTAGAATTATTTTTGTATATAGATTGCACGGCTTTCAGCCATTGATCTCGTCTAGCTTGGTTCATTGGATATCTGAAATCACTTTTAGTTGCATTTTCTGATCTATTATTATTATTTCTACAGAAAAACTTACACACTAAATGACACATTTTCTTTTTTTGAAGCCGAAAACTCTTGGCACGTTGGCATAGCACGATGATTAACCATAATAATGTTTTAAATTCAACTAAATACAGAATTTGTAACTATCATTTATAAACTACTGAAAAATATTACGAGTATTTGCCACAAAACAGATTTTAAGAAGTGTTTCACAAAACATAAAACAATACTAAAACCTAACCTTCGCAAAGCTTGTCACATAATGACATAATGTAAACAGAAACAAGACAACATTACAGTAAACTAGGCATCACGCATTACCAACGCGGTCTACCTCCCGTTCCCCCACCCAAGTAAGTGTCGGCTTCAAAACAAGCTCTACATCAACAATGCCATGCGGCGTCTAATTATAATAGGTCATTGATTGAAACTAACAAACTGACATTTATTAAAAACATTATTTTTGGTCTAGAAATGAAAGAAATTATTGAAATTGCATTAAATGCAAAAGAAACACTTCTCCTGATTATGCCAAATAAAAGAAAATACCGAAAATACAATATTGTAAGTACCTACTTCAATACTGATCTCGTCGTATAAGATATCCAGATGGGCCAAGTATTTGATGTTGTGTGCTACAATATATTAATATAAACGAAGGAATAGATAACCAAATTAGCTAGTTTATCCCTAGACAATTAAATAAGGTTTGTACTTAGTTTATTTTACATGAAATTGATTAATATTATTTATATTATTTTGTAGGTAATTTAGTGTCAGTTTGTCAGGAGCCTGTAAAATGTATTCCTTATCGTAATTTATAAAATTTTCATTTAATTGAATTCTTGTTCATAAATAATTAAAAAAATGTATTAATTTTAATTGTTGTTTTACTTTATCATTATGCACTAGTGCATAAACTGGTAGTTTATGCACGCTAAACAACGTCATAAACAATTGATTATAATGAAGTCGTACATAAAATATTGTATGTAACTCGTACATAATCGGACTTAGACTCGCCTTATTTATTAGTCTAGTAATGAAAGAAATTATTAAAATTGCATTAAAACATATTAAAAGCAATAGAATCACTTCTCCTGATTATGTCAAATGAAGGAAAATACCAAAAATACAATATTGTAAGTACTTCAATACTGATCTCCCGTCGTTATAAGATATCCAGATGGGCCAAGTAGTATTTGATGTTGTGTGCCACAATATTAATATAAACGAGGGTTTCACCAAATTTCCTAGTTTTATACCTAAACAATTAAATAAGGTTTGTAATTTTCATTTAAATGAATTCTTGTCCATAAATAAAAAGATTAATTAATTTTAATTGTTGTTTTACTTTGTTATTATGCACTAATGCATAAACTGTTAGTTTATGCACGCTAAACAATGTCATAAACAATTGATTATAATGAAGTCGTACATAATAGTATATTAAAGAACAAGTTTTATAAGACATAATTTTTTCGCACATGTTCAAATTTAGTAAAACGAGCCCTCGGGCGAGTTTACTAAAGAACAAGTGCGAAGAAAGTCTTATAAAATGAGTTCTTTATACAATTTTTTCTATTTGGTGTCTTTTTATTATTAAAATTTAAATTATACTGCCACAATATACACAAGTCGATTTAGGGAAATTTATGTGTGTAACGTTTTGGTTGGTGATATTAATATTGCCATTTATTTAACTGTCACTGTCACTGCAAAAGTATATATTACTGAACTATTCTAGATGATAAGTACAGATATTATAGAAAATATTGAACTTATATGTTTTCAATTTCTAGATTCATTAATTTTATTGAATAAAAAGTAATTAATTAAGCAAAACATGTTTAGAGGTTATACTGAAATTTGTCAATTCTGAAGTTTGACGTTTAACAATTGAAATAAATGTCATCTGATACTGATCTGATACTAGCAATACCAACCTTCTATAAAAATATGTTGCGTGTCACAAAGTGAGCTCTAGCGACATTCAGTTGCGTTTCACAAAGTTAACTTTGTGAACGCCAAATAGAAAAAGTTAACTGTGAACGCCAAATAGAAAAATAACTATTATATCACGCATCTAATACAAAACATCAATTTTGCAGATTGGCGGCATATTTGTAACAGTAACTACCGTCAAAACATGGTACTCGGACACTCTCCGATTAACGAACGCATCACACGACATATATAATATTTTAACTATTCCAGATCCTTATATTACTTTTTTTATAGCAATTATATCTGCAGCGTTAGTTATTTTTTGCTGGGACGGAGCAAGTCGAGGGAGTATCTTCTTAATCCAACTGGTAATTATTAAACAATAGTATATTGTAATACAAATGTGGAAAGGGCTTCATTGAAAAACTAGTATGACAGTTGGAGCACGAGCGTCAGCGAGTTCTCCTATCATACGAGTTTTTCCATGACCCTTTCCACAAGTGTATTACATACTATTTTTTCTACGAAAGTGAAAAATATTCAATCAAAATAAATAAAAAAAATTGGAAATATAATATTCACAATTATAAGAAACACAAATCAGGTAGGCTTGCTGTCATAGTTGTAAACAATAACAATATCTAAAAACTGACAGTAAATTTTTGTTATGTTGCATTTATGGTGTGATTTTACTCCAGTCAAAACGGGTGAGGGGGGGGGGGGTTGTTATAAACCGCTAACCAGGATGAGAAAAGGTCTACCTACTATAGGTTTTTTGGGTCGCTGAATCCGAATCAGAGGTCAAATGACCTGGAAAATAGGGCAACACCCTTAAATCGGCAAAAAGTACCCCTTTTAGGGGTTATTTTGCAATATTTTATAAGTAAAGCTAAAAGTAATTATTTTTTTACATTTTTTTTCAAATCAAGTATTTAAAATTATTTTATAGCATTTTGACCATTATACAACGTATTCACTCCCTGGGGGGAGGAACTACCCCTCAATTAAAAAAAAAACGCTATTGAATTTAATTTTTGAAACTTTTGATTATACGAGTACAACCGGAATACTAACAACATTTGTTGTACAGAAAATATTTTCACCCTCCTTCCAGGAGTTGAAAATTGGTATAAACTACCTCTAAATTGTAAAAAATTAAAAAAGACGTTATTATTCTTATAAATGTTGTTAATTTACAAAATATGGTATTCATTAATTTTTGTTAGTTTTTTAGGGGTAGTTTTTATTCCATAGGGGGTTAAAATATTTATTTTTACTACAAGTAATGCTAATTTCATGACTGTAAAACAAAACATGTCAATAACGTTTTTTACCTCTCGCCACTCATATCTGTAAGAGAGGTATTGTAATCATGCTAAAATGGCTATAACTCGTCATTTTCAAATGGAACAACCTATATTTTTATGTAATAAAGGCTGTCGTATGCCTAAAAACATTAATTTCGAAATTAATTAAATTAATGTTTTTAGGCATAGGACACTCTTTATAACATAAGAAGATGCAAAAATACACACAACAGAATAATATAATATAGGGTGTTCCATTTGACAATGACGAGTTATAGCCATTTGAAATTGAGTAAATTTGATTCTCTGTATTGAACACCCTGTATAATAACATTAAAAAAAGTTATGTCAGAACAAAGAGTATAGTTACAGCTGTACAGAAAAAAATCTTAATTTTTAATATTAAAATAACTTCAGTACGCCTTTATAAAACAATACGTGTATTCGGCTTTTTTAGAGAAAAAATTGAATAACTTGGCAACGCCGCGGAAAACTAAAATGAAACTTATATTTTCGTATAGGTAAATAAAATACAATTCAAAATATATAAAAATATATAGGGTGTTTCATTTAAAAAAGACGAACAATTATTATATAATATAACCTTGGAGACCCGCTTCTATTGTATCTTCATGAAACCGATAATTTTTTTGAGGTGGACTGGTGAATTGAAACACATTATTTTTCGGACAGTTTAATAATCACATTCTATATATTTTCAAAAAGCAGTTCTCAAAAACCCAAGTGGTTATTTGTAAGTGGAGCGTATACTATACATTAATAAAATCGTACAGTCAAATCATCCCCAGATAATTAGATATGAAAAAACAATTTGTTCGCTTTACAGGTATAAGCTAATAATTTACTGTCGGACAACTAATTCATAGTGTTGTATTCTTTATTTGAAAACAAAAAATCAAACGAAGAAAATGTTATTAATAAATTTTTGGTCCTCAGGAAACGGACAATTTCCTCGTGTCGGACTGAAAATCGCAAAATGATTTTTGTCGGACAATTATTGAATATTCGATTTAGATACGCTTTCATCAACAATTAGTGAAAAAATTGGAACGCTATTAATAAATTTATCGAGATCGAAATTTTTGCATGTTTCTCTTAGTAGACACGCTTGATGCTGCATATATTTTGTCGGACAACTTTTTTTTCATGCGTTTCAGTTGTTTCTTATTCGATTCCCTCATTCAAAATTATAGTATGTATAAATTTTGCAATTAATACGCATAGTCGACTTCCGGCAGAATTGTTGAGGAAACGCCGTGAGATCGAAAATTTTTAGAGGAAAGATGTGGTAGGCTCATCTCAATGAAGCATGTCAAGAAGTTCCAGACGGTTATGTATAGGTAAATGAAACTTTGTGTCGGCGGGCTTCCGGACTATGAGTGAAAACACTAACTTGGCAGTAGCAGACAACCGCGACCGCGTCAACGAATTCGTACCTTATGGCTTATGGGCAAAGACAAAGGTATTGCCGGTATGATCGAAGTCTAGCGTAAAATAATTCACCGGCGAAGTATTTTACTTTCAAGTACAATGTCATCGTTTTTATTTCTTTCAGTATGCCTGGGGTACATTGATATTAGCCCTTGTCATGCTTATTTTTACACTCTTTTGGTATGCTGATGAGCACCACGATATTAAAAATGATATTACTGGACCTATAACAGCGAAATATAAGGCTTTTGAAAGACAAGCTTATACTGAAGATTATGTCTATAGAATTCACAGCTTGGCTATGGATGTAGTACAGGAAACGGTAAGAATTTGTCAGGTTTAAACAATAATAATAAATTTTTAAATCACTCTGACGATTTAAACTGTTATTATTACGTCAAAAATGCATAAAAACTATGACAACTTGCCACTAACGACTACTTTGATTAGTTTTTTTTTTGTTATGTCAAAATAAATTTATAATTCATATAATGTGAAATAATTTCGTCAAAATTGAATAAAATATTGTATAAACCACGTGAGATACGAATGTTTATTCACTCGAAGAAATTGTCCCACACCCACTCGCCCTTCGGGCTCGAGGGCTAAACTTTCTTCTCTTGAATAAACATTCATGTATCTCACGTGGTGTATAAATATCTCTTAATTAAATCTATATACTATTATGTATACAATTTTGGTTTATTTAATTTAAAATATTTTTTGATTTACAAAAACACACCTTTTAAAGACTTGGGCGCGTGAGTAACTTTCTGTGTTTCATTCATACAAAAAATGCTTGTTAAGATCGCCGAATTTCGCTGTGCGTCGTCCGGCAACCATCTTATTTGTAAAAAAATCACGCATTTTTGTATTATTGAAACAAATAACTATTTATGAAATTGTACTTTAGCTCAGAAAAATCCTCTTTAGTTTGAACCAATCAGTTACAATGTTACAAACAATAACCCGTAATTACCATTTTTTTGTGTTGATATTTTGAAAATTATATTATACATTATGCCGTGACTTGTGATTTTTACTGAAACCCGAAAAAATTTCCCTCACACTCGATCACTCACGAGTCACGATACAAATACATGTCAACCACGCTCACGTCCGTGCACGATCACGCGGGTCAAGCCGTGACACGACGTGACCCGAAAATTTCACGACCCGTGCTTATATACCTCTGAAATCTTTAAATGGTAAAATGGCATGCCAGAAAATGGAGTTTCGGCTGTTTGTCGGCATTTCACATAAAATATTGATTATAGGAATCTGTTTTGAATTTTAGTTTCAATGTTGTGGAAATATTAGAAGAGAGGACACCTATAAATCTTATTTTAATAAAACATTCGGAGGATATCACGATTTACCTATAAGTTGTTGCCTGAATGGTAGATTTCTTAAGAGATGTAAATGGGGTGAGCATTTTAATGTAGGATGCCCTGAAGCTTTACAAAGACAATATTGTAGAATACTCACAATTTGTAGAATTCACTACTTTATCTATGTTCTTATATTGGTAAGAAATGTGTTCAATTTCAAAATTATATTAGAATATTTTAGACATAGTGTACTACTAAGGTGCTTTTTTAAAATATATTTTTTATTTTCTCGAATAGGTACTTTATTATTTATATGGAATTTTTTGTACCTATGCTGTAGAGACTTTTATGCTCTACAATTACTCATTACATAGTACTCATGTTGAAAAAAGATAAAAACACTAAAATATCATCTCTAATTAAATTATGATGCAGGTGTAATAAAAACGTGTTTCAGCTATTTGGTTCTTACTCTGGAATAATTTTTTTATCGCATTTGATACAATCAGAATCAGATAACAAGACAAGAAAAAGACAACATAGATTAGAACTAAATAAACGTGAGAGATTGCTAATCGAAACTTTGGATTATTATGAAGAATATGACAAAGAGAAGGAGAGAAAGCAAAGATATCGAAGAAATAAAAGAGAAAATATGAATCAAAGAAAAAGATAAATGGTGTTTAATTTTAAGTTTAAGGTAAACATAAAAACATTTGTTAACAGTTGTGAATTATTTTGATTATGTTATGTAAATAATTATATTAAATAATAACTAATAACATTTAAATGCAAAATGACATTCAAGAACTATGTATTTTTAAAATAAAATGATTAAAACAGTATAATTATTGTGAATAGGAATCATACAAGAATGCAAGTACAGAGACTTAATTATAACAGTGGCCACATACAATGTCACGATTCCGATTGGTTGCACCATGACTAATACACATATTATATTTATTCAATTTTAACGTTTTAAGCTAAGTTTCCATGCATACGTTTCATCCGTTCCGTTTTATACGTCGCTGCAAACTTGACGTCGTATGAAATTTAGACTGTTCACATGTGTCCGTTGCGTTCCATCCGTAGCAAAGCAAGTTACAGGAGTCGCGGAGAATTTTAAATCTTCCATTGTTAAATTGACGAGTGGGGGAAAACAAGGGGAACATAATGAGCAAATGATACTGGTGTCGCCATCACATGCATGGAAGCGTAATGAAAGCAAAAAAACAAAACGCTGTACCCACAGCCACCATTTAAGTTTCCCGGGCCTGCTTGTGGCAAAAGGAAGTGACGTCCAATCCTGGTGATGCGCGCGTATTTTGATAGATTTGTACAAATGTCAAAATTTAATTTCAATTTTTTTTAACGATTTTATTAATTTGTTACATGTCTGTTGCGTAATAAATTGTTCAAATTGCGCAATGTCATTAAATTGAATTAAACTTTTCCCCTACATTTTAAAAATAAGAAATGTCAAACCACACTTTCTATTGTTAGAGCGTACTGCGCAGCAGTTTTGCTGTCTCACTAAACATAGTTACTTTGTATCTATCGCACTCGCTTCCTTTGACCGGATGTCCAATGCCCAAGCATGCGCGCGCAACAGGAAAGGCCAATTTGACAAAAATTATCGACATAATCATATTATGACATCGGCAATAAACATTTTAGCATCAAATGTTTATAATATTGTTTAACAGTCTTGTTTTGTTTGCATTGTTTATAATTATGCCATAAAGTAAAAAAAGCAAAATGTGTTATACTGCTACACTAGAAGATACTCTACGAAGAATAGTAAAAGTTTTCAGTGTATGCACTGTGGTAAGTTTAATGTAGACTTAAATATTAATGGTATGAATAAATAAATAAGAAATTTTTTATACAGCTATGTAGCATGCCAGCAATGGCTATCGCTGTTATAAGATATCATTATCCGGGTTACAAAGAAATTGAGTCTATAACTGAATGGAGTAAACATGTGAGTAACGATGTGTATATGATGTATTTCTTGGGGATATTCGTGTTTTCGTCCTTTTTATTTGGATGGTATGGAGTTGAAGGCAAAAACAAGCTAATCGTTATCATAGTAAGTAATTATTTTTTTGGCCTCCTGAAGTTAAGTCACACATCGTTGACGTCTATGGAAGTTGCGATTTTTCACATTACCATAATTTTCCCACACACATAGTATGCGACAAAGAAACTGGAATTTTTTTAGCTTCAATGTGTATGGTGTAGACTGTAGAGTAAAATTCAAATAGCTAGAACCCTGCGCGAAGTACGAATTCTCGTCTTAGAGAGAGAAACATAGATGATAAACAAGAGGAAACTACGCTACTGTCTGTTCTACTAAACATCAGCTTCAATATCTGTTATTCTCATGTTGACATTCGTAGTGTTTTGCTTCGTGTAACCCTGTGAATTTTGTAATTGATTGTGATTCAGGTATATTTTAGTTTTCTTTGAAAATTAAGTGAAGTGCAGCGCAGCATATACTCGCTAGCTCCGCTTTTGTAAAATGGACAGTACATGGCAAGCTCTGCCTTCTCGCGCAGCCCAGGGTCCTAGCCCTAGCTATTTGAATTTTACTCTAGTTCCCAACCCCAACCAACTAGGTTTGTCAAAATCAGTGTTGCCAGATTGTTAAAACTACAATATAATGTAAAGCATGGTGTAATATAAGACAATATAAGGCAATATTTTCGTAATTCGTCAGTAATAAAAAAAATGTATTTATTATACATTTTTACATTAATAATACTTTGGTGATAAATATTAAAACCTTTCATAATGCCTACTTTTACGAATAACGAATATATAGACACTGTTATATGGAACATTATTTTCCAAATCGTTGTATGCCTAATATTCGCACATTTGCAAATGTTTTACAACATTTTCAAGCCTGCAGATCATGGTAGAGAATGTTAGCATTACGTCTAAAATGTTGAAGAGGCTATCATCACAGCACGAAGTGTCACATAATATGACAATTGGAGGCTACCTATTAAAAGAGCAACAGTTAAGTTATGTTCATACCATGTATAAAAAGTTCCATACTATTGTAGCAAGTACTTAGATCTTCCTTTCACTCGTCAATTTTGTGAATGGGTTCTCAGAAAAATACACGAGCAGAAAATTTTTTATCACTTACGAACGGATCAACTGATCAGATACTTGCAACATTGCGCGAACCTGCGCAATAAATAGCAAGCAGTTCCAGTACCAGCACTGCGCAGAATATGCGCAACTTGGAACTTCCAAACAGCTTCGCTTGCCGCCATATACCTATTAGATTTATATACTGCCGATCCTGGCTGTTTTCCGTGCGAATCAAAGAAGGAAAGAAACATGCATCTTCTATCTCAACGTGAGACCTTTCGAAATATGCGCATACTCATAACGTGTCATGTGCATGCCATTTCATTGGCTCAGCTCTCTAGTGTTAGATCTGACAAATTCAAATAAAAATTCAAAAATTGGCGCAATTACTATAAAAAATATAATGTTGTAAACTCATGATTAATTGAGTTATTAATTATTTATTCGAAAACGAGATTGATTTGTAAGATAAGTAAATAATATTGATTTGCATTTTGTAAATATGCAATTTGATATAAGACAATAATATTTATACAAATATTATATATACAAATTTTGCTTCGTGTAATTTAAAAATTTGCCTGGGTTAGTGAATGTTATTAATCATTTGAATTTTAATAATGCTACCAAAGTAAGATTATTGTAAAGTTTTTAATACCACATAACGCCGATGTATAAATATAAATATTCGCGTTTAACGGAATATAAGATTTATAAATTTGTAAATAAGGAAATAAGAGACGGGAAATACAAACAAAGAAATGTACTTTTATCGTTATATGTATATTTATTTATTTACATCAAACCAAATAGTATATAATAAAGAAAATTACAAGATACTTACATATTAATTTATTGATTCTTAAATAGAACAAGTCTGTTATATTTACACCTGATGTAATCATCTTTCTGCGAAAATCTTTTAGTTTCGTGATACAATCTTATTTTGAAAAATGTTCCTATTATAATTTTAATAATTTGTGTTTTGTGGTTATCTATGACATGTTGACTTTTTAAATGTTCTACAAAATCACGGCCATTAAATACACTTGCAGCACATTTTTTAAATGTTTCATTATTTAAAAATTTGAACGTATTTGCTTTGAACAAAACCCCTTCGTTTTGTCTCAGAATTCTTTCTCCAGTTTTACAGATTCTAACTACATCCTCTGAAGGGTATATAAAATTAGTTCTATTTTTAATTTTAATCAAAGTGCAATTTTCTTCATTTGAAGTTAATTGCGTGAAACATGTTTGGCATATTTTCATTTTTTTAATTTTGTGGACAATGTACCCTCCAATATACTGCACGATATCTTCAACGTAAGTGTTTAACTGCCATAATGTGTTGAAATAATCATGGTCAATTAAATCTACACTTATATTGTCCTCCCCCGCAATAGGATTTTTAAAGTTATTTTTTTTTGATGATACGTGTAGAATATCAATCCCGTCTGAAATGCAATTAGTGTTGCTAAATAATTTAATTTCAGATTTGACTAAAAGTCTTTTATATGCAGTCTGAAACTGCTTGCAGTTTGGATTGTTATTCCATCCTCCTCGACTGCGTATGGCACTAAAAAATGTTTCAATGTGATCTTGACTAACTTTAAATGTCAAAAAATAATCCAGTTTATCTTGGAATTCCGAATATAAATCCAAAATATTTTTTAAATTAATTATTAACCCTAGGAATCCCACCTTCCTACAGGAATTAATAATTTTAATCCCCGTTGGTTCGGTTAAATTAAATAAATAATCAATGTATTTTTCACATTTCTTTTTTGTTTCCTCAAATGTTTCTTTGTTTAACACTAATTTAGAAAATTTTGATTTTGTGTTTAACACATCAAATATATCATTTAATATTCTACAAAAATCTGAAGTTCCTTCGCAATCATCAAAAATTTGAGGACAATACTTTGTGTCTCTTAAATATATCAGAGCACTACTCACACTTTGAGACAATGTTTGGGCAGCTAATTTCACATTCATTTTGTTGTTTTGGAACTGAATGTGTTTTTTTGTTAGTTTGCAACCTAAATGTAGTCTTTCTTTATCTTGAATATCACTCAATTCTTTAATATGCATCCATAATACTTTCCTATTGTCAGGATCTACAATAATTTCTTTGTCTCCTAAACAATTGCGAGCCAACTTTAACATGTGACAGGCGTCAAAAAATATAAAAACTTTTTTTTTTGTAATAGGGTGCAAAAAATATGGTTTGAAACTATCCTCACCGTATTGAAAATTGGCTCCCATATTGGTACACATACTTATATTGGTAGGTGCGCCATCAAATGTAATTGAACTTACTTCTGCCCCTGTTTCATATATTAGTTCCAAACATTTTCTTAACAAATTGGCGCGTTCTGACCCAGTCAATGATTTTATCAGAACATATCCTATCGGAACCTTCCAACTGCCATTTAAGGCAACTGCCATGAAAACTAAAGCTAATCGTGCAGCAGGTAAATTGTCCGAAGTATTGTCGCCTTCTGTCCCCAAATCTACACCTCCATAAAAACGTCCATTTTCAAAAATTAATTGTTCTCTTATACTCATTTCATCTATAACTAGATTTAAAATGAGATGTTGGTTTTTCTCCTGTTCCCCAATTGCTTGGAGAGCTTCTGCAGAAAACCCAGGGTCCCCACCTACTTTTGTGTACCATGATCGAATGGTCGACGGATGAGGTAACAAATTATCCCAAGTTTTTCGAACGTATTCATAGGCTTTTGATGAATAAAACTGGAGAGAAAGGGCGAAAGTTCGTACCTCAGGAGAATATTTTTCTTTTTTCTTGCACTTCATTTTCTCTCAAACCACATATTTGTTTCCATAAACTGCTTTCTACTACATTCTTTGGAAAACTATAAGAAAAGCGAAAATGTTAGCACCAATATTATATACCAATTATTTGAAAACTTACGAATGCAAAGAAACTCCCGGACTTTTCGCACTGCACAAGAAACACTTTCTTTTCGTCATTTTGATGAATTCACAAAGAATACTAAAATTAAAGTGACTACTTCAAGTTAACGTGGTTAAAATTTATTATATTTATACTCTCCGGTCTCCGGTTGCCGCTGAAACCTGTAGCCAATGAACATCAAGCTGTCGAGCATGCGCTGCTTGAGAATGGCTACAGGTAGAGATAGCACTACATATATGTCTGTCTCTCTTTGATACGCACGCTCGCTGAACGTTGTGAGAATAGGGACATCAGCAGTATATAAAGCTAATAGGTATATGCTTGCCGCACAAACGAAGTTAGAGTAGTCGCAAAATAAATTGGAACCGGATATGCGCAAACTGTACTCAGCTGATCTATATTACCCGACCTGAATATATTGACTTGTATTTTTGTATTGTCTGAGTCAAAAACATTAATACGATATACTGCGAAAAAGTTTTATAAGTTGCAAATTATAAATTATTATTAAGTATTATAAATTATAATATTACACAGGAAAATTGTTAAGACACTTTACACCAAGAATGACAGAACATGTGATCACAGCAGAAATCTCACTTTTTACACGATCATAATACACCCCTAATGTTTACGAATGGACTCGTCCAAACCAAAACACGTCTTTCGCGCAGGTCAAGTGGGGTTTTATCTTATTTTGCGATTACTCTAACATGTGTTTTGACAATTGACAGTTAGTGTTGTTTGTCTTGAATGTTTTTCATAATTGTAATAAAGTAAATTGTGCATAATTCAAATTTCAAAATAATTCCAGTTATTTAATTAAATTATCAGTGAACTTTCTCACAATTAATCATTTCAGGCTAATTTCAATTGTCATAAAGAAACTGATTGTTGATAATTATGCTTTCCGTAGGCTGGTAACCAATAACCAAATATGTGACAAATTTTTAAAGAATTTTAACTCAAAAACTTAAGGAATTAGGAAAAAAGATATTGTGGCACATTATTTCTCTCGTCGAGGAACATTACAGGTTAAAATTAAAGCACATTTCTGTTGGTTTTACCTTAAACGTGTTAAAGTAACGAAACTACAATTTGAATGTCTGAAGATATTTTTGCAGGTGCAAAATGGTTTTGTGACATATGTTATGATTGTGATAAGTTTATGTGTGATAAAAAACTGCAAGCAATACAAGAAAATGTTGAGAAGATCATGGATATATTACAAAATGATCAAAAAGCTAAAGCAAATAAAAATGAGGGTACTAAGTGAAGGAAAAGTAATTTCTGGAAGCTATTACTGGTGTACAGAAGAGAAGTATTGTTCTTCAATCAAAAGAAGGTAAACCTAGTACTGAAGATGAAATGAAGAAAGAATTAAAGAAAGATCAATGCATTAAATGTAAAAATAAAGAAAATAAAGTGTATGAAAAAATTAAAATCTATAGCAATACTAGCAGTAAATAACGAATCATTTAATAAAATTATGAAGGAAGAAAAATAAAAAAATAAGATGGAACATACCTATATGTAAAGTTTAATTAATACAATATATAAATAAGAATGACATTATTAGTTATTATCAATCTGGATTTAGGAAAGTTCATATAGTTGTGAGTCTGCTCTACAATATGTTATTAATGAATGGAAAGAGGCTTTGGATAAAAATAAAATGAGTCTAGTTTTTTTCATGGATCTAAAAAGAGCTTTTGAAACGGTGGATAGAGACAAATTAATAAAAAAGTTAGGAAACTATGATATTAGAGGTACAGTACTAAAATGGATAAATGAATATTTAACAAATAGAACACAAAGAGTGAAAAATGTTAATTTATATTCTAATACTGATAAATGTGGGAGTACCCCAAGGGAGTATACTCGCCCCCCTGCTTATTGTGTTATATGTCAATGCCATAGGAGAAAATATTAAATATTGTAAATATAATCTATTTGCGGAATTATTTATATAACTGGTAATAATATGTATGATATAGTACAAAAATTAAATGATGAATTAATAAACATAGATAAGTGGTTGTGTTGTAATTTGTAATAGCTTAAAGTTAAATACATCAAAATTAAAATTCATATTTTTAGGAAATGATGTGCAATATAAATCATATTTAGAAAATTGTAGTTAGAAAATAGTAATAAGTATATCTGGCCAAAGCATTGAGTTAGTAGAGGAGGTTATAAAATATGTAGGAGTAATGAATGACAGGAAATTAAAATGTAATGCTCATGTCGATTATATTTGTAAAAGTTATAAGTAGATTAAATGAATTTACTTCAATTAAAACAAGGAAAATATTGTATAATACAATTGTGCTACCACATTTCCTGTATGCGGCAACCATATTGTACACAATATCAAAAAGTGATTTACGACTGCAAAAATTACAGAATTGGGGCAATACTTTGATGCAATAGATTAACTAGTATTAAAACTATGGTAATGAAATTAGATTGGTTGAACATAGAAGATTTTATAAAGGTTTAAGTTTTAACTTTTATTCAAAAAATTAAATCAAATATTGTACTTGTCAGATAGGCTGATTCCTATTAACTCGGTACAGAATTATAAAACAAGAAATAGAGAAAAAAAACAAGTTTTAATGAGTTTTTTAAATTTTCAGTATGCTGGGTTATTGGTGGCTGCTTTAGTTATGTTGGGATTATATGTTGTAACAACATATTCAAATAATCAGTTTGAAACTTTTATAATAATATATGACAAGGTTCGAGAAGCATTGAGGAATTTCCCTAAAGACTTCTCTCCGGTTTTGTGTCTACAAATACGTGTAAGGATTATTATAAACAAGAATATTATACCTAACAGTAAGGTTGGCAATGATAGAAAACAGGAACATGGAAAACAGTTTTTTTTCTACATAACAACATTTCTGGTAATATGTCACTATTTTCTCTTTATATAGACTAGGCGCCAAAGGTAGAACTGCGAAATTTTGACTGGTATGTATATACTTCGAATATACTTGAAACCCTAAGGAACATAAAAATACATCTTGCCACCTGCTGCTCTCAGCATTAGTCACTAAGAAAAACTCAAATAGCCCGTATTTTTAATAATAATAAAATATCCAAACTCTGCATCCTTCCATGTAAGAATTTCATGCGCTCGGACATGTCCGTAGTACTTCGTTCGAAAGTTCGGGCTAGATATGCTACGTGCTCAATTGACTAACGGACGCACAACCTCTTTGTGCGTTTCTTAAAATTAAAACCAAATATTGGCTTACACGGATGCAAAATTCTATTAATGCAATAAAGTATAATATAAATCTAAAATAAAACAAAAAAGGGAATAAATTTATAGTATATTATTTAACGAGCAAATAATGTATAGGCTATAATTCAAGAGGATGAAAGTTTATTCACGAGCCGAATACGAGTTAATAAATCATCTGAGTGAATTATAGCCATTATTTGCGAGTCAAATACGACGTTTTATCTACGACTTTTTAAATAAAGTAACATTCCTTATTTACAAATTTGTATTCATATGAACCTAATCTCAAACCGAGTAATCTATTATGGGCTATAGTCATATATACAGCGTTTTACAAATGTTTATTATTTATTTAATTATTTTTACTGTTTCTTCTTACAACGTCATAAAATGATAACTTAATGTAATACTAATTGTATTGTGTGATGACAGTTTGACAGTTCGGAAGAATAAAGTACTCATTATTTAACAGTGTTAAATAATGAATTCATTAATTCATAATGTGTCCTTATGGTGGAGTGTATTATACTACCTACTTTTACGTATGTAATGAGTACATTATTTTATTCTCGTAGATAAAAAATAGCTATTAATATAACAAGAATATTATGCGATTTATAATACCGAGGATGTTGCTAAGCGACGAGGTGAAACCGAGTCTCTTTGAACATCCAAGGTGGCTTAAATCGCATATATTCGCGTTATATTCAAAGCTTAATCGTATCATCAACGGCAGCGATGTTAAAACAAATCAACAATTTTGATGTTATTATGGCTGTAAGTAATGAATTATAAGTATCTAACGTATTATAAGTAACTAACGTATTATGTTGTTTATAATTATCAATAAATGTTGCATGGAAAAAGGTAATAACAGTTGACGATACGATTAATTTATTAAATGTTTACTGAGCATGTGGGTTTGAAAGCAGTCAGATTTGGTGCGTTTCTGTGTGGGGGAAGATACGCATTCGCGGTTTAATATTTGAGTGTTCGCGTAAGCTAATATTTTGCAGTTATTTATTGTTGACATAATTATTTTAGTGTAATTCATTAATGATGTTAGTAAATATATTTCTTATGTTGTTTATAGTGATTATGGGTCCCTGCAAAGAATATAATTTTAATTTTTGACATAAAAGCATTTCATGCTTCCCTTCTTTCTAACATCACGCCACGTCAACTGAACTGTTTCGCTGTACACAACGATCGACTGGGTTCCGATTTTCGGTTACCAGCGGTTCGTTTCAGTTTTAGTTGCAGTTCAGTTGTATTCTCTGAAATGAGACTGAGTAATATACAATTACAATAATATAAAACAAAATCGTTCCGTTTATGAACTCGTCAATGAGTAATGTATCCAGATTAGTGTATAGTGTAAGGTTTGATACAAAGATCAATAAAATGTATGATTCAATGCAAAAAACCAAACACAACACTAACTGGGATACAAGACTCGACACTAGGTTGATCACGACGCGTTTCGATCTTTCGATCATCTTCAGGTGACCAGTCACTTCGGAAAGTCAGATATCATTAGTAATATACAATTTAAACTTACAACTTAAATTTTTAGCACGAATGTTGCGGCCAATATAGTATGGAAAATTATTTTGAAAATGTACAACGTGGATATACTAAAGTAAAGGAATTTATGAAAATGCCGAATCAAATTCTAACTAAAAGTTGTTGCCCACGACATCAAGAGCATTGTTGGCTATGGAAAGCAAGTCGAATTGGATGTGAACAAGCTTTTAGGGAATTTTTCTTTTACTATCTATTTCTAGCTCGTCTTATATATAGCGTATATTTAATATTACTGGTAGGTATTATGTATACATGTCAATATCAAGTACCTATATACTTTTTTTCCGAACATAGAGAATACAATTTTAAATTTTAATTTGATTACATAAAATAAAAATTAAGAATTTACGAGAGGTTCCGATATAGGGATACAAGTCCTTGTGGTTGCACACATGTATGGAACGCCATTTTAGTTAATATTATACATCGCAATGAAAATATCATTTATAGTATATTACGATATAAGGTTGGTAAGTGCAATATAACATAATCGTAGCTTTTTAAATGATATTTTCATAGCGATGTATCATATTAACTAAAACGGCGTGAACAATTTTTTGAAATCTCTGACCGAGCCGGGTCTTGAACCCGTGTTGTACATTGTATTTCCTATGTTCTGAAAAATAGCATCCTTAGTACTCTATAATCATTAGTTTTCTACAACAACTGTCAAAATTGTATAATTGGGTTACCTGCACAAAAACGAACGTATTTTTGTGTGCGCAAAGTGGCACCATGTTTTAACTATACGGAAATGCGTGCGCAAATTGCACTTTGCGAATACAAATACGATGTGCGTGAACAAAGTAAAATTTTGTGCATGCTCGCTTTTACTTTGCGCATGCATATCCACTTAGTTAAGAAATAAGCCACTTTGCGCACGCGAAACAGGCACGATTACTTTTAAGTTAGGTTGTTTGGTATGACAAAAGTACTACCCTTAGAAACTATTTGAACTATTTTTTTGTATAATGTGTGTATGGACTAAAGTTTGTTATGCGCGTCAGTATTATTATACCTATACTTCATTTTTTTTTAAAGAAGACAGCACTTTGCAAACTTTGCTACCCTATTATAATCCGTTCGTAAAACAAATTCACGTAACAAACAAATTCTTGTAAATGTCATGAACAAACTGCTGTCAGTTGTCGAGCATATTTGAGTAAAATTATTGAAAATGAAAAACAAGTATTCCAAATACTGTCTTATAGTATAGTAATTTCTTACTGCCCTAAAGTGCAATATAATATTTGTTAATTTTCAGTTATTCACCGCCATATTTGGCATGGCCTACTCAATTATACTCTATTATATAGATACCGAAAATAAAGAAAAGATACGCCGTGAAGCACATCAACGTGTACGGATTATTCAAAAGTAAATGTTCCAATTTAAGAAATAAAATATTTTCCTATTTGATGAAACAATATTACCTATAATGTTTTATTAGTTTTTGTTTCTTTTGTATTATATTTTTAGGAAGTTATTTTTACCTTTTTCGAAGCTTTATTTCAATCTGCTTTGGAATTTAAAACGACAAACCATAAAAATAGTTATTTGATTCATTAATACAAAAAATGCATGATTTTGGGATGAGTAATGCCTCGTTTTCATGTATCCGGAATCCGCAGATTTCTTGCGGAATAAAATGGCCGCCACGAATTCCGTCAGTAGTTAAATTATTTTTAACTTTCTGCGGAACTCCGCAAGCTCCGCAAGTTTTGACGTTTAAACTGTCAGTTGTTATAACTTCAAATATATGTTTATTTATGTTGAATATGGAGATGGAATTCGTGGCGGCCATTTTATTCCGCAAGAAATCTGCGGATTCCGGATACATGAAAACGAGGCATAAGACGGTTGCCGGACAACGCACAGCGGAGTTCGGCGATCTTACGAGTCCCAAAATAGCATTTTTTGTATGAATGAAACATAATATTTTTTCGCTAGCCGCTTAAATAAATGTAATTTCATTTAAATTGACATATCCTCATATTACGCAACAATTAAAATGTAAACATATTAACCATGACAACAACAATGTTTTTTTTGTATTAGGAAGAATATATTTACTTTTTGTACAATTGCTATGGTGATCATAAACAATCCCCAAATGGCCTCCTTTTTTACAAAAACAATGACACAATTGCATCAAATACGTCCGGTTGGCGAAAAATGTATTATTAAACCTTATTTTCCGTGCAAGCAAAATTATCATAAATCACCATAAATCATTCAGCCCGTGAAAACAATCCATTGCTTCTTATCTTCTTAATTACACCTAAAATATTAAGAATGTATACACCACTTCATCTTTTATTACGACTTTTTCTAATACCGTCATGGCGTCATGGGACTTGAAGACATTCAAATTTTTATCAAAACTATGTTCCGGAAAAAAGTCCGTACCTACTCATTGCTTGTCAAACGAATGCACTGAACTATTAGACGGAGAGCCAGAGCCAAAAAAAGTCTCTGAATTTACTAAACGACTAAACCTAGTTTTTTTTATAGTTTATTACAGTGGTTGTGTACACAAACATACTGCGGTCAGTCAAGCTAAACGTAGACCAGGCGTCTCAGGTACGCTGTCGAAGTTGTCGTTCCTGCGAGGTAACAAAATCAGTGCCGGATTAATGATTTATGGGGCCCTGGGCAGTAATGATTTTGGGGCCCTCTTCTCCTAGTTTAGGTTATTCGTTTTTTTTTTGCAGAAATTATTTTTTTATTACATAAAACATAAATAAAATGTAAAATAAAAAATATAAATAACATAATATACATTTGGTAACAAAATAAAAAGTACCTACTAAATAGGGGCGGCGATTTATTTATTTTTTTGCGTGGTTTAAGGGCAAATCCCTGTGATATATTCAGAGAGGGTAATTATAAAAAACGAAAGAAATGCGCCGCAGGCGAAAATTTTGTTTAGTTTAAGGTTAAGTATAGGTATCTTAAAATTTAATTTTTTCACATGAAAAACGCCATTTACATCTATAAGATCGAGACTCCCTTTGTGTCATGACTTAAAATAAAACAAAATAAAAAAATTATTATATGATTTTATATGCCTAATTTTTCATTATATTGAATATAAATCTGTTTTCAGATTTAATTTGCATGGGTGTAGTGCACCCATCAAATAGACTTGCATAGGTACATGAGCCCCGTTAAATCACCGCCCTTGGATACATAATAAATCGTCATAATAAAAATAACTCTTATAGTCGAGGAACTTTAGACGAAAAAACGCCAAAAGCTCGGACGCCGGGAAAATTACACCGATTTTCATGATTTTTTTTAATCGCTTCGAAATCGAATTTGAAACAAAGTTTACCACCTGAGAACACTTGCTTTTGTTTTTAAAAAAAAAATTTCGATTTTTTTTTCAAATATTTTTTATTGTATTATAATTTATAAGTTTCTGAACTAAGGCCTTTAAGATAAAAATAAATTAATCTATCTTATAGAGAATTGTTCAGAGAATTTAGTAAAAGAAACCGGATATCAAAATTATTATTCGTTCAGAAACTACAGGTCATTAAACACAAAATAAATTTTATAAACTAAAATTTCTCAATTTTCCCGCGACTAAAATCTTAATATTTTGACTTACCTAAGGTCTTCAAAAAAATATAAATTAATCTATCTTATAGAGAATTGTTCAGAGAATTTAATAAAAGAAACCGGATATCAAAATTTTTATTAGTTCAGAAACTACAGGTCATTAAACAGAAAAAAAAATTACGAACTAAAATTTCTCAATTTTTCCGCGACAAAAATCTGAAAATTTTGGCTTCACTAAGGCATTTACGATAAAAATAAATTAATCTATCTTATAGAGAATTGTTCAGAGAATTTAGTAATAGAAATTACGTGAATTTACTTTAAAAAATAAAATAATAATACAATAAAAAAAATTCGAAAAAATAAATTTCAAATTTTTTTTTTTAAAACAAAAGCAAGTGTTCTCAGGTGGTAAACTTTGTTTCAAATTCGATTACGAAGCGATTAAAAAAAAATCATAAAAATCGGTGTAACTTTCCCGGAGTCCTTATCAAAACATTTTCTGTCTTCTATTTATTAAAATAGGTAGGTACTGATTCAAGAAGTTTTTATCAAAAAATTTTAATAATTCCTAGTTTTTTGCAAAATTTAAACTGTATCGTTTCGTCTATTAATCCATGAAAAAATTCTATTGAATTCATAAATTGGGAAGAAGTTAAAACTAATAATTTTATTGGTATATTAAAATTAGTTTTGGTCTTCCGGGGCCCCTGAACGTCGGGGCCCTGGGCAGCTGCCCATAATGCCCATGGGTTAATCCGGCACTGAACAAAATGAATTTACTAAGGCTGAAAATTGTTATACAAATAGTATATTGCATATAAATGAAAGTTATGACAGTCAGTCAGCTAAATGTGGGGATAGAGCTAGTCAGTCGGCCGCAATGTATGTACAAAAAATAATAGCCCAGTCAAATTTGACATTAAAATGTCAAATTTGACATTAAAATATAAAAATTGACATTTTAATGTCAAATTTACCTAGGCTATTATTTTTTGTACATACATTGCGGCCGACTGACCAGCTCCGTCCCCACATTTAGCTGACTGACTGTCATAACTTTCATTTATATGCAATATACTATTTGTATAACAATTTTCAGCCTTAGTAAATTCATTTTGTTACCTCGCAGGATCGACAACTTCGACAACGTACCTGAGACGCCTGTTCTACGTTTAGCTTGACTGACCGCAGTATGTTTGTGAACACAACCACTGTAATAAACTATTAAAAAACTAGGCTTAGTAAATTCAGAGACTTTTTTGGCTCTGGCTCTTGGACTATATAAACATACTGGAACGCGCGCTGTGTCCGCCAGCCCGATCCGAGAGAGAGGGCCGCAAGGGTATCTCTGTCCTACTCGCACCAGTGTGCGTAGACCGGTAGAACAGTCAGCCGCCAAATCACTGACGCGCAACGTATTACGAGAAGGACAGGAATGACCCTTGTGGACTATCTCTCTCGGCTCGCGATGTTTCTATGGCCAATGCGCGTTCCAGTATGAGTATAGTTCAGTGAACGAATGTTATGTAGTACCATTACGATAAATTTGGAGTGTATTCTACTTTTTGGCATTTATAGTAAGGTAGAACACTATTGTTAATTAATATTGAAAGAAAACTGCAATCTTTTGACATTTTAAGGTTAGCATGGTGAGCATCACATCGAGGTGGCAGAAATAAAATCAGAAAGATATGGCACGGTCGCTCACTCATGATCACCCTGTATAATTCTCAATTAATTTCTGGTTGTATCTCCAAGCCAACTTACATATTTATATTCATAAAACGCTCTGCGATCTAATAATTCGGAATACAATGCATATAATCGGAAATTTCCGGGTGTATTCGCAGAGCTCATCTGCATACAGATTCCCGGGCGTTTCCAGGTTACCACGTCAACAAAAATAAAACAAGTGCTTGCAGAGCATCTACGTCAGCAGCACAACCGCAACCGATGTCGTCGGCGTTATGGTGTCATGTTGTTGTTGTTGTTGTCATTGTTACTGTGCTGTTGTTAGACTAATTAACAGTGGCAAAATGAGTTTACCACACCACGTGACGGTTTTATGTTTTGTATACCCTGCCTAAGTGCTTGTTGTGGACCAAATGGCATCACTGACAAACTTTTTATTTGTTTGTACAGTTTATAATTTTGGCTTTTACTGTTAATTTGTATTGAAATATTTATTTATATAATCTTTATTTGTACATAAGGATTTTTTTATTACGAATGGGGATTGGGGAGTATTATCAATTATTTTAATATTCATATTCAGTAGGTGTTAGTGTTATAAATAAATAGGTAGATTCGGCGTTGCCTGGATAAAAAAACTTTTGGTTAAAGAACCCCTCCCCGACAATCGCAATGGTTTATCGAATTCAAAATTTTTCAATTTATTTTTGCATCTGGTTCCATAAAATTTCGATTGCTGATTTTATTTCAGATTATATAAAATGTATTGCAGTTTTCATTAAATATAAGATACATTACATTTTATACTACTTGTATTGTATTTTGTTTAAACTTTTGTACAAAAAATATTTTTTACGTACGGGCGAACTTATATGATTTATTATATTCTATACCTACTTACTTTTTCTACAATTTTACAACTTAAATTGAATTTGGCACATACAAGTAGTGATAACCTTATTTCTAGTGATGCGTTTCTTCTACGATCTACGCTTTCCTCTCTAGTTGGACAAATAACTATTGTACTGCATGTATTTAAATAAATGGTATAGGAATTAGCTTGTTCTTTATTTGTTTAGTTACATCCCTAGTTCATACCGGTTAAATGTAAACCTGGCTATACCTGCTGACCGGTACCGGCGTATAACAAAGTTTCCGGTTCGGTTCCGTTATCCGTTTCAGGACACGAAACCCGCTAATTTCATTTCGTCATTCCGTGTTCGTAGTTCGCACCACACTTCAGTTATTTGTTTTTAATTGACTTTGGACGAAGTTTCCCTAAGCAGAAGATGAAACTTTGACGAAGCTCTCGTATCAATTTTAAATGCGGTCAACTGTAAACTTCTTTTCATGAAATTTCAAGTATAAAGTATAATTTCGGAATGAATGGTAACTTTACGAGGTGATTTCAAACAGTGGCATTCACTACTAGGGTATTGCTATTTTTGTATGAATATATACAGAGTAAAAATCTGATGTGGCCAGCAACACAACCTTCCGCCTTATTTTAAAACACTACATTAATTACAACCAATATTTGCTGATCACTTACATTAATCCAAGCGTTTGTTGTTAATGTCATCTGTCATTTTTACGCAAAAACAAATACCTACAACCGTTCATGGATTACAAGAATTTAACATTTTTATATTTTAGTTTTGCAGTATGTATTATTTTGTTGTTTTTTCTTCTGTATGGAGTTTACATTAAGTGGATGCTACTAATTTTGATGTGATGTTTTCTATTGTTGTAGTTTTGGTAGTAAATATGTTTTTATTTTGCATTTTAAGTACATTATTTAACAAGTGGTTTTTAGATTATCTACATAGTTTAGATTTTGCTTAGTGTAGTATTAAATAATAGTTGTATATAAACGGTGGTTTGCGCATTCCTGTCCCAACAGAATAGCGGCAGACTAATGTTTTCTAAAGATTTAGATTTAATCAGCAGCCAGTCTGCCGCGTTTAGGTTTAAAAACTTTTCACATGAGACACTTTTTATAGCGCTATCTTCCCGGACTAATAGTTGGGGAAGTAATAAAAATGGATAGGAATATTTTTAATTGTGGATCATGTGTATATTACTATACTATACTAGGTAGTATATACTAGTTACTGGTAAGTATATATTTTCAACTAGTTGGCGCCCTTTCTCTCTTCCCAAATCAATTTTTAGGAATCAATCCGAACCCGATACACAAACATCCATGTGTATTTCGGTTCTATTTTATTGATTTTAACCAGGCAGGTAAGTTGGGATCAAATTAATAATTAACATTGCTTTGTTTTAATGAACTCTGTTTTATACAGAGACAATTTTATATACCTACTTAGCTACAATATTTAGTTTGTGATTCTGCGCAGTTCGCATATAAAAATAATTTGACAGTCGCGCTTATCTATTTTTTCAGACAATTTACGAAGCAATGCAATATTTCACACAATTTGCTGAATGATACAACACAATTTAGATTGTTTCAGAAATTGAACAATATCTTGTTCAAGATTTAGTGTGATGTAAAAGGATGCTAAGGATTCCATATTGTTTTATGAACTAAGGTTTTACGCTTTTTGAGTATTTCTCCACAATTCTCGGGCATAATGCATCATGAAACAATAAATCATCCCTAAAAGCTGAGGTGCAGGGTGGCAATAACTCACACTTAATTCCCTCACTTTTCATCCTACTTCAAACGCTTTTTACCTTTGTATGTCCACATGCAGGATAAGTAACAATGGGCAGATTTAGGTTGCACGTTTGCAACTTACTCGTTTACAAGATTTTCAATTTAAATGCAGTCTGAGAAATAAGTTCTTTTTGGTTAGAGAGTATTTTACAGTTCATTTCGGTTTAGTGAAGGACTACACACAAAAGCTACATTTTTGCTGTTTTCTTAGCGCCTTTGTAAGTTGAGAGTTGAAACCATGAAATTTGATATAGGTATAAAAGACACAAGCGAACAATAAGTGCGATTTGTAGTTAACCTTGTTTAGGGCTAGTTTATGTAGAAGACTGTAACCTTTGCAGTTTACGAAAACACGTATTAGATAACGCCGGTCCTAGTGAAGGCTTAGGTATGGTAAACCTCGAAAATATGAGAATTTCTTAAAATTCTGACTGAAGAATAAGGGTAATGCTTAATCAGAAGATCTTACGTCCGTAATGATAAGGTAAATGCAAAGGATATAGCCTATTGATGGGTCTGCACTTGAGCAATTGAGAGGCCATGTAACTGTAGTAATTTTATTTATTTTATTTTTGCTGGTAACCATCCTACAGGATTAACTCTCAATTACAGAATGGTAGATGTTATTATACTGAAATCCAACCACTCGGGCTCAGTGGTATTATTGTCGGTTGCTAATGTCCCTAAAGTACAACATTACTAATTATTTCGAAATTCGAAAACAAAATTCCCAAGCTGCGATTGTGTAGTCCTGTTGTTAAATTAGTGACTGTATAAAAAGACCTATCTCAGCTCGTTTGTTCATCGATCTGCGTTTGTTTTATCGATAAGCTGGTAACAGCTGAAAGCTGAAAGGTTTTCTACACCACCTGATTAGATGTATTGTCATAGTAGGCTGTGGCCCTTGAATGGTTGTAGTTTGTTCTGAGCTGACATCGTTTGTTTTATCTTTCATCATTACTCACGTACACTCTTGATTTAATGACATTTTTTGTTTTGTGTGGGAAAAAGTGCTAAAGTGAATTTTATTTATGAAATAAAGGGATAAGTGAAAGTACTAATAACATGCGACATGATCACATCGCACTTAAATAAGTTGTTAAAAAAATAAGATTGATGCCTCGCTGTTATTAAATAAAATTCCATTTTACATCCCAAGACTTCCTTCACGCTCACGTAAAACGTTGTATTTACCACCTTTCAAAACTGTAGCGTTAAGGTAGTAAATCCATGGGTAGTGACAACCCAAAATATGACTTAAATTAATATACAGCATTCATTACAAGTCGTAGAATTTGAATAAAAATTAAAATTTATAGGTAACCGTTGAAATAACGAAGATAATTGAATTTAAAGTTGACACAAAAACGCGCTAAAATACATTGCGTATATGGAGGTTACCAGTAGATTTACTAAACGATTAGAAAATTTTATATCATAACAACCCAACACATATTTGGAAAACGAATATGTTATTCTTTGATATTTGAGGTATTTATTAGAAAAATAAAAAATATGAGTCACCGCAATAATGGTTGAGAAATCGCATGCAAAAGGTTCCAGTCTCAAGAAAAAATATGTTTTTGACGTACTACTACTGCATATCAGTGTAAACTTAAATTTCAATTATATTTTTTATTTAATTAGATACCTATGATTTGTAATTTACATCCAAATCTACGATTTTTAATGATTTATTTCTGATTATTTGACTGCTTCGGCCTCACCTCACACCGAAATCACGCACGTTTATGACCGACGGATTTTCTACCTTAAGTAAATCTCCTATTTTTGTTATGTGTACACTTTATAATGAGAATTGTGACTTATTTAGTATTTTTGAATAATAATAATTATTCTGTTTTAGCGTATAAATTTATTGTTTTTTGTATTCATTTACTTGTTTAGGGTGTAAACCTGCTAAGTAATAAAGATGATTATTATGATTCCTAACATAATGATTTGAAGGTACCTACTCCCCATCCTACTCCGTCTCGAGTCTCGACGCTGGCGACGAAGGGCGTCGACTCGAGTATTGATTACGCAGCGTCGGCGGCTGGATGTGAACCTGAGCTGCTCGAGTGGCCGACGCTCGACGCCCGACCCAGTGACGGGACGCACAGCGCATGCGTCGTATTACGATAGATGATACAAGTGGTAAGAGGTCGCGGGTATAGTCCGAGAGGAGGCGATTCAGTAAGGTTAAGGTTCTGTTTATGTTTAAGCGGCCCGTATACGTTTTTTCCGAATTCCTAAAATACTCTCGATTTTACTCTTTTCCCCACTACTAGGGCTGCCTGAAACCAGCCCGAAACTCGTACTTTGTCGCATGTCGCATCTTAGCTATGCAATGTTATTTTGAAGTTGGAAAATACTTTAAAAGTGTTTTCATTGCGAGTAAACTGTCAGATTATTATTGACTTCGGGATAATGTTTTTATAGACATTTAATAAAGAAAGAAAGGATCTACAGATGTGCTTTTTTAAATTTAAAAAAATTAATTTCTGTCATGAGATGTAACCGGGTAAAGTTTGCATAAATTGGAATTTTTTTAAATTTTTAGGAATTTTTATAATAATCTACAATTTTTTAATCAAAATTTTAAAAAAGCACATCTGTAAATCCATTCTTTATTAATTCCTTGTTGCAATAAAATTTTACTATTGTACTGGCCACAAAACACTCACTACGTTAGTACATTTTATGCTGTGTTATGTTTAAATCAAGTATAGCTGTGCTCATGTAGTTTGGTCCTTTAGTTGGATAGTTTGTTGATGTTTATAATTTTAATTCATGGCAATATAACTTTCCGTGCAGAAGATAACATGGACAAAATCACATTGCACCGTTGCCGTTGGTAAATCCAAGAGCACAAAACGCATCCCATGTTTAAATTAGATTTATCGCTGTTTGAGAAGTGAATGTTGCGGTGTCCACAGCCACAATGGCCGTGTATTCCCGGTGATTCTGTGTTTGTGTATAACACCGGGATTATCTTGTAATGATCCAACCAGTGCAATGTGCACTACCCACCGGTCAGTGTCGGATTGGCAAGTTTTGGCCCACCAAGCAAATTATTCGGTGTACAACTTTCTTTCCGCAGTTTTTACTTCCTTGTATGGAGTAAAAAGGAAGTAGGTATTGTAATCGCGAAAAATTTCGGTTCTCGGATTTTGACGGAAATATGCATTTTTACCGTTTCTGAATCCATTATGACTAGTTTCGTCGTGACGTCTGTACGTACGGACGGACGTCCGGGCGTATGTATGTCGCATAACTTTAATACTGTTAGACGTAGAAAATTGAAATTTTGTATTTCGGGCTGTTATAGCATCTAGTTGTGCACCTCCTATTTTTGGTTGCGATCGTCTGTGCCAAAGGGGCACTATTTGGTATTTTTCGCATTATTCAAAAACGGTATGTCGTAGAAAGTTGAAATTTTGTATTTGAGACTCATGTTGCATCTAGTTGATCACCTCATATTTTTGGTTGTGCCAAAAGGGCACTTTACTCTAGGTATTTTTTGGTATTTTCCGTATAAATGAAAACGGTTATTATATTTTTATATTATTCTACGTTTTAGTTATTAAGAAAAGTATGAACAGTTTAATAGCCGTACAAGGAAGTCATGTGGTATCCACATCAGATTTTTTTCTACAAGAAAGAATTATTATGCCATGCCCATGTCACACCGGCGTGGCATGTAGCACGGTGCTCGATGTGACATTTTGTTTCGTTTAAAGCTGTCAAAAGGATGTCACACTGGTAGGTATAGCAAAATGTCATACGATAATTTGTATATTGCTATGTTCACTTCGCACTTTGAAGGTTTTTGAAAATTATTTTTGACAGCGGAGAATTAAAATTTATCAATTCTTTTGTTAATTATAGTAATTTATTATACAAGACGATAAAGAGATCATTTATCGAAAAGTGAAAGATGTTAGTTCACGAGTGACGAAGGAACGAGTGGGCTATCTTTCACGTGTCGATAAAGACTCTTTATCGTCGTGTACAATATATTATTTTATTTTGTACTTAATGTTAATTTGTGTAAAAATATTCTTATTTTACTTAAATTTTATTTTATCTACTCAAATTTTACTTTATCTACTCAAATTTTACTTTATCTACTCAAATTTTACTTTATCTACTCAAATTTTACTTTATCTACTCAAATTTTATTTTATCTACCCTCGATGTTAAAGTAATACTTTATCTACTGAAAATGAACGTATAAAACCAATTTTTAACATTAAGTACAAAATAAAATCAATAATTAGTTCATATATTAACAAAAGCTTAAAGTGTTATATTCTTATTATTTAATTACTTACTGTTATTATTTTGACATCAATTATTCACCAAATGTCAAAAAATATATTGAGGACTCACTGTACAATCAGCAACAAATTTCCATAATATTTCCATAATAATATAATATATATTTTGACATATTATGTCAAAATGCTAGATGGAATAGCGGCGATAAAATTTTTACGTTGTTCATTTGTTCCATCGAGCACCGTGCTTCGTGCCATGCCGGTGTGACATGGGCATTAAAGAATAATTGCGTCTAAGTGAAATGTTTCAGGAATTTATACAATGAGACTTTTTTCACTTCCAATAAAAGAGAATGCAATTCTTACAAATTGTCCCTACCGAAGCGCTGAAACCAGGAAATGCAAATGAGAACATTTTCGCCTTACAGACGTTTCTTTCTTTGTTTTAACTGGTATTAATTTCACTTAAATTTCCATATGCTTTTTTCCATTTTCCTTGCGCACGAATAATTTTCATTTGATTTGTGGAACTTTTTTCATATTTCCATTACTCATTCTTTCTCTAGACTAAAATCTGCTTTTTCAGTTGCGTTTTCTATACAATTTTTTTCTATTCTTGTTTTAGAGATTGCTGTAATTCTCATTGCCTTTTATACCCGCATATTAAAGTTATAGTTTCTAGTATAACCGCACGCTGGGAACATACATTAATCTTATAAAATAAGTAATTACTCTCAAGTGTATTTTGTAGTTATTTTATTACATTAATTTTGTTTAATGTGTATTCATTATTCATTATTCTCCCACCTTCCAGCAAATTATATAACAGCGTATGTCCATGCGGGAATAATACGTGAAGTTCGATCAAAATTATATACCTAAATAGGTTTTTTTATAGAGAATTTCATTTTCTACAATTTCATATATTTGTATAACACTTTCCTTCGTAATATTAACTATTTATGAGATAAACGTAAAAAATAAAAAATGTACACATTCAACCCTTAAAAAATAAGGGATGCGGACGGGGGAGAGTTGGGCACTTTTAATAAGTTGTTTAGGACATCAAATAGAACATGCATACAAATTTTTAGCTTCACACATTTTCGTGTTGGGTTTGGTCTAAATTGTGTCTAAATTGACTGAACTATATAAATAGATTTTTAATCGAAAAGCAAACTTAATTTTAGTAAAAAAAAAAAATTCAAGAAATTACTTGGTTTTTGCATACTACATAAACATAATTGTAGGGAATTAAATAAACCTTGTTGTTACTAATTTCAATATTATTTTGCAGTTTGATTTTAATTTATAAAATATAAATACCTACTACCTAGTTCATAAAAATCGCTTGCATGCCTATTTCTCTTCCTATTATCTTCCACTTATTTGACGAATAAGGTAGTTTAGTCAGTGTATATATCGCCCCAATGCACTAGAAACAAACCAAAACAAAAGAAATATTCTCTCATTTAGTTGGTAGCACCTGTGTCTCGTACCCATTCAAAACAATCTCCCTGAGGTTTGGAAACAAAAGCCGTCCCAGTCCCGCAACATTCACGCAACCTTTAATTCCTAAAACACCGAAACCTTTCTCCATTTCTCCGTTCTGTGCTCTGTCACTCTCCTATATCCAACACGTTCTGCTAAAGTTGCCAATACAAACGCGATATAAAGTCGCGCACATCGAATTTGGATGGCGAGAGCCGAATTAATTAAATCTGATGTGGCCAGCACAAAACCTCTCGCCTTGACCACCCGGCGGAATCTCAGGTAGCCTCAGTTGTAGTTCTCGTCGGCAAATATAGATGGCATTCTTTCATAAATTATCGGTACGAATTATCCCGAACGACATTTGAAACTGTGTTTCAAGCAAAAGCATCTAGATACTTATCTTTAGCTTGTTTATCGATGGCCTTGACACTGTCATATGTGAATTTGGTTTTAGTTTTATAGTTCTTCAAGCAAAGACGATCCTGTACCATGCCAGGAAACAACCAAAAACATAGATTTCGCGCGCCACTCTACAGCGTTTATTGCTTTCTTAAATAAGTATAATAATATAAAAAAGTACAATCTAGAAAATGGTCGATGCAGAATTTTAAAATTTTGTTTTAAAATCGAAATATGTTAATTTGAATTTTGACAATAATTTTTGTTATTTTTTGAACACAAATATCTTCTACTTATTTAAAAACGAATTTAAAAATGTTGATCGGTTATTTCGCAGATCCAAGCTTGGTTGGCATCATATTAAAATTTGAAGTTAATTCATTGATAAATAATAGCTGTACAGTGTTATTATTGTTTAACAAAAGGATGTCTTAATCCCTCTATTTTATTTTTTATTTTTTGTCTTTGGCCTAGGAATTTGAAGTAAAAAATATTTAAAAAAGACGTTTTTTGTCATTATTTGATACGATTTGATATGATTTTTTTCGGGCATTATAAATGGAAAGAAAAATTTAAAATTCAAGAAGCATGCAGCTAACCTTCCGTTTTCGAATAATTTTATTTAATTTCTTTAAAAAATACAGAAGTTATTATGGGAATACTGGAGCCATGTTTACAGTATTTTTCAACTTAAAAATGAAATTACATAGCTAGGATGCGACAAAGTACGAGTTTCGGGCTGGGTTCGGGCAGCCGTAGTAGTAGGGAAGAGAATGAATTAGAAAAATAACTAATATCGAGAGTATTTTAGGAATTCGAAAAATAGGTAGACGAGCCCGTTAAGCCCAGGGATAAAGTTTTGTGAGCGCCTGTGTATTGCACAGTTCGCCGAGCGTTGGTGACACGTTGGTTGTGGAACTTAGTAATGAAGTTTGTAGCGCCAAGTCGAAGCTTCTGTTCACTCGTGTTACCGAATTACCGCCGTTATTAATTGGAATTACGGAGTATGTACCTCATTAAGAAATATACCGCCGCGAAATGAGATATTTATTGGTTGGTATATAAATCACAGGCATTACGTAATTGCGTTAAGGGTCCCGTCTCCGTAACAAAAATTGCGTATTTAGAGGTTTTTAAGGAAAATTAGGTACTAGATGTTTGTGAAAGAATTAATCTAGGTTTATGCCCAGTTAGAATTCTGAAAAAATCTTTGGAATCCATATATAAAATTAATTAATTAAAGTTTGTTTTAAGCAATTTTTTATGCTTTATCGTATGATTTAGAAATTTATTAGAAAATGTAACTCGGCATAAACCTAGTTCCATTCTTCGTCTGTAAATAAATTTATGAACTTCGTGAGAATTTAAAAAATTGCTAGACTGCTTTTACGAATTTTAGGCGAATGTTTCCATACGTTTACCATAGGACAAACTACGTGGGGTCGATACCCTTAAAAATTGATGATGCTTACCAAATGTTATTTTATTTATATTTGTGTTTATAAATAAAACAAGTGAAAAGCTATATTCTAATGAATTAATGTGATAAATTTGATTAATCGTTCATTAAATAATATGAATAAAATAACATACGAGTATTATTATGAAAACATTATGCTTTTTGAGTGTTGTTGTTTCAAAAATAAAATTTTTGTGTTGAATTTGTTTAATGATTCATTGCTGTATAAAATCGACTTATTATTACGGAAACATTCATAGTTAATGAAAAAGATAGACGTAAATATTTCTGTGTTTGAAAATAAGTTATTTTAAATAACACGAATTTAGGAAGTGTTTTTAAGTAAGACGAGTAAACCAATAAAAACCTACAAAATAATTTGACTTTTTTAGCACTTACTGGTTTATTTTTTCTGCCGGTATCAAGCCCTGCAAGTATATCCACTTAATATTTTATTTACTGTAACTGTAACATAATAGTTATTTATGTATTAAGGTCGAAAAGAAGATGTTATGGCATAAGACGTGGTAAATAAATTAAGATATAAAGCGATGCCAGTTATTTTGTGACCATTTTGTTACGGTCCTGTACCAATTAAATGATACAATTCTAAAATAGTTAAAGAGCCATTTCATCTGGTCATTATTTTCCCCTCGAAATACTGTTTCTGTCTGAACAACAAAGAAAATATAAATGGCATATTATCCATAGAATAACGAGCTTATAATTGAAGTAAACACTTTCTACCCTGCACGTCCTTAATTACTCTGCATTAGGGAATCCAATTACTGTCCTGAATCACAGATCCTATATAATCTCATTCCTGCTGCAGTAATCAACATCAGCCGCGGCCGCAAGGACTAGATCAGGGGACAAAAACCTTCACATTCAATCATCCTGCACTGAGTGCTCCGCTAAATCCCCCCAAATTAAACAATTAAATAAACCCGCTGCGCCAATAACACTCCGCAGGAAACGGCTCATCATCGCACTCAACTGTCTGTTGCTCATGAAATGTTGCGCAAAAAAGCGTACGGTCAAAGAAACTAACTACTTGCTATTTTCAGTCGCATGACTGATTTCAAGTCAAATTCATTTAACACTGGCCATTGCGTAATTTGTTTCAAATAAATTTCCACAACAGTTTCGCTTTAAAATCAGTTAAACACAAGGAAAAAATCTGATGTGGCCAGCACAAGACCTGCCGCCATACCTTAACTACTAATATAAATATAATCATGGCCAACCAGATATTGAAATTTCAAACTGTAATAATAATAAATAATAGTTTAATTTCTAAAGAGTACCATTCTACAGAAAAATATATGAAATATACTAATTGCAGATAATATAATATAGCGTTTACTGAAAGATTTCTTTCATAATAATCCTTGGATGAAGACACATTTATAAATATGATACAAAATTGTAAATGTTTCTATTACAAAGGTGATCTCGAATATTAACGTCATCTTAGACGTCAAACGTCACAATTAATTCTCGTTATAGATTCTGATTGGTAGTTTATACAGAATATCATTACTACTAACTACAGGTTCAGGTTTGGAGTTTGCAAAACCCTGTGCTAACTGTAATTAGCGCAGCGCAACATGAAACTAATTTCGTTATTATGAACGCTACAAGTGAAATGCATATGTCAAATCACTAACGATAACTATACCAACTGTGAATGAGGCTTTAGATTCTTTAAAACTTTAAATATAAAATTTGGTTGTTTAATGTTTGATACTTTTTGAGTTATCGTCAACGAAAAAATTGTAACACACGGACACAAACACACCCACGCGTGTGCCCATACCTCCAATACACATTAAGTACATTATTACGGGTGGGCCAAATAAGATCTACTAATGTTAAACACGGATAACTCTCGTAATAATCATCATCAGCCAAATCTAAACCATTATTCTCGATACAGAGCTCGGCTCTTTTTAACGCGTTTTCCATTACAACACGTAATGTTTCTGGTTGAAGGCTCAGTATATCGTCTCGAATATTCTGCTTCAAGCTGTCTAATAGTCTCTGGTTTATTAACATACACTTTGTCTTTTAAATATCCCCATAAAAACGCAGTTAAATCTGGCGAGCGAGGTGGCCAAGGGAAATCTGAAATCAGACGTTCGCCAAAAATTTCACTTTTTTTGGCCATAACACCGCACCAAACAGTACATTTGGATGGGTGCAAGTATTTTCCTTGGATTTTCAGAGCCCCAAAATCTACAGTTTTGTTTGTTGACATAACCATTTAAATGGAAATGCGCTTCATCCGACACCAAACCATTATTTAGAAAATAAATTTGTGTGGCTAATAAATTTCCAATAATTCAGTTATAACCTACAAAAAGAAAAAAATAATTAAATCAAAAAATACAAAAGTTATTTGTGTTTTACATTGGCAGGTCTTATTTGGCCCACCCGTTATAAACATTATGCTTTCTATGACTAGACTGGACTAGACTATAGACGCTACGTACTAAGTAAAAATGTGCAATTGGTTGTACAGGTACGAGAGACTGGTTATCTACGTAACTAGAAAAGATGACCGTAATTACTATATAGTTATAGACTTTTGTCGCACCTACATGTGTTATTTCGTACTGTGTGTTTTATTTTATTGTGACTTGACGCAACTAACAAATTTATGGAAGGATAAAATTACTGGAATTCATTAAGTATTCTATTATTTAAATTTCGGCTCCTACTAGTTTCAACCCCAGTTGCTGACCATTACTTTTTTTAAACAAGAATTACTAACTAATTTTAGTCATGAAGATGCCAATAGTGTTGGCGAAACGTCGACTCTTGATTGAATAAAGAATAACTTGACTGCAGTCCTGAATAATTTCTACATTTCGTAATTACTATAGATTAGTGTATTTATTTTTAAAAAACTTTTTTAGAATGAAAGAAATTTTCAGAACTCATAGTAATAAATGAAAACTCTTTTTGTTTCAACAAGCTCATTTCAAACAACTAAAGAACTAAAGCATCAGTGGTAAAACAACAAAGTAGAGATCGCATAAATAGCAAAATAAGACAAAATTGAACAGACTTGAGTAAGTTCCGTTTCCGCTTGCAGGGCGCATCTTCAAAAGTTTTAAGCTGAAAGTTTTCTATCAGTTTTTTGTTGTACTGCTGGAATGGAGTCCGCTTTAGATAGTCAGAAATTCTCTTTATGAACATAGATGTATTAAAAAACTTCTTGATAGATAGCATATTGACTAAAAATTGGATTGAAGGGGTTTGGCAAAATACGAATTTATTAATTCCCAAATAATTTATGAATTTCAGCGAATGAATCATACTGCATTTAAAGTAGGTATTTAAGATTGACTTAAAACTTAAAAGACATTTTTTTAAATAAAATAATTTCAATCTGTATTTAAACTAGAGCTAATATTGAAATCTATCTATGTTGTTAGATACATGTTTTATACTGTGACATAAAGTAACATTTTTCGGACTATTTATAGGTTGAAAATAAAATTTTAAAGCCTTAGGCCGCAAAATTTATTTTTTTATTAAGGTCAAGGACGCAAAATGGATTTTGCGGCTTATAACAAAGCCATTGCTAGGTAACCTCATTTAAAAAATAAAAACTACTCCAGTCATTTAACATAATGATTTGAAAAAAGTTTTTTTTAGATATTGATTTTTAAAACATAATATTACGTCTTGTAATAAATTATAACTTTATAAAATGAAATAATTAATGCACGTTTAGTTTAATTAACAAAATATTTTTGTATTACAATTTGGTTTTTCTTTAATTTTAAAGACAGACACAGGTAGGTATTTCTGAAGAAGAATTAACTACACAATTTTAATATTATTTGTTTGTATTTTGTTCTTTGTTACAAAAGTAAGTACATAATTTAGATTTCTTCTCACGAAAACAAAGAACAACGAAGATATTACGCTGATGTAGGAAGCATAAAGTACCTATTTGTCTGTTTCTGAAATTTTTCTCGTTTCTCGTCCTTATCATATTTAAATTACGAAATATGAGAAAAGAGATAAGAGAAGTATGTAAAATAATATGAATTCATATCGCTTTTGTTTTATAAGTTCGTACGGTAGGCAAAAATAAATAATAAAATAAATACTAACGAGCAACGGTGTCCAAAAAAGAAAATATTTTCCATATCTGTGAACATCTCTTTATACGGAAAATCTAACATCAAGTTTGAAATATTAAAAATATAATAGGTAGGTACGTATTTGAAAATTTATTTCATTTCAAAACATTGTAATAAAAATAAAGAATAAAATGTAAATTAGTAATAATTAATTTGCCTGTTCTGTGAAGTATAATTTATTTATTTAAGTTTTTTACATTAATTGTTCAAAATTACGGTCATCTTCAGGTTTACAATAATTATTAGAAATTATTCATAGAAGTGATCATTTCTATTTGAAAACTGTTTTGTTAATAGTTTATTAAGTATCAAGAACGGTAAGGACAAGTTTATCGATGGAAGACAATGTCCAATTTTGTCTGACATCGGTAATTCCTTCGTTCGTGATGCTTATATCAATTTTTGCACTATTGGTCTTTTTATCCATACGAAAATATTAATTTCTTCGTAACTGGAACAGTAAGTTAATTACATACCGTTTCGTTTAGCCTAGCAACCGGTAAGATCAACATATTGTCTTGGAAACAGGCGTGGTAAGTTGATAAAAAAGACCAATTGTGCAAAAAATTAAATTTTCAGACGAAGATTTGTGCCGAATTACATATTGTAATAAATCTCTTAATAATAAGATACAGCATGTAAAAAATTGCTTAAAACACACTTTTTCATTAATTATTTAGGTATATAGACTCCAAAGATTTTATCAGAATTCTAACTGGGTACAAACCTAGATTAATTCTTTCACATACATCTATTACCTGTTTTTCCTTCAAATTTATAATATGCAATCAAAGCAGAAACTGCTATCCCTCTAAAATATTTTGTTATGGAGACGATACCCTTAAGTACCTATGTAAGAAGCAATTGTCACTTGCTACTATTTCATAAATAATTTGAAGATGAGTAGTTCATCTATATTAGTTAAATTACAATATAATTAATTGTAGTACAAAGCTAAAACAATTATTTTATTCTACAAAGACGGGTAATATAAATGTTAAATTTAAATTAATCAACAGAAAAAAACCCTAGCAGGAGTTCTCTTTGCCAAGAGAAACACAAAGTTGTAAAGAAATTTACTGCCGCCAAATATTTAACAAAATTAATCATTCCTTGTTCATTATCAAGTAAGCTACGAGGCTATAACAAAAAGCAGAAGAAAAACGTGAATAAAACAAGAACGTAATTTAGAACTTGCAATTTACTTAAAACAACGTCACGTTTGTGTGCCTGTTCATTCATGATCTCTTTCTTTCTTGCTATCTCTATCTGTCTTCGTTCATCCGTGTCTGTTTCCTTCCGCTCAGCCAAGAATTGATATGTAGCCGAGTTTCATTTCCAGAACGCAACGTAAAAATAAAACTTAGAGCCGCGAACACTGCGAGTCTCTGTGTGGGTGCTTGTGCTTGGCTGTTTTATAATTGTGTCTGTGTGTTTGTGTGTTGCACTCTGTAGATTGGACATGCAATTTAACGAACTAACCATTAATTGCAGTTTTTAATTGAGAAAAACAGACGGCAGTGCTGAACAAATTAAAAGAAAATGTTTGTTTTACACTTGTCCCCACGTAGAGTTTAACATTATCGTTCTTTTTTATTTCCTAAACTTTTATAGAGTATTACAGTTTCTTTGTAAACTTAAATCAATAATGCAGTACATAAGGTAAAAGCGGGTAAAAGGTACAGTTTTTACCTCCCGCCTCATATTCTATAAGGGAGGTATTGTGATGGGTCAAAATTTTCGAGTGATGTGAGTTTTTAGTGGATAAGTACATACGTTTTAGGGTCGCTAGAGTAAGAATTTAACATTCTCGAGATGATGTCTGTGTGTGTGCGTTCATTCGTATATCAAACATTAAAATTTAAAATTTTGTATTTCAGGTTTTAATACGAATCTTAATAACCTATTAAATTTTGGTACCAATCTACAAACTGGAAGTAATACTTGTTTAAAATATTTCGATAAATAATTAATACTAATTTTTTAATTTTAAATGAAAGATTATGTGATTATTACCTACAATCGGTATTTTATAAAATTTTCTGTATCTGGTATAATTTAAGAATAATTAAAGTATATACTTATAATTTAGTATTTCGGTATCTTGTAGTCCATGATCGTTTAACATTATTTGTTGCTACGTAAAATTGAAATGATTATGATATAACAGTGACAGTGACAATAGTTTAAATTAAGATAACCTAATTTGGATGTTTTTGTTTTATGTCAAAATTTATAAATTAATGTCATTAAATGTCAAAATTTCAAAAAAATTGCATTTATTCAAACAAAAGTAAAAAAAATGTATGCAACACGTAAGAAATCTCAGTAGCTATACCTACTCGGCTGTGCCTTGTGCTGCAAATTTCACATACGTAAGGTAACAACCTTCATTTCCTGACTTGTTACATAAATAGCTATTATGATATTGAACCCTTGTCAGCATATAATAATTGATTAAGGTGTCAATAGAAATTGAAACGTTATTTTTGTAATATCATAAAAGGGTATATTTGATTGATTCATATAAAAAATTTACGTTTTGTTAGTGAAAAAGACCTCAAAACCAATTTAATTATTTAGCAATTGTGTGGGATTCGAAAAGGTACGTATTGACAGTAAATTTTTATACTCTCAATCCTAAATCCCTCGGACGATTTCCTCGGTTTTCAGTAAACTGTAAACCGATTTTAAATTTAATTTTTCACTAATTGCGTCGGTAATATCCGGCATGGGAGCGTTGGCGTTGTTGGCAGTTTACTGCCTGAGAATTCACGAAACAAATGACAGAGAAACAAGGAGAATAAAAACGCCGACCCTCCTACGTTTCCTCTGAAACAAAAGAACCACAGAATTCTCATGGCTCTGGCGATGAGGACTAGCAGATACTTATAGGTGACATTATATTTTAGATCTTGGACTGTACTGAAACTACGTGGTACATTCGAGGAGAAAATTCCCCGCTAGGTGCATTGTGGTGATGACAGGTTGACAAATACAAATGTTTGGAATTTTATTGTTTACACCCGTATATGTATCTATTTTTATTATATTTCTTTTTGTTTGTGAGTTTGTTGTGTTGTATACTACTCTAGTACTACTTAACGATGAATAATGATATAAACTTTGCACATTATAATACTGAATAAATGGTTTTATGCAATATTTATGACAATTCCACTCATAGTTTTTCATCCAATCAAAACACAGTATTTTGCTGAATTGTACCAATCACAGACGAACTACAATGACAATTTTCACTAGTGAAAATTACACTGACAATTTTCACTAGTGAAAATTGCCGCGAAGCATTTTTTTGGAATAAATAACATAATTCGAGAAATTGTCAAGCCGAATACCACACGTGACTATGATTTTTTGGTAATTTTTGCAGTCTGGTCGGTCACTCCTGCTTATTGCTTTAGAAAATAAACACTCGTGCTACGCACTCGTGTTTATTTTCGACGCAAACAAGAAGTCGTGACCAGACGGCAAAATTCAACTCATGTGTCATCTGTCAAAAATGGACCAATAAATTTTGAGGATTTATAAATTTTCCACCAATTGAAACGAATTTTTTCGACAATTTATCACTAGTGCTCACAGCGACATAATTTTTCGACAATTTTCACTAGTGATCCAATCGACAATTTTAAACAATTGAATATATCTTTATTAATCAAAATCCTATTGTTATAACTGTAGTAATGGAAGTGAAGCTATTTATAAATCATTTTCATAAAGAAAGAATACATTTTTATTCGGTGAATTGTCCTCCGAATACCATTCGTGTTATGTAGACAATTTTTGTTGCTGTATCACGAATGGTTATTACTTATTACGCTTGATTGAAAATAGCACGAGTGCGTAGCACGAATAACTTGGAACACTAATGGTATTATATATGATGATTTAAAACCGAAAAAATGTTCAAGTATTTGTTTGTAATAAAAGATCTCGTGTAAATATGAAGTGTTACGTGCCTAATGAGATCCTTAGCGCAAAGCTTAGCATAGGTGGAAGCAGAAATACATATTACGCGATACGGCGATACATACTGAAGTAAAATTAAAGCTAGATTTCCATGCATCCGTTTTATACGTCGCGTTTCATCCGTCGTCAATGGTAATTGGTTGAATTCAAAATAACATTTGAATTCAACCAATCGTCATTAACGACGGATAAAACGCGACGTACAAAACGGATGCATGGAAATCTATAGCTTTAGAAGACGTACGTATAATGTTACTGAGTGTGATTATGACTTCTCTGTTAAGTTTACAATAATTATAATCATGTCATATAAAAGTTGGAAAGTCGCAGACTTAAAAACATATTATTTCATGGAGGTGTCAAACCATCGGGACGAAAAACCGAGTTAATAGAAAGGTTACCTACTTGAAATTTAATTTTTATATTAGTTATTTCAACACATAATTCAATTGTAGACTAGAGGCTTATGACAGAAATAATAATTCCGGAAACATTGATATTAAGCATTCGCGCATTTTGACATTTGTTTATACACAGGTTTGACGTTTCGAAGTCATTTGAAGGTAAAAGGAACTAGCTCACTATCGTGAGAAATATTGCGCTAAGGGTCCCATTGTACGGTTTACTAATGATTGAAATTGATCTCCACGAGATGGTGTGTGTGAAAATAATTTTGACAGTTATTTCGAATATAAATGTACCTACGATGCTACGATAGTTAAAAGGAAACCTTGTTAGTTGGCTTCAAACAGTTTTATTTCCAAAAGAGGCAGTACCTACCTACAACCAGCGGAAGTCAGTCACATGACAATAATGGTTGATGCCTGCAGAACAATTGTGGTTTGCGGTACAGAGTATGCACGTACGCAATTATCGACTTGTTCACTTGTTAGCCAACGCCGCCTGTAATACGATTTTAATGGTTACGTTAACGCGTACTCTGATGCTAGGTGACTGAGTTCGTCATTATAGGTATATGATGTAAACCATTGTCTAGTAGTGTATTACAATTACATAGTAAGAATTATGGTATACCTACTTCTTTTTATTTTAAACATGTTTTACTATAGTACCCACGTGAATTCGTAATTTAGCCAAGTTCGCTTTCTTACATATTTTTTTTATATACATGATTTTAAACATTTCGGGGTCACTAGTTTAGTGACAGTTTTAACATAATCTCTTAGATAAAGTATTGAAACGTTAGTATTTTTTCTGTTTATTAAACTGTCATTTCCGAACGAATTAAAATATTGACCTGCGGATTCCTGCATTAGATTCTTAGAAAAAAATATCTATAAGACACTTATAATAGTTTTTTAAAGCTTTACTTAAATTAATATTTAGAGATGTTTTTCTAGATAAAAAAATAATTTAAATAATTTATTGTGTTTGATCAGTTTGCGGTAGTTTCAGAACGGATCAAAATATTGAATTTCTAGCGTTAGATTCCCTCAGCGTACCTACCTATACTATAACAAACTAATTGTTAAACTAATATAAACTATGTTACTAATATATTTTATAATTAATATTAGAATCGTACTGTACACAATATGTAATGCTAAGTTTAAGATTAATTAATAAAAATATACGTATATAATTTAAGAGAGATAGATAATGAATAATTTATAAATTTACGTTGTGCCTTAAAATATCTGTGTTTCCTAGGAAAACATACTTTATACTAGGGAATGAGTAAATTGTCAACAGTAGAATAAAGCACCATTAAATCTAATTACAAAATTCTAGATTCTTATTGTTTAGCAGATTTTCAAAAACTTTTTTACAATAATTTGATTTACTTCACTGTGAAATCATGTTACTTGGGCTTAAATTACACGCTTGAACCGTTATAGAAGGTCTGGGAAAATGAAAATGATATTATTTGGGTTTTAAATTACTTTGGGAGCTTCGGATTTTGTTTGGCTTCGGAACTGTTTATTTTCAGTAAACACTAAATAACCGAAATTTAATTAAAACGCGAATAAAATAAATATTGGCGCTTCACAAACAAATGATTTACGTATATTAATTTCTTAATATAAACAAACAGAAATAATGCTTTTATAGGTTTTCTTCAATTATGCGTATGATATGAATATAGTGTTTCCCGAGGTGTTTCCCAAAAGTCCTGGGACGGAGCTATAAGTTTTGTTCGGATGAAGAAAAAAATTGAAAATTTGGGGATCACTAAAGAGTCATAAAAACTATATGCTTAGATAGTCTAGAAGTTCCAATCAACGTGGTTTTTTTAGGGAATGACCACTCCAACTTTTTTAAATAGCAACCAATAGTTTGACCTTATTTTAAAAGTAATAAAAAAAGAAACACATCCCCATAAACAAAAACTCAATATCTTAAATTCATTCAAGAATTTAATTTTAATTAATTTTAATGTATTTTGCACGTTTATTACGATTTTTATAACAAATCTCGACCTTGGTCTCGCAATGACCCAAACGCTTTAGTGATCCCCAAATTTTCAATTTTTTTTTTCACTCGTTCAAATCATATAGCTCCAGTCCCGGGACATTTGGGAAACCGTGTATACAGTAATAAAATAATAAAAAAATAAACTGGATATGAAAAATTATTTTTTTTAACTTAATATTTATTTTTTTATTTTCTTTTATTGTTTTTTGCACTTTTGTAATTAGTTTAGTTAGTCTATACGTTTTCGCAATACAAGTAAATCATCAATCTCAAAAAAAAATTACTTTCGTATAGGTTTAGAAATAGAAAATGGAGCTCTAGAGCTACTAGTAAATCTTTTAAACTTCGTATTCAGGGAAAATTCTAGTTTATATTGATATACTTGTTATTATTCTTGTGCTCTAATTTTGTATCAGAAACTGAGAAACTTTAATTTTACGAAGAATCAAATATACCTTCCATGATTATGGAATACATGATACGAGATGTTCAATAACAAAAAAATAATTTCTATTTAAATTTTTAATTTATACCAGATGCAAGTAATCTGAAAAAAACGAACTTTTCAAATTTTTCAAGAACATGGTAACAATACTTAAACTAAACATATGTGTTTGCTATAAAACTACAATAAAAATTGCGATCATGTTACGATAAAGTTCAAAACTATGTCATAATAAAAGTTAACGATGTACGAAAATGGAGGCAACATAAAAAACTTCACTGGCAAAAATCTCTTCAGTACTACACTAAACACATAAAAAGTTACATTAAGATTTCCGAAAAAATAGAAGAAAAAGTATGAGGTTAAGCTTAAGAAAATCACATAAAAATTTACTGCTGAGAAAGATAATTGTTCATTACATCACTGAAATTGGGTGATATTTCTTTAATTATTAATGTTTTATAAATTACAATAATATATTGTGGCGACGACATAACGATACATAATAAATACTATAATTACTTTTTAACCCGCAAGGCCTTATAAGTTATAATATTGCGTTGTGAATATGAATTTACAAATTATTGCAAATCATTCATTATTTGTTTTGGTTCAGTATCCTACTAATGTTATTACACGGTGCTTGATGCTATTTTTATACTTTGCATTGATCTTATCAAAGAGAAATAATTTTCCTATAATTTTTCATCATATTCGTGCAATACCTACATAGTAAGGTAATTTATATTTTGCATGCCATAAAATGGCGCAAATAACAAAACTATTATAAAAATATATAAATTACAAAATTTACATGTGATTTTATGAACAGAGTAAACAGTATAATTACATTTAAGTATGATTATTATAATAATATTATATTGCATTATTAAGTATTAGTGTAGAAAATTAAAAATTAAAGTCAGTGTTGTTATGAACATTGTTGATTAGTTCATTTGTTTACGATGATGTAATTACCGTGTTACCAAGGTTACAAGAAAGACGAAGATGCGTTAACCAGATGACATGTGATGAGAGTAATGAGAGGAACAAATGTCAGTAATTTCACATCATTTCATTTCCAGGATAAGCTTTTATTAGTTATTTTTAGGACTAATTTGTTATGTCTCATTATAGTAGTAGGATGAATATGTCGAATTTTTTCTTTTGCGTCATTCCTTGTTTCTTTTGTATGATGCACAACAGAATTAAAATTACATTGAATAATAAAGATCTTCTTATAGGTACTGAAGTCGTTATACAAAACAAGTTTAAATACTTAACTTTGAAGATCCTCAACCATAAGTAATTTGAAAATATTCCAAATATTAAATAAATATACGAATTTTATCTATACTAAAATCATTCAAAACAAATAAAACGTCACATTAGATTGCACCAATATCAATGATTATGCTTTGGCATTAATTTATTATAATTTTTTTTCTAATACGTTTAAACAATTAGCTGCGGAACAACCCGTCATTTCTGAACGCAATATTGCTGCAATAGATTCAGAATTCGCGATTCTGGCTATATTGCTCAAAATAAAAATCTGAAATTTACCATAAGTAATTACGAAGCATTATTTGATCGAAAAATTCATACAATACATTGTTGCGACAACAATTAGAGAAAATAAGAATTAATTTATGCATTTTAATATTACAAATTATGGCCTTATTATTGCATATTTATTAATTTTGTTTTAAATAGTCGCTTCCTTGCATTGTTCGTGAGAGTGCTAAGAAAATATTTTTTGTCAAAAATGATACACATCTGACGAGAAAAATAGTAAAAATCGGCCAAGTTGACTATTTTTAATAATTTATTACTAAAATACCATTAAGTATTTCAAAAATATAATATAAGCACTCTAAAGTCATCTTTTAACTATCTATAATATAAAATATGAACAGTGTAGGGGTGTACTAACAAGAGCTCAGTTTGTAATAATCACTATATTTTTGGCACAAGTGTAGCGCCTTAAAAAACAATTGGACAAATTAGTTGTATAATGTGTCAAACAATTGTGGCCTCCAATATGGCGGACGAGTCAGATATCCGTTTATATAGTGCTGTATAATCAGCGTTTAGTTCAAAATCAACCAAAATTAGCAATCGTCTTAAGTAAATATTGACACCGAGATTGACATGTAAACCTTGCTTGCGTTTTTATACCTCCAACTATCTTGTGAACTCTTTGAAATCCGTGTTCATTTCTTTAGAATGACCTCTGGTAATCTGGACAATTCAGTGCTAATTCTCCCCCACGCGCGTCTACACGCACGTCACGTACGTCGCCGTGCATGACGCTACGTGACACGGCGTGACGCCGCACGGTCGCCAAGGAAACGAGGACCAAAGCGCTAATCGTTTCGGAATAAGGTAGACGTGGCAGAGAACGAGAATCGTGTACTGAGGAGGAGAATGGAATCTATGATTTGTTTCCGGTTTGTGTCACGTTGAGGGAAATTCAAGAGGACATGGGTGTAGCACTCGCTAGAGAAAGGGTAATATGGAGTGATGGGTACCGCGGTTGTAACGCAGACCGAACTTGGTTAGAATTCCGTTGGAATGTCAGGATATAGTCTGCGTGAAATTGTACGAGTTTCACTTTGACATGTTGTCGCCTTTACATCTGGGAGGTATTGCTGACGATAAACTGACCAAGAAGACTTGGTCAATTTATGTTGTATTCAAAATTTACAAAACTTATTTGAATGTACACAATATGAGCTACGAGACTTGCACATCATTTAATTTATGTTTTTAGAGGGATATCAATCTAGCAATTATTGACTTAGTCAATTCTCAGTGTAAACATAGGTACCAGATAAATTATATGGACATAATAACTTAAAATGGTAAAAATTTGACTAAAGGCCAGTTGCACAGTTACCACTTAAGTATTAGTTTAGTACTAATACTTAAACTGTCACTTAAACGAAATACTTAAGCCGTACAAACATGAATACCAGTTTATAACTAATTTGACATTAAAAAAAAGACCGACTGTCCTAATTCAAATGAATTTTAAAACAGTGTTTTGTGTAGTTATTAAATATAAACCTTAAACGTAGACAATTCAGAAAGAAATAAAATAAAAAGCGCTTCGAAATTTATAGACGGATGAAATATGAAGTACTTTAAGAAAAAAGGTGGAAGAGAAAAAATCCTGCAAGATACAATACGAATTAATTTATTTTAATACATATTGGAAGATTTAATTGGTTTAAATAAATTAGAAAAACATTTGTCCTGTAATTTTATTCCCCTAATAACTAATTAGACCAATAAAATTTTCTAATAAAAGAAATATACAACCTGGCGTCTAATTATCTGATAAATTATAATTTTCTTTACTTGGGTAAACGAAATTTAGTATAAAATTATTTTCCATTGATTGAAATTATTGTCCCTATCTTGGATAACGGTTTTCATCATGATCAATGTCAATAATATTTATGATTCATTTTAAAAATATATGAAAAATGGGTAATAACAATAATAATCACAAAAACATGTTAAACTTTGACTTAAGCTACACCGCATCTACCGCTTAAGTAATTTGACATTTAACTGACACTTTAAACTGAAAACCAATACTGTGTAACTGCTAAACCATAAACTAAAACTTAAGCCATAAAAATACTTAAGTGGTAACTATGCAACTGGGCCTTAGTCAATTTTCAGCTATAATAATTCAAGGACATTGATAATTACGGAATAATTTTGTGACATTCCGAAAGCACATTGCTTGGTAACCGCCCGAGGCCGCAGGTGGAGGGCTGTTAACCTAAAAGCTACGTGCTCACAAAATTATAAGTATTTATCAATGGTCGAGGGTTATTCGGACAGAAAATTTTATTAATTGAAGTATCATTTTCATTAACAAAACGTGCAAATGACATTTTTATTCAATTATAATTATTATAAACATAAAAATGAACATAAATAATTGTAACCTAGCAACATATTTGACATAAGTGATAATGTCCCATGGGTTGCTGTCAGTTAAATGTTGTATTCATTGGTCAATTTCGTACACGTGATCAGAAATGAAAGAATTTCATTGGATATTTAACCTAAAAATTTTCGTTCTAAACCGACGATTAATAAAAAGCTGAAAATTAGCTAACAGCAATTTAATGTTGTAGTTTACATTGAAGCAATGCGGATACTTGTTATAGTGTTTATTTTCTCCACAATGTCTTCATAATAACAGGGAAGCATCTCTCCCCCATCTAAACCAATTTCATCCCTAAACATAATAGCTAATAAATTCCCCCAGAAGCATTTCTATTCAGTGTTCACCCTCTACTTGTTTTCTTACAGCCGCCTCTCATGACATGTTGAGCTGATAACCTCACATTAAGTGTAATAATGCATCCTCTACATTTATTACATGGTGAATCAGTGGACAATGGCGTGATGATGGCAGCTTCGTAAATTACACTGAACACTGCGTAATGTAATCACTGATATCGGTGGAATTATAATTGGCTAATTCTTTAATTATATTCATTTTATGCAACATTGAGTAAATTTTCAAACATAATGGATTTAAATAATTACATGTGTTTTACCAATTGATTGTAAAACATATTTGTTATTAACGTTATCGACTCCACGTAGTTCAACACCGCGTATGTCCTATGGTAACGTATGGAAACATTCGCCTATAATATATAAACGCAGTCTAGCAATTTTTAAAATGCTCTCAATTACATTTTCTAATAAATTTCTAAATCATACGATAAAATTTGTAAAAAATTGCTTGAAACATACCTTTTAATTAATTTTTAATATGGATACCAAAGATTTTTTCTGAAAAAAAAACAAGCAACAGACCTATACAAATAAAAAAAAAATTACGAGGAATCCTTTTTACCTCTCGCCTCATATTCTATATTATCTACAATTTTTAGCATTTTATAAATTGATCTGTTATAGTAGGTACTTTAGGAATTATTATTTATAAGTTAGAGTATGAAACTTCAGTACCTACCTATCTTGTTATCCATGATTGTTTAACATTTTATTAATACGAATAATTTAATTGATCATGACAGCGACACATGATTTATATCTTCTTCTACAGTTCTACAGTTGACTAAATGACTAAAATATGTATATTTGTATTGTAAGTACCAATATATTTGTATAGTAGTAAAAACTAGGGTATGGCGGAAGGTTTTCTGTTGGCCACATCAGATTTTTTAAAATTTAATTCAAATTATCTAGATTCCAAAACACTATATATATATATATATATATATATATATATATATATATATATATATATATATATATATATATATATATATATATATATATATATATATATATACAGGGTGAGTCATCGAAATGCCCGTCGTCGATATCTCCCTTGTCGTTAAAAATACAGCATAAATTTATTAACAGAATTTTTCGTCTACTCAAGGAGCATAACTTAAAATTATTTTCACATATACAGGGTGTTGCATAACGACTTGGCAATAATTGTTCGTCTTTTTTTAAATGAAACACCCTATATATTTTTATATATTTTGAATTGTATTTTATTTACCTATACGAAAATATAAGTTTCATTTTAGTTTTCCGCGGCGTTGCCAAGTTATTCAATTTTTTCTCTAAAAAAAGCCGAATACACGTATTGTTTTATAAAGGCGTACTGAAGTTATTTTAATAGTAAAAATTAAGAATTTTATTTTCTGTACAGCTGTAACTATACTCTTTGTTCTGACATAACTTTTTTTAAAAGTTATTATACAGGGTGTTCAATACAGAGAATCAAAATTACTCAATTTCAAATGGCTATAACTCGTCATTTTCAAATGGAACAGCCTATATTTTATTATTCTGTTGTGTGTATTTTTGCATCTTCTTATGTTATAAAGGATGTCCTATGCCTAAAATCATTAATTTAATTAATTTCGAAATTATAATATATTAAAATATATATATATATATATATATATATAGTATACCAAAATAACATACTTATTTGGCTATTATTAAAAATGAAACGTAAGTATATAAAAATAAAATAGTGCCTGTGTCTAACTCTAAAATAATAATAGCCATTTATAGTCCATTAAAATTTGAAATGGAGACCTCTCTGAGACATTTTTCAGATACTGCTATAAAGATAGTAACTCTGCTAAATTTTAAAATATTGAATTTTAAATTTATTTTCTTTTAATTCCATTTTGTGGAGAATATATTCGTGTAAAATTGGAATACCTTAAAAATCAATTTTGTACAATTAAGTAACAACTAGGCATTAAAAAGCCTGCGAAAGGCAAAGGTAGGATTACAATTTTCAACGAAAATAATACACAATTTTTCCGTAAACCAACCAGCTGCTTAAAACCTTTGATATATGTACCAGGATTAAAAATTCATACTTTCAAAAATTAATTTATGAATTTTCCCTTTACAATGTTGTGCATATTTCAAAGAAAAGGTTTTAAATACCTCGACTCTTTGTGAAGCGATAAAGAAGAGAATATAGCAACAAAATTTCAAGCGAAATTAAAAATTTAAGTTGTGAATTTTATTAACTGGCAACGCTTTGGTTAAATGAACCGAATAATTTGAATTTAGCTGAAGTAATAGCTCGCGAAATGAGTTGTAAGATTTTACACCAAAAAGCCGAGACGGAAAATAATTGTCGAGTCGTTTTCATTTATTTGCACGATCTTATTTTAAGCAGAGATTATTGCAAAGGAGATGAAAATAAAGATATTATTTTCTACTACAGAAATTTCACAAGAAGGTTTATAAAACATTACATTAAAATTTAATTTCAGGTTTTAATTTTAATATTACCGCCTTCGAAGAAGAGAAGAGTGAAAAACTCATTCAATTGCGATATAAAAGACAAACCTCTTTTGTTGCATATTATTATATTTAAGTATTATAAATGTAACATTACCTACATAATATGAAAAACAACAAAACATGTTTAGTCTAAAATTTTATATCAAAGTAACCTAAAGTAGAGCTACTTTTGTTACGTGTTTAAAAATTTATACTAAGTACAATTTTCAATGTTTGAGGAAACATACGTTATTAGAGGTAAAATAAAATTTTAAATAATAATTTTAAGACATTGTAAATACTATATACCCAGCACAATTATATTTTCCTCTTATAAAGGTATGTTTATTTCAGAAAAAAAGTCTTTATGTGTATAATTATATACCTACCTATTAACGCGTCAAAACGCTTTTACAAAAAATAGAACTGTTCAATAGGTACAGGATCAATAATTCTAAAGCCTGTTTTAGATTATTATTTTTTCGACTAGAATCACATCCAAGTTTTGTACTAGTTTCTTGATCAGCCGGTAATCAATGTTACCAACACCAAATTTTTAAACTGCAATATTGACGTTTTGTTATTAATTAGAATTATGAATGTAAAATGTAAATAACAAAAACCTTTATACTCACTGGACATACGAAGAAGTCAAAAACTAGAAATAACTTCTAGTTGATTGTTGATGTCAATGTATGTACAGAAGGTTGGAAATGCAAAATGTGCGTTTAATGCCAGGTCTAGTATGAAACTTGGATGGACATTTTTGTGTTATCGGAGGGTTCTAAAAGCGCATTTTTGGTCATTAAAACGTTGGAAAAACGCAGAAATATAATCAGTAAATTTATATTGAATAAGCGCCGATCAAAACATTGAATAAGCGCAGATCGTAACATTGAGATTTCTGTCCATAACAAGTTAGACCAGATCGTCTTCGAGTATGATGAGGTTAAGTTCAGAAAAATGTTAGGCAAGAATATTTTCTAGTTTTAAAAAATTCAAAAAATCTTGTTAAAAATACTCTTCGAGTATGATGGGGTTAAGTTCAGAAAAATGTTAGCCAATAATATTTTCTAGTTTTAAAAAATTCAAAAAATCTTGTTAAAAATACTCTTCAAGTATGATGGGGTTAAGTTCAGAAAAATGTTAGACAAGAATATTATCTAGTTTTAAAAAATTTAAAAAATATTGTAGAAAAACTGTCGTACAATCCCTAAAACCATTGTGCTTTTAAATTGTGCACTTCTCCGCTTATATAACTACAATTTATGCGCTTTTCCAATGTTGTTTTATGCGCTTTTCCAATGTGATAAGCGAAAACTGATAAAGGCCAAATGCGCTTATTTAGCTCACCCTTGTGTTTTACATTATCATATTTTGAATTCTAAAATCTAGTATGAAACTTGTTAAAGTTTCTAGCCGAAAAAAGTATAATGTAAAACAGGCTTAAGTCTGCACTAAATTCTACAAAATTAAAATTACAGCTCAGCAGCCCACATACGTATCGTAAGAATATTATAGGCAGAATTTTTTTCTTTTATTCTTTTATCGTTTCGTCCCAATTTTTTCAGAAGTACCTACGCCAGTTCCACTCATTCAGAAATCAGCAATCCGCTTATACCGGATTTCTAAATTCAAACATAGTGACCCGTTTTCAATAAAACATTAGATACATTTCCGATAAACGGTAGTTCCCCTATATGTAGTGTCATGTCGCCTTCTACTTCTCGCATGTAATGTGAATGTAACCATAACGCACAGGGGAAAGTGGGGACAGACGGGACAATCACGTGTGCGGTCAAACGCATAATTGACGCACACGGCATACACGCACGCATGCAATGGTATTGTTAACTTACACGGTATAATAGGGTCGATCATCGATTAAACATTCAAGAATAACATGTGACTTAGTGTTCGACAAAAATCAAGAAAAATCTTGATCCTGACATTTCTTGACGTCGAGACGAGACAAGATTAAGACAAGATTGTACATTTTTATTTCAAGACGAGACAAAACATGAGTGTCAAGATCAAGATTTCTTGAAAGTTTATATTATTTTAAAATAGTTACAAAATTACCTGTAATGTTTTTGTTTTAAAAATTGAAGATTGAAATAAAATTAAGTGTATAACGCAAGTAATTACACAAAACTTTGCATTTCTTATTCAACAAATCTTTTATGTATACATTAAATAATAATCAAAATTGTAAGTTTAGTACAAATTGTATACATGTATTATCATCTTCCATTTAATTTAGCACATGCAGCTATTTAGACAAAGAAAACTTGTTGCTGATAAAGAGTTTAGTTTTTCTGTAAACGCTAATGTTATAGAAAAGGTAAAAATTCAAGAAATTTCAAGAAATCTTGATTCAGGTCAAGAAATCGTTCCTCAAGAAAGAAGCTTCTTATTTCTTGACTTGAAATTCAAGACAAGACAAGATTTCTTGTCAACCATAAATACGCCACCGCGATAATCATTAACAAATATGGTTCGATACCTTTCCACTTACTACTTACAGGTTATGGTTTTACAGCGAATACGATAGAAACATTCTTTTAATAATATAACAGACTACTTGACCGACATTTTAAGCCCGTCTTCTACTTATTTATAAAATAAATGAAAATATCGATTTATAGCATAACAGTCAGCATAAAAATTCTTTGGGGTACCTTATTATTTTTATCTTTGATGAGCCGATATTTTATTTAAAAAGTTAGTATAACATTTATTTACCAGGTAAACTTAAGAGGCCTGTCTACCTTCTAAAATCCAGCATAAAATGTACTAAAGTAGCGATTGTTTTGTGACCAGTACGAGAATGGTAAAATTTTATTTTAACAACGATTTAATAGAGAAAGATTGGATCTACAAATATGCTTTTTTTAAATTTTGATTAAAAAATTGTACATGATTATAAATATTCCGAAAAATTAAAAAAAAATCCAGTGTATGCAAACTTTACACGGCTATATTTCATAATAGAAATTAATTTTTAAAATTTTATCTGTAGATCCATTCTTTCTCTTATAAATTTTTATAAAAACATCCTGAGGTCAATAATAATCTGACTCGCAACGAAACCACTTACATTTTTCAACCTCAAAATGACATTGCATAGCTAGGATGCAGCAAAGTACGAGTTTCGGGCTGGTTTCAGGCAGCCGTAGTAGTAGGCAAAAGAGAGGAATAGAAATTAAGATTATTCTAGAAATTCGGATAAAGCGTAGCAATTTTTCTTATGGTTACAATTATTCTATAATGTCATTAAGTTCTGAAGCAGTATTAGAGATCAGCAAATGCAATACTAAGAATAATATGTATAATAACTCATAAACCATAAAGAAAATATCATCTCGATCCATTTACTGGAAAAATAACGACTCTCCCAAACCCAAAATCGATTCAAATATATCAAAACGTGGACCATTTACACAGACAAGTACACCCAGTAGAGCTATCAAAATTTCCAATATTCATTCATAAATCCAATCCTCCTATATTTCTCAACGAAAAATCTCATTCGCCCCCATTCGATTTGCTGTAAACAGACTCTGACATCTCCCGCGCATCAGTTCATACATAATCTTCTTTCGCCCACGAACTAGTTTCGCAACACAAACAAATAAGGATTTGTTATGTAAGAAGATAGGTGAATAGTTTAATATTTAGATTTGTTTGCGTTGGTGGTTGTTATTGTAATAACTGAACAATTGTTTGGGTAAATCGGTCAGCAGTAGGCACAAGTTTACACGCTTTGCGAAATTTGTTTCTGTTTTGCATTCCGAAAATATTAGAATTTTGTTTTGTTGTGCTACTTACCATATACTTTTCTTTGAAATGCTATACGAATAGGTATGTGATTTATAGATATAAATGTATGTTTGTGTTTTCAATGTAAAATGCAATACTTATGTAAATTTTTAAATGCCATAAGAAGATAAGTGTAGCAGTCAGTATTGGTTTTCTACGAGCATTTTATTACGACAGTTTTATTTTAAACGCAGTATTTAGAACGATGTATAAAAATTAATTGTCCATATTTCGACATTAAAATTGTATTAAGATTTACATAAATTTAATCTATATTATGTATATATTACGTACATATATATCTATCCTCTATACGTTCCTCTATTTTAAAACAAAATGGCGGCTAGATAACTCAAGTGTACTGCAACGACTGGGTTCAAATTTGTTATGGTAATAGCTTAGGTTTCTTTTAAATTTGATTTTTGTTGAAGACGTAGCAACGCGCGTAGGGTACAACTAGTATATAAAAATAACAAGCAGAATTTTGATTTTAAATAACAACGTATATATTTCAGTTTCCAGTTACGAGACTCTTATTCAAAAAAGAAAATTTGTATTGTCTACTTTTTAAAGATTAATAGGACGTCATTTTAAAATGTACCTACTGCTCAAATAAGTAACCGAATCGAATAAATTAACATTAACGAATTTGGATGTAATAAAAAAATTATATTAAAAAATATAGGTAGGTACAATGCATATTAATTACCCTAGTTGCTTCGTTAAATTCATTTTGTTCCTGGACCGGACTTCAAATTTTAAATAGTATAAAAATATTTTCGAAATTTGTAGTTCGTTCTGTTGGCTGTATTATATGTTTTCCTACCATTTTGCAATCTAGTAGAGGATTATTGTACCTAAATGAAAATATTTGTGATAGATAATTTATTAAAACTCAAGCATAGATAAAAAACATTTTATTTATTTAATATTGCAAATTCAAAGGTACCGGTACTGAAAACCATAAAATCAAAATTGGGGAAAATTTCCAGAACAGTTCCATTTATTTCACCGTTATCCCGTATTCATCCTAACAAAATCATGCATTCTGTGAAATTCAGCACAAAAGATAACACAAAAATCCTAACATCCTCTCACAGGGTTTTTCCTCTATAAAAATCATATTTTCAATCAACGGAGCGCGGCGTTTTCTTCGTTTTATTGGTCTTTCACGCGGGTTTTATTAGAGCGGGCTTGGAGTGCTGAGCGTGACTCACGCGTTTACGTGAAGTAGTTTTTATGAGCTGAAACTACGCCAAGTATGTCAGTAAATTATGAAATATTTATGCAGTATATGTACCTACTGCTTGGAATGTTTATGTTTACGCAGAGAAATTCTGAAATTGAAATGAACTTTTTTCTTTTTTTTGTCTACGAGTAATTTTGCTTTTTGAAATTACAAGGAAATTCGTTTGTTTCTTTTTGAAGAAGGCATTTTATATTGCAGTTCGCAACTGACATTTCTCTGCGAAATATTTAGTTGCGTGCAGGCCCCGGTAACTTGCATACCCCTTCCACTAGTTTTATGACTGCCCAAGAGGTTACAGTTCGCCCTGTCGCCGCTAGGCGGTGTCATATCGCATAGGCCACATTTTATTAGGAATTATATAGCAATTTCACTTAAAATCCTCAATAACTTATAGAATATTGTATATATTATAATAAATTACAGAATATACATAGAAATTATACTTTACACGTTAATCAGCGATTTTCGCGGGTTTTTGATGGCCTATGTTGACTGCCATATTGAGTACTCCCTTTACCCCTCAGTACCGAGAAACTGGACCAGTTCAGCAGTCACTTTTGCAAGCCAAGTTGGGTTACCTTCAGTGTCTTGTACCGTGGTTGCGTGTTTGTATTTGCACTTGCAGTCTTCGTTTGTAACATATCTATTATCTATCTGCATAGCGTAAATTTATTTTAAATCGTTTGAGCAAAATAAATAAATTAAAAGTAAAAATAAAAATAACAGGATATGAATCACGAATTCCTACAACACAAATCTAGAGGTTTGAAAAATATATTTTCAACTTAAATATTTATCAGTAGGTGTTTCTTAAAATTGTGCTATTATTGTGTTCAGTTAAAAATACTCTATGTAACGAGATTTGCCTTTAAATAGTTATATTTATAACAAGTTTTGAAAATATAGTTTTGTCGAACGCGAACGAAAATTGCAGCCCGAGCAAAGGAAGGGTTGCAATCGTTTAAGTTAAGACAAAATATTTTCAATACGTGTTATACACACCATTTTTTTCTACTCTTGCAAAACAAGGAAGTTAAAAATACAAAAATAACCATGAATTTTTTGACATTTACTGTCAAATTTTTAAAATTTTGTGAAATATCAATGTTGTTGCGGAAACAATGAACATTAAAAAAACTGTGTTGCAAAGTGCCCAAAGTAGGTACTTTGTCGCACACTTCGGTACTTTGAAATACACTTGCAACAAACATCAAAAACAATGAAGAAACAAACTTTCAGAAGCATACTTTGTTTCAATGGTAAATATTTAATAATATATTACTAATTATACGTTAATCACTATTTAATATTCTGTTCCCTATACAATAAACACTAATAAACATAATATTCTGCAAATTGTCCCAATCGCAATTGAACAAACATATCAAAATTCAAGAAAATTAGCATAATTTGAACGTGCAAATAATGTGTTAGATGAATTATTAATGTACGTGAAGGGGTATAAACATCAAATCTAATTTTAGTTACATATAAATTGAATTTGTATATTCCATTACACGAGTTCATTATATCATAATTTAATTAAAATACAATGAAAATTAGATTTACATGTGTTATCCCCTAAATTAGAGTTAAATGTAATGTGTGACAATACAAGGTACTTATTGTTAAGGATTAAACATGTATCACACATTAATTTTTATCCATCGTTTAAATTGCAAACAGCTCAATTTCAAAAGTTATATCACGGAGATCTGTAACTTATTAAATTTTAACTTAAACTTACCAGCTAAAACTATGCTCTTATTTGGACTAGAATTGCTGTCGTAACACTTACCTGAAACAAAAGAAACATAAATTATTATTGAACATAAATTACACTAAATATAGTTCTAATAACATTTAAAAAATTACAAGAACAACTGTGTTAACAGAGGTAACACTTAATAAATACTTCCATATGAATAAGCAACAATTTACATCATTTAAATGTGTTTCTGTTTCTTATTACACTTTAACTAAACTGCTCTTAAACCGGAAGCTCATGACAGGTGATGGTTTCCGATTTCATACAGCATGCCTTTTGGAGAATTGCAAATTGACCCTATGACAACATAGACCCTTGCACGCTTTCCGGTCATATGGAAAATTGCATTTCCAAAAATAAATCTGATGTGGCCAGCACAAAACCTCCCGCCATACCCTACTCTTTTTACTACTATACAAATATAGGTACTTACAAATATATTTTAGTCATTTAGTCAACTGCAGAACTATAGAAAAAGATATAAATGATGTATATCACTATTGGCACTGTCACTCTGACACTGTCATTATCAATTAAATTTTTCGTAGTAATTGTTGAACAATCATGGTTCATGGATAACAAGATACTGAAGTTTCATAGTCTAAATAAGGTAGTTCACCATTTAAAAAAAAGTTGTTTATTGAAACTTCATGTTATTTGAAAGCGATTGAGAGTAAGTACTGATAAGTCTTAATAATTGTTCTTAATAAAGCTGTAATTAATTTTTAAAGTTTGTGTGACGTAGATGTATAGCTGATAATCTTCTCAACCCATGAGGCTGGAATTAAAATGTACTTACTCATGTAAAATCAACTGTTTCTAAATGTTACAAAATATAAAATACAATTTGGTGGTCTCATTATTACTGTAAGTAAGAATACACGTGAAACGCATTATTGTGACGTAGATGTATCGATACGTAAAATCTCAAATATTTAGAGAACTATTAACTTTTTGAAAACTTTTTTCATGGCAATAACCGAGGCAATAACTCATTTTTGAGGTCTCCTTTCAATATAATTGACTGGATTGCTAATTTGCTTGGTAAAGTACCCTATTATAAATAATACTCTTCTAAAGTACTATGACAGAAAAATTTACAAAATGCTAAAAATTATAGATAATAATATATAATCATTCATTCGAAATAAAAAATATTGCCATAAGTTAATTATTTATCAAAATATTTAAGAAAAGTACTACTTCCGGTTTGGAGATTTCTTCCAAAAATAACTGGGTTCTTAAGATTTGTATTACGACGTTATAAAATTTGGTTGTTAAATGTTTGTAACTTTTTGAGTTATAGAAAACTGAAAAAATGTTACATACAACCTGTACAATACAACAACAAAATGTACATACACACACGCCCATACACCCACCACAATATCTCCCTTATAGAATATGAGGCGGGAGGTAAAAACAAAATATAAAGTGTAAAATAATTTTGAAATCGTAGTACTGCAGTAAGGATAGCAAGCTAGGAAGCCAAAATGAAAGTTTCAAAATTGCATTATGTAAAATTAAATACTCGTCTTCCTTTGAAACAACCAATTTTTCTCGCAATTTTTGAATAAAACAAAAGCAAATAAAGATAAATCCAAAAACATATTTCCCTAAATAAATCATAGCAAATATAAACAAGAACCAGAAGCAAAGCAGCAGCCATCAACCCTTTTCTCAAACAAAAACAACCGTCAACTCTGCAACCTTTTCCGTCTGTGAACTTTGCTTCGTGATCCCCACGCGACATGCTACGGCGCTCGTTTCCGATGCGGCGCGGGTCCTCGTACGAGCCCCTGGGGCCCTACTGCAACCAGCAGGGGGGCGAAGTGCCCTGAAGCACCACCCAAGTACAACCGCGGGCCTGTAATTGAGTTTTGTTTCGAACTAAACGTCGTAGGATTCCCGTCGTTGGGATAACGGAGCAGGATTTTTTTTCAAGAGGGTTAACTGAATTGTGGTTCTGGAATTTATATGTACGGTGACTATTCCTACAGTATTATACAGGACAGTAGATTATTTGAAGGTGTTGTACTGTATTATTTTTTGTACTTAGGTATTTGTAATGTATTTTATTTTCTGTACTATATTTTAAATATTATGAAAATTGTATAGTACATTTTTCTATACGACTGTTACAGAATGTTATCATTCTTACATCATTTTCAATTATGGAATGGTTATATTCAATCACTTTGTTACGGAATGGACTCATTCCGTCACTAGTGATGTAATGAAAAATGTGGCGAATTATAATAATTTAACTTTATTCAATGTTTTTGGTTGGTGGGTAGCTTTGAAATACGTTTAATTTATTAATTTTATGTAGAATATTATTTTATAAATACATATATAGGTATATTTTTATTTCAATAGTTTTAGGTTTTATGTTTTAATGCAATTAGATTTATAGTCGTAGAGAAAGTATAGTTTACAGCACGTTTGGAATGGCTATTCCGCTCTCGTGGAACCGTGAAACTCGCCTCGTCTCACAAACTTTCCACTCGAGCTTAATATGCTTCATTCCACACTCGTTGCAGAATATACTATTAATTACTGAAAGTAAGCAAATGTGCGCTTTTGAGAACGAGATTTAGTATACAGGGTGATTGTCGTAAGTCCGGCATACTAGGAATATTTCGTTAATTTCAAGAGATACAGAAAATGTTTATAAGCAAAGTTAAACTAGATAAAAGGGCTCGTAAGATGGTCACAATAAAAACTTTGTATCCATTTCCGGTTTTACCAACTTTTAATCTAGCATAGGGAATCGGCAATGTCATATATTTTTTTAGAATGTACCTACATAAAATACCATAATATCACAGTAAATTTAAATTGATTATGATAGTGACAGTGTCAAAATAATGACACATCGTTTATGTCTTCTTCTACAGTTCTACAGTAGAAAAAAATATATTTGTGAGTACTTATAGTATAGTAAAACTAAAAAGAGTGGGTAGAGTATGGCGAGAGGTCTTTTGCTGGCCACATCAGATTTTTTCACATGTTATTCAAATTATGCCGAAGTTGGTATCAACTTAAATAACTTTGGGAAAAAAAGATAAATTTATTTAAATTTTGGTGAATAAATCATAAAATTAAAGGCGTTACGGAAGTATGTTATTAAAACTTATAGTCGGGGAAGTACTGTGATGGTTGGTGGACACAGCAGATTTTTATTATAAAAATAAAAGTTATGTGTCACCGCAATAATTATTGAGCAATCGCACATAAAAAGTTTCAGTCTCATTATTTGACTGCTTTTGTCTCACCTCACACCGAATGGACAATAATTTACCTTTGAGTCGTGACACTAAAGCCACACTAACCACTAACCACGCCAACGAAGCCACCATGAAAATGATGTTTTAGTTTATACTCTCATATGTAATCAATAAGTCTGCAAATCAATCACTTACTTTATCACTAATCTTAAAAATAGAACAATAATTGAACAATAAATTGTATTCACTTCACTCCACAAAAATGCCCACAATATCATCTGTGATCTGTGAACTGTGAAATACGACGACAAACTGAGCTAAGAGCTGAGGCTGAGATCTGCATGTTTCTTGTTTAGCGTCGTTATCAATGTTTCGACAGGTTTTGTAGCGGATTTGCTGTTTTCAATTTATTCTTCACAGTACAGACTACAATGTATAAAATACAGTGATACTCAAAATTTTTGTAGAACGTGTTACTACATTCAACGAACACAAAATGTCGCAGAAATAATTTTCATTGGTAGGCAGATAACTCAAAATTGTAACAAATTTGTAGAATTTTAACTTCTTGTATTAGAAAATGTTGCTAGATAGAAACAACGTTTTGAATACAAATTGTAGTATCATTTAGTATTATTGTTATTTAAAAAATTCCTATTAATCCATAAATTTTGAGGATATTCCAGAAAATCTCTTCAGATCTTCAAGAAATCACCACTTCCGGTTGCACGATCAACACTAAAATCTAATCAGATCTAATCTAGGGTGTCAGAATATTATGCAAAATTTAAATTTTTTTTGTTCAGTGGTATTTGAGTTATCGTGCCTCCAACATTCAACCATCCATTAATCCATTCATCCGGACGAAACTATGAAAAGCAATAGTTTCTATTTCTATTATTATATTTAATCATTATTTAATCATTTTAATACATCGTATGATTCTGTAGCAAATAATCAAAGATTAACAAAATACGTTAACCTCAAAATTTTATGTTGACACTTGACACACAACAAGAATGAGAAAATTGACAACTTGTCAGCAGTAAACAATAAATGGTACATAACGAACTTTTGTGAATCTAAAAGAAAACAATATGTAAGAAAATATATTTCATTATAATGAATACTATATTATATGAATAATAATTGTCCTACTACTTCCGTTAAGACACAAATTGATAAGATTTATACGACTAAAATATGTAATAAAGAGATAGATATTTTGTGAATATGGTGGATAGAATTTATCTGATATGACGTCACTGCTATATGGATTTGAAACGTCTATAGCTAATATCCCTGTTGCATGTATCAATAATTAATTTTTAAAAATAGTACAATACACTACACTGGTATGAAGAATCTTATTTTGAAATCATAACAGTGTACCTACTAAATGTTTTAATTAAATAACTTTTAAAAGTTTAGAGGGAAATATCCCTCTACACGCCCGCCGTCGGCGCTCATGGTTAACGGATGCAGTGTGGGTGGTTTTTCGGGTTTTTATTACGTTTATTTTTGGTTACGGTTGAGAGGGTAAACTGGTGTAAGGGGAGATTTAGTAGGGAGGCAGTTGGTAAGTGGTAATGAAATTTGTACTGATTAGTTTAACACCGGAAAATGTCCCTAGAGTTTTATGAAATTTCGGAACACATTTAATATTCAGCTCGATGACTTGTAAGCCCCAGGACTAGGGATTTGATTTGATTCTTAAATTTTGACAGCTTATCAACCTCAATCATAGACTTCAAAATTTTCAAAACGAAAAAGATGAATCTACAATACACAAATAATGCGACAATATTTATCTTTGAAAATACAAAATATACGATCACTTAGCTACACTATGTAGTTGTAGTTTCTAGTTTATTGCTTTCATGACTCAAAATCAAAATGTAATAAGCATTTAAGTAGTCTTTAATGGCAGTAACTGCGCGTGTTCTGTTAAGCATAATTACATACAACTATTTTACAAAACTGTCTCAAACAATATATCTTATAAATAAATACAAAACATGTTCAAATTGGTCACGTTATGGTAGATATTTGTGTCCAAATATAAAGTGGTCCACTTCTGTATTCTACTAACATTAGTTTATCTTAATCCAACAAAATATTAATGACAATGAATGATCGTGAATTGAATGATCCATTGAGGTGAAGAAAGCGCTGGAGTTTGCTTTTTCCAGTATAAAGGCAAATTGCGTAGAAAGAACGAAAAACGCAATTGCTTGAGATTAGAGTAGGCCGATAAAAAATTGTTTACGTCGTGAACAAATACAAATACCCCCAATTTTTAAAGCAAAGCAAACGAACGAGTAGATCCTTTATTAATTCAAGTATTAAATCCACGAGTATCTTCAGGAAATTTATTTAATCCTCTTTCATCTTCTCTCTCCGTTTTCTATTTCCTTCGATCCGACCTTCAAGCTTCAAGGAATTTGGCATTTTCCTCGATTCGAGTTTAATTCTTTTCGTATGGCATTTGTTTTGGCGATTAAAATTACCCCATCGCTCATCGTCAGCGGATTGCACTTCGCATTCTTTCTTTTGTTTTCTCACAGACGCGGCAGAGCCGTAGCCAGGAAAGAGGTCCTATAATTCATTCCAGTTAAGAATAGAGTATTTGACACACTGACTATACATGCACTAACATAAACTACATCCGATAACTGACAGCAGTTCTTGACATTTGTTGCTATGTAAACTTGGTTTATGATCAACTAATCACAGGACAGAGATAATTGCAACAAAACTATATTTTTTATGTGGGATAACGTATAACACAACTAATAGGAAACAATAATATTAGTATCATTTTTAGACTATCAATTATAAGAAAATACAACTACTGTGGTCAGTGGTTCGGACTTTGGAATTCATTATTCATCGTAGATTTCAAGCAGGCTGTAAGTTTGACCACTTGCTTTACTTAATTAATGTTAAATCGTCAACGAAACTCGTTAAATTCAGGTCCGATACTTCTTCTGGAAGCGATTTATTAGTGAATAGTCTCAAAACTAATATAATGAATAAATACCGACTTAACTTAATTCTAATAAATTTTCTTTTTTTAACTGTTAAATAAATTTGTTTTTAGGTAAATAGGGAGGCAAATAACCTACTCAGGCAAATAGATTGCTTTTAAAGAAATATAGTTATTTATCCAACTAAAGAGGAAAGCGCTTCTTTTTCCCACTGGAGCTCGAAGTTTGTGTGACGAGAGTAGCGAGTGAGGCAATCGAGCAAGAGTGGAAAAAGAGCTTTCCTCTCATGTTAGACACAACATTTTTTTCACGACATATTTAAAAACATTGTAAATGTAGAGGAAACACATAACTAGAAATTAGGTTATAACTTATAACTGCCATCTGTCAGAATGACGTTTGAAAACAACGAAATGCACCCAATATGCCAAATTAAATTTAAGTTGTAAAATCGTCAAATAGTAGAAAAAGAAAGTATAAAACATAATAATTGTAAAATAATAGTTTACAGTAGGTATATTACTATAAAATCAGAATTTTCAATAAAATAATAAATTTACTTAGGTAGGTTCTATTTTTTTTTTAAATATTTCATCGTAAATAACACTGTTGGTAACACTGCTTACTTTCCTCTATAGACAGAGAAAACCTACTTTCGTCACTATTCGCGAGAAGAAAATTGTGTTTTCTCCGCATGTAATATTTATTTTTTCAAAATCGGCATGAAAATCGTCATTTCCAGACTAATTTGCAGCATGAAAGTAAGATTTTCATGACTAGGCATGAAAATAAAATTTTTACTTTCAACTTTGTTTACTTGGCATGACAACTTTTTCTAAAATTTGTGACAGCTCTGATGATTTATGCAAACCTAATTTTTTTATAATTTTAAGCTTAATTGCCGATTTAAAAAAAATAGAATACATCACGCGTCATAAAAATGTCTTTGCTTGACTCGGAGGCTTTGAAGAAATGCTCGGACGCTGCGCATCCTCGCATTCTTCAGACGCCTCCTCGTCTGCAATGAAACATTTTCATGACTTGTAATGTAATATACTATTGCCTATTATTACTGCTTTAAACTGATTTTCTGCGACACAGTGTTAACACGTTGAGTGCAAAGGAAAATTTTGAAATTTCCACCACAGGGCCATTACCAGATATCATACGGATACCTTCCAAATTACAGCTTTTTCTATAACCAATTTTTACGAATTTTTACTAATAACTTCCCTAAGCTGATTTTTTTTTAAAATATATAAAACAGACACCGGTGCCATGTTCTAAAAGCCAAAGCAGACACGTTTTGCAGATACAGGGAGAGCTATCACAGGGCCAAAACAGACACTTTTAGCAGACACGTACTTTATTAGCAGACATGTTTGAACGTTGATTTTCGCACGTGCATTTTAATAGTGAAAATGTTAGAAACGAGTGCAGTTGCAAAAAAAAAACGCCAAGATGAGCAGCAGATCTAAAAGACTGATAGAATGAGCTTTGCATAATATTATAAAAACTACAATTCCTGAATTCCCTTCTACAATGGTATATTTGTGAGTAAGTACTACATAATTACTTATATTAGAAAAATAAAAATAGTAGAGTATGGCGAGAGGTCATGTGATTTTTTGAACATGCCAGCAAAGGATTTTTCTGACTACGGCCCTGGGATTGGATAGCAATTCGCGATTGGCATTTGTTCTCAGTGATAATCCGTCGGCTCAGGATGGATTGCCTGTGATCGAGTTCAGCTGTCTGTTGATGTGTGTGTGATACTTTATTTTCTCAGAATGATAAGTGGATCTAAGATGGAAAAACTCTTCGATTTCACGGCTGTTTTTTCTGCTAAAACGATTTTTCTAGCAGGAAATTATTGCCTTCGATTAAGGTTAAGTAGATTCGATATCGCGAAGCTGCGCATCCTGTTACTCATGAAATCTTAAGATGATACGATACTATATTACAATCATAAACAGAAAGATTGTGTTTCTATTTTCCAAACATTCATGCATTTCTTACGCACAAATATACAACTGTTTTCTACTTTGTGTTTTGTGTTATTGTGTTAGTGATATTTACTTTGGTATCAGTAAATCCAGTTTTCCAACAATCAGCCTACCAAAAATTAGTAGACTATTGTTTTATTAATATTATATAGGTATGCGAAAATTAAGAATTCCTATTCCTATGAAACAATTTATGACATTTATTTTACAAAATAGATATACTTTTTTCTACATACCTATACTAACAATAAATAAATATACATTTATTTACGTACTATTTTGAAAAATAATAATATTAAATATCGAAATTAAAATATGCTAGTAGTAGGTAACTAGATACACGTTACGTAACGATAAATAAATTGATAGACGGAGAGCTAGCGGTCAAATTAGTGTGGACATTTTATTAGTCGTGAAATTGAAGGGCTTGGGTCTTGCATATCTGCTGAAGATGGAATGTCCAATCTACCAGTCCTTAATGGCCGGATTAGGCTTCCTCAAGTATAAAAAGTTGAGTTACAAAAATGTGAATTATATAAATTAAGAGTTCTGACGTATGTAGATATGGAAATAAACGATATTATTTGTTATTTATAAAACCTATTGCCAGAACGTTTCTAGTCCTCCAATCTTAAATATACCTACCTAATAAAAAATAATAAATGACATTTGAAGTTTTCATAAATGTCAAAAATTTGCTTAATATCAGTGTTTATCTGCTTACCTATGCAAAAATATAATAAAAATATTTAATCATAAGTGCTGATAACCCGAAAACAAGCAAATTTTTGATAGTTAAGAAAATATAAAAAGGTCAGTTATTATTTTACTTGAGGAAGCTTAATTCGGCCACTTAGGACTGGCAGACTAGGCATGCCATCTTCAGCAAATATGCAAGACCCAAACCCTTCAATTTCACGACTAATAAAATGTTCACACTAATTTGACCGATAGCTCTTGGACTATGACTATTTATTGAACAATATAGGTACTGGGCACTAGGTATTTTAAAAATTTACTAAAACGTTGGATAAAGCATTGTACACTCTGAAAGTTACAACTAGTTTAGCTTAAAATCTGGTTTCGACGGTAGAATTAATAATAAGACCATTATTCCATGAACAATATACTTACACCGGGCGAGATATCGGAGTACATTGTTCTAATTATTGTTATACGTAAACCACGTATGCAGTTACCTATTCAATATCATGTTGGAACCCTTTACGTTTACATCATCTAATCTACATACTCGTATGTAATCATCATCTCTATAATTATATTAAATATTAATAAGTGAGGATTAACATTAACATTTCAGTGCGTCTAAATATACCTACACATGTGCTAAACACATTAATGCTGATGAGATGTGAAATTAACTTAGTTTTGGATTCAAATTCGAATCGATGGAATAATTTGCGCTAGTATGATTACTTATATACGTGGAAGTGCATCGTACCGCCATAGGCGTACGCTTTGGGAGGACTTTGGGATTTAAACCCTTAAAGATAAATCGCCAATGAGGATGTTTTATTCATTGCCAATTTGTAAGAGAACATATTTTCCATTTCAAGAATTTCGTTAAAACAGTACGGTATTTATAAGGAACCTAGAGGTATATTTGCCAAATTTGTAACAACTATGTTTATATAAAAAAAACTTTTTTTTTCTTCTTCAAGTCGTATTTGGAAAGATTACTCTATAAGATGTGATGTACTTAGTAAGTCTGCGTTAATAGTCCAGTCAAATTAGATTTTTTAGTGGAAAAAATAAGTAGAAAGCTGGATTTTGGTACCTATACACCTTCCCAGTAGATACCTTCATCAACAACATACTAAAAGTCTCAATCGATTTAACTGGAGCTTGGTCCGCCGTTTTGAAAAAATCTGACGTGGACACCACATGACTTCCTTGTACGCCTTGTTTGTTCATACTTTTCTTAATAACTAAAATGTAGAATAATATAAAAAATTCTTTTAACTTATTATACTAGTATATAGTCCAGGCATTTTAGATAATGTTTTGGCAAATAGGGGAAAAAAATGATAGACAGCTGAATTTTGGTATATACGCTCATAATGGCTTCTAGTTTAACATACTAAAAGTCCTAAACGATATCGCGTGTGCTTCCATTGCTACGACCTTGTAAAGACCTTGAAAATGAGATTTTTGCGTATAACTCACGAACGGTGACACCAATTAAAAACTTTTTTTACGAAAATGTTGGTAATTTAATGTACTACAAAAAGGCCCTTACCAATTTTATCGTCAGTTTATTTATTTCCCTCAAAATCGGGAAAAGGCTAATCACCGTTTTGGAATCGTTGAGAGCCCGTGAATTAGACTTCCGGTTTCAGTAAAATAGCTGCCATTTATGAATGGAATATACTATCGACTTCCGGTTTGCGGCATTCAATTCCTTTTATATTTTTCTATTAGACGTATATATTTTTTAACTTCATCAGGCTTTGGTTTAGCCGGAATTTTAAGGTATTTTAATTTTAGTATATTACTAATTTTTTCATTTATTATGTTTCATCGAGTGTTATTTCTGAACAAATAAAAATACTGACTTCCGGTTTTCGGCATTAGATTACTTGAACATTTCTCTATCGAATACATTATACTAAAAATGTTGAAACATCTTCGTTTAGCCGAAATATAATGATATTCTTTAAGAGAACACAGCGATATTATGGATTTTTTTAAAATTTGTTGTGTTTAAACAAGTCTAATTTCTGAACGAATAAAAATACCGACTTCCGGTTTTCAGCATTCGATTCCTTGAACATTTCTCTATTAAATACATTATACCAAAAATGTTGAAACATCTTCGTTTAGCCGAAATCTAATGATTTTCTTTAAGAGAGCACAGGAAAATTATAGAAATATTTTTTATTTGTCATGTTTGAACAAGTGTAATTCGGCTAAACGAAGATGTTTTAACATTTTTAGTATAATGTATTTAATAGAGAAATGTTCAAAGAATCTAATGCTGAAAACCGGAAGTCTGTATTTTTATTCGTTCAGGAATTACACTTGTTCAAACATGACAAATAAAAAATATTTATATAATTTTCCTGTGCTCTCTTAAAGAAAATCATTAGATTTCGGCTAAAGGAAGATGTTTCAACATTTTTGGTATAATGTATTTAATAGAGAAATGTTCAAGGAATCGAATGCTGAAAACCGGAAGTCGGTATTTTTATTCGTTCAGAAATTAGACTTGTTTAAACACAACAAATTTTAAAAAAATCCATAATATCGCTGTGTTCTCTTAAAGAATATCATTATATTTCGGCTAAACGAAGATGTTTCAACATTTTTAGTATAATGTATTCTATAGAGAAATGTTCAAGGAATCTAATGCCGAAAACCGGAAGTCAGTATTTTTATTTGTTCAGAAATAACACTCGATGAAACATAATAAATGAAAAAATTAGTAATATACTAAAATTAAAATACCTTAAAATTCCGGCTAAACCAAAGCCTGATGAAGTTAAAAAATATATACGTCTAATAGAAAAATATAAAAGGAATTGAATGCCGCAAACCGGAAGTCGATAGTATATTCCATTCATAAATGGCAGCGATTTTTCTGAAACCGGAAGTCTAATTCACGGGCTCTCAACGATTCCAAAACGGTGATTAGCCTTTTCCCGATTTTGAGGGAAATAAATAAAATGACGATAAAATTGGTAAGGGCCTTTTTGTAGTACATTAAATTACCAACATTTTCGTAAAAAAAGTTTTTAATTGGTGTCACCGTTCGTGAGTTATACGCAAAAATCTCATTTTCAAGGTCTTTACAAGGTCGTAGCAATGGAAGCACACGCGATATCGTTTAGGACTTTTAGTATGTTAAACTAGAAGCTATTATGAGCGTATATACCAAAATTCAGCTGTCTATCATTTTCTTCCCCTATTTTTTTTATAATTCCTGGACTAATACTCACAAATATATTTTAGTCATTTTATTTAAACTGCAGAAGAAGATATAAAGCATATTTTACTATTGTCACTGTCATGTCATAATCATTTAAATTTTATATAGTAACAAATGTTAATCAATCATGGACTACAAGATACCGAAATACTAAATTATAAATATATACTTTAATTAATCTTAAATGATACAAGATACAAAAATATTTATAAAATACCGATTGTAGGTAATAATCACATAATCTTTCATTTAAAATAAAAAAATTTGTCTTAAATTAAATATTTATCGAAATTTTTTTTAAATTTACTACTTCCGGTTTGTAGATTGAAACCAAAAATAGGAGGTGCACAACTGGATGCTATAACAGTCCTAAATACAAAATTTCAACTTTCTACGTCTAACCGAATTTGAGATATGCGACATACATACGTACAGACGTACGTACATACGTACATACGTACAGACGTCACGCGAAACTAGTCATAATGGATTCAGAAAAGGTCAAAACGGATATTTCCATCAAAATCTGAAAACCGGAATTTTTCGCGATTACAATACTTCCTTATTACTCCGTACAAGGAAGTAAAAATGGCCGGCGTCTATTGTTTTTATATATTTTTTAATATTACGAAAAACAGTTAATAACAAATTGTAGAGCACAAAATTTGCTATAAAATGGTATACATATTGTTTTTGAAAAAAACTATAAATTTTGATCCTGTAGTAGTTTATGACTCGTTATACGAAAACAGCTGTAATTTTGTAATGAATAAAAATATGGATTTCCGGCTTGTAGAATCCAATTTCCTGAACACTCTTCTATGAGTAAAATTATTTTCAAATTTTCTGACGCGTTGACTATTAGACTATTACAAATGTTTCACGTACGCGCTACTGATTTCAGATGTAACATTAAAATGAAGGAGAGTAGTCATGTATATGGTGAAGCAATTAGCTCAGAAAGCTATTAACTAATCTAGAGTTGGTTCTTAGAAGATTCTATATAGCTTTTAGATTTCACATTGCAATTTGACGAGAGAAGTTTATAATTCAGATATAGCCGTAGTCGTAGTAGATGCTGGTTTAGTACAGGAAGATAAAATGTTCATTCTAGAATTTAATAGCGCCTATGTAGTTATTAAGGTTGTAAATCATAGAGCAATGTTATAACGCCGATGTATTTGATGATGGTGAAAAGGAAATTCATGTACTTGTTGGCAAAAACATTATTTTTACAAAATTGTGAAAGTACAGCTATGCTCTTAAGTACCTAGTCTTTGTGTATCACACCACAAAATAATTGATTTCCCATTAAATAATCAGGGTACCTATTCTAATTCATAGCGACAGTCGCTAGCGAAGTTCAGTTGATACCTTCGTGACGTCATTAAAAAAAATATTAAATACATATAATGAACCCATAATTTATTGGTATTTTATATTTATAAAATAAATATTTTAACCTCACAACGCACAAAAATCAACGCAACGCGCAAGTCTACCGTAGCGAGGGTTGATAAGTCGTAGCGACAGTCGCTTGGCTACTACGTCACACATGGTGGGGGGTTATCAAGACAACCCAATTTATCAACGTTGATAAGTGAAATAGAATAGGACCCCTGATGTATTAAAAGATTAAAACCTTATAAATATAAAATTTGAAATGTTAATGTTTGATATTTTTTGAGTTATCGTTTCCGAAAAAATTGGAACATTACGCAAACGAACGCACGAATGAACGAACGAACAAACGCGCACACACACGCACACACATAGACATCATATCGAAAATGTTAAATTCTTACTCTAGGGACCCTAGAAAAAACTCGTACTCGAAAATTTTGATCCATCACAATACCTCCCTTATAGAATATGACGCGGGAGGTAAAAACAAATGCAAAAAAGAAATACCTAATAAAAGAAGTTCATTCAACTATTAATTTACACGTTCAAAAATTAAAGCATTTCTAGTCTGTTTAGTTTATTTATTGTGTCCAACTTTTAAGAGTAAAAAGTAAAACTAGTCGTAAAGTCGATGTTCAGTCTTGCCACCATATTGATAGGAGCTTATTATGTCATAATATTTTCGAAGTATTGTATAGACAGAAGATTTATTCTCCAGTCATATTTTAGTTTAAGAAGCTTCTCAACAATATACAAAACAAGGAAAAAATCATAGCCAATCGATGTTAAGCCTGGTTTATAATGGATGTAATCGGTTACTTCTTCTGCATTCTGTAAGATCTGTGATGTGAATGAGAAGTGTGTGGTTCATAATCATTTCACTAATCTGCTAACTTGACGACATAACCTTTCTTATCCTTATAACTGTCAGAAATAGATCCGTTTGTTGAAAGTTAGTTGGATCTGCAATGTTTATAACAATAAATATTGTAGCGAAATATATAATATTCATCATAATGTAAACAAAGAACAAATAGGACTTGCTTGCTATTTGTTGGGAAAAAGTGAAAAGAGAAGTATGTAACAGAGTAGCTTTATACTGAGGTATGGCTGATTTCAGTAAACTATTTTTGAATAAAATAATATGTTTGGTAATACATGAAGAGTTTAAAAGTTAGATACTGAACTAATTTTTGGATATCATATTGTTACAGTTAAACATTAATTAATTCCTCATTTTTTTAGAGTATTAAACCATGGCTACTTGTTTGAAATAAAGCGCCTATGGCCATACTCTTTACATAGTGATATTCTAGGAAGTTTTCTTAAAAGTTGGCGAACCTTACTGTTACAGTATAAGTAAACGTCAAATCCAGTGTCATTACTAATTATGAACCATAACATAGAAATACCTATAGCTCATGTTAACAGAACACAGAAGAAGTCAACAGTTACATTCATTATAACCAACCTTTAATCTACCTACATCCAAATCCTACATATAAATATAAAACTATAGAACTATAAGTTAGTATGAGAGTGACTATAGTTTAGTACAAATAACTACAGTTCTTTGATTATTGCAAAAAATGCATATTTATATTCATAAAACGAATGGAAGAGCATCAGCTAAATACGTAACACCCTCACATAATATTCAGACAGTACAGGTACCTACTTTTACAAATTAAATATAATCAATAAATAAAAAACATGAACATCCATCTCGCAGCAAGGCGAAAACACCACCACCTCCACCTCCTCGGGGTCTTGAACTTGTGCGGTGACAGCTGGCTGTGTGTGTGCGTTTGTGTGTATTAATAGCCGGGTTAGCAATGCCGCCTGCGTGTCGTTTCTGTTCCTCGTTCTCGCAATTAGCACCGGATTCATTTAACTCCTTGGCAGTGGCACTGGCATTCGCCGCAACGCCGCAATGTGACGAAAAACTAAATTGTGCTAAGGAGTGGGAGGTGCGAGGATATTAGCCTGTGGAAAGGTTCAAAGTGACGGCAAGACAAGGAGGCGGAAGACTTTTCTTTTTCAAATTTCATTCGGTAAAAGTTCGATTTATGTTCCAGTTCTTAATTATACCTAGTAATATTTCGTTAATTTATTGTCGGCAAGTTTCTTTTCCCAGTTTGTTGAAAAGAACTAATAATTATCAAAAATGTTATTACCTACTAGTTATAACATTATATTATTAAAAATGGCAATTTTATAATTAGCTTTATGCACATTTGGCACGAGGAAAGTTTATTCTAAAAAGGTTCTTAAAAATCTGATGTGGCCAGCACATATCTAATCTTATAAAAATAAATGTATACGTACAATCCGGTGCCCATTTAAAATATACAAATAAAAATCTAAAATATTCAAACAGAGAAATTTGCATCACCTGAATCAAAAGATTCATTCACAGGAAAATTTTTCTGTGTTGAAGCCATCCTCCGTTCAATTACTACATTTAACTTACTTATGACTTATATGGCGTTAGTGCCAACGTGTCACCCGTCTCACCTGTCAATATTTTTTACGCAGAAATAAAAATCAGCCGTTCATGGATTACAAGATTTCAATGTTTTATTTGACAAATTTATTACATATCAATATCACCCTTATTTCTAACGAAAAGTTTGAACAGAATAGAGATCGCACGCTCGCATTTCAAAATGAAAATATGACTAACATTCTAATTGTAAAGCTTTTAATTACCTACATTTTAAAATAGAAATAATATAACAATCAGACATTTAGGTACAGTTACAAATTTTTATATGGAACTATAATGTATCAAGTATTGGAACACTTGGAAAACATAAAAGTAAATTTCTTCAGAGTGAGAATAGTCCTGCATTGAATTAGAATAAATAAAATATGTATATCGAAACTAGGTATTAAATTTAATTTTGTTTTCTGCAGTCGATTTTAGGTGATTGCTTGCTGATTGATCTTAAATGTTTGAATAGATGCAGGATAGAAATGTGTAATTGTTTTTATCTACGACTACTATGAAAAGATTATTATGCTTTCAATTGTCAACGTAAAGTTGATTGTTACTGAGGATCAAGCAAAAAAACATTTTATTGCGCGTCTCCTATGACAACGCGCAATAAAGTACTTTTTGATTACATAAAATATAACAATAAAAGAAAATGACAGAATCAAACAATTTAAAAAAAAAATTATTTCGATATTATTGGTATCGTCATCGTTACGAATAAAACATAAATTGATTTAACGCAGATTGAACTAAAAGAATACTAATAATATTATAACAAATAATTTTAGTCGTAGATAAAATTATGTGTTGTATTACGAGCGTAAAGTGTATTTGTTCCTCTTGCACTATTGCAGAGTCACTTTACGCTCTTAATACACAAATAACTATGTTAGGGAGATGGCATGATTATTGTTATATAAAACAGAAATCGCAGTTTTGTAACTGACTTTGCATTTATTTAATTGATTATAACTAATTACTGAACATATGAAAATTGCATTGCTAATCAACATTAACACCGATCCGTTAGCTATTACAACGTCAACTACTACTTTAACAAAGCACTTGAAGTTAATGAATGAAAGTGATTTTTATCAACACACCCAATTCATTCATAAACCTACTCATATGGCACACACTACTGACTATAGTCGCGTTTGCGACTCATGCGGCGGCAAACTTAATAGACATTTTATGTGATGCCGGCACTGAAACACCAGCCGTAGCAGACAAGCCGACAGCCGTACACAGCATCTAACACATGTCATATGTCCTGCTATGTCACCACGCCCTGTGCGTAAGTTTTAATAGACCTTCTATAATAAGTACTGCGTCCTGGCAAGCTTCGTAATGTACCACAAACACACAAACCACTAAAGAATAAATAATTATATCTCTTTCCATGATGTGATATTTTCAAACTTGCTGGTGTTTTCCACGATAGTTAGAAAAAATATTGTCTTTCTAAAAATTATAAACATCACAAGAAACGTGCAATAAAATGAGATATTCTTCATACATCAATATAGCAAAGTAATAGTTATTTTTGCACAATTGGTCTTTTTTATCAACTTACCATGCCTGTTTCCAAGACAGTATGTTGATCTTATCGGTTGCTAGGTTAAACAAAACGGTACGTAATTTACTTACCGTTCTAGAATGGTAAGTAAATTTAATATTAATTACGAAGAAATTAATATTTACGTATGGATAAAAAAGATCAATAGTGTAAAAAGTGATATAAGCATCACGAACGTTAAGGAATTAACGATGTTAGACAAAATTGGAGATTGAGCGAAGAACATTGTCTTCCATCGGTAAACTATCCTTACCGTTCTTGATACTTAATATACTATTACATTATAAGTGCGGTAGGTTTTATTTTGGAACACGGGGTTCTAAATATTAAAGTACGACGCGAACCGGAGTGCTTTAATAAAACCGAGCGATGTACAAATACCTAAAGCAGACATTATGCTCTTATATTTTTTGGCCGACATACCTATTTATTGAAAATATCGTATTTTCTATGAGGTTAGGTGAGATGCATTGGACATTTGCACTTAAAATTTCATTTTGTCTTGTTGCCTTGAAACAACTGCTAAGATATGTCGCCAGTAAATGTGTCATATAAAATTATAGTATATTACATTACTAGCACGGTAAAACAGTTTTTACTGCTGAAGGTGGCTGAAGGCGCGTCACCTCCTTGAAGCAGTAAAACGGTTACTTACCTTGCGTGTATTGTACAACATTGTACTTGTTACTTGTAAATCAATATCAAAATTATTAAAAAATTATATCCAAATTGTGTCATTCACACACAACTGTTCTGTCAAAAATTGTCTTATATTTCTTATATTTCTCATAAGCCTTGGAAGTATTACTATGTGGCATTGTGAACTGTTTATTATTAACATTTGACTAACTACTAACATGTTAAATTTTAAGGTGTTCGTTTATCTTAAAATTTTACAGCGTTACAGAGGTGTACGCCTCCCACATTTACTTTAGTTATAATTGAAATATATGATGCTTTTACATAGGAGTGTATTAACAAAGGATGTCTTAATGCCTCTAGTTTTTTTTATTTTTTGTCTTTGGCCTAGGAATTTGAAGTAAAAAATATTTTAAAATGACGTTTTTTCTCATTATTTGATACGATTTGATATGATTTTTTTCGATTATTATAAATGGAAAGAAAAATTTAAAAAGCAAGAAGCCTTTCTTTTTCGAATAATTTTTATTTTACTTAATTTCTTTAAAAAATACAGAAGTTATTATATACTGGAGCCATGTTTATAGTATTTTTTAACTTCAAAATGACATTGCATAGCTAGGATGCGGCAAAATACGAGTTTGGGGCTGGGTTCGGGTAGCCGTAGTAGTGGGGAAGAGAGTGAATTAGAAAAAAAGTAATACCGACAGTATTTTAGGAATTAGAAAAATAGGTAGACGAGCTATTAAAAGTTTTTAAAATGATCAGTTTAGCAGAAATGTTAGAATGGCGTTCAAGTAATTGTCAAATAAGCATATTAGATAGATTAACTTAAAGTCTAGGGAAGCAGTGTGTTGGTAGCAGCAGCTACACCCCTCATTGTAAAATGTAAACAAATCAATATCATTATATTTGAGAATCTCCGTATAATAACGAGCCAAACATCTATTTGTATGCAGACGGTAAGCAGCGCCGTAGCGGGTAACGCCGGAACAAGCTGGAGCTGGAGGGTATAAAGGTATTTGAGATGCATTACAGCAATCTATAACCCAGCAAATGTCGCAGTATTTGCTGAATAATTTAACGTTGCTACTCAAACTGAAATGTAATCAGTTCTAAGTTGCTTCTTTCTCTTCTCCTAACCATCGATCAAACTGTAACACTTTTTTATTGGTGAAATTGTCAGCTTACAAATAAAACAATGCGAAATAAATCACGATTTATCACTTATCTCCTCGCCTGTATTGAGAATTCACCATGATTTTGATTTCTGCGGATATAGAAATTAGTAATATTCTAGTAAACTTCCAAGTTGTTAAAACCTAAATCTGAGTTACAAAATAGTGAATAAGGCAATAAGGGTAAATAGCTAATTAAAATATTGTTCGTTAAAGTTGAAAATAATAACGGAACTTTTGTGCATGGTAAAACTCTTTTTAATTAAACGCCTCTGGCTCGGTTTTTAATTACCATTCGCTGTAAAAAATAGTTTGCTGCGGATACCGGGAACAAATTATTTCGATTTGGATTAGAAAACAAACAGCAATGATTGTTAATAACGAAGGAGAAAAGTCAATAACAGAATAGTACCGAACAATTGATTGACATTTGGATTTGCGAGCTGTGTTAAAAAATTTCCGAGATAATTCCTTTAAAAAACTGGCAAACAAATTGGCACGATCCACGCACAAAAAATTTTACATTTTCAAAATGCATTTGAGCTACACCCGCAATCTATCTTATCATGACACACTTCTTTTGCCTTGTCCACATTTATACTTTTCATGCAAGATATTTTATTCTTCTCACTCGGAAATTTGAATTCCCAACAAATCATATGAATCCATATCATATCAAAAAAATACACGGTTTAGAATAAGTTTCAACACATTAAACATTATTTATTTATTTTGGTAATTGGCAACACGGCGTTCTATCCACAAGGAACTTAGGGTGTGGAATTATACCAATAGTTTCTACCGAGGGGTAAATCACAGAGGAAATTTTTGTACACCAAACTTCCCCGCAAGAAAACTTCCCCCAAACTTCCTCATACTTCCTCCGGACTTCCTCGGACTTCCTCTAACTTCCTCTGACTTCCCCCGAACTTCCTCGGACTTCCCCCGAACTTCCTCGGACTTCCCCGGACTTCCCCCAAACTTCCCCGGACTTCCTCGGACTTCCCCCGCACTTCCCCCAGACTTCCTCCAAATATTACTGCATTTTGACTATATTATTCCAGATATTGTTTTAACGGTAATTATATCTTTACCACAACTAAAAAAGAGGTTTTATGAACAAAATGGTGCCGAGCTATATCAGAAACAGCTTGACCGATCCCTATGATATTTGAGTAATGATTTTAACTTTATCTCACTATAGGCTAAATATTGCTATAGGTACTCTCTATCTTATTAAAATAAAATGGCGACGACCTAACCTAAAATAGGTTATACTAATTTTGCCGTAATAATAATAAATACGGTAGAATTGTCATTTTGATAATTCTATAACTGAAAATAGTAGTTTACTAGAAAGTCTAAAATGTTTTAAATATAATTTTTTCAGCTGAAACTTATACTACAGGATGTATTTTTTAAAGCAACCAATCCGTATCTCGGGCTAACTAATATCGGGGAAATAAATATAGTCCGACATAGTCAGTCGGATGAAGATGAATAGAATAGAAAAACAATCAAAAAAATTTGAATAAAACTTTATATGCACATTTCTACGTTATTTTATAAAGTTTCAAATTTTTAAATTTATTTGTGTAGAAATAATCAAGAAATAACAACAATAAAATTAACTATGATTTTGACCGATTTTGACACATTTTTAGAAACTGTTAACTTTAGTACATCATCCAAGAAAATTCATATTTTGGTATAGTGTAGTCATAAGCTTTGTTAAATTATTTGTTGACGAAAATTGTCTAAAATATTTATGTTTTGTTTATAACAAAATAATCAAATAAGTGAACAAGTACGATCTTGGTTACTGGTAATCTTATAAGATTCAAATTCAGGTTAAGAATGCCTTATATAATAATTTATTATAAAAAAGATTTGCTTATAATTTTTTTTTCAAAATTATTACTTAAATTTAATTAATAATTTTTCAGAAATATATGGATTTTCGCGGTATCACTGTTTCAGAAAAGAAATTATAAAAATTCAAGTACCTAATAATTATCGAATAAAAATTATAAAAAATAAGGCATCGTTAACTTGAATTTGAATCTTATTAGATTACAAGTAACCAAGATCTTACTTGTTCACATATTTTAATATTATAAACATTTAAAAAAACTTACGAAAATTTACGTCAATAAATAACTTGACAAAGCTTATGACTACACGACTACATACACTAGAGATGGGCGCTGGGCGTGAAATTTAATGGGTCACAGTGGGTCACGCCCTGACCCATCGTGAACGTGAACAAAAAATTTTATTTGTTTTTTGTGCTGGGAGTGAATGTGCGTGAGTAAAAAAAATTACTCACGGAAATTAAAAATTTTAATTTCAAGACAATATTCATTACATCAGTTTTTTAAATTCATAATTAATAATATTAAATAAAAAATATTTGTAAAATACAGAAATAAAATTTAAAATTTCTGAAAATATACATGCTGTTCCACACGAAAGAAGAAAAGGGAGCGCAGACGCCGTGACATAATGGGCCTGGGAAAAAAATTGAAAATCGTGAACGAGCGTGAACGAGCGTGAACGAGCGTGAACGTAAAACTTAAAAAAAATAACGTTCGTGAATGGTCGTGAAAAATATTCGTGAATGAGCGTGAATTAAAATTCAATCACGCGCCCATCTCAAACATACACTACATGGCCGAAAGAATACGTAAGATCGGACACTGCGCATCTTTGGGCGTCACCACGTGACGTCACGGTGACTAGGCTCACCAAGCGCGCACTTGAATTATACAGAACTGTGAGCTCTAAGTGATGTCATGCGCGGTTTGGACGTGTTTATGAAGCCGGAGTGTTCGACCATACGTATTCTTTCAGCCATGCATAGGTACACTCTACCAAAATAGCAAAATACAGGCTGTTTCATAACTTCGAATACATACGTTATTGGTACCTATATGTTGTTTGATATGCTGATTACGAATCTAAAAGAATTTTTTTTAAATTCGAAAAATTAAGGGTTGTTTACCTAAAACATTTTTTGTAGAATGCACTGGATTCGTTTTCCTATTAAATACAAACAATAGAAGTAGGTAATAAACATCTTAAATTGCATAATATACTAGTAAAATAACAAGCGAAATTTAATTATTTTTAATGAAACAATTATTACTCCACCCAGTGGAAGTGGCTACGAAAAAATTTTGACTGGGAAACATGGAAATTAATTTTGCGATTTTAAGAAAAATTCTTTTTGATTTCGTAATCAGCACATCAAACAACATATACCCTTAACGTATGTACCTGAAGTTATGAAACACCCTGTATAAATTTATTGGATGATGTTTATTGACAGTACTTAGGCGTCATTAAAGTTAACAGTTTCTAAAAATGAGTCAAAATATAATTTATTTTTTCTATAAATTGTTGTTAATTCTACACAAATATATTTCAAAATTTGAAACTTTTTAATACAATAATGTAGAAATGTGCATACTTTACTATAAAGTTTCATTCAATTTTTTTTATTATTTTTAAATATGTTATTTATCTTCACATAAAGTAAGTCTTATTTCCCCGATAGTTTAATATTCTTTCAAATACTAAAAAATTTGTTTCCCGAACTTCCTCTCTACTTCCTCGGACTTCCTCCGCACTTCCCCGGACTTCCTCCGCACTTCCCCGAACTTCCTCCGCACTTCCTCGGACTTCCTCCGCACTTCCCCGAACTTCCTCGGACTTCCCCGGACTTCCTCGAACTTCCCCGGACTTCCCCCGCACTTCCCCCAGACTTCCTCCAAACTTCCTCGTTCTGTACACCAAACTTCCCCAGTGATTTACCCCTCGGTTTCTACATAAGTACATGAAACGTTTTAAACTACAGATATAGAGCAAGCAAAAGAAGTAATATCCAATGACCAAAAGATTTCTGATATGTAGATAATTATTATTTCCTAAACAATCTTTTTGCTTTATACTCGTATCTTCCACTTTAGCGAGCAATGAATATATCGCATGTGAAACCATAAAAGTTATCTTTTATATTATGGTAAGTAGTAAGTTTCATGTTCGTTGGAAGCTGATATTTTATTCGTCCACGAGATGATTCAGATTAGAATTATGTTTGAATGTTAGAGGCGGTCTCAGGTTACGGAAAATGGGCAAAGTACATTGCAATATAATCCACAAAGGTTCAAGTCATGTTAAATTCAGATCTGCCATTATACTAGCTTTTCAACTCAACCAAGCGTTTTAAACTTGCAGACTTCATGAAATATTAAAACTGCCACAGTTTTATTTGTGTTACTCTTCCTGTCCCAGAGTTAAACCGCAGGGGAATTTAAATGTCACCCGCCAATTTACTACAGTTTTACGCCGCACGTCAGGAAATCTGAAATATCTATATATACCTGCGCCGGGCGATCACTGAAATAGGGCCAGCCCACGAAGTATACATAATATATAGGGATAGTGAGTTTATTTTAAAGTAAAACATTGGATTTATCATATTCATGGTTACGAATGTGACAGCAATGTATTAGAGCGTTCTTTTTAAAATGAAACATAGGGAATCAATTTGCTACCGGGAAATACGATTTATACTTTGAACAATTAAATGTTTATGTTGAAAGTGTCTCTTGGAACGATTGTGGCTGCCCAAATATCTTATATTGCGAATAATACAATTAAATTGATACCCTATGTTTCACTTTAAAAAGAACGCTCTAATACATAGCTGTCAAAAGTCGTACCCATTGATATGAAAAATCCTATGTACAGTAGTTTCAAAATAAAAAATCTGATGTGGTCAGCACACAACCTCCCGCCATTCTATTATATTATACAAATATTCAAACACAGAAATTATTATCAGGGGTAATACCATAACAGATGATAATTTTTTGAGAATTTTTTTGTCGTTTCCACGGCAACTTATTTCTAACAATTTCACGACACAAAACATCATCTATCAATTTCCCGAAACGAAGTTGAGGGGAATTGTCAGATGATGTTTTGTGGAGTGAAATTGCAATAAGTTGCCGTGGAATAGACAAAAATTATCTCAAAAAATTATTATCTCGAATGGTATTTAGGAAGAATATTTTTCTTCTTAAAAATACTACCAAAACGACTCATTTTGCTAAATATTTTTGACGTTTCATGTGACAAATTTATTTATTTTTTGTAACTAACGTAACAAAATAAAACCTAATCTACAAAATTATGTTGTCAGATACATCATTTTACATTTTCAATTCTATTGGTTGCATTACGTCATTTGACGTCATCATTACGCAATATGATTGGTTAAACCATCTGTCAAAAAATATTCACCTGAATCAAAAGATTCATTCACAGGAAAACTCTTTCTTTTACTACAGTTCTTTAATGCTACCAGATAGACAATTATTTTTATAACGTAAGTTGCAAATATCTTTTCCTTTTATTCTTATTACAAATAAATACTATATTTATCCAAATTTATAGAAATTCTTGACAATTAATCTTTTCAAACTTCAAAAAATATCACTTCCAATTTATATACAAATGTTAAATACGAAATATCAAATTTTTTTGGTAATTTGTATTTGAGTTATCCGACAAACAGAAATCCGGCTCTGACCACATACCTACACACATACGCACACATACATAGGTACATACATACATACTAACTATGGAGAAAGGCAGTAACTACAAAAATATAGAAAACCACTTTTTTTACATTTTCTGAATGGTATGCCTATTTTACACCTTAATACAACACAAAAAAGCAGTAAAATTAAGAAACATTGGAAATATAAAGGAAAATCATATACTGCCTTTAAGAAATACACGTACATTACAACTAGAAAAGCAGTAAATGCACGATTTTACACATAAAAGCAGTATGTGTACACGTTAAATTTCAGTTACTGCCTTCTTCCTTTTTACTAACTTGCAAATATTGTAGATACTGCTTTTATCGGTTTTTATTATGTTTAGAATATTAAAACATAAATTAGGTATCTGCCAAAATAAAAAATAAATGGATTGTTCTTTGTTTTATGATAATTTAAATACCGAAGTCCTAACAAAAATATATATCAGTAATTTCGCAATAAATGGTAAATAACATTAATTGTCACTTACTGCTTTTCGAAAGTACATTTTTTTAGAAACTTTACTTGTTAAAAAGGCAGTATATGCATTAAACATAACAAAAGTAATCAATTGTTTAATTTTAAAGATTCCAATTACTTTTAAATTAAATTTTAGACAAGATACATATAATTTTACAAGAGTTTTAGTTTTAACGGTTATTGCCATAAACGTTTAAACTTTTAAAGTAAATGCGTATTATCTGCCATTTTGTGTTTTTGCATATACTGCCTTTCTCCATAGTTGGGCAGCATACATACATACATACATACAGACATCATCGTGAAACTATCAAAAATTAATTGTAAGGACCCTATAATTCGTGCTCATCCACGATTTTTAGCATGATTCCAATACCTTGCTTTACAGGTATGGCGGAAGGTTAAAAGTATAAGTACCTCCTCTTATAATAGAATAATGCTTCTCTTTGAAACCTTTTATTTAACTTGATAGCTAATTAACTAAGATCTTTTCATATGATGGATATTAAATAACGTAATACAAAAAGAATTAAACTACTAAATAAACTTTGTTAATTTATAATTAGTTTAACTTTTGACTTTTAAAATGTTTTCTGAGCGGGGGTTTAATATCTGCTTCAGATATTAATTAAAAACAAATAAAAGTCTTTCTTTGTATATTGAATACCCGAACACTCTTTTACATTTTAAGTCGACGCCCTTAAATCAAATTGCGTGTTGAGGGAGAAATTTCTGTCATCTCGGCGAAGGAATATTCCATTACACAAGAGAATCTTATTTTGTCATTATTTTTTAAATTAAAACTTTGATATAAAAAATCTCAAATTACTATTTTTGGAGAAAATGCTAACTTGGCTTTCAGGATCATAGAATTAAAATCACAAAATATATTGTAAGCTATATTTTAATATAAAGTGGACGTTTCGGCAGTCAAAGCCGCCATCATCTATGATCCTGAAAGCCAAGATCGCATTTACTCCAAAACTAACTATCCTGCATCGTAAACTTAACTCAAATTAATATAGTATAACATAATATTGATACAAATTCGAACAAGTACACCAACAAATTTGATGTTATCGAATAATACTCAGAAAACTAAGAAACTAAGCTGAAAACGCCGCCTGCAAAATAATGTGGTCAGCACAAGATCTCCCGTAATATCTATACTATATAGGTACTCACAAACATATTTAAGTCATTTTATGTAAATCTACAGAATAAGATATAAACGATATGTCACTATTGTCACTGACATAATCAATAAAATTTTGCAAAGTGATAAATTAATGTTAAACAATTATGTACTACAAGATACCTACTGAATACAGATTTTTACCTCTCGCCTCATATTCTATAAGAGAGGTATTGTAATGGGTCAAAATTTTCGAGTACGAGTTTTTGGTGGATAAGCACGTTTCAGGGTCTCTAGAATACGAATTTACTATTTTCACGATGATGTCTGTGTGTGTGTGTGTTTGTGTGTTTGTGCGTTTGTATGAACCGACGATTTTTCGTCCACGATAACTTAAAAAGTATCAAACCGTTTATAACCAAATTTCATATTTAAGGTTTTAATAAGTATCTTAACACCGGATAAGATTTTGGTAGAAATCCGCAAACCGGAAGTAGTACTTTTAGAAGTTTGGAAAAGTTTTCCTTAAATATATTGGTACATTATTTATTTATGACAATTTTTGCAATTAAAAATAAAAGAAATTGTGATTATCTATGTGTACAGTTAATTATAAATACAAATTGCTGAATCTGGAAGTATTTAACAATAAAATAAAGTACAATTAATATTCTATTTTTTTGAAATTCCAGTAAGTATCTTGTTGTCCATGATATGAAATTTGTTTCTACATAAAATTTGAATTATTATGACAGTGACAGTACAGTTGACATCTTTTGCTTGCATATTGGTTTACATTATCGTTTACATATTACATGAACATGAAACTATTAAAATGTAAGTAAAACTATTTATTAGATTAGTAGAATAAGCAGAATTATTAGGCGAGAGGTCGTGTGGTGGCCGCAGCAGATTTTTTATACTTTAAAATATAAACAATAATTTAATTTCTAAATAGTACCATGTACTTACTGAAAAAAAATAAAATACTATTGTAGACGATAAAAATATAACCTTTCATTTAAAATAGAAAATATTGTATTTATTAATTTATTTAATTTAAATATTTAAGCAAAGTACTACTTCCGGTTTGGGGATTGCTCCAAAAAAATAACTGGGTTCTTAAAATTCGTATCAAAACCTTAAATATAAAATTTGGTTGTTAAATGTTTGAAATTTTTTTAGTTATCGTCAACGAAAAAAATTGTAACATATACAGACAGACGTACGGACACACATATAAACACACTTATAGAATATTAAAGCGGGAGGTAAAAACAATAAAACTAAAAACGCAGTTTCCACATCTAGTCCAGTCAAAATAGGAAAAATGACGGTTCAAAATCCGAAAGTTTTGAAACTTTGTAGCATTGTTCGGGAAGGCCTAGTAATGAACATATCAAAAGTCCTGACCCGTAGGTGGTGAGCGGGGACGTGGGGACCACAAAATGGCTGCCAAAATCTGGTTTTTCTATAATATCTCGTTATCGCTGCATTGCAGAGTACAAGTACTTATGACAAAGTTGTAGAGAATAAAATTTGCTACAACTTTGATGTAAAACAATTTTTTCCCCGATCAATGGTTCGCAAGTTATGATAAAGACAAGCGGAGCGTTTTGTTTGCTCTTTGCAAAAATGTTGAATTTTTCCTATTGCAACTGTAACTTTGGAACAGATGAACATATCGACTTCCGGTTTTAAATATTCAATTTAGCAGACATTTTTCTACCCAAATTATAAATTTTCAGATTTTAAGGACCCTTGTATAGCAAAATTTTTAAAAAAGAATGTAAATAATTTTTAATTTTTTTAATTTTTTTTGTGATTTTCTTACTATAATTTCTGAACTAATTGAGATAACGACTTCCGGTTTCCGGAATTGAATTTCTTAGACAATTTCCTATAATATACATTATATTACAAATTTTTATAGGCCTTGGTTAAGCTAAAATTTTAAGTTTTTTTCGAAGAGAAAATGGTAAAATTTTGGCATTTTAAAAATTTCTTGTGTTTAATCAGCTCTGTATTATAGTCCAGTCAATAATAGTCTTGTAATATTGTCCAGTCCTACTCAAATTTTATTCATCAATAATATGAAATCTCAATCTCAATTCGTTTACAATATAGAGCTGATTAAACACAAGAAATTTTTAAAATGCCAAAATTTTACCATTTTCTCTTCGAAAAAAACTTAAAATTTTAGCTTAACCAAGGCCTATAAATTTTTTTAATATAATGTATATTGTAGGAAATTCAATTCCGGAAACCGGAAGTCGTTATCTCAATTAGTTCAGAAATTATAGTAAGAAAATCACAAAAAAAATTTTAAAAAATTAAAAATTATTTACATTCTTTTTTTAAAATATTGCTATAAAAGGGTCCCCAAAATCTGAAATTTATAATTTGAATAGAAAAATGTCTGCTAAATTGAATATTTAAAACCGGAAGTCGATATGTTCATCTGTTTCAAAGTTACAGTTGCAATAGGAAAAATTCAACATTTTTGCAAAGAGCAAACAAAACGCTCCGCTTGTCTTTATCATAACTTGCGAACCATTGACCGGGGAAAAAATTGTTTTATATCAAAGTTGTAGCAAATTTTATTCTCTACAACTTTGTCATAAGTACTTGTACTCTACAATGCAGCGATAACGAGATATTATAGAAAAACCCGATTTTGGCAGCCATTTTGTGGTCCCCACGCACCCGCTCACCACCTACGGGTCAGGACTTTTGATATGTTCATTACTAGACCTTCCCGAACAATGCTACAAAGTTTCAAAACTTTCGGATTTTGAACCGTCATTTGCCCAAAATGATCCTTCGTTGACTGGACTAATCATATTATTATAAATTATTGCATCTCTTGTTTTTAAACTCCTGCCAGTAACAAACAAACAAACACACAGAAGCAATATTTTCTTCACAAAATCAAGTGACCCAAACCAAACAAAAAACTGTGAAGTAGCACATACACTAACGACTACTCACATCCTCAGCCTCAGCGTTTTCCCTCATAAACTCGCTAAATCCAAATGAAAACAAGCTGTAAGCTTGATACAATTCCCGACCGCCTGTAGACAGAACAGACAACCTTACAACTACACAAAGCCCCGAACAAACACAATATCACCAGCTCAGCATCTGGCTTAACACCTAACTATGTGCTCTATCCCCGTTTCATTGGAGCTAACGCGCCCTAAGACAGAATTACACCAAACTTACTCTGTACTGTGCATATTCATATAAGGTAGAAGAGAATAGAATGTAGAACAAACGTATAAACAGTTGTCAACGCGGCGAATGAATCACAAGATAACAAGGCAATGAAAGAGGAGGACTACTGTCTGATGTGTGGATATTGTGTTTATTTCAGGACCCTGTAGGGAACAAAGTTCTTTTCAGTGTTGAAGTTGCGCTTATTTCAATTTAATTGTGTTGCTTGTTCTCTCTTCTGCTCAACTGGACTGTATTGGTGTATTGTGAACTCTATACTACGTACCTGGAGCGAACTACAAAACAGCAGGGGTACGTTCAGAATTATGGAGTGTAGATCTTGGCAAATATTGTCGGAGCGATGACGTCATATTTGAGATTATCTAGTCATTCGGAACGGCAAAGGGTAAAACGTTAGATAGAACTGTCAAACTGAGTATTGTTGACATCAGACTATACACCATTTATTTTTTACAAACCTTATTCTAATTTTATTATCGTAAAACGATGAATGCAGTAATTTAGTAGTATTAGAGCGAACTTTTTTTCAAAATTTCGTCACGGATTTTTATAGATAAGAAGATAATGACGAAGATAATGACGATAATTACAATAAAATACAAGATATTATTAATAATGAATTAAAAAGAACATTATAACAAGCAAAATTTTGCGCTTACAAGAATAAACATACACACTGCGCATGACGAGAGAGTTCTATATTCCTCTGTGGAGCTGGGCAAGCTACTTGGAAAAAGTAGCTTAGCTAAGTTACTCGCTACTATACACAGAAGTATCTTAAGCTTTTGAATAGCTTAGCTACTTTACTAAAATTGTAGTTAAGCTACAAGCTACTACAGTATATAGCTTTTGAAGAATATCAAGCTACTTTTTATAGCTACTTCCCTTTATTTTTCCCTTTAATTTCCTTTCATTTATGAGTTCATGTTATTTGAGAGCCTTGTTTGTATTTTAATTTTTCTAAAGCACAAGAAAGAAAGAAAATCAGATGTATTTATTAATTTTTATTCATATTTAAACAGTGCCTATTGTTTTTTTTTTTAAATTCAATATCAAATGTTGTAGCTAAGCTACTTTTTTAGTAGCTAAGCTGCTTTTTAGTAGCTAAGCTACTTTCTTAGTAGCTTAGCTACTTCATAATCTGAAAGCTACCATTTAAAAAATGTAAGCTACCAGCTAAAAGCTACCAATTTTAGAAAGTAGCTAAGCTACAGCTACTTTAAAGTAAAATGTAGCTAAGCTAGAAGCTAGTAGTTATCAAAGTACGAGTAGCTAGCTACTGCCCAGCTCTGCTCTGTGAGTAGGGTAAAAAGTTGCCGTCCGGATAACGTCTGGGTAATGATTCTGAACGTGAAATTATTTTGCTTCGGTAACTCACTCTATAATACAGAACGGCTGTATTTTGATTCAATTTATTAATGCATTTTTTCCATTTTTCTACGTAACGTATATTTCTTTTAAATACTAAAATTGGTAGGTACTATACTACTGGCTACAAATAATAAAGATATCATTTACTAATTTAACATTTGATTCGCATTTGATCAATGTCAATATCTGGATTCCCAGAATTAAGAATTATAAATCTATAGTATATTCGAATCATTGAGCTAGCAATCTATTTCAAAAATACATATTATGGATATTATCTACCTACATGAACGAATTAACATTAATAAATAAATAAATAAATACATCGATTATATCCAAAAGAGTAAGTACATCACACAGCTATTATACCTATTTCATTTACGTTATTTTCTTTAAGGATGTTGCTAATTTTATCTCATGCAAGTGTGTATTTGTGTTTTTGTGTGGTATCTTTATATCCCGCGTGCATGTTTTTGCCCCAAATGATGATTATGACGTGAACAGAGAGAAAGTAATATAAAAAAGTTTTGAATGAGTAAAATGGTTGCATGAACGACATGAGACTTTGTGCCACTTTACATTTTGAGTATTGTTGTGTAATCATGCTATGTTTTCATTTTCACAGAACACAACACAATGATACAAAATAAACTTTATTGTCATGCGAATAACATTTATATTTTTTTATAAAATTAATTCCTGGTAGCCGAAAATTATGTATAATTATTATAGATTGCTAATTAAACAAAATTATTTGTAAAACACAAATAAACCATTGGAATAATTAAACATATCTTAATAAATAATAGTACCATCTTTCTTCTTTGATTAATTTTACAAATTGTACGTTGATAACTTAGATGCTGAGTTGAGAATCATTCGACATAAATCATTGAATTCTAATAATTCAATAAAATTACGAACCTTGCAAAATTAAACCCTAGAATCTAGAGTGCTCGTAATTTATAGCAATGCACATAAAATTCATTGATCAAAAGTTATCAGTGGAGTGCTGAGTGCTGCAGTTGCAATGCTACCATTATTAGTTTTGGCACAATTTAGAAATTATACTGATAATACTTTTAAGTTTTAATCTACAAGTTAGAAAGAGCGAACTAAGAAAGATATTGACAACATGACACAAAACGTCTAAAGTAGACAAAGTAGTGTTGAACTAGGTATAGGTAAAATATTATGCTTGAATATGCTATAGTGCCATAAGTATACAAAAAGTGCTATTAGCATAATACCATAATACAAGAAGTTCTATTGGTCAAAAACTTTAAAAAGTCACTAGTGAATAATATATAATATTACATACTGAGACCAATACAATAAATTAATTAAATATTTTTTCTACGAAAGTGCGAATTCACATGTTTTCTGATATTAAAATGGATGGTGATTGGTGAAAGTAGGCTTTTGAAACATTGAGTTTTGAAAATAATTTCCACACTCATTTTGTTCACTAAAGTAAATTTTTCATACATAAAACACTTTATTTGTAGTAACATTTATAATTAGTATTCAAATGGTTGATTTTCACTGAAATTGTGCTACTGGAAGGCCAAAACTTTTAGAAAATTTTTGACTTCTGAAAGACAAAATTATAGATTCGCAATTGCCGTAAAATGTCCGACGAAGTACAAATAAACTCACATTCACTATAACCACTTTTTTCTGAAGAGAAATTCCATTATTTTTATCATAAATCACACCATAAATACAAAAATTATCTGTCAGTTTTTATGTAGTGGTATTGTTTTCAGCTATGACAACAAGTCTACCTGATTTGTTATTCTTAAATTTGTTATTATCATATGTTTAAAAAAATCATTAGTTTCAACATTTCCTAAAATAGTATGTAACACACTTGCGGAAAGGATCATTGAAAAACTCGTATGATAGAAGAACTCGATATCGCTATCATACTAGTTTTTCAATGAAGCCCTTTCCACACTTGTATTACAATATACTATATTACCCTATTCTGCATACCTCTAAGTTAACAAACTAGCAATATGGCAACTAATATGAAGAAATGTTTGTCAGTACTTGTACAGTAGACAATATTAGTTGGCTGTCTATCATTTCTGTTGTTGTGGTATCTCTGTGTGAGACTGGGAGGAAGTAGGGACCATTTCATGTTGGCGCCTCCGCCGGTCTTTACGTCATTTCCTGCCACCAGTTCTCAAACTTTTCACACAAATGACAATCAATAGTTATGATATTACAAAAGTTCACAAGGTGAATCGTTGATAATTATACAAGCAAGCTGTGACAGTTCTAGGTTGATGACAAAGTTTTGTGGTGCAGATGGCAACGTTTGATTTAGAAATACTTGAGATAAACTTGACATGGGAAGTTTAATTTGACGAGTAATTTAAGTTATTAATTTTTTTTAAGGTACCTATAGAAGCAACAAAATGGAAAAAATAATTTGTGCGAAATAACTTAAATAGTTGATTTAATTATTAAAATAATTTTAGTAGTAATCATTTAAATCTTTTAACTACTCCAAGTAGTTTCTTATTCACTGTTTTTTGTATGAATACAAATCGAAAAATATTACCTTTTTCATCAATTTGTAACAAATTTTGGATTTCTATTTAAAATAAATCATGAGTAGATAGTTAAACAAAAATTACCTATGTACAATATTATATTTTACAGTACAATAATTACCTCCTGCCTCATATTCTATAAGGGAGGTATTGTGATATCGATTCGTTCGATTGTATGTTACAATTTTTTCGGAAACGATAACTCAAAAAGTATCCAACATTAACATTTCAAATTTTATATTTAAGGTTTTAATACGAATCTTAATGAGGCATTAAATTTTGGTTTCAATCTACAAGCCGGAAATAGTACTTTTATAAAATATTTCGATAAATAATTAATTTAAGACAAATTTTTTATTTTAAATGAAAGATTATGTGATTATTACCTACAATCGGTATTTTTTGAATCTGATATCATTTAAGAATAATTGAAGTATATATACCTACCTACTTATAATTTAGTAAGTATTTCGGTATCTTGTAGTTCATGATATAATAGTAGTAAAAAGAGTAGAGTATGGCGGGAGGTCTTGTGCTGGCTACATCATATTTTTTTTATATTGCAACCGGATCCTAATCAAACTTACCAGTACCTACTCCTTGTTGTGGTACTAAGGCAAAACCAGATATGTATATTGGGTTCTGGCATCGACAAATCTGGTTTTATCTTACTACTAAGTTGTTGAACACTTACCTGAAACAAAAGAAACAAATTATTATTATAAATACATATAAATTAGGTACTTCATAAATAAACATTTTCCAGTTTCTAAATTCTCAAATTTAAGATTTTCAATATCATGAAACCAACTATTGTCATTCATTCATAAATAAAAATTCCTAAAATATGATGATATCAATAAAACAAACTAGATATACACAAAGTGAAACTAATACACATATTCATGTTTAGAAACTATAGAATACACCCATAAATACTTCTGCAGAACGCATTAAAATATCTTATAGTACTGTTGAAATGAAAAGTCGGTTCCGCGAACTACAAATTTTGGTTTTAGAGAAAGATGTACCTATAGATGAAATATCAGTCATTAATTTACTCACACTGATGCTTGCATGCCTTAGTGAATAATTTGTTTTGATAGTAAGTTGTACTGTGTTCGTGTGTTCAGTGTTCTGTTTGCCATTGTTGTTACTTATACAGTACTAATATTGTTATGACATGAAATTAAAATATAGCAAGCGGTACTAGGTCAAATAATATGAGTAGTACCTACACAAAAATTAGCTCCGCCCGTTCGCGCAACTGCTTTAATTTATTAAATGAGAATCCTTAAAATTAATAAATAATTTTTAATGATATGATATGATAATTTCAGAGCAAAATGGAATTATTTTATTCATTTTGAAACACTTTCGAATTCATTATTTCTACAATTATTATTCTGCGCAAAACCCTAATTTAAATTTTATTAAAAGCACACTATACACCCAGCTTAATTTGTAACTTTAAGGAAGCTGAGGGTACCCAAGCAACATAAATAAGGTAATATACCTAATTTCTTCCCTTGCAAAAAAGGGGTGTATATGCATGTTAGCGATTTAAATAATACATGAAATGTGTTTCAAGGGAGCTGTTTTCATATTCACACATTCGCCTCAAAATTAAATTTTCATCATTCAGTCGCTTCATTTACGACGATTCGTTCAACGTCGATTCATAGAACATTTAAAAACTAGTAGGTACGCAGAACTATAAAAATGAAATACAAGAAAAATGCTGTTCTAATTTATATTATTTATTCCACAAAACTGTTAATTTGATGTCTTGACTTTTATGTAAACAAGCAATAATCTACTTTATTCTGTAAATCGGGCGGAAAATTTGAATGAGGAGTTAAAAATTTTAACTATAATTAAAATAAACCACAGAAGAAAGTTTTACATCTTAAATACCAACATTATATTGACTGGAAAATGGAAAGACATAAATTTGTAACATAACAGATTTTCACGTATACAATTAAAATAGGTATAAAGCAAATAAATAAAATATAAGGGTGGGTTTATGCTCAAAAATTTAAGAATAAGAATAATTTTAAGAATATTTTTAATTTAACCTAAGTGAACCGTGAACCGTGATTATATTTATTAATCTGATATTGTTGCGACTTTGACAATTGACATTTATGTTTTGTATATGTCGTAATGTATCCATACCCGCAAAATCGATAAGATTTCAGGCTACTGTAGGTCATGTCATGCAAAAAATTTGACATGTCTGTCAGAAACAAAGAATAAGGCGTAAAAATTTTGAGCATAAACTCACCTTAAGGTAGAAAATCCGTCGGTCATAAGCGTGCGTGATTTCGGTGTGAGGTGAGGCCGAAGAAGTCAAATAATCAGAAATAAATCATTAAAAATAGTAGATTTGGATGTAAATTACAAATCAAAGGAATCCAATTAAATAAAAAATATAATTGAAATTTAAGTTTACACTGAAATGCAGTAGTAGTACGTCAAAAACATAATTTTTCTTGCATGCGATTTCTCAACCATTATTGCGGTGACTCATATTTTTTATTTTTCTAATAAATACCTCAAATATCAAAGAATAACATATTCGTTTTCCAAATATGTGTTGGGTTGTTATGATATAAAATTTTCTAATCGTTTAGTAAATCTACTGGTAACCTCCATATACGCAATGTATTTTAGCGCGTTTTTGTGTCAACTTTAAATTCAATTATCTTCGTTATTTCAACGGTTACCTATAAATTTTAATTTTTATTCAAATTCTACGACTTGTAATGAATGCTGTATATTAATTTAAGTCATATTTTGGGTTGTCACTACCCATGGATTTACTACCTTAAGTAGAGTAAGTAGGTATAGGGGAATTTTAAAGAAATTTATGCTATACAAGAACGAAACAAATTTCTGTTAAAACGTAATTTTAATTAGTAACTATTATCAATGAAAAATTGCAGTATTTTGTCCATGTTCTATATGAGTTAGACAGTAATAGCATTGCCAGTCTTTAACAGAGTAATATTTAGTAAATGGTAATAGTCTGTTTCTCTCACAACTTGCCTCATTGCTGCTATTTTGTAGTGCGCTACGGCTCCCTTCCAGGTACGTAGTATGCAGTGTTGTGTTAAGAGTTCACTGGCTAAAGCATTTACACCATTTCCATTGTCCCGAGTTTTAGTAATAAACACTATAGAATATGCGAATAAAGTAATGCTCTCATTTACTCTATAAAAGACAACATATCTACATTTTCATAAGTTTGTTATATCTCGCGCTGGTGACCCAGTTCCTCAGTTCTCAGTTTTGGAAGAGGAAATCAGAAACTTTGAACATTGATCACCGGCTGGCACTTGGCAGCTCTAGGTCGAGGAGAGAGAACAAGAAGTATAATCACACATCTTGTATTCTGACCGCGTGCGAAATCGCTAACCGATGCCGGGTCTTTCAATCAAAATAACGTGCAAATCAAGTGCGTTGTATTCTAGAGTTCCAGATAAGGGAACAACTAGTTAAAGCTGTTCAAATAGCGACATTTACATATTACATACACAGACTGTAGGTCTGTAAATCGAACAGAAATAAATCTGCAAAAATCTATTTCAACCAAGTAAAGTCTGTTTCTTTTCAATAACATGAAAACAACTCATAACTTAAGTTATATAGCTGAAAGATCATCCGGATTCATCCTTATAATATTGTATGAAATATCAACGCATTACTTTACTGTTTACTAACCACATAAATAGGTTCATAAACTTTGTGTACGTACATTAAAATGTATCAAATTTTTCTGTTAAAAAGCTATAAACTAAGTAATATGAAATATAATTACATGGGTACCCGAGTGGATACCTTTATCCATTTTAATAAAGTTAGTTAGTTTCAATCTATACACCGGAAGTAGTAGGTACTTTTTTTAAATATTTCGATAAATAATTTATTTGAGACAATTTTTTTTATTTCATATTAAAGATAATGTAATTATTACCTACAATCATTTAAGAATAATTAAAGTATAAATATACTTATAATTTAGTATTTCAGTAAATTGTATTCCATGATCGTTTACCATTTGTTACTACGTAAAATTTAAATGATTATGACATGACAGTGACAGTGACAATAGTAAAATATCGTTTACATCTTCTTCTGTAGTTTAAATAAAAAGACTAAAATATATTTGTGAGTAGTAGGTACCTATATGTATATTAATATATTTGTATAATAAGTAAAAAGAAAAACGTATGGTGGAGGTCTTGTGCTGGCCACATCAGATTTTTTGTAAGTAGATAACGTGTTCTGAAAAGAGTCAAATAGGTATATATTTTAATATTTTAATATTTCCAAGGCAGAGCAGGAAGTAAGTGTCATTGCTGTTCCAGTTTTAGTTGCAAAGGAAGTAAGATGGTTAATCTTATAAAATGTATATTGACATAATGACAAATTCATATAAAAAACGCTAAAATATAAATTAAATTTCACTGTACCTACAAAACGTATAACAAATAATAATATAGTGCTCAAAGTACCCAATTTAGAAACAACAATTGCTTTAAAAAAATCAAAATGCTCCATTCCCTAACCTTTATATTAACCAATTGACCATCAATCACCTATTCTTCCATCTACTTTAGTTATTTCCTCGTCACTGCCGTGTCGCCGCTCGGCAGGATCTGCTATTGTTCCCGATGGTTTATGTCGCTTACCCCTTTCGCTTCCCGCCCCTGGACCAATGCCTACCACTATCCTAACGCCGACGTTATCCTCCCGTTGCCAGGATACCGGATAGCGCGCGTGTTTTGTTATTATTTTGTGTTTGTCTTTTTTTGTAATATTCTCGTTCGCCGATCGACGCTCGCTTCGATGTATCGAATGGATTTTGTAGATAAATTTATAGAGTGTGTTTCCAGTAGTTTCCAGTGGTGCTTTATTGAGTTTGATTTGGGTTGAGGATGTAGGTACCGTTTACTCTCTGTGGATATTAGACCATTGTGGTAAAATGCTATTTGAAACGATGGTACTGATGATGGAGTTAGTTAAATTTTGTCTTCTTTTTGTAAAATTAATATCGGTTATTAGTTTCAACAGGATATTTTTTTATGAAAGACGAGCTGCTATACAACATTTTCAAAAAATCTGATGTGGTCGACACACAACCTCCCGCCATATCTAGACTTTAAAATATACAAATATTCAAACATTGAAATTTGCATCACCTGAATCAAAAAATTAATTCACAGGAAAACTCTTCTGTGTTGAAACCATCCTTCGTTCAATTACTACATTTAATATCTTACTTATGACTTATATGGCGTTAGTGCCAACGTGTCACCCGTCACACCTGTCAATATTTTTACGCAAAAACAAAAATTAACCGATGGATTACAAAATTTCAACGTTTTATTTGGTTAATTTATTTTTAAAACTTTACTATAGTTCTTTAATGCTACCAGATAATCAATTTTTTTATAACGTAAGTTGCAAATATCTTTTTCCTTTATTCTTATTACAAATAAATACTATTTATCCAAATTTATATAAATTTGGAACAATTAACCTTTTCAATCTGCAAAAAATATCACTTCCGGTGAAGATATTTGTACCAAAATCTAATGAGCTCTTCCAATTTATGTACAAATGTTAAATACCAAATATTAAAATTTTTTGGTAATTCGTATTTGAGTTATCCGACTTAGACCCCAGCCTTGAACACATTCATAGATTCATACACACATATACTCGTACACACACACACGCATACATACAGACATCATCGTGAAACTATCAAAAATGAGTTGTAAGGACCATATAATTCGTGCTCATCCATTAAAAACTCACTACCCGATTTTTAGAATGATTCCAATACCTTCCTTTACAGTACTTAAAGTAATTTTACTTGAAGTAATGCCCAGCTCTGATCTCCGTAAATAAAAATCACATGTCCTTAATTAGAAATCACATCTCCGTAAATAAAAATCAAATCTCCGTAATTCAAATATACATCTCCTTAAATAAAAAGCACATCTTTGTACTCAAAAATCAAATCTCCGTAATTCAAATATACATCTCCGTAAATAAAAATCACATCTGGTTTTCAAATCATAGCAAATAGCAGTTCAAATTACTCTGTACTCTGTATCATTACAGTACATTTGTCAACGAACATAGTTAATCAATTTAATGTACCTTCCTAAAGTTCCCATTTCATCAAAGTTAAACTTAGTTGAACAATAAACAAAACAAAGCTGTTTCTCAAGAGATTTACGGGATTTTCAACTTGACTACCGAGTAAAATTTCCTCATTATTTACTCAAGTTAGTCTAAAAATATTCTTTAAGTTGAAAATAATTTGTGTTGCGGTAGTGTTTCATTTGTTAGTTGTGCAGTAGACGATTGTTTTCGCCTTAGCGTAGTAGTTTTCATGGGACAGACAAGGATAAATATAGTGTATGAGACAGGAAATTAGTCAAGAGAATAAGAACATGAGTGTTTCAAATGTTGCACCATATATCATACTCAATTTTCATTAAATTTTCTTCGGTTCGTATGGCCTAGAAGCTGGATTCAGTTTTATGTTCTTGAAATTCAAACTGATATATGATTGACTTTTATATTATGTGTTTTGTTTTTGTTTACAATACATTCCATATTTTCTTTATGACAAAATATGTATACCTACTTATGCACGCAACTATTATCAGAGTATCTACAAATAGTCACTTCTTATGTAATAATTAATAAATAAACAGTTAAAAAATGGACCTTCAAAAACCAGTGGCAGTAAAATTATCATTACCCTTATTTTCGCGAATTTTGAAAAAAAAATTCTGTCATCAGTATATCGTATATCAAATGATATAACCTATTAAAGTTGTGTGCAAAGGTATAGAAACAACCTGTGTATTTCAGAATACGGTTCCCCATAACATATAGGTACCAAATTTGTTATTAAATTTGGATAACAAAGTTTTCAAATGAGTAGGTTATTAGCCTGGGCAAAAGCCTTGACAATTCAGATTTAAAAGTGTTCAGTATAGAACCAATAAATGTCTATTACATTTTGAAGGATCTAGGATCTTGGAGCATCATTATTGAAATAAGTAGAATCAACTTTATCCTGTTACATTCATAAATAAAATATTTAAATGCTGTTTGTAACTACAGTGGGACTACGTTGGCATACTAACGCCATATAAGTCATAAGTAAGATATTAAATGTAGTAATTGACGCAGGATGGTTTCAACACAGAAGAGTTTTTCTGTGAATGAAACTTTTGAATCAGGTGATGCAAATTTCTGTGTTGAATATTTTAGATATTTATTTGTATATTTTAAATGGTCACCGGATTGTACGTATACATTTGTTTATAACTTTAGATATGGCCGGAGGTTGTTTTTATTAGTTCACATAATCGAACGCCTACTGTATTTCCAAAATTGTTAAATATCTCGTGAAATATTTTCTTTTCACGGTATAATACTATTGAAATCCAAAGCGTTAAAATGTAAACCATAGTGACAGTAAATATCCAGCTATTCGACAGCTATAAATTAAATAAAACACTGTGGCTCATATTTCAAACTGTCACACTGTCAGTGTTTGTGTATTCACGTAAAAATATTATTTTGAAATTGGCATTTAGGTAAATGTTAACAAAAGGATTACCTTCGTCATATTTTACATTTTGTCATTTTTGGGAAACCGCTGTAACCAACAATTTTATAAAATGAATACAAAAATGTCAATAATTTCACTGGACGAATATTTCAAAAATATAAATATAGAGAGGAAAAGTCAAAACGATAAAGTTGAAGTATCTTATGTAGATATGAGATGGATTTTTATTCAGTATTTATCATTCAACTTCTTCCGATAAAAAGATGTATTTATATTTATAGTGACTTACACATGACGACTAAAAGTAAAAATATCTGTATTACATTATTATTGGAACTTCAAAGTCATGAGATTCCAAACATTTTGTGATGTTACACAAAACCTTGTATTCTAGAATATACATAATAATTATAGTTTTTATTTTCAGCTAAATAATGTATAGCTATATACATTTTACCTTGTACCTATATTTTGTCGATTACGATTGTAGATTATCTCATGCAAACTTTAAAAGTAGCTATTTTTATTTTAATTATTTACAAAGCACGCCGATTCACAACTCTGCTCTATTCAAAAAAAGTGTAAACAATTTTTTTTTTTCACGACATGCGGAGAAAACACAATTTTCTTCTCGCAAAATAGTGAGGAAAGTAGGTTTTCCCTCTCTAGAGAGGAAAGTAAGCAGTGTTACACCAGTGTTATTTTACGATGAAATATTTTAAAAATTGTAAGTAAATTTATTATTTTATTGAAAATTCTGATTTTATAGTGATATACTGTAAACTATTATTTTACAATTATTATGTTTTATACTATCTTTTTCTACTATTTCACGATTTTACAACTTAAATTTAATTTGGCATATTGGCTGCATTTCGTTGTTTTCAAACGTCATTCTGACAGATGGCAGTTATAACCTAACTTCTAGTTATATGTTTCTTCTACATTTACAATGTTTTGAAATATGTCGTGAAAAAAATGTTGTGTCTAACACGAGAGGAAAGCTCTTTTTCCACTCTTGCTCGATTGTCTCATTCGCTTTGCTCGTGATCCAAACTTCGAGCTCGAGTGGGAAAAAGAAGCGCTTTCCTCTCTAGTTGGACAAATAACTATATTTTGAAGCAGAAACCAAAGTGTGACTTAATGAATAGGATCGTATATGAAAGAAATAAAAATTATTAAAGGCGTCATCAATTATTTAAAGGCATATGATATAATAGGGTAGTTTACCATTTTATTAAAGTTTTTTTATTGAAACTTCATGTTATTTGAAAGCGATTGAGAATACTGACAAGTCTTAATTGTTCTTAATAAAGCTGTAATTAATTTTTAAAGTTTGTGTGACGTAGATGTATAGCTGAAAATCTTCTCAAACCATGGGGCTGGAATTAAAATGTACTCATGTAAAATCAACTGTTTCTAAATGTTACAAAATATCAAATACAATTTGGTAGTTTCTTTTAGTAAGAATACACGTGAAACGCATTATTGTGACGTAGATGTATCGATACGTAAAATCTCAATATATTTAAAGAACTATTAACTTTTTGAAAACTTTTTCCATGGCAATAACTCATTTTTGAGGTCTCCTTTCAATATAATTGACTGGATTGCTAACTTGCTACTATGGTAAAATACCCTATTGATGAACAAGAGTATTTAAATAAATAAATTGTTCACATTTCACACAATCAAAATAAACAGAAAAAGTGGCAAAACTTTTTATGTGAATAGACGTTATAATCTTTTGGTTACGGACCAGATGTGACCACACCCAAATTTGGTGATATTTAGGTAGGCTTTCATAATTATAAACAAGTTTGAAAATACATTATTACTATTACTCAAGAAATAATATACTGGCTTACAATGACATTACCAGTTACAGAACCAAATGTTATACTGTTAAATAAACAACGAATTTCTAACGTCCTCTGAGATGTTAATCTTATTGATTTAAGATAAAACAACACAGCTCAAATGTATCTAGAACGTGAAATCAATTTATTTAAATGATTGAATGACAATATTGTTCTGAAAGCGATGAAATATAAACAACAAATTGGAAATTGTTAAATGATGCGTGGGTAACAGAACACTCACACTTTGTCGATTTCACGCGCATGATTTTTTATTTTCACTTTCGTTTGAATGTTGTAGTTCTTGAAACAAATATAACAACTTCCAATTTGCCTACGACCCACTCACAATAAACAAAATCTGCTGTGTTCAGCACACGACCTCTCGTCTAATTCTGCTTATTCTACTAATCTAATAAATAGTTTTACTTCATTTTAATAGTTTCATGTTCATGTAATATGGAAACGATAATGTAAATCAAGATGCAAGCAAAAAATGTCAACTGTACTGTCATATATAATACCATTATTGACTATAATTTTGCCGGCTTTAGAAAATAAACACTCGTGCTACGCACTCGTGTTTATTTTCGACGCAACAAGCAGTTGTGACCAGACGGCAAAAATTACCAAAAAATCATAGTCACGTATGGTATTCGGCTTGACAATTTCTCGAATTGGTATTTAGTACCTTTTCTTCCAGAAATATTAGTTTATAAATTATTACTCAAATGTCAAAATAAAGTCAACTGACATAATATCTATAGCAACGGTTCGTGGAGTGAAAATTGTCAGTGTAATTTTCACTAGTGAAAATTGTCAGTATAATTCGTCTGTGATTGGTTCAATTCAGCAAAATACTGTCTTTTGATTGACTGAAAAACTATGAGTGGAATTGTCACTGTCATAATCATTCAAATTTCATGGACAACAAGATACTGGAATTTCAAAAAAGTAGATTTAAATTGTCCTATAGTTTATAAATGGTACAAAAAATTCTTGAAAAAAATTGTCTGTTATATTTAATGAAACATATTATCATAAATGCTTTATTTATCGAGATAATTTAATAAAAATCTTATTGCCCTATATTATTTCTGGTTTATGAATTGGTACCAAAATACAATTGGTCTATTGGAAATCGTATTTAAACCATAGGTAGATATAAAATTTGGTATTTAAATGTTTGATATTTTTGGAGTTATCGTTTCCGAAAAAATTGAAAAAAATGTGTAATTCGTATTCTACCTAAAACGTGCTTATCTGCCAAAAACTCAAAAATTTAGACCCATCACAATATCTCTCTTATAGAATATGAGGCGAGAGGTAAAAATTCAACGAAACAAAAAAGAGAATCTATATACCTACCTATAACCATTTTCGTATTGATTTTTGAATTAATATTTGAGAGAAACACTCAGATGACTACCGGGATTTGAATCTTGGACCTTCCAATCTCCGGCTGAGGGTTCCACTGGGTATTACTTCCTGGTCTACCATCGAAGGTATGGTTCGTTATCCCTATCCTTATCCCTTGTGGTCATCTGAATTTTGCTCTATATTGCCTATGTCGTAATATGCGTCACTTTTTGCACAGTCTTTTGGGGGAGTATCTTACTTCTTCAAAAACTCGTCTTTTCATTACAATTTTTCAATAAAATTTTATATTCGGTTTTCTAAATATTGCTATTACATCTTCTATTTTTGTTCTTTGTTTTTGAATAAATTGGCTGCACTGCTAACCCCATATCTAGCGTCTTTCATTTTAGCAGTTGCCTGAATTTTTGATATACTGGCAGGCATTTAAATAAAAAAATACTGAAATAAAACAACAGTCAACAACACCTGATTCAAGTTGTCTAATTGTTGCTGGTTACACTGTTGTACAATGGCCTACATAAAGAACGTTCAGTGTTTTCATCACCTCAGCCACCCTCAGTTTTATTTAGTGTGAAAATTTAGTCTCTTGTAATTATTAATGTAAGTAACAATATACAATTTTAACTTAAATTTTGAAAATGATATTCAGTCAGAGTCCGACATCATTTTTAAATTTAATTAATTATTATCATTGACTAGAACATTTTTTCTTGTCTCAGCAATACTATTTTATTTAAAATATATACATTCCTTTTATGTGATATTTATTATATTACCTATCTTGATTTTGTATTTTGATTGTACCTAGACATGTGAAGATGACTCTATAAAGAGTCGAATCCGGGAGTCCATCATTTATTGATAATAAAAAGTTTGAAGATCATAATGTTATTTTTATTTTTTTACACCCTTATATCAAAATTTCTGCACAAGTGATATTCTTCAATTTAAACATCGTAGTAACACATATAAAACCTACCTAATTTAAAATTTTAAAAATAATTTTTAACTTAAAATATTTTCCGAGATATTTTCATAGTCAAACGAATGTTGATTTTTATTTTAAAATATACGTACCTACCCTAAACTCATATTAATAATTATCAAATGTAAAACAAAATGAACGTTAATAAACACTAAATTAGTATGCTGTTTGGAAAACACATTTTCGGGAGCTTTGATGTTTCAGTAATTAAATATGTCAAAAACAGGAATAGATTTTATTGGAAAATTAATTTAATTTAAATTTCTATCTCACATACAAATCCTGGTTCTGGAAACGTAGGTACCTTTTCTATTTAAAATTAAAGTAATGAGACAATTTAGTGTTTTTAATAGAAATAAAGTATGTGCTCTCTTTATATAAATAAACTATATAATGCAATATAATTATATATATATATATATATATATATATATATATATATATATATATACCTACTTTGTACTTTATTCCCCTGTCTATAATTTTACTGATATCAAAATTTAACATAATCTTACATAACCAATATTACACTCTTCACATGTATATTTTTAAATATTTTTTTTGTTATATACATGGAAAACCAACCTTTTTTGTTTAACCTTGTTATTTATCAGAAATACATAATATAACTATTTTGAACAAATAAATTCCGGAAACGGAAACATTAAATTCCGTCTTCAGCTATTTGTCTAGGCAAAAGTAGCTATTTGTCAAATACAGGTACTAAACGCAAGCATAAAGGCTTACACTCGGGCTTACACATTTATTTAAATTATACAGCATCTCTAGAACATTATATAATAGGGGAAGTAGGTATTGTAATCGTGATTTTTGACAGTTCGAGACTTTGATGGATCTTCACGTTTTAAATCCTGCTGAACGCAAAAAACATAATTTTTAAAAAAGTCAGTTTGTCGATCCGGACGCACGATAACTTGAGAACACGTACGATTTTCGACTGAAATTTTATTTAATGAGCTTTATTCAATCAGTACCATAACTTTTAGACGAAAATATTGTTAACATTTGCGCTTACACTAGTATTATTTAATTTAATTTACATATTGCTCTATTTTGTGCATTACTTTATTATTTATTTAAAAACTCGAATTTCAAACGTCACTAAATGACTGCTGTCACTTTGACATTGACAGCTGTCACTTTGACATTAACGGTTGTCACTTCGACACCGGCTACGTTATTTCAAATTTTATTTAAATTTTGCTGTATGAAGCATAAAATTAAATCCTTTATGAAAGCATGTTATTAAAACTTAGCCGGGGAGGTACTATCGTGGACACAGCAGATTTTTATAATAACATTAATTTATTATCCAAGGTAATTTAAGTTTAATCCAAAAAAACATGCAAGTAATAATTCTAATGTACACATATTACCCTCCACAAATCATTTTGGACAGGTGGAAGCTTGTTCATGTTCATCTACAATTTCTGTCATGATCGATAGATTTTCGTGGATATGGTTTAATCACTATGATTACGTGAAATAGAATTGAACGGGTGATAAATTGACGGGTAATTCCGTCTCATCTCTGACCCGAATAAACCAGATCTTGTTTCCAAGTAAATAATAATGACCTTTATTTGTTGTTTATTTAGTAAACTAGCCACCAGCTATATCCTAATCGATGTTTACATGAAAATATATCAATAGACAGGGATGAATTTCAACAATTCTGTACTGAAAGAGAATGTATTAACTAACTCCATTTAAATGATTTGTGCGTTAGATTAGTAAATTACCGGATGAGGATTCGATTCCATTATCCGAGTAAATACCAAATGATTAAATTCTGATCTTAATATACAACACATGTTGTGGTTGTCGAAATAAAAAACTTCAGAACACTAGTTTTATTAATTACAATCAAATTAAGTATATTGTACAACAAAAATGTACCTATGTGAAAAAATTATTAGTGCGTCAATATTTGACTAATTTGGTAGTAATCTATCCAATAAATATCACAAAAGAAAATATAAATCCAAACACAAAAAAATATTCAAATTTCAATAAATAACCGTCTAATAATGGGCTTAGATTCTATAAATTTTTAATTAAATTCTTCTTGTTCGAAACAAAAATATTTACTCATCAATAAAAATGTCTGAATATTTATGTATGGAAAATGATTATATTTGAAATTGTGAAAAATATTGCTGATGGATACGTAAGCTTTCCATTTCTCTGAAGGAAATGACGTGTGAAACACGCTCATTCTCTTTCTTTTAAAAATAATACATTTCCAGATGACATCCTTCACTTTTCCTTTCATCGGTTTAACGTCACTATTCTAAGTTCAAGAATAAAAATGTCAGAAAATGTATATCCAATACAAATAGTGTTCTAGAACTAGAATCGATGAATCAACATCAACAAAAGAATATGAAATACTACTTTCGACAGCAATGTCTAATGTTTCATTGGACACATAAGAAATTGTGATTATATGCATCATTTCGACTTCGACAATGTTTGTACTTGATAAAATCCTGTCAAAATAATTGTTACATCAGTAGTTTTTTTTGTAAAATCTAGAAAAAATTTTCACTGTAGGTACACTATTAATGAATCAGTACAGTATGGCATGTTTTATATTTGTTATATTTGTAAGGTTTTAGAATATCTGTATAACGATAGAAGCGTACAAATTAATACTACATAAGTGGATTACCTACATACTCTTTGCAATTAGTTATGCAGCTGTGTGCAGGTAATCCTATTTTTTAACTTCAATAATACCAAACTCCAGTATTAAAAACATTTTATGTCGAGTATAATAAATTGACAAGAACTTATTTTCTACTTAAAACTTTTAAGTAGTTGAACTTTTTGAAATTTTCTTAATCAAACATCTATAAATGCTCATGTAACTGACAACCTAAATATCATAAATTTGCGTAAATTACTTCTGGGAATAACTTTACAAAGTTAGTTAGGTCTGCATGTTTGGTTTTCGCAAAATACTGCAGGTACACGCAATTCCTTCACTAATAATACCTAACAACTGCAAATTGACATTTCAAACTAGTTATATGTGTCAAACCAACTATACTACGTACGAAAGTTTCCAATTGTACTTACTACATTTCGTGACGTCACGCGAAATTCGAGAAATGTCAAATGGGCGATCAATAGTCATTAGTTCTCCACAAAATCGAGAGATTCCTTCTTGAAAAATATATATGGTGTGGAAATAATGCAATGGATTGTTATTTGCGGCAGTATAAATAATTGGCTTCATCATGTTCTGGTTGCTTAAGCCATTAAGTCGTTAAAATGCTACACTGTGTAAATTATACGCTACGATTAACGTTAAATAAACTATGCATGGTAATTTCTGCCCAGAAGCCTGCCAACAGCACTGTAATATAACTATGCTAGGATTATTTTAATTTCAATGATGCTTCGTATAATTTTCGTATCTGTTTAGTTTCCCAAGCGCCCAAGCACTAATGTAAATGTAACGTATCATTAGAGGTATCATCTTTGTTTCACTTATGTTTCTGTGATTAAAACTAGCTATCATTCTAAATAAAACAAAACTTCTAGCTAAGTTTTTCTTTTTTCAATGAAAGCAAAAGAACCCAAAAACTAAATTTGCCGTCATCAGGATGTTTACCTCTCGCTGTGAAATGTTTTTACAGTAAATGTACTAAGAATGTACAATAACTCAATATAAATAATTATCTATATATTGTTATCAACAAAAAATAATAAGTACCATTAATACTAATACCACACGAAATGACACTGCAGATTAATTACTCAAGTTCAGGTAGTTATCCTGAAATGGTAATTTTTTTTATGAAATCGTAGAATAATGAGTTACTTTAGCTCCACTAAATCGTAGTGAAAAGTACAACTTTAGCTTCGCACTTTTCGATCAATCAGAGAGCTGTCTGTGCACTCGATCGCTGACAAAAATTGGGCAGAACGTCGGCTATTTTTATTGCAACCCGTGATTAACAGGATTTGTGTTCACATTTTGCTTTAATGTTACACATTTAGAATAATTTTGCGATTTCATAAAAAAATATTAATATTAAAAAGAAATAGAATATAGAGACGTAAGTGAATTATAAATTATCCATTGCTCTTCATAGCTCTGGAATCCTCTTTGTATAAAAATCCAAGTCTATACCATAATCTGTCCAATTAGAAGCTACCAAGCAATCCGCAATTTTAGTGTATGATGATGCAAATTTCAAGAAGTTAGTTAAATATAAAAGTGCTATGGCCTTACAGCCATTCATTGGTTCGGCGTTATTATACGTTACATATTAATATTTAATTTTTATGAATTTTTTTTACTTGTTAAAAGAATTATGTCAAAATAAATATAAGTATGTGTCTTAAATTTTTATCTCACCTTTAAAAATATCTAATAAAAAAAATCATGCCTATCTGGGTTGATTTTGATTCTGTTCTCTTTATAAGCAAATGCAATATCTACGATTAACTTGTTCTTGGTACATCTCAGATAATTTTGACTTAAATAGTTTACAGCACACTACTTAGCAATCATAATATAATGTCTTTGAGGAGTTTGGGTTTGGACCCTAGAACTATAGACACTGTCAAAATAATTCAGTTCATTTATTATAAGTTTTACAACGCTGTATGTTATCATACATAATGAATTACAAATCCAGATGTTAACATAACGCATCAGAATTCTTTGAGGCTGCTAAACAAATTTGACAACTGACAAAACATTTTAGCATGGAACCGTAAAAAATACAACCACAACACAAAAAGGCTACAAAAGCAAGAGGAAAAATACAATTCCAAACACACTTTGCATGCTAAATGCGTAACACCATCATCCCTTTTATACCGGGTGTCCCAAGTAATACGGTCATCACTGCTTACTTTTTCATTTGAAGATTAAAGTGATAGAGGCATGAATTATTTTTAACATTATTAATACTTGTCTGCTTTAAAACTTATATAGTTTATTTTAACGTGAAACATAGGATTTATCATATCCATTGATAGGAATTTGACAGCAAATGTATTAGAGCGTTCTTTTTAAAATGAAACATTTGAATTTGTTAATTGGTGTCACACTGCTGCTACCTGGAAATTATACTTTAAACATTTAAAAGTTTATGTTGAACGCGCTCCTTGGAACTATTGCAGCCGTCCAAATATTTTATATTGTTCAAAAATAATACAGTTAGGTTTGATTTTTAAAAGAATGCTCTAATACATTGCTGCCAAGTCGTAACCATGGATATGAAAAACCCCATGTTTCACGATAAAAAACTCACTGTATACATTTCATAAAAAATAAATAAACATCAATTTTCTCTCCAAGTAAGTTAAAAACAAACATGAAACTATTATTATCCACTATTCAAATATTTAACAACTTTTAGGTTCTATTGGAAAACTGGGTTTAGCTTAGGAATATGTGCAGTTTATTGAACGACTACGTATAGGTACTGAATTCCAAACATTATCCGAAAATGGTATAGCTACCTACACAGTAATGCACTTAAAACAATTCCTGATTATGTGGCACGGTCGATTTAACTAAATGTAGGTACTAATAATTAACCTGTTTATGACTAAGAACTTGTATTATTTGCTTAATAATTGTTATATATTAATCATAACAAAAATTAGATTGGATAAAGAAAACATCCATTGGGAGTCCGCTTGTATAATTGAGATAATATGTTGAAAATAATAAAATAAGAACCTACAAAGTATCTTGTGACAGTTTGGTATCAGATATAGGGAACACACGCAGGGAAGAGTGTTGTACCTTGGGACGCATGTATCTTTTGCCATTTTTATTTCTTATATAAGATTTTACTATTATTCTTCCAAATATCATCACAATAAAAATAATAGTTATTAACAAAAGTTAGTTGTTCTTTAATCTTTAATCATAAAAAATATAGAACAAAAAATGTAATTTTTGTCTTTCCCCTCCTTATTTTTCTTTCAAATTCCAGCGCGTTCCAGTATTTCGATTTCGATTTAGCGGTCGCTTAGGCCCCATTAAATCACTCGCTCCCCATAAATAACCAACTCTGGGGTAAAAATCCGGTGGGGAATTTGTCACTCTGATGACCGCACTGTACCAGTCGGCAGTCGGTAACCAATTTACCTGGAGTCACCGGAGTTGAGTTGAAGTTACACCGGAGTTACACTGGAGACTTAGCCACGACGAACGAGTACAACTCAGTGATTTATAAGAAACTGCGTAATTTTGTGGTGCACTGCAGCAGCGATTTATGAATCTTAGGGGAGGACTTGAATAAGACTTCGTAACGAAGAGAGAGATGCCGTTGCCAGGGAAGTTTTGTCTTGTGATTTATTCATACTCATTAATTTAATTTTTTAATTTTATGTGTCGGTGTAATGCATCAAATTGCTATTGTGTTTGAATTTTTGATATTTAATATATACTTATGTAAATAAGTTAGATAGCTGAGTGCGTTAAGAGGCTCGTCTACCTATTTTTCGAATTCCCAAAATACTCTTGATATTCTTTTTTTTCTAATTAACTCTCTTCCCCACTACTACGGCTGCCCGAACCCAGCCCGAAACTTGTACTTTGCCGCATCCTAGCTATGCAATGTCATTTTGAAGTTGAAAAATACTGCAAACATAGCTCCAGTATTCCCATAATAATTTATTTTTTTTATGAAATTAAGTTAAACAAAATTTTTCGAAAAAGGAAAATTAGCTGCAGACTTCTTGCTTTTTAAAATTTTCTTTCCATATAGTATAATGACAAAAAAAGTCATCAAATAATGACCAAAAATATTTTTTACTTCAAATTCCTAGGCCAAAGACAAAAAATAAAAACTAAAGGCATTAAGACATCCTTTGTTAATACACTCATACGTAAAAGCATCATAAATTTCAATTATAACTAAAGTAAACGTGGGAGGCGTACACCTCTGTAACGCTGTAAAATTTTAGGGTAAACGAACATCTTAACGTGAACGTGACTGACTGTGGACAATACAGCTGTAAATCCAGTCCAGGTACACTTGATCTCGAATCAATAAAGTTACATTATTATAATTATTATTATTATTTCAAGTGAACTGTACAATAATCTCCCTTCCCCCCTGTGATGCACTATCTACTACTAGTAGTAGTAGTAACATTCATGAGTGTACTCGTAAGTTAATGACTGGTAACAGTGAGTGAGGCTATCACAAGTTGAGTAAAAATAGTTGATTTAGATCGTCGGATGATGGACAAAGACAAAATAAACAAATCACTCATATTAGCAAACGTTTCGAATCATTATTGACTCTCCCTTAGTGCTCTACAATAACAATATAATAATCTTTGGTAACAATATAGTAGTACAAGACAACTTTTTTTTTCTTTCTTCCTTCTACTATTGTGAGTTAAGGTTATACGACTGTTATAGAATGATAATTCTTAGGTACATCATTTTCAATTATGGAATGGTTACATTCTATCACTTGTTACGGAATGGATTCATTCCGTCACTAGTGATGGAATGAAATGTGGCGAGTTATAATAATTTAACTTTATTCAATGTTTTGGGTTGGTGGGTAGTTTTAAAATACGTTTAGATTTATTAATTTATTAATTTTATGTAGAATACAATTTTATAAACACATATATACTTATTTTTATTTTAATAGTTTTAGGTTATGTTTTTTAATTCAATTAAATTTATAGTCGTAGAGAAAGTATAGTCTGCAACACGTTTGGAATGGCAATTCCGCTGTGGTGGAATCGTGAAACTCGCCTACGGTTCGTCTCACAAACTTTCCACTCGTGCTGAATATGCTTCATTCCACACTTGTTGCAGAATATAATATTCTGTAATTGTTGAGCACTGAGGAAGAGTCAATAATGATTCGAAACGTTCTCTAATAGGAGTGAGTTGTTCATTCATTCCTTTTGTTAATCATATGACGATCTGTAACTCAAATTTTGGATATGATTACAATTTTCTAGTTAGGTAAAAAGTGTGACAGTGTACTCGATTCTTATACATAAATAATATCTACCTCAGGCATAATGACGATTATTGATCACCAAGAAGTTGACGGTTGTTCTGTGCGATGGGCCTAGTTCTATTTAAATCCACTGCCTATTAAAACCAGCCAGTAATGGTCAAAGTAAGTATTTCAATTTTTGTGAAAGGCTTTGAGTACATGCCTATTACATTTTTAAACTTAAGTATCAACAAATATCAATTTATCTCATCTGATTGTACATAATTATAATTTATTATTTCGCTTGTTGCCATAAAACAATTGACTTGCTACATGAATATAAAATGTGTTTCTTTTACTCAAGCTGCATCATTTTCTTTCTTTATTCTTGGGACTATTAATCACGTCTATCTACTACTTTATCGCTGGTGTCCAAAATATTTCGTTTTTGATAAGAAATAGAAGTAAAATAAAAGACTGTGTGTGAGAAAAGGTGTGTCAGAGCTGGATGATGAATGCTGCTTGCTGGTGTAAGTTTCGAACCAAAAGGAAAAATTACTCAATCTAGGAAGGAAACATTTTAGTTGGTAGGTTGTTGGATAAAGGGAAAAATGCTCACGGTCTAATTTGAAAGATATGAACTTTGCACTTTATTATAGTGGAAAGGTTTTTTTTTCAAATTTTGCATTCAGCACAACTGTTATATTTTGCAGGTTGCAGTCTATCTTTTATTTTTATAAGTAGGTATTTAAATATGCATAAAATGTAAGAGCATTATTGCATTTGTTCTATACCAATTCTATACTATAATTTTTACCTCTCGCCTAGAGAGGTATAGGGATCGTGAAAAAATTCGATGTCGAGATTTTTGTCAATAAGCACGTTTTAGCACCTTTAGAACCTATTTTGACTATTTTTACGATGATGTCTGTGTGTGTGTGTGTGTGTGTATGAAAGTCTGTATGTGTGCCTACTATGCTCTTTCGTTCTTATTCATTATCTCAAATTCTATTGAACATAAAATTCTAATATTTTGCATTATATATTTCTACATGTTAATGAAGAGCTGATTAGATTTTGGTAAAAATCTGCCAACCGGAAATGGTATTTTCTTGAAGCATTTTAACATTTTTTGCAAAAAATATAGAAAATTCTGCGATAGTTACAATTTGTCATACGACATTTCAAAGAACAAATTATATCTTACAATATTTATTTACCATCTTGTCTATATCTCTTACCAATAAAGGAAAATTATTTTTCAAAGATATATAATTTTGCCTACCACGATTTGTAAATCACAATATAGGAAAAAAATTAAAAACAAAAATGAATATGTCAATGTGACAGATATGAACAGATGTATAGGTACACAGTTTCTGAAATTTTGGTTGCACCATTTATAAAGAAATGTATAAATATATTAATAACTGGATTTGAAACTTAGTAAGGTACCTAGAAGCTGAAATTTAATTAATAAAAAACTGACTGAATTCCAGTAAGTTTTTATCCTTGCATTAAAGGTATCCAGTCAAGAAGCATCATCGATTCATTATTAACTGGATATAATGTAATATGGTAATAATAAAATAAAAATTGTATCCACAAAGAGCTAATTTGATTTCAATGTCAATCGGAATCGGTACGTTGCTTGAAGAACTATAAAAAAAATTACAAAAAGTAGCCTAACAAAAACCAAATTCACATATTACAGTGTCAAGGCGAGAGGTTATGTGCTGGCCACAACAGATTTTTTTATTACTTTATTTAATTGTTTATAATAATTTCATTAATTTACATGTATTTTATTATTATTCAGTCTCACGCATTGATACATACTCATATTATAGGTAAGCGCGTGCATTTCTGTACTTTATGTGCATTCGTGTATCTATTGTTTTTTGATTATATTGCATTACAGCATTATAGCACGGTTAAATTTATACTCAGATTTTTATATAAAGAGGATCCTAAAGCTATGAAATTTAAGAATAACTTATAATCAATATTAAATAATTCACATAGATACCTACGTTCCTAAATTATATCTAGTTTTAATCTGTATCGTTAAAAAATAATGCACTGGCTTGATGCTTTGAATGTTTGTACTTTGGAATCCTTTTTGTACAAAAAACCGAGTATGCCTTCATATTCCGATATATTATTAGTATTAAAATTATTTAATCGTATCATCAACTGTTATTACCTTTTAATATGCAACATTTATTGATAATTATAAACAACAGTTACTTATAATACCGTAGATACTTATAATTCATTAATTACGAACTTAATACGTTAGATACAACCAGAATCACATGAAAACCTTCCATTCCAACTAATTGACAGATAAAATTTATTTGTTTTAAAATCGCTCTCGTTGATTATACGATTAAGCTTTGAATATAACGCGAATAAATGCGATTTAAGCCCCCTTGGATGTTCAAAGCAACATCCTCGGTATTATAAATCGCATAATATTCTTGTTATATTAATAGCTATAATTTGGGTTGTTCACTGAAATTAACTGTAAGAGCTTAGTGTAAACCCCGCCAATACAGGTAGCTTCTACTAGTTAGTAAAACAAGAACGAAAAAATCATTTAATCTCATTGTCACAATTCACAATATCCATTGAAAGTTTTAACAATTTAGCCCAAAATCGTTTTGCGTATTTTCCTTTCAACCTCATGGTGGAAAATGAAGCGGTCGACATTGCCGTGCCCTACTTTATCGGCCTGCTTGCCGCGACAATTCCCGAGGCGTTCTTTTCAAGCATACATACACTCGTTGTTACATACAAACTGCTCTTGGTAAAATGCGGAATGCGTAAGTCGTCCGTGTGGTTAGAGCGAAGATGGCAATGAAATGAGAATGATATTTCTTAATTTTCGTATAAGAGGGAATTCGTAGTTAAAAGCCTCCGAGGCAAGAGGACTCCAGAGATTTCAGGAATGATTTTCACTTTCAAGGGAAGTTTTATAAGCCGTTAGCGAAATACGTGAGCAAAGTTTCTAGTAGACTTTTAAATAAAACGAATTTTAAAAATGATTATTAGGATGGAAGAAAACTTTAAATTAAATTAATAACTTTTAAGCAGGTAAACTGTTCTTACCGTTCTTGATACTTAATATACTATTAGTTGTTATTTAGCATAACTTACCGATCAGTAGTTTATAAAAATAACATTCAACCTTAGAAACAGAGCCAGTAAATTCTAAAAATACCCCATCGAGAAAATTAATTATTAAAGTGATTTTTGAAAATAATTCATAATTTGCATTAATAATACCACGAAATAGAATTAAAAAGCAATTCAAAACTAAATATTTCAATATTTTTGTAAACTAAACTATAGTACTCGTAGAAATTATGGAAGTAAACATAATAAAAATAAATGTATCACTGTAACAGATAATTAAAGAAGCTGACGCTGATAAATATCAAGTCTTATTTAAATATTGATTCTCTTGTAATAGCTAATTCATTTTTAATTGTTCCAATTAGAGTGAGTAATTGAGTGAATTAAATTAATGATCTGCAATCTGAAATGAAGTACTAAATATCCGAGCCATCATTATTATTCGTTTGAAATACTAGTTATCATACTTATTCAGTGGCGCAGCCAGGATTTTTCCAAGGGGGGGGGCGGCTAACAAATTCAAAATTACTTAATACTTTATATATAAAACAAAAGTAAAGGTATTCACAAAAAATAAATTCTTTTTGGCTCCTTGGCTCACAGTAATAGTCGCCGAGACTGTTCTTTCATTTCATCTATAATTTCTTTTGGTGTTACTTCTATTACCCAGTGAATATTTAACCTAGCTAAACCATTTAAGCGGTTTTCTCTAATTGTATTTCGAAGATATAATTTTATTCGTTTTAACGGTGAAAACGTTCTTTCTGGTAGAGTTGTTGATACTAGAGTTATTCAGTTATCTAGGACCCTGGGCTGCGCGAGAAGGCGCGGAGCCTGTCATGTACTGTCCTTTTTACAAAAGATGTATTAGGTGAATTTTTTGTCGTATTGTCACTTTCATCGTTTTGATCCAAAACAAAAATATAACTCAAACACAATCAATTAAATTTTTTACAGTATTACACGAAGTAAACACTACATTCAACTTACCTATAGTAAGCAATAAGAAAATTAAAAATTGCCCTCTTTATTGAATGTAACAGCAAAAATTCTTGTTCTGATATAATTATAATTTACATATTGCATTTTATTATAAGTTAATAATATAATGTAAAAATAAATGCATGTGCAAGGGGGGGGGCTACAGCCCCCTTAGCCCCCCCCCCTTGGCTGCGCCACTGTACTTTTTAGACAATGCAAGTATATACATTTTTTTACAAAGAGGATTCCAATGTACAAGCATTCAAAGCAATTGAACTAAGACACGAAACAAATTATTTTTAACAGTATGTGAATTATTCAGGGTGCATGTCACTGCGCCAAATTGCCGTAATGTCAAATACCCGCAGTGTCCAATTGCCGCAATGTCAAATTGCCACTGTGCCAAAACGCATCCCCACCACTTACATACTTGTAATAACGTATGTCGAGAGACTACTGGCAATCGGGCATAGGTATTTACTACACTAACAAAGCTAACAAAACCGTACTAGAGCCCCACAAACTCGGTTTTGGTATTTACTACACTAACAAAGCTAACAAAACCGTACTAGAGCCCCACAAACTCGTCAAATTGCCTCTGTGTCGAAATAAATTTGCAGTAGTCTCTCGACATCGTTATTACAAGTATGTAAGTGGTGGGGATGCGTTTTGTCACAGTGGCAATTTGACATTGCGGCAATTGGACACAGCGGGTATTTGACATTACGGCAATTTGACGCAGTGGCGTGTTCCCAATTATTCAATATTTATTATAAGTTATTCATGAATTTTATAGGTTCGGAATCCTCTTGGTATAAAAATCCGATAATACGACAAAGACAAACGTTTGATTATTTGTTCATTATACAGATGACTACTTCTCTCATCTCAAAACTATACCTAATAAATTCATATTAGTAATAGGCTTCGGCGGTACATTTATTCATTATTCTATTTATAATTAAAATATTTTAAAAATCTACCCAGAATCGTAATATTTTGGCGGATCAGTCATGTCCATGTCCATTTGTTTTTGTCCCTTGCTAAAACTGTGGTGGAAAAAGAAAACGCAAAACATTTATAAATCAGATTTAAAGCATTTATTCTCTTTGGGTTAACCTATTTTACCTAATTCCGTGTTATTTATTATCCGCAGGAGATTTGTTACTGGAATCTTGATAAATCAGTACAATAATGTAACCAGAGTTTCCACAGAAATAAAAACAAAAACTCTCCGGTTAAATACTTCACAATTTTCTCTAAACGCAATATTACACAAAATAGAGCAAAACCTTGCCACAAACTCTGTGTCTAGCCCAATAAAATGCGCAAAACATCCGCAACCACAAATACAAATACACACATTTAGATTACAGTTGCTGTTTGTTCGGTACAAAGGGATTTCGTGCAGAGATCTCGGGAGTTTACTTAATTCACTGCATGTCTAAAATTGAATTACTTCTTACATTTAGTTTGCTCGCAGTTGAACACAAACCTGCTACAATGTACCGTTGACACAATGTTAAGTAAATATTTCTGTTTGTTAAAGACCTACACACGTTTTTATTCTTTATTCTTGCTTGTGAAGTAAGTTTAAGTTAATTTGAGTTGAATTAAAAATGATCGCTCCTTATTCAAACATTTTCCATTACACACGTATTCAAAAAAAGAATTTTAAAAATAAAATAAAAACATTATTACTTGATCATTCTATTCCGTAGATGAATTTTTACTTTACAGCTCTTTAGAATAGATTTTTTAATCTCCTCTCAGTTGTTGTATTTGTGCTAATGTGCAAATGTTTTTGTTCTCAACATTAAGTATTTTTTATCATAATAGCGTACTTTACCATAGTAGCAAATTTGCAATCCAGTCAATTATTTTGAAAGGAGACCTCAAAAATGAGTTATTGCCATGAAAAAAGTTTTCTCTTAGTCTTAGAACCATCTTCGGATAAAAGGGTGTCTAAATTAATTGCATTTTTAATTAGAAAATAAATCTATTATTGTCATCAAATTAAATCGATTTTAAATTAATTAAAAGTTTTTGAATCAAAGAATGTGAAATGCCATCAATACGGCCGCGTGGTTTATTTAAAAGGAATAAATTGCACCCCTAAAAATGGAAGGAAACTTTAAAAAATGCCAAAAATGGTAATAAAACTTGATTCTATTCTATATCCTTAAACATAAATTTTAAAACTGTTGGAGCTTGGAGCATGATGTTTTACCGTTTCGTCAACAATATGATATATAAATAATATTAATAACATATTTCGGTTTAGATTACACACCATACAAAGTATTAATAGATATTTATACATCAAGTGAGATACATGAGTGTTTATTCAAGAGAAGAAAGTAGTCGTCAGTGGCAAGTTGTCATTGTTTTTATACATTTTTGACGAAATAATGTCAGTTTAAAACGTCAGAGTGATTTAAAAATGTGTTGAGTAATTTGAAAAAAAAGTTAATTCACTTGTGAATAAACAATTGCTTAACGTTGTTGCTATGGACTATGGAGTTAATAATAGCAGTTTAAAACGTCAAAATTGAATAAAAATATAAACATATACGAGTACAATTATTAGTACAACAACAAAAATATACAACAATACATTTTTCACAATTAAAAAATAATAACAAGGTGGGCAAGGCTAAACAATCGAGGTAAATATTACGGAAAAAGAAGTAGTATTGTGTCAACATCAACATTACCTATATTATATTTAAATTAAGAAGCAAATGTGTTGTTGTTTGCTCTAAATAATGAAGTTAATCTGACGGTAATGTAAAAATCTTAAAAGAGATAACCAAGAATCAAGATAATCTCAAAAGTTGTTGGTTCACGCTTGTAAATCCATTACGACTTTTCAAGTTGTTAAGTTACCCTTAAAATAAGTTTTTAAAGCAATTTTTTATCATTGCATTTTAATTTTTATTAGATAGAAAATACCTATACCTATATCAAATAGTACCTAACCTTAGAAAACAAATTCACAAAACTAGAATCAGTATAGTAATATTCAGAATAATAAATGAGTTACATACAAACTTTGCTTACTTGTTGACGTCAAAATAATAAAAATTAAAACTAGAAAATGAAAAATCAACTAAGGTTAAAAAGGGATATCTGACTAATTATGGAATAAAATCATATTTTAATTAACTAAGTATGCAATGGCAAGAATTTTATAAATTATTACTAGGCACAGTGAAAAATTAATTAAACTTATGAAATTCTATAGAAACGGTGTAGTAGTTCAAAAAAATTCATTACAAAACCTGAAATTGAATCACCTGTATGGTATAGTGATTTTCTTATAATAGATACTTGAAAAACAAATAAAGGCTATGGTATTCATATCAAGAGCTAATGGTAATCTACTTATGTAAATGAAAAAGTGAAAAATTGGAATTGATCATCGAACTAAAATTATTTGTCACGGACAAGTTTTTCCCGGACAAATAATCCTCAGCACTGTTGCATGCTGGTGGTTTATACGTTTATTTTACATAGGGATATAAATCGGGGTTTTTTTCCACTAGAGCGGCGCCGAAACAAGGGTGGGCATCGGGGGCTAAACCTCTTGTTTTAATTACTTTCTAGCCGCTTGCCGCTTGCGTTATTTATCTTCGTGATTTTCTCCTCTAAACGGAATTAATGTACTCGGATGGAATACGAGGAGTTTGGTACTTTTGTTTATGGGATTAATCTGTATGTATATGGTTGTATTAGAATTGTAAATGGTGTATTTATGGAGGAAATATTATGGCGTATTCTTAGGGTAATTTGAAATTGCATCCCATTGTCCCGAAACTTTACTGTGCTGATATTGAATATTTTAATAAACAATAAAACGGAGAATAGTTCGTTGATGGAGGGTGGACGCAAATGTCCATTGCCATCATCATAAGAAAAAATATCCCATTCCGGTTTCTTGCATTAAATTCTACCAACATTTCTTTACAAGATACATTATTTTATAAACTTATGAGAACCTTAAGTCATTAAATACAAAAAATACGAAAAAAGCTAAAATTCAACAGCTTTCTCTCGGAGAAAATCTTTAAATTTTGGCTTATCTAAGGCTCTTTTTTTTTTCACTTATAATATCACATGTGCATTAATTCTTTCCGGAATTTTTTTGAGTGCTTTCCAACAACATCTAATTACGTTGTTGGAATGCACGATAAAAAATTTCCTGGACATGAATTAATGCACGAGTGCATACTCGGTAAGACACCCCCGCTCTATTTTTGAAATCTTTCATAATAGAAACTTGAAATATTTACTAAATTTTAATTAACATTAATAAACATATATTATTTACCTTATTAATTGCTTATTTATACTCAAAATGACAATTTACCCAATTTTTAATTTAATGTCAAACTGACAGATGACGGTAAAGTTTCCGCTTATTAATTTCAGTTAAGTTATATAAAGTATAAATATTTTTTACTAGATCCATAATTTTTGAGAAAAACCAATTTTGTGACCTTTGACTTAGAATATCTTGACCGAGGAAAACAATTTCGGTGTTGACTTTCCATACCTTCTTTGTAACGTCGAGATAAAGGCGTACCTATACCAAAAATCAGCTGTATATAAATTTTTGTTGGGGGTTAAATCCTTATTTCACTGGGCTATTAGACAATACTTGATTGAAAATTGAAAAAAATGATAGGTATATTTAATATTGTCGGCAACAGTCTGTCATCTCGGTATAGTAAAATAGTACCGAACAGAACAGGAGAATAAAAATTTTGGGCTTTTGAACATTAGTAAAAAAAATCTGAAGTGGCCTGCACACAACCTTCCGCCATATCTAGACTTCTAAACATAAATGTATACGTATACAATCCGGTGTCCCTTTAAAATATACAAATAAAAATCTAAAATATTCAAACACAGAAATTTGCATCACCTGAATCAAAAGATTTGTTCACAGGAAAACTCTTCCGTGTTGAAGCCATCCTCCGTTCAATTATTACATTATAATATCTTACTTACGACTTATATGACGCTAGTATGTCAACTTGTCACCTGTCACACCTGTCAATATTTTTTACGCAGAAACAAAAATCAACCGAACATGGATTACAAGATTTCAACGTTTTATCTGATAAATGTATTTGTTAAATTTTACTGCAGTTCTTTAATGCTACCAAATAAAGACAATTTTTTTATAATGTAAGTTGCAAATAACGTTGCCTCTTATTCTTATTACAAATAAATACTATATTTATCCAAATTTATATAAATTTTTGACAATTATCTTTTTCAATCTTCAAAAAATATCACTTCCGGTGAAGATATTTGTACCAAAATCTAATGAGCTCTTCCTATTCGTATACAATTGTAAAATACCAAATATCAAAATTTTTGGGTAATTCGTATTTGAGTTATGCGACATCCGGCATCGGCCCGGACCACACACATACACACACACGCACACACACACACATACATACATACAGACATCATCGAGAAACTATCAAAAATGCGTTGTAAGGACCCTAATTCGTGCTCATCCACTTAAAACTCACAACCCGATTTTTTGCATGATTCCAATACCTTCCTTTACAGGTAAGCGGAAGGTAATAACTAAATAAATATCGACGACAACAAATAAATAATAGCTCAAGAAGAATTATATTACCTACCTATATTTTATATAAATTGATAATTGGTTCATGCTTGATGTTTAGACCAACGAATAGCTTAGTACAGATAACTTTTATCGCTAGTCTGTTCCGTAATATTTATTCGAATTTGGTTAGCTGTATACATTGGTCGTGTTTGAATTGCAAAGGTCACAGCTATCACTAGCAGTATGTTCAAATTTTAAAGTATCAAATAATATCAACATCGTTCCACCAGTAAAATAATTCAGTTGTAAATAAAACTTCATGTGACAGTTGGTGACAATATTCAAATTGGTACAAGCGCATTAGTTTGCATTACAACAAGAGCGTATGAGACGAATTACGACTACGAGAGCAAATTTGCCAATTTTGCAATTTAAATAGAGTCGCTGAGACAATAGTTTCATTGCTCTTGTGCACTTCATCATATGTAAGAAGAACCCTTTGTTAAGCAAATTCATTACAAACATGAACACGGGGTGCCATTGTGAAATATAACAACATATACGTTACACACATGCACATTACAAAACTAATTCACTCTAAAACTAAATTCATCACAAATTCTGTTACTAAAATATACTCGTACTTTATATGCGACAAACTATTGACAAACTAAATGGCTTGATAATAATATTCCATTTGCCCTATTTTCTAGCTCTAAAATAATTTATTCATACGGTTCATTAAATAATAATTGCTACGTTATTGAGTGCTTTACACATTTCGGACGTGAATTAAATGAGAAAGATATCAAGAACCTTGTTTTCACTTGTCATGAAATATTCAGTAATTATACCAGAAGAGCTTCGAAAATAATCGAAAATACTGCCGACTGATGAGACGTATTTAGATAGAAACAACTCGAGACCGGAGGTCGAGAGGTGTTTTGCGGAAATACGTCGAACCAGGAGGCAAAAGTATTTTCTATTATTTTTGATGATCGAGTGGTATACGCTTTGATTATTTCATGAATAAAACTTTAACAATATTATTTATTAGCATAATTGTAAAACTCATTTTAAATATTTTTACATTTGGTGAAACAAACATTTATTATTGTTTGTTGTGTCATGGTTACGGTGAATATACGCATACTATGTTAATATTCAAAAATATGCACTGGAATAGTTGTTTTTATAAATAGTTTCGATGGTTTTTGTGAAAAATAGTGCATTTTAATTGGTTAAAATAAAATATAATGAGGGAAATAGTCATAAAAAGTTCAGATATGTCTACATTTTGTCGTAAATCTATTATAACTTAATTGAAAGTAATCATATTTCGATTCAACTTGATCTCGTCTCGAATCTCAAATAATTTTCTTAAACTTGATCCTCCTTGGTCGCTATAGTTTTGATCCTATATAGACCTCTTTGGTCTTATCCCATACCCTTGAAAGTTTTATTAAAGTTTCCAGTCCTATGTTGAAAACTGAAAATTGAATATTCTCAACGACACAAAATATCCAGATTGAAAATTTATAAGCATAGAATTTCAAACTTTGACACTCGAAGTATTTACTACTATCAGGGACGTAACTAAGGGGGGCAGTGCCCATATTGCAAGTAGGTACCAGTTCTAAATATGTCCATATTTGATTATATTCTGTTATTAATTAATTTTTTGTGCATGAATTCAGATCGGACCAATAATGGGCGATGATATTATTTATTGAATAATGTTTACATCTGATCTTAGTGATATAATTTATCCATGTTCTTTTAACAAAACTAATGTCGCATTATAATTTAAATACCAATACGAAAAACCATTTGACAAAATGCAAATTATAGAAAAGTGAAATAGAGTAAGAGCTAGCGGTCAAATTAGTGTGGACATTTTATTAGTCGTGAAATTAAAGGGCTTGGCCTAGCATATCTACTGAAGATGGAATGTCCAGTCTGTCAGTCCAAAGTGGCCGGATTAGGCTTTCGCAAGTATAAAGTTTGAGTCACAAAAATGTAAATTATATAAATTAAGTTCTGGCGTATGTATGCGATATTTCTTAAAACATATTGCCAGAACGTTTCTACTCCTCCAATCTTAAATATACAAAATAAAAAATAATAAATGACATTTGAAATTTTCATAAAAAATGTCAAAAATTTGCTTGTTATCAGTGATTATCTACTTAGCTATGCAAAAAATAATAAAAATATTTAATCATAAGTGCTGATAACTCTAAAATAAGCAAATGTTTGACAATTATGAAAAAATAAAATGTCATTTATGATTATTTTACTACTCGAGGAAGCCAAATCCGGCCACTTAGGAATGGCAGACTGGACATTCCATCTTCAGCAGATATGCAAGATTCAAACCCTTCAATTTCACGACTAATAAAATGTCCACACTAAGACCGCTAGCTCTTGGACTAAAAGTTATTATAATGGAAACCAACCACTCGGACACCGTAGTGTTTTCTCAGCTGGTAGGTTTGAACTCGGCACACACAAAAAATGTAAAAAAGATAAAAACCATTTCAAAAATCTTACCCTTCATTCCAAAACAAATCTTTTTGAATGAAATCAGCACACATAATAAATTTAGGTACAAAAATTTTGTATTTGTCTCTTTACCATGATGCTGAAAGAACTGGCTTTTAATTGTTTTGAGCTCCCCGAGGAGCTTCCTATATAAGGCATTCTCATCGATTTCCCAATCAAAATTAATTAAAACACAAAATATTCTGAAATGATGTGCGGATGTAACTTATGCGAAAAATGACGATAATAACGACGTGTTTGGTGACAACGAACGCTCGGAATTTATATTGAAAATATTCGAATTTTTCTCTTGAAAGAATTCCACTGAACCAAAGAATTTCCTCTTATATACCAATTTCCTAAATTACTGGATATACTTCTAGTATTACTCTATGAATTCTTTAAATAGTAAGTAGATTAAAACATTTTCGGGTCATTTTGAATATGATTTGTACACAATGCATTGAAATAGCTTTGTCACAAAATTTAATCTACGAGTAGAAGACTTGAATATTTTTTCCAATATTCTTTAATAATGCCATCAATATCGCGGCTGGCATATTAAAGAATAAACCCATCATTGTTAAGGATTCAATCTCGCCCCTTTTTAAATCCGCATTTACTATGCCCTGCAGTCACCAAACCAGCGGCGTACAAAAAAAATCTTATAAGAAAGAAAGAACATATTTTTTCTTTTAGAACACATCAAAAATTTTGAGATAAATTGAATTGGAACACTTCCGAATTATTATTAAGATTGTTGTAAAAGACGATATAAGTTGAGATTGTTTGAACTTTGAAGTGAGTTTGAAGTGGGTATGATATAGAAAAGTTACAAAATGAATACTTGAAAGCACTTCTTCTTGGCCTTGGCCAATAGATACAATTTTACACAACTTATCTGCTTGAAAATAAAAACGTATTGACAATTATTTTTACCTTCCGCCTCATATTTTATAAGAGAGGTATTGTGATGGGTCAAAATTTTCGAGTGCGAGTTTTTAGTGGATAAGCACGTTTTAGGATCCATAGAATACGAATAAAGTATTTTCGAGATGATGTCTGTGTGTGTGTATGTGTGTGTATACGTTAGGTTGTATGTAACATTTTTTACCGGCTTCTGTAACTCAAAAAACATTTAACAAACATTTAACAACCAAATTTTGTATATAAGAACCCAGTTATTTTTCGAAGCAATCCCCAAATCGGAAGTAAATGTTAAATATTTTGACAAATAATTATTTTATCGCAATATTTTTTATTTCAAATGAAAGATTATAATATATTATTATCTACAATTTTTAGCATTTTGTAAATTGTTCTGTCATAGTACTTTAGGAATTAAGGAATTGAAGTATTATTTATAATTTAGAGTATGAAACTTCAGTATCTTGTTATCCATGAAGCATGATTGTTTAACAAATACTACGAAAAATTTAATTGATAATGAAAATGTCAGGGTGACAATAGTTCTACAGTTGACTAAATGACTAAAATATATTTGTAAGTACTTATATATTTGTATAGTCAGTAAAAAGAGTAGGGTATGGTGCTAGGTCTTGTGCTGGCCACATCCGATTTTTAAATAGAAATTGCAAAAATTTCATGGAAGCAAACAATTTATTTGAAAGCAGTTAACTTATGCTGTGGTTACGCCAATGTACAGGCCGAAATCTATCAACAAGGATGTCGCCTGCAATATTCCCAAGCTGTTGTCGTCAATTTTGACGTAAAGGATGTAAAAATCTGTGAAGTGCAGTGAGTCGGAAGGGCAGAGGGCGCTGTCCCGCTCTGTCGTTAGTCAAAGGGCTTTGATAAAGCCCATGTCGCTCTCTACACCCTTTCACCCCGTAGTCTTGTGTCCTGTTGAGTTCAATGCCGATTCTATCACAGAAATGAAGAATATATCGGACTGACCGCAAGACGAAACATAAGAGAAGCATTCGTCTCGAACGAATCATTGAGTTGAAGAGAACTAAAATTATTTCCCTTATTTTGCTGAACGAGTAGCTATATCTCACGTACCGACTAAATGGGTTGTGCGATTCCTAGCGGAAATAGAGGTAGTGACTAATTTCCTTTGCTTTGCAACAAATTGATTGATTTTTACCTCTCGCCTCATATTCTATAAAAGAGTTATTGTAATGGGTCAAAATTTTCGAGTATGAGTTTTTGGTGGAGAAGCACGTATCAGGGTCTTTAGAATACGAATTTACTATTTTCACGATGATGTAATATGTGTATGTGTGCGTATGGACATGTATGAATTATGATTTTTCGTCCACGATAACTTTAAAAAGTATCAAACCTTTAATAACTAAATTTCATATTTAAGGTTTTAATAAGGATCTTAACACCGGATAAATTTTTGTATTATTTATTTATTTATGACAATTTTTGCAATTAAAAATCAAAGAAAATATAATTATCTGGGTACAGTTAATTCTAAATACAATTTGCTGAATCTGATAGTATTTAACAATAAAATAAAGTACAACCAGTGGTACAACTAATATTTGAAATTTCAGTATCTTGTTGTCCATGATTATGAAATTTGTTTCTACACAAAATTTGAATGATGACAGTGACAGTACAGTTCACATCTTTTGCTTGCATCTTGGTTTAAATTATCGTTTACATATGACATGAACATGAACCTATTGAAATGTAAGTAAAACTATTAATTTAGTAAAATAAGCAGAATTAGGCGAGAGGTCGTGTGCTGGCCACATCAGATTTTTTTGCTTTCATGTAAGGATACATAGACAAAATTTTACCAAAAATTGCACAGCAAAATTGTAATACACGGTTTCTCAAAAGTCCCGGGGCGGAAGTAAAAAAATTGAAAATTTGGAGATCACTAACGCGTTTGGGTCATTGCAAGACCGAAGAAGGTCGACAATTTGCACATTTCTTATAAAAATCGTAATAAACATGCAAAAATATTAAAATTAAATTCTTGAAAGAATTGAGATAACGGGTTTTGAGTTATGGGGAGCCAATAATCTTGTTTATTATTTCAATTACCCAACAAATACAAAATCAGTAAAGTTGTTTTTAATCCCGATTAATACTACAATTTTTCCATCCACTCCACAAAACAACTTCGTCAACTAATCCCTCCTTGCAATATTTCATTACAAAATCTGCACAACCTGACGTCGTAGGAAAAACAACATAAACGCGACTTTCCGCCATCCCGACCGTAATGTAAGCTTTTCCATCTCTTCAATCGCAAGCCACCCGTGTATTTGTAAACGCAACGCAATACACTTTACGTGATGCAGTTTGTTTTACAGCGTTTGTAAGCAACGAGAACAAGAAGTCTGTGGAGTACATACTGTAGAAATGGTTACTCGTTTCTGTGAGGTATTAGAGTGGTTTCAGTCGAAGACACATCTGGAGTGTAGCATGTAAATAGCTTCGTATTGCTGGTATACGGATTATTGTTTTACGTGGCTGCAGATATTTTGATTGGTTGTAATAATTTATAGGCGTATTATAATATTGTAGGACAAGAGAGTCTCTCATAACTAAAGCCTGTGCCAAACGTTCAGTTTTATTTCAACTGTCAAAAAATAGAGTATTTTAATAGTTATTTTTATATCAAGTGCCGAAAAAGTCTCGTTACGTGAAAGTGCAGAGTTTAACGCGCGAGACTTGCCAAGTGCGGCAATCTGCACGTGCACGTAATCTTTTTCGACACGTATTGTAAACAACATTTTTCCTACAACTAATAATTTAGAAAATCACTTAAATATTATCAGGATTTATTAAATTTTAATGACATTACATTAAAACTTTGTTTTACGGAGTTGCTATGGTTTGTTTGTTGATTGCTTCATTTGTTCTACATTATTTAGACATTTTTCGATATAATTTTAATTCTTCAATCTTTGCTACAGTTGAAACAGAGATTGAGGTTAGTTAGTTAGTAGCCTGTTAGTAGCTAAAATTTGAACTTAACACTCCGCGCGAAATTGAAATCGCAGTCAGTTAAGTTCACGGACTGTTAGTTTGGTTTTGACAGTTGCGTAAACGAAACGCACTTGTGTTTCACGTTTACAGAAAAACACTTATTCTGCATTTGTCTTCTTTCCACCCATAACCAAGGCAATAATTGTTAGGTAATAACAAAGAAATCGAACAGTTGTAGGAAAACTAATATGACGTACGCAGTTTTTACTATTTAGAAATTCCGGAAAATTCCCGTTTTCGTAACAAAATATTGGGTGTTTAGAGGTGTATATTAAAAATTTGAAGGAAAAACAGGTATTAGATGTTTGTGAAAGAATTAATCTAGGTTTATGCACAGTTAGAATTCTGAAAAAATCTTTAGAATCCTTATACAAAATTAATAAAAAATTGTGTTTTAAGCAATTTTTTACATATCTTATGATTAAGAAATTTGTTACAAAATGTTTCTCGGCATAAACCTAGTTCCATTCTTCGTCTGTAAATAAATTTACGAAATTTTGTTTCATCTGTAAAACTTCGTGAGCATTTTAAAAATTGGTAGACTGTTTTTAAGTATTTTTGACGAATGTTTCCATGCATTACCATAGGACAAACGTGGAGTCGGTACCCCTAAGAAAAATTAGTTACATAGATTGATATTAAAAAACCGGCCGTCTGATATACCTACATAGACTCATGTAAATAATATACATAACCGTCACGTCATTTCCCTAAATAGGGTTGGCACGAACCCTGTGAAATAAAAATGATCACATTTTTAACATGTATCTATTCCTTCAAGCTCAACCATAGCAAACAATCTTCATCAAACAATTCGGGCATACTTTTTTTTCGTCCATATTATAATCCTTCCCTTTTCACACAATCTCCCTTTTATTAATTTGTTTTTCCACTGCCTGGCACAGTCTTAATATAAAACATTAATAAAAGTTAAGATAAAACTATTATAATGACTTCTATCGCTATATATTATGATCTGAATTTCTTTGTATTAAATCTGTATAATTTATATAATATAATTCTGCAAAAAGTACCATATATGATATGCGATCAGTGCCATCTCTTGTAGTAGGTAGTTAAAAAGCCCAATAACAACTATTTTTCTCTCAATGTAATAAATACAAAATTTATCATTTCTATATTGAAGTGACCTAAGATCAAAACAACCACGGAAAGTAATAAAAATAAATACTGCAAAATTCATATTAAATTCTCGATCGTAAACCTAGGAATGTGCAGTAGTAAATCGCAAAACTATCCAATCATTTCACGTATATCCCGTACCGCAAAGCTGTAAAATGATCTTAAAAGCTCTGAAAACCTCGTTACGGCAAGAGAAGAGTAAATTCCACCTAATAAATACCATTCCGCTACTTTCAATTTATGAGTATGTGGAAAAGAAGAAAGTGGTTACATTTAAATTCGTAAACACTAAACATAGTACATACAATAATGTTTCTGTAGAATTTTAAAAATATTATTGTACACATTTTATGTAAAAGATATTATACAACATATTTAATAACTAATGTAAGTAAATTGTACCTTCGCTTATGTATAATATTGTTATCTCTGGTTGTACTTGTAGTCACCCTGATGAAGCCACAAGGGTGTGGCGAAACGTCGGTTTTTTAGTCAAATAAAAACTTACTGACTGCATTCCCGAATATTCCATCCTTCAATAAACATGAATTTTGTAAATATTAATCCATCTAAATCCATCTACGAAAGCTAAAATTTTGAATGCAGAAAAACAATACAACAAATATAAATGTAAAGAATTTTGAATAGAAATTGTAATATTAAAATAAACTTAACCAAATCCTAATAAATTATGAATGATCATTGGAACAGATTTTTATAAGCAGCAGGCTGAATCGTACAACGACGCTATAATGGATGCTATTTTCCTGAAGATGAAGTTTACAACACGAGTGAGCAATCATCTGAGGGAATAATAGCCATTATAGCGAGTTGTATACTATACTTTATCTACGCCTAAATTATTACTTACAAGATTTTATTAAAATAAATACCAATACGCAAAAATTTTTACATATTCAAATGTCAATTCTCTATCACCATAGTTACAACATTAAACATTGCAATGTTTTTAAATAATAATGACTGTGCACGGAAAAATTTATTTAGGTAATAGTTATTTGTCCAACTAGAGAGGAAAGCGCTTCTTTTTCCCACGCTTCACTCGTGACACAATCGAGCAAGAGTGGAAAAAGAGCTTTCCTCTCGTGTTGGACACAACATTTTTTTCACGACATATTTAAAAACATTGTAAATGTAGAAGAAACACATAACTAGAAGTTAGGTTATAACTGCCATCTGTTAGAATGACGTTTGAAAACAACGAAATTTAGCCAATATGCCAAATTAAATTTAAGTTGTAAAATCGTGAAATAGTACCTAGATAAAGAAAGTATAAAACATAATAATTGTAAAATAATAGTTTACAGTATATCACTATAAAATCAGAATTTTCAATAAAATAATAAATTTACTTACAATTTTTAAAATATTTCATCGTAAAATACCTAACACTGGTGGTAACACTGCTTACTTTCCTCTCTCGAGAGGGAAACCCTACTTTCCTCACTATTTCGCGAGAAGAAAATTGTGTTTTCTCCGCATGTGGTGAAAAAAATAATTTTCTGATTGGTGCAGAGAAGGAAATACTGACTATTATGTACCAAACGTCACACATTTAATGTTAATGTTATTAGTCGTAGATAAAAACATGAAAAACGCCTGTATCCGAACTAAATTTTAATTTAGTTTTCCGCAATTAGGTGATTCAAAACTTGATCCAAATGCAATAACATGAAAGGCCTTATCGCATTGATGCATAAATCCTGAAAGGCTTTAAACCTCGTTCTTCCGGAAATAAAAATCTCGTCCGTATGAATACCCGGAGCCTGGAAGTGCCGAGTGACGAACGAACCAACGAACGCATTTGTAACGTTAGTGCTTCAATTAAACTGCAACTAAATTCAATTCCGGCCGTAGCTTCACTCGTCTGTTTACCATTTAACTGGAAATGTCTGTTCAACAGCAGCGACTGAGTGCCTTTACTCGTTCGTTCACAATGCACAAGTGAATGTGTGTGTGCGAAAAAGCAGTTCGCAAACTTTTTTTAATCTTTTCAATACATATATTGTATACAAGATTTACCCGCAAAGTGGGCGAAGCTGGAAAAATGTGACAGGATAATACACTAGCGGTCGTTGAAAGTCAACACCAACAAATCATAGAAATAATTAGATAATAATAAACATAATTTATTTTATTCTGCAGACACAGTACTAAGTGTGAAACATCAGTGTGTAAGTGTAATAATAGATATATTTAAAAAATCTGATGTGGCCAGCGCAAGACCTCCCGGCATGCTTACTTTATTCTTTTTACTTATTATACAAATATATTAATATACTGGGTATAGAATTTTTTTCTGACTTTTACTCTAAAAGCAATAGGTAAAAACTTAGAGCGAAATTAAAATTTTAACATTGTATTTCTTATAGGTAAGAAAAAAAATCTACACCCGGTATAGGTAGGTACTACTACAACTAACAAATTAATATATTTTAGTCATTTCATTTTATTTAAACTGCAGAATAAGATATAATAGTTATTTGTGTATTAAGAGCGTAAAGTGACTCTTTGTTACTCGCGCACGGTTTTTGCAGCGCGCGCCGAAGGCGAGAGCTGCAATAGTGCTAGAAGAACAAAGACACTTTACATTCGTAATACACACATAATTTTATCCACGACTAAAATTATTTTTTTATATTATAATAATATTTAGTTAGTTCAATCTGCGTTCAATCAATTTATGTTTTATTCGTAACCATGACGATACCAATAATATCGAAATAAATAAATAAAAAAATTTGTTTGATTCTGTCATTTTATTTTATTTTATGTAATCAAAAAGTACTTTTTCTACTCACATGCTTTAATTTACTTATTAAATATGCATTGTCTGTACTTGAATGACGTTCATTTCGATTCAGATTTTCATTTCGATACAGATTATCATTATGACATGACCAAATTAACCAATAGCAGCACAGCATTTTGTTTAGTAAGCAGTTGACATCACTGCGTCTGCGTGCGTTCCTTTGTTCATGTGTTTTGATCAGAGTGGTTTGACAGTTCTTGTTCAGATCTCAAACCAATATAAATGGTGCGACAGCATCAACTAATATTCGTGCACAAGGACCACAACTAAACTTAACAAATTGTACGATATTTAACGTAAATATAAATAAATAAATATATAATTTAAAAATAATAATGTACGAGTATAATTCAACCATGTAAATACTGTAAATAAATTTCATAATTATAATTTTTTTTTAAATTATAGTTTGGAAGTAGAAAAAATAGTGTATGCAACTCGTGTATAATGGCTATTAATACACTCGTATGAATTACGATACTCGCCATGGCTCGTATCATTATAAACTCATTGCATAATATACTATTATTGCACGTTGTCATAGGAGACGTGCAATAAAATGTTTTTTTGCTTGGTCCTCAGTAACAATCAACTTTATTACGTTGACAATTGAAAGCATAAAAATAAACTTTTCATATTAGCCCTAGATAAACGATATTTTACTATTGCCACTGTCACTGTCATGTCATAATCATTATTTTGTTTTTGCGCGACCTCTCTCGGGTCAAGTTATCTTTAACTAACATTCCTAAAACTCTAACTGAATCATTTTTATTCAATAATAAATAAAATTTTGCACAGAGATAATTTATTAAACAATATGATTGTAAAACAAAATGGTTTCTGATGCCGTGAATTTCCGTTGGCAGCCACTGGCACAAGTCAATAGTTCGCGGAAATGGTCAAGGAAATGTCCCACTTAGTGCCTTAACCGACACACTACATACCCGCACGCACACACGGACACTTGGACAGTTTAAACTGACTTGCGGAGTTTCTTGCTACTTCGCGGCTAAATGGCTAGACGATGTAGTTTTAAATTGTTCAAGTATTGCGGATTATTGAAGATGGGAACGGATGGGTTTTGTTCGAATCGAGTTTAGTTCGATCGTTTAAAGTGAGGAGCTTCTGTTAGTGTTTAAGTATTTAAGAGTTGTAGTGCAGTGAACGGATGGCGATGCATGGGAAATTTGTGTGATTTATTTTAGGTACATGTGTGAATTTATAGTAACTATCCTACCCACGTAATGGTCACTATAGATACCAGTAATGTTTACATAATTTATAGACTAAGATATTAACATGAAGTAGTTTTCATTTGAGTTTTAGATAATATAGTGTTTATTATTTAAGGTTGTTATAATATACCGAAACTAGCGACATTGGACGGTAGACTTCATAAAGTAGCTTATTTCGGAGAGGGTAGAAAAAAATTAAACAAATTTGGCATTACCGTACCACAGAGGAACTTAGTATTATTGAGGAAATAAGTTTTACGTTTAAAATGCCTGGTAAATAGAAATACCGTTGATTTTTTGATACTTCATAACCTCAATTCTTCGATAAATAGACTTTAAAATTAAATATCATTTTTATAAAACTGACGATTCCCTTGAAAATTTATTACAATTTTCTTCTATATTCAATTAATATTGTGTTAGTTCTTCATTAAAATCTGTCGTCTGGTTTAGATACTAATGTAATAACGCACGATTTCAATTTTCAAGTCACCTTTCTATACTTGCAATGTAAAAGAGGTTAAGGAGGTTGGTGACCGTATATTAAAATGATGATGAGAGGCTGAAATTTATACAGTGCCTTCATTTCACTATTGAGATTCTAAAAAAAAAAATTTAAAATTTTCGTCTATCCGGTTTTTGAGTAATTAAATGTTGAAATTACGTTTTTTTACATGGACTCTTATGGCAATTCACTAAATTTTTGTTTAAACTATATGACAAAATGATGAAAAATTCATATAACTTGTATTAATATATCCTATAAACCTTTAAAAATAAGTTCTTGAAGATTTTGTGTACTTTTTCTAAACCATTTGCAAGTTATTTAAAAAAAATGTTCGCATGTCAAGCATTTTTGATTAGGGAATTAGTAATTATTGTAAAAATAAATATCACAGCAACTGAATAAATTGCAATGACATCAGACAACGTGAGTTGAGGCGTTGAGCGAATTTTGTTTTACATTATCAAATATATTTTTATATTCATATACTCCCTCTAAGGCTAATTTCTGGGTACGCCACTGCAGGCGTCCCCAACCTCCTTAACTTTACAACGCCATAGTTACCAAACGAAACTGACGATTGTCCTAATACTTTATTTTCTATACGACTGTTATGGAATGTTATTATTCTTAAATCATTTTCAATTAGGAATGGTTTCATTCTATCACTTGTTACGGAATGGATCCATTCCGTCACTAGTGAGGGAATGAAATGTGGCGAGTTATAATAATTTAACTTTATTCAATGTTTTTGGTTGGTGGACAGCTTTAAAATACGTTTGGATTTACTAAGTACATATTTTTATTTTCATAGTTTTAAGTTATGTTTAGTCGTATAGAGAAAGTATAGTCTGCAACACATTTGGAATGACATTGCTTATATGCTTCATTCCACATACTTGTTGCAGAATATACTATTGAATTGTATTATTATCAGATAAATATCCTATAAAATTTTAATTTATTTCTGTCGGCATCGATTTTGGTAGGCAACAACCTTAATGATATAGATTTTAGATTTGAGTACCTACATGAAATAGTAGATTTTATACTTAATACTTATGCATATTACGTAAAAGCCAGGGTAAAATGATTATTGATTTATTTTGTAATTACGAGTATAGGTACCTACTATCCGCTACTATCTATGTAATCAATATTAAATGTAATATGATTTAATACCTAGGTATGTATTTCCACGAAATAAGGTACTTACAAATCCTACAGTTTACATTATTAAAACAGCATTGTCTGATTGTATCGTTGTATTTTTACATGAAACTTATATAACATCGGTCGACATAAGTATGAATAATTATGTTTTATGTAAGCCTTAAATTGTTAATCATCCTGTATTGTAAGGCAGTTTCTCTAGCTACAGAATTACTTAAAGTTTAAAGTATTTTTTAAACAATCTTACATAACTTGACCTATGCATGCGACATTCCTTATAATATCTTCCTTAAAATAATCTTACAACAAAAAGAATTAATTTTGCACAAAAACAATGCCTAATGTGTAATGTGTCAGATACCTACACTAACAAGAATATTTATTTATACGAATAATCCGTCAGATTTTCAATACGGATTAAAGGCGCCTAACAAACAATAATTATTAAACTATGAAAATACATAACATTAATCGTCCAGTGAACTCCCGCTATACCTATTTATAACGTAATCTACGCTGGGTGACTTTTAACGAGTGAATCTATCCTCGAACATCGATAATTTTTCCAAGTTAAGACAGTAGTAACAACATTTGATTCTGGTTTGTCCAACAAAATCGAACAAATTATTACGAGCAGTGATCAGTGACAATTCTAATAAATGCACCCTCCACAAACCCGAAGTGGGTTATTGACAAAAATGAGAAAAAAAATTAACAAGCAAAGTTTGCGTTGTTTTATTAGGAGTACAGTTTAAATATGACTAGGTATGTGCTCAGTTATGTATGCAATATTTTTAACTAGACTGTTTAGATAATATTTACATTACAGAGAAAATAAACTGATATTATTATAGTGACTAGGTAACTACTTTTAGAACATTTTGCGTCATCAGATCAATAGATCAATTTGATAATTACCTGGACGACATGAAACTATTTGCGTATGTAACATTTTATAACGATATTGTACTGACGTCACGCACATGCATATGCATTCAAAGTTATACCGATCTGCAGAATCTCAAAGTTCAATAAAAAAATCTGACGTGGACACCACATGACTTCATTGTACGCTTATTAAACTGTTCATACTTTTCTTAATAACTAAAATGTAGAATAATATAGAAATATAATAACCGTATTTGATTTATGCGGAGAATACCAAAAAATACCTAGAGTAAAGTGTCCTTTTGGCACGGACGATCGCAACCAAAAATATTAGGTAATCAACTAGATGCAACATGAGTCTCAAATACAAAATTTCAACTTTCTACGACATACCGTTTTTTAATAATGCGAAAAATACCCAATAGTGCCCCTTTGGCACGGACAATCGTAACCAAAAATAGGAGGTGCACAACTAGATGCTATGACAGTCATAAATACAAAATTTCAACTTTCTACGTCTAACCGTATTTGAGTTATGCGACATACATACGTCCGTACCGATGGCCCGTACGTCTATACGTCCGTGAGTCGGTACGTACAGACGTCACGACGAAACTAGTCATAATGAATTCAGAAAAGGTCAAAACGGATATTTCCGTCAAAATCTGAGAACCGACATTTTTCGCGATTACAATACTTCCTTTTTACTCCGTACAAGGAAGTAAAAAGTACTTAAATTTTTCTGTTCTAGTACTTCTTTCCCTGTTCATACATTGGATAGGTAGTAAATAAAATATCGTAACTTTGATATGATTGGTGAACAATATTTATCAAAATTAACTGGCGGTTAGCGCCTGTCGTGCTTATTATGCCATCTTACGGCCGGTTGTAAACTAACATGGAAAGGCGGAGTTAAGTTAAGGAGGTAAACTCGACATTTGAAACAATGAGAGAGTTTAGTCCGGTTAGAAGAGGTTTTGACTGAAGACTAATACATAACCAAGTGAAATTTGGCATGTGAGTAGTTAAGAACATAAAAAAAAATTCGCTCCACCTCGGTATGCTCCGCTTTCCAAAAAAAAATTCAGTTGAAAATCTAAATTTTCTTGTAGCGCATTTTCCTCGAAAACTATCAAAGATTTTGGAAAACGGATTCGACAGGATGAAAGCTGAGGAAATTTGCTATCAAAATGATCCTTGAAAATTTTTCCATAAGTAGCACCGTTTAAACACCAGCCGTTTAATAATCGAATGACTTGAGAATTTTCTTATAGTAGGCGCTACATTGAGAATGACGTAATAAATTCGCCACTACACAATGAATCTGGTATAACTTTGTTAAAAAACATCATTTTGTAAAGATTGCATTTTATTCGTCAAGGCTTCCACTTTCAGTTGCACTAATAACATTTGAATTTCCGACCCCGCTATAACGAGAAAATTTCTTTTTAAAGAATCATAACTCAGTATTAGAAGATGTTCAAAGAATTTTCAATATTTTCAATATCTATGAATGAAATTGTAAATTCGTAGAAGATTATCTTCACCAAATCATCCCCAGTCACATGCAACTGTTTGGAGAGTTGTGTGTTTTACGTCCAAAAAGAAAAGTGGAATTACCTACAGGTCTTTCACTTTTCACACATCATAACAAAGTCAAACCCAACAAACTGTAAGCTTCAACATCCGCTCATACCTAGTTTATATTCCGTGTTATGAATAAACCATAGTCCAGCGCACACTTACTTGCAGTAGTAGATCCTGCCCTCGTGCGTGAGGTGCGCGGTCCAGCCGGGCCCAGCGGCGTACCTGGGGGTGGGGCCGGCGCGCACCAGGGCCCCGGCCAGCGCCGGGTCAGCGTCCCCACCTGCGCCCCCCGCGCCGCCGCCCCCACCGCTGCTTTGTTGCAGTAGCATCGCAGCTCAGGAACCTGCAAACAGAGAGATTTCTAATGTTTTAAATAGTTCATACTGCATACTGCTTATTCTACTAATCTAATTAATTGTTACATTTACATTTTAATAGTTTCATGTAATATGTAAACAATAATATAAACAGTAAGCAAAACTTGCCAACTGTATTGTTATCTTGACTGTTACTGTCATAATCATTCAAATTTTATGTAAACAAATTTCATATAATCATGGAAAACGAGATACTGGAATTTAAAAAATCTGCAAAAATACTGAAAAACTACAATCCATTCCAGAATTTTTGTAAATTAGGTAATATAATAATATTGAAAGGTAGGTATCTCTTGTGAAGAAATTTTTGAATAATGATATGAAAAGTACCACAATTGCCACTTCTCAATTATATATTCTATCAATCAGTATAGGTACAAGCTGTAACAGCGAAACCAACCACGCACCGCCTATATTTTTTTTATTATTATAGTTACAAAAAAATATAATAAAGCAAAGTTGTAGGAGACCAAGGGAGGCATCTGCTTAAAGAATAAAATAATTTTTTAAACCAGTGGTTCTCAAGTTAAAACACAAAGTTATATTTTTTTAAATGGGAATATACGTATTTTTAGGCCTATTGGATATATATATTTTTTCTGAATTCAATCATGTATTCGTTTTATATCCTTACCTACATAATAAAAATATAGAGAAACATTCAATTGAAATTTAAATAATTTTTTATTTTAAATATTAATGTGCAGTTCTATATAATGTTAAAAAATTTAAATTTGATCACAGTTTCGATCACAGTCATCTTCAGCAGGTTTTCAATCTAATGATAGTCAAGTAATCAAAAGTTAAATTTATTTAAAACTTGATACATTTTAATTTGTATTTAAAAAAAATTATAGGGACTGTATAACTGTATTATTACAAAATATTCAATCTAAACAGAAAATAATAATAAAGTTTGCTAGCAAAATAACTTAAAAACTAGAATGTGAATAGCAATAAAGCAAATAATAATTATAAATCATAACTAAGATATTTTTAATAAACAAATTTTTAATCCATTGAATTCATGTTTAACCCGTTCTTCCTCGTTGTTTAGAAATTATTGGAACAACGAACTAAAATATCCTATTAAAATCAGTCAATATTATAGGAGTGTTTGCTTCTAACAACGATGATCAAACAACATTGTCCACTGTCCAGTGTATTGCCACAAACAAATAAATAGTGATGGTGAAAACCGGAAGTATACGAGTCGATGTGTCCATTTTACTTCAAAGATTTAAGTGTCTGCTGAAAGCATTATCTACCAAGTCAATGGCCACTAAAACAAACAGTTGTGCCAATATTTCACTCATATAAACAAGATTTCCATTTCCTACTTTTAATACTTGCAGTAAAATTAAGAAAGCAATAAATTATTAAATATCTATTTACTATTAAATATCTATTTACTATTATATTTTTAATAAAAGGGAACTTTTAAATTCAGAAATATGATTAGTAGGTAAGAAAAATTTAATATCTGGTATTACAAATCGATTGGCCAATTACAAACTGGATTGCTCGAAAAAGAGAAACATTTAGAGTAGTATACAATAAATAAATAGTAAACTAATTTTATATGGAAATAATTTTCAACGATTTTGAAAAAATCTGATGTGGCCAGGACAAGACCTCCCGTCATACCCTACACTTTTAACTACTAATACTAATATAAATATATTTGTACTCACAAGAATATTTGACTGCGCACAAGAAGATATATGCGATGTGTCACTTTTGTTACTGTATTATAAATAATGCTTTAATTCCTAAATAGTAACATAATACTGAAAAATATATGAAATATAGTAATTGCAGATAATATAGTATAATACTTCATTAGAAATAAAACATATTTTTATAAATTTATTATGAATCAAAATAATTAATAAAAGTACTACTTCCGGTTTGTGGATTGCATCCAAAATTTAATGGGTTCTTAAGATTCGTATTAAAACCTTCAATATAAAATTTGGTTGTTTAATGTTTGATATTTTTTGAGTTATCGTCAACGAAAAAATTTTAACATACGGACACACACACGCACAGACATTATTTTGAAAGAGTTAAATTCGTATTCTAGGACATTAAAAACTCACACTCGAAAATTTTGACCCGTCACAATACCTCCTGTTATAGAATATAAGGCGGGCGGTAAAAATGAACTGAAACGTCGTGTTAAAGGATTTAAATTTGTTAGAATTAAATAGCAGTGTGATAATAATTTGTTTGCAAAAAGAATCCTGAAGACTATTTAATTTCCACTCAAAATGATTTCTATTCTGTTTTCTGTTGACTTATATTAATTTAATCATTCTTTAAAAATATGAAAATTTTATTTGAATTTATCTAGTCAGAATATTTTCTAAAATATGGATTTCTTATTATTTCACTTAAATTTTATTTTCCACCTAATAGGCCCATCTACTGCCTAAAATCCAGCATAAAAATACTAACGTAGCGAGTGTTCTGTCTACAGATTTGCCTTTTTAAAATTTTGATTAAAAAATTGTACATGCATATAAAAATTCCGAACATTTTTACAAAATTCCTATTTTATGCAAACTTTACACGGTTATATCTCATGGTACAAATTACTTTTTAAAATTTTAAAAAGGCACATCTGTAGATCTTTCTCTATTAAATGTTTCTAAAAACATTATCCTGAAATTAATTATAATCTGCCAGTTTACTCGCAACGAAAACACTTTTACAGTATTGTTCAACTTGAAAATGACATTGCATAGCTAGGATGCTGTAAAGTACGAGTTTCGGGCTGGTTTCAGGCAGCCCTAGTATAGTGGGGAAAAGAGTGGAATAAAAAAAAGTAAAATCGAGAGTATTCTAGAAATTCGGGAAAAACGTAGACGAGCTGCTTAATAAGCGTAAGTTTTCAATAAAAATTTAAATAAACAGTAATAAACTGTTAATTAAAATTTCGTTTCAGTTAAGGTTATTTCTGTTAAAGTAATATTTCTCACAAAACAAGTAATAAGATTGTGATAAAAATCTGAATTACAAATTGTACTGGCAATTAAAATAAAAGAAGGATTACTTTAAAATGTTAATTAAGATTTCATTTGAGTAATCTTGGCATTAATATTATTGTATCCGGTAGAAAATAAACATCCGATTAGCTTAGTTATTTTTAAAGTAAAAAGAAATACACGATCTTCCTTAGCAAGCTTTTAACTTTTAATTAAATCCGCCGCGCACATTAATTAAAAATAAATTTGAAACACAGGCAAACAAGAAAAGCACCTGCTTGGCCTTGAGATGCATTACTAGGTGCAAGCAGGACATTGTATAACATAAGCGCAGTAATTCATCGCGCGCAAATTCTTTCAAAGGAAAGGCGAAGGCGGCCTTGCCAAACATCAAGTTGCATTATTTTGTTTTCGGTTGTTCCGCGTGCATGGCCAACCGCGACCAAAATACACCGGCAAGCGGCGCCTACTACGATGCACGTATGATGTTGATGTTGTACGCGTAATGATTAAAAAATCTGATGTGGCTAGCACAAGGGCTCCCGCCATACTTCCTTTATTCTTCTTACTTATTATACAAAATATATTAGTTAATATATAGGTAGGTACTACTACTCACAAATATATTTTAGTCATTTTATTTAAACTGTCATGTCATAATACGTTATTATACCTTATACCGCAAAAGCTTCGAAAATAATGGAAAATACTGCCGACTGATGAGACGTATTACCTCGCGTATTACCATAGAAACAACTCGAGACCGGAGGTGGAGAGGTGTTTTGCGGCAATCTCATCAGTCGGCAGTATTTTCGATTATTTTTTATGATCGAGTGGTATACGCATTGGCTATTTCATGAATAAAACAAATTTAACAATTTTAAATAATAGAATTTTATTTATTACCATAAATTTTAAATTCATTTTAAATATTTTGACATTTGGTAAAAAATAAACAAACATTTATTATTGTTTGTTGTGTCATGGTTACGGTGAATATACGCATACTATGTCAATATTCAAAAATATGCACTTCAATAGTTGTTTATATCGATAGTACTTATGGTTTTTGTGAATAATAGTGCATTTTAATTGGTTAAAATAAAATGAGGAAAATAGCCATTTAAATTTTACGTAGTAACAAATGTTAAACGATCTTGGACTACAAGATACCGAAATACTAAATTATAAGTAGGTACCTATATACTATAATTATTCTTAAATGATACCCAGATACAACAAAAAAATTATAAAATACCGATTGTATGTAAAAAAGTACTACTTCCGGTTTGTAGATTGAAACCAAAAATATAATGGCTTATTAAGAGTCTTATAATTATTATTTTAATTCGACTTATACAAAGTTCCGTTGACATTTATTAGTGTTGCCGCGAGACTCGAGACTAGTCTCGGTCTCGTCTCGTCTCGAAAAGTCGAGACGAGACCATCAGTTGAGTCTCGATAACAGACTCGAGACCGAGACGAGACCAGTATCGAGTCTCGCCGAGAGTCTCGTCGAGACTCTCGAGTCTCATTTTATATAATTAATTTGTAATATTCATTTAAAAGTAGAAATTTTTTAATAAAGGTTAGATCATTTATTTATTAATAAAAAAATTGTATTCTAAATTTATAATTTCATATGAATAGTGATTATACTACACTCCATACACGTAATTTTGAACAAAGCAGACTGCTTCATGCAATGATTTTTTGTCAATAATTTGTTGCATTTCTACAGCAGCTCGTTGCTATTTCAGTTGATATTTTGTATTGTGACATTTTAGAATGCTTTGTGTAAATTTAATTTAAGAGTCAATTTTGACCCGACTTGTCGTTTCTACGCATGAATTATAATAATAAGTAATTTTACCTAATTATTAATTTATGGCTCGAATTATATTTATATATCAACAAAGGGTAACCATGGACATATCTACTGTAGTTTTATCTAAGTAATTTCATTGCTCAAAAAATGCCTTCTACGAGCAAATAATGCATTCTCATTGGTTAAAAATGACGGGTATGGAATATTCGCTAAAAAACTACCTTCTTCGAACAAATAGAGCATTCTAATTGGTCAAAAGTGACGTATGTGGAATATTAATCAAAAATATTTAAATGTATTGAAAAAACATGTTTGTACAAATAACTGTAGTTAAATCTCCGGCCTGTCTCCTAGTATAATAAATTTGAAACAAAAATTCTAAAATAAACACGATGTACAATACAGACGTGCGGGATAGTGGATAGTGAGTATGTCGTGTAAAATTTCCAGTTCCATGTATATATTGAGAATTATAATATTTTGATGTTTCATTCAAAACCCAAGCTTCCATTTTCCTAATGCTTATTGTACTAGTTTTTTAGTCTTCTTTAATGCAATGACAGGTAATATATTTTATTAACACATACTTCTAAGAAATATTAAAAAGTCGAGACTCTCGTCGAGACTCGAGACGAGACGAGACTAGAGAACTCGAGACGAGACGAGACTAGAGAACTCGAGACCAACTCGAGACCGAGACGAGACGAGATCAAGGTATTCGAGACTTTTTCGAGACCGAGACGAGACTGACTTTAAGTCTCGCCAAGTCTCGTCTCGCGGCAACACTAACAATTATTGCTCTGGACAAAACTGGTACGGTTGAAATATGACGATAAGATGACCGCCAAAAATACACACCGTGTTTACTACGACGTTGATGTAATTCGGAATCTCCTACAACAGTAAAATCAAATGCGTTGGGATATTTTTAAATTGGAAGACCCCGAGCCCGTGAAAATAGATGATACATGATTTGGTTTTGCGCCAAGCGGAGGATTAATTTTGACTGTGGATTTATTTATTTTTGTTGAGGGCTCTTCGTGGTGATATAATTGGCCGAATGGGCCAACTGCCAAATTGCTGCCGTGAACTGCGGCGTAGGAGATGTGTTTTTGTAGGTGGCGGAGCAGTTTAGACCAAATATAGATGCACTTTTTTACTTGTTGCCCAAATGGGCTTTGAACTTTCACACGAGTTCACTGATGTAATCAGAAGAAATGTTAAGCTATTTATAATTTCAAACACGTAACTATAATCTTGTTTCGCCTTATTGCCAAAATTAGGTATACCTACAAGTAAATTTAATGTTCACTTAAAATATAGCATCATTATTCATTTCATTAGTAGCTAAACTATGATTTCTTTAAAGTGTGCCATTACTGCTTCTAATTGAAATACTATTTATTTTTTTACTTCATAAAAAAATAGAAAAAATCTGACGTGGTCACCACAAACCACAATACCTCCCGCCATATCTACTTTATTCTTTTTGCTACTACTACTGCTACTACACACAAATATATTTTAGTCATTTTATTTTAACTGCAGAAGAAGCAAGAAGATGTAAACGATACTTTACTATTGTCACTGTCACTGTCATGTCATAATTTAAATTTTACGTAGTAAACAAATGTTGATCGATCATGGACTACAAGATACCGAAATACTAAATTATAAGTATAATTAAATGATACCAGATACAAAAATAGTATATTACATTACAATTACAAGTCATGAAAATGTTTCATTGCAGACGAGGAGGCTTGTTTGAAGAATGCGAGAATGCGTGCGTCCGAGCGTTTCTTTAAAGCCTCCGAGTCTAGCAAAGATATTTTTATGACGCGTGATATATTTTATTTTTTTAAATCGGCAATTATAGAAGCTTAAAATTATAGAAAAAATTAGATTTGCATAAATCATCAGAGCTGTGACAAATTTTAGAAAACGTTGTCATGACAAGTGTTTGTACCTACAGGTAGTGAAAAGTAAAAATGACTAGGCATGAAAATTTTATTTTCATGCCTAGTCATTTTTACTTATTTATTTTCATGCCTAGTCATGGAAATCTTACTTTCAAGACTCAAATTAGTAGGAAATGAAGATTTTCATGCCGATTTTGAAAAAATGTATTAAATATCGATTGTAGGTTATAATCACATAATCTTTCATTTAAAATAAACAAATTTGTCTTCAATTAATTATTTATCGAAATATTGAAAAAAGTAACACTTCCGGTTTATATATTGAAACCAAAAATATAGTGGCTTATTAATATTCGTATCAAAACATTAAATATAAAATTTTAATGTTTGATATTTTTTGAGTTATCGCGACCGAAAAAATTGTAACATACAAAGGAACGAACACACACACATACGCACACACACACAAACAGACATCATTTTGAAAATGTTAAATTCTTATTCTAGGGACCCTAAAACGTGCTTATCCACCAAAAACTCATAGTCGCGAAAATTTGGACCCATCACAATACCTTCCTTATAGAATATGAGGCGGGAGGTAAAACATCTGGAAAAGTAAACTATTTTCTATAACTAAACAACCTATTAAATATAACTACAAAACTATTACACCCAGAGACAAAAGTTATTTAATTTTCTAAATAAATATGTAAAATCTCGGTAAAATCGAGTGATCGAGTGTAAAATTGAAAAATCTGATATGGCCTGCACACGATCTGTCGCCTAATTCTGCTTATTCTACTAATCTAATTAATAGTTTTACTTACATTTTAATAGTCTCATGTTCATATAATAAATGTAAACCAAGTAATAAACGATAATGTAAACCAAGATGCAAGCAAAAGATGTCAACTGTTGTACTGTCACTGTCATAATAATTCAAATTTTGTTTAGAAATAAACTTCGTATGATCATGGACAACAAGATACTGGAATTTCAAAAAAGTAGAATATTGATTGTACTTTATTTTATTGTTAAATACTACCAGATTCAGCATATATTGTATTTAAAATTAACTGTACCCATAGATAATAATATTTTCTTTTATTTTTAATTGCAAAAATTGTCATAAATAAATAATTTAGACAAGAAATATGATATCTGTAAACCAATCTGATTTCTAGTAATTGTTTTCAATGTTAAGTTTGATACACCTTTAGATACGTCTGTTATGTACAATGTACTGTTAATTATTAGTCCACACAGCAGTGACACACTAACAGTGACAGATAATGTGCAGAATGAGAATATCAAATATAGGTTCCAGTTCAGTTTATTACAATTTAATTACATAAGTTTTAGTCAATCTGTTCATCGTCCAAGCGCATCAAACCACGTTTCTCGCTGTACCAGAAACAGACCTGACCAAAGAGCAAAGACCAATTGCGTACGAAGGAAGAGAGAATTTTATTCGGCCGATCAATTATTATCAATAAGCCCATACGTCAACAGGGTGTTACTACAAATACGTTACAATAAAAGTGATAAAGATCGAATTAAGCAACTTATTTATGATTGTGAGAAAATAAGCCTTTATTAAATCTAATTTAATTAATAAAATTCAATGCAAGCATTAAACCAAATTAAGAATAATTCAACAATTACATTTTTACCCATGTCCTTCAGTAAAACAATGAATAACAGTGTGAAACAACAAATGCCTTCAAGCTGAGAAACAAAACAATTAATCAATAAAAACTAATTTGTTTTGCACTGGCATTACAAACAGTAATTCATTGACACTCAGCCCATGACAGCTTGGACAAGTCAACGCGAAATGTCGAAATGCAATCGACACCCAGAAGTAACTAAACTAAAATTCAATGCTAAAACACATCAACTAAAATTGCACTGGCTAATACACGAAGTTCCTATTTTATGGGCGTTTTACTGGACAGAATTTAATCCCAGGATATTCATCTGGTAGGCAAGCAGAAACAATTACCTGAATATATGAACAATGGATAAAGATGATGTTTCAATTGATACCTTCTATGCTTTAACAATTTTTAATTTCCTTTGAAAACGTGCCAACAATAAGAATATATAAATGACAGTTTCTTGTTAATATAACTCACGGTAGGTATATAAACTACAGGTGAGGTCACCTCGCACGAAAGACTGAAATCTGACGGGCAATGGCGTCAGCGCCGGGAAAATGAGACAACCTTTGATAAACAATTGAAATAGGAAGTGTTTATACGTGCCTAATTGTAAGACGGTTTACAAATTTTGACAGTTAATTCAAAATAAAAAATTTAAAAATCTGATGTGGCCAGCACAAAACCTTCCGCTATACCCTACTCTTTTTACTATTATGCAAATATACAGGATATTCAAGTTAACTTGCTTACCATTGGGATCTCGATTACGGTAAGAGATACGAAGTTGGTTAAATTAGACAAAAATTGCCCCTCTTGGGAGACAATTTAGAAATGTTTTTGTTTTCCCACAAAAATGTATAGGTGACTAGATAATAAGCAAAAATGTAAATTTTGACAATTTCGTTTTTCACCTACCTATAATTTTTTTGTTTTAATTAGTACAAGTTTCTAATTATTTGTACGTTATATAGGCAGATTTTAACGAGGAATTCACAGCAGTCCTCAAATTTTTTTTATTTCCTACGGATTTCGAGAAATTCAAACCAAATTCAAATTTTATTATGTAGCTCATAGTTGGCTATGACCCGTCTTATTTGAGATTTTTTCTCTCTTGAACACCCTGTATAGGTACTTACAAATATATTTTAGTCATTTAGTCAACTGTAGTACTGTAGAAGAAGATATAATTATTGATGTATCACTATTGGCACTGTCACTCGGACACTGTCATTATCAATTAAATTTTTCGTAATCTTTCATGGTTCATGGATAACAAGATACTGAAGTTTCATACTCTAAATTATAAATAATACTTGTATTACGACGTTATACACAAAATTTGGTTGTTAAATGATCCCAACTTTTTGAGTTATAGAAGCCGAAAAAACTGTTACATACAACCTAACATACACACACACACATATACATAAACACACACACAGACATTATCTCCAAAATACTTTATTCGTATTCTATGGATCCTAAAACGTGCTTATTCACTAAAAACTCACACTCGAAAATTTTGACCCATCACAATACCTCCCTTATAGAATATGAGGCGGGAGGTAAAAAGTCATGTACCGGGTCCCGGTAAGGAGAGACATCTAGCGGTCAAATACCTGAACTAGTCCACTTAAGACGACAACTTCGCGCAATGCTTTTATATGATCGTCACATCACCTATATTTAATACACCAACTCGACACCAACTAAAATAATTGTTCTTTTCTAACGCTTTTAATAAAATTGTTACCAATATTTTGAAAGCCGTGTTTCATGTTCGAGTATAGATTTTATATTTCGTCACTGACCCGTAACATTCATGGTTAAGAGCACAAGTGTTTGCACAAGTAAAATACAGTGTATTAATTTTATTATCACGTCTATTATTTCTGAGAGTCGTAAATAAAAGTGTTATTAAATTATCGTTGAGGTAGTCAAGTATTTATAATTTTTTCAGAGCAAGGTCAGTGTTCATTTGTTATTTTTGAGGTTACTTTTTATTTGATAACTGTAAAGAAATTTTAAATAAAACATCATTTAACTAACTAGTTTCCACGGCGCTAAATAACATTTTAAACACACCTCGACAAGTCGTAGGAGTCGTAGATTTGGCCGTTTTTAGTCACAGGCTGAAGCTGAACATAGCAACTGTCAACTGACATAATATTAAGCATGGGGTTGAAATTGGTTACATTTAATTTTTGTGAATAACTGAGTGAAATTAATGATTTTTTTCAATCATTGTCAATTATTTTTCCAATATAACAGTTAAATACATTTGTCTAAGTGGATTGATTTAACCTAAAATGTTGAAATTATTTTTTTATGAAATTTTAGATATTTTTTTTGTTTCATTTGTCGTCGAAGAAAAAGTAAAGTATGTGACTCGTTTTGTATACACTCGCTGCGCTCGTTCCTAAAAAAACTCGTGACTAAAATAATGTTTCTAAAACTTGATACATAATATACCTAGGTACTATTTTCGTTTTTTATGAAAAATTACAAATAACTAATATTTCGTGAAAATAGATCATGGCTACGCGCTTTTCAACTGCTTTAGTCGATTGATTAAATCGATCATTTTAATATAATCACATTAATTTAAAGAAAGTAGATAAAATTTTAATGTTTTTCTTGAACAAAAAAATTACGATTTACGATTATGAACTAATATAAAAATTAACCCAGGAATTTACATTACTAGCAATTTGCAAAGTGGTTTACTTGGTTCACATTTCACCGCATTTTACAATGTAATGAATAATGTCATTCAGCAAAATAGAATGACATATTAAGGGGCTCGTCTACCTATTTTTTGAATTCCTAAAATACTCTCAATATTACTTTTTTTCTAATTCACTCTCTTTCCCATTACTACGGCTATACCCGAACTCAGCCCGAAACTTTGTCGCATTCTAACTATGCAATGTCATTTTGAAGTTGAAAAATACTGTAAACATGGCTCCAGTGTTCCCATAATAACTTCTGTATTTTTTAAATAAATTAAGTAAAACAAACATTATTCGCAAAAAGGAAGGTTAGCTCCAGGCTTCTTGCTTTTTAAATTTTTCTTTCCATTTATAATGACCGAAAAAAATCATATCAAGTCGTATCAAATAATGACAAAAAACATCATTTTTAAATATTTTTTACTTCAAATTCCTAGGCCAAAGACAAAAAATTAAAAACTAGAGGCATTAAGACATCCTTTGTTAATACACTCATATGTAAAAGCATCATATATTTCAATTATATAACTAAAGTAAACGTGGAAGGCGTACACCTCTGTAACGCTGTAAAATTGTAGGGTAGACGAACACCTTAACAAGATACATGAATCAATTTGACTAATTAAATGCAGCTATTATTAATTAATTAAATTATATAAATAAATAGTTTAATTAATTAATTGCTGTGTTACATCCAATTAAAAAAATTATTAAACGTACCTACACGATAAAAATAGTCTGATTGTTTATCAACCACTCTCTGACTTATTTTATTAGTCAGGCCAACAGAATGATGACATTTGCCCATTTGCCAATCATCTAAAAACAAAGCAAATCGTGCCAAAACCCACAATAAATGATAAATCAGCTTCTAAAAATTTCATCGCCATCCCAATGCCATTAATTTCAGCTTAAGTTAAAAATCACGTTGCAAAAAATTCTGTTGAAAATATAAAATATTCCCCTGTTCGCGGGTATAAGAAACAATGCCATTAACCTAAATCTCCTTCACGCCTACTTCGTTCTTCTTTCTTCACTCCTGCGTCGATTTAATAACAAATGAGATGAGTATCGATTCCAGAAAAAATTACTTCGAATCACTGGGGAGGCAACCGAGACACAGCGACTGCATTATGCAATGTATTCTTATTGCCGCGAGTTCTATGAACACTAACACGAAGGGGATATTGTTACTTTATACATAATAGTGTGCGACTTGATAAATGCGTACTACTAGATATATATGAATAAAATAGTTATTTGTTTAGCCAAGACTAGGCAAAAGGAACAGTTTTGTTTTGTGTTGAGATGATGAATTGCTAAGGCAATGATATTGCTACAGATTATTAATATATTAAATAAGATAATCTGTACGCCTACAAAATAATACATTTATTATACTATACGGTGACCATTGTTATACAGGTTGGTGGAGGTGAAATGCGAACATAGGGAACATACATGACAATCGAACTTTCATGCCAGGTATCGTGATATATTTTGTAGTAGTGTCACAAAACGAAGTAATGTGAATTTGTCTGACAAAAAGAGTAATCAATAACAGAAATAATAATAAAATCTAAAAATGCATGTAAACTTTCTCGTTCTGCTCGTACACATACATTATTATGCAAAGAAAATATTTTAATGAAAATAAAAATTTCAATAATATGACAGCTACTTTGACATTGACAGTACTTATTCCACGTATATCAAGATGCCTAGCATGATAACTCCATTGTCATATATTTCCCTATGTTCGCATTTCACTTCCACCAACCTGAATAATAGTGGCTAAACGCCCCATGTAGGGCTGCGCCGCTTAATCCTTTTATCAGGGGGATCGGCCCCGTTTTCTTGGGTATCATATCTTCGAGCAAATCTTCCTCCAAGTTTCCCTGTTGCATGCCTTTTCTTGCCAGTTGGTGTTTCCTGCATTTTTCAGGTCCTCAGTTACTTCTTTAATCCACGTAGATCTCGGCCTTCCTCTTCTTCTTCTCCCAGGGTCCCATTTGAGTATATTGTGGATTATTGCTTCCTCGCTTGTTCTCCATATGTGGCCTAACCATCTTACTCTCTGTTGTTTGATCTTCTTTACAATATCTTCTCCATCTAGTTATTTAAGTATTTCACTGTTCATTCTGATTCTGTATTCATTTTCATTGATTTTGACTGGTCCTAGTATTGATCTCAGAGTTTTTCTTTCTATTATTCTCATTTGTTCTTCATCTTTTTTGGTCATTGTTAGTGTCTCTGCGTCGTACATTAGTAAGGGTCTAATCATTGTTTTATATATTTTTATTTTAGTGCGTTTTGAAAGTATTTTGCTTTTCAATAGTTTTTTGTGTATGTGGAAAGCTATGTTCGTATTAAATATTTTCTCTTTTATCTCTGTCTCTCTATCTCCTGTATTTGTTAGCATTACTCCTAAAAATTTATATTTCTCCACTTCTTCAAATTCATGAACTCCAATTTTTATTACGTTATTCTGTTTTTGTTTTCCATATCTCATTATTTTTGTCTTGCTTTTGTATAGTTTTAACCATTGTTTACATATGAAAATACAATACAGAAGAAGAAAATTTTTTTATATAAAATACCTACCGATTGTAAGTAATAATCACCATAATCTTTCATTCAAAATAAAAAAATTGTCTTAAATTAATTATTTATTGAAATATTTTAATAAAGTACTACTTCCGGTTTGTAGATTGAAACAAAAATTTAATGGCTTATTAAATATAAAATTCGAAATGTTAATGTTTGATATTTTTTGAGTTATCGTATCCGACAAAATTGTAACATACAAAAGAACGAACGAACGAACGAACGAACGCGCACACATACACAGACATCATCTCGAAAATGTTAAATTCTTTCTCTAGGGACCCTAAAACTAAAACATGCTTATCCACCAAAAACTCATACTCGGAAATTTTAATCCGTCACAATACCTCTCTTATAGAATATGAGGCGAGAGGTAAAAAGATGAATTATTATAAAATAGACGACCTTCATGCTTACAATAACAAACGCAATTTTTACCCACGAAATCAGGCAAATTATGACCGCAAATTTCACTTTATAAAAAGTGCCGGTAAATGTTATTTTTCATTAATTTGGTAGTTAGTTATTTTAACAGAAGGTTATAGTGGTATATAAATATTTTCTCCATGCGTTTATTTTTTAAACAAAAGTCCATTTAAATTTTGCACAACAACGCTAATTGACACAACAGATTTTTTTCGTTTAATTCAATCGCACAATAAATGCACTTTAAAATTTCGGTAACCACCTAATTTGTTTTAGTATTTACTATTTATAGCGCATAAATAAATGAATTTTGCGCGTAAATCAACAATTAACAAATAATACCCTCTGCTCACATTATTCGAATTTTGTGTATTTCCGTCAGTATACTGAAAATTTTTAAATCACCCCACGCTAAATATAGAATGCACTGATGAGTTTTTATACTACAAAGCTGTTAATTTCAATGGAATTTTTTATCTCTGATGACTGTCTGTGTTTTTATGTTTGGAAGTTTTTATCGACGCGCTACAAATAATTTAGATTTAAATCGGTCAACTGAGACCGGAAGTATGTTTATGTGATTCATATATTTTTTATTAATGGTCATTATTTCTTTATACAAATTTTGGGTTATATTCGAAAATGTTTTATCATTACTCATTTACGAGCTCATTTATATTCTCTTAGATTTTTTGTGGATCTGTTATAATATCAAAGAAATACTACAGTTGTCCCAGATAATTTTTATTAAATTAAGTATTGAAGAGCTGTACAAATGCGAAATTATTAATAAAATTAGACAAGAATTAGCTATCAAATAAATAAGCTAATTTGGTTATCTTTTTAACCTCTCGCCACTCAGTCCTGTAAGAGAGGTATTGTAATCATGCTAAAATTTCGATAGTGTGTTTTCAATGAATAAGCACGTTTTGAAGTCCCTAAAACACGATTTTGATAATTTTGCGATGTTGGAGGTACGATAACTCAAATACCAATGAATAAGAAAAATTGAAATTTTGTATATTTAATATTCTGACACATTAGATTAGATATGATTAGATTTTGGTGTTGATCGTTCAATCGGAAGTGGTATTTTCTTGAAGATCTGGTGAGTTTTTCTGGAATATCCTCAAAATTTATGGATTAATAGGAATTTTTTTAAATACCAATGTATACTAAATGTTACTATCTACAATTTGTATTCAACACGTTGTTTCTATCTAGCACCATTTTCCAATTACAAGAAGTTAAAATTCTACAAATTTGTTACAACTTTTGATTTATCTGCCTACCTAATGAAAACAAAAAATAAAATATTTGAGCGTTAATGTCGAATAAATTTTAGACATTTTGACAAATTGAAAATATGAAATGTCATTTATTATGTATATGGTTATGATAAACATTAATAATATTATAAAAACTACAATTCCCGAATTTCCTTCTACTATGGTTTGTACATAATAAAACTTATTTTAGAAAAAGAAAAATAGTAGAGTATGGCGAGAGGTCATGTGTTGGCCACATCAGATTTTTTATTCCCGATTTGTATATATCGGATAAATGCATACAACAATACCTGATATAGGTAAAAATTATATACTATTATCCGCTATTATCTGTTTTTATAGCGTGATTCTATGTAATGTATTATTATTTCTAAGCTGGATAAATATGAATATAATTTTAGGGAGATATCTCTATTTATTTATGTTAGCAGGGAATAATAAATTGTCGTAAGGTTTTTGATTAGCAATGATTTCATATTTAAAAAATAAAAAGTTATAAGGAACAGGAACAGATTAGTTGAACTTTTTTGCATTTTCAGTATTATCGTTGGATTGGATATTATATATAGAAAAATGATTTGTTCTTCTTTCGTAAGTACCAATACGTTATTAATTATTGAAAAACTATCAAATAGATAAAATAACTGTAACAAATGTACGCCACTTAATAGTTAAGCTAGCATTATTTATTATGAATCAAATAAATGTTTTATTTAAAATCTGATAATAATGATAAAATCTAGTCAGAATAGGTTTGCTCTTCAGTAAAATACATATTTTTGTATCCCTTTTCGTAAATCGCTCCTTTACATTATATAATTTAAATTGAATGAATTTCATTATGATTATTTATTGAAGGCCCTTTTAATTAACCGCCCACTTAGAACTATTCCTATTCACAACAAACCATCAATCATATCCAGCACTTATGGATTGTTTATGAAATACTACACTAGGGAATAATCAGAAATAATTTAATCAATTTACCTAATATCGTAATTCACAACATCAGCTTTTCGGTGATTAAACACTTAGTACATTGAACATAAGTATTCAGTTATACCATCTTCAAAACACGCACACGCAATAGACACGACCAGTATAGTAGGTAGGTACATTCGATCCCACAAAAGCTAAAAGTTGATGTCACTCAATTTAATCTACTAAACCGTCTACTGGTGGTCAAATAATAAAATCAAAATATCTTCATTTGATACAATGTTCAAAGAATACTTAAAAATAAGTAATTTAAGTATATATAGTGTTATAAATCATCTGCATCCTATTTTATAAAGATGTGCTAGTCACGTACGTACACATAAACGCTAAAAGATATGCAATCAATCTGTGAGTTCATAAATTCATTCATTTCTGTGAACTCACTCGGAAAAAATACATAGGTAAATAAACATTTTCACCAAAGTAGCAAAAATTCAAAGCACACCAAAATAAACAACTTTCTATTTTCCTAAAAACATATAAAATAGTATCACGCTACAGATGCACACTTTAAATATTTATTTCACAAGTCACACCGCAGCAAGTCGTATAAACAAGTGAAATCTCAAGTAGTTTTTCATCAAAATATTTATAACCTGATTTTTCCAAGTGCAGAATTAACCCTGTTTGTTTAGAATCGTCTAGTTTCCTGTTTAACTAACGATCGGGAGACTTAGAAGTAGACACACAAAAATTTATTAAAATTAGAAAACCGTATGTTGGGCTATGTTATATGTTATGGATGATAACAACACGTGGTGAACTAGAAATAGAAGCACTATTTCTGTCTTGTTCTTGCATATGGCAAGGCGATTAATGCTGGATTGTCTTCTACCTCACCAAAGTTACTTAAGGGGCTTTTATCACAGTAAAAAAAGTATTTAATAAATTACTCCCAACCTATTAATCCTATAAATCTAAAAAAAATACCGAATTTTTAAAAATTTTAATATTATTTTTTATAAACAATTAAATAATAATAATTCTGAAAGAAACTCTTCGTAACTATGATTGCATTGTAAATTTAAATGTTTGTATCACATTATTATATAAAATTATCAAATAGTTGTCGAGTAATTTGTTAAATAAATTTAAAAATTGCATGCGCGCTAGACAATCAAATTGAGTATTTTCCGAGTATTTTCTAAACAAGAATGGTGCGAAATATAGCAATTAGATAAATAGAGACAACATGTGCTCATAAAACATAGGCTGTCAGCGCGGGTACCTGAAATAACGGGTATTTGTGATTTAGCAACGCTGAGCGATAAAACCCCCTTAAGTAAGAAATCCGTCGATCATAGGCGTACGTGATTTCGGTGTGCAGTGAGGCCAATGCAGGCAAATAATGAGAAATCGTACATTTGGATGCAAATTATAAATCTGCTAACCTCCATATACGCAATGCATTTTAGCGCGTTTTAGTATCAACTTTAAATTCAATTTTTTTTAAAACAGTGGAACAATAGACTAGGAAAGTGCTGACGTCACGCCGCCATTATGTTGCCGTTGCCATAGCAATACTTTCCAAACAAACATTTAGAACCATTTGGTTAGCATAGACGATTGGAAGAATATATTGTTATTTTATCTATACAGTTAGCATTTAACTTTAAATCTACGGTAAGTTATACCTTATGTATTAATGAACCTATTATAACAATTTATTTAATTTAAATACAACTAGTATGATTACTATACTGATTTAAAACAGATCATATTTTGAGGTTATAATGTTTTCAACTATTTAAAGTGTGTTATTTTATTTTGTGGTATTGTTTGTTATTAATAATTTAATTTTTATGATAAAAATTTGTGTTTTAGACCATGGTTATGTGTTTCGCACCTGACTGTAATGAATGAATACAGACCAACTACATCTTTAACGCCTGATTTAAAATACGATGAATCTAGCCCTTCTACTTCTTCAATAAATTATATAGAACATGGTGAATGAAGATCTTCTACTGCCACCAGCTTATCAGACACATATTTCTCAATAAATAATTAAATAAATATTACTAAATGATATATAACATGGTGAATCAAGACCTTCTACTTCCACCAGCTTGTCAAACACATCTTTCTCAATAAATAATTAAATAAATATTAGTACAATTTACAAGGGAAAAAGTGTTAAAAAATGTGTTAAATGTTGATCTGATTATACGATATTAATACAAATATGAAACCATAACCTCAATATATGATTTGTTTTAAATCAGTATAGTAATCATACTAGTTGTATTTAAATTAAATAAATTGATGAAATAGGTTCATTAATACATAAGGTATAACTTCCCGAGGATTTAAAGTTAAATGCTAACTATATAGATAAAATAACAATACATTCTTCCAATCGTCTATGCTAACCAAATGGTTCTAAATGTTTGTTTGGAAAGTGTTGCTATGGCAACGCATTGGCGGAGTGACGTCACACTTTCCTAGTCTATTAATATCTAAATGATAAACTAAAAAATAAAAAGAGACAATCGGTATTTTAAGAGTAGGTAACCATATATTAATAATATTCATGTACCAAATTATTAGTATACTTACTTTTAAACCCACTATTTTGATCAATTTCGATATAAAATAATCAATTTCTTAAATTTAAAAAATATCATTAAACAATTTTACACATTTTCTCAGACATTTTCTAGAAAGTTACCAGAGAACATACTGACTTATTAAAAGGCTAAATGAATATTAGGTTTATAATCTAAATAAAAATATGACACTGAGTGAAACAAAATTTGTGCGCCAAATAAAAAATTTAGATAAAGACGGCGTATTTTGTGGTAGATGCAGTGGGGAAAAAGCTTAGAATAAACCCTGTACAACTTAAATCTAGTGTAAATTTACTTTTATTTGGATAGTTCTAAAACCCACGAGATTGTACAATTCCTCTGTAAGCATTTAACAACTTTATACTTGGAATCTTATTAGCATTAATTAGTTCCCTTTATCAAGAATGCACTGCGCTCCTATTATGTTCGTACTGAGTCGCATACTGCGTACTACTTCTGTAACTTAATTCGAAAATGTTGTTCTGCGACTGATACGAATACGAGTACCCTTTATGGTCAGCATGCATGGTGGAAGTACGCTTATATTAGGTTACTTTCCCTTTTTATACCGAAAATAAAAACTTTACCACAGAATGTCGGCGCAGTTGAACCAGTGGCGTACGACATTCAAAATAACATTGCCCGGTAAAATTATACGCTATTCAAATAATTATTTGAATAGCGGGATAAGGTATAAAGAAGACAAAATAATTAAAAATGGTTTGCCGGTTTGAATTAAAGTGTCTTAATTTCATCACTGGTTTATAAACCAATCACATAAAATCATGCTAAAAATCGGGTAGTGAGTTTTTAGTGAATGAGCACGAATTAGGCTTCTTATAACTCAGTTTTTATATTTTCACGATGATGTCTGTGTGCATGTGTGTGTATGTGTGTGGTCAGGGCCGGATTTCTGCAGGTCGGATAACTCAAATACGAATTACCCAAAAATTTTGATATTTGGTATTTTACTTTTGTATACAAGTTGGAAGTATGGTACAAATATCTTCACCGGAAGTGATATTTTTTGAAGATTGAAAATATTAATTATTGTCAAAAATTTCTATAAATTTTATCTGCGTAAAAAATATTGACAGGTGACACGTTGACACTAAAGCCATATATGTCATAAGTAAGATATTATATGTTGTAGTAATTGAACGGAGAAAGACTTCAAACCGAAGTGTAAAAATCTAGACTATTCAACAGGAAAATGAAACAGTAGAAAATGCAAATATAGAAAATTAATAAGTTATGGAAAACCTGCATCAAAAGCATATCAAAAGATTTATTCACCGGATTGTAAGTAGGTAGGTATACATTTATGTTTAAAGATCAGTTTTCTAGATAGGGCGGGAGATTGTGTGGTGGCCACATCAGATTTTTAAAATTTACAATACAGGATATCATAATATCTGAAAGTTTTTTTATATTTAGAAATCAGCATATCAAAACGTATGTAGTACCTACTGATGTTGATACACCTTGTATATGAATATCTCTGAATTTTCTTGGTAGATTATCATGTGATTTAAATTTTTTGTTCTGGACAGAATTGTCGTTGGAACATTTAATTATAACAATTTGTTATCGACAAGCAGTGAACAATTATTCAATGCTAAATAAGATGCCTCCTTTCTTCTTTCATGTCATGTTTATCTATTTCTGTCAGAAGTTGTCATAATTTTTTTTTGATAAATTGATTAATTATTATATTATTGTCGTAGCTAAAAATAAAATTTTGGAAAAGATCCAAAGTAATTTACAAAGGTTTCTTGTTGGAAATTGGCCATGTCACAGTAGATGGCTATGAAACGAATTTTTCTTAATGGTCCGAAACCAAATCTCATAAAAGAAATAAATTATAGGAATATGTTTTGTCTACAATCGTTGAACAATATGAACTGTTCATAATGAACATTGTTATTCAAAACATAAAACTATTAAATTAATTGCGTCAAATTGGCCTCAAACTACGAATGTGAATATGTTGTTTTAAAAATATTTGTTTTGTTTATAAACGTTGTCATGATGATGATCGATAACCACGATTTAATTGAATTGTTATAAGCACGGCAAATAATTATAATTTTAAAATTAGCTATATTGACGTTACGATTGTAGACAAATTATTATGTGCAGTAGTGCAGTGCACCTCGTTGGATAGAGCTTGTTTGTTGCCCTTGGTGAGTCGTCGATCTCGGCTTCGCCTCGTACAACAAACAATGCTCTATCCGATCTTGATACACAAATAAATATATTTTATTGCGTCAATCGTGCAAAAATTACTTCAGGAAGAAATATTTTGAAGCAGTATCAGTATTTACAAGATAATATTCGACAGGACACACCTTCTACGTTTTGATCTCCTTACAACTTAACTCGATCTTAACATCTGTAACATTTATATAATTGGTATTTGTTATTTATTTTGACTTTTATATTAACTTGTCAATTTATTGAAACTAGTTTGAAATACGGGGTCAAATATCTTCGTTAAGTATATTATATTACACCAACTTCATTTAGTTTCCAAATTATTTATTTGGTTCTTTACATGCAAGCATCGCAATATCTAGTTAGTATTCCTAGATACAAAATTTCATGCTTCATACACACAGGAATTCGGTTTATCAAGATCTATCTGCAATTATGCAGACCACAGAGCTATTACAGTTTACGTTCACAGTTATTACAAATAGAAGATGGCCAAATATTGCTTTATAATTACCTATTACATTTATAGGTCAAAAACTAAGAAAATATACAAAAAATCCAGAAAATAAAGAAATATTACAAATTGTTTTGAATGTATTACCCTCGGTATTACCTATAAATCAACATAAAATTAACAACATTTATTTTCATTTGAATTGACAGAAAATTAGTTTGTCTAAAACAGTTCAATAAATTGTAAATTACATATTACAGACGAATTAATAACGTACCTAACTAATAGTGTACCTTACATCATTTAAATAAAACTGATTAACTTTTAAATCATATCTGCAAATTACTTCTAATAAGTTCGATGATCTTAATAATTCTAAAATGTATTAAGAAAAAATACATACATACATAGGTACATACATATCTTTCACGTCTATTTCCCATTTTGGCGGGTGTGGGCAAACTTATTAATAAATAAGTGACTGCAGATTAAGGATAATAAATATCATGACAATACATGAGTACGACATGAGTATTTGTTTTAAAGAGTTCAGTGTAACTCTGTTTTGCAAATTTGATCTCAAGTAATATCTAGTCCGCGAAGTAAATGATAAACAGCAATATTATTTGCTGCTCGGATCACCTGCTAACTTCATCTTCTACTGTTCTACCTACAACGGAATATAATAAATTAGGGGGAAACAATGCGGACGCCACTGACAGGCCCTTCTCATTTCCATTACCACATCCGCCAAGTCCTACAAGCCCTACAAGAGCAAAAGCATCTTATATCCTTACAGCTACAACTACAGGCAGCAACGTCTCATCTCCCAACATTTATCTCAGACATAAGCGCCGCAGATATTTTTTACATTGATACAAATTTTTTTAAATTATTTCATTTCATTCATTATTTCATGCAATTAATTATATAATTTAGGGAAAAAATTTAGTTCGATGTAAATAAACTGACAGCAAAATTAAAGGAACTGATTTTACTTATATTAGTTATTAGTTATAAATTGAATACTATTTACGATATTCACTTGGATATACCTAACTATCGATAAACTATGTTTTTATCGAACCATCAAAATATTGCGATTTTCAGGAGATGAGATAAATTTTTTTATCCACGCAAGTGATATAATAATCATATTATTTTCATCATTTGAGTGAGGTAATTTGTTATATTACCTACTTCACTAGTGAAGTAATATGATGTGCTTTTGTCATATTACGTCTCGCATTTACTCTACTTCACTGATTCGTAACCATGGATAATACTAATAAATATAATATTTTTGTCAATATTTGACAGCAATGTTAAGGTTATAATAAGTAATTATTCTAGTAATGTCTTTCTGTAAATATTTTATTTATGGCAGGTAATAAAAATGAACTAACTGTTCGAAGTGAAAACAAATTTAATTAGGTACTATCTCGAGTAGTGTCCAATGCTGAAATGTTCAAAGTGAGAATATACAGTGAAAATGTTCGTAATTTGATGACATCGTTGTTAGTGCCTGCTAAACGTTACATGATTAAGACAGTGACATTTCTCTCTTCCCTTTGATTAAGTCACAAAAACCCTGGCAAAAACCCTTACAACCTTTACGACTCGCAAACGACGATTAAGATCGTTGACTCCAAGATTGACTCTAACTCAAACATCTTCGTTTTTTTAATACGCTGTCATTTTTATTTTCACTTATTTCTAGGGGTGAAAATAGGGTAATTTTTGCCGGTACGCTATTTTTTAAGATGTTTATTCCCAAGTGAATAATATGTGAATATTAGAAATATTTACATAGCTTCCTAGTTACAGTATCAAATTTTTAAATTAAATAAATTCTTACAACATCGACAGAAAATAACCAGTTTCATTGAAACTCATGATTATGTTCAACCACAGGTAGCGCAGCACGGGGCGCGTCCATATGTAAGCAAGTATTTAACCCTTTTACTACGGATAATACAGAATGGTTTTGAAGTTAATGTCATAAATTTAAGGATACGTACTACGTACTACGTAGTCGTACGTAGTATAACATGCAGGGTTGTTGTGATTTTGCCCAGCCTGAAAAAACCCGCCTGAAAAAACCCGAAAAAACCCATGAAAAAACCCATTTTATTTGAAAATTGTATACAGGGTGCCCTATGAACCTGTTTAAGCATGGGGATCTCGAGAACCATAAGAGATACGAAGTTGGTTAAATTAGACAAAAGTTTCCCCTTCAGGGAACCAATTTAGAAATGTTTTTATTTTCTCACAAAAATGCATAGGTGACTAGATGTACGCAAAAATGTAAATTTTGACAATTTCGTTTTTCATCTATAACTTTTTTGTTTGAATTAGTACAAGTTTCTAATTTGCACGTTCTAGGCAGTTTTTAACGAGGAATTCACAGCAGTCCTCAATATTTTTTTATCTCCTACAGATTTTGAGAAATTCAAAATTTCATATGGAGCTCATATGACCCGTTTTAATAGAGATTTTTTTTCTCTTTTCAACGATATAAAACACAAGTCTATTGAAATTAAAATGAAGGCAGAAAGTACACAATAATATTTTTTCAAAAAAACCCACTGGGCTAGGCAAATCATGAAAAAACCCGGGTTTTTCACAACCCTGATAACATGTATAAATTACGAAACAGAAAGATTTTTTTTTAATTCCAAAAATTAAGGTTTACCCTTTACCTGCAGCATTTTTTGTATTACTGCACTGGATTCGTTTTCCTATTAAACACAAACAATAGAAGTAGGTAATCAAAATCTTAAATTACGTTAGTAGTAAAATAAACAAACAAAAATTACTTTTAATGAAACAATAATTTCTCCACCCAGTGGCAGTGGCTACGAAAAATTTTTGACCGGGAAACATGGAAATTAATTTTGCGATTTAAAAAAATTCTTTCCGTTTCATAATCTACACATATCATATTACTTACCCTCAAATTTATACATTAACTTCAAAACCACTCTGTATATTTAAAAAATAAATATTAAAAATGGTCCAGGTCCACTCGAACAGGAGATTGTGGAGCCAATTTCATATTTAAAATTTTACAAATATGAAAATTATTACCTACCTAATTAAAATATTAATACAACATAATAAGTATCGTTAAAAATTAACTTATTTGTAAAAAATTCTTGCCGGCTCTATTTCTTTTACCGGTACGGCGTACCTACTTTCACTACTGCTTATCTCATAATAGGTAATTTAGACATAATAATACTACTGCTGGCCTATTTCCGACGATCTTACTTTGATCTTACTCTTCTTGCATCGTAAACTTGCAGATAATGTCGTTTTTGCGCCCGCTTGTATATTACCATACCATACACTGGCGGCTCGTGACAGAGCGTACGCACAGTAGTACAGGGTAAGAGATGATAGAGATCCGTTCGATGCCATCAAATCTGACAAAAAACTTCTCTCGTAAAGTCTACTTCAATTGGGCAAAGGTGAAATTGGCTTTTACCAAGGATATGCGATCGAAGTAATGTCATTTTTTGTTGGTGTAAGTTTATGAGATTGTCTGAAGACTTGGAAAGAGTTTTAGCTCGTTATTTGAAAGAGGAAATTTAATTACATTTGATTTCAATAAGGTGGGATCCTAAAAATATATTGCAAAAGAAGAATTTTTACGAGACCAAGAAAATTTTATAATGTTTGGATCGGTTGTGGGTATCATATAATTTTAATTGTATTATGTATACCTCGGTATACCTACTTTATAAATAATTTTATGAAATTTTAAGTAGGCAATCTTTTCACAAAGGAATAAAAATTAGATATCATATCAAAAGAGTGAAAATCGTAGCACATATTAGTAACAGAGAATTCATGCATGTCACCGTGCCATAACAATACAAAATGCGACAAAATGTCTTCAAAATTATCTTAATACACTGAAGCAATAGAATCAATTACAAACTTTTGTATAATTCCCAACCGATCAAAGCAAATTTATTGACATAGCAAAATTATTTTGATGCTGGCTCACTAAACGGTACACTTTTATACTTTATACAGGATGTCCCAGAGCACCCGTCCACCCCTTTCAAAAAAAATGGGCTGAGATTTTTTTACAGAACGCGATAGGCGATCTTACTAATACGGATGTGTTCTATCGAATGGCGTACAAATAGATTATAGTTTTCTTCTCTAATTAAAAATGATTTACTGGTCAATTTCCGAAAATTTCACATGCTTACAATTTGTATCTTCAATGCATTCCCGAAAATTCATTTTACTATATTGTTTCAGACAATTAGGTACTTATTACTGGCCGAAACACTTTTGTTGGATATAGATATAAATAGTTTAATTTTAGACTCCGAAAACAGTGGTAAACAATGCTCACATATTTTAGATACATTCTGTATTGAAATTTATTCTGAACATTTATTATATGAAAACATAATTTCGTTCGTACTAACCTTATTTAGGGATATATGTATGTACCTATAGTAGGTATCAAAAATGGTATTTTCATTAGTGATCTTACTAATAAAAACACGTAAAAACATCACAAAACTCAACAAAAATGTTATTATTTTTGTGAAGTACCTACCTACTGTTCATGAAAAGCCAATTCATTAACTTCTCTTTTGTCACATAAATTGAAAAACATTACCACAGTCTTTCACATGTTCAATTAAAAATAAAACTCAAAACATTTACATAACATCAAAAAACAGTGAAAACTGCCATCGAACCAAAAAAGTAAACACCCATCACACAAACAAAAACTGTAACCCGCTTACCGAATAAAACAAAACACAAGCCGGAAACATAATCCAACAAACAAAAACAATTAAAAGAACAAAAAATCATCACATACAAATACATTGTCACTGTACGTTGTACAGCAAAGGAAAGTATTTCCCAAATCCATTAACAGTCATCAGGAAAGCACATCACAATACGAGACATTTTCCCACTGCTGCGTATGTCGTTGTATGTGTGTGTCAGTGTTACGCATCTGTGAGTGTATGTGTTAATGACGTTTCGCAACGCACAACGGAACCGGAAGTAGGAAGATGTTACCTCTGACGCCGCCGACACCTCGCCTAAATAGATGACAGCCGCAAATATGCAAGTTTGATGTCACGAAAGGTTATTGAATTATGTACTGATAGTTCGATACGTTAGATATTAAAAACAGATTTTATCATCAAAACGAAATAATGAGAAAACGATAGTATTCAAACGAATAATAATAACAATAAGCAAACATTTTTTAATTATAACTATAAATATAATTTAAAATTAAGAACGAGATAATGAAACGAAAAGTTGCATAAGTAGTTAACGTAATATTTTTATGAATCAATAAAAAAAGAAAATTTATTGAAAGGAAACAGAATAATTATTTTAAGTACTTCTAAGTTTATAATTAATTGTCGGGTTCCTTCAAATATAAAAAACACTAATGTTTTTAAAACTGACTAGGACAGTCGGACTAAGAAAATACGCAAAATGATGACAGTTGAATGCAGAAGGTCAGAAATATCAAAATTTCAAGATCAATCCAAAAAAATTAAAGACGTAAAAATAGCCATCCATTTAGTTTATTATCCAACTCACATCCCACAGATCATTTTTTGTCACTCAACGTCAAGAAAACAAACATTTTGAAATTGGAACTTATATAAAAATATATCCGGTATAAAAATAAAAATGATGTGTGAAATAATGTGATAAAGCCAAAGCCACATATGTTTTATGTACTCGTATGTATTTGAAGCCGAGAGAATCGATTACGTTGGTGCATTTGGGCGAAGTCTGGGATTACGTGTCAGGTATGATCCATGTGTGACGATGTGTGATGTGTGTAGCCTTCAAGATTCTCTGATAAGCGTACCACATAAGTACGTGGAGAATTGCCATCTTTCCTTTATAACTATAATTTAGATTTAACGTTTATATTGTCAATGGCATAAGACCTGGATTTGTGCTATTACATTATATTACCTAGGTGAATTTATTTGTTAATTATTAGCATTAGCGATCTTCATCCAGAGCGCTGTTGCTCCTATACATTTTATCTAACATTTTAATTATCGATATACTCTAATGAAAATGATGGAAATCAGGAAAATAAAGAGGCCAAAATCAATGTAAACCAGGTTATTCCTTATAACTCCCTTTTGTTAATCTTTCAACTTCTACTTTCAACACCACAATACACACTCCACTCAAGCCACAGTCTACCCAATATAAATAAACTATACTATTACATGTTTCTTTAATTAAATTAAAACTACTAAATTTATTAGATGATTCATAACATGATTAAATAATAATATAACTAGAAATACTCGTAGTTGTAACAATATTCTGTATTTTTAACAAACAATGAAAAATATTTGAATGACTGAATTAGTAGGTAATATTTTATAAATTGAAAAAAAATATTTAGCAATAAATTGAATTTATTATGCTACATAAAATACCATTTATAAACCAAAATTAACTAAATTAATTAAAATAACAATAACGCCAAAAACAATTAAAAACTGAATAACAAGTAACATAAATTTAAAACAAAGCAGCATAAAATACAAACGACACATAAAGATATTCTGCATTATATCGCTCTACATTTCAATCGAACAAATGGTCTAGTGATCACTATAGCACGCGTGCTGTTGACATATCAAAATGCTGTAAATATAACGGTAGAACAGCAGACAATCGCATTTGCATGCACGGACATAGGCGCCGGTGCAGGAATGCCAAGTGGGGGTGACACATATTTTGAGAATATTTCGGCGTTACGCTTTAGTAGGTAGGTTGTTGAGTTGAATAATAAGATGACATCATTTTTGTCATATTTGTATTGTTTGTATAGTTTAGTAGACACTCCTTGTAACATGTAAATGATATTGAAATATCAATAAAGATTTTTTTGTTTGGGTTCTACTGCAGTGCAACTGTTGTACATACGATCATATTATTATGCAGATGCAGACCGTATGCAGATGAATTAATAATGGCGTGCGGTGTTCTACATAAAAAAATCTGATGTGCATGTGACCAGCACAAGACCTACCCCGCCATATTCTACTCTTTTTACTACTTATACAAGTCAAGATACAAATATTTTTGTATATTTTTTAAATACAGCACTGGATTCCTCGTATCTACATACAAATACATATTTTCATTAAAAAATTCTGTCGGGTACAATTTTAATTTTTAATTTTCACCATTGGATTTCTCACGTCGAATTACATTTATAAATTCAAATTTTCAACAGGTATAACTTTTATGAAGGGTTTTCGAAATTGGCCAAAAACCGGAGGTACACCCCCCTTGATGAAATTTTGGCCAAAATAACTTTTTCTCTCAGAATTGGCTGAAAATTTGGTTATAAGTATACTAATTCGACCCCGAGGATTTCAAATATGCAATAGAAATTTTTTATGTAAAGAATCTGATGTGGCCAGCACAAGACCTCCCGCCATACCCTACTCTTTTTACTACTATACAAATCAAGATACAAATATATAGGTAGGTACTTACAAAAACTATATTTTAGACATTTAGTCAATTTTTCGTATAGTAACTATTGTTAAACAATCATTATTCATGGACAACAAGGTACTGAAGTTTCATATACTCTAAATTATAAATAATATTTTAATTCTTTAAGTAGGTACTATGACAGAACAATAATTTATAAAATGCTAAATATTATGTAGATTATAATATAGGTATTATCTTTCATTTGAAATAAAAAAAAAATACGATAAATTAATTATTTATCAAAATATTTAAGAAAAGCACTATTTCCGGTTTGGGGATTGTTTCCAAAAAATAACTGGGTTCTTAAGATTTGCATTAAAACGTTGTACTTATATATAAAATATGGTTGTTGAATGTTTGTAACTTTTTGAGTTATATAGAACCCGGAAAAAAATGTTATATACAACCTAACATATACCCACAGAATTTATTAAGATACCTATCTCATTTGATTTGATAACTAATTGTTCATTTTTTAAATCACAATTAATTTAGCTTATATTTTGTGTAAAAAAATATAAATGCATTTGACATTTGACCGGACATTGCTCCGGACATTGTATTTCTATGTGTCACAATCGCAAATGACATGGAGTAATTATTTCAAATAAATTGCGAAAATTTTTAATAAGAATCCTGCAATATTAAAAGTTTCAGTCACCAATCGTGAGAATTTAATCTGTTGCATTGTCGTCATATTTTGTGACTTCTCATTATTTATTTTTGATGTCTCGAACTGCAGTATTGTGCTGAGCGCAAGCTCCAAAACCAATAAAGTTTAACGAGATACCTCGCTATTATTAACGAAATTTATATCCGCGTTTAATAACGGCTGATAAATACGACGTTAAATGCTTTGGTAAAGTTCACTGGCCTACGCTTCTTCAACTCGTCATTCATCAAATTCGTCAGGCTATGATAACCGGCCGTGAAAATCTCTATATTTAATTACCAATCAATTTGATACATAAATCTTATTGACCTATATATTTTTGTCAATTTTCTTGACGAAAGTTTTGCATAACATTATAATATTATATTATTGTAAACTAATTTTATTGTGGTTTGCTCTCAACTTATTTTAGTTGCTGAAGATGGATCACATTTTAGATCCGAAACATTCAACAATATAAACATTATAAATTATTACGTTTGTACAACATTGACCTATAAGCATACAAATATTCCTTTCATATATATTTTTATATTAACATTAAAAGTCCCAAAGAGCTTAAAAAAATTAACATTTTAAATATTCGAATAGGTTTCCTCTTATTTTCTATACATTGTTTAACTTATTTTGAAATAAATAACATAAGTTTATATCCAGTGACACATGCTTTAATCTAATCACCATGTGAATTTAGTACAAGTGTTAGACAGATTATAAAATAGTTCTCGTGTGAAATATTTGCATGTAAAGGGTTCAAATACAATTCTGTTTAAAATGGGACATAGTGAAGGTTCTTATCCTATGCCGGCCCAATTTGCCTCGATAGCCAATGTTCTCTGTAATGTAATATGGAACAATAATGTAGGTACGATACTGATCTACTACTGATAACATGAATTTTTTCAATTTTTGCTATGAAATATGAAATTTTCTGGTAAATGGAATAAGTTTGGTTAGTTAAATTTAAATATATCTTAAATGTCCCTAAACTATAATAATAACCCAATATTTATAGGTATTTAAAAATAATACATCGCAAGCTTGTTCTATTGATAACACGATATTAATAAATTTATGCAGGAAATCATAACAATAGGCAATAAATATAATTTACTATTAGTAGTAGTTTATTTAAATAAACTTCAAAATCCCATAATTTTAAATGCAATAGTATTTTATAAATATCTGCGCACTTAAATTTATGAACTTTGTTTTGGTTATTAAAGACAAATAAACCATAAATCTGCAAAATATCCTTCACATTTAACTTCATTATTCATAAACTTCTGCCAAAATTTATTTATTACAAAGTCATATCCATATTTATTTTTACACTATTTAAGACAAATCTTAATAATATTACTTTGCAGGACCGTTAAGAGTAAACTGCACATCAATTTTGTATTATTTACCTAACAAAAATAATAAACACCAAATAACTTCACCATTATAAAGTTATTATGTATTCGTATTTGGTGATAAACATTTAAGTAACTGCACTGTACAAAATAATATACAGACTTGCTGTGAAAATCTTAGTTGCTACATATCTATAAAAATGTACCTAAATATTAAACAAAATCGCAATGAAATTTATAAGCATATGAACATTTTTATATTTGTCAACAAATTATGTATAAAAAATTTCATGTTTCAGTTTTCAGTTAGAATACTAGGTTTCCCTCGTAATAAAATATCTACAGAAACCTCGCAGAAACCTAAATAGGCCATTGTAGCTTTAATGTACCTAAACATGCTGGACCCCGCTGGACCCGTTCGTGAGCTAGAGTTCGCGAATTTATATCTTGCTGACTCTTGAGTAAAAAAAAATAAAAACCAAATAAAATACAGCCATGTTGAGTGTAACTGTATGTTGTAGTAGTATAAAAGTTAAAATCCCTGACTAAAATCGAAGACAAAGAAATAAAATCAAACAAAACTAATGTGAACCTTTTTTAGGAGTTTCCTCGGAAGTTTCCCAATGAACAGTTTTCCAATTTCGGAAAATATTGGAAGTAGTATTTCAGTATACTCGGCGCTCGTACTTTTTAATAATAAATTAATCTAAGTACCTAATCAATCAATTTATATAGAGAAGATATCCAGATTCGATGGCAAATAAGTACAAAACTCGGTACAAAATATTTAATTTCCCAAATACGAATAATAATAAAACTAGTTCAAAATCATAAGTTTACAAAAAAACTATAATGCTCTACCTTCTGCTCCTGTACATCATTATGTTTTAAACACATGCGAAAGTCGAAAAAATAGGTAAACTGAAATTTAAAACTGGATTTGTATTTTCTAAACAAAACTTTTTAAAAGTAAAGAAGTTCTTGGAGAATTGAGTCAATTTATTAAAATACAATAACACACTAACGTTTCGACTTCAATTAAATCCTCTTCAGGGTGCTAAGTCAAACATACAAGAAAACACATTAAAAATAAATTTTTAAATTTAACAATATTTATAATAATTATCATAATTTATGTTTTAAAGCTTAAAAACTCAGGATTACTCAGTAGTTTTAAAAAGTAATGAGGTTAGTACCTCTGTAATTAGTAATTACAAATATATTAACACTATTGAAAATGAATTTTCAATTATGCAGTTTCCGTGTAAAATCCTCTTCCCATGCATCCGACGCAAGATTCAAGTCGTTTGAAAGTACATTCACATCAAACTTTTTGTTTGTTTAGAATTTATGTATTAATTACAGCAAGTTTATTCTCTCGCACCCGGTATATTTAGTTACGGAAGTTTAGAACGCGTGTTCGTATGTAATTGAAACTAGCGACTCACACCAGCACCAGTTCAAATAGCCGAGAGCTCCATATTCATAGACATTGACTACGACTACAACTACGCCTTACGCCTATATAGCGACTAACGATTACGGTAAGGCGATGTTTGCGTAACACTCTCTGTGCGAAACTGGCAACTAATCATAATTAGTGTAATTAACGGGAAGAATTATATCCTGGCAAGAGCAAGGCAGATATTGTTGTAACTAGTCGAAGTATAAGTGGACTCACGAGATGGGCTAATTCAATTTTGAGTAGGGAGTGTTGGGGAGAATGATACATTGAGCCATTCAAGAGCTGATTTTCTTAGTTAGAAAGTGCTAATTGCTAAATTGTTTTCATTATAACACAAGTACGGGTCCAGAGGGAGGGCGGTAGGGGCGATCGCCCCCTTTGGCAAATTCTAACAAATTATATTTTTACCTCTCGCCACTCAGTCCTGTAAGAGGGGTATATTGTAATCATGTAAAAATTTCGATATCGACTCTTCAATGGACAAGCACGTTTTGAGGTCCCTACAATACGATTTTGATAGTTTCGCGATGATGTTTGTGTGTGTGTGTGGATGGATAGGTGGATGTATGGATGGATGTTGGAGATACGATAACTCCAACACCACTGAATAAAAAAAATTGAAATTTTGTATACAATATTCTGACACCCTAGATTAGATCTGATTAGATTTTAGTGTTGATTGTGCAACCGGAAGTGGTGATTTCTTGAAGATCTGAAGAGTTTTTCTGGAATATCCTCAAAATTTATGGATTAATAGGAATTTAAAGTATACTAAATGATACTATCTACAATTTGTATTCAAAACGTTGTTTCTATCTAGCACCATTTTCCAATTACAAGAAGTTAAAATTCTACAAAGTTACAATTTTGATTTATTTGCCTAGCAATGAAAACAAAAAATAAAATATTTGAGCGTTAATATCAAATAAATTTTTGACATTTACTACATAATATATACTTATATTAGAAAAATAAAAATAGTAGAGTATGGCGAGTAGTCACGTGTGGGTCACATCAGGTTTTTAAGATGAATTTGAATAATAACAATCGAAAATCATGTACAAATTTAAAATGCCCAATGGACTTCTTATTTTCCCATTAGGTACACATTTTTTGTTCAGCAGCACGGTAGAATAATTCCTGCTGTACCTAACACATTTTATGTAATATAATTCGTAATGAATTCTTTAAAACCTAATCTTAAATTAAAGACAAGCATATACCACTATATGTGCATGAATATTTACGTATCCTGATTATGATAGAATGCGTTGTCATCGGCGACGTTGTCAGCTCGATTGCGGATGGCGAGAAGTGGGTTAATTAGCCCTCCAAAGGCCGAGCCAGCCAGCCACAAGACAATTGAAATTAATATAAAGGATTTAAAATAAAAACTAATAAAAATTATAACGTATAAGTTTTACCGAGTTTTAAATATAATTCTTACTATTTTATGAAGAAACTCAATGTAGGTACGTGAATAAAATCCGAAGTTTATCAGCAACATCTAAATCAAGTCCTCCACATCCCTTAATTCTAACTTCACCAAGTTGTATCAAATTTCCCAACGTTGATATGATTTTCCGTCTGGAGAAACCTATTTCGTTCAGTATTTCTTATTTTCACTATTTCGTTTTCTCGTGCACCGCACCTTCTGTTGTTTTTCTTGCTACGTTTTTGTTTCCACACTTTAGCTTTGGAGATGTAGTTCGTTTGTCATGTGTTATTACTTGTTTTTTATGTGTGTATTGCCTTTGTTTTATTTATGTTGTTATTGTTTTTTTGTTAGCTTTGGTACTGGGAAAATTGAGTGCGGTGAAAATTTATTAAGGTGAGGAAAATGTTATTTTCCTGGATTTTCTTTTAGAGATACTGTTAATTATATTTTAATGTTGTGTGACTTTATTGCCGACTATATACGTAACTCGCATAAATCTAACAGCATAACAGCTTTCCTTAATTCTTATTCAGTTTTGTGTGAAAATTTAAATGAAACTTTTAATGGTTATAAAATTGTATTATGTAGCTACCTACTATTATTTATATAGCAAGTTGTTATATTTTTATTATGAGTTAAGTAGTATTTTAAAACGTATAATTAGAAAAAGTATGTAGACCACCGAAGCATTAAATATGAATTCTTAATAGCCACGCACAACACATTTTGTTTTCTATTTACGATACGATCTTACAGTTTAAACTACAGTTAATCTTTTAGTTTGGTATCAAAGGAGTTATTAAATTAACGACAAAACTGCCGTAATTATTAATTAATTACATTGATGTGTATTATACTATTAACTACTCTTTAATTATTTACCTAATAATAAATGTTAAATAGTAGTCCGAAGAACAGCAAAATATTCTCTATTATATTAATATAATACGAAATATTATATTTAAAAAGTAGTAGGGGACAGGTGGGAACATTGATCACCTTTTCACATAATTGAGAATAAAATCTATGCAGATTTACTTTAAAGAGACATTATAACATACATAAACGTAGCCAAAATTCTGATTTTAGTGATGTATACTGTAAATTATTATTTTACAATAATTATTATGTTTTAGGTACCTTCTTTTTCTACAATTTTACAACTTAAATTTAATTTGGCATATTGGCTGCAGTGCAACATTTCATTGTTTTTTAACGCGCTTTCCAACCTAGTTGGACAAAAACTATTGTTTATACAATTGATATAGCACAAAATACGAACGATTAAGTTGCGTTCGTCCGCATCCATTTCTCACATTAGCACATTTCTCGATGAAAATACTGCAAGATGATTATTTGCATAATAATTATATTTCCACCTGACTAACCTTATTTGGTTGCTTGCATAAAGTTTATTCCAGTTTATTCGCATGAAATAAATTTATCGCGCTGTAGAATGCACTAATGAAACAAGCCCTGTAGCCAGCTCTCCTGTGCATGCATTTATTTCAAAATCCAATTTTGTGCAGCAGAGCAACTCATAAAAAGGCAATCGCAATAATCAAAACACCGACTCTCTTAAATAAAATTAATAAACCTAATGTAATAAAACACAATCGTGCACGTGCCGACGCCAAACGAACATAGACGACTTTTCACGAGTCAATAAACAGCAGGATTATATTCTGCAGGAAAATTTCCGTGTGAAATTTTCAAGTAAAAAGATGAAATTCTGAATTATGCAGACTTCAATTTGAGAAATTTACATATTTAACTAATAAAGTAGGGAACAACATGAAGAATAATCCGAGGAATAATCTTTTTAATTTTGAGGAAACAAGTTAACGTATGAGAAGTTGACCCACCCATACTAGCCCACTCTGTTAAAATCTATCGCAATCGTTAGTTTTACGTTAGTTGAGTTTAGTTTTGTAGAAAATTGCGTTAGTTTTGAATGTTTATACGTATTTTTTAAAAATAATATTTGGGTGGGCTAACTTCACAACAGCCCAGCCCTTAATTCGAAAGTGCGAGGAAAACACATTAATACCTTTTAATTGATTAGTTGATGTTAGTTGTGCTACATATTACGTTTGTTTTGTTATTCTAAGCTGTCAAATTTGAGCCGAGTGGGTGGGCCAAAATCACGGTTCTCCAGCCCATTGCAGAATTTCACGCGTAGATTTTACATACGTTGTCACCGTGGTTAGTTGAGAATAGTTTTGACGAAAAATACGTTAGTTGTGCCATAATTTGCCCGCCTTAACCAAAATAACCATTTTCGCTAACCGTACGCACTTGATGCAATTATGTCATTGATTGCTGTAATTTTACAATATAAAATTGGAAATAAAATAGAAGGCAACAACCGGCAACAACCAACAGCAGTGTTGGACATTTACCAGATTTTTTTAAATTTAGTTTATGATTGACAAATAATATGGTACAAAAGTTTTCAAAGTGAGGAATTCTTAAAGAATGCAATAGTTGGACGTATTTACCAAAATATAATTTACCTTTTCTTTTTTAGTGTGCATGCAGTAAGCCAAACGGTACTGAATAAAAACAAAGAAGCAATTTATTAAAATAAATTATTGCAAAATAAAAAAAATTGCAGTAATACATTTTTTTACAATTTATATTTAGATATATTTGTTGAAAACAAGAAAAAATTTTGGTATTAGCAAATCAAATTAAGGGATATTCTTAAAACTCTAGAACTATGTAATTATCCGAAAACAATTAAATTAGTTTCTAAAAATAAAATATTGAATTAATAAAATAAACATCGCATGACACAAATAACAGCCAATAGAAGAATTGATTAAAAAATAGTAACAAGGATTATATAAAAATTTAGCGGAAATTTTTTACAATTAGCTTGAGGAACCTAACTATAATAATTAATTAATGGATAACTTTTCTGTCACATTCCAGTTTGATATTTAAATTAAAAATTGGCTAAATTGTCATTTTGAGATCAGATTTAAAAAAAAAGATTTTTGCAACAAGTATTCAAGTAAAGTATTATTTCCGGTAACAGAATTTTACAAAAATCATATCAGTTCTTCTTTAAGACGTACAAATGTATTATGCAAATTATTATAATATAATGTTGGTGTAGAAATTGAGATTATAATAATAAAATTATAATGACAAATAAAGTGCGCAAAAATTCATCCATACATAACCACACATTTGTTTCTACCATGACAACAATAATTTCTTGTATTAGTTAAAAAAATGATTAATTTTTTGTACAATTGCTATAATAATCATAAACAATTCCTGAATGGCCTCCTATTTTTACAGAAAACAATGATATATAGTAGCATCAAGTCCGTATGGTTAGCGAAAATGGTTATTTTGGTTAAGGCGGGCAAATTATGGCACAACTAACGTATTTTTCGTCAAAACTATTCTCAACTAACCACGGTGACAACGTATGTAAAATCTACGCGTGAAATTCTGCAATGGGTTGGGGAACCGTGATTTTGGCCCACCCACTCGGCTCAAATTTGACAGCTTAGAATAACAAAACAAACGTAATATGTAGCACAACTAACATCAACTAATCAATTAAAAGGTATTAATGTGTTTTCCTCGCACTTTCGAATTAAGGGTTGGGCTGTTGTGAAGTTAGCCCACCCAAATATTATTTTTAAAAAATACGTATAAACATTCAAAACTAACGCAATTTTCTACCAAACTAAACTCAACTAACGTAAAACTAACGATTGCGATAGATTTTAACAGGGTAGGCAAGTATGGGTGGGTCAACTTCTCATACGTAACAAGTTAGTATTATGGACACAATGGAATACATGAAATTATGGTAATTTTTAAAATGCTTGGAGGTTTTCCGGAAATATTTTCAAAATGCAAAGGAGTTAAATTTATTTTAAAACATAGGTAGTAAGATAAAAATAACAAAATCCACGAGTTAAACATCGCGTATCGTGTATATAATGCAGCTAAACGCTAAACTACAACACGTTGTTAAATATAAAATTACATGACATGGTACAGCATCTTTTGCAAAATCATTTGGTAGGTACAGAACTTCAGTAATTAAATTACTAATTAATTACTTTTCTACATAAAGTAATTGTATTGAACTACTTTTAAAACAAAGTAATTGTAATTGGTAATTAAACAAAAAATTATAAAAGTAGGTAGGTAATTGAAAAAAGGAATTGTTTTTACAATTAATAATAGGTATTTGAATTACATTAATATTTGATTCTTTTTTAAAGTAGTTTAATTACCTTCAGTTGTTCAATTAGGTACTTATAAATATACGTTTTAAATTTACATATATTTTATAACTTAAATGTTCATATACATATACCTAAATAAATTTTAATTTTAAATTACTAGTAATTAAATCGGTTAAATCGTAATTAAATTACATTCTTTGACAAGTAATTAAATTACTAAATAATTGAATTGCATTTTTTCACGGTACCGATTAGTAATTAATTACTTTTTTGAGTAATTTTCCCAGCTCTGGGTAAGGTACCGGTAGGTTACTCCTTTTATTCTATACGAATGTAAAAGGATTCGAATTTTTTAAATAAAACCACTTATTTATAATGCAAAATAGCCGACAAATACGTTAAAAAAACACATGCGAGTCTATCTTTTCGAGGTACCACTACTGCAAAAACCATAAAAAGTGGGAATTTATCTTTGTTTTAAATATATTTTTTATTTGATTAAATTTCTTATGAAACCCTAAATAAAGTCAGAATATTAAAGAAATATACCTATAGGTATATTTACTATCGGAGAAAATCTTCGAATATTAGTTTAATTAAGACCTATACAAAAATCTGGAATAATGTATCTAATAAAGAATTCGGAAAAAGAATTATATGCAGAATCTAATGCCGGAAGCTGGAAGTTGATATTTTAATCCGTTCATAACTAACAAATGATCAAACATAATAAATTTTAAAGAATATTAAAATTTCTATTTTACCTCTCGGAGATAATCATTTAATTTTGGTCTTATTAAGGCCTATTAAAAAATATAAAAACATGTTTCTTATAGAGAATCGTTTGCAAAATCTAATGCCGGAAACCGAAAATTTATATTTCAATCAGTTATAGCTGACAGTTGATCAAACACAGCAAGTGATTCCTTCTCCACAGGATTTTGTTTACAAGTAGTTTCATGTTTTTCCCTCTTTCATGTGCAAATATATTTTTGTTTAGTTCAAGGTAAAAGGACATTTTCTATAAACAAATCTCGAAACAAACCCTTAGCCCACGTGTATTTAAATACCTAGGTGTATACAACCCCGATATAAATCATTGCGATTGTACGATTTTTTTTTAAATAATTTTATAGCCACATTAAAGCGAAAAAATAATAAATATTGCGTAATAAAATGTGTAAAACATTTTATTTCAAACAATAAATCAATTAAATTTATTCTTCTTTGATCCTATAATATATCCAAATATAAATGCTTATAAAACAATATAATATTTAAATAATTGTTCATCAATAATGTATTTAAAATACCAATGAGCGCCAATGAGTCATATTGTTCAGGTTCTACTTGGGTTCTACACTTATAAAGTTATATAACAATTTAAATGCAAATGTAAATGAATTAAACATCGCACCAAACCGGTATACGAAAAAAACTGCGCCGTTTAAAATCAACAAAATTGCCGCTAAATTGTTTTCATGTGAAAATATAATTTATAAGATTCACTTTTTTAAATACCACATTTCATCAGTTGAAATCTCCGCTAAATTATGAATATTTGAAAGTTTTTTACGAAAGACCTTCATCCTTCATCTATGCAGATGCTTAAATCACGGTTCGGTTCCGTAAGAGGAAGTTGCTCAAAACGGACGACTAAAATACGAGAAATAATAACATCCAACTCTAATGAGTTCAACTCATTTGCATACCCGTGAAAATTGAATGACTGTAAATGTAATCAGTGATAAATTTTCCGGGGAGTCATAAATAATTTCACACGTAAATTACTGTACCGCGGTGACAGGAACGTATTGATTAAAATTTTTAATAAATTCGTAAGCACGATTTGCTATGAGGCGTGCCGACTTTACATTAATGACAAATGCAGGAAACTGCACTCAACTGTCACTATTTCATCTTTTTTGTGTCAAAAATAAAACATTGAAACAAATGCCAATAGTTGTGTTATGAAAATTGTACACGCTTGTGAAATATTAATAATTAGTCGATTATTTACAAAGTGATATTTATCTGATAAATTAATAACGAAAAGTCATAAATTCCAAATTGTGTTTAAGCAGGCCATGCCAGGCAAAGAATATTTACAAACACGTGCAACTGTCGCAATTAGTAAAAGTAGTTCTGATCTTACTTTCACAATGAAATAGAAACAGCAGCAACACGCTAACGAAGGCGTTCAAATTCGCGATGCTAAACAAGAATAACATTCTTCCTTCCAAAATGGGTAAACAATAATTCAAGGGCAGCTTGTACTGTTTGTTTATGGTTAAGGTTAAATACAATTAACAATCTGTACGTGGGCGACATTTAAAACAAACAATTTCATACCTCACTTCACCATCACAAACATGTGTCAACCAATTGCACTTGAAAGAAACACAGTTTACATTAACACTTAACTAACACTCACTGTTTATTGGAGGAAGTTCATATTTGACCGTCAATTACCCAATAATTCGCAAATTAAACTACACTTGACTAAATGTCACACTGCGACGCAACAAGCACAACTTCTCTCTGCTGAGACTCAAAACAAACTGATTTGAAATTGTCAGGCGCGAATCTGTTTCAGCTATGCTAGCGCCAATGACAATTGCAACAACTACTCATTCGTCTCGTCATTTGTTTGCTATACACTGCGGTTGCGCTGTTTACTTACACTAAAGTTTTTCTTTTTTTTTTAATATTCATCTCTGGATAATCAATGCTATTTAATACTCACAATTAATAGTGAATATAAATCTATTACTCACATTATATTTTACTCCTACTGAATTTAAATAAACAATTCGTTGTATAAACGTACATTAATACACAAAATTCCAGCACTGTTAATTGTTTTTATGAAATATAGTCAAATATGAACTCAGCTATATTATATTCACATATATTTATTTAACAAAGTTTTGTACAAAAATATATAAACAATTTTAACAACAAGTATCGTCATTCCTTAGTCTACAAAAATTATGAAGTGTACAAATAGCTCCTGTAACTAAAGAAGCAAACTTAGGACTTGCAGTTTCTAAATTCTTCATTCTTGGAAATCGGTTTTCTACCATTCTAAATGTTTTTTCAACTGTATACATAACTGAACTATGCAACGCATTGAATTTTAATTCTCTTTCGGTTAACTCTTTCTTTTTTAGATTAGAATACGGAGTTAATAACGTAGGTAACTGAGGATGTTCTGTTCCTCCCAGAACGTGTTTTTTTGTTTTCGTTAATAAGCTATTTTCGTCCGTTAGAACCCCATATAATGAACTTGCTTTTAAAATAGTTTCCATACTATTACTCCCAGGATATCCAGTAAATATATCACGAAACAATAAATTATTGTCACATACTGCTTGTAATACTATTGTGTGATTTTCCGTATCTTTATTGAAGTATTTGATAGCTTCTGAATCATCTTTTGATACATATATAGCTAGATGAAGACAACCGATTATCCCAACAATTCCTGGAAATTGGTATTCTTGCATAAAACTTTTTTCAATGGATAAAACTTCAGTTTGACTTGGCCAATAAACATATTTTGATGATATTGCAACAATATTTTCAAAATATTTCTCACATATTTCATATAGATCTTCTTGTTTAATACTTAATGTTAATGAAATTTCAGTAAAAGATTTTGTATTACCAAGAATCCATAAACAAAGGATTAAGTTAATATCAATATCTGCTTCGCTGGAATTGTTATTTATTTCACTGAACAAATCCATAACTGTGGAGCGTTTCATTCTAAACAATTGTTCAAATTCTGAATCATTTAATTGTTCTGGGCTTTCTTCATCGTCATTAATATCACTAATATTTGATTTAAATGTAGTAACTTCTTCATTATTTGTGTCCTCTTCGATTGCAGTTTCATTTTGTGCATCTTCATAACTTTCAATAAGTACTTGAAGAGATTTTTGATTGCTTGCTATCCATTCTTCTGAAACATTTATAACATTTAGAGGGGTTGTAGTATTTAATTCTGTGCCAAAGAATTGAACCAGTAATTCTTCAACAGTAGCTTTGTTAGACATTTTTAAGGTTATTATTGTTTTGTTTTGACATTTAACAATGCTTTCTAACCTCACAATAATGAACTGCTGAAAAAAACAATCAATTAGCATGACAGGTTTTATTGCTGTTCACTGTGGTAAAATATACCGATGAAAAGGCAATATTTCAAATGAAAATATACTTCTGTTTTAGGAGCTGGACATCATAAAACGAGTTTACACAGAAATTACAAGCATCTATGTAAGAAAGCATGTATAGCTGCAGGAAAAATTTTGGATGCTGGAGGAACTGCATTAGATGCTTGTCAAGTAGCAGTCATGAGTATGTTTAACTTAGATCTTGTTATATGTTTATTACTTTTACTCTTATTAGTTTTAGAAGATGATGCACTCACGAATGCAGGTTTTGGTTCAAATTTAACACTTTCTGGTGACGTCGAATGTGATGCATCAGTAATGGATGGAGAAACTTTAAATTTTGGCGCATGTGGAGCAGTTCAAGGAGTGAAATATCCGGTTTCACTTGCTGCACAAATTTGCAAAGATCAGTCTATAGAACGACCATTAGGTCTTATATCCCCTTCGTTACTTGTAAGTCAGGGAGCTCATGATTATGCCAAAACTTCCAATTTACTTTTAATAGACAATAAAAAAATGATTTCCAAAAGGGCTTTAAATCGACACAAAAAATATAGCCGTTTGTTGAAAAAATGTAGTCTTCCAGTGAACATAGAGCGTTTAGATACAGTTGGAGCAGTTTGCGTTGATCAAAGAGGTCATGTTGCTTCTGCAAGTAGTTCAGGAGGAATTTTTCTCAAACATAGTGGAAGAATTGGACAAGCTGCTACTTATGCTTGTGGGATTTGGGCAGATAGCATAAATAACAAAACTGAAAATTCTACTGCGGTAACAACAACGGGTTCTGGAGAATATTTAATTAAAACTGTTTTGGCTAAAGAAATAGCTAGAAATATTAAAAACAGTACTTGTCCAGTTATTACTTTTCACAAAACTTTAAAAGAAGATTTTATAGGTAATAAATAAGTTGTTTGTACACTGTATAGTTTGTTCTAAATATTTGCGTTTTTATAGAATCAGATTGTCTCAAAAACGTCTCCTCGAAATTGGGAGGTGCGTTAGCGTTACATATTTCACCATCTGGATATGGTGAATTAATATGGGGCCATTCCACCAGTACAATGGGATTAGCCTATTTAGATTCTTCAAAAAAGATAGCAAAAGTATAAGAACCTTCGGGTATAGTTATGAAGTATTTTTTTAAATATTTTTATTTTTAGGGAGTGATGTCAGAGTTACCAGCGGATAGAGATGAGGGACTCAATATAGTTGTAAGTGGAATCAGTTTTAAAATCGATGTTTCATAAAAGCGTATATATTTGAAAATTAAAAAATACATTTTACAAAATACTTCTATCATTTTACAGTAAAAAATGCGGTATAAATGCAAAACTTGTATCGGTAAACTATTTTAGGCAATGTTTTAATAACGTTTTAAAACATTGATATTTTATCCCTTATATAAACTGCCTCGATATAATCTAATCATTATAAACATATTTGTGTAAAAGCATACTGTCGAATAAACATTATTCCTTATTTATTAAACAAGAAAATACTTAAAATGGACGCAATTATTTTAATTATGGTTAACATGTCTGTCTTTCAATAGCTGGGTATTTTAATATTAAGTATAAAGGCATATTAATAATTGCACAACATACGTTTTACACAACGTAAAAATAATATTAGTAAACTTAAATACTAAAGTGCTTTGGTAATAGCCAATAGTAAATTTTGATTATCAATTTTCACATAAAAATATCAATAAAAGACGAATGTTTGTGCGTTTATTCAATAATGAATGAAAAAAATTATTAAATACTTTAAATAATGAAAAATAATAATGTATAAATAAAAATAAATAACTCCCAACTTCTTTCAAAAATCAACCTCGATATAGTTATGTACATAAATCGAAAACTGGGACATACGACATTAAAATATCTAAACGAAAAAGGAACCAAAAATAAAAATAGCTGCACAAAATTACTTACCACTAGTTCTTCGTATATTATTCCTTAACATAAGTATCTATAATTCCTAAACACAACCATACTCGTACCATATTTCATTTTCTTTTGTTGGATCTCTAACCTTGCGATCAGGCTGGGCTGGTAGATCAACAGTTTGTTGAGAATTATCATCATGATGTTGTTGGCTACTGATTGTTGGATCACCAATAACAGTTGAAATGCGATTGTAAACCAACAACGGGGCCGCTGGTTGTTGATTTGTTGCTGGTTGGGGTGGGGTGTCTTCTTCAGCCAGATAAACAGTGCGACGAGTTCCGACGGAACCTAGACTTAAGGCACTGCCGGTGTCACGGGGATAAAGAGTGTCGCCGGGGATGCTTGCCCTAAGAAACAAAATAGTGTTTTATTTTAATTCATTATAGTGCAAACCAAAAGAACATTGAATACAAAGTTCAAATACACCTTGATGAATATGCCAAACTTTACGCTGCGTATTATCTTTAATACATATAAAAATAGACTCCTTTCTCATTATAAATACTTCAATAATTACTATTATTTGTGAATAAAAGTTGTATTTATCAATTATGGACAGGAAAGCTGAGTGTGACCGACTGTGGTTCTAACAACTCGGGTTCGAATTTAGTCAGGTACATTATTCCAGGTATCCTGCACAGAAATTTTCTCTGTGGTGTACTCTTCACTAACAGACACGAGTACCCCTCATATGGTAAAATATATAATATTGATGACTCACACGATGTGAGGCTACCACACCTAAGTTGGATAATAGGCGAGATTAAATAAATTAAGGTTTTATGACGATACTCGTGCTGTTGTCCATCATAATGTGACAAAAAGTGTAAACAACAGCTCTTGTGACAATTTACTTTGGAAATTGGTTTCAAATATAATTTAATAAAAAATCAATGAATTACCTGTGCTGCGACAGATCTCTGTGAGACCTCTTCATAGCAATTTCATCTCTGGGTTTATGCCCATGTGAGGAATTTCCTTTAATAGGTTCTGTAGTATTCCTCGAAGATAACAGTGGATCTTCTAAGCTGTTATCAGAATCATTGCCAATCGATTCTCCAGACCCACCACCGCCTCCCAAAGTAAATTGAGACTGCGATAAACGTGAATCTTCATGCCATGAGCGACGATTCTACAAAATAAGAATATACATTATTCGTGAATATATTTTTAAATCTAATATTTACCCTGCTTGGGACTTTGTTGATAAAATCTGAGCTAGCTTTTCTAACTCGTCTTACTAAAGTAGCCCCGAAACTTTTTTTCTTTGGTGTACAACTATCCAGCTTTCGATAATGTTCCATTATTTTTTCTTCTAACTTTTCTTTCTGTCTATGTAAGCTGTTAACTTTGTCAGTAAATATTTTTTCCTCCATGTGATAATGCTGTTTGTCTTCAAGAGAATGTGTCAGTAAAGAATGATACTGAGATAATAATTGACTAACGTGGTCCATTAAGGCTCGACGGTCAGTATCAAGAGAGGTGTTCATTTCAAACAACATCTAAAACAATTATTTTGTTAATAATTTTTTGTTCTTAGTGTATTTATATGAGAATGTCAAATTACAAACAACTTGTAAGAATAGAAATGAGTTAGTTAAGTAGATGTAAACGTTCGATGTATAAATAAATTGATGTCATTAAAAAATTGTGTGAATTTTATGCATCGGTGATACAAGTACTTACGTCGCATCTTTGTTGTAATTTTGTGTTCTCTAACTGCAATGATGCCACCAAATCAGACCTAGAGCTAAGTTGTCCCTGCATTTCAGTGTGCCCCAATCGTAACTTTCCCGATTCGGCCCTTACACCCCTGTATTCCTCCTGTAATGATCTGTACTCCGTTTTTAATCGTTCGCTTGCTGTAAACAAATTTCTAAAATCATCTTTTAATTTGGAGTGTTCGGCTCTCAAATTTCCTAAACTCTTCGATTCTGCTTTCAACGTTTCTTTTTCTTGATCAATTGTTTCAATTTTCTTTTCATTGGACGTATTGGTTTCTTTTAAAGTGCGAACTTCGCTACGTAAATCCCGATTAGCTTTCTTTAATGATTCTTGTTCTTTACGTAAAGATTCATATTCGGTGTTCAACTGTTCATGTAACTGACGAAGTGTCTCTTGGTCGAGTAGCAATGTGTCATGGTTTTTGCTGTGGATATCTTGTTGCTTTGCCAACTGAAAATAAAAATTAGCATGTACACCATATAAAAGTTTAAGAATACAAAAAATACCTCTTCTTTTTCAGCAACAAGTTGGCTATTAGCAAGTTGCAGTGCCATTTGTTGCGTAGATAAAGAATTTACTTGCGAAGTCAAAGTTGAAATATCAACTTGCAACCTAGCATTTTCTGTCTGTAAAGTATCATTTGCTTGCTGTAAACTGCTTAGCTCTGAACACAATTTTTCACATTGTTGATTCCATTCTGCGCTAACTGAACTTACAACTTGTTCTGTTTGACTTAAAATATCTCCGATTTCCGGCGCTTTTGGATTGGAATTGCAGATTTCGCAAACAGAATCTGCCTGAACTTTATCCTTTAAATACGTGGTTACATTTTTAAGCACTTCTGGATTGGCACAGATTTTTTCTATAATTATATTTATATCGTTGTCTAACGCATCAATTCCTAAACCGAGTTTTTCCATAACTACTTTGAATTTTTCAGTGCTAAGTTTTTCAGAAACTAAATCATTTTGTAAAGTTGAAATTGTTTCTGTAAATACTGCAGTTTGAGAAATTAATTCTTGAGCTTTTTGTTCGTATTCTTGGAGTTTTTCTAACTGAACAGTTACGTTTTCATATTCTTTAGTCAGTCGTATAATTTCTTTTTCTTGTCTTGAAAATACGGTTGCCTGTTCATCCAAACTAACATCTTTAGTTTCAACTAATTCTTTCAGTTTTAAAATTTCTTTTTGTAATGAGGTGGTTTCTTTTTCTAAAGTTGTAATTTTGTCTAACTGTTCATTGCTAAGTTTTTCTAATTCTTTACACCTATCAGCTTGAATCTGTAATTGTTTAGTTTGTTCTTTAATTTGAGTTAAACTCTTTTCTGCATCATCAGCTCGTTTTTGAATACTGTCACATAAACTTTGAATTCGCTGTTTATCTTTAGTTAAACTATCAATATTGTTTTCTAAAGTTTCGATTTTATTTCTCTCTGTTTGTAAATCTTGTGCTAATCTGTCTGCATGAGATTTATTGGCGTCTAAACTTTCCTGTAATTTTCTATTTTCTAGTAAAGCGTTTTTGAAAATATTTTCTAATTCTGAATTTTGTTGCGAAAATCTTTCACAATTTTCTTGCAACTGATCACACCGTAATGTTAACTTCTTTTTCTCTTTTTCTATTTCCAGAATTTTGTTAGAATTTTCATGAAAGCTGGATTCTTTTAAAGAATCGATAGTAGAGAGCAGTTTCCGATTTTCTAATTCTAATTTTAAAGCTCGAGCTTGAGCATTATTTGAAAGTTGTTCCGATAAGCTGTTATCCCCTGAATTTGGTTCTGTTTCATCTCTATCAGAATCTGAATCTAATTGTATTGTGCTTGTGTCTTGAAGAGCTGATTTAGTTAATAATTGAAGTTGAATATTTTCATCAATTAGTTCTTGTATTTTTTCTCTTGCCGCATCTCTTTCAAGAGCAACATCATTAATATTCTGTTTGCAAGATAGTATTTCCGCTTCTAGTTCAAGGACATGATCTGCTCTTTGTCTAGCCCGAGTTAGTTGAGTTTCTAACATTTCTCTCATTTCTAGCAACATTCTATTTTCTTCTCTCAATTCGTCAACCCGTACCCGGTAAAAATCAGCATCAGTTAACCGTTCACGATATCGTTGAGTTTCAGCTTCAAGTCTATCAACTCTTTCAGCTTTTTCTCTCATTGCATCTGCTTCATCTCGATATGCCTTAGCTGTTCTTGCTTCCGCTAATAATTCATTATTTTCTGTTCTTAATTTTCCAAGGAGTAAGTTAGCATGTTCAAGTTCTTCCCTGCATTCAGCCAAACCCTCTGATTTTTCTTCCCTACAAATTAAAATAAAGTTATTTTTGTTCAAAATAACGAAACTAATACAATATTACAATTCTTGCCGCTGTTTTCTGAGTCTAGCTTTCCAATCCGCTAATTCTACAGCTAAATGATTGGATTCAACTCCACCACTCGATCCAGTGGGTGTATTATTTTGTGTGGAATTTCGTGAACTATGTTCTTGTCCTAAAGCAGTGCCCCAATGCTGTAAATACTGATCTCGTTCACGAATTATGTGTCGTAAATGTAAATATAATCGTTCCGAATTTTGTTCTGACCAATCTAAAGTTAATACTATGCTTTGTTCGTCTGTTACCTAGTAAACGACAAAAAATTAAATACAGAACAAATGATAAACAACGTTACGTACTTGTTTTATACATTCAACAATATCATGTTGAATATCAAAGGGTAATTCTTTAATTTTAGTGATGAATTTTTCTTTGGTGGGACATTGGACAGCACAACCTAGTAGCAAAAGTAGTAAAAGTTTCATGTTTTCGAGACCAGCTTTGGTGCTGGGTTCTCGTGAAAGGCACACGTAATCAGGCAAAGCTATCACTATTTGCCCTAGCTCATCTTCATAAAAAGATTTTAAGTTTTTTACTATGCATTCATATGTTTTTATCCTGGATAACAAGATCGAAGAAGCTCCACTTGTAGGAGTAAGAGGACTGGAAGGAACTTGTACTGGTTCAGGATCAATTTGAAGTAAAACCTCGTTTATTAATCCTCCATCAATAAGACATTCATAAACTGTAAGAGATTCTGGTTTCCGAACACATGTTGCCAGCTAAAATATAATTACATTTTTATGAATTCGTACTGAATGCGGTTTGTTTTATTTTCATACCCATGTGACAAGTGGCCCACCCAAGAATTCTTCAATATCTGAAGGTGTTGCTGGAATTGATGCCATTTTTCTTGCTATATACAATTTCTATAGTTTATATATCACTTGCAAATGTAAAATTATATAGTAAATTCATTTCTTCAGTTTAAAAAAAAATGTTAACTAACATATTATATAAATTACATTAATTTGCAATACGTAGATATTGGAAATATATAACACACATTATAATTTAGTAATAAATAAGAGTCATATGTTATAATAAATTTCACTTTCATTTAAACAACATGTCATTTTTAGGCCATTGTCAAACAAAAGTTTTGTATAAACTATGTACAGTCAGAGTCAAAAGTAGTAGTGGGAAAGAACAATGATTTTTAAATAAAGAAATTATTTAATTTGTTCAGGAGGTTTGCAGAAAAAATGCAATGTAAATCAGTATTTTCTTTGTTTTTGTTCATTTTTTTTCTACATCTAATTAACCGGTAATCAATTATTGTAGATAAGATTTTTTTTAATATTTGGCACGGCTTTTTTACTGAGCAACTATGCTATAAATGTTCCAAATATCCTGTAAAATGGAATAAAAAATGTACATAAACATGAATATTATATCTTTAGGATTAAAGCCTCATTCCCACCTCTATCATAGTCGTAGTCGTAAGTCGTAGTCGTAGTCGTAAGGAAAACCGACCGTTCCCAGCTCTTATCATAAGGGTAATGCCTGTGGCACACCGGCCGAGGAGCATCGAGGACCATCGAGTAACTCCTCGATGAAACGATAGAACGCACCCCGTCCTCGACGAAAAATAGGGGCGCCGCTATTTTCATCGAGTTGTTCCTCGATGAAACGAATGTATCTCATTTCAGACGTATCTTTGGATTTGATTTCGCGCAAAACTTTGATGTATTTGTCACCGATTAAATAGAAATCCATCGCGGACGGGTGCGTTCTTTCGTTTCATCGAGGAGTTACTCGATGGTCCTCGATGCTCCTCGACCGGTGTGCCACAGGCATAATGTTTTGTTCACAACTAAACTAATAAATGAGTCAAATACATTTCAAATAATTGATAATTAAATTTTACTGTTATATCGGAAACAATACTAATTTGCCCAGGAAGAAAATTATAGTATTAGGACAAATAATAAAAAATAAATGTATACATAAAATGTATTCAATTGCATGTGAACATACCATGATTTTTAAAAATGTGTAATAAGATATATGAAATAAATCATAGTAATATTGAATTACCTTAAAAGCTATAAAACATTCAGAAATATTTAAAATAATATTATTTTTATTCATATTTATATTTCTATAAACTTTCTTTCGACGAGTAGTGCAGTGACAGTAGTGAAACCAGCAGCACTACATACCTCCATCTCTTTCTATTTATGATTACGACAAAATGTTTGGCAGAGCCAAATCCTTATGCCTGTGGCACACCGGTCGAGGAGCATCGAGGACCATCGAGTAACTCCTCGATGAAACGAAAGAACGCACCCGTCCGCGATAGATTTCTATTTAATCGGTGACAAATACATCAAAGTTTTGCGCGAAATCAAATCCAAAGATACGTCTGAAATGAGATACATTCGTTTCATCGAGGAACAACTCGATGAAAATAGCGGCGCCCCTATTTTTCGTCGAGGACGGGGTGCGTTCTATCGTTTCATCGAGGAGTTACTCGATGGTCCTCGATGCTCCTCGGCCGGTGTGCCACAGGCATTTACGACTACGACTAACGACTAACGACTAACGACTTGCGACTACGACAAGAGGTGGAAACGCTGTAACGTTGTTTCGTATGTCAAACTCTCAAGGTTACGACTAAAGACTTATGACTACGACTATGATAGAGGTGGGAATGTGGCTTAAAACGATAAACTTATTTAAATTTTTTTGAAAAAGTTTTTTGTTTTTCAGACCTAGTGCATTTTGTTTTGTTACGTTTGATGAGTCATTGCTCACTGACATTTCACGACGCAGTTGAAGAATTTTGAAAAGTTTCTGGAAATAAATTGCAAAATGTCAGAATTTACAGTCGTAACTCAAGATTATGTGAATGTCCAAATATCAACATCAAAAGATGACATCAGTTTTAATGAAAAACGGTTTCAAAAAGGAATAACAATTATCAATTTAAAGGTATTGGTTATGTTAAAAAGAAACAAATGTTCAATTATTAAAATAATTTTATTTTAGAGAAAACTGGAGTTATTAACTGGTGGTAGCTCAGATACTATGCAATTAGAATTGTTTAATAAAGACAATAAATTGATATGTTGCTTAAGTGACGATAATGCTTTGTTTGGATCATATCCCGTTGATGATGGAATGCGCATCCATGTGGTAGACAAATTTAGTTTGCGGAACGAAATAGAGTTTGAAAGTGTCGAAAAATATGAAATGCCTGAAGATATATACGAAAAAAAGCAGGATACAGTTAGGGCATACCTTATGAGAAACAAATTAGGTATAAAAATTACAAATATATATTGCACAATAATTATTATTGTAAACATAATTTATAGGCAAATATCATGACGATGAAGCGAAAAAACGAGAATTAATTGAGAAGGAGAAAGAAGAAGAAAAGAAGTTGGCCGAAAGTTTAATAATTGGGTCCCGTTGTCAAGTAACATTACAAGGAGCAGCTCGTCGATTGGGGTGTGTCCGGTATGTTGGAAACGTCGATGGCCTAAATGGCCATTGGGCTGGTATCCAGTACGATGAACCATTGGGAAAAAATAATGGATCGTATGTATAACACTTGCCCAATATTTGGTAATAAAATTAATGCGCAATATTATTTTGTTAGAGTGAATGGCAAACAGTACTTCGAGTGTCCCCAGAATTATGGAAGTTTCGTAAAGCCACAGTATGTTATTTGTGGCGACTTTCCAGTAGAGGAATATGATCTCGATGAAGAAATATGAAGTGATAAATTTCTCCTAAGATAATCACATTCCCAGGACCATTTCTTGTTAATGTGTTGCATAATCCCACTAAATCATTAACATTTCTAGTCCAAGACGTTGAATCAAAATTAAAATATTAGGGCAAAAGGATAACAAATCTATCTACACAATTTTTCACGAATGAGTGTATTTAAAGAGCTTATAAATAAATATAAATGTTTGTAAAAAAATATTACTTTTTAATATTTCCTTCGTTTCAAAATATCAGGTCGCCAGTTGATTGGATGAGTTTCTTCAGAAGCTGTGTCATCCTCTTTATAAATCTTAATTGTTTTATCAGCTTCTGTTGTTATTAATCTTGATCCAGATTGGTCGAAAGTCATAGCAAATATTCCTGCTTCACTATCCATGGATCCAGGTTGTACAGGGGCTTGCAGACGTTGGAAATTGTATCCAGTTCTCCAGTCCCAAAAATGAAGAGTGCCGTTATCACCACCAGAAACGAGAACTCCTTCAGAATTAACACCCAAGCAGTTGACAATTGCATTGTGACCAGAAAGATTTTGAATAAATTTGCCTTCTGGACAGCGCCATTGTTTAATGTTGTCGGGTGAGGCCGACGCAAACATGTAACTAAAATTTAATCAAACAATATAAATCTATACGGCAATAAATATTTGAATCACTTACAGAGAAGGATGGAAAACTAAACTTCTCACACTCTTCTTATGATTAGTTAATGTGCACATACTCTTTCCTGCTGCCAGATCCCATAGCCTGATTGTGGTATCATGTGACCCAGTAACGACCTGGGGCTCGGCTCCTTGACAGATCACACTAGCTACAGTGTTTGTGTGTCCTGTTAGCGTATGTACATTTGCTTTGGTTCTCATATCCCACACTCTAGCGGTAGAATCACGTCCAGCTGTGAGCAAAACGTCGATTGTTGGGTGAAGAGCTAAAGAATAAACCGCGGAAAGATGTCCGTGGTAGTGACGAATAACCTGGAGATAACAAATAGATATTCAATAGCAAATATTACTAGAAAAAGAATCGACTTACCTTGTTATATTCAAGATCCCAGCATTTAACTTGCCTATCTTCACCGCAACTGAACAAATATGGGTGTCTATTACTAACAGCTAACCCTCTTACAGAACTAACATGACCTGTTAAAGAAACTTTCAGCTGACCACTAGCTAAATCCCAAATCTTAATAACTCTGTCTGCAGAACCAGTCGCGAACCACTATAAGTAATATAATTTCAGTTTATGTTAAGAACAAAACAAAACAGGATAATTACCTCATTTCCTGGCTCAACAGCCACACACCTAACCCATCCCAAATGTCCAGCAATAACCCTGAACAATTTCCATGGTGGATGCCACTTTGGTTTGGGCATAGTTGGTGCTTTCCTCAATAACTGCACTTGATTTCCAAGTGTAGAGTTAGTTCTTGGCGGAAAAATAGCATCAGAATACGAAACGATGGCTGTTTCTGATGTCTGCATAGCTATATCTGGCTCGGTAGGAAAAACAGTACCCGGTGGAGGTGGATTTGGACCAGCTTCAATTGCTTGTAACTGTTTCATTGCTTGCATTTTCTTTATATCGTCAAATACTAAACCATAACTATCGCGTGCTTTTACCAATTTCTTGATATTTTCCCTGTAATATCCAAATTTTAATAAACTAGCTAAGTGTATGATAAAAAGTAAACATACGCATTTTCGTCTACTGGAGGTAATAATCCTTGGTTTGATAGAAACATATCGTGCGATCTTTTTAAAGATCGGAACACGAGAGTATGCACAGAATGCCTTTGAACGTCTTCAATCATTTTGCAAAATTAATATAAATTTAACCTACAAATTACACAAACTAGATTTTTACACTTTAATTTCTAGTTTTGTTGTTAGATATAACCCAAATTATAATTACTTCAATGTCAGTATCTCAATTTGCACTATAATTACTTAGATTTAATTCATTTCTGAGTAAAATAACTAGTTTAAAACATAAAACACGAAACCACAGACCCACGAAACCACTAAGCTTGTTTAGTTAAATCTAAATCTAGTTGATCTAGTTACTTTTGAAGATTTTATAGAACTGTCACTTTTGTCACTAAAATCATAACCAAACTTTTTTTACACACATAACCTCATTAAACAGAAGATTTCACGTGTGTAACAAATTTTTATAATATTGTTATGTTTGCTTTAACATAATGGAGAAAAAGATTAAAAATAACAAGAATAATCAGCAAAAAAAGAAAACTAAAAAGGCAAAAGTTCGTGTCTTTCAGAAGAAAAATAAAGGTGATTCGGAACAACAGCGTATTAAGACCTTACAACAGCAATATGAATCCGTAAGTTGGACTTAAAAAACTCAATGTATATTTCTTATATCACTATATTATTGTAGATCAATCTATCAAGTGTTACATCCTTCAACGACTTCCCTCTTTCCGCAAATACGAAGAAAGGTTTAAAAGATAATAACTACACAGTCCCTACAGAAATTCAGAAAGAAACTATTGGTCTTTGTTTAAGAGGAAAAGACGTTTTAGGAGCTGCAAAAACTGGATCAGGCAAAACATTAGCATTTTTAATTCCCGTCTTAGAAATACTTTATTGTAAACAATGGACAAGATTAGATGGGATAGGAGCATTAATCATAACACCAACAAGAGAATTGGCTTACCAGATATTCGAGACGTTACGTAAAGTTGGTGTAAATCATGATTTTTCCGCTGGTTTAATTATCGGCGGAAAAGATTTAAAGTTTGAGCGAAAACGACTAGGAGAAGTGAATATTATTATTGGAACACCAGGGAGATTACTACAACATATGGATGAAAATCTTCTTTTTGACTGTGTAAATATGCAAGTTCTGGTTTTGGATGAAGCTGATAGATGTCTTGATATGGGTTTTCAACAATCTATGAATGCTATAATAGAAAATTTACCACCAAACAGACAAACACTATTGTTTTCAGCAACACAGACTAAATCAGTAAAAGATTTGGCTCGATTAAGTCTGAAAGATCCTTCATATGTATCAGTCCATGAAAATTCTCAATACAGCACGCCAGAAAATTTAAAACAAAGTTACGCTGTTTGTGAACTTCATGAAAAAGTTTCAGTTGTTTGGTCTTTTATTCGTAATCATTTAAAAAAGAAAATTATTGTATTCCTTTCAAGCTGTAAACAAGTTAAATATATTTACGAAATATTTTGCAGGTATGTTATACGCACCTATCTTAGTCTCTTTTTATTATTATTACTAATTTCAGATTGCGACCTGGCTTATCTTTAATGGCATTATACGGAACACTGCATCAAATGCGAAGAATGGCAATTTATGACGAATTTTGTCAAAAATCCAGTGCAGTTTTATTTGCAACGGATTTAGCGTCGAGAGGATTAGATTTTCCAAATGTTGATTGGGTAGTTCAAGCAGATTGTCCTGAAGATACTGATACATACATTCATCGTGTTGGAAGAACTGCTAGATATAACAGTGGAGGCGCAAGCTTTCTTATTTTGCTACCGTCAGAAGAAAAGCCCATGTTAGAAAAATTAAACGAACGAAAAATTCCAATAGATAATATTGAGTAAGTATTATTTTATTTATTTACAATTATTTAATTTTATATATAATTATTATTTTAGTGTTAATCCATCAAAACTACAAAATCCAGTAAAAAAGATAGAAGCATTTTTAGCGCGCGATCCAAATTTAAAAGATACGGCACAGCGAGCATATGTTTCTTATTTAAAAGCAATTTTTTTAATGAAAAATAAAGACATATTTAATATTCAACAATTGAATACAGATTCTTTTGCTTACTCTTTAGGTTTAGCAATTCCTCCCAGAATACGATTTTTAGATAGATATAATAAACAAAAAGCAGAAAAATCTAATAAGGCAAAAGTAGAAAAATTCGATAAATCAAAAGTAGAAAAATCGAATAAGCCAAAAGTAGAAAAATCTTCTAAACCAAAGGAAGAAAATACTTTTAATAAAAAAATTAAATTTGAAAGTGAAGAAAGTGAAAATGAAGATGAAAATAAAATTAAATTCGAAACGGATGATATTAAATCTGAACCAGAATCATCTGAAAGCGAAGAAGAACAACAAAAACAGTTTGTTCCGAAAAAATCAGTTTTTGATGTATCTGATGAGAGTGAAGACGATGAAGGAATCTTCACTCTTAAAAGAAAAGATCATGATATAGAAAATCCTTTAACTGATTCAGAAATAATAGATTTTAATCAAACAACTAAAGGTAAAAAACCTGTGACGAAAGCAGCTTTAGCTAAAAAAATTTTGAAGAAAAATATTGTTGCTAACAAAAAAGTCGTATTCGATGAAGAAGGAGAGAAAGTAGTGTCAGAGAAAGAGAAAAGCTCTGAACTTGGTATTAAATATGAAAATGCTGACGAAGGTGGCATTGACATCGAGACAGCAAAATTAGTTCTTCGAGAAGAAGATAAATTTGATAGGCAAAGATTTAGACAAAGAGTTAAAGCAAAACATAAGGAAGAAAAACGGAAACTTAAGGAACAGAAAAGGAAAGAACAGGAACAGGAGGAACAAGATGATTTTGGTAGTGAATCAGAAGGCGAAGCACCAGATCTATCATGGTTACCTGATCCTGATCAAATTTACGGTAAGAAAAATACTGACGACGAAAACTCTGATGAAGAATTTATTAATAAAGAGAAAGAACCTGATGAAGAATTAGTTGAAGATGTTTCTGAGAAAAAGAAAAAGAAACAAAAGAAGTATGTTATTTTATATTATAAATTCATATTATGCTAACTATATATTTCTTTGTTTATTTTAGACCACTTAAGAGAAAAGCAAATTCCGAAACAATTGAAGAAAAACCTAAAAAGAAGAAATTGAAGAAACTCGAAGAAGTTAGTTCTTCATTAACAGTTAATGAAGCTGAAGAATTAGCTATGATGTTGTTGAAGAACAAATAGGTAGAAATTTGTATGATAAAATATTTTAATATTTAATAAGACAACCATTATATAACCATGTTTGTAAATTATGAAATAAATCATATTTTGTTTTAACAAAATTGTAATAATTGATGCTTTAACAGTCTTACCAATCTTCTTATAATTATTACTGTCATGTTTAAATCCAATCCTTTGGATTCTTTAAAACCTTAATTAATTGTCCTTCTCTTGAATCTGGACTTGGTTCATGCATATATTCCCATCTCTAAAATGAAATACAAATTATACAATAAACGAATTCTTGTTTAAATAACAACTTACAGCATTCAAAGGAAGCGACATTAAAATACTTTCAAATCTTGCACCAGGAGTATGTAATCCAAATTTGGTTCCTCTATCATAGATCAAATTAAATTCAACATATCTTCCACGCCTGAGAAGTTGCCATTCCCTTTCTGCTTCGGAAAATTTTTCGTTTTTGTGCTTCTGCACTAGAGGAATATAAGAAGGTATAACAGCTTCCGCACAAGAAGTAACAAATTTGAAACATTCTTCTTGGCTAGGGGTATCCAAATCATCGAAAAATATTCCTCCAATACCTCTTCTTTCCCCTCTATGGGGAATATTAAAATAATTATCACACCAGGCTTTGAATTTACCATAATATGACTTGTCATGTTTATCGCAAGCAGTTTTTAATGCTTTATGAAAATGTACTGCATCATTTTTATTTAAATAATATGGTGTTAAATCGGTTCCTCCTCCAAACCACCACCTGCTGTCATTCCCGTCCTGCACTTCGAAGTAGCGATAGTTGAAATGGATTGTGGGTACTAAGGGGTTTCGGGGATGAATTACAGCGCTCACTCCTGCTGCAAAGAATGGTAAGGCTCCTGATGATAATTTCTTTCCTCTTGAGTTCATCATAGCGACAGCACCAGGTGGTAAATTTCCAGTAACAACAGATATGTTAACTCCAGCTTTTTCAAAAACATCGCCATCTTGCAATACACAAGTTATTCCACCGCCACCTTCTTTTCGTGCCCATTTATCAACGATGAATTTTTTGTTACCATTTTCTTCTGCTTCTAGTGCTCGACAAAAGTCTGCTTGAATACGCAGAATCAAAAGTTCCATTTTAGTTTTCATGTCATCAGAATTAGATGCTAATATTTCTGAAGGTGTTACTGGTGAATGCATGAATTCAGATGATGCCATTTGAGCTTTTTTGGTGAACGTTTCGTAAGTCACGAAACCTGTGCCAATTAGAAATGCGCCGCATTTTCTATAACGCAAATTTGAGTTATTTAGTAAGATCGAATATTTACAACTTGAAAATCCCTCATTTACTTACATTAGTTTACTAAGATTCCGCTGGCGCTGGTATAGCATTACAGAACAACTTTTCAAACAAACTCCCAACAACATGATGTACTTTTTATGACACAAATATAGAAATACAAAACGATACCATAAACCTGTATGGTTTTACTATTATTATTACCTATAAAGATTTAATTTACATTAGTATATTTCTTGTACAATCGAAGATCATATCATCACACACGTCGATCAGCTGTTTGTTTAGAATACTTTCATACAACTGCCTCTACCTATTTTCTGTCTTTGTTGGGTACACCAAACCGCTTATTTCAGGAGAGTGGGAGCATTGGTGGACGTGGTTCGCGTCGCGTATGCCAAAATCCGACCTAAACAGGCATGCTATTCCTGCTAGCCGTATCGATTTGACAGCTGTGTGACCGAGTTGTCAATTTTGCGCTGTATGAAGACTTGTCATTGCAGTAAACGGGTATCTACTGATTCTGTGTTGTTGTTAATGAAGATATGAAGGTCAAGTGTGCGAAATTGCTGTTCTAGTAGGAATTGCGGACGAGAGCGAATGAGACAGTTGGACGTGCACTTGTTTTGCTGTGATTTCGGATTGTGCGCACCGCAGGTGGCAGGATACCGCATGCGCCATCCGTGTTCGTATATTTTGTACGGCAGGAGATTCGTAGTTGGCCGCGTTCGATACAATATCGCGTGAAACGATGCCTGTTACACGGTAGAGCTCCGTTGTTGCGTCGGAATCTGTCAGGCTGCAGAGTGCAGGTACACCCATCTGTTAGTTGCGGCCTTGGCACCGTCATCGGTTTTTGTTATCACGAGTACTACTCATTTTCATCAATACCGGTTGCGCTGAGCGCGTTGACGTTTGTAAATTTTCATTTTCGCGATCTCGGTCGAGCATGTTGTGACATTCCGTGCCGTAAAAATCCTAGACTTTCATTTTCTTTTGAAAATCGTGTCCGGAGGTTTAGCATGGACGGATAAAGCTAGTGACGGACTTTCCTAACGACCGCAACCATGAAGAAATTCACGATCAAGGGTGTGCTGGATGGCTTCCGATCGTCGGTGGCCCAGCAGCAGCGACAAGACCAAGAGATCCAAGAGAATCTACGGCCTGAGCACTTCCAAGTCAAAAGGGTGAGTTTCTATTTTCCTTTATCTCGCTTTATCTACTTTACGAATAATGCAATCATTTATTCATTCATCAACACGCTTTGTTCACTCTCATTTGTTTTTTTCTCGATATTTTGGTTTTAATTTCGCCTGGGATTGTCTGTTATCTGCATTTTTCATTATCACAACGCGCGTTTATCGCTGTTGAAATCGATACGCGGATTTTCTGGCTGTACTGGGTCCAGACCACAAAAAATTGTTGCATTTTGTGAACTTATTTCTGTCCGCCGGAGAAAATATGCGCCTCGGAAATGAAGCACATGAATTGTATGTGTTTCTGCTAAAAACTTATTTTATTACCGTGAAATTAATTCTTGTTTTTTATGCTGTACATTTAGCGAATGTTTGTAATGAATATTTATAAAAATAAATTTATGTAGCAGGTATGTGTACAGTTGATTTTATAATTTTTAAATCTTTTGCTTAGTTCGCGCAGATGTTGTAAGTTAAACTTAAAGTAGGTAATAATTAAATAATATTCTAGAAAAAATAGAAAATATACCTACATTACTTATATGTATTATGCAATTCGAAATAAAATTTTCTGTTTTATAATGAGTTAATTGTATTATTATTATTTATTATTGTATTATTTAAAAAAAAACCATTTCAACTTTTAACTATTTATAAAGAATTGTTTTTATTTACATACAGATTTGTTATAAAAAGAACGAAATAATAACATATTAAAGATATTTTTAAAAATTATTTATTGGATTAAAAACATAACTTTGATGATATTTGCTTTAATTGCCAAAAACGCATGAATCATTTATTAATTTTTTCACACTTTTTAACTTTTGACATTATTTGCAGTGCCCGTGCTATTATTAGGTAATCCTGTTTTATAAATTATGTTCTGCACTTATATAGTAATTCCAGTTTCCCGTAGGTACGGTCTGCGCTTTAACGCTTTTACCGTTAAAAATATTTTAAAGTTTACACTTTCATGTACACGGTTTATTATTAATTGATGATAAATCATACCAAATATCTATACTTTATTATTTGAATGGATTATTGTTTGTAGTGCAATGCATTTCAATTCTATTTAATTATTATTATTTAAGATCGAAAATTTTAACAAGTTACGTTTATTAAGTGCAATTAGGATGCAAACATAATTATTAAGTATTTTGTGATTAAATTGTAACGATTAGGGTTAGGGTTATTCGCACTTCTGTTAAGATCATAGATAAAAGTAACGTGCGTATAAACTTTAGTATTTTAAATAGAAATTATAATATCAAGATTTAAATCGTCGTTACGGTACTTAAAGTTAGTAATTAAATTTATTTACCTACACGAAATATGTGTAATTCATGAAACATATTTGATTTTAAGTTAAAATTATTCTGTTCAATATTTTATAAACTTTACTCTCCAGTCTGTTATTTTTTAAAGATAAAGATTATCAATAAATTATTTCGATGAGTATTTTTAGAATGTTCAGTCATTGGTTTATAATAATGTTTTCTTATTTGCATTTTAAAGTTAGCGGTATCCGGAAAAGGAAAGTCATACAACCTAAAACTAACAATAATTAATTAAATTCTGAAATTACATTTTTAATTAAAATAAATATGTTCCTCAACAAATACGTGGTTTTGTTTTACAACTTTTATTATATTTTTCGAGTATTTTTATTTATACCATGTTTAAATTTATAAATAATGATAATTATTGAAAATAATTGAATTCATATTTTAGGTACTTGATGCATTAAACAAATAAAATTCATGATGTTATATTAATATATCAATTAACTGTCAGCAGCATATATCAATATTTATTTTGATGATAATAACGAAATTATTCGGAAATTATCATATATTTTTCATATTATTATTTATATTTATTTTGATGTACAGACAATAATTAAAATTTAAATTTCTACAAAAATATGTAAAATAAAAATATACTACATAAAACTATCAAGAAAAAGGTACGCCAATGATGAAAGCTTTGACTTCTTAATGCGTTAAAATAAAACCAATGATTAATTATAGCTTCAATGATAGTATGAGAATTTCAATTGCTATAATTTGTAATACAGATTAGAGATTACACTAACAACAAATTTAAATGAAATCTTCTGAGCACTTTATTATTAATTTTATACTACAGGATGTTAAATACAACTCGCGGAATAGGATTTCCGATTTGAAACGTGAACATTTCTATTGTTATTTTTTGTTAGGACCTTGTAGGTAGTTTAGAATCCTTGGCCCATTTAACTCTGAAATATTTTGTGACTCGAAAAAATAAAAGAGAAAAAAGAACAAATAAAAAGGTCGTGAACCTATGCTGCATCCCACAGTACGAGTTTTTTATTGTGTAGGATCGCTCATGCAAAATATTTCAAATATATTTCACATGAATATGTATCTGCAAGTAATTTATCTTTTGCGAAAATAAACTGGTTACTATTTTACAATGAATTCTTATCTACTTATATGAGGATGAGAGTTGTCATGAGTTTCATAATAAATGGAAATTTATAGTAAGTATTATTCGGTATGATTACCTATTTCTTTCTCAAGCCCAGTTCGCGCGAGGATTCTTTGAAGATTCTGAACCTTGGAAAAAAAGTTTCTAGATTCTGAATCTTGAAATAAAATAAATTCAGAGTTTTGAAGCAATCAATAAATTATAAATTCTTCTCTTCCAAGACTCATTAAAGATGCAATTTAGCGGCACCGCAATTTACAGGTAATTCTCACTAGAAAGAAGAAAACTTCTTCTTTTACAGGATTCAGAATCTTGGTAGAATCTTCAAAGAATTCTCGTGCGAACAGGGCTTAATATAATTAACATTTTCCTTAAAATATTCATTTATATTATAAGGATCGTAACGTCACTCATTATGGTACTAGTCGTGAAGATTATTAGACGAGGCGAAGCCGAGTTTGATAACACGATGTGTGCCATAATGATTGGTTACGATTTACGATCCGTATTACATACAAAATTTTGTCTGCTGCGGTAAATTGGTCAAAAATTAAAATAAGTTATTTGGTAGTGACAAATAAATTCAAATCTAAAAAAATTAGGTCTGCTATTTTTGAACCTTCCTTACTTAACTCGCTTCCTTATGGTCCTTTGCTTGAGCTATAATGAACGCTGCTGCCTCAAATTGAGGTATATAATGTTGTCATTTTGACACGCCATCAGATAAATTCGATTATGATATTATAATCATGAGTTCGAATATACAAATCCGCTAAAGTAACTAAATCCAGAAAATTTTTGAGAATTCCAGAAAAAGTTTTTTCTTCCGTTTTCTAATTATTCATAGGTACCTAAATATAAACAGAATATTATAAAATTATATAAATATACACATTTTGAGGTCTTGTGATGCTATAGGTGAATATAAGAAGAAGGCCCTAAATATAACAATTACCTATGTTCTATGTAGTCCAGTGAACTCTGTACTACGTACCTGGAAAGGACGCGCGCGTTAGAGTCGCTGAGGCAAGTTTGTATTTAAAAACGGAAGTATTTTGCCCATGTTCTACATGAGTTAGACAGTAATAGAGATACTCCCCAGATACTATACAAGTCTGTTTCTCTCTCATCTTGCCTCACTGCTGCTGTATAATGTTGTGCGCTACGGCTCCCTTCTAGGTACGTAGTAATCGTAGTATAGAGTTCACTGATGTAGTCACGTTATATATTTAAATATCGCAAAGATGTATTTAATTTTTGATATCAGTCTATTCTTGTATACATCAAGTTAATTTTAGACGGTAAACGGAAATATAGAATGAAATTCTTTTAATTTATTTTTAATATTGGCATACGAAGATAAAATATTGTTACAATCTCTTTTCTTGTTAATTATTCGATAACAATATTTGATAATATTCAGTTAAGAATTGAAAATATTTATTTTATGATAATGCCAATTTTAAAACTCTAATCCTATTTTCGATGTTCAAATAAATCATTTAGCTATACGAAACTAATTTGAAATCATCTTGTGAATTTAAAAAGTGAATAATAAAATCTTGTTCATCAATCCGCGTGTTCTTCTGAATGACTTCAGAATGACTCGTTAGCCAAATAAGCGAATTACGTGAGTTCGATACCTGCCACAATTGCCGATGACGTCAGCGATTACAGACATGTGACATACATAACACCGCATTGTGTCATTGCAATACATTGCTTTATTCGTTCGTTAATTTGTTTTTATATCGTGTTGATGTTTGGTATCTTGATATAATTTATGATTTTAAGATATTTTACCAGTTTTTAAATTATTGACTTTTTGCACTCAGGTTATTTTTGTTCAAAGAATTAAATGTCTGGTCCAAAGAAAAAAATTTGGTGACTTGTAAAGCTCTAGGTATATTCTTATTATCACTGTAATTGCAATTTACAATATCATCAATTCGAGGAACTTTAGACGAAAAAACGCCAAAAGCTCGGACGCCGGCGAACGCCGGGAAAGTTACACCGATTTTCATGATTTTTTTTAATCGCTTCGAAATCGAATTTGAAACAAAGTTTACCACCTGAAAACACTTGCTTTTGTTTTTTAAAAAAAAATTTCGAAAATTTTTTTTTTCGAAATTTTTTCATTGTATTATTATTTTATTTTTTAAAGTAGATTCGCGTAATTTCTATTACTAAATTCTCTGAACAATTCTCTATAAGATAGATTAATTTATTTTTATCGTAAATGCCTTAGTGAAGCCAAAATTTTCAGATTTTTGTCGCGGGAAAATTGAGAAATTTTAGTTTGTAATTTTTTTTGTGTTTAATGACCTGTAGTTTCTGAACGAATAAAAATTTTGATATCCGGTTTCTTTTATTAAATTCTCTGAACAATTCTCTATAAGATAGATTAATTTAAAATTTTTTGAAGGTCTTAGGTATGTCAAAATTTTAAGATTTTTGTTGCGAAAAAATTGAGAAATTTTAGTTTTTAAAATTTATTTTGTATTTAATGACCTGTAGTTTCTGAACTAAGGCCTTTAAGATAAAAATAAATTAATCTATCTTATAGAGAATTGTTCAGAGAATTTAATAAAAGAAACCGGATATCAAAATTTTTATTCGTTCAGAAACTACAGGTCATTAAACACAACATAAATTTTATAAACTAAAATTTCTCAATTTTCCCGCGACAAAAATCTTACATTTTTGACTTACCTAAGGCCTTCAAAAATTTTTAAATTAATCTATCTTATAGAGAATTGTTCAGAGAATTTAATAAAAGAAACCGGATATCAAAATATTTATTCGTTCAGAAACTACAGGTCATTAAACACAAAAAAAAATTTACAAACTAAAATTTCTCAATTTTCCCGCGACAAAACTCTTAAAATTTTGGCTTCACTAAGGTAAAAATAAATGAATCTATCTTATAGAGAATTACTCAGAGAATTTAATAAAAGAAACCGGATATCAAAATTTTTATTCGTTCAGAAACTACAGGTCATTAAACACAAAATAAATTTTATAAACTAAAATTTCTCAATTTTCCCGCGACAAAACTCTTAAAATTTTGGCTTCACTAAGGTAAAAATAAATGAATCTATCTTATAGAGAATTGTTCAGAGAATTGAATAAAAGAAACCGGATATCAAAATTTTTATTCGTTTAGAAACTACAGGTCATTAAACACAAAAAAAAATTACGAACTAAAATTTCTCAATTTTCCCGCGACAAAAATCTTAAAATTTTGGCTTCACTAAGGCATTTACGATAAAAATAAATTAATCTATCTTATAGAGAATTGTTCAGAGAATTTAGTAATAGAAATTACGTGAAACTACTTTAAAAAATAAAATAATAATACAATAAAAAAATTTCGAAAAAAAAATTTTTTTTTTAAAACAAGAGCAAGTGTTCTCAGGTGGTAAACTTTGTTTCAAATTCGATTTCGAAGCGATTAAAAAAAATCATGAAAATCGGTGTAACTTTCCCGGAGTCCGAGCTAAATGTCTAAAGTTCCTGGACTAAATTGGTTTGGCTAGACCGGGCTAGACACTTGCATGATTTTCTAAATTAAATATTTTTGAATAAGAGATAATGTCATGGGACCCGTATTTTTTATTTTAGCACAATTTTTATTAACAAGCCCAAAAATTATGAAAACTGAATTTTTAATATGTGGCGCAGAATGCTGCCTCCTATACAAAATAATGACGTCACAGAAAAAGTTCTTTCTCAACATGTCCAAATATCAGATGTTAATGACTCTTAAGATGAAGAGTATTGGTTTGGTTATTTTAGTTCAGTTCAATCAGAGATTCTACGGACGGCGTATTGTGTTACAAAATAATGATGACTTTATATGTCAGTATTTCATGAAAAGTCTAAGCTTTTAATGAAAAGACGTATTTTACAATAAAAATATCTTATAATATACCTACCTATTTGATTTTTAAATGGTAACAAATGAAACGTGTATACTGCGGTATCAGTACTAATACTAAATAATGAATATTAAAATGATTTTTTAATTAATTTTTTTAACCCTGATAATTTAATTATCCCATTTTATTTCTCACATTGTTGTAATTTTACGATAATTTTAGTTGTTGCATATTTTGACCAAAACATAAGGAACGATCCGGCGACTGGAATTCCGGCGATTCGGTCTAAAAAGAGGCCGGAATTCCGATTCCGGCGATCCGGCCAAAATACTATCCGTTCCATCACTAGTTAGAATACAATGACTTCCTTTTTTCATATCACAGATGTGATAATGATAAGTTTATATTTTTTAATAAGATTGTAAACTTTAACTAGGTAGGATTTGAAACACATTTCAGTTATAGTGATCTACGTAAATGTGCGATATCTCTGGTTTTCCGCATTGTCATTTCAGTTTTCGTTCCTGGTCTTTGTTGCTTATCTTATCAATATAATTTTAACCACAATATATTAATTAATATTCTGACTCCGACACTCCGAGAGTAAATTTTACAGTAGGTACTTAGTACCAACAATTTATTTGTAAATATTTTGGTTATTATAATCGTGATTTTAAATTTGTTTCTCTTCGTGATAAATACAAATAATAATAAATCTGTTTAGTTATAAGTAATTATGATTCATAAGTATCAGAGAAAGAACATAACTATATCCTAACTTAATATTTTTATGTTTCAAAATCTAATTACAACATAACTTACAACTTTGGAGCTTAAGTTTTGGTCTCAATTCTAAACCGTTCTTAACTTTAACATATAATTTCTCTGGTGTAAACGAGGCATAAACTACCAATTTCAGTAAAACACAAGTCTAATATTTCACAGCTATGCGTGAGTTTCGTAACTCCAAACTTTTATCTTTCCCCTATCCCTTACGCGGGGCGAAAATCATCCCGTGTCCCCTTTTCGTACGTAAAGTGCGACATTGCACGCCACTGAATTATTTATCACTTAACAAGCGGGAGTTTGCAGTAGGTTGCGAACACTTGTGATAGCTAGAAGATAGGGGTGCCGAAATGTCTTACTCGTACTGTTTTGTCCCGTGCTAACAACTAGACGGTAATTTTGAAAATAGTTCTAAAAGAGTAATGAGTAATTCAATATTTTACTTTTACTATTCCTCATTGTGCTTGTATACGATTTAGTCAAATATTCGTAAATTATTTCACTTATCACTTATTAATTGATTATTAATATCTTGAACAGTTTACATATTTATACAGAGAGGTTTCGAAGTTAATGCTATAAATTTAAGGGTAAGTTGTATGACATGTGTAGATTACGAAACAGATTTTTTTTTAAATCGCAAAATTAATTTCCATGTTTCCCAGTCAACATTTTTTCGTTGCCACTGCCACTGGGTGGAGTAATTATTGTTTTACTAAAAATAATTAAATTTTGTTTATTTATTTTACTACCTACTTCTATTGTTTGTGTTTAATAGGAAATCCACTGCAGGACTACAAAAAGTCTGTTTTTGATTAATTATGAAAAATAGAAAAATAAATACCTAATACAAAATTTTTAAATTGCTAACATCAAAATAAAAAAATGATCAGTTTTTTTCAATAACGTCAATAATAATCAAGATAATAACATTTTTATTGACATTATTAAAACAAAACTGATAAATTTCAATATTTTGATGTTAGCAATTAATAAAACACAATTTTAATTTTGTGATCATAGAAGTGAAAATCGCATTTGTTCCTGGAAATATTGTCTACTAGCAATATTTCTGTAGATTTTATAAACGTCAATTTTTAAAAGTAAGTAATAATGCGATTTTCTTTCCGAATACCCCTCGGCATGGATTAATATCCAGAAAATTTATTGTTGTGCATTGCTGCAATAACTCGAAAAATTTTCGGATAAGAATCCATGCACTTACAAGTGAAAATTCGACGTATTTGAGCTTTCCGGAGTGCCCTGAAGTCGAAAACAAAAGGTATGAAATGTTGATATTTTTTAAAACATTTCTTTTTGTTGTCTGGCAACAGATTCCATGTGTAGGCAAAATGCGTAGGATAAACTAATTCGTTAGTTATTAGTGTAGGTCACTGGGTGAATTCTGGTGCCAAAAGAAATTCAATTCATAAACCTACATGGTACATGAACCACAACTAGAGTACATGCATCGATAAATTATTCTCTTTTAGTGATTTAATGATCAAAACAGGGAAAATAATTATATTAAAGTCGTTTATTTATTAATAAATCTGCGAGAGTGTGCTGTACCTTCTTCCGTCTTATTTCGTTTAGAATTAAATTTAAAATTACGAACATTCCAGGAAAAGTTATAACTGATCATAATTTAATTTTGTTGTCAATGAGTGCTGACAAGTCAGTTGATATTTTTATTTATTTACAAGGAAAAATTGTTGAAATAATAGAAATTATTATTACCTACTTTCAGCGTCTTGCCAACATGTCAGACTATAATAATTTTAAGTAATTAAAACTGTCTTCATTTTAAATCATTGTTGTTAACTAAGGACTTGTACAGACCTGCAGATGGCTAACTTTATAAAAACCAAGTTTCATAATTTTATCTTTGCTCGGTTATGAGTTATTATTATCCATCCACACACACAGGCATCATTGAGAAAATGGTCAAAACGTATTCAGAGGACCTCAAAACATGTATTTCAACGAAAAGCCCAGTATCGATTTTTTTCATGATACCTAGACTTACTTGTACTGTGTATAAGAATGTAAAAATAGGTACCAACCTACCCATCTTTTTATTATAAGCTTATTTTTTTTCATTAAGGGGCTCGTCTACCTATTTTTCGAATTCCTAAAATACTCTCGATATTACTTTTTTTCTAATTAACTCTCTTCCCCACTACTACGGTTGGCCGAACCCAGCCCGAAACTCATACTACGCTACGCATCCTAGCTATGCAATTTCATTTAAAAATACTGTAAACATGGCTCCATTATTCCCATAATAACGTCTGTATTTTTTAAAGAAATTAAGTAAAACAAAAATTATTCGAAAAAGGAAGGTTTTAGCTGTAGACTTCTTGCTTTTTAAATTTTTCTTTCCATTTATAATGACCGAAAAAAGTCATATCAAATAATGACAAAAAACGTCATTTTAAAATATTTTTTACTTCAAATACCTAGCGAAAGACAAAAAATAAAAAAATAGAGGCATTAAGACATCCTTTGTTAATACACTCCTATGTAAAATCATCATATATTTCAATTATAATTAAAGTAAACGTGGGAGGCGTACACCTCTGTAATGCTGTAAAATTTTAGGGTAGACGAGCACCTTAACATCGTTTATTTTATAGATAAAAATATTTAATAAATGTATTTGTCAATAATAATGTTTTCATTTGCAGTAATAATATTGTCGACATTAATCTTTGATTATAGATAGCAGTGTAATTTACTTCTAATTAATTATTGTATTAATTAGTGCCTTTTTAATATCACCAATACCAATACAATATTTTACCAATAATTAATATATTATCCTTTTATTTATTATGTCATGTAGCAGTTCAGTAATTATATAATAATGAGATTGATGTGTTTCATGCATACCTACTGCAAATTAACAAAAATCTAATTAAATTAATATACAATGCAATTATTATCAATACATAATTTTGAAATTGCGTTAATTATCCGCAACTAGCAAATCACCTCTGCGTTACACATTGTATGAAGTATGGGCGCGGAAAATTAAAAATCCTCTGAAAAATTTTTCGTTGTCAAAAATGTGTAATTAATTAATTCCGGGCATAATGTGCTTTGATTTCTCACAGGTTTGCTCAGTATTGATCAGCGCGGAGTACCAGCTATGAAAGGAATTTGTAACATTCGTGATTTATAATTATAAAGTTTCTTATGCGGTTATTTAATAAAGTTGTTACCAATTGTTCAGTGTGTAATTAAAACTCTAATTAAAATAGTTCAATTTAAGTTTGTTTGTAGTGGTGTTGTGTGAAATTGCAGAGTGAGGTTTCGCATTTAATAATTTAATGTTTGTTCTTTGTATGACGAAACGATGGTAGTTTACTTTCGTTATTAAATGGTTTGGATTGTTTTATGTTAATGATTTGGAAATTCGGGGAATTTGAGAAATTAAATTACTCCAGGTGTAAGATTGTGTCAATATGTGTTTAATGGAAATTATGTTTTCAACATTTCAACAAATAAAGAGGGAAATGACATTTTGGAGTTATATTTAACGATTCTGTAGTTTTAAGTTAAGCGGCCCGTTTTTTTTCGAATTCCTAGAATACACTCTATTTTACTTTTTTTTCTATTCCACTTTTTTCCCCACTACTACGGCTGCCTGAAACCAGCCCGCAACTTGTACTTTGCCGCATCCTACCTATGCAATGTCAATTTGAAGATGAAAAATACTGTAATAGTGTTTTCGTTGAGAGTAAACTGTCAGATTATTATTGACTTCAGAATAATGGTTTTTAAAAAAATTTAGTAGAGAAAGAATGGATCTACAGATGTGCTTTTTTAAAATTTTGAAAATTAATTTCTATTATGAGACATAACCGTGTAAAGTTTGCATAAATCGGATTTTTTTTTTTAAATATTTCGGAATTTTTATAGTCATGTACAATTTTTAATCAACATTTTAAAAAGGCACATCTGTAGATCCATTCTTTCTATATTAAATCCTTCTTGAAATAAAATTTTACCATTCTTGTACTGGCCACAAAACACTCGCTACGGTAGTACCTACATGCTGGATTTTAGGAGGTAGACGGGCCTCTCAATTTATTTCGTATATAATATGATTGACCAGTGGTTAACGTTCATGTAAGGGTACATTGTTCGTATCGCTTTTTTGTTACGTTAAATTTCTGAAGCGCTATAAAATTTATAGTCACTTTGGATAATGAGATCAGTACGTTTCTTATGCAAAATGAGGATAAAATAATGTTCTGATCAAATTTTGTTAGGTGTGAGTTCAATGGGCTTCGAATAGAGGGTGTTTGACTAGTACCTACCTACCATTAATAATTCCAATTACAATAATTTGTGTAACTGTTTTTCAGTATACTTACATACTTTCGGAACCAAAGTGGGAGGTACTGATTCCAGAGTGCGAAATGGAAATAAATTTTATTAATTTTCGAATTGGAACTTAATTATTATTCTTTATTTCACTAGATTAATAGCAAACACAAACAGTAAACCTTAAAAACACGTCTTAAAAATAAAACATAATTAATCAAATAATTACTAGCCGTACTCGAATTGAGTACCTATCATAGCAATTTAATTTGAGAATATAAAATTTATTAATCTTGTTTTTATAAAAATTATGATATGTTTTTTACTGATGCTGTAAAAGAAAAAGATAATTAATATATTGCGTCATGAACGTAAAATGATTTAATAAATTTAATTGAAAAAAATACAAAAGTTTATTTTTCATTTGAAATATTTTAAATTACATAAAATATGAAGTAGGTAGTTACGCGTCTCATATATCATATTGTAAAATACGAGAAGCAGAGAAAACTTGAAAATTATAAACTTGTTTTTATTATTCACGAACTTTGATAATGTCAATGTTTACTATGAATAGAATATAATGTGCTTGTATGAGTATATTATAAGCCTGCTAGTTATTTTTGAAAAATTATAAATTATCTAGTCCTGCCACTTGTACCGCTTTACTAAAACGTGACCAAGAAAAAATTAATGCAGTTCATATTCCTTAATGGAAGCCATTACTTTATACCGTTCGTCTCTTGTTTCTTCAAAATAAAAACTGTTTATGTAACAAAAGAGGGAAAACAATACTCATCTGAAATGTTTTTCTAATTGAATTCCTTATTCAAATACAGTACAAATATTATTACATTGTTGAAATTTCTGCAATTGGAAACATTTTATAATGAAATAATTAAAATTCCGCATATATTATTTATTTAATTACAATTTGTAATTACTTTTGGTTGGAATTTGATTAAAAATCAATCAGTGTATCTTTAAAATAACATACACTTAAAATAACTACACCCGTAATAAAATTCGCAATAAAATGAACGAGTACACCAACACATAAAACTAAATACAGCAATCTAATTTTAGGGAACACTTAATTTGACCGAGCCGTAGTTCTGCCGACCCGTAGTTTCATCGAAGGATATTATGCCAACACGTACTTTCACCGAACTGTTGAAATAGCTAACCGTAGTTTGACCGACCCGTAGTTTCACCGAATTGAAGTAAGCCCGAACGAGATTTAGCCAAACTGTAGTTTCACCGAATCGAAGTCAGAGCGTTGCATGCTGGTGACATCTGTTACATAAAAATCTGAAGTTCCTATAGTATAATTTAATCCTTAAGAACATTCTGTACATGAAGAATGTACATCGAATGTACACGTTAAAGCATTTTATACTCATACACCTCATCGACACATGGTTGCACATTTTAACAAAAACAAATTTTTATATGGTAGATAAGGGATAAAACTTCGTTCTATTAGTGCAATTTTTTTTCAGCACGTTGAACGGTCGAAATTACTTACTTTCAACCGCTTGCAGGCGTTTAGAAGCACCTACAGATTTTTCTTTATATTTCGCAGAACATGATATTTTAAACTTGAATCATGTAGTTTAAAGTTTAATCTACGTTGCGGTAGTGTTATTTTTTAGAAAAAACTTTTTGATTTCGAGAAAATTATAGGTAAATTTTTTTTGTAGATTTCTTTATTTTATAAACTAAAACTTCGGTACAAAACAGAAAAAATTGCACTAATAGAACGAAGTTTTATCCCTTATCTACCATATAAAAATTTGTTTTTGTTAAAATGTGCAACCATGTGTCGATGATGATGCGTGTAAAGTGCTTTTTACGTGTATATTCTTCCTGTACAGAATGCTCTTAAGGGGAGTCGATACCTAAATGTTGGATTTCACTGTGCGGCATGTTGCACATGAATAAACAAAGGATAAAATTATTAATTTAAATAAATAAATATAATTCTTTATGAACTATTTAATTAAGAAAATTAAATTGCAAATGGTTCAATATAAGCCGTCAAAATAACGAAAAACGATATTCAGTTTTTCTGTTAAAACTGGTTTCTATATTTAGATGTTTTAAACAAATTAGATATTTTTAAATAGCTAGAAGTTGTCCTCAAGTGCGTCCGAGAGTGCGTCTACTAATGCCACTTTTTAAAATTTTACTTTTAAATATGTGATAAAAAACTCACAAAATAGTTAAAATTTATCATTTTTAGCCATGAATTAAAAAAATAGGGTACAAAAATGAAAAATGTGACATTAGACGCATTTGGAGACAACCTTTATCTATTCAAAAATGTATTTGTTATTCTAAAAATGTGAATTTTTACTTAAATTTTTAGGAAAAAACTAAACATATTTTCCCCCTTTTTACGCCGGTAGTGACCTCTCTTACTTCCATTATTATGGTAGAAAATGGCAACACTTGCTTTGATTGAAAAATCGTTGACGTTGACTTGTCCTTTGCTTTGTAATTCTAATCTACGAAATTGGGAGTTGGTGGGGGAACATCGATGTGATATTTTTTCCTGCATGTGGAATGAAGAGTGCTTCATTTGCATTTGTTAGAAGTCGCGTGATAATTTTCTGCCATTTTTAAGTTCTTTTTTATGCAAATGGCGGCGCTATACTCGCACTGTACTTTGTGAGGCGTAATTTTGTTCTTGAGACTTGAATATTGAGGGCTGAATTTAGAGAGTGAGTGCTTTTACTTTTTGTTGATGTTCATTTTGATTTGCGCACATGAATTTAATATACCTATGAAATTGAAGATCGGTGTATTGATGCAAAGAAATGAGATTCTGAAGTGAAAATGTCTTTTCATGTGTGCATTATTTGATAAGATTTAATATATTTCGATTTCGATATTAAATGAAATTTTTTAAATTTTCTTCCTGGTTTTTTAAAATTTGACATTCATGTACATATATAATAATTCATAAAAGATTTTTTTTATTTTTCACCTTGATTTAGTCTATAATAGTGTACCTATCTCTGATTTTTTTATGGTAACCATCGAACTGGATTAACTGCCAATTACAGAATGGTAGATGTTAATATAGTAGAATCCAACCACTCGGACCCAGTGGTATTAATGTCGGTTGCTAGGAATCGAACTGGGGACCGCTAGCATGCTAGGTGGAACCTCTATAGGAATTCAAAATTTATAAAATATCAATATTGGAATCAGTGGCGTAGCTAGGTGTGTAGGGACCCTGGGGCAAAATAATTTCGGAGGCCCAATGCCAGACCCAGATATACAGGTGATATTTTCAGTGAGAATTTTTTTTTATAATTCAAGGTTAAATACCTTCATATTAAACTTTTAATGAAGAATAACACTTTTTGTGTCCTACTTTCATCTCTTCATAGTTATACAAAAATACGAATGTAGATAATTTAGTATTTTTATTGATTTTGTAATAATAATAACGCATCTTAAATTATGTTAAAATTTCAGACATTGTATTTTAGTATCTTGTTAAAATGAAATATTCAATCAATTTAAACAAATTCTGAAAATTTTGCAACCCCAAATATAAAGCACTAATAAATCATGTTCTTTTCATTCATTAATAACTTAGTTTCCAAATTTACATTATCTAAATAAATAAGGAACATAAATGTACCAGAATATCATTTAAAACATTTAAATATTCAAATATGAATCGAAACTGGCGCCATCTCTATGAAGAATGTGCAAACATAATAAAGCAGTAAGAACATCAGTGATATAATATTCAGTGCGTCGTGATTTCGTAGTGCTTTATTTACTAAAATCTGTAGTTATTTCGCGATATACATTTACAAAATTATGTGTATTGTGTATCTAAGGACCTCATTGAATCCTGGAAGAAATTTCAAGGCCCTGCGATGAATAATACAAGGTAAAATTCGATGTATAGTTTTTCTAAGTGGTACAGGCTGAACTAAATGTAATATCGAAAATTTGATTACAATATTGGATTCCTCGTAGCTTTGTTAGTAAATAACCGTAATTTCAAATTTGTAGCTCTTTTGGCAGAATTTCTACGAATTTTTAAATAGTTTATGAAGGATTGTTCACCTTATAATTTTGCAAAGAATAAAATAAAGGTTGCCACTTTTTAATTTTTGTACTCTATTTTTTATATTCATGGCTAAAAATTGGGCAATTTGAGCTATTTTGTGAGTTTTTTCTACATATTCAAAACCAAAGTCACAAAATGATTTATTGCATTTGATAGCAAGAGATGGGCCTTAAATAGTTCATAAAGAGTAGTAGTTATTTATTTAAATTAATAATTTTTTCCATTGTTTATTTATGTGTAACAAGCCGCACAGTGAAATCCAGCATTTAAGTATCAAGTCTCCTTAAGATGCGAACCTATTGGCGCAACTTTTACTAAAACAAGGGAGCGATTTAAATGTTGCTAAATATACGCCAAGCGCTTATTTTGTGATTTTGCTGTAAGTTTACAAGATAATAAGATAAGAACCTAATTAAATTAATGTTTTATAATTTCGATTTTTTTCACGCCCCACAGATTGACAAACGCTGCCTTACTGTATTCAAACCGGTTTGTCTGTTTGACTTTTTTTTTTATTACATTTGAATATTAATTAAAAAGAACATTCCCATCAAAAAACGTCCGTCGAATATTTCCACCTCAATGCACAAAATAAAATTCCGAATTGAATTCACCGCGCAATACTTCCTACAAATCCACCAATAGAAATAGCGAATACGAATAGAAGTGAGCATAAGCTGCTCATCTCTCATTCGCTTCATTCATATCTGTAAATATATTCAATAATCTCCTCGCTATGCTAGTACATCTCACTGCCATGTGACATTCGTCAGCCAATCAGAACACGGGCACAGAGCGAATGGTGTTATATTCCCGGGTAAATATTACACAGCAACCGCGGGATGTTAGCTGTCAGATCAGCCCCTGATCATGTCAATTTTTCGTTTTCCTGCCTGTTGCGAATAATCCGGTTTACTCTGCAACGAGAGGGTAGGGATACAGCGAACGAAATTTGGATTGAATAGAGGATTTGATAGACGTTTGAATGTGACAAAATATCACGAGGTGTGGAATATTTTTGAGGGGAGGAAAATAATAATGATATTACGTATGTTATTTTTCTTGGAAATATAAGTAAAATAATTTATTAAATTAGTTTTTTTGGGTTCGAGGTTAAATATCTTTATATTTAAAGTTTATTATTATTAGAGTAGAGAAATTTCACAGTTTATTCCAGTTTTTGTACAAAAATAAATACAAATTTAATTATAAACATAATTATATCAAATATCACAATCAATTTTAAATAACAATATACCTTTAAAAATGTATAGTTTTACGCCTTATAATTTCAACGCAAACAATTTTGTACCTTTAAACTACACGTATTTATGTTCACCATGAGCGACAGAGCTGCGTTCAAGGCAGCCCCGATGCTCACTCTGTAACCGACTTATTGGCTATCATTCCCCTCACCGCGCACACATACTTCTGCCAAAGTTCGAGGGCTGTTGCGACAACAGCTCATAGAACGAAAATGGGTATAGCGTTGACTCACGCCGCGTTAAAGTATCACCAATAGTAAGCCTGCAGGCGCAAATTTTTAAATTACAAGATATATTTGATGGATAGATAGATAATATTGTTTAAATAATGTATCGGAATATTTTCATTTCCTACTAGGGGCTTCAGCCCCGCAGCCATTACCCACGAGCCGACACTGATATAGAGTATAGAATGTTGCATGCGCCATAGGTGCAAAATTTAATAGCTGAATTTTTTGTACCACAAACAAAGAAACGACTGGCGACTGGAGTTGGCATACTCAAAACGTTTTATTATCTAAAATGTTTGCCTTTGTTTCAGCTTTTGTGTATTGTCCTAATAATTAAATGATAATTACAGCCGAATACATTTTGTTACTGTCTGTCAGTTTCAGGTTCGAATACTGCGAGATATTTAACCTACTACACAATTTAAGTTTTTATTTTACAAAAATCTCCTTTATAATTCGAGACTTCGTGGTTCTAGCAACTATTTAGTTTTAAATCTAGTAAGGTACACTAATTTTAGTTTAATTCTTGTTTAATTGCATAAAAATCATCATTGTGGTGAGCTGACGATTGGTAATTTATTTTTATATCTAATGTAATCTGTGGTTGGCCGTTTTAGTTCACTAGTTTGTGTCGGTACTGTGGCTTACGGCCAGTCATTGGTTCCATCCGTCTCTATGTCACTATTAATATACAATTTTCATTATTTTTTTTGGGCTTGCTAGTAAATTTTTTGTCAAAATATTAAATATGGGTCCTAAGTTTTAATCTCTTTGAAAATAGTTAATAAAAAAGTCAAGCAAGTAGCCCATTATATTAGTTCAGCTTAAAATTTAACAAAAAAGTGATGCAATTTGCAATTATCTTATGTTACAGACGTCCTTATGTTATGTTCAGCAACACTTACGATTATAATATGGTTTAATAGTGAGTAAGGGTCACAATTTTACAATATAAAATCTTATGGAAATCGTTAAAACTTTAAAATTGACCTACATTGTACATAATATCTTGAAACTTGAATATACGAGTATTCCAATCGTAAAATGTGCAAATTATTTACCATGTCTTTTTCAACCACACTTGTCATGCAGCAAGTGAACTAGTTATTTTTTCCATACCTGCTACTGAACAACGCAACCATCATTCCTCCGATGTTAAACACAGAAACTCATTGCCTACAACAAAGGCGTTGAAGTAAATATCTGTTGTAAAATGCGAGCGTGCTACGTAACGTAACAGAGTAGTGTAATAAAGAGCCGCAAGGCGTCTTTGTATCGTCGCAACACTTTCCACACTCGGCGAGGCGTCTCTTGATGTCTCGACGCCGACGGTGTGAAAGAGGTGCTTCACTCACTACGCAAGAACCGACGTTATGACGTTTCAAACCGCAACGATAAACACAACAAAGAGAGAGAGAGAGGGAATTACTATGATCAAAGACTGTAATACTCGATGTATTAACTGTGGATGTGGAAGATGTAAATGTGTAGATTAGAATGCTATTCATGTTTACACTTTTAAAAGCTTGTTTACCAATATTTTTATCTCTTTGGTCGTTGAAACAAAATGCAGTGCTCTTCCCCTGTTAAACAAATTGTCGGACTCTTATTATGAATTGTTTCTATATTTTTTTGCCGAATATGTAATAAATCTAAAATATTTAACTATAAAGTAAAGGAGTGATGAAAAATAAAAGAATCTATTACTTGTATGAATTATCTTAAAGAATTTTGTGTAAAATTTCAAACCAATGCACGATACCTGATAATAAATTATTTATTTAGGTTTAGCTTGGGTATATATAGGTTCTGTTTATTTATTCCTTTTTCTTTTTATCACCGATAGTATTGTACTCTCTTCTTCAGGTAATAAATGAAATTGGTTTTCTCATTTAATTATTTACCTGAAAAAAAGGGAACAGGACGCACATGGCACAGTATTTGATAACGAAAACATAAAAATGACGATTATCTTTAGAAATAGAAATGCTTGTCTGTTTTTACTTCCTTGTACGGAGTAATAAGGAAGTAGGTATTGTAATCGCGAAAAATTTCGGTTTTCAGATTTTGATGGAAATATCCGTTTTGGCCTTTTCTGAATCCATTATGACTAGTTTCGTCGTGACGTCTGTACGTACGTACGTATGTATGTACGTACGGACGTATGTGTGTCCCATAACTCAAATACGGTTAGACGTAGAAAGTTGAAATTTTGTATTTAGGACTGTTAGCATCTAGTTGTGCACCTCTTATTTTTGGTTTCAATCTACAAACCGGAAGTAGTACTTTTTTCAAATATTTCGATAAATATTTAATTTAAGACAAATTTTTAAATTTTATTACCTACAATCGGTATTTTATAAATATTTTTGTATCTGGTATCATTTAGGAATAATTAAAGTATATATTTATAATTTAGTAATTCGGTATCTTGTAGTCCATGATCGATTAACATTTGTTACTACATAAAATTTAAATGATTATGACATGACAGTGACAATAGTAAAATATGCTTTATATTTTCTTCTGCAGTTTAAATAAAAGGACTAAAATATATTTGTGAATATAGTAGCAGTTAGTGTAGTACTAAGTTAAAAGAATTTTTTATATTATTCTACATTTTAGTTATTAAGAAAAGTATGAAAATACAAGGCGTACAAGGAAGTCATGTGGTGTCCACGTCAGATTATTTTATACTAAAAAAATAAAGAAATATTTTGTTGCCCTTATATACAACTTTTGAGATCTGTTATTTATATTAAACACAGCCATCATTTATGTGTTTACATAATCATCACCAAGAATTAAATGAGACTATTATTATACATGTAGAAACAAATAATCAAATATTGACTTTATGTTATGTTTATTTTTTATTATTTCCAATTCGAAACTGATGGTTGAATTAATTTTCTTACGAGTTTCAATGTTGTATTGTGTCCGCAGAAATAAATATATTTTTTCTGAAAAAATTAAACGAACTAAATAGAATTTTTTTATTGCAAAGATTAATTTTTGCCAAAATTGTGTGAAATAGGTTTTAAAGACACAGATTCATTAAAATATGTCGAAAAATTGTCCGAATGGACCTTTTATTTAATATGCCACATTTATTGATAATTATAAACAACATAATACATTAGTTACCAACATATAATAACTTAGATACTTATAATTCATTAGTTACGAACTTAATACGTTAGATACAACCATAATAACATCAAAACATTCCATATTATGCAAACTGTCAACAAATTGACAGATGAAATTGTTGATTTGTTTTGACATCGCTGTGGTTAATGATACTATTAAGCTTTGAATATAACGCGAATATATGCGATTTAAGCCCCCTTGGATGTTCAGCAACATCCTCGGTATTATAAATCGCATGATATTCTTGTTATATTAATAACTATAAATGTAGTATACTTTAATTTTTGTTGAAAATTATGATATATCTACCTAAATAAAATCGTTCAACTTTAATACCTCCTCAATAAATTCAATACATACATTCCTTTTGTTTCAAATATAGCTCTTTACAATCTCCCTCTTCCTCATTCCCTATTGACCTGTTGATGTCCCAATTCCGCGCTATCTACCCTATATCAGCGCATCCGTCATCAGCGGTGGCCGTGAGGATGACAATAACGACACGGCGACAAAGCCATGATCTAGACACCGACGCACAAGCAAGACATTCAAGACGTCGGCACTGGCACCGGCGTCCAACGGCCAAATGAAGAGGCTTTCATTTCATACCGGAGGAACCAATGAACAAAGACGAGGAAATGAGCAGAGGTAAATGAAAGAAGAAGTCAACAAGAGAATGAGATGGACATCTTCAAGGATGAAAAAGGTCGTGGAAGGTCATGTTAATAAAGGAAAATGATACTGTATGACAGATAGAAGGTCTGATGAGTATGGTAGATGAAAGAAAAGGTTAAATATCAAAAAATGACGAAGACGAGAAGGATATATTGTGATATAATGTTACAATTAAAATTACGTTAGTGTACTATTGACTGCTGTGCTCAATTATTGTACTATTTAGTGATGCACAAAATAAGATTTCTTGTCTTGCTTATTCATTTCTTGCCTTGTCTTGCTTAACAAGACAAGAAATGAACTTACTTCTTGTCTTGTAAATTTCTTGCTACCCTATTTCTTGTCTTGCGAGCCACAAGAAATCTTGTTTTTGCTCATGTTAAGTCTTGTCTTGTTTCTTACATGGTAACTTCTTGTCTTGTTCTTGCTGCTAGAACAAGACAAGGACAAGAACATTAAAAACAAGAACAAGAAGATCGTGAAACACTAACTATTTGTACTTTGTATCTTGCAAACTTTGTATCTGGCAATCTTATTATTTAGTGCAATTGTTGAAGACCTCATTTCAATTCTGATTTGGTAGGAAAAGTTTATTTGCTGACCACATCAGATTTTTATAGCTCTTAAAATGCGTCGTATATTCAGACTCCTATCGTACACAATGCACAAATTACAAATAAACCAAATATCCACGAAAATTCGAGCAATTCAAACAACTTTCCACATACTTCCTCTTGCTCCTCATACAAAACTCCGGTTATCAGATAACAATGATAGAGTGCACTCGTACAGTCCCGAGCCTTGGACGCGGAATACAGCGCCCACGTTATCGTGCCGCGGGTCGTTTCCGGTTCATCCCCACCACTCGGCCCGTATCCGGAATTAATGGCGCCTGGGAGGGCGGCCGGTTCCCCAGTGCGATGTGCAATGCAAATCGACCGATCGTCCGCACGCGAAACTCCGCCAAATGGAAAACTAATTATTATTTGTTACTTGGTTGCTTAGCAACAAGCGCGACCAATTATTACAACAAAAGTTCATTGTTTACACCCACACTTTTTACACCCACAAATGGGGTTGTTCAAAAATTATGTTGAGAATTCCACTCATAGTTTTTCAGTCAATCAAAACACAGTATTTTGCTGAATTGAACCAATCACAGACGAATTATACTGACAATTTTCACTAGTGAAAATTACACTGACAATTTTCACTCCACGAAGCGTTGCTATAGATATTATGTCAGTTGACTTTATTTTGACATTTCAGTAATAATTTATAAACTAATATTTCTGGAAGAAAAGGTACTAAATACCAATTCGAGAAATTGTCAAGCCGAATACCATACGTGACTATGATTTTTTGGTAATTTTTGCCGTCTGGTCACTCCTGCTTGTTGCTTTAGAAAACAAAAATTGCCGGCAAAATCATAGTCACTAATGGTATTATATATGATGATATTATTGCATAGATAAAATTTATGGGTCAATTTATGTGTATTGGAATGAAATAGATATTTGTGTATTAAGCGCGTAAAGTGACTCTTTGTTACTCGCGCACGGTAATAGTGCAAGAGGAACAATAACAAATGCACTTTACGATCATAATACACACATAATTTTATCAACGACTAAAATTATTTGTTATAATAATAATTCTGCCCTCCTTAGAAAGAATGTCCTATCTGCAAATTTTGAGATTTTTGTAATATGCATAAATTATTACAAATATACCAGAATAGAATGTCCTGCTGTCCTAAGAAAAGGTAGAATTTGTTATTCAATGTTATTATATTTATATAAAGCAATTTTAATAGTAAAAATCCGCATAGATGTTTCCACACAAATTTTTATATAAAATAATAGCTAAAACTAAATTTTTGCAGATAGGATCTTTTTCCTAAGGACGGCAGAATAGTACTCAGTTAGTTCAATCAGCGTTCAATCAATTTATGTTTATTCGTAACTATGACGATACCAATAATATCGAAATAAATAAATTTAGATCTGATTAGATTTTAGTGTTGATCGTGTAACCGGAAGTTGTACTTTCTGGAAGATCTAAAGAGTTTTTCTGGAATATCCTCAAAATTTATGGATTAATAGAAATATTTTTAATAAGCACTATTTTCCAATTACAAGAAGTTAAAATTCTACAAATTTGTTACAATTTACCAATGAAAACAAAAAATTAAATATTTGAGCGTTAATGTCAAATATTTTTTTGACATTTTGACAAATTGAAAATATGAAATGTCATTTATTATTTACCTATATGGCTATGATAAACATTAATAATATAAAAACTACAATTCCCTTTTTCCCTTCTACAATGGTATATTTATAAGTTAGAAAAATAAAAATAGTAGAGTATGGCGAAAGGTCATGTGTTGGCCACATCAGATTTTTTTCTGTTATTAAAACGATTGAGTCCATAAAAGAAAGGTTTATTGGGGGATCGGGTTGAATTATTGGACAATAAAGGTAAATATATTGATTTCCATCTAATCTTTGATTTTCCTTATGTAGAAGAGTAGTTTGGCATTGTAATGTGAAAATTAATTTTTTCTAGGTCGCAATTTAAAGCACTCGACGCCTTTGAAAGGTTAATCCTTTATTTCAGAATTCAAAGTCGCCGTTTGTACTTAAATTAAACTGAAAATAAATTTCTAAATACAGGAGTAATGAAAGTAAAATTCCGCTTTAATTACCGCCCTTATGTTTCTTCCAACAGCAAATTTCTAAGGAATTAAGCACCGAGTGCTATTCATAAAGGTGAATTACTTCAAATTATTTCGCAAAAATGAGTTCTTGGAAATTCTCTTTATTAGTAATTTCCCGAGAGTTAATCAAATAAAATAGGATTATAGGTATTAAATGATGATTACATTTCTTAATAATTAAAAATGAAATTGCTAACACTGAGAACCTCGCTGTCAAGAGTATTATTTGTTTATTTAGATTATATATTTTAATTTAGATCTCCAGAATCTAGAATTTAGATATTTTAATAAACTGTTGAATTAGGGACTTAATTCTTTAGCTATGGTTTGTGACACTGATCGTTTGAATCTAGTCAGGTAGATACAAATAACAGTTGAACTGCACAAAGCTCTTCTGTAGTGTCCTATTTAATAAATTTTTTGGAAAAAAATAATATCTGATGTGGCTAGCACACAACTTTCCGCCATGTCTAGACTTATAAACATAAATGTATATACGTACAACGTCTTGTAATTGGAAAATGGTTGGAATACAAATTGTAAAAAGTTATATTTAGTATACTATACATTGTTATTAAAAAAATCCTATTAATCTATCAATTTTGAGGATATTCCAGAAAAACTCTTTAGATCATCAAGAAACTATCACTTCCGGTTGCACGATCAATACCAAAATCTAATCAGGTCTAATCTAGGGTGTAGAATATTGTAGGTAACTATACAAATTATTATTATTTTTTTATTCAGTGGTATATTAGTTATCGTACCTCCAACATCCATCCACACATCCATCATCCATCCATCCACACATACACACACACACACACACACACCGAGAGACATCATCGCGAAACTATCAAAATCGTCTTCTAGGGACCTCAAAACGTGCTTATCCATTGAAAACTCACTATCGAAATTTTAGCATGAATACAATACCTCTCTAACAGTACTGAGTGGCGAGAGGTAAAAAACTTAAACTATAAATTATTTTGTTCCAGTTCATAACCACTATTGTAACAGGAGACCAAAACACAAGATACATTATTTGTCGTTACTCTAGTTCACTCTACAAACAACATAGTATTACTTTGTCTGCACTCAGCTATCAGCTATCGCATTTTCGGATTCCTCGATCTCTTTTCAGTCTAGCCCAGTGGCGGCTCGTGGATAAGGGCTGCAGGGCTTCAGCCCCTAGTAGGAAATGAAATTGTTCTGATCCATTATTTAAATAATATCAATAAACAACATTATCTATCTATCCATCAAATATATCTTGCAATAGAAAAATTTGCGCCTGTAGGCTTACTATTGCTGATACTTTGACGCGGCGTGAGTCAACGCTATACCCATTTTTGTTCTATGAGCTGCTGTCCGAGCAGCTCACGAACTTAGTCAGAAGTATGTGTGCGCGGTGAGGGAAATGATAGCCAATGTGTCGGTTACAGAGTGAGCATTAGGGCTGCCTTGAACGCAGCTCTGTCGCTCACGGTGAACATAAATACGTGTAGTTTAAAGGTACTAAATAGTTTGTGTTGAAATTATAAGGCGTACAACTGTACATTTTTAAATGTATATTGTTATTTTATTAAAATTGATTGTGATATTTCATATAATTATGTTTATAATTAAATTTGTATTTATTTTTGTACAAAAACTGGGATAAACTGTGAAGTTTCTCTTCCCTAATAAAAATTAACTTTAAATATAAAGGTAACCTTAAACAAAAAAATTTGGCCTGCGTCTGACAGCCCTTACCTTTAAAAAATCACCGGCCGCCACTTGTCTATCCCCATGTCTTCCCGGTTTTAAGCTCTAATCCGGAGACATCCGGAGCTTGTAATGCATGTGATCTTGTCGCACACGCGAGCTTTCTAACACGGCATCCGCAGCATTGGGAGAGATTCGTGTTTTTGTGCCATCAGATGTACACGGAATGGCGACTTTTGCTTGCAGTGAGCAGTGCCAATGATCGGACGGAAACTGGGAACTGTGACACTGTAGCTTTTGACCTAGTTTGTAAAGAGAAAATGGGGGTGTTTTGGTCATTGTATTCCTGGAAAAGTTGGGATTTGGAAAATTGTTTGCTGCTGTGATCGTTTGAACGTTTGGTACTAGAGTGGTGGAATACCACCGATACTGATAATTCTGTCGTTGAATATTACTTTAATTGTAAGTTTACTGGTGTGTGGCATATGCAGATTTTATATTTTGTATATTAGAGTCGATAACATTACATAGGTAAGTAAGTTTCCCTTTAATGACAAAAATAATGTAATTTTCATCCTGAATAAGATAAAAAAATACAATGTTTTCACAACTGTTGTCAAACAACATAACATTTCATAACCCAAACACTCAAATAGATTAAATATTCTGTAGTCTATACTTACTAGACGTCAAGCAGTTCACTTACTATCTGCGCACTTACTATTATTTATGTTTTGTGACACTTGTTGACATTGCTGACTTCAATGTAGACAAATGCAATAAATCAGTCCATCTCCTAGAACCTAGATAACTGGATGGAATTGGAATGTACACTGGACAAAAAAACGCACCACTTTACAATGTACCAAAAATTCAGAATTTTTAGATCGCAATAACTCGGTTGAATTGGCTCGAAATTGGATAAATCTTCGAGTTCATACAAGATTGAAGTTTTCTCTTTAAGTTCATGCAAGTTAATATAATGCCAAGTTCATTTTACTCCCTGCCACCCTCCTTAGAAAAAAAGTTTTTGACGTCAAAAATGATAAACTTTGACAACTTGTACCGGGTGCAAAAAAATCGTGAACTCAATCCACTACCAAGGCTATAAAATTCACTCATTTTCCTTTCGGAAAAAAATTAAGTAGGAAGGTACTTCAGATGATATGGCGCGCGAAGGAAAATGAATAAACTTTATCTGCTTGGTAATGGAATGAGTCCACGATTTTTTTTGCACCTGGTACAAGTGGTCAAAGTTTGACATTTTTTAACATCAAAAACATTTTTTTCTCAGGGCAGGAGGAGGTGAAATTAAATTGGCGTCAGATTAACTTGCATGCCCTTAAAGAGGAAACTTCAAACATATTAGAAATTGAAAATTCATCCATTTTCGACCAAATTCAACCGAGTTATGGCGGTCTAAAAATTCGAAATTTTTGGTGTATTATTAAGTGGTGCGTTTTTTACCTTCCGCTTACCTGTAAAGGAAGGTATTGGAATCATGCAAAAAATCGGGTGGTGAATTTTTAGTGGGTGAGCACGAATTAGGGTCCTTACAACTCATTTTTGATAGTTTCACGATGATGTCTGTGTGTATGTGTGTGTGTATGTGTGTGTGTGTGTGTGTGGTCAAGGGTTGTTAGTCGCATAACTCAAATACGAATTACCCGAAAATTTTGATATTTGGTATTTAACATTTGTATATAAATTGGAAGAGCTCCCTAGATTTTGGTACAAATATCTTCATCGGAAGTGATATTTTTTGAAGATTGAAAAGGTTAATTGTCAAAATTGTATATAAATTTGGAAAAATATAGTATTTATTTGTAATGAGAATAAGAGGAAAAGTTATTTGCAACTTACGTTATAAAAAAATTGTCTTTATCTGGTAGCATTAAAGAACTGCAGTAAAATTTAAAAAATAAATTTATCAAATAAAACGTTGATATCTTGTAATCCATGATCGGTTGATTTTTGTTTCTGCGTAAAAAATATTGACAGGTGAGACTGGGTGAGACGGGTGACAAGTTGGCATACTAGCGCTATATAAGTCCTAAGTAAGATATTAAATGTAGTAATTGAACGGAGGATGGCTTCAATACAGCAGAGTTTTCCTGTGAATGAATCTTTTTATTCAGGTGATGCAAATTTCTGTGCTTGAATATTTGAGATTTTTATTTGTATATTTTAAATGGGCACCGGATTGCACGTATACATTTCTGTTTAAAATCTAGATATGGCGGAAGGTTGTGTGATGGCCACGTCAGATTTTTCTGTTGTCGAGTGTATATAGGTGATGTCACGAGGTCACGACCAACACCATTGTGCGAAGTTAACGTCTTAAGTCTTATATTTTTAATTCTTCAAAATACTTTTTCACATAGCATTCCGTGGAAATAAATTTCAATCATGTCCTATAACGACAACTATTGCAACACTTCCTATTTACACAAGGAGATTTTGTCTCTTGTACTGTCTATTTTGTATTTTTGTTTCAATTGTTTATCAAGGGTTATTATCACTTGTTTCATTTTTCCCGACGCTGACACCATTGACCAATCAAAAGGTGGATCCTTTTGGCGGCCATCTTGTCCACTTAATCCGTCAGATTTCAGTGTTAGTACCTATTGTCTTTTATATGTAGGGTGTAGCGCATGATTGATAAATAATGAATGATTGATTAACTAGGTATTAAATTCCTAAAAAATTATTATTAAACATTTTATGCTTCTAAACTTGATTGGAAATTTTTGCGTAAAATAATTACCTGAATATAATTGAACTGGAAAATATTAACATTAAAAACTTTGACCACGCACGTCCTATATTATTGATCTTATGCTGGTCAAATGTATGGTGCGGTTTAGTAAAAATCTGTTTTTTTTACAAATTTATAAATTTCTAAATAATAAAGAAAATCACTTGCAGATATTCCATTATTATTACCTAGTTGGCTAGTTGTCTTAGTCATAAATGTATTTTTATTAGTTTAGTCATTGCTTTGGCATTTCAATTAATATTATAAATGTTGAATAAATATGAATACAAATATTTATTTGTCTCATAGTAGGTAATAAACGTTTTCAAATAGCAATTTACGTTATGATCATCAGAAAGATCTAAATATTATCTCCTCAGTAGCATTAGTTAATAACAAATTTTATGATTCCTTCATGCTTCATTTTATAAATACAATAATCTGAAGGTTAAGTTTGCTATTTTAAAAAAATTGTTCAGAAAATTGAAATAAATTGATTAAATCTTAGTTAGAAATCTTAGACTTAGTACTTATGTGTACACATTCATGTGTCGCATTGCCGTATTTATACCCTGGACGCCGAACAGATGGAGTAATAAAATAAATAGGTAGAGCCTAAACTGCGCAGTACGATGTGCTCAGAAGCCTGCGTTACAAGCTACAAATTTCAAAATGCTGAAGAATTGAAGCGGTTTATTTTAAATAAATATAATTTTAAAAGAAATAGAAAGTCAAATTCAAACATGATTTATCATTTATTCATATTTTAACTTCATGTTATATCATTTCAAAATAATTATAAAGTTAAAATAAAACATTATAGAGTTATTTCTACGATATAATTTAAAAGAAATTTAAAGCAGAAATGCAAGATTTGACGTATTTATGCGATTTATGTATTCATACGGTATATGACATTATGTAATTTAAAAGAAAAACCAACAACACGAACCTAAATGACAGTAAACCGTTATGGCGGCTACGCGGTTATAGTAGTTTCCGCTGTTACCGATCTCAGCTGTCGAGTTCGCCGTTTAGTGTAAAACTGGCCTACCAATAGCAATACAGTATTTCAATTTCGCGCCCATTTGTGGGAGGAGTATCTACTCCATCTGTTCGGCGTCCAGGGTATAGTAAAAAATATAAAATGAATTTACAATTCCTGAGTTTTATTTGATCTATGTGGCAAGTGAAATGAAGCTAAATATTGCGTTTCCTTTAAAAACGGTCCCTGTTGATAAAAAATTAAAGTTGCTAAAATATTCATGCACCAATTTAATCATAATTAAAGAACGGATTTGCAGTTAATTTCATGAGCATCGCCCCAAATCCAGCAAACCAGCGACCGTAATCTTTCAAAGACTGTTCGCCATTTCCATTTGACCTCTTCTGTCCTTGCCCTTCGCCCTCGGGTGCAGGAACCATAGGCGATGCTTCAAACAGAGTTAATACAGATAACGCAATTATGAAGGCCTGAGGCGAGCGGCCATTTTACGCTGTGATCTGTTTTTGTAATTGCTTCGTGCAATACAAGGCGATGCTGGAACCGCAGAACCATTCGGCAAATTGAGCAAGTGGTTGTATTGCTTTATAATATTCTGTAGAAACGAGTAATGACCCGCCGTAGTTTATTATGTGATAGTTGATTGTGGTGTTTGGAAGATGTAGTTTTAGTTTAATTAATGGTCTGGTGCTTATAAGTTATAAAATCTTCTTCTTTTTCGTCTATGATCTCTTATGATTTTAGGTGTAGAGAGCTTATAAGATCTCTCCATTTATAAGATCTTAATTTTATCGATATGAAATCGTACAATAATGAGTTACTTTAGCTCCGCTAAATCGTAGTGAAAAGTACAACTTTAGCTCCGCACTTTTCGACCAATCCGAGAGCTATCTGTGCACTCGATCGCTGACGAGAATTAGCCAGAACGTCAGCTATTGTTGTTGCAACCCGTGATCACCATTTGTTTTGTGTTACAAATTTAAAATAATTTTGCGATTTCATAAGAAAATATAATCTATATCTTAGATGGAAAGATATTTTTTACTACTCAAGTGGTTATTTTTCTCGTCTAGTGACTCAAAAAATAGGTAATATTTCACATTCGTAATAAAAATTTTTTGCTGTACCTGGTCCATAATTGAAGAAATGTGGTTTCAATAAGACGGAGCTACATCCCATACTGCAAGAGAAACAATGAATTTGCTGCGAACGGTTTTTGGTAACCGTATCGTTTCACGATTTGGAGATGTTAAATTATTGCGATTGATCAACTAGTTTTGGCTTCAGTTATGGACCAGGTACAGCAAAGAGCAGCAGCTTGCGATGGCAGGCATCTAAAAGATATTATTTTTAAAATTTAATTTTTTTAAAACTCCATGGTTAATCTTTTGTAATCAAAATTATTCATTTTCAATAAAATAATTATATCAAAAATACAATGTTCAGTGACTTATAGCTCGCCTTGTATAATCAAACTTAAAACGTATAAGTGCTCATTAAAACTGGTAGTGTAAACTTATTATATACCTACCATATAGAAAAATGTATCGTTCTAGGGCTACTGCAGTTGGATTTTCACCGTATGGATATAATTTTTCAAATCTTATCCGATTCATTCTTGGTTGAACTTAAGCTCGACGTTCAATCTCTTAAAGGCACCAAGGTTTTTCAGAAAACTCAACATCCGTCTTTAACCTCTTGACCTGAACAGTGAACAGAACAGACGTTGTTAAGGTTCAGTCAGCCTTATTTAATCTTGTCACCTCTGTTCAATGCGACACTGCGGTTATCTATCATTTTGACATTTTTAAGTCATCACGAAGAAGATACGTTAGGTACGTTGAATACAAAAATATTAGACGTCAGTAAATTAAATAGTATTTGGAGAAAGATAAATTAATATACATCGTATTTCAACTCATACTTCATTTATGGGAATGTAGTCTTATTAATTATATTATTTATTGTTGGAAGGTCGAAATAATGGGTACACCAGTCACAACAGTTGTAGATTTTGTTATTTATTCATAAAGTCGACGTTTTGGCTACGTTTTTAGCCTTCTTCGCCTTCCAACATCAAAATTTCAACAGTCAAGATTCAATTTATATTTATACAGTGGCGCACCCAGGATTGCATCTTGGGGGGGGGCTAAGAATATTTTTTTATGAAAGCTGTAGTACGGTACAAGAAAGAAATGCGCCGCAGACGAAATTTTTTTAGAGTTCAAGGTCAAACACCTTTAAATTGAAAGTTTCATTTTTTAAAGATAAACAGTTGCACGTTTTACTCTCTTTCTTGTGCACACACATTGTTTTTTCGGCAGCTCTCTTGATATAATTTCATAAGAACGACTCTGAGCAGAGTCATGTCAGTTATATAGAAAAATTAAATTTAAGTAGGCGTGCATATTCTATACATGCTAAATAATTATGAATATGGCGCAATATGTTAATTCAGTTTCATCTTTTTAGCTTCACTCCCAAGTGCACCATTGTTTAAGTTCAAAATTTCACTACAAGGTTCGCATTCTTATTAAAATATCCCAATAATTGTACACATACGTTATACGGAGTGTATATTATTGTATATTTGAACTATTTGAATGTAAGATAATCATAAAAACAGAAAAAAGGCGATTATTTTTAGTCTTCAGTGAATCTTAATAATCGTACATAATGTTTAAAATGTTTAATGAAAAAAATTAAAAAAAGTCCAGTCGTCTGGGGAGGGCTCAAGCCCCACGAGCCCCCCCCCTTGAGTGCGCCCCTGAATTTATATATTATTTTGCTACATTTTCAGTAAATTCACATTTTTCATTATGTTTCTCAACTTATAATGTAGTTTTGGTTTCGGTAAAGTCAATTTTTAACTTGCCAATGCCTTTAAAGATACCGAATTTAAATTTTATGACATTAAAGCAGTGTTTAAAAAAGGAGTAACAACTCCGTCTCTACCAATATTTGTAGACCAAGAGCTAGCGGTCTAATTATTAGTGCGTATATTTTAAGAGTCTTGAAATTAATAATTAATATCGTTTTTTCTCCTCTACAAACATATAATTATAATAATTTATACTTTTTAACCCATTTTGACATACTTGGAAACCTAATCCGGCCACAGATTGCCAGAATAGACATACCTTCTTTAGCAGGTATACATTTTTGTTGAATTATTATTATGTACGGCCCTAATCCTACAATTTCACGACTCTTAAAATGTCCACACTAATTTGACCGCTAGCTCTAGGTCTATTGTAACGATCACAGAAAACTAATTCACGTTTTAAAAGTACACAATACCATTGAAAGTCTCCGTGTAAATGTAACTTACCACTCAAGGCGATGTGGAATCTACTGGAACATCTGGCACCCTCCAGCCTGCAGTTCAAGTGCCGAAGTTCTTGTGTATGTGTTGTAGGTTGGACTGGGTGTCCTCTCATCGCAGGTAATGGAGCGAAAAACGTGAATTCCTGCTGTACCCGTGGACATTAACCCTAAATGCTCAGATGAAATTCGACAATTTTAGTTTCAGTTGAGTTCATTGAGGAAATTTTAACTATTTTAATGAAAAAAGGGATGTTATGAGTTCATGTACTCGTATTATTATGCATTAGGGTTACTACTGATCACTGTTTATTTTTTATTGTGATTTGTGGTAATCATGTTGGTATACTTTTTAAGTAAGTAGGCTAAAATTTTGTGTTTGTAAGGGGGCGGTTAAACAAATCGGTTAACCGCAAATTTTGGTACCAGAAGGTGATTTTTAACCGAAACCTTTATTTAAATTTACTAAAATACCAGTAAATAAAACAAATTTAAACCGGTTATTCAAACCGGTTATAGAAAGAGAGCAATATAACTGCTTCATTAGTAAATAAAAAAACGAACCAGTAAAAACAAAGTTTTTAACAATAAATCCTTATTTATTAATAAATCGATATTTATTTAAATTTTTGTTTCAAGATGGCGGACTAACATTTTAATATAGGTACCTATGTTTCAAGATAGATTATTAGCTAGTACTGTACCAAATTTGAACTCAATAGTTACAGTACCTACATTTTGAGATATCTGTCCGCTATTTTGTTTCAAGATGGCGGACTGACATTTTAATATATCTATATCATAAGTCCTTGGCTATTACTGTACCAAATATGACAGCAATCGGTGCAGTACATTTTGAGATAGCTAGCCACCATATAGTTTCAAGATGGCGGATAATCTGAAATTTTGCCAAAGTTCATTGTTAGGTGACAAAAGTCTATTTGCAAAATTTCAGCTCGATAGGATTCCGGGAAGTGGGTCATTTTTGACATTTGTTTTTTTGCCGTACACACGACGACGATGAAGTTAATATAAAGGATTTAAAAAATTAAAATAAGAATTTTAGTTCGGCATCAACTATGCATTTTGTGAATAAAGTGTGAAAATTGGCATACATGTCAATTAAACTATTCTCTTTTATGTACGAAGCGGTGTCAAAGTGTTAAGTACAAGAGACAGTCGCCATTTTGAAAAAAGTCCGCCATTTTTAGTTTTATTTATTTATCTCGTATAGTTAATATTACGAGAAAAATGATTAAATTGTAGAGCATAAAATAAAATGGTATATCCATTTTTTCTGTAAGTAGTACAGTTCTCGAGAAAATCGTGAAAAGATATTTGAACAAATTCTAGTCATTTTCAATAAAAGCGTAGATTTGTCTTTTCAACCGAATACAGCTTTTATTTTCGAATGAATCAAGATATCGACTTCCGGTCGTCAACAACATTATCTTAGAGACAATAGTGAAATTTTAGTATTTTTGTGTTTATTGAGCTGTCATTTCTGAGCGAATTAAAATATTGACTTGCAGTTTTCTGCCTTAAATTCTTTAAAAAAATTCCGATATTATATTGTCAAGGCGGGAGATTATATGCTGGCCACATCAGATTTTTATTACAACTTATTCATGTCATGAATATTTTAAAACAGGAATTCGGGAATATTAATGTTTTTCTCTTTTTTCAGGTGAGTACTGGTTGATTCCTTGGTGCAAGAGATTGGGTGCAATTGAGTAAGTTAAAAACAAACGTAAAATATCTATAATAACACATTTTTTTCTTTTAAGTTAGGTAGTATATTAATAACTAAGTAATATGTCACTATTACTAATCATTAGCAAGTAATATAATAATTCAGCTACGAACAAAAATTTTCCATTTCACTTTATTGTAGGTATTGTTATTTAAGCAAATTTACATTTACGTACGTTATATGATAACGGCATTATGTTTTCACCATACCATTTGATATTTTTTCTACTGTTGGATTTGTTTCAAATATGTCTACAAAATCATTTAAGTTCTTTCTTCTGTCTTTTCATCTTAATGCACGGAAAATAAAATAAAAAGTAAACAACAGTTCCTTCCCAAATACGTTAAAAAAGAGAAAGGTCTCTTGTCTTGCGGTTTTTCTCTTCCGGAACTATTCCGGCGAGTCGAGGCGATATTTACCAAGCACTCTGATCTCGCTAGTTCTTTCTGTGGTGTTGTCGTTGTTACGACTTGCTTTACACTGGCTCCACACTGAGGTTTTCAAAACTTCGGGGCTTGTTAATGTGTTTAATTTTGATCTCATGTGATCGTAATTCTTCTATTTATCTTGAATTTTATCTTTTATATGGAGCAACTAATTACTATTGTATTTAGTGATATCTTAATTTAATTATAAATGTTTTACTTTAATGAACGAACAAAATAACCTGAACATGATTAACACCTCGATTAAAAATATTACTGCCTGATACAGAAAAAAATGTGCGTAAAAGTTCGCAATTTTTATGTTGCTTGATAGCATATCACTTTACTACACATAATGTAAAACTATAAAAAATAAATCTCGTGTTAAACATTTCGGTCGGCTTGTTGTAATATGGATTTTTTTTGTATTATCTAAAATAGATATTACTCAGTAAATAATTAATATTTTGAAGTTGCTATTGGTAGTGTACGAAATTTTTTACTAACAAATCATATAGGTACCGTTTAATTTCATTTCGATTATCGCACTAGTCTTGTTATTCCATTTTTTAAAGAATTTTGTGTGGAAAAGATAGGACACATTTAACTTTGTTTGATTGGTTCGAATCGCGGGCAAGTTTACACTGTCGATATTTAGTTGTCCATTTCAAAGTAAAAATTTAAAACTTTTTTCATACATATTAAAATCTTTTTTCCTAGAACACTGCTTCTACAACCTAAAAGAGTTTTATGATCTGATTAACTAATTTTCTTTGCTTTTCACAGGACAAGCCATTTATGTTGTTTATAGCTTTGCTTAGTTACTGTTTTTCTGACGTTTTCCATACATGTAAACCATGTCAATGAAATAAAGCTTATTATTATTATCCGCTTTTCGCGGATTATTATTTTCATTTATTTTTATTTGTTATTATTATTATTATTGTTACTATTATCTCAACTGTTTCTATACATCTTTCCCTCTCTCAAACCGTACTGTCAAGTTATAATAATTGATAATGTAAGCTAATGCTAACTACACAATTTATAGTTTTAGGACGTAATAATAAAGTTTATAACTACTATAATGAAAATTGTTCATAAAATAAATTTTTAAATATAATTTTAATGAAACTCCCATTTGTCATCTGTCACTTGAATTTCGTTTGTCACTTTTTAATTTAATTTTATGAAACATTTTAGCGATTTTGTAATATTTATAAATAATATAATTACCAATTTTGTATTCACATGCACTAACATAACTATTATTATTTGGAATCACTATTTGAATTTAGCACCAAATTTTGTAACTAGATTGAAAGTTCTTCATAATGTAATTTAGTTACAGAATTCTTAAAAAAACGAACTAGGTATAGTAATATAATGTCTTCTATTACCATTCATTGTTTCTAGAGAATTAGAAAATGCATTATTTCCAAATAATAGACGTAGAAGAATGTAAACTTTGTAATATTAATTTAAAACTTTTTAAAATGAGTGATATAAGATTTTAACTTCCATTTTCTTAACTTTTACTATAAAATAGAAAATAATAATAATTATAATGTAGGTACTACCTCCATTATTCAGAAATAATTAATAAAGTTTTTATGGAAAGTTTATATTCTGCTATAAAACCTATGTTCCTTTATAGTGCTACGCGATAATAACTTAAACTTCCTTTCCTGCTGATATTGAAATAAAGTTAATTTAGTGTAAAGCACCCTCTGGCAAACTGCGTTGTTTATCCCAACAAACAAGTGAGTTTCGCTCGTATCGCCGAAGTATAAGTTGTAGGTTTTTATCCGAAGTGTTTATTTAAAATTCCGGAACAGTTCTGAGTTCTTGCGGAAGCGGCGGTGGCGAATGTTGTCTTAGATAACTAGATGCTGTGTTATCTTCGCTTGTTCTACTGTCGAATAAAAACAAAACACGGGCTATCGAAACTTTGCAAGATGAGGAACTACGAAGAATAACTTGGAACTTGTACATCGTCGGCGAAGAATTTGTTACGCCGTTGTATTGATGATTTAAATATCGAGAACTTTGTTCTTAGAATAATTTATCGATGATGACATGGGTAGAATATTTTTGTTGGACTTTTGAAGAATAATGGAATAACATTATCTTTAAATTATATTCATGAAATTGGTTATTTCAGACAAAATGCTTTTCACCAAGTTCTTGTAAAGGAGAGTATGAGCATCGATTTTGTTAAGTGTAAGTTTGCACGAATCAAGGTAACCTAAGAACGAGTTGATTCCCGAAAAGGTCAAATTTTAGTAAACATGAGAATACCTATAACACGACTTGAGTTTGTTGGACATGAGTGTGGTTGTTTACTGTAAGTGTTCACGAAAGAAACCGATCATAAAACAAGTTACAGCTTCCATTCAAAACGAGTAACTGATTGGTTTGTTTCTTTGTCGATTAACCAGGATAATCGCTCAAAGCTCAAGTTCTTCTACAGATGAGCAATGGTAACTTAAGGGGGTTTTATCATCAGCGTTGCTAGCTCACAAATCCCCACCATTTTCAGGTACATGCGCAGATAGCCTATGTGCATAAGTAGTACATGTTTTATCTAATTGCTACGTTTCGCTTCGTACTTGTTTAGAAAATACTCAATTTGTTTAGCAAGCGCCGCTAGCGCAAATTACTCGAGTACTATTTGAAAATTTTATATAATAATGTCATACAAACATTTGAATTTACAATGTAATCAGAGTTACGAAGAGTTTTTCTCAGAATTATTATTTTTTAATTCTTTATAAGTAAATGAAAATAATAATTTAAAAAATTCGACATTGTAGTTAGTTTTTTTAATATCTTTGTCTTTATATGGTATTTTTTTAGATTTATAGGTTTATAGTAATTATAGTAATTATAGTAATTTGTTAAATACTCTTTTATTGTGGCAGAAGCCCCTTAACACGGTTGTTGTTTTGTTTAATTTGTTCCAAGGATACAAGGTGGGGGTAGGGGGGACAATGGGGGTAGTTGTCATAACAATATTAATTAAAATTGAATGTACTCCCATTCCAGTCACTAAAATCTATAACCGCACAAACCAAAACCATCTGGTGAGTGCGGTTTAATTTAGTTAACATTCTTCAAATTATCTCCTTGGACATCTTTATCAACACCCACGCAATCACATTCTCACAGTCACGTACTAGAGTAATGATTCACACATACAAACACACACGCACAAACACACACGTAGTGGTAAGACACTATGAAGCAATAGGAACATGAACCTTTGACGTACGTGTGGCATGGTATAGGGTACGACGAAACGGAGAATAACTATAGCCGTAGACTTTTGTAAGTTGTATCTTTTTATTGTATAATATACATTTTCTGTTCATACAAAATCATATACATTAATGATGGCCAGTGGTTAGCTCAACGGTAGAGGGCCGCCTTGCATGCTAGCGGTCCCCAGTTCGATTCCCAGCACAACCGACAATAATACCACTGTAGGATGGTTACCATCAAAAATAAAAAAATAAAATAGTCTTTATAATGTCCATGTCTGGAAAACGTCTGATCCAAATGTAATCACAAAGACGTAGTGATGGGTAAATTCCCGGAATTTATTTTCGTGGAATATTCCCAAGAAATATTCCCGGTAATATTCCCGTTTCAGGGAAATTAGAGGGAATTTTCATTTTATTGTGTTAGATGACCAGAAAAGAACAGTTTTCTTTGTAGAAATGGCATTTTATTATCAGTAGAAAAATTACAAAGGTTAATCAGATTAAGAGCTTGTATCTGTATCGGAGTAAGATGATATGACAAACACATGCTAGAGGAGCATGAGTAAGAAGTAGACGACACTGTGGTCTGACTTATAGTAGCTTCTCTGGAATCTTTTTTAATTAATTGTTGTTTGACTTCATATGGACATTTCGTGCATAATTATTAAGTTAGGTGCACCAACATTTTTGAAGCATTTTTCACATTGTATTTGTAGTTGCAGTATATACAATGGTACACTATCTTATTATTTTTTTCAACTTTATAAAAAGTTTTATGGACATCCGACTTATTTCCTCCCATATTCACAAACAATTATTTTTAAAATGCGTATAAATAATATAATTCTGACACTTACAACACGATATACGAAACAGGTGAGAAAACACTCATGAACTTGCAGCACTACGCTGATACTAACTACACCGACTACAACAGCAGTAAAACAACTAAAATTTAAATTCCCTACTTTCGGGAATTTATTCAAGGTCGGAGAATATTCCCTTATAAATTCCCTTCCCGGGGAATATTTTCCTCGAGAATATTTCCTCGTCCCATCACTACAAAAACGTCATATACGTGTCTTATGTCCTCCATTCTGGATGTTTAAAAGATGTTATTTTCTTCCATGCAAATGACGTCTATTTAATACCTTTTCGACAGTCAAATGATGTCTTTTTAAATAAAATTATGACCAATATACGACTTAATTTTGACCAATATAGGATTTCTGTATATCATAACCAAGATAAATTTTGAGACAAATATAGGACTCCTATATATTGTAAGCGGAAGATTTAAAACTGGACAATATAATGACGACTTAAAGACTACCGCATAAGACGTCTAAAATTCGACCAATACTACTCTCCTTATGACGTCTATAAGACAGTAACAATACGTACGTCTTACAGACGTTAATACGATCAATGTGTTTTGTATGGGTAGTTACTAGTTCATTTATCATGAAATAAAATTAGATTTTTCCAAATTAAAATGTACATTCTCAAAGGAAATATATTTTAACTAACTCATGTGATAATAACTAAGTATTAATTTTAATTCATATTACTTAGTTGAATCTTGAAATCTTTGAAGACGTACAAATTCAGTATACCCTTGTCGCCGCCTTTGAGAAGGGCAAAGGATTCGTTAATCTCAACCTCATCCTGAGTATCCTGCCATAATCCTGCATCAGGCAACGTGACAACGTGGCCAGTGAGGATATTTACCTTGCGTGGGCGTGTGTAGGAACAAGGAGAATGTGTGAAGGATAAATGAGAATAGAAGGATCAAATAGAGCTGAAGGGCGTAAATGTTCAGATAATCAGGATATTAGTTGAAAAATAGGAGATTATTGTGTAAAGAAATTTGATAGTCTGTTGAAACCAAACGCGTTTAAAAGTAATCTTATAGTAGAATAGGATTCAGTATATTTATTTGTAGTTTTTATTAGGTTCTATGCTAGAAACTTGTTTATCACTGTCTTAAATCTAATTGAAATGTCAATCAGACAATCAAATACGAATAATTATAGTGTTGAAACTAGTTCGTATTTTCTATTTTATGGTGTACTTTTCCATTTGGCTTCAGCAATATTTTTTTGGTTGGTCAGAAAGAGCACGACACGCATTATCATTTTGTGTCACCACTGGCCGGAAGCGAATTATAGACTTTGTAGTTTTCTGTCAATTATTCCGTTCTTACATATTGTTGTGATAGTTGTTTGGTACCTAATTGAAATTCTTTAAATTGTCTAATTAGGGTATATAAAGAATAATATCAGGACTGAGGATTACAAAATGCTTTAATTACTTCCTTGTACGGAGTAATAAGGAAGTATTGTAATCCCGAAAAATTTCGGTTTTCAGATTTTGATGGAAATATCCGTTTTGACCTTTTCTGAATCCATTATGACTAGTTTCGTCGTGACGTCTGTACGTATGTATGTACGTACGTACGTCTGTACGTATGTGTGTCGCATAACTCAAATACGGTTAGACGTAGAAAGCTGAAATTTTGTATTTAGGACTGTTATAGCATCTAGTTGTGCACCTCCTATTTTTGGTTTCAATCTATCAACCGGAAGTAGCACTTTTTAAAAATATTTTGATAAATAATTAATTTTAGACAATTTTTTTTATTTTAAATGAAAGATTATGTGATTATTATCTACAATCGGTATTTTATAAATTTTTCTGTATCTTCTATCATTTAAGAATAATTAAAGTATATACTTATAATTTAGTATTTCGGTATCTTGTAGTCCATGATCGATTAACATTTTTTTGTTACTACGTAAAATTTAAATGATTATGACACGACAGTGACAGTAGCAGTGACAATAGTAAAAAATCGTTTATATCTTCTTCTGCAGTTTAAATAAAATGACTAAAATATATAGTAGCAGTAGTAAGTAGTACTTATATATTAATATATTTGTATAATATAATTCTACATTTTAATAGGCGTACAAGGAAGTCATGTGGTGTCCACGTCAGATTTTTTTGTATATATGCTAGGCTCAATTACCGAATTCGGCCATTGGGTGAAATAAACGGCCTCAACGCGATCTGGCAAACGCAAAACAGTCACATCGCGTTGTGTATTTTAATAACTATTATTTTATGTTAAAAAACGGAGTTCTGTTTTGTAAGTTGTATCTTTTTTGTTAGCATAGATTAGTTTATGTCAAAAAAACAGAGTTCTGTTGGACTCAAGAAGGGTTTTGTTAGCATAGATTAGTTTATGTCAAAAAAACGGAAAACGGAGTTCTGTTGGACTCAAGAAGAGTTTTGTTAGCATAGATTAGTTTATTTCAAAAAAACGGAGTTCTGTTGGACTGAAGAAGGGTTTTGTTAAACGGCGACAACGCGTTGTGGCTGATATAAAACGGTCACAACGCGTTGTGGCTGTTTTGCGTTTGCCAGATCGCGTTGTGGCCGTTTATTTCGCCCAATGGCCGAATTCGGCAATTGAGCCTAACATATACATGATGTTATTGATGTTGTTGCATGTACAAAAATGCGGAAACTGTTTTCACTGCAGCAAAAACAGTAACTCATAACTTAATTTCTGTCTAACAGGAACAATTTTCATTTTCGTCTCAAAAAGTAACTTCAGTGTTACATATTTCAAGTTCAAGTTATTATATTAAATATTCCGCGAGTGTTTAACTTGAACATCCTCATCAAAGTTGACTTTGGCAATGGCTGCTGAATCTTGCAACCTTCTAGAGGTGTCAGAACGAGAAATAACCTCATTACCATTTCATAAATTGTTAATTAAAACGTTTCTCGTCGCGTTGCTTATATAAGTAAAACGTGGTCGACAACTTGAGTAAAGTTTAAATTCTAGCAGACGATGCATGATCGTCTTTTATTTCAAGAACATCCGGTTGCTGCGAGGGAAATTTAAATTTTTATTACAAAATTAAATCTGGGTTTTGCAATTTAATATGAATATGAATCTAATATATAGGTTTAATGAAAAATATAAATACGATAATTTAATTTCATATTTGAAAAATTTAAGAAATTTGATTTAAAAATGTTTAATAATTTGAAAGTATTTACTAATTAAAATTATTTTTTATTTAGTGGGTAGGTACACGTTTCCAGTTTCCAGCATTCTTTATACTTTAAATTACAAATTTTAATTTCGTTTCTACCGTACTACGCAAAATAAATTTTCATTAAATCGTAAAAAATTCAATCTTTTTTACATTTTTATTTAATTAAAACAAATTGAAGCTACACACGCTTAGAATATATGTAATTAATAATTATTGTAGGTCATATCATTTTGTGCTGTAGTAGTAAAATTTTAAATGATTACTTATAGGAGTAGGTATTTCATGTTGTTTATTTCAAAAACTACTATGCAAAGGAGAAATTAATAATGTTATTAGCACACTTGCATTACTTTACCATTAATTTGATTTTTTCAATTAACAAGATTATGACACTTTACGACATATTTATTATTTATTTGATGGTTAATAGTAACGTGCGCAGAAAATTTATGAATTTAATCAGCATTCAAAATAACTTAAGGTGTTCGTCCACCCTAAAATTTTACAGTGTACGCCTCCCAAGTTTATTTGTGTGTATTAACGAAGGATGTCTTAAGGAGGTTCCCTAGACATTTTAAAAAATGTTCTAATGTAACCAAACTTTGAATTTATGTTGTCTGTGTCATAAAAATGATACCTGAATTTTTTGGAAATTTTTGACCACGTAGTTTGAACGAAATTAATTGTTAAATTTTAATATTTTACATGGGCTCTTATGGCTTTCCATTAATTGATTAAATAAAAAAATAGATGTTAGAAATGTTCTATTTACCTCCTTAATGTCATTATTTGTTTTTTTTCGGTCACTATAAATGGCAAGAAAAATTTAAAAAGCAAGAAGCATGCAGCTAAGCTTCCTTTTTCGAATAATGTTTGTTTTAATTTATTTCTATAAAAAATACAGAAGTTATTGCGGGAATCTGGAGGCATGTTTACAGTATTTTTCAACTTCAAAACGACATTGCATAGCTAGGATGCGGGAAAGTACGAGTTTCGGACTGGTTTCGGGCAGCCGTAGTAGTGGGGAAGAGAGTGAAATAGAAAAAAAGTAATATCGAGAGTATTCTAGGAATTCGATATTCTTCTTATGTCATTATACTCATTTTAGAGGTGCTTGGAAAAAAAATCACGATTTGTTTACACGTTTATTCCAAATATCGGATTTTATACATCCAGCAATAAATGCAATTCTCATAAAGTTCTGTTTTCCTCGTCTCAATCTTGTGACAAATGTCATATTTACCAGTCTATTTTTATTTTTGTCTTTTCGATGCCCCAATGATATTTGGCCGAAATCGATGCAGAATTCAGCATGTCAACATGTAACCATGGCAACGGTCAACACGACGACGTGCTTAATTTGTTTCCATGTTGATTTTGTTTTGACAGAAGAGAAAAAAGTGTGAAGTGATACTCTCGTTATTTTTATATGCGCGATAGTCCTTTGTTTGCTCCATATCGACTGATGTTGATAAATATGATCACGTGACGCTGTTTTGTTTCAAATGTGGTGGCCGCAGCCATTATTCTGTGGCGGGGACAAAATGGCGGCGATTTGTTTTGTCCCGGGAGGATATTAGCTTGATTTTTGTTCAGCGCGAAGTGCTAATAGTTAATTAAACGGAAAATTCATTACGGTCGCTGTGATTTGTGTGATTCTGGTTTGGTCGAATTTATGTGGATTTGATCCGATATTGGTATTACGGTTAAATAATTTTTTTCGTTTATTATTCATTTCACATTTTTACATATTAATGGGGAAAAATGTAACCGGTTTTTGTCGGATTTTCGATAACGCAGCTGTAATACTACTATGTGCTATTTATTAATGTTCGTGTCAAATGTTTTTGTTATTGATTTTATAAAATGTATAATTTTTAAATTACATAAAACAGTATTAAAGCGCTTGTACTTATAAATTTACATAACATCAATAAAATAGTACAAATTCAAACTGGAGTATGAAGTACTTTTTATTTATAATAATGTTGGCGATTCAAATTCACTCCTTTAAACGTCACGACTAAGATGTTTAGAATATTAGAACTCTTTTATAATTGTATTATGTTTAGACATTTTGAAAATATAAATGATATAATTTTTTTTCCAAGCTATATGTAGGGTGCTTCAGACCACCCGTACCTCTCGAATATCTCGCGAAAAACAAAACGGATTAAGAAACAAAAAAAATACGTTCAAAATATTTTTGAAAGTTCTACAGAAATACTTGACTATTATAACAGAAATTTGTATTTAATAAAAACGAAATACAACGTAAGTTGATAGTTCTTTAGACTGTCCAAATTTTAAGTCTGTATAGTAGCTACTGATTGTAGATCTGTTCACATAATTATCATTTAGTCAGAAATTAACAGTTAACAGCTTTCTATATTCCTCGCAATAATATAATAATATGTTCATGTTATTTTTGACATTTTATCTCGCATTTTATATTAATTTAGTTATTCTACACTTTTCGTGATTTTCGTATGCTCAGTGTTCGCGTGTTCAGTGCCACAATTTGAAAATTCAATTCAGAATTTATGAAAGCGTACGAAAATCCAGCAAGGAATTGTTTCTTAGCAAAAAAACTGCATAATATAAGTTGAAAATCATGTTCGCAACCGGGTTTTCGCAACATTACAGGGCAAAAAATCTAAAAATATTGCTGTTTCATGATTTGAACTGTCCGGCTTTATACATGCTGACAAATGTGCTGTCGACAGCAGTATGTCGGTTAGAGCATTATTGTACTTTTCTAGATTCATCTTCATGCGAAGTTTAACGTTTTAAAAACAACCAATGAAATCCTAGATCTGACAGACACTCATTTGTCAATTTCCAAAAAAACTCATCTCACAAAAAACAAAAAGCACGAGGGAACAAAAGACGACGTAGTAAAAACATTCGACGAGCGGGCGCGGCTAACGCTGATGGTGATTCCTGAATTCAGACGCATTTGAAAAATTGAACCGATTTTCGACGCGCGAAAATGTGAGAGACGCCGATATTTGATGGCGCTTTGTCGAATAGAATGTAAATGGCAACGCCAAGCCAACGCCTTTCTTCTGTTATGTGGGTAATAATAATAATTATTGGAGTTATTACCTCCTTACCTCTTATCTTGTCTAAAAGTAAACGAGACGACGTTTTTATTTGCCGCGTCGCGTCCCACACAAAAACTTTGATTTAAGTTTTTTCATCGTCTCGTGGATCTGAAGTCGTAAGTCGTATTTGAAAGTTTTGTAACTTGTCTTGAAAAATTGGTCAATTAGTTGACAATTTTCAACAAACGATTCGAAGAAACAAGCATTTTTATTCTTATTCTGTAACTCAGTTGCTAGGTACATTTGCTTAAAATTGTTATGTCGTAGTACTTTAGGAATTAAAATATTATTTATAATTTAGAGTATGAAACTTGAGTATCTTGTTGTCCATGAATAATGATCCTTTAACAATATTGTTATTACGAAAAATTTAATTGATTATGATAGTGACCTAGTAACAGTGCCAATAGTAACACATCTTCATAATCTTCTTCGACATTTCTACAGTTGACTAAATGACATCAAGGGATACCTCCGTTTTCTGGCCATTTTCGAAAACCCTTCATATTAGTTGTACCCGTTGGAATTTTTTCGCGAAATTTTGGATTTATATGTAATTCGACGCGAAGAATCCAATGGTGAATTACGGTCATAGCTATTCCCGTCTTTCACTTGCAAAAATTATCTCGAAAATTGCATGACACAATTAACAGCTAGGCCCAGGATGAATTGATTACAATAATAGTAACCATGGTTATAAATTTTTTTTACTAGTAACTTGAGTAACTTAACTGAAATTAATAAGCGGAAATTTTACCGGCATCTGTCACTTTGGCATTAAATTGGTTAAATTGTTATTATGTTAAATACAAATTTAGTAAATATATCAAGTTTATATTGTAAAAAGAATTCAAAAATAGAGCGGCGGTGTCATTGCGATTTTCTTACCGAATATGCACTCGTGCATTAATTCATGTCCAAGAAATTTCCGGAAAGAATTAATGCACATAATGATATTATACGTGAAAAGTGTTAGCCGCATTTTTTTTAGTGGCATCATTGGATTCCTCGGGTCCAAAATAGAGTATAACATTGAGCGAATCGAACATTTCGAAATTTTTTAAAAGAAAATATGTATTTATATGTAGTTTGATACGAGAAATTCAGTGGTTTACTTAAAAAAATATACAAAAATATTTGTCTTGATTTGTTTAGTAGTGAAAAGAGTAGAGTATGGCGGGAGGTTTTGTGCTAGCCACATCAGATTTTTTTAAATAAGCACTGCATATACTTGCATTTTAGTTTCATGAAATACATTTTATAAAAATGAACACAAATAGTGAACATGTGAATAAGGAAATTTCTTAAATGTCTAATTAATTAAATCATTTCTGTATTTATTAAGCCCAAAATTGGTTTTCATTTCGAAAGTAGTATCAGAAATCATTTGAAGGAATAATTAGCAACTTGCACAACTCTCCGAATATACTGGTCAGTGGTCACAGGTCACTGTAACGCCAGCACACATCGAACTATGCACTAACTATAACTTCAACTACCTTACACACTAATTAAATCTCATTGCACCTTGAGCACATAGAAGCATTTCTCTGTACGTTTACTGCAACCCTACACCTAGCGCTACGTAGATATCTTACTCAGACAGGTAAATACACACGTAGTGTGCCTTGACATCGGCCGACGGCCGCCCTGGTTTGTTTGTGTTCCTCAAAGGTCCTGGACACACGAGACTTGTGGCAACCTCGCTTGCTGTCTTAGTATTATGTCTGTTTTAGTGTATACCGTGCTTTACAAGCTCTGTTTAATTAGGTAATGAGAATGTAATTTAATTGCAAAGAGGAGTGTTTTCTTTTCATTTCAAGGAATAATATTAGATTTTTTGTGGTGATGAACATAGGGGCGGGTCTAAGGGAGGGGAAAGGAGATAATGACTACCAGTGCATTATTTATAATTAATTTGTTGTGCCGTAGGCATATTACGATCATATTTCGGTTTATTATATTTTAATAAATAAACTAAACCTAAACTTTAAATAATCGATTACACATGATAATGATGATGATTAAAAGCATTATAAAAAGTAAATTAATATAATAGTATTTTTATATAGGTATATCTTTTAAGGTGGTTGGCTTCTAGCCGTTAAAATGGTGAAAAGTATGTTTAGTTTTCCCATTAAAATTGAAGTAAGGATTGAAATTTTCGAATTAACTAAGATATTTTTGAAAAGTTTAAGGATGCTCCCTCTTTGCTCTAATGCCAGTTTTTTAAGTTTTTTCTTCAATTTTTTTATATGCATGGCTAGACATGTCCAATTTTGTGAATATTTCATGTGTATTTTAATACAATCCTACATAAAAATTCAAAAAAAGTGGCATTAGAGCAAAAAGAGGGCAACTTCAAGCTTTTCGAAAACGTCTTATTTGTTTAAAAAATCTTATTGTTTAAACCAATTTTATGGGGAAAACTGCATGTTGTTTTTCGCTATTTTGACGGCTGGTGTTGATCCATTTTAAATTTAATTTTCTGGAATACAAAATTCAAAAAGTGTTCAATTTATTTATTCAGATATATAATTTAAATCTTTGTTTATTAAAGTAATACAGAGCGTTCAGCAAAACCTATAATTTGACTGCGCAACCGCCTTAAGTTCACACAATATAATTTTATTATGTATAAATACTCATCCTACAAAACCCAAAAGATTCAGGTTCGAATCCAGTCAGGTACACATTATACAGTTTAACTGCACAAAAATCGACCCTGTGGTGTACTGTCCACTAACAACAACCGTGACTGAATTGACGGCTGATAACCGTGCGGTAATAACACTATAATGATACATTTATATCAAAGACTCACAGCTTTGAGATAACAATTCATGTCTTGAAATAATGCCTCCAAAAAGTTTTCTTTTTTGTATTTGGCTCTCCTAGCTTTTAGCATAATAAAAAATAAATACCCTCTTTGTTCTGGAAACCATACCTATGCTGCTTCCATAATTTAAAATCAAAAGCTCAAAGCTCGGCTTTACATTTAAATATGTATATCAAAGACATTTCGCGTAAGCTCAAGTAAATTGCTAAAGACATTATAACGACAAAAGCAATAGATAATTTCCATGATTTTTTATAAATGGAGCCCTTACAATATCTTATTGAATGCGGAGTGTGTACTCCGGTTCAAAATCAATATTTAAAATTCAAAGAGCGGAAAAGGCCTACGCTTCCATTCTCCGGAATTTTTAAACGGGCGACTCGTGGGTAAGGGCACGTTGCAAAATTTATTCATTTACTTCATTTAATATGAAGTTTCTTAAATTATGTATGTTGATATTAGACGTCATTGAAGTTAACAGTGGGTTAAAATCACAGCTCATTTTTACTGGCAATTGTTGCTGTTTCTACACAGCATACATTTAAAATTTTAAAACTTTATATTACAAGGTAGAAATGTGCATAATTTTGAATAAAGTTCATAACTACTAAACTATTGCTAGTTATTTAGCATTGTTATAGGTTGTTTTTACAAGCTGTCAAATTGTTAATATTAATAAAATAATTAATTTTATCTACGTACGACCATATCAGTAAGTAGGCCATTAAAAACAATTTACAAGAATAGTAAATGCTTAGTTACGGTTGCCAAGGATTTACTGTACACCAGTTATGTAATGTAATATATATTATTACGTTACTCTTCCCAAGAAATTTTTCATTTATTACTATCGTATGGTCGTAGATAGAGTATAGTACATAATTCGAATTGTAATTGTAATTCGTCGACTTTTTCACTCGCATGTAAAATGTGCTTTTTACAATTCGTGTTATGTAATATACTATTAAAGATGTGTAGTGTAAATAGGTCAATATTATACTTTCAAACATTTATCTCTTCTGAAAAGTTTGAAAAAGAATGACTAACAATCCTGCTGATGCTCGCCCCGTCAAATCTTACAATTACTGTCCTTCAAGACTAAAATTTCGAATCTACAGCAGGTCGGGAAGTGCATTATTGCAATCATTAATTTCAAGTGACAGGTGCGACCCGATTCCACGAGCCGCCGCTGCAGTGACTCTGCAGTGGTGGCGGAACTGGGGCAGGGGCGCCACATCTTTATTAGTGTTCGTGACACCCGCCACGTTGACGGTGATGCTTTAAATTCATTGGAAGCATACATCTTCTACTATTCAGATTGCCCAAGTAATGTATAAGTTTTGGCAACCGCTTACGGCCGTGCGGCCAAGAGATGGCAGCACTGAGCTGCCAGCCGCCGCATGAGGGCGCGGCAACTGTACGTATTTCATTCAACTCGCTTGTACTTTCCTTGAAGTTGGATAAAACGACTTGACATTTCATACTTCTTGGCAACTTGACTAGTTAGTATTATTATTAATTAAGGTATTATTGATATATTTCATAAAAATGCCCGGAAATACGTGTCAATATATTAACTGCAAAATAAATCAAAAAATGGGAATGAAAATGTACCGGTTTCCAGTTAGAGATAAGGAAAGACTAGAAAAATGGATTTTAAACTCAGGTATGAATACTGAATAGTTAGTTGACTCAAGAATTAACACTACTATTAACTATTATTATAAATAAATGACGTATCTTTACTTTTGAATTTATAGGTGTTGAATTAAAGTTGGGAAAACTGTTTTTTACTATTTTCCGCATTAAGTAAGATCAGAAGTGTAAATTTTTAATAATGTACATCAAAAATAAAAACAAGATTTAACAATATATGATTCAATTCATGTTTTTATGCACGCATATAAGAATTTAAATTAAAATCTTATATCGGGCATATAACTTATAATTTCAACAGTTTGTGCCCAATAACAATAATACAATGTAAATTTATGGTTATTTTATTAATAATGTACTCTTTAAACACACAAGAGTTCGCCAGTATTCGTTTTATGTTTTACAAAAGTTTATATAGTATGTTTTACAACTACAGGATAAAAATTAAATTACTACATAATTTGAGCTCGGACAGAAAAAATTATTTTAAGTGTAAAACAATAATTTAATCAAAATAGTCGAAAATATTACATTGTACACTGCAAAAACAGTTTATTATTAGATATTTTTTTAAATTATCTTCCAGATATCTACCTGGGTTAAAAATAAATTGATGTCCCGACGTTAACATATAGAGGACACAAAATACTAAAATTGTTTTATATAAAAAATATGTCTAACGGGTCGATTCTACAGATATGTAAAATTAAAAAAATATATGAAACAAAATCGCAATGAAATCTATAATCATATGAACATTTTTATATTTGTCAACAAACATTGATGTGATTTTGTTCATTATTTAAAGATTTACAAATCTGTAGCATTTACATATTTGACCAGAATCCACCCATTGTATTTTTTATTTCATTAGTAAAAAAATAAAATATTACACTAATGCGCAACAAAGTAAATAACATAAAGTTTTACATTGTTGTTGCATTTCGAGGAAAATGTCACCCTTCAATTAAACTCGTTTTCTGTGAAACGTCCCGGTCGCCCTGGTACTGGACAGGGGCTTATCCTTGAAATAATTTGCTTATTTCAAACATTGTTAATGATTTTAGTAAAACTCTAAAATTTTTGTTACAGTTTTATAAGAATAACATCAGTAGCTAAGTAAATACCTCCTACATATATAAAAAATAAAACATTTTTTGAATATTTCAATCGTAAAATTAAAAGTTTGGACAAAAAGTATAAAAATATGCACGAATATGCACAATTCGTAAATATGCATAGAAATGCGGGAATATGCAAAATATGCACATGAAAAATAGTAGGTATCAAATAACTCAGTTTTTCAAATACAAAATCCAAATTGTGTTTGTGCTTGCAATACAAAGAGCCGCACATTATTTTTTTTCATTCAAGGCCACATGCCTAATTATTGAAAGTTCCTCTTTCAACCCCTCATATACGTGCCTGAATTATTTACTTTAATAGGTATATAAAATAATAGAACAATATGTTTTTTACTTGTTGTTTATTTCGGCTGTTTCCTACCCCTCCCCATCCCCGCAAATCTGCTACTGAATAAGATAATATTATTATATAACATAAAATTTGTCAGCTGTAAGTATATCCAATTTATATTATATTAAATTTTGCGTATTGTATTTAGACTCTTATTTAAATATTTATAAAACATCAAACGAAATATTAAAATGATCCAACTAATATATAATTTTGGGCTCATACATTGCATACATTTTGACAAAAAGTTAATTTCTGCGTTCCGAGAAGTGTTTCTGTGAAGTACGTAACCTAGTCATTTTGCATTGTTTGCAAAAATTGGAAAATAATAATAATATAAACTATTATTACTAAGAACAGTTAAAAAAAGTATTTTTCAAAAATTAAAAAAGTCAAGATACGTTTTATGAAATAGGTACTACATAAAATTATGTTAATTACCAATATTAACATGAACTATTTTATTTTAGGAAATTCTAAACTGCTTTATTCTGACAAGGAAAAATTAAGAAATAAATATGTTTGCCAAAATCATTTCACCAATGATTCTTTTATTAACGAAAGCAAACATAAATTGACAAATTTTGCAGTACCCGTGTTACACAAAAATAATATTTCATCACCCCCGAAATCTTACAACATATCCCCACCATTGTCAGTTAAAGTACCACAGCGAGTTTATAGCGGACCGACACCGACTGCAGTATTACAATCTCCGACTCAATTACCGTGCACGTCCACGTCAATATCTACACCTTCTACTTCCGCAAACCAATCTTCAATAGTTCAACAATTAATAAATATGACACCAAAGAAAACTTCAAAAAGAAAATTAGAATTTTGTGATGATAATGATACCCCTCGTAAGAAAAAATTAAAATCTGAAATTAAATCCGGGAAAAAAGTTATTAAAAATAAACTGACACAAATTTCCAAATTAAAGAAAAAAATGAAACAAAAACAGAAACTAAATACTGTTGAATGTCTTCTTAACACGTTTCCATTCTCATCCGATTATTCAAAAACTTTGGCTTCAATGCAAATAAAAAAACGAAAACGTTCACAGTGGACAGTTAAAGAAAAAAATCTTTCATTGATGCTTTTCTATAAATCTCCTTCAGCGTACAATTTTTTAAGATCTTTAAATATAATACTGCCTGCACCCTCTACGATAAGACGATGGTTAGGTTCTTCGAAATTTAAACCCGGAATTAATAAGAACTTGTTTAAACAATTAGAGAAAAAATTTTCACATAGATCCGAGCAAGAACGGTCATGTATTTTATGCTTTGATGAAATGGCTATCATGAATAATGTGCAATACTCGCCTGATATGGACTTAATAGAAGGATTGGAAGATTTAGGACCGCTAGGACGGAAACCGGAAGTGGCAAATTATTGTCTTGTTTTTATGATCAGAGGCTTATATTCTACGTGGAAATTACCGGTAGCGTACTTTTTGTCTAAATCTGGAGTAAATGCAAATAATTTGGTAACATTAATAAAGTTATTGCTCACTGAATTATTCAATGCAAATTTACTGCCCAAAGTTTTAATATGCGATCAGGGCACAAGCAATCAGAGTGCCTATAAAAAATTGAATATAACATCTGCAAAGCCGTACTTTGAATTTAATGATAATAAAATTATTTCACTTTTTGATACACCACATTTATTTAAAAGTTTTAGAAATAATCTTCTTAATGGTGATTTTTTATTTAATAATGAAACTGTTTCTTTTAAAGACGTTAGAGATACATATGAAATAGATAAAAAAAATAAAAGCAGAACTTTGTTAAAAATAACAGATTCGCACATTTTTCCGAATTCATTCCAAAAAATGAGTGTTAAAAGAGCAGTTCAAATTTTTAGTAACTCTATGTCCGCCGCGATAAAAACTTGTCTTCAAACAGGAGAACTAAAATCAAATACCGGTATTCATACTGCAAATTTTATTTTATTTTTAAATAACTTATTTGACTGCTTAAATAGTAGAAAACGGTTTTCTAAGAATCCCTATCAGTGTGCCATTTCAAGTGATAATAATACCGTTTTATCAACTTTAGAAGATGCTTTAAACAATCTAAAGAGTTTGACTAAAATTGATTCGAAAACAAACAAACAAACTACGCCACCCTGTTTTAACGGCTTAATACAAACCATTGAAGGAATATTACTGTTGTATAAAGAGGAAACAAAAAACAATAAAAAAATTACATATTTATTAACAAACCGATTAAATCAAGACGTTCTTGAGAATTTATTTTCAGTTTTTAGGCAAAAAGGTGGTTACAACAGAAATCCTACTGCGACGATTTTGCGTACATTATTTCGAAGTAATGTAATTAATTCTTTAATTAAGCCAGTCAAATACTCAAATTGCGAAGTAGACACAGACACAATTTTAAATTTAACAACAACAACGCCAGAACTGTCACACAATACTACACAAATGCAAGAAAAACATTCAACACAACATTCTGATTCTGATTCTGACAATAATTGTACTACAAGTTGTTTCAATGCAAGTACAAGTTTAAATCAAAAAATAAATTTAGAAGCTTGTTCAATAACTTATTTTGCTGGTTATTTAGCAAGAAAGTGTATAGATAAATTTAATTGCAATGTTTGCCGAGAAAATTTATTAACACAATCAAAATTGGAAAACAAACACGAGTATTTTTTACTAAATAAAACCTACAAAAATATAAATATGTCTGAAGGAAAAGGGCTGCTGTCACCAGCAAATGAATTTATAAACAATATTACATTTATTTTGAATGTGTTCGAAGAAAATATAAATAATTTATACCACCAAAAAAATGTTAAACAAAAATTAGTTATGAAAATTACTAATATGTTAGCAAATACTTTTTTATCTACCAATGATGAATGCTTTGAACACAAAATGTTTATTGTCAATCTTTTATTAAAATGCAAAATTTTTAAATTCTGTAAAACTATTAGTAATAAAAAAGATAAGAAAGTTAGTGCTAATAAACCGAACCCAAAATTACGAATTTTGCAGAATGCGTAAAATATGACATAAATATAAAATTTCTATTTTTCAAATAAGTTTGTTTTTAATTTTTTGATTTATGTATATGTAGGTATATTATTATTGTGTTAAAAATATTTTATGTAGGTATAACATTTATTTTCGAATCCTGTACATATATTTTTTGTATTTTCATATTTTTTGCCTTGACTTTATTATTGATTATTACAGAAATATAATATTTGTTTTTTTGTTTATGTTTTACTTTTATTTTCCTTTCATACCTATCTTATTATTTTAAATATTTATAATTTCACAATTAATAGTAGGTATATTCGAATGTTCTACAAATACACCCAATTGTTTGAAAAATAATATTTTTTAAGTAGGATTTGTAATAAAATTATAATTTTATTGTTAATTAGCCGGCATTTACTTTCTTTTATACATAAAATTCATTACAAAACAAGTAGTTAACAAACGTTTTTAGTATTGAAAGACAGAAATTATTATAAATGAGTTGATATTATGGTTTAGCGATACACGTCAAGCAAGTTGGAATGAGGTATAAACCGTTGAGCGTTATCTCCAACAAAACGTTCCGTAGCTAGATTTCAAGCTCCTATTGTGTTTTCATGTATTACTAGAGACATCTAGTTGTTAACGAAGAACTAAATTATATTCTTCCATAAAACCCATATAAATGGCGGATCTGAATTATAGAAGATCGATGTTGGAAGTAACCCCTACCATTGATTTTCGTATAACGAACTGAGAGAAAGAGAATAAATAATGCATGGGGTAGATACTGGATTTAACCGAAATTAAATAACAGGGTTATAAATCTGTCTTGAGGTGTTCAGTTTAATGATAGAAAGACAGAATTAAAGCATTAAGTAATTACATTTGCTTGTAAATGCAAATTAACAATGAAGAAATATGGAAAGTGACTACCTACCTATACTAAATTTCTGGACCAAACTTAGCGGGCACATAAAGTTATTACAAGTGAAAATTGACGTATTTGAAGCTTTTCGGTAAGCACTTTTTGACGGTGCTATCAACTCAAATTTATAGAATTTTTTATTAATTGTTAACATCAAAATTTAAAAAAATATCAGTTTTTTAAATAACGTTAGTCGTACCATCAACTGTTATTACCTTTTAATATGCAACATTTACTGACAATAATTATAAATAACATAGGTTACTTATACATATTATAAAATACCTCAGATACTTATAATTCATTAGTTACGAACTTAATACGTTAGATACGAGTAGATTAAATTTAGTACGTTAAATTCAGTAGGTAGGTATGTCAAATTCAGAACGTTAAATTCAGTAGGTAGGTACGTAAAATTTAGTATACGTATGCTGAAATTTTAAGAAAGAAAATAGTGAAATTTTAGTATTATTTTGTTTACTGTGTGTAGTCAACTATAATTTCTAAAAAATAAAGATATTGACTTGCAGTTTTAAGATATAGATCTTCAAAACAATTCTCTATAAAATTTTAGTCAATATATGAACCCATTTAGAAATGATAAATGATTAAAAACAATAAATGAATAAAATACTTAATCGTATCATCAACATTTATTGATAATTATAAACACAATAATACACATTAGTTACTTATAATACCTTAGATACTTATAATTCATTAGTTACGAACTTAATACGCTAGATACAACCATAATAACATCAACACCTTTCATAATATGCACTGTCAGCTAATTGACAGATAAAATTATTGATTTGTTTTAACATTGCTGTCGTTGATGATACGATTAAGCTTTGAATGTAACGCGAATATATACGATTTAAGCTCCCTTGGATGTTCAAAAAGACTCGGTTTCACCTCGTCCTCGGTATTATAAATCGCATAATATTCTTGTCATATTAATAGCTATAATCATAATCAAGATAATAACATTTTTATGTTAGCTATTAATTAAAAACAATTTCCAGCTAAAATTGACATATTTGAAGCTCTCTCCTTTAAATAACAAATCAAAATTGTCTGTAACATAATTTTATATTTTCTATTTTTGGATCATAGCTTTGGATGTTAAAACCAAGTGCAGTGATCCAAGCATCAGCAATCAGTCGAAATTGCTTCAAAATTTGTTTCGTACAGTTTAAAAAATGAATGGAAAAAATATATTAAAGCCAGACAAAATAAGCATTGAAGATAACGCATTTGCTATTTGGAGAGATATCTCTGGGGAGTTGAGGTTTAATCACATAAATAAAAAATACGAGCTTTAAATGTACAGATAACCGAAATTCGGAACGAATAATTTTACAAATAGCTAGAGAGCCGTTCCTAATATAAAATCGTACCTGATTTTACCATTTGCCAAAAATGATTTTTTGTATTAATTAAAATTTTGTCTTCAAGAAACTTGCATCCGGGATATTTCAAACAGGGCGCTATTTTAAAGAAGTGTTGTGTTGTAACATGTACTAAGTGCCTTATTTTACTACTTCTGGTGCTTAATGTACATAATAAGAGGCATTCAAAATTATTATTAAGCACCACGCCAGAAAAATTTACCCGTTGTACAGTACATGTCTGCCAAAAGCTTTAAAGTGATTCGAAGTGCGCATAATATCGGAAAACGTTTAATTTTTTTGACACCATGTCACCATGACGTTCTTCAATTTGCGCACTTCGAAGTAATTTGAAGCATGTACAACCGGTAATTTTTTCTGGCGTGGTGCTTAATAATTACTTTGAATGCCCCTCATTATGTACATCAAGTACCAGAAGTAGTAAAATATGTCACTTATAGTCCAGTCAAAATAGGAAAAATGACGGTTCAAAATCCGAAAGTTTTGAAACTTGGTAGCATTGTTCGGGAAGGTCTAGTAATGAACATATCAAAAGTCCTGACCCGTAGGTGGTGAGCGGGGGCGTAGGGACCACAAAATGGCTGCCAAAATCTGGTTTTTCTATAATATCTCGTTATCGCTGCATTGTAGAGTACAAGTACTTATTACAAAGTTGTAGAGAATAAAATTTGCTACAATTTTGATATAAAACAATTTTTCCCCAGATCAATGGTTCGCAAGTTATGATAAAGACAAGCGGAGCGTTTTGTTTGCTCTTTGCAAAAATGTTGAATTTTTCCTATTGCAACTGTAACTTTCAAACAGATGAACATATCGACTTCCGGTTTTAAATATTCAATTTAGCAGACATTTTTCTATCCAAATTAAAATTTTCAGATTTTGGGGACCCTTGTATAGCAACATTTTTAACAAAGAATGTAAATAATTTTTAATTTTTTTTCTTTAATTTTTGTGATTTTCTTACTATAATTTCTGAACTAATTGAGATAATGACCTCCGGTTTTCGGAATTGAATTTCTTAGACAATTTCCTATAATATACATTATATTAAAAATTTTTATAGGCCTTGGTTAAGCTAAAATTTTAAGTTTTTTTCGAAGAGAAAATGGTAAAATTTTGGCATTTTAAAAATTTCTTGTGTTTAATCAGCTCTATATTATAAACGAATTGAGATATCGACTTCAGAGTTCCGGAATTGAATTTCTTAGACAATTTCCTATAATATACATTATGTTAAAATTTTTTATAGGCCTTGATGAAGCTAAAATTTTAAGTTTTTTTCGAAGAGAAAATGGTAAAATTTTGGCATTTTAAATATTTCTTGTGTTTAATCAGCTCTATATTATAAACGAATTGAGATATCGACTTTCGGGTTCCGGAATTGAATTTCTTAGACAATTTCCTATAATATACATTATATTAAATTTTTTATAGGCCTTGGTTAAGCTAAAATTTAAAGTTTTTGCCGAAGAGAAAATGGTAAAATTTTGATATTTTTAAAATTTCTTGTGTTTAATAAGCTCTATATTATAGTCCAGTCAATAATAGTCTTGTAATATTGTTCAGTCCTACTCAGATTTTATTCATCAATAATATGAAATCTCAATCTCAATTCGATTATAATACAGAGCTGATTAAACACAAGAAATTTTTAAAATGCCAAAATTTTACCATTTTCTCTTCGAAAAAAACTTAAAATTTTAGCTTAACCAAGGCCTATAAAATTTTTTAATATAATGTATATTATAGGAAATTGTCTAAGAAATTCAATTCCGAAAACCGGAGGTCATTATCTCAATTAGTTCAGAAATTATAGTAAGAAAATCACAAAAATTAAAGAAAAAAAATTAAAAATTATTTACATTCTTTGTTAAAAATGTTGCTATACAAGGGTTCCCAAAATCTGAAAATTTTAATTTGAATAGAAAAATGTCTGCTAAATTGAATATTTAAAACCGGAAGTCGATATGTTCATCTGTTTGAAACTTACAGTTGCAATAGGAAAAATTCAACATTTTTGCAAAGAGCAAACAAAACGCTCCGCTTTTCTTTATCATAACTTGCGAACCATTGATCTGGGGAAAAATTGTTTTATATCAAAATTGTAGCAAATTTTATTCTCTACAACTTTGTAATAAGTACTTGTACTCTACAATGCAGCGATAACGAGATATTATAGAAAAACCAGATTTTGGCAGCCATTTTGTGGTCTCCACGCCCCCGCTCACCACCTACGGGTCAGGACTTTTGATATGTTCATTACTGGACCTTCCCGAACAATGCTACAAAGTTTCAAAACTTTCGGATTTTGAACCGTCATTTGCCCAAAATGATCCTTCGTTGACTGGACTATTAGTACTTGTTAAAACACTTGTTTACAGTGGCGGCCGGTGAGTTTTTAAAGGTAAGGGTTGCCAAGGTTAAATACCTTATATTTGAAGTTAATTTTTATTAGGGAAATAGAATGCCTTATAATATCAACGCGAACTATTTTGTATCTTTAAACTATACGTATGTATGTATGTTCACCGTGAGCGACAGAGCTGCGTTGAAGGCAGCCCCGATGCTTACTCTGTAACCGCGCACACATACTTCTGCCTAAGTTCGAGAGCTGCTCGGACAGCAGCTCATAGAACGAAAATGGGTATAGCGTTGACTCACGCCGCGTCAAAGTATCACCAATAGTAAGCCTACAGGGGCAAATTTTTAAATTACAAGATATATTTGATGGACAGATAGATAATGTTGTTTATTGATATTATTTAAATAATGTATCAGAACAGTTTCATTTCCTACTAGGGACTGCAGCCCCGCAACCCTTACCCACGAGCCGCCACTGCTTGTTTAATATAGTGTCCTGTTTGAAGTTGCGATGCAATGAACTTGCCTTCAACATTTCGCAATATGTATCGTACGACGAACATGAACTCTGCATCTCTGTCTTGACTATCAACCCCTCAGTGACGTCAGCGTCTCTCCCTGCAGAACAGGCGCTGCGATGCCGCCGGTCGGTTTAATTTTATTTAGGCGAGGAACCCCGTTTTGCTAATTAACGGAAAACGTTAATTACGACGCCTCGACGTTAAACAAACAGTTACTATCGCTTCCCGCACCTGCCGATTTTCAGGTGAGGTTATTCGCTGTTATCTTCATAAGCTTGTTACTGTTAAAGTTAAGTTTATTTCCAAATGGGAGGGTGAACTCCCAAAGAGATATCAGAAATGGAGGATTTTAAAATCCGGCAAATTTCTTAAGAATATAATGATGGTTTGCTTTACGATTTATTACAAACAGTGATTCTTATTTATTTTATTTGCCTGTCCTAGATTATTTATGAAAGAATTAATGCTCAGTTTCATAAACGTTTACAAACAACTAGCAAAAATGTTTAAATAAATAGAAATCAATCTTACTAGTGATGATATTTAATTTTTTTTAGTGCTAGTGCTACCTATTAATTATCATTGGATTTACATTTTAGCAAACGTTTATGCATTTGGACATAAATAACGCCAAATTCGTTAGAAAATTGCTAGAAATTCTTGTTAACATTTTGTTTTCCTCTGACGAAGATTCAATTTCTGTGGGTCAAAGTATCTATATGATATTATTTGATTAAACAAACTTGTGTTTAACTATAGGTATTGATGTTTTAAAAATTCTATTGACGAATTTATCTCTTCGGATTTACGGAATATATTTTAACCCTTAAAAGGTTTACACGCAAACTAGAATATCAAGTAAGTACTTACTTACTCTAATTACTAAGCATAAGGTGCTAGATTACCTATATCTTTGTACAGCACCTATTAATTCTTCTCATGCTGAATTGTATAACATGAACATTTAAAAAAATTGAATGGTACAACACAGCGCTATAAAAATTATATTTTGTTGCAACAGTTTATTTTTTGATAAAGTAAGATGAAATATTAGTCAATGTACCTATGTTAAATCATTTTCCTGTCTACCCGTATAGAAATATTCACTTTCTGCACTATAAATTCATTTCTGCACGGATAATGTTTGTCGGCCGCGTCAAACGTCTTTCAATACGCTTGTAGAAAAAATCTGACGTGGCCAACACACATAACCTCCCGCATGGACATTGTAATAATTGAACTTAGTAATGGACTTTTATGTAGGTAGTAAATTTTATATTTCAGCTCTTTGTTTAATAGATTTTTTTATAAATACCGTATTTATATAAAACCATGTCCAATTAATATTATATATCTTTACATATAGTGTGACAAACATTTCAATAATTCTACACCACACTCTACACAAGCTCTACCACAGACAATCCTTTTTGTCACAGACATTTTTGTTTATCTGTCACAATATGTCACATTGACTATTTTATTTTTGTTTTCAATTTTATTATCTAATTTGTGAAAAAATATATTTTTTATTGGAAAAAAATGTAGAAAAAAATAAGATTAAATATTGTACAATGTAATTTCTTCTTTCATGTTGTGTCTTATGCCAAATTGTAATAATCGCATTATTTTATACGATTTTTGCAAAGAATGTTAGAGTGCTTCAAGAAAAGTACCATTTCCGGTTGGCAGATTTTTACCAAAATCTTTTCAGCTCTTCATTAAAATGTAGATACAAATGTATAATACAAAATATTTTATTATGTTCAGTAGAATTTGAGATAATTAATCAGAACGAAAGCGCATAGTAGACGCACGTACAGACTTCCATATACATATACACACAGACACATCTTCGTGAAAATAGTTAAAATAGGTTTCCAAAGAACTAAAACGTGCTTATTGACAAAAATCTCGACATCGATTTTTTCACGATCTCCATGCCTCCCTTTTAGGCGAGAGGTAAAAACTAATGGGAAATAATATTTTATTGTTGTTTACGAAATGAAAACAATTTTTTTTTAAACCAATTAAAAGTGAAAGTAAACCGTATATCTTAATCGATATAAATTTTAAGGGCTGCGAGTTAGGGAACGTGAAACGGTAAAAATACCCGTTAAGGATTCCTCCGTTAATTTCTTTTTTGTTTTAATCGGATTTATTCCGATGAAGCTGTCCAGCTTTGGGGAAGATCCGATTATATTCTGAAATTGAATTATTCATAATGAAAATTGAGAATTCGATACATAATGCAGACTGTCTGGGTAAACATAACGGGAATGAGCAATGGATTTATTGAATATTTGATATTATATGATTCCTTTATCCATTTCACCCGCAAGAGACACGGCCAGTATTTATTTCGCGGATTAAACACTGCAAAAAATAGTACTTTTATACTGACACCGGATAGGTTACAAATTAATGAAAATTGGTTGATCCATCTGTTTTAGAGTTAACAACAACAAAGAATAATTGGATATTGAGCTGTCAATTATTATCGTAGTATGTTCAGTGAAAATTGAACATACGAGTAATATCCTATTTATTTTTATTTTCAATTACTTTCAAATAAATATTAGATATACGTATAACAGTTGTGAAGTTAGCAATTCAAACAAAATTAATTAATCAAAAACTTGGTCAGTCAATGTGGCAATTTTTTTATAGTAGTACTCAATTGTAAGATATTTAAAGAATGTATTATGAATAAGTGATGTTTATGTAAGATGTTGTTGTTAGGACTACTATCTTAACTGGGGTTGTAATGTTGAGTATTAGGAATGACGAAATTCGAAAATTTTGGCACCCGGGTACCCGAAACAACTACCCGGATAATACCCGTTACCCGTTAAATACCCGTTACCCGTTAAATACCCGTTACCCGTTAAATACCCGTTACCCGTTAAATACCCGGAATACGTTAAATACCCGATACTCGTTAAATACCCGTTATTCGTTAAATACCCGATACCCGATAATTACCCCATTCCCGTTAATTACCCGATACCCGTTAATTATCCGATACCCTTTAATTACCTCTTATCTTTCAGTGCCTGATATTTGTAAATTACCTATCTGTTCCCTTAAATTAGAAGTTCACTTTTTAAATAAAATTATTTGTTATCGTTTTCATATTTTATTATGAATATAAAGAAATACACAAATAATACAAAAATAAAACAACACAATGTGTCTAAATGTGTATAGAAAACAATAAACATAAATAAATAAAATTCATGATGATCATGCACGCCTGCGCGACGTGCGAGTATACTAGTAACGCGTAGATTTAGGTTTAGGGTATTCGGATAATAAACAAGTAACGGGTACATTTCGGGTATCGGGTACATTTCGGGTATCGGGTACATTTCGGGTATCGGGTACATTTCGGGTATCGGGTAAATTTCGGGTATCGGGTATAATTTGGGTAACGGGTAGATATCGGGCAATCGGGTAATAAATTTTATACCCGGGTACATTATTATCGGGTCGGTTCCGGGTACCCGGGTACCCGTCGTCATTCCTACTCAGTATATGGTGTTGTCGCAAAAGTCAGTAATAAAGCATTATAAAGTACGTTCGTGTATATTTGATGTTATGTGCGATCAGTGTGCATGAGTTTCTCACATAATACTCGTAGATATTGTATAACAAAATAAACAGTTTCCTCAATATACAGAATAGCCCGGCGTCTCTTATTATCTTCGAACTTCACAACCTAAGAGGCTGTCGCCAGTTAACTGTTATGGTGGACTCGACATTTCTGTTTTTTACAGTGATAATGATAAGTTCTTTTTTTGTTTTCTTGTCATTTTCATAGCACTCCATGCATTTAATAAAACATAAAAGTATTATAAACTATTGTTGCTAACTTTAGAACGGTTTATTTAAATATCAATTTTATTGTTGACATGACCCCGGACATGACTGTGTAGCATTTTTCAAGAACAATCATTTGATATGCCACAAAGGGTATATTGCCATTTAAGATTTTAAAATTGAGAGTGCTGGGGGTAAGCTGAGTGATTTAAAAAATAATAAAAATATTAGTAAAATGTGTCCTCCTAGATGTTAAAACATATAGCGCAAACTGGATATGCCTATCACAATCTGTTCCCAAGTTATTAAGGGTGGATCGTCTTTAATCAAAAGAAAACTTTATGTAACTTTTAATCTTGTTAAATTTTTTTAAAAACTCATCTGTACAGTGTTCATGTTTCGTTTATAAATTGAAAGAAAAATCTGCCATATTATTTTAAACAAGAAAAAAATCTGGATAAAAATATCGCATTTCAATCAAGATCGAACTAATCAAGAACGATTTTTTCTTTTTTTGTTTAGTTGTTACGGTAACCTCATTTTTTGGTGTATAGACTTAGATTGCAATCAAGAAACAGTTTAATTAGCAACTATTTGTTGCTCTAGTTGGTGACTTTGTTTACTTTCTTTAGAAATATATAGCCTTGATTTAATGCCAGTAAATAAGAGAACAGTAACAAATAAGCACCACTTTGTTCTGCTTAATTTGTGTAATTTTTCGAAACTAGTGTATTCAAATCCTGTTATTTAATTTTCGAATAACGTATTTGTATCAAAAAGTATTCCATTTTAGTTTTGTGCTGTCATATTAATCATCCTTAACAAATAAATAAACAAAACGACAAAGTTGCCATTTGCAAATAGCATAAATTTTAAAATAGTTTAGTTTTGGACACACACCGATTCTCGGTTCACAAATTTCACGCAGACATTTGTAAATTTACATCATCGTGGAAGCATTTGCTTAAATTAAAATCGCTCTATGTCTGTAAATTGCAGAAGTTTGCACAAATATGTATTTTGCTTCTAAATCTAACTAATCTCTTTTGGTATGAATTTGAGTTTACTCTTAACGCGCAGAGAGAACTTTACAGGACTACAGGGCCGGATTTATCATTTAGGAAAATGCAAGTGTATACGGTACTGTTTTTTCCTAACAGCAGACAATATTTAAATTTTTTCAGTAACCGTTTTGTAAGCTACTGTTTGTTAAAAATAATAAATAAGGAAAGAAGATTATTTCGCACATGTCATGAAATTCCTTGAAGTTGGAGAAAACTACAAAAGTTCAACTTTTTTAATTGTTCATATTACAAATTGACATTATAAAAGGGTGACTGCAGTTTGTAAACGATTGTACTTATTACTCTCTTGTCAACGGCATTTAATCAATATTTACATTACCTTTGAAAATGAATCTTTACAAGTTAGTAATTTGTAAAATTGATAGCTGACAATTTAATAAGTAAGTAGCTAGTCAAATGTTCATAATAAACGGTTCACGTTGCCACAGTAATATATCCAAGGCAATGACAGAACAGTTGTGTGTCAATAACAGAATTTTTTGCTCTGAATATCTATATACATGCTTTAATTTATTTTGAAAAAATATATTTATTTATACCTGTCAAACAAATTTTAGATTATTATTATTATAGCATCATAGAACTGTTTATCTGAATTTGCTTTATTATTTCCATTATTGAAATTTTAATTTAAAAAAAGTTAAGCCTCATTCATATAAACATTTTGTTTTAAAGTTTATATTTATGTTAGGTAACGTTTAATTTCAAATTCATGTAACTTAATACGAGTATTCACAGTGCTTGAAAGTGGAAAGTGTGAATGCTCGTAGTTAGTTAGATGTATTTAAACTTTTCGTAAATGTAAACATAATTATTGTTAACTTTAAAACTAAATGGCTTTTGTGAATGCAGCTTTACTTATTTAATAAAAGCAATGTTTTTCGACCTTTACTTAAACTTGTTCAGAAAAGCCAAAAGCATACCGCATAAGTAAGATAAAACGACACAGAATATAAAATTGATTATAAAATATTGTTTTTGCACGATCGGTCAGTTTTTAGCGTTTACTGGCTCTGTTTCTAAGGTTGTAGGTTTTGTTTACAAATTGGAAGGCGGTGAGTAATCTTATAGAAGGCGGTAAGAACTCATAAAGACGACGGTAAGCACTAAACAAGCAAAAAATATTATTTGCACCACGGAAGTTATTTGCATTTTGTACCGGTTTCGGATAATATTGGAAACCTCGACTACGTCTCGGTCTCCAATTATTATCCTCATCAGGTAAACTACACATACCGCCCCTGATATACTTAATATAATATTTCGTACTAATGTAATCACGGCTTTGTAACAAAATGGCGTATAAATCAGCACTTTTCCTCTTCTTGGAGGAAGCCACGCGATGTTTGTCGTCATATCAATCTCGAGACTAATATTTGTGCTGTAAATATCAAAGCCTGAAGCAGCATCTCATACGCCAGTATTTCTCCTTTCTCGTTTACTTTTCTATCTGTTTAATGTCATCAAATACACGAGTACAAAACGTCAACGTGCTGTATTCTCTTCTCAGATCTCATTTTCTTTTATAACGACGCTTTAAGGAACTTTTAACAAGAACAACATTTTTAATTTAACGAGCTGAGATATCAAATATTCTGTATAATGAAGGACTGGTTCTTGTAATTTATTTGTTTTTATAATTTTTGCAAAATATTCAAAAACAAGATTAATTATTAGAATTGAAAAATTTCCACAAAATTTACATTTTTATTGACAAATTTTTTCGAGCAATTATTGTCTTTTTACAAAGAATTTTTATTTTGGCAATTTACATTTCTTGTAAACAAATTTTGACATTATTTCCATACTTGATAAGATGTTTAGCCTACCGACTGCGCCACAATTATAACCAAGGAAAAAATGTTATCTGTAACTATCAAAAATATTCACAGAATAGCTTGTACAGAAATATATCGTTATGGCCCTCACAGCAGGCCTATTGTTAAAGATATTTTATTTTTCAAATATAAGTGCTTATAAAAAGCTCGAGAAAGACAAAGCGAAAGCAAGTGACAAAATTTCAAAAATCGCAGAACCCATAAAACGCTATAAAAGGTGCAAAAAATAAAAATCAGTACAAAAAAATAAAATAGTAGGTAGGTTTTATAACAATAGGGTTTATAACAATTACTTTAATATAAAAATCTTACGGTTTTCATACGACATTTGCTAGAAATTTTAAAACCTTCTACTACTAAATCAAGGTAATCTTTCACCCAATTTGCAGGCATACACTTTTACTTTTAGTACATGAAAATAACACTGTTTACACACTACTAGGCATCAGGGATGCGCGAAGTAGTGTCGTCGCAAAATAGCGTGCATATTTTATGGAACTTGTAGTCCAGTTTCTGCTTCTTCCTGCATATATTTTCGCATATTATTTACTATTTCTCGAGTTATTTATTGGAATCGTTTAGACACTCGTCTGCAATTCGTGTAATTTACTTTTATTATCATCTGTTATTATGTTCTTAAGTTGAGGTGAGTACAATAAATTATCACTTTCGTCAGTTTTTCTGTGTACCTAGACATTTAATTATTACCATAAAAGAGCATAAGGGTGAACAAGTTTGAGAAAATCTTAAGTTTAAAGGGACTACAAAAGAGTTCTTCTTCATCTTGAGAACTAGCATTATAATAATTTCAGATTTTTTATTAAAAAGTTAAAGAAAGACGTAGGTGTTTAATTATATAAATAATTGATAATTAAATAATTTTTTCGTTGATCGTTTATTAATGAGTATCATGCATGATTTTTATTAATCAACTATTTGTTGAATGCGCGTTCAGCACACCTAATATAATAGTATAAGCTAGTAAGTGCTAAGTTGTAGAAAAACGATAAACAGAATTAAATCAAATGGTTTTGACAGTTCTAGCTAAATAATATTCAGGCAACATTGTGCTCAGCAGTTTCAAACGTTACTATCCTAACATATTTGTTATGGACAAAAATTAGATTTTCTCCAAAATAAAAAGGTAATGGTCAACGGAAAAATATTGTAACTAACTCATGTGTTAAGAGCCTAATGTAGTGATGTTGCGCGCAACAAAAACATGCTTTTGAATGTGGAATGAAATTGAGACTAATTTTGGTCAGATCGATTTAATTTTTTTTTTTCATTTAAAGATAAAGATGAACTCCGCTCCCGCTTAGTGTTGAAATTTTAGTTTTAATTTTTGTTTCAATTTTACAATGCCATACACTTGTCATAACTTGCCTAACTCACATAACTGTTACTCAGTATATCAACAAAAATTACAAATTTCAACACTAGACGGATCTAGATTGAACTTTTATCTTTCAAATGAAGCCTTGTTTGTGATGATACGTTCAAATTTTGATCCCCCTACGAGAGCGCGTTCCCTATTGCTGCCTTTGTGCGACACACTAAATCTATATAAATCTATTATTTTCTCGCAAACAGCTACATTCGGGCCTTAATATGAAATTAATAATCTCGATTAACGCGTGAGAGATGTGAAAGCGTAAAAATGTCTCAATTACTAATCGCCCTCATTAACACACTAGATAGTTAAATAACTATTGTTCTCTTCAGAAAGAATTGTTTAATGACCTGATGTGGATCACTTTAAACAACATGGATACCTGGATTTTGAGTTGAAATCCAACGGATCCTGTTACTGCTACATTTTCAACTTTATTAAAATTTTTGCTAATAAATTTAATATCTCCATAAAATCCTTCATTAGAGATATTACATCAAATGCATTTGAATCCAATGCCCTATAAAATGAATAATTCAAGTCCAAGTTTTAATTCCACTCGATATTATCACAAAAATTCGTTGTAACATCTGTGGGATATCAGTATAATATCTCTCAAAATACTCTTACCGTCTTCCATCTTCTCTACTTGCAGCAGTGCGATGTCTTTTATACGTTCTATAATTCCAAGATTTCTTTATTAATGCTCTTGGCCGGGCGCCATGTTGAGCAACAAAGCTCGAGAGCTTGAGCTTGAAGCTTGGTGCTAGACACGGTTGTTGCACACAGAATAACGAACGAAAGCTCAGTGATCCAATGATCGAAAGCGTTCCGAAGCTTATTGATTGATAGTGATAAATTGTTCTAATCTTTTGTCCAGTCAACGAGGACGGGTACTAAGTGACAACAGGGTCGTGCCAAGAGTTTTTTTTTGTGGTATGGAAAAAATGAGGATTACAATAATTGAATATTATTTTCTTTGGAATATGACGGTACGAAAAAGAGTATTTTTTTGTGAAAATAATTTAAATGGAAAGCAATTTTTTGTGCGGTGCGTTACTTGTTAAATAATAATATTACTGGGGTGAAATTTTTTATCAAAAACTCTGTACTTGCTATGCTAAAACAAAATTTCAGAGATTATTCACATTATCTGTCATCTTCAAAAAAATCAATAAATATGCAGAATATTGAATTTCACAGTCAATCAAAATGAGTAGACTTGATTATTTTGTCCTATCTATTTTTTAAATATCATCTAGATAACAATTTTAGTAAAATTATTACAAATTTGTTTCATTTGTAATTTTAATCGAATTTAAAATGTAATCAAACTGTGCTAAGCATACAACGCACAAGCTTGCAATTTGCAACGCTAGCGACTCGCCAACTGGAACCGATTATACTTTATAACATGTCATTTATATTTTTTTATATTATCTATAAATTATCTAATAATTATCTAGATAATAACTATTTATCTTTTATCTATTATTTAGATAATTTCTTCAATGGGTTTCTATTTCTAATTTAGATTAATAAAAAGTAAGATATCTTTATCTTTATCTAGATAAAAATATTGTTTTCTATTACAACACTGTCTATTAGGACGCGCGCAACGCAAGTTAAATAATATTTTGAAACTTTTCAGTGGCAAATGATGCACACAAACTAGTAGGCATAGGCAGTGCACATGTTTGTACATTAGTTTAGAGATTTGAAAACCATTACACCTGTCCGCTCTGTTGTTTTCAAACTCTTTGGAATTATATTTCTTGTTTATAGTTGGGTACATAATTAACTCAGAATAAGTCTTTTTATACCAACTTTCATAACAAATTTCTTAAACTTCCCTAAACAAAAATTAAAACCATGAAAGTAGAAACCTTCCAAATTTGTTTTGCGCATTCAAGTTGCAAAAAACTTTTTCACTCATCTTAGGTTGAACCGCCGCAGTGTTAGGGTTGCGGGGGTGTTACCGCGGCAGTGCGGCGCTTGCGCCCTCGCAGCCTCGCGCATGCGTACTCGCGGGGTTGTATTGACCGCTGGAGCTCCGCACAGCGCCCTCGCGCCCCTTAAGCCCTTCGCCGAGGCTTCATCCCGCGCCCCTGAATTTCACTTCCAGTGTTTTCCAAAAATTAACAATTGTACTTTCGCTAATACGAGTGTATTACCTACTTCAAATAAAATCATATTGGTTGAGGATTATTTTAAATTGGCTCAGATACTTAGAAGTTCCACAATCTTGGAAATAATAATAGCATCGGTTTTCGTTGTTGCATGAGTAAAAGTATTACGAAGTTTTTAACTACGTTTGTTTTATGGAGGGTCACTACCGGCGTAATAATACTGAAAAGTATGTTTAGTTTTCTCCTTAAAATTTAAGTAAAAATTCACATTTTTAAATACATAAAAGTTGCGTCTAATGCCACATTTTTCATTTTTGGGATTATTCTTTTACAAACATAATAATTTAATTGATTAACTAAAAATATTAAATTACTTTGAAAATGGAAAATTAAAAATCTTAATTTGCAAATTTTGTGTTACAATAATTTTAAGCAGTATTTTATCTAAAGTCCTGTGTTGCTTGTGAAGTAGAGGTGCCACTATTTTGTGGCTTCTATGTAATCTAAATAAAGAAAAAATCAATTTAGCAGGCCACAAACGTACCTCATGTTCTTAATTTTGCTTTTGTTGCTTGTGTGTGTCTTCTTCGTGTCCGCTGTGTGTCCATGTGTGAACAGGGCTTAAGAATACAGCGAAATTTTATTTAGTTCACGACCCTAGGAGTCCCTGTTAATTGTTTTTTTAATAACACAAAATAGTTAAATATTGTCCATTGCACTTTCATATATTAGATAAGTATTGGGAAAAAATCGGGTAGTTATATTTTTTGTCTTGTTATTCAAAAATGTACATCCAATTCTGTGCTGGAATATATGTAAAAGAACATCATAAAAATTTTAATATCGCCGTTAAATTTCAAAATTATAGGTGTAATAAATACAGGGTAATACATATTCAACAACCTTACGATTAAAAAGACGTTTACCTGAAAATAACCTACGATAACAAGAAGGTATTATTTCAATAATAATTTTGTGTCATAAAATTCATGATCCAGTAACTATAAATATGTACGACAAAAATTGATCATTTTTGATACACCATTTTACATACCATTTCCAAATGACGCCATAAATATTTTTAATATAGCATCAATATTTTTACGATTCGTCGAATCCACTTTGTTTATTTTAAATTACGGGTTTGTTTCAATGCATAAACAATTCGTGTGAACCCATTTGTTAATATTACATGAAATATTTTGTTTGGACAAAAAGTAGATAAATTAGTTTCAATTCATTTTATAAAAGATATTGAGATGAATAGTTTTGTAGCTTCGGCATAAATTTGTTTTGCTCTGTGTGTTTCATAAATTGGAAATGAATTTAAAATAGAATTATTGTAATTTTCATGTCTGTACATAATAAAACAAAATATACACGTTCTCCATAAAAGTCTGTTTGAGATATGTCCTGAGGGAATATAAAATATTTATTATTTTATATGCTTTGTGCATTTTTATTTGAATTAAATGTCATTAATTTATTTTGTTTAATTTAAATGTTAAATGGTTTACTTTATAAATGCGACATGTTAATTAAGATTAACAAATAGCTGTACTTGTTTTTAGTCATGAATATTATTATTATTATTATTATTATGTTAAAAATAGTATCTACTGATTAAAATGTATTAATATTTTGTTGTTATATTTTAGTCCAGGCATTTTAGATAATGTTTTGGCAAATAGGGGAAAAAAATGATAGACAGCTGAATTTTGGTATATACGCTCATAATGGCTTCTAGTTTAACATACTAAAAGTCCTAAACGATATCGCGTGTGCTTCCATTGCTACGACCTTGTAAAGACCTTGAAAATGAGATTTTTGCGTATAGCTCACGAACGGTGACACCAATTAAAAACTTTTTTTACGAAAATGTTGGTAATTTAATGTACTACAAAAAGGCCCTTACCAATTTTATCGTCAGATTATTTATTTCCCTCAAAATCGGGAAAAGGCTAATCACCGTTTTGGAATCGTTGAGAACCCGTAAATTAGACTTCCGGTTTCAGAAAAATAGCTGCCATTTATGAATGGAATATACTATCGACTTCCGGTTTGCGGCAGTCAATTCTTTTTATATTTTTCTATTAGACGTATATATTTTTTAACTTCATCACCGTTCGTGAGTTATACGCAAAAATCTCATTTTCAAGGTCTTTACAAGGTCGTAGCAATGGAAGCACACGCGATATCGTTTAGGACTTTTAGTATGTTAAACTAGAAGCCATTATGAGCGTATATACCAAAATTCAGCTGTCTGTCATTTTTTTCCCCTATTTTTTTTATAATTCCTGGACTATTTGTGCAGTTCAATTAACGTTCTTTTCTTTTTTCAGGTAAGTACTACTTGATTCCTTTGTCCAGAAATGGGACGCCATTGAGTAAGTTAAGTACCTACTTCCAATATTTATAAAGTAATATCGCCAAGTTCTATTTTTACCATTTTACCTGTGTGTGCTTTCCGTTGAATATAATTTTTTGCGGAGAGTGTTAGTATTTCTAAAATTTATTTCTAAAATAATCCGGTATCCAGTTTTAAGAGAAAATCAAAGGTATTTTTTATTGTAAGTTGCGTATATTTTTTATAATTATTATAGATAAAGAGTAGGGGTTTTTGCTAGCATATCGTTTAAATATGAATGCTAAACGAAATATAGAATCCTGCAGCAATTCTTTTAAATTCTTATAAATACTGAGCCTTTTAACAGAAATACACTAAAGCATATTCATGATTTCAGTATAGTAACTCACTTTGGTATATTATAATGTATTTGAAATACGTACTGAACAAACTATGGTTTGTTTTTAAACTAGGACTAATAATAACAAATTTGTAAGGTAAATTCTACGTTTGTGAGTCAATATAATCAAATAACTTGTGAATTACATTATAATTCAATTGATTAAATAATGTATAAATATTTAAAAAAAATTAAATTTTCGGGACTCTTACATAGTAGGTATATGCATATGACTTTTTGTTTGATTCCTCCTAGTTTAGAAACAGACTATAGTAAAAATAACTTTCGAATTTAAATTTGTTACGGTTCACGCTTTCGACTTTTAAGATATAACTTATTTATCTGATAAATGAAAAAATATCTTATTTGAATGAGTCAGTGAAACTTTTCTCATTTTCTGTACCTACTCTTATATTTGTGTACCATGTTATTAATTTTCTGACAGATAAGTTACTGAAAACTTTATGAAAAAATCTTATGTGGCCAGCAGAAGACCTCCCCGCCATACTTACTTTATTTGTATTTATTATACAAATATATTAATATATAGGTACTACTATACTCACAAATATATTTTAGTCATTTTATTTAAACTGCAGAAGAAGATATATAAACGATATTTTATTATTGTCACTGTCACTGTCATGTCATAATCATTTAAATTGCATATCGCAGCAAACGTTAAACGATCATGGACTACAAAACACCGAAATACTAAATTATAAGTATATGCTTTAAATATTTTTAAATTATATCGATTGTAGAAAAAAGATTTTATAAATTGAATTCATTAGTTTGAAAGAGCAAAAGCGAATTTTGTACCTAAAATATGTATACAATTAGGTGAGTGGCACTTTAATTTACTTTGATATCAACATATCACACAACTTTAAAAGCCACTGAAAAGTAAAAAGTTTGAGCTTCCATTGAGTATAATGGCACTACTTTCACCTTTCACTTTCTAGTCGTAGATTGAAAAGTTTCACCTGATCACTATATCTCCATCAGACCCAGGATTCCAGGACCGCCGTTAAAGGACCCTAAACGTAATGTGCTGTGTGCTCTATTAACTCACGTAAAAGTGTCACCTTTCCATTTCATCCCATGCCGTTTTTCCAAAAAGCACGACATGGCTGGAATGCGGAATTTTAATATTTCAAGGTTTAACGTAACGGAATAGAATTTTGACTAGGCAGTCTCAATAAATTTACATACCTTGTTATACATTGCATCTAAAAGAATTCACAATAATCAATGTAATGTTATACATATGCAGTTAGTTACCTACTTTTTAAAATTAAAAACGTAATATCTATATTATTATATCTATTGATTGTTTCAATATGCCTACTGTAATGGTAAGGTATAATAATATAATTCGTAAACTATAAGAATTTGTTAAAATTTTTCCATGAGTTATATTATATTGCTAATTGTAATGAGTATAAAAAATCTAATGAGGCCAGCATCTTGACTTATTTATTAATTTATTACTAAAATACCATTAAGTATTTCAAAAATATAATTTCTTAGCACTCTACTAACAAGAGGTCAGTTTGTAATATAACAAAGTCCCTTTTCACTATATTTTTGGCACAAGTGTAGCGCCTTAACTTACTCGGTACTCGGATCTTTGCATGAGTTACATTTCTGGCCAAGCGGAACCCCAACTGCTGACAAGAATAACATTTCCTAATTGTCATTCAACATTTAATTTAATTACCTCCAAACCTAGAAATCATCACCAGCACTTAATGCTCGATGCTCAGGTGCAGCACTTTCCCTTTCCGGGGGATCTCTCACTCTGCCATCACTCCGGCGTCGCAGGTGAAAACTCCGCGAACGCTTACGATGGAAACTCGTTACTGGAGTGCAGAGGTCCGGGCTCTGTCGCGTCGTTTGATGTCACAGAATGTTGTAATGTTGAGAGTGATGCAGGGTTTTAGGGCTGAAGGGAGGAGGGTGATTTATAGCGGTTTTTCAAATTTGGAGATGGGTTGATGTGTAATGGGCGAAACCGCGAGATGTGCTAATGGAGCCGTGAAGTGTGGAGGGTTTAATGAACGTTTTAAGATTTCCACGATGTCGCTCTTGGTTGAATGATGGTGCAGGAAAATATGTTTACTTCACTCACTTCGGATCACTTAGTTTCCGAAATGTAGACCAGTTGATTTGTTGCTATAGATAATCATTTGTATGTTACGTTGGGACTGAGATGAAGTGAGGAGATGAATTTCGTCTGTCACATATGGAACTAGGAATCAGGATCTAACTTTATATGTGCATTAATGTGAGTCCCGGTTAAAGAGTGTGTAATAGGATCTAGCATGATCTAGATATCTCTGGCTGTATCAGCGTTACTAGTATATTGACACTGATTTAAATGTAAAAATACACTTTAATACTATAAATAGTAACTAAAATTGAAATTTAGATATATCAAAGTGGCTATGTTCCATAATTTGCATTTAGATCGAAAATATTATGACAAAACGTGTTTGAAAATCCTCCATTTTCTACGAGGGAAATAAATAAATAAATAATTGCACAATATATGAACACGTCTCGTAGTGCATCTATTCATCTTCATGATTCAGTTTATAAAACATGTCGATTTTTAATCATTTCTCCTAAAGGTATCTACGTTGACAGTTTTCTGAAACACTTTTCATTATTACATATAGTTGGTCCGCGATGTGGTGATCGGTACGTCATTAGTTTCTAAACTTATAATAAACAGGCATTATGTATATCTCTCTTTGTCACATGCATGCTTGTTCATTCGTTGGTTAATGTTACGTCTGTCTAATATGTTTATCTCTTTTCCACTAGTATACTTAAAAAGAGAACGATACATTTACGTCAAGAGAAATGTCAAACACTGCTTATCATTTCAAGTTATGTTTTGTAGGAAATTTGAGAATATTCGCAATGTTGTATAAGGAACAGAAACTACAAATAATAATAATATAACTATACTCACAGCAGAAAGCATAACACAACCGTAAACTACTATAAATACTCATAACCTCAAATAGAAAATTGCTAATGTCAAAACATAGCAGTGAATCTAAAACAATGGTTCTCGTTATTAAATATGAAACAAACCCATTGCCATCAGAATTCAATTTTTAGGTAATTTATAATGATAATAGCATGAAAGATTATTACTATTTAATTTTTATATTACATAGTTCTAAATTTAAATTTGATATTTACTTATAGTTCTTGTTCATCATGAGTGACTGGTTGAGAACCTCTATGACGTCAATTAATTTTCCCCCACCTAAAAAATTTAACCCAGACGAATATGTTTGATGACGTAGCGATCACCACATCGCGGACCAACTATAGCAATATTTACCTGTTACTTTTTAATGTCTAATATGCTTACGTGTTCTTTACATTTTACATATATTTCTATACCACTATATAACGCACAAATTATTAAATTTAAAAGTACTATTCAGTGACAGCAAGAGACAGAATGAATGTCTATCGGCAGTGACCGGCAGAGACACCTAGAAACACCTATAAACTAATTACAACTTCTGACGTGGTTAATCGGTAAACCTAATTATTCTTTAACCGTTGTATTAGTAAACTTATTTATTATTCTATTTTCGAGTCCAGTACATAGACTTACTGGTTTGATTTGTTCAACTTTGACGTAAATCAGCAGGTTAGGTTTAGAAATTTCATAATGAAGGTGTTGTATCAATCAATTCGAATTCGAAATTTCTTGGGTAGTTAATGCAATTTGATGTGTAGGAAATGTTATTGTTTTAAATTTATTTTATTTTTATTTGATAAACATCTAAAAAATCTGATGTGGCCAGTACAAGACCTCCCGCCATACTATACTCTATTTACTACTATACAAATGAAGATACAAATATTTTTGTATACTTTTTTTAAGAACTCCACTGGATTCCTCTTATCAAACTACATTACATATAAATACATATTTTCTATAAAAAAAATCTTTTGGGTACAATTTTAAATGCACTTTGAAAATTTTAAAAAATGTCGAAAATTTTCTATATTTCCGATTCGCTCTAAATTTGGTTATACCTTATTTTAGACCCCAAGAATCCAATGGTGCCACTAAAAAAATTTCGGCTAATACTTTCCGAGATAATTTTTCAGGTGGAAGACGGGAGTATGACCTTAATTTTTTCACCATTTGATTCCTAGCATGGAAATAAATAAAAATTATATCGAATATCGTATGTACATACAGATTTTCTAATCAGTATATGTCGAAATTTTTAAAAAGTGTTCATTTGATAGAAATGTTTGAACTGTTACTAAATGAGGGACAAAAGATAAAAACAAATGATCGCTTTAGCTCAAAGAACCATACCCTAATAATAGTCAAATTACAAAAACAGACATTAATCGTTCAATTTAGTATTCATCTGAAAATTGAGAATATTACATTAGAGTAGGTAGGTAATTTTGTGAAAAAATTGTAGATCTAGCATAAGAATTTTAAATGTTCTATGAGGTAATAATTAATTGTGTAGTAAGTTTGGAAGATTAGATGGGATTTATACACACTCAAATATTCCAATAGAAGTGGTGAATGCGCTAACTCACAACGTACCTAAGTGGCAATTCATTGTATGCTAAACATCTCCCTTTTGTTATATGAATAATTAATTTATTTCGTTTACTTAACATTTATCCAGCTGCTTTTCTATTATTATGCAATATTAAAAATTTGATACAATTTTGTTTTTATTTTACGACCTCATTAAAATATCTGCGAGCAAAATTGAATATGTCGTACAAAATTCTCCTGTGATCTTTCCTATGTGCTCAATTATGTACCAAACGTCAAAGAACACAAAATTGCTTCTTTTCTTCTGTACAGCCATTTTATGTTGTAGCTTTTGTAGCATCCAATTATTATTTATTTTGATTTTAAACCTGTACAAACCGTAAATAAATAAATTAAATTAGCATTGCATTAATCTGAAATATGTAAACTGTTCCATCATTAAAGTTCATATAGATAACAATAATGTTATAACGAAATCAAAAAATTAAAACTAATTACTTAATCGTGCGAATAATTTCACAAAACTTGTAAAACCTTTTCGATAAATCTTGGTAGGTACTGTCATTGTGTCTTTAGCTTATATCCGGAATACCGGAATCCAGTTCTTGCAGATGCTCTGAGTTCGCTGAAACTTTTGACTGTTGAAGATTTAGTGATTCTGCATGAAGATAGCGCTGTTTTTTTTTGTAGCAGTTTGTCGATTTCAAGTGTGGAGTTTTAGTAAAGAGTTTGACAGTTTCAGACGAAACTTTACAATTGGTATCTGATCATTTCCAGTTGGAATGTGAATTGTTGTATGCAGATTTGTTAGAAATGTTTTGCAACTTTATAACTCATAATTTGAAGTAAGTATAAATATAAAATTTGTGCCGATTTCAGACAGTAAGATCATTATCATTACTCAGTGAAAAGTCAGCAGTTCAAAAGTTATTACGTATTGTAAAATGTACCGATCTGAATTAGTTAGTTTAGTGAGAATAAAGTTAGTTCATAAAAAATTATATCTTACCTATAGAGTCGCTTTGTTTAACAAAATTTTACTAAACTGAAGTTTAATGATAGAAATTACGAGATTATGAGGGTGAACGTTTACTTTACGAGCCTCATTTAAGTATCGTTATTAGTCGAATAGGTAATTAACTTATATAATTCGAGTGTAATACTATTCTTAATGTTTAACTATATTGGACAATTAATATCATTTTATAAGATTCATTTTAAATGAGAAATATTTATTTTTAGCACGGTAACTTTCTATAGTTAGGTACCAATATAAACAAATGGTCACATTTCTCTCTCCTAAAATTAGTTCTATAGGTAGATGTGCATAATTATTACTCCCGATATAATATAACAATAAATGTATAAATTTTGTGCAAAATGATACTTAATAATTATAAATTGTATAAAAAAAGATAACAATTTACCTAATAAACAATAATGTGTCCAAACCGTATATTTGAAAAGTGACAAAAATTTGACATATATTGGCAGGTAGAAAATTAAGTCAAACTAATTTAACTTATTCGATATCAGAGTTGGACAAAATTTTATTTTATACTAAATTATGATAACAAGAACCTTTAACAATTAGAAACATATTTTATAATATACTTATTTAAAATTTTAGATGTCAAAATGATTCTACAATATACGATAGGGGTCTATACTGCATTAATCCATCCTTTAAAAGCACACTATAAATAATTTTGGTACATGAAATTCTGGCCAAAACTATAATAAGATTAGTTTTATTGGTCAAAAAACAATATTTCTCTTTACAAAATTGTATGACGAGTGTTGTCTGAAATTTATATAGACCTAACTAATTATTTAATGGAACGACAAATAAATTTTTTATAAAATAATAATTTAATATATTCGAAATTGTAGCTAGTTTTTACTGCCTTTATCCTTATAGGTATGTTTTTTTAAAGATTTATAGGTTAATAAGTTGAGAGTTATTTGATAACTACTGTTTTACTGTGAGAGAAGCTCCTTAATTCCACCTCATCGTATCTTACCAAAAAAGTCACAAAATTGAAAAATGCTTTTAGTGTAATTTATTCACGTGACCTTTATGTCAATATTATTTGTCTCACTTTACCTGCACGAATACTATTGTACCTACAGTGTATGTGTAATGCAGGCATAGAGCACGCATCGTTTTAATTAAAGATCTTGTCTGGATTAGGTTCAGATTTGTAATTAAGAGTGGTTGGAATAAGCCTTACACTGACCTAGCACAGAATCGGCTTAGCACAAATACCCATGCGTATAAGCGCACTACCGAAATTACTTGTCAAATTTTGAATGAATCTGGATTACGCTTGATTGTATGAAAAATAGATTTTGTAAAGGAATTGGGAATGTGGAATTATTAATATCAGGTTATTTAGGCTTAGACCGGTTTAGACTTAATCTTGGTAACATTTTATATGAAGTATTAATAGTTAACGCCACAATGCGTTAGCAATTCCGAGTGATAAACTTCTAAACTAAATCCCAATCTGTAATTGAAATGAAAACAACCTGTTGATCAAAATTGTTAATAATAAATGATTATCAAGTATGCTTTTTTATTACTTTAGCAGTTGATCTAGTGATCAATCAAAATAATGCAATTGTATGATTTAGAAACTCTACTTATTGTTATTATGTATAAAAATAAATATTAATGGTAATAAGAAATTAACGATTTAACTTTATTTATGTTTTAACCATAATTTGAACGATTTAGTACCTAGTTATAATTTTTACATACTCGTATTATATAGAGTTTGTAAAAACTGATAGTTTTTGATGATACATTAGGTTGTAATATACATTGTATACGTAATCTTAGTAGTGAATGAGTGGTGTAAGTATAGAAATGTGATATAATTTAAATTTAGTTTTATTGGAATAAGTTCTCGAATTGGTTATCTGTAATTAAAACAAGATTTAGCTTAACAATACTTGTATTTTAACGGTTATATATCTGAAATTTATAAAAGGATTGAGATTTTTATATTTATCTATAAAATATATAGAAATTATATTATAAATTTGTTACCTGATGCAATGACTAAAATTAGTAGTTTCTATGGCGAATATAAATTAAGGACTTCAATTGCATGATGAGCAATATCGCAGTTCGGTCATGATTTAGAAAAAATCCAAAGTAAGTAATTTATTGATTATTGTCCAATTTATTTTTTACACTATTTATATGTCGAGTTCGAATTGTTAGTTTATAAATCAATATGTAACAAAATAATATTCAGTCAAACCTTCAAATGAAAATAACTAGTAATTTTTTATGTAGTAGTGAATATTTGTGGTGAATATGCTCAATAGTATGTTTAGGTACATTTTGACAGATGCTGTTATAGGTTTCTAAATAACCAATAACAAAATATTATGTCAGTCATAAAAATTGATTACACAATTATTGTTGTTAATATTTTGCATCCCTCTTAAATAACTAATACTTGGTCTAGTCAGAGTGATTTTCATGTCGATTCTGAAGCTTATATTCATACTTATATAAGCTCATATAAATATAATAATAAATGACGTCATACTTATAGTGACATAAATTAATGACGTCCCTGGTTTTAGTGGTTTTGGCAGTAAAATGTCTATACGAGTATAGTTATCCTATATCTCAGACTAAAAATGAATTCAAGATATACACAAATAATTACGTCCGAAGCCGAAATGAACCTTCACTTTTTGTCCTAAACACATAAACCAAAATGCATGAATTACGACAAACCTTTGATAATAGTGTCAAGCTGTCCTAATTCGTCTCTGGGTTTGACCCACCGGTCGCTACACATCCACAACCGCGGTACGCAGGCATTACACAAATTGCAGCGTGCAGATGCGCTATCTTGTTCCCACTTGCAATATTGCATTCCCGTATTACGAACAATTAAACTTTGCGCTACGAATTACGTCCGTGAGCTTCAGTTACATCTGCGGCTGCAGCTTACAGCATGCACGTGTAAGCAACCAGCTTAGCGGAGAGGCGTAGCGGCTGCGGTGAAATAAGCTTTCAGGCGCGAGAGTTTTACTTGTTTTTGAAATTTTGTTTGGAATATAATTTCCATTAGATTTTGATACAATGATGAGTACTTTTTTTGAGAATAAATACGTAGTTAACTCATTTTGTTTGTCACTGGGCTATAACTCAAAATTTCATTGCTTATATAAATCGGCATCTTAAGAGGCGCGTTCGGAAAATACCGAACTCCAGAACGTAAGTCGTCATTTCAAAGTGAGGCGGGTTCAGGTGACGTCAAGCCCTTCTTTTTGCAGTCAATCGAACAAAAAATGTAGGTAAAGAAAACTGAGCATAGAATGTACTGGCTAACTAGAGAATCTACAATTTCAACAGCGAAAACATAGCATCGTTGTCCATCATATCTCATTTAATTTATAACACAGAGGAATGAAAAAAAACTTCTTGTTAACAAAGGTTCAATTTATGTCCCTCTGTTTTCAAAAATTTAAAATAGCTTTTTGTTGATAAGAAAACAAATCTTAAAAATCGAGAAAAATGGCTGATTTCAAAGTCATTTTTATCCAAAATCATAAATTAAAGAAGAAAAATGAAAACAGAGAGACCTTCTAACATCTTTTGGTGACATGCTCATATGTTGTAAATAAAGGAAAAATCTCTAAATATCAAATGATCATGGGATGCGCACACCTCTGTTTAAAAAAAAATTAACTACCAGACGGACCCATTGAGGGGGTTTTATCGCTCAGCGCTGCTAGCTCACAAATCCCCGCCATTTCAGGTACCCGCGCTAAAATCCTATGTGTAATCAGTACATGTTGGCTCTATTTTCTAATTGCTATCTTTCGCTTCGTTCTTGTTTAGAAAATACTTAATTTGATTGGCTAGCGTGCATGCAATTTTAAAATTCATTTAACAAATTACTCGACTACTATTTGAAAATTTTATACAATAATGTGATACATTTTAATTTACAATGCAATTAGAGTTACGAAGACTTTTAAAGAATTTTTTAAAAATTGTTTATAAATAAAAATAATAACAATTTCACAAATTCGAAATTGTAGCTAGTTTTTTACTGTCTTTGTCTTTATATGGTATTATTTTTAGATTTATATGTTTATGATTGGGAATAATTTGTTAAATACTTTTTTTTACTGTGAGAGAAGCCCCTTAATGCAGAACTCCATTTCGAGCATTAATGAGATGTGTAAGAACAAAGTTTTATAGAGTTTAATACTTTCAGTGCAAAACTACGATATGTTACACCCTTGCGGCTCTAGGTAGCCTTATAATTGTTCTATCATGCACATCACTTTATCAATAATGATAATATTTGCATCGATGAAGCTCTTTTTATACGTAAGTTATTTCTTAAATTGTTAGTTATTATATAGCTTTATTATTAAAATAATATAAGTTTCTTATTTCTTCAGAAATAGAAAATAAGATACACCGTTCAATTTTTTATTACTAAATTATTTTGTAATTACTCTAATGTTTGTAATTCTCAATGCAATAAAAATCTGAATCCGAAGTTTAACTACATAATGAGTCGGGTTTTTTGTTTTTGTTAGTACCAAAGTGAGATAAGGAGATATTTTAACATTGTAGCTTTTACATACCCACCTATTTCTATGCAAATCTGCTATTCCATATTTAAATTACTACATTTAAATTTCTACATCTTCTACTTGACTCTTTCATTATTCCTGGCGTTTTGTTTTATTTTCTTCCATTATATTTTGGTCTCATTTCGCGAAACACCAATATTTCTTATACGTTGTAGTTTAAACGTTTTATATCAAAATTGGAATTTAAATTTCACAAATTAGTACTTGGGGAATCAATTTTGTTGAATAAAATATTATTTAAAAAACTACTTTCGTTTGTGCTGTTTTTACTTGAATTCATTATGAAACATAGAATATTAACTACATGTTTCAAAGTCGAGTAATTATAGTGTACGAATACATGATAGTTAAATAAAACTGGTGACAAAGAAACTGTAAGAAATTTATAAAAGTCTTTCAATTTTTCGCAGCTGTCATTATTTCTATTTTTCTGTTTAGTGTTTCTTTTATAGTTGAAATAAAGTAATTTTGTTTATTATGAAGCCTAGAATTAAATTTGAGTATATACAGGGTGGTTTTGAAGTTAATGTCATAAATTTAAGGGTAGGTATGTAGTATATGTGTAGATTACGAAAAAAAATAATATTTTTTTAAATCGCAAAATTAATTTCCTTCTTTCCCAGTTAAAAATTTTTCGTTGCCATTGTCACTGGGTGGAGTAATTATTGTTTCATTAAAAATAATTAAATTTTGTTTGTTTATTTTACTAGTATTATGTAATTTAAGATGGTATGATTATCTACTTCTATTGCTTGTGTTGTGTTTAATAGGAAAACGTACTAAAACAAAATTAAGTAGGTACCTATAACATAAAACATTATACTGTATCAAACAATTTTCAAAAGGACTGTGCACTGTGCTCTATAACGAAATGTTTAAAAAAAAATGTTACTCGCAAAATTAACCCTTTAATACACTTTGTTTATTTTGTTGTATCCGTTATAAATCACCCTATATTTTTTATTTTCATATAATAGAAAAACAGATTTGTTTAAATAGTGCTTTGTTTTAAAATAGTTATTTGTTTAACTAGGCAAAAATAATAGATTTACTGCCGTGGTTAGAGTTTCATAGACGAGGTTCAGCCGATGCTATATTAGTCTAGCTTTGGCAATTAATTTGTATTTATGGCCATGTCAAACACATTATTTTTCGCTAATTGTTATTAATTAATATTAGTTTAGTGATCATTTTCAATATTTTAACAGCAGGTATCGCCATCAAATTATGTTACTAAACACGTTTGTTGATCGGTTGCCACGCGTTTGTTGAGCAATTGCTTTGAAAAAACAAATTTGTATTCTATATTTTCATCAAATTTTATTAGCCCACCATAGAAAAAATAACTTTTACTGCCTAGGCATTAAAAATATTTTTTGCGTAACTGCCAAAAAAGTTAACATTGACGTCCGCAATTCAGGCCGCGAAATTAAACATTTGTGTGCCATACATTTCGCGGCCGCATTGCTATTAGTAACGGCTGCAAAATGTATTTCTATGTCAGATATTTTTGACAGTTGTTACAAAAAATAAAATGTGTGTTTTTAACTACTTATATGCATTGAAGTTACAAATAAATGTGTATAACTCGTCAACGAATTGTGTTTATTTACGTTTGCAAAATATAACCTTTGTAATTAAAAAAAATTCTTTCACGTTAGCTATTCTTGTATTTCACCAATGTTGACTTTTCTAAATTTAGCTTGTGTCAGCGGGAAAATCAAACCATTTAGCAAACAAAATTCGTGTTCATAGCCATCTTTGCCGTCTAATCAAATATCTGAACGCAACATCGTTGCCTGGTGCTGGTGGTATATTAAATTACGTCTATAGCAGAATATTAATTAATTGACACGGGGTAGAGTGAGACACACTCAATGTGGTTTCACCTCACCCCTTCGCTCTCTTTCTCCCTTGCGCTGTTGAGAGTGACGGATGGTTGCGAATAGATATGTTTTCTGCGTGAACATTCAACAATGCTGAAATTCTGTGTTATGTTCTGCTTTCTAACGCGGAACGTTGATGTTCTGGGTTCTTACGGGTGCGGGTGATGCATTAAGTTTGACAGATGCGACAAATGTTTGTGTTGCTAAGGATTGCGGAGTGTTTTGTTTGTGTTTGGTTGCTCCTTCATCTTGTTGTCTTGATTACAATGAGGGATTTGTACAATTAGATTTTGATGTTTGACCGGGTTATCAGAAATAGATCAAAACCGCACACGGCAGTAGCTGCTTTTGATTATGACGTACGAACCCGGAGTTCCATGGTTCAAGTTAGTCAAGCAATTAAATCACACTCGTATACTTCAAGCTAACAACTTGATCGTCTTAAGTATAGTCCTGGTTGCATAAGAATTTCTCCGTTGCCTCTTTGAATTTAAAAAGTCATCGCACGGATTGAGATTCTGACTGTACCAAGAAGAATCGGTCATAGTGGTTGGTTTACACTCTAGGGGAGACTAGACTAGCTTAAAAAATCTGATGTGGTTAGCACAAGACCTCCCGCCATATTTACTTTATTCTTTTAACATTATACAAATATATTAATATGTACGTACTACTTACTACTCACAAATAAATTTTAGTCATTTTATTTAAACTGCAGAAGAAGATATAAACGATATTTTACTATTGTCCCTGTCACTGTTATGTCATAAACATTTAAATTTTACGTAGTAATAAATGTTAAACGATGATGCACTACAAGATACCGAAATACTATTATAAGTAGGTATATAAGTACTTTAATTATTCTTAAATGATACCAGATACAGAACAATTTATAAAATACCGATTGTAGGTAATAATCAATAACAAAAAAAAAATTTGTCTTAAATTAATTATTTATCGAAATATGTAAAAAAGTACTACTTCCGGTTTGTAGATTGAAACCAAAATTTAATGGCTTATTAAGATTCGTATTAAAACCTTAAATATAAAATTTGAAATGTTAATGTTTGATATTTTTTGAGTTCTCGTTTCCGAAAAAATTGTAACATACAAACGAACGCACGAACGAAAGCACATCATAGATATTCATAATCATTAATAATAATTTAACCGCAAATCATTACAATCTCATTTTCAACTCGCTTCAGAGATTATCAGGACAAATTACAAATCAATAAAACAACTACAAAATTTGAACATCGAATCTATTATTTTACAATCTACAGTTCAAGCAAAACAAAAACAAAAGATTATTATTAAATTAGAGCAAAGCTCAAAACCAATTTGCCAGAGCGAGAATTCGAAAATGAAAACAAAGATTTATCGTAGCAAAGCGAAGGTTTAAACCCGCATTCGTCATAATTTAAAACTGGAACAAAAACAGTTGAATGCAGAAGTTTCTTTATGGGAACCGGAGGTTGTATGACGTCACATGTCTTTGTTTGTAATGTGAACCTCAACTGGGTTGCGCTGTAGCATGTTTGAGATAATTTATGTTGTAGGTTTAGTTTCATAACAAACTGAAACTGAAATGTTTTTATGTTAGTCGGTAGTGCATCAGAGCAAACTCGAAGGATAACTAGCTCCTGGAAGTTAGTTATGTTTTCTTGGTAAGTTTTTGTCATGATAAATTAAATTGAAGGGTTTATTTGCATTTGTAATAATCAGTAAGGAAGATAACAATAATTGGATTAGTGAGCAGAACAATTTCTGACTATGCTATTCAAGCTATGGAATGGTTTAAATAAATTGAAATCGAAATATATATATATATATATATATATATATATATATATATATATATATATATATATATATATATATATATGTGAAATGGATCTATTGATAGAGTCTAGAATCTAAAATGATTCTTAGTTAACTTAAAAGCCTATAGTTTCATAAAAAATACCAGAAATTATTGATACATAATGATCATATAAGGAGCTTAAAGTTAGGTTAATTATAGTTTATTATTCACTTAAGCTAGATTCAAACCTACTCATTTATAAGTGTAAGTTGCTAATAAAACCAACCAGCGCTCAATGTTCACACTTATAATTGAAATTGGATTTTGTGGAAACGCTGGTTGGTTATCTTAGCACTCATACTTATAATTGGGTAGGTCTGAATCTAATCTAGTTTTGCATTGGCCTGTTTTTGTGTCGTGAAGTTGTTTTTAATACCACTTGCTCAAAAATTATGGATTCTTTTTACGATTTACTTTAAGATTTAAATGAAGCTATACCCACAAAGAAGCTTCTCGGTGGTCGAACGTGCAGCAGTGATTGAACGTCCTGAATCACGCTTGCTTCACACCACTGGGGTTCGCGTCCTAGGCCTGCCAAGTGTGCAGTGGCGAGTCGGCAGGTTTTCTCCGGGTTCTCCGGTTTCCCCTGCCTAGGTACACTATACAATACACACGTCGCGCTCCGGCCACCCACAGGATAACTATAATAATAGTAATCCTACGACACCTCTCCGCGGCTGCAAGCTCCTTGCACAGCTGAAGTGTCACTCGGGTGGTATCTCTCAGGGAGGGCATTGACAATACAATACGCAGTACTAACTTTCAACACATACAGATAGGGTTACACTACACTTACACACACGCACTCTGTAGAGGGGACATACCTGTCCCCTATAGCGGAGCACACATGGTAGTTTAGTTTTTAGCGTCCTGAATATATAGGGTGAGTCAGCTAACTATTCCCTATTTGGATTTTTTATAACTTAGGCAATTTTTATCAGAAAGTGCAAAACATGAACTATCTAAAGGAATTTTTACTGCCGAAATTTCAAATCGATCAGACAAAAACTTCACGAGTGGTTCAATTCAATGACAACTTCTGAATTTTCCAAAGTGTTAGCTGAATGGCTAGGTTTTCGCTTAACATCTTGCACAGATCCAGTTTCCATTAAACTCGTGTGCCATTTGTGAATGCTATGTTTCGATGGTGGATCACGATTAAATTCCGTTCGAAACTTTCTCTGCACCATAACAATGCTTTTCGTCCATTCAAACCAGGAAGCAACTTTGGCACGTTCCATAATTGAGTACGACATACAATTTCAGTCACCAATTAGGAAGCAATAGAGCAATAATGATAAAACTTTGCGAACAAAAACTCAAGTAGCTACTGTATTTACAGCAAAAATTTGGCGGACTTTACACAAAAACTTGAGACTTTACAAACAAATGAAATAGGGAACACTTAGCTGACTCACCCTGTACAACTGAAAAAGTGCCGCATTCGATAACAGAGAAGCTGATTTTTAGTTCCCTTGACATAGTTCCTTTAAAATCCATTACCTTAAACAAAACCAGCCACTGGTGGTCTGATGTCACGAAGTATCTCATGTGGAAAAGTCCTTAGCGTGCCTATAGTGATTAGCATTATAGGTGGTATGATATTTTTAAGTATATAGGGTGATAATATCGTTTTTAATGGCATGCTCTATAAAAAGCAATAATCAAAAGGATTTGGGATTTAGTGCATATCAAATTTAAAAATATATAATAAAACAAAGCTTCAGAAAACATAATAAACCAGTTTATTTACCGGAAAACCTGTAATTTAACAGTAGAATGGAGTACTTAAATTTTAACATAATATAATACTAAACATGCTCACCACATGTTTAGAATACAAATCTTGTTGTAATAAAATTCCAGCGTGGTTAGCAATTGTTGATGACATTTTGTTTATGAGCGATATCATTTAAAATTCGCATACAAATTACTTCACATAAAACATAATGTTCTGTCCAGTTCAGCAGGCAGCGTTGACTATGAGACGGACACTCTAACTCCGATAACTTTGTCATGGAATAGAATTATGATACGTAATATACAATATGGAATTCACGACAAATAGATGATGCTTTACAACTTGTGATAATATTGTTCATTTGTAACGCTGGATATTAATGTACTTGCTCAAGTTTGTTGAGTTCTAGTTATTGAAATGTATATTTTACGTGAAGATTTGTAATGGGACCAATTAGGAATGTAGACAGATTTACATTACGCGACACAGTTGTCTAAAATATATACCTACTCATAAAACTTGAATTTGTGTAACTTATTTTGGAATAAACTAACAATAATTCTTATAAATCAGTAACTAGAACATTATTATAAATATTAGATTGTCAAGTAGTATGGACACAATTATTTTGACTAAACTAAGAATAAATCCATGTGGCATCAAAACCTATAAATAAGAATTATTTTTTCGACTTTATTTATTTGAAACAATACTTGAAGTTAGATTTAAAAAGTTTTTAATAGCATTGGTAGTAACATCATTTTCGATATATTATGTTCAATTATTTCGAAAAAGAATAAATGCAACTCAGGCCATCACGAGTATTTCTGTTTATAAAAACATCATAACTGTCAAGCGCCGTAAATATTCCGGTCTGGGAACTTCAACCTCACAAATAGGCTCGTGGATGGTCTAAAAACTAAAAAGAAAGTGAACAATTCGGGATTAGAAGCCCTTTATGAATTTGATTGTTACGAGACATGGCGGCTATCCAGTGTGTCTATACATCAACATCTCCAACAAATTCGCTCGTTATATTGCTTCAAAACCAATCGAATTATTCGGACTTGGAATTGAAAATTTGGTGGAAAGATGTCAGTCAACAGGTAGTGCTGAAGGTAATTTCATAATTTTTAAAATATAATTTGTTTTCATTTTTTCTGATTAAGTAAAAACAATGAGTGTGATACTTGACAACCTATTAAATGGACAGATATTAACTCTAACCTTGTCTTACAATTAAACTCTATTGTAATATTTATAAAATTTAAATACTAAAACATGTCCCTTTACGTAATACATGTTTAAACTTAAAACTAATCAAGAACCAAGTAGTTATACCTACTCTATGAAGCACGCGAGCACATAATTGGTAAAAGTAGTTTTTTATATTTCTGGTTAGAACATAATATTGAGCTTGATTCCATATTTTTCTATATCTAGGTTTATTACTTTTGACAAAAATCAATTTATTGATTTGTTGGTACTTACTTTACTTGATATGTCATAATTCACCTAAAGTATGCTCAGATGAAATTTTTGTCGTATATTAATGTTTTTTAATTCAATTATATCTACCTACTATATTTGTTTAAAAATAATCAGATAACATTATATAATAATATAATATTAGAGTATCATTTCCTCAAGCAAATGTGCGATTTATGATTTTGTAATGTTTGGTTTCTTAAATCGTTATATTCAAATCTATGAAATCCATTATGGGAAACAAGGTATTAATTGTATTGAGACTTGATGACATTATAGGTTTGCATAACATGCGTAGTTGTAGTTTAAAAATTAATGTCTTGTATATGAAACGCGCTTTTTCGTGTTATTTATAAAATAAAATTGTTTGATAAATTTATTGTCTACTGTTCGTATTTGTTTAAGTACCAGATATGCTTTAAATTTAAATTATGTTCGTTGGTAATTGGTATCTTTCGGAAAACAACTTAAAATTAACGAATGTTAATACTTCCAGAACGACAGGATGTTAGTTAAGGAGTTGGTCATACATTTATGTATGTTTAGGAATATAGTTGTATGCGCAAAATTACCAGATAATAGCTATATGGTTAAGTGTAAGAACAGCAATTTGCTGAACTTTGCCAATAAAACGTTTTTATTATTATTATTATTATTATTATTATTATTATAAATAGATAGAATACCAGCTTTAAACTTAAAAATAATAGAGTTGGGTAAGCATGAATTAAAGATTAAAATTAACAACTGTTTTATTTGAGTATTCCAGTACATAATACATTCTAGTAACAATGAAATAAAAATAAAACTACATTTTCTTTCTTCGCCAATATTCTTATCGCGTGACAATAAAAATCTGCAACGTTGTGCGCTTTCATTAGTAATATCCAAGCGCTATAAATCTCTTTGCAACTGTTTGACTCTTTCCTCTATCCATTCCGTAATCTCCATTCGCGTATATCACGCATCGAAATGACATCGGAACCCATTACCTCGCACTGAAACATTGCGCAAGATAACACCTCCGCTCGGAAAAACAGCAAATAAAAACACATTCAATACGGATCATAACTACCCCTGAACTCATAACCTGTAATCCCGCTGCCAGCTAGCCCCTACCACTGCCCATGAACATAAAATTCAATATCTCGACCTATAATATCTCATATAGTCTCATCCCAGTAAACACAGGTACGTATATAATACGTTAAAAAAACGTTTTGCAGGTTGATTATACGTTTATCGTTGAAAATTTAAACGTTTGAAACTAACGTTTTTATAATATACGTCGCATAAACGTTTATTAGTACCATAATATTAACTAAGTGTTTTAAGATAACGTTTAACTGACGTTTTATTTTTAAATATATTTAAATGTTTTACATTTTAGGTAAGAAAACGTTTTATATTTACATAAATATATATTAAGTTCGGTAGTAAACGTTGTTATATAATAAATAAGTTACGTAAAATAATATAGTGCATCTTATCGTTAAAAATACGTTATTTAGATACATAATTCTTACCAGTAGTTAGCAAATAACGTTAGATTTAATTAATAAATCGACAGGTAATAAAACGTTATACTGTTACATTTGTCCAACGTTGAATTCGTATTATAAATTAAACGTAAAATTAAAAGTAATTAGTATATACTAAACATAAAATGATACGTGGAAGCTAAACGTTGGAATAACGTATTTTATATACAGAATATTAACTAGGTGTTTTCTTATAACGTTATAACTAAAATATCTGCAGGTACTAAAACGTGTTATAGTTTCATATATTCAACGTTGAATTTTTATATTAACCTAACATACGAATACAAAAAAAATATTATAAACTTAACGCACACTTATACGTAGTAGGTAAACGTTAGAAATACGTTACTAAGATAAATAAAACTCACCAATAGTTTGCAAATAACGTTAGATTTAATTAATTATTCGAACGGTAACAAAACGTTATATTCTTTTATATATCCAACGTCGGATTCGTATATAAATTAAACATAAAATTACACGTGGAAGCTAAATGTTGGAATAACGTATTATCTATACAGGATATTACCCAGGTGTTTTCATATAACGTTAGTTTAACTAAAATATCTCCAGGAACTAAAACGTGTTATAATTTCATACATTCAACGTTGAATTTTTATATTAACCTAACATACAAATACAAAAAAATTGTATGAACTTAGCGCACAATTATACGTGGAAGCTAAACGTTAGAAATACGTTGCTAAGATACATAAAACTCACCAGTAGTTTTCAGATAACGTTAGATTTAATTAATTATTCGAGAGGTTACAAAACGTTATATTCTTTTATATATCCAACGTTGAATTCGTATATAAATTAAACATAAAATTAAAAGTAATAAGTATATTTCAAACATAAAATGATACGTGGAAGCTAAATGTTGGAATAACATATTTTCTATACAGGATATTAACCAGGTGTTTTCATATAAATTAAACATAAAATTAAAAGTAATAAGTATATTTCAAACATAAAATGATACGTGGAAGCTAAATGTTGGAATAACATATTTTCTATACAGGATATTAACCAGGTGTTTTCATATAACGTTAGTTTAACTAAAATATCTCCAGAAACTAAAACGTGTTATAGTTTCATACATTCAACGTTGAATTTTTATATTAACCTAACATACAAATACAAAAAAATGGTATAAAGTTAACGAACACTTATACGTAGTAGGTAAACGTTAGGAATACGTTGCTAAGATACATAAAATTCACCAGTAGTTTTCAGATAACGTTAGATTTAATTAATTATTCGAGAGATTACAAAACGTTATATTCTTTTATACAGGTTGGTGGAGGTGAAATGCGAACATAGGGAAATATATGACAATGGAGTTATCATGCTAGGTATCTTGATACGTGGAATAAGTACTGTCAATGTCAAAGTAGCTGTCATATTATTGAAATTTTTATTTTCATTAAAATATTTTCTTTGCATAATAATGTATGTGTACAAGCAGAACGAGAAAGTTTACATGCACTTTTAGATTTTATTATTATTTCTGTTATTGATTACTCTTTTTGTCACACAAATTCACATTACTTCGTTTTGTGACACTACTAGAAAATATATCAAGATACCTGGCATGAAAGTTCGATTGTCATGTATGTTCCCTATGTTCGCATTTCAACTCCACCAACCTGTATATCCAACGTTGAATTCGTATATAAATTAAACATGAAATTAAAAGTAATAAGTATATTTCAAACATAAAATGATACGTGGAAGCTAAATGTTGGAATAACGTAGTTTCTATACAGGATATTAACTAGGTGTTTTCATATAACGTTAGTTTAACTAAAATATCTCCACGAGCTAAAACGTGTTATAGTTTCATACATTCAACGTTGAATTTTTATATTAACCTAACATACAAATACAAAAAAATGGTATAAACTTAACGAACACTTATACGTAGTAGGTAAACGTTAGAAATACGTTGCTAAGATACATAAAACTCACCAGTAATTTTCAGATAACGTTAGATTTAATTAATTATTCGAGAGGTTACAAAACGTTATATTCTTTTATATATCCAACGTTTAATACGTATATAAGTTAAACATAAAATTAAAAGTAATAAGTATATTTCAAACATAAAATGATACGTGGAAGCTAATTGTTGGAATAACGTATTTTCTATACAGGATATTAACCAGGTGTTTTCATATAACGTTAGTTTAACTAAAATATCTCCAGGAGCTAAAACGTGTTATAGTTTCATACATTCAATGTTGAATTTTTATATTAACCTAACATACAAATACAAAAAAATGGTATAATCTTAACGAACACTTATACGTAGTAGGTAAACGTTAGAACAGTTTTTTGAATGAAATGAAATTTTTGTATGTAAACCTCAAAATGTCTAAATGAAGAATTATTAGTAGGTAAATTAGTAGAAATATAATAAGGTAGAAAAATGTTGTGGTAGAAAAAATTGAGTAGAAATATAATAAAGGAGAAAAAAATTTGTGGTAGAAAAAATGGATGTAGTAATATAATAAGGTAGAAAAAATTTGTAGTAGAAAAAATGGAGTAGATGACATGGGGCGGTCCCATAATATTTACGTAGAATTGCTTTAAAATGAATTTAAAAATAATAACATCATTCTGAAAACGAAAAAACCTTAGGATTTAGTACTGCTTGCTAATCAATATTAAGTGAACTGACTGCAGACTGCACCCGCAGTCAGTTGATTGTTGTTGTTGAGTTGTCCATTGTTGTCGTTACAATTGTTTTGAACATTTAAAGCGATACTTACCTAATTTGTTACGGAATAAAATTAAAATATTTTTAAATTAAAAAGGTATGACCAACGAAAAATTTTTGTAACTAACTCATGTGTTCGCTTCTCTCACGCGTTAAAATGTCCGAATTAATCGCCCTCATTAACACACTAGTTTGTAAATAACTATTTCAAATAGAATTTAAATTTGAATAATTTTGTGATGGTGTGTGATCGAAATTTAAAACTTGAATAAATTATTGTTACCAGTTACCACCACGACAGCAGGGCAGACCTGAAATGCATTTTCGCATGGATGTCCAAACTATTACTATTTGAAAAATATCGACATTATTCTTCCCTCTTCATTTTTTAAAATATTGTAATAATTATATTGTTGTGATAAAAAATAAACAATTATATTTTATATTACAAGGCAATTACTCTATTGGGCAATTAATTTTAAAATAAAAAGTTTTTTGTTACATTTTGAATTTGTATACCACTGCCTCGACTTGCGCAGTAGAGATGTACACAAGCTAAGCGCAGACTCGCGCACACTCACTGATCACGTGATCACGTCGTACGGCCAGGCCACGCCACGCTTGGCTTCTTTCTTGTGTTTGCAAACAAAGGAAAACGTGTTTGTGTTTGTGCTTCGTGAGCTGTGATTGAATCTTTGAGAAGTTCATCAACTTTATAAAGGTATGTAAATATATTTCTTGTACTTGTATTTTATGTAGGTAATATAGGAACAGTAGATAATAATAATTATTGTTCACTTAAAACTTGCACAAATTCGCCTTCCTATCGAATCAACTTATAGGTTAAGCCTCAAATAATATCAATTTGTTTAATATTAATTATGCTTTGTATATAATTTGTACATTAATAACTTATTATTATTTGTTTTAGTGTATACTATAATGTTCAAACGTAAATTACTATGCATAAAGTATATACAAAGAATGGTTCGCAGAAAAGTTAACCAAATAGTTAATTTAGAGAAATCTAGAACACTGTCCCTTACTGCTGACAGCGAGGTTGAAAGCTTAAATACCCAAACAAATTTTTATAACGATGTTCAAGAAATTAGTACCCAGTTTAAATTGTCCGAAAGTAACTCTTCAACATATGTAAAAGCATCTTCATTATCCGAAACTAATTTTCCTTTTGGAAATTTAGGGTATGTTCCAAAATTAAACCACATGTACCATGGTAATTTTTTACCACGATCACCGTGCTAGAGAGCACGATATTTGTGGTAAATTTGTATTTGTGTATCGCGATCTCACAGTTTTAACTTAAAAACGTTGGTTTGTTTGTTGAATGGCTGATTTTTATTTGTTGAAAATGATTATACTTATACAAACGGATTTATCTATTCGAAAAATTTACGAAATCGTATGTAAACATATATTATTTGTGTAATATTATATTATGCTTTTATTTAAGGATGAAAAAGTATGTTTTTGTGACTTTTGTGTTTCCATTTCAATAAATACTCTAACCTAAATGTCAAAATTTTACCGAAGCGTTTCACAAGTTACTGAGAGAAACGTCACAATCAGTTACCAAAGAATTACCGTAACATAATACCACGGTAAACATGGTTTAATTTTGGAACATACCCTTAATTAATGTTGCACCCAGCACATCAAAACCAGCCTGTCATTTTTCGAAGAAACTCATACTCATACTTTTTTCGCAGCTTGCTATGAAGGGACTGAAAAGAAGCTTGATTTGTTCATAAAAGAATCAGAACAAGAGAGCGAAGACACTGGGAACAGCAATTTACTAATAAAAAGAAAACAAATTGAGGAACAGAGTTAAGATGACGAAGAGAGTAACATTGCGACTCCAAGATCCTCGTTGTCAACCATTTCTGTTTCTACGCCAACATCTCGTTCGTCGTCTTCTTCGGGAAGTAAGTTATTTGATTAAATATGTTATATACAATAATTGAATATGAACTCCAAATTGATATTTAGCAAATCTGAAAATTATTTCAAACTGTTAACAGATTCATGGCTTTTTATGAACATTTTTTGTTAAACAACTAGCGAAGTTTTGGCCTATGAGTTACTTGATGACGAATTTATAGCGTACACTTTAAGAGTCAACTAAGGACTTTAATTTAAAAATATAATACGTGATCTAAACGTTATTAGAAAAATCACATTTAAAACTTTTTTATTAACTATTTATTTTTAGATATTCCAGATATTATGAAACAAATTTTACTAACTGCTCAACAAGAGCAGCAATCAATGATGATGAACGAGATTCTCAGAGTCCATCGCGTAAACAGCAACTCCATAGATTTGCAAAAACCTGAAGAACTTCCTGACATGCCTGTAAAAACTCGAGAAGATATGCTCAAACTTATATATATATATAGAACTTACATGATGAGCAATACTTTGTATTTGTGTAAACCTAATTATAACTGAATTGTTCCCTTATTGTAGACCAACAGATTGTCTTCTATTGGTGGTATAACTGTAGAAACTTTAACTTGTAGAATTCTAAAGTATGTTATTTCGAATGAGGTGGCAGCATTATATAATTGGAAAGGGCGAGATAAATTATCATATGAAAAAAGAAAAAACTACGCTATAGCAACCATAGTGAACATAATTGAAGAATTGAATTCTTATGGGTATCAAACCAAAATTTAGGTATATGACCTTTTAAATAGTTGTTTTTAATTACTATGTCCCTAAAATATGGTTTTTGTCTTATTACAGATGCCGTGAAAAAAAGTTTTCCGCAAGGAGAAGGCGAAGATTTAAAAATAGCGAATTGCATTAAAGACTGGCTACAATTTGCCAAGTTACGATTGGCCAGCAAGAAGAAATAATAATTTACTTCACGGCTGTTATAAAATGCATCAATCTCCTTTAATGGAAAATATTTTTCTTTGTATGCTGGTGCCATTTTTAACGTCAGTAATTACCTGGTATTTATTAAAATTTAATTATTTTGTATATTCGTTCATATTTTAATAAAATTTATTTATTTCAGTTATTCAATTATCCAGTGTGTTTTGTTAACTAAACATTTATATTATGCAGTACTGAGAGAAAACTTATATTATTTACCTTTCTAATAATTATTATTGGGAGTTATACTTACATAAAATGTGAGCGATTCCGTGCAGCGTCTTTAAGACTATTGTTCTGCTGGTGTAACTCTTCTTTTGTCTTCAGAAAATGGTATTTACAAATAATTAACGTCTATATGTATTGAGCGATTGACGAAAGTGTTAACATAATATTCAAATCATAATCATTCACAGCGTGTTCAATAATAGCATTTTTTTAAATGGCCGACAAGAGTAAAGTATCAAACTTAATATAGATAACATATAAAAATTTAAATGAAATAAATTTTTGAAAGCATTGTAGGTAACTATAAAAATTCCACGACATTTTTTCAAATGCAATTTTTGTCTTTAAATTTTTTTCTTATTTTACTTTAGTTATCCATTTCCAAACTGTTTTATTATTATTAGACACCTTGTTTGCGAAAATATAATTTCATGATATAACTTGTATTAGTCATGTTAAGTCAAACTTTTACACCTTTACACATTATTTGCCAGATAAATAATTAACTTCTTTCTTATTGGTAAACACTTCTGTCAATCACGCAGAATTTTATGTTATTTTCATATATAATACCATTAGTGACTATGATTTTGCCGGCAATTCTTGCCGTCTGGTCACGACTGCTTGTTGTGTCGAAAATAAACACGAGTGCGTAGCACGAGTGTTTATATTCTAAAGCAACAAGCAGGAGTGACCAGACGGCAAAAATTACCAAAAAATAATAGTCACGTATGGTATTCGGCTTGACAATTTCTCGAATTATTTTATTTATTCCAAAAAAAGTAATTTATTTTTAAAACAATCATCAACTGACATTTTCACTAGTGAAAATTGTCACTCTAGTTCGTCTGTGATTGGTACAATTCAGCAAAATACTGTGTTTTGATTGGATGAAAAACTATGAGTGGAATTGTCATTAAAATTAATGAGTTTAATGTTTCAGATAAAACATAAAATAATGAGTTTCGTTTAGTATTATAGCTGTACTTTGTTTCTTAAGTTTCTAGTATGTATGCCTGTATCATAGATTTATTTAAAATACATTTTTTAAATACTACTGAATTTCATTTAAACAATTTTCAATCAACATGTTATTTTACTAAACCTTTATGAATCCAAAAGTCTGGCAATTAAACTGAATAAATAGGTGTGAACTAAGCTATGCTACTTATACTGCAGGCATTACAAGAAAAAAGGCCAGTTTCATTTGATACATCCATATGTTCTTTTCTTACATCCTGCAATGATTATTTATCGCTGTTAGTACTCGATATAGCCTTTATAAAATTGAACTCGTGCTTCGCACTCAGGTAAGTACTGAGTAGAACGCAAAAATAATTTTTTTAGCATACGACTATTTATTAATTATTAACGTATAAATATAATGTTCTTCTAGCGTTGAAATGCATGGTTAAATATAAACATGAAAGTATACTATTATATATACGTTAAATATTTAGTTAAAGTTTACGTTAAAACGTGGAACTTTTTTGCGAATATTTTATGTTACAAATTATTCTATTTTAAGCTTTTTCGCGTATATATATATGGTTCAAATATATATATATATATATATATATATATATATATATATATATATATATATATATATATATATATATATATATATATATATATATATATATATATATCGTGTCCAGACAATTCATCGCAGGAAAATTCATCGCGGAAAGTTCATCGCGGAAAGTTAATCGCAGGAAAATTCATCGCGGGGAAAATTCATCGCGAGGTAAATTAATCGCAGGAAAGTTCATCGCGGTAAAGTTCATCGCGGGGTAAATTCATCGCGAGGTAAATTCATCGCGGGCAAGTTAATCGCGGGAAAGTTCATCGCGGGGAAAATTCATCGCGAGGTAAATTAATCGCGAGAAAGTTCATCGCGGGAATGTTCATCGCGGGGAAAATTCATCGCGGGGAAAATTCATCGCAAGGTAAATTAATCGCGAGAAAGTTCATCGCGGAGAAAATTCATCGCGAATATATTTATTGTAGTAATGTGGAATGGTATGTTGTGTTATGTTAATCCTTATTGATCACGAATTATTTTATAATATGAAATTTAATATTTTCCCTTACAAACTGCACTTGAAGAAAGTTCATAAAATTCTAACGTTTGCAGGTGTTCTTTGGCTTACAATTTCTATAATAGGATTAAAAAGTCATTTACCATTCGTTCACAACATCAATAGCTAAGAAACAAAAGTGTAATACTGCAAATTTCGAAGAAAGATATAGAAACTCAATAACACCTGAATATATTTAATACCTCAGGCCTCAGGTATACCCAACTGGTGTAACAAAGTTCTGTTGGACTCAATTAGGGTTTTGTTAGTATTGATTAGTTTATGTCAAAAAAACGGAGTTCTGTTGGACTCAATTAGGGTTTTGTTAGTATTGATTAGTTTATTTTTTAAAAACGGAGTTCTGTTAAATTCAATTAGGGTTTTGTTAGTATTTATTAGTTTATTTAAAAAAAACGGAGTTCTGTTGGACTCAATTAGGGTTTTGTTAGTATTGATTAGTTTATTTTTAAAAAAAAGAGATCTGTTGGACTCAATTAGGGTTTTGTTAGTATTGATTAGTTTGGGTACAAATGTGCAAATCGAAGTGTGAAAATTGGTATATGGGTAACTGGACATTGTTGTGCGGGAACTTTTATACGCTGTGGTTTTTCGGACGTGTGGTTATGGTTTTTATACGCTGTGGTTTTCGGTGGTGTGGCATTTACTCTTCGAGTAAGTTAAGTTCAGAAAAATGTTAGGCAAAAATATTTTCTAGTTTTAAAAAATTCAAAAAATATTGTTAAAAATACCTACTCTTCGAGTATGTTGGGGTTATGTTCAGAAAAATGTTAGGCACTAATATTTTCTAGTTTTGAAAAATTCAAAAAACCTTGATAAAAATACTCCTCGAGTATGATGTTAGACAAGAATATTTTCTAGTTTTAAAAAATTCAAAAAATCTTGTTAAAAATACTCTTCGAGTATGATGGGGTTAAGTTCAGAAAAATGTTAGGCAAGAATATTTTCTAGTTTTAAAAAATGCAAAAAATATTGTTAAAAATACTCTTAGAGTATGATGGGGTTAAGTTCAGAAAAATGTTAGGCAGAAATATTTTCTAGTTTTAAAAAATTCAAAAAATATTGTAGAAAAACTGTCGTACCTACAATCCCTAAAACCATCGTGCTTTTCAAATGTGCACTTCTGCGCTTATGCAACTGTTGTGTTAATAACACGCAACATTGTGATTTATTTGTCTGCAAAGAAGAATTTACAGATCATGAATATGTCTGAAATTAATTTTTTGGCGATTAATTATCATCGCGATGAACTTTTACGTACTAATTAAGTTACCTCGCGATGAATTTATTTCGCGATGATCTTTCCCGCGATTAATTTACCTCGCGATGAATTTTCTCCGCGATGAACTTGTCCGCGATTAACTTTCCCGCGATTAATTTACCTCGCGATGAATTTTCCCCGCGATGAACTTTCCCGCGATGAACTTGCCCGCGATGAATTTACCTCGCGATGAATTTACCCCGCGATGAACTTTCCCGCGATGAACTTTCCTGCGATTAATTTACCTCGCGATGAATTTTCCCCGCGATGAATTTTCCTGCGATTAACTTTCCGCGATGAACTTTCCGCGATGAATTTTCCCGCGATGAAATTTCCGGGAATCATATATATATATATATAATATATATATTTACGTAAATTTTCAACGTTTTTTTAACAACAGTCGTTTATTAGAAATCTACGTATACATTATTAGTTGATTAAGCGTTAATATGTATAGTTAAATAAAGATTTAAATATACTTTTTAATATACGTATAAAATTTAGTTAGGAATAACGTTGAAACGTGGAACTTATTTGCATAGATTTAACGTTCATAATAATACTATATTTTAACGTAAATTAACAACGTTTTTTAAGCAACGGCCGTTTATTAGGAATCTACGTATAAATTAATAGTAATTTTAGCGTTAAAATGTAAAGTTACATAAACATATAAATATATTATTATATATACGTATAAAATGTAGTTACGAATAACGTTAAAACGTGGAGCATTTTTGCGTAGATTTAACGTTCATAATAACACTATATTTTAACGTAAATTAATAACGTTTTTTAAACAACGACCGTTTATTAGGAATCTACGTATAAATTAATAGTAATTTTAGCGTTAAAATGTAAAGTTACATAAACATATAAATATACTATTATATATACGTATAAAATTTAGTTACGAATAACGTTGAAACGTGGAGCATTTTTGCGTAGATTTAACGTTCATAATAACACTATATTTTAACGTAAATGAATAACGTTTTTTAAACAACGGCCGTTTATTAGGAATCTACGTATAAATTAATAGTAATTTTAGCGTTAAAATGTAAAGTTACATAAACATATAAATATACTATTATATATACGTATAAAATTTAGTTACGAATAACGTTGAAACGTGGAGCATTTTTGCGTAGATTTAACGATCATAATAATACTATATTTTAACGTTTGGTTATGGTAATTTTCAACGTTTATTTAACGTAACTGTGTTTATTGGGATATACATTGTAAGTTTAATAACAGATCAAATCTAGCTGAAATGTAGCGATCAACAATGATGCTATGGACATGGACAGTTCTGTATATTTGTGGGATTGTAATGTAGGGATAATAAGTTTTTACCTCCCGCCTCGTATTCTATAAGGGAGGTATTGTGGCGGGCCAAAATTTCATGTACGACTTTTCGGTAGATTATATCAAATATTTAAATAATACATTTTATATCTAATGGCTGTTTTACACTACGCTAAATATTTAACAAGAAATTGCGCAACAAATTGAACAATATCTTGAGCAATAAATTGCTTTGTTTTTAATGAATTCTGTTTTATACTGTGATTCTGCGCAGTTCGCATATAATAATTTGACAGCCGCGCTTATCTATTTTTTCAGACAATTTACGAAGCAATGCAATATTTCACACAATTTGCTGTATGATACTACACAATTTAGACTGGTTTCAAAAACTGAACAAGATCTTGTTCAAAATTTAGTGTAATGAAAAACGGTATTTTGACTTTCATACGAATCTTCATAACCCAATAAAATTTTGGTTTCAATCTACAAATCGAAAGTAGGTACCTACTACTTTTTTAAACATTTCGATGAATAATTAATTTAAGACAATTTTTTTATTTTAAATGAAATATTATGTGATTATTATCTACAATCGGTATTTTATAATTTTTTCTGTATCTGGTATCATTTAAGAATAATTGCTTAATAAGTTATTTGGGACACGCTGTATACTAATAATTTAGTATTTCGGTATCTTGCAGTCCATGATCGTTTATTATTATTTGTTACATAAAAGTTTAATGATTATGGCATGAAAAAAATTTAAAAAATTGAGTAGGTAATTATGGCGGAGGTCTTGTGCTGACCACATCAGATTTTTTAACATAACACTGTAAATGCTTTGAATATCAAACTGACTTCTGTCACTAGTAAATTTCAGGATAAAACTGTATACAGTATACGTCATACATCACGTCATTCAAAACATTGATAGTTTCACAAACTAACTGCCAACTACAGGCTTTGAACTGTTTCAACTATTCCAAGTTTATATTGATATGACGATGACGTACATAATTTTGACATTTTGTAAATTACTTCCATTGGTTCAAATGTATGCCGTTATATACGTAAGTTAGACATTTAATATAGGTATTGGAAGTTTGGTAGATATAATTGTACTGTCTAGTACAAATAAAGATACTTTAAATTAAAAAAATTTAAGTATTTTATTATAAACCGAAGAACGAAGTTAAGGCGGTTGCGCAGTCAAATTATAGGTTTTGCTGAACGCTCTGTATAACTTTAATAAACAAAGATTTAAATTGTATATCTGAATAAATACATTGAACACTTTTTGAATTTTGTATTCCAGAAAATTAAATTTCAAATGGATCAACACCAGCCGTCAAAATAGCGAAAAACAAAATGCAGTTTTCCCCATAAAATCGGTTAAAACAATAAGATTTTTTAAACAAATAAGACGTTTTCGAAAAGCTTGAAGTTGCCCTCTTTTTGCTCTAATGCCACTTTTTTGAATTTTTATGTAGGATTGTATTAAAATACACATGAAATATTCACAAAATTGGACATGTTTTAGCCATGCACATAAAAAAATTGAAGAAAAAACTAAAAAAACTGGCATTAGAGCAAAGAGGGAGCATCCTTAAACTTTTCAAAAATATCTTAGTTAATTCGAAAATTTCAATTCTTACTTCAATTTTAATGGGAAAACTAAATATAGGTACTTTTTACCATTTTAACGGCTAGAAGCCAACCACCTTAAGGGTCCGTGAAAATGGCTTGAAATATGAACTTTTCGTAACAATCAAAGTAGGTACGCTGTATATCGGACATATAAGTTTTTCTGCTTAAAACATTTTTCATCGGAAAGTGGTATCAATATTTAGTCAGTTTTCAGAAAAAAGTGATTAAAATTCTTTCATTTTCATAATAAATAAATTAAAACATTAAAAGTACCTAACAGAAATATGGGTGGTAGACAAAATGACTCATAATATCAAAGATGTAGTTGGAAATCAAAACTTTCGTGTGGTATAATAAAAAGTTAAAGTTGGATTGTCACCATATAAATCTTTTCTGTGCAAAACGATCGTCTATTTCATATCTGTATAAATAAAATAGTCAATGCAATGATTGAGAGTCTCATTGAAGTTATTTAAAGATAAGAGTAACGTAAAGGTTTATATTCATCACTTGTGCCTCTTTTAGCAAACGTTTCGAAGAGGAGTTATCTTGTATACACTCCATTACATCCACTGGCTATTGCTGATATTAATTTGATGAATAGTTCGTAGTTTGTATTGAATTCCATTGAAATCGGAATTGATTTTCGGTTTTGCATAGCATTATTCATGGTTCGTTATCGTGTCTATGGAAATAGTTTAAATCAATTTCTAACACCAAGGTCAAGTTTTATAAATGAGAGTGTATCAGCAAAATTTGAAATATATCTTCATGAAATATTTTTTTTACCAGAGCCAGTATTGATTGCACGTTCTCAAATAATCTTATAATAATAGTTTTAAACCTTGATGCTGAGTTAAGACTGTTGTACGTACGTGTTTTGATTTTTTGCCAATTGTATAATGCATGATTGCAGGGGCGTAGGGATCGCTATATCTATACGTTTTTGAATTCAGAAAAATATGTTCTTTACGAAGCTTGAAAAATAAATATATATTCTCATTAAAAAAAGAAAAAAAATTGCACATCAAAAGTGCATTAAGAAACAATTTTTTTTTCGATAATCTAGAATACATAATACTGAATAACTTTACATGAATTTTTTTTTTCAATTGTCATTATAGTTTACAAAATATCAGCTGGACACTGGAAACCAAACCAGCCTGTATACATAATAAATAGGTTGGTACCTAGTATAATTCTTTTTGGTAAATCTTATATATTGCTTTGTGTGAAATGGAAACAAAAATAAATTTCAAAAAATCCGAAGGAAATATTTTAGCTTTCATTTTCACCTGGTGGTTTCTTTCTTCTTTTTCGGGTATGTCACATAGTTCACAATAACCGCTACGTTATGACAGAGACATAAAGTGGCTATAAAGAAAATTTATTTGTTGACTTAAACAGAAACTTTTTTGTGAAATGAACCGATTTATACTCTCTGGACCAGTGCTCCCCAATCTAATATTTACGGCTGACTTATCATTTCATTATTTCTGAAGAGAATATGGAATTTCATGAAGGTTAAATGAGTTAATTTACTAGAAGATAATAGAAAAGAAATTCATTGGATGATAGCTAAAAAGTAAGAAGTAATTCTGCGCCACTAAATTAATATTTGTTAAATTAGTTTTATGCCCATGTTATACCTGTAATACACTTGTATTATGTTACTATGTCTGGTGAAAATTGTCGTGTGTAACGAAAATCTTTCGTACTGGATGTCACACTTGTATGATAAAAATAATATGAAAAATCTGACGTGGCCATCACACAACCTTCCGCCATATCTAGACTTTAAACATAAATGTATACGTACAATCTGGTGCCCATTTAAAATATACAAATAAAAATCTAAAATATTCAAACACAGAAATTAGTATCACCTGAATCAAAAGATTCATTCACACGAAAACTCTTCTGTATTGAAGCAATCCTCCATTCAGTTACTACATTTAATAGCTTACTTTTATGACTTATATAGCGCTAGTATGCCAACTTGTCACCCGTCTCAGTCTCATTAAATTTTACTGCAGTTCTTTAATGCTACCAGATAAAGACAATTTTTTTATAACGTAGATTGCAAATAACTTTTCCTCTTATTCTTATTACAAATAAATACTATATTTATCCAAATTTATAAAAAAAATTTACACTTAATCTTTTCAATCTTCAAAAAATATCACTTCCGGTGAAGATATTTGTACCAAAATCTAATGAGCTCTTCCTATTCGTATACAATTGTAAAATACCAAATATCAAATTTTTTGGGTAATTCGTATTTGAGTTATCCAACAGACGGCATCGGCCCGGACCACACACATACACACACACACACACACACACACACACACGCACACACACACACACACATACATACAGACATCATCGGGTAACTATCAAAAATGAGTTGTAAGGACCCTAATTCGTGCTCATCCACTAAAAACTCACTACCCGATTTTTTGCATGATTCCAATACCTTCCTTTACAGGTAAGCGGAAGGTAAAAATTATATAAATTATTTGGAGTAGCAAACGGTTTCGTCTGATTCGGTATGACATGTATGACAGAAATAGCAGCGCTTCTATTTTTCGTCATACACCAGGTTTGATCATTCATGATACAGTGTGTTACAGGTGTGACATGGGCATTAGTTAGTTAGGTCGAAGATAGTGCACAATAATTTTTACTAGTTTTATTTTAAAAGTATTTTCATCAATAAAGTATACTATTGAGTATCGATTTGAATACCAGTGTATGTTTGCAAGAACTTTTTGCCTAGATGAAACTAATAATCAAGTGTCCGAAGTTACTTTTTCGTATCAGCAGTGCTACGTAATTATAAATGACGATTCAGGGGCATAAAACACATAAAATTGTAATAGGTACACAGGTACAGGTTCAATTACATAATTCGAATTATATATTTCAATCAATTGTGTCAACTGAACTGATATTTTAAATAAAGAAGGGAAAGCAGGCACAAGTTTTAGCGTCGTACTTGATTGATCCAACTTTCTGTTTCACTTAATCTTATCGTTTCGTCAGATCACCTTAGTTTAAATGTTAATCTTACATCAGCTTATCTGTAATTGCCCTAAAGCAATCAACCTTAGGTAATTCTAATTTGTTGGCAGGCAAAGATCAAATATATTTTGTAGCTTTAATCACCCAAATTTACTTATCTTTAACACCTATGTTTAGCAATTACAAACTTGGGATTTACATAACATTAAAGTTGGCAGTATGCAAAACATTTGAGCTGTGTAAAACCTTAGAACTGCTTCGCTTGTAACTTCCTGGCATTCTGACAGGAAACGCGCCTATTTCCTACCCCTCTTGCACCGCCACTGGAAATATCAGGACCGAACTCGCTAAACTTAGCTAGCTCATTTTGGATCTATGGCAGATTCAATTTATTTATGATTATTGCAAAAATCAATAAAAAAATGTATGTATGATAATTTTTGTTACAATACAAATGAAAGAAAATGTTTTTACATCTTATTTAAGAAATAATGATTAGTTGAGTTGATATTGGTACATTGGTAGTAATAATATTAGTAATAAAAATAAGAAAGGATACAAGATATTTTCATGGTTATAAAAGATTTCATTATCCTGAAAAAGCGTACAGAATACAGCATGTTTTTAGTAATGAATGAACTAGGTATTTCAAGCTCTAAAAGTATTTAAAATATATTGTGTCAATATTATTATTTGTTATACTTACATAGCCTATACACTTATACTAACTTATATTACCTACCGCCTTATATTCTATAAGAGGAGGTATTGTGACGGGTCAAAATATTCGAGTGTGAGTTATTAGTGAATAAGCACGTTTTATTTATATTTAATGTTATTTAAGAACCCAGTAAATTTTGGATGCAATCCACAAAGCGGAAGTAGTACTTTTATTAATCATCTCGATTCATAATAAATTTATGAAATTATTTTTTATTTCTAATGAAATATATTATATTACTTATAGCAATATTTTTCTGTATATGGTGCTATATAGGAATTAAAGTATTATTTATAATTTACAGTTTGAAATTTCAGTATATTCTTGTCCATGGTTGTTTAACACTTTGTACGTAAAATTTAATTTATTATGACAGCGACGACAGTAACACATCGCTTATATGTTCTTGTGCAGTTTACATATAATGACTAAAATATACTTAGGAGTACAACTATATTTATATTAGTAGTTAAAAGTGTAGGGTATGGCGGGAGGTCTTGTGCTGGCCACATCAGTTTTTTTTATATTTATGACGTTGGGTTCCCGTTCCCGTTTATATATTTTTAATCTAAATTTCTCTCTTTTCCGTTTCTGTCTATCCCAGTGCTTCTGCGATGACATTTTTAACTAGGGCAGGAGAATTAACGCAGTTCCGACTAAATAAGATGCCGACGTTGGATTCCGCTTCCGAAATTGGACGTTGATGAATATATTTGATTTTATGGCCGGCTGATTTTAGCAAAATTGTCGGAGCTAAAATTAAGTTTATTGATTCAGTTTTATTCACTCCAGAAATTGCAGTGGCCTTAATGTTATTTACATTTCCGTTTTTAATTTTTCTTCTAATGCTGTTTGTGGTGATCTCAATTTTTCATCAAGGAGGCAAGGCTTGAAATTATTACATTATAAAAATGTGGATTTTGTAATCTTGTAAATGATAAAATAAATTTAAAATATTACTCCTCGTATTACTCTCTCAGTGCGACCGTCTTGTCATATTGTAAAACTTATACAAAATCTTGTACAAAAAATTAAGTCTAACTTAGGCCCAATTTTACCATTTCAATTTTAACATGCGGTTAGTAAACATGCGGTTAAATATAACATGAAGTTAACATGCAGTTACTGTCGCGAACGTTTTTCCACATAAATAGAAGGCTCATGTTAACTAACTCCAAGTTTATGGATATTTCTCATTAGGTTGGTATGGTTTTTTCATAATCAGTTGTATTTTATACAGATGGCAACATTGAATGTTGACAGGTGATTGATTCAAACCTCACTATTTTTCATTGTATATGTAATTTCAAGTAGGAACAATAAAGTTATTTATTCTTATTGCGTAAGTATTGTACACCGAGAATAAATATGTACGTAGGGAAGTAATAATAAACAATAAATATAACTTATTTTTATAGTAGCATGACTGAAAAGCAAAAAACTGGAAAAAGAAGGATTGGAAATTTTTCTTCGGAGGAAGAATTTATTCTATGTAACAAAAAACTATTGTTGATTCCCCGACTTATCTGTTACATGTCGAATAACATCTTCAACCTCGTCAATGATGTTTTCAACAGTTCTTGTTGATAGACGAAACCTTTAAAAAAATTCTTTTCCACTATACTTTTCAAAATTATTAGGCGTTACTCGTAATATTCTTAGTGCCCTTATAGGCACCTCTTCGTCATCGCTATATGCATTTATGTTATACGGATTCATTTTGGCTGTCAATTTTTTAGATTAGGTTAGTGCTGCTAAAGCCCTGCTTACTCGTGCAATAGTTGTACATGCTGTGGAATTTGAAACTTCGCAAAAATCGGCCGCAACCGATAAAAATGAACGTGTGGCATAATATCTTAAAGATAGCAATACTTGTTCTGCAGGTGATAATGCATGGTTTCTGAAATGAAGTAAATTAATATATTCTATGTAACAAAAACTATTGTTGATTCCCTTACTTATCTGTTGCATGTCGAATATCATCTTCAACCTCTTCCATAATGTTTTCAACGGTTCTTGAAGATAATCGAAATCTTTAAAAAAAAATTTTACCACCATATTTTTCAAAATGATTGGGCCTTATTCTTAATATTCTTGCTGCCCTTATAGGCACCTCTTCGTCATCGCTATATGCATTTACGTCATACGGATTCATTTTGTCTGTCAATTTTTTAGGTTAAGTTAGGTTAGTAAACACGAAGTTAAAATCTTAACCGGTATTTATTCCACAGGTTAAGATAACATGTACTTTAGCTTGAAGTTAAGGATAACACCAGTTGGAAAAACGATTTTTGTAGCTAACATGAAGTTAACTCCATGTTATATCTTAACATGGAGTTGGTTAAATTGGGCCTTAATATTTGTTTCATTATACTTATTTGACTTAGTTGACGGCTGGTAACCGCACACACGGTAAACATCTATCTATACCGAAAACTCACAATGTCAGTCAGCCACACTCGAGATGACAAAAAAATAGGCGCGAAAGATATGTATGTATGTAGGTATGTATACTTATTTGTTTAAAAAAAATTAGATATTTATTATAATGACAATTATAAGCCATATTGTATTGTAAATTTAAATGAGAAACTTAAGCGGTTCGTCTACATTTTTTACCAGCCTAAAACTCGTACTTTGCCGCATCCTAGCTATGCAATGTCATTTTAAAGTTGAAAAATACTGTAAAAGTGTTTTCGTTGCGAGTAAATTGCTAGATTATTATCTCGATTATTATTGACCTCAGGATAATGTTTTTATAAAAATTTAATAGAGAAAGAATGGATCTACAGATGTGCATTTTAAAAATTTTAAAAATTAATTTCTATATGAGATATACAGGGTGTTAATACTAAGTTGTAACACCCGAAATGGCAGTTAGAACTCATCGAAACAAACAACTTTTCTTATTAAAATTTTTTGATTTGGAGCCCCAGTTCCGAGTTATTGGCGTTTTTTTGTTTTTCGGAAAATCTTCATTACTCCGTTATTTTAAGGAATATTTAAAAAATACAAAAATGTTCAGGATTTGCTTTCGGTTCCCTAATACATTTGTATTTAGAATTATTTTCTATTTGATCAAATAACAAAATGGCGACCGATCAAAAATTTCAAAACAAGATATTTTGAAAACCACTCGATCGATTTTTGAAAATAAAACATTTATAAAATCCTTAAACTATCTACTATAACATTTATCTGAAACATTTTTTCGATCTGTCCAAAAAAAGTTTTTATTCAAATTGAATTACAAGATTATTTTAACAAATTGCAACAATAATTTAAAACAAACTAGGTTTGCTGCCATTAAACAAGAAAAACAAGTAAAACAAGAAAAAAAATCTGCTGTGGCCAGTACACGACCTCTCGCCTAATTCTGCTTATTCTATTAATCTCGAGATTAATCTAATAAATAGTTTTACTTACATTTTAATAGTTTCATGTTCATGTAAGATGTAAACGATAATGTAAACCAAGATGCAAGCAAAAGATGTCAACTGTACTTTCACTGTCATAATCATTCAAATTTTATGTAGAAACAAATTTCAAATCATGGACAACAAGATACAATATTAATTGTACTTTATTTTATTGTTAAATACTACCAGATTCAGCAAATTGTATTTATAATTAACTGTACCCATAGATAATTATATTTTCTTTTATTTTTAATTGCAAAAATTGTCATAAATAAATAATGTAACATTATATTTAAGGAAAACTTTATCAAGCTTCAAAAAGTACTACTTCCGGTTTGCGGATTTCTACCAAAATGTTATCCGGTGTTAAGATTCTTATTAAAACCTTAAATATGAAATTTGGTTTTTAAAGGTTTGATACTTTTTCAGTTATCGTGGACGAAAAATCGCCAGTCCATACATTCATACAAACACACATACACACACACAGACATCATCGGGAAAATATTAAATTCGTATTCTAGAGACCCTGAAACGTGCTTATCCACCAAAAACTCATTCTCGAAAATTTTGACCCATTACAATACCTCTCTTATAGAATATGAGGCGAGAGGTAATAAAACAATGAGCAATGAAACAACAAGGGAGGGACTAAATTTGATTTTCAAAATGGCCACCATTCGCAGCAACGCAAACCCGGCAGCGTGTATCTTGTAATTCAATTTGATTAAAAAATTTTTTTGGACAGATTGAACAAAATGTTTTAGACCAATGATATAGTAGATAGTTTAAGGATTTTATAAATATTTTATTTTCAAAAATCGATCAAATGGTTTTCAAAATATCTTGTTTTGAAATTTTTGATCGGTCGCCATTTTGTTATTTGATAAAATAGAAAATAATTCTAAATACAAATGTTTTAGAGAACCGAAAGCAAATGCTGAAAATGTTTGTATTTTTTAAATATTCCTTAAAATAACGGAGTAATGACGATTTTCCGAAAAACAAAAAAACGCCAATAACTCGGAACTGGGGCTCCAAATCAACAAATTTTAATAAGAAAAGTTGTTTGTTTCGATGAGTTCTAACTGCCATTTTCGGGTGTTACAACTTAGTATTAACACCCTGTATGTAAAGTTTGCATAAAATATGATTTTGTTTTGAATTTTTCGGAATTTTTATAAGTATTCATGTATGTACAATTTTTTCATCAAAATTTTCAAAAGGCACATCTGTAGATTCATTCTTTCTCTATTAAATCCTTGTTGAAAAAATAAAGTTTTACCATTCTTGTACTGGCCACAAAACACTCGCTATGTTAGTATATTTTATGCTGGATTTTAGGTAGTAGACGGGCCTCTTAAGAAAAATCTTAAACTGAGTTTTCCATAAACGATCAAGTAGAAAGTTTAGTTTAGTTTAGTTTTAAAAGCTCCATATTTTTGTATTTTGGGAAACTAGAACAAATATTAACGTCACGTGTCAAGAGAATCAAAATTCAAGGAATTAATTATTAACATTCACTACCTTCATATTTGCCATGTTCAAAACTAAACCACAAATATCTTAATTAGCAAATTCCTTCAGTGTGGTTACAACAATCAAACACTTTCCATAGATTCCTCATTCCCTGCTCGGCTGACAATCCTGCTGGCCAACAAGAAGGAATCTGTCCTGTTTCCCATTAGGAAATTGCAGGAGAACATGGGGTTGTTTAGCTCTCTTCTTGCGTGATTTTGTCACAAGTTCAATCGGTTCGGGTTCGGCTAGCGATTGATAAATTAATGTTTTGTTGTAGGTGGCTTTGTAGTTAAGGTATTGTTAGAGCACTGCGCTTCTCTATTTAATTAAAGCTTGCAATACAGCGATGTGAAACCTTTTTAAACTGGTTTTCCAAGAGCCAAAGTGGAAACTTCAATATGTTTTAGTGTTAATTACAGGAGGGTGACCGGGGGTGAAGAGTAAAATATACAAATATGCTAGCATTTTCTTTCAAAATTGCATATACACAGTATTAGTAGCAGTAGTAAGTCTTTATTTATGCTTTTCGGCTTAAAATTATACATTTTATTCCCACGATAAATATTTTATGAAATAAATGAAATTCACATTTTGTGTTACATTATCATTATAGCAATCATGTTGATTGAAATAATAATTAATGATAGCAAGTGTGCTAATGAAGTTATGATCGTGTTTGTTTATTGTTCGATTCCGTTAGTACGTTAGTACACTTGGGATTACATGCTAGGTGTTGTGTGAGTCGGATATCGGCAGTGATCGGCAGTAAAGATGCTCTAATACGAGTAGCACGTGCCCGGGAATTGCCACCTTTCCTATCTTACATTTGTACATTTAAAAGCATTATGGGAGTAATAAGTAGCTGCTCAATGATGTAGGAAATGAAATATATGTATATATTTCTTGATTGAAATTTTTGTTTTACGTAAATATTATATTTTGCAGAATTTAATGAGAATGAATTAGTATATATAGGTACTATAAAATGATGTGTACATAGTACTTTACATACTTGTATTTACTTTTCTTGTCCATATTTTTTGATTTACATTAAAATATGTTTTACGTGAAATACAAAAAAATACAAAAAATGGTCATGCATGGATAAATATGTAGTACAAAACTTTTTGTAGAATTTGATAAAATATTTTATGTCGAAAAAATTAACACAATATGTTTTGTAGGTATATTATTCATTGTGAATTTTATTTTTTATTTAAATTTTTATAATAGAACCAACATAGTTAATTTTATTCACCAGTAAAAAGGCATATTTTATTTATTTAATAAATTAGAACTTGCATATATTGATAACAATAAATGTACAGTCCAATACTTTCAGTGGAATAAATAAAAACAAGATATTTATTAGTATCTAAAAAGTAGACAGATCTACAAATATGGGATTTGTATTACGTGCTTGAATTTTTAATTCACAATATAACGCTATACAGAAATTGCAACCATTTTATTCAAAAAGTGCGTAGCTAAAATGTTTAATTATTAAATAAAATAGGCATTACAAATATAGCACAATACAATCGGGTTATACTATTTAGGTGATTACAACTTAACCTATTTATTTTAGAATCAAAATCAAATTATCTATACTGCTCCCAATTATACCAACTGTCTAAAATTTCCCTAAACTAAATCATTTAATTTACCAACAACAGTTTCTCATGTGTCCCTAAAGTTCCCTCTTCATTTAAACTCGTCCCACATCTGTCATCAGTCAACAAAAGTTTGGAAACCACTGTTGTAATCCTGTAGCGTCGGTTTGTCAAACGCAGGTTGATTTATTGGACCACCGAGAGAAATCAAAATAATTCGTAATTTCCACGAGCCAAAGGAGAGAACTCTGAACACATTCTATGTGTCTAACCTCTAAGAAGTAACGAACTTAGGGAAGGTTTTACTACAGGGAGGTATTATTGTATTATGTTATGGTGGAAACGCAGGAAACAAGTTTATGGATCGTAAGTCATAGGAATATGTAGGAAACGTAGAAGGTTTTATGGTAAATTTTTATTTTTTGTGCGTAAAAATTATGGGTTGCCGGTACTCGCGAAGGTTGATGCTATTTTTATTCAATAATAATAAAAACAAATTTGCTTTAGTAACGTCAATATTTAATAATATTTATTTAGTTTTGCACTTAAAATGTTAAAATAACCAAATGTGAAAATATTATTTTGATTACGGCGCAAAAGTTGTATCGTGCCTATATTTTGCATTTCTGAAAATATTGTTTAGTATAATTAAAGTATTCGTATCCAAAAATTTAAATTTGAAGAAACTGGATCGCCGGAAGATAGATAAGAGTCAAATACTCCTAGTTATTGCAAACGTTTCGATTCTTATTGAATCATCTTCAGTGCGTTGCAAATAAAGAACAAGATATAATTTTTTCTTTTGCAATACAATAAAAATATTATACTCTTTAATTTTGACAATCCTTGATCAACATAGCAAATTAGAAATTACAGAAGGTAATAACATACCTGGAGTGGAAATTACAATCACTAAAAACTAAAACAGAAGAACATTCCTGTTGCAAGGTACATTAACAAGTGACAAGTGACAAATTTGAACAGGTGGACGCTGACAGCAAAGTTCTTTTTACTATTACATTTATTATTTGGTGTGTATGTTGGCGCGGATTTCAAATTAACCACTTAAAAAAATTTCGGTAACATTTACTTAAATTTTATGTGTCTGTTCTATAATTGATACTATTGGAATTTTTGAAAATGTGTACCATTTCTTTAATTAATTTAATTTTCTGAAATTAGTTTCTGCATCGAAAATTTTAACATTTTATCAAAGTCAAAATGGTGATGTAAGTTAATACTATATTGAGCTAAATCAGTTTTCTCATTTTTTAAATTTCTACAATCGTTTTTGTGATTCTACTATTTAAATATTGTTATTATTGAGACAAACGTGACAATATTTTAATAGTAGAATTAAGTACAAGTATACGTGCTAAATTTACCAACCAACGCTTTCACAAAATTTCAAATTTCAATTGTGAGTGCGAGCGTTGAGTGCTGGTTGGTTAAATTAGACACTTGTAGTTATAATTGGGTAGGTCTGAATCTAGCTTAAGTTATTTATGTATGATTAAGTAGCATTAATACAAAGCTCGTGCGGATATTTTCCCTAGATTGTACTTTTAAATTTTACAAAGTTTAATAAACTTTACAAAAAATGTTGTTCGTAGCAATTATAATGACTTTTCAATGTCCAGAACTCAAGTTTGTCTCTAAATCTTCTTTTCTTTTACATTTATCTCAATTGAAACATTGTTTCAGCATAAACGCTGATACGAATTCTAACTTTATTCTTTCAAAAGTTGAACGAACCAATAACTTCTACCGTTTTATCCAAAATGTCAGCAAAAGCAAAATCCAATATTATTTATAGAAACCGCGTGTTCGAATTTCGCTGAATTTAAGCAGAAATCCAAACACGACCGCCGCGCCACATACGCGTATCTTTAATCCGAAAGAGGTCCTCCCGCTTTGAACTTTATGATTTTATAAAGTTGGTTTGCCTGGGGCAAGGCTGACTAGATCGCTGTGGAAATTGAGTTACCTTTCCCTTTTAAGCGGCTAGAATTATAGCATAAAGTTTTTGTCTTCCTTCGTCCTTTTGCCGTTCATCCTTGTTAGCTGGCTCTGTCTCCCTTTAATGGATAAATCTAAAACAATTTGTCGGCAAGTGATACCGGAAAAGGAACGTATGGTCGGGTTGGGTTTGATGATGTAGTTTGTTTCCGGTCTGAAATGAGCAGAGAAATTTTATTGGTTTGACAGGTTTTAGCAGGAATGACAGACTGTTGGAACTGGATCATTTTCCTGAACCTTGTTAATCCGAATTTATTGTTATGTTGTTGGAAGCAGTTCAAAACTCAAACGGTTTTGTTTACAAATAAATAAATACTGGAATTTCAAATATGGGGATCAATGTTGTTTTAGTTTGAAAGTCGGAGTATTTAGGGATTTATTTCTGGACAGCCTGCTTTTTTCGATAAACTTCGGATTTAATGAAACTTCTCAGACCAGAAATCCAAGGATTACGTTCCCTTTGGACTCCTTTCCTTTACGTTACATTTAGCAATTCGTAAAATGCCTATTTAGACATTAGACATGTTTGAGTAGTAATGACGTATTGTATAAAAAGATACAGATCCGTCGTTGCTGCATTAATGAGAAATAAAAAATGAAATATAATATAAATATATGATAGCTTCGTTGCGTCTTAGGAAATACTGGTATAAATAAAGTTAATAATACGGTTGGAGTTCATACAAATAGTGCTTCATTATTTTTACCTGACCCATTTAAATGGAGATGTATACAGGGCAATTTTAACATATTTGAGTGCCCCGGGCTAAAAAAAATTGGTGCCTTTCGTAATGTATTTACAATTTTCTTTTGAGGTTATAGGGTTTCCATTGAAAAGAGTCTATTAAAATAATTACAACCATTTCAATAAGATAATGCGCCGCAGGCGAAACTTTTATTTATTCAAGATCAAATACTTTCAAATTAAATTTTCAGAGATGAATAACAGCACATTTTTTATCTTTTTATATGCAGAAATAAACAAAAATTAATTATTATTACTATTTTTTGAAGAAAAGTCTATAACAATATATCGGGCATAGATGACTGACACAACTAACAAATTTTTGTTGTGTTTAATTATATTTATATGTTAATATTCATTCATTACCAATTTTAGTCATTGCCTTGAAGAAGCTTTTGATCAAATAAAAAACAATAAACTAGACTGCAGTCTTGAGTATTTTCTGTTAAAAAATGTTTGTAATTTCTTGGATATTGTTCTCACGTCTCAAGTTTAATTAGCTCCTGAAGTTGTCAACGCCTTTAAACAATTTTCATGATTAAATTGTCTACCTATTTAGTATCCAAAGTTTACTAAGTTATATTTACTCACAATTTTCGTTCATATTGGGGTTTGTTTACGGCATCAAAGTTTATAAATTCTCGCAAACGAGATAATAAATTTATGATCTCTTATTTAACTTAGCTCCAATTTTCTCCTACTCTTTCATCAAAACCGTCTTCAGTTGTTGATGACCTCTTGTTTCTCTCTTCACCAAATTTGATTACAGACTTTTCATAACTTTCTTCACGAATGAGTTTAATAAAATCGTTTTTGTGCGAAATATTTGCGCTATCTTGTCTTGTCGGCAGCTTTGAACTTTCCAAATTTCGTCGGTAAATCTTCGGAGGAAAATCTCAGTTTATGTAGGCCAAGTGCTTTGCATTTTCAGTGTCGTAGAAAGGAGCACAGAAACCTTAAAGGCTTTAAGTTGATTTAGGTCAGTGCTGTGATAACGAATTTTATAAAAGAAAGAAAGCAAAAAGGCGTTTAGGTAGTGGTTATTTTTTATTGCTAATCGTAAGGAAAGAGTTGAAACATTAAAAGAAGCTTACAATGTTTGGAAAAAACTCCGTCACTGTTTTATATTTGCTTTGAGGTTGTAATGAACAAGGAAAGGGATATTATTATGGGTTTAATTAAATGAATTCGTTTTATGAAAAGTACCGTAAGGTTGCAGTTTATAGCGGGAAGTTTAAATTAAAGAAATAAATTTGAAAGTTTGTTTTGAGATTTTATAGTTTTGTTGGAACGTGCGCAAGCGTTTTATGAGGGATTTAAAAGTAAATGCGTACGTATCTACTTCGTGCATTGTCTGCGTTTGCGACAAAATACATTATATTATTACTTTTTATAATTTGTTAGAGAGATACATTTGCTTATAATAAACGTTATCTTATTTATGCATATTTCACTGGTGTAACAAAACATAATATTACCATATTACGACAGGCACCAACAAAATTTCATGATTATTACGAGTAGTTGTTGAACGAACGTTCTACGGAATTTAAAATGAAAAATATTTTGGAAATAATCTAGATAGAAGTCAACAGAGTTACGTAATAAAACGCGATTAGTTCGTGAAAATTTTCTGACTTTGACAAGTTATGAACGGTACAGAGACGTAACCAGAATTTATTTTAGGTGGGCCAAGGATGGGACTCTTTTTATAGTAAAATTTTTGTTTCGAAAAAAAATTGTTTACTGCTGAAAGAATTTTACTTTGTTCCTCTTGAAATTAATTTCGTAGAAAAACTATACCCAACCCGCAGTTAAGAATATGATATAAAATATATATGCATAGATAAATATTGCACGACTATAGTCAGACTGACAAGCTTATACTATTTATTTAAAAATACAACATTTACCAGCAATAAATCTATATCTATCCATTATTCATATTCATAAATATTTCTTTTGCCTCAATTTTTTGCCGTAAACAGTGAAATTCCTAAAACAAACAATAAATTAAGTATAGTGCGGTGTTTTTCGTAGGACCTTATTATGTTTTACATTTCTCAGTAGGTACCTAGTTTGTAGATTTGAAATAACAGTAAAATAACATTTTTATTAAAAATTTATGCAAATATTTACAGAATTATAAATAAAGGAACCAGGTATTATTTTATTTACCATTCGTTTTTCGTTTATTTTAGAATTAGTTTTCTTTCTTAGAAATGGAGTGATTATAATTAAGTGATAATTTTGAGAGAATGTATACGGTACGTTTTAATTACACCTAGATGTCTCTTTCAATTTCCAATTCATTAGAAATGCGCGACAAGTCATTATTTATTTAGAATTTAAATTGTAAGATAATTGACTGTTTGAGGTTGTAATACTCATAAAGTTTAAATGAAACATTACTCTAGTTTCTCATCCAATTCTTCATTTCACTTAAATGTCTACGGAATAATAAATACTTTGTTCAACAGTTTCGTTTTATTTTTAATAGTAAAATTCGTTTCCCACGCTATAATATTTTGTACCAGTGGCTAAAAACGAAAAATATTTCGGAATGAAAACGTAATATTTCGTTTTCGAGTTTAACGATCTCACCTAAAAATTTAGTTTTCGTTTAAGTGAACCGAAATAAAAATTCAGTTAAAAACGGTTTTAACATTTTACGTTTTATATAGAATATAATCCAAATTATGCAAATATAATCATGAAAACCAGTAGATTTTAGATTAAGACATATAGATATGTCGTTACATTAAGAGACCCGTCTAGGTTTTTTCCGATTTCTTAGAATACTCTCGATTTCTTTTTCTATTCCACTCTTTTCTCCACCACTACGCCTGCCAAAAACAGCATCCGAACAATGCAATATCATTTTGAAATTGAAAAATACAGTAAAAGTGTTTTTGTTGCGAGTAAACTGTTAGTTTATTATTGACTGCATGGTAATATTTTTATAAACATTTAATAGAGAAAGAATGGATCTACGATGTGCCAGAATTTTTATAATCATATACAATTTTTTTATTAAAATTTTAGAAAGGCACAACTGTTAATTGCTACTTTAAGTATATAATCTAATCTAATCTAATCCTTGTGGAAATATAATTATACCATTCTTGTACCTTCCACAAAACACTCGCTACAAGCTACGTTAGTACATTTCTGCTGGATTTTAGGAGGTAGACGGGCCTCATAATATAAACCTAGATTCATCCCATATTTATATTGAAAGACGATGAGGAATAATGACAAAAACTTTAAGAAATAGTTTTACGGATCTTTCATCTTTATAAAATTAGCGTTGCAACCAGTTTCGGGTCTCTGGAGAACATAGAGACTCATCACCAACCCCCAGACAAAAACTTTTTTCTGAAAAAGATTCATCTGTTTCTACAAAGCACTTTTACAGCCTTTCATAATGTTTACTGGAAACTTACCTACTCTATTTCCATTTGTTGCCATCTTGATAAAGAAATACTTTATTCCACTTAAATAAAACTTTCCAAATTCCCCTACACCTCCACCAAAAAAACTCCCATTAATCCTGTAAACAATTTCACGGTCTGCAAACTTATAATTACAGTACGCCACTGGTTGTGAACTCTGAAACTCTGCATAAATCCCTTGTCGCTTCTCCAGTTGACCGCTTCGCTCATACGTTCATAGGTTAGCAAATCACATTGCGCTGTAGATCTCGGGGGATTTGACATGCATTGCCCCACTAATTATCGCTTGTCGCCGCTTGACGGCTGTGACGGACGCCTCTGGCATGGCTTGGATTGCGGAGTGTCATGGGCGGAGATCTAGGGGGATTTGGGCGCGGGTGACACGAGGATGGCGTGAGATTCTCGTGCTAGGCACCTGGTGGTACTAGACAAGGCTAGATGAAGCATTGTGATTGATGCAGGTTCATCGTGCTTGACATCATGTTTTTTTTCTCTCTGATCAATAGTATAAAAGTTATAACAGAGGAAAGTAAAGTGCTCTTTTATAAAATTAAATTATGTCTCTACAAAACGACTGTAACTTTATAACATATAAGAATATCGACTTTCGGTTTCAAGCATTCGATTCTACTTGTTTTTATCAACGATATAATGTTGTAAACTGTTGGAGGTCCTAGTTTAGCCACAATTTAAACAATGAAAATAAACAACTGTAAGTATTTTTTTTCAATTCTTGTATTTATTCCACTACAATTTGTAAACAAAGTAGGATATCGACTTTCGGTTTCCAGCATTGGATTCCTCGGACTTTTTTCTCTTATAGTCATTAGGTATATAAAAAACTTTTAAAGGGCTTGGTTGAGCTGAAATTTTAAGAGAAAATAAAGTGAAATTTAAGTATTTTGTTCACTTATTGTTTTTAACCATTTATCATTTCTAAATAGGTTCATAATCGACTACGTTTTATAGAGAGTTGTTTTGAAAATCTAAATCTTAAAACTGAAAGTCAATGTCTTCATTTTTTAGAAATTATAATTCATAAAACACAGTAAACAAAATAATACTAAAATTTTACACTTTTCTCTCTTAAAATTTTAGCGTACGTACTGAATTTAACCTTACCGAATTTTACGTACTTACTGAATTAACACTTACTGAATATGACGTATTGAATTTAACGTACTGAATTTAACGTAGGTATTGAATTTTACGTACCTACTGAATTTAACTTACTGAATATGACGTATTTAAACAAATTATTTTATCTAACACCTCTTAATAAAAGCATCATAACTATGGTGATTTTAAACAAGCAGAGTAAAGATTGCCCACTAGTGGCTTTAATCAAAATTATACCCACTAGTGGGTAAACTGTTACTTTGCTTGTTGAAAGTCACCATATTAACGATGGAACTTAATATTTTTTAAATATTTAAGCAGATATTAGAGGTGTTGGATAAAACTTTATACTTCACACGTGAGCAAAAATGAATGGCCCACTCGAGAAAATTATTTCGCTTGTGGGTAATTCCTTACTTTGCCCACTTGTAAAGTAAATAACTATTAATTTATTTCTATGAATTATCTATACCTTCCAGGCATTTCCTTGATAACGAATATTAATGTGGTATTATTATTCATAATATAAGTGAAGTTATATTAGGCCTTAGGAATCCTTGGTTTATGAAATAAAATAATCTCTCAGGAGTACATCATTTTATTTTACATTAGTAATGTAAAATAAAATGATGTACTCCTGAGAGATTATTTTATTTCATAAACCAAGGATTCCTAAGGCCTAATATAACTTCACTTAGAAATTTTCTGGATCCTCTTAACCTCATTTCTTATTATATTCATAATATAAGTTTAATTGTAGTTTATTACTGTAAGAATTTCATAATAAAAGTAAACCATGCAAAAATTCAACTAAAGCAGCCCATGCTCTTGTAACTTGTTTGTCAGATTTAGGACACAGACGTATTTCTTCCTACAAAATAGCTTCACTTATTTGAGTGTATTGCTCACTTACAAAGAAGTTCTTTCTTTCTGGCATTTGGTGCATACGCAAATCCTGAATTTTATATTCGGCGGCTAACATAAATTCCATTTCAAGCTAAATATGTTTGGTGAGTGTATGAGTGCAAATAAAACTTTCAAACTAATGTTGTTCCGGCATGATATGAGAACATGATGCTTCTGTATTCACAGGAAGAAATATGAATGAATTTTTTTCGAGACGAGAAGAACATTGCTGTATCTAGTTTGTATATTGTTGTCAGAAATATCAAAATTGATGCGAGAATATGAACAAAATGTTGACTACACACGGTGGAGAAGATTTGTCTTCATTTTCTTGGACAATATTTTTTCTTCTGTACCCTGTTACCCTGTTGTTAAGTTAAGTTTTTTTTATCAAACTACACTTGTGGTTTTTTCCCTATGTTATGTATACCTAGCACTTTTTAATTGTATGTATTTAATTCTGATTAAAACTCGTCGTAAACTTTTTTGTTTCATTGAATGTCTATGTCTAAAATAAAATAAGTCAATTTTATAAAAATAATGTCTTTATTTATAAAAAATTCCGACAGAAAACTTTTTGTCTTCTTTTCAGTTTATTTTACGTTACCATTTTAATTTAAACTAAAGTGAAAAATGTTTACATTCAAAAATAAAAAATTACAACCCAGAGTTTAGAATACACACGTCTAATTTTTAGAATCCTGCAAACTCAAGATAATCCAGGTTTCGTTTTAATATTCTTAAAAGGATTTGAGGATAAAGGACCCTTTCTACCGGCCTTATTTTCAGATTCACTATTTTCACAAAAAGGTAAATGGATTACAGAGCCTGTGTTTTTAAAAAGATTCTTTTGGTATAGAAAATTAATTAATCCCGGGATAGATTATCTCCAAAGACACTGCGTCGTTCTTTACGAATTTTAAAATTTCCGTAAAATATGCAGATTGGGATCGAAATTATCTCCTGCGGGAGAGATTAGTGTAGATTAGAAGAATAAGAAGAGCTATTTTTTCACTTTTTCACGTAACGAAAAAGAGAAAGATAAATGAGAATAATTACGTAAAGTTTTCCCTCCAGATGCGACGAGTTTATCCATCTGTGTATTTTTTATACTTAACAAGGACATTAACATTGTTACGTGACACATTTACCCATAAATTACTTATTTTTACGCACATGAGAACCGCAAAAACTTTCGGGATTAACGGAGTATAACATAGCCTGAAAATTGAAACAGATTTTCTTTGTGTTTATTGTTTTATTTATCTTGTTAACTAGAATTTTTATTTTTATGGACAGTAAATAAATATGTTGCCAAAAAATGTTGTTTTATTTTATTGACATAATAAAGCGAAGCTGTATTTATTTTAGATTATAGTTTGTTTTTGTTGACTGACAATATTTTTCTTTCAATACAAATAGAGCATTTAAAACGACCTTATTGAATGTATTTTTTCTGTCTGTAATTTTAGTTAATCCCGGATTAAAACATCAATTCTTATTACTGGTTGTTTCACTGCCTGACAAATGAAACACTGAATACAAAATGTGGAATTGTGCCTGGAAGCACACACATTTATAAAGAGTTTAAATCTGTCATAACAGCAACGATATTTTTTAATCCTTCGAATTGACATATGACAAATATCAAACGATTTAATTTTTAATAAAAATTCTTTTGAATGCGAAAACCGAATAGATTTATGTGTCTTTTGTTTGTGATTGCCGATTGATGTATGACAACTTTGAATAATGGTATTAATTTGTATGTACCACACCAGGGCTAAAGGGAATAATAAATATTTTTCATTGTTACACTACCTAGACACAATTATGAATATTTTCAAACATTGTATAAAGCCTTTGTCAGATTGATTTAACATCAAATAAAGTGAATGCATTATTAAAGCAACATTTCTAAAGTCAGTGTTAGATGTTGTCGCGTTAAATAAAATAGAAAACGTTAATGCCACGTAACTTCACGTAGTAAGTTTTTAAAATATTGTAATTTGTTAAATTTGTTTCCTTCATTTGTTTTATTTTAGATTTACATTTTACTTTACTACATCCGTGTAAGTCAGTTTACAATTCTACTGAAAAATCTTAAGAAACGCACAAAATGACTGTGCGTCCGTTAGTCAAGTGAGCACGTATCTAGCACGTATCTAGCACGTATCTAGCCCGAACTACTGACCGAAGTGCTACGGACATGCACGAGCGCATGAATTCTTACAGGCGAGGATGCAGAGTTTTTATGTGCTTCTAACGCTAAGTGTTGCAGTTTAGGTTATTTTGCACCGGAATAATTTATATGTAATGTGTGTTGCTTAAAGTACGAATTTATATTCATTTAGAAAATAATACTGTTTTATAGGAAAATATCGTGTATAAATTAATATTTATTTTAATATTGAAACATTTTTTAAAATATAAAAGCAGTGCTTCTCTTGCTTCCATGGACGCCACGCCACTGGGCGAGAGGTAAATATTACCATTCTGTCCTGTTGAATGAACTTTTAAAATACAAAAATACATATGTATTTTAACGAAAGTGTATCTATTATTTCCAAATAAGTATAATCAGGCGGATCTTAAGTAGGTATTTTGGTATTACGTAGGTACCTATTTGCGAATCGTTGGTGCGATATTCAAATCAAAATCATTCAGAATATTTCAATACAATTCTAAAACAAGTAGAAGAAGGTAACAACAAATTTTGAACAAATATAGAAACTTTTCCACTAGCTCTATATTCCCATATTCTATCTTCCTCATTATTTTTTCTCTTTTTGTGCAGAGCCCTCTCGAGCGAAAGTCCTCACGAACTTTTGTTTATCTGACATAAAACTTATTGAAATGTTTTTGAGTTTGAGTAGATTCCGCACTGGTGATATTTTTTCGTATGATCCTCGTACAGCGAACAAATCCTCTTACATCGCAGCGCGGCGCCCGTCGACCTATATTGAAGGGTTTTGTACGTGCGCATGCGCTGCGTATGTTGTGTAGATGACGATTTACTCTCTTGGGATTTTGGAATGTTTATCTTAATCCCTGAAAATAAAATATTTCCTTCGTAGAATATGAGGCGGTTTATATCTGTCAAAATGTGAGAGATTTTGGGATAAAGGTATTGCAGCGTTCACGGTAGTAGGTATTCGTGTCTGTGGTACAGAAATATTGCAAAGCTTTTTTATTTTTTTGTGATTCTTAATTACTAAATCTAATTTTAATTTGTAGTCAGTTTTGAAATAAATTAATGAGTTTGACTAGATGTTTGTTCACAAATATATTTATATTTTTGTACTTTTAGGTTGATGATTGGTACCTACATTTTGCACCCGAAACGTTCCATGTTTTTATACTTTTAAAAAGCAATAAAGATGTCCACACAATAAAGGGTTTCCTAAAACCTTCCCAAAGACTGAAATTATACTAGACCCTTCATTTTATCTTTCTTAAAAATCATACCTTTTTTGTTCCAAAATAAAATGACTCAAATGCTCATACCTTAATTTACATTGTTAAATTGCGATAAAATAGTATAACCAACTTAACTTAACCATATGTTGTAACGCAAATACTTATTCTATATTTTATTTGGTAAATAGGTACTTCATTTTAGTTATAAAATACTATGTAAATACTAGTTCTTCACTAAGTATATAGTTTTACTATTTTTGGATAATCTAACAAAATTAACTTTATTAAGTCAAAATTAGATTGAAGTAATTAATAACTGGATAGTTGGCTTACAGTTGTATTTAAATTTATTTTAAATCGACGACGTTCCGCCTATGGGATGTAGCCATCTTCAGGTCTGTACAAGTACTTAACAGCAATGATTTAAAACTGTATTAATTTTAAATCATTGTTGTGAACTAAATAAAATTAAATACAACTGTAAGCCAACATTATGAAAAATTAAAGAGACCCGAAGAGACCATAAAACTATATATAATTATTTATTTCTAAGAAATTTCTTCAGGTTAACAAATAAGTTCGGTCCAGTGATTCAGACAAACTTAATAAAAATAAAATTGTAACTGCATCAATAGAATCAAACCTAAACCGTGTTGCAAGCAATAAACTTTGGTTTTAAAAATAAACCAAATATCTTTGTAAATGGTTTTATATAAAATATTTAATTCTTTTTTAAAAGGAATCCTCATTACGAAACCACATTGAAACAATCGTAGGAGAAAGCAATCTAATTGGTGCTTTAATAAGATGTCATCTTGACAGTGCTTAGTACGATTCACAATGAGACAGACAATTAAAAAAGTAAACGCTGCAAATGGAAACCAAACAATACGACAACCACGCTGCGTGCGCTCGGCTTGAGGCTTACCGTTGCGTAGGCGACTGGCGTCTGTTGGATTGTCTTTATACCCCGGCTTAATTGCGACAGTCAAATGAAACATTTGCCGATTATTATTTTACGGTGGATGCTCAAGAACGGATATGATGCTATTTAGATGAAACTGGTGGGATGGTAATATTATTAATTTTCTGAGGAAGACTCACGCATGACATGTACTCAAAATTTTGAATATCCTTTTGTTGATTGATGTCACATGAAACCAGAGACTCAGGCCGGAATTGATTTGCTGTAGGTCCAAAAATATGTTTATCTACGACTACTATAAAAAGTTTATATTTATGCTTTCAATTGTCAACGTTGTTGTTGTCAAAGTTGATTGTTACTGAGGACCAAGCAAAAAAACATTTTATTGCGCGTCTTCTAGGACACCGCGCAATAAAGTACTTTTTGATTACATAAAATAAAAGAAAATGACAGAATCAAACAATTTTTTTAATTTATTTATTTTGATATTATTGGTATCGCCATAGTTACGAATAAAACATAAATTGATTGAACGCAGATTGAATAAATGAATACTACTATTATTATTATAACAAATAATTTTAGTCGTAGATAACATTATGTGTGTATTACGAGCGTAAAGTGTATTTGTTCCTCTTGCGCTGCAATTACCGTGCGCGAGTAACAAAGAATCACTTTACGCTCTTAATACACAAATAACTATTTGGGTCGCGCGCATAGGTTTATTACATTCAAAAGGGATCCAAAACGTGTTTCGGTTTCGTTAAAGACTGTAATTTTTTAATTGAGAGCACTGGCGAAATAACTTTATAAAGCTTCCAATGTTTGTTGATATTGCTAGGCATTTTGTGTTTTGTATTTATAATAAAATTACGAGCAGTGAGGCGAGTGGTTTTACACTCAATATCATGAGTATTATAATAGGATAATATTGTCAGTGTCGTCAAAACTGTTTCACAAACGATGTTCGATTTGAGTATTTCAGGAAATAGGTATACAATACTATTACAATGTTTGACAGTTTATCGTTTGACTGCTATATACATTTTCATTCAAGATCAAATGCCTTCTAATTAAAAGTTACACTTTTTTAAGAAATGTGAAGTTTCACACTTTTCCCTCTTTTATGCGCAAATATTTTTTCCGTTCAAAGTAAAATTGGTAGTGATGCTGTGAGACGAGGACAAATATTCAATTCTCGTCTCACGTCAAATTCTCGAGACGAGAAATTTAAGTAATCTCATCTCATCAAATGCCTTCTAATTAAAAGTTACACTTTTTTAAGGGATGTGAAGTTTCACCTTTTTCCCCTCTTTTATGCGCAATTTTTTTCCGTTCAAAGTAAAATTGGTAGTGATGCTGTGAGACAAGGACAAATATTCAATTCTCGTTTCACCTCAAATTCTCGAGACGAGAAATTTAATTAATCTCATCTCCGTCATTTCTGGACTGTTCAAATCCCGTCTCAAAAATTCGGTTCTAGTCTCGTCTCAAAACTTCTCACAAAAGTTTTGTTGTCAATTGAAAAGCTATAGAAGTACATTTTTTAACTATAGGTATTTAAAATTATTAAGTCATTATTTTTCGTTATTTTTATTGAAATTTATTTGCATTATCTAATGTAATAATTTAATATTTTGTTATTTCTTAATTAGTTTCTTCCGTTTGTTCATTTTTCTTATAATTTTCATTAAATCTATGATTTCAAGTGAGGTTCAAGCCTTCGGGCGCCCAAAAACTAAAAATTATGCTCTGTCTAGTTTTAAACAGAAACTGTACTGATGTCATTTAATTTAAAATGAATCCTAAAACAATACGTTTTAACTGTAATTTTTTGGTAATAATTCGTTCACCTTAAAATATACATACCGATTTGATTCGGATTTGGTTGTGGTTATGTTTTAGTTCTACATTCATGCACTAAAGATACCATGTAGCTTTTATTGCATGGACATCGAATCCAACACTAATCATTGATTTGATATTATGTTTCATTGTTACTGTCCAACTTATTTTCAGCTATTATGCAGAGAATTTTATAGTTTCAGATATGTGTTTTATTTATGATTATCTTTAGTTACAAAGTTCAAAATAATGGGTGTACTTATTTGAAATTACAGTTGGTTATGATTATGAGCAAATATACTTTTACAGCGCAGTATGGAGAACATCACCAACACTTGTGTTTATATGTCGTACTTATTAACTTATTGCTGAAATTATAGGTACACTTATACTCGTATAGTACGAAGTTTTATTTCCATAAGTATCATGTTAGGTTTTATGGTCAGTCCACTCATAGATTTTTACTGTAATCTTTATAAATGACAGTATTATAGAAGAAGCACACCAAATGCACAAGAGCACAAGATTGACAATTGTAGAATATTTTTAGAAATAAGCTTACTTAAAATACTCTCCAGCAGCTTATCAAATGAGGTAAGATAAATTAGCCCCTTTCCCAAGTCGGAATTATTACTAACTAATTATTGTGACCAATTGCGTCCTTTATGCGCTTTTATGTGCCACATTCTATATTTTTACCTCTCGCCTCATATTCTATAAGAGAGGTATTGTGACTGGTTAAAATTTTCGAGTTTGAGTTTTTGGCAGATAAGCACGTTTTATGGTATCTACAATACGAATTACACATTTTTGAGATGATATCTGTGTGTGTGTGTGTGCCTTCGTTCGTTCGTTTGTATGTTACAATTTTTTCGGAAACGATATGACTCCAAAAATATCAAACATTTAAATACCAAATTTTATATTTAAGGTTTATGATACGATGATATGATTTTCAATAGACCAATTATTGTATTTTGGTACCAATTCAAAATTATCTCGATAAATAAAGCATTTATGATAATTTATGTTTTATAAAATATAACAGAAACTTTTTAAAAGAATTTTCTGTACCATGTACAATAATCGTTAAAAATAAAATAAATACGTAATGTAAATTCACCTCTGGAATGCGTTGAGTAACATGCAAAACACGAGTACTTACATAAAATATAAATGAATTTAAAACTGCAATGTATAAATTTAGTGATCGTAACCCTGCATTGCAATGGTAAGTCATAAAACAGAAATCTACAATTTCATCGCATACGGATAATAATTCAAGATTTTCATGACAAAACGGCAATATCGCCTCCACATTGACGTTTTCAAACGACGAAAAGATTTCCAAGTAGAAAAGAAAAAGTATAAAGACCTACTGAGGATACTGGAGCTATATCACCCAGAATTTAAAGTTTAGCACCAAGACATAAAGATCCATTTTCACCCTGAAGCATAACCGGCGCACTGAAGATTTACGACAGGGGCAAACTTGTATCTACCTTTAAAAAAACTCATAATAAAACTAAAGCGAGACGTTGGACGCTATTCGCTGGTGCGGGTGGTGAAGATGTGGGGATGATGGTGACGCAAGAGCGCACCTGCACCGCTCATCAAATCATGACACGCCTTCAAGTTGCTGGATTGCCACGTGCACGTCCACTGGGATGATAATCTTATCTCGGGGTTCAGCTTGTTTGTCTTTTTCTAATGCAGTTTCACCGAATTGACTATATTGTTACTGGCTAGTTTACAAAATATATAAGTAGGTAGGTACTTTATATTCAAACGTCATATAATTACAAACAAATATTTGACAGTTTTAAAGTGTCATCTGTAATGTATAACTTAATGTTGTTCTGGCGAGAATTTGGCGGAGGAGAAACGGTCTGCCAATATTTTCTATTTATTGTTCCATTGGTTTGAAAGTCCTTTTAATGTTTATTTATTAATTATTACATAAGAAGTGATTAGTCTGATACTATAATTTTATTTTATAAATAACATAATAAATAAGCAGTTAAATTGACGTTCAAACCAATGGAATGGAACTTATATTTTCACTACCCTTATTTTTGCGAATTTAGAAAAAATCTTTTTTTTTTCTGTAATCAGTATATAAAATTATAGGTATAGAAACACCCTATATTTATATTATTTTCTACTCCAAATGATTGGTAGAAATTTGAAATGTTACAATATGAAATAGAGTTTAGTTTGTAAATAATAAATTTTTATTTCGGTTTAGTTCTGAACAGGAGTTTTTAAATGAGCTTATTTACTATAATTTGAACTAATGTATTTCTAATAGCTATTGCCGTTATTTATGTATAATATAGTATAATTTATGCTCAATCCTTGTATCTGTATCAAAAGTTTATAATAAATTAGTTGTACTGAACGTCGAATATTAAAATAAGCATAGTATCTGTGGTTGAATTATAATCTTTAAAAATATCTCTCTTAAGCTCATTTTACATTGAGCAATATTGCAGCTGCAATCGCAACTTTCAACCAGATGCATCAATACTGTGTGAGTGTACTATAGGAATTGCACGTTCAACAGATTGAATCAATCTTGCTCGCAATGGGTTGCATGAAATAAAACTTGTTCTAAATTCTATCAAGCTTGCAAGGCAATTCACAGTTATTTCTAGTTATTTTAAGTCTGTTATGATATTACAGAGGATATTACCAACCTGACATAAACGTCAAAAAAGAGTGTTAAAAAAGAACAGCTACAAGACACATATACAAACTATGAAGTTAGTAACACAATACTGCCAAACTTGTAAAATAAATTCATATATTTAGCAATTGCATGTTGCTCAGTGTAAAATTTAAAAAAATGTCTTCTGCAATTTTCTGGTTCAACTCTGACTTGAAGATTGCAGTTGCCCGTTGCACTTGCTCAATGTAAACTTTATACTACTAACTTATAATCAGATAAGTCAAAATGTAATTTGAAACTAACCATCCAAGCTCTAACTCAATTAACAAATTCGCTAAATTGTAGCCAACACATCTCAATTTCCCAAGATTCTTTTCTCAGCGTTAAATAACTTAACTAGGAGAAAACCTTCCGGTATTACCACCATACGTTCCAGGGTTAGCGCTAGCGTCCTGGCGTAGGGACAGGACACAATATCCCCAACGAAATTAAAACTATTTAGGGCTCCCCCACTCCCCGGGGAGTCGTTCAGCGCCCCCTGGACCCGTGTCATCTCCGTTGCCTCGTAAACTGTGACTCGGCGACTTTGTTCCTAGAGGTGACGCGGAGAAAAAGCGGGATAGGGTGAAAAGGCTTTATTGGATACCGGGTTTAATGCTCAAGTTGCTAATGGCGTCCCGTGTGTGAGGTTTTTAGTGAGATTGCTGTATTTTGTCGCAGTTTTGAAATGTGGCAAGATACAAAGTTGTGTTGGTTTTAGTAATAACAATTGCGTTGTATGCGAAAAACTTTTAATCACTGAATGCATTTTACGAAAATATGTAGGTCTAAATTTAAATTAAATTATCATAATTCTCAATAGCGTTTTTCTTATGTTTTTGTGCAAGGGTATGAAACTAATATTTCGTTGAATTCAGAAAAAATACCGAATCGAATAAGCGAATAAAAGAATAGGTCCCCATTTGAAATAAGAAAGTTGCACCCCACTGGCCTAAAAAATTATTGTTTCTTTCATTAAAGTAGTCATACAAAATAAAAATTGTTTGCTAATTTAACAAACTTCGTAGCTCTTATATTTCTCGAGTTAGCAATGATGCGCCACTTAAAATGAATAGTAATAGTAAAAGCTGAAAGCAATCTCGGGATAGATAGAGTGAAAAAGTTTGAATCTTGGCAAGAAAAATGCTGTAATACTTTTTGGAAGATAACAATCTTTCCTAATTAATAACTTTCAAACTCATTTCCTAATTAATATTGCATATAATTTTTCAGGCGAGACTGTTGCTTCACTCGACTTCTATTATACTCGTATTAAATTCTGTCATGCAATTAGTTTCTACTCGTGCTGAGGTTTTTTAAATACTTTATACAAAACAATGATAATAAGGAAAATGAGAAATAAATATACCTACTAAACTTTAACATGCATTCTCTTTTTCTATTTCTGAGAAGAGTATTTGAGTGTAATCAGAGTGGAATTTCATATTACACTGAATAAGTAAAGTAACAGCGATATTGTAGAACGCGCTTTCGCTTTGTAGCGAAGTAAACAATATGAAATTTTAATAACTGCAGACTAAACAAGTGAATTATGTAGTTGTAGACAATATGAAACTCGAGAATATTTGCACGTAAATATGTTCTAAATAATAATAAGTTATTCAATTATTCATAGTTTATTATATAGATGTTACTCAAATTTCTTAAAATATTCCGTAAAAAATCCTTGTATGCAATAAAGAGATATTCTTAAATCATGTTTAACGAAAGTTAACCTAGGTAGCAGAATATTTAAAAAATTGTATTTAAAGCTATTTCAGGGATATCCTTAAAAAACTGCTACAACCAAACGGATTGGACGTGTCAAAAGAAAAAAATCTAGTTTTTCGGACATATAGTCTTGCTCATGTGTGAAGATCTAACTTTTAATTTGTTCCACGGTGTAATTTATAAGTAAATTTATGATGGATATGAGAAAAAATGGAATTCCACATATGAAACTGTCATTTTGAGGATACTTACACTTACCATTTACAAAGTGATTTTACAGCTGTAAATTCAGTTTTTTACATAATTTTAACAAATGTCATACCAATTTTACAAAAAAAGTCATCTTCTCGGGAGCTAATTATGAAAGCGTTACCTAATTTAAATTATTGTACTACTTTTAATTTTACTATCGAAATGTAATTTATGATTAATAAAGATATTCAGTTATTTAAAATTGTCGATTGGATCACAAGTGAAAATTGTTAAAATAAATATGTCGATGCGAGCATTAGTGAAAAATTTCGACAAAATTCGTTTCAATTTGTGGAAAATTTATAAATTTTTAAAATTGATTGGTCCATTTTTGACAGATGACATATGAGTTGAATTGTCCGTGAAAATCAATGTATTTCAAGCTCTCCGGAGCGTTCTTAAGTTATCCTTTTATATTTTAATTGTGCGCTGTACAAAGGTAAACCTTTGAGATTTGAAAACAGGCTGGCTTTCTGAGTTACTTACCTACTGGTATCATGAAATGAATTAGGAACTGAATTAAAAAATAAACGAATTAGTTCTTCTTAACCAGACAGAAAACATTTTCATTGTCAGTAATAAAATGGAATTATTTCAAATAGCCATAATTTTTAGCGCACTGGAATATTTAGCAGGACTCAAAAGGTAGTTGTGGTTGCAGAGCTGCAGACATTGATCTCTGCATCAAAAGAGAATTGCCTATACATATTTTAGGACTATAACGGTTAGCACAAATTTGTTATTAATAATGATAATCATTTGAACATCAAAAAATATATAAGTTATGTTTACCTAGTTTGATTGGCAAGACTGCCGAAAAATTTAGAATAGAATAAAAAATAACCCTAACTACAAAAAGTAAAACTTCTCGAATAAGAATATTCCAGTAACCTAATAAAACATTTCCTCCAAATCTGTGCCTTACTTCTAAAACAACATTACAAAAATTACAAGTTTTCGGTATAAGTATCACCTTTCTCTTTGGCTAAGGGGAAGTTTTTCATTGGATTTGCCGCTGAAGCGTCGCTCAGAGGAGACCGATAACTGCTTGATTGAATTCTGCATGACGATGTCGGTCTCTCTTCCTTTGAGAACGCGGTGTGCAAGTTGTAGATTAACAGTTACTTTCTTGTAACGTTGTAACCCTCTTGTGCAAGGAGGAAGACTTGCTAGGATTATTGGATTTACATGAACGCTGGGTAATCGCTTCATAGAAAAGGAGAATTGAATATGCTCTGTGTAAATTTAATAGTCGATGTGCACTGTGCATTTCTTGGAGTTTAGTGTAAATGTTATTGTCTTGAGAGTTGACGGTCGCAATATTAGACATTGTTTGTCGTATCTAGTATTTGATACAGTAAAATATCGTGGTGGATGAATTTATTTATTTTATGTAATAGTTTAGGCTTCCTCAAGTAAAATAATCATAAATGATATTTTATGTTTTCATGACTGTAAAAAATTTGCTTGTTTTCGGGTTAACAACACTTATGATTGCATTTTTTTGCATAGGTAAACGCTGATAACAAGCAAATTTTTGACATTTATGAAAGTTTCAAAGGTCATTTATTATTTTTTATTTTGTATATTTAAGATTGGAGGAGTAGAAACGTTCTGGCAATATGTTTTATAAATAAGAAATATCGTTTATTTTCACCTCTACATACGCCAGAACTCTTCATTTATATAATTTGCATTTTTGTAACTCATCTATTTATACTTGAGGAAGCCTAATCCGGCCACTTGGGACTGGCAGACTGGACATTTCATCTTCAGTAGATATGCAAGGCCCTTCAATTTCACGACTTATAAAATGTCCACACTAATTTGACCGCTGGCTCTTGGTCTATAATACTTATGTTGTAGTTCTGATAATTCGGATACGACCGGTAAATTTTTCTGTCGCGGTGCTTAATAATTTCTTTGAATACCCCTTTATGCACATCAAATACCAGAAGTAGTAAAACAAGTCACATACTACATGTAACAACACTTTTTTAAATAGCGCCCCGGATGTTAATTTTATATTTTATTTTGTTGAAGGCAAAACTTGAATATTGAATTGAAAATGTCATTTCTGGTAAGTGGTAAAATCAGGCACGAATTTACCTATATTACGACTCTCTAGCTATCAGTAAAGTACTCGTAAAACGTAAATTACAAAGATGATTCTCAAGTAGGCAGTTTGGTTTACCTTATTATTAGAAGATAATCATTAATTAATTGTTACTCGAATTAAGCTTAATTAATTATTAAAAAGCTCGACAAAAGGTAATAACCCTTTAACAGTAATCTTGAACGTCTCAATATAAAGGAAACATAACAATTTCCCGTGGATAGCACCCATTCTACCCTTGTTCAAGTGTCGATTTCTCCGTTAATGGGGCATTAACCCCTTATGAATCCCTTGCCCCACACGAGCGCCACTGATGGCATCGGATACCGGATCTAGCTGACCGGAACTGCGTTGAATGTCAGCTGCAAATGTCGCCAATTGCGACAAACTGAATTGACTATAAATTAATTACTGCGACATGCAAATGAAACGCAAATTGAAATTGGAATTTTTAAAGTGTGAAGGAAATGTGATACAGCGCCAAGGGGTGCCGCCGACTGCAAATGGCGGATGACATTGGCAAATGAATAGCAAATACATTGATGTGTATCGATCTAACACAGAAGGAGGAACAGAATTACATACGTGATACACGCGATATAATTAACATTTCAACGCTAATAGGTATATTCAAGAAATAGGTATAATTTCATTAGGAATATTATGGATTCTCACCTTTCAAGTAAATCTAATTTTTAACCTTTAAAAATTAAGTATGGTCACCTTTCTTATTAAACTGTCAATGTTTTCAATTCGACATACATTGCTTAAACATTTTGTAAACTTAAGGCTCTACACTTGTTGCACGCAATATTGCTGCAATAGAATCAGAATTCACGATTCTGGCTATATTGCTCAAAATAAAAATCTGAAATTTACCATAAGTAATTACGAAGCATTATTTGATCGAAAAATTCATACAATACATTGTTGCGGCAACAATTAGAGAAAATAAGAATTATAATTTATGCATTTTAATATTACAAATTATGGCCTTATTATTGCATATATATATATATATATATATATATATATATATATATATATATATATATATATATATATATATATATATATTAATTTTGTTTTAAATAGTCGATTCCTTGCATTTTTCATGAGACTGCTAAGAAAATATTTTTGTCAAAAAAATTACACATCTGACGAAAAAAATAGTAAAAAATCGTCTAAATTGACTATTTTTACTAATTTATTACTAAAATACCATAAAGTATTTCAAAAAAATATTTTCTTAGGACTCTAGAGTCATCTTTTAACTATCTATAAATAAAATATGAACAGTGTAGGTGTACTAACAAGAGCTCAGTTTGAAATATAGCAAGCTCCCTTTTTCACTATATTTTTGGCACAAGTGTAGCGCCTTAACCAGGGTATCTTTCCTGTAACGTAGAGCCAAAAGCTACTATTATCTATAGACTGGTGAAAAAAAAATGAAACACTTGAAATTCGTGAAATTTCGACCAGTTTCAAACCGCCATAACTCGGCGTATTTTTAATCGATTTCGATGAATCTTTGTGTCTACTTTAAAGTCATACATGCGAACTTAAGCGCAACCCCTTCCGCCCCCCTCTAGCACCCCTGTGAAAAAATGTTTTTAATGGAAAAAATGTCCAACTATGACGATGTGTACGGAGTTGAAAATTTTGACTCGATCCACCAAAAGAGCACTAAAATTTGTTCAATGTCCTGTGCAGGACTCAAAGAACGAAGTTCGTACGATGGTTTGGCACAAAGTTATGAGTGTTTGAAAAAAGTGCATACCTACTTAAAATGCAGTGATGAAGAGCCACACTAAAAACAGTGATCTTGAAACGTAAAACAATAAATTATGTAATCGAGATTGACAAAAATATATTTATCAACGAATTAGAAAAGTACCTATGAAAGAATGCCATATTATGTTTAATTTGTATTAAGGAACTGCAGTCACACAGTTATTTATTTCTATTTACCAGTTATGTTGTAAATTATAATCTTTTTATAGAAATATAGCAATCAATATTTTGTTATTTTACTTCAATAATTTTATGGTATTCAATCATGTAAAACCCGATAATAGATACAAAATTATAGCTTGGAAGTTTTGCTATTAAATTATTGTAAGTTGTACAACGTTCTCATATAATTTATTCATTTATATGTTTTTACTCTTGTGAACTTGAGATAGCATGCTGACCACCTGACCTAATTATGGAGTTTTATTATTTTATCTGTAGTAGATTCTTTTTATTTAATGCAATGTTGAAATTCTCATTTTATGCTAATTTCGGGCTGTATTTTTAACTCTGCGTGTATTAAATTACTGAAAGAGAATCACTGTAATCTTATCTTATTTAGGGAGTGTTTTCTTTCTCTCGAATTAATTATATTTCTTGACTGAAAATCAATACTACTACTTCCTGATTTTAGTAGAACATTTTTCAGGATTATTCACCCAAGTCTTGTAAGAGGAACGAAATTTAATTTTTTTGAAAAATTGGTTGTCTGGAAAATTATTTTAAAATTAATATTTGTCATTAATCATCTTTAGTAATTTATGTTACTTATGAAAGGAATTTTACGTCGTTGTTTTATTTATGAAATATTTTAAATATCTCCTACATTCAAAATTTATCCTGGAAATTTTTATCGAGCATAAATGTTATTCTGAATATTAAAAAATGTTCCTAATAAATAAAAAAATAAAGTATAGAGGAGTCAAATGAATTAAATTGTATATTTGAGTCAATTAGAAATTAGTCTTTACTTTACTCTATAAATTGAATTTGTTTTTTATTTTCTGTGTCACCGGTCATTAAATGTTAGAGTCTTGTAATTAAATTTACTTTAAATCGAAACTTGTTAGTTGTTTCTTATACTAATGCATTCTTTTTTTTGCAGGTAAGTCCAGTTCAATTTTTCCAGTTCTCAGTCTCAAGAAGTTTAGTCTAGAAGTAGTAAGTAAGTATTATTGTTTATAACAATAAAATTTCATAAATTTAATTATCTAGAAAAATATTTTAACCAGAAATGAATTAAGAAAATAATTTTTTTATTATAATTATTTGAAACAATAAAATCATTTTGAAAAATCTTGTATAGGTATGTATTTACATTTACAATAAAATTGTTCAATTTAGGTTCGGTACTTATGTATCAGTTTCTTCGAACCGTGACTACTATCTATAATTATTGATCTGATTTAAAATCAAAATCTAAATTTACGCGTTACTACTAAAATGTGCCTGATGAAATACCTACATATAAACAGTCTTTGAAATAATATTTAATATAATGTAGGTAGTTTAAGTATTCAATTATAATGTAATAATACGAAATTTAGGCATGACAAATACATTTTATAGTAATTTTTTGCATTTTTAAATGGAAGGTACGGATATTCAATAAAATTTAATTATTTTTTAAGTAGGTACCTACCTACTTTTATAACTTCCGCTGCAATTCTTTCTTGTCTGAATAAATACTAGAAAAATAGCTTTGATGCTAGTAGGTATGTTGCAATTGAATTATTATATGTTTTAAACTCGGCTAAGAGAATAAGATATTTACAGCGTTATTTTCTCATTTACTTAGCTCCTTTTTTGTAAATTTTTCTTTGTGTACCCCGAATTCCGTCATTTGAAAGTCGTAAATCAGACATTTTCAAATCCGACAAATGCGTCGCTTGAGAACATGATGACATAGAACTTACTTGACATGCCAGAGTGAAATCCCATGAATTCTCCAACGATCTTGCAACAGTGTAACCCTTTCTCTCTAGTCTTCAGTGGCTTTGATGTGTCTCTGCGTCGAACATTTTCAAACACTTCGCATAACCTCACTTTTCATTCTCTTGAAAGCTTATGTTGATGACTGACTATTGTGACGAGAAACTAGTGTTTTATGGAAATTGTAAAGGGATGAAGTATTAAATTTCAATGGTCACCGAAAAGGATAAACATAAAAGTTTATCGTTTTCAAGGCTTCATTGTCCTTTATTTTACATTTTATTTATTCTTTTTTTAATGGTTTTACAGTTATTGTTAAAAAGGTGTAGAAAAAAATTAAAGGGTATATACTGTAAGACGTACTGATCATGGAACAAAAAGATTTTTTTTTTAATTCGCAAAATTAAGGGTAGTCTACTTGAAATGAACATTTTTAGAACCACTGAAACTGCGTACTTTATTAAAAGAAACATCAGACATTTATTTGGCGTTGTGTAAACAATTACTACTTGTATTATTAGTAGATTTAAATAAAATCATTAAAAATAGCTATCAACCAGTGGCTAACAAAATGTTTCCTTTAAATACCATGCAAATTATTTTGCGAATTTAAAAAAAATTCTTTTTGTTCCATGATCAGTACGTCTTATAGTATATACCCTTTAATTTTTTCCCGAAGTACAGAGACACCCTGTATTTACTTTATTATTGATAGAAGTTTTCAGAACTCATAATGATAAATGAATTATTTTATTAAAACTTAAGGAGGTACTGATCCTATCTGCGAAATATGAGCGTTATGTAAAAATTTAATTATATTGTTCATTACATCTTTTTAAACGTGCATGTAAATTTTTATGCACACTTACTATCTCGTTCAGGAGTTATCATCGTTTTAGTTGCACATGATAAAATTTTCTTGTTGTGAAGTTTTTTTCAGGGCAAAATGACGTTTCATGTCATTGATAATAAATTGTTATAAATAGTAATAATAAATAAATAATGTAGTGAGTTTTAATGATCATTTTAGAGGTAATAGGTACATCAGCAAATCTCTTGTGTTTCTGATAACTTTTGTCTCCGACGGTACCTACGACCAGTTCCTCCTTAATGGTAATTATATAAGTATCCCTAATCAAGGATTAAGTGAAGCTGTGAAAATAAAAATGGTTTACTGCTCTTTATCTTCTGTTTGGAAATATTACTTCTTTCTTAGTTTCTTACTTTTGTTTTGTTCGAACAATTTGGGAAATTGCCAACCTGCAGTTATGTTTTTTGCTAATAATTAGTGAAGTTAGTGCCTGTCTTTTTTGTGAAAAGAAGATAAAATAATTAAAAAATAATTTAGAAGTACCTAGTTGTTCCTTCCCTTGTGTTAAGCAAAATAATTTTTCTATTCATAATTGAACCATATATTGGATTATAATTAACAAGCTACTTAAGAAGGTCGTAGTGATCAAGATGAAGCAGTTGAAACACAAAGCCGCGATACCACGTAAGGCTGAAGCAGGCAGAAAATTTGGCATAGAATTATCGACCGCCCGACCTTTCGTTAGCACCTCAGCACTGCTTCCTTCGCCCCTTTTCTCCCCTACGAAACTCAGCAAAATCGATAGTCGTGTTTATGTTCCGTCGTGTGCGGAAATGCGGACATTGTATCCGTCTTCCCTACCACGAGGTACAACCGAATGCTGTCCGCCAAAATAAAAGACAAGGCAAAGCGTCTGTTCGTGTATTGAACAGTTTTATTTAGAAGAAATTGCAATTAATTTAAAACGATGCGGAAGAAACGTGAAAGAGGATAGATATTTCTATATACGTTTATTTTATTTTACAGTGAATATTCAGTATATATATATATATATATATATATATATATATATATATATATATATATATATATATATAAGGTAGATGCGGGTAATAAGGCCTAGCTAAGGGAGATTTGAAATAAAATGAAAACTATTTACTTGAATCAACAAATTTGAATGTTAATTAAACCTAAACGTCAAGTGCTGTCATATATAAACAAAAAATGGCAACTTCTGCCGTAAACAAAACGAAAATTAAACATTTTTAAAAACCCCTTCAGTAGGACTTATTATACCATAGAAAAATGTCTGGGGAATCTAATGCCGGAAACCGGAAGAAAATATCTTTGCCCAGTCAGAAATTAGAGTTGATTAAAAACAGTAAACAAAAAGGAACATATTTTTCAAGATTTTACTTTACCAAATTAAAAAGGACCCTTCAACAAATATGTATACCAATTTTCATCTTTATTCGTTCGATTATGACCTCAGACTGTGTTTTGATCTAGGATGACTGGGCTAGGTGTACTATGTACAAAAATATAATCTTGCTTGTTTTTACGATCGACAACTGATACTTTTAGTTTGTAATGCAATTTTGGGACCAAATGAAAACATAATTTATGGCTTGATTCTTAAGAAAATATTAATTTCTAAAATATTTAATCATAAATATTTCTAAAAATGTCTTACTATATTCCATTGTACACGGAATACTGGTAAATTTTGACAATGGTTATTGTTTAAGTTCATTTCAGAAGAACATGGGAGCTAGAAACTTTCTTTTATTGTGGCTATATTATTTGGATCTCGTTCGATGTTTTGACGACGGGCTGTTGTCGTTTTCTTTTTCATAGAACCACGAGATTGAGTAAGATTTTTTCTTATTTTTCATTCTTCCGGTGCACACTTTTGTTTTGGTGAAAGGAGTGTCAAGATGTTTGTTTTGGTTTTAGTACAAGATGCATTTTCGAAACGTGAGAGATATTGAAGAATGAATTTTATATGATGTAATCCAGCATCTGTTGATTTTAATATAAGTGGAATTTTATATCAAAACCTATCGCTTTAAAGCTTAGCAGCGTTTTATATGCATTGGATAATAAAAATAATAGAAGCTTGCATTCAATTTCGCTGAAGGCAATGGCAATATTTCGGTACAATATTTTCAAACCATACTTTAAAATAATATGCAATCTTTTTAACTTGAAAAATTTTGTAAACGTAAAATAAAACATTTCTATTTTCTGCAAAATTTGAATACAAAGCAGAATTGCATTTTACATTATTCCGATATTCTTACCAAATCGATATTGTCGCAGTGGTATGTAATTCAGTTCCTTGATTTATTTATGCAGTTATTATTATTTATTATTTTATTATTTATTTACTGGTTACGAAGAGTACATCTTATACCAGGGGTTGGTACATATTTAACATAATTACATATAACATATATCAAATAAATTTTAAATATATAATTGTGAGAGATAATCAAGTGTCATAAGTTGTGTTTGTTTACATTCTTAGCAATGTTTAACTGGTATGGTTGAAATATTTGCAGAATATTCAAATTAACAGGATAAAAAATTAATTATGTAAAGTTTGAAATCGAAATCAATTGGTACTGACACAGTGTTAGTATCGCATCTTTTTTCAATTTATTCGTTGCGGCAAAAACTTCTAATTTTCAGCGCATTAATAGTAAAATAAAACAAATTATTTATTCTCTCTACAGTAAGATCTTGAAACAAAATGTGTAAATCTTGATCATGTAATTCCTGGATTCTGTATCTGTTGAGGTAGTTGCTACGTAAAGCTTTATACAATGGACACTCAATAAAAAAATGAGACAAAGTTTCGGGCTTGTTAAGGTTGCAAATTGAACATAAGTTCTCAGAATCTAGCTCGTATTTTATTCCTTTATAATATACTTTTAGACCTTTTTTGTAAGCAAATCTTATTTGACTAATAATTTGTTGTTTTATTAAGCTTAAGCTTGTGCTCAAGTAATCTTCAAGTCCAAATGATTGTTTAATGTGCTTAAAATGCTCGTTATAGGTGGATTCTCTACATCTATCTAAATCATTCTGTCTAAGGGTGTTTGTGTATTTAGAAATAATTTCTTTTATTGTATTTGCATTAATTTCTTGCTTATCCCAGGTTACACTGTAACCTTGTTCCATTAGAAAAGTTTTTGTCTGGGAGACCCAGTTATATTTAATTTTATTATTGGGGGTGTTGTCTAATGCTAAAAGACGATTGTAAATTATTCTAGGGTATCGTTCTTCGGGTAGGGTAAGTAATTGTTTCCACCATCCTAAGATTAGTTTCCAGACTGTTACTGATATATGGTCAATTCCCGTCTCCATACGAAGCATATAGTTAGGGGAATTCATGGGGCAACATAGAATAGATTTTACGTATTTCATTTGACAACTTTCGATTCGATCACAATACCTATGACCCCAGACTTGAACAGCGTATAGTAGTGTAGCATTAATAACTGTATATAATAACTTTATTTTTTCGTTCCAGGATTTGGATTTACCCTTTATTAAAATACTTTTTACTTTTTGGATTGCAATTATACTTTTTTTAATGCTGTTGTTTGCTGCTTCCAAAAATAAACCTGATGATGTTAGGGTGGTGCCTAAGTATGTGAACTTGCTTACAACTTCAATTTTTTCATTCATATATTTAAAGTCTTGTGAGGCACCTATCCTACCTTTATGAAATACTAATATTTTAGTCTTAGCTGCATTTACTACAAGATCATTCGCTTTACAATAATTTGCTAAAATGTTTAGTTTACGTTGTAAGTCGACCGGAGAGTCAGCTAATATGACTAGATCGTCAGCATAAGCGAGTGTTAGAATATCTATGTACCCATCAACATTCATACCGCAGCAGTTATGTGTTCTAAGGTACTGATCGATGTCATTGATGAAGATAGAGAACAACAAGGGGCTCAGAATTTCTCCTTGTAAAACTCCCTGTGTGATTTTTATTGCGGTAGTTAGTTGATTGTTGACTTTAGCTTGTAAAAATGCTTTCTCATACAAATTTTGGAGTATTCGAATAATTTTTGTGCTGAAACCAGTTTGATATAATTTGTTCCATAAAATGTGATGATTAACCGAGTCGAATGCACGTTTAAAGTCAATGAACAGAGCATATACTTTTCTGCGACGTAATCTTAGATGTAAATGTATTAAACCCATAAGTGTAAAAATGTTGTCAACTGTTCCCCGTCCCCTCCTAAAACCCATTTGGAATTCGTTTATTAGCTCATTATTTTCTAACCATGGTACTAATCTGTTATATATTATTTGCGTAAATAACTTACACAAAGAATTAACAAGTGCTATGCCTCTATAGTTAGAGGGATCTAGTTTGTCACCCTTTTTATACAGTAAACTGATGTGTGTAGAATACCATGAACTAGGGACTGATTCGGTAGTTAATATCACATTGAACATATTTAAGATATAGTGTTCCCATTTTACGGGCAGAATTTTAAAAAATTCATTTGATACGTTGTCACTGCCTGCGGCTTTATTTAATTTGCATTTCTTAATGCTAGCCCTTAACTCTGCAAGACTAATAGCGCAGTCTAAGACAGGATGCAGACAATCAACATATTGATATCGCGTATAAGGAGTTGCAATATATTGTTCAGAAAGGAATTGTTCCCAGGTTTCTAAAGAAATTTCATTTTTAAAAAACGATCTGGTTTTTAATTTTCTAATAGTATTCCAAAATAATTGTGCATTTTTAATATTGGCTAGGTTATTATTAAGTTCATTATAATACTTGATTCTATTTTTATTTACTAACTTCTTGTATTCCTTTTTTGATTCCACATACACCACTAGATTGTTAGCATTTCTATCATTGTAGTAATTTTTAAGAAACAATTTAGCTTGTTTTTTTGCTATTTTACATTCCAAGTTATACCACGGGGCATTATTTTTCAAAGAGTTATTACCATTGTCTTTCTTTACTTGCAACATGCCTGAGACACTTGCAACTTCTTTAATTGTGCTAATTAAATTTTTGTTAAGAGCATCAGTATTATCGCTATTAAAGTAGATTGTATTAGAATTTTCTAGATAACTTACGTAGTGTGAACGATATTCATCAATATATTTAAAATTAATCGTATATTTGACCTTATTATATTCCTTATTTTGTGTATTCGATATGGACTTATTGTATATAACCGAAAAATCTTCAACTAAAACCGAGCATATATTATGATCTGATTCTAAGGTGTCGATAATTTCAAATTTTGCAACACTCTCAAGAAGTGACATATTTCCCCAAGCGAAATCTACTATACTGCTGCCATTTGCATTATGAAAAGTCCACCTACCTGGAATGTCGCCTGTTGTACGACCGTTTAACGAAAATAACCCAAAGCTTTCTAAGGTTTCTACAAGTTTTTTACCTCTTGAATCCACAGCATCAGATAACGAATTTCTTAGTTCCATAACGTTGGTGCAAAAGAATGTATTTTGTGGGGCTTGATTTATGCAGTTTGAAGCTGTATATCTGCTTTTAGTTTAAATCGTACCTTAAGCGGCCGTCTACGTTTTTCCGAATTTCTAGAATACCTACTCATTTTCATTCATATGATTCTAACTTCTGACTATGGTGCCCCTCACCCCTTCAATTTTGTTGCTCACGAAGTAAAAAAATCTGATGTGGCCAGCACACAACTTCCGGCCATATCTATACTAAAACATAAATATATACGTACAATTAAAATTATACAAATAAAAATCTAAAATATTCAAACACAGAAATTAGTATCACCTGAATCGAAAGATTCATTCACAGGAAAACTCTTCCAATTCGTATACAAATGTAAAATACCAAATATCAAAATTTTTGGTTAATTTGTATTTGAGTTATCCAATCTCCATAAATGGCCCTGGCCACATACATACAGACATGATCGAGAAACTATCAAAAATGAGTTGTAAGGACACTAATTCGTGCTCATCCACTTAAAACTAACAGCCCGATTTTTTGCATGATTCCAATATCTCCCTTACAGGTAAGCGAGAGGTAAAAATGTGATATGGCCAACAAATCGAGTGTCATCTCCTGTCTTTATTATACTTCGTGATCTAAATCGATTTGGGTATGTTCTTTTGTTATAAGCAAATTAATTTTTACAATTTTAAAGCCTGGTGCTAAACAGTACACTGTTGGAAATACCTCGGGAAATACATAGGTAATTTCAATTAATCATATTTTAGGCCAAAAAATCTATGGTTAAGCCATATCCATTTATTTTAGAAACTTTCTCCGCAGAAGATGATTATAATTTCAATAAGTCACTTCAGCAACATCAAACCTGGGTCTCTTATATTTCCTCTCTTTCTCGAGCCGGTCCTGTTCCAAATATCACTTATATATCCTGCGCTCAGCGCCGATAATTAGCTAAAGTTAATTACTGATAATATCGCACGCAGTGAAGGGCGAAGGGCGGGGTAGTGAACTTCAGTCTAGAAATAAATTCCTGCCTTGAGCAGCAACCAGCAAGCAGCTTTTGTTCCAGTTTGAGGTAACCAGAAACCCGCATGCAGTGCCTAAATAACGCTTGTTAGGAATATTGCGATAAACGGGTATCATTAGCGGTTTGGAAATGTAAGAACTTGTGTCAAACACATGAGGGTACAGAAAAAGACGGTAAATGGATGCCCACAATTTGTCCCTCGGAATTACTACTAAGTCCTAAACAAATGGACATAACGAGTACCGACATAGCCTAATGGTTTCAATTCAGTCAAGTATACAAATTTCATTGAAACAATGTTTCAAGTAAGCCAAAAGTTAATTTAGAGTAGGTTGGAAAATGTAGTAAATTATTTGATTATGTGATCACCCATCAACAATCATCTTCATCTTTTCAGCAAATGTAATAACTTAACTTAATCGGCCCGTCGAGCTTTTTCCAAATTCCTAGAATACTCTCGATTTTACTTTTTTTTTCTATTCTACTCTTTTTCCTACTACTACGGCTGCCTGAAATCAGCCCGAAACTCGTACTTTGCCGCATCCTAGCTATGCAATGTCAATTTTTTATTCAAAATTTTAAAAAGGCACATCTGTAGATCCATTTTTTCTCTATTAAATCCTTGTTGAAATAAAATTTTACCATTTTTGTACTGGCCACAAAACACTCACTACGTTAATACATTTTATGCTAGATTTTAGGAGGTAGACGGGCCTCTTAAGTAACCTCTTTGCTTGAAAATAAGTCGAAACGTCGTATGTAACAACTTTGAACTAGTACCATTATTAAAGCCATACAGGCATTAGATATTATAGTAAAAATAAATAATTTACTATATTTTACAACCTATAGGTACTCTATACAAATTTCAGTTAAAGAGCATAAAACATTTTCCATTCTACTTCACTAACAATCTTCAGTACTTGTAAATTGACAGTTAAGGTTTTTGACCGCACACACATGAAAATATAATTTATATTTAATATCATTTACCATTTCTAGTAAAAATTAAATATTCAATTTTAGTAACATAGGTATTATACTGTTCGTTTGTACAGATGTTTGAATTTTTTTAAACATTAGACGAGCATTTTACTTTATGAATAGAGTAGATTTCGAACTTCAATGTTTTTCAAGTTATATGATGGAAAAGGAAGTGGTATACTTAAGACAGAAATATGCTAACAAAAAAATAGTTCTAAGGAAAGTTTTATTGGGAAGTACAAGTCTTAATTCATTTTATTATTTTATTTAAATCGTATAAAAAACCTCTAGCTGTTTTTTTAAATATTATACATTTTTTAAATATTTTGGTGACTTTTCATAATTATTTAGTTAAAAGCTGTAAATGCACGTTGTACAATGAAATGTTATTAAAACTCGGCCGGATAATTAGTGATACCCGGGTATCAAAATAGGGTTTTAGAGGGGAGAACCCGGGCACGTGCCCTCCCTGTGTAGAACTTGCATTGTTTGTTTTTAAAAACAATACTGTAAAACAGTAAATTGAAACATTAAAGGTAGGTAGGTACCAATCTAAATTTGAATTTAAAAAATTTCGTCTGCGGCGCATTTTACAACATTATTTATAATTACCTCTTTTTCAAACTACATATTTATGTGTGTTATGTCTGTAACTTTATTTACCATTTTTCAATGTATTACTTTTTAATTTTCTACATCCACCACTGGGTGACGTCATAAAAAGGCCGGGTACAACTTCTTCAATACCTACATTATTTCTCTCCGTTTGCTTTACAATACAAAACATAGTAGTTTTTATCGCGATTATAAAACGTGTAAAACATGATTAATTAATAAAACGACTACGTGTAACGATTATCTATTCTAAAAACGTGGCACATAATGAAGCCTTTCTGCCGGTGACGTAAATAGTTTCAATGGCTATAAACTGACGAAATTTTATTGGTTCATAAATCAATTCATTATTCAGCAGCAGCTGAATACACCGTGCACTGAAACTGAATTTATTATTTGAAAGCTTTTGAGTGTGAAATGTGCTTTTGACTCCGACATGCGACACTCGAATGACTAGGGAAGGGAACGCTACTATAGCGAAATGTTTAACTTGTATTCAAATTTATATTTACGTGAAATTCGTCTATTATTGTAGCGTTTGCCACTTGCATACGTTTTAATGCTGGAATGTAAACATAAACTGGCAATGTGAGCTATAGAAGGAAACAAAACTGTTACTGAATTGTGTGCAATGTTAATTAGTTATATGAATTTAATTCTGTTATGTGTTTATAGCAATTTTTAATTAAATATGTAATTAACTACTGTGTGAGTGTAGGTAGTAATAAATTAAAATGTACACATAATTAACATCTTGTTAGACCCAGGGTTTATTCTAAGCTTTTTTCCCGCTATACTTACCACAAAATGAAGATTCCTCCGTTTTAAATTTTTTATTTGGCACACATATTTTATTAAATACCGTGCCCCGTGCCACATTTTCAATTTTCTTTCGGAGGAGAGGTTCATTATCAAATAGAGAAAGCAGTTATATAAAAAAACCATATGGAAAGAAAAAACGAAAATTTTTTTGGTCAAGATAAAATGCCTTATATTTGAATTTTTAACTTTTCAAAAGCTACAATATTTTTACTTGTACTTACGGTTGTTGTCTTTCCAGTAACCCTGAAGAAGGCACTAGGGTGTGCCGAAATGTCGGTGATTTAGACATAATAAAAAAATCTGACGTGGCCATCACACAACCTTCCGCCATATCTAGACTTTAAACAGAAATGTATACGTACAATCCGGTGCTCATTTAAAATATACAAATAAAAATCTAAAATATTCAAACACAGAAATTTGCATCACCTGAATAAAAAGATTCATTCACAGGAAAACTCTGCTGTGTTGAAGCCATCCTCCGTTCAATTACTATACATTTAATATCTTACTTAGGACTTATATAGCGCTAGTATGCCAACTTGTCACCCGTCTCACACCTGTCAATATTTTTTACGCAGAAACAAAAATCAACCGATCATGGATTACAAGATATCAACGTTTTAATTGATAAATTTATTTTATAAATTTTACTGCAGTTCTTTAATGCTACCAGATAAACACAATTTTTTTATAACGTAAGTTGCAAATAACTTTTCCTTTTATTCTTATTACAAATAAATACTATATTTTTCCAAATTTATATACAATTTTGACAATTAACCTTTTCAATCTTCAAGAAATATCACTTCCGATGAAGATATTTGTACCAAAATCTAAGGAGCTCTTCCAATTTATATACAAATGTTAAATACCAAATATCAAAATTTTCGGGTAATTCGTATTTGAGTTATGCGACTAACACTCGGCCTTGACCACACACACACACATACACACACACATACACACAGACATCATCGTGAAACTATCAAAAATGAGTTGTAAGGACCCTAATTCGTGCTCATCCACTAAAAATTCACTACCCGATTTTTTGCATGATTCCAATACCTTCCTTTACAGGTAAGCGGAAGGTAAAAATTGATACTGCATTCCTGATTACCTATATATTTTCGTTATATTTTCCTTATATTTTTTATTCTTTTTTGTTCATAGTAAAAATCAGTTTAATAAATCCTCCACTTTAAAATAATTCACCTAATCAAAGTAACAGATTGCTCCAACATTTTCCGAACTCGCAAGTGCGACACTATTTGTCTCAATTTTTTTCGTTCTAAAGAAAAACTTTAGTTGGAAATAAAAAAGCATTCTGTCACATTTATAAACGCAAAAAGGCGGGTGATATACGAACATTCGTAACTTCACAACTCTTGTGCAAGTTTCAGTGAAATATGGCACTAGAGTGATGCCTCAACGATAGCGGTAATTCCTCCGAAAAACTTTAATTTGCGCACATAAAATTTTCCTGTCGGATTCAACGCTTTCGCGTGTAGTCATAAAACGGTGATAAGGATTCCGCACTTTTTAATGAAGGTCTTAAGTAATGACGCTAACGTCGTTAAATTAACGATTGGAAGTTATACCGTAAAGTGTTTAAATTTAAAACAAGTACTTCACGTCGTCAAGCTATAACATTGTTATCCACGGCATTTTCACTTTTAAGAGTGCTAGTATTACTTAGTTTCCGTTTGAAATAAATTACATTCTTTTTCATTTATATTTAAACGTTTCAAGTAGGCGAAATATGGGAATTTTTACTTTCCGCCATACCTGTAAAAGAAGGTATTGGAATCATGGTAAAAATGGGGTAGTAAGTTTTTAGTGGATGAGCATTAGAGTCCTTACAACTCATTTTTGATAGTTTCACGATGTTGTCTATATGTATGTGTGTGTGTGTGAGTGTATGAATGTGGTCAAGGCCGGGGTGTAAATCGGATAACTCAAATACAAATTACCCAAATATTTTAATATTTGGTACTTAACATTTGTATATAAATTTGAAAAGCTCATTAGAAGTGATATTTTTTGAAGATTGATAAGGTTAATTGTTCAAAATTTATATAAATTTGGATAAATATAGTATTTATTTGTAATAAGAATAAGAGGAAAAGTTATTTGAAATGAAACTTACGTTATAAAAATTGCCTTTATCTGGTAGCATTAAAGAACTACAGTAAAATTTAAAAAATTAATTTAGTAGATGAAACATTGAAATATTGTAATCCATGTTCGGCTGATTTTTGTTTCTGGGTAAAAAATATTGACATGTGAGACGGGTGACAAGTTGGCATTACTAGCGCTATATAAGTATGAGATATTAAATGTAGTAATTGGACGGAGGATGGCTTCAACACAGAAGAGTTTTCCTGGGAACGGATCTTTTGATTCAGGTGATACTATTTTCTGTGTTTGAATATTTTAGATTTTTATTTTGTATATTTTAAATGGGCACAGGATTGTACGTATACATTTTTATGTTTATAAGTCTAGATATGGCGGAAGGTTGTGTGCTGCCCACATCAGATTTTTTATAATATAATGTTGTTAAATTCAATTAAACTTTTCAGAGGGTTTAGTACTACTAATTTAATTACTAGGTTTTAAATGACAGTATGAAGATTCTTAACTTTACTACCTATTGCAATTTTTGTATAATGTAGAGCATTATAAAATATATTGATATATAAAATAATGTATATTTCTATAAATAAATGCATCTTTTTAACACCGAACCGAATAGTGAAATTCTATTGACTGAATAATGTAGTACTTAAGATACGTCAGAAATGTCCTACTACTACAACTATAATTTTCAGTTTAAACCATAATGTCAACAACACATTTCCATAATATTTTGTCCATAAACATACTCGTAGTAATCTACAAACTTTACTGTTACTGTAACAGTAACACCTTCATAGTGTGTACATAAACAAACCTACACACTTTGTTAACTTTACAAAATTTCCACCTACTCATTATTATTTCAAGTTGTAGTGTGCGTTTACCCTTGCTTTAGTGTTGATACTCATATGAGTGGTACATACATTCAAACATACAACATTCGCATATCGCGATGTTTATCCTCTACGCCGAGAGAAACTATTGCGGCGGGCGCGGAATTTCCAGTGAGAGAAATGTTTTGCGAGGAAAATGTAAATAATTTTGTGAAGTTCTCTTCTATGCAGTCGGATGTTGGCTTGTGATGGCTAGTGCTAGTTGCTATAAAGTATAGTGTTTTGGTTACATTGCGTCATCATACGTTAGAGTAGAGTAAACAACTAGTTTTTAATTTGCTGTGGTTGTATCTTGTTCAAGATTTAGTGTAATGTAAAACGGACTTTTAGACGGAACTAAAAAAAAGCTACGTTCTCTTATACTACATGTATTTTTAATGTGAAAATGTATTAAGTACCAAATACCTACTTATTTATTGAAAGAACTGTCAATATTGACAGTAAATAATATCGGTTCTACATTTATATTTATTTCAGATTGAAATCAAATTATGGATTATGATGGTTTTATAAATGACATATTTATCAGATACTTTGTTTTAAATTATTGATGTTTACACATACTATTATTTCAAGCATATAGTTTATAACATAGATATAATCAGGTTCTTTTACTTTATTGTTTATTTTTAACTAGAACAAACTTTAACCTATTTCTGCTAAAAATTAGGTAAATAAAATTCTAATTTTCTTTTAGCTACCTATACTGTTTTATTTTAATAGAATATCAGCATAACTAATATAACTTTATACTTTAATTCGACATTTAGTAAATTTAAATTTAATGAAATTGAATAAATCGTTATCATAAATTAAGTAGATAAAATTAAATATTTAACTGACTTAATTTTGTGTTCACTATTATTTATAAATTATTATAATAGAAACAAGACAAAACACATTATAAAAATTTTCATTTTGTTTAAAGAAATATATAGACCTTTAACCCAATTGATGGTTATTGATTTTAAAAAATCTGACACCACATGACTTCCTTGTACGCCTTGTGTGTTCATACTTTTCTTAATAACTAAAATGTAAAATAATATTAAAAATTCTTTTAACTTATTATACTAGTATACTCACAAATATATTTTAGTCATTTTATTTAAACTGCAGAAGAAGATATAAAGCATATTTTACTATTGTCACTGTCATGTCATAATCATTTAAATTTTACGTAGTAACAAATGTTAATCGATCATGGATTACAAGATACCGAAATACTATAAATTATAAATATATACTTTAATTATTTTTAAATGATAGCAGATACAAAAATATTTATAAAATACCGATTGTAGGTAATAATCACATAATCTTTCATTTAAAATAAAAAAAATTGTCCAAAATTAAATATTTATCGAAATATTTTTAAAAAGTACTACTTCCGGTTTGTAGACTGAAACCAAAAATAGGAGGTGCACAACTAGATGCTATAACAGTCCTAAATACAAAATTTCAACTTTCTACGTCTAACCGTATTTGAGTTATGCGACACACATACGTCCGTCCGTCCGTACGTACGTACGTACAGACGTCACGTCGAAACTAGTCATAATGGATTCAGAAAAGGTCAAAACGGATATTTCCGTCAAAATCTGAGAACCGAAATTTTTCGCGATTACAATACTTCCTTACTTCGTACAAGAAAGTAAAAATGTTAAAGGCGGGAACATCGCCGTTGCGTTCATAAATTCAGTATTTTTAATTCTTATGCGAACATTCTTAATAAATTTTCTAGACGCCATTAATACCCTCAACAAAATTTCCCGACACAATCAGAATTTATATCACTAGTCTCCATAATTCTTCTTAATTCTCTGTTTGCTCGCAAAATGACTTTTCCCTATTCTCTAAATTTGAAATATTCATTCAAATGTAAATTGATTCGCTGTTGATCCTAGTTAATATTGTCACTCATGCATATATTAAGCCTGTTATTGTTTCTTCCCAGCAGACATTGCCTTGGAAGATGAGGACACAGAAATCTTAGCTGTATGTTATGTATATATGTATAGACACGGCTACATAACTATGCATATTAATGTCACGGTTAATTTAAATGTTGTATGTTGTGATCCCTAGAGGTATATGGTTCGAGATGTAGGGCTGTACTTATTTCTGAGTTCTTGTTTTGCTGTCGCTGTATTTTTGAAGGAGTTCAAACTTAGCATAAACAAACAGCGTAATAACGAAAGTTTGTTTGGAATAAATTGTTGAGATTTTAAAGAGAACAATTATAATGTAAGATTCTGGGAACTTTATTCTCGACCGATAGAGGTAAATTATGATTCATAATATTAAATTACAAATATAACAAATGTACATAGTGATGATAAAAATATTACTTGCGCACTTTATTCTCTAATTCATACATTTTCTTTGTTATACATAATTAATTATTCTTCTAGTTCTTTCCATTCCTCCTGGTTTGGTGCATTTTTGCTTCTGCGGTGTTGTTCAGTTCATTTTCAAAGCTTTTTTTTTCACGTGGTTCTTGTTCTTCCTTGTCTTCGATTTCGGTGCATATTATAATCAAGAGCTTGCCTTGTAATATTTGTAGGATTTTTTATAAATGTATAGGACCCAATCCTTTTTTATTTATTGCGTCTTCTTAAAGTTTTTTCTATTTTTGTTGTTCCCCAGTTCGCTTTAGTAATATTTTTTTTAAGGCGGTAACTACAATTTCACTTTGTGTATAATCCATATTAATAGTTTATAGGTTTCCTCTCGGATTTCCTGTATTATCTGAAATAATAAAAGCGAGAATAAAAGTAAGTATTTATTGTTAAAACATGGTCATAATCATGAATTATTTTAATTTGTTGTTTAATTTCCTGCTCTGGGGAACAGAAAATAGTAAACTTTAAAAACATTCAACAAGAAAAAAATTCTGATGTGGCCAGCACAAGACCTCCCGCCATACTTGCTTTATTCTATTTACTTATTATATAAATATATTTATGTACGACTGCATTATAAAGTACTGTTTATAACATAATTTTGCAGCAATAAAGCAGCTCTTTATAATACTAGTAAAATAAAGTTTCTTTATTTTACTAGTAAAATAAAATAATAGAAATAATAAAATAATAATAGAAAAGGCACACTTCGCTAGAGATTAAATTTTAATTTGTCATTTGTCAAATGTGTCATTTTGTAAATGTCATTATAGATAATAGAAAATCTTGCGTATAGGGCAGTCAAACATAAAATCTTGTATGCAACACGTATATAATAGGGTTTTATTGACTCGCCCATTTATGTGCCTCGCTTCGCTGCGCTCGCTCGTCCCCTAAACTGTCTTGCCAATAAAATCCTATATTATATACTTGTTACATAAATAGCTATAATATAGTTACTGCGTACTAGAAAATAAAGAAAAGTTATATACAGAGTCTCTGAAATAAGTGTACTGTCCATGACTTAACCACAACTTCCTGGGCCCAAAATAAGACGATTTAACCAAACTTACCTTCCTATATCCAAAAGTGTACCGTTAAACCGGTTACTTATTTCAGAAACAACCTGTAGATAAATAAAATTAAAACAAATCTACTAGTCGTGCATTTGTTACATTTTGTTCCATACATGTTCCACGAGCATCCTATCTAACGTTTTATTATAATACTAAATATTAAAATCTCTGTTTTATACATTATCTAGTGCAATGGAAACTCTCCTGAAAAAGAAAAACTCATCCCGCTGAGATTAAAACTGTAAAGGGATCCATTTAGTAAAAACGACGACAACATACATTCATCTCTTTTTTATTTTCCTCGCGTAACGGCGCTTATTGAATTTTCCGCATACGCTAGGGGCAGAGAGAAGAGAATTTTTCCCTGCTTATCTGGCCGCCACACGCAACGCTGCGTGAGACTCAACTCTCAGAGACAACCTCTCTCTAGTGGTTTTTGGTTTGTTTGGTTGGCAATATATCTACGGTTCTGGTAATTGTGTCTGGAAGATGGACAGAACACAGTTTAATTTTGTTTTTATCTCTCTGTTTGGATTTGATGAAGAAATTAAGAGGAATTGTGAGACGCAGCAGATGTGAGAAATACTGATGAAAAAATAATATAAAAACATAGATGTACTACTTAATTGCTATCAGATTTTGTCGAATAATGCAATAGCTTTGTTTACACTCAGACGCTTAAGCCTTATTCATAATACGAAAATAGTAATTAGTGCGATTAACACACAGGTAGTAGATAATGATTTTCTGTATGAATAATCAATTAGAATCAAGAACGAGAATTCATTTGACGTCTAAGGTGAATAGTAGAATTTGTAGAAAATACAACTTAAAATAAAAAAAACACACAAAATAAAACACCTATAACTATTCAAACTGACTCCCCTGACGCTTAATTCGAAACTATACAGTTTGTTTTACTATGCTAATACTAATTATATTACTATTTTGTAATTGTGATCGACTGTATGCAAAACTAACTACCTAACAATAAAAATCTGATGTGACCAGCACAAGAACTAACGCTATACCCTACTCTTTATACTACTATATATATATATATATATATATATATATATATATATATATATATATATATATATATATATATATATATATATAAATACGTACTAACAAATATATTTTAGTCATTAATATAATCTTTCACTTGAAATAAAAAACATTGCGATAAGTTTGGAGATTGCTTAAAAAAAAACTGGGTTTTGTATTAAAACGTTATATATAAATTTGGTTGTTAAATGTTTGTAAATTTTTGAGGTATAGAGCCCCGGAAAAAATGTTACATACAACCTAATGGACACACACAGATGCAAACACACACATACACCATCTCGAAATTTTTAAATTTTATAAAGAGAAAAAATACAATTGAGTGTCGGCTTGATATCTACGAGTAAGTGAAAACTTGATAAACAACAAACTTAGATTTTTGTAGTGCAACTATATAACACTTGTAATTGGGTGAAGCACATTTTCAAAAAGCTCTGTAACTCTGTAATTATAGCTTTTTTGGCTTTACTTTAATAGCAGAATTTTTTTTAGACGTAGATATTATATTTAAATCAGTATTACGCTCAGTATAGTAGTCAAAATTCTTTATAAATTAACACTTCGGTTTCGATATAAAATACAACACATATGTCTTCTATGTGAGTAAAAATAAACATTTCTTCGTCTTCATGCGTTTCAAAGAAACAAGTTTAAAATCAGTACCTAAATAATTCATGTGGTTTTAATTATTAATTTCCGATAATTTTACAGGCAATTAAATTCCTACCCTGTCCAATTTGATACGATACAATATAACATGCCTGTTCACCAGGTATATAATTCAAGTTTTCGGCCGGAATTAAATTTTAATTCGATCCACGAAAATCCTTCTGTTCTAACAATTCAAAGCAAATCCCTTGATTTAGCCCAACCCGTGCGAAAATCATTAATTAATTACCCCATCTACGCACTGAAACCCTTCGGAATTTAATTTAAGACACAACAGTGGGAAATAAGTAATACACATTTATAAAATTTCCAGTTTTCAATTTTCAGTCTCTCGTGAAAATTCTTTGTAACAATATTAATAATGTCAAGTCAATTACAACACAATTTTTCACACTGAATTATTGGTTCTATGTAGTGGTGAAAGCTGTGGAAAGCAAAGTTTCAAGTGCGACATCTATTATTCAGTTGTGGAATTATAAGGTTAACTCATAAACCTTTAATAATATCAAGTTGGACAGTGAATATACAGCCGAGAATTATTTTGCATTAATTTGTTTTTTGATTAAGAGAAGAGATTTTCATAGTACAATTACGGTAATTTCTTTGCAAAAGTTTTTATTTTGATACAAATAAAAAAGAATTTAATGGGTCGATTCTGTTCAAATCAAGTGCTACAGATATGTAAAATTTTTAATATGAAACAAAATCGCAATGAAATCTATGATCATATGAACATTTTTATACTTGTCAACAAATATTGATGTGATTTTGTTCATTATTTAAAGATTTACAAATCTGTAGCATTTATATATTTGAACAGAATCCACCCATTAATTTAATTACTTAGATACACAGAACAATATCTAATTCTACTAAAATTCTAACACTAACATTATGTACCTGTAGTATAAAATGAAATCATAATTATTTTCATTTTTGGACCACTAGATTGACGGCTTTTTCTCTGTGAAAATAGATACAATGTGTATTGTTATTATTATTTATTTATGTCTATTATTAAAAATGTATCATGTAAATCCTAAAGCATGAGGTTGGTTTTAGGTAGGTAATTTTATTGGCCATGTTTCCTGATTCTTGCATTTTTCTATAAGAAGAAAATACTATGCTACTTGCGAAACAAAATGAATCTTTAAAATTTTGCAAAATCAATTTCAATTTAGGTGAATTACATATTTGAGTTCAAAGTTTGATTACGGCACTAATTTTAATCAGTTATATATAATATTGTTTAATGAACTGTTCAATTAAGTTTTATTATTATTATAAGATAATGAGATCAGTTTAGTTAAATTTACTGTGTAAATTTAAAATGAACTATTGAATCTGTTTAAAATGTAAGTCGTTGTATTTTTGTACCATTATTTAAAGATATTTATTGTGTATGCGTTTTGTTTGTATTTTTGATCCAGTATACTGGTCACCTGAAGATGAATTTTAAAAAATTCGAAACCGGTCGTAGATAATAATAAACGTGAAGTAAGTGCTTTTTCATTTAAAGACTATATTATTATTATCTACGATTTTTAGCATTTTATAAATTATTGTTCTGTCATAGTACTTTAGGAATTAAATAATTATTTATAATACGAAACTTAATTATCTTGTTGTCCATGATTGTTTAACTTTTGTTACTACGAAAAATTTAATTGATTATGATAGTGACAGTGATACTATAGTGACAAATCGTTTATATCTTCTTCTACAGTTCACTAAATGACTAAAATATATTTGTAAATTCCTATCGGGCGGTCTTACATTAGATTATTTACTTATATGATGAATATCTTTGTTACTTATCTGAACCGTGTTTCTTAATAATAAAATGTTCTCTTTTTTACAGGTAAGTCCAACTCCGCATTCGTTTCGTCACAATAGTTAGATAATGTTAGATCTCTGCAGAAATAGTAAGTAATTTTACATTAATTTAGAGGTAACCACTGCATTGAACTATTGAACCAATGCAACATATTGCAAATCATGGGTTTGAAATTGAATATATACCAAATCAATTATACAGGGTGATTCATCGTAACTTACTTATTTAAAAACGCAATAATGGCCATTTTATGAATCAGAAACTTTTTATTTAATAATATAGGTAGGTACGTATCTAAAGTTTTGTTTCGCCCAGTTTTCAAAATCATAACAGGTAGTTGACGCCCCTCATTGTCTATGTACTGAATAAACCGATTTCTGGCGTTTGTCATAACCCTTTCCAGCATGGCAGCGGGTATGTTGGCTATTGCGGCCCGGGTGTTGGCCTTCAGGTCTTCTAGGGTTCTTGAACGGTTGACGTAAAACGGGATTTCAAAAAACCCCACAAAGAAATAACAAGAAGCCAAATCTGGCGAGCGGGCCGGCCACTCCAAATCGCCCCTTTTTGTGACCAGGCGCCCCGGGAAGTGTTCCCTCAAAACAGCCATCGATGCTGCTCCGCGCTCCAACGCATGCTGACGACTGACCGGGTGGGGAACAAAACTTTAAAAGTGCATTTGTCGAATGAGATCACTCTCTCCCCACTACGATCCCTACAGCCTGAATGGCACGCATTTTAAAAAAGCAAGTTATGATGAATCACCCAAGAAAGAGCTCAACGCCAATTAAGATTTTATCTATATGGAACTCACAATAGTTTTATAGTACTTATAGAGGCTCTAGTTGACAATGCGGCATATTAAGTAAATACAGTAACTGCATTTAATTTCCTAAATAAAGTTTATTACACCAAGAACCATTACAACATGAGCACTTTCAAGAAACACCCCCATTCACATTGCGGTATGCAACTTCCAACTTAACAAAATTCAAACTTCACACATATTTCCTGCTTCATTCTCTCGTATTGCTGCATGGAATCCTCTGCCACACGTTCGTTGGTTGGCAAATTATCAAATTAAAACACCGATAAAACTCGAATGTAGAGTGTGAGGTGAACATCTCCGGACGTAGTTGGCTTGGGACTCGGGCTTAGATATTTAACAATGGCCATCGTGCTCCTGTTCTCGTATGTTACGGGTATGCCAGTGTGAAAATGTTATGTCTGAGGTTATGTTGTCAAGAGGTATGGTTACACTGCTAAATGGTATCATAATTTCACGTAAACGTAGTGTTCTAGTTCTAACCGCACTTTTAAAACCTTTTGTAAACCGTTCCACAAGAAATTTATGCAGCAAAGGACAGCTGTTATAATACAGTTATTTTTATATTAGCTGTCTGCTAATTCAAATGTTAATAAAATTTGATAGATATTTGATATTGTGCATCATATTCTCACCGAAACTTTTTAGATTTTATTGTTGATTTATATTTTTATAAATACTATCAGAATGTCAAAGTGCCGTTTGCCTCTGACGTCATTATTCTGCTTAGGTCTATTGATTTGTGAACAGTTTTCGAGTGATTATCTACAAAACTAATTTAAACTATCTATCTATGATATGAAATATCAACAATTTAAGTATGGAAACCTATATTGTGACAGTGAAATATTAAATAATATAAAATATCGTATTTATCGCTGATGTCATAAATTATTTAATTAGTTTCGTTTTGGAATGCATTATTTTTACCTCCCGTTTACTATGGTAAACTTGATTAAAATTGATAAATATAAAGATGTGACAGATCAACACAGTAATACAGAATATGGATCAAAGGTGGAACGAAAGAACACGTACTTGTTTACCACCCGCTGGGACAAGATTATAATGCCCAGGTAGAAAACCCTGGTCAGGTAAAGTGCCACGAAACAATACTATTATTGATGTACCACAAATATATACACCACGAAAGTATACGCCACCGATGAATGATTATAGTATTTATATAAAACTCATTACCGAAATTAAAACTAACTTTTTTGTAAAAAGCTTAAAAAAATATAAAATTTCAGCCGATAGGTATATTAATAATGAGTTCTGAAAGATTCTTTACTATACCTTATTAAGTACCTTTTTCCAGTTAAAAATATCTATTATTTTGCTACTCACAATTTTTATCAGTCTATCAGATTGACATTTTTGAATAAGCTTTTGTTTGTAAATTATTTGCTATATTCTTATGTCTAAATCGTGGTAGGTAAATTTGCTTTGAAAAATCGCCTTACTTTATAGGTTGCAGATATAGACAAAAGATCAAATAAATAATATTATAGAACGTAACTTTTTCTTTCATATGACATAGAAAAAATTGTAACTTTCGTATTATTTTATACAATTTTTGCAGAATGATTGTGCTTCAAATATTATAATTTTATGTTTAGTAGAATTTGAGACAACGCGAATTCTTCCCCTTATAGTATAGTATGGACTGGGGAAATAAAAACATATTTCGGTTGCACTTTTTGACAAAAACGCAATAAAAAACTACTAAAATGTTATATTTTTCGCTATCGAAGGTATAGGTCAACGGTCTTGTAAAAAATTTAAGCAATATTTGCAAAAAACGACATCTTTCAACAAATTTATGGCTTTCACTTCAGATTTAAACCTTTTATTGCGAACATTACACAAACCAATTCACCCAATCTCACTACATAACACTCATGCTGTCCTCCCATTCAAGATTCGAACCTTTCCGAGTAAGACCTATAAAGTTCCAGAAACAATTCATCAAATAAATTACTGAAACATCTTCCACAAATCCATATAAAATCTTTGGAAGCAATAAAACTGGTGGGAAATCCCTGACGGCCGAACCGTTATGGCCACAACTCTATATTCTGGGTTTCGCGTGCTGGGCAGGCGAGCCAGTCCGGCCCTGGGGACCGGACGGATCCCCGGGGCTGGGGTTGGGGTTTTACGAGCGAAGGACGGAACCGGGAACCCGAACACTGCTGAGTAAGCTGTTCTCCATGTTGTAAGTACGTGATCTTACTGAGAGTTACTGCAATGAATACTATGGAAATTTTTAGAAGGGAAAAAAGGATATTAAGAAAATTTCTGGTTTTATATCAACGAGATAGATAATACATTTAGATTTAGATTATAAGAGTATAATGTTCAATCGTCTAAAAACAAAATCTTTGGTGTAAATCGTTGGTAGTTGTGCTGATTGCAAAAAATAGAAAAAGAAATTATCATATGAACAGGCCCGTATATCACCTAAAATCCAGCACAAAATGTACTACAGTAGCGAGTACAAGAATGGTAAAATTGTATTTCAACAAGAATTATATACTTATAGGATCAATCAACAGTTGTACCTTTTTAAAACTTTAATAAAAAAAATTGCAAATTTTACACGGTTGTATTTTCTGATAAAAATTTATTTCTAAAGTTTAAAAAAGGCACATCTTTCTGTAGATCCATTCTTTCTCTATTAAATGTTTATAAAAACATTACCTTGAACTTGAAGTCAATAATAAACTAACAGTTTACTCGCAACGCGGCAACGGAAACACTTTGACAGTATTTTTCAACTTCAAAATGACATTGCATTGCTAGAATGCGGTAAAGTACGAGTTTCGGGCTGGTTTTAGGTAGGTAGTCGTAGTAGTGGGGAAAAGAGGAATAGAAAAAATAGTAAAATCAAGAGTATTCTAAGAATTCGGAAAAAAATTAGACGAGCCGCTGAATCAAACAAGATAATACTGTAGTCTTTTCAAATTTATTTGAAACGCACGTGACTTCGTGACGTCACAGATAATCGCATGATAAATTTATGATTTTAGTTACAATTATTTTACTCGATTTTTAGCGTAATCGTTTTATAAATAACTGCCAAAATGAATTTTTTTTAAACGTACGTACTAAAATGGATAAAAATATTAAAACATTAGTGCTCTCTTTATTATTACTTAATATAATTTTCAAGTTGTTTCTATTATTTTATATTACTTCAGATAAATGTATCTAAAATTTCGAATTGTAAACGTCAGATTGACAGAATTTGAAATAATTGACTTGCTAACTTGGGAAAATATTTTATTGGCCTCCTGAACTGTAAACATAACAATCACACATCGTTGACGTCTATGGTAGTTACGATTTTAAACATGTCATAACTGTTTCCGCATATGGTTTGTTAATACGCACCGAATTTTATTTCTTTAAATTATCTCATTAAATAAAAAGGTAACTTTAAAATAAAAAAGAGAGCCTACAAAAACGCTACTTTACACAATTTATTGTTCAATAGAGTCTGAAATAAATAAAACAGATTCATTTTAAATGTGACATTTACTGGCGACATCTCAGAGCAGTTGTTTCAAGGTTACTGGACAAAAGAAAATTTTAGTGCAAATGTCATATGCATCTCACTGAACCTTATAGAAAATACGATATTTTAAATAAATAGACGACGGCCAAAAAATATTTTACATGATGTAGGTACGCGTTAGTTATTTACAACGCTCGGTTTTATTAAAGCACTCCGCTTCGCGTCGTACTTTAATATAGCACCTCGTGTTGTAAAATTAACCCCACCGCACATTAATGTAAATTACTATTATCCAAGACACAAATTTTAAAAAAACTGCTACCATTACCGAGTAAATTCTCTGCTATAATATCCAAATATATTTCCTAATTTAAATTCTAATATTCAGAGCGTTGCATCCTGATCCTAGCACAAATGAAAATCTACGTTTCTATTATAGTTTATGGCTAAGATTAAATTTCAATAGTTCTCTAGCCCATTCAACATGATTAAAGTATGCGTGCGTGTGACTGTGTGTATGTGAATTAATAACTCGGTAACCTATAACCCTGACCTGCATTAGAGGTGCGCGGGGTTGGTTATGACGTCACACTAATGCGAGGATTTCGTGAATGTCCGCTTATGAAGGATGTTGACCTTCGCACGTGATTTTATTCTTCTTTTATTTATTGTCCTGTGTTCGAACACTTTCCATATTCATATCCACGATGGTAGTTAATTATTAAATAAAGGACACACTTCTGCTCAATATAGGTTCGATAATAGTAGTTTGTATAGAGGTGTTCATATTGATAACAATGCGGAGGCTTTTATATAAAGGTAATTCTAAAGTATACTTAATTAAGTGCCTAGTAAATTTGACATTATATTTCATTAGATAGGTACTTGCGTAGTTAAATGAATTAAGTAAGTTTATTTTTATTTATGGTTACGAATTTCACAGCAATGTATTATGCTGGGTCCACACTTGAACATTTTAGTCCGAACGAACTGAACGCGCAGAGCAGAATAGTCAGAACAAATGCTGATTGCGTTTAGCAGATTCGCCGAATTATTGGTTTTCCAGCGTGCTTGAAGCATTCGTAGTGAATGTCAATAATGGCTTCCGATTTGACGGTAGCATTTAGTGTCTTTTATATTATTTGTAAGCTAGACAAAAATAAGAAAAGGCGAAGAAATATGTGGATGCAGGACACTTTATTATTTCACCTATTCTCGTCCAAACATCATAAACTTATTGTAATAAAACCCATGCTTAGGATTCCATAAGACCGGGTGTTGCTTATAAACAAATCTCTTTTATAATTAACCTAATTTGAATCATATAAGATTACCAGTACCTAATAAAGATCTTACATGTTCATTTATTTTATTATTATAAACAAAATATAAACATTTTAAAAAATTTACGTTAACAAAAAACTTATCAAAGCTTCTACACTATAGCAAAATAAGATTTTTTTGGATGATGTATATACAGTAGACGTCATTGAAGTTAACAGTTTCTAAAAATGTGTCAAAATCATATCTCATTTTTGCTATAAATTGTTGTTACCTATTTCTATAAAAATAGGTTTAAAATTTATATAATAACGTATAAATCTGCATACTTTAGTATAAAGTTTGGTTTCATTTTTTTTGATTATATTTTAACAAGTTATTCATCTTTAAACCCAACTGACTATAATTCTGAATCCGATATAATAGTCTTGCTTGTTTAAAATCACCATAGTTATGATGTTATATTAAGAGGTGTTGGATACATATATTTTTAAAGAACGAAAAAATAAAATTGTATTTGCTTCTCGACTTGGCAGCTACCAATTTGAGGGTAGTTTGTACATTTGTATAACTACAACAGAAAATCTTTGATCCATATTTGTACAGCAATCGTAGGTAATCTTGTTTGTAGACATGCAAGGCAAATTCAAAGCCAGAATGGAGACTGCTATTTGCTTTATGCAGAGTTCACTGGGCATGGAACTAATATCCGTGTTTGTGTTGCCAATAGTTACTGAAAAAAACCACACAAAAATAATACTACCCTCGTAATATTAAAATCAACATTGGAGGTTTACAGTTCAATGAAGATTATGGGGTTGTAATTGATAATGATGACTGAGCAAAATGAATGTAAATATTTATTTTGCGTAGGAATGAAACGGTAAAATTATCATGCAGTAAAAAACTGAACCAATTGAATTAGGGACAGCATATCAACTCAATAAATTTACTTCACATACTTTCTTAAATTCAGTGGCGTAGCTAGGGGTCTTGGGGCCCTGGGGAAAAATAATTTCGGGAGCTCAAGGCCAGATTCAGGTGGTATTCTCAATGAGGAAAATATTCAACCAATAATTTTAACAAATCCTGAAATATTTGCAACCCGAAAGCACTAATAAGGCATGTTCTTTTCATGTATTAATTACTTAGTTTCCAAATTCACATTATCTAAATAAATAAGAAACATAAATTTACCAGAATATCATTTAAAACAGTTAAATATTCAAATAGGAATCGAAACTGGCGCCATCTCTATGAAGAATGTGCTAATGTGCAAAACACAACCAGTAAGAACATTTAAGTGATATAACAATCAACGCGTGGTGATTTGGGAGTGCTTTATTTACTAAAATCTGTACTTATTTCGCGATATACATTTACTAAACTGTGTGTAGTGTGTGTCTAAAGACCTCATTGAATTCTCGAAGAAATTTCAAATCCCTGCGATGAATAATAAAAGGTAAATATCGATTTATAATTTTCTAAGAGGTGTACAGGCTGAACTAAATGTAATATCGAAAATTAGATTGCACCATTGTATTCCTCGTAGTTTTGTTAGTAAATAACCGTAGGTTCATATTTGTAGCTCATTTGGCAGAATTTCTACGAGTTTTTCAATAGTTTATTGAGGAATTGTTCACTACTACATAAACATAAACACACAGCTCGTGTATACCTACGTGTACGTTCAAGAATCTCACTCGGCTAGTACAGGCAATAATATTTCGAATACTCAAGGCTGATACTTTAAATATATATTTTGAGAGGTATGAACATTATAAACATAGCTCAGTGTGTAACGTGTTCAACTGGGTTCTGACAACTTAGGTTCAAATTCTGAACTGCGCATAGTAAAATATATATTTATATGTTTTATTATTGATTCGAGATCAATGGCGAGGTTCAGCTAAAGGCTGTTTTTCCACCTAACCAATACAAATAAGAACAAATTGTAACATAATGAAATCCAAGAATTTGCCAACAGAATTTTACACATAATTCAAGTATTACATTCGTATTGTAAGCCAAAAAATGAAAAAAATATATATTGGGGTACACTGTATTAAATAATAAATATTAATTTGTAATCCACTACTCGACATAATAAACTTATTTAATTTATACATATTCTTTACATTAATTTTAAATGTATTCCGTGGCAGAGACTTTAAATTATTGGGTACATTATTGTAAAGCTTAGGAGCTTAATAAGAAAATGAACTTTTAAGGCCCGAATGTAGCTGTCTGCGAGAAAAGGATAGATTTATACAGACTTAGAGTGTCGAACAAAGGCAACAATAGGGAACGCGCTTTCGTAGAGTGATTAAAATTGGTACTACATTTGAACGTATCATCACAAACAAGGGTTCATTTGAAAGATAAAAGTTCAATCTAGATCCGTCTAGTGTTGAAATTTGCAATTTTTGTTGATAAACTGAGTAACAGTTATGTGAAGTAAGGCAAATTATGACAAGTTTATGGCATTGTAAAATTGAAACAAAAAATAAAACTAAAATTTCAACACTAAGCGGATGCGGTGTTCATCTTTATCTTAAAATGAAAAAAAAAATCGATCCGACCAAAATTAGTCTCAATTTCAATACCTATTCAAAAGCATGTTTTTGCTGCGCGCAACTTCACTACATTAGGCTCTTAAATTATGATTTTTAAAAGTAGGTACGGTATATAAATCCTTGTCTCGCAAAGTATAAGTTTTTCGTACATATAAAATGGACATATGGACAACCATCAATTTGCTTAGTAAGATGTCGTTTGTTTAAGCCAACAGCCAACGCATTCATTGATTATAAATAACCATTTGTCTGCAACAAGTGCAGTTTCAAAAACGATTGATTCATTAATTTTAAGGTAAATCTACAAAGAAAAATTTTGCTATTTCAATTTCAAGAACCCTTTTCTGAAAATGACCAGCAACTCCTCTTTGTAATAAATACGTATAGAAATAATTTACATCTGAACATTACATCCAAACAAGTATCAAATATTATCCCAATTAACAGAATTAGATCCTTGTACCTGTAAAGTTTAGAAACCCAACCACAGTAGAATTGTTTTGATCTCCAGTACAAAGTTTCTCCGCTAGTATAATTTCTCCATCTCGGATGTCAGATCTCGCTGCAGGCTGTACGATCCCCTTGCACATCTGTGTGCAGAGTGGAGCATCGCCTGGAGTGATTAGTTGTGGACATGACATGGTGCATACTCGGTTTCCTGGTTCGGTTCGGATTGCTTCGGGCTCTGCTTCTGCTAGCAACGATCTTGTTGGATTATCGCGCTTAATTTATAGTTGACTCGCTTTGAATAATGAACTGAATTACTGAATGATATTGTAGGTGAGGTGTGGACTAATTTGTTAGGTTCAGGTTAGAAGTGGATATTAATTAATTAATTAATTATTTTGGTGCAGCGGAATTATGATGTGATGTGGTAATAATCAATATGAACTTGATTTTGATAATGAACTGATAATTCTAAATAAAGGCAACATAATTCATGTTAATGTTATGATAAGGTTCAGTAAATTAAATAATAGTAATTTTACTTGAAATCTAAAGCCGCGTACACACTTGAGCACGAATGCGAATGAGGCAAGCCGAGGCCGCACAGAATGCCTCGTGTTGGAACACATGTCTCCCACATGAGGACGTATGAGGCTTACCGCGGCAGTGCTCAAGTATTGCTCAGCTCACCTAGAGGAAACGAAAATGTCTGATGCAGAATGCATAACTCTTGGCTCCACTCCATTTTAACTTATAAAATAATACAAGAATGCTGAAGAAATGCGTACATACAAGAATGTCCTAAAAACGCGTCCACACTGAGCACGAATTCCTTTGATAGACCGACAGCAGATGGCTCGGTCCGAGGCTGTGCGGCGAACAGCACGAGCTTGTTTGCCTCGCCTCGGAACAACGTACACACTGGCTGCCTCGTGCGGCCTCGGCTTGCCTCATTCGCATTCGTGCTCAAGTGTGTACGCGGCTTAATAGTAGTACATACATTGGTAGGGTAAATTCGGAGTTTGTTGTGACCACGGTGTATAAACTGAGGTCACGACTGAGTGAAATCTGACGGAGCAAGATGGCCGCCAAAGGGATCCACCTTTTGATTGGTCAATGGTGCCAGCGCCGGGAAAAATAAGACAACCTTAGATAAACAGTTGAAACAAAAATACAAAATTGACAGATGTACAGTACAAAATACAAGACCTCGTGTAAATAAGAAGTGTGCCTAAACGTAGCTCAGTTGGATAGAGTGTAGAGTGCATGAAAAAAAAGTTGTCCGACAAAATATATGCAGCATCAAGCTTGTCTACCAAGAAAAACATGCAAAAATTTCGACCTAGAAAAATTTATTGAGAACGTTCCATATTTTTCACAATTTGTTGATGAAAACGTATCTAAATCAAATATTCAATTGTCCGACAAAAATCTTTTTTTTCAGTCCGACGCGTGGAAATTGTCCGTTTTCTGAAGATCAAAAATTTATTAATAAATTTTTCGACGTCGAAATTTTTGCATGTTTCTCTTGGTAGACACGCTTGATGCTGCATATATTTTGTCGGACAACTATTTTTTCATGCGTTTCAGTAATTACCTATTCGATTTCCTCATTCAAAATTAGAATATGTATAAATTTTGCAATTCATACGCATAGTCGACTTCCGGTAGAATTATTGAGGAAACGCCGCGAGATCGAAAATTTTCAGAGGAAAGATGTGGTAGACTCACCTCAATTAATAATCTCAAGAAGTTGCAAACGGTTATGTATAAATGAAACTTTGTGTCGGTGGGCCGACGGACTAACCCGTGCGACATACCAAGTGCCCTTCTTCAAAATCTCACTCTTCGTAGATCTTGACCCTCATCTAGTGCCCTTATGTCCAGGCCGTCACTAGGACAGGTCACTAGATCTGACAAGCTTGACCAAAGGTATTTCAATTACGAGTTGTTGGACTAGAGCCATGTAGCCTCTGTTCTGGGTAATGTATCATGTTGCTGTTGGTGGGAGAGTATGGCTAAGACAGCACGAAGGGATAGTGGAAACAGCTTGACAAATGGCACTGCTCCCCGCAAAGCTGACGGGAATTTTTAAGTGTTTGTGTTGTTTTGCAGTGACGCCACGTGGTACCTGCGGCTCATACGGAAACTAGTCACGGAATGGGTGGTTTTATATACAGTTTTTGTGTTATAAACTTTTGCATAGGGTACCGCAAAAACATACTGTCATAATTTATTCGGTTGGTTTAACATGAAATTTATTTCCGATGATGGCGGGACACTTTATACTTACACTTGAATTTTTTCTTTGCATGTGATGACGTACGTACAAACTTAAATCAAGCTGACCACTTCATCGTCTTAAATGTAGTCCTGGTTGCAAAAAAGAATATCTATGTTTCCGCTTTGAATTTCAAAGACCGTCGCACGGATTAAGGTTGTGACTGCACGAAGACGAATCTATAATAACATCCACCATTCTAAAACTTGGCGTAAAATCTTGTTGAAAGGTTTCCAGCAAAAATAAAATAAATCTGATGTGGCCAGCACATGCCCTTTCGCCACAACGCTAAACAAGTTGCCATTCTTAAAACAAAGTAGTTGTGACAAATGTTGCCGATATTGGCAATAAATTATTATTACAGTTGTACGTGACTCGAAATCACAAATTACCTACATGAATTATATTAAGTTTTAAGATTTGGCAGATAAAACTAATTGACATTTATTATTACGATAAAAAATATGCGATATAAATTATATTTTACAAGTTGAGTTACTTCAACATGGAAGTAAAAATGATTTGTTTTTAATTACTCTACGGTATCGACAGCACTCGTATATATTGATTAATTCAGTAGCTTTTATGATTATATTATTATTTTATTCACAAATTACATGAATTATATTAAGTTTTAAGATTTGGCAGATAAAACTAATTGACACTTATTATTACGATAGAGAAATATGCGATATAAATTATATTTTACAAGTTGAGTTATTTCAACATGAAAGTAAAAATGGTTTGTTTTTAATTACTCTACAGTATCAACAGCACTCGTATATATTGATTAATTCAGTAGCTTTTATGATTATTTTAATGTCACACGTATGTAATATATGTAGCCAGGGTTCGGGGTGATATTTTCCGGATAGAGCCCGTAAATAAATTGAGGTTATTCAACATGGCGCAGTTCGCAGTTGGCACTGTGCCCACAGATGTGTAGATACGAACTATCAGTTTTGGCAGACGTGGTCTCTTCTATCGCGTTATTATGACAAACAAGCTGAGAACCATTCCACAACATATTTTATCAACGAATTAGAGAAGATTTTTTTACATTTTCCGCTTGTTGCACAACCAAGAACGAAACCAATATACAAAGGAAGCTTAACAGCAACATTATATCGAGATATTTTATCCGGAGAAAAAATTTCAAGCTTTACTTGTGTTGTTCTGGATAGTACAATTTAATAACAATATTTTCTGAAATAAAAAAACTCATTTTGTATTAGAAAGAAGATTGTAAAAGTAGGGCTAACTTTCAAGTTATATAAATAACATATTAGCATATTTAAATATCTTAATTTGTCAAAACACTTTTTATTCTGGTAATCTAAACCTAAACTGACTGTCTGACTGTGACTATATGATTTAATTATTAAAGTATTCGTATCCAAAATTAAAATTTGAAAAACTGGATCGACGGAAAATGGATAAGGGATGAAATAAAGTCAAATACTCTTAGTTATTGCAAACGTTTCGATTCTTATTGAATCATCTTCAGTGCGCTACAAATAAAGAACAAAATAGAATATTTTCTTTTGCAATACAACACTCATAGTTATAAAGCATAATGATATATTATTTGCTGTTTTATTTAATTTTTTCAGATTTAGCATTGTCCTAAAATTCACTAGGTAGGTACTGATTTGCTGATTCTGTTATTTCAAGTTTAGAGCTACCAAATTGAACATTTCAATTTCAGTAAGAGAATACAATAATTGAATTGTCTTAATTTCGTCAATTTGTAATTTATATCTTAATATTATAAAGAAGCATAATTATAATTAATTTGAATCTTAGTCTATCAATTTGTATGTTATTTATCACTATAGAGTGCGGATTATATGCAGGAAAATATGATTAATATATAAATAACTCTTCCTAAGAGATCTCCATCTGGTGACAGATACGTATTGACATTAAATCTTGATGAACTACGCTTCGGTTACATTTATCAATATTAACTAAGTTTTATAAAAATACAAAAATTTAATCAAATACCACAGTCTGTCACAGTGTAGGTATTATGTTTCGTACAGTATCTGACAGCTTCTGACTTCTGATGTCACCGATACAGCGCTGCAATCTTAATCGAGATCGCCTATAATCAAAATATAACTTTGCATTTAAATATTCTTCAATCAATTTCAACATTTTTCACCGTTTTCTCCTTGCACTTGCACTATCCTGCTATAGAAACCAAAAGATCAATTCGATCTTCTGCCGTGCTGTAGTAGGATTTGTGTGTTTTATTGCTACGGATATAAATCCTTCTCTTCTATCAGCACCTCTAGGCACGCCTCACCAACCCTTAATGCGTACAACAACACGTCGAAGGGTTTTCCATGTCGCACTGATTAAAATATAGCCCCTGCTCTCGATAAATAACCATATTTGTTTGTCTGTTTTGGTTCTGCCGTGCGAGGATGCTGATGATTTGTTCAATAGCGGAAAAAGGGATTCAAAAAGATTTACATCGAGTGGAAGGTATTTGATAGGTGTGTTTTAATTGGGTATGATAAATGTGTCTGAAGGTGGAATGGTTTATTATTGGGGTTGAAGACCAGGCAAGCAGTCAACATTTCATAGTTTGTTGATTTTACAGTAGAACCAAATTCTTGTTTACAACAAAAAACGAGAGAACATTTTAGATATGCTAGGTACTGCTATTAGAAGATTAGGATATTTTGAATTTGACTGGTGGTATTTTTAAAAATTGTTTTTAAGAAGGTTCTAGAGATCGAAAGCAGTCGATTTTTATGTTTAAAAATCCTGACAAGGATATTACATGGTAAGTTATTAATTATTATGTTTCCGATTTATATTATTATCTTCTAAAAATTGTAAAAAACTGATGTTTTGATTGACAATCCGTTTATATTATATTTTAATAAGCTGTTGCTTTTGTTTATATTGAATAATTTAATCCAATTAATTTTGAATCACTTTTTCGATTTATTACATATACATTTTACATTACATTTTTGTCTAAATTAGTGTTTAAGCGAAATGCGAATGGAGAATGGACTAAAGACTATTAGTATTACGCGTTAATTATTAAATTTGAACAGTATTGTCCTTGGTAGCTTTAATATCAAACTAAAAAGCGTTCCTATTTGCTTATTAAACCCAAATGGTTATGGTTATGCCCAATAAAATTTTATTGTGATTAAAAATTAACATAATGCACTGCATAATCGCCTAGTTCCATTAAACATTTTTTCATTTCGAAAAAATATATTTAAATTTAAATTTTTCATTATTGGCATATTATTTTATTATTGTATTCAATATCAAGGTACAAATGCTAAAAAAACTTCATACCCTAAAATTTTAAGTGTCGCTTAATGAACAATATCGATTCGAAATCAAATTGTCAAGCATAGCAATAATATTTCTGTCATATAAGTTCAAATCTATATTATTTTAATGCCATATATAATTATTATTATATATAATTATATATTAATTTAATGCCATGTTCACACGAGGTAAGTTTTCACTAAAAAGTTTCATAAAAAAACTGTCAATTCCGTTTATACGGGGAATATAATTATTTTTATTAAACATATTAAGATCATTAGCTTTAATATATTTTAGACAAATAATTACTTTCCCCCACGGTTTCCCCCTATGACTTGTATTGACAGTTTATTTTATGACAGATCCTTGCACTAGTTTTACTTACAAGAAACTTTTTAGTAAAAACTTTCCCTCGTGTTAACAGGACATCAGGTATAGCCGTGAAGATTATACGAGAATGACAAGGACAATATATTGATAATAATATTAAACAAGTGAAAAATATTTCAAGGCAGCAAAATTTATACATTAGTTGTGTTTATTATACTTCCACGGTTCCACGTATAAGTTAATATTTTTACACTTATAAATGATTGTTAAATTTATTATTTTTATCTTTAATTTAGTTATTGTGTAAATCGGACTTTGAAATTGTTGTGAACATTTGTTATACAAGAAGCGTTCGAGCGGTTCAAACCTGAACGAAAACTGTTCAAGTTTTAAAATGATTGCAAGTCAGTAGTGTCAGGGTGATTCGTTGATACGGTCTAGTATACAGTGTGGTAGTGTTTTTGTGTACAGTATGCGAAATAAGAGAGGACTTTTTGGTAAACAATATTAATCGCGCGGACATAGATTATCAGCAAATTTTTTTGGCAGAAACTGCTTCGCTACCTTGAAATAGTGTATAAAGATGTAGTCTAGCTCGGTTTTTCTCTTGACGTTAAGGCAAGTAATAAGTTGTGAAAATAGTGAATTTATTTCAAACTATACTTTTAAAAGACTATCGTTTTATTTGACGAGAATTTCATCTTTAAATTTTCGAGGTATTTATTGTACCTACTTAAAAAATTTGACGTAGGATTAAATTAGAATCAAATATCTACACAAATATAATGTGTTTTTATACTTTTTAAGATCAATATTATGCTTATTAATTTTTAAAAAGTTTGATTGAAAGTTTTATTCGTCTATTGGACATGGAGAACATGTTTCCATTTCACAAAAAACATATTTTAATTTACTGACCGCATTCCTTTTCATATAGAACCGGAATAATCAATAATTATTATGTGTTAGATTTATTTCAAAGTCAAAATACCTGCACATGCAAATATACCTACTCTAATTACCCGTCAAAATATAATTGATTAAATTTTGCATTACAAGATACAAAGTAAAAGAGGAGTTTCATTTGAAAACATCAAAAGCATTTCGTTTCATTTTATACCAGAACTAGCTGATATATTATTGACACTAATGATTATGTAAAATGCAGCGTATCTTGTTGCGATGACGTGCAATTTTCACTGTTTTTACGTTTTCTTAGTAAAATGTGTTTGATGTCATATTCTATTTGATGTTTGTAAATAAAACCTGATTCAATTAATTATTTTATGAATCTTGTATGCATTTAGTGCATTTCCACTAACTTCAATGAATATTTTCTAAAAGAGGGATCACAAATTACGACAATTGCATCGCAGGCTTTCAACTATTATCTTAACTTTTGTAGTTTAGATGCTACAATCACCCGAAAACTATATAAATCACATAGGTAATACTCTTATATACCAAGTGTGTGTATTGTTTTATATTTACCTTTACATTGAATCGATAGATTTTCCCAGATTTTCTATTTTTCTAATAATGAATGCGAAAAAAACGCATCCTTGTTTCATCAACGGTTAGTAACAATGGTAATTACAAATTGCTTATGATATGAACATTTTTTATTTATTTATTTAATTCTCTTATTTGTGGTATAAATAGTAGAATGTAATAGTAATTAATGTTAAAGAGAAATTATCATATTAAAGGAAAATAGGTAATAATAGTAAAAGTATCACTTTATTTGAACTGTATTAAGTTATTAATAGATTTTGATTTGTGATTTGAATAAATGAATGAATTTTAAATTAAATTATTTTTGTGAATTGGATTTATATTTTATCTACAATCTGTATAAATAGCAATTCAAATATCACTTAGGTATAGATAAAATCAAAAACGCGTTACTTTAAAATTAAATCTGCAGTAATAGCATTAATTTTCTAAAAACATAATAGTCCGGGAGCTGGCGTCAAATTTTCATGGGTGATTGCAGCAAAGCTAATTTTTGTAATATAATTAGTTCTATAATAACTAATTAAGAATTGCAGTGTTAGCTGGCACGACCGTGTGGCTTAAGATTTTAAGAGGCTGCGGAACAAAAAATAAAAGATTTTCAAGTGATACCAACAAAGCTAAAATTTTGTATAATGATAATTTATCAATTATATTTAACAAAAAATTATTAGTAGGCGATGTCACGGTGATGCATTTATATGCAACCCGGTATATTCGTTGATAAATATATTGCATATATGTCATTTAGATATTCTAAATAAATGCATCACCTTGGCATCGCCTACTAATAATTTTTACTGACAGTTTTCAAATTTAGTTTAGCCACCCGCTCGGTCCAGCTAACATATTTTTTTGTTAAATATAATTGATAAATTATCATCATACAAAATTTTAGCTTTGTTGGTATCCAATTGAAAATCTTTTATTTTTTGCAAATTCCGCAGCCTCTTAAAACCTTAAGCCCCGCTTTCGGACCAGCTAACACTGCAATTCTTCATTAATTATTATAGAACTAATTATATTACAAAAATCAGCTTTGTTGAAATGGTCCGGTCAAATTTGACGCCAGCTCCCGGACTATAATGAATGTTATTAATTATCATTGGTAAAATAAAATTGTAAGTAAAGGGTATTTTATAATATTGAAGAGTACTCATTCTAATGAGAAGGTTGTGTAATTTTATATTCATTGTTTAAAAATTGTTATAAATGTAGGAATGTTCGAATGGTACAGTAAAATTTTATTTTTAATATAAAATACATCCCGAGTTTCTTTGTATTAAAACATGGAAATACATTTAATTTGTAATTCAATACTGGAGAGAAAATCACTCTTTGTGTTCCATAAAACAGATAAAAACTGTAGATATTGAAGTCGGAATTTTAACATCTTCAAAACAGACAAATCCACAAAATAAAAAAACCTTCCATTGTCACAATTTCCACAATGGACTCTTCCAACTTCCAGCGTTTAAAACCAATCGCAAACAAACAAAATCAAGCAAACTCTAGAGAGCGGAATAGAGAATGATATCGTGCTATTCTCTATTCACTCTGTGCTTTGCGGTTACTTGAACAATACGATGAGAGAGCGCAATGTGGAGATGCTTTCAACCTCTTGTCTTCTCTCTGTCTAACACGATAGCTTGCCTAAATAGAAACATAAAAAGCTCCCCGGAATATGACGTCACCACTTCCGGTCCATTTCAGTGAGCTAATTGTATGGGAGAGCCATCTGGCAGGAGTGCGAAATATTTTAGAGAAGAATTTTCTTTATTTTTATGAATAAGTTATTTCTCTTAAACATTTTTAACCAATCAGGGTTTTTTAAAACTTCGAACAAGCTGTCTATAACGATATTTTGGCTCATGAATAAAAATAAAATTCTGTTTTCTAGCTCAATGTTTTAACTTAGAATGCAGATGTAATAAAAAAATAGCGTATGACACACGTGTATAAGTGTTTTTAAAGCACTAACTTCGCGTCCTGCTCATACTACATTTTTTGTATCATAATACATGATGTTTCATAACTTCGAGTACATACGCTAAAGGTGTATATTGTTTGATATGCTGATTACGAATCAAAAAGAATATTTTTAAAATTCTAAAAATTAAGGGTAGTTTACCTGCAGGATTTTTTGTACTACGGCACTGGATTTGTTTTTCTATTAAAAACAAACAATGAAACAATAGAAGTAGGTAATCAATATCTTAAATTACATAATACTAGTAAAATAAACAAACAAAATTTAATTATTTTTAATGAAACACTAATTACTCCACCCAGTGGCAGTGGCAACGAAAATTTGTAGACTGGAAAACATAGAAATTAATTTTGCGATGTTAAAGAAATTCTTTTTGATTCGCAATCAGCATATCAAACAACCTATACCCTTAACGTATATGTACCTGAAGTTATGAAACACCCTGTGTACTATTTTAGACGTTTCAAATTCATATAGGAGTGATGCCATAAAAAACAAGCAAATTATTCGTATGTATCAAGATATGCGTAAAATACGAGTAAAATGTGTAAGAAAGAGATATCTTATTATGTGAACGTGGTGAATTGAATTTATCTGATATGACGTCACTCCTATATGGATTTGAAACGTCTATATGTACTTATAAACTAATGAACTAGAAATCGATTGTATATTTTATTTATTTATTTATTTAAATTAAATACTGCCCAACAGGCAAAAGCTCAATAACAGGAAAGGAAAGCAGTACACACAAAAATACATAGAAATACAAAATTATGTTTAACTTGTTTCCAATTTATTCCATCAATGTTATTGAATTTCAAAGCGTTGTTGTTATTTTACTACTTTTACATCAAAATTTAATTAAATTTACCAGTTTCAAATAAGGAATAAAATAAATAGTACAATGTAAATTGAAACATTATATGCGTATTTAGTATTTATCATTAATAATTGCATATTTTGAACTAATAACTGTCATAACTCGTATTTTGACGGCTGGCAATTTATTGTATAGGTACATGTAAAATATATATCGTAGACTCCCTTTAATTTACGTTCCCTGTTCTGGTTTATAATATCATAATTTATTTTAAACATTATTTGTAACAAATAATAAGTCTTATTTTATTGAATTTTGTAAGTATGGTATAGATACCTACGTGACCATAAACTTTTCAAAGTTAAACGAATCACATCTGAATAGATCGTTTCCAGATTCAATTTTATTGGATGACAAAAGTTTAGAGTTGCTGATTTTGCGCTAGTTTTAGATTTTATTCTATTCAGTTAAGTTTACAAAGTTAGTAAACTTTAGTACGTGTAAACTTATTCCTATCGACTAAATTTAATTTCTTGTTCAATTAAATCAATCATTAAATGTTGCTTTAATTGAATGCACTGTTTCTAACTAAAGGTTTTTTTTTCAGGTAAGTCCAGATCAGATGTTCTGTTATTAGTTTCTGAAATGCTCCAGAAGTAATACTACCTAGTAAGTGCTTAATTAATTATTCATTCCTGTGATTGTAATCGATTAAATAGATTTTAATATTTTTTAACACAGCTCTATATGTGTAAAATATTTTAAGCGTAGGAAAATCCGAGATGAAATAGAGTCTGATGAAAGTATAAAGAATTTACGAGTTTGATAACATCACGTTCTCAGGCAACTCTGTTTCAAAACCAATCATCATTGTGATATTTTATTGATATCTTTGTTTTCTTTTCATTTTGCGATTACCTTACAGCTTTCATGAAACTTGAGTTATTATTTGCGATACTAAATTAGAGAAGCTTTCAACTTCAATTCGATTAACAAAAGGCGAATTCTGGCGAGTAACACAAGTTTGTGTTCCTGGGAAACACGGAATATTTAAATTCTTGTGACAAACTCGTGACGTCATAAGTTCTTAATCCAACGAATTCATGGATACTGGTCGAGAGCTACTTCCATATACCTCCCTCTCTTTTTAAACATTACCTATCTCTGTCCTATGTATAGAGCAATGGCGGGGTCTAATGTTATTGTTTTGTTTATGTAATAGGTTAGGTATTTTTATGAACTTATGTTATCATTATTATATCCTCATTATAATCAAAAAATAAATCTGAACTTTCAGAAATAATTTCAAGCGTATCCATAATTTAATGTTGAAAAGTTACAAAATAAATGTCTGGGAGCTGTCAGTGACACTAGACAAGGAATTATCCTGGAATATTATCATTCTGCCGAAAAATTGGAAATATGACGTATGCGTGGATTTGTGACGTCATTGTTAGGAATAAGTTTCACGGATTAATGGATTTATGTTACTCGCCAGAATTCGCCTAAAGTTTCATATTATGTTAATTACTTGACATGGACGTAACTTACAAATTTATACCTATTAGTTCATTTTTGTACCACTCTGGACTGCCAAAGTAGACTATTAAAATAAATTTAATAATAATAATAATATTACTAAATTGCTCTCTACAGATACAATTAAAACTTTTGATGTAATAAGTTTAGTTTATTTTAAAATAAATGAAACTTAAACTTAGACTAGACTAAAGTCCTGGCCCTGAAAGGTTTTAAAATTTATTCCTAACTTATTGAAATTTGTTACTCTGCACGTAATTCTCAAGCAAAGCTGGCGTTATTAGTTCTGCTACATTTATTACCTCCGGTATTACTAGCAATGCACCATCCTAACGCTACGCAGAGCTTATAAAATCGTCTCTTGTCTCGACGTGACTTATATAATCTTCCTTTTGTTGCCCTTTTCCTTCTATCGTACTGTGTCATCCCGTCTCTATATGATATTTTACATAATGCTCATATGTAAGGCTTGGAGCGGACACAGTAGATACTGTGTGCGGCATATGTTTTTGACGTTTCTCTTGTACGAGTATAGTTTAATGTTCCTCCATGTGTTGCGTGTTACGTACTGAGGTAAAGACAAAGATACAAAGACGAAACAATCTAATAACTTTGTTTTGTAAAGATTAAACTGAAACGAGATATTTGAATGAAGAAAACAGATAACTTCATGTACATTGTGTATGACGGAAGTCATTTTCCGTTCTTTTTTAAAATTTGATATTAAATGTAGGTACCACAAAATAATTTTAGGGAAAAGTAGCTGGTTTTTAACTGCACGCAAAGCCTTATAAAACTAAATTTTTTTATATGCAAAGCCAAAACTAAAAATTAATATTATAGATACATACCTAATCTGAATCTGCATAATGTTTAATAGTTATTATACTTGATTTAAAAACTAGGCAGAGCGATTTGAAGTTGTCTCGATGAGCTATATTTACACTGTAAATACGAGAAAAATATCACTAGATCTTTTGGTCAAAATTAAATTTGACATTTCAGGGTGAAGATTATCTTCACTTTTATTTTATATCTATTGTCTGTTAATTATCTAATTATCCACAACTATTTCAATAATACAAATTTACTGTATTATATTAAAACAAGGATTTTTATTGTTAAATATTAGTTTGTTTGCATTACAAAGTTTGTGTGGTGTAATACTGGTGTTATCAGCCAATCAAAAATGATCACTTTCAGCATTCCAACCAGATCGCTTTTCCTAGCTTTTAAATCAAGTAGAGTTATATATCACCAGTCATTATTGCTGAACAAAAATTAATATTATTATAATTTTTATCTTTTTATATTTGTGTAGGTCTGCATATTTTAAGGTAAAATCAAAATGTAGGACAGAAACCCATTTGTCGTCAATAATTATAATTGTTGTTATTTTGTCATAATTGCTTAATTATTTTACAATTTAATTGCTTGGTGCTTCAAATTGAACGCTTATTTAATTTAAATTTAGTCTTATGCAGAAATTTTTTTGGAAAAAGGTCGAAAAAGGCTTTGAGATGAATTGTTAATTAAATGTTTATTTTTACTTTATTGTACAATAAAGTATAAATAAACATTTAGTTACCAATTCATCTCAAATCCTTTCTCCAAGAAATTTTCTCCATTTATTGTATGTAATTAAAATGTAGTTTTAATTGTTCAAGAAGCTAACCATTGTCGTTTTATTAACAATATTATATTTTATGATAGGTTCGGATTGGTACTTGCGATCTTGACCCTTAAGTCTTAAGATGTTTCAACACATTCTGCTATCTGATTGTGATTTTTGAACTAGGTTTGAACCATTAAACCTAATAATTATCAGAATCGACTCATCAACCACTTTTATTTTATTAATTATAATAACCTTTATTTTCGATGAAGTTAGCTCTGCACGTGATGACGTATGAACCCGAAGCTCCGTGGTTCAAGTCTCTTGGTTGCAGTTTGGCTATCGTTTGTAAACACATCTTGAAATTAAATCGTATCGCTTCAACTTGAGCACTTGTAGTCCTGGTTGCATGTGAATCCCTCCGCTGCCGTTTTAAACTTCAAAGATAGTTGTACGGTTTGGAATTCTAAATGCACCAAACGAATCGGTCCAGAATAGGTAATATCTACCATTATATAATTGGGAGCAAATCCTGTTGAAGAGTTACCAGCAAATAAAATAAAATTTTGTTCAATGCGGGTCTCAACAAAATACCAAATGATGCGATACTTGTTTTGTCATAAGTATTGAAAATTGTGCAATAAAACAATATAAAAATTGACCTTCTTATATCACATTATTAAAAGCTATAAATACCATAATCGTAAAATCTATGGGTCACAGTATTAAAATTCCAAACACGCGTAAGCAATAACAGCTTAATTAGCTCTTAAATAATTTACACACCCTAATTTAGACTAAATCCACCCTTCATAAACTATACACGAGCCTGCATTCTGCGTGTGAACAGTAAACCTCCACTGGCAATGGCAAGACTCACGGACGTAATCCATTCCCGCTTCACCTCCTGCGCCCGTACACCGTTCACCGGTCACACACTTGCTAATATAGCCCCGCCCAATGCCCCTGGCCGACCAATCAGCGGACGTAGACACGCGTACACTTTTGTTTCTCAACAATATATGGAGTTTCATGTTTCACGAATTGTTCACATTACCTCCGACGCTCCAACATCATGTTTTATTTGTTAATGTGCTCATCAACCATTTGTTTTTTTATTTTTTTTATGAAACTTCATAATAATATATAATTGATCAGTGAAAATCCGGTTTTAAAATTGAACCCCTGAAAACACATCGCAGTTATTCAACAGGCGATGTTTTCTGGGGTTCGATCCGTTTTTGCACTTCCACCTTTTTTTTACAGGTCGATCCACTTTTCAAGATTGTTTATCCACGTTCGAGTCGCCCTATTTGACGGAACAGGCTGATTGCGCGTTTGCACCAAACTTTCGCCACTGAAATAGTAGGTACGCTTTAACTGCGTAGCCACGCTGTTCACCTGTCCAACGATCCATTGTAAACTAAATGGTATACCACGCTGATAATGTTGAGTCGGCGATCTTCCTCCCCACCACCTCCCTACGAGCTCTAAGCCCCATATCAAATCTTTCCATTTTACTGGCGAACCCTGTATTACTTTTGATAAGATTACGCCCCTTCCTTGAAGATTTTTTAGATCCGCCCCTGTTTCATACCACATGTTCCGCATGGAAAGTTTGATATTGGAAACTAGATTTCCAGCTGGAATTGTTTATATTATGGCATTAAATAAAATATGATTGATCGTCCAAAAATATTATGTTAAATGCGTTGGAACAGTATTTTTAAAAATTTTCACAACGTTTATTTATGTTCGTTACATTCGAAAATTGCCCTATTTTGGCGTGATTCCTAACATTGACAAAGGGTTAATATTGCATCCGTTTGACATAGTTTGCTGACTCCTCACTTTTATTTGCAAAGGTAGCTCGGTGCTCGATTTTAGAAGACAATACTATGCATGGCAGAACAGACTGGAGATTGCAGTATTGCAAACCGAATGCAGAAAGCTTCGTACAGTGTATAGTTGGAATCTCGGGGCGGTGAAATGTAATTTGTCTTGTATTTTGTGATTTGCTGCAGCGGATTTGATTGATACTACTGCAGCCACTACGCCACGAATGTTAAGTGGGTCACGGGAAGATTTAGACGCGGCTTTCTATTGAAGAGATCTGTTGCGAATTTATTTCGGTTTTACAAAATATGTGAATGGGAAAGGTTCCTAGCAACATTACGTAAAATGTGCGTAACACAATTTACGATAAATACGAGGTACTAACAACTCGTCAGATATATGATACCTACCGACGGTGGTAATATTCAGTCATACGACATAAAAACGTGTAATTAGAATAATTATTATCCCCTCGGAGATAAGATATCTTCATTCTTTCCAAACTAAATTGAAGTCTTTTTTCCCGCTGTCCGACATTCATTCAAGGAGGCAACATCATGGATACAAATTTATTTCAAACTGTCAGTTTTATAGGTTGGAGTTATTTTTCCGAATGTAAATATATTAAAATTGCCATTTTATGATAATTTACTAAAAACATCTTAACCATGAAGAACAAAGTTTCAAACTGATAATTTTAGCCTAACAACACAAGCTCACTAGCGCCATGGAAAGGCCCATTTAACTGTTAATTCATTATGTAATTCATAAAATAAGATCATAAATACTCTCTATAATAATTAAATAAATAGTTAAATGGACTTTCTAACCAGAGGCATACAAATTTTCACTGCCCTTATTTTTGCGAATTTTGAAAAAAAGTCTTTTTCTTTATTATCAATGTACTCGTATCAAATGATATAACCTATTAAAGTTTCGTGCAGAGGTATAGAAACTGTATAAGGTAATTTTTGACAGAACAGTTGTGTGTGAATGTGTGTAAATGACAGAAATTGGTTATATTTTTTAAATTTTGATTTACTAATGAGTTACAAGTAAAATGTTGTACAATACACGCAAGGTAACTGTTTTACTGTGGTTTTACTGCTTCAACGAGGTGACAGGCTCGCCTGTCCTTTCCTCCTTTCAGCAGTAAAAACTGTTTTACCTTGATAGTAATGTAATATACTATAATATTAGTGGGGGTGTGATTTGTAAAACAATAAAACAAAACCAAGTGTTGTTTTTTAAAATTTTACATAGATAACTACTGCTTGTATCTACTTCTAAACCTGCAACTAAAACATGCATACAAACATAAATAATTACAATTTATAAATATGCATATATTTACTTTAAAACATATTTTATTGTTAAATAAAATACATATTTATTGTATAATGTTTATTGTTTTGTTAACGAGTAGGTATTGTTTGGTACTGAAATTATTAACGTCCACAATTTTAAAATACCTGTAACAGTTTTTGTATTAAAAATGAAACAAATAGACTGCATATTGCAAAGAGAACTCATGCATACAAATTTATTTTAATTGACTGTTTTTTGTCGGAGATAATTCAGCAATATTTTCATTTATTTGCTTTGTTGATTATTACATAGATATAATTATTTACACAATCAGTTTTTGTGTAACTCCACGTAAACACGTCGGTTCCAATGTGGACGTGTTATTGATATTGATAGCGAACACTGCTTGGGTATGCCTCATTGTATCTATAGTTAGCTTCGATTTGTCTCATTCACATTCATAATTAATGCTTGTGCTTACAGACCAAATTAAGTATTCTCGAACATCTTGCAAGTCCCTTACCGGAGCAGGCAGTAAAAGGGGAATATCTCCTTAAGTGAACTTCACATATCTACATACTAATGTTCTGAACAACGAACTCACAGTTTTTTAATAGTTCAAAAGTAATACGTTTGGGCGAGTCAAATTAGACATTAAAATCTCAAAGCGTGTTGTAGTTCTGATTTTTTAATATGCTGTTAGTAGTGCTTGGGACAATATCAAGACTAGTCTTGGTATTGGTCTTGGTCTTGACAAATTCAAGACCAATACTCAAGACAAGACTAAGATTAAAAATTAAGACCAAGACTCAACACTAGACATTTGAACAAGAGTCTTGCAAGAGTCTTGATCCGTTTATATTTTTTTTCTTAAAAACAATAATACGAGTATATTCATTTTAAAAATAAAATAAAATATATAAAAAACAATTTTGATACTTACATTTTTTAAATAGCTTATATCTTATACCGGCCGTGTCATAATGACCAAGCATAACTTGACTTTTTTAGATTAAAATTTTTTTGTTTAATACCAAATAATGTATTTTACTTTTTGACTAATTTACGCTAGCAGATAAAATTTTGTATGCAATACGGATCGTATCCAATTATTATGGTACACGTCATGTAATCAAACTCGGCTTCGCTTCATCTGATAATCTTCACGACTTGGACAATAATGATCGACGTTGCGATCCTTATAAATAACTATTATAAATCTAAATACGGAATGTAGGTACCTATATACTTTTAAATAAATCATTACAGCGTAATTTTACAAAACTATAAATTGTTCACAATTAAGTCAACTGTTACTGGTGACATGTCCTAAATTATTAAAAAATGAATATTGATGAAATTATAAATTAATTTAAAATTTAGTAGATTTTGATACTAATAAACAGTTTTTTTTTTATCAAGACTCTTGATTCAAGACCAAGACTGAATGTCACAAGACCAAGACTAAGGTGTCCAAGACTAAGGCAAGACCAAGACAAGACTTATTTATTCAATACTTTTCGATACCAATACCAAGACCAAGCCAGTCTTGGTCTTGGTCTCGACTTTCCGAAGCACTAGCTACTAGCTGTTAGGACCAGTTAGGGTAGTGTGAATCCAATTTTGCAGCTTGTTCGTGTTCGTAAAATTGAATGAAAGAAACCGGAAGTCAATATTTTCATTCGCTCAGAAGTTACAGTTAATTAAACACAAAAATTACGAAAAAGGCAAAAAATTTCAACTTTCATTTTTTTGAAAAAATGACTAATTTTAGAAGTGCCATATCTCGAAAACTATTGGACGTACGGTTGGGCTTAAATTGTTGCAAATTTAATGTACTTTAAAAATGATAAGAATGACTATATATCGAAAACGCATAATTTACGAGTTATTTGGCAACAACTGAAAAAATTCCGAAAATTTTGCAATTTTTTACGTATTACGCAGGAAGCACATGTTTTTCGAAGCTGCAAACTTGAATTCACACTACTCTAACTGGTCCTAACAACATTAAAAACTCAGAACTACATCAAGCTTTGCGATTTTAGCCTTTTTTATGTACCTACGTTTTGACTGCTCTACTTAGAAGAATACGTACATTCATCAAGGAGCCATGTCCATGTTGTATGTCCGCTAGATGCTTTTCCAGGCCACATCATGGTGGCCAATCGTTTGCCACGATCGTGAATTGTATGTAAACGCGGCGTTAATGGTGTACAATTCTTTTGCATAATCAGTGACGATAAAATCAGCAATTTAACAATTTATTTTAACACGGTTTACTCTCTTGAAATGTATGAAATAAATTACGATTTGTGATTATGTCACTGCCACGTCTTATAAATTAAGCGTAACACACAACATAACTTTCTTTTACGTGACAGCTTCGTAATTATCACATGAACCATATATATCCATGTAAAACATTAAACATCGTACCTTCAACAATTCCTTCTTTAGAAACTCGTTCATTATCTCAACAACACATAAAGGCTACCATGATAATAAAGATAAAAAATTAAAACCCAACGGCTCATTGTTTATAAATAAAAGCTTGCGAAACAAAACCCGCTGCCGTGACATCGCTGCATCAACGCCACCTATGATTAATATTCACCGCGTTTGTCTGCTATTTGTGATGCGAAGCCTTCTTCGTAGGGAGATGAATTAATAAGGTTTTTGTTCGCTGTCTAATAAATTTTGAATGTCCTTAGAGGCGAATCAATTTCCGCGGCGCGACGCCTCGCTGCTAACGATTTGCTGTTTAGTTAGCGAGGGTTTTATTCGTCATTCGACTGTTTGATGAGAGTAGATTTGTTAATGTCAAATTCATTTTTCTCCAGCATGTTTTGTTTCTTTATTCGGGTTCCTGAGCCAAATGGAACATTTGAATGACACAATGTCACTATGGGACATCTTCAAAACATCTGACTACATTTATTTTTTGTTACTGTTTTAACCTAATTGAAATAACCAAAGAATTTTGACAGTTAATTGGAGCGTGGTTTAGGAGTTTGTTTGAAAAAAGTGTCAATAGTTCACAAAACCGTAACCTACAGAAATAGCCAAAAATAAATAAAAACATCAAAACAACAACAAATAACGAATATAAGTTCCAAAGTTAAGTTAAGAATATGATATCAAATATGTATATATAGATAAATATTGCACGACTACTCAGACTTAAAAGCTAATACTTACATATATCTATAAAAAATACAATATTTACCAGCAATAAATCTACATATTCGCTATTATTCATATTCATAAACATTTCTTTTGCCTCAATTAAGTATAAACTTATATCTGGCCCCTAGTATTATGTCAAGCATATTATTAAAAATTTTAAATTTATCTCTTCTTCTCTTTAGGTGGGCCATGGACCACCCGGGCCCACGCTTATATTGAGATTCTGTGAAAATCTGTAGTTGATACAGATCTATAAAATTGTAAATATTAAACAAAATCGCAATTAAATTTATAATTATATGAACATTTTTATATTTGTCAACAAACATTGATGGGATTTTGTTCAATATTTAAAGATTACCAATTTGTAAAACTTATAGATTTGCACAGAATCCCACCATAAGTTACGTCCCTGATACCTACTTATTCTCTTCTTGAGAATAAATTTATTCAAAATTTTTAAAAATTAATTTTAATCTCTGTTTACAACGAGTTGTCAACCTCGGCCACTCTTATCTTCAGGAATTATAAATATCAGTACCGATATGTTTGATTATGAAGATTTCAATAAGATATTAACATCATTATCAAAATTACTTTGATTTAAATCTAAAATCGATGAAACCATTTTTCTTTCTTGTATTTGTGACTTAAATAAAAAATCTTTCCAGTTTATTGACTCCAGTCCCGTCTTATATTATGACAGCTACATCTTCTTCCATCCCAATTTTATTCCAATCACACCAAAACCAAAAAACGAACATAATTCATCGCCTTCTGCTGTCATGATACAAACCCATCCTGTTCCCGATAGCACGGAGTGTTTCTGCAGGATCGTTTGATTCCCGGGGGAACTGATAACCGCATGGCGTTGCGCCCCCTGTGAGAGGCACGCCACTGACTGCGCGTCGATGCTTGACTCGTTGTCTTAGGGGCTAGGGTTCTAAGCCCCTGGGAGAAACGAATGGCAAGCGGCGAATGCGAGATGTAGGCAGTAGGGATGGATTGATTTTGTTTTTCTTATTGGAAAAGTATATTCTGGAATTATGGTTGTATTGAGGGAATACTGCGTGGTCATAATTATGAATATAAATTTTTTTAAACTATAGTAGTTTAAAAATTTGAAACTATAATATAGAAATGTGCATACTGCAGTATAGAGTTTGGTTCCAATTTTTTGATTATTTAAAAAAAAGATATTTATCTGTAAACCCAACTGACTATAATTATGAATCCTGTAGTGATTATAATTTTGAGCAAAATCACTAGTGAGTAATTTTTGTTACTTATTTTGCATCCTTCAAATTTTCATAGTCATGTTTTTTATTCAATAAATCCTTTCTAATCTAAAAAAATCTGATGTGGCCAGTAAACGACCTCTCGCCTAATTCTGCTTATTCTACTAATCTAATAAAAAATAGTTTTACATTAGTTTCATGTTCATGTAATATGTAAACGATAATATAAACCAAGATGCAAGCAAAAGATGACAACTGTACTGTCACTGTCATAATAATTCAAATTTTGTGCAGAAACAAATTTCATATATGATCATGGACAACAACATATTGGAATTTCAAAAAAGTAGAATATTAATTTTACTTTATTTTATTGTTAAATACTACTAGATTCAGCAAATTGTATTTAAAATTTACTGTACCCATACATAATTATATTTTCTATTATGTTTAATTGCAAAAATTGTCATATAATACCATTAGTGACTATGATTTTTCCGGCAATTTTCTAAAGCAACAAGCAGGAGTGACCAGACGGGAAAAATTACCAAAAAATCATAGTCACATATGGTATTCGGCTTGACAATTTCTCAAATGATTTTATTTATTCCAAAAAAAGTAATGTATTTTTTAAACAATCAACAACTGACATACCTAATATCTAAGCAACGCTTCGCGGCAATTTTCACTAGTTCGTTTGTGATTGGTACAATTCAGCAAAATACTGTGTTTTGATTGGATGAAAAACTATGAGTTGAATTGTCATAAATAAATAATGTAGTACAAATTTATTTAAGGAAAAGTATATCAAGTTTCAAAAAGTACTACTTCCGGTTTGCACATTTTTACCAAAATCTTATAAATGAAATTAAATTAAATATGAAAATTTGGTTATAAAGGGTTTGATACTTTTTAAGTTACACACAGACATCATCTTAAAAATAGTAAATTCGTATTCTAGAGACCTTGAAACGTGCTTATCCACCAAAAACTCATACTCGAAAATTTTGACCCATTACAATACCTCTCTTATAGAATATTATGTAAAAATGACCATACGTTTTCAAAATTAAACCATTTGTCCAGTTAGAGTACTAGATTCAACTTTTCATTCACCAAAATGTAGTTTGTCTTTCAAAATAAGGGTTGTGGGATAGTAGAATGGTTAAGACTCCAAAACTAGTTGAGAAAAGTATATTCATTTTAAATGCGCGAAAATATTTTTAGAATATAAATTTGTGTTGTTGTTGTTCAGTTTCTATAGAACCATTTACTTCCATCGTAACAAAACAATCTTCTAAAAGTAACACTTTTTTACATTCTGTAAGTATAAAAGTAAATTACGCCATCTCCATCTCCCCAACAAGAGGATTGTTCCATAATCAATCTATTCATTTTTGTAATCGCTCAACTACAAGCGAATGGTTTTGTCGAAGATGAATTACTCCTGTTTGGAATGCAAGCGACGGATTTACTTTATCTCCCAGTTTTTGTATGCACTTCCCGACTATCAAAAGACTTCTTTCTACCGGATTTCATCAGTAAATGCGCGCGTTGTGTAAGATAATTCCTCCGGATCCTGGAAATGGCTGCTGATGTGGCGATAGTCATCTGAACGACTCCGGGAGAATGGAAACTCATTTCATATGTTCTAACAGAATGTCTGTTAGTCTGCTTGTGCAAACAAAAGGCTTAGAAGTGTTTTTCTACTCGATAAGCTTTATGCGTTTATATGATGAGTTTATTTCAGTATAAAAGAATATGAAAAATTAATATACTAATTAATTAACTTGACTGTTTGACTTTTTATCAAAACAACGAGGTAAATTTACAACGAAATAAATATCGTTCTGATATATGAATAGGAATGGGAATTTACCGGTAAAAAGTGTTTTTCGCCGATTGACATTAAAAGTGCTATTTTATTAACAGCTTAAAATCTGTGTCACTTTTAGTGCCTAGATAATCAAATTATTTTTAATGTCTAGGCAGTAAAATCAGGGTTGTTCACGTAGTCTACACGACGTAGATTACGCGTAATTTAACGCGTAGACAAACACGTAATCTACGCATGCAGTATCAATATTTTGTGTAAACAATATAACATAACCAGTGTACACAATGTAGACAAAGCACAAATCGCACCGAAAACGAATATAGTTATAGGCGGTTATAGGTTAGATTTTCTGACAATTGAATTATTCACATACTTTACACAAAGTCTTCACTGTCTACAATTTACATAGTTTACGCAAACTTTACGTGCAAACGTAGAAAAGGGAATTAAACGAAATTGTTTTGACATGTCTAGCAAATTAATATTCATGAAGCACTGATGCTCAGTAGTATCAAACGTTAGTAACCTAACATATTTGTCAGGAAATAAAATTAGATTTTCTCTAAAATAAAAAAAGTACGATCAACGACAAAATTTATAGAGAATATTTTTCTCTACAGTTTCATTCCTAGCAGTTTTTCGCGTAATGTTCACGCAGCCCCCAAAAAATACCCCTAAAATACGGGACACGGACAACGGAGCGTCTGGGACTTTCAGTATGTTGTTCAGGACATCAAATAGAACAAGTGTGCAAATTTTCAGCTTCGCGCTAATTAATGCAAGGTTTAGCCGAAATTTTGTCTCTAATAACTGGACTACATGTGTTTCTCGACAATTATCGTGTGAGAGTAAGATACGATCTCAATTATTTATCGCCGTCATTAGCACACTACATAATACAATAACTATTGTATGTATGAGATTCCTTAAATAATACACCATATTGAAAAACAAAATATATTAGAAGAAAATTTCAGTGGCAAGTCAAAAAGTATTTGTAAAAATATTTTATCCACGCCAGTGATATAATAGTCATATTATTTTAATTATTTGAGTGAGATAATTAGTTATATTACCTCACTAGTGAAGTATTATGATGTGCTTTTGTCTATTACTTCTCGCATTTACTAAACTTCACTCGTTCGTAGCCACGGATACTACTAATAAAAATAAGATTTTAGTTAATATTTGACAGCAGTGTTGAGGTTATAATATACTTGTCTACCTATTTATTCCTTAAATATTCTTGGAATAATTCAATTTTGAATTACTGTCCCATAATAAATAATTTATAAACGAATAATAAATAAATATCGCGTATAAACTTACAAATTAAAAATTTGTTTGAAATTAAAACTGACAGTATGTCCTGCTTTCAAACAAATTGTTTGTACCCTGTTGCTTTGATTTTAAATCAAAATTATAGAAACTGACATCTATCAATTGTCAAAATAAATAATTTTTAAAATTTCAAATCAAACAAAAAATATCAATTTTTGATAATTTTGAGCAGTCGTGAATAAAATTTTGTAAATCACATGTGGGCTAAAGCATATTACAGCACTCAGTCTATGACTTCGTCGTGCAATTCTTCACATTCAACTGCTGTAATAATGCACTTATCCCACTTGTAATATAAATAACTATTATAGTGTTAGCAACCCCAGAAAAAAAACTAAAACTTCGTCTGGAGGCAAAGTTAGATAAGAGCAAGAAGAAAGGAGCTTCTACAGCACGTGTTGTCGGTGAAAGCCCAGCGTGTGTCGTACTGATAGTGTGTAAGGTAGCTATCATAAGATACACGCGGCTATCACAGGCAACACAACTCTACTAGATGCAATTTCACGCTACTTAGCCATTACATACCACAATAGCTAACTTTCATCTATCATCTTAGAGGAACTTTGACACGTTCGTTGTAAATCATAACAATCTTTAATTAAGAGGCCCTTCTACTTCCTAAAATCCAGCACAAAACGACGTAGCGAGTGTTTTCTGGCCAGTACAAGAAGAGTCCAATTTTATTTCAACAAGTATTACTTGAAGGATCAATTAAGGAGGTTGGTGACCGTATATTAAAATGATGATGAGAGGCTGAAATTTATACAGTGCCTTCATTTCACTATTGAGATTCTAAAATTTTTAAAAAAATTTGTTCGTCTATCCGGTTTTTGAGTAATTAAATGTTGAAATTACGCTCGTTTTACATGGACTCTTATGGAAATTCACTAAATTTTTGTTTAAACTATATGATAAAATGATGCAAAATTCATAGAACTTGTATTAATATTTCCTATAAACCTTTAAAAATAAGTTCTTGAAGATTTTGTGTACTTTTTCTAAACCATTTGCAAGTTATTTAAAAAAAATGTAAGCATGTCAAGCATTTTTGATTAGGGAATTAGTAATTATTGTAAAAATAAATATCACAGCAACTGAATAAATTGCAATGACATCAGCCAACGTGCGTTGAGGCGTTGAGCGAATTTTGTTTTACATTATCAAATATATTTTTATTTTCATATCCTCCCTCTAAGACAAATTTCTGGGTACGCCACTGCAGGCGTCCTAAACCTCCTTAACAGTTGTTCCCTTTTGTACATTGTACATGATTATAAAAATTCCGAAAAACTCTACACGGTTGTATCTCCTGATAGAAATTCAATGTTTATAAAAACATTACCTTAAAGTCAATAATAAACTAACAGTTTACTCGCAACGAAAACACTTTTACAGTATTTTGCAACTTTAATTTGACATTGCATTGCTAGGATGCGGTAAAGTACGAGTTTCGGGCTGGTTTTAGGCAGTCGTAGTAGTGGGGCAAAGAGTGCAATAAAAAAGTAAAATCGAGAGTATTTTAGGAATTCGGAAATAACGTAGACGGGCCCGCCTAAACATTTATAATACTTATTTGTCATGAAGAAGATATACAATAACTAGTAAAATAAATATTTTTTTTATTCAAACTGTACTTATTATAAGATAAGATGATCCTAATAGAATCGAAACGTTGCGAGTGTGATTTAAAATAAATTGGCCGAAAACCAGTACTGTCTTTTCTTTTAATCACCCAAACAGAGAATAATGTTACTTTTTGAAAATATATCCGAGGAAAATGAATGTCATATAAACTTGAAGTCGATATTTGCACATGTTAAATAATTACAGTTGATTTCTTGTGATAACACAAAATAAAGACCTAATTTAAAGAAATTGGTATATGAAAAATACATTTTCACGATTTTCTCGGAAACTGTAACTTACATGAAATTTGTAAAGAACCTATTTTATTTTCATTTTCAACTATTTCATATATAACACTTTTCTTCGTAATATTCATTATCACATCTGACTTCAATGTTGTCTCAATGGTTTCATTCATTAAATTTAAATTTAAACATTTCCAAATCTGTTGCAGTTAATTTTGCTACTCATAAAAATAATCAAAGTATGCTAATAAAATGTCAAAATCAAACACTACCTCAAGTCATTAGTGTAAAAGTTTTAGGATTGTTAATAACAGAAAATTTAACATGGGTTGAAGAAGTGAACTCCAAATGTAAGAAACTAGCACCACTATGTTATGCAATTAAAAGACTGGTACAAATTAGTAATACGGAAACAGCTAAAATATTTTACTATGCAAAATTTAACTCTGTAGCAAATTATGGTATAATGTTTTGGGGATATTCTCCCGCAGCAATTAGAGTGTTTAAATTGCAGAAACTAGCTATAAGAAATTTGTTTAATCTTAAGTATAATCAAACTTGTAGAGATACTTTTAAACATGAAAAAGTTTTAACATTACCATGCATGTATAATATATTCTCTGTCATAATTTTTATTAGAAACAATTTAGATGTTATAATAACTCATGAGCATTTACACAATTACAACACAAGAAATTAAAATGATTTAATTATTCCAAAACATAAACTAACATTAAGTTTAAAGAACCCAAAAATAATTGGTGTAAAGCTGTACAATAAGTTGCCATCTAAACTAAAAGATATTAAATCTAATAAATCATTTAAATATCATCTAAAATGCTTCCTCATAAATAAATGTTACTATAGTGTTGAAGAATATTTTAATGATAATTTATAATCTCTGTTTAATATATCTGTTTTATATATATATATATATATACATATATATATATATATATATATATATATATATATATATATATATATATATATATATATATATATATATATATATTTAAATGTAACTTGACGTGCCACATTTCTATGTATATGATCGATTGGCAAAATAAATTATTATTATTATTACTATTATTAACCATTTATGAAATAAACGTAAAAAACTAAAAACGTACACATTCAACCCTTAAAAAATAAGGGATTCGGACGGGGGAGAGTTAGGGACTATTTGATATGTTGTTTAGGACATCAAATAGAACATGTACACAAATTTTTAGCGTCACACATTTTCATGTTGGGTTTGGTCGAAATTTTGTCTAAATAGACTGGACTATAGAGCGTTTTCATCTCCGAAACAAATGAACCAAGAATTAAACTAAGGAATGTACTTCAGACAGTTGAAAGAAGCAAGAAGCTACAACATTGTAAATGTGCGGCTTGTGCCCTCGCATCCGGCTGATGTAAGTAGAGTGAAGAGGCTTTCATTAATTTCCAAGTAGGTCCACTTGAAGTGAAGACCGCAGAGCACAGAATCTGGTGCCGGATTGGTTTCCATAGTGATTTGTTGTTGACGGGAGCACACAACAAATGAGAGCTTGGGAATTTGTTAAGATTTGAGGACTGTTGCAGTAATTAGGGTGATTTGAAAGAAACTTAATTTGAGGAGGTTTAACTGGAAAGTACTTGATTTGTTGAGTATTTCTTTGTTTCTTATGTACTGTAATTAAATGTCTCTGAAAAATTTCTTGAAACAAGTTGTAAAAAACTGTCCAAGTATGTACCTATTTAATAATTTTTGACAGTTTTTGTTTATTTAATTACAGTTGGTACCTGTATGGCGTATTGTCGTTACTAGCTATTGTTGAATTAAAATCTATTATGTTCAATAGTAGACTACTCTATTCAATTTAATCACTTTTATTAACTTTTAAAATATTTTCACTTTTTGTTCAGCTGTCTTCTTTATAACTTTTTACTTGATAAGATTTTTAAAATTCTTGTTCTTTTTAATCCTTACTTTAATATCACACTAGATTTCTGGTAATCGTTTAGTGTTCCTTTTGACTTATAATAGAAATTCAGTTCAAAACTTCCAGAAAAATTGCTCAAGGTAAATATACGTAATTCTTTCAATGGTGTAGGAAAAAAATGGTCTTGAATATGTTCGCGTAACATACATAATCCTATATTAAACTATAGGTATTTATTTAACAGCAATAATTATAGAAAAAACTTCTTTTTCATTTATAGTTTTAAGTATACTCTTATACTCGAGATGAACAAGATAAATAAGTTTATTCAAATTGTCGATTTATGAACTTGTAGTTTAACCTCTGACTGAAAATTTAAATGAAAGAATAAAAATAAATTCTTAAAATTTTTGCATCAATTAAACTTATTTAAACTTTAAAACATAACATACATCAAAGGCATTCAAATGTAATGTCTTATAAACATTATTGTTGTTATTAGTACTGATTGTTTCCAAGTTGTCAATTTTCGTTGGTGCAACCGATCCTGTACCTAAATAAACTATATTTAGATATAGCATTGAAAAAAACCCATGTAAGTTTAGCATAGCTCAACATCACGACCGCTTTCTGGGCCAAGTTGACTTTGTTGTCAGAGAAATTCGCGCGTTCAAAGTGATGCTCTTATTGGTTAGATAAATCTTCAAAGATAACAGCCGACTAGCGACGACTTTATGAAGAAGTTCCCGTGTTCAGGCACTGGGCCAGAATAAGGACCAAAGACATCGGTACTTTGACTTTGAGTTGCTCGGTGCTTTTTATCATGGCTAAGCGATCGTTTAGTGGTGCGTGAGAAAATAATCTGCGTTAATTCTCAAATGAAATGTAATACTTTTGTGAAATTAAGACGTTGTTTGCTGCTAAGGGGTTTTCCAGGATTTTGTGAGTTCTTGTTTGAGGAGGATGTATATTTGAGCACAGGATTTTCTTGTTTGTGTGTTTCACCTTGATGTGAAGAAAAAAGGGACAAGTGGTTTCTTTTTGCAATTATTAACAAAAAATTTATTCATTATGCTTTCAATCTTATTGTGATATTTTAAATATAACTTTATACTACCACATGACTAGAATTAACATCGCTCTTTATTTTTATAATTGAATAATAATACCACAACACTATTGCGCTAAAATGAATACTACTATATTACAATAGCTTCGAACGATTCACCTTTAAACAGTTAGAACCTAAATCTGTCGGACGACCTTTGAAATTTAAAGCGGCAACTGAGAGATTATTTTTATAAGAAGGACTATCAAGTGGTCAGCTTGACTGTCCGAGTGGGATTTATTGTAAGATGTTCATTTGTTCTGGCGTGTTCAACTAAATTTATTTGTATTGTTGAAGTGTTTGGTGTTCATTTATTCTTTTTACCTGTCGCCTCATATTCTATAAGGGAGGTATTGTGACGGGTCAAAATTTTCGAGTGTGAGTTTGTGTGTGTTCGTTCGTTCGTGCGTTCGTTTGAATGTTACAATTTTTCGGAAACGATAACTCCAAAAATATCAAACATTTAAATACCCAATTTTATATCTAAGTTTTAAATACGATTTTCAATAGACCAATTATATTTTGGTACCAATTCATAAACCGGAAGTTAGACTTTTATATAGAGCAATATGATTTTTATTAAATTATCTCGATAAATAAAGCATTTATGATAATTATGTTTCATGAAATGTAACAAAAAATTTTTTTAAATTATTTTCTGTACCATTTATAAACTATAGGACAATTATTTAAAATGTAATGTTTGAATATTTAAAATCTTGTAGGCTATGATTGTTTGGCACTGACAGTACAGTTGCCATATTTTGCTTGCATCTTGGTTTACATTATCGTTTACAAATTACATGAACATGAAACTATTAAAATGTAAGTAAAACTATTTATTAGATTAGTAGAATAAGTAGAATTAGGCGAGAGGTCGTGTGCTGGCCAGATTTTTTTGAGATGTCGTTTTGTTTGTCCCGTGTACGTTTTATTACAATTTTTAAAGGTATCTTGTAAATTACGTTTGATTTAATTATTTTTTAGTTTTATCTTCGAGATTGCTGAATAAGTTGTTTTTTGCTTTTAATTGTTTGAATGCTAATTTTAGGTCTAGACTTTGTTTAAGAAGTTTTTAAAATTTAGTTCTGTGTGCTCTTACCAATTCCCCTTCAAAATTAAATTGTTTTCCGTATGTGGAATCCAGATTCATAGTTCCCCTCACTGATTTGTTACCTTGGTTATATTTCCCTTTTTTATTTTCCCCATGTATATATCTGTGCCCAGCACTTTTTATTTGTCCTTTGGGAGTAATTCTCAACTTCATTTCTTTCTCATTCTTCATCGTTTATTCTTTAGTTACCCGTTTATATTGCCATTCATCAACCGATTTATTCCACGAGAGAATTTCGTCATTTGCTCATTTAAACCAAAATTTCTGACAGTGACAACTGTCGCTGGAATTGTGACATCATTTTTTGATAAAACAAAGTAGAATAACGTCAGGATGCTTTCAAATTCAAAATTGTCACACCCAGTAATTTCATTATATTAATCTGACTTTTATCTTAGCTTTATGGGAAGAGTATGACACAGTAATCCATTATTCCAGTTTTTAAAAGGTTTGCAGACTTTATTAAACGTATCATTCGTTTTAATCACGTCGTTAGTTTCCGTCAAAGTTTGTAATTAGAAACCCGAATAGCACTCCAGTGAACGCAAAAGCACAGGATAAGCAAAATTATAATTATAGTGGATATAGAAAATCCAATAAATCTATCATCTTGCTGCTTACAGGAAGATCTAATGATGTCAATTAATGACCGCTCTTGCTCGACGGTCCTCTGGGAGTTTCGTTACTTAGTTACTTGCACAGAGCCGTACTCGCCCATTGGCCCAAAGAGCCATGAAATTGTGATAGTAAATGTTTGACTGTTGAATTATTTATACTATATCGATTTGCAATCTCGGTCGTGCTGTAAAATAGCGTCGTAAATTTTTCTCGTTTAGATGGCGCTTTAAATCGAGCGAAGGAAAATGGTTCTTGGAATTCGTGTTGACGCTTTTCTCGTACATCCTTGAATTATACAACGAAGTTTATTCCTTTTACTTTATTCTTTCTTTCATGTCTCATTGTTTTCACACCTTGTTACGACAAAAATTGAAATACAGCACACGAGAAAATACGTCAAGTTTATAACAAACCTATAGTTATTATTACTATTATAATAGAATTATAGAAAAAATAGGGAAAAATTTATAGACAGCTGAATGCGCTCATGAAGGTTTGTAGTTTAACATACCAAAATTTAATTTACTACAAAAAAGGTTCATATCAATTCTATCGTCGGTCCACTCCTTCCCCCTCAAAATCGGGTAGAAGCAAATCACCTTTATATAATCATTGTGAGCCCGTGATTTAGATTCCTGGTTTCAGAAAAATATCTGCTATTTATAAGTGGAGAGTAATATCGGCTTCCGGTTTACGGCATTCAATTTCTAGTATACGTATTATTTGTCTATTGGTTGTATATTTTTATAAACTTCATCAATCTTTGGTTAACATGGAATTTTAAGTTATTTAAATTTTAGTAAATCACTAATTTTTTGATTTATTATGTTGATAAAATGTTAATTCTGAACTAATAAAAATACCGACTCCTGGTTTCAGCATTCGATTTCTTGAACATTTTTGTATTGAATACATTATAGGTAACTAAAAAATTTGAAGTGTCATCGTTTAGCCGAAATCTAATGATACTCTTTAAGAGAGTAGAGAAAAATTATAGAATTTTTATTTTATTTTTGTGTTTAAACAAGTGTCATTTCTGAACGAATAGAAATAGCGACTTCCGGTTTTCAGCATACGATTCCTTGAACGTTTTTGTATTAAATACGTTATAACTAAAAAAATTGAAGCATTTTCGTTCAGCCCAAATCTAATGATATTCTTCAGGAGAAAACAGGAAAATTATAGATTTTTTATTCGTTATGTTTAAACATGTTTCATTTCTGAACGAATAGAAAAAGCGACTTCTGGTTTTCGTCATTCGATTCCTTGAATATTTCTGTTATAATGAATTGTCCAATATTAGAAAAGCAGACTGGGCCCTTCTAGGATGAACTGTATCAGCTTTAATTTACTGTCAAAGTGCAATGCGAGCAATACCAATTTTTAAATGAACCCCAGCTGTAATGTATGAACTTTTTGTACGATAGTTACCCTGAAGCAGTTTTTAGTATATAGTCTTATTACGATCCTTTTCTGTCTCTAAACTTTGTTCCTTCAAACCCCTTTTAGGGATTTTCGCCCTACCAACCGGTCACTGCGGTACACCTGACCGCAAATACAAAATGCACATTTCACCTCGCTGCGCAGTTGGCTCTAACTGAACTATGGTTTTAAGTCTCATTAGCGGCGAGTTTGGGCTTGGCAAAGGGGTCAAAGGGAGGTGGCCTCGTGTGATCGGATTGTGTGGGTTGTACGCCACAGTGCCGTACGTGATTTGGGAGCCAAAGATTTAATTTGGTTGATTTATTGACAAATAGGTGGCATAGATTTTTGTAATTTTGTGTTTCATGATATTTTACAGTTGGAATAATAGAAAATTTATGTTGAGAATAATGGATCAATATCAATTTTTCTTGTTTGTACGTTATAAAAGGTGACCTTGATTTGTGGCTCATTTCAGAAGATTTAATACCGAAAAATAAGACGGAATTTTCAATATATATTTTGAAACAATATTTAATGCGATATACGGCACATAATGTAGTTTTATAAATTAAGATAATGTTACAGTTAAGGTCAAAAAAGTAATACAATTTTACTGACCAGGCATATTTAGTGTATTCATAAATAATATCATAGGAGCCATAAATTTATTTGTAAAATTACGAATAAGTAGTTGTTGCGTAGTAACGGACAAATAAATGTCAAAATTAATTAATTAAACTGACGTATATTTTGGAAACATCTTTGTCGGACTAATCTCTATTATTAAGAAACAATCTACTTTACGTCAAACCGTCAATAAAATAAAACCCCTAATCTTTTTATAATTAAACGTCTCTAAAACTAAAACAATCCATTATCCTCGGAACAAAATAGCTTCACTTGAAACAAAAACATAACGACAGACCAATTCACACATATATTACAATCCTCCGTCTCTTTTTAGCCACCGTTAAACAATCCATCTCTCTTGTAACTAAAACAGAAACCAATAATTACACAGCCAATAATTTCCTGCCGCCATTTTTCAATCAGGGGCGTACGTCGCCGAAGGGGATGGACATGGAACTAATGCATACAAATCACATAAACGATATGTAATTTGTCAAGTTGTCACACACGATTGAGGCCACGAGTGGCCAACTTGATCGGTTGTTGCCATCTAGTGAGTTTGCGGGTAATTACAGAATGGTGTCAATTCTGGAACACGGATTTTTTAATTGGAGGGGTGGATTATAGATTTTTGCAGGTTTTTACTGTGGTTTTTCTTTTAGTTTTTGCGAAAGGGAAAAAACTTGTATTTTAATACTTTTATCCAACACCTCTTAATAAAAGCATCATAACTATGGTGATTTTAAACAAGCAAAGTAAAAAATTACCCACAAGTGGCTTTGATCAAAATTATACCCACTTGTGGGTAAATTGTTACTTTGCTTGTTGTAAGTCACCATAGAAACGATGTTTTAGGTTGAAACTTAATATTTTAAAAATATTTAAGCAGTTATTAAGAGGTGTTAGATAAAAAGTTATACTTCACACGTGGGAAAAAAGGAATGACCTACTCGAGAATTTATCTCACTCAGCCTTCGGCCTGGTGAGTTAAGATTTCCCCCGTGGGTAATTCCTTACTTTGCCCACTTGTAAAGTAAATAACTATTATTGAATTCTTGAAGGTTCTTTAACTTTATATTGAAGTTGAAAAAAATAGATAATAGATAATAGATAAACGACATGGTCAATTGGTAATTGTAATAATTTATTGTTCTAAACAATAGTTATTTACTTTACTAGTGGGCAAAGTAAGGAATTACCCACTAGAGAAACCTTAGCTCACGAGCCCGAGGACAGAGTGAGATAATTTTCTCGAATGGGTCATTCCTTTTTGCCCACGTGTGAAGTATAACATTTTATCAAATTCCTCTTAATAACAAACTGCTTAAATATTTTAAAAATATTATATTTTAACCAAAAACATCGTTACTATGGTGACTTCCAACAACTAAAGTAACAATTTACCCACTAGTGAGTATAATTTTGAGCAAAACTACTAGTGGCAGTCTTTTATTTTGCTTGTTTAAAATCACCATAGTAATAATGTTGAAGTTGAAACTAATTATGTTTTATGTTTAGCATAAAAGATATTATGTAAAAATATAGTGTTGCTGGTTGCAGCAAAACTGTTAAGTTTTAAACTGTAGGTACTATACAGATGCTGATCTTGATACGTGTTTCCTTCACTCAGTAGAATATGAGATATGACATAATGAAAGCGCACATCCATCCATACACACACGCAGACATCCTCGTAGAAATAGGTTCTCAGGGTACTAAAACGTGATTATTGACAAAAATCTCGACATCGAATTCTATCACGATCCCGATCCTTATACCATTCTTTTGGACGAAAGATAAAAATTTATATTTAAAACCATAGGTCAAAAGATTGATTTCCAGTTGTAGAACTATAACTATAGTAACTATAGTAAATTAAGCAGTATTAAGGGCGGTAAGTGCAGTTTATCGATTGAAGATAATGTATTAGTAATATTATTCGGAACCGGTACAAAATGCACTTACAATACTATTGAATAACTGAAAATGTTATACATTGGGCGCTCGGTTATATGAATATTTCATTATATATGAACAATCCACTATAGTGAACAGTCAAAATTTAATACATGAGGTTCTAGAGTCAATTTCGATTATGTGAACAGCTTAACATTGCTATTAAAACTGGGACATCTCCTAAATACGGAGTTTTAAAACATTTATTAACTTTAGAACTCCATTTTCTATTTTCAAGCCCGTGCTTATCTTGATAATTTACTTGTATTGCGAAAATGTAGAAATATGGCCGATGTGACATTACTAAAATGCTTGAGTGCTAAGACAGTGCAAAACCCAATAACTAATTATCTTAATGTATTATAAACATGAATATGCTTTGAATAATATTGAATATATTTAAAATACATTTTCGATTAAATGAACAATTTGATTTTATGAATAGCTTTGGTTTTTATTAGTTCACATATCCATGCGCCTTCTTACTTAAGTAACTAGGGCAAATTATGGTCTCAACACTACTAGTTAAGTCTAAATAACCAAAACTACGTCCCAACACCAATTAATTTCTTGTTCGCGTCCACAATTTAGTCGTTTTCTTGTTTCACCAACTTATCTTCTTCAAAATCAAAGTTCCATTTATCACGACAGGATGGTTAAGTTCCTCTATTCCCCACTCCTGCATTCAATAGCGATGCGCAACCCCCAGAAAGCAATTACGTCAGCATCTTGCGAATTGTTTTGACGCTGCCACGCGGCGTTGACGTGAACTACTGACCTCTTTGCGGCCTGAAACTGAAATTTGTGGGTGAAGGATAAGACCCATTTCTAGAGTAAGGTAAATACCGCTAATTACTAAAAGGTAGGTCATACAAAAAGTTTTCAATAAGGATGAAGAAATTTAGAAGTTTTGGAAAGACGTCACAATCCAAAGCTTGTTGAAATTAATATTGATATTTGTAATTAATTTCATAACCTGTATAACCTAATAGGTAAATAGGTACAGGTACAATATGATTTGTAAATTTTAGAAAATTATAGCTACCTATTAATATAGCAAGAATATTATGCGATTTATAATACCGACCGAGGATGTTGTTAAGCGACAAGGTGAAATAATAATAAATAATTCGCCTTATATTCAAAGCTTAATCGTATCATCAACTACAGCGATGTTAAAACAAATCAACTATTTTGTCTGTCAATTAGTACACAGTTCGCATATTATGGAAGGTTTTGATGTTATTATGGTTGTATCTAACCTATTAAGTCCGTAACTAATGAATTATAAGTACCTAACATATTATAAGTAACTAACGTATTATGTTGTTTATAATTATCAATAAATGTTGCATATTAAAAGGTAATAACAGTTGATGATACGATTAAATAGGTAATCTTGTTATCGTAAAAAATGTAGAGCAATAATACTTCTCGCAAATTATAATACTTTAAAAAGCAAATGTTCTACATCAAAAATTGTGGGAAAACAGAGCAAATACCGTACTATATTCTATTTATTATACGCGATGTAAGTAATTAGAAGGTAAATATCGGTAAATATAAATAGTTATTTATGTATAGAGAGCGGAAAGAAAAAGATTATACCTGCGGACGAAGTTTGAGGCCCGACGCTTTCGAGGACCTTTATTCGTCCAAGAGTGTAATCTGTTTTTCGGCCAGAGACGTACAACGTTTTACGCACAACTGCGTATTTAAAGTATGTCATAAACAAAACACAATTTTATCGCTTTGACAGCGGATAAAAAGGAAAGTAGGTAACTTTTTGCAAATGATAAAACCTTATTTACCTTTTTCTTAGCAACCAAACAATAAACAAAACACTAAAATGTCATTTGCTTCATATTTGTAATATTTGTCAGTGAAATGATTAAATTTTGGAAATATTTGTAAACAAGAACCAAAGGAGTCGTTAAATTATCTCGTTGAATTAAACTCGAGCATTTTATTTCCTCCGAATAAATTTCTGTTTGACATCTCAGCCTTGTCACCTGATAGCAATATGACTCGAAAAATTGTTTTAAAATAAAATCACTTCACCTACGGTGTCGTGATTTTGTTAAGCAATTTTTCTTCTCAAATTGCTAGGCAACAAGGTTTCAATACAAACAGAAATTTATCCGGCGAAATAAAAAGCTCTTGTGCAATTTCAGTTGAACAAAATACACTGGGTAGTGGGTAGGTAACCTAGTGTATTTTTAATCGTTGCTTTGCCTTGAGTAAAAATCTCAAGTCTTACCTTACCTGTACGAAAATAATTTACTCATCGATGCTTGTTACAATTTTGATTATTTTACATAATTTAAGACAATGGCGCACAGTTCTGATGGTTAACAAAAAATAAAACTTTTCATACACGTACTACCTCACTACTACCAGGAAGGCTTATAAATGTTCATAAAAGTTTTAGAAGTCATGTCCGTCCATGACGTGCTTTTCCCACAATAAGAAATCTAGATATCTCTTTACTCTTTTACTTAATCGATTTGTTGTGGTAATTTGTACATTTGTACTCTCGTCGTGTACTGGATCTATTTCTCGATAAAACATTTACAGCAACTACAGTTCTTTTCTTTCTCTTCTTCATTCATTATGCAATGAGTGAAAGGAATATAATTGGTAGTTGTAAACATGCAACAATTAGATTAATAACTTAAAGGTGTAATTCTACACGATTTGAATAGTAATCAGATGTGACATTTATAACTGTTTTCATATTGATATATGGAAATCAGGCGCAAAAAATTGAAGATTTAATTTTTCAGACATGGAGACCTACAGTTTTTACACGTCATTACTTCCTCTTTTATTCACGCTTGGCACTTTTTTGTTAACAACTGTATATAGTGTAAATAGTTTCTAATTTAATGTTTTAAAATTATTTACAACTTAATTAACTATAAAATTTATTGATACAGTAAAATATACAAATTGAGAACACTGAAAAACTAATACAAACATAACTAATTAAATAAACAGCAAAATACATAAAAAATAAATATGCACCTACCTATATTGCTTATACACTGATGGAAAAAAAGGAAACATTTGAAGATATGCATGCGAATTTAAGCGCAACCCCTTTCGCGCCCCTCTAGCACCCCTGTGAAAAGAAAATGTTTTTATTGACAAAAATGCCCAACTTTGACGATGTGTACGAAGTTGAAATTTTTTTTGACTCGATTTACAAAAAGTGCACTAAAATTTGTTCAATTCCCTGTGCAGGACTCAAAGGACGAAGTTCCTACGATGATGTGGCACAAAGTTATAGTGTTTGAAAAAAATGTGCATCGAGAAAATTTAAAAATGAAATTGGATACTTCGTGTGAATAACTCAAATTGCCTAAAAAATTAGAAATTTTGAAAGAAAATTTCATTCGTGAAAAAAACAAACAATTTCGTCGAAAAACTTTCGACTTATGAGTCAAAAACCACAAAATGCACTTTTTTTCAAACACCCATAACTTTGTACCAAATCGTCGTAGGAACTTCGGTTTTTGAGTTCTGCACAGGTGATTGAACAAATTTCAATGCCCTTTTGGTGGATCGAGTCGACAAATTTTTTCCAACTCGGTACACATCGTCAAAGTTGGACCTTTTTTGGTCCAAAAACGTGTTTTTTTTGTTCGGGTATTGAAGAGTACGAAAAGAGAACATCTTAAACTCCCATAAAGTAGAGCCACAATGGGGTTTTTTCCCCGAAAGAATAGTCTAATTTGGTTGAAAAGTCGCTGAGTTATGTGCGAAAAACCTAAAAATGCCCTTTTTTTCAAACACCCCATAACTTTGTGCCAAATCATCGTATAGAAACTTCGTTCTTTGAGTCCTGCGCAGGGAATTGAACAAATTTTAGTGCCCTTTTGGTGGATCGAGTCAAAAAAATTTCAACTTCGTACACATCGTCAAAGTTGGACATTTTTTCCATTAAAAACATTTTTTTCACAGGGGTGCTAGAGGAGGGCGGAAGGAGTTGCGCTTAAAGGATGTTTTAATGCCTCTAAGTTTTTATTTTTTGTCTTTGGCCTAGGAATTTGAAGTAAAAAATATTTAAAAATGACGTTTTTGTCATTATTTGATACAATTTGATTTTTTTGGTCATTATAAATGGAAAGAAAAATTTAAAAAGCAAGAAGCCTGCAGCTAACCTTCTTTTTTGAATAATTTTTGTTTCACTTAATTTCTTTAAAAAATACAGAATTTATTATGGGAATAGCGAGCCATGTTTACAGTATTTTTCAATTTCAAAATGACATTTTGCTAGGATGCGTCAAAGTACGAGTTTCGGACTTTTTTCGGGCAGCCCTAGTAATGGAGCAGAGAATGAAATAGAAAAAAAGTAATATCGAGAGTATTCTAGGAATTCGAAAAAAAGGTAGACAAGCGAGTATACCGTGAATTTATTTTAACATGAAACATAGGACTTTTCATATCCATGGTTACGAATTTGACAGCAATGTATTAGAGCGTTCTTTTTAAAATCGAACATAGGGAATCAATTTAACTGTATTATTCTTGACTAATATAACATATTTGGGCAGCTGTAATAGTTCCAAGAGACGCCTTCAACATAAACTTTTAATTGTTTAAACTATACCTACATCGTATTTCCAGGTAGCAACATTTGAATTTTGTTAATTTTTGATAATTGGAGTCAAACTGATGCTACCTGGAAATACGATGTAGGTATAGTTTAAACAATTAAAAGTTTATGTCGAAAGCGTCTCTTGGAACTATTATACAGCTGCCCAAATATGTTATATTGGTCAAGAATAATACAGTTATATTGATTCCCTATGTTCGATTTTAAAAAGAACGCTCTAAGCTCTAATACATTGCTGTCAAATTCGTAACCATGGATATGAAAAATCCCATGTTTCACGTTAAAATAAACTCACGGTATATTTACGACAGAAAAATAAGTGTGACCCAGCTTCACTTTTGACGAGCTTACACCTTTAAAGAGTTCTACTTACATCACTAATTGCAGTTCATTATCCGTTATTACCAATGTCACCTGGGTCGAATTAGGGCAGCAATGCACATCCACGTGACTACGACACAGGAGGCCAGGACTGACAGGAATGAGAGCGATACCGGTGACGTTGCTCCCCGTGTTTGTACAGTTATTAGATGTGATTACGTTTTAACGAGCTCGCTAATGGAAGCCTTGGACAAGCACGTTGCTAACTACAGATGCCGTGCATGCGAAACTTGAACAGCGATCAGCAGTGTGTTGTTTTAGTTGGGATGACGCAGGATTTAGAGATGGAGTGCAATAGTTGTTTACGGGGTTAAAGCTAGTTTATATCTAATAACACTAGTCGACAAATTCAAACTGTTTTTCGATAACATGAATAATAGTATCAATTTCTAGATGATTTTTTGGTTCTAATTTTTTTTTAAATAACAATGTAACGTACAGTTTTTTAGTTACCGGTTTATGAGTTATAGTAAAACAACCCTGTTGATCATTTGGTTTAATTTTAAACAACAACTTTCAAACAAAAAAATCTTTTTTCTTCAAACGTCAAAAAACAATATACTTTACAGACTAGATTCAAAAGCAGAAGTTTTACTTTTTCGCCTAGGAGAAAAAGTAAAATCTATATGATATAATACTAAATGATTAATGATTTAAATGTTACATAGATTTATTTATTTGTTAATTGTACATTATTCGTAGTAGAAGTGACTTTGTGTGCCTCGCATGTAATTGTCCGCCTCGCTTCGCTCGTCGTGCAAATTTCCACGCTCGCCACACAAAGTATCACTTCTACTCCTAATAACACAATATACTATTTTATGTAAAATAACTTTTTTAAATGGAACAGATGGGGAAACTATAATTTTTATTATTCTATAAGGGAGGTATATTTTTGAGTGTTGCTCTCTACAGATACAATTAAAACTTTTGATGTAAGTTTAGTTTATTTTAAAATAAATGAAACTTAGACTAGACTAGAGTCCTGGTCCTGAAAGGTTTTAAAATTTACATTAATAGCGCTCATTAATAAACGATCAACGGAAAAGATGATTTCATTTCAATATTTAATTTTAACATGTTAATGTACTAAATGGAGGTATCAGGACAATATCCCCCCGGACAATATCCCCCCGGACAATATCCCCCTGGACAATATACCCCCTAGGACAATTTCCCCCCGGACAATTTCCCTCTAGAAAGGATCGGACATAGAATTTTTTTAGAAGTAAAAACCTAAAACACTGTTGTTGTTTAAGTGTACCTATTACACATTTTAATAACTATTAGTTTATGTAAATAAAACTGAGTTCTGTTGGACTCAAGAAAGGTTTTGTTAGCATAGATAAGTTTATGTCAAAAAAACGGAGTTCTGTTGGACTCTACAAGGGTTTTGTTGGCATAGATTATTTTATTATAATTAAAACACATTTTGCGTAGGGGGATGTTGGCAGGGGAATATTTTTTTAGGGGGATAATGTCCAGGGGGATATTATCCGGGGGGATGTTGTCCGGGGGATATGGTTCGGGGGATATTGTCCGGGGGAAAATTGTCCTAGAATCCTAAATGGACTACATTTTTTATTAACACTTCCGGTTTTGAATCGAGATCGATGAAAAAACTGTCAAGATCAAGAAATAAAATTTTGCCTTCAATTGTAACGCAGGTAGTATTTCCAAGCCTTGTGCATTAACATTCACCATGGTAAAACCTTAATTTAACTAAAGTCGCAGTTCACAAAAACGATAATCTATGAATTGTGAAGGAACAGGAAGTCTACGTATTTATATTTAACTCCAGTTGGCAAAAAGCACTCCCGTTGAAATGTTCACACTGAAAGTTAGTCAATACTCTTTAATCTCTTATCAGCATACTCAACCGTCAGTTGATAAAAATTCCCTTTACCTTTTCCTCTTTCAATCGCACCGGCGTCTCTCAGTCGATTCTCATTTGTTGTCGTGTAAGGGCGTCGACAACGACAAGTGAATGATGCATATGCAACAGTGTGTACATAAAGGCGTCTCTTGGCGTCGCGATGTCGAGGCGTCGTCACTTGTTGACTGACGACGCCGCGTCGATGTTGAGTCTAGTTCACTCGATACAACCGACAAGCACAAGCGGCTGAATCGCAGGGAAGCGGTAAGAGGATAGATTGCAAGGAAATTGGGACAGATAGTATACTCGGATTTTTATTCAAAGAAGATTCCAGAGGTATGAATCATTCTTAATTAATTTTCTATATGACTGTTATAGAATATTATCATTCTTACAATTCAATTATGGAATGGTTACATTATGTCACTCGTGACGGAATGAAATGTGGCGAGTTCTAATAATTTAACTTTATTCTATGTTTTTGGTTGGAAGGTAGCTTTAAAATACGTTTAGATTTATTAATTTATAAATTTTATATAGAATATTATTTTATAAAAACAAATATTTTATTTTTATAGTTTTAGGTTATGGTTTTTAATGCAATTTATAGTCGTAGAGAAAGTATAGTCTGCAACACGTTTGGAATGTCTATTCCGCTCTCGTGGAACCGTGAAACTCGCCTACGACTCGTGTCACAAACTTTCCACTCGAGCTGAATATGCTTTATTCCATACTTGTTGCAGAATAACTATTCAATAATTGACATAGGTCTCCACCACGAAGTATAATAAAGACAGGAGATGACACTCGATTGAGACCATGTCACATATTGTCTACTCCACAAGCAACTAAATTAGAGGGGAGAGGAGGCACATAGTCTGAAGTTAAAAGCATACGAATGAAAATTAAATAAACCTGTATTTTATAATAAGTTTTTCTACGACCAGTACTGTAAATGAGCATTATTGTACAACCCACATAATATGTAAGGTGCCTTATGCACGGCCATGCGTAAAGTAGTTGGAGGTGAAATGCGAACATAGGGAACATACATGACAATCGAACTTTGATGCCAGGTATCTAGATATATTTTGTAGTAGTATCACAAAACAAAATAATGTGAATTTGTGTGGCAAAAAGACAGAAATAATAATAAAATCTAAAAAGGTATGTAAACTTTCTCGTTCTGCTCGTACACATACATTATTATGCAAAGAAAATATTTTAATGAAAATAAAAATTTCAATAATATGACAGCTACTTTGACATTGACAGTACCTACTTATTCCACGTATATCAAGATGCCTAGCATGATAACTCCATTGTCATATATTTCCCTAGTTCGCAATTCACCTCCACCAACCTGCATATATACTTTAATTATTCTTAAATGATACCAGATACAAAAATATTCATAAAATACCGATTGTAGGTAATAATGACATAATCTTTCATTTAAAATAAAAAATTGTCATAAATTAAATATTTATCGAATTATTTTAAAAAAGTACTACTTCCGGTTTGTAGATTGAAATCAAAAATAGGAGATGCACAACTAGATGCTATAACAGTCCTAAATACAACATTTCAACTTTCTACGTCTACCCGTATTTGAGACATCCGTCCGTTAGTCCGTCTGTACGTAGGTACGTTCGTACAGACGTCACGACGAAACTAGTCATAATGGATTCAGAAAAGGTCAAAACGGATATTTCAATACTTCCTTTTTACTCTGCACAAGGAAGTAAAAATATAACAAAATTTTTATCAAATGGAAATGAACATGGTCGTGATCGTAGAAAAAGTATAGTACACAACCTGAGTTTTAAAGCAATTACGCACTCGTGAAATTATACTCGCCTACGGCTCTCGTGTAACTTTTTCACTCGTGCGTAATATTCTTCTTACAACTCTTGATGTTATGTAATATACTATTAATTAATCAATATAGATGTTTCAAACTATGACTTTTAACACTAACATAAATTTTAAATAAAGATTTATTCACTTGTGGACAAAAATTTTTAAAAATTATTTTGACGTTTCAGACTCGCAAGAATAAATTCATAACATGTTATTATGATGTCAAAATTAAATTATATAAACCACGTACCTAAATATAGTTAATGAACACTTATGATAATAAAGATAATGGAGGTAATATCTACTTATTTAAATTTTAAAGTTACAGCTCGCCACTTCTATATAGCGTTATTTAAAATTAATGTTATCAGTTCAGTTCATGAGTTTGAGTCGTTAAAAGCTGACACATGACCTATTAAATATTTTAAAGTTCTTGTGTTGTTTTGTTGTTGAATTTTTAACAATATTTGACTATCGTTTTTATTTTCTTCGTGTGAAGTTTTCTTTGCGAGTTTATTTTTCTTCTGTGGGTCAAGTTCTGGTTTTGATTTGATCGATCTCTACTTTTTTCCAATTCCGGATCAACAGTTGGTTACAATCCGATTAGTTGGCGATTTTCTTGGGAAGTTCAGAAACGTTGTTTTCCTCTGGGTTTTCAACTTTTCAAACTGTGATAAAAATTATTAGCATTATCATTTATGAAGGAAAATGTTAAGCGACTGTGCGTGTTGTAGTAGAAAGAGAGTACACAGGAATGCAGTCAAATTGAATCTTTATTGATCTAAGGCCAACGTTTCGCCACCTCTTGTGGCATCATCAGGGCAAACTACGAAAACAAAAAATATCACATACACAATTTGTAAGAAATATACAATGTAACACTTACAGATTTAAAAAATATACAAAAATTAATCATCAAAGAGATGTTGTCAAATATAAATCAAAAAATCGAGCACTTCTCTCCATGCACTCACAGAAAACAAGAAACATGAAAAGTGAGGAACAAGTGGAAACTAGTCATTACCAAGAATCAGTTAATCATTTAAACAATTTGCAGATGTGACAGTAGATGCTGTTGAGGTCTTCTACATCAGTCCTAAAATTTACATTATTTTTATTTTCCTGTATGTGAAGCATCTCAAGAAGAAGGCGTTTGTTGAGGAAAGAAGCACGATCCAGGACTTCAGCGTTTTCGAAATCGAATGTGTGCCCAGTGTTGATAGTGTGATGAGTAAGGGCGCATTTCCCAATGTTATTTTGTTTTGCAGAGTTCCTTTTATGCTCCGTTATCCTGGTTTTAAGGTAACGCTTTGACTGCCCCGTGTAAGTTTTGTCGCAATTATTACAATTTATTTTATACACAATGTTTGATTGTTTTTCTACCTCGATTTTATCCTTAAGTTTAGAAAATAATTTTCCCACAGTCTTTACTGGCTTCAGAGCAATATTGGTGTTGGTTGACTCTTCAAGTAAATGTTTTAAATTTCGCGCCAAAGTTCCGACATTTGGAATTGAAAAATACTTTCTGTCAGTGTTCAGGTTGTTGACATATGGAGTGGTATTGCCATTGTTGTATAGTATTTTATTAACAATCCGTTTGGGATAATCATTCTCGTATAAAATCTGCTTGAGTGTGTTAGTTGCTTCAGCCCTGTATTCTGGTGAGGTGAGACTGTACGCTCTTTTTTTGAGGTTAGTAGCGACATTAATTTTTTGTGTAGTTGGATGACACGAGTTAAAATTTATATACCTGGTGGACGATGTTGGTTTACGGTACCATTTGTGGATGATGCTCCCTCCATCTTTTCTGCAAAGAGTAATGTCCAGGTAAGGAATTTTCCGGTCTTTTTCTACCTCCATCGTGAACTGTAGATGATGATCGTAAGTATTGAAAATATTTAATATAGTTTCAGCTTGATCGGCAGGAAACGCAGTTATAAGATCATCTACATATTTCTTGATGAACGGAGGCTTCACTGGTAGAACCGGCAGAATAGCTGTCAAGAGGTCATCAAGGACGAGGCAAGCTATTATTGGTGATAAACTACTGCCCATTGCGAAACCTTGCTTTTGAATGTAGAACCGGTTGTTAAATCTGAAGTATCCTTTGGTGTAGCAGAAGGTGATCATATTTAGAAATTCTGTTTTAGGAATATTAGTGCGTAGTTTGATCAAATCCCATCTATTTTCCACAGCTTTGAGAGTGAGGTCAAGTGGAATATTCGTGAATAAGGAAACCACATCTAAAGACACTAGGACAGAGTTGGTATCGAGGCGCACTTCTGAAATAAAGTCAGTAAACTCGAAAGAATCCTTGATGTAGTATTCTTCATTTTCAAATCCTTTTAATGTTTCAGCAATGAAGGATGCCATGCGAGATGTAGGCCCATTATTCGCTGCCACTATGGGTCTCAGAGGCTGTTGAATTTTGTGTAATTTTATAAGACCATAACAACATGGAGGAACTGCAGTGTCTGATGTCAGTCGATATTTAGTTTGCTTGTCAATATATCCTTTGTCGAATAAATTTTTAACAATTTTATTATTGGCATTTTGTATTTTGGTTGTAAGATCAGAAGTTACTTGTTCGTAAGTATTGTTGTCACTCAAAAGTGCGTCCATTTTGAGATTGTACTGTTCTCTTTCTATTGCTACTGTTTTGTTGGTTTTGTCAGCTTTTATTATTAAAACGTCTTTATTGTTGTTGAGGAATTTCTTTGTTTTATCATATATTTTAATACTAGTGTCAATGTTTTTAATCTGTTTGTTTTTATGTGCGAAATTGGTAATAATGTTGGTAGCGCGTGCTCTAACCTCGTTTTGAGTTTCCTTGTCAGGAAGTATCGAAATAGCGTTTTCAACGTCAGCGATGACATGAAAAATAGGAATTTCGCTTAATCTCAGTTCAACCATGTGTTTTGGTCCTAATGCTAGAAGTTCTTGAATATCAGGTGGAAACTCAATATTAGTGAGGTTAAGAAACCAATTATTCTTCTCATGTGTGGAGAGTACAGTTCGCTGTTCTTCCTTTAGACGTTCTAATTTATTAATTTGCACATTTTTTATTTTAGAATTCCAATAAATAAATTGACGATCAATAATGGATATGAGGCTATTGAAGTGTATGTAGCTGAGACAGTTTTTTATTTCAATAAAAAGAGTGTTGTAATTATTTTGCAGTTGGGTCAATCTCCAGCACATGATTCTGATTTCTGTGGTTAGTATGCTTTTCCTCAAATTACTAATGATGTTGTTGACCTTGTATTTAAAGGGATGATCACCAATAAACATGTTTTCTATGCAGCCCACACTTTGTAGAATGTGCCGAGGAACAACATGATATTGACGGGCCTTAATGAGGAATAATTTGTTATTCAGCGAGTGTGCGATTTTTGTGTTAAGTGTAAGTAATTGTTTTACTTTTGTTTTCATGTTATCACCGTATGTGTTTCGTATGTCTTCTAGGAACGGCATGGTGTTGGTTGCAGTAAGAAATGCTCTGTTTTCCCAGCAGTTGGATGAAGGAAAATGTTAAGCGACTGTGCGTGTTGTAGTAGAAAGAGAGTACACAGGAATGCAGTCAAATTGAATCTTTATTGATCTAAGGCCAACGTTTCGCCACCTCTTGTGGCATCATCAGGGCAAACTACGAAAACAAAAAATATCACATACACAATTTGTAAGAAATATACAATGTAACACTTACAGATTTAAAAAATATACAAAAATTAATCATCAAAGAGATGTTGTCAAATATAAATCAAAAAATCGAGCACTTCTCTCCATGCACTCACAGAAAACAAGAAACATGAAAAGTGAGGAACAAGTGGAAACTAGTCATTACCAAGAATCAGTTAATCATTTAAACAATTTGCAGATGTGACAGTAGATGCTGTTGAGGTCTTCTACATCAGTCCTAAAATTTACATTATTTTTATTTTCCTGTATGTGAAGCATCTCAAGAAGAAGGCGTTTGTTGAGGAAAGAAGCACGATCCAGGACTTCAGCGTTTTCGAAATCGAATGTGTGCCCAGTGTTGATAGTGTGATGAGTAAGGGCGCATTTCCCAATGTTATTTTGTTTTGCAGAGTTCCTTTTATGCTCCGTTATCCTGGTTTTAAGGTAACGCTTTGACTGCCCCGTGTAAGTTTTGTCGCAATTATTACAATTTATTTTATACACAATGTTTGATTGTTTTTCTACCTCGATTTTATCCTTAAGTTTAGAAAATAATTTTCCCACAGTCTTTACTGGCTTCAGAGCAATATTGGTGTTGGTTGACTCTTCAAGTAAATGTTTTAAATTTCGCGCCAAAGTTCCGACATTTGGAATTGAAAAATACTTTCTGTCAGTGTTCAGGTTGTTGACATATGGAGTGGTATTGCCATTGTTGTATAGTATTTTATTAACAATCCGTTTGGGATAATCATTCTCGTATAAAATCTGCTTGAGTGTGTTAGTTGCTTCAGCCCTGTATTCTGGTGAGGTGAGACTGTACGCTCTTTTTTTGAGGTTAGTAGCGACATTAATTTTTTGTGTAGTTGGATGACACGAGTTAAAATTTATATACCTGGTGGACGATGTTGGTTTACGGTACCATTTGTGGATGATGCTCCCTCCATCTTTTCTGCAAAGAGTAATGTCCAGGTAAGGAATTTTCCGGTCTTTTTCTACCTCCATCGTGAACTGTAGATGATGATCGTAAGTATTGAAAATATTTAATATAGTTTCAGCTTGATCGGCAGGAAACGCAGTTATAAGATCATCTACATATTTCTTGATGAACGGAGGCTTCACTGGTAGAACCGGCAGAATAGCTGTCAAGAGGTCATCAAGGACGAGGCAAGCTATTATTGGTGATAAACTACTGCCCATTGCGAAACCTTGCTTTTGAATGTAGAACCGGTTGTTAAATCTGAAGTATCCTTTGGTGTAGCAGAAGGTGATCATATTTAGAAATTCTGTTTTAGGAATATTAGTGCGTAGTTTGATCAAATCCCATCTATTTTCCACAGCTTTGAGAGTGAGGTCAAGTGGAATATTCGTGAATAAGGAAACCACATCTAAAGACACTAGGACAGAGTTGGTATCGAGGCGCACTTCTGAAATAAAGTCAGTAAACTCGAAAGAATCCTTGATGTAGTATTCTTCATTTTCAAATCCTTTTAATGTTTCAGCAATGAAGGATGCCATGCGAGATGTAGGCCCATTATTCGCTGCCACTATGGGTCTCAGAGGCTGTTGAATTTTGTGTAATTTTATAAGACCATAACAACATGGAGGAACTGCAGTGTCTGATGTCAGTCGATATTTAGTTTGCTTGTCAATATATCCTTTGTCGAATAAATTTTTAACAATTTTATTATTGGCATTTTGTATTTTGGTTGTAAGATCAGAAGTTACTTGTTCGTAAGTATTGTTGTCACTCAAAAGTGCGTCCATTTTGAGATTGTACTGTTCTCTTTCTATTGCTACTGTTTTGTTGGTTTTGTCAGCTTTTATTATTAAAACGTCTTTATTGTTGTTGAGGAATTTCTTTGTTTTATCATATATTTTAATACTAGTGTCAATGTTTTTAATCTGTTTGTTTTTATGTGCGAAATTGGTAATAATGTTGGTAGCGCGTGCTCTAACCTCGTTTTGAGTTTCCTTGTCAGGAAGTATCGAAATAGCGTTTTCAACGTCAGCGATGACATGAAAAATAGGAATTTCGCTTAATCTCAGTTCAACCATGTGTTTTGGTCCTAATGCTAGAAGTTCTTGAATATCAGGTGGAAACTCAATATTAGTGAGGTTAAGAAACCAATTATTCTTCTCATGTGTGGAGAGTACAGTTCGCTGTTCTTCCTTTAGACGTTCTAATTTATTAATTTGCACATTTTTTATTTTAGAATTCCAATAAATAAATTGACGATCAATAATGGATATGAGGCTATTGAAGTGTATGTAGCTGAGACAGTTTTTTATTTCAATAAAAAGAGTGTTGTAATTATTTTGCAGTTGGGTCAATCTCCAGCACATGATTCTGATTTCTGTGGTTAGTATGCTTTTCCTCAAATTACTAATGATGTTGTTGACCTTGTATTTAAAGGGATGATCACCAATAAACATGTTTTCTATGCAGCCCACACTTTGTAGAATGTGCCGAGGAACAACATGATATTGACGGGCCTTAATGAGGAATAATTTGTTATTCAGCGAGTGTGCGATTTTTGTGTTAAGTGTAAGTAATTGTTTTACTTTTGTTTTCATGTTATCACCGTATGTGTTTCGTATGTCTTCTAGGAACGGCATGGTGTTGGTTGCAGTAAGAAATGCTCTGTTTTCCCAGCAGTTGGATGAAGGAAAATGTTAAGCGACTGTGCGTGTTGTAGTAGAAAGAGAGTACACAGGAATGCAGTCAAATTGAATCTTTATTGATCTAAGGCCAACGTTTCGCCACCTCTTGTGGCATCATCAGGGCAAACTACGAAAACAAAAAATATCACATACACAATTTGTAAGAAATATACAATGTAACACTTACAGATTTAAAAAATATACAAAAATTAATCATCAAAGAGATGTTGTCAAATATAAATCAAAAAATCGAGCACTTCTCTCCATGCACTCACAGAAAACAAGAAACATGAAAAGTGAGGAACAAGTGGAAACTAGTCATTACCAAGAATCAGTTAATCATTTAAACAATTTGCAGATGTGACAGTAGATGCTGTTGAGGTCTTCTACATCAGTCCTAAAATTTACATTATTTTTATTTTCCTGTATGTGAAGCATCTCAAGAAGAAGGCGTTTGTTGAGGAAAGAAGCACGATCCAGGACTTCAGCGTTTTCGAAATCGAATGTGTGCCCAGTGTTGATAGTGTGATGAGTAAGGGCGCATTTCCCAATGTTATTTTGTTTTGCAGAGTTCCTTTTATGCTCCGTTATCCTGGTTTTAAGGTAACGCTTTGACTGCCCCGTGTAAGTTTTGTCGCAATTATTACAATTTATTTTATACACAATGTTTGATTGTTTTTCTACCTCGATTTTATCCTTAAGTTTAGAAAATAATTTTCCCACAGTCTTTACTGGCTTCAGAGCAATATTGGTGTTGGTTGACTCTTCAAGTAAATGTTTTAAATTTCGCGCCAAAGTTCCGACATTTGGAATTGAAAAATACTTTCTGTCAGTGTTCAGGTTGTTGACATATGGAGTGGTATTGCCATTGTTGTATAGTATTTTATTAACAATCCGTTTGGGATAATCATTCTCGTATAAAATCTGCTTGAGTGTGTTAGTTGCTTCAGCCCTGTATTCTGGTGAGGTGAGACTGTACGCTCTTTTTTTGAGGTTAGTAGTTTTAGGGTCCCTAGAGTAAAAATAAAAACATTTTCGAGATGATATTTAAGGTTTTAATACGAATCTAAATAGCCCAATATAATTTTGGTTTCAATGTACAAACCGGTAGTAGTACTTTTTTTAAACATTTCGATAAATAATTAATTTAAGACAATTTTTTATTTTAAATGAAAGATTATGTGATTATTTTCAGTATTTTATAATTTTTCTGTATCTGGTATCATTAAAAAATAATTAAAGTATATACCTACTAATAAAATAATTTAGTATTTCGGTTAATGCTTTCATATGGTGTCTCGTCAAATTCATGGTTACGACTTTGACAACAATGTATTAAGTGTTCTTTTTAAAATGAGACATAGGGAATAAATTTAACTGTATTATTCTTGAACAATATAAGATATTTGGGAGTTGCAATAGTTCCAAGTAGGGCCGATTCTGGCGTAGGTGCAGAGCGTGCTTCCGCATGTGGGCGGCCAAAATTTGGGTCGGCGAAACGCCATTTAAAAAGTTGTATTTATATAAAATTCTCACAAGAAATTAATTTAAATTATACTTATAATTTCTTGAAAATTACATTTAAAGTTATTTGACCTTGAATTTTTTTAAAATTGCTTGCGGCGCAATGGGTTACTTACATGGTACTGAAAATGATATTTTTATCACAATGAACTTAACGTTAGGTCTTAATCATTGGTAAACATACAAATTTTGTTAAAAACTTATGTTTTTAGTAAATTGAGACAGAAATTTTGCTGTGACGTTATTATTTTGTATAGGAGATGTGACGGCATTGATTAAAATTTTGTGAATATAAAAAATATAGGTCTCAAGTTTTTGTCTCTTTTTCAAAAATATTTAATTAGAAAAATCATTCAAGTAGCCCATTATATTTTATGCTTATGTTATTTCAAATAATAATTTAACATTTTATTCTTCCGATAATATTGTGAGGGCGGCAATTTTTTAACTCGCACCTGGGCGGCCGATAATACAGAATCGGCCCTGGTTCCAAGTGACGCTTTCAACATAAACTTTTAATTTTAATTGTTCAAAGAATAAATCGTATTTCCAGGTAAAAGCAGTGTGACACCAATTAACAAATTCAAATTTTTTTATGTATTTTAAATAAATAATTAATAAAAAATTATTTTGTTTCAGGTACGTACCTTCGCTTTCATTTGATATTCCTCAGTGGTGAGTAATTTAGAAATTCTTAAATACCTATTTATAATACTGGGCTTTATTACGACGTCTACGATTCAGTTAGTAAATAAACATAAAACAATTCGTGGCATTCAAATCACAATAACGTGTTAATTAATTCGCTCCCTCTTGGATGGACGAGAACTTGCGGACTCCAAGGAGCTTAAAAACTGATTCAAGAGAAATTTGGTAAATTTCCAATAGTCATCTTGTTAGTAAATAAGCGCTATATTGCTGAGAATAGTTAAATAAATAGATAATGGAATATTATTACCTACACCGCAATGAAATTTGTAAGCAGGAAACAATGAAAATGAACAGTAAATGTCAAAGCTTACAACTTCCGTAATCGATACGGCTTCCGTCCACAAGTAACTTGAGCCTATAAATGGCCAATAAAATTGTCTAATTTTAGATTCATACATTTAAATAACACTTTTCAACGGATTTTGTCTAGTTGATATATTATTAAGAAACAGTTTTTTTTAAAATTATTAATTACTTTGTATTTCATGATATTTTTTGTTGTCCATTATTTGTGCTACTAGTTTTGGTTTTTCTTCTACTGCATTTCTACGTCTTATTTTCTCCATTTCCATTTCTTGTATGTACTTTTGTTTTTCAATTTGGTAGAAATTCATAAAAATTGCAAAGAATATCGCAAGTACAACATCAATTAACTGTAAATAAAATACTCAAATTATTACAGAAAATATTTTAACACGGTGCCATTAGCAACGTAGTTATTTTTAACACGTTGCTGATGGCACCGTGTTAAAAATATTGACGTGTTATAATAGTAGTTTATGATACATGTTCGAGAATGTTGACGCACGGAGCTTGCTGAGTTCAGCAATCTCACGAGCATTCTATAGACACTTTCCGGCGAGTCATGTATACTATTTTTCCCACGACCATAAATATTAAACATTTCATTCATGAATATATGTATTTTAAAGTCAACTGTCACTGGTATAATTTTAATTTTACGAAGAAACAAATATAGCACGATTATGAAATACATGATACAAGAGTGTTACGAGATGTTATTTTAATAAGAGTACTACAAACAATTAGATAACTCTTGAGACAATAAAACTCATTAGCTAGCCTCTTAGATTTCAGTTTAATGGTAGTGTTCGAGAAGAACAGATCATAAATCAGTAAAGTGTATATGGTTATGTGAAATAGATCCGTGTTGATCTGGCCTGGTGAGTTGAGCCGTGTGTGTCCATGATGTGTAGAGTGTGATAAGTGTTGAGACATTGGGTACGCGGACCGTGGTTGGCCGCCAACGATGCAGCGAGCAGCTTTGGGCTGTAGTGGACCGTGACTGGCCGCCAACGATGCAGCGAGCAGCTATGGGCTGTAGTGATCCTTGTCAGATCGCCAACGGTGCAGCGAGCAGCCGTGGGGCTGGAGTGGCCCTAACCAGGTCGCCAACGAGATACGAATGTTTGAATGTGGTATGATGTGGAGATTGATGTGTGATGTGAGAGTCTGAGGTGGAAGTGTTCCACCAGCGTGTTACTGCTCCTCACTAAGCATGTTTGCTTATGTTTTCTTTGCTTCCAGAGTTAAACGTGATCTTTAGCTCGCCATCTAATTCCTTAAGCCTTACGACAAGGTTATCGCTTCCAGGTATGCTTGATATTTGATCTAACAGTAGGCATCATAAATACGGGAAAAGTAGGTAATCTAGTTTATTTTGTCTATGTCATTAAAATCTAATTTAGGCGCGCTTCGTATTTAATTAACAACTCTTAACAAGAGTTTCAATAACAAGAATATTAATTTTAATTAAATTTTTAAATTATACCAGATACAACAAAAGTACTAGGTACTTTAAATCACTTTTATATGCCTCCGGTCGGCATCGCTAGTTTTCCATATCTCAAAATCCGCCAGAAACTCTTTATGTTACCAGCCTAGGCCGGCAAACACTACTACAGTTGTCAATTTTATGCGTTGAATATTTTTTATACAAGTATTAACAAGATTTTGACAAATTTTATACGTAAATCGTTAATAGAAACTGAAATAAATATATTTTAAGCTCAAAATGCAAGTATTCAGTGCACAATTTTGTAGGTTATGTATAATTATTTTATATTTTTGTAATGAAATCTGCACATAAAATATTGTGTATTACACGTCCAGAAACTGTTATGCTAGTGCTCGTAATTTGCAAGCCTCGCCTGTAGCTCGGCGTGTCAAAAATACTCGCTCTTGCAAAAGGTCAGTTTCTGGCCTTGTGATACAAATACCTATACATGTCGTGTTTGTCCATTTTAATGGAATAATGCAATTTATAATAAAGGCCTTTGATATTATAACAATTTTACAAAATGTAGTGATCATAGGGATTCAAACGCTGACGTTTCTCGTGATCAGCCCCTTACATTCTCAAACATGAGTTTTGTATTAAAGAACACTGATTATAAACAAGTCAGTTCATTCACATCTTACATAATACAGATTAAATAACCGTTTACATTATAAACCAGCCTTCACAGAGTTAACATAAACAAAAAAAATCCTACAGTGGGTACACAAAGTAGGCATTTGCGCTTGCATTTTTCAACGCAAAATGTTACTTACCAAGACTAATAATGTAACAAAATATAGATAGCGAGTCTTTGTTAGTTCCTTATCATTCCATTGACTGAATTTTTTTCTACAATCAGAATAGCCGTTACAATTAAACTGAAAAATAAAAAACCTTTGTTATTCTTTTTAAAGATAGTTCACATAAAAACTTAGTGACGTTGTTGTAGGTAGAGTAAAATTCAAATAGCTAGTACCCTGGGCTGCGCGAGAAGGCAGAGCTTATCATGTACTGTCCATTTTACACAAGCGGAGCTAGCGAGTATATGCTGCGCTGCACTTCACTTAATTTTCAAAGAAAACTAAAATATAACTCAATCACAATCAATTACAAAATTCACAGCGTTACACGAAGCAAAACACTACGAATGTCAACATGAGAATAACAGATATTGAAGCTGATTTTCTGTAGAACAGACATTAGTGTAGTTTCCTCTTGTTTATCATCTATGCTTCTCTCACTAAGACGAGAATTCGTACTTCGCGCAGGGTTCTAGCTATTAGAATTTTTCTCTAATACAGTATTCTGTTGTGTTGCATATAAATTTAAATTGCTGTCCTAAAAATATTTTAAGATTTAATTTGATAAAAATGTCAGAACAAGAAATAATTATTACCTGTAAATTTAAACTTGAATATTTATTAGTGTTACGAGATGTTATTTTAATAAGAGTACTACAAACAAATTAGATAACTCATGAGACAATAAAAATTCATTAGCTAGCCTTTTAGATTTCAGTCAGTCTAATGGTAGTGTTCGAGGAGAACAGATCCTAAATCAGTAAAGTGTATATGGTTATGTGAAATAGATTCGTGTTGATCTGGCCTGGTGAGTTGAGCCGTGTGTGTATATGATGTGTAGAGTGTGATAAGAATTGAGACGTTGGGTACGCGGACCGTGGTTGGCCGCCAACGATACAGCGAGCAGCTTTGGGCTGTAGTGGACCGTGATTGGCCGCCAACGATACATCGAGCAGCTATGGGCTGTAGTGATCCTTGTGAGATTGCCAACGGTGCAGCGAGCAGCCGTGGGGCTGGAGTGGCCCTAACAAGTCGCCAATTAGATACGAATGTGAGGGTCTGAGGTGGGTGTTCCACCAGCGTGTTACTGCTCCTCACTAAGCATGTTTGCTTATATTTTCTTTGCTTCCAGAGTTAAACGTGATATTGAGCTCGCCAACTAATTCCTTAAAGGCATTGGCAAGTTATTTTCGATATTTTTTAAATAGTAATAATAAATAAATTATAAAATTAGAAGTTGATTAGTTTTTGTTTCAAGTCCGTAAGATTACTTATTACAAAGTTACAGCTATTTGAAGTTAGAGAAATGACGTCATCTTAGCCGAGTACCGCAGTCGGTCAGTTCACTGTTCGTTTGGCTAGGCACAACGCGTTTGTTGTTTTGCTTACAATAGTAGGCAGAGCTATTGTAATGACGTCATCTTGGCTTCTTTAACGGGCTTATATCTCGGTAACTATGACCAGTATAATATTTTTGTATTCACTATGTTTCTCAACGTACAATGTAGTTTTGATTTCTGTAAAGTCAATTTTTAACTTGCCAATGCCTTTAAGCCTTACGACAAGGTTATCGCTTCCAGGTATGCTTGATATTTGATCTAACAGTAGGCATCATAAATACGAGAAAAGTAGATAATCTAGTTTATTTTGTCTATGTCATTAAAATCTAACTTAGACGCGCTTCGTAATTATTTAACAACTCTTAACATTAGATTAGTAGAATAAGCAGAATTAGGCGGAGGTCGTGTTTTCACGCCCATCTGTGTATTTGTTCGCAGATCAGCGTTTGTTTAAAGGTTAGCGTCGCGGCTAGCCGCTGCCGTTTGCACTGCTCTTGTGTATGCGTTTTTTACTCGAGAGTTTACGATTATGAAAACGCATACACGTAAATTCATAAGAGCAGTGCAGTGCTAACCGCGATCTAGCCTTTATTATGTTTTTACCTCTCGCCTCATATTCTATAAGAGAGGTATTGTAATGGGTCAAAATTTTCGAGTATGAGTTTTTGGTGGATAAGCACGTTTCAGGGTCTCTAGAATACGAATTTACTATTTTCACGATGATGTCTGTGTGTGTGTGTGTGTGTGTGCGTTTGTATGAACCGACGATTTTTCGTCCACGATAACTTAAAAAGTATCAAACCGTTTATAACCAAATTTCATATTTAAGGTTTTAATAAGTATCTTAACACCGGATAAGATTTTAGTAGAAATCCGCAAATCGGAAGTAGTACTTTTAGAAGTTTGGAAAAGTTTTCCGTAAATATATTGGTACATTATTTATTTATGACAATTTTTGCAATTAAAAATAAAAGAAATTGTGATTATCTATGCGTACAGTTAATTATAAATACAAATTGCTGAATCTGGAAGTATTTAACAATAAAATAAAGTACAATTAATATTCTATTTTTTTGAAATTCCAGTATCTTGTTGTCCATGATATAAAATTTGTTTCTACATAAAATTTGAATTATTATGACAGTGACAGTACAGTTGACATCTTTTGCTTGCATATTGGTTTACATTATCGTTTACATATATTACATGAACATGAAACTATTAAAATGTAAGTAAAACTATTTATTAGATTAGTAGAATAAGCAGAATTAGGCGAGAGGTCGTGTGGTGGCCACAGCAGATTTTTTATCCTTACCACATGTTTAATATCCTTTATGGCTGTATGATCGCTACGGACATAGAGTAATTGATGATATACGCCTTCTGATACCATGTTTATTTGTTCGAACTGGTCACCATAGCAATAAAGAAAGTATCCCAATACAATGATAAAAGCTATAAGTTTTGTCCACATGTACTGAAATTTAAAATTATGTATAGGTAGTAAAATATAGGAGATCTAAAACTTAACATGAAATATACTACAATACAGGCCGTCTCTCAAATTAATACCTAAAAAAGTAAATAAAAGTGTACCGTTTAGCCGATATTCTGCTTCAATGTTCTTGAGAAAATTAAATTTGCTTTTTACAAAAATTTTGTACATTTTGCAATTTTGACAGTAAACTTTATGACAAATATTTAAGCTAAGTTACCATGCATGCGTTTCATCCTTTCCGTTCTATCCGTCGCAAGTTGTGATTGGCTAGATTCAAATTATGAAAAATTGGCGCGTTCGTAAATGCAGCGACGGACAGAGTTTGTTTACTCTCTACTCGTTGCAGCGCGACCTTGAAAACGGATGCTTTGATATGACAGTTTGACAGAGTTAGCAAGTAGTTTCATACGGTTATTCGTAGTATTTGTATTTGTTTGGTTTCTATAAGCAACATGACTAACTTCGTAAATTTATAAAATCGTAATAAATATTATGTCGTAACACCAGTGAATCTAATCTTTAAAGAAGTACCAATCAAAACACCAAAACGGATGGAACGCAACGGACACATGTGAACAGTCTAAATTTCATACGTCGTCAAGTTTGCAGCGACGTATAGTAAAACGGAACGGATGAAACGCATGCATGGAAACTTAGCTTTATTGTTACCATCACGTTACCATAATAGATAAGTACTCTGTAACAAATAGCACGGATTTACTTGACAACGGGTTTGATTAATTAAATTTCTTGACAACGGGATTAAATATGAACAATAATCAAATTAAGAACCTTAGTACCTAAAAATAAAGACTAAAGAAGAATTTTAGTCCCGAAAATGCAAAAAATATTATTATATACGATAAAAACGCAGAGAAATACATAATTTTCATAAGGGACAATTTCGGATATAATATTGGAAACCTCGACTACGTTGCGGTTTATGAACATAAACTGAACATGCCGCCCTTTATAATTAATATACTATTGTAGTAACACTTCACTGATTTTGTTTAAATCAGTGTCACAAATTGTATTTTTCTATTTGGCGTGCACAAAGTTAACTTTGTGAAAAGCAACTGAATGTCGCTAGAGGTGACTTTGTGACACGCAACATATTTTTATAGAAGGTTGGTATTGCTAGTATCAGATCAGTATCAGATGACATTTATTTCAATTGTTAAACGTCAAACTTCAGAATTGACAAATTTCAGTATAACGTCTAAATATGTTTTACTTAATTAATTACTTTTTATTCAATAAAATTAATGTATCTAGAAATTGAAAACATAGAAGTTCAATATTTTCTATAATATCTGTACTTATCACCTAGAATAGTTCAGTAATATATACTTTTGCAGTGACAGTGACAGTTAAATAAATGGCAATATTAATATCACCAACCAAAACGTTACACACATAAATTTCCCTAAATCGAATTGTGTAGGTATATTGTGGCAGTATAATTTAAATTTTAATAATAAAAAGACACCAAATAGAAAAAATAGTATAAAGAACTCATTTTATAAGACTTTTTTCGCACTTGTTCTTTAGTAAACTCGCCCGAGGGCTCGTTTTACTAAATTTGAACACGTGCGAAAAAATTATGTCTTATAAAACTAGTTCTTTAATATACTATTTTGTGATTGAAATTTGATCATTTTATTTCTCTATCATTTTTTGTAAAAAAATTATATGTTGTTTACTTACCAAATTTGCGGTAATTACATCCATATCTTTTATTCCATGCAATTTCTCAGTCCACCTGATCAACAACACAAACGTTCCAACCCAAAATACGCCACACATTATTATATGGAGTAAAGCTACTGGATATAGCAACCAAGTGTCATCCCAAAACAAACAATCTATAAGTAATGCTTTTCTTGATAGCGGTGTTAACTCATATCTGACCTGTGCTGCGATGGTTAGAAAAATTACCATAACCTACATAAACAAATTTAAACTTTAATATGCACTACAAGGTATTACTAAATGAATTAAGTAGTTATACTAATTCGAAGCTATTAAAAACCTTTAAGAGTGTCGTTTACCTAAATGACCAAAACATGCTTCGCACAAGTTTGTGATTTATTTAACAACCATTGGTAATTATTGGCAAACCAAGTAGGTATCTTGTTTAAATAAACACATTTTGTTTCATAAAGCATAGTCTTCGATAAATCAGACATGAAAAAATGGTCTGGAAAAGCGAATTTTTTATTATTACGTGGTTTGTTGTTAAATAAATCACAAACTTGTGTGAAGCATGTTTTGGTCATTTAGGTAAACGACACTCTTAAGGACTATTTAGGTATATGTTTATAAGAATGCAATGCAATGGATAACGTAAACGCAGTTAATATGGGGGTAGAGATAACTGGAAAATGCTCACATAATAGGCTACACCTATGTATGTTTATTAAATAATTATTATTTTTCATTTTAGTGTATTCCACGTAATTTTTACACGTGAAGAACGATTTTTGTAAAAATTTGAAATGTGCGCGCGCTGTTTTGATACACGATACACCATTACCTACTCGAGTATGGCGTCTATTAGATAAAATACAATATATGCATTTTGTTTCGAATTGAGTGACACATCTTTTTGTCTTATATTTTCTCATCATATCCTGTTTACGAAATAAATAGCCCAAAACAAAAAACGCAGGAACATTTTCGCGTCTTGGTGGGTAAATAGGAGGAATAGAGCATGGCGCCACCTCTGGTTTTGTAGAGCGAAATTTCTTCTACGTATGTACCTTTCGTGCTTTTATCAAAAAATGCAAAATAAAGTCCCTAACGTTCGGACATGGAAACAAACGGTACTACATGTCTACTATATAAGCAAGCGATCTCACATAGTCATTCTTTCTCCTCACAAAAAATCCCCCGGAATACGTTATGCTAAGGTAAATAACTATTGCTGCAATTCTGTGAAAATATGTAGTTGCTACAGATTTATAAAACTGTAAATATGAAACAAAATCGCAATGAAATCTATAATCATATAAACATTTTTGTTACAACAAACATTGATGTGATTTTGTTCAATATTAATATTTACAGATTTACTTATAGATCTGCACCACAGAATCGCAGCATATAGATACTGTCTACAATAATTAACATTTTTCAACAAAATGTATACTTACAAGACTAGCTACAGATGATACTCTTACTACACATGTAAAAAGGGTAGCAAATAATGCCGCTGCACGATTTAAGATACGAGGTGCCGTCTTCTCCTTTTTTGCCATTTTATCTGCACTTTAACACGTTTTTCTGTCAAAATTATATAACAAAATCACCCGGCGGAGTCTCAGATAGCATTTGTTGAAACAGTATTATCGTTCCTCTGGACAAATATAGATGGCATTCATTCCTAAATTATTGATAAAGATAACTATAGGTATTATTAAAAATGCGAAATAATAGAAGTCTATTAGTGTAACCGAAATATAATGGCGCCAAATTTAATACGCAATCAAGTTGCTTTCATTTGGTCCCTTGCATTTCTTATGCAGAAATATGATCTTCACATTTGCATGAATTTTTCATTAATATGAAAGACCACTACGCCACGACATACGTTTTTAAAAGCATACCTAATGAATATTTTTAATTTGCTATTAAATTGTAAATATGAAGCATAATTTAAATTCTACCTGAACAGGTTATTGTTAAAAAATGTCATTTTATTGTTAAGATATTATCCATTTTCAAATTTAAAGTTGAAGGTACATATGAATTGTATAGAAAAGAATTTGAAAATGGATTGCCCGCCAAGTATAACACATAACCTTACTAATGGACTATAGATATATAGATTTTTTGTACTCATGACCTAGGAAATGATATATTAAACACGCAATTGACAATCAGAAATGTCAATTTCCCAGTGTAGTCAATCAGGAAAAATGCAAAGTACACTGACTGGCTTTTCTAGACATTTCAGAGTAAAATCATCTTAAAAACAATAAAATTCAGTTTATAAAGTGTTACTTCCCGGAATTATAATTAGTGAAGACCACCGAAAACCGCCAATATTTAAAAATAAAACTTGTGTGCAGCGCTCCATCTGTCGGTAGTAGTAAGCAGTAGTGAGTAGAAAAAACGTAACCGTAACACCGTAACTTCAAATCTAATGCTCAGACTACAACTACAACTTGAATGTATTTGATTATAATATAGTTTTATTCGTTACAAAAAACATTGTACAAACCTCTTGCGGGAAGACACCATCCCAGCATTCGTGTAAATGAAACCCTCGCTTCGCTCGTGTTTCAAAAAACCGCTCATGTGGAATCAAAATCTTCCCGCATTTGGTTCGTAAATAACTATTTCCGTATCCATGGATGTAATTGACAGATTGTTTATCTTATTTGAGATTAAAAATTGCAGGTAAATATGAAATGCGGGACATAATGAAAATTGACCTATCCTGTCAGAAGGAGTGAGTGCTGAGTGCGATAGATACAAAGTAACATTGTGCTGAGTGAGACGCAAGCTGGTGCGCAGTACGCTGTGCGCATGCTTGTGGCAAAAGGAAGTGACGTCAATTGACCAATCCTGGTGATGCGCGCGTATTTTGACAGATTTGGACAAATGTCAAAATTTAATTTAAATTTTTTACACGATTTTATTAATTGGTTTCATGCCTGTTGCGTACTAAATTTTTTAAATTGTGCAATGTCATTAAATTGAATTAAACTTTTCCCCTACATTTACAAAATTTAAAATAAGAAATGTCAAACTCGTGTCAAACTTCAACTAACCGCACTTTCTATTGTCATAGCGTACTGCGCAGCAGTTTTGCCGTCTCACTTTATACATGTTATTTTGTATCTATCGTACTCACTTCCTGTAACCGGAAGCCCATTGCCCAAGCATGCGCGCGCAACCGAAGTTCAACATGATAGGTCTATTGGCGAATTTTTACCATTCATGCGTACGACGCGACACCTAACGATAGAATTAGAATCAAAATAATTTGACCTTTTGACTATTCAGAAAACTTCATTATTAATATATATGATTAATATGTGTTATTATAGTATTAAGTTGAAGTAAATACGAATATAACTTCAAATTAGTTTAAAATAAATGTATTATAAAAATTATTTTTTATCTAGAAAATTAGACACTTGAAATTTGACAATTTGAGGTTATGTGTCAAAAAGATACTTACACACTGCATTCACACAATTATTATACAAGCCGTGCAGCCCGTGGTGCGAAGCATTGTTCGTGTTTGACGTGATATTAGCGCCAAGTAGTTTTAATGTTTTCTTGGCGAATCAGATCCTTCAAATTTGAAAAATTTGATCTTCGCGCCACGGGCTGCACGGCTTGTATTATTGTGTAATCCTTTGGAATGATGTTTATAACAGCACTTTATTGTTCCCAATTAATTTATTGAACAAATCAACATTAAAAAAGAAGTATTTTTATCCATACTGTAAGTTACCAAAATATTTATAAAAAATGTATTATTGTCCGAATTTTTTGTTAATATTTGCCTCTATTTTTCTGCCCCTCATTCGCCGTCACTGGCCGTATGAGGGCACGAGGCCAGCCACCGTAGACATGCGAACACTAAAAGCAAAATCCAATCTTGATACTGCAAACACCAGTCGCAGTAATTATACCTAGTCGATGCCACGCGAACAGGCACGGAAAAATACAATTTCAGCAATTTTGTTATTAGAGAAGCGAAGGATCGAAAGCAGCTGCACTTCGTGCGCTGCAGAGCAAGACGACGAAGATGACGGTCCTCCCTTTCTGAATTCCTTCGACGAGCTCCAGATCTCTCTGTACCCACTGTCTTAATGCGAGAAATCAAATCGTGCTAATGTTGCGGTCTACACGAGCCGCTGTCACGCAGTGATAAAACGCCCGCACGCATACTCACGATACGGCCTCTCTCAAATTCGTTGACTTGCTCACACTGGCGTTGTATTCGAGGCATATTGACTTGATCAGAATCAAATTCCAACTGAATTGTAATTATTTGGCGGAAACAATAGACCACGTTAGTGTAACGGTCATTTTGTCGCGGCAAATTCAAACTAAAACCCTAACTCGTCTCTGCCGATTTATTCGCCCGTGTCATTCTTACTGCTCAAAAGAACGTTAAAATGCAAATCTTACCTATAAAACATTATAAATACTAATCTCCAATGTTTTATTTATCCTCTAATGTTATATAATTACCCAAAACATCCTATATTATCTAATAAACTTAAATTAAAACAGTAGGTGTAAACCTCCACTGAAACGTATGACGTGGCTTTTTCCCATTCCATCTTGGCAGTTGTCAATTTAACCGGTTGCTTTATGTTGCGACATAATATGTTACTATTCGAAACCTAACCGTCTTTAAAATAATATTATAGTTAATTTAAACTTATATTTTTTGTATTTTTGTTGCACATAAACAGAGAGTAATGCTTAAAGTTAGTAAAAACAATAAATTGTACTTAAAAGACACAAAATAACTTAAATATTATACAGTGAAAATGTCCTCCCATAAGAGCTCCATACATTAGATTTGAATTTAGGGTTTCGCGCCAAACGTGAATCTTAACCTCACTAACGTGGTCTATTTCAATAGAGTCCATTAGTGTAAGTATAATGGCGCCAAATTTAAAACGCAATCCACTGTTTAAATTGCTTGCATTTGGTCCCATGCATTTCTTATTCTTATTTCTTAGAAATAATTCAATAAAGAGTGTTACATTTAATTTCTCTATTTTACGATGATGTTCAAAACATTCATTACTTTTCATCATCTTTTTAAATAAACGAAATTTTAAACTGTTTTGCACAAATACGTGCACGTTTGTCGTAGCTTTGAGAGCTGGATGTACAGCGCAAGCGCAGGCAGTGCAGCGAACGCCACCGCATGTGAAAGACGACTACTCTACGACATACGTTTTTAAAGCATAAAGCCTCATTCCCACCTCTATCATAGTCGTAGTCGTAAGTCGTAGTCGTAGTCGTAAGGAAAACCGACCGTTCCCAGCTCTTATCATAAGGGTAATGTTTTGTTCACAACTAAACTAATAAATGAGTCAAATACATTTCAAATAATTGATAATTAAATTTTACTGTTATATCGGAAACAATACTAATTTGCCCAGGAAGAAAATTATAGTATTAGGACAAATAATAAAAAATAAATGTATACATAAAATGTATTCAATTGCATGTGAACATACCATGCTTTTTAAAAATGTGTAATAAGATATATGAAATAAATCATAGTAATATTGAATTACCTTAAAAGCTATAAAACATTCAGAAATATTTAAAACAATATTATTTTTATTCATATTTATATTTCTATAACCTTTCTTTCGACGAGTAGTGCAGTGACAGTAGTGAAACCAGCAGCACTACATACCTCCATCTCTTTCTATTTATGATTACGACAAAATGTTTGGCAGAGCCAAATCCTTACGACTACGACTAACGACTAACGACTAACGACTTGCGACTACGACAAGAGGTGGAAACGCTGTAACGTTGTTTCGTATGTCAAACTCTCAAGGTTACGACTAAAGACTTATGACTACGACTATGATAGAGGTGGGAATGTGGCTTAAGTGAATATTTTTAATTTGCTATTAAATTGTAAATTATGAAGCATAATTTAAATTCTACCTGACCAGGTTATTGTTAATTAATGTCAGGAAGTTAAAATATACCATTTTATTGTTAAGAAATTAGCAATTTTCAAAATGTTCAAGTTTAAAGTTGAAGGTACATAATGAATTGTATAGAAAAGAATTTGACGATGGATTGCCCGCCAAGTATAACACATTAATAACCTTACTAATTGACTCTATTATTTATACCGGGAGTTTTTTTTATTAGTAAACATAGGGCAGGTCATTACCATAGTTACAGTGTTACAGAATGACAGCAATGTATTGGAGCGTCTTTTTTATCAGTAAACATAGGGATAATTACATACTAAAATAAATATAAATTAAAGAAATGATAAATTATTTATTTATATTTTCTACACTTAAGAACTAGGTAGATACCTACATTAAGCTAATGAGAATTTTTTTAAACGAATTAAATGCTCAAAATTGGAACCATTATCTTCTAAACAATATCCTAAACGATTATAAAAATAATTTATAGCATTTGCTGGGGAGTAATATTTTGGAAGCAGCACTAATTCGATTTTTTAATTGTTCAACATTCATTCTGTCACCATTGTACACATTATTTTTTAAGTGTCTACCTAGTTCTTAAATTCTCATTAGTTTAATGTATCTCCCTAGTTCTTAAGTGTGGAAAACATAAATAAATAATTTATCATTTCTTTAACTTATATTTCATATTTATTTTCGTATGTTAATTATTATCCCTATGTTTAATGATAAAAAAAACGCTCTAATGCATTGCTGTCATTCTGTAACACTGTAACTATGGTAATGACATGCCCTATGTTTACTTATAAAAAAAACTCTCTGTATAATTTTTTGGTGTTGCACTTTCAACGACCTCTAAATCTACATAAACGCAAGCACCATTTACACAGCCAGAATTGGGAGTATTTAGAATAAAAAGTCCCAACAGTCCATGCGCAAGCGCATGTATCATTTTATCAATTTATTTCCATTTGCCGGTGACATTTTTAATCGTCCTCTGTGGACTGAAACGTATAGCACTCATTGCATATTTATACAGCGGCGTCCCTTGGGGTTGGGCACGGGGCAAACGGCCAGCGCTGAATATATTAAACAACATTAGATTGAAGCACGGTCGGCGGAAATTAAATTGTTAAATCCTTCCGGAACGCCCTGCGCCCTCACTCACAGAGAACTGGAACTCACTGGTGGCAACTGTCTCATCTCCAACTGTCCACGAAAAATAATATCATATTACTAACGTGTATTACTTTGCCCGAGATTGCAAGATGAGCAGCGTCGTAAGAGTTTGACGGCGTACTCAGGCAAATAAAAATAAAAAATCTGATGTGGACACCACATGACTTCCTTGTTAAACTGTTCATACTTTTTTTAATAACTAAAATGTAGAATAATAATTTATTTTATACAAAACAACGTAAATAGCTGTTTATTTTTTATACATTTGTATTATTATTATAAAATAATTTATTTATCACTGTTTTCGTCGATTTGCCATTTGTACCCAATTTAATTCAAGATTTTTAAAATTTGTTATTATTGCATTCTAATGTTCTTTCCTGGATCTAAATTTGTAGGTTGATGCAAACAAATATTTGACAGTTATAAAGTGTCATCTGTAATATATAACTTAATGTTGTTCTGGTGAAGATTTTGTGGGGGAGAAATATTTCTAATAAATAAGAAATATTGTTTATTTTAACCTGCACAAATGGCAGACCTAATAATTTATATAAATTATACTTTTTTAACCCCATCTTCTCACATTTGGTGATGCCTGATCCGGCCACTTAGGACTGGCAGACTGGACATTCCTTTTTAGCAAGTATGCAAGGCCTGAGTCCTTCAATTTCATGACTAATAAAATGTCCACACTAATTTGGCCGCTAGCTATCCGTCTAATATAAATAAAAAATATATTTATTATCATTTTATTCTGGGTCTGGGTGTATGGAGAACACTATGACGCTACACCACTGGCAGTGGCAGCAATTTGTAATCAACAGCTTTGTGTTGAAAATACTAAACAAAGCTCTTCTAGTGAACCATCAAATTACAAATCTACTATAAAAACCTTTCAAATCTCTGAGAAAAGAGTTTAACAATGCGTGAAATAAAACGTATATCAACAAAAATCATGATCATTAAACTCCGGAGTCGCACAAAAGTTAATTTAGCTAAAAATACTTCTCTCTCTCTCTCTCTCTATTCGTTTATTCCCCTCAATTCGCTATAATTCACGACGAGCGCACGATCATGATTTAATGAAGTGAAAAGTCTCAACTATCAGAGACGTCGGGACGCTTCACAAATCATTAATCGACGCTTTTAATTAGAGTTTGCAAGTCCAGCTTCGACATCGTTGAGTGCCGCTCCTCATTGATCCAGAAGCGAACTACGATTTCAATTCATAGGTATAAATCACGGTTACTAGAAGATACATAGGTTGGGTCATTGCAGCTGAAAATTTAAAATATATTGCAAAATATGGTTCTTTATTAATTGCTAAAGGTTCTTTTTATTATAATTTAGCACAAAATGAAATTTTATCCAACTCTTATAAAGAATTCGGGAATTGTAGTTTTTAATATTATTAAAGTTATTTTCAATTTGAATTTGTCAAAACATAGTTAGAAAATTTATATATTAAAATTTGTTTCAAATTTGTAGAATTTTTAACTTCTTGTAATTGGAAAATGGTGCTAGAAAGAAACAACGTTTTGAATACAAATTGTAGATAGTAACATTTAGTATACATCGTTATTAAAAAAATGCCTATTAATCCATAAATTTTGAAGATATTCCAGAAAAACTCTTCAGATCTTCAAGAAACTACCACTTCCGGTTGCACGATCAACACCAAAATCCAATCAGATCTAATCTAGGGTGTCAATTTTTTTTATTCAGTGGTATTTGAGTTATCGTACCTCCAACATCCATCCACACATCCATCCATCCATCCACACACACAATCATCGCGAAACTATCAAAATCGTGTCCTATAGGGACCTCAAAACGTGCTTATCCATTGAAAACTCACTGGTACCTATCGAAATTTTAGCATGATTACAATACCGCTCTTACAGGACTGAGTGGTGAGAGGTAAAAACTCACCCCGTATAACAAAATAATATAGAAAAAATACCGGATCCCGATTATTTTATCATTAATTAATAACACATTATTGCTGTACCTTTATGAGCAAACAATAATTAAAGATGTACTAAAATACCGAAAAAGGCAATTTAAGTATCTCACTATTAGCTCTATAAAGATTCGTTATTAAAAACCGGACTATCCACGCACCCATCTGAATTTCGGAGCCAATCGATAACTATTTCCTCGCTGTGATTGACGTAAAACAATTGCGGCCCGATGGACGATCGTGTATAAATTATGCATACAGCAAAATGAATATCGGCCCGAGGTTGTTCCGGTGCCACCGGGAAGTGACATCTTTTAACCAGATTGCGTTACACAAATTGCGATTATTCGAAAATCTAACCGAATTTTCATCTTGTGCTGGACAAGTTGTAGACCGTTGTGCTACATATTTACCATTCTATTTTCACCACTCCAACTTTTACCACAGCATTTTTACCACCATTCTTTTTTACCGCTATCCTGTTTTACCGTTAACCCATTTTTTACCACTCAATTTTTACCACTCCAACTTTTACATCTCCATTTGCACCACTATACTTTTTACCGCTATTTCGTTTTACCACTAATACATACCACTCCGTTTTTACCATTACAACTTTTACGACCATACTTTTTACCGCTATTCCGGTGGTAAAAAATCTGACGTGGACACCACATCACTTCCTTGTACGCCTTGTTTGTTCATACTTTTCTTAATAACTAAAATGTAGAATAATATAAAAAATTCTTTTAACTTATTATACTAGTATACTCACAAATATATTTTAGTCATTTTATTTAAACTGCAGAAGAAGATATAAAGCATATTTTACTATTGTCACTGTCATGTCATAAACATTTAAATTTTAAGTAGTAACAAATGTTAATCGATCATGGACTATAAGATACCGAAATACTAAATTATAAATATATACTTTAATTATTCTTAAATGATACCAGATACAAAAATATTTATAAAATACCGATTGCAGGTAATAATCACATAATCTTTCAATTAAAATAAAAAAATTTGTCTTAAATTAAATATTTATCGAAATTTTTTTAAAATTTACTACTTCCGGTTTGTAGATTGAAACCAAAAATAGGAGGTGCACAACTAGATGCTATAACAGTCCTAAATACAAAATTTCAACTTTCTACGTCTAACCGAATTTGAGTTATGCGACATACATACGTACATCCGTACGTACATACGTACATACGTACATACGTCACGACGAAACTAGTCATAATGGATTCAGAAAAGGTCAAAACGGATATTTCCGTAAAAATCTGAGAACCGAATTTTTTCGCGATTACAATACTTCCTTATTACTCCGTACAAGGAAGTAAAAATGGATTGGTAAAAGTATAATGTTGGTAAAAAATGGATTGGTAAAAGAATTACGGTGGTAAAAAAGGGACGGTGGTAAATAGGGATTGGTAAATATGGGGGCAAATCGTTGTAGACAATCAATATCAATCAATGTTCAATAGCGAGGATGACTTTTACGTTTGAATCAGTAAAAACACGAAGATGACAAAACACTAGACTGTTACACCCGTATGTATTTAAGAAACTACATGTTGGATGACCTCACCTGGAACAGGCGCCAACATTAAAGAATTTTTTACCTCCCGCCTCATATTCTATAAGAGGTATTGTGATAGATCAAAATTTTCGAGTGCGTGTTTTTGGTGTATAAGCACGTTTTAGGTTCCATAGAGTAAGAATTTAACATTTTCGAGATGTCTGTGTGCGTTCGTTCGTTCATTATGTTCGTTCGTATGTTACAATTTTTTAGTTCACGATAACTCAAAAAATATTAAACATTTAAATTTTATATTTATAGCTATTAATATAACAAGAATATTATGTGATTTATAATACCGAGGATGTCGCTAAGCGACGAGGTGAAACCGAGTCTCTTTGAACATCCAAGGAGGCTTAAATCGCATATATTCGCGTTATATTCAAAGTACATGTGATTCAAAGCTTAATCGTAACATCAACGACAGCGATGTTAAAACAAATCAACAATTTTATCTGTCAATCAGTTGACAGTTTGCAAATTATGGAAGGTTTTAATGTTATTATGGTTGTATCTAACGTATTAAGTCCGTAACTAATGAATTATAAGTATCTAACGTATTATAAGTAACTAACGTATTATGCTATTTATAATTATCAATAAATGTAGCATGGAAAAAGGTAATAACAGTTGATGATACGATTAAGATTTTAATACGAATCTTAAGCGCTCATTAAATTTTTGTACCAATCCACAAACCGGAAGTAGTACTTTTTTAAAATATTTCTATAAAAAATTAATTTGAGACAATTTTTTTTTTATTTTAAATGAAAGATTATGTAATTATTACTTACAATCAGTATTTTATATTTTTTTTCGTATCTGGTATCATTTAAGAATAATTAAATATATACTTATAATTTAGTATTTCGGTATCTTAAAGTCCATGATCATTTAACATTTGTTACTACGTAAAATTTATATGATTATGACATGACAGTGACAGTGACAATAGTAAAAAACGTAAAAATATCGTTTAATCTTCATATGCAGTTTAAATAAAATGACTAAAATATACGGCTAGTGGTTAGTTCAGCGATAAGGGGTCCGCCTAGCATGCTAGCGGTCCCCAGTTTGATTCCCAGCACAACCGACAATAATACCACTGGGTCCGAGTGGTTGGAATCCATTATAATAACATCTTACCATCCTGTAATTGGGAGTTAAAATCCTGTAGGTTGGTTACCATAAAAAATAAAAAATAAAATATTTGTGAATAGAAGTAGGTACCTATATAATTAAGTAAGTATGGCGGGAGGTCTTGTGCTGGCCACATCAGATTTTTATTTTGTGACAAAAAGCCAGCGTTATCAGACCATAAAAATCTAATAAAACTCCTGCAAAGACCACGTCGTCCTGGCCGATACTTCAACATAGTTTCTCTCACAAAAAGAACGACACAACACGGGATTCTTGTTCCGCTGACCGCAAATCCCGTCGTACGTCCTGCGCCTTCATTCGAGGAGAAAACAGCGCACGACGTCGCGGCGCTGTGGACTTGGCGTCGCCGTCGGTCACTTTCCACCCATTCACGGCCCTAACAGACAAGTAATCCAATAAGCTCTCCACGTGGGCTTGCGATATTACCCGATACCGGCTGTGCCTGTGCGAAAAACATGAGATGAAGAGGTGGACACTCGATTTTGTCAACGAAAATTCAAGTTTATGTGTTGTGGAAATGGAGAGTGGAGAATAAATAAATATGATGATCAACAAATAGAGGCGGTTGTACAGACACTGACAATGGTTTTACATTCGATTTGTATCATAACTTCAAGAAGGGATTTGGGCCTACAATGACATACCACTTTTTAAAATCATGATTGCTGTTTTATTTATCAGAAAAAATAAGTTATTTTCAAATCATTTGTACAAGAATAGATAATTCTAATATAAAAACAACAAAACAGTATCATATATTAGAAAACAATGCAAATTTTTTAATTTTTAAAAAACCTGCTGTCATTTTACCGAAGTATACTTGGATAAAATAACTGTCCTGATTGGACTAATAAAATTTTGTATGTAAAAAATAAAACAATCATGTACCTATAATACCTACCAATAATCCAAAGATAATACGAGTACACTATCTACAATTTAAAATATTCTTTAACTAAAATAAAGGTAGCATACTCTGATTTTTTGGGTGAGGGATTGAAGCCAAGAGACAAAATGGCGGATAACTTTATCCGATTGTTTTGTTCCTATGCTATGCTCTATAAACTTCTGTCCTCTAAGATTCTACTCATACTGTCGTACTACTAACTGATATACAACTAGTAATTTTTCCTGGAGAAATCTTTGAGAACGCCTGTGCTACAATTACACCGGTTCCGATAATGTACAGTTACATACTGTGCTCGACTTCGCCCTGAAAATTTATGTACTGAGATAACATACTCATGAGGAAATTTCACTAAGAAAATGGAGCTATTCATTTTAGAAAATTGTTGATAAAACCCGGAATGTTAAATGGGAATTTACTGCTGAACTATTAACTATTTTCTGTTTTATGTTCGGTTGATTATGTCCACCTCAGGAAATGGTTAAATTAAATTAATTTATAGTAGAAAATAAAAATAAAACGTGACAAAGCATTATGTAGCCAACGTATAGTCAACTATTTTATGCTTAAAATTTTATATAAGCTATTCAGTGTTGTTGAATAGTTCACTCTGATTTTATGAAGTTGAACACTGCCTTTTACTGCTTTCAGAGTCAGTGACGTATTAAGGAGGTTGGTGACCATAATTAAAACGATGATGAGAGGCTGAAATTTATACAGTGCCTTTATTACATTATTGTGATTCTACTTTTTTAAATTTCGTCTATCCGGTTTTTACGTAATTGAATGTTGAAATTATACTTGTTTTACATGGACCAGGGCCGGATCAAGGCACGATGCAAGTGATGCACAGCAGGGGGCGCCTTACAAAATATTTAAATAAAATGTATGCTTGTTTATTATAAGCAATTTTGCAACTTGAAACTAAATAAATTAGGACTTAAGTGATTTCTCGGATCGTCACATGTTACATATGAGTCCAAGTATGAGTCATGATTCATGCCATTCCAAATTACAATGGTAGGCGAAATATTGGAATATTTCAATAAGAATGCGAACGTAGTGGTGAAATTTTGTACTTAAACAACGGTGAATTTGTGAGTGATTTGCACGTTGTTGTATGGACACTAAGTGATCAAAAGTGATTTTGTATAATATTTGAAAATATTTCGAAAAGTATTGAGTTTAAAATTTGTTCATTTTAGTTCATAAGTGATCAAAAGTGATTTTGTATAATATTTGAAAATATTTCGAAAAGTATTGAGTTTAAAATTTGTTCATTTTAGTTCATTGGTTGTGTAAATATAAATTAACTTACTGTCGTAGGTATTTTGTACACAATTAAACCATAAAAATAAAAGAATTAATACTTTAAATATAAATTAAAATGAATATAAATGTTAGTCGAATTAATATTTACGTTTATGTACAACTATTATTTAATATTACCCTAAGCAAGATCTAAACTATGTAGATAACCTAAAAACCACTTGTTGAATAATAAACTACAAAAATAGAAAACATTCACACAATTTTCTATCGAAATTAGTAGCATGTAGCATACACTTAATGAAAACTCCATATAGAAGAAAAAACAACAAAATAATACACACTGCAAAACTGCAATGTTATATGAAACCCAAAGTAAAGTGCACCGTTCAGAATTTCACATAGGTGAACAGTTCCATCTCTTAGTAGTGCAACATCCCAATGGCCGAATTGAGAGCGGACGATTTTTTTTAACTTGGCAGAATTTCGTGCTGTTTGGTTGAGTGTGCTGAGTGACGTCACGCAGACTTGCAATTCGCCGTTCAATAAGAAACTTAAGATTGAGAAAAGAAGCATCAATCGTAATCTCCAGTTTTATAGTGAAATCGTGGTGTTTTGCAGTGAAAATAGTGGTATTTTAAAGTGAAATAGTGCTATTTAAAAGTAAAATTGTGGTTCCTGCTGTGCTCTTTGGTTTTACTTCAAGTTATTCTACAAGGCTTCAAGGAAAATTTAAGGTTGGAAAAATATGTTATTTAATACAATATTCACGGTATTACATGCAAAATGGTTAAACATACACAAAACTTAACATTAATAATAATGTTTATAATGGAAATAATTGTTTATACTCCTTAAGACTCATTTATGAACTTTTACTTTGCAGAAATTCTGAATTACATGATGATTAATTCATTATAATTATAAGTGATAAAACATCACAATTACAAATAAAGTGAGTTGAAATAAAATAATACAGATTTATGCTTTTGCAGTATGCAAATTATTTGACATAGGTTTAGTCAAAATATATGCCAATTTCCATTGCAAGGGAATAATCCGTTATTAATTAAAATTTACATTTATAATTTTACCAATCGACAAATGCCTTTCAAATATTATTTTTGAAATATTTTAGCGAAATAATATAAATGCATAATTTATTTATTTTAGCAGAATGTACCTACTGGCATAACAGTATTATTTTTTTAAAATGCAAATTATATCTTTTTGTGTTCAAATAATGTTTATATTATTTATGCAAATACCTTTGTTTATGACAATTATTATTATTGTTTTTCTTTCGCTTCCAGTGGTATAACAAGTGGTAATATCCAAGTTATAAAATATAACAATGTTTTTTTTTGAATTGGTATCTCTATTTATTATTGTACAGTTATGATAAATACTGTGCAAATTTTGTTTTACAAAATGGAAAACATTAATTTATTAATTGTGTCACTGTAAGTTACGAGCCCCGTCAACTATATCTTCGGACACTTTGTGTTTTTTTGTATTTAGTCATATTTATTACATACATATTATTTTTTAATAGAGACGGGTTATGCAAGATATTTTGCTATTTTTCTACCACTAGTACCTACCAGATAAATTTATTAGATATAAGGTATTTTATAATCAAATTACGGATATCAAGATAATTGACAAATATGACATTATATTTGTAAAATCAACTAAATTGATCACTAAAAATGTTTATTTTGTTTTAAGCAATAGTTTGGTATATGCTAATATCTACAAGAAACTATTATTTTAACTTAGTACCGCAAGAAATATAATTTTCAAGCAATTTGACTACTTTTTTTCATAATAAATATAACTAAAAGCAAGCTAATTAGTTATTTTATTCAAAATTATGTAGCAATTTTTTTAGACTCAATTAGTTTTTCATAAATAGACTTAATTGAATACAAAATATGTGTCCGAACCTATAGTGGGGGAGGCTCGTATTAGTTTTATAATAAAAATATATATTTAACTTTTATTTAAAAATTTCGACATTTCGTGTAGCGTCTTTAATTTAATATTGCTAAAAAATGTGGGGTCTCCCGGAAACATCTCATTATAGGCGGACGCGAATTACGTTTCTCCTTTCGTCTCGTCAACTCGTCGCTAGGAAATTTAATTTGAAGGGTGACACAGCACAGAGGCGGCTATGGACTGTGACGCTTTGGGAATTAGCTGCTTTTTATTTTCCGATGCTCATTTTTCATAATTTGTTGCGAAGTCTAATTACACTAACAGATCAAAACGCCGCGGGAGCTTTTTGCATTGATGTCAAACAAATGAAACTGTAATTTTTTACAATTTCGTATATACGTAGTAATTAGAAGTGAAAATTATTATTAATTATCGCACGTGCCATAAATACTATTTTTAAATTAGTTTTCCTTATTATAAAATAGGGCACTTGGGTAGGTAGTCAGTTCTTATAATAGTTATACAAAAAATAAAGTGAAGTCTGATAAAGTAAAATACGTTTTTCCATTACAGACCAATTTTAATAGATAGAGGAGGTCTTAAGGTTGTTTTTTCTAAAAATAAGATGTTATGCGATGTATTTTTCTTGAAAAAACTAATATGTAAAAAAGGTCTGTCAGGTATCAATTAACAATATTAGCCAGGGAGGCACATTTTTTCAAAAACTACATACACTTTTTAATAAATAGTATAAATTTCAATTTGGTGTTTTCAGTTGTAAAAGTATTTTATTTTAATTGATTTCAAAAATTATTAAAACAGAATTTAACAAATGAAACCTAGTTTGCCGGGTTTAAAATAATTTTAAAAGGTTTTCTTATCATTTGAATATTTGTAATTTTAGGTGTTTTATGAGGTACGAATTTGTGTCATGGGAGCTTGAACTAAAAAGAGCTTCTGCATAATTTGCAAAAGCATTTCCTTTAACTTTTTATTATAAATGTTAATTATTTTATATAACAGAAAGATTTCATTTTACCCGACTACAATAGAAATGCACATGAATTTAATATTTTAATGAATAATATGAACAGAAAAGCAAAGTAGGTAGTCATAAAAATAGTATACTTCCTTCTAAAGCATGAATTAAAAAAAGTTTAAACGAAATTCTACAGTTGAATTAATCTCCCTTATTCAAAACATTTCTAAGCAGACATTTTATATTTTATAACCAAATAAAATTCAAAAGCGGAGAATATTTTCATCATAAAGCGAAATAAAATTCTTACGAACGTGTTTCAATTTTTAACAAAAGAAAAATGAAAAATTTGATTAAATTATTAGTGAAGCGTCAAACAATTGACTTCTTCCATTCTTTCCTCGATTGTCAGTCATGGCAAATGCTGATTCGAATTTGGAACTGTATCGTGTTTTCTCAAGCGAACTAGAATTGAAATTTCGTCCTTCTGGAAGAAACTGGGACTGCGAGGTATGTCTATGGCCGTAACGCCGTAAGAAAAGTAGGCTGAGTACTGGATTACTGCTGGCAGGCTACTTGAATTTGGAATTGCGAAGTTTTCCAAGATATTGTCGGAATTCTAATTTAAAATTGGAATTCTGCATTGACGGAGTGGGTGATCTGGCACTTGTTTCATTATAAAAGTATGGAGTTGATTATCACAGAGTGATGGGTTTCTACGATTTTCATTCAAAACTGACTCAAATTTCAAATTATAATACAAGTTTTAACTTTTAAAGTCCGGGCAAAATTTTTAGGTGGTTGAAAATTATCTTTTCTTTTCTTGGATATAAGTTTAGTTCTGTAGGTTTCTGACTGATTCCTTATGTAGGTATTTACCACGGTGTATTATATAAATAATATATGTGGTGATGTGACGACCATATAAAAGGATTGCGCGAAGTTGACGTCTTGTTCCACGAGAGATCTTGTATTTCGTACTGTCAAATCTGTCAATTTTGTATTTTTGTTTCAAATGTTTATCAAGGGTTACTAATTACTGAAATATTTGCGAAATTTTATGTAAACATGTATTATTATTTGTGTAATATTATATTATACTTTTATTTAAGGATGAAAAAGTATAATTTTATGACTTGTGTTTCCATTTCAATAAATACTCTAACCTAAATGTCAAAATTTTACCGAAGCGTTTCACAAGTTACTGAGAGAACAGCCACATTCAATTACCAAAGAATTACCGTAACATAACACCACTGTAAACATGGTTTAATTTTGGAACATACCCTTAATAATATATTACATTAAAATCGCACAATTTTCTATGAAACCGTGCGGTGTTGATCACAAAAATTATTTTATTTTTAGCGTGGTGTTTAAACACGAGCGCTTCGTTAAATATTAATAATTAAATATTTGTCTGAAATAACATAATGTGCATTGTATTTCCTTCCGTAAACTTTCATATTATGAATATACCTTGAACAAAATATGAGATAGTAAACTGAGACAACACAGACAACCGATCCGACTGTGTAAAGCATCCTCTAGTGTTCCGTTCATTTGCTGTTTAGTTCGGAAGCTTTTACTTGGCTTCCGTCGCAGCTTTCAAAGCTCCCCAGAATACCTGCATTGTTGACTGTGACCGCATTGTCGAACCACCAAGCCGCGTATTACACAGGGACGTCTTTACTAGGAATGAGGAGTTATGGAATCAGGATTGGTTGCTTAATTAATATATTGGGACGTGCTGGAATCTTTTAATATTGCAGTTAGGTTCAGAGTTTGCCGTCATCATTCTTCAAAAATTATGTGACCAATAAAATTTTGAATCTGGCACTAAGGATCTCATAAAGAACTTTTATATAATATGAATCAAGATTTCTAGGTAATACTTTATGTAAAAGAAAAGTTGTAGTCACGAAGTATAATATAAAAAGAGGAATGGCCATCCGTAAAGTGTAGATTCGTGGCATTTCTGTTTACCCTGTGCTTGTGCGAGAGAGAAATATCACTACTGGGCCCGTGCGTTGCCATCGTAGTTTATCGTCATCGAACGCATGCTTCGAGTTGGCCCGTAGTTTCTGTCTCTCTCTCTCTCTCTCTCTTTCTCTAAAAGGTAAACCGAAAGGCCACATTTTAGTGGCCATTCCTATGTCATAATAGAGTGTGGATTATATGCATTTGCATATTAGTATTTTTTACAAATGTTTGCATTTCATACAAAAATAGATAAAAATATGGTACCTATATTTTTTTGCATATTTCAATATTTTTACATATATTTATTAAAAATGCATATAACTGCAAATTTTATATGTATAAAATTTATAATCGCTCAAATTTGATACCACCTACAGTAGTTTTCACATTTATTTTAAAGGTAGGTATAGGCACACAAGTTGTATTCCAGAAGTTATACGTTGTTTAGTTTATTTTATATGATATTCTTGTGCATTGTTGACAAAATATAGTATTTTACAATTTATAAAAATAAGTTACTAGTAAAAATGAATAAAATTATGTTCCATATCTGCATAAGCATGCATATATTTGTAAAATTTTGTATATTTGTTTAATTTTGTGGAGATATTCAGTATATTTTGGCCTTATTTCAATGCATATTGCATGCATATTTTGATCGTATTTGCCTGCATATAATCCGCACTCTAGTCATATATTTAAATTTATTATATCAATCATACAAAACTAATTGTAATCTTATGTTTATAATATCGCATATTGGCGCTTTTCCAACATAATTGTCGATTGTCGCTACCGCGAGTACCAATCTACTAAACTCTGCTCATTGGATGACACTGGAAATAAAAATGCTTTGTGTTGTCCATAGATATTGTAGAGCAAAATAAACACAGAAATTTGCTTTGCAATATTCGGTTGAAACAACAGTTAGTATTTCCGCAAAGGAAACAGAAACACGCAGCAAACAATTGATATGCAGCCAATGGCGCTTGATTATCCAATGAACATTTTAATATTTCACATTCGGAAACGTCACTTCAAAGTAGCATCACAGCCTCGCATCCTGTTTTCCAAACACTCGCCTTCTCTCTCTTCATTTGCGATTTTAATTAAAAATACACACGCGCTATTTGAAAAGCGTTTTCATGTCTGTTGCATTCCGATACAAGTTAATCTGTCAGCGACATCTTTTTGTTTCGATTTAAAATTGGCTCTCTCGGCTACCGGTGACGTCATCACTCGCGCCGAAAACAAAAGCTAGTAGCCCACGGCGGGAAACTCCGGCACCGCGCAACATCGAGATTGCACCAACGCTAAGTTTGGCTTTCAGGTTTCAGACCCTTTTATGCGCTTCATTAACTTGGCGCTGTTTGTAACTTCGGCGGAAATACATTTTAATTTCCGTTGGTCGCTGTTCGCTGTTGCTGTAGTTGGCACTGCATTTTGTACAATACATAATGCATAACACTGGGATATTATTTAGGGAATGACAACTAAACAAATGGCTATTTTCAAACACTGAATTGTGAATATTTTTTAAATCTGCTCTAAATGTTCCGAAATATTTATTTATCACTCTATTTATTCAGTTTCGATAAATATATATGAATTATATGTTTTTACCTCCCGCCTCACATTCTATAAGGGAGGTATTGTGATGGGTCAAAATTTTCAAGTAGAGTTTTTGGTGAATAAGCATACGGTTTAGGGTCCCTACAGTTAAGAATTTAACATTTTCGAGATGATGTGTGTGTATGTGTGTGTGCAACATTTGTCACAAATTACTATGTTTTGAGCATGACAATTTGTTTAGCTGCACATATATCTAAACTAATGCCAGTAAAAAATTGCCGAAAGGTACTTATACTCGTAATATAGAAGTGTGTTGCAATTTCTAACAAAAGTTCCCGGTATTGACATTTGACAATAAATTGTCGATAATTTCCGTCATGGGATTCAGACTACAGAAGATTTTGTGCAGTTATATTGGAATAAAAACTTGATCTGATTAAACCAAAGTTAGATACTTCCTCTAGAGTTAAACTTAAACATAAACTCAAACATTTTTGAGGTCGACTTCTTATCGTTTTTCAAACTTTATTCTTAACCACATAAATAAATTTTACGGTCCTAAAGATATCAAATGATAATACACACAAATGCAATATCGAAATAATTGAACTACATAGTTCAAAGTTGATTGAAAGTGTAATTTAAATCAGATCCGTGCAGTAAATATAACAGTAATGTGTCATTATTGATTTTCTGCTTCACTTCGGTTTCATTGTTCCCATTGGGAGCATATTAAAACCCTTTGTTTGAAACCCTAGATTAGCTTGTCATTAAATAGCAATATTGTGCCACCATGGCTGCGAAACCAACCTTCCACACTAGCATATGATTTAGAAAAAATTTGCTGTGGCCAGCACACGACCTCTCGCCTAATTCTGCTTATTCTACTAATCTAATAAATAGTTTTACTTACATTTTAATAGTTTAATGTTCATGTAATATGTAAACGATAATGTAAACCAAGATGCAAGCAAAAGATGTCAACTGTACTGTCGCTGTCAAATAATCATAGCCTACAAAGTTTTAAAGATTCAAACACTACATTTAAATTGTCCTATAGTTTATAAATGGTACAGAAAATTCTTTCAAAAATTTTCTGTTATTTTTAATGAAACATAATATTATCATAGTTAATTGTTTTATTTATCGAGATAATTTAAGAAAAATCATATTGCTCCATATGAAAAGTTTTACTTCCGGTTTATGAATTGATACCAAAATATAATTCGTCTATTGAAAATCGTATTTAAACCTTAGATATACGATTTGGTATTTAAATGTTTGATATTTTTGGAGTTATCGTTTCCGAAAAAATTTTAACGCACATGGCGTAACAAACGAACAAACGCACACACACACACACAGACATCATCTCAAAAATGTTTAATTCGTATTCTAGAAACCCTAGAAACCCTAAAACGTGCTTATTTGCCAAAAACTCACACTCGAAAATTTTGACACGTCACAATACCTCTCTTATAGAATATGAGGCGAGAGGTAAAAATAAATAATTAAATTACAGTTTAGATAACAAATAAAAGTGTATAATTCACCATATAACACCGTAAGAAATTGAAAACGGTGCAAAAATTTATCGCAAAATATCGAGCGTTGTAAAAATAATGCGTGTACGAGAACAAAACATAAAAATTATAATGAAAGCAATATCTGTAGCAGCAGCAACGGGCGAATTGCACGACACGACAACTCGCTGTCAGCGGCACGATACCTGAACCCATTCCATAATAAAATTCCAAGTTCATAACAACTAAAACAAAACAACGTGGCCGCTTCTCGCACTCAAATTAAATAACAAAAGAGTGACGTTTTAAGCGTTCGCAAAAACATTTACAAACCCAGCTTCGAGCTTTTAGGCGGCGAATTATACTCATTTTCTTTTGTGGACGCGGTTTAAATTTAAATTCCGTCCGGTCTTTGTGAAATTGCAAAAATTCTCGCCACCGAATAGCACCATTTGACTGATGGCCAATGCAGTCAAGCACCACTGAAAATTTGTTTGCTTTGAAGATAAGCGCAGCGCGAAATTCAATATAAACTTTCGTGCATTTTCTGCCAGTGCAGGTTAGCAGGTTCACTTTTAACTTAAATTGTCAAAGAGTTAAGCCTCATTCACAATACGAAATTAGTAGCTATAGTAACTTGGTATAATTACAGTTAGCGCAAGGATTTGCAAACTCCAAAGCTGTAGTTAGTAGTTAATGATTTTCAGTAATCATAATCTATAATGAAAATTAAATTTGGCGTTTGACGTCTAAGATGACATTAATATTCGAGATCACCTTTCTCGTAGGGACATTTACAATTTTGTATCATATATAAAAATGCTTCTTCAGTAATTTATAGAAATAGATTATTATGAAAAGCAACTTTAAATAAACCAAACATTAAATATAAAGCGAACAAACTGACACTTCTGACGCTAATTTCGAAACTAGGCTAACTACAACATTAATTTTGTAATTGTGAACGATAGTAGTTAAAACTAACTGATTAACTATAACTACTAACTATTCCTACTAAAATTTTCGTATCGTGAATGAGGTTTTAGTCACTCAAATGATAACTTGCAGAAATGATTCATATTTACGTTTAGTTAAATATGATATGAATTCGAATGAACTAATTTTTCTACAAAAGTGCGAATTTACATGTTTTCAGATAGGTATTAAAATTGATGGTGAAAGTAGGTTTTTGAAACATTGAGTGATGAAAATTTCCACACTCGTTTTGTACACTGAGTTCGAATTTTTCAAAAAGTACATTATTATCATAAATCACACCAAAAATGAACTGTTTCCTTGTATAGAAATAACGTCTTGATCTTCACTCTTTTTATTATCAATAAATGGTGGACTACATGTTTCGACTCTTTAGAGTTATCTTCAGCATAATTAGTCCAAATTAAAGACACAAATACATTATTTTTGTTATGGTAAGACAACAACGTTCTACAGTTGGTCCATGTCAACAATAAAAATATATAAAATCAGGATAATATAATAAACATCACATAAAAGGAATGCATATAATTAAAATAAGGTAGTATTGCTGAAAAAAGAAAAAAAAGTCAATGATAGTAATTTTTTATGCATTGGTATTGTTCTCAGCGGCAATGACGGCAATCCTACCTGATTTGTTTTTCTTAAATTTGTTATTATCATAATTTTAAAAAAAATCATTATTTTCAATATTTCGTAGAAAAAAAGTATGGAACACAATTACGGAAAGGGTAATTGAAAAACTTTTATGATAGTTTTTCAATGAAGCCCTTTCCACACTTGTATTACAATATAGGTACTATTTTTACATTTTGTACGGAGTAATAAGGAAGTAAAAATATTAAATTTTTAAAACTAATATTTGGTAGAAAATTGTTTTTACACTATTGACGAATCGTTATATTTTTCATAAATTTAAATCTTTATTTGTGACGCTTTTACATCTTGAAAATAAACTATTTTATTATTACAATCTGAATAAACTTTTGTGTGAAGAAGATTGAACCAAAGCGATCAGAACGCATAATTTTAGGAGCACCTTATATTAGAAACTGAATAACGTACTTCTTACATAAACTGACAGACAATAAGGATTTGATGACAGTAAGAGTTCAAATAACAAGTTATGATAATATTTAACCGAAAACATTTCAATGATAGAAATACATAACTACCTAGTATTACGTATCGATTTGTTAAAAACACATAAACCAAGCACCTAAAATTAATTCATTTATGAAGTATGTGGTAATAATTCGCATTCAGCGGTTCAACATCAAATTTTTAATTCAGCGCTTTGATTGAAACAAATTATTGGAAATTCTGTATAGAATACCGTGTATAGTAGACTTCAGACTTCAGTAACGTTGTTGGTTCACACAGAACCTTTGCGGGTCGATACAGGCGGCTTTTGTGGTGATCCGGCCCTGAATGGCGGCACTGAAGGCATTTACATAAACATAATGCGTGCGTCTGAAAGCCGAAAGCCCTCGTCATCGTCATACCAAGCCAACGCCACGATAAATATAATGATCTACCGAGCTAACGTCATCTGTTTTTATACTCTTCGTATCTAAACGGTTACTGTAGACACCAAAAACGTTTGTTTTTTCATTAGATCGTGGAAGGAGAAAATTAATTTTACCACGACCATATACGAAACAAACAGTTTCCATACAGTTACCTAGTTACGAAAATAAAGAACATCAAATATTCGTTCAACCCTTTCGATATTGTATCGAACAGGTCATATCGCCACAGTTTTTTTGTTTCACCTTTTAGTAGGCGTGTGTTCTCTTTCTGACATTTGATAAATTATTCCATTGCTCTTAAGATTTTTTTAATGTAATATACCTACTATTTGATGATCCTTCGCGAAAAAAATTTAGGTATTTAAAAAACATTATTAGATGTAAGCGTATTTGAAAAATTTATTATTAATTAAAAATTGGGCCAACTATTTTGAATCCAGAATACATAATACTAGGCACACACACACTCTTATTTGGTTTTGTAAAGATAAACAAAATTAGATTTAAAATTTTATCGTTGTTATTATTAGAGACCGGATTCGTAAGCATTTTGCTTACGATTAATATTAAAAGCATCAAGAGAAATTTGTGAAATGTCCACGAATTGTGTAAAATGTGAAAATTTGGCACAAAGTTTTTTATGCTTATTTTGCTTTTTTCTGATTTTTGTGCTTATTTTAAAATTTCAAGCTTATTTTCAGCTATTGTACTTATTTTAAGCTTATTTTTAGGTTTTGTGTTTATTTTGAGCTATTGTTAGCGATTATTTTTTTAGTTTTCGCAGAAACTTTCATGCTTTTTTAGTATTTATTAACTTTTTTTGTTTTTTCTTTTAATGCTTTTTTGAATAAATTTTCATGCTTTTTAAGCATTTTTTTCGTATTTTTATGCATTTTTGGATACATTTTCGTGCTTTTTAAGCACGTTTTTCGTGTTTTTAATGCTTTTTTGGATACATTTTCGCACTTTTTTTCGTATTTTTCATGCTTTTTTATCCGGTCTCTAGTTATTATGTCATACTAGTTATTATTATTTTTTGAATTAACTTCAAAAGTAATTTCAAAATCATAAATGTGCCAAACTAATTTTTCAAGTGCAGTTTGATAATTTCTATGTAATACATTAATCATGCTAAATGTAAGTAGTTATACAACAGTATAATAATAGCAAGTGTTTTATATGTAAGCAAATTTAAAATTACGTGTAGCAGGTAATTATAAATTTAAATATCTGTGGTGCAAATAAAATAAAGTAGTTGTTACTCCGTAAGATTAGAATATGGAACGTAATAAATCTACGTTGTGACTGAATCAAAATGAGCGTATATTTACCTGAACTAATTATTAAATGCAAATGAAATCCGAAGGTAGAAACCTCGGCAGAAACTCTAACTATAACACGTACAGCACCAAATAGAATTATTTCCTAGTTACTGCTGTTGATGACGTCAAAGTTAGATGAAGTTTAATCCGCTAGCTAAACTTACAATAAATAATGAATGCCATACACATACATTGCTCTTCTAATCATTTTACACCGGTGCATTGGCTTCTGTAATTGAAATTCAGAATGTTTCATAACTTTCGAGTACATACGTTAAAGGTATTTATGTTGTTTTATATGCTATGATTACGAATCAAAAAGAATTTTTTTAAAATTCGAAAAATTAAGGGTAGTTTACTTGCAGCACTTTTTTAGTACTGCATTGGATTCGCTTGCCTATAAACACAAACAATAGAAATAGGTACCTAATCAACAACTTTAATTACATAATTATTTAAATTATTATCAATTATTTATAATAGATATTTTATTTAAATTAACTTTAACATAACCATCCACCCAGTGGCAACGAAAATTTTTTAACTAGAAAACATATAACATTTTTAGACATAATTTTTTTTTTGTCGAAAACTTGTTGAAATGAAATATTTATTTATTTACCATTGGATTACTCGGGTCAAATTATGTAGGAATCCAAATTTTCACGAAAAAATTCTAAGAGATACAATTTTTATAGAGGTATTTCAAAAATGGTACAAAATTGAAGATATAAAACTTGCTTACTTTTCTAGCCTAAAGAATAATATTGGGTATTGGCTTAAAAATGTGGTTATATACTAATTCGACCAAGGGGATTTCAAATCTGGAGTCGAAAAAAATTTTCGACCCACGATTTTCGACAAAAAAATTTAAGTCGAAATAAAAAAATATTTTTGCATCATTCGATTCCTCGAGTCAAATTATATAGGTGTACATAGGTTAAGAAAAAAATTCTACAATATCGTATGTACCTACATAAATATACAGATTTTCTAATTTGGATAATGTCGAAATTTTTAGAAATTGTTCATTTGATAGAAATGTTTGAACTGTTACTAAATGAGGAACTCCCGCCATACCCTACTCTTTTTACTACTATGCAAATCAAGATACATTATATAGGTACTTACAAAAAATATATTTTAGTCATTTACTCAATTGTAGAAATGTAAAAGAAGATATATAGTATGAAGATGGCACATTGGCACTGTCACTCGGACACTGTCATCAAGACTGTCATAATCATTTAAATTTTTCGTACTAACAATTGTTAAAGATACTAAAGTTTAATACTCTAAATTATAAATAATATTTTAATTTCTAACGTACTATTACAGAACAATTTATAAAATGCTAAAAATTGTAGATAATATAATAATCTCTCATTTGAAATAAAATATATTGCGATAAATTAATTATTTATCATAATATTTTACAAAAGTACTATTTCCGGTTTGGGGATTGCTTTTAATCCATCACAATACCTCTCTTATAGAATATGAGGCGGGAGATAACAATACACCTATATTCAAACCATATTAGACACAATTAACAGGCACTGATGTAACGTTGTTATATCTAGTCAAACCAATCACGAATCACGTGCAAGCAAATATAAACAATATCATACCAATCCAACTGATTAAATTCATATTATCCATTTTGCCCTGTCGCTTTCCCGCTATCAGATTCTCGTATACACTGTATACTTGGCTCTAATTAATATGCAATGGGATCATTTCGTATTTGAACTGATCCGAAGCGATCAGATCCTATTTTCAGAACGGATCATTATTTCAATTTGGGTTAAATCAACGGCGCGATAGCTGATGGAGTTCTGTAATGTCCGGAGAGTATTTAATTACGAGATTTCATCCATTTAATGTAAATTCATTTTAAAATTAAGTAAATAATGTTTAGCTTCATTTGGTTATTTTGTGTTTTCGTTTCTGTGAGTTCGTTTGAAGTTGATGAAAGATTTTTTTTAATTAGTGGAGCGCAAATGAAGGTTGGATAATTTAAATTAATATTTATTTAATTTGGTGGATCTAGAACGAAATTAATGGCCAAATATTTTGAATTTACTCGTAATTTAGTTTGTGTGTTAATTTCAATTACGACTGAAAGGAATAACAACAACATAAAATAATATAATTACTACATATTATTTAAGTTAAAATACGAAACATTATATATTTTAGTATATTTTGAAATAAAAAAATCTGATGTGGTCAGCACACGACTAATTCTGCTTTTTCTACTAATAATAAATAGTTTTACATTCATGTTCATGTAATATGTCAACGATAATGTAAACCAAGATACAAGCAAAAGATGTTAACTGTCAACTGTACTGTCACTGTCATAATAATTCAAATTTTATGTAAAAACAAATTTCATATCATGGACAACAAGATACTGGAATTTCAAAAAAGTTATTTAAATTGTCCTATAGTTTATAAATGGTACAGAAAATTCTTTTAAAAAACTTTCTGTTCTATTTAATGAAACATAATATGTATATATATATATATATATATATATATATATATATATATATATATACATATAATTTAAGAAAAATTATATGGCTCTATATGAAAAGTCTTACTTCCGGTTTATGAATTGGTTCCAAAATACAATTGGTCTATTGAAAATTGTATTTAAACCTTAGATATAAAATTTGGTATTCAATCAAAACATCAATTTTAAATAAAAATTTATTCACTTGTGTGACTAGTTTTAAAATTATTTTGACGTTTCAGACTCACAAAAATATATACATAACATGTTATTATTATATCAAAATTAAATAAAATATAATTTAAACCACGTAAATAAAATATAATATAAACCACGTAAATAAAATATAATTTAAACCACGTAAATAAAATATAATTTAAACCACGTAAATAAAATTTATAAATACCTATGATAATAGAGATAATGGAGGTAAACTGACAGCTCCCTATTAACTTTACTGCGGCCCCCTGACATCCTAAATTTGATTGTTTCGGAGTAAAATTGTGTGACATTGAATTACATACAAAATCAACCGAGTGTCATCTCGGACTACTTACCTATTTATCTGAGAAATTAATTAGTAAAAATGTTTTCTTCTTTTGCAGACTTTTCGCCATGGCTTTCCATCGCAACCAACAGCGATGGCGTTCGACCCAATCCAACGATTGCTGGCCATCGGTACCAAATGTGGTTCGCTTAGAATGTATCCTTTCCTAAACACTTACACACACAAATCTACATTCACACAGTCTGTTGTGTAATTAGTCCATCAGCTAAGTCGGTAAGTCATTCATAATACATTCATTTATGAAATGAATAAGACATCAAAGGGAACGCAACTAGTTATTGGTTTTAACCTCGATTATTGACATCAAGAAGACTGTTTAATACCTAATATACTTCGATTTCTCCAACAGGTTGATATAAAATTTGAATGGTTTGTTTTGAAAAGCAATGACGTATATTATGATTCAGAATTGGTATAATCGACTGGTGAATTATATTGAATGATGAGAATATTCGGGAATGCAGTCTTGTAACATATGGCATTTAGACTGCATTCTCGAATATTCTCATCCTTCATTATGATTCAGATCTAGTTTTGCCTTGGAGGAATATTCTAATTATTATATTTCATAGGGAGATTTAAGTTGTCACGTCCCATTTCAAATAAAAATCGTCTGGAATGTACCATGGATCGTCAGGCAAGACAGATATTACTAAAATTGTAACCAAAAAACCCCAAATTTACATATTTATGACCTGACATCTCTGCCGGTTGTGTAATATACCTAGAGGTTGGAGGTGAACTACTAAAATGTATCAAAAATAAACAAAATTTCATGACTGACACGGTAACATTAATAAATAAAGATAGAATTTTGTCGCTAGCGTCAGCGTTATTAAAACTTCAAGTGTAACCTTTTTATTTATTTATACATTTTTGAAAGAAACATCGTCTCTCAGATTCATCTGAATATGATGATTTATGTTAACACTCACACTATTTTTAACATAAGCATAAATTATTATAACCATAATTGATTAGAAACATTTTGTGATCTGACCGGTCGATCCCAATTAAAAAAATAACTTTTATATGCCTCCGGTCGGCATCGCTAGTTTTCCATATCTCAAAATCCGCAAGAGACTCTTTGTTGCCAGCCTAGGCCGGCAAACAACCGGAAGTTATAGGTTGGCATCTTGACATTACTACAGTTGTCAAGCAGATGTCAATTTTATGCGTTGAATATTTTTTATACAAGAATTAACAAGATTTTGACAAATTTTAGACGTAAATCGATAATAGAAACTGAAATAAATGTATTTTAAGCTCAAATGCAAGTATTCAGTGCACAATTTTTTAGGTTATGTATAATTATTTTATATTTTTGTAATGAAATCGGCACATAAAATATTGTGTATTACACGTCCAGAAACTGTTATGCTAGTGCTCGTAATTTGCAAGCCTCGCCTGTGGCTCGGCGTGTCAAAAATATTCGCTCTTGCAAAAGGTCAGTTTCTGGCCTTGTGATACAAATAACTATTGCTCGACCTGTATCTATTATATAAATTTCAAAAGGATAATGCATCTTTGAATTTTATGTCTAAGTCGTGAATAAAGTTATAAGCGAAAAACTACTTTTTTGGATGTGAATTACGTTATTAACAAAACAAAAATCCAGTAATGTTTTATATTCAAGAAAATATTATCTATTAATTTTTGATTTGTATTTATCAGACAAGGCTAGTTTCTGGAGGTAGTTACTTTGTAATTTATTTTGACTCCAACCGGTTTCTACTCCACATGTGTCTTCTTCTATTTAATTCAGTAACAGAGAAACTTGGTATGATTCCTTTAGCTTTAATATTTTTTCCGCCTCGCTTCGTTCGGCATTCTGCTTTCTACTCCGTTTATCAAAACGATCATTAGATTTAAAAATATGGTCCATTTTAATTTTTAATTGGCGGCTACCAAAAAAAATTCTGATTATGTCCTAGGGTTTTTACTTCACATGTGATGTGACATAAAATTCTAGATTTGAATTTTCCTATGGATTAATCTTTTTAAGAATGTTTGTTATTACCTACTTAAAAATTGTCGAGATTTGAATCTTTTGGTGTTGCATTTTCATAATGAAAATTCTAGATTTTTATTTTCTGGTGTTGAACGGGCATCCTTTTCTTCTAGTGAAATCTTGAATCTTTAATCTCTATTTAGGTTGAATTTTCTTTTATTGTTACTTTGGTTTAACCAATTATTATCGACTATGACTAAAAAAATCATCTAAAGCCCTGTTCACACACAATGGACACATAGAAGACACGCAACAGTAATAAGAAATACTATTTCTGTTGCTTGTGAAATAGAGGCGCCGCTATTTGTGGTAATTGTGAGGCCACAAACGTTCCACACGTTGTTCATTTTGCTTATGTTGCCTGTGTGCCGCATATGTCCATGTGTACACTCTCATGTTATGGATATGGATCAAAGCCTTTCCAAAAATATATTTTTATATTATCAAGATTCTGCCACGCGTAAGGATATTTTTGAAATTATAATGTTCCGCACAGCTGTTTAAATGATAAATATAATAAATAAATGACAGTCACGCAACAGAGACTCTCCTTGTACAACAGTGTTGGCAACTATGTTCCGTGAGATACGGCAACATCGCAGCCCAAACTTCAAAATTCAAAGCGGTACCGAAGTCTGTCGTTCTCTGCATGACAATATGCTGAGCTTTTATGGCGTTTTCGCGTGGCCGCGGTTGTATTTCTCCCTTCGCTCTTTCCCTTGTGTTTCAACTTGTGTTTTCCACAACAACCGAGGGAAATTCGTTTGTTATTAATGACAACTCCACAATCGGCATTTATGAACTTTTCTAAAAGGATGCCGCCATTATTTTTGCGTTGTTTTATGTTTTTATGAAGTATAAAACTGAATTATAATTTTATAAAAGTCAATTTTGTAAAATAATAGAGCTGTAATAGAGTTTTACTCTAGTAATAGACCATTAAACTCAGTTAATATGCTAATAATACATTCTGGTGATATTAGATTACGTGTTTTTGTGTCAAAATATATGTCACATGCAAATTCATTTTTCTAGATAACATCATTTTGTTGTTTGCGACGTAGTTTTGTTACCTGCGTGACATGAAACGTTTCACACATTTCATAAACACAGATTATTTATTATCTATATTTTTATGCATATTTCCGAATTCCGAAAATAGATAGATAGATAAAGATATTGACTCACGTTTTAAAAAAATTATATTCTTGACATATTTTTCTATAAAATGCTGTAAACCACGAGTTAATATCTTTATTCGTTTAGAAATTATAGTTGATTAAACACAATACAAATTTTTTTTACTATATTCTCTCAGGGAGAACTTTAAAATTCAGTTTTTGACACAATGTCCGAGGAATTCAATGCTGCAAACCGGAAGTCAATATTATTCGTTTAGAAATTATAGTTGATTGAATTTTTTTTTAAATTACTTTTTTAAAAATTCTATGTTAGGATTACGGCTAAACTAAGGACTCGAAAATTATAAAAATTATATTGTAGATAGACAAAAATCTGTGAAATCGAATGATTGAAACCGGACGGCGATACTTTTATCCGTTGGAAACTTACAGCCGTTTTGTGTGTATCAGGAATAAAACTAATGTCTTGATTTTATTTGTAAAAGCGCACCGCTTTCCTTTGTCGTAACTTGTAAACAATTGACCTGAGAAAAATTCCTAACACTGAGACAATTTTATATACCTACCTACATTATTTAGTTTGTGATTCTGCGCTGTTCGCATATAATAATAATTTGACAGCCGCGCTTATCTATTTTTTCAGAAAATTTACGAAGCAATGCAATATTTCACACAATTTTTTGGATGATACTACAGAATTTATATTGTTTCTTAAATTGAACAAGATCTTGTTCAAGATTTAGTGTAATGTAAAACGGGCTTTAGCCATGATAATTGTGTAAAGTGTAATTTGAAATTCTAAATTACCAATTACAAATAAGCACAACTCTAAGTAGGTACATTAATTATATATAAATTTGAAAATGTAATTGATTATTGGTATGCCAATTATTGTAAAATTATCGACTATTAACCTAAATAAACATTTTGAGTATTCGAGTAGTTTTCACATAAACAATTCTTGCAATTAGCAAATGTAGCAAATAATTATCAGGTAGATAGCAACACAAATCATAGTTATTGCACATTGTCAAACCCGCGTCTCCAACCACAAGTGCAATCATTTACAAGTGCTAAGCATTTCAGCAATTCGCTTCACTGAAACCAATTCCGGGATTTCGCAGGAACAATACTGAATATTCATCGCGAAATTAGTTCATATACATTTACAGATATGGCTCTAATGTAAACGTGTACTACCGCTAATAACCGGAAGTGGATTTCAGCACAAAAACAACATCGCATCGTCCGGAATTTCCTGCTTTAATTATCGTATATTAGCAACTAAGTACACAGCGGTGTAGCTGTTCCCTCGTAACATCTAAGTTTTCTCCCTAGAGTGTAACAGAACTGATAAAAACTGTTTGAGTATGTGATGAGACAAAAGACTGGAAAAACTGCTTTATCACACAGTTGGTAGTCAAGTCACTGAGTGGGTTGGCAAGCCTTTATAATCTGGATAGAGAAAAAATTACTTTTATGTTCTACCAGATAAAAAGTTAATGTGGGCTAATGAGGGCATTTTGTTTAAGCAGTTTAGTTAAAGTAGTTTCAAAAGACTGCCAAGAAAACTGTCGCTAAGGACCTGTTAGACTTAACGGTTTCAAGTAAAATTTTATTTATTCCTCTTCCATTTTAGTCTTTAGAACGTGCGTTGTTAGATGTCAAAATTAAAATGTAATTGTTATTAAATTGTTATCCATTATCTTACTTCCAATAAAGTATGTGTTGTGTGTTCTTTCTATTAACCTAAAAGGTTAATAACTCTAGTGGCCATTTGCACCGTCTACTTAAATTTTAAGTGTCACTTAAATGAAAAATATCGAATCGAATTAATGACAGCAATGTTATTTCTACATTTGACAATTTGATTATGATTCGATATTGTTTATTTAAGAAAAACTGTAAATTTAAGTCTTACAGACGTTAATACGGTCGATGTGTTGTATGAGTATGATTACTGATGGTATTATAAGTGATTATTTCCATAATTCATTCAAACAAACAAAACAGAAACCCACTAACAATTAATAACACAACAAAAACAAAACAACTTCGTTTAGCCAAACTGAAATGCATGAAAAGTTCATTCCAATTTGGCCAGCACTCGAATAATTATTAAAACAAGAAAAAAAATCCACATTTATTCCAAACTCTCTCTCTCTCAGAGTTTAAACCGGCAATATTGCGTTATTTGTATATGTGGAGTGCCGAGCATGTGAACTATAAGGGCTGGCAAATGGGGGCACGCACCCATATTAAATATTACCGCTATGGGAATGAGAAGAGCCTGCGTTTGAATTTTGCAGGACAAAGCATTGACTACCGCACGAAACCTTTGTTCATAATTGATGAGAGGATTTACAAGTATTTTCAGATGTCGTTTCTGGTTTTTGGTAAACGTTACGACTGGCTTTTATTTGACTTTTTGCCTTTCATGATTTAGGTTAGAAAGTGAAGGGGTTAACCCTAATTTATACAGAATTTTGTTTGAAATTTCGTTATTGTTTGTAGGAACTGAGATAAATTTACATTTCATATTCCATATTCAGTGTTTACTTTTGCTTCCGGATTGTGATGTATACCGACAATCAAGTTTCAGTACGTGTTAACAATTTTTCGTATTTCAACAGCATATCAAGTTTCATAAAGGAAGAAATATTATGTTTTCGGTGTTAATTGTGTTTGAAAGTCTTTAACACACTATTACAATGACTCGTAGCTTGGATCCGATCGAAACTACATCCAATTATTGTCTCTCGTACTTTAGTTATACGAGATAAACGGATTTTGATCGCATGCGCTTAGTGAGAATCCTTTATTTTAACTGGAATTAATTTATTGAAGCCGATAGAATGGAACTAACGACACAAATATATTTTATCTACGACACGACTACTATGAAAAGTTTATAGTTATATGCTTTCAATTATCAACGTAAAGTTGATTGTTACTGAGGATCAAGCAAAAAACACATTTTTCTATGACAAAGCGCAATAAATTATTTTTTTCTTACATCAAATAAAAGAATTAAACACATTTTTTGTTTATTTATTTCGATATTATTAGTATCGTCACATGGTTACAAATAAAACATAAATTGATTGAAAGTAGATTGAACTAACTGAATACCATTATTATTAAATAATTTCAGTCGTAGATATAATTATGTGTGTATTAAGAGCGTAAAGTGTATTTGTTCATCTTGCACTATTGCAGCTCTTGTGCTGCAATTACCGTGCGCGAGTAACAAAGGATCACTTTACACTCTTAAAACACAAATAACTATTAAAGACGTCATATATTTTTTGGACTGATAATTTTCATTGTGAAATTAAACTCTCCTGCTGAATCATAATTGTCTTTTATTTTCCAGTCTTTGCCGACCGCGGATTCGACAATTTATTTCATACTGTCGTCTTTTCCACTTGGATATTTCATAAATTTTTTATCTGATTTATAAAACTAATAAGTATCAATCAATTAGCAAATAGAAAATACTTCGGAAAAAATCGTAACATTATAAAGTAACTTTTCATAATGGAATAATAAATGATCCAAATATTATTAAATTTATTAATAGGTATCTAGTTAAAATTTATAAATGCTCGTCAGTGAACTATATACTACGTACCTGGAAGGGAGCCGTAGCGCACTACAAAACTGCAGCAGTGCAGTGCAAATATTGAACAAGAAATTGCGAAACAAACTGAACAATATTTTGAGCAATAAATTGCTTCGTATTTAATGAACTCGGTTTTATACTGAGACAATTTTATATACCTACTTACAATATTTAGTTTGTGATTCTGCGCAGTTCGCATATAATAATAATTTGACAGCCACGCTTATCTATTTTTGCAGGCAATAATTTACGACGCAATGCAATATTTCACATAATTTTATGTATGATACTACACAATTTAGATTGTTTCTTAAATTGAACAAGATCTTGTTCAAGATTTAGTGTATTGTAAAATAGGCTTTACTCATGTAGAACATGGGCAAAATACTTCCGTTTTTAAATACAAACTTGCTTCTTTTCCAGATATGTAGTATAGTAGTAGTATATTCACTGATGCTCGTATAAAATAGCAGTTATATTTAAAAGAAGATGACCAAATAATAAGAAAATAGTTTTGATTAAAAAATTGTTAATAATATTGGATTTGGATATGTACCTACATTTTATAATCTACCAAAATTCTACGACACTGCTATCCATATTTAGTATCCTAATTACACTAACCTCTGTTTTTAATTTTGAAAACGTTTATCTCATTTCAAAATAGAACAAAAATCTTCTAGATTGCGTTTGCTAATTTGGCGCTCTCATTATTAAATAATAATTTAAAAGTTAGTTTTTCCTGCACAAAGTTTTGAAATTTGCTTACGGGGTCAACAGCAGTAAGTGGTGCGACTCAAGCGGCAAGCACCGGAACTATCTTCTAGTCTCTAGAATGGCAAAGTGGCGCCACCGCTATGAATTTTTCATAGCGCTGTTCGGACGCGCTCCTTTAGCGCATTTATATATTTATTTTTTCCGCGCTTACGTCGAAGTGAATACGGGATAACGGATAAACAAGTGGATATGTAGATTTCAAGCGTCCCTGCGTTCAAGCGCTCAGACTTGAAAGGTAAAGCAAAGCCACTGGGCAGAGATGTTGAAAGACATTTCCATTTTTAGAAAATCTTTCAGCTGGCGTTTACCTTCGTCAAACGACCTTATTACATGGAATAAATTATGACATCATTGTATGATTTTTATTGTTGTCATATATTTGCAAAAACATAGGATTTATTATTTATTACCTCTCGCCTCATATTCTATAAGAGAGGTATTGTAATGGGTCAAAATTTTCGAATATTTAGTAGATAAGCACGTTTCAGGGTGAAGCTAGCAAGTTTCTTTATTCTGATCGGAGCAACAGTGTAAATTTAATAATGTTACTATTGTTTGTCTATATTTTTTAATATCGCTAGCGCAGCAAATGCAGCAGTTTTTTTTGCTACCACTGTTGACATAATTTGCTAGTAAAACTGTCAAATTTTCACTCGTACACCAATCAACATAAAGAAATTCCATAGATTTGCTAAGTTCATTGAACGCAGCTACTGTATACTATACAGTGAGTTTAAATAAAAATGTCTTGTTTTTAACAGAAAAAGTCGAAAGGTGTCACTTCCAAACAACAACTTAATTATCTGATATCTCTTTTTTTCTTCGTACATTACCTCGCTAAACATAATTATACTTTATTGCTGATTAAAATCTATCGTTGTGAATTTCCAACGGCAAATTAAATCTTGTAAATTAGTTTTGTTCCTTTCATCTTAAGGACATACATAATTTTCCATATAAATATTAAAATTATGAAAAACAATAAAGCACGATTTATTCCAGAGTTTCCGTTCAATTTAGTCCCTTTGTATTAAAGCAAAGATTTTAATAAAATGTTTTAATTACTTTGATTAAAACAGCTCGTAAAAATTATGATATTCGTCTACCGTTACTCTTTATTAAAAACGAAAAGAAAAAATTAATTTTCTTCTGCGAGTTAACAAAGCATAAGATTTTCATTTACAAAGTGCTTTTCATTAAAATTCTTAAATATACTTCTCTCTTGCCATGTTACGTAACAACCCAATAAAAAACAAATGGTTTTGACATACTTTTTCAACAAAACAAAAGCTATGATAAGGGTAAGTGACATCTTTCTGGATTTTCTTACAAAAATTTCCGAGGTTTAAAAGCTTTTCACCACGTTTTCGTTCCCGGGTAACATTGTTAGTTCACATACAGAATCAATGCCGCTATAGTTGTGTACTACGTGTTTTCAAAGGTGATTTGATCTGTCAGTGATTGATTGGATCTGGGTTACAGTCGATTAAATTTATCACTAATACTGATCGATATCTTTCACCGCTTATCAGCTCAATATTTCTTTTATACCCTGCCAATAAAGAAAATTCCTTTCATCGAGAAAATGACTTATATGGTTTATGATTTTATGAACACGCTATGTTGGTAATGTGTTATTTATTTATACTATAACTTGCTCGTAAATCTTTTCTAATTAAAAACTATTGGCTAGCGTATTACGTTTTGGTTACCTACAAAGAGATTAAATGTTATAAACTAAGTGCTGTATAATCTCTGTAGGTTAATACAGATTTATAACACAGAATATCCAAACTTGTGCATTACATTGTATAAAGTAATTTGTGGTAAACTTTTGTTTAATATTTTGATGAATATTCATACGTAGAAAATGTTATATGCAGATTATTAAAATGTGTTTCGTAGCTTTAAAAAAGCCTGTAATTATAAAGTTTCTAACGGCTAGACTACACGAGGAAATTTTATTTCTGAAAATTGTTTCAAGAAAATAAGAAGTTACTAGGTATTAATTAATTGTTTTATAATACTTTTATATTAATTTTTTCGTGAATCAAGATAATAAAGTTGTTTATCTACGACTAAAAAAATTTGTAATGTTTGCTACATAATGCCATATATTAATCCCGCAGGGAATAATAGTCAGTATTCTCTCCACTGCACCAATCAGAAAATTACTTTGCCTGAATCAATTTCTCCGTGCAAATTATTTTTAAAAAACATTGCAATGTTTATGATGTAAACTAAGGTGATAGAGAATTGAAATTTGGAAATGTCAAAATTTTTGCGTCCCTATTGGTACTTATTTTATTAAAATCTTGTACGTAATATATCGTAGATAAAGTACAGTATACAACTCGCTGTAATGGCTATTATTCCCTCAGCTGATTAAAAGCCTCGCTCGCTGCTCGCTCGTGTTATAAACTTCATCTTCAGAAATAATACCATCCATTATAGCGTCGTTGTATAATATAAGTACTATTATTTAATATGTGTATATGTACGAAAGATATAAAATACCACCGGTTAAAAATATAAAAATACGTAAAATCAGCGGTATATAATATTTTTTATTATTAAAATAATGTAATGTCACACTTGGTAGGAGATTTAAAACAAAAATATTCAACCATTTTATTTATTGTATTGATTTTGTATAAATTTCAATTTTTTCATATAAAATTTACAATGAATGTTGAAGTACAAAGTAGAAAAGTTTTTGTGTATGTAGGTATTATTTTAATTATATAACAAACAAATGGAATTTTACAAAACCGAAACACATTGAAACCATTCAATAACATGATATTGCATCCGCTTAAAAACCACTCTCGGCTTGGTATAAAATTTCAAGAGAATTTTAATATCGCATTACATTTCAAAAACATGCAAAGTATATTTGCTCGTATGCATATTGAAAAATTCCAATTTTACCAACCAAAGCATAATTACTCCGTTTCAGTTCAAAGGAAATATTAATTTATATTTCTGTCAGTTCCATAAATTACGTCAATTTTCAGAACTTTTCCAGAAAACGAATAAACAAGAAAGAAAAATTAAAAGTATTCGTTTTCTTATTTCCAATCTTAAACATGAAAGAGGGCAATTACTTGCCGTAGAGAAACACGAATATCGAATGTGTAATTTTGAAAGCAGTTGCCCGAAACAAGCAACATGATTAGTTTTCCGCGAACTCAAAATTCAAGCGCCAATAAAGAAGAGTTTACGACTACGAGCTTTTTAATTTAACTTTATTTTATTTAAGTTTAAATTGCTTTTGCGGGAACATACTCATTGAGTTTTTATAAAAGGATTAAACGTTTTATGAATTTTACATGGGTATGATTACATTCGAGATTTAAATGAGTTGCCCCACCCTACCCTTGTGAAATATGTTATTATCTCCTTGTGAACCTCTCGGAAATTAGAAGTAGATTGTTAATAACTTGTATAATTAAAATTTTAATAATACCTCTTCACTTTTATTATCACTGTATCATCAAATTCTAAGCCATTTTCCGCTGTTTTACATTTTTGTTCATTAGAAACTTAAGTTTATATTATTTTAAATGCAATTTTAATAACTTACCAGCTTATTAGTAATTTGTACTGGACACGTTTTTACTATAGAACATAATACCTAGCTTTTTAAATTATAAATATTATTATTAGGTATATTAAATTATTATTAATATAAATGAGGCTGGGACAGGCCTTATACCCTTCTTGAGTCTCACATACTTAATTTTGGTAGAAACTTTGACTAAATAAAGAAACTAATATCTTTTATATATGAAAATGGGATAAAAGGCGTACTTAATGTATTAGGCGTATAATTCATTTACTTAAAATAGTTTCTCCATGATCAAAGAGCTACTATATACACCCATGTTTAGGTAATACTTCTATTTCACTTATTATCAAAATAAAAAAATATACCTAAGCATCTTATATCGTGGTAAGACATGTTCTCTTTGAAGTTTAAAGTTCAAGTAACCTCAATAATAGCGCACACAACTGAGGCAAACTATAATCTTCGTAAACTTTCAAGTAGTTAGAAATTTATATTGTTACCGACAAAAACAATTAACACTCCACAATACCGTTAACAATTAAACCATGAACCAAAAGTCAATCCTTTAAAGTTCTAAACCTCCATTTCATTTCTTGCTTTCCAACTTTCCATCACAAGATTTAAGCTTTAACCCTTTCTCCAACCGACAAACATTCTCTCACCCATAGAAGTAACAAGGGTCGAGACCTGCTGATTACAGCCGCGAAAAGCGAAGCCGAAGGAGGTTTTTTTTTCCGGTGGTTGGCTACTCTGACGTAGCTGGTCACCGCTTAGACTTAGGTTTGTGGTTTTTGTCCTGGGTAATGTTCACTCATCCTTACAATGAGAAAGAGGAACAAGAAAGTGTGGAAAAGTTGCTAAAGGAGCGAAGAAGGAAATTGGATGGTAGAATTGAAAAGAACAATAAAACAGTATTATATATATATACACTAAAATAACAATTGGTTAAATTGTCATTGAGTGTAAATAAGCAATTAAAAAGGTAAATAATATTAATGTTAATTACAAATTTAGTGAATATTTCAAGATTCTGTTGTAAAAAGAATTCAAAAATAGAGCGGCGGTGTCATTACGATTTTCTTACAAGTAATTAATTTGAGCAAATAATTTCTTAATTAAAATAATTGACTCAAATTTGAAAAAATAAGAGAGGAGTTCAATCGAGAAATGTTTACTCTACTATTTAAAAAAATCTGACGTGGCCATCACACAACCTTCCGCCATATCTAGACTTTAAACAGAAATGTACACGTACAATCCGGTGCCCATTTAAAATATACAAATAAAAATTTAAAATATTCAAACACAGAAATTAGTTTCACCTGAATCAAAAGATTCATTCGCACGAAAACTCTTCTGTGTTGGAGCAATCCTCCGTTCAGTTACTACATTTAATAGCTTACTTATGACTTATATAGCGCTAGTATGCCAACTTGTCACCTGTCCCAACTGTTAATATTTTTTATGCAGAAACAAAAATCAACCGAACATGGATTACAAGATTTCAACGTTTTATTTGATAAAATTATTTTTTAAATTTTACTGCAGTTCTTTAATGCTACCAGATAAAGACAATTTTTTTATAACGTAAATTGCCAATAACTTTTCCTCTTATTCTTATTACAAATAAATACTATATTTATCCAAATTTATAAAAAATACAAATTTTAATTCTTGTTAGATTTTTCAACAATGTAATTCGAACGCTTTTGCCTTTTGGTTATCGCTTTGCTCCTTAACCGTTTCGAATTTATAGGTCTGTGACAGACGGGACGGATGGACAATGAAGGTGTTCCTAGTTTTGTAAATCTAAGACAGAACCCTAAAAACAAAGTGGTGCCTATATTTGATCGAATTTGCAGAAAATCTATTTTAAAATACAGTAAAATGTATTTCCTCTCTCAACAGTTTTCCCTCAATCAGATATATAACTTATTTTCTTGCTTCTCGGCCCACAAATCAAACCGTTCTGGGAAGTCCTTTGATACAGTGAAAGACGTAGTAATATTTGAACCACCTATTTCGCAATTTCCTGCGAATTTTTCCTTTAATACAATTTACAAAAAGTCCAATTTCGTTTCCTGCTACAAATTTACCTTACTACATTTTTGATATCTAAAGAAATCGTGTTCGCTTAATTTGCGAATTCTTTTTATTGAGGAATTTTCAAGAAAGGATTCAATTCAGTTCAAAGATTTCTGAGAGTTCTCTTATCGAAAACGGACACATTCGGAGAAAGGGAAACAATTCTTTATTTTGTTTTGAGTTTCGAAACATTTTTAAGAGATGTTTCATTAAGATTTGAAGTGTATTCTTCGATAACAAATGTTTGATCAATGCGCTAAGGAAATGAATTTTATTGTACTACGCGCTCTGATATTTTGTGACGTTAAGCAGAAATATGTTTTGTTTTTTTATTGTTTCAATTTGTAGCTAAATTATTGTAGTGTCAAAATTGCCGGCGTAGTAAACTGTATTTTTATCTTTGTTGGTTAAACGTGAACATGAAGCCCATCATTTTAATTAAAGTCTTTAGTTGTTTTGCGTTGTAAAATATTCCGCAGAACTGTAAAATTGAAATGGACTCGTTTTACATTTTAACTTTTATGAAATATGTATTTTCTTTCGTTTCGTTGAAATGTTTCTAAAGAAATTTAATATTTCTGCTTGAAAAATAAAAATAATGAATTGTATAAATAAGTAATGACATCTAAAAGGTTCCTTACTAAAATACTTAAATTTGTCAGACGTATTTCGATTTTGTCTTTCAAAACTGTTCCCATCTGAAGATTAATACTGAAAATATTTTGTTATAAATTTGTAAACATTTTCGCCTTTTACAAATCCCAAAGCAAGGTATATGGCTCCTCAGAATATGACATTAATAATGCAACGTTTTATATAGCAGCAGTTTTCGCTGATACGATTAAAATCTAAAATACCAACATGCTCTATAAAAGTCAGCATGATGCAGTTGAGTTTGACTTTGACATTCCCACTGCAGCTCATTTTCAAGTGCTCTCTCTATACATCCGATATCAAGAACGGAGAACTCGTTCATCGGTTTACGAATCGAACATTTCCGTCCCTAATCATGGTTTATTTTCTTTAGCTCAACTTCGAAAAGCTTTTGCTTATAAATATTGCAAAAACTAGTTTGTGAACTCTTTAAAAGCTTTTGACACAATAAGCTTTTACAAAATTGATAGGAGACTGGTTTTATTGATCAATAGATTGAAAATTAGGAAGTACCTAAGTTTCAAAGCATATTTTCTACTTAAGATGAAAAGTTAATTTCATTAACTAACATTTTAAATATTTTCCTGTAGTTTTTTACTTGATTTGCCTGAGTAACAAAAAGCTTTATATATCCATTCAATACAATGCAATATTTCGCTGTGCCTTTTCTTTTATGATTTTTAATAAAACATAAGTACATACCAGGCTTCTGTAACACACACCCCTTCTACTGATTTTATGTCTGTTCAAGAGATCGCAGTTTGCGTTTTTACCGCCCAGCGGACTCAAGTCGGATAGACCACATTTTATTATAAATTAAATAGCGGAATTACTCAATATTTTCATAATAATTGATACAAATATAATGCAGAATGTTTTTTTATATTTTTAAGTAGGTATTTAAGTACAGTAATTGTAGGGAAGAAAGGAAATACTTTGAAATGAGTCAATTTAGTATAGAGAAGGGAATTCGGAAATTGTAGTTTTTATAATATTATTAATGTTTATCATAACTATACAGATAATAAATGACAGATAATAAAAAAATGACAGGCAGATAAATCAAAATTGTAACAAATTTGTAGAATTTTAAGTTCTTGTAATTGGAAAATGGTGCTAAATAAAAACAACGTATTGAATACAAATTGTAGATAGTAACATTTGGTATAATAATTATTTAAAAAATTCTTATGAATCCATAAATTTTGAAGATATTTCAGAAACACTCATCAGATCTTCAAAAAAGTACCTCTTCCGGTTACACGATCAACACTAAAATCTAGATCTAATCTAGGGTGTCAGAATATTATATGCAAAATTTCAAAAAAATTTATTCAGTCATTCAGTGGTACCTATTTGAGTTATCGTACATCCATCCACACATCCAGCCATCCATCCATCCACACACAAACACAGTCATCATCGTGAAACTATCAAAATCGTGTTCTAGGGACCATTGAAAACGCACTATCGAAATTTTAGCTTGATTACAATACCTACCTCTATTACAGGACTGAGTAGCGAGAGGTAAAAAGATAATAACGTAACATAATTTATAGCTAATATATTTTACTGAAAATTAAATTATTATTTCTACCTCATATTGGATTTAATAATCTAAAACCGTAATTTCCAACACAATATCCTCTCACACAACTATATAATTAATCCTAGTGCTCGCGTTTTAATATATTCAAAAACCGGATTTTCGAGTAAACAGGAAATACGTCAGCGGCGGTGGCGCCGGAGCTTTCCGGTAAATTGAATAAAAGTATCGCGTTCCGTGCGGAGCATGCGAACACTGCCCTCTGCCCGGAACATCCGGAATCAAGCGCCGCCAGCGGATCCCGGAGTCTACGGGTTCACGTTCACGTTCACCTTCACCACCAGTGAATATCAAATTGTAATGTTTGCTCCTCCGACTCAGGTCAGAGTGGAGTACGTTAGAAAGTGAAAAGGGTGATTGAATTTAAAATTACTGGAATTTTATAGTATTTCTCCAGAATATTTTAAATTTAATTGTATACGTAATACTACGTTGCGAAACGAAACGAAACGACAACTATTACTTGACTAATCTATATATATATATATATATATATATATATATATATATATATATATATATATATATATATATATATATATATATATCTATATCTCACTGTGTAAAATCAATGCAACTGCCAAATTGTCGCTGATACTTTATACTTTGTTTATGAATGAGCAGGGACTGACATTTACGCGTAAAAAGGAGTTTTTTTATCGTTTATAGATGCGTAAAATATGTAAATAACGTAAATAATGTAAAATTTTAGTTAAAGCTGTCAACTTTCAAAATTTACGCATGTTTGCTTCGTTGCGAATGGAAATTATTAAAAGTTAATTATGATGAGACAAGATTCATTGCTTCGTTCAAGTAACAAATCGATGCTTACATTTATAATAATTTCAACTTTTCTCAAAATTTTGTGCTTGACTTAACCTAAACAGCACAAAGAATCTACTTAGTTGTCTATATATAATTTACATAATATAATATTATTATACATTATTTACGTTAAAAAGTTAATCAATGTAAAAGAGTTTAAAAAATGACTTATAATAATATACTTGCCCATTCCTGTTATGGAGGTCAAAAATATGAATTTTTATCTTATCTTACATTATAAACATACTTATAAACAAACGTAAACGTACCTACCTAAACCTAATTTAGTGAAATTAGTATCATTGTTAGTTATATTATAAAATATGACAACGTAGGTACATTGTTACGATAAATTTAAATATGTAGGTACAAAAGTTTACAAACTCCAAACTTTTTGAATGAATTAGATTTTGAAATAAATAAATTTATTATAAAACAAGTTTTGAAATAAACACGCACTTATTAAACGTACCGTGGATGCCAAAACTTTCTCAATTATTTATCGCGTAATTGAATAAAATAATTCCTCCTTTCAGCAGCGAAACACTGCTGTGTTGGCAAAATGCGGTTATATTTTGTCGAACAACCATCCGTAAAAACTATCCACTTCCCTGCGTGTGGCATCGAGCGATGTTCAAATGTTTTGAGAAGGCAGGAGGAAGTGAAGCGTGTGTCAACTGTTTGTTCGGAAGTTCGGCGGAATTACCGAGCGCTTAACGTCCCGCCGCTGGACTTTCCAGGGTAATCTCTTGCTTTGGCCTCCAGACAACTTTACATGCCCAACACAAGAGCCAGTATATTAATATAGATTTGTGTTTAGGTTTAGGGAAGTATTTTGATTGTTTTAAAAGAATTTTCTTGCGAGATTAAGAACTACAAAATTACGAAATGACGTGAAACTAACCCGATAAAAATAAACAAACTTTTAACCGTTTCTAAATTTAATATTGAGAAATAATTCAAACTTGGAACGGTTTTAAGCAATTAATAAAGTAAGTAGTTTTTCTACGATTAATGTATAACATTAACATTAAATGTGTGATTATTTGCTACATAATGCCATATAAACTCGGCGTAAAAAAAAAATGCGCCACTTGGCCATAACTTTGTTCAGGTTTGACGAAAATGGATGAATCTTTGAGTTCTGAAATCGTTGAAGTTTGCTCTTTAAGGTCATGTATGCGAATATGAAAAATGGAGTTGTACCCCCTTAAATCCGTAACGAACAAAAAAATGTTCAACATTACAAAAAAGTCCAACTTTGAGAAGGCGTACCGGGCGCAAAAAAATCGTGGCTTCATTAATTTTCCTTTAAATTTCGCATAAAAACAAGTTGATACGATGATCAGGCGCAAAGTTAGATCAGTTTTTAAAAAAAGTGTATTTTTGGACATAACTTTGTCAAATTTAGTCCAAAATCTTGAACTTTTGCGATCTAAAAACATTGTAGTTCCCTCTAAAAGGTCTCATCACTTTGTATGACGAAAGCTCACATTTTACCCCATTCCAACCCCTCAAAGATTCATCCATTTTCGTCAAACCTGAACAAAGTTATGGCCATTTGAAAATGCGCGTTTTTTTCGTGCATTGGCGCCGAGATTATTAAACCCACAGGGAATAATCAGAAAACTATTTTGCTTGAATCAATATCTCCGTGCAAATTATTTTTGAAAAAATTGCAATGTTTAATTATGTAACTATTATGTAACTTTTTTGGAAATGTCAACATTTTTGCGTATTGGTATTTATTTTAATAAAATCTTATACGTTATATATATATATATATATATATATATATATATATATATATATATATAAGTCGTAAATAAAGTACAGTATACAACTCGCTATAATGGCTATTATTCCCTCAGATGATTAAAACCCTCGCTCGTGTTGTAAACTTCATCTTCTAGAATTGTCGTTGTATAATATACTATTTTATCTCTCGCCTCATATTCTATAAGAGAGTTATTCTGACGAGTCAAAATTGTCGAGTGTGAGTTTTTGGTGGATAAGCACGTTTTAGGATCCCTAGAGTAAGAATTTAACATTTTCGAGATGATTTTCATAAAGCCTATGTATTTCATATTTTGTACAATATGGTTATAATATACCTACAACTATATATTGTATTATATTCATAATATTGAAAATAATAACAACATAAAAAGATTGTTCGTGGGAAATCGCTTGCTTGAGCATTATTTATTTGAGAGCGACAAAAAACGGGCGGAACCTAAGAACATTGTCCATTATATCATAAATACTTTTGCAGAACTCGGCTCAGAACACAATGTCGAGAATGTCGAATTTCCCACAATTCATAGCTTCCGTTTCCCTCATATCGATTTATCCGAAAAAGTTTAAAACTCGGAGAATCAGTACACGTGGCCTCTGGAATAATTCACGAATTACAATATATTATAAATTCTTCTTTTGTGCGGCACTCTCAAATGCCCAGTAACCAATTTTCACTTGTCAAGAAACGAATGACAAACGACTCCGAGATAAAACAAAAACCGATCGGTAAATCAACGCACGAACAAGAAAAGGAAAAGTCGACGTTTATGCGATTAGCAAAGACGCAAACCAATCTAAGAGATCTGAAGAAACCCAAGCAAATTTCTTCCATTATAACATAATTATCTCGAGCAAGTAATCCAGGACAAGGAATGGCTGATAACGTGTTTATAAATAATTCCAGGGTCTAATTACTGACCCGCCGTCCCTGGCGTCGTATTTATGTTTAGAAAAGCAACATCGGCAGCGCGGCGCACAGCTGTGGACTGTGGGTCACGGACATGCTTATAACATAAAACATAAGTATGTATACTATATACGAGGGCGGATTGAAAAGTTTCCTGAATGACAAAGGAAACAAAAGAAATCTGGCTCAAATTAATTATTTTTTTCGTAACAATCCATTCGAAGCTCAATACACTTGTCTCAAAATTCTACCAACTATCGACTGAGGTTCTCGCTTGAATGCGTTTACTTTTCGAATTCAGCAAATGCGTCACGCATCTTGCGAATAATTTTTTCAACCCTAATTCGTTATGTAAAATATGAACAACTCGTAGGTCTTACCTTATTTCAACACAGATCCGTCGTCCATTCCGTAGTCAAAACGACAAAAAACTATCTTATACAAATAAATCTACTCATGGTTTGGTTTCAATATTGTCTACGTCACACATGGCGCATTTTAATGCATGTTACATTTTTATTTCTATAAAAAGGTAATAAATCTATCAAAATTAACAATTATTATCACTCAGAACCTTACGGTGGAAAATGAAACAGATGAAGCCCCAAATACGGCATCAAATCTGAATTTGATATAAGTTGCGGTTTTCCACTCCAAATGAAAGAATTTGGAAACAGCTCGAATTTCTTTTCTAACCTACTCACACTAAAACGGTCATCAAAACCAGACTAAATTACAGATCGATTTGAAAATTTGTGTCAATTATTATGAAAGAATAACCAACACAACGACATAAAAATATTTGAAAAAAGTCCCAGTCGTCCAATTCATGCTTTTCTTCCTTTGAACCTTATGCAGAGCAGAATAGATTAGTTTTAATTTATTGAATAAGGTTAATAGGATACTGATTTATTATGAAGTTGCACAAATATTTGAAGAGTCAAGTTCCAGATACTTTGAAAAAATTTAATTGCCAGCATTGAATTTAATGAAACAAATTAATTGAATCTTCTGTTTGCATTCCGCTATCTTGAAAGGAATACTGATTTGATATTACAGGAAATTGCCGAAATAAATTTAATCTTCGATCAATAATGAAATATTGGATGAAAAGTTTTGTGCCAAAATTCATTATAAGTTCGTAAAATTAAAAATGGAAATGATATTTCATTACAAAGAAGTCTATTAACTATTTTGTTCCACGTTACAAACATTTTAGGTTTTTAATTTTATAAACATGTCAAACTTATAAATAATTATGTAAAACCTTCTATTTTGCTGATGATGGGGCACATGGGCTTCGAAACGTCCGACCATTATTAATAAAAGGAAATACAATGACAACCCAAAGTAGATACACATTAAAATTGTCTACACTTCCCTTTCCCTTTATTTATCCTAAAATTTTACGGCGTTATAAAGGTGTACTCCTCCCACGTTACTTTAGTTATAATTGAAATATATGATGCTTTTACATATAAGTGTATTAACAAAGGATGTCTTAATGCCTCTAGTTTTTTATTTTTTGTCTTGGCCTAGGAATTTGAAGTAAACAATATTTAAAAATGACGTTTTTTGTCATTTTTACTTCCTTGTACGAAGTAAGGAAGTATTGTAATCGCGAAAAATTTCGGTTCTCAGATTTTGACGGAAATATCCGTTTTGACCTTTTCTGAATCCATTATGACTAGTTTCGACGTGACGTCTGTACGTACGTACGTACGTACGTACGTACGTACGTACGTACGTACGTACGTACGGACGTATGTGTGTCGCATAACTCAAATACGGTTAGACGTAGAAAGTTGAAATTTTGTATTTAGGACTGTTATAGCATCTAGTTGTGCACCTCCTATTTTTGGTTTCAGTCTACAAACCGGAAGTAGTACTTTTTAAAAATATTTCGATAAATATTTAATTTTAGACAATTTTTTTTATTTTAAATGAAAGATTATGTGATTATTATCTACAATCGGTATTTTATAAATATTTTTGTATCTGCTATCATTTAAAAATAATTAAAGTATATATTTATAATTTATAGTATTTCGGTATCTTGTAGTCCATGATCGATTAACATTTGTTACTACGTAAAATTTAAATGATTATGACATGACAGTGACAATAGTAAAATATGCTTTATATCTTCTTCTGCAGTTTAAATCAAATGACTAAAATATATTTGTGAGTATACTAGTATAATAAGTTAAAAGAATTTTTAATATTATTTTACATTTTAGTTATTAAGAAAAGTATGAACACACAAGGCGTACAAGGAAGTCATGTGGTGTCCACGTCAGATTTTTTTCTACGATTTGATATTATTTTTTTCGGTCATTATAAATGGAAAGAAAATTTTAAAAAGCAAGAAGCCTGCAGCTAACCTTCCTTTTTCGAATAATTTTTGTTTTACTTAATTTCTTTAAAAAATACAGAAGTTATTATGGGAATACTGGAGCAATGTTTACAGTATTTTTCAACTTCAAATTGACATTGCATATAGCAAGGATGCGGCAAAGTACGAGTTTCGGGCTTGGTTCGGGCAGCCGTAGTAGTGGGGAAGAGAGAGTGAATTAGAAAAAAAGTAATATCGAGAGTATTTTAGGAATTCGAAAAATAGATAGACGAATCTTTTTTAATACCAAAGATCATTAAGCCAAATTAAACCAATTTAAATTTAATAGGATAATTTTCACTGTTTCATAACTTACATTTTTCCAAATTTTATTTTATAAGTATTTTGTTATAGTTTAAATAATTTTGGAGATCTCATCAAAAAAAAACTTTCGCCTCGTTCATAAATAGATTCGTCCTCTAATACCTTTTTGCATACTACTTGTTACATAACTAATACAGTTTTCATTGTTTCCTATTAAATATAAAACGACAGCTGTTTCATATTTTATAGTCACGTGCAACATTTTAATCATTAATTGAAATTGAAATTATTGTCATGCAACCACAGATGCAACTTGAAAAATCATGTAGTAATAAATTTTTAATTATTAATCTAAACCAGATTGACAGAATGTCAATTTTATTTTATATTTCAACATTCCCCTCGCATTTTGCAATCAAACATGAAATGAAACACAACACAAAAAATAATTAGCGCTTGTCTATCAAACTCTGAGTCACAAAATCATACAATATTCATTAATTGACATCTCTCACGTTTCACTGCAATAAAAATAAAACATCAGACAGAACATATCCGTTACATTCCACATTATTTTCAGTCACATGGCAGCAGTGCTGATGTAAGGATATTTTTTGCCATAGAACAGCGACGTTGCTCCGCACAAAGACGCTAATGGTTTTAGCAAGTTTGGCTCGGATCCGCGCAAATCAAATAAACGGTAATCGGCGATCGATACACACATACGGTCAGCGGTTAACCGGTCCGGTAGCGGTAGATCTGGAGCTGATTCAGCACCAGGTTCTTTTACCTGAAAGGATATTACAGCGAAAAGGGCGGCAAACAAAAATTTGCATTTATGAGAGAGGGTTGATAAGAATGTGGAAGGCTAATTAAAAATGTAATCGATAATGTTGAACTAAAAGTTTAATAAGAATTGAATAGACTCAGTGCAATAGTAAGTTATACTTATCTTCTTTTAATCATCCATTTTTTTTTACTTGATGAATCAAATTTTCTTAACAATGTTCTTTCTCTACGTCTTTTCCTTCCTAATTTCTGCATTTGTTTTGTATGATGGACCGTTTAGAAAATCATTGAAAACTGTACTTTTTCAACGATGTTTTTTAAGGAATGATGAAGGCTTCAGGAATCCATATAAAATTAGTTAATTCCTAATTTATTGGACGTTTCGGGACACAAACATGTGTAATACTTTTTTTCAACTCTGGATGGCGATGTTTCCTGTTTAAATTCTGACTTTTAATGTTCCAAATATTGTATTTTATGACAAGTTGAAGGTGGGAAGAGTACTCTTCCCGAAACGTCCAATAAATTAAGTATTTACTAATTTTACATGAATTCTTGAAGCCTTCATCATTCCTTCAAAAATTATTATCGTTTTTCACTTTTGTATTTATCAATAGTATGCTTTTACCATAGTGTTGCGACGAGACGAGACAAACGAGACGTCTCGGTCGCCTCGCCTATGATTTATCTCGTCTTGGCAATATTTTACCTCGATTAAAGTTACCGAGATATGGTCGAGACGAGACGAGACGAGACGTCTCGACTGTCTCGATCATGATTATAAATTATATACGTATTAAATATCTATGTATTTGGATTATGACACCAATGTACACCATCCGTTCGTTCGTAAAAAAAGGGTTTACCTATTTATTTTTTTCACAAAGGTAGAAACATATTTCAAGGTAAAAATACCACTAAATATACAAATATGTAACACACATAAAATTTTGAACCGTTTATTTCAAATAATGCAGGATACATGATGGGTGGCCGAAATTACCCCACTTTCCCCTACTTGCCCTATAGTTTGAGGAAGTAAGACAAATTGGTCGACAAATATTGATTGTTTTCTTTTAATTGTATTATTTCATGATGTACTTACTTTCAATTAAAAATTTAAAAAAAACATCTGCTTATTTGTTCATTGTTTCTGCAGAAACGTGGATGGATTAATAGTTTAACAAAAGAAAACGAACATTAAAAAACCTGAAATAAAATCCATTCTCAGCACACGAGATTCTCACATTTGTTTTTTCACTTTGCGAGCTGCAAATTTTCCTTCAGTTTTGCTGGAAGAGAAAACGAGCAAATATTATTAATAAACCTGTTATCGGTGAGTTGAAAATCGTGCGCCTGAGTTTAATAGAATCCAGTGATTCGCCGCAGTAAAACGGAAAAAGAAATACGCCAAACCGGAAAATAACCGCTAGAGAACATAAAAAGTCCGGTTCATCCCGGATCACACCGACGGCCGGCTAACGTCGGATTATTAAATATTTTACGTTTCCGAGATCAGCCAATCGCGGAATAGAGATCGGCCGACGCGTCGTCTCTTGTTTTATGAATAAACCAATCACGAGTTGAGGATTTCGCTTTTCGGTTATATTTTTTTTCGGATAGGTTTTAAATATTAATAGGAAGTGTGTATAATTTGAAATATGATTGTTTTTCAAAGTTCACAGATTCTTTTTAATGTGGTAGATCGTATTAACACAACTCGTAACGCGCAAAGACAAAACACAAATAATATTTATTATCCATAATATGAATGATCTCTGATGATCAGTTTTTTCATGAAACTGACAGTATTTTTACTTCCCGCCTTATATTCTATAAGGGGAGGTCAAAATTTTCGAGTGTGAATTTTTAGTGAATAAGCAGTTTTAGAGTCCCTAGAATACAAATTTAACTTTTTCTAAATGATGTATATGGGTGTGTGTGTGTTCGTATGTTTCGTTGACGATAACTCAAAAATTCAAACATTAAACAACAAAATTTTGTATTTATGGTTTTAATACGAATCTTAAGAACCCAGTAAATTTTGGATGCAATCCACAAACCGGAAGTACTTTTGTTAATTATCTCAATTCATAATAAATTTATGAAAATATTTCTGAAGAAAAACTATGATATTATCTGCAAATTCTGCAATAATTAGGATATTTCATATATTTTTCTGTATGGTACTATTAGGAATTAAATTATTATTTATAATTTACAGTTTGATATTTCAGTATCTTGTGGTACATGATTGTTTAGTTTAACATTTGTTAGGTACTTAATTTAATTAATTATGACAGGACGACAGTGACAGTAACAAAAATAACATAATCGTTTATATCTTGCAGTTAATATAAAATGACTAATGGTGGGATTCTGTGCAAATCTATAAGTTTTACAAATATGTAAATCTTTAAATATGGAACAAAATCACATCAATGTTTGTTGACAAATATAAAAATGTTCATATGATTATAAATTTAATTGCGATTTTGTTTGATATTTAGAGTTTTATATATCTTTAGCAACTACAGATTTTCACAGAATCCCACTATAAAATATTCTTGTAATTTATAGTAGCATGGCGGGAGGTCTTGTGCTAGCCACATCAGATTTTTTATTTCAAGGTTATTCTGCAAGTACAAGCAAAATTGGAGACTGGGCTTTGGGCTAGGTAGGTACTCTTTTTACCTTCCGCTTACCTGTAAAGGAAGGTATTGGAATCATGCAAAAAATCGGGTAGTGAGTTTTTAGTGGATGAGCACGAATTAGGGTCCTTACAACTCATTTTTGATAGTTTCACGATGATGTCTGTGTGTATGTGTGTGTGTGTGTGGTCAAGGCCGGGTGTTAGTCGCATAACTCAAATACGAATTACCCGAAAATTTTGATATTTAGTATTTAACATTTGTATATAAATTGGAAGAGCTCCTTAGATTTTGGTACAAATATCTTCATCGAAAGTGATATTTTTTGAAGATTGAAAAAGTTAATTGTCAAAATTGTATATAAATTTGGAAAAATATAGTATTTATTTGTAATAAGAATAAGAGGAAAAGTTATTTGCAACTTACGTTATAAAAAAATTGTCTTTATCTGGTAGCATTAAAGAACTGCAGTAAAATTTAAAAAATAAATTTATCAAATAAAACGTTAATATCTTGTAATCCATGATCGGTTGATTTTTGTTTCTGCGTAAAAAATATTGACAGGTGAGACGGGTGACAAGTTGGCAGAGTTGGCATACTAGCGCTATATAAGTCGTAAGAAAGATATTAAAAATGTAGTAATTGAACGGAGGATGGCTTCAGCACAGCAGAGTTTTCGTGTGAATGAATCTTTTTATTCAGGTGATGCAAATTTGTGTTTGAATATTTTAGATTTTTATTTGTATATTTTAAATGGGCACCGGATTGTACGTATACATTTGTGTTTATAAGTCTAGATATGGCGGAAGGTAGTGTGATGGCCACGTCAGATTTTTATTGTTGTTGAAATGAAATTGACTAGATGTACGTAAATTGGCACTATACTCATTGAATTTGATGTAATACAATCATGCTGTATACTGAGCTACCGAACTATAAATTTAAATTAACTATTATTGCAAATAAAACTCAACAAATCAAATATGAAAATACTAGCTAGGAAATCAAATATTAAATCGCAAATATCTATAGATTATTTTAAATTACCTATTTAATATTATCAGAGAAATTAATAGCTCTTAAAACAAAATAAGAAGCAGTAAAAACATTTTTCCACTACATTTTCATAGACATTTTTGCTGAAAATTTTATTCTTAAAATTCCATTCGATCGTTTTCTCACATCATCATATAAATAACATCAATATCCGCCTTTGCTTTTCCGACTAATTCAAAATACCCATTAAAATTTCCAATACCAATTTGTCGCCCATTTTCTTTTCCTTCCTGATTCGAAAGCTTACAGCCTAAAATTACCCGTCGCCGGCATCAAGAATGCTAGAGAGCTCGAAGAAGGAAAATAATTTATAAAATTTACACAAGTTATCGCGTACTCGTACGTGCTATGAGTATGAGTGCTTTTATACAGCAATGTCGCGAAATTCGACGAACATTTTGTGTGGTTATGGAGGAAAGGTGATTTCGTGTAGGTGGTGCGATTTTGTGAACGAGTCACGAATAACGATAAGATGATAACATCAAAAAATTACAAATAATGTAACAGTGTTACAAGAAATAACAATACATTTTGACAGCAAGTAGTAACCAATTATTATTGATTCATACATTATGATTGAAAGACTTTACCTAACCAATAAAATTATGTAAGTACCTACTTAATCGTATCATCAACTGTTATTACCTCATAATATTAACATTTATTGATAATTATAATTATAAATTATAAACAACATAAAACATTAATTACTTATAATACCTTAGATATTTAAAATTCATTAGTTACGAACTTAATACGTTAGATACAACCATAATAACATCAAAACCTTTTATAATATGCAAATGTTACCTAATTGACAGATAAAATTGTTGATTTGTTATAACATCGCTGTCGTTGATGATATCATTAAGCTTTAAATATAACGCGAATATATGCGTTTTAAGACCCCTTGGATGTACAAAGAGACTCGGTTTCACCTCGTTGCTTAGCAACATCCTCGGTATTATAAATCGCATAATATTGTTGTTATATTAATAGCTATAATATTTTAATAAAGTTTGTACTACCTATTGCCTTGTTTGTATATTTTTAGTACTTGCATAATTTCTATTAAAATTAATCAATTAATTTTCACTTTTTATTTATAATATATTATTGTCATAAATTTCCTGTCCGGTTATATTCTTAAAATTTTCAAAATAGGTGAAATATATTTTTTCCTGAAAATCTCGTGAATATGTTTTAGTACAACTCATAATTTTTTGCACATGTTGCTATCAAACACTACTTATACCAGATACAGTAGGTACGCGAAACAAGAGATAGCTGAGCGAAAGAATTTTAAATTGGTTAAAAAGTTAAAAAGTTTTAAATGTAGCAATGTAGGTAACTTTGTTTAAATAAGTGTAGATTTCTAATTTTAAAAGTAAACTGCAGTTTATAAAGTTCGGATTAAATTTTATAAAGTTGTAGGTACTAGCATTTTAAAAATATAAACTTATATATTTCAAAAACAATTTAAAATTTAGTTTTAAGCTGTTTGGAACACTGCAGGTTATCTGATATTTCAAGTGTACAAATTTCTCATCAACAAAGAATGAGTAGAAAACCAGCAGGGGCAATGTCAGGCTTTTGTGTAAAAACAGACTTACATAAACTAAAGAACAAGTTTTCATCTATCTTATCTATGGTTAAAATGTTCCAAACAAACTTTTTCATCCCGGCCAACTGAGAATTTACCTCAACAAAGGAAAACATAAAGCGAAACAAAAGCACATCGAAAAAATAAACATTCAAGACATGGACGTAACGCTGGTGAACGAAGATAAGTATTTGTTACTTCGTCACGGATTAAATTCTTTTGTTTACGATCGTAATTTTTAACATAACAGTATGTTCCTGAAGATAGGAGAACCACTACACAACCTTTTTGTGAAAAAGAAACTATTGCAAATGTCATTCGATTTTTATAACTTACAACAGCTTACCTATTCGAAACATACGTAATCTACAGAATATATTTGTTAAAATTGGTAGTAGTCCCTGTATTTTTTACAATTTGAAAATATAAAAACCAAAAATTTAATTAGGAATTTTTCACAATCTTTCATTAAATATATTAGGTAGGTACTTACACATTTTTTGATATTTAAAGTTTTAAAAAAATTTAAAAAGTAATTTAAAAAAATTGCAATTTTTCCCAAACAAGGCTTTTTATGTTTTACTCAGAAATCAGAATTTTTCACTTTAGTAAAACGCTTCAATCAAATCACAAATCATCCATTATCATATTGGATGTTATCGCAATCATTTTGCCATCAGTTTGTAAAAAATAGATGTCATTCTCAGGTTTTTTCCTATGATTATCATTTATTTGATTTTGATCTATATTACGTATTCGTGTTGAGTTGAACGAATTTTATGTGGTTGAAAAATCGTTTGAAATCAAATTCCCTTCGTATTGTTAGATTTTTTGGTGGATTATTTAATCTACAATCTACATATATGTTGTCAGATACATCATATTACATTATTAATTCTACTGGCTACATTATGGCATCATTGCGCAATTTAATTGGTAAATACCATCTGTCAAAAAACACTGTGTACTTGAAAACTGTGTAATATACTTTTTTGACTTGAGGATAAATGTTCTTGCAGCGTTGATGTTATCTTCTTAGTTTCCTTTTAGTATACATCATTGTATGTTCAGAAATTTCCAATAAAATTTTTGACATTCCCTTTTTGGTACACTTTTTTAAAAATTTCATTCAGTAAATTTTGACTGCAACGCAGTAATTAACAAATAATTATGTTCCTCTATCCATTAACCGATATAAACAATGATAAATGTATTATTTATCTTTAAGGACCGGTTTCCGAAATGATATTTAACTGACCGTTAAATTTATTGAAAAGTTAAAATTGTTTTCAGTTTCTGAAAACATGCACCAGTTAAATGATATGTCAGATAACTAACTCATAGTTTCAGAAACCCATATGACAGTTTATTGAAGAGTTAAATTAATTGGTCAGTTAAATATCTTTTCAAAAACCGGCCCTAAATCGTCTATAGTTGATTTCATAACTAAACGGAGCAATCTGAAGTTGTCTTGCTGAGTCGTATTTACACTGTGTAAATACGAGAAAAATATAACTAGATTTTTTGGCGGCAAAATTTAATTTTGACCTATCAGCGATCAAACAGTCACTGACAACAACTGGCGAGACAAGATGGAGAACATTCGTTTGTTTTCATTACTAAGTTTGTGTGGTGTAAAAATGGTGTTACATCGGCCAATCAAAAACGATCAGTTTTAGCATTCGAATTTCAGATTCCAACTTCAGATTGCTCTGTTTAGTTAAGAAATCAACTATAGAAACACTTAGTTACCGACCGGACTTGTCGAACAAAGACTAATATAATAATTTTTGTTCTTTTTGCGCATGTAAAACTAAAAACTTAATTGAATTAGATATTGACAAGGATGTTGTCGGCACGTGCCGGTTTTGCTGGGGTTGGGGGTGGTAGACGAACTCTCAACAGTTGTTGGAGTACGTGTGGTTCAGGGTTGCCAACTCACGGCGCAGAACAGAAAGTTAACTCGGGCCATTTGTTGAGTTTAACGGACCGCATATGTCATGGACACGCACCGTCAGAATATTTGCCTTGTTTCGTTATTTGTTTCGCTTTCAGCTTACACTCGCGCCCCGTACAGAAATTACGTCATTTTAGCTGAATTACGATATGAAGATTAATGACAGGAATTTTAATTTTATTGCTGTAGTTTACTTGAAATAAAAAAGAGAAATGGATGGTTTGCGATAGTATTTCTTCGGTGTGCTAAAAATAAGATCTTAATAATAAATTTCGTTATAGAAATTATCTAGGTATAATTTTTGATTAGACATTATTTAATGTTTCATTTTTACGTGACTTATTTTTGTGAGGTTTACTCTACGTAACGGATTTAGAGAATTCAGTCGTGTTCTAATAAAGAAACCAAAAAGTCATTAGACTTTCTTAGATGTTAGATGATATTTTCTTCTCGTGATTTCCGATTTTGTGGTAAGTGATGGGGTGGCTTGTAAATTCAAAATCATTTAAATATTAAGGAGAGTCGTTATGCTCTTTTACTTTACTACTATAATCTCAAACTATATAATTTGATGAGATTTTTATTTACTGTCGCAACATACTATACTTGATTTAATAACTAAACGGACAAACTTGAAGCTGTCTCGCTGAGCCATATTTACACTGTGTAAATACGAGAAAAATATCACTAGATTTTTTTGCAGCAAAATTAAATTTGACCTTTCAGCAGAAAAACTCGATACAGTCACTGACAACAGCTGACGAGACAAGATGGAGAACATTCGTTTGTTTACATTACAAAGTTTGTATGGTGTAAAACTGGTGTTACATCAGCCAATCAAAAACAATCAGTTTTAGCATTACAACTTCAGACTTGTTTGATTAGTTTTTAAATAGAGTATAACATACATAAACATAACAAATATTTAACATAGGAGTTTAGTCGGAATTTGGACTAGATACGTGTCTGTAACATAAATGTTCTGATGATGGTTATATATTAAACCTAAACGTTAACGTCGCATCTTTAATTGTCTTATTGATGATCAACTATCCAAATTCCGACTAATCTCCTACCTTAACTCTATTTTGTGGACACTACTTCAATTTTATAACACATAATGTGCGAAATATAACGAAATTAGATTAAAAACAAAAATAAATTAGTAGTTCCTACAATAGAATTATGAAGGTAATTGGAAGTTTGACATCAATATCTAAAAATATCTTCTAGTTCAAACCTTTAAAACAATATAGGTAACTAAACTGCAGATAGCGGAAGGTAGATACCGAAAAGGTAGCAAATTGCAGTTTCAAATTTATTATAATTTGTTGATTTTAACTTTCACAAATCCACTTTCACAATTAGGGTTGGGTAACGAGAATTTTCCGGAAATATGCACTAATACAACCCGCTTGAATATTTATTCATCGCACTCAACCTAACTGCAGTGCATTATATTATCATCATCACCATTCATCATGTTCATCCTGAATCTGCATCATCATTATCATCATAAATCATATTCAGACTGCAATCAGTCTACATCAAACATTCCTATTGTGGATGAGGTAGATAAACCCAAAACCATAACTCGCATTAACATCAGTGATTTTATTTGTTATTTATACAGCATTCTATTATTGAATTCAAGCAGTTTTCTAAATACAACAGAGATAGATTGATATACAGGGTGTTTCATAATTTCAATTACATACGTTAATGATATTATGTTGTTTAATATGCTGATTACGAATCAAAAAGATTTTTTTTTAAATCGCAAAATTATTTTCCATGTTTCCCAGTCCAAAATTATTCGTTGCCACTGCCACTGGGTGGATGATTATGTTAAAGTTATTAATTAAATAAAATTTTATTATAAATAACTGCTAATACTTAATTGAATTGTTTAATAGGAAAGCGAATCCAGTGCAGTACTATAAAAATTGTTTTAGGTAAACAACCCTTAATTTTTCGAATTTAAAAAAAATTACTCGAAGTTATGAAGCACCCTGTATAGACAGAGAACACAAGTTCTTCTGGCAGTATAAATAAATAGTAAATTGATAAAAATATTGTGAAATTCGCGTTTGAACATTTTTATTGCTCCTGCATAATAAGTATGGTAATTTATTTTGTGCATAAACACTTTCGCTGCATAACTAACAAATGCCATCTAAATAACTTTGAGTCTTCCTTGGAGGGAATTCCTTTCATGAGGCTAGCATTCCTGAAGATGTTGCCAGTGATAATAGTCTCGTAGAAGTCTCAAATACTTGTGAACACTTATTCGAGTTTCAAAGTACGAATACCGGCAAATTAATATCTCTGAAACAATAGAGATAGGGTGAATTGCGTGCGTTTATTGTTGTAGTGATTCGAGATGAGATCCTTTGTGAATTTGACGCGCAGTGCGTTTATAATTTGACTGTATAAAGTTTCGTAGGTGTTTAACTGATTAAGTATTCTGCACAAGACGTTGATAGATAAGAAAAATGGTGAATGCGCCAACACCTACTAAAAATTGTAATGTAAAAATCTGCACCTATTTGGACTTATTTTACCTTTCTCAAAGTATCAGATATAAATTAAAGAGCTCGATTACCTATTAAAGGCGGTAGTTGTGGTCAATTTAACGCGACATTTGACGAAATTACAATACATTTATATACAACGTGTTGTAGGTACTTAGTACTTTTATGCTTTTTAGAATTTAATTTTCTATCTAATCATGAGGGCGTCCATAATTATATTATACTAAAATTACATGTTCGGTTCGTTGAAATTTGAAGATCTGCAATCAGTATTATGATGTCTCATTTTTTTACCCTACACGTTTTTTTTTAAGTGACTTTCATTCGGAATGTTCGAAATCACCTTATTTTAAAGTATAAAGCCGTTCCACTAGTCTACTCCACATAAGTGTTGAATTCAGGCTTGCAAAATTACATTTAGCACTTTATCTTATCTAGCTTCGTTAGTTAACCATGGAAACTTCTTGTTTTTTATTTTAAATTATTATTTGTAGTTCTGTAGCTTAAAGAAGAGATAATAATTAATAAGAAATAAATACCCCTAGTATACCCAAAACATTGATTATATTATTATTATCACCAAAACTGCTAAAACCTAAAGAGGTTCAACTGTCAATACTTGCAGATTTTCATCTTCATCACGTTATTTAAATATAAAAATAAGTTTTTGCTTAATCTACTCCGCTAAGTATATTAAAACGCTCACATAAAGGCGGAATTAACTTACAGAAAGCGAATCATTTTTAGCCGAGTTTATATAAACTGTACCCTAGTAGCCTATTATAATAATGCAACGAGGTGCATTTTTGACTACTGAAGTGCTCTCATATTTAATATTCCCAAATCCCAGAATACAGCACAATAGTACAATCAAGAATCAAGCACGGTCTCTGGAAACCCAACTTAAATTCTCATCTGGGAACATCATTAAAATCTCTTCACATCCCAAAAATTAAACCGTTTCTCATGCGATTTAAACTGTCCGCTCTGTAAAATCTAAAATCCGTCACGATTGTAATTATTTCTCTTTTTATGTTTTCCGCCCTCTTTATTTCATGTCTGTAATCGTGCATCATCGACGGAATTCGGAAGCTGTTGTAGAATGTGTAATTGCAGGAACGGAAACACGACAGAGTGACGCCTTGTACATACCACCGATCATACATCACAGGCGGCTTGGTTGCATGTTTCTGCTGGATGACATCGCGAAGCATTCGTCTTACTATTGACTGGTTATGATGTAATAATGGATGAATTATGTTACAACTAATGCAAGAAATTACTCACGGATTGTGCTATTAACACAGCTCTTAGTGAATTGTGCTATAGTGTAACTATAGCTTAAGCGCTGAAGTTTTGGAGTCTTAAACTCTTCAAATCAGTCATCAAATGAACTCAGTGGCGTACCCAGACATCAGTCTCATGGGGGATATGAAAATAAAAATGTTTTGTACAATAATTAATACAAATTTTGCGATATCGGATATCTTGCAGTCCTTTCAGTGGCAATGATGTATATTTAGAATTATAAATTGTACCATAAGAAAAAGCGCCGCATGCAAAAATGTTATGTTTTTCAAGGTAAATTTCTTAAAAATGAATTCTCAGAGATACATAACAGCACGGTTTCTCTTCTACGTGCAAAATAAAGAAAAACATTGTTATGGTGAATTTGAATAATAATAACACATAAAAAAGATTTTTCTTAGAGCTTTGGGGGAGGGGAGGATATATCCCCTTTATCCCCCCCCCCGTAAATACCCCACTGAATGAACTAGCTTTTAAAAATAATAAAAACTATAATCTAATCTACAACTTGTGTTTTTAAACTAATTTACCGTCAGGAAACTGTCATAGTCGAGTTCCAATAGTCAATAGAAGTATAACGGGTTTCAGTTTGTTGCAGTAAAGTAAGTTCTTAATTTTTTTTCATAATAATGTGAACGCGAGTTAGTCCAATACAGGATGTTTCATAACTTCGAGTACATACGTTAAAAGTGTATGTTGTTTGATATGCTAATTATGAATCAAAAAGAATATTTTTAAAATTCAAAAAATTAGGGGTAGTTTACCTGCAGCATTTTTTGTACTACGGCACTGGATTCGTTTTTCTATTAAAAACAAACAATGAAACAATAGAAGTAGGTAATCAATATCTTAAATTACATAATACTATACTTCATTTCAGCTAAGAAAATAGCAGATGGCACTGCGAATGCCAGTAAGTTTTACATTCACACATTTTATTAGTTCAAAATTCGACGCGATCTTAAGTAAGTTATGTTTTGTGAATAAAGCTGTCATCTATAGAATAATGTAGTACTTCTATGTAAGTAAGAAATTCAAAATAAGAAGGTATAAGTAATGTTAACGGAAATGAAAATGTTTGCTAGTGTAAATCTACCTCTCATCTCAACCAATCAGATTCAAGAATATCATTGCCCTATCTAACCCAACGCTATTTTCTTAGCTGAAAGTATAGTAAAATAAACAAACAAAATTTAATTATTTTTAATGAAACAATAATTACTCCGCCCAGTGTCAGTGGCAACGAAAATTTTTTGACTGGGAAACATGGTAATTAATTTTGCGATTTAAAAAAAATTCTTTTTGATTCGCAATCAGCATATCAATCAACATAAACCCTTGTATACCTTGAAGTTATGAAACACCCTGTATAGAACAAGTGCACAGTAAATATTTTCTTTTATAGTTAGAGAGCCGTATATTAAAAATTCGTTCCCGATTTTACCCCTTACCAGAAATGACTTTTTGTATTAATTCAAGAAAATGTAAATATAAAATTCTCTATACGAGTGTCTATTGATGTCACACACATTTTTAACATAAATAAAATCACGTATTTCCTTGACTCGTGGCAAACAGTTTGGGCAGACCCGGTGTAGATGTGAACGTCCGTCACGACATCGACGGTGCACCAGGTCCTGGGGGCGGCGCGGCTGCTGTGCTCGCTATCCAGTTCCTAGTGAACGAGGGCGCGCTCATCACCGCCACCGCCGACGACACCCTGCATCTCTGGAGCTTCCGCCAGAAGGTTCCGCAAGTTGTACAGAAACTCAAGTTCCAGAGAGAGAGGTAACAATTAGTCCCACTTGTACTCGACAAAATAAATCCCCATTTCAAGAATGTGAACATCCCAGCTTGTTACTTGCTATATTTGCTTATTAACATCCTATTAATATCCTAGCGTTTGCTAATGTCCTCCCTTACTCACATTGTATCATCCCAATGTTAGTCATTTGGAAATAATATCCCAAGTATGCATCCCATTGTAATTATCTGATATGTTTGTATAGACTACCTATGTACTTTTTGATAATACTTAGGATGTGTTTGTTTTGTATTGAAAACTCTTAACGTAACAGGAACTTAACTCGAAAAATTGTTTAATAGGCTGTTCCAAAAAAATTTCTTAAAGTTAAATAAATGGTAGGAGCTGTCAATTAAAAAAACTGTCAATACCATTTATACAAGAAAACTAATTATTTTTAATAAATTTATTTGAGATCACTAGCTTTTAATATAGTGTATAGAAATAATTAGTTTCCTCCACGGTTTTCCCGTCTGACCAGTATTGACAATTTTTTTTTACATATTTTATTTGTAATTTAATAAATTTAATACATATTTTACTGAACGTTCAATATAAATACTAACCTTTAAGTCTTTTAATTATTATAGTATTTCTGTAATTTATTATTATATTTAACAAAGAATACTGAACAGGAATGAAGTATTACGGAACCAAAACATTTTTAGATTTAACAAGATTTTGACTTTTTTCTCCTACCTCTTGTTTTACTTTCAAGAATCTTTTTATTTAGTAAAAACTTTCCTCGTGTGAACAGGGCAGTAAAATAAAATAATTGCACCTACGATGTCGTGATATTATTAAACAATTTTTCTTTTCAAGTTGCTAGGTTACAAGGTTTCAATACAAAACAAACAGTAATTTACACGGCGAAATAAAAAGCTCTTGTGTAATTACAGTTGATAAAATTATCTTCACATGATTCCTGCAAATATGTTATTTTTTACAGGAACATAAATGGTGACATGCATTTGTTTGATTTCAGGCTAACATGTATACACCTTCCACTCCAATCAAAATGGCTGTACCTGGGCACGGATAGAGGCAACATTCACATAGTTCACATAGATACCTTTGTTTTGTCAGGTTATGTTATCAACTGGAATAAAGCCATCGAAGTGTAAGTTTCAATTCATTTTATAATCGCAAAGTGCATTTGTCTGTTTTGCACAGTTTATTCAGAGGTTTATCCAGCATTCAATTTTTAAATTAAAATTTCTTTTTATTCGTTTTTGTGGAATAACTCTTTTTTACTAGCAATCATTTAAAAATTAAAATGGGTTTGAATATTTAAAAATAGTACAAAATCAATAGTTCAATATTTTACTATTATTTAGTATAAATAAATAGTGTGCATTTTACTTTTCAGTATTTTATTTAGATTTGCTTAGTTTTATTTGTTCAATAAAACTTTTAAGTAAAATAATAGTTATATGTATACCAAGGCTGCGAAATATCTATTTAGCGTCTGAAAAAAAATTCCGAGGCGAAGGCCGAGGCTAAAAAATTCTCGGGAACACGAAACACATTTCGTAGACGAGTTAGACACAATATTTTTTGCGCAACTGCAATGCATATAATTAAAAACAAATATTTTTGTTCAGTACCTATTTTTTATTTAAAATTTTCAATAAATATTTAATGAAACAATGTTTGAAATAAGACAAATGTTGATTTAGAGTGGGTTGGAAAATGGAGTAAATTATTTTTCCAATTTATTTAATAGATGTATGGCTTTAATGATTGTAATACAAAGATGTTAAATACGACGTTTCGAATTATTTCCAAGTCATTTTCAAGCAATAATAGTATATTAAGTATCAAGAACGGTAAGAACAACTTACTGATGGAAGACAATGAGACTGAGCGAAGAGAAGGCTCCAATTTTGTCTGACATCAGTAATTCCTTAACGTTCGTGATGCTTATATCATTTTTGGCACTATTGGTCTTTTTTATCCATACGCAGATATTAATTTCTTCGTAATTCATATTAAATTTACTTACCGTTTAGTTTAGCCTAGCAACCGCTAAGATCAACATACTGTCTTGGAAACAGGCATGGTAAGTTGATAAAAAAGACCAATTGTGCAAATGATAAGTTATTACATTTGATGAAAAGATGAAGATGATCTTCATCTGAAATGGGGAGCAGGAATCTGCATAAATGTAAATTACATTTATAATATAAACTGCAATGCTAATAGCATATGCACACATGTATGATGTTCCACCCGGTATATTATTGTATAGTATAGTATAGTAAAATTTTAGAATTATTTAACAATTTATGAGCATAATATATCGCGTATTGTGTGCCTTAACTACAGAAGTTTGTGGAAAATAGGAGAATATAAAAATTCGTGTCGTAAAGTAGTATCTAGTTTACAATTTTGCAAGAAATTGTTACATATTTCATAAAGTTTTGGGAATTTTACTATTTTATGATGTAATATTTAAATTATTAGATAGCCCATTACATGTTTCTTAGCTTCAAAACTATTTATAAAAATATATCAAAGTTAGGTGCAACATGTTTCTGTGGCCTACATCGTGGACACATTGTATTTTATGACACTGTATAGGTACAACCATAAAATATTTTATTGGTAACGTCGCCTATGTTTAAAATATAAATTGCCATTGCAAGTGTTGGTAAACATGCGGAATAAATATTATTTCTATCGTGACATTTATTCTAAATTCGTTATATAGATATCAAATTTTATCATAATTTAATTATCTTTGCATTGAATTTGTTAACAATTTGTATACATTGTACGAGTACATAGCAGGATTATGTTCTACACATATTATATTCCATCCGGTATATTATTGTACCGTACAATATTAATACATATTTTACTGAACGTTCAATATAAATAGTAAACTTTGAATTTTTTAATTATAGTAGGTATCTCTGTAATTTATTATTACACATATTTAACAAAGAATACTGAACAGCAATGAAGTATTACGGAACCAAAATATTTTTAGATTTTACATTATTTGGAATTTTTTCTGTAGTAATTTTCATTCTTTAATATTTTACCAACAGAATATAAAGCTATCTTCCACAGTCTATAAACTTTTGATATATATTTACTACCTGCTTTTCAACCGTAACAACCTAATCCTAATGTATGGTTTCCGAAACATCTATTTCTTATAAAAAAATAAACTAGAAGCCAGATAAATGTGTTTTAATCCTCGTTGTTCTTCCTTCTGTGTAGATCTCGAAAAACGCACCCTGGTCCTGTCGTCCATCTCAGTGATAATCCCCTGGACGCCAGCAAAGTAAGTCAGATTTGTTTCCATTTCCGATGCTCTTCTAGTGATATCGGTTCTGGGTTTGTTGTGTTTGTGTACACTGTACGGTATCATGATTTATTGACAAGCTCGCAAACTATCTTGTTACAGAAAATTGACGTCATTGTCAAGTTAACTAAGCTCTATTAGTGTAATTCTTCACTATACTGTAGTTGTTGCAAACTTGAAACTTGATATTTAATACTGTTTTATGTTACGGGAACGATAATTCTATTTTCTTGATGTGAAAATGATAAATTTGAAGTTTAACTCAGATGGATTCCAGTTTTTAAAGTTTTATTTTTACTATATCTTTGATTAAAACCACGGTTACTAGAAGATAGGTTGGGACGCTTGAGCTATCAATGTGGTCAAAAAAAGTCTCTTTATAGTGTGGTTTGAGAGGGTGAAGTGATGCAGTAATAGATCTGTCCAACGTTTCACCAGCTTTTGTGGCATCAGGACAAAGACTTAAATTTTGTAGAAATAAGTAAACCATCAAAATGATGTTGCCAAGTTTAAAAATCAACAAGCAAATCTAGCACTACCATCACAGAAAACAATTTCCAGGTACTACTCTTTGCACTGATGATGCCACAAAAGGAAACGTTGGCCATTGGACTAAATAAATAATTAAATAAACTGACTACATTCCTGCGTACCTATAAAGACAATTGTAAGAATGATTTCGAATATGATTAATATGGAACTTTGATTTAAAAAATCTAACGTGGCCATCACAAGACCTTCCGCCATACCTTTAATATAATATAAATACAAAAATAATTATAAAATACCGATTGTAAATAATAATCACTTAATCTTTCATCTAAAATAAAAAAAATTGTCTTAAATTAATTATTTATCGAAATATTTTATAAAAGTACTACTTCCGGTTTATTAATTGGTACCAAAATTTACTGGGCTCTTAAGATTCATATTAAAATCTTAAATATAAAATTTGGTTGTTAATTGTTAAACTTTTTGAGTTATAGAAAACGAAAAAATGTTACATACAATCTAACGCACACACACACATACACACAGACATCATCTCGAAAATACTTTAGTCGTATTCTATGGATTCTAACTGTAAACGATGTAAATAAATATTTACAACTCCCTTAGTAATTTAGTCTTAAATATAAAGCTTTAAAAAATCTTAGACTGTGTTCGTGTTCGCAGTTGTTAATAGGATTCGAGACCGGCCAAGTAGTCCTGTGGGACTTACGATCAAAGCTAGCCGAGTTCCGATGCCAAACACAGGAACCACTGCGGTCCATCGCGTGGCACCACGAGGGCAAACAGTTCATGTGCTCGCACACCGATGGCACGCTCACAACGTGGTTGTTACGGCAACCCATCAAACCGATCAACGTTTCACAACCGCACGGCAAACTGAACAAAGACAACAAACCGGAGAACTGCAAACCGATCAACAAAGTTGAATGGAAGTCTTCGAGAACGGGGTGAGACTCTGAAGAAGAATTTGCATATTTCAATGCTACATTTATAGGTTTTTAAAAACATTTTGTCTCAGATGCTTTTAGTATTTCAATTTAAGCTAACACTTATATTAAGTTATAACATTTTATTATATTTTAATATGCTAGCCAATAAAATGTTGCTTATAAACAAGACAATATTTTTTATTTGTATTTTCTATCTTCTAGGGAAGCATATGTTATATTTTCTGGAGGTACAACGTATGATCAAGCAGGAAGAACTCCAAGTATTACAGTCATCCATAGCAAAACAACCACGGTACTGGAAATGGAACACAATGTCGTTGATTTCATTACTTTATGTGAGACCCCCTGGACAAGTGGTAAGTAAAATATTATATCTAGAATTTATGACAAATAGTAATATTTTAGAATTATTTAACAATTTATGAGCATAATATATCGCGTATTATGTGCCTTAACTACAGAAGTTTGTGGAAAATAGGAGAATATAAAAATTCGTGTCGTAAAGTAGTATCTAATTTACAATTTTGCAAGAAATTGCTACATATTTCATAAAGTTTTGGTATTTCGCTATTTTATTATGTAATATTTAAATTATTAGATAGCCTATTACATGTTTCAAGTTTCAAAACTATTTCTAACAATATATCAAAGTTAGGTGCAACATATTTCTCTGGCCTACATCGTGGACACATTGTATTTTATGACACTGTATATGTACACCCATAAAATATTTTATTGGTAACGTCGCCTATGTTTAAAATATAAATTGCCATTACAAGTAGTGTTGGTAAACATGCGGAATAAATATCGTGACATTTATTCTAAATTCGCTATACTGGTGAGTCATCGAAATGCCCGTCGTCGATATCTCCCTTGTCGTTAAAAATACAGCATAAATTTATTAACAGAATTTTTCGTCTACTCAAGGAGCATAACTTAAAATTATTAACATCTGTATATGTGAAAATGTGTATAATAACATTTAAAAAAAGTTATTTCTGAATAAAGAGTATAGTTACAGTTGTACAGAAAAAAAATTCTTAATTTTTACTATTAAAATAACTTCAACGCCTTTATAAAACAATATGTGTATTCGGCTTTTTTTAGAGAAAAAATTGAATAACTTGGCAACGCCGCGGAAAACTAAAATGAAATTTATATGTTCGTATAATAATTTTAAGATAGTAGTAGTTGAGTAGACAAAAAATTCTGTTAATAAATTTATGCTGTATTTTTAACGACAAGGGAGATATCGACGACGGGCATTTCGATGACTCACCCTGTATAGACACCAAATTTTTTCATAATTTAATTATCTTTGCATTGAATTTGTTAAAGTTTGAACAATTTGTATACATTGTACGAGTATAGCAGGATTATGTTCTACACATATTATATTCTCAACGTATTATGTTATATTTGATTTTGTTTTAGAATTACAAGAACCCTACGCGATCGTAGTTCTCCTTCAGAACGACCTGGTTGTAATGGACTTGCAGACTGCAGGTTTTCCTTGCCTGGAGAACCCATACCCCATGGACGTGCATGAATCGCCGGTGACGTGTTGCAGCTACCTAGCCGATTGCCCCGGGGATCTAGTACCAGCCTTTTATTCAGTAGGTCGTTCAGGACATACCAAACGTACGGGCTTCTCTGAACGAGAATGGCCTATCAATGGTGGGGAGTGGTCTGCGCAAAGTTGTAGTTACAGTGAAATCATCATGACGGGGTAAGAAAATCATTATTTATCCTAAGATACTTCTATTGCATCATTTGATTTTTTAAGACATGCGGATGGCAGTGTTAAATTCTGGGATGCAAGTGCAGGGACGTTACAAATTTTGTACAAACTAAAAACGTCGAAAGTGTTTGAGAAACCTAAAGCGCGATCCGTAGACGGTACCGATGAAGAACCGTTTGCAATTGAAGTTATTTCCTTATGTCCAGAGTCTCGGAAACTATGTGTAGCTGGTGCATCTAGTCATGTTATATTGTTTAAGTTTAGAAAAACTGAATCCACCAGTGAAATCCCTGTAAGAATAATGCAAATATATGTCTTAAATTTGCTAAAATAGTTATTGTTATTAGGTTTTGGAGATTCCAATAGTATATGAAATAACGGATGATGTCGAATGTTCTCCTGACTATGAATATCCTAGATCTGGTAGTGCTTCAAAATTAGATGTTATTGAAGGTGGCGATTCAAAAAGAGTAAATAATGGTAGTTGCCTATACATTAGGATTGTAACTAATACAAAGTTGTTGCAGGAAAATCAGGCAGCATTAAAAGTACGACCAGGACCGCAGAAGAAAGGACCGGGCTTCCAGGCACAGTTAGTATGCCTCACACCGTGGAATAGTGGAGATCCTCCAGGACATATCACTTCGTTAACTATTAATAGTTCATACGGCTTGTAAGTAATTATTTTTACAATTTCATATCTGTATTACATTGTACTTCCATAGGATGGCGTACGGCAATGAATCGGGTATCGTAGTAGTAGACATCGTGCAGAAAATCTGCCTGCTGAATATTGGAAGTCCAGATTTATATGGAGCACAAGATCCGTATTCAAGAGCGCCACGAAGTCCTAAAAGAGGAGGTGGTGGTGTAGCTGCTGGTGATGGATTTTCATCTGCAGATGCACCCCATGCTAGAAGTCCCAGTATTGATCAGGTCAGTATCCATTGCACAGAGTTAGTTATGTATCTATCAATCAGTATGCTTACTCTAAATTAACTTTGAAAGACTGTTTTTCAAATATCAAATAATATTAAAGTTTATTAAAGTCGTCTTTCAAAGTTAAAAAATGATCTTCATACAAATGAAAACTAATAGCAGAGTAGGGCGTCAATAAGCTAATAACAACAGAGAATCTATTCTGTCGTCGTGGATGAGTAGGTCTCGATAGATGTTGTAGCACCTGACAGCCAGCACCGTTTGTGTGTTTATTCTTATTTTGCTCTGTTTTCCTGCGCGGTTTTCGTTCTCGCTGACACTGTCCTCCCCACCCGTGCATGCTTTGCGGCACATTGCATAGCAGCAACAACAACTGATGATCCGAGAGTCGCCGTCCCCTATCAGCCCTGCGTGTAGTACACCCTGCGAACCAGTGGAAGCGGCATGTGAGGCCAGCGAGGATGAGTCAGTCAGCCCCAGACCTCAAGCTAGTCCCGTGGCGGGACAGCCAGTTCCCATTCCACAAACAAGAAGAAAGTCAGCTGCCTGGAGAGGATTCAACCTCAAAAGACAACTGTCCAAAGTTGATACGAAAATAAAAAGCACTTTTAGTACTGAGAAGAGATCTTCAGTTTTTTATTGCCCTGAACCACTTGAAATATCACCAAATGAGCTAACGGAAGATAGCGACGGAGATAACAATAAATCTCCTGAATCAGAGGAAGCTGATCCTCTAGGTGAAGAATGTGTAGCGGAAGAAGAAACACCCACGGCAGTTGTAGAAGTAACTCCGCCTTTAATAGTTGGTTCATTGGGATCAAACGTAGACCGGAAAGTTGGGTTTGCAACAATGGCTTCCAGACCTGATAATTTAGCTTTAGTAGATGAGCACGGCAATCCTGTTCGACCACCAAGACATAAGAAAAAGATGCCGGATAAAAGAGATCAAAGATTATTATCTGTACCCAATATAAAATTCACGCGCCCGGAGATTCCTAACATGCACGATCTACGAGACGCAAAGGAACAAATCACAACAACTGGCGGGAATCATCATCAACATCAACCACCGCAGCCCTCGTTCACCGGGAACCTCATGCGGCGTTTCAGTAAGTGCCAACTCTGTGCCGTTACTGCCGCTGCTGTCACAACGTTCGTTACCCGCTCTCTATTTAATCTCTTTCTAATATCTTTATCTCTGTCTGTCTAACTTGTTTCATTTTTATGTTAATATCTGTCTGCTCTTTGGTTATTGGTAGTGTGCCTCGTATACGTATGATTGCGTATACGTGCACAGTAGCGTGAGTGGGACGGTAGCTGCGCGCATCACCTAGAAATTATTCGAGATCTGATGACTGAAATTATTTAATGTTATGTATTTTATTATTTCATATTTGATGAAACATGTTGTCAGATCTCGATATTTTACAACAAATTGTTTATACACTTAGCTCATTTAGTTAAGTATTCCCTAATTCTAAAACAATGTTAAACTTGAAATATTACTAGAACTTGACGAATTTAGAATTGGGGAGTAAAACTTAGTTTCTCTCTGTGTGCTTGCACGTCCCCCACGATAGTAGGGAATGCGAGCAGACATCGCGGGCGATGTGGAAGTTTTTGGTTCCGTTTAATTGTGTTCCGGGTCGCTTGATTTAGCTCAGTTTGTTATTTTTGCTTTTTTTGTATTCTCACACGGCTTTATCGGACATACACCGATGGGCAATGGGCACATAATTTACATAAGTAAGTTTGAAGGCCCATCATCACTGGGAATTATTCGGATCTTGATGCGGTATCGGTGAAAGCGAAGGGAAGAACTAACGCTTGACTTTCAGCAGCGCCGGTGTCGACTGTGCCACGCGCTACAAATGGCTTTTGGTTTTGTGTTGAAGGAGTCTGACGACGAGGACGGCAGCTGTCTAAGACACCTGCTTGGGGAGCTTCTGGGTACGCAACGGTAGCTAACGTGTCCTGTGTCTGGGATTAGTCGCCGCACACGTAGCGCTGTGTGCGTGTTGCGTCCTCCGCAATATACCATCACCTCTTTCCGTCTTACATTACCGCAAAATTTCTCATTTACACCTTTTCTAAACTCTTTACATTCTGAACAAATTTATTCTCAATCCATTAGTACCGTTATTCGTTATATAAGTTAATGTGAATTAGAATTGGGATGTTTGAAAATAGTCATTTTCTGGGAACTTTTGTGTGATAATGTACTTGCCATTGCCACCCATAAATATATGTGTGTTATTGTACATAATTATCAATGCTGCGATTTGTTAGAATCCGCTCGTATAACTTAAACACACGTACACAGAACACTTACACGACACATGTCACAATGTACACTTTTAGACAGTGACACAACTCAGTAGTATTATTCGCGATTCTCTCAGCAACAATAATAGTCACAATAATGTCTTTCCATGTTCACTCACCATCAGCTTACCTGTTTTCAAACACATTAACAGGTCGCCGTGTGTGCTTTCTAACGTACGTCAACCAACAAGTGTTCATACGTACTTTCATACAGTTATCAACATTCTTCCAATCAAATTCTGTGAAATACAATTCTACAATTGAAAACATAGGAGAACTTAAGTGTGAGTTTTGAAATATGAATAGAACAAGTAGTTTATAACATGAATGAATGAATGAATAAAGGCGGTTTGTGAATGTATTTGAGGAATTTGTATTTGGAAGAGTATTGATATGTGGGCGTGAGTGTTGCGTGTTGTTGAAGTTAGTTGTTTGCCGTACCTATCGTAGATAAACGGCGTGTGCTGCGGGAACGCGGCGGCGCCGGCGACGACAGCGTGCCCTACGCCGGCGGTGACGGCAGCGGCGAGGGGCCGACCCGACCCACCGCGCCGCTCCCGATCGCAAGGTACTCGCAAACTGCACAAGTGCCTGTCCACGGCCAGCTACTCGGAAGATACTGGCTCTGGCTCTGGCTCTGGCTGCCATCCCCTCATCCCAGCCTCACCCCAGCGACAGTTGCTGGTCGCGCGCCAATATTGCAGTTTTGGTAGTACAGAGTCACCGTACATGCTTACATACGTTATTTCTCTTTCTCACTATCACTATCTGTCTGGCTGTCTTTCACTACATAACATTCATTGCTAACAATTTCACTACATTTCAGTCTCTTCTTTATTACTTCTAACTAGGCTGCTCTTTGAGAATTTGTTGATACTTACTAATAAACAATGGACTGAAAAAATATTACTAATCACTATCACAAGTGTTTCTATCTTTCTTTTCTGTTTCATCGCTCAGCTCGTATACACACACAAACTGCAGCAAAAAGTGAGTGTACGTAATACGAGTGTAACCATATATCACCAATCACGTTCATTTATTCACAACTCCACTATCACTATTCACTAATCACTAACAACACAACAATCCGTCCTGACTAGTTTAGTCACTTTCCAATTCGGCACTCTCGAACTTCAATTTCTGCACCAGTCAATAGTTTGTAGCCGCTGTAGAGAAGCATAATCCAGCCGAGAGCTGACCTCATGAAGTAGCTGCGTGCAATAGCAGTATGGGAATTGGATGCCGTGATGGTTTGCCCCTTAGTCTTACACTTGCATCACAAAAACAACACCGCGATCACCTAGTAGATGAAAATTTAGATGTAACACACTGACACGTTACATTACAAAACATTGATTCCTTTTCAAATTTTGCAACGATTTCAATTTAACTTTTATATTTAAAACTATTACTTATAGTAGTTGTCAAGTTTGAATAAGGAATTAAAAGCATCATATTGCACCAGCCCCTGTTTAGTCAGCATGACCGACCCATAAGTCCATTCTTCCTACACCTCTTGCAAATGTGTATAGAGATTTATTAATGTTAAAAGGTGACGTGTACTATCAAAAACTTTACTTTATTCTGTGTCGTATTTCTTAATAAATGGATGCTTCCCTTTTCCGCAAAATCTGTGCTCTTAACTTGTACAGCAGACAAGTGTCCGCTAAGCTCAGACCTCCTAATGTTCTATGTGTACGTGTGTCTAAAATGCAATTGAGAATAGTCTGACCTAAACCTGCCCATATCTGTGCCTAACTGACCTTTTCCTATCGCTATGGACCTACTGTCTCTATCTCTAATCTGTTCTAAATCGCTAACTAAATTCTTCTGGACGAAACTATAATCGGCGATACACTCTGGTAAATGTTAAATGGAAATTAATGTTGGTGTGCATATATGTCCGAACTTTAGGATCTCACACCACTGATCTGTCTCTCTCTGTCTCTCTGTTGAATGGGCCGTGCTCGATTCTGTGTTCAGTGTGTCACGATCACGATGCGTTCACGATCTCTGTCGAGTTACGATCACAGATTTCCGTGCCACGTGAAAACATATTACAATATTTGTTTTATTATTCATACGATTTTCAGTTTTTATGTCCGTGCTGATATTATGCATGCTTTCTGTCTGTCTGACTGTCTATTAACACAAAAACGTATTACACTACTTTTATTACTTTCATGTTCTCAATTTATGTTTCTTATAGTTTTCATGTTAGTTTCTTGTGTCAAACATATTAAGCGCATGCATGTCCATGTTTTGCATCTGGTTGTTGCTGAAAATCGATTTTGCATTCATACTGAATTGATGCATTTCGATTTCTTCAGCTAGCACTTGTATATGACAATGTTACACAAATACAAAATTACTTATTTATTATAAGAAGTATGTTACAGAAAAGTAACAGAATACTGCTATTGCTGAGACAGCTTCTGTTGCATGTTATTTGTTACACAATCGACAAAATTAACACAAAACTCTTAAGACACAAGCAACTAACACTAACACGCATATACACATAACTATAGTAGTTACTTCGCAGGCTTCATCACTGTTTATATGAATTTGAAAACTATTATTTTAATATAATTTAAATCTACTTTTGGTAACATTTCGCTAACACCACACTTATGTTTATTGTTGAACATTTTTTTGTGGTTACTCTTGTTTAAACAAAACTGATAATACAAAAAGGTGAAAACAGTTGATGTGACTGCCGCTTGGCATGTGCTTGCATAGAATGTGCTTTTATTATGTTAAGTACAACAGTTCTTAACTAACTTGAGAAATGTGTTTATGGGCCGCGTAGATAAACTGGACAGTTCGTTTTCGAGATCCCGATCGAGCTCGATGAGTTCACTGGAAAACATCAGCTCGGAAGCGATTCAGTGTCTTGCTTTCGCAGATTCTTATACAAGAAAATCAGGTAGGTACTTTTAACTTGGTGTTCATTTATAATAAAATGATTACATATTTTCTTTTAGAACCAACAATGTTATGTCCAACATTATGGGTAGGAACTAGTCTAGGATCAGTGTTAACGATGCCATTAACGTTGCCGGATAGAGAACAGCGATCTTCGCAACCTGTTGTCGTTTCTCTTGTTGGAGTCACAATATTTAGATTGAAAGGTGCCATTCTCACCATGTCGTTTTTAGACTGTAATGGTGCGCTTATACCCTACTCGTACGAGATGTGGAAAGATGAAAATAAAAAAGAAAAAGAAAGTGAGTTGTAGAAAGTATATATAGCACAGCATATTTTTAAGTGATGTAATAATTGTAGGAACGCCTACAAAATCACAAAATCGTATGAGTCCAACATTGGGTGAAAATAATAGGGGTGAATCATTTGGTGATAGACAATTTGTGGTAATTGCGAGTGAAAAACAAGCGAGAGTTGTAGCTCTTCCATCACAGACATGTATTTATAGACAACAACTAGTTGATAGTGAATTTGTAGTAAAAGCTGAGACGATATCCCTTAGAGGTAAGTACCTCTGTTAAAATATTGTTCTTTGAACAGTTATGAATTATTTGTAACGTTACTTTACAGATAGTGTATGCCTGGTGTGTTATGTTTCCAATGGACATTTGGTGGCTTATAGTTTACCAAGTCTTAGGCCGCTAGTGGAAATAGACTTCCTTCCACTGTCAGAACTCAGGTAGGTGCCGCGCTCCACCACCGCGCCCTGCGCCACTCTTGACCACCCTCGTGTTTAGAGCGAGCACTTCTTATTATTAACTCTGGCATTTACATTTTACTGGGCTGTTTTTACTCTGCATATTGACACTTTGAGCATGCCGTTTCACACTACTTGAAGTGTGAGCACCTCTTGTGAATACTCATTATCAAATAATAGTCCGCCATTAATATAATAGTTTCAGTTTGTAAATATACAGTTACCATTTTACCTAACAAGTCACGAGTAAATGACAGCGCTCCCGCAATGCGTACCATAACCATACCATAACTAAACCTCTAACTGAGCGATGCGCCCACCATGAACCTACTAACTTGGTCAGCTAATCGTACCTTGCTATGCCTAGTTTCCAGACACACAGTAAACAAGGCATTGTAGATCCAATGTTGTCCATATGGGGCCAGCAGCTCATTGTTAACGAGGACACTGATCAGTAAGTTCAACCGGCGATTCAAAGTGGAAAGGGCGTTTATATCAAAGTATTGCGTATATATTCATTTGTATGTCGTTGACGTTATCTGATGTGTCCGACAACTTACACTTAAGCCTAAGCTTGAGTCACGCTGTCTGGCACTAAGTAATGATTATGATTGTTATGTAATTTGTATTATACGTATTGTATCATACGTGTACTGTACACATATTATATCACATAGTAGGCAACTAAATTAATAACGTTGTTGTAACAATATCTGCTGATGAATTCATGTATCAGTCCGTTGAACGTTCAATTGTTAGTACTTGTACAAAACTTAAAAACACCTTCTTGCTTAACATGCATGCAGTAACTGCAACACTGTACCCTAAACCAGTGTTGAATGATTAAACCACATCTCGTTCACAGTTTGATGACCGAGAACACTTTCTATGTGTTCTCTGCACTATCTATGTTTCCAATTCGGCTTAAGCACCATGATGAGCACAGTGCACTAAATTACATTGGCATGGCATGTATTTTTGGGACTTTTGCATGGTGGTTCCATATACACTCTTGTTAGATACAAAAATTACAAAACATTTGTTTTAATTTTCTTAGGATTACGAGAACCTTCTGCTTCAGCAACAGAGGCCATGGATTGTACCTGACTTCTCCATCGGAGTTACAGAAATTTACTTTGTGTTCTGACTTTTGGTTCGTTGAAAATATTAATAAAATCTAATATTATTCTTATTAAATGTATCTATTTTTAGTGTTACATTAAATGAAATGTTGGGTGAGCTATTTTTGACTTTAGATATGCCAGAAGCCCCCAAAGAAAGTTTCTTCAAAGGACTATTTGGTGGAGGCGTAAGGAATTTGGACCGAGAGGAATTATGTAAGTAATAATTGGAATACATTGTAGACGACTGCTAATGATAACACTTTGGTTAAAGTTGGTGAAGCAAGCAGTGGAAAGGCAAGCAAAGCGGTTGCGAAACACATTCCAGGCAGCATTGGAGACGTGAACTCACGCGTGACAGGTGTGACAAGTGAGATTTCACGCGCACACGAGCTGATGATAGAGCGTGGCACCAAGCTAAACCAGTTGGAAGAACGCACACAGCGCATGATGAATGAGGCTGAAAATTACTCGCACTCCGCGCATTCGCTCATGCTCAAGTACAAGGACAAGAAGTGGTACCAGTTGTGAATTTACAACGTCGACATCGTCCTTGTGTCGCCTATACCCCCAGGCGACTTGTACTTACTAACATTGTGATATTGCTGCGTGAGGGATGGGGGCCGACCGCCACGCCTCCGCCACCCGCCCGAGCCGCCGCCTCTGCCGCCGCCCCTTCTCTCACGTACATTTTTAAACCCGTTTAGGACGTAGATTTTTATGAGATACACAGTCCGCTCCGCTCCGCCTCCTGCACACGTGATTCGAGCGTCCTTGCCCTGACCTGCCCTCGTTCCCACCCTGCCCTGCACACATGTAAATATGTACGTAGTAGCCTCTGATCGGCTTTGTTCCATGTGCTCTCACACATTTATAAACGTATATAACGGTTAAGTATTATTATGGTTACATTGGAAGACAATAAACAATATTCTTCATCGGCCGCACGTTGCCGTCGCTCTGTGCCGTGGCCGACAGTTTGTGGTCGGCCCTGCACGCTAAACAAACATTTCCCTAAGTCCTGCTCCTGGTACCATATGCTCCTCATCCTTGTTTCCAAAGAAAATTTCATATACACTCGTCTTCCTTACCCTCATCCAAGTTGACCCCGTGTTGTTTCCCATCGGCCATCATCAAAGAAATGGATTGGATTCAAAAACGATTGACACTCAACCAACTCATGCCATATGTACCTACATGAACATGATCTAATCTAACCTAACCTAAAACAAGTATAATCTACTATGAAATTAAACTAAGCAATGTATAATGCTAAAACACGTAGGATGAATGTTACCGTAGTTAGATATGATACAAAACACTGGTTAGTGATCCATCACGGGTGCAAACTACCCCGAGTCCCTTTCCTCAAACTGTGTAATATATTACATGAACCTACCCTATATAATAATGATTTAGATCAGTAAGCAACAAAAGAGACATTGTTTACAGCAGTCAGTTTTCTTTAAGCAAATATTTAAACATTCTAAAAGTTATACATATTAGCAGAAGACATGTAGAAAAGCATTCTTATATACCTAACCTAATATGAACAAAATATTTAAATACTGTATCCTTTTTATTAATCAGGATAATGCCTGTTTATAAGTAAACGGATAATAGTAGGAAAAAACAAAGGTCTGGCTGGCCAAGACAGTATTCTAGTTTCAACTGCGGTTCCGTAAATATCCTTTTTTTGTTTATTCCTAATTGGTCGGGATCAAGCAGTCACAATTTAAGAATGAATGAGAACTGCTGAACATGTATAAACTATTTTTAGTTACCTATGTAAAAATGTTGTTGAATGTACTTCAAAGTATATCCTTGTTTAAAATTACTGAGTATTGTTGATAATTTGTTTTACATTTATATTAGAACTTTATGTAATTCAACTGGAAAAAGAAATAAATTTGTCTTTACAGAAATATTTATTTTCCAAATGCCATCATTTCATAACATTAAATATTTTCAAAAAATATAATACTACTTACAAACAACTAAGAAACGTGTGTTCACTGTTTATTCACCCTATTAGTTCTAACTTATTTACTTTTCTTTCTGTTCATCAGACAATGAGAGTAATTGGCTCTGTAGATGACATTCTCTAGGACAAAAAGAAAGACAGCCACTCCAAAACCAGCTCCTAAGAAGGCAAATGCAGGACCGGCATCTATAAGACCTACGGAGACAAAGTTACTGCCACCACCCAAACATTTGGGCTTCTCGTCAAAAAGACGGCTGGATTCACGAGATTGGATTCCAACCTCTGCCAGCTTTCTCAAACTAAAACAGGGCTAGTTAAGTTTTTAAATTTGCTTTTTATATTCAAATTATACCGAAATAAACACCAAATTATAAGTAAATATTTTATTGACAATGCAGTAATTATTACTTACCAAACTTTAAAGACCTCTTTAAAGCTACTCTTCTTCCTGCAAGGCAGCCAAAACTGACTAGCTTCAATGTATTGCAAATTTTGCAGTCCACATTTTTCGCTTTCATAAAAAGTTTTTCCTATTATGGTGTACATTGGTGGTGTTTCATGATGAAAGGCGAAGAAACCGTTGCGAACCCTTTTCATCCCTTCTTCAAGGGACATATAAGCTCGAGTTCCTTTCGGCATTATCTTTTTTTCATAAATTGCTTTTCTGGTTGGCTCTGTTGCATTCTAAACAGAAATATTTTACTACTTACAATTTTTTAATACGAATCAAGTTGTAAGGTATTATCTCCAGTATGTTCAAACATATTTTGCGTGTCTTACTTGAAAATAGAAATAGTTGTAAGGCGCGTCAGATAAACCAATACTCATTTTAGATTTTAACAAGTCTTCTAAACTTTGTATTTCATTTGAAGTAGATTGCAACAGTACTACAATGTATGCAGAATATGACACATAAATAAACAACAATGCTATGAATATTAAAAATGTTATTATCTTCCCTGTCCCACTTTGTGGTTCATAGGTCGATCCCTGTTGGCAAACCGCCCCTACTGCAAGCATTATCACTTCAAGGAATGAGTCATCATCAACCTATGACCCAGAAATTTTTAAAAAATAACTCTTTTATAAATTGACGATCGTACATCTCGCTCATGCATGTGTTTGCGTTCCCATAAAGTTATAAGATAAATAAATAGCACTCCGACTAGAAATAATCCAAATATACTAAGCCAAACGGTACGAGAAAACGGTAGAGTGAACAAATTTGAGACATAACTTAAGGGCGGTTCCTTAAAAACGAATTGTATAGCTGTAGGTGTCGTCCACGACATGTAATCTATTGCTTGGAGGCGTTCTGTGTTTACGAATAGCGATGTACCTACATAATTTATTATTTATTTATTCTTTATTTACTTATTAGTTGATGTACTTACACCCTATATCGGCATTCCCTGTTTGTAGGGCACCTATCATACCGGTATAAAATTTGTCAGTTGGTTTTTTATATCCCCAACTATCGTAATATTCAAATCCTTTGGTTCCATTCAAATATTCTATCATTATATTTACTAGTTTAAAATTTAGTTTTGTTATTGAGTCTAGATGTTTTTCCCTAAATAAAAATTACAGTTTGTAAGGTAATTTTGAGAACTTATTAATCATTTTACCGATAATCATATAAATGATCGAAAGTATTATTGTCCAAGATAACTGATGCTCCTACAATTTTCGTCCCCATTAAATTGTGCCGTCGTCTAGATAAAATAGTGGGTACAGGCCGATTTTTAAAACCTGTTTCATTAGTCCAAATATCTATTTTTCGATTAACAAGTAACCCTGTTCTGTTGAACTTAAATACTTCATTTAAACTATATTCTGTATCAGTTAATTTTTGTCCCAAATAAAAGAAGCTATCTACAAGAATATCCAATTCGTCTAATTTATGTTTCAGTTTGTAAATAGTAAAGTTGTTCGAAAGAAGAAGCCATTTATTAGGACTAGCAAATTGTTTTTGCAAATTTGCCTAAAATATAAACCCTTAGTTAATGGGCCACTATATTGTAAAGTTTAAGTACTTACCAAGAATAATATGTTAGCAGACTGATTGCATTCGCTGTCTAAAATATACAATAAGTCTGGTGAAGGTTCGTGATAAGTAAAACTATCTACAACTGTATTGCGAATGGTTATTTGTATATTTTTTTGAAACATATTTTCTACAAGTTGTAATGCTTCATCTAAAAAATTGCGTCTAAATTTTATATTGAAAAATAAATTATGTCTTAGGTAGTACTTGTTTTCCAGCACAAAAATGCATTAACTTGGACATTATAAAATTCTACATCTAAAAAATCTTTGATAAAATTTATTTCAATTTCTTTGCCAGAAATAATTTGAACACTTAACAACAGAGCAAGTAAAATACACATTTTGTTTTGGTATCATATTCAATAGATTATCTCGATTTTATAGAAACGCAATATTGATTTAGTATTCAAGTAATTTTCGACATAAAGACCAAATATAAACGTAAATTAGTTGAATTTTACATAAAACATTTATTATAAAATTCAAGTTGGTATAATCTGAATATTAAAGAAGACATGTAGTTATGAAAAAATGTCCCACAATTTGGTTATAATTGTATTAAATTATTTAAGATAAATTATGTATTATTTGTGGTAAGAAAGATTTGTCACTTTAGTATGCATAAAACATTTCATAAACACAGAATAAAATTGTGGAACAATTTCTTTGCGGTCACTGAAACATTTACTTTATTATTACAACCTTTATATTCCAATTACTCAAAGAAAATATATACTTATTTTTACCTCCCGCCTCATATTTTATACGGGAGGTACATGGGCGCCCATAGATAATTTTTCAGGGGAGGACAAGGGTCGAAAAACAAAAAAATATAATAGAAATAGTTTTATATTCTGACTTTGGATTATTATATTTAAAATAAAATGCACAACATTCGGTTCGCACCTCACATCTCACAATACACAGTAAGTTAAAGTAATTATTGTAAATACTAATAAAATAATATACGAAATATAAATGACCACAATTGGTTAGGTACATGAATAGTCCGTCGTAGAAAAGGCTAGTCGAAGTCTGCAAAAATACTTTCAGCCAGAAGTAGGTATACGCAACATTTTATTTATTGATTTTTTAGCAATCAACAGAAATTTTGTAATTTTTCATCTATTATCATCATTAATCTACGAAAACTAAAAATTGAATAAGTGTAGAAAAACAATACTACATAATTATTGTAAATAAGCTTGACATTTAGAAATAATTTTAATTGAAAATAGATAATTTAACCAAATCTTGTTAAAGTATTTATTATTACTGGAACAGATTGTTATAAGCAGCGGTCTGAAAATATTTTCAGATCGTCACTATTAGCAACGGTCCTCAAAAAAGCATTTGGTCTGTAATTTAACATCTTCAAGTAACAAAGTGAACTCCGAAAAGCCTATTATTAATACCGATCGTAGAAAAAAATGTTTTCAAAACTATTTGTTATATAAAATATATTCAGTCAGAATTTTGAGGGCCCCCAGAAGTTAATTAACTTCAGGGCCCCTCAATGGTGTATATCCGCCACTGTTAGTAACAGAATAATAATATTAGTGATATATTCGAGTGAGTTAGATGATCGACTGTGGGTGGTTCTAATAACTCAGGTTTGAATACATATTCTTGTTTACTGCACAAGAAGCTCCTATTGGGCTATTGGTGTATTCTCCACTAATCTTGCCGCACACACTCGACACCAGCGCCGCAACTTACAATGTCCGACACCCGTCACCAGTGGCGGCGTGGTAATTTCATTTTTGGGGTGTCCAGTCGCAAATGGAAATTTGTTCTGTCCATCATTTTATCTGGCAATTATCTATGAAATAGTCACACCTAAATTGGACAAAAACTGCTTTATATGTTATTTTGTTAGGTGCAATATTTTATATAAATTATATCAAACAAAACTGGGTGTAATAGTCCATCAGTTTGCGTGGTCAGAACTAAAACATCACTTATGTTCACACATGAATTCTTTGAGGTTTCTTCCATACTTCTGAATCCTAAAACTGGTTTAATACTGTGAATGAATCACAAAATCTTCTTTTTGAGTCTCATTGACGATTCAATTTAGCGGCGTCGCTATTTGACAGGCGATTCTCAACATGATTCTTTTCTGAGGATTCATAAGCATGAAATAATCCTCAAACAATCCATGTATGAACAGGGCTTTACATAAAATTTTCTCTGGGTTTAATTATTAAATTTGCATCATAAATCACTACTACATAGAATTTGTATTTGAAATGTACTGTTAATACTGATAGAATTCTATTTTACACAATATAATCACAACATACTTAATCTACATTTTAAAAAACATTTTATTTATGTACATACATAATAAATCTATTAGATCTACAGCTTATAATAAATTAAAAATTAGTAATATCAACAGACGTTTGGGTGCATTGAACTGCGTCATGAACTGTTGGAAATATTTTCAGGAGATCTATATTTTTCAGCAGGTCGCACTTTTGCAGCATCTCATAGACTGGACCTATTGACAGTCAACATATTACAGATCATATAGTTTCAGCTACGTCCATGACGTTAAAATAATAAAGTTTAAAATTAATTATTTCTGCTATTAGCAACAAGCCCTGTTCACACAAGGATACTTTGTGGATTCTTTCATGCTTCTTGATCTTGAAAAAATTCATTTTTTTGAAACAATTAATTAGAAATTCTTATTTTTCAAGACTCGTTCAATTTAGCGCCGCCGCTATTTCACAGATAATTCTCACTAGGATTATTTATTGAAATATGAAACATGAAAGAATCGTCAAAGAATTCTTGTATGAACAGGGCAACAGGGCATAAAGAAATGTTACAAATATTGTTTGTTGCTATGATGATTATTGGTATTAAAAAAACACTTAATTTAATTTACTATACTGTAAAAAATTGGATGCAAAATAAACAATATTTTTGAGCATTACCTGAGCATCCAGCAACCATAACAGATACATCTATCTTCTTGAATTCTTCAGCAATTGCTTTCATGGTAACTGTTGACGATGGATCAATGTAAGATAATGCGGAAAAGTCGAGGATTACGTACTGTAATTCGTTTGATATTTGATGAATTACTTTATCATCTAAAGTATATACAGTTGTGTTTTCAAAAGCCATGTTGTCTACTCCTTGCTGCAAAAAATCAACATAAACAACTGGAATTTTAATCCGTCAGGTACACATTCCGACTCCAGTTTCACAGTAGCTTTCTTGTGGTGTTCTCTCCACTAACAACCATGAGTCAGTTGATGGTTGTATTAATATACTGGGTGTTTCATTAATACTTTGAGTATAAACGCTAAGGGTACAGTTTGTTATACTGCTTACGGATCAAATAGAATTTTTCAAAAATTCAAAAATAAATTTTAATGTATCTGGAAAAAATTTTTGCCACTGGATTGATAATTATTTGAACATAACTTCTAATGATTTTAAATGAATGTCATTTAAGTGTGTATTAAATTTATTTTTAATAGTAGGTAATTATGCGAATCGATAGTGGTACTTAAAACGGACTGTGTAAGTAAACTTTACTCTTAATTTTGCGAATTTCTGAAAAAGTCTTTCAAATTCGTGATAATCGCAAATATGCTCTCCTTAGGATGAAATAATGTAGGTAACCTTGCATGGAAGTAACATGTTCACTGGGTATGTAGCAAAATTATGATACATTCTGCATATCTATGCCGATGACTCACAATATGTGAGGCTGCCACACTACATTTGGTTAAAAGGCGTGCACCATTTCCTCCCAAATTACTTTCAGACCGAGAAATTCTACACAATTGTAAAGAATTAGTTTTTTCATCAATCAATTGGTTTTTATTGAAATTAACAAAAAACAAATTTTCAAATTGCATTAGTCGGTTTCGAACCCCAGATTTTGTTTCCCGGCGTTTTTTTTTTCAGTGTTTTTTCCTAAATGTGCCTAATTATCAACACGAATTCAACATTGATTGATGAAGAAACTTATTCTTTACAATTGTGTAGAATTTCACGCTCTGAAAATAATAATAACCGTTTTCCCAAGCTAATTGACTGTACCGCTTTTTTGAAACACCCATGTATGTACAACAAAACTTATAATAATAATACCTTATCTGATGTATTATTTTTCTGTTGCTTCATTCTGTACGCCAGTTCTTTTTGAGGATCAACTCCAACTAGTTTATATATTTCACTTTTGAAGTGATTACGGTTTGCAAAGTTGATTCCGCCACAATAATGTACTATTTTTATGTTTGACAATTCTACAGCCTAAAAACAATCAACAAATGTAGCTATAAACAGTTATTTAACTAGCTTTATGTTTACCTTTTTGTATCGTTTAATATCGACATATAAGTCAGTACCAGGTACAGATCCAAGTAAACATGTATAAGGTTTCATTCCCAAAATCATTACACTAAGTAACGACACAATTACTCCAACCAAAAGTCCAATGTCAACATTGACAATAACAGTAACAGCAAAAGTAATGAACCAGACAGCACCGTCCAATTTACTAAGGTTCCAGAAACGTTTCAGGGATGTTACTTGTACTAACATTCCTTTGAGGGCTACTACAATCACACTAGCAAGCACTGCCTAAACAAACAATAAAATTAGTTTTTAAAACTCTGAATTAGTTCATGTTTTACCTTTGGCAATGGTTCAAAGAATGGTCCAATCCATAGTAATACGAAAAGTAAAATGAAACATGAAACTATAGAAGCTAGTTGAGTTTTGCCGCCGACTGTTTGTTGAATTAACGACCGAGAAAGAGATGCAGAAAATGGCATACAGGAGAAGAATGATCCGAAGAGGTTTCCTGCACCCTGAAAACAATTTCATAACATTAATGTTTGAGCAAAAATAAAACATAATATTTGAGAATACATGAATGTATATTAAAGGAGCAGTATAATTATTATTCAATCAAAAACTGTACGCACTGAAACTAAAGATGTGTTCATTTGAGATGACCCAAAGAGAATTATAAAAATTTTAAAAAATTGAAATTAATAGTAAATAATTAAGAAACTTGTAAAGAATTATCTGACCACATTTAATTACGGAATTGACAGAAGTTATGACTTGCACTTGCAAGGACTTATACCTAGAGATTTTAAAAGGTTATGGAAGTTGCAAAGAACTAAGTTATTAAGAAGAACAAAAACACAAAAAACAATTATATACCTACCAATACACCTTATAGAAATTTAAATGATTTCAAATCTAGCGTAGAATTATAAAAATGAAAAAAGATTTCAAAGAAATTGAGACATGCAAAGAATTACAAAAAAATCAAAGAATTATGGGACTAAATTAATGGACGTGAAAGATCTATAGTAATGAAAATAATTTCGAGATTTGATTAAAAAATAATTCAAAGAATGTAAAGTAAAGTTTTCTTTATTTCGTCGACATAATAGAAAACATCAGGAAATTTAGACTTGCAAAGAATTGAAGAAAACTAATGAATTATTGATTTTTAAAGAAATGGGACTTGATTAGAGGAAGTGCAAAGAGTTATAATAGCAATAATATCGAGATTTGAAAAATAGGTACATATTATATACAAAGCATTATGCAAAGAAAATTATATAAAGTGAAGGAATTTCAGGGCTTTCTTGAAAAAGTTCTAACAATGTCATTGTACTTTGGGATTTAATTACAAGTACAAATAATTATAGTACCTAATATGAATGACTTTGAAAATTAATTTGCTGCTCCTATTTTTATTATAGGTATAAATTACCTGCGCTAATAATTCCTGGTTGGCATCAACCTCATAGTTCAACTTCTGGGCAAAAATCAACCCCATGGACAAAGTAATCGTGTACGCAACAATGGCAATCACAAAACCATCAACAAGAATGCTTCCGGCTAGATTGAAGTCTGGTAAGGTTGGAGGAGGAATGCTAAACGAAATAAAAATTGTAAAAAGTTGACAAAAATGAGACAATAATGATGCTTACCCGCTTGGAACATTGCCAATGATGTTAATATTGTAGGTTTCCGTAAAATTCCAATGGTTTGATACTAGTGTTCCTGTCACCACGACTAGAAGTTCTATGGGTATCGGGAATGATGAGATCTTTGCCACTCTAGGCTAAAAAAATACATTTCTGTAATACTTTATACTTGCTGTGAAATTTAAAGCAAAACATGGTGTTACTTTTTAAAATATTACGTATTGTGTCTGCTTTTGAAATCCAACAATTTATATTTTATAGTGTAAGTGTGTAAAGATTGTTCCCAGAATGCCACAAGACGATATTCTTGACATACCGAATATTTATTAATTTCTTTTACTTTAATTGACTTCTGTCAATGGGTTAGATTTGGCTTAAGCTGTTCTCCCTTCTAACCCTCTGAAGCAAGCCCTTCTTACAACTACAAGCCGGTGCCCGATAGCTTTTAGTTGCCAAGTAAATTGTATCCCAAATTGGAATGGTGACGATAGTGGATACCTATCCAAGTCAATTAATGAAAATGATACAACTGGTCCGAATTCGAATCCACGACCTCTGCGTTCAAAGGCGAGCACTGTAATCACTGCCCTATCACGCCGTTTAATTTAATACTAGCTTAATATGAAAACAGTTAAATTAATTTGTTCTTTATTCAATTGAAAGAAAAATTTCCGGTACCAATCAAAATAGTGAAGGAAATCAAATTAATCGAGAAACGAATATTAAAAAAATCTGACGTGGACACCACATGACTTCCTTGTACGCCTATTAAACTGTTCATACTTTTCTTAATAACTAAAATGTAGAATTATATTATACAAATATATTAATATAAGTACTACTACTACTGCTACTATACTCACAAATATATTTTAGTCATTTTATTTAGAAGATATAAATGATATTTTACTATTGTCACTGCTACTATGTCATGTCATAATCATTTAAATTTTACGTAGTAACAAATGTTAATCGATCATGTACTACAAGATACCGAAATACTAAACTATTAATATATACTTTAATTAATCTTAAATGATACCAGATACAAAAATATTTATAAAATACCGATTGTAGGTAATAATCACATAATCTTTCATTTAAAATTAAAAAAATTGTCATAAATTAAATATTTATAGAAATATTTGTTTGTAGATTGAAACCAAAAATAGGAGGTGCACAACTAGATGCTATAACAGTCCTAAATACAAAATTTCAACTTTCTACGTCTAACCGTATTTGAGTTATGCGACACACATACGTACATACGTCCGTCCGTACGTACAGACGTCACGACGAAACTAGTCATAATGGATTCAGAAAAGGTCAAAACGGATATTTCCGAAAAAATCTGAGAACCGAAATTTTTCGCGATTACAATACTTCCTTTACTCCGTGTACAAGGAAGTAACAAAATCCACTTTTTTCCGAATTCCTAGAATACTCTCTATTTTCCTTTTTTTTCTATTCCATTCTTTTCCTCACAATTACGACTGTCTAAAACCAGCCCGAAACTTGTACTTTACCGCAACCTAGTTATGCAATGTCATTTTTAAGTTGAAAAATACTGTAAAAGTGTTTTCGTTGCTAGTAAACTGTTATTTTATTATTGACTTCAAGGTAACGTTTTTATAAACATTTAATAGAGATAGAATATATCTACAGATGTGCATTTTTAAAATTTTAAAAATAAATTTGTATCAGAAGATATATATAACATTGTAAAGTTTGCATATATTGAAAATTTTTATAAATTTTTTGAAATTTTTATGATCATGTACAATTTTTACTTCCTTGTACGAAGTAAGGAAGTATTGTAATCGCGAAAAATTTCGGTTCTCAGATTTTGACGGAAATATCCGTTTTGACCTTTTCTGAATCCATTATGACTAGTTTCGACGTGACGTCTGTACGTACGTACGTACGTACGTACGTACGTACGTACGTACGTACGTACGTACGGACGTATGTGTGTCGCATAACTCAAATACGGTTAGACGTAGAAAGTTGAAATTTTGTATTTAGGACTGTTATAGCATCTAGTTGTGCACCTCCTATTTTTGGTTTCAGTCTACAAACCGGAAGTAGTACTTTTTAAAAATATTTCGATAAATATTTAATTTTAGACAATTTTTTTTATTTTAAATGAAAGATTATGTGATTATTATCTACAATCGGTATTTTATAAATATTTTTGTATCTGCTATCATTTAAAAATAATTAAAGTATATATTTATAATTTATAGTATTTCGGTATCTTGTAGTCCATGATCGATTAACATTTGTTACTACGTAAAATTTAAATGATTATGACATGACAGTGACAATAGTAAAATATGCTTTATATCTTCTTCTGCAGTTTAAATCAAATGACTAAAATATATTTGTGAGTATACTAGTATAATAAGTTAAAAGAATTTTTAATATTATTTTACATTTTAGTTATTAAGAAAAGTATGAACACACAAGGCGTACAAGGAAGTCATGTGGTGTCCACGTCAGATTTTTTTATTAAAATTTTAAAAAGGCACAAGTGTTTAAGTATATAATCCTTGTCGGAATGAAATTTTACTATTCTTGTATTGGCCACAAAACACTCGCTAGGTACGTTAGTACCTACGTTTTGTGCTGGATTTTAGGAGAAATCGATTGCTGAAGACCGGAAGTCGATATCTTGATTCATTCGAAAATAAAAGCTGTTTTAATTTGAAACGACAAAATAACGCTATTGTTGAAAATAACTAAGAAATTGCTCAAATATATTTTCATGATTTTCTCGAGTACCTACTGTACTACTTACAGAAAAAATCGATATATCATTTTATAGCAAATTTTATGCTCTACAATTTCCTGTGTAACAATTTTTTTCGTAATATTAACCATACCAGATAAATAAAGAAAACTAAAAATGGCGGACATTTTTTCAAAATGGCGGCCGTCTCTGGTACTTAACACCTTGGCACCATTTCTTATATGATGAAAGAGAATAGTTTAATTGACATGTGTGCCAATTTTCACACTTTAATCACAAAATGCATAGTTTTGTCCTATAACCGCCGGACTACATAAACATTTCTTCAAACATTGTAAACTTCTAACACATCCGACAATTTAATGGCCCTATGACAAAAATAAACGATGAAATCACCTGTATTGCTATCATTATTAACCCATTTATCTGTCAGTTTCTGCAGTAAATTGTTGGCACAAAGGTTTCATAACAATCATCTGAGATAAAATTTTAAATTGCTTAAAATTTGGACATTAAAGTTGTTAAAGAGAATGATTGGCAGTTTGTTTAATCTTTGCCAACAGGTTTTACAAATAAATTGTACACAAAACAGTAGAATTTATTTGAAAAAACTTATTAAATATGAATTGCAACACCAGTTTTTGGCTTATTTATTTTCACGCATCATTAAGCGGCTTCTGGCAATGTGTATGTGAATTCCTTGACTTATTTTTTATCTGTTACACAAAACATGAAGTGAAAATATTATTACTTATGTATGAAAATTGTTATAATTGGAAAGTAATTTATTTATGATTCAAATTACTCATTCATAAATAAATGGAATGCTTGACGTACTATAATAATATAATCCTAGAATGCAAATTCAAGGTTTACTTAATGTAAATAAACATGTTTTCAACGTAACGGTTACTATATTTTTATTTCGATTAGTTTTCGTCATTTGCTTTAAATAAATACTAGTAGTATTGAAAGCTTGAAAAATTTGTTAAACGTGTATTGTTTACTGTTATGCAAAAGTGAAATCGGACAATCTAAAGTAAAACTGCATTTTGCAACAATCTAATCGCAATTTATAAAAATATTAACAATATAGGCTATAAATTATTTATTGTAACATGCGTTCATAATGATTGATTTTAATTGGAAAAACAAATTAGTTTTAGATTTTAGAGCATTCACACGTCCCAATTTAAAGCACATAGAGAATGCTTATATTTAGTTAGATGTCTTAATCGTAAATATATATGTAAACCTTCAAACTAAATGCTTATGTGAATGAGGCTTAAAAATAAATCAAAATTATTAATTTAGGTAAGTATATTTTTTGTAATTTCAGTAAGTTTTCTAATAATGATTTCGAAAATTGGGATTAAGTTACACTGTTTGACAGAAAATATAGGTAGTACGAGTCCTTAATAATTTTAACTTTATAAGTACTTGAATTCTGCAAATTGTATTCAAGTTAGAAATATAGAGTCTAATAGATAGTGTGAAAATGGACAGAGGTCTCCTAAGAAAATAATGACATATTTAAATAATAATTGCACCTACCTTGAGTACTTCATTATTAATCACGCAAACAGAAATAGTAACAATAGAAATGATTAACGCCGTCATATTGATATTAGGAATCTCTTGAAAGATGCTCACGAATATCTAGAAAAAAGAAATTATCTATTATAAAACACTTCTTCGTGACAGGTGTTATTAAGACGTCCCACAGTAAACAGGAACATCTTATTTAAAAGAAAATGCCACAGACGATGAGTGTGATTTGACGTTGTTTTTATTATTTTTAAATTCCCATAAATTTTATCCGGAGATTACGGGACAGATATTTACGAGTTGGCATTTGGGGTTTGGCACAAATTCGACAGAGTTCATTTATTATGTTTGACTTAGTTTTATGAGAGATATTAAAGATAATAATTTGAAATCGTAAATACTAGTAGCGCTAATAATAATGACCTGTATTCATATTGCAATATTTTCCAAATAGCAATAAATATATTATTACAATTTGTAGTAACATTCATTCATTTTTAATCATTTAATCGTTTTACTACATGCCTTACTTTAATTACAAAAAAACAATTAAGCTGTTTTATAACTGAATGATAAATGCTAGATTTTACATTATTCAACAACGATTAATATTGGAAAATATTCAAGAAAACAAAAATTTGCAAAATAGAATCACAATGAATGAGTACATAACATAGTATAGTAGGTAAGGTACCTCTATTACCTACTAGTCTAATAGTAGAATAGAATTTATTAATTACATGACTGTGATTCATGAGAGTTAAGTATATTACTTTTCAAGTAATTTGCAGGAGTAAAATACAATTTTTTATAGTCAAAACCGCTGTATTGAAATTGAAATATCGATTATCGAAAAATTTCCTATCTGTGCATGTCAAACGAACTGTAAATTTGAGATTTAATAAATTTTTAAAGAAAATATTAGCAATACAAATGAATGTGAAGGCGATATACAGTGCACTCCGTTACTTGAAAAATAATATAATTTTCTAAACTCTGCAAATAAAAATTATACTGTACAATTTTTGTAACCTGTTCCAAAAAAATTTATTTATGAGCACTTTACTTTACGTGCTATTGATAGTTTTAAAATTTCAACTTTTTATATGACATGTTGTAAAAAAATTTGATTACATTAATAACGCTACATAATGAGACAACTTTCGGTACATTAATTTAGTTGAAATGCAAAGTTTTTAATGAAATTTCAATAATTATAATAAAATTAAACAAGAGACAAGAGACGTTTCTTACAAAACTACAAGTAAATAAGAGACTTGAGATCAAGGATATTATTATTGGAATTTTTGGTGTAGGCTTAGTAAATATAATATTTAAATGTTTATATTTTAAATTCTAAATATATATTTTTTTTAACTTTTCAACACAATGTAACATTAAAAAATTTATATTTAGACTTGAAAATGACTACAAACAATGTGCCGAAACGTAGTCATAAAAATATTCAAACATTATATTTTATGGAAAGGTATTCTTGTCGACTGGCGGAAGTATGGTATAAAAAATTAGACAGGAATGCAGTCAAGATGTTTATTTATATATTAAGCCAACGTTTCGGCAACACTTATGCCTCCATCAGGGCACTATACACGAAAAAGAAAAATTAGAATGAGGATTTACAATGTGGAAGCAATACTTACAATAGAAATAACTTGGGTAACAAAATACATAAAAAATAAAAATATTATTAATTTTCATAAATTTTAAACTTCTTTCTGTTGCAGAGGTGTCAAAAAATACCTTTGGCGTATTTTCGAAAATTGTTATTTTTTTGCAGAGGCGTCAAAAAATACCTTTAACGTATTTTCGAAAATTGTTATTTTTTGACGCCTCTGCAAGAGAAAGAAGTTTAAAATTTATGACAATTAAATATATTTTTATGAATTTTGTTACGTAAGTTCATTATAATTTTCCTTTTTCGTGTATATCGCCCTGATGAAAGCATAAGTGTTGCCAAAACGTTAGCTTAATAGATAAATAAACATCCTGTCATTCCTGTCAAATTTTTTATATCATTATATTTTATATTTTTTAAGCTTACATAAAAAATCCCAATAATTAAATTGGTGGCTTACAAACCCAATGAAGGATATTAATTTATTTTACGATGATTTGACCGGCGCTTCACAATAGCTCTAACCTTCAAGTCAACCGTTATTCCATCCACGGTAACCTCACCATCATTCATTCTCATTCTCCGTTTAATAACGGATAACAATCAATCAGTCAGAGATGTAGTAACTCACATTGATGACGGTGAATGCCCCCTTGTGGTTGGGTATCTGCACACCCAGCAGGTCTTTGATCTGGGACGCCAGCACGTGGATGGCCGAGCCGGTGGTGAAGCCGTTCACCAACGTCTCCGACAGGAGAGTGCTCACGATTCCCAGCCGGAACACGTACATTAGAAGCTGGAAATACGAGAAAATTATTGTACTTCTTCACTTCAAACTTGTCGTTATCGTTAAGCAGCTCGTCTACGTTTTTACCGAATTTCTAGAATACTCTTGATTTTACTTTTTTTTTCATTCCACTCTTTTCCCCATTACTAGGGCTGCTTGAAACCAGCCCGAAAGTCGTACTTTGACGCATTCTAACTATGCAATGTTATTTTGAAATTGAAAAATACTGTAAGAGTGTTTTCGTTACGAGTAAACTGTCAGATTATTATTGACTTCAGGATAATGTTTATACAAACATTTAATAGAGAAAGAATGGATCTATACAGTTGTGCCTTTTTAAAATTTTAAAAATTAATTTGTATAATGAGATATAACCGTGTAAAGTTTGCATAAAACATAATTTTTTTAAAAATTCTTCGGAATTTTTATATTCATGTACAATTTTTTAATCAAAATTTTAAAAAAGCACATCTGTAGATCCATTCTTTCTCTACTAAATCCTTGTTGAAATAAAATTTTACTATTCTTGTAGTGGCCACAAAACACTCGCTATGTTACTACATTTTATGCTGGATTTTAGGTAGTATAGACGGGCCTCTTAAATGAAGCTGTATAATAAAACACAGAAGTGGAAACTCCGATTTTGGCAATACTGAATACTGTAGATTCGTGGCATTACTGTTTACCCTGTGCGAGGGAGAGAGAGAACACTACTGGGCTCGTGCATTACCATCGTTAATGTTGTTTAAGGCTTATTCACATAAGCATTTAGTTTTAAGGCCCATCTCTAGCTATCAAATGCAAAGCATGTTACAATAAATGATTTTGTGACTTTGGTTTTGAAATCGATAACCAATGATCTACTTATAGGTCATGCTTACATGACTATAGAATGAAATTTACAAAAAACCTTGCCGTATTTTGTTAAATAATTTCTAAAAATGTGAGTTTTACATAAATTATTACAGTCAATGGGTTAACTGTTTAAAAAAATCTCTCTATACCCGTCTTCCAACTAATCTATATTATCGATTTCAAAATAATTTTTTTATTTTTGTGCATTAATTAACGTATAATAATAATAATAATAATAATAATTCATATTATGAATTATAACCTAAATGATAAAAATTTGCTCCAAGTTTCGCTAACTGATGCCACAGCAATTAATAATTTGCATTTATTGATTCACTAATTAAATGAGTTAAATTAAATTCATGTTAAATTTCAATTTGAAAATTTTATAATACAGCCAGTATCGTTCAAATTGTTAATCTTCTGGATTTACAAATGTAGCGCCTTAAGGTTTACATTTATGTTTTCGTTTAAGAATGTTTAAATTTCGTGTAACTATACGAGCATCCGCACTTTTCACTTTCTAGCACTAAAGTGTGAAAGCTCCAAACTTTAGGTTTATTTTAAGTTTATTATGTGAATGCTATGTTTCTTAAAGATAAATTAAGTAAGCCTTCAAACTAAATGCTTATGTGAATGAGACTTTATCGTCATAGAATGCACAGAATGCGTTCCGAGCTGGCCTGTATTTTCCGTCTCTCTCTAAAGGTATAAACAGAAAAGCTACACTTCATACGCCCTAGTGTACACTCCTATAATATATTATACTTCGTGGTTTAAATTTACTTTGTGTGTATCGTGAGTGTGGTTCCTGACAAATCCAGTTCAAATTCAGTCAGGTTACACATTCCAGTTTAATTGGAAAATATAATCGCCACGAACATCCATATGAGCACCCGTGAGTTGACGGCTGGTAACCGCACACACGGAATAATACACATATTATGTGGGGCTGCCACACCCAAGTTGGATAAAAGGCGTGATAGATTATGTTATTGTATATTGTAAACTGTGAGTCATCCATACAGATATACTCGTATATTTTATAGTGTGTGCGTTTACCATCAACTAATTCATGGTTGCAATTGAAGAGTTTAGCATTATAGAGATATTTTGATTCGAATTTGAGTTCTGTGTACCACAGTCGTTCACATTAATCACGGCTATAGAGTAAAATTCACTTAAGGAGAATCCTGCGCGAAGTACGAATTCTCGTCTTAGAAAGAGAGGCATAGATGATAAACAAGAGGAAACTACGCTACTGTATGTTCTACAGAACATCAGCTTCAATATCTGTTATTCTCATGTTGACGTTCATAGTGTTTTGCTTCGTGTAACGCCGTGAATTTTGTAATTGATTGTGATTGAGTTATATTTTTGTTTTCTTTGAAAATTAACTGAAGTGTAGCGTAGCATATACTCTCTAGCTCCACTTTTGTAAAACGGGCAGTACCTACATGACAAGTTCCGCCTTCTCGCGCAGCTCAGGGTCCTAGATATTTGAATTTTACTCTACCATACTACAACCATATATGAAGGCATTTTTAAAGATTATTCTTAAATTACATTATTTATTTCAGCTGTTCCTTACTTGAAATATAGCGACGACGAATGTGACAGCTGTAGCAATTTCCATTGGAGAATGCCCTACTATAGGTTCTCCAGTGTCTGTCATATTTGATTTTAAAGTTGATATGAATGATGCTTCGGATTCTGATTGTTCTAGTACGACCTTTCCAGTCATGAGACAAACGATTGCGAATGTTCCTTTAAAATAAATACACATGATTAAGTATATAATAAAATATTACCGTTAGAAATATATACAATATTTGAATTAAATTATATTCAAAGTAATCACATCGAACTGCACCAAATCGAGATAAACATTTCCGGACTTAATGTCAAAGAAAAATAGTGCATTATTTCTCCAAACATTAAAAAAAATATATGGTACGATTGGTCTAGCCTCAGATTAAGTTTAAATTATTAACGGAAATGGCGATAAATTGAATTAATTAATTTTACAAATGGAACATAATAAAATATTTACCCATAGAGTTGTGCCTAGAAGTGCCCAAAAAGAAATAAACTAAAACAGGAAAAAACGCCATGTAAATCCCAACTACAGGTGGTACATTGCCAAGTAAGGCGTACGCCATTCCTGAAATAAATCATTAATCATTTATCACTTCAAATAAACGGGTCACCATTCAACACCAGAAAAAAATTCTAGAATACACAGGTAAATGCATGCACGAGAAGATGCAAATCTAAAAAAAAAACCTGAAATAAAAGATTCATTCACAGGAAAGTGTAAATCTAGAATTTTAGATTTGGCATAAATGCAAACATTGGAAGATGCAAACAAAGGAAGATGCAAATCTAGAAAATTAGTTTGTTTCTTTAAAACAAGAGGGATACATAGATTTATTTGATTGTACTGAACTAAACGAACAATCCAATACTATCCTTTGAATCTACCTTCTACATTTGAATTTTCCTGTGAATGTAGGTATTTTAGTACGTATAAATTTTCTAAATTTGAATAATCTTGAGCATGCATTTTCCTGTGTATGAATATTCTGGAGTTTTATTTTCTGATGTTGAACCCATTGACCAAATAAACATTGCACAATTTTTCTACCTTGTGGAATATGCATGACAGCTACTGTGAATCCTGAAATTAAGTCATTTACTAAATCTTCCCTCCATTTGTACTTAGGAAGCCACCGGCAAACAGGAATAGCGTCTAAGATGAAGGACACCGGTTTGCAAGAACTGCAATTTACTTTCTTTAATACTGGAAAAAATATAAACAATTGCATAGAATGTTTGTAACCTCATATTCAAATTCAATATTAATATTAATAAGTTATTTGCATCCAAGGATGGTTTGCAATAATTGATGTTTATACAGGATGTATCATAACTTCTACTAGTAGTAGAAGTAGTAAATTCAGGCTGCGAAGTAAAACATTTGTGTATCTACGATACATTTCGCGGACGCGTTGCTTATTAGTAACGACTGCGAAGTAAATTTATTGAGTTGTGCATGTCAATGTCAGATATTTTTGACAGTTTTTACAAAAAATTAAAAGTGTGTTTTCAATTATGTTTTATAACTTGTATGTGAAACGTGTTTAGTGTCCTCGAGAATTTTTATGCCTCGTCTGTCGCCTCGGCCAAAAATTCGATCGGATGATGATTGATTGATTGATTTTTATAATCAATTATTTCAATATATTTGAAGAGAACATTATTCATAAAATAGTACCAAATTATTTTAACCTGAATTTAAATAATTTAATTCTAAATAATTAATGTCATTCGATTTAGGTGTTCCTTAAATTCATTATTGACAGAAATTTCCAATTTCCGAAAAATTATTATTAATTCGTAATCAGCATTATCAAATTTTACATATCATATCCTATAGGTATTCGAAATTATGATACATTCTGTAATAATTGTAGAAATAATTTAATAACTTAAAGAGGATTTAATTGTACGTAACTTTTTGCGCAAAATGATTTCTTAATTTTATAAGTAATTGCAATCATTTGTCAATCATAATAACAATAATTATAGGTCATATTTCACTTGATAATAATTATTATTTTAACTTTGAAGCTAATATTAATGTTCTTTAATAACACACTAATTAATTTTTAACAATTTGTACTAAGAGTTTCTTCACATAAAATTGTACCTAATTAATTTATGAAAATATTGGTAAATAACTTGACAATAATTTTGATAATCCATAACATTTTTTTTAAATTACACGAGATAATTTTTTTGTACCTACAGTTATATTCCAAATACTATTTACATTTTAAAATTAAAAGAATTTTGGCTGTGTCACATAATAAAATTGCGTGCCCCGTAATTAAGATAAAATTCAACGTTATAATAATAACAGAGCATTATCAAAAAATTCAGTCTTGTTAAAAATTCGTTAAGAAGGCTGAATTTCAGTTTTTCATCCTTGGCTTTGTACATTGTCAAAAGAATAATAGTACCAAACATAATGATATCAAAATCACGGAATATGTATTTGTAAAAAATTCTAGGAACAAGTTCTGAAGTTTAAATAAAAAACAAATCCTTGAATTTGACAAGGGGCATTGTACTTCCTAGAAATACATTTACAAATAAAAATGACACTTTGCGGTGTAAATATTTTGCAATCAAAAATTAGTAAACATTTTGATCCACTGCATCGGAAATTGCAAAAGCAATCTGAAATTCAAAATTTCAATTGGATTGTGACATACTTTGAGTCTTCGATTGTATACTATATTCCACGAGACCTTCCATTAAAGGGACACATGGTCACGTGGTTTCATGCATTCTGATTGGCTCTCAAACGTACCTATGCATAACCCTACGATTGGTTTATGACTTTAGCACGTGATCGAGAAACCAATCACGACGCTCGAAACTACATAAACTTGTGTCCCTTTAATGAAAGGTTTCGTGGAACAGGTAGATATAATAGGATATAATATTTAACCGTGTGTGCGATTACCAGCCGTGGGAATATGGGTTCAACACTAGAAAATAAAATTCTAGAGTATTCCTACACAGGAAAATGCATGCATGAGAAGATTCAAATCTAGAATATTCAAACGTAATAAAATACCTGCATTAAAACACATGAAGATGCAAATCTAGAAAAGTCAAAACCGAGTATGTGGAACTCAAGAATGGTATTGAGTTGTTCATTTAGTTCATTTCAATCTAATTTGTGTTTCAGTGTTTCTTCCTTGTGTTAAGAGACAAACAAGTTTTCTAGATTTGCATCCTCCTCTGTTGCATTTATGACGAATCTAAAATTCTAGATTTGCATTTTCCTAGAATGAATCTTTTAATGCGGACATGTTACATTTTATTACGAAGAAATTTTCTGTAGTCTGTTTTTAAACTATAGGAGGGGTAAAAAAGGCAAATTTACACCCTTAAAAATCCAAAATATCACTTGAATTTTCATTTCCGTTTAATTTCAAATTTCTGTAATTCGCAAGTTATTTTAATTATACTGCATACTGGTATCAAATTAGAGCGAATTTCAAATTAAATTCAGTTTGTATAGAATTTATTATAATACTTAGTTAAAAAGATATATTTATTTGTATAAAATTATTGTTTATAATAAACTAAAATTATTATTTTATATCCACAAATATAAAAACACTTTCATTCAAAAAGTGAGTTAATAAATTTCAAAATTACTACATAATACGAAAATCCTAGCACAAATCTGAATATTAACACCCAATTTTGTTTTGAATATCATAGTTATAATATAGACTTTAATTCAAGTTCAAGATAATAGCTCTCGCAAACAGGAACTAAAAATTATTATAATTTCCTCATTTTCCATTTCCATTCAATAAAAGTGAAATAAGTACACGGTAAACTAGTTTCGCAAGCACGTGGTCAATTGTTATTAAAATTTCTTGAAGGCTGAATTGTTTCAATAATATACGAATTGAATATAAACATGTTTTCTACAAAAATGCCAGTTCTTAGATTCGGAAATGTAAAAAAATATGCTAATGAGATAACATTTAGTTTTTGTGAAAGCAAAAAGTGTTTTACTACAATTAAAGGTCAATTGAATTCGCGAATTCTAATGCAGTAGGAGGTTTATAATTTTAAATTAAATACAGTCTTAAAGTTTAATGAGACAATGGGAGATAAGAAAACAAGTTGAATATACGTAATCAAGAGCAAATATTTTAATGTAAACATTATAAAGAATTTCAGGTTTACAAGATTAACATGTTTTGTAGGTATATTTAGAAATTTTAAACAAACTGTTTTAGCAAATTTCAATCATTAACGAAAGCGAAAGAAAAGCAAATGAAAAATAAAAAATATTTTCAGTAAAAATGATTGTTCACACAGTCAATCTTTCATAGATCATTTTCAAAATATGCTTTAAAACAAAATGCGCATAATTTATTTTTCTGTATGTTTGTTTGACTAACAAAATAATAAAAAAAACTTGATATTAACTGAAATAATTTAATAAGCTCTTCTATTTTGTATATGAGTTATGTTTTGGGAAATACTTGTGAGTTGACGACTGGTAACCGCACACTCGGTTAAAAATATTATACTACTTATATTATCTTTAGGGATATCTCAAAGTACTGCCCAGGTACTACCTATATGTAATTCTGACTATACAAAATAATACAAATAAATTTGATATTAGGGACTTTAAATCATAACGTTGACGATTAAGATCATTAGGTAGCTCTATTTCGTAAAAAAGATGTTATACTTTTTGACAAATCGCTTAAACTTTTGACAAATTAAATCAAATATTGCAAGATATACTTTGATTTCTAATAATGTTATTAGCAAAATATGCTAACAAATTGCTAAAAACTGAGATGCGCATTTTTTGTGCAATTAAAAACAATAAAAAAATTAGTACTTACATTTTCCTGAAGGCTTTTCATACTCCAAAGTTTGATGAAGTCCTTCCTGATCATACAAAGGTCTCTCAATTTTCAAAAACTGAGTCGGATTTTCAGGATTCATGACTTAAAATTTCGTCGCACTGTAAGAACAAAACCTAACTTATCTAAAAACTTGTTTTATTAAAATCCACTTTAACCACTTTAGTCACAATACATTTCCACAAGAATATTTTACAAACTGGTCAACAAATACATTCTCGCGAAATTTTAGCAAAACGTTGCTGCGATGTCGCGCCGAATCATTTTCTCGATCTAGTGTGCGAAGCAGTAACAATCATACACTGAGGTAAACAGTCAACCTCAGCCTAGTTTTGATCATGAGGAACTTAACTCAAAACTCAATTCTCAAAGTCAGTGGAACCAAAGCAACAATGAGCGAGTTCCCAAGGTCGTGCACCAACGGCGTTAAATAATTTTGTCGAGTGTCAAACGCTTTTCTTTTGTTGTGTTTACTTTCTCTTTCAATTGTTGTTTTATGCAATTGCGAACTACTTTCGTTTATTGTTGTTAAGATACTGATGGCCAGACCGGTTCTGTACCAAACTTAAATAGAGAAAAAAATTGACACCGGCGTGGGAAGACAGGGATGCGCGGAGACTGAATTTTATCTTTTTTTTAATCCTTGAGTGATGAAGATGAAGATCGTATCGGATTGTTTTATTTGCCATTGAAGGTAGTCGAGCGATTCGGACTCGTGATGTTCAAACAAATTTATTGAGTTTTTTTGTTCGATTTTCGGTCTGATAATGCTGCTAAATTTTACGTTACAAACTTTAGAGGTTCACATATAACTCAATTTTTTTCTGTATTATTTGGTTTAAGTTTATTTGAGTACCGGATAAAGGAGATACAATGAGCGATCGTACAGGGAGATATTTTATTTTTTGTATAGTTACTGTTTCTGTATAGACCAAACAAAAAAATTTCTCGTCTCAAATTTTCGAGATAAAACGAGAAACAGTTCTCAAGAAATCGAGAATTCACGAAACTAAAACTTTTTAAAAATTTGATATTTTTCTCTTCGAAAATGTCAACTTCTTTTTGTTTTACTTTGTCCGTAACATTTTTGGTTTTGATAAAAAAAAATTGCTAAAACAAGAATTGAAGGCAAATTAATTATAAACGTACAAAAAAGTTTCTAAAATGACAACTAGCTTTTCAAATATATGATTTGTTTTTAAACTAAGAGGACAGGAGAAGTAAAATAAAAATTCTAACAACTCGAAATGTAAGATTGAAGTATGTTTACTACTAAAACCTCAGTTGGAAATTCAATCTACAAAGTTCTAACTTTTGTTTTTACTTCTCCAAGTTTAAAAACACACTATAGTTTAATTTATTTTGACTATTAACTCATAAAAATGTTACCAATTACAATTATTTTCAGTGGTATATAGGTACTAGTTATAAAGTACAAATCCCCATCGTTGCTTTCACTCTTGTTGAATATTATTGTTTTGAAACTGAAGTTCAAATTAAAATAAAATTATTTTAAAAACCGAACCAGAACAGAAAAGAAAACTGAAACGAACCACAGCTATTATTGTAGGTAAAGCGCTACCATACACCAAGCACCAAAACGAAACGTAAAAAATAATTTTGCAATCCCATAACCGGAGCCGAACATATGGTTGTGAACCGGTTCGGAACAGTTTAAAGCATTAATTTAAATGTAATTGTTACTATTTATTTTTAGTCCAAAAATATAACGAATTTTCTAAATGAATTATTGATTGTTATTTCAAAATCACTGAACCGGAACAGGATCTTGAACCACTTTTTTGAAAACCGGTACTACTAATTTTAAGAAGAAATATGAAATCCGGAACAAAATCGAACCTTACAAAGCACAGAGAACCGCGAACCGAACCTGAACCGATATTTTGTTCGGTTCGAGTCCCCGCTTATTATACTAAATCCGGTCCTACTTAAATGTCAGCTCTAAATTAATTTATTAGAAGTTAAAGGTCTCCTAATTTTAATGTTTGTTTTTGCTCGATTTAGAGGCGCGTAAAATTTTATTGCAAATTTTGACTTAATTTTATATCCCACAAATAAAGTTTCTCTAAATTTTATGTTTTGCACATTTCGCAAACTGCAAGCAGGAAGTTATTACTACCTTTAAAAATAAAATTTACATAGAGACATTTATCAGCACCGTCATTCGAACTTTATAATCATAAAATTGTAGTCAATTTCATTTTCACTTTTTTTTCATTCCAAAATAACAAATTTTTGAACAAGATATTCGTTGTTGATCAAATTTATAAAAAATCTGACGTGGACACCACATGACTTCCTTGTACGCCTTGTGTGTTCATACTTTTCTTAATAACTAAAATGTAGAATAATATAAAAAATTCTTTTAACTTATTATACTAGTATACTCACAAATATATTTTAGTCATTTTATTTAAACTGCAGAAGAAGATATAAAGCATATTTTACTATTGTCACTGTCATGTCATAATCATTTAAATTTTACGTAGTAACAAATGTTAATCGATCATGGACTACAAGATAAAGAAATACTAAATTAAAAATATATACTTTAATTATTCCTAAATGATACCAGATACAAAAATATTTATAAAATACCGATTTTAGGTAATAATCACATAATCTTTCATTTAAAATAAAAAAAATTGTGTTAAATTAAATATTTATCGAAATATTTTTAAAAAGTACTACTTCCGGTTTATAGATTGAAACCAAAAATAGGAGGTGCACAACTAGATGCTATAACAGTCCTAAATACAAAATTTCAACTTTCTACGTCTAACCGTATTTGAGTTATGCGACACACATACGTCCGTACGTACGTACGTACGCACGTTCGTACGCACGCACGTACGTACAGACGTCACGACGAAACTAGTCATAATGGATTCAGAAAAGGTCAAAACGGATATTTCCATCAAAATCTGAAAACCGAAATTTTTCGCGATTACAATACTTCCTTATTACTCCGTACAAGGAAGTAAAAATTAAAGCAAATTTGTGTTAGATCTGTATTTTAATAATTCATATTAATGTTGTCATAATTTGTATTTAAAAAAATTTTGCGAATCGCGATATAACTTAATATTACCTTACCTTAGTCGATCTTCTGTTGACCCTCAATTTGTTGTTTCTCTTGACCGCCAATTCTTTATTTATTTTTCGTGCGACACATATTAGTTACGTAAAGATTATGTGTCATTTATTCCTCATAAACTGTCACGAATAAATTACATTGCTGGTCTTCTATTACCAATAGTAAAATACATTGTATTACACATTAGTTAAGAATTATACCACATTTCTCAATCTGTCAAATTGTGCATAGCAGTCAGTTTTAGATGTGAACCAAGTTTGATTTGAAACGAGACTAAATTAAAAATATATTGAGTAACACGCTTTGAGTTTTGCATGCAAAGAACAAAACATACAGGCAATTATTATGAAAAACACAATAATGATTTTAGTCCGTTTTGGTGAATAAGTGACATTGAGAATGGTGATGGCCCCCATTTAAATGACATGAAATTTTTTATCCTTTCATCAAAAATCTTTTTATTTAAACTCACGTGGTTGATATAATACTTAATTCACCTGTTGTGACATATGACGTAAATATTTTAAGTCACTAGTAACTTAAAAGACATGACATAGCTATTGCTGTTTGTTTCTATTTAATTAAGATGTTCGTAATTAATTAATTTTTCATAGAAGAATAAAAAATAAAAAAATTTATTGAAGAGGTGTTTATGGCAAACGTAATAATACATTTGGCTTAGCGTATTCAAAAAACACTTTATCTCATTAATATTCACCACCATCACCGCATAGAACACTAGTGCCGTAAATACTTATTTACTGCATTGTCATTAAAATTTATTAGAATCATAAATCATATTCAAAAAAAGTTTTATTAAAGTTGTAAATATTTCTGACAGATCATTCGTTGTAAATATTTATAGTTATAGTAAATTTTAAAGATTTAAATATTTAATAGGATTAAGAATGATGAATTACTGCATTACTGCGAACGATACAGCGATGTACTTTATTGTTTTTGGCTTTGGAAATAGTAACATTTACTCAAATATATACAACGATTTACAATGAACTGCATCTGTGTTTTCTGGCAAATCTATTTAAGTTTATTTTAATTTTATGACTTGCGAACATTAATTTATGAGAGCGAGAGCACGATGCTTGCAATAAGAATTATGTACAATACTTAATTCATAAAACGAATAATTGTACTAATGAAAAATTAATAACAGTTAGAAATTTAATTTGTATAACCGCACACATGGTAAAATACATCACAGTAAGTGAGGCTGCTATACTTAATTTGAGAAAAAGACATAATAAGATTTGTTTGTAATAATTTAACATACATTATGTATCATCCCTTTTCCCAAATTTGGGTATAAGAAAGTTTCATATTAGATTTCAGAATGAAAAATAAGATACCTAATGTAAAACACGAAAATCTACATCCAAGTTTCATACTAGAGACGTCTTTTTCCTACTTAAAAAAAATTCCTTCGGTCCTATTTCCATCCAAGTTTCATACTAGACCTGCGCAGTAAACGCGCATTTTGCATTGCTAACTTTCTGTACATAGGTAATATCAACATCAACAATCGACAACCAGAAGCAGTTTTTATTTCAAAAACTTCGCACCAAATCAGCGTAGCGTAGGCACTCCAAATTTCAACGCTTTAATGGAAAATGAATGAACTTTGTCGACCTGGAGGCGGATTGAGTGTACAATTTTTTTGAACACCGTGCAAGTTGTCAAACTTTGACATTTTTTAAGTCAAAAAATTTTTTTTTTTATCTAGGGCTGGCGGAGGCCAGAATGTCTAAAACGTAAGATTAACTTAGACTGTCGTAAAGAAAAAACTTCAAACTTATTCGAAGACAAATATTAATCCATTTTCGTCCAGAATTGTTATCACGGTCTGAATATTTGCCGTTTTTCGCCAAAAATCAAGAAGTGTCCCCTAATTTTTTGACGAATGTAGTTCCAGTTTCTAGCCGAAAAAAGTATAATGTAAAACAGGCTTTACTGGGCAAGTGCGTTACAATCGTTACTATACCGTTGTATATCGACAACGAATGCATGGTCATATAATACACTTCGTGTGTTTATGTAATATTAGTAACATAGTCTCACATATTGGGACCGGGAGTCATCAATATAAAGTATAAACCGTGTGTGTTTTTACCAGTCGTCAAATCACTCGTAGTCATAATAATAATAATAATTGTTAGTGAAGAAATTTTTTTGTGTAGTTTAATAACTGACTGACTGACTCAATTCGAACCACAGTTGTAAGAACCACAGTTGCCAGTTGGTCATATAATGCACTCGAATGTCCATCATTCATTTATGTAATATTACTAAGTTATAATCAAAAGTTACGAGGGGTCGTTTTTATATTCCCGGACTAGGCATGAAAACAAAAGACTAGAGCAACAAAAAAAAAAAATTTCAATATAGTTCCCCTGCTTTTGAATACAGGTATAAAACCGTTTCAATAACATCTTTAATCCAGTATAAAAATATTCATTTGGTTTTTCCGCAAAATGGCCCTCAACAGCTGCTATAAGTTCGTCATTGTCCCTAAATTTTGATCCAGTATAAAAATATTCATTTGGTTTTTCCGCAAAATGGCCCTCAACAGCTGCTATAAGTTCGTCATTGTCCCTAAATTTTGTCCCCCTTACTGTTTTTTTGAGATTTGGGAACAAAAAATAGTCACTGGGTGCTAGATCTGGACTATAAGGCGGATGTTCAATTTCTTCGAAGCCGCAATCAGCTACAGCAGCTTTTGAAAGTCTGGACTTGTGCACTGGTGCATTGTCGTGGAGCAACAAGACACCTTGCGTCAGTTTTTCCGCGTCTCTTCACTTTAATAGCATCTCTAAGGCAATGCATCAGGTTTGCATAATACTCTAATTGCTAACTGCTAATTGTCGCTTCTTTAGTCTTGCATCCTCCAGTACCAAACACTTGGTTTTTTCAACAACATCACGTCAACAGGGCGCCCTGGACGGGGATCATCATCCAGTGATTCTCGACCATGTTTAAACAATATTGACCACTAGCAAATAGTTGACTTAGAAAGGCAATCATCCCCGTATACAGCCAACATTTCTTCAAGAATAATTTTTGGAGGTTTTCCTTGTTTTGTAAGGAATTTTATAACAGCCCGGTATTCGATTTTATCCATTTCGATAGATATACAACGCGCGACGGCACAAACTGACAGATAATAAAATTAATAATGTTGCAATTGTTTTGTAAATTTCCACACAAGTTACTAAGGCATTATGTGAAAAATTGCATCAAAATTCTAAACAGCCCAGTCCGGGAATATAAAAACAACCCCTCGTAGGTTAGTTATATATTAATCCGTTTCATGATTTAGGAAAACTATAATAATTTATTTCATCCAAAATTTAACGTTATTTTTCCCCAAGCTCATTCTTGGATTACAAGATGACTAACTTATTTTTTATTTATTTTACCGATGATTTATGTAAGAACAGTGGAAAAATTTTAGGAAACGTAAACTTTACAGAAACTAATTTTATGATTATTTCGTTGAACTTTATTGTCCACATTTCTTTATAAATTTAAAATGTTTGCCTTAAACATCACGATTTGTGTATGGAAAATAAAAAGAACAGAAATTTTCAGAAAAAAAGATGTTTATATTTTTAAGAAAAAAAGATGCCTAAATCTTAATGTCTAATAATTATTTCATTAATATTTAATGATATCTTTTTGTATTAATTTATATAAAATGTAATAACAATTAAATCAAATAATTACTGTGGCCAGAGCAAGTTATAATTATTATCCTGATATATATTTGGGAAAATAACCCATTATTGTTTAGTTTTTTACACGTAATTGAGTTAAATTTTATGACTGAAGCAAATGTATAATAACAATGATTAGCATTTTGTCCTTCATTATTATTACGAAGATAATTTAGAACAAATAAAATATACAATAAATTTAAATGAACTGACAAACACTTTGTTAATAGAACACTTACATGTTTTCGAACAATTTTCACATATTTTACGAATGATCATGAACTACTTCATAGAATATGTTCATGACACATGAAAACTGCAATATGGTATTTTAGTATAAAATAGTAAAAGTCAGCAGTTTTGTATTTCAGCTGCTTGCATTTAAAAAAATTCGTTTACGTAAATATTTGTCGCTGTCTAATAAATTTGTTAGAATATGATTTAGAAGAACAGGCAATGTTTGTGTTGTACATAAAATTTTGACGTAAAAACGTGAGCTCGATTCTGTTATCTCGTAGTTTAAAAATTATACTTTTTTATCAGAAGATCTTTACATTTCATTTAATATTCTATGTACTATAGGTATAATTATTATTTTAATTATTAATTCCAATGAAACTAAAAATAGATGTTTAAAATATCAACAGATTGCCTGATTTATTATTTTAACATACAACGAAATCTTGGCATAGAAATAAAGTTAAGTAATTAAACCAAGATGTTTATTTGTTTTAGATGCATTTGCAGATAAACTGATGCTATGTGCAATAAAATCTGATAACTATTTAAAATAAATAGTTGAACATTTCAGGGAAGTCCAGAACTGTAAAGTATCTGAGTTAATTTTGCGCCAACTTTAGTTTGTTTTTACACTTTATTGACACAAACGTTTTTTCCAGTTGAAAAAACAAATTTTGCATTATAAACTTTATCGTATCATCAACTGTTATTACATTATAATATGAATAAACGAACTTAACGTTAGCTACAACTACAACCATAATAACAAATTGTCAAGTAATTGACAGATAAAATTGTTGATTTGTTTTTACATCGCCGTCGTCGATGATACATTAAAGCTTTGAATATAACACGAATATATGCGATTTAACCCCTCTCGGGTGTTTAAAGAGACACTCGGTTTCACCTCGTCACTTAGCAACTTGTGCGATATTATATGTATATCACATAATATTCTTGTTATATTAATAGCTTTATTTTGTCTACAATCGCCAAATTTTTATAATACATGGAAAATATGACATTTATGCAAATCTTTGATATTTTGTCGCAAATTATTGTGCAATCAATATTTATAAACAATGTAGTGTAAATGTATGTATTTTTGACGTTATTTGTTTAAATTCCTATTAAATATTAAATGACATTTCTCTAAGGCACTCGCAGTGCCTTAATGATAGAATGTACAAGGGCCTTCCAGCAGGACCCAAACGCATCAAACGAGTACTTTGAATTTTGTTAAATTATAGTACTTTCCGGTCTTCTGGCAGGACCTTTAAACATACCGTTCTATTCCTTAAATTTTAAGTTATATGCGCATTTTTTTCCCGAGTCTGTACCTTTATTGGTTCGCAAGTTACGACCAGTTAAATATTTTCCTGTTCAGTAGTAAAAATGCTACGAACTGGAAGCCGCGTATCTGTGCCCGCAACAGTGTTTGATGGAAAAAATGATATCTCTTGGAGTTTTTCGAAATTTGGAGACCAGTGGCGTAGTGCCAGATGCTATGGGATTGTTAAAAAATATAATAAGATCTAAAAACTTAGCTACAGTTCAATGGGAAATTGATGAAAGCAATACAAAAATATCTACATTAGCTTTAAAAGTTGAAATTGAAAACAAAAACGGTAATGTACATTATATTCATGTAGATTATAATTGTAATATTCATAATTCGTGTTTTTAGATATTGAGAATGACGATCAAAAAGAATAAATAATTTTTTTCGAATATGATTTTAAACGTTTGAATACCTATCCCAAAACCCTAATACGCACCACTGATTTTTCAAAATTAATGTATTCGATTACACACTATTTATAAATAAAAACTGGCGCGTTTAATAATTACTAGGTATTGCCAGAAGCTCAACGTTGTACTGCTGGAAGGACAGACTTATTTGCGGAATATCAAACTTCCAGCAGGACTCTCGCCTTGTACAAAAATACTTCAGGAAGAGCTTCCAGCAGGACAACGCTCTGAACGTTCTATCATTAAAGAACAAATGAACATTATACTTTAAGGCATACTTGTCCCTAAAAGTACCTAATCATTTCGAAACCATAGTGACGATGTAAATGTCAACTTTATTATGTTTTACAAAAAATCTGTTTATTCAATATAAAATTTAATTTTAGTTTCATAATAATAAGTGATTTAATGAAACTACATACCTATTACTTAAATTATTAGGTATTAGGTAAAATTATTCGTTATAAACAAAACATACATATTATGTAATTTAAGCAATTCACTCATTAACTGCAAATACAGTATTTTGTTCATCTTGTGACTAAAGTTAACTTTATCAAATTAAATCAAGATTTCCTCTACTTAAGTATGAAAAATAATATGTAATCTAACGAACCACAGAATTATGAAAATAAAACTCGTACATACGTTACCTACTATGAAAACAACGTTTTAATAAGTATCATTTTAATTTTGTTCATTCTTATGTTTCTTTCATTTTTCGTTGTAATTTGAGTGTTTGTTTGAAATATTTTGTATTTTAAAACAATACTTGTTTTTCATGGTGCTTCAAATAATTTCAAAGTCACATTTAAAGAGATTTACTGGCAATAACAACAAACGTTTCAAATAAACTATCTATTTAATACAATAGTCGTAAAAATTCAAGTATTTAAAACGTTTCTTTAATTTTCTATTACTTGACTTTAATTTTGCTTGAAAATGACTGCTTATTTAAAACGTTTCTTAAATTAAGATGTTTCTTGAATAAAAATAATGTTTGAATTTAAACATTAGTTGAGTTTTAAAACATTTGTTTTAATTTCGCTAGGTTGGTAGTACATTTTTAATTTTCAAACTAGCCAATCAGGAGCATGTGTTGTAACACGGCGCATGCGTACTTGAAATTTTTATGTCAAAATATCAGCAGTACCAACCTGGCGGAATTAAAACGATTGATTGATAGCTCAACAAGTATTTCAATTCGTGCGTTATTTTTATTCAACAAACATTTTAATTCATGAAACGTTTTAAACCAACAATCATTTTAAATCAAAATGAAACTCAAAAAATTTAAGTATCGTATTAATGCAACAAACGTTTTACTATAATTATTGTTTAAATACAGCAAACAATTTAAATTGAAATGTTATTTAAATTTAAAAGTTAGTTTGTTAATAATTTTATTTTTCTCATTCAAATGCAGTATTAATAATTTGATTGTTGCATTTTGTACAAATGTTGCCTTTCAACAAACAATAAAAATCAACAAATGTTTTATATCGAGAAAGAAATTTAAACAAACGTTTTAAATGGTACAAATATATTCATATAACGTATACAATATATTAAGGTGATTGTTGAATTATATCGTTTGGAAATAAAAGTGTGAATAAATAGTAAAACGGCGTTCAATAGTAAAAGCTTATTTTACATTTTAAATGGAAGCGATATAATTATGTAAATTGTATCCATAATTTTTCAAATTTCTAAAAATTACTTTTAATTCGAAATCATCACCATCACGTATGTAGGTACTCAAAGTTATGTTATGGTACACCCTGTATACATAACCATTGTTGGTATTAGCAAAAGGATTATCCAAAAGTATTAAATAATGTATTATACAATAGCCTCATAAATAATATTTTTGATAATTGTAGTTCTTTTAATTATTCAATTGTTTGTAAATTCATTTAACTAACAAGAATTTTAATTAATCGTCTCCAAAAAAACTACTACGGTACGCAAGTTTTGAATATGTAACATCCTGAAATTGTAAATAAATGTGAGAATCCTGTTACATAATTCTAAAATCAATTACTAGATCCAAATCTATTTCCCATTTTAGCAGATAATATGCTAATGTTTTATATTCATAAAAGTATTTTTCTTGAGAACGAAACCGCTTTATTGTTGTCATTATCCTAATTATAGGACCCGCCAAATAATTTTAATGTAGGAATCTCCAATTTTGAAGGTTACTTTTTGTGTAATTTTTTATAGATCGCATGTCAAATAAAAATTACGCTTTTATATATGCAATCAAACAAATAATACCATTCAATTTATTAACTTGATTTTCTTTGAATTGAGAATAATAACTGAAATTAGTTTGTTTATTTATTAATCATCATAAAATATGGCTAATGAAAATAATAAGAATAATTAAAACATATTAAAATAATTAAAGAAATGTGTGATTGAAACAACATTGACACGATTACACTTTTTTATCAGGTCGTATATAAGCAAGTCGCAAAATTTCGAACAAGGTTTCAGACCGCGACCGCGAAATTAAACAATATTTATTCCTTTTTTCGTGAATAATAATAGCAAGGGCCTGTTTTATTGATAAATAAAATGCTTAAGGACTCTGAAGCATTATATGGTAATTGGGAAGAGCATGACATTTTTTTATAATTAGTATTTTGGTTTAAATTTTGTTCGCAGTTCTTGTTACCTTGACTTTCAGTTTTGTATGAAATAAAAACAATGTCATTTGTTAGACAATTTATTGTTAAGCAATAATTAAAAGCAAGCATTTATTTTAAGCCAGTACTTATTTATACCTACCTTTACTATGGGAAATATGAAAAAAATATGTTTTCAGTACAATATAGTAAACATTTTATTACTTAAGTTTGTACAATTTATTATAAAAAGTAGTACTCTAACTATTTTTATACTTCTGACAATACAATTAATATTCCTTAAAGTTCAGCTTTAAAATATCGATATGTCAAAACATGTCTATTTTAAATGATGTGTAAAAAAATGTAATGTTTACATAATACGCATTTAGGTTATGCTATCTGGCAAGACGAGATGTAGTCGGTCTGTTCTTAATTCTTTCAGATTGTAATCTTCTTACATAAGTATCCAGATCTGTGTCCCTAAGAAATTCAGGATATTTTAATATTAATTATTATTTTGTTACAATAGAATATTAATATTAGACGTATAAGATTATATAAGTTAATAAGTTATTTTCATTTAGTTTATGAGAATATGCTTATTATAGCCGTATAATATAAAGGTATACCTACAGGAAGTGCAACAAAATTTAAGAAAATAAGAGACCATTATAACTTATTTAATTTAATGGTCACTAATTTTGCAGCACCGAAATTGTTAACTTCAAATAATAATGTGCAATTATTTTTGCGATTCAATCTTGTAATCGCTGTATATATATATATATATATATATATATATATATATATATATATATATATATATATATATATATATATACAGCCTGTATCCTGTATAGTGAGTAAAATGAGCGAAAATTTTCTTTTTCTTTTATTTTATGTTATCGTTAACGTTAAACTTAATAAACTTAGTTAATTTTTAAACAACCTGGACAAATAAAATAAGTTTTAATTATTCTACTAATTTGTACTCTTATTAGAACAAAAAATAACAGAACTAAGTATTTTTAGTTGAACTCATCTTAAATTAAACATTTTTCATACACGATTTCGGAGCTTTGGTAATTATACTCAATGGTTGGGTTGAAGAGCAGCCTTGGCTGAACCCCGCCATTGACTGGTGTAATAAAGATTATTATTATTATTATTATAAACTATTCTAAGGAAGTTTTTGTGAATTAAAAAAAATAGTGGATTTGTTTTTGGTTCATTGGCAGCATAATATTTAAATAGCTTGTAAACTAATTAAATTTTAATTTTATAAGAAAAACGATTTATTTTGTGTAATGTGATAATTAAAAGTGTAAAATTCGTTTAATAAAAATTCAACAAAACTATACTTTTTACTTGTGAAACTTGATTCTTGTGTATTCGTAGGCAATAAATTTTATTTCCAGAAAAATGACTTCAATTCTGTAAACATTATAGTATTATAGAAATACAAATAAAATTTTATGGGTTACTAACGGTATTTAATACAATTTAAAAATAAAATACATTTATCTCTTGCTGTTATTTTGAATTTTATTACACCGTTGACATCGTTCTGGCGACTTTAAAATTTTATTTCTAGCTAATTGATAAACTAGACTTGTAATAAACGACATTTTAAAAGCTAATAAATAAAAATTTCAACAAGTAATAAGAATATTTATAATAATATAATTAACTTTTCACCAAAATAAATTTTTACGGGATATACTATTTTACATTTACAAAAAAAATAATTTCACTTTCATTGACTAATTAAATTGTGCAACGATTAAAAAATGTAACACATATCAAGGTTCTGTTCGAACCTTGAATGTTCATAAACTTTTGAAAATGCATTTAAACTTGTTGAGTTAATAATTTTATGTTTACTTTACAAGTCATAAAAATTACAGTCTTTAATTTATTTTCAACACAAAAAATGAAGAAAAGAATTTGAAATAGCCGTAAAATAATACTGGCAATTGGCTTGAAATTCGAAATAAATTTGTTGTTTACCATGTTAACATCATGCAGATATTTGGATCAATTAGAAATGTGTCAGTTTTAATTAAGGAATATTTTGCTCAAAATTAACACGTTTTAAATTGGCGCAGATTGTTAAAACATTAGCCCACTGTCAATTTAATAAACAAATTCGCAAACAAAATTAGTAATCGAAAGATAAATCACTTTAATTTTACATAATCTATTATGCATTTTTATTTAATTTGGAGTTGGAAATTGAATCTTTAGTGAGTCTTAAGAAAGACGAATTTCGAATTCATTTTAATAGAATCAAAACAGTGAATTTCTTATTTTCCAAGATTCAGAAGCATGAAAGAATCCACAAAGAATCCATGTGTGGTGTGAACAGGGCTTTAATGAATCGTACAATATAGGGTGGTACCTAAATATAGAACTAAAATGTGTACCTGACTGGATTTGAACCTGAGTTGTCAGAACTAAATAAATCTTGTAATCTTGAATAACAATTACATTTAGAGAAATACGGTTTTCAAATTTGTATTAAATAGGTATTAAAATATCTATGTCACTATATGTAACATTTTTAAAATGTTTATTAAATTATAATTTTTTTTTTTCAAAATCGGCATGAAAATCTTCATTTCCTGACTAATTTGAGTCTTGAAAGTAAGATTTCCATGACTAGACATGAAAATAAATAAGTAAAAATGACTAGGCATGAAAATAAAATTCCTAGTCATTTTTACTTTCCACTGTCTGTAGGTACAAACACTTGTCATGACAACGTTTTCTAAAATTTGTCACAGCTCTGATGATTTATGCAAACCAATTTTTACCTTCCGCTTACCTGTAAAGGAAGGTATTGGAATCATGCAAAAAATCGGGTAGTGAGTTTTTAGTGGATGAGCACGAATTAGGGTCCTTACAACTCATTTTTGATAGTTTCCCGATGATGTCTGTATGTATGTGTGTGTGTGTGTGTGCGTGTGTATGTGTGTGTGTGTATGTGTGTGGTCCGGGCCGATGCCGTCTGTTGGATAACTCAAATACGAATTACCCAAAAATTTTGATATTTGGTATTTTACAATTGTATACGAATAGGAAGAGCTCATTAGATTTTGGTACAAATATCTTCACCGGAAGTGATATTTTTTGAAGATTGAAAAGATTAAGTGTCAAATTTTTTTATAAATTTGGATAAATATAGTATTTATTTGTAATAAGAATAAGAGGAAAAGTTATTTGCACTCTACGTTATAAAAAAATTGTCTTTATCTGGTAGCATTAAAGAACTGCAGTAAAATTTAAAAAATAAATTTATCAAATAAAACATTGAAATCTTGTAATCCATGTTCGGTTGATTTTTGTTTTTGCATAAAAAATATTGACAGGAGAGACGGGTGACAAGTTGGCATACTAGCGCTATATAAGTCATAAAAGTAAGCTATTAAATGTAGTAACTGAACGGAGGATTGCTTCAACACAGAAGAGTTTTCGTGTGAATGAATCTTTTGATTCAGGTGATACTAATTTCTGAGTTTGAATATTTTAGATTTTTATTTGTATATTTTAAATGGGCACCAGATTGTACGTATACATTTATGTTTAAAGTCTAGATATGGCGGAAGGTTGTGATTTTTTTCTATAATTTTAAGCATCTATAATTGCCGATTTAAAAAAAATAAAATACATCACGCGTCATAAAAATGTCTTTGCTAGACTCGGAGGCTTTGAAGAAACGCTCGGACGCTGCGCATCCTCGCATTCTTCAAACAAGCCTCCTCGTCTGCAATGAAACATTTTCATGACTTGTAATGTAATATACTATTATTCGTACAAATCTTAAAAACTATTGCATATTTACTGTTTTAAAAATCATATTTATATACAAACTATATACACTCTTTGTCAAGAGAACTTTTGTTTTTGTAATACTAGAGTAATTTAATTATTATTATTTAAAAAATAAACAATCAAAAAATGTTACATAGTGACATAGCTATTTTAGTAAAGGTTTACCCTTTGTATATAATATGAGAAATATGTTAGTGCTAGTCTATTTTGTGATCAATGTTTTCACTTACTGTTTCCACATCCTGAAACAATACACTGCGACAAAAACACTACAGAGTAATCCAATGGCAATAACTAGAAATCCAGCAGTCATCTGGGCAAAGAATATAAGATTTGCATCGTACTCTATTTCAGCTAAAAACAATGTGACAAAAATATGTTGTTAGTTATAATGTGAATAAAGTACTCGTAAATGGTTAATGAAAACAAACAAGTAAAAGTAATTAATCAAAACGTCAGACAACATCAAAGGCGTTTAAATAGATAGAAGACAGGTCAGTTTAAAAATAAAAAACAGATTAAGATGTCTATGACATAACGGTTTTAAAAAATCAGTAATTGCTTGTTAAAATTATAACCAGATCTTTTAGAAACGAGAAACAAATTTTTCTTTTTTTACCGTACACCGTACCTAGCCAATAGATTATTTGAATTGGACATTAGATTAATATGTTGGTACGAATTTAATTTGCCATAATTTGTTTTATAATTTAAAGAAGTAATGAACATTAAAAACTCGATCCATAAATATTAGGATTCACTTCTAGTATCAATTTGTGATCATTGTTTTTTGAAGGTATTTAGGTAGGTATAATAATTTTACATTAGTGCAAATTTCAAATTGTTGTGACATTACTTTGTAACTAATTTTTATCATCTAGTTAGCCAATTTATACCTATATTAATACACAAAAATTATTTTTTTCTTATGAAATCAATATGATACATTCTCAAAAAACGGTTATAAATTGATTCTTTTTAAACAGTAAACCAATTGACTGTAAAAAATTATGTAATTTTTTAAAATTATTAAATAAAATAAAACAAGATGTTTTAAAATGTCATTATAGAGTTTTAAGTACGTCATTCTAAAATAAAAATATGAGATCATGGTCAAAGTTATAAAATGACTTGTTATTCTAACGTGATTTTTGTTTTGAATTTTGCAGTAAAAGATGCGTTTTCAAATCAGTAAACGTTAGTAAGTTCGAATTTAGTAACATAATAAACTCACCTGCAACATTATATTTTTCATCTAACAACGCTATAATGTCTTCAGTTTTGTATTTTAACACACATCCTACAAATGTTCCATTCCATTGGTGGAACCTGCCAATACAAACATAAAAAATAGAATGAAATGCCGAATCACTGCTAAAATGTTCGTACAATCCTAGGGAAAAGAATAAAACGCTCATCAGCGCTGACCACTGCAATGCGCTGATCTGCGAAAAAATGCACAGATGTACGTAAAAAAGAATAAAATCAATCCAAACCGAGTATATGGGACTTAAGAAGGGTATAAGGTGTCTTTATTTAGTTCAGTTCAATTAGAGTTTTTACCAAAACCGAGTATGTGGGACTCAAGAAGGTTATTAGGTTTCTTTATTTATGTAGTTCAGTTCAGAGTTTCTACAAAAACTGATCATTTGAGACTCAAGAACGGTGTTATGTTTCTTTATTTAGTTTAGTTACATATAGATCAGCGGGTTTTTACGTCCGTCTGTATATTTCTTCGCAGATCAGCGCGTTTCAGCGGTCAGCGTTGATCAGCGTTTTATTCTTACCTCAATAGGATTCATCAAAATAAAATTTCTAATTGCCAAAACATAACTCTTATAAACCTCACTGAAATTTTGTTAAACAAGTTTTTAGGTACTTCTTAAGTATATCTTAATGACTGAACATTGTAAGAAGTTGCGACAGTTCGGGTGTAAGAAAATTTGGCAGGAGCAAATACAAATAGTTTAGCAAATGAATGATAGCGCCACGTGTTCTTTAAAACAACAAGAAATGTGTCATTTTACCTGTCACAAACGCATAACTTTTCTGTGACGTTTTCTGCACTAGTAATCTCTTCACAAACAAGACGATGATCACTGCATTCAGCAGTAAATTGGCACTTTTCACCCCATCGAACTAAAAAGAATGAATTATGTGTTAAAGTTTGTTAATGTGGCGATACTAATTAAATAGTTGTTATGTTGGGCAAGTGTTTTGCAATTTGGCAATAAATTAAAAGCAAAATTTATTCGAAATTTTTACATCAATTTTACTGTTGCTGGTATAATATATCAACCGAGATCTCAACTTACATAAAGATAAATACACTTCGAGTAGGTAAATTCAAAGAGTTTGGCGATAAAAGTCGTTTAAAAAACGCCTAGTCTTTTTATAAATGACTCTTCATATAATGTCATATCATTTTATTACACAATATGTCGAGGATTTTAGTATAGAAAACTGAACGAAATGAACAACAAAATACCCTTCTTGAATTCCACATCATACTCGGTTTTGGTTGTTACTCTGCATTGAATTAAATTAATTAAAAACCCAAATACCTTTCTTGAGTCTTACACAGTTGAAAAAAAGGGCACTGTAGCATGCTTTTTCAGAAAAGCGCATAGCATTTTGCTGCAATAATAGTATTATTTTTGCCTTTTGAAAAGTACTTGATGGTACTCTTCCGAGGGTAAACAATTTTAAGGGGCACTAATTGCTTAATAAAGAGCAGGACCAAACTTTTACACTTTTAAAAGCGATATTTACTCTTTTTAAATCATATTCTGCCCTAAATTTTTCCTAAAAAATGTAAGTACTATTAAAGAGGTACTTATTACCAGAAATTTGTTCATTTTTTTGTCCTTTAAAGAGTAAATTCATTTTCGTGTTCCTCTATTAGAGTAAAGTTGCTACGTTTTGCTCCAAAAACGGTACTTTGTACTCTTTTTAGAATAAAATTTAATACGAACAATAAGTCTGTGCATGAAAACTGCCACTGCGTCAGTTCAATGTTGACTGTTTAATGCAATGTTTGTAGACTTCATTATTGACTAGAAACCTGGGATTTTTATATAATTATGCAATATACAATATCATATTGTTTACGAGTATATGACAAGTACAAACTATATGAAATAAATAAATGCATTCCATTAAAATTATACTACGTTTTTTAATTCGATAATCTCCTCATGCCTTATAATTTTACCGGCTCTTCAGATCAACTGATGGATATTTTGTAAGTGTTGCTATTTCAATATATATTTAAATATTGTACTTTTTATTGCAGTAATGAATTCATTAAATACTATTGTAATTATTTCTTATTAAAACAATGTCTATTTAAAAGGTCATTTGCACTAATCTTGCTTAAATTTTGAGTTTCATCTAAAAGAAAAAATAAAACCAATGAAATCACGACAAGGTTCGAGGTTTACTTAATATTTACAAGTAAAATATGTTTAAATGATCATTTAAATGTGAATTTGTGTGTTTTAATAAATAATAATTTTATTTAATAAATTACTACTGCAAAAAATACAATATTTACTCAAAGAAAGAGCAACATTACCTTACTCTTAAAGTAGCAAGAAATTTACTTAAATAGTAGCATTTTTAGTACTTCTTTTAAGCAATTTTTGAATTTTAAATGGTAAAATAAATGCATGTATATGAGCAATATTGTACTCTTCTAAAGGCAGTATTTTGAACTAAAAATAGTAAATTTCTACTACTAATGTAGCAACCCTTTATGCCCAAAATATAGTAAAATTTTAATCTACTCTTTTTTAAGCATTGACAAAAGTACCCTTTTACCTCTGCTCTTTTGAACTAGCACCATATAACCTTGGACTTATATAAACCGTTTTTAGAGCAAAAATAGTGCTCTTTTTTCCAACTGTGTAATACTCGTTTTACTACAAACTCTGATTGAACTGAACTAATTCAACAACCCAATACCCTTCGTAAGTCCCAAATACTCAGTTTTTGTTGATTGAACTGAACTGAATAAAGAACCTAATACCCTTCTTGAGTGTAATAAAATTATGTGACATACTGTTTTATAATATACCTACATGCCTAGGCGTTTTATAAAAAGACTAATTTTACAATCTACCTACGACATATACAATATAAATTACTAAAAATTTTGTAAATTTTGTAACTGTTGTTAATATTGTAACTGTTGTTAATTTGTTAAATCTGTAATTTAGAATATAATAATATCAATGAGGGAATAACATTATTTGTAAAATCTTGAAATTTTGAATAATCTTAAACATTATGTTAACTTTGGGAATTATATAAATTTGTAAAATCTTCCTACTACTACTAGTACCAATGTGTTGTATACTCTATAAACTGTAACTTTGTGTACACTTCCATACGTCCTTATGGACCTTAAGGAAATAAATTATTATTATTAAAAGACAATAATTGTGTTAGTGCTATGGTACAGGAAGTTCCATTGGTAAAAAAAAACCGAAATACGCTAGAAGTTTTAATGGTAAAGAAGTAAACACTAATATAAATAATAAATAAAATATGAACGATGTTTTATAACATAAAGGGTTACTGTTACCTGTTGTATAAATTTTAAATTGCAGAATTTTTAAGAACTACCACAAGAAAATAATATAGTGACTAATGTAATTCTGTTAAATGTTTACGTTTAGAAACGTATGAAATACAATATCAGCACCATGAGTATGTTTTTGTTGGCCACGGTTTATTTTCTTTTTAAATGCGATTACGTGTTTTACAAAAACAGTAGGAGTTAATTGAATTTGTATATAATATTTTCAGTGTTTAATACAGTTTTTATACAACTACTGTGCCGACACAATGTTGTAATAATAAAATAAATGTTCTAGGTAACACGTTTTAAAATTCTATAGTGATCTAAATTTTCTGGGTAACACGTTTTAAAATTCTATAGTGATCTAAATTTCAGTTAATAATAGAAGACAGTCAGACTTCAACTCAATTTTTTCTTGTCGCAATCAATTACGAAGAAGTCGTGATCGAAATCAGTTGTTTTCTTCAACAAACAAATGTCAACAAAGAATGTTTTGTAAAATGAATTATTTTTATAAAAATATTTGAACAGCGAAGTGGTGTCTGGTAGATGAAAATGTTCAACTCAGTCAAATGTTTTTGAAAAACTGGCATCATAAAAATAATCACAAATGTCTAACTTGAATATCAAACGATATAATTCTGTGTAATATGAAATCTTATGACTTTGTGAATCATAAAATAAATGGGCTTTCATCATTTCATATTTCATACTGAATTATACGAATTGAGATCAAAGTTTTCTAAAATAATAAATTTGAAATAACTATTTTAAAATCGTGTTGATTGGCCATAATACATTATAATGCATTTTCATTATAATTATTATAAAACTGTGTTTATTTAAAGAATCCAAAAATATTTTACAAAATGCATCTAATTTAAAATAAAACCATCTAATAAATACAATGTTTTGACTTCACGCCAACATTGTTTCTCGAGATATCATGTCTGATTTTTTGTGATTTCGGATTCTCTAAACAGAATTTTTGCCAAAAATTTGCTTTAACTCAGAGGTCAATGATATTGATATTAATAAATTATTGCAAGTAACAAAAGATATACACTATTTTTGTTGAATATTTCACTTTTTGCAAACTATCCAAAAATTTTGATGGCACATTACCTGCGACACTTCTTAATGAGCAAAATTTCAAGGTGATGAGAATGCAATTTAATTTAGCAAACGAATCACTAAATATTTTAGTGTCTAAACTATAGTTTCAACGACAAATTTAGGTTTTTAGTTTCTAAAACAATCTTTGTATTATGTTTCTTAGCTTAATTTGTGTTTAATTGTATTGGTTTTTTTAGATCAAAAATGATCCATGTTTATGTGTTTTAACATGTTTGAGAAATACTTATAAAGGGCTTGAGTTATGTAAGTTTAAGCAAGGATTTATTATAGAAAGACAAATGAAATTCTATAACTATGAATTATATTGCATTTATATTTATAACTATAGGTACCTATTAAAGAAATTAGAGGAATTTTTATATGAAATTAAAAAATTGGGAACACTTTTTTTATTATGAAGAAGAATAGGACTCAAAATTTATAGTTACAGTTTCTCATATAGAACAAAAATATGTCGAAGTAATTTTTTTGCTGAGACACAAAAGAATAAGAAATTTGTGTGTACCGGATTCTTACTAAATCAAGTAAAATCGCACTTGTATGAATAATAAAGAGTTACTTGTATACTAAGGTATAAAAGTAGCCTTTATAGCACAAGGTCTACAAATTTCTAAAAGCTACAACTAGATCAAGATTTGCAGATTTTTTCAAGCAGAGGTAGTCTACATAGGCCAGTCAAATCGTACATAAAAAAGGCTAAAATCGCAAATCGTGATGTAATTCTGATTTTTTAATAAGTTGTTATAGGATCAGTAGTGTGAATCGCAAGAGAGAAAGTAAAGAGATAATTAAATTTTTTATATTTATTGTGTTTAATGAGCTATAACTTCTGAACGGATAAAGTTATCGACTTCCGGTTTCTTTTATTAAATTCTACGAACATTTCTCTATAAAATACATTATTATAAAATGTTTGTAGGGTGTTCATAGACCCAAAATATCAAATGTTTTTATAATAAATACGAAAAATTTGAATTTATAGGGAAATGTTCGTAAAATTTAATGAAAAAACCGGAAGGCAATATTTTTAATCATTCAGAAGGTACAGTTAATTAAACACAAAAATAACGAAAAAAGCTAAAATTTCTCAACTTTCATTTTTTTCAAAAAAGTGTTAATTTTAGAAGTGCCATATCTCGGAAACTATTGGACGGACTGAACTGCGGTTGGGCTTAAATTGTTGCAAAAATGTACTTTAAAAATGATATGATCGACTATTTATCAAAAACTTATAGTTTACGAGTTATTAGGCAACAACTGAAAAAATTCCGAAAATTTTGCAGGTTTTTACGTATTACGCAGGAAGCACAGGTTTTACGAAGCTGCAAACTTGGATTCACACTACCCCAACTGATCCTAACGACATATTAAAAAATCAGAACAATCATCACACTTTGCGATTTTAATGTCTAAATTTGACTGGGCTAATAAATAACAATATTATTTCAAATTCATATTTATTTATAAAAACAAATTTAGCAATAAAAAAGTTAGTGTATTGATATAAAAAAGTATAAAACTAAATTGAATTATTTCTTACCTACAGCACCAAAAGAAAAGTCAACCACAAAAATTGTAGCAACCAGAAAAACAACAAACGTTCTTTTTATAATAAACATTTTGCTTGAAATATACACACTTTTTGTTTAGCTTATTTGCACATATTTCACAAATTTATTACACAAATACTTTGTACGTCAATTAATAAATGTTAAACTAATTCACTACGACAATTTGACAAATCTACGATGCACTAATATCATTACTACTCGTAGTAGTTCTTGCAGTGGTCAAAACTATAGTGCTGGTTTGTAAATAGATTCGAAATGAAATTTGGAAGCTATGATTTTGGTTTTGATAAACAGTGAACCCTAAACAAAGTATTTATAGATTTAAACATAGATTTGTTGCTCTATTTTTACTGAGTATTCTCTGAATATTTTATTGTTGATTGTGATATTTAAAGTGAGGAATAAAATGGGAGATATTATAAAAAGTGCAAAGAAAAATGAGAAACATGTGTTTTGAATTACGTTTTTGAACTGCAGGACATTTGGAAATCCTGTGATATATTTACAGACATCGTTTTGGTTGCGTTTCTCAGGTGACTGCCAAGTTAGTTTAATTGATGAAATTCATAAAATTGTAAAGTTGAACGTTATTTTATGAATTAAGTACACAATATAAATGAATGTTTCTTTATATTTTATTGCATATACTTTACATCAATTTTATTAACACTCGTGCACTAAACAATAATTTTCATAATATTTATCCAATATTTAGAGAAACCTCTAATTCATATTTGACTTTATGCGCGCCATATGTACATAGATATACGCATAGATTACCTATATCAATATTTTTAAAGAAACCTTAAATAAAAATTAATATCTATAATTCCTGACAATAAAAAATGTGGGAAGTATAGTGAAAAGACTACATAAATTAACAATAATTTAAAGCGTAAAAAATATTAAAATTAAAATTATGATTGCAAGGTGACTCTGTTACATTCGGAATAGAAAATTCTTATTTTAAAATAAAATTAAGTATCTAATATTTATATATTGTGAATGAAAAATTGGGCCTTGTGCTTATCTTAAATTTTAAGCATATTTTTTTCGACATTACTTGTCGGATTCGTAATAGTTGGGTTTAAAGATGAATAACTCGTTACAAAATAATACAAGAAATTTGAACCAAACTTTATACAAAAGTATGCACATATATACATAAGTACGATATATAAAGATTCAAATTTTTAAATGTATTAATTTGTGTAGAAATAACAACAATTTATAGCAAAAATGAGCTATGATTTTGACACATTTTTAGAAATTGTTAACTTCAATGACGTATACTGTCAATATACATCATCGAATAAATTTCATATTTTGGTAGAGTATAATTATAAGCTTTATTAAGTTATCTATTAACGTAATTTTTTTTCAATGTTTATATTTTATATACAATAATCAAATAAGTGAATATCTTGGTTACTGGTATTAAAGATTCAAATTCTGGTGCATTATCTAATTATTTATTTATTTATAAATAAATAAATAAATAAAAAAGATTTGTTTATAATTTGTATTTGAAAATTATTAAAATTCAAATAATAATTTGTCTACCTATCTATCGTATGTATACCTATAATTTGGATTGAAATAAAATAGTTTAGCTATTTAGCAATTAAATAAGTAAAACGTAGTATATAACAAGTGTGTAATTATTATATATAAGATTTAACAACTAGGCATACAGGTCTTCAACAAATGGTCGTCAGAAAAAAAAGAAATCAGAAATATAAAACGAACAATTTTATGTGTGAATATAAGTAAAATAAAATCTCATTTTGGTTCCTAAAAGACAGTAAAATGTAGGTATATTGTTTTATTTTATTGTGGTATACAAATGGGCACTGTACTCTGTACTGGATATGAAATAAATCCCTTAAAAATTTTAACTCGAAATTAACCGATCTATTAAAAATTTAACCAGAGAAACTATCGATTTAGAAAGATTGCAGTAGGTAGGTATGTTTATTTTAGTTAAGAAGATCCAGCTATTTGTCTTCCAGATATCTTTATAAAAACTGTAAGCAAAGAATAATGATAAGTATATGACGGTTTGGTTCAGATTTTAGGTTTCAGTTTGTACTTATTATATAATTTAATTTACATTGCATGTATCTGTTAAATTTACATGTTGCATATAAATACTGGGAGAAAGGATCAAATTGTTAATTTTTAATGAAGTACTTAACAAAATATTTTTGTTGATAAAGTGAAAAAATAATAACGGTAAGATGTTTTCAACTGGAAGAGAACTTACATTCAAATGGTGGAAACTAAATTTTAATTTTTATCAAACATAAATTATAAATGCATTCAACAAAATAATAAATTCGTAGAAAACTGCAAAGTGTGACTATATTTTTTTATTTCGACTACCTATCTAAAATGCTCAACTCTTCAAACTTATTTTACAGTAGGCAACCTGGCAAGGCAACTAGATTCATCGACCTTCGCATGTGTTTTTGACGTTTGACAGTTCGATATGTCCATTGTTGCTAAAATGGACCCTATCCCAAATTTAACAGAATTAATCAAAGAAAAGATAGTGTTTGGTCAAAATCTAGTCGATTCTTTAGCAAAATACAAAACCGTAGACGGCATACAAAAGCTGGGAAGGAAAATTAACCAAGAATTAAGTTTCCTAAAAAAGGTTAGAATCATTCCTTTGTCAGTGTCATTGTTACTAAACTAATATGTTACAGGTGGTAAAAAATAATAACGTAAAAAAAGAGTATTTACAATGCACGAATCTTACTCATTTTGCAGCATTAATCGATGTGCTAGACGTTGCGAAAGATTGCGTTAGTGTGAACAAAGTCTTTACATTACACGAAAAGAGATTAAACGTAGATATTGTAGCAGACAATGGTTTGACTTGGATCAAAGTAATTGCAAGAAATCCAAGATCTTTGAGCCAAATTTACATGGGAGATGCAGGCTATGGCGTAAGAAGTATTGCAGATCAAGCAGAAGAATTTTTAGAGTGTGCAGAATTGTATCCTTGTTTATTTAAAACACCAAAAGTGACATTTGTATTCGCAAATGGAATTGACAATAACATAGCCGAAGATTTAGAGTCACTAGGTATAGTCGTAAAAGGAACGAGATTAAAAAGTGACTCAGATTCAGAAAGTGGTACCGAAAGCAACGATTGTGAAGATGAAGATGTACCTATAGAAAACGATGAATATGACATAGACAAAATTAATTTAGATGTATCAGCTATGATAGCTTACGTAAGTTCCCTCGCAAACGGCAATTGTAATTACATTTTTAAAGTCAGAGTTCTAACTCAGCAAGCCGAATGGGAGAGAGAGCGACCTGTCAAACCAATTCTCGATAAGATATTTCGAGGAAAACGTTTATTTTGCTGCGAAACTGCCAAAGTTAACTTTGATATGATAATAAATACTGTAGGAGGTCCTAATGAGAAAATCAGAGCAAAAGAATTCATGAAAGACGTTACTGTACTTCCAGATGATGCTACAGTAGCTGATACGTTAGTCCATCACCCTAAAACTGAGGAAAATGATCAACAGAATCAGTTTTCTCCCAGTAAAGTGCTTCCTCTAGGTGGGAAAATTAAACAAAGATCAAAAATTATTTTCCGATTTGGGGATAATATTCAAGCTATGACTGTAACTGCTAATGATGGTTTTGTTAGATCTGCCAAGCAACAAGGAATTAATTTTGTTGTTTTTGTGCATGAATCTAGGGCTTTAACTGAACAGAAAGAAGTGCATGCTCAATTAATACAATCTAGACAATAATTTGTACATATTTTATTTAAATAAATTTATTTTATGTATTTTATTTTTTACCAACCCAACTCCTTACTGTACTTCCAACATCAATAAATTTATTTATTATCAATTTGCAATATTTTATTTAAAATGAAATTATTACAATAAATAGGCCGTTTTAAGGTTTGCACAAAGGAATTGTTATCATTCACTTTATCTAGTTCCATGTAAAATAATTGATCTATTGTACTCTACATTTCGTCCATTATTTTCTTTTATAGTCATTACTTCTTTATAATATTTAAAAGCGTCATAATCGATTCTAAGTAATGTTTATTTTATATATTTGATCATAACAAATGCAGCAACAATGGTGTTACGTACATTATTAAACGTTTTGGTTGAATATTGTGAAATTTCATCTCTTCATGGATTGCCATTAGTTGTTGCAAAAAATCGTCATATTTTGGAACGGTATTATACAATTTTAACTTAATAAATACTAGAGAAATTAACCGAAAATATTTTTTAGTATATTCTGGATAATAAATATAATATTGGCATTTGCTGGAGTTGTTGGATTATGTTTGAGCAATTGGCAAAGATACGTAGAAAATCCTACTGTTGTTTCATTAGAAAAGGATTTTAGAAATTGGCATAATCCTTTTCCGGCAGCTACAGGATGTTTCATTCAGAGAGCAGATCCAGAATTGACAGGAAAATACATCAAAAAGTACCTATTATTACAATAAATATTAATATTACATTGTAGAATTACGCAACCAGCTTAATTATAATGTGTTGCGGTGGTGCCTTAACCATTTTAGAGTACCTATAGTACTCTAAACCATTTTATTAACTAAGCAACATACAGGCTGATTCACAACTTCGTTCACATATTTTAATGGCATGCAGTACCACTCAACTTACTGATCACGGAACTTTTAGATTCCAGGTTTTTTAATCAAACAGTTTTAGGTCACTGTTTTTGCCATAGCACAATTAATTAATATTTAATTTTATTACATTCATAGTTAATAGTTTATGCATTATACAATCAACAATCCAGTCGTTTCAAAAATGTGCTTCTTGTGAAAACTGCCCTTAAATTTACGAATTTAAAAAAATTCTTTTTGTTCCAAGATTCGTAAGTTAAGTAGGTACTATATGCACGAAGTTGTGAATCACCTGTATAAAGACTCCACCGAAAATATGGTTCATAAATGTAACTGTTTTATTTCTCAAAAACACTACACTTTTACCTATACAAAATTCGAGCGTAAAATATTTTATATTTATATTCTAATTTTCTTTATAAATATTAATCAATGCGTTTTTAGTACAGCATTCTGTATTTACATTTTTTTTTAAATATTTTTTTTACTTACCTATTACATTTTTCAGTCAATGGAATATAGAAGAGGGACACGAAAAGTATCAATATTATTTCAATTTTGTAAAAGCTGTGGTAAATGCATCATATGAAAGCATGAAAAATTTTACTGAATACAAAAGTGACAAAACTTTAGAAGGCATTAATTATGTAGATCTTGCTGTTAAGGTAATACTAATAATTATTATAAATATTACAATTAAAATTACTTAATTTAGGTGCATCCAGAATTAACAGGAGATTTAGTAACATTCGATGCGAAGAGAAAAAGTAAATGGGATATTGTTGTTACTGAATTTGGATTATGTTTTACTACAAACTCTAAATTTACTGATATTTTTATTGCAAAGTATGTATGCATGCACAAAACAAATATTATATTAAATTAATTTATGATTAATTTTGCAGAAAAAAAAACAAAACTGTTGGTGAACCCGATTATTTGCTAGAATGTCATTATTTGAATGGTTTGTGTTATGCCCGATATGATTCAGATCCTTACTTAGCCATCAGGGTATATATTAGATATAGTATAATTTATAAACTATTTATTTAGTCCTCTATCATTTATTTTTAAATTTTGACGTTTCGGCTTTGGAAGCGATGTTTTTCTTTCTGAATAAATTAAACACAAACAAATTATTTTTATAAAGTAGCACTTTAACCGCATGAAGATAAAATAATACTTTAACAGCGAGAGTAGATAAAATAATTTCTTACATTTCTTTTCCAATTTCGTCTTCACTCCTAATCAACTTTGGGGAAAAAATTTGAATTAAAAAATGAAACTTGTTTATAAAAATCTAAAATTGTGTTTAATTAATAATTTAATTTATAATTGGTTTTTCCTTACATGTTTTCTTACATTATACACGACGAAAAAATTAAATTATTGACCCGGAAAAAATCATTCACTCGCTTCTTTGTCTTTCCTCTTGTCGATAAAATAAAATTTTATCGACTTATGTTAATTAATAATTTATACAGGCTGTTTCATAACGTTCGAATCCAATGTGTTACGTAAATTGGACCGTGTAAAGAAATATATATACCCTTAATTTTTAGAATATCTGAAAAATCAGCATATCAAACTGTATTTCCCCTCACGTATGTATGTGTACTACTCGAAGTTATGGAACACTCTGTAGATTTAGGAATTAATTTTGCATAATATACTGTTAATTGTTTATATTTTTATTTAGTATTTCGTGCATTCCCCATACGAAGTAATTCATACAACAACGACGCCATTTTTGCTTCTGCCGGAAAAAGCAGAATTAGAAATAAACTACCGGATGCAAGAAACCAGACCAGCAACTTCCCTTCGACGTCTTTCAGTCTCTCAAAGACAATGCAGGTTTTTTGATGAACCATTAACTTCAGATTTTCCATTTTACAGCACTAGTATTTGTCATATTTTATGCCGATATCAAAAAGCATTAAGAGTATGCGGATGTAAACCATTCTTTTATCCTACTTTGGGTAATTACAAGCTAGTTACTTATTGTAACAGTTATAAACAAATTTTATTTATAGGCGGAAAAACCTGTGATATAGACGGAATGATTTGTTTATCGAAATATGCGGATTTTTTCACTCAAGATTCTAAAAAAATGGGATGCAACTGTGTTGAACCTTGTCGAGTTATTACTTATTTTCCACAAGCAGCAAAAATGACCGAATGGTATGATTTTTTCTACAATGGTTGTACAACGTGAACATTGTTGTTAAATTTGTAATTAGATGTTAGAATATGTTCAAAATGGGGGTTTCCACGATTTTTTGGTTTTTATATACCTAGGTACTTATGTTAAATCTATACATTAAAATATTAGACTCGTATTTTTTCCTTTTGCCAAAAAGATGGTAATAAGCCAGAAAAGAATTCATAAAGTTTTTAAAAAATGCCGCGAAAAACGATACCGTGTGACGGTGTGACGTCAACGCCACTGAGAACGTACGTTCACCGTGCTGACAAGGACCGAATACGATACGTAGGTCTTATCTTATTTCAACACAAAGTCCCTCGTCCATTCCGTAGTCAAAACGACAAAGAAACAAAAAAATCTACTCACGGTTTGGTTGTCTGCGTCACACATGGCGCATTTTAATGCACATTTCAAAAGAGTTTACATTGTCATTTCGATAAAAAAGTAATAAATTTAACAAAATTATCAATTCTTATCACTTTCCTATAACTTATATATGCTGAAAATTGATATCCAATAAGTATTTATTTAAACGCCGTAGGCTGGGAAACCTCCATTGTCGCACTAGTGCAAGAAAAACATAAAACTAAAATTCATTTCTTTTGTTTATAATCCTTGTCATGATGATAACAACCACGATTTCATAGAATTGTTATAAGCACGGTAAATAATAATTTTAATATTAGTTATTTTTGATGTTATATGACTGTAGAGAAAATATTGTGCATCTCGTCGAATAGAGCTTGTTTGTTACACTTGACGAGTCGTCGTTCTCGGCTTCGCCTCGCATGTAACAAACAATGCTCTTAAATTATTTTTTGTTTAGGGTTTCAGGATATTTTGACCAAAGAGTAACATTTAGATGGGGTCTACTACATCCAACGACTCGATTTCATAGAGATGTATTATTTGGTTTCGAAGATTTAGTTGGTAAATTAATTTTTATAAACAATAAGACATCAATTAATTATTTATTTTTAGTGTCATTTGGTGGAACAGCTTCTCTATTTTTCGGAATGAGTTTTCTGACTATTGTTGAATTAGTATATTTCCTTGTTAAAAAATTAATTGGGCGTTTAAATGAGTTTAGAGAAAGAAATAATGTTAAAACTATGAATGAACCTATAGAATATGAACCACGGATGCTTATACATGCCAGAAATTTAGAAAGAGCTAATAGGTTTAATGGTTTACCGGCAGTTGAAAATATATCTAGAAGTGGTAGCTCATCAAGGGCATTTAGTAGAAATATGGTAGATCCGTATTATCATTAAATAAAACTTTAATGAATAATTTACTTGACTGTATTTAGAATTAGAATACGTAAATGAAATATGTAGCACAAGCAAATAATTGTTAGAAATAGTAGAGAGTGGTATTTTCGTTAAATAAAATAATAATGCATATATAAATTATTTTATCTGATGATTATTATAGGCCTCAATTTGGGGATGGGGACCATAATAGCGTTTATTATAGGCCAAGGGCCATAATTAATCCAGTATGGTACCTACTCAATAACATAATGAAATAACAAACAAACTCGTTTCAGAAATAGCATACCTACCTATTTTTTTAGATTTAAATATTTTTGTTTAATACCAATAATAATTATTACGTAAGCAGATAAGATTTTGTATGCAATACGTCGTGTTATCGAATTCGGCTTCGCCTCGTTTGGATAATCTTCACGCTTTAATTTACTTATTAAATATGCATTGTCTGTACTTAAATGACTTTCATTTTAAATAGATTTTCATTTCGATACAGATTTAATTATGAAACACCTAAGTAAATTTCAGGGAAATGTATAGTTTTTTAAAATGAAAGCAGTGGAGTAGAAAAAATATTGTATGCAACTGGTGTTTAATGGCTATTAATACACTCGTATGAATTACGATACTCGCCATGTCTCGTATCGTAAATTTCATATTCGCTTATTAATAGCTATCAGAGCCGGATTTAAGGTTGTATTATTATGGGGGCCAATGTTGGAATTAAAAATTACAAATAAAATCAATCAATAAATTAAAATGTACATTTTACTAATAGTTCTTGATTTTAAGATCGTAACATTAAGATATTTTTATAAATTTTAGCGAATACATATTTTGTGGTGGTCTTTATTGTATGACCCCGGGGTTCGCGCCCCGTCTACCCCCATAAATCTGGCCATGGCTATCATTATAAACTCAAACTCATTGCATAATATACTAATAACAGATGACTGTAAGAATTTAGGGCATTTTAATTCATTACATAGCTAATGCAAAATATAGATTAAGCTGTTTTATTCTTATTTTGTCCCACTAAACGTGTTCTAACAATAAACTACCATTTGAAAATTCTTCCTCATTCCGCCACTGCTGACCTCACCACCCGCAATGCGCACGCGCACCTTTCAAGTGTTATTTGTTTAGAAACGTCAAATGTCAAGTATCTCATGACTTTTGTGAATCAAATCTAAATTTAAAGTAAACTTATGTATGAAAGTCTAAATTTTAAGTATGGATACACGGATTTTTTATGTTTTAAAGTCATTGTTGATAGTATGGACGTTTTTTGTGGGGTTTTGCAACGTAACCTCAGACTTGCTGCATAGTACATTGTCATTTTCTTTGGTCGTTATTGTATTGCTGTATGGTTTAATATATTTTTTCCGAGTTCCTTCACCAAGTCAAGCCGCTGTAGATGCTGTCGTGGGAGTTGATCCAGTTTACGATGATATTGACGATGAAACATTTGTCATGAAAGTTATTGCTCACAGAGGGGCTAGCTTGGATGCCCCAGAAAACAGTCTAGTTGCATTTAAAATGGTAAGATATTCATACTACAACTTTATTATACCATAAGCCTTGTTCACACGAGGATTCTTTGAAGATTTTGCCATGCTTCACAATTTTGAGAAAAATAATTCTAGTGAGAATTGCGGTGCCGCTAAATTGAATCTTCAATGTGTCTTGGAAAAGTAGAATTTATAAATTATGGATTGCTTCAAAGCCGTTAATTTATTTTTTTCCAAGATTAAGAATCTTTAAGGAATCTTCAAAGAATCGTGTGAACAGGGCATTAATGGTATCGACTTCACGTAGTTCAACACCGCATTCGCCTAAAATGCCAATTTTTAAAATGCTCACGAAGTTTTACACGGATAAAGCAAAATTTCAAAAATTTATTTACATACGAATGAATAGCATTAGGTTTATTCTGAGTTACATTTTCTAATAAATCTCTTCATCATAAGATAAAGCATGGAAAAAATTGCTTATCATACTGTTTCGTAATTTTTGTATGGATTCAAAAGATTTTTCAGAATTCTAACTGGGCATAAACCTAGATTAATTCTTTCAAAAACATCTAGTACCTGTTTTTCCTTCAAATTTGGAATGTGCAATGAGCAGAAACTGCTATATCTCTAAACATGCAATATTTTGTTACGGAGACGGGATCCTTAAATTAACATTTTTATTTTAGAGTGCGGAAAAGAACTGCCCTGGTGTTGAGTTTGACGTTACTTTAACAGCAGATGGTGTACCAATCATATTTCATGACGATACTTTGGAAAGATTGACTGAATCACAAGCTGAGGTTCGAAGTATGACATGGAGGGAATTATCTAACGTAGATATATCAGTAAAACATCCTTTCAAGTATGAATAATATTCTAGTTATCTGGTAAATAAGTTCTAATATTTTTGTTTATACTGCAGGGAAAAATACCGGGATACACATATAGCTACACTGGATGAAACAATTATACAATGCATTAACAATAGGCAGAAAATGTTTATCGACATAAAGGAAAATGACTCAAAAGTTTGTATAAAAATATGTACAGAGTGATTCATATATTTTAATCTAACTTTTCACTTTCATAGAACTGAAAGAATTTTTTCGAAATTCGAAATTCTATTTTCCAGATTTTTAAATCAAACAATTTTGGGTCACTGTTTTAATGAAACTTAATAAATTTACTATTCTTACAATTGCACAATTTTATTTTATTCCATTCATAGTTGATCAGATATCCATTATATACAATCAACAATCTAGTAGTTTAAAAAATGTGCTTCTTACGAAAACTGCCCTTAAATTTACGAATTTAAAAAAATTCTTTTTGTTTTATGATCAGTAAGTTGAGTAATATATGCCATTAAAATATATGCACGAAGTTGTGAATCATCCTGTATGTTACTCAAATCTATAACTCATTTTGTTATTTTCAGATTGTTAAAGTTATTTTGGACTTGTACGAAAAATATCCAGGCCTTGAAACTAAAGCAGTTTGCACCTCATTCTTCCCTCATATAATTTATATGGTTAATTAATTTTTGTCTATGTAAATAAATAAATATTTAATTATTATTTTTTTAATAGATTCGTCGCCAAAATCCGAAAATTGTGGGCGCAGTTGCTTGGCGACCCAACAATTTCACTTACGAATCTTTCAGTGCAATTTCTGGTTTAGGATTGCCTAGGAATTTAAATTTTTTAAAGCACAATTATGCAAAACTTTGTGATGTTTTGTATACTTGGGCACTACCAAGGATTATTTTTTACATGGCTGGACTTTCCATTGTTTTACTTCACAAAGACGCCATTAGTGGGTAAGAATTTTTTTATTTTAATTAAATATTGTGTTAACATGTGCATGTATTTATTGGCATTAAATATACTTAGATAAAAGTAATTGGATGTATTAATCTTGTTAACAATTTTATGCTATCCTTAATTGTATAAAAAAACATTGAAATAACACAAGTTTATTAACTTATTAGTAATGTAATGTTTTGTATGATTATGAATCACAATTATTTTTAGTCGAGTTTAAATTATGTTTTGTCTTGTTTAATTTTTAACTGCTTGCTTTATGTTTTCATAGTTTGTTTTATCTATTTTGTGTTAAATAAAAGTTTTCTCAAATATTTAGTAGTAAATATATTTTTCAGACAAGATATTAACGATTGGCGTCAAAAAGGTGTAAGGGTAATAGCATGGACTGTTAACCAGCCTGTAGAAAAACAACACTTCTCGCGTATTTTTAAAATAGCATACATGACTGACACACTAATCGGCGAGAGTTCTGCCCATGCAAATAATAACGCACGCAATGCATATAACTAGAAATAACTACTGATCATAAAATCAACAAACTTTAACCGTACTCCTAAATTCACAAAACGAAAAGTTAAAAATTCGCGAAATATGTATCACATTTACTTCTGTTTTAACTAAAATTGATATTCTAAATCACACTCTTTCTACTTTATCGCACTGGCACTTTATAGCAAATTATTATAAAATTTTATTTTATTAGGATTCGCGCTATACTCAAGTAGAAAAATTTTAAAATTTGGTTCAGTGGAGAACCTTCATCGCTTGCCATTTTGTTTCAATATGGCGTATATACCGGGTGTATATTGAAAAGTGAAACATAGGCGTTTAACATGGTAAATCAGTTTTTCCGTTCGCATTGCTTCCCTAATTATTTTAGACAAAAATGTGTCAAATAAATGTTGTTGAGCATAAAATTCTATATCCGGATCAGTAAACAAAATTTATTTTGGTTGCTTTATAACTGCAGAAATCAAATTTGAAAATACACGGAATAGCGAATTAATAGTAACAGCCATGGAATTAAAAACAGGAAATGAACAAATGCGTAACGCTTTAAACGTCAATGTCAGAATAATAGATTGTCAAAATCATTTATACGTAGGTACTAATAATTTGACGTTTAAAACGTTATGCAATTGTTCTTCTCCTGTTTTTAATTCCATGGCTTGTACTATTAATTCGCTATTCCGTGTATTTTCAAATTTGATTTCTGCAGTTATAAAGCAACCAAAATAAATTTTGTTTACTGATCCGGATGTAGAATTTTATGCTCAACAACATTTATTTGAAACATTTTTGTCTAAAATAATTAGGGAAGCAATGCGAACGGAAAAACTGATTTACCATGTTAAACGCCTATGTTTCACTTTTCAATATACACCGTACACCCAGTATAATAATAATAATAATTGGCCCAGTAGTTTTAGATACTAACTTATACAAACATACAATTAATTTATTTTTGTTTTTGTCAAATATGTTCTAAAAAATAAAGCTAGACATTTAAAAAATGTATTCGTTAAACCGTTTTGAGCGTTTTGTGAATCTAGGGATAATGTTTAAGATATGTTATGATCACAAAAATTATTTTGTACGATTTAACTACTTTAACACTGGCACAAAAATGTATAATTATAAATTACATGTTAATTGTATACACATCGTATGTAAAAATTAACTTTATGTTTAATATTAAGTTACATGATGTACTATTATAATTTTAAGATATTTTAACTGCCAAAGAATGCCATTTAAATTTTATTATTTATGATTTAAATTATATAATACATTTACGATGAATTAAGCAGCATGATTAAAATAATTTTTAATAATATGTTTATCTGGAAAGCATGGAAAAGTTACATAAAATATTCTGCGAAAGTAACTCACAAAAAATTCTGTTTTTTTCTTATTTCTAGGAATGGTAATTTTATAATAAATTAATATTGCATGATTTCTATAATAATTTTTAACACCAATCATTATATCTCGCATATTGTGCCACCGAGATAGACAGTTCTTACAATATGAAATACTGTCAAATTTTGACGCCATATTGATGCAAAATGGCGCATACTTATATACTAAAATATGTCGTAAATTATATTTTAAAAGAGTCCAAAAAAGTAGTTGGGTCAAAATTATCCTTCAAACTATTTTAAAATTAGTATAAACAGTTTATTTTACACCAATAACAACAATAAGCAATATACACGCATTTATAATTAATAACTAACAATTAAAATGTAAAAGTTGGTACAAAATTACTGTCTTACTGTAAGCTTTAAAATATTATATTTACTCTACTGTCCATTTTCAATTAGCAGCTTTTTATACTAAAAATATTTATATACACTAGTATTTTGCACAAATGCACAATTGGTAACTATTTTGATGTTCCTATTATTTAAAATTTCAGTCAAATTTATATTTATATAATTTAATTTAAGTATATTCTGTATTTATATATAAATGTATGTTTTTATGTTTATATTTTGCGTACTTGTATATTTGAAGCAATAATAAAAATCTTCAAACCGTCTGGTATGTTTTTAGATATTTAGTCGTTATTATTGAACGTAAGTGATAAGAACAAAATAAAAAATTAAAATCTTAAATAAAAATAATGTTCAAAATAAAACTGATTTGTTTCACAACTCAAACATGTACTATTTTATTTTGATTGTATTTATTGTTGTAAAATCAATTTGATATGCCATTTTTATTATAATGACAAAATTTAACAATAAACACTTGTAATTTTAAATACAATATAAGTTTTGTTCAGGTTTTATAAATTTTAATAAAATTTCTTTAAAATAAAATCGTTTGTTTTATTTTTGGTGATTAAAAATAAATATTATCTTGTTTTAATCATTTAAAAATATGAAGAAGTCACTGTTAATTGTTGAAAATATAACAAAGTTATCAGTAAATGTAAATATTTTCATTTAAATTATTATTCCTTTTTCCTTATCAATTTGGATGAATAATAATATAAAAATATCTTATGAACAGAAAGTAAGTAATATATTTTGTCTTTTAATGAGGATATTATATATATTATATTTTATAACCGATTATTTTTTCCTTATTTACTAAGTGTTAAGCAAGTAAACCACATGAATAAATTATGTCTAACATTGAAATGTAGCAATTATTATTCTTAGAATATGTAATGAAGAACCAGAATGCCTCGAAAGGCAAAAATATGTATGAATTCAAGGTAAAATACAACTACTACTATATTTGATATTCACAGAAATCTGAAGATTTAATTATTATTCTTTCAAGCAATAATTTTGTGTATAATTATAGAAAATTGTATATTGGAGAACATGCTATTGAAATGAAGAAATCGTTTTAGAATTTTGTAATTAAATTGATTTACTGCTGATTAGATAATAAAGAAAATATAATGACAAAAATTTCATTCAAAATTAACTACCTACAGTTTATGATTATTAACTTTGAGTAGGTATAAGAAAAATATGTCAACTTCTTACAGATAATGTTGAAAGGTCGAAATATTACACCAGTCACAAAAGTTCTAGATTTTGTTATTTATTCATAAAGTTTTTAGTCATTTTCAGGACAAATAAAAGTTACAAAAGCGATCCAAACGTGGATCAGAAGGCGTAACATAATCAAATTTGCAAATGACCATTGACAAAAAATAGACCAAAAATTTATAAACATTTAACGACGACAATGACTGCTCGTCAGACATGATATGACAAAATCTACTATCTTTCTTGTGGCCCCAAGATTCAATTAATGTAACAAATAATGACAGATTATTTAATCTTGAGTTCATCAATGTTAGTTGGTTTGAAAGTAAGAAAAAAGATAGTGCGGTCTCCTTAAATATCGTGTTTTCGGTCTCAATGCTCCAAAGTATTGATTAGTTGAAAGAAAAACATCGATATGAGTTTAAAACTTGTGGTTTTGCTTGTTTGTTTATGTGTTGCATTTTCAGTACAGGTATGTCGTTTTTAAATTATATAATTATAATAATATAGTATAGTAGGAGAAGTATTGTAATCGTGCGAATTTTCGCGTACGAATTTTCGACTGAAATTTTATATTTAAGCTTTTTACAGAAAAGTACTGGAATTGATGAAAATATTTGCGCTTTCAATATTATAACTTAATTTTATTTACATATTGCTCGTATTATGTCTCTAACTTATAATAAAATGCAATTGAAATCGCGAATATTAAACGTCACTCAATAACTGCTTTGACATTGGCAGTTGTCACTTTGACATTGACAGCTGTCACTTTGACCTTAGTCACTTTGACACCGTCAACAATAAATTTATGGCCGAGGAAGTACTGTGGCGGACACAGCAGATTTTTGAATTTGCCGTAGTTGGCTGGTTCATTTTGTAAAACATGCCTGGTATTTATATGTATTCTTTGTGTTAAGGAGTTTTTATTTTGTTTAGTATGCTGGAAAGTGACTGATATCGTGTGAGTGAGAGTGTTAACGCACGAGTCTTGCAGGAGTTCGGAAATCTTACGAACATTCAATAGACACTTTCCTGCGTCCTGTCGTCGGAAAATATAGTATATACAACTCTCAGGAAAGTGTCTATCGAATGTTCGTGAGATTTCCGACGTCGGCAAGCCTCCTGCGTCAACTTTCTCTCTCACACGATATCAATCACTTTCCTCGCTCATTGTGTAATATACTATATCGCAGCTAAAATTTCAATTATTATGATAGAGACAGCTGACATTTTTTGCATCTTAGTTTACATGAAAGTATTTAAATAAATAGGTAAGTAATTATTTTTTAGATTAGTAAAACGAGTGGAATTTGGCGGGAGGTCATGAGCTGGCCACATCAGATTTTTTATTACTTCTCAAGACTCGATTTTTTATCTTTCAGGACAAAGTACAAGTATCCGTCTACTATGAATCCCTCTGCCCCTACTGCATGGCATTCATTAAAAACCAACTCTACCCAACTTACAAGAACCTTAAATCAATCATGAATGTTGATCTTGTACCATACGGAAAGGCAACAGTAAATTTAATACCAACAACGTAAAAATATCACTAAAATATTTTCCGATTTCAGCACAATCTAGTTAATGGAACATGGGAGTTTAAGTGTCAACACGGAGAAAACGAATGTTTTGGAAATAAAGTTCAAGCTTGTGCTTTGAATCAAGGATACACTGAAGATGTTGAATTAGCTTATGTGAACTGTTTAATGAGCAAAAGAAATCCTGCGTTTGCTGGAGAAAAGGTAAGTATGAAATCTCATGAGGCAGTAGCTCTCTGCATGTGATAACACACGAAACCGGAGTTCCGTGGTTCAAGTCTCTCGGCCGGCAGTGTGTGATCGGACGCTTCAAGCTGACCGCTTGATCATCTTAAATATAGCATTGGTTGCATAAGAGAATCTTTCCGTTATCGTTTTGAATTTGAACAGTGACATACATTGACGGGTGATAATATTTTTTTAGTGTGCTACCCAAGTGAACGGTGTCTCATGGACCAAAATCAACAACTGCATTTTAAGCGCTGATGGGGACAAGTATTTAGCTACGTATGGCGACCGAACAGATGCACTAAAACCACAAATTTTCGGCGTGCCGACTGTTATTTTCAACGATGAATACAATGAGGCTAATTGGGAGTATTCTCTGACAAACCTAACTGCTGTCCTTTGCAAAGTTGCAAAATATCCTTCAGTTTGCCCGAAGAACTAAATTTATTATTTCAACAGTACCTACCTATTATTGTCGATCAAATAGCTTTGTGTACTCGAGCTATTAATATGTATAATTGTTGAATTGTGTTTATTGTTGTTGTTTTATTGAATAAATTTATGACATATACCCTAAATTAAAAAAGATGTTATAATGTGATTGTTTCAAAAACATTGTAGGTAGGTATAGTCGCAACTAGTGTTTTTTTTCTGTGTATAACAAAACCGCAAAGTATAATAATTATTATATCACAGGAGTGGACACTAGGACGGATGAAGTGTGGCCTTTCTGTTATCTTTTAGAGAGAGACAGAAAATACGGGCCAGTTCGATGCATGCATTAGCAGCGGTAACGATGGTAACGCACGGGCCCAGTAGTAATCTCTCTCTTGCACAGGGTAAACAGAAATAACACGAACGGAGGATGGCTGCAACACAGAAGAGTTTTCGTGTGAATGTATCTTTTGATTCAGGTGTTGCAAATTTCTGTGTTTGAATATTTAGATTTTTATTTGTATATTTTAAATGGGAGTCTACATATGACGGAAGGTTGTGTCCTGGGCCACATCAGATTTTTTAAATTTTACTACAGTTCTTTAATGCTACCAGATAAAGACAATTTTTTTATAACGTAAGTTGCAAATAACTTTTTCCCTTATTCTTATTACAAATAAATACCCACTATATATAATTAATATTTTCAATCTTCAAAAAATATCACTTCCGGTGAAGATATTTGTACCAAAATCTAATAAGCTCTTCCAATTCGTATACAAATGTAAATTCGTATTTGAGTTATCCGACCTTCAGAAATGGCCCTGATCACACACATACATACAGACATCATCGTGAAACTATCAAATATTAGTTGTAAGGACTCTAATTCGTGCTCATCCACTTAAAACTCACTACCCGATTTTTTGCATGATTCCAATACAGGTAAGCGGTAGGTAAAAAGATTTTGAAGTGTACCTACGTATACTTTCAGACTCAATTGTGGATTGAAAAGCGGGTTCTATTTTAAATTTTTTAAAAATTATAATAAACACAAATTTGTACTATTATATGAGGATTCTTTCATGATTCTGAATCCTGGGAAAATAATCCTAGTGAGAATCGCTTGCTAAATAAATCTTCAATGATTCTTGGAAAAGAATAATTTCTAATTTATGTATAGGTTCAAAATAGTGTCCCTTTTTTTCCAGGATACCGAAGCATGGAAGAATCCTCAAGAAATCCAAGTGTGAACAAGGCTAATAAATAATAACATACAGGTAAAATAGGTCATTCCTAGATAACTCTAAAACTATCTAACATTTAAAATGGTCTTCGAAGTACTATAATTATGCAGCATATTGTCTAAGAAAACAGATAATGTTGGTTAAGTTTTTAGCCATTTTCAGGACAAATAAAAGTTACAAAAGCGATCGAAACATGGATCAGGGCGAAACATAATCAAATTTGCAAATGACCATTAACAAAAAATAAACCAAAAATGTATAAACACTTAACGACGACAATCACTGCTCGTCAGACATGACATGACAAAATCATCGTTTTGTGGCTCCAAGATGCAATTAATGTAACAAATAATGACAGATTATTTAATCTTGAGTTCATCAATGTTAGTTGGTTTGAAAGTAAGAAAATAGATAGTGCGGTCTCCTTAAATATCGTGTTTTCTGTCTCAATGCTCCAAAGTATTGATTAGTTGAAAGAAAAACATCGATATGAGTTTAAAACTTGTGGTTTTGCTTGTTTGCTTATGTGTTGCATTTTCAGTACAGGTATATCGTTTTTAAATTATATAATTATAATAATATAGTATAGTAGGACAAGTAGTGTAATCGTGATTTTTTGACAGTTCTAGATTTTGATGAATCCGTAAGCACGATAACTTAAGAACGCGTGCGAATTTTCGACTGAAATTTTATATTTAAGCTTTTTACAGAAAAGTACTGGAATTGGTGGAAATATTGTAGACATTTGCGCTTTCAATATTATTACTTAATTTTATTAATATATTGCACGTATTATGTCTCTAACTTATAATAAAATGCAATTAAAATCGCGAATATTAAACGTCACTCAATACTGCTTTGACATTGACAGTTGTCACTTTGACATTGACAGCTGTGACTTTGACCTTAGTCACTTTGACACCGCCAACAATAAATTTATGGCCGAGGAAGTACTGTGGTGGACACAGCAGATTTTTGAATTTGCCGTAGTTGGTTGGTTCATGTTTTAAAACATGCCTGGTATTTATGTTTTCTTTTTGTTGGATTATTTTTTGGGTGTTAAGGAGTTTTTATTTTTATTTTGTTTAGTATGCAGGAAAGTGACTGATATCGTGAGAGTGGGAATCGGTGGAATGTTAACGCACGAGTCTTGCAGATTTCGGATATCTTACGAACATTCAATAGACACTTTCCTGCGTCCTGTCGTGGAAAAATATACTTAGTAGTTAGGAAAGTGTCTATCGAATGTTCGTGAGATTTCCGAAGTCGGCAAGCCTCGTGCGTCAACGTTTTCTCACTCACACGATATCAATCACTTTCCTCGCTCATTGTGTAATATACTATATCGCAAGTAAAATTTCAATTTTTATGACAGAGACAGCTGGAATTTTCTGCATCTTAGTTTACACGAAAGTATTTAAATAAATAGGTAAGTAATTATTTATTTTGCACTTCCGGGACTAAAACTCTTCTTTAGTCTTTATTTTTAGAGACTAAGGTTCTAAATTTGATCCCAAGGGATTATTTTTCATATTTAATCCCGTTGTCAAGAAATTGAATTAATTAATCCCGTTGTCAAGTAAATACGTGCTATTTGTTACAGAGTATGGTAACAATATAAATATTTGTCATAAAATTTACTGTCAAAATTACAAAATATGTATTGCAAAAAATAGCGTATATACCACAGGACTAAAGTACCTTTAATCCCTCAGGTGATTATTTCCCTCACCTTCGGCTCGTGAAATAAACTTCACCCTCAGGATTAAATCATACACTTTAGTCCCTCAATATATAATATACTATTAGATTAGTAAAACGAGTGGAATTAGGCGGGAGGTCATGAGCTGGCCACATCAGATTTTTTATTACTTCTCAAGACTCGATTTCTTTTTTCTTTCAGGACAAAGTAAAAGTATCCCTCTACTATGAATCCCGCTGCCGCTACAGCAAGGCATTCATCGTAAACGAACTCTACCCAACTTACAAGAACCTTAAATCAATCATGAATGTTGATCTTGTACCATTCGGATTAGCTGCAGTAAGTTTACTACCAACAACGTAAAAAACCACTAAAATATTTTCCGATTTCAGCACGATCTAGTTAATGGAACATGGGCGTTTGAGTGTCAACACGGAGAAAACGAATGTTTTGGAAATAAAGTTCAAGCTTGTGCTTTGAATCAAGGATACCCAGAAGATGTTGAATTAGCTTATGTGAACTGTTTAATGAGCAAAGAAAATCCTCCGTTTGCTGGAGAAGAGGTAATTATGAGGCAGTAGCTCTCTGCATGTTATAACACACGAACCCGGAGTTCCGTGTGTGATTGTCATTAAATTGTAAAACATCTTGCAATTAAATCGCACTCGGACGCTTCAAGCTGACTACTTGATCATCTTAATATAGCCTTGGTTGCATAAGAATCTTTCCGTTACCGTTTTGAATTTGAACATTGACATACATTGACGGGTGATAATATTTTTTTAGTGTGCTACCCAAGTGAACGGTGTCTCATGGACCAAAATCAACAACTGCACTTTAAGCGCGGATGGGGACAAGTATTTAGCTACGTATGGCGACCGAACAGAAGCGCTAAAACCACAAATTGCCGGCGTGCCGACTGTTATTTTCAACGATGAATACAATGAGGCTGATAAGTGGGATTCTCTGACAAACCTAACTGCTGTCCTTTGCAAAGTTGCAAAATATCCTTCAGATTGCCCGAAGAACTAAATGTATTATTTCAACAGTACCTATTGTTGTCGATCAAATAGCTTTGTGTACTCGAAATATTAATATGTATAATTGTTGAATTGTGTTTATTGTTGTTGTTTTATTGAATAAATTTATGACATATACACTAAATTAAAAAGATATTATAATGTGATTGTTTCAAAAACATTGTACGTTACGTAGGTATAGTCGCAACTATAGTGTTTTTTTCCTGTGTATAACAACCACAAAGTGTAATTATTATATTAGCTAGAGAGCCGCGGGTCTAAAACCGCGACGAGAAGAAATACGTCTTCCGTTTTGAAATTGCTTCCTTCCCACTTCTTTGAATTTCTCCTACTTTCTGTATATTTCCCGTAATATTTTTCGTTTGAATTCAAAGAAGTGGGAAGGGGTGATATGTTGGTCAAAAAGTCTTCCCTTTGGGAATTATGTTTTCTGGGCCCTGAAGAAGCTACATGCAAAATCTGGCAGCATAGGATTGAATTCAAATCCAGTTTTCGATTTTTTAACTTAGCCGCTCGCGCGAGTTTTTCAATATGTTTATTTGGTCAACCATGAAGCCGGGCCCTACTAAAAAAGTCTTCCACCCGGATTTTCCCGATGTAAAGACCATAACAAAGTAAATGAACACAAAAGTAAGCATATTGAAGACGTCGAATTTTCCAGATGAGCGATTTTGGAGGTCAAAATTTTCAAACATTGGTTTCGACTATGCCCAATTCGTCTTCCGCTTTGTCAAATGATTACTAGTCACTTTTTAAACAAAGTTATCATAACGGAAGACATATTTAAATGTGCAAAAAAGTCGATATGCATTTTCCCTTCGTTCTCGAGTGGGTCCCTTCCGATTTCAAAAATATTTGGAATTTGGGGTTTTCAAGGGATAGACTTTCATCTCACCAAACGGAAGACGTATTTCTTCTCGTCGCGTCTCAGGACCCGCGGCTCTCTAGCTATATGGCAGGAGTGGACACTAGGACGGATGAAGTGTGGCCTTTTTTTCTTTTAGAGAGAGACAGAAAATACGGGCCAGCTCGATGCATGCATTCTATGACGATTAACAGCGATAACGATGGTAACGCACGGGCCCCAGTAGTAATCTCTCTCTCTTGCACAGGGTAACAGAAATAACACGAATCTACAGTATTGCTAAGATACGGAGTCTCCACTCCTGTGTTTATATTACACTTCGTGATAACAACAACACACGAGGAAATTTTATCCTAAAAAGTTTCTTGAAAGTAAAACAAGTCATAAGAGCTGTCATAAAAAAACTGTCAATACCACTCATACAGGGAAACTGATTATTTCTATAAAATATATTGAAGCCAGTGATCTTAAATTTATTAAATAAAATTAATTAGTTTCCTCGTATTAACGGTATTGACAGTTTTTTATGACAACTCCTAGCACTTGTTTTGCTTCAAGAAACTTTTTAGGAAAAATTTTCCTCGTGTGAACAGAGCATTAGTTATTTGTTGAATTTTTGTAAGCTTTAGTAAGTAGATAAGTCTACCAAAAAAGTGTTCTGAGTATATGATGAAATAAACATTTCAAAGTTTTGTTGGATTTCAGGCTTTAATTATTTATTAAAAAGTTTGCGACGTTTCGACCTATGACCTATGTTGAGGTCATGTCAAGCATAAGTTTTAAATTGTTGTTAGTTACATTTGTTGGATAAAATTTTTTTAAATCTGCTGTGGCCAGCACACAATCTCCCGCCATATCTAGACTTATAAACATAAATGTATACGTACAATATCCGGTGAACATTTAAAATATACAAATAAAAATCTAAAATATTCAAACACAGAAATTTGCATCACCTGAATCAACAGATTCATTCACAGGAAAACGCTTCTGTGTTGAAGCCATCCTCCGCTCAATTACTACATTTTTAATATCTTACTTATGACTTATAGGTATAGCGTTAGTATGCCAACGTGTCACCCATCTCACCTGTTAATATTTTTTACGTAAAAAACAAAAATCAACCGATCATGGAATACAAGATTTCATCGTTTTATTTGATAAATTTATTTTTTAAATTTTACTATAGTTCTTTAATGCTACCAGATAAAGACAATTTTTTTATAACGTAAGTTGCAAATAACTTTTTCCCTTATTCTTATTACAAATAAATACTATATATAATTTTTGATAAGTAATATTTTCAATCTTCACTTCCGGTGAAGATATTTGTACCAAAATCTAATGAGCTCTTCCAATTCGTATACAAATGTAAATTCGTATTTGAGTTATCCGACCTGCAGAAATGGCCCTGATCACACACATACATACAGACATCATCGTGAAACTATCAAAAATGAGTTATAAGGACTCTAATTCGTGCTCATCCACTTAAAACTCACTACCCTATTTTTTGCATGATTCCAATACAGGTAAGCGGGAGGTAACAAGATTTTGAAGTGTACCTAAGTATACTGCCAGACTCAAATGTGGATTGATAAACGGGTTCTATTTGTATTTTTTTTTTAAATTATAATAATCACAGTACTATTATATGAGGATTCTTTCATGATTCTGAATCCTGAGAAAATAATCCTAGTGACAATCGCTTGTTAATTAAATCTTCAATGATTCTTGGAAAAGAATAATTTCTAATTCATGTATAGGTTCAAACTCGGGTTCAAAACAGTGAGACTCTTTTTTCCAGGATTCCGAAGCATGGAAGAATCCTCAAAAAATCCAATTGTGAACTAGGCTAATATACATAAAATACAGGTAAAATAGGTCATTCCTAGATATAGACGATTTAAATCCATAAGTAACGTCATAAAAAACAATAATTTAATACATCGCATGATTCTGTACGAAATAATCAAAGATTAATGAAATAAATAGAACAAAACTAAATAACAAAACACATTATCCTCAAAATTTTATGTTGACAAGTTGTCAGCAATAAACAATAAATGGTATATAACGAACTTTTGGGAATCTAAAAGAAAACTATAATATGTAAGAAAATATATTTCATATAATGAATACTATATTATATGAATAATTGTTCTGCTACTGCTGAGTTCAAATCAACGAAATCAACTGTTATGTTTCAATTGTCCTCTATACGCTCTGGCACAAAATACTCTTTTTAATAAACTTATCAGCAACAATATAGATCTACCTACAAATTCCAGGATTTTATTAGATTCAAAATATTATAAAATATGGCAAAAAAATACTAAATTTCATTAATAATAATAAAATAAAAATATAAACAGTACACTAAACACAAAGATCTTGGCTAATCGGCACAGTACCGAAGGCCATCCAAAGGAAAAAAAAAACTGTTATGTTATGTCAAAAGAAATAATGAATGTGACTTAACTTATTTGAACCATTTCATTAGTTTACCGTGTGCTCAACATATTAGACATGACATGACATAAGCTATGTGAACCTAGCTTAAGATATGTAAGAAAGAGATAGCTTATTTAGTGACCGTGGTGGATTTATCTGATATGACGTCACTCCTATATGAATTTAAATTGTCTACAACTCTAAAACTATCTATAATTTAAAATGGTCTTCTTCGATACTATACTACTATGCAGCTCATTGTCTAAGATGACACATAATGGCAGATTATTTAATCTTGAGCGCTCATGGTTCATAACTACACACACTCATTGTGTAAGTATTGGTTTGATAGTAAGGATAGAGATACTGCGGCCCCCCTTAAATATCGCGTTCTGTCTCAATGCCCCCAGTAGTGTTTTAGTTGTGAGTCTGATTAGTTGAAAGAAAGGCACCGATATGAGTTTTAAACTTGTGGTTTTGTTCGTTTGCATGTGTGTTGTATTATCAGTACAGGTATGTTGTTTTTAAACGATAAAATTGTTTAGTTTTTTTTTAATTTGACGTAGTTGTTTGGCTGGTTCTTGTTTTTAAACAATCACGCAGGTACCTATATAAGTTTTCTTTTTGTTAGATTATGTTTTGGTATTAAGGAGTTTTTTTATTATGCAAATAAAATATTGCAACTAAAAATTTCTTTAGGTCCTTTCAATTTTTAATTATATGAATAGAAAAATATAACAGTAAATTTGTTGATAAATTACTACCGCAAATTGTTATCTTATCAAATTTTGTGTCAAGAAATAAACCATTAATCCTAGTAATTTATTTGCTTTCTATTCTATAGATTAATTATTATTGTTATGATAATAAATCATAGTTCTCAATGTTTATAATTTTATTTTTAAAGAAAGAACTAAATTTTTATACATAAACGTACATTAACTTTAGAAAATTGTTTACTTGTATACTATGTAAAGTTTTGCAAATATTCTGCAGCACAAAATAAAATAAACAAACTGTAATTAAATAGAATGAATAATATATTTTTCGTTTTCAACATATATTTTACTGCTGGAAGTTTGTAAGATAATTACTGTCAATTATAAAGAAATTGATAAAGGGAAATCCCACTAATCACTAAACTAATATTTACGATAAAAACGAAAATAAATTTACTGTTCGATGCTATACATAAAATTTTAAATATATGACATTAGGCATCTACTCGTATACTATAACGTGCAATATGATAAAAATATAAAAATTTCTCGAAATTCTACAGCTACCACTATTCTGAAGAATACGGTCTTCAAATTTTAATATGACATAAAAAATACAGTTTCAATAAATTAGAACATACGTACAACATTTCTATCACTCCTGAAAAGTGGACAGCCTTACTTATTATGATTTTCGGTATAGAAATATAACCGTGTGTGCGTTTACCAGCCGTCAACTCACAGATACTCATGTCATGATTATTAGTAGAGAGAACATTGGACAAATATTTTTTTCAACTGGCATTGTAGTTTTTCATAAATTGTAGGTACTTAAATATTTTTGTTTAAAACACATCTTTAAATTTTTTTTGTACAACATAATAAAATATTTACAAAATTAAACAATTTTGAACGAAATGTAATAAATTTTTTTATTATGTGAATTTAATTTTACGAGAAATATATTAAAGCGTTATTTTTAAAATGAAATTTGTTCATTAATGTCAAACTAATGCTACCTGGTAATACAATGTATACTTAGAACAATTAAAAGTTCAAGTTGAAAACGTCTCTTGGAATTGGAACTATTACAGCTGCCCAAATATATTATGTTGTTCAAGAATAATTAAATTAAATTGATTCCTTATGTTTCACTCAAAAAAACAACGCTCTAAATACATTGCTGTCTTTGTAATCATGGATAAGAAAAATTCCACATACTTCTAATAATATGCATGTTTTAGGTATTTACATTGTAGCAGTTAGTAGTTGTAGTACCTACTTCCATATTAAAATACCAAATTCATACAGATTTAACACTGCCTACAAGCTAGATTCGGACCTACCCAATTTGAAGTATAATTGCTAAATTAAGCAAACCAGTGCTTCCACAAAATTCAAATTTCAATTATAAGTGCAAACGTTGAGTGCTGGTTGGTTAAATTAGCCACTTAAGCGTCATTGTCATAGCTCATAAGCATTTAATCTTAACGATTACATTTATATTTACGTCTAAAGCTAGATTAAGACCTAACCAATTATAAGTGTAACTGGCTAATTTGTAATTGAAATTGGATTTTTGTGGAAGCTATGGTTGGTTAATTTAGCACTTATAATTATAATTGGGTAGGTCTGCATCTAGTTTTAAGGTTTACATTTATGTTTACGTTTAAATTCATATAACTAAATACGAGCATTCACATGTACCTCTTTCAAGCATCTGAATCTAACATTATGATTACTTTTTTTTAATTCATCGCTTTTATGACTCTATTTTTATTTTATTTCAGGACAAAGTAAAAGTATCCGTCTACTATGAATCGCTCTGCTCCGACAGCATGTCATTCATTAAAAACCAACTCTACCCAACTTACAAGAACCTTAACTCAATCATGAGTGTTGATCTTATACCATACGGAAAGGCAACAGTAAGTTTATTACCAACAACGTAAGAAAATCACTAAAATATTTCCCGATTTCAGCACAACCTAGTTAATGGAACATGGCAGTTTGAATGCCAACACGGAAAGAACGAATGTTTCGGAAACAAAGTTCAAGCTTGTGCCTTGAATCAAGGATACACTGAAGATGTTGAATTAGCTTATGTGAACTGTATAATGAGCAAAAGAAATCCTGCGCTTGCTGGAGAAGAGGTAATTTATTGTGAAATAACTCACGAGGCAGCCCGAATTCCTAGAATACTCTTGATTTTACTTTTTTTCTATTCCACTTTTTTCCCCACTACTACGGCTGCCTGAACCCAGCCCGAAAACCGTACTTTGCCACATCCTAGCTATGAAATGTCATTTTGAAGTTGAAATAGTATATTAAGAGGAATCCCCACTAGTTTTGAAGATCCATTTAACGAATGAAGCGATGCCACAAACCATTGTTACCCATTGTGACGACATCGGTTGATTCGATGAATGAACCGTATTTAGCCACTTTCTACTACAAAAGGGGTTTCGTTGGGCACATGAAATTACCACTAATTTTAAATATTTTTAAACAATTTTTTTTTAAATGAAAGATTAAAGTCTAGGCTATGTCCGCTTAGTGTCACTTTTTTAATTTTTACTTTAGTTTTTTAATATTTTATCTTCAAAATTCTTAAAATTTTACTAACTTTGGAGCTTAAAAAATACATGTAAAAATTTAAATTAAAAAAATGGCACTAGACAGACCTAGATACATCTTTTATCTTTAAATTTAAAAAAAGAGCAAACAAATCGGACCAAAATTAAAGTCAATTTCATGTGCCCAACGAGAACATATTTTTGCTTAATTTTGTAGGGGTGGGGATTCCTCTTAAGTATCAAGAACGGTACGGACAGTTTACCGATGGAAGACAATGTTTGGAGCCTTCGCTTCGCTCAGTCTCCAATTTTGTCTGACATATCGTTCGTGATGCTTATTATATAATTTTTTGCACTATTGGTCTTTTTTATTCATACGCAAATATTAATTTCTTCATAATTAATATTAAGTTTACTTACCGTTCTGTTAATTTACTTACCGTTCAGTTTGAATTTACTTACCGTTCAGGGAACGGTAAGTAAATTACTTACCGTTTTGTTTAGCCTACCAACCGGTAAGATCAACATACTGTTTTGGAAACAGGCATGGTAAGTTGATAAAAAAGACCAATTCAGCAAAAATACTGTAAAAGTGTTTTCGTTGCGAGTAAACTGTCAGATTATTATTGACCTCAGGATATTTTTTATCTTTTTATAAACATTTAATAGAGAAGGAATGTATTTACAGATGTGCCTTTTTTAAATTTTAAAAGTTAATTTCTATTATGTGATTATATCCGTGTAAAGTTTGCACAAATTGGATTTTGTTTTAATTTTTAGGAATTTTTATAATCATGGTATAATTTTTTAATCAACATTTTAAAAGGCATATCTATAGATCTATTCTCTGCCTTGTAAGCACAGGTCTCTGTATGTGATGACGTACGAACCCGGAGTTCCGTGGTTCAAATCTTTCGGTCGGCAGCTAAATTTGTAAAACATCTTGCAATTTAATCGCACTCAGATGATTCAAGCAGACCACTTGGTCGTCTTAAATGTAGTGTTGGTTGCATAAGAATCTCTCCGTGTCCGCTCTGAATTTCAAAGGTCGTCGCACGTATTGAGATTTGGACTGCACGAAGACGAATCGTGGAAGTATTTATATTCTATAATTGGGAGTAAATCCTGTTGAATAGTTACCAACAAAATGAAATAAGCTATTCGATTCTACGAGCAAATTTGCATAAGTATAGATATTTAATTTAATAAATTTTTGGTGAATGGATAAAAAAGATAGAGCAGTTAAAAATGGCTACAAACCGAAATTAAGTAACAAAAATCTTGAGCTAAACGTGCAACTATAAGTTCGTGGGAACACAATTAAATTTTATGTTTAAAAAATTTTACAACCATGTTTTTACGGAACATAAAAATTATACAATCAAAATATTTGAAACGCGATTATTTGCATAATATACTTTATTATTAAATTTTTAGCTATGTGTAAATGGTATTCATTTTTAATGAGAAATAAAATTTGTTTTTATAATTATATGGAAGTACCTATATTACATATTCAACGAGAATTAATAACTATAGAATTAAACAATGAGAATAAAAAATTAAATTGGTAATCATTCGAATGAGTCAAATAGATGCTATACTCCATTTACACATTAGAATTTTAATAAGATATATTTGAAATGATTGCAATGGGTTATGATTTCCTGATATTTAATTTATTTCATTTTTGAGATTTTACGTTAAGTAATAGATATTTATACACCAAGTGAGATAAATTAATGTTTATTCAAGAGAAGAAAGTTTAGTCCCCCAGGCCGAAGGAAGAGTGGGATAATTTCTTCGAGTGAATAAACATTCGTATCTCACGTGGTTTATACAATTTTGACAAAATTATTTCAAATATATGAATTATAAATTTATTTTGACATAACAAAAAAACTAAACAAAGTAGGTAGTTGTTAGCGTTGTTAGTGGCAAGTTAGTAGTAATGATAGTTTGAAACGTCAGAGTGATTTAAAAATGTGATATGAAAAATGTTCTCAAAGAGTTGAATTTTTTTTCGAATTCTTTTTAAATCTTAATCAAACTACAACGTAAGTACTCGAAATAATATAGGAATATTCTGTATTTATGCTTTTACTTTTAAAATTTCATTTTTAAACAGTGTGAGAAGAAATTATGAAAAATTGTTAACAAGATATATTCGTGAAAAGCAATTGGACAATATGTTGTAGGCATATTTTAAAATTAGGCTTTTTATAAAATGTCTAAGCTAGGCATGTAGACAAATTATAAGAAACAATGTCACATCATTTTATTTGTTTATTTAATTTTTTTTGTACTCTTCTGTCTCATACATTGGGTTCATAAAAATTGTATTTGGGTTTGGTTGAAGATCAGCTATTTATTTTTATATATTTCACTCAAGAAGGGTATTGGGTTCTTTATTTAGTTCAGTTCAATTAAACAAAACTGAGTATGTGGGACTCACGAAGGGTATTGGATTGTTTATTTAGTTCAGATCAATCAGAGTTTGTACCAGAACCGTGTATTTAAGACTCAAGACGGGTATTGGTTTTTTGTCTTTAATTCAATGCAGCAGAGTGTATAGTATACCACAACCGATTCTGTGGAATTCAAGAAATTGGGTTGTTCATTTAATTCAGTTTAGAGTTTTAATCAAATACCTCGGCATATTATGTAATAAACGTTATATTATATGCTCAACAACGTTTGTCAGTGTATGAATAAATGACCAAATTCACTGTACTTTAAATACTGCTTGTTTAAAAAAAATTATTGCGGCAATAATCTGATATTTTTTTAGTGTGCTACCCAAGTGAACGGTGTCTCATGGACCAAAATCAACAACTGCGTTTTCAGCGCGGGTGGCGACAATGATTTAGCTGCGTATGGCGACCGAACAGATGCACTAAAACCACAAATTTCCTTCGTGCCGACTGTAGTTTTCAACGATGAATATAATGAGGCTGATATGTGGGATTCTCTAAGGAACTTAACGGCTGTCCTTTGCAAAGTTGCAAAATATCCTGCAGTTTGCCCGAAGAACTAAATGTATTATTGCAACAGTATTGTCGAACAAAAGATTTGTGTACTCGAGCTCCTTAATATAATTGGTTAATAATTGTATTTATTGTGTTGTTTTATAATTATTGAATAAATTAATGATATAATTAGCTGTGAAATTTAAAAATTTATGATGTGATTGTTTTAAAAACTTTGTAGGTATACATGATGCCAAAATTTTTGGAATAAAATTGTATTCATAAGGGGCCGTTCACATAATACGTCTCACGATTTTTGACCATTTTTGACTCCCCCCTCCCCCCTTGTCACACTACGTCACAAATCGGTAACCCCCCTCCCCATGTGACGTCACAAAAATATAACATTAAATTTTGAAAAAAGTGAAAATTATGGGAAAGTAATGATTTCATCTTGTCACAGAAAAATTCTTCCATAAACACGGAATCGCGCTATGATCCGCTATGATCAACTTGTTATAAAATGTTAATTACTCATTCTTTCATAATTTAAGTCTCTAACTCCGTTGCAGCAAACATTCGACAGCATCACCGTAACATGTTCCTATAAAGACATGTTTGTATTATACAAATTCGTAAGTTGTCACAACTGATCAACGCAGTTCAAATATCCGCCAGTACACCAGAAAAAGCATGTGAACAAAAATTGTTTTATTTTCATATTAACTGAAAATTCATAAGTAAAATTTTTGTGACGTCACATCATGATAAACCCCCCCGTACCCCCATGTCACATTTCATCACAAATCCTGGAACCCCCTCAAGTGTGTGACGTATTATGTGAACGGCTCCTAATAATGAAATCATATTTTTAGGTGATCTACTATCGAGCGAACAAAAATTGTCATGAAATTTTTTGGCAGTAGGTAGGTAACTGGTAACTGCTTTATCGCTACCTTGAAATATAGAAGCCGCCCAGCTCGGTTTTCCTGTTTTTTTGGAGAGTAATAAGTTGGCGAATTGAGACTCAGCTATGTATAGAACACAGACACATTCTTTCTCTCCCTCTCCGCTCCGGCCAACTCTGGCTGCATGAACAGTACTTTATTCTTTAATAGTAAGAACAATATAGGAATTTAGTTCCATTTAAAAATTATTGTATAGTTCTTTGAGTTTATCGATGAACTAGTGATTCATCAATCTTTTGGGCTAAATATCAATCTTGCTTTATAATTATATAATTATTTTGTTTAGGGATAAAAAATAAGTGCTTACTTTTACGTAGATCGATGAATTTTTGATGAAGGTCTCAAAGGATCCATTTTCTAACGGGATTTATCTGCAATACACAAAAATAAACACCATTTTAATATATTTTGCACATGTAAAAATGTTTGAAACAGTACATAAATGCAATACATGTACATGAAGTCAAAAACTAAAAGCAACTGATTGGAATATCTAACTTTGTACGAACAATTTCTTTTTAATTAAATTAGATAGTTACGTTCGAATTTGCTGTATACTGGAGCCTGGTTAATTTATTTCGTTGAAGGTTAAAAAAAGTTTTATTTACAAATAGTAAATAAGTTCTAACAATAATATTAAATAATGAAATTGTTCATATTGTAATGTAAATAGGTATAGGTATATACATTTTTATTTTTTTATTTTATCTGCTGGCTAAAATTATTCAAAAGTAACATAAATTATTTGGTCGGTATTGAACAAAAAAATTTAAATCAATTTTTTTACTTCCGTAGTAACGAGTTTTGTTATTTCATTATGGTACTGAGTACCATACTGGATTCATTATGGTCCTTGGCCTACAAAAACGCTATTATATGCTCCTCAAATTGAGGTTTATAATGTTGTCATTATGATACGGCAACTTAATTTTTTTCAAATTATTTATTTCCGAATTAGTCTATAATTTTCGCAATTACCAGCCGCCAACTCCACGGGTACACTTTAGTTATTATTGGACAGTACACTCCAAATAAAAACCACAATTAGATTTAAATAAATATAATTTATTGCTCCACAATACACCTAACATAACCTAATACTAATCAATAAACTGAATGCGGTACAACATGATCAGTATTAAACACGCCACCAAACACTTGAATAACCTCAACCAAAGCTCTCGCAGTGCCATCAACCCGCTGTTGGTTGTTGATGTACCAGTTCTTCAGGTGTATGATCCAGGGTACAGCAACATTAATAACCACCTGCTTCATCCACAGCACCAGGTCGACCTTGGCTCTTATGAACTTAGCTACGAAGTCGAAGGCGTTAGTCGCGAGCACTGTGTAGAGTTCTGTGTAATCTTCTTCGATTACTGGAAATTCCTCGGCTGTGGGAAGCGTGTCCAGAGAGGCGTAGTCTTGGGGGACGTGGAAGGAGGGCAGAGTGGTGACTGGGTTGCCTTCTTCTGGAGTTGGGATTTCTTCGGTGGTGGTGGTGGAAAAAATTTCCATAAGGGTTAAGTCTAGCGTGGAGTCGTTGGATGGCGCAGAGTATACCTGGGGGACATCTTCGGCGGATGTTATGGACGAGATGAGGAGTGCCTGTTGAATTTATAAATAATGGTCTTTAATGCTAGCAGTTCATTGATTGTTTAATATAAGTATAAGTCAATTAAATTTAAAGTTTAATAATTATTAGTTGATGAGTCACAAAAAATGCATAAAATTTCGAATATTGAAATATAGGTATTTTAAGTAAAATAACAAAATAAGTTTATGAAACAAATTTAATTTTAAATCTAAAACTAGTAAGAAGACTACTGTTATAATTGAATTTAAAAAATATCTATTCCTATACTATAATATTAGGTATACTGGAGTACATCGTTTAGGAAAATACAGTTTGATATGCTGGTTATGATTACGAATTACTTAAAAAGAATTTTTTGAAATTTTAAATACTACAATAGATTCGCATAATTTATTAGGTGCTTTTAAAAATAAATTTAATGAACACCTAAATAGAATGACATTTATTTAGAATTAATTCATTATTTTTCAGAAATTAAAAAAAAGGTACAGTTTACTTAGGGACTTAGTACCTATCATTAGATTAGATAGGTAGGTATGGTTAATTTTATTTCTGATAGAACGCACGTTATGATTTATCGAACTAACAAAAAATAAGTACTAAAATCTCCTGTCTCTGTCCTACATTGTGTATTTGCATCGTTAACAAAAACAAACACGTTTTGTCTAATAAAATAAATGCATTTATTCGAAAATTGAGTGATGACGTGTGTTCTACAAGAAATAAAAAAATGAATAATAGAAATGAAATGAAAAGAAATGAATAATAATAAAATAAATTTAATGAACACATAAATAAAATGATATTAATTTAGAAATACAATTAGGTATTACAAAATATGCTAAAATAATAATAATTATCAATCCAGTGGCATGAAAATTGTTTTCTCAAGATAATTTGAAATTTAAAAAACAAACTTTTGATCCGTAATCAGCATAATATCAAATTGTATACCTTTAACGTATGTACTAGAAATTATCCTGTATAATATAAATTGTATTCTTTATCAAATAATAAATAATATAATTTTATTAAACTAAATTAATGTTATGTACCTGTTAATTACATTGTGCAGCCGAATATTTGATATAAAAAATAATGAATAAAGCGGTACTTACCAAAAAAATTAAAACAATTTTAGCCATTGTTCTTCACAGTATGATGTTTGATGTATTCTTTAGTAACACTTTTTGAATAATGAGAAATATTTTTGTCAATCCATTATTTTGTATGCAGTAAGGGCAGTGAAAGCAGTAATTAGTTATTTTCCCAATTATGAATACATGTGAAAGTTAATGCATTTGCAAAAATACACCTAATCTAACAATTTTATCAAATTTTTTGAATTTTTGTTGATTCACTGATTAGGTAGGTAGGTACCTGCATACACTGATGATTAAATAGGTACCTAATTGAAGAAATACAAAAAAAAACTATTTTTAATTATTTATGAAATATTTTATTGAAATATCACAGTTCTACATTGTATTATAAATATAAAATAAGTAGTACAAAAATATAACAAATTATCCAGTTAATGGATATAACATTTGAAGCATATTTGCATTGGTTGACTCTTTTTAGCTTCAGAAATAGTCGAGCACGAATAAACTTCATTTAATGCTTAGAATAACAAATCAGCGTTCCTGATGCACTGGTTAAGACCAGAAATGACGGCACGACCTTCAAGTGTGACTTTATTTTCGACTTTTTCCAAGCAGATTTCGAGTTCTCTGAGAGCAAGTGGAGATGACATTGTAGTTAAACATTTATCAACATTCAAAAGAGAATCTTCAAAGAGTTGATCGATGATTTCATGAGTTTTAGGTCCACAGAAACGTTCATATTTTTCAGAAGCCAAAAGATGGTCAACATCTTTTTTTAAATTTTCAACCGAAGCTTCAACATTGTGTTTGTAAACAATGTCGCTAATGTCTTCAGACCACATTCTTAAGTACAACATACCGACATTTTGGATGCACTGGTTGACTCCGGAAACAATGGCACGTCCTTCGATGGTAGCTTTGTTTTCTGCTTTAGATAAACAAAGGTTGAATTGTTCCACATTGGTAGAGTATTTGGCAGAACATTGTTTAGCATCGGTTTGTACTTCTTGTGAAAGGGCTTCAATGAGATCATGAGCTTTGGGACCGCATAGACGTTCAATTCTTTCGCCTAAAACCAAGAGATCTTCAACTTCTTTCTTCAATTCTGTGATGACAGCATCTACAGAAGTTTCTTCAGAGGGAAGACTATAAAGCAAGTCAACGTTTTCCACGCATTGGTTCAGTCCAGATACAATAGCACGACCATCTAAAGTGACCTTATTTTCGGTTTTAGCCAAACAGACATCTAATTCTTTTAAAGCTTCTTTTCCGTTTTGAAGGGCTAGGTACGACATTTGGATCATTTGAAGTTCAAGATCTTCTAATTTCTCTTGCAAGTCTTTTGTGTTTTCTTCTACACAATCAACGAAACCAAAATTATTTTTTTGGTTCTTTGTGTTTACAGGTTCTGCATTGAATTCTTGAGAATATGTGCAATTGTTTGAAATGATGTTTGCGTAGTTGCTTACCCAAGGTTTCTGGTAATATTCGATTTCACAAATTCTGGATTTGTCGGTTAAAAGTTCGCATGAATTTAATTCTGGTTCAGCTACGGTTTTTGGACAATCAGTTGGAGCAACTTCCAAAAGAAGGATGTATTTAATTCCAGCTACTACTTGCTCTTGTGCCCTGATGATTCTGAGAACGACATGTCTGTAATCATTTTCGGATTCGATGTGGTTCAAAGCAGTATTCGTCAATTCTTTCAAAGATTCCAAATTAGGTTCAATATCAATGGGGCAACCAGCACAAGACTCAACCTTTTTGTTGTTAACCTTGACTAGTTGTTGAGTAGGCTCTGCGTTGAATTCTTGAGAATGTGTGCAATTGTTTCCAATAATGTTGGCGTATGTGCTTACCCATGGTTTCTTGTAATAAGATACTTCACAAACTCTGGATTTGTCGGTTAAAAGTTCACACGAATTAAGTTCTGGTTCAGCTACGGTTTTTGGGCAATCAGTTGGGGCAACTTCCAAAAGAAGAATGTATTTAATTCCAGCTACAACTTGTTCTTGTGCCCTGATGATTCTGAGAACGACATGTCTGTAATCATCTTCGGATTCAATGTGGTTCAAAGCAGTATTCGTCAATTCTTTCAATGATTCCAGATTGGGCTCAATATCAATGGGGCAGCCAGCACAAGTCTCTTCTTTGTTATTAATTTTGACTAGTTGTTGAATAGGCTCAGCGTTAAATTCTTGAGAATATGTACAGTTGTTTCCAATAATATTGGCGTATTTGCTTACCCAAGGTTTCTGGTAATAAGTGACTTCACAAACTCTGGATTTGTCTGTTAAAAGTTCGCACGAATTTGATTCTGGTTCAGCTACGGTTTTGGGGCAATCAGTTGGGGCAACTTCCAGAAGAAGGATGTATTTAATTCCAGCTACTACTTGTTCTTGTGCCCTGATGATTCTGAGAACGACATGTCTGTAATCATTTTCGGATTCGATGTGGTTCAAAGCAGTATTCGTCAATTCATTCAATGACTCCAAGTTGGGCTCAATATCAATGGGGCAACCAGCACAAGACTCAATTTTATTGTTGTTAACCTTGACTAGTTGTTGAGTAGGTTCTGCGCTAAATTCTTGGGAATAAGTGCAGTTGTTTGAAATGATGTTAGCATATTTGCTTTCCCATGGTCGTTGATAATATTCGACTTTACAAATTTGAGATTTGTCGTTTTGAAGTTCGCATGTGTCTAATTCTGGTTCAGCTACTGTTTTTGGACAATCAGTTGGGGCAACTTCTAACAATAAAATATATTTCATTCCAGCTACTACTTGTTGATCAGCTTCAATAATTCTCAATACAACATGCTTGTTGGTATTTTCAGATTCGATGTGGTTCAAAGCAGTGTTAGTCAAATCTTTCAAAGAAACCAGACTGGTGTTGATATCGAGGAGTCCTCCAACTTTTTTCGTGGGTTGCTTGGCGCATTCCTCGATCTTCTTCCCCAGGAGTTTGCTGAAAATGTTTGCCTCCTCGGCGATGACGGCCATCTTGTCCTGAAGGTCTTTGGCGACGGCTTCGGAACGGTTTACGCAATCTTCAACATTGGATTGAGAATCTTTGACAAGCGCAGCGATGAATTCTTGAGCTTTGGGTCCGCAGAGACGTTCATCTTTGTCGTTTTGAGCCAATAGAGTATCAACTTCTTTCTTGAGTTCTTCAAAGAGAGGTTGAGTGTTATGTTTGGCGACTAGTTCTTGGATTTTTGCAGAAAAAGTTGTTACACCTTCTGGTAGGTCAATGGTGATTGTTGCAGTTGAGTTCTAATATTAATTGTGATTGTTAAAAAATTGTTGGAAATAAAATTGTTAATTATATTTACCTGTAAGACCAGAACTGCCAGAACAAATAGGACACAAAACTTAGTCGTCATTTTGTTGTTGTTTTTGTGATGAGATCACAAATTGAAAGATGCTTCTTCTCAAACTGCGCACACTATTTATACGAAATAAAAAGTCTTATCTTTTGATAAAAAATTGTATCCAACGCGAATATTTTAACTTCTACTACGCGTTCCCTAGCAATAAACAAGTTTCAAGTAGATCTACTTAAGATAACATTAAAATTCGGAACTGATCTTGTATAAATTACTCATATTGATCAAATATTGTAGATACTGATATGCAAATTAATTTTTTTAAATCATTTTTTGAACTTTGATTTCCGAAATGGAAGTGTTTTTATCTGTTCGCTAGGAAACAGAACTTTGATACATTATTTGTGCGTATATTATGAATGTGTCTAATTATTTTATTCATAAGTATATTATTAAACTTAGGTATTACTTATTTTAATTGTACTTTAATAATTTAGAAAAATTGTGGTACACCAATTTAAATGATTTTAATATTCTATATTTCAGGCTTCATATAGTAGTTAAAAAAACTAATATAATGTAAATAATTTAATTTTGTCTGTAGATTTGAGATCCTCTCATAATTTTCTGAGGGTGTTGTGTTAGTATTAAAATGCTTATCTATTTGCAATTAAAATTTATACAAAGATTGCATAATTTAAGGTCAAAATTTGTTTCCAAAAGTCGTACCATTATGTATTTTTATTGTTTTTTCTACACACAGGTTAATATTTGGTTTTGTATACGAAATATTTAATATCTATAACTAAAAAATAATAATGATACGGACTGGCGCGGATCTACGGGGGGTGGGGGGGTCACGGGGGTCATGACAAAAAAAAATTAAATTTCACTCACAAAAGAATAGAAACGTAAAATATAAAATTATATTATATGTCTATTATCATTAATAAATTATTGTAAAAAATTTAAATTATTTATTTAATAGTATTGAATAGAATTTTTATTTAAATGGGTACTAATGTTTAACACAGATCTAGCGAAGTGCCACTACTGGTTACATTACATTTATAACTACCTAAACGAGTGTAGAACATGTAATTTTTCATAACCGAAAGTTCAAATTTGAAATACCAATTTTACTTTGATTTAGTTGAAAAAAAAATTTGCGCATGAAATAGGAATAAAAACATTAAACTTCACATTCCTTAAAACAGTGTAACTCTTAATTATAAGGCATTTGACCTTGAATGAAAACAATTTTTGCCCGCGGCGCATTTCTCCCCTATCATTTAATAGGATTTCTTCAAGTTTTAGAAAACCCCCTCCCCCTCCCGCCAAAACGAAAGTCTGGATCCACGACTGGATACGGACCTGGTTACGTCATACTACCATTTGGTTCTACGATTCTTTTACAATTTTTGTATCATGACTAAACATTTTAGAGCAAATAATCTGAAAATGGTTGAAAATCGAAAAACATATAAAGGCATACGTCTTAGTATTGAGTGAAATACTGTATCTTCTATTATCGACCCGCTGATTACAAAAAAATTAGATTTATTTAAGACATTTTTTCCAAAAAATGTTTTGAATCTGCAATATTAAAATTAGTAATAGGTATAAATAATTTTTTTGAAATGACTACAGTAATGGATTCAACATGAAATATTTAATGTTAAACTATATTTTCAAGTTACATAGAACATAAATTATGCAACTTATGAATAAATTAACAAAAATAATAATTATTCATATGTTTAATTTAAACCTTTTAGCAAATTAATATTTTATCTAGATCATTATCATATGTAAATATCATCTTCACTAGGTAGGTACTTATCGAGTCATTTGAACCTGACCCAAACAAAGTTTTATCTCCAAGCCAACAGAATTAAATTTCTAGAATATCATAAAAATTAGTTACTACATCAGATTTTAAAATCATCTTTTTGATTTCTTATCAATTATTTAATAGTCAGTAACCGATAACAGAATACTTCATAATATTTACATTTCGCGAACACTTTGTCTAGCCGTGAAAAAATTTTGAGGCGTAGAAATAACAAAGTTTAATTATCGATAATCAATCTGATTTTGTATAAATAATCTGAGAATTTTAGAAGAAGCATCATTCAACAAGTTCTTAGCAAAGAGAAGAGAATAAAATGGCAAAGATTATTTTTGTAGCTGTTCTGGCATTCTTAGCCATTCAGGTAATTAACATTTTAAAATTTATACATTTACATATCACGCCTTTTACCTAACTTAGGTGTGGCAGCCTCACATATTGTGAGCAATATATTTTTCCTGTGTGTGCGATTACCAGCCGTCAATCACGGATACTCATGGTTGCTAATATTTATTGTATTTAGGGCTCAAGTGCATCTCTCTCAAAATCCGGCCCATTGGATCTACTACAAGATGGTTCCGTAAAAGATCTGATCCAAGAACTCAACATTCTTTTATCCGAAGTGTCATCCCGCAGTTCTTCTCTCTTTCTGGAGCTTAACAACAAATTCTCTGAACTTCAACAAGCCGCCAATATTCCTCAACTTATATCCGAAATGAAGCAAGAAGCACAACAAACACTTAGTCAATCCGATGCCAAAGACTGCAAAGATTGGGCTGACAAACACATCTACCTTCTTGAACGTGAAGCTTCTGTCATGACCTGCAGATTCACCGTTGACGATGACGCCGTAGAACTCAGAAAACAACTCCAGGAGTTGGTCATCAAAGTCGAGAACCTTCTGAAGGAAATTGGACAAGACGTTTTTAAATGTTTGACAAGTCGGGACTTCGACAAATGCATAGAAGGTAAAATTGCGGATGTCAAACAGCAATTAGAAATTGTTGAACAGGCAATTGAAGTAACTTTTGATGCACTTGAAGCTACTGTTCCGATGTTTACTGACAAGATGTCTCAATGTGTTGATGAGAAGAAACAATCTTTGCTTGTCAAAATGCAAGAATTTGGTTCGGACCTTGAAAATTGTATCAAGTCCAGCAACGTCATGCTTATTAATCATTTAGTTAAAAAGGCAGACCACGTTCTTGAGCTTCCAATTGGATTTACTATTTTTTCGGATAAAATAAACGAAATTTCTGCCAAGTACAATTTAAACTACCAAGTTGAAGAATTACAGAAAGAAGTTGCCCAACTTTTAGCTATCAATGAAAAAAATGAACGTCTTTGCGGACCCAAAGCTCAAGAATTAATCCATTCTCTTGTTAATGAGGCAGAGAAGGACGAAAAAATTTGTTTAACTCAAGCACAAAATCTCGCTAAAGATCTTCAAGATAAGGTTGTCCTGCTCAACGAACAAATCCAGTCTCTCACCGAACTTTTGGGCTCCAAAATTCGCGAATGCAAGAGACAAAATATTCGTAACATCAAGGGTTTCTTCTCTTGTTTAGAAGAAAACACCAAAGATTTAGAACAAAAGTTGCATCTTTTGGAACTAGAAGCAATGCAGATGTCCCATCTAACCAGCATCAAAGAAGTCCAAACACAACTTGAAGTCTGCTTAGGTAAGGTCGAAAATAAGATCGCTCTCGAAGGTCGTGCTGTTGTTTCTGGGCTCAACCAGTGCATCCAAAACATTGATATGCTTTACTCCAGAAGTTTTGTTCAAGAAATCTTAGCTAAAAACGAACTGGTTGCTATAGTCATGGAATATAAAGTAAAAATTGAAAAACTGTTGAATGTCAACGATAAATTCGAGAGTATTTGTGGACCTAAAAGTCGTAAACAAATTGAAGCACTTGTTAAAGAAGTAAAATATGATGCTCAAACATGTTTTATTGATTTGCCAAACGTAGATTTTTGCTTAGATATTGCTACTAATAAGGCTAATTTTGCTGGACAATCTATTGTTGATGATACCAACCAATGTATTAAAACACTCATTTTTTGAGATATTCATTTTATGTTATAGTACTCAAATAAATTGTGATACATATATGTGATAAATAAATACTACATTTTACAATAAACTCCAATGTTTTTTTAAATTTGCCATAGCAACTGAATATTAAGGAATTGTTTTCATGTTATGTTTAAAAAAAGATTTATTACTTGTATTATGTACGTAATTTGTTAGTTTTTAAAAACATTGTACTACTAATTAATCTGTTTTAGAAAAGTAATAAAATGGTTTGTATACCATGTAAATAATTGTTATGTTCTTATTAGCATTACTAAATATTTTCTTAGTTGCACGTAAACATCTATAAAAGGGTATTTGTTAATTAAAATTGGTTCATTCGTTTGTTCTAATTTTTCTGAATAAGTTTCTGTTAGTCAATTATGAAAATGAAACAATTATTTTTAATTTTTGCTTTATTAACTGGAATTCTTGGACAAACTACTTATGTAAGTAAATTTTTATTAAAATCATGCAAAAATAAATAAAACAATAATTCTGATTTTAGAATATCACTAAAGTTATAACGTTATCAATATATTATACTTCATCTTCTACTAGTAGCAAATCATTTATATCTAAACAATTAGTTCCAACTTACAAAATATTAAACAAATATACAAAACTAGATTTTGTACCTTCTGGAAATGAAACAGTAAGTGTAAATAAAAAAATTATTAAGAAAAATGGAGAATTCAGTACATTTATTAAAATACACTTATACACCAATGTTAGTTCATTAAACGATGTGTGTTATTTTATTTTATCGCTTGCCATAAAAACAAATTGTAGCTATGATGAATCAATAAAATTTCATGAAAATATAAATAACAAATTTGTTTTTTCAAAGCAATCGCTCAATAATATTGAAAATAATCACTAACTTAATATTACATAATAATATCAAAGAAAAAATACTATGTTTAATGACAAAATACAAATTTACTGTCTAAGCTTGATTCATAGCCTCGGCTGCGCATCGTTTGTGAAACTCTAGCCACGGCAGTAAATTAATATTTTTTGCCTAGTTAAACAAATAACTATTTTATTTTAATAATTTCGATATTCTATTTTTTAAGAAGATAGTAATATTTTTATTAGAATACCAGTTTACAAAGTGCTGTCTTCTTAATAAAATGAAGTATATATTTTAAATAATTATAACCCTGAACAGGACTTAATTGAAGACGAAACGTTGGTGTGTAATTGTATTTTATTAAATTGACTGAATTCTCCAAAAACTTCTCTACTTTTATTCATTAATTCAGTCGAGTATCGGAGTATCTGCTTCCTTATTAAAATATTAATAATTTAATTTAAGGTAGAATTAAATCCTGACGGTAATCTTTCATTTTATTGTACACGGGATCCCTTTGATTGTATTGGCAATCAAATACAAGGCTGCGCCCTACAAAAGCTAGAACATGATGCCCTTAAATTACAATTTGTCGATTGTTTCATGCAGTTATCTGGGAACTTCGAGAATATTTCATTAGTAAGATTGTCCTAATAAAATATGTTTCAATAATAATAATAATTGCTGTATTTTTAGTGCATAAAAGAAGTTAAATTAGATATGGAAGAAATATATGCTTGCTTAAAGAACAGTGGATCTACAATATTGTCAAATTATATTGCAAGAACTAAAAAAGAATTGCCTGATCTGAAAGATTTAAAATACATGCCGCATTTGAAATTCGATGGAAAGACAGTATCTGATTCCGGAAATGATGGAGACGTATTTAAAATAATTTGTAGTTTACTAGAAAACGTTCCTGAATGCAAAGACGGAGCTCACTTAATCATAAAACGTCAAACAAAACCTAAACCACCTTTTGACGGAATTAAAACATTTGACATTACGGATGATGATAAAACTCGATTGTTAAATATACTGAAAACAAAAGATGAAAATGTCCGAACATATAACATAAATGCAGATAATGACAAACATTTAAAAGAAACTCTTACAAGAATAATTTCAGGATTTACAAACAGCAACAAAAAACATAAAAGAGAAGCTACAGTAGAAACACTAAGCAATGATACTATAAAAATTGTTTCGGACAATATAAATGATCTCACAAAAGCATTGCATAAGTATCTTGTAGCAAATAGCAAAGATGAAGAAATTCAAGTATCTATCGAAGAGGATGAAGAATTACCAGAACAAGATAAAAAAATCATGCATCGATCTTTAAACAAAAAATTTTACCATGACGAGTTTTCTAAATTCACTGACATATTTCCAGAATTAAGAAGAATATTTGCTTTACGTAACAATAACAAAGAAGAAAATTCTACAAAATTTTACACCGGTAGATCACCTCAAAAAAAAATTGAATATGAAGACTATGTTGTACAGTTACCTCCACAGCTAAGAAAAATAATGGCCGACGCTGTATATCCAAAGAAGAAAGAACCTTCAGCAAAATATTTCAGCGAAGATTATAAACAATTTCACAAAGCAGAAGCCCCAAATAATTATAAGTACTTTATGAGTCCCGAAAATGCAGAAACAAAAGAAGATATTGATGAGTATAAAGATATGTCCCAAATGTCTGAATGTGATGAAGAAGTTATTTATCCTGATCCTGACGAAGTGTGTAGTGACAATTCTATATCTAATAATACCAATAGTGACGATATAGCTAATAATGATGGTTACAATAATGAAAATTATACCAAAAATGAAACTGCATCTTCGGATTATATGATTTTAAATGATAAAATGAGCGATTATGCAGATTTTGATCTACAAAATGTTACAGTACTTGATGGTGACATTTCAGATCATAATGAGAATGACTATTTTAGTTTAATAAATAAAACTAAGAACGAAACTGCAGAAAATGAAGAACCATATTGTGAAAATGTAAATGAAACGACTCCTGTAGTTGCATTGAAATGAAGATGAAGATAATATTTAAAATATTTGTCATGCATCGATTACAATAGTATTGTGATGCTTTCATATTAGTAAATTATAAATATTTCAAATATATTATTCTATAGATGTATTTATATACCTATGTCAACAATCAATATAAATAATTATGTGATTATGTGTACAGCGCATGACTTTCTTATAAAAATAATATCTTTCAATTTAATTTCACAAATAATGTTTTAAACACTTACCTATCATGTTAACATTACTTATCTAAATAATGTTTTTTTGCAGTGACAATCATTGTTTTCATTTATAATAGGTATAATGATTAAATGCATTATTTATCAATCAAATTATTTAAAACAATCTTATCATTTTTAAGTTTTGATTCCAGATTTCTGCAAATTTCTTGAAACATTAGTTAAATGTTACAAAATAGCTCCAATTTTGATAATAAATGTATGATTGTTAATGGTTAATTCCCGAAACGTCGTATTATAAATAAATATTACAGAACTAATTTCCAAATAAATAAATCTCTTATAAGTTATAAAAGATTGTTAAATAATAATTATTAGTTTGAATTTAAACTATGTAAAGACAGAAACAAAAATGTATTTTTTAATTTTTTACTTAGTAGGTAATTCATGTAAAAGTATGTAAATAAATTGTGTACAATTATTGTAAGTAAGTAGGTACTTGAAGACTACAACAGGAAATCATTTTAACTGGTACAAGTTATGAAAGTGGAACAAACTATACATTATCATATTTGTTTGTATATGGATAACTGAAGTGTATTTCTAAGAATAAATAAAATTTTTATGTGTTTCCTACCTTTAGCTGACCGCTGATGAAATCTGCAGCAATGATGATGATGATTGATGATCAAAGTCCATTATTTAATAACATATTTCATAAATATAACAAACATTTAAAACTTTTACAATTAGTTTTAACCATTTAAAACATAGTCTACGTCTACAGCACCGCAACACTACTGTTTAGAAATGTGATTGAATACAAAAAATAAACAATTTTATGACAATAAATTTTATATTATTTATTATTAAAATATTATTATTTACACGGAAATAAATACGATGCACCTTCACTCAAAAAGATTTGTGCACTACTAAGTTAATGTAGTTTTGCAAGAATATGATATACAAGATTTTTCCAGTTTCGAAACTGTGCCTCTTGATTCCTTGATTCAGAACATATTTTTATTTAAAAATAAAGGTATAGTACGTTCAAAAGTTATGAATATTACTTTTATAGAGTATGAGTCAGAGCAATGTTATTGTATTTGTTATTTTATGAAATATTAAGTTTTATTTGCGAATATATTATAAATTTTATTGCGTAATTAATGTAAAAATATTAATATTATACTAGATAACAGCTACTGTATCACATGAACCGTTAAGATTCAGTACGAAAATGCAAAGTTTAAATTTGTTTTTATTTTGTGTCGTTATTTTAACAGTATTATCAGAGGTAATTTTATTTATTTATTATGAAAAACAATACAATCATAATTTTGCAGGGCAAAAGGACAAAAATTACTATTTATTACGAGACTCTATGCTCAGATAGTGTAAATTTTATTAAGGATTTAACAAATGCTTATGAATATCTTGATCGACACATAAAACTGGATTTTGTACCTTTTGGTAAAGCAGCGGTAAGTGTACAAAATAAAAATAAATAAACACATAAGTCAAATTATATTTTTAGATGGCAAGAAATTTTAAAGGCGAATATAATTTTCGTTGTCAACATGGAGAAGATGAATGCTATGGAAACGTAATACATGCTTGTGCTCTTGATCAACATTTGTCAGATTATAACAATTTACAGTTTATTAAGTGTACAATGGTGGAAAAAAGAATTGAACACGTAAGATTTTGAATTCTAGTATAATATTATTATACTCTATCTACGACTATATGGAATAATTAATTCATTTTATGGTCTGAGCTCTGTTCACTCAATGATTATTATCATGCTGCAGAATTTTGAGAAAAATAATCCTGGTGAAAATTGCCTGTCAAATAGCGGCACCGCTAAATTGAATCTTCAATGAGTCTTGGAAAAAACCTTTTAATTAGTTGATAGCTTCAAACTACATAATTTTTTTTCCTGGATTCAGAAGCATGAAAGAATCATTAAAGAATCCTTCTGTGAACAGGGCATTATAGAGCAAATTTAAAATGGCTGCTGTGAAAAATATGTTTTTTAAAATTACAGTGTGCCCATTCATCGGGAGTAAATTTGTACCTGCTAAAAAATTGCATGAACTCAAAGGGAGCTAGTTTATTAGCATTCTATGGAAAAAGGACTTTTAAAGAGCTCAAAACAGTTTCTTTTGTTCCAACAATAGTATTCGACAATGAACCTTCCCACAATTTACAAAGAGAAGCTTTGAATGATATAGGTAATGTTATTTGTTTATTGCAAAATAATCCAGTTGAGTGCAGTAATAAGAAGAATGAACATGTAGTCGAGGAATAGCAAAAAAAGTAAATTTATAATTTATGTACAATATTTGAGAAAGGAAGGGTTGATCCAAAATGTTGATATAAGAATGAGAATGGAATAAAGTTGAATCGTCAATAATAATTGGAAAACGGCAACAACGTTTGACAATAATTCTTTATTTAAAGTGCGGACGTTTCTGGCCCTATGTCGCCCTTCATCAGCAATTAATCGAAATAGAAAAAACGAATACGCAAGTACAGCAAACAGTTGTGAATAAATACATGGTAGCAAAATCGAAGATGACGTCGAAAGATTGAAAATAATGTCAACTTTAGTTGACATAATTATCAATCTATTTACTTCTTCTTCTTCTTCTTCTTCTTCTTCTTCGATTTTGCTACTATGTATTAAGGCTGGTTTATGATGAATTTTATTTACGAATTTTACAAATTCAGATTTATGGTGGGATTCTGTTCAAATCTGTAAGTTTTACAAATTTCTAAATCTTTAAATATGGAACAAAATCACATCAATATTTGTTGACAAATATAAAAATGTTCATATGCTTATAAATTTCATTGCGATTTTGTTTAATATTTATATAATATTTACAGTTTTATAGATCTGTAGCAACTACAGATTTGAACAGAATCCCACCATTAATATTTACAATTTATTGCCTAGTTTAGGTTAAATTTTAAATTTCTGAATCTGAATAATCAGAGTCCATTACCTACGTGATTTTAACGTTTTATTAATTCTAATTTTAGATAACGATTTTTTTTTCATAATCATGGGTGATAATGATAATGAATAAGATGATATGTTAAATATATCGTGAATGTTAACCTTCATTCAAAAAACAAACTTGAAATAAACTGACAGCTGGCGTTCAATAATATTTGTCTGTGATTGGTCAGATTTGAAATTCAGATTTAGAAATATGAAATGGTCATATTATAATTCTAAATTCATTATTAAATTCATCATTATGTATGAAACCATTCATTGTATTCGTTTTTTTTTTAAGTTTTACTAAATGCTGATGACGGGCGACATGGAGCCCGAAACGTTCGTACTTTAAAATTTAACGTTTGACAATAATAGTTCCTTATTTAGTAAAGAATTATTTTCAAACGTTGTTGGCGTTTTCAAATTATTATTGACGATCCATAAGCCAACTTTATTCCATACTTATAATTAATGTATTATTGAATAATAAAATAAAGTGAGTAAGTTTAAAGGAATGTATAATAAAACTGCAATAAATGTAAATGAAACAAATTAAAATTAATTGAAAGCTACTAATAAAATATGCTTTTATTTTTCAATAATGTTTATTTAAAACAGCTGAATTATTCATAACGTTACAAATTCAATTCGAGTGTATTTAATAAAATGTTCAGTGCCTTGAGCGTGTTCCATACAAATTTACAGAATTCATTTTAAAATTTTCACTGCAGAAAAGTATAAAATGAATAGAGTATTTAATTCATTTATACATCGTCGTGAAAATGTGTTTTCAGTACATTTGAGAGCTGCCCGTTCAATAAATAAATAAAAAAATCATTAAGACGAATTCTGCATTCTTTTTTAATATCAATAAAGCTTTTCTAATTATTTATTTATTTATAGATTGATTTAATTTTAAAGATATTTTAGAAAAGACTGTAGAATTCGAATCAATATTGCTGTGATTTAAATAAAATAAATTTCTAACAATATTAAACTAATTAATATTTTTCATATTATGTGCAAATTTTGTTCTTTTTATTACACATTAACGAAAGAAGCATCTAGAATTTTAGAGACAGCTCTCGTTTTAACAAAAGGAACTTTGTTATATAATATTACAATGATTATTGTTCTCAATTTGGCTAGTTGGCGTGAGTATTTTTTTTTGGGATATGAGTAATATGAAGGTACCCTTCAATTTTTTAAAATAATTATTGTATTTATACGCATAGTATGAGTACATAAACTCAAATACCAATTCGCTCGATCGCCAAAATTTTACACACAAGATAAAATACAGAATCTATTACGCTTTTTACCCAACTTGGGTGTGGCAGCCTCACATATCGTGAGTCATCAGTACAAATGTTATATTATAGGTATAGGATTTCTAGGTTAATTTGGATTAAAATATACCTGCTAACGCACACATTATGTATTATATTTTTGAGCGACATACTTATTTATTTAAAATATTGTATTATATGAGGTTAAGTGATAATTGCATTAAAATTTTCTTCAATCAAGTAGCCTTGAATCAACTGCTAAGAGATGGCGCCAGTAAATGTCATAGTTAAATTTAATGTTTTATTTATTTTAGCCTCTATTGAACAATAAATTAATGTAAAGTAGCCTTTCTTGTAGCCTCTCTTTTATATTACAAAGCTATTTAGGAGCTTTAGGAGGCCAAAAATTAGTGTTTACAGGTTCATTATAAGAAAATTTCAGATTTCAGCAATTGAGCGAATTTAGAATTTGAGTCCAACATATAACTCTAATAATTATTATTGTGATATTATTTATTTAATTGTGTCGGATACAATATAATAAGTACCCATTATACAACCTACCTCACGTCGAAACCACAATAACAATCCATCATCAAAAATTTCCCAAAAAATAAACCAAAATAAAATCATACCTTCCTCTTCCTTTTCATTATAAAGTTTCATGATGTATGGGAGTATGACTGGCCGGCAGCTGAAATTGTTTCCTCAAAGGAATTTCAGATAACTGTTGATCCACTGGGATTCGGGTATCGTACAAAGATGGCGCTTGGAAGATGATCCCGCAGGTTCCTCCAATGCACGCAAGGGTGAACACCCACAGGAAGAAGCGGTCCAGGACCATGGATACGTACTTCCAGTCTTCCACGACCTGGAAGAGACAATGGAAGACTCTTATCCTAAATGGGGGTTTCCAAGCCTACGGCTTTTAAAACTTATTTATTGGATATCAATTTTCAGCACAAGTTATAGGAAAGTGATTATTAATTTTGATAGATTTTACCTTTTCATCGAAATGAATATGTAACTCTTTTGAAACGTGCATTAAAATGCGCCATGTGTGACGTAGACAACATTGACACCAAACAGTGAGTAGATTTATTCGTGTAAGATCGTTTTTTGTCGTTTTGCCTACGAAATGGACGACGGACCTGTGTTGAAATAAGGTAAGATCTACGTATCGTACGTATTCGTTCCTTGTCAACGCGGTGAACGTATGTTCTCAGATCCGGTGGCGTCACACCGTCACACACAGCATCGTTTTACGCGGCACCTATTTTTTTTAAACTTTATGAATTTTTTTCGGGCTTATTAGCAACTTTTTGGCAATAAGAAAAAATACGGGTCTAATATTTTAATGTATAGATTATAAACAAAAAACTAAAAATCGTGGAAACCCCAATTCGGGACAGTAGGCATCTGCACCATAATTATTGGAATAAAGAAATATTAAATTACATGTCCAGTTGGGACGTCGCTAGACATTTGGCCGCCCGTATGCAATTATAATTTTGGCGCCCTCTAGAAATTAAAAACTTTTATATTCTTTTAATGCTTATTCTTCTATTATTGAAAAGAGATACCTAAGTACCACTAAAATTATTTTTGTTCAAGGTCAAATAACTTGAATTAAATTTTCAGAGTTAAACTAGCAGCACGTGTTTTATGTGAAGAAAGAAATTAAAATTGAACAAATTTACGCATTACTATTAGGTATTATCTTTAGAAATACCATAGATATTTTTTTAGAAACATTTTACAAATTGTCGCCGACTCTTGAACATCCCTGTGGGGCTTTAGTAAAAATAAATTTTTTTTTTTTCAGAGAATGTTTCAGAGGCGAATTTTTTTTATTCAAGGTCAAATACCTTAAAATTTAATTTTTAGAGATGAATAACAGCAGATTTTACCTTCTTATAGGTGCAGAAATAAATAAAAGTGTGTGTCGTATGTTGGTGTGGAGGCAGAGCCTCCATTAATATTTTTCTATAGATAGATTTCTGTAGTTTATCTGGGATTAAAATACTTGATTAATTGTAAGAATCTTACCTCGTTGTCTTTGTCAGCGTCTCGAATATGCTGCGCGATGAACCTGACTCCTTGGAGGGCAGAAAGGACGTTGGCAGACATTGTCCTCGGTGTCACTGTACTAGCATCTGTCACTGCAACAGTGTCATCAAGTGTATCTAAACAAATAAACCCCAATTATTGCTTTTATATTGTTGTATTTCACCCTTGATAAAGAAATACAGAACAAATGCCTGTTTTACACGATCCAATTATTTATTCACAAATTGATAAAGTTTTTCTCAATATATTTTAAAAATTTGAATAGTAGGTACCAACCTACCGATATCAGCTCTGTCATTTTACCGTTACTGCCAAACGTGGTCCATTTATTGATCAATAAATTGCATCGTGTAAAACAGGCACAAAGTTCATATTTTTCTAAACAGCGTTTCCAGTAATCTATTCATCCTTATTTAAAAAAATGAATATTCCATTCTTATAATGGATGAAATTAATCTCTCGTCCATATAATCAGAATTAGAGCAAAATATTTTAATCGATTTTAATGTAAATTTATCAATTATCAAATAAAATAAAGTGGGCCCAGGTTGTTTCTCTTTATGTATTTGAATTGAATATTAAAAGCTCAAAATCTTTGTAACATACGCAGTGTATTGCTTGAAGAATGTGCCTTCATGAGCTTGGGTTCATCAGGATCCATAGGATTTCCTGTTGACACTCCACCAGAAGCATTTTGAAGGACGAAACTTGGTTCTCTTGTCGTTATTTTGAAGTCGGATGTAAACGGCTCGCCCATTCTGTTACGAAAAATTATTCCGACATTCAAAAATTAAAATTTATATTGAAAGAATTAGCTCAGAAACCATTTTGTACACACATAAATTACAAATTGCTGGTAACCGCACACATGGTATATCCATATCGATGACTCACAATATGTGAGGCTGCCACGCTGCCACACTTATTTGGTAAACAGTGTGATAGATATGTATGTATGAACAGATAGATAAAATAGAATTTGATTTATCTTCTTTTTGTCAATTTACTTGGAGTTCACTCTAGTATTTAATGTAATATTATTTTTATATTATTGTACTTTAATTTAAAACGAATGCCAAAATTGTGTATCATTTTTTTCCTCATAATTTATGTGAACGAAATATCGATGTAACTATAATATCTGTATAAAATTTATTGGTGATAAACGTGCAAAAATCCGGACAAGAGTACTTTTCTCTTAGTATTACTTACATTAAAAATAAAAAAGCTGAAACAAAGTTCGCGTTCCTATACGAATAATCTGCTGAAATATAATAAAAATCGGATTAAATTTATAAATCTCCGACAGATCGAACTCACAAATTAAAATACAAAATTGACAATCCGATTATAAGTCATTTTTAATAACTTTTATCGTTATCACCACGTGCACTCTTCGGTAGAATTCATATAAATTTATTAAGGGATCATGCATAACTAATCTGGATTAAAAGCTTACTAACACATAATGTTTGCAAACTCTGAATATACTGTGATGAGTATTAAACATTGTGATTGTTTGTGTTTCCACTGTTGTGATTGATAGATAAATGTTTAACAATGAACTTACTGCAATTCCATGTCATTGGTGTAGCCTCTTGGTGGCATTGTATCGTCATATTCTGGAAGGGTATACGTTGTTCGTCTCATTATTAAAATTCGAGGCATGAATTGAAGGAACAATTTTCGGACCCAGGGTGACATTTTGTGCGTTGAGGGTGATCTGAAAATAATTATAATGGGTCAGTTAATTTGACCCTTTGTTTTTTAACTTAAATATATATTTATACTATTATTCTTAAATACACGGGTTCTCGGGACGGAGCTATAAGTTTTGAACGAGCGAAGAAAAAAAATATGAAAATTTGGGGATCACTAAAGCGTTTGGGTCATTGCGAGATCGAAGAAGATCGACAATTAGAATATTATTTGTTATAACAATCGTAATAAACGCGAAAAAAACATTATAATTAATTAAAATTAAATTCTTGAAAGAATTAGGATATCGGAGTTTGGTTTATGGGATGTGTTTCTTTTTTTAACATTAAAAAAAGCTGAACTCCACAGGAGTTGCTATTTCAAAAAATTGGAGTGGTCATCCCCTAAAAATCTCCACGTTGCATGGAAGTTCTAAACTATCTAAGAATATAGTTTTTATGACTCTTTAATGATCACCAAATTTTTTTCTTCACTCGTTCAAAACTTATAGCTCTGTCCCGGGACTTTTGGGAAATCCTGTATATGTTTCTACTGTCCCACACAATTCTCTAGATATCGGTCGATCAAATAACTATCTCCAACAGCTTAAATACCGGGTGTAGAATTTTTTTCTGACCTATATGAAATACAATGTTAAAATTTTTATTTAAGTTTTTACCTATTGCTTTTAGATCCAAACTGTAAATACAAAAGATGTTCAGAATAAAAAACTGCATCTAACGAGCCCCTATTTATTGATATAAAACGTTCCTGTCACAACATAAACGTAAATTAAATTTGATTTTGAGCTGTTTACAGAGTGCCATGAAAAATAAAATGAATTAGTCAGATCAAAAAATAAACACTTCAATTAAATAGGATAAAATGTATCTTAGGAAGAAAAAAGGGAAAATAAAATAATTATTAATTAATTTTTTTGATTAGTAAATCCTTCTAATGGTCCAATAAATCAATTAGAACAACTATTTTAAATCTGTCAACTGTCAGAGTGACGGAATAAATATTTTTGTTTTGTTTAAATTTTATATGGCAGTCTGAAACTAGCCTAAATTGTTAATTTTTATTTCATGTTTATTTCGTGAATGAAATCGATTTGAACAAAAAAAGTAAGCTTATTCAATGTAGTTTTTTATTCTGAACATCTTTTGTATTTACACTTTTACTCTAAAATCAATAGGTAAAAACTTAGAGCGAAATTAAAATTTTAACATTGTATTTCCTATGATTCCATGAAAGAACAGAACAATGAAAAAACAGAACACGAAAAAACAGAACATGAAAAAACAGAACATGAAAAAACAGAACATGAAAAAACAGAACAATGAAAAAACAGAACAATGAAAAAACAGAACACTGAAGAAACAGAACAATGAAAAAACAGAACAGTGAAAAAACAGAACACTGAAAAAACAGAACACTGAAAAAACAGAACATTGATAAAACAGAACATGAAAAAACAGAACACATAAACTAATCTATGCTAACAAAAACCTTGTTGAGTCCAACAGAACTCCGTTTTTTTGACATAAACTAATCTATGCTAACAAAACCCTTCTTGACTCCAACGGAACTCCGGTTTTTTGACATAAACTAATCTATGCTAACAAAACCCTAATTGAGTCCAACAGAATTCCGTTTTTTTAAATAAACTAATCAATACTAACAAAACCCGAATTGAGTCCAACAGAACTCCGTTTTTTTGACATAAACTAATCAAAGCTAACAAAACCCTAATTGAGTCCAACAGAATTCCGTTTTTTTAAATAAACTAATCAATACTAACAAAACCCTAATTGAGTAAAACAGAACTCCGTTTAAAAAAAAAAAAACTAATCAATACTAACAAAACCCTAATTGAGTTCAACAGAACTCCGTTTTTTGACATAAACTAATCAAAGCTAACAAATCCCTTCTTGAGTTCTGTTTTGTCATTGTTATTTTTTTTTCATATTCTGTTTTTTCATGTTCTGTTTTATCTATGTTCTGTTTTTTCAGTGTTCTGTTTTTTCACTGTTCTCTTTTTTCATTGTTCTGTTTTTTCAGTGTTCTGTTTTTTCATTGTTCTCTTTTTTCATTGTTCTGTTTTTTCACTGTTCTGTTTTTTCATGTTCTTTTTTTTCATGTTCTGTTTTTTCATGTTCTGTTTTTTCATGTTCTGTTTTTTCATTGTTCTGTTTTGTCCGGTCACCATTTCCTATAGGTCAGAACACAATTCTACACCCGGTATACAAAAATTTCCCTATGAGTTCATGCGAGTTAACAACTGGTAACTGGTTACCGCACACACGGTATAATATTTTTTTCTATCTCAATGACTCATATGTGAGACTGACAGCTAAGTTCAGTAAAAGGTGTGAATATGTAAAATCTGATGTAAAACACGTTTTATTATTATTGAAAATGTTCCTATTTATTAATTTCATAGGTATTATTTCCATATTTTTCATTTTATATTTTGCTGTAAAATTTTGCAATGTCCATTGTTAAAATATAAACACCCAAATAATGCTCTAATTGACGAGAGCAGTACATCCATGCTCAACTTGCAAACTCAGACTAAAAAATCATAATTTGTCTTTGTTTTATCTGCACGGGAAAAATAGTTTCAAAAACCTTGATTGGCGGCACCACTGCTCGGATAAATTATTGCTCGTTACATCGCTTTAATTGAATTAAATTCGTCCGGCTAGTTTTGTCCGTATTATTGACTTCGTTAAAATTTTAGTTGGTTTCTGGGCGATTGAAGCCTCGCTGGCCGACATGGGAGTATGCCGAGAAGCGGGCTATTGCGGGTGTTTTGTACGAAAAATATGAATATTTAAAAAAAACATTTAACTTTTAAATATTATCGATTATAAACTGTTTCTGGATAAAAAAAGATATAATATAAATAAGTAGTTGTTTCATTATATTAATTTTAAAGACAATTTTAAGACCGAAAAAAATTATGAAGTTGAAGTTGAAATTTGGGAAAACACAGTAAGTTTTCAATTTTACAAAATAGGGATAGATATTAAATGATTAATTAACTAGCTACTTTAATTAAAAATAAAATTGCAAATATTTAAAAGTTGGCATGGCATTTTGTTGGTTAAGGTATTTTGTTTGTGAATCTACGGGTAACGGTATATTATATTCTATTACAAGAAAAGTATCATAATTTTTTTATGCTGACCGAATATGCCGAAAATAATCTTTTTATTAGAAGCATCAGAACTAAATTTTAATTATTTAAATTTAATTATATAAATATTTTCTGCTATTAAGCGGCCGTCTACGTTTTTCCGAATTCCTAGCATACTCTCGGTTTTACTTTTTTTCTATTCCACTCTTTTCCCCACTAACTACGGCTGCCTGAAACCCCAGCACGAAACTCGTACTTTACCGCATCCTAGCAATGCCATGTCATTTTGAAGTTGAAAAATACTATAAAAGTGTTTTCGTTGCGAGTAAACTGTCATATTAATATTGACTTCAGGATAATGTTTTTATAAACATTTAATAGAGATATAATGGATCTACAGTTGTGCCTTTTTAAAATTTTTAAAACTAATTTCTATCATGATATATAACCGTGTAAATTTGCATTAATTGGATTTTTTTTTTGAATTTTTCGGAATTTTTATAATCATGTACCTACAATTATTTAATCACATCTGTAGATCTATTCTTTCTTTATTAAATCCTTGTTGAAATATAATTTTAGCATTCTTGTACTGCCCACAAAACACTTACTACATTAGTACATTTTATACTGAATTTTAGGAGGTAGACGGGCCTCTTAAGTAGGTACAGTTTATGAGAAGATATAGACAAATTCAGTATTTTTGAAAAACAAACGTGTTTGAAACATATAAATATAAACTCGATATAAACACAGTTTGTTAATTTGTTCATGATAGTATGATAGACGACTGCAGCTGTCGTCTCTCATCTCATGAACTTAACAATTAATTAGTCATTTCTTCATTACCTACTATTACTCCCTCGAGTATATAGGCATTACTTGTAAATCAACAAATAAATACATGAAACCCCTCACCTGAAATGCACATTGAGCACGCAGACAGTAACCCAGATACTCGACGTCACAAGTATCATCGTGAACAGCAGGTACTTCCCTAGCAGCGGCACGGCGAGTGACGTGGGCGGGATGATCTCGGCCAGCAGCAGAAAGAACACAGTGAGCGACAGCAGGATGGAGACGCAAAGTGCCACTTTCTCCCCGCTGTCCGACGGCAGGTAGAACACCAGCACCGTCAGGAACGTGATGCCCACGCACGGGATGATCAGGTTCACGGTGTAGAAGAGCGTCTTGCGGCGCATTGTCAACTTGAAGGTTATGTCTGCAAGATAGACCAGAGATATTGTTAAGCCACCTGTTTCACTGTTGTCCGAATTCCTATGCATTTCACTTTTTTCTATTTCACTCTTTTCCTGCCCGAAACTCGTTCCGCATCAGCTATGCCATGTCATATTTTAAAGTTGAAAAACATTGCAAGAGTCTGTTCATTTCGAGTAAACTGCAATTAAGAGGCGCGTTCGCAAAATACCGAACTCCTGAACGTCAGTCGTCATTTCCAAACGAATAAAAAAAAACTTCTTGTTAACAAAGATTCAATTTACGTCTCTCTGTTTTCAGAAATTAAAAATTGCTTTTTGTTCACCAGAAAAAAATCATAAAAATCGAGAAAAATGGCTGATTTAAAAGTCATTTTTTCCAAAATCATAAGTTAAAGAAGAAAAATAAAAACAGAGAGACATTCTTACACTGTTCATATTTTATATTAGTATAGATATTTAAAAGATGACTCTAGATACATGGGCGTCGTTAGGATATTTCCTAGGGGGGGGGCAAAATATTTTTTGGACCAGTAATGTAAGCCTATAAAAAAAATAATTTGGCAGGGAGAAAGAAAAAAAGCGCCGCAGGCGAAAATTTTTTTGAGTTCAAGGTCAAAGGCTGCTTCATTAAAAGTTAAGTTATACATACATTTGAAATTACATCTTAATTTACCCTCTATCAAGTACAAAAAATTAAAATAAATAATACATTTTAAAAAAATAATGAAATAAATGTTTTATTTTAGCATTTAGATAAGTACGTAGGCAAAAAAATATATAAATATACTAGTTCGCTGGGGGGAGGTGGTTTAATCCCTAAACCTCCCTTGTTTCGCCAATGATGAGAACTATAAATTTCTGATATCCAGTACATACATTAAAGATTCAGAATAAACCTTCAATACAGTTTCTTGCAAATCTCTATACCTATATTTAATAAGAAATAATAAATTTAGCAAGAAAAGCATATCAAAGCTCGCTGCAACCCAGGTTGCCCATTGCTGCTTCATTTCGATTTTCGAGGAAAATACTACCCTCATTAAACTCATTTTCTGAGTACAGGAGCATTATTCTTGAAAAGATTCGCGTATTTCGTACATTGAAATTTCCAAAAAAAATTCCAAGTGTTTGGTCTTTTTTATCATATAGGTATGAAATTTGAGTTTCTGTGTCATTATCTAGGGGGGGGCAAGCGCCCCCCCTTGCCCCCCCTGATGACGCCCATGTCTAGATAGTGCTAAGTAATTATATTTTTGAAATACTTAATGGTATTTTAGTAATAAATTAGTAAAAATAGTCAATTTGGCCGATTTTTCCCTATTTTTTTCGTCAGATGTGTAATTTTCTTGACAAAAAATATTTTCTTCTCACGAACAATGCAAGGAATCGAGTATTTAAAACAAAATTAATAAATATGCAATAATAAGGCCATAATTTGTAATATTAAAATGCATAAATTAATTCTTATTAGTAAACTACCATTAAGTATAGCGAAAAAATAATAACACGCTGTGTTTTAAAAGTTTGCTAACCAATAATTTATATTTTTTAAATATTGTACAAATAATAATAAAATAAATGACCAAAAACATAATAACTATAATTTTTCTCTACTGAGCTTTATTTTAATTCAAACAAAGTGTTCTGTAAATTTCACATCATTAATAAGGAACAAATTTCTTTCAGCACCTGCCACCACAAATAATCAACTTATAATTTACAAATGATTAATTGAAGAAAGAAAACTTCGTATAAGATTGAAAATTTAAGTCCTGTTTTTTGATTACATATTTTGATATTTGTTCATATTATTTGCTTCTTATTAAATAATATAAACCAACCTGAATAAGGTTCTGTGCAGCAAGGATAATATTCTTCATTCCTGCTAGCAGGAACTTCAAGAATGTCCCATTCCACAGATAAATAAAATTCGCTCAAATCGATTCCAACTTTGACGATGTTGCTTCCTGGCTGTTGACGCATGTGTTTCAAATCAACCTGGAAAAAATTAATTAAAAGTAATATAACAATGAGTCAATAATATGAATGTATTCTTACAAAACTTAAATTGGACATTTTGTGCTTCTTGGTATTTATTTTTGAAGAATTAATTTACAAATTAGGACAGTTATTTGATTTAAAAACATACATCATTATATCAATCCTGTTTCTACCTTCTACCCAACTTGGGTGTGGCAGCCTAACATGTGAGTCATGGGTAAAGATAATTTTAGCGTATTACCAATCGTTACTACTCACGGGTACACATTTGTGTTAATGGTGAATAATACACACACATGAAAATTTTATACAGTTGCCTGAATGGATTCGAACCTGAGTTGTCAAAACCGCAGTCGGTTATATTAAGGGAGGTCACTACCAGCGTAAAAATGGTGAAAAGAATGTCTAGTTTTTTCCATAAAATTGAAGTAAAAATTCACATTTTTAGAAAAACAAATACATTTTTGAATAGATAAAGGTTGCCTCCAAATGCGTCTAATGTTACATTTTTGTACTCTTGTAAACATGGCTAATTTTAGCTATATTGTGAGTTTTTTTATACGTATTTTATCACATTTTAAACAAAAAAATGAAAAAAATGGCATTGGCGTCATTTTAGGACAACCTTTAGCTATTTAAAAATATCTTATTTGTTTAAAAAATCATAATATTGGAACCAGTTTTAAAGAAAAACTGAATATCGTTTTTCGCTATTTTGACGGCTTGTATTGAACCATTTGTAATTTAATTTTCTGAATTAAATAGTTCACTTAAGCTTGAATTACATTATACTTTTTTCGGCTAGAAAAAAGAACTTTTTTTGAGAGACTTAATTCGGCTAGAATCTAGTTTTAAAATTTGTTCTTGTACTGACATATTTATCGACCAATACTGCCAACTGAAAATTTAAAAAAATGTAATTGTCATTGACAGTTGTTAAGGTTTTAATACCTGGTAAAGTACTGGTTGCATTTCATACAATTCTACAAGAGTTTTTGTTATTTCAGGAGTCCATTTATACCTCTTAGGAGCCATTCCGGGTCAAGACTTTAATTTTACTTTTATTTCTGCTGTCACTCAACTTTCTTATTTTTGAGGTTATATACAGAAGGTTGGTAACACAAAATATACATCCACTGCGCAAGTCTAGTATGAAAATTGGATGAAATATAGGTCCCGAGAACTTTTTTAAGACGAAAAAAGACGGTTCTAGTATGAAACTTGGATCTAAATTTTCTTGATTTACATTATCCAAGTGAGCATTCTAGAATTAAGTATGAAAATTGTCAAAGTTTCTAGCCGAAAAAAGTATAATGTAATTCAAGCTAAAGAGTTAATAATTTTATTCTTTGTTTCTCCATGTGTAACATGCCGCACAGTGAAATCCAGCATACACAACAGGGACGTTTTTGGTGCGATTAAACTAGAAGTACCTGGCTCCATTTGAATCTGAGTTACCCGAACCAGGGACGAATAAAACGCTGATCAGCGCTGACCGCTTAAATGCGCTGATATGCGAAGAAATGCACAGATGCACAGATACACGTAAAAAGAACAAAATCAATCCAAACTGCGTATGTGGGACTAAGAAGGGCGTTATTTAAAAAGAAGATTTTTAGAAAAGCAGTAAATTTAATAAACTCCAGTAAAACACCGACGTTTCGACTGTAAATGTCGGTGTTTTATTGGATTTTATTAAATTGACTATTTCTCAAAAAAAATTCTTTTTATTCAACATCCAGTCGAAAAATCAATCTTCCATTCATTTATTTAGTTTAGTTAAATGTAGATCAGCGGGTTCTTACGTCCATATGTGCATTTCTTCACAAATCAGCGCGTTTCAGAGGCCAGCGCTGATCAGCGTTTTATTTTTACCTTCAGAACTACAGTCCGTCACATAACGTGTATTAAATTCTGAACAAAAGGATGAATTGTCATGAAAGATACACAAAAAATAAACAACAGCAATAATTTTACATCAAGTTAACTGCAATTCATTAGTATTATGGCGCCCTATATTTCTCACGAACTTTGATCAACAAACACTAAATTCAGGGTGTCGACAAGTGACGTCACAGCTTAATATACACTGTTGCGTGATTCACGGCCATAATACAACAATTTACTGTTTTGTTTTCATGTTACTTGTTTGGAAATATATATAATTTCGTACGCTGGAAATCAGAGAAAATGTATTTTCCAACTTGGAAATTATTGAATTTATAAACTTAGAAGAATGTATTTCCTTTATAGCAGCAGTTTCAGAAGAAGTTATTATTCGCAATATCTTTATCAAGACATTTCATATATTTACATTTACTTATGAATAAATTATTATATTTTTTCAGTTTGTGTATTTTAATTTTGTACGTGTTTTCCTATTTTTCAGTAACGAACACTGAAAATTTATATTTCTTAATATTAATATAATGAAAGAACAAAAATATTGTACCCACTAATTATTGAATCAATTAATTTAACTTTTAATTGTTAAATTTTTGGAAGGTAGGTATTTTATTAAAAATATCCACTTTTCAGCAATATTTGTGTCATCACTGAATAATACTGTAATAAAACTTTCGCTAAAATATATCAAAAATTTAGAATGGTACACAATATAAAACAGTCCAAGCATAAAATTTACGTTTCCATTTTTATTTTACTTTTTAATGACAATGAATTAATATATTATTTGTTATATTTGTATTTGTAATGTGTAAAATCGTAATAGTATATTACGTATCAAAAGCGGAATGCGCAGTTTACCGATTGAGGATAATGACCGAAACGTAGTCGAGGTTTCCAATATTATCCGAAACCGGTACAAAATGCACATAACGTCCGTGATGCTTATAATATTTTTTGCCCGATCGATGCAATAAAAATAAATTTGAAAATCATTTTTATTTTTTGTTATGCAGGTTTAATTTGCATTCTGATGCTGTTGCCTTGGTTTCTGTAGTTGATTAGTGCTTACCGCGCCTTCTAATTTTTGAACAAAACCTACTACCTTGGAAACAGAGCCAGTAAACGCTAAAAAATGACCGATTGTGCAAAAATGTAGTTTTTTTTAAACGATAGTAAAATATTTTAGTATCTTGAATGGAACAGTAAAATATTGGGTAGAAGATGTATCCAAATAACTTTTCGAAACAATTCTTAAGACAATGATTTTAAAAAATATATTTATTTATTATTTGAATGAATGTAAAACCATACTGAATTAAGTTAATTTAAAATGTCAACAGTTTGAACACACTTACAGAAAGTTCTAATTGCCAAAAACAATATTAGCTACAAGATATTTTATTTACTTACTGAAAATAATGTAATAATGATTAATGAATGTTTTATTCGTCGTAGATAGAAGTTTATTTGTTAATAATTAATTTATTAATTAATTAATAACACAGCGAGTTTACTTAAAAGTACGTTTTTCGTTTTATTATTTTACTAAATATTTAATTTCGTTAACTCAGCTTTAAAATCATTTAAAATTAACGGCAGTTTAGTAAAACAATGCTTCGAGTCTTAACATTGTAATAAAAACAAAACAGTAGACGTTAATACACATTTATTATTTATTTACTAAACTAAAATAACTCTGTAAAGGAAACATTTCACTAAAATACACCGTCGTTTCATAAAACAGAATATTTATGAATTATTAATAATAACGTATTAGCTATTTAGGTATAGTTGAAAACTTTCTAACAATGTCAAACTATTTCAGCTCTACTAACGCAACATTAACCCCCGAAATGTTATCTGCATGTCACGTCAGATTAAATCTAATTGAATTGCAAAACTGTGACTTTATTTCCCGTTTAAGTAAATTATTAAAATGGCGTATTATAAAAATGTATAATAGCGTTTATCTTTTGGCGTGTTCTGTTTAGATAACGTTGTTGCATGCGGAGAAAATTAATTTTAATTTGCAAAAAGCACAGCACTAAAGGTTCTAATGTATAGCCGGGGAATAAATAAGAATAAGGGAATACAGTTTGTTTTACCGGTAAGGATGTAATTATGGCAAGAAAGAAAATCAGACAATAAGATACATGGCTGCCGCCGGCGAATACCATTATTTTTAAAATGTTTGCCAACGAGAATAAAAAATTTAAATTAAATTCTTTATTATCATAATTATTATTAAAGAAATTTGTTTGGAAAACAAAGAACTTTTTAAGGCTTTACACTTGCTGCGAAATTCAAAGCATTAGAATATTTAATGTTCATGTTACATGGACTCTCATTTCCCGCACAATTTCTTAAAGATTGTACGTAAAAAGGAGCTAAAATATGATCATAATTTTCGCCAATATCTAATATATTTTATGTTCACTGTTTGTCATTTTTGAGAACAAATTGCTTTTGTCACTATTCAGAACAATAAAAAAAATTATTGAAAATTGGAATCAATAATAAATATTATAAAAGATTATACCTATATTATTAATAAAATACTGCAAAACTTAAAACAAAAAGATTTATTAAGATAATAATGAGTTCTGAAACCTATTCTTTAAATGTTAAAACAAAACTTGTTTCCGTTTACCTACAGTTATTAAAAAATGTTTTTGGTTTAAATGATTTCACAGTATCACAGTTTCAGTCATTTCAATAATTTATTTTTCTGATGATATTACAGGAACAAATTAGTAATCTGTACCTTATTCTTTTTTAAGATTATTAAATAATAAACTTATGTTTGGTGTTTTCTTACTTCCCCGATCTATGTAACAGGGGGAAGTATTAATTGTAATCCTGATTTTTTGACAGTCCGAGGTTTTGATGAATCTTCACTATTTAGACCCTACCGAACCCAAAAATTATGATATTAAAAAAAGTCGGTCTGTGTGGATGTTGGATAACTTAAAAACGCGTTGTAATTTTGGACCGTAATTTAATATTTAAGATCTTGAACAATAAACTGACTTCAAGTTCGTAAATGAGCTTTATTCAATCAGTGGTACCAACTTTATAAACTGGTTTTATATTTTTATTAAAATACTATCGTGTGTTGTATTAAATTAAAGCTCTCAGGAAAAGAATTCTAGTAGAAAAATAAAATAATATTTAAACGATCGTCACTTTTTTATATAAATTGTTCAAATTATACCGAGTTTGGTGTCTATTTAAAGCTCCCTGGAAGATAAGTTTTGTAAAAATGTAAAAAATGACATTAATGCGATTGTCAATTGTTTTTCAAAAAATTATTAAAATTTTTTCAAGGGTAGGTATTATCAAATAAAATACTCTCTGGGGAAAAATCTAGTCGAAGAATCAAAAACAACATTTAAACGATGGCCAGTTTTTTTCACATGTTATTCAAATTATGTCGAAGTTGGTATCAACTTAAATAGTCCGGGAAAAAAGATAGATTTATTTAAATTTTGCTGAATAAACCCTTTAAGAAAGCAAGTTATTAAAACTTATAGTCGGGGAAGTACTGTGGTGGTTACACGTTGCAGTAGATCTTTTTAGTTGTCTAAGAATGTACTTACTTGAACGCCATTGTAAGTCCAGGAACCGAATTTCATGAGACAGCTCTGCTCGTCGAAAGGAAAATATTCTACGTTAATTTCGCAGGAAGACTTGTAGATTGCTGGCGGTTTCCAGTAAACCTCGCCGTTGTATTTTAAAGTTGCTTTCGTCATCAGAGTCACTTCATAATTGCCATCGGCACTGGAAGAAAAAAAAGCATTTTAAACAATGTATAACACGATATGTTTATAATGTAAATTGGTATTGGTATTTCTTTAAGTGTTCGCATGCTATTTAGAAATTACAAATTAAGGAGGTTGGGGACGCCTGCACTGGCGTACCGAGACATTAGCCTTAGAGGGAGGATATGAAAATAAAAATATTTTTGATAATGTAAAACAAAATTCGCTCAACGCCTCAACGCACGTTGGCTGATGTCATTGCAATTTATTCAGTTGTTGTGATATTTATTTTTACAATAATTACTAATTCTATAATCAAAAATCTGACGTGGCCATCACACAACCTTCCGCCATATGCCATAATATCTAGACTTTAAACAAAAATGTATACGTAAAATCCGGTGCCCATTTAAAATATACAAATAAAAATCTAAAATATTCAAACACAGAAATTTGCAACACCTAAATAAAAAGATTCATTCCCAGGAAAACTCTGCTCTGTTGAAGCCATCCTCCGTTCAATTACTACATTTAATATCTTACTTAGGACTTATATAGCGCTAGTATGCCAACTTGTCACCCGTCTCACCTGTCAATATTTTTTACGCAGAAACAAAAATCAACCGATCATGGATTACAAGATATCAACGTTTTATTTGATAAATTTATTTTTTAAATTTTACTGCAGTTCTTTAATGCTACCAGATAAAGTCAATTTTTTTATAACGTAAGTTGCAAATAACTTTTCCTCTTATTCTTATTACATATAAATACTATATTTTTCCAAATTTATATACAATTTTGACAATTAACCTTTTCAATCTTCAAAAAATATCACTTCCGATGAAGATATTTGTACCAAAATCTAAGGAGCTCTTCCAATGTATATACAAATGTTAAATACCAAATATCAAAATTTTCGGGTAATTCGTATTTGAGTTATGCGACTAACACCCGGCCTTGACCACACACACACACACATACACACACACATACACACAGACATCATCGTGAAACTATCAAAAATGAGTTGTAAGGACCCTAATTCGTGCTCATCCACTAAAAATTCATTACCCGATTTTTTGCATGATTCCAATACCTTCCTTTACAGGTAAGCGGAAGGTAAAAATGCTTGACATGCTTACATTTTTTTTAAATAACTTGCAAATGGTTTAGAAAAAGTACACAAAATCTTCAAGAACTTATTTTTAAGGTTTATATAGACAATATTAATACAAGTTCTATGAATTTTTCATCATTTTATCATATAGTTTAAAGCATGCTAAACAAAAATTTAGTGAATTTCCATAATAGTCCATATAAAACAAGCGTAATTTCAACATTCAATTACTCAAAAACCGGATAGACGAAAATTAAATAATTTTTTTTTAAATTTCAATAGTGAAATAAAGGCACTGTATAAATTTGAGCCTCTCATCATCATTTTAATATACGGTCACCAACCTCCTTAAATAGTTTATTGGATCTGATAAGTGATAATTTAGATTTTGGAATCCAGTAAGGTATACACATTTCATAACTGCATAAAAATCTCCACCTGTGATGTACTTTACCAACAACCTTAAACCCTGTTCTCACAAGGATTCTTTAAAGATTTTTTCATGCTTCTTTAATCTGTTGAAGCTATCAATGAATTTTTAAATTCTTCTATTCTAGGGCTCATTGAAGATTTAATTTAGTGTCGTCGGTATTTGACAGGTGACTTACTGAGGCTGCCACACCCAAGTTGAGGTATGTCTATGTATATATAAAAATAATAACTATTTTATGAATCTGAGGAATAAAATTGGAATACTGGAAGATAACGTTTATGAAGTTACCTAAAGGAAATCTTTCTTAATAGAAAATGGTTGAGTTTATGTGGAGTTGGAGTTAAATAACAAATTTAGTCTACAATAAACTGAGTTTAATTTTTCATAGTCCAGTAATTCCCTGCATGTTCGATACGATTTACGTTCGTTTTATGGATGAGTAAATCCAGCGTCCATTTTTAGAATACTGTTCAATTGCATTTTCTGCACTTTCAGTATGTCGTTCCTTGTCCTCCTTTCATTACCATGGCAACAATCTGAGAAAAATAAAATTTACTGCGGAAATATCACCAATAAATACGCGAATATCGTGCGATAGAACTGTTAACTATTTTTATATTGCAGTTAATTTGTTTTGAGTCCTGTTTCGTGATGCAATTAACTTTTAGTTTCAAACCTGGCGTAATTTAGAGATTTAGACCATGTCGTTAAAGTTATTTACGTGGAGGTAAACTAGATTCAAGGTTAGTTTAATGGCGCATCAAAGCTGTAAAATTATTTAATTTATTCTAACAATACATGCATTTATTGTTTACTTAGTATTGTATGGCTGGGCTATAAATTTACTGGTATTTAACCTAGTTTTGTAACTCCAGTTATTTGAATCCGCATACGGTACAATATTAAACGTAAATTTCAATGAATTCTAATGTATTTTCATAGATTTTAATATAATTTAGTTTTAGCTTAAACGTCCTTATAAATTAAATGCCGCAAACCGCGTTTAGATAGTTGCAGCCCTCGCTGCGCTTGTCTAGCCTCTATCTGCAAAAAGTTATTTTCAGCCCTTAACATGAAAATAACTATTTTATGCCAAGGGATAAAGTAGCATTTTGCAAGTTGGGGCTAAAGATTGTAGCAACGGGCGCAACGAGGGCTGCAACTATATTTGAAGTATGCAAAAATACTTTCAGCCAGAAGTACCTCTATATACTTACATTTGTTCTAAGATTTGTATTAGCAATCAACAGAAATTTTGTAATTTATCATCTATATTATAAAACATATGAGATTCTTAGGAAAATCTGTCACTTGAGAAATAACTTTAAATTTCTATACCTGAGTATAACAAATTATTGATTAAAATATTCCGTATGAGTGTACATTTTATTGTTATTTATTTATTAAATTACACTAACTATTAATTAATGACATATGGAATCTTAAGAAAATCTGTGTAACTTAAGAAATAAATTTAAATTTCTATACCTGAGGCCCTTAATTTTGTAACAAATCAAATATTAAAATATTCCGTATGAGTGTACATTTTATTGTACATCAAATATTTATCAACAAATTAATTAACAATTTGAAAATATTAGGAAAATCTATGTCACTATTTTTCTATACCTGCGCCCCTGAATTTTTTAACAAATTATTGATTAAAATATTTTAGTGCAGCAATTATTTATCATAATATAATCATAATATACATAATATACAAAAGCTAAAATTTTGAATGTAGACAAACAATACAACAACAATAAATGTAAACAAAATTAACATTGAAATTTAAAATATTAGTATAAATTTAACCAAATCTTAATAAATTATTTAATGAAATACGTAGTTCATTTTCAAGTAACAAAGTAAAGTCCAAAAAATTTTATTAATAACGATCGTAGAAAAACGTGGCTTGCAGCATTGAATATTTTTTAGCCTAGAACCTAGAACCAAATTATAAGATATAACTTAAATGTTTAGGTTGCAATTATTTTTGATATTTGCTATAGAAGCTACATATTTAATTATCTTCATTATCGTATATAGAACACAGGTAGGTAAATAGCAAATTATTATTTCATTACTCATTACCATTACCCCGTTTCGTGAATCAAAAGCCAAATGGGATTATCTTCTTCTTGGATTAAATTATATCTTGTTATAAAGTCCATATTTGCCTGGTTGTGTGTGCTCAGTAATAAGTAATTAAATCATATTGCGGCTAGTGATATATAATATCAGCTGTAATGTATTTAAACAAAGTTTGTACAGCATAATGTAATTGTAAAAGCTTACTTGTTAAACAAGACAATGTCGGGCAGCCAGATATGTTCTGACGGGACGTACAGCATCTCTACGCCGCCATATTCTTCCGGGTCCCAGCGGAGCTTGTAGTCGTACCATTTCTAAAAGAAGAAAATACAACACTGTAAAGAGATATACAGGGTTCGCCAGTCAAATGGAAATATTTGATGTGGGGCTTAGAGTTCGTAGGGAGGTGGTGGGGAAGAAAATAACCGACTCAACATTATCAGCGTAGTCTACCATTTAGTTTATAATAGATAGTTGGACGGGTGAACAGCGTGGCTACGCAGTTAAAACGTACTTTCTCAGTGACGAAAGTTTGGTGCAAACGCGGCGAGATTTTAGACGTCATTTCAACGTACCGCGCAATCAGCTTGTTCCGTCGAATATGGAGATTCGAACGTGGATAAACAATCTTGAGCAAAGTGGATCGACGTGTAAAAAAGGTGGAAGTGCAAAAACGGTTCGTACCCCCTGAAAAACTTTCGCCACTGAGACAGTACGCTTTAACTGCGTAGTCACGCTGTTCAGCTGTCCAACTATCTATTATAAACTAAATGGTAGACCACGCTGATAATGTTGAGTCGGTTATTTTCTTCCCCACCACCTCCTCCACAGCTTTTATTGTTTTGTTAAATATAATAATCTATAGATATTGTTGTAGATAAAAGTACAATCTACAAAATGCAAGATGCAGAATTTTAAAATCTTGCTTTAAAATCGAAATATGTTAATTAGAATTTTTACAATTTTTGTAATTTTTTAAACATAAATATCTTCTATTTTAAAACGAATTTAAAAAATCTGACGTGGCCATCACACAACCTTCCGCCATATGCCATAATATCTAGACTTTAAACAAAAATGTATACGTAAAATCCGGTGCCCATTTAAAATATACAAATAAAAATCTAAAATATTCAAACACAGAAATTTGCAACACCTAAATAAAAAGATTCATTCCCAGGAAAACTCTGCTCTGTTGAAGCCATCCTCCGTTCAATTACTACATTTAATATCTTACTTAGGACTTATATAGCGCTAGTATGCCAACTTGTCACCCGTCTCACCTGTCAATATTTTTTACGCAGAAACAAAAATCAACCGATCATGGATTACAAGATATCAACGTTTTATTTGATAAATTTATTTTTTAAATTTTACTGCAGTTCTTTAATGCTACCAGATAAAGTCAATTTTTTTATAACGTAAGTTGCAAATAACTTTTCCTCTTATTCTTATTACATATAAATACTATATTTTTCCAAATTTATATACAATTTTGACAATTAACCTTTTCAATCTTCAAAAAATATCACTTCCGATGAAGATATTTGTACCAAAATCTAAGGAGCTCTTCCAATGTATATACAAATGTTAAATACCAAATATCAAAATTTTCGGGTAATTCGTATTTGAGTTATGCGACTAACACCCGGCCTTGACCACACACACACACACATACACACACACATACACACAGACATCATCGTGAAACTATCAAAAATGAGTTGTAAGGACCCTAATTCGTGCTCATCCACTAAAAATTCATTACCCGATTTTTTGCATGATTCCAATACCTTCCTTTACAGGTAAGCGGAAGGTAAAAATGCGATCGGTTATTTCGTAGATCCAAGCTTTGTTGACAACATATTAAAATTTGAAGTTAATCCACTTATATAAATAAAAGCTGTACAATGGCGCGCGAAAGCTCTCATTTTTACAAACATTGCAGTTTTAGTTTTGTTTAACAAAACAATAAACGCTATAGAATACCGTGCGGAATCAATGTTTTTGACTGTTTTCTGCCATGGGTACAGGATCGCCTTTTATAGAATGTAGACACATCTATTTATAAAGTCTGAAAAAATGGGCTGTCTGCGACACCCTTAAGGAAGATTTTTATGTAGGTAAATGGTACAGTTTTGAGGTAAATCATAAAAACCTTTTGAAGAAATATTTTGGTCCCTAGCAAGAAATTTTTTTATATACAACCATATCTACTTCCAGTTTCCATAATTTTTAAGAGTTGGTTTAGCCAAAATTATAAGCTATTCTTCGAAAGAAAAATATTACAGTACATTTCTGAAGGGGTACAAATAATTCTTACCGTCATCTCATCTTCAATTATTCAATTATTTCTGTATTATAGAATGTATCTGAAATACTTGTGTATGTGATTAACCAGATTTTTAGTGCAAACATGTTAGTATTTAATAAAATGGTTATTTCAAAAGTTCCAATTTCCGACATTTGATTCTTTTTAATTAAGAATGAAAAGAAGTGAAATGTGATAATTAAGGAAAATTTGACTGAAAGGGTCAAATCTGAATGCAAGAATTTCAGTTGTACTTAGTAGTAATTTTTCTAAACAAGAATTTTTTGAAAGGTCAAAATAACTAGTTTCAGTTTCCGGCATTCCATACATTGAATAATTCTCTATTGGATGCATTATTATTAAATACATTGAAGTCGCTTGGATGGGTCTGGTTTTTTTGCAAAAAATTATACCTCTAAAATGTTTTTTAAATCTTATACCAGCAGTCATTTACTGGTATAAACAAATTAAAATATCAATTTAAAAACTCTCTAGTACCTACTCTTTTTGAGTACAATGTTTCAAATTTTTACTGCAATTTCTAAACAAATAAAAATATCAATTCTAAACTGCAATTCTACCCTTTTTGAATAAAGTACCATTTCCTCTCTTATCATCTACTCCTCCTCTACCTGTTCCACCCAGAGGTTGGTGGTCATGACCTGGTTCTTGAGGTTGACTTCCATGAGCTGCGAGAGCTTGAGCCCCAGCCAGACCGTCAGCGTCTCCGTGTTGTTGATGACGGGCCTGATCAGCCGGTTGTAGTTGCTCAGCAGGTCGTCGTACAGTCGCTTGGCATCGGGATTGGCTTCTAGTTGTTTAACACCGGCTGTAGTGGGGAAACACACAGGTAACACTCAGTGGAGGGGGTAGCGTTGCTGGGGTATACCTACTTAACTATGGGGAGGATGTACAACGAACAACAGCGCGCTTAAAAGTGAAAAAACCGTAACACGCAGTCTGTAATGGTAATGTTTTAACCCGATAATTAGTCCAGTCAATTTACGGGAGGGGGTTGTATAACTCCGGGCCACCACCAGATTTGGTCTATTATAGGTTTTTTGGGTCGCTAAATTCAAATTTCGGAAAATCGCCCGTGGGAAATGCGCGCGTCACCCTTAAATTAGCAAAAAACACCTCTGAAAGGGAGTGTTTTTGCTATATTCTGACTGCGAGCCTTAATTTAGCCATAGTATTAACCATAGTATAGTTTTTTGGGTCGCTAAATCCAAATTTCGGAAAATCGCCTATGGGAAATGCGCGTTTCACCCTTAAATTAGCAAAAAACAGAATATAGCAAAAACATCCCTTTAAGGAGTGGTTTTTGCTAATTTAAGGGAGAAGCGCGCATTTTCGATAAAAAATTTCCCATGGGCGATTTTCCGAAATTTGGATTTAGCGACCCAAAAAACCTATACTAGACCAAATCTGGTGGTGGCCCAGAATTATTCAAACAAACCCGTAAATTGACTGGACTAAATAGTCAAAATCATAGTATAGGTCATAATTTGATTTAAAAAATGTTTTTTTTCTGTAACTTACTAGTGCCACATCAGCGTCACTTTAAAACGTTTACATGACTCATTTTGCACATGCTTTCTGCATAAATTTCGGATGAACGATGTAACTTACAATGAAAATTATATTACACAATGAAAAAATATACATTCCTAATTGCCTTTTTTTAAAAATTATGTCTGTAAAAATAGTTTCTTTTGCATAAAATTCATTTCAATTTGATGAATTTTCTACTGCAAATTATATTTTTATTTTCAGGTATTCTTATTTAGCATAAAACAATCTAGAAACTCGAATAATTCTATTGATATATTATAATATGCTTATTGTTTGTTCTTATTTGCAGAAATTTATGCAGATATAGTGCATTTCAAAACCATTTCGAGCGCGAATTTAAATAATGTTGAAGTTCGGTTGCGCACGCAATTAACATCCTGTGAGAGGAAGCGAGTACGCTAGATACAAAGTAACATGTGTTGAGTGAGACAGCAAACTAGTGCGCAGTACGCTGTCAGTAAAATATGCGGTTAATTTGAATTTGACATCTTCTTTTAAATTTTCAAAATTTGGGGGAAGAGTTTTATATTGCTCAATTTGAACAATTTAGCACGCAACAGACAACAAAATCGTAATAGTATATTAAGTATCAAGAGCGGTATGTGCAGTTTACGATTGAGGATAATGTTTATGTTTGGAGACCGAGACGTAGTCCAATATTATCCGAAACCGGTACAAAATGCACAAAACGTCCGTGATGCTTATAATATTTTTGCCTGATCGATATAATAAGAATAAATTTGAAAATAATGTTTATTTTTGGTTATGTAGGTTTGGTTTGCGGTTTGCTGCTGTTGTCTTGGTTTCTGTTGTTGTTTATTGCTTACCGCCTTCTTCATGAGTTCTTACCGTCTTCAAATTTGTAAACAAAACCTACTATCTTGGAAACAGAGCCAGTTAACGCTAAAAAGTGACCAATCCGAGTCCCACAACTATTGTATTGCATATCAGCTTGCTGTCTCACTTAACACGTGTTACTTTGTATCTATCGCACTTACTTCTTCTGACAGGATATTCATAAGAAAGAAAATAATAATGTGCCAAATAGTATTGTTCGCAGAGATAATATTCAGACATTAATGTGAAGTTAAATAAAATTGTTATAGATTGGAATAACTTTTAAAACTCATGATATTTATTTTATTTGTTACCTGAAGATGACAGCATTTCACTTCTGCAACATCAAATTATAAATAAATTATACACAGAAATATTACCCAATTGAATGATCAATAAATTGTTTTTTTTTTCAACAGAAATTATAAATACCTATTTGTTTTGTTTGTACCTACACCTACAATGAAATTAAAACTTTTATCATAAAGAAAAATTCTATAGTTCTAGTCGAAGATTAATAAAATTCTATTCAAAAATAAAAAGAAAAACTAATGTAATACAATATACCTACAACTGAAAAACTCATCTAATATCTGTATCTCTGTACATTATTACACTTTTCTTTTAACTTTAATATCTAGTAAATAGTAAATATTATTTACACTATACACTTAAGAAATATCTAATAAAGCTGAAATGAATTTGTATGTTAAAAAATTACTTATTTTTTAATATGATAACTAATACACAACACGAGTGAAAATTACAAAATATTATTTGTATTCTCCCTTTTTACTTGTAACAACTCAATGTAAAATATGTATATTAATTTAATTTTTAACTAACTAATTAAGGAAATAAAGCTGCAGAATCTGAAGTATAAATAAAATAATAATAATGAGAATCAGATAATGTAATTTTGTGCAATTTTTATAGTAATTATTATGTCAGGTTTATTTACATATTCGTGCAAGTTTAATTCATAAGCCAAACACGAATACATCAATGGCAGTAAGGGTTTACAGAAATTACACCAATTACATTGATTTCAGTATTTACAATGCTGAAAGACTGAAAGGGGCGTGTCACATTGAACATTAAACATTCGAAGATTTGATCGAAACCACTCAAAATAGAAAACATTTATATTTAAAATTCAGAGGAGCCAGTATAGAAAAATAAAAACATTAACAATAAACATTAGAATTGACATCTGTAAACATATTATTATCAATTCATCTAAAGTATTGTACTATTTACAGACTATAAACTAACTAATGTTTATTATTAAACTACGAGAATCTATCTAGAAAATAATGTCTAATCTATTCTACTCATGCAAAATTAAACTCTACCATAATATATAGATAAAAAGTGCGATACTAACATTTTTCCGACTCACCTGAAACGTTAGCACAAAAACAAAATAAACTCACACATAACCACAAATTAATTTTAGCTAGTAACATTGTTAAATTGTTTTAATTCTATTGCAAATTTAACTTGGAATTGTGGCAGGACACCACAGCATCTCTGGACCTGCCTTCATCTTGGAAATCAATATTCCTGCACATGAGCAGGAGGTGGGGTTTGTTTAAATAAATTTTACATAGTTTTAACCTCGGTTTTAACATTGTAAAAACGATAATTAATTGTTTTTTTTTATTAGTTAATACCTAAGTTTGACAAATATTAAAAAATAGTGCAAGGTGATATGAATATATTTTATAAAATGAACATAATATTTTTGTAGTTTAAAACCTAGATTTTTTATCAAATTTTAAATGTATTGCTTTTTATTTATTTTTAATTCTAAAATTATTTATTAAATTAAATTGCAAACTAGTAGCTATCAATTTTATGTATCGATGGTATAGCGCACACTTGTGGTAAGTGCTGATTTCATAGTTTTGCAGTAGATCAATTTAAAGATTTAGGATAAATGATTAAGGAATACCGAAAGTCAACTATGGATATTATTGTTGCTCTTTGTTGCTAGACTACTCTAGAATAGGATATTATTATTTTGACTTTGTTTCAATTATTAATTTTCATGTACCTACAAAATTATTATGTAATAAAAGTATTGCATAATTTGCACTTATCCCTTTTGGTAACAAATATTATCGCACTTAACACTTTTGTACACTACTTTTTACCTTCCGCTTACCTGTAAAGGAAGGTATTGGAATCATGCAAAAAATCGGGTAGTGAGTTTTTAGTGGATGAGCACGAATTAGGGTCCTTACAACTCATTTTTGATAGTTTCTCGATGATGTCTGTATGTATGTATGTGTGTGTGTGCGTGTGTGTGTGTATGTGTGTGGTCCGGGCCGATGCCGTCTGTCGGATAACTCAAATACGAATTACCCAAAAATTTTGATATTTGGTATTTTACAATTGTATACGAATAGGAAGAGCTCATTAGATTTTGGTACAAATATCTTCACCGGAAGTGATATTTTATGAAGATTGAAAAGATTAAGTGTCAAAAATTTCTATAAATTTGGAAAAATCTAGTATTTATTTGTAATAAGAATAAGAACAAAAGTTATTTGCAATTTACGTTATAAAAAAATTGTCTTTATCTGGTAGCATTAAAGAACTGCAGTAAAATTAAAAAAATAAATTTATCAAATAAAACGTTGAAATATTGTAATCCATGTTCGGTTGATTTTTGTTTCTGCATAAAAAATATTGACAGATAAGACGGGTGACAAGTTGGCATACTAGCGCTATATAAGTCATAAGTAAGATATTAAATTGAACGGAGGATGGCTTCAACACAGAAGAGTTTTCCTGTGAATGAATCTTTTGATTCAGGTGATACTAATTTCTGTGTTTGAATATTTTAGATTTTTATTTGTATATTTTAAATGGGCACTGGATTGTACGTATACATTTCTGTTTTCAAAGTCTAGATATGGCGGAAGGTTGTGTGATGGCCACGTCAGATTTTGAACTTAGAAGTCATGTTTCGAAGGTGCTATGTTTTGAAAAAATTATAACATTATACTTCTTTAATTAGTATTTTTAATATGTAATTACTATTTTTTTTTGCTGTCAACATTGAAGACACAAATGTGTTAAGTGTATATCTAACACATATTTATGCACAGAATTCAGCACCTATTCAAATGCACAAATGTGTTAAGTACATATTTACCACAAATGTGCACGGAATTCGGAACCTCTTTTAATGCACATTTGTTGTAAGTGCACTTACCACATATTGCTGCACAAAATATTTGGATTTGTGTACTTACAACAAATTTTAGGGCTGTGTATCTTTGGCAGTATCAAACCGTCACTTACCACAAGTGTGCTATATCATCCTTGTACCTAAACACATCATATGGTGCACTTAACTCATTTTTTGCCAAAACTGCACTTAACACAATTGTGCGCTATACCATCGGTATTTACTTACTATACCTATGTAAAAATAATACATGTTCCTACTATTGTTTTCACCAGTTAATAATTTTATGTATTTCTCACTGGAGGCTTTTTAAAATACCTAAGTTAACTTTATTGGCTTTCGACCAATCAAATTTTTTGTAGTATGATTCTTTTACTTCCAGTACTACTACAAAGGTAATGTAAAAATAATAGTCTCTGCTAGAAAACTTAGGTTTAATTAGCCACAAATAATAAATAGGTACATTGCTTAAAAATGACCAGAACATGGGTTATAAGAACATTAATAAATTTACACGAGTATACAGTAACGCCAGTAAGCCAAGATTAAGGAATTTTTCCGTATCCATGGATGTAATTGACGGATTGTTTACCTTATTTGAGGTTAACAATTGCAGGTAAATATGAAACGCGGGACGTAATAAAAATTGGTGGATTTTTACAGTTCATCCGTACCTACGTCGCGACATCTACCGATAGAATTAGAATCAAAATAATTTTTTGACTATTCAGAAAACTTCTAAGTGATTAATATGTGCTATTATAGTATTAAGTTGAAGTAAATACCACGAATATAAGATTTATAAGATTATTAATAGCATGATAGATGATTCCATGATTTTGTCTAATCTTAACTTTTATGTTCCACGGTCAAAAACAATGTTTAAGCTTACCTACTCTACGCCAAAGACAAATTATGAATATCAATCACCTATCATACAAATGTGCATTAACTTCAATAAACTTATATCTGTTATTGATGATCTTGATCTTTTTTATAACAACATTATTAAATTTAAGAAATATTTAGTTCAGCATTTCTTGCAAAAACGTTGAACTTTTGACATTTTGTAAAGTTAGGTTAAATTCTTTATTAACTGTTGTTTAGTTTATACTTATAATCTAACACTGATGCATTGACAATTGCCTATTTTATGTTGTGAATATTCCTCTGTAATTGGGATTTTTAAATCCTGTTGAGGTAATAACAATAAATAAATAAATACATAGATACATAGATACATAAATACATAGATACATAGATACATAGATATATAGATACATAGATACATAGATACATATATACATAGATATATATATATATATATATATATATATATATATATATATATATATATATATATATATATATATATATATATATATATATATATATATATATATATATATATATATATATATATATATATATATATATATATATAGATACATAGATACATAGATACATATAGATACATAGATACAAAGATACATAGATACATAGATACATAGATACATATAGATACATAGATACATAGATACATAGATACATAGATACATAGATACATATAGATACATAGATACATAGATACATACCTAGTTACATAGATACATAGATAAGTTACCAAAATATTTATAAAAAATCTGACGTGGCCATCACACAACCTTCCGCCATATCTAGACTTTAAACAGAAATGTATACGTACAATCCGCTGCCCATTTAAAATATACAAATAAAAATCTAAAATATTCAAACACAGAAATTAGTATCACCTGAATAAAAAGATTCATTCACACGAAAACTCTTCTGTGTTGAAGCAATCGTCCGTTCAGTTACTACATTTAATAGCTTACTTATGACTTATATAGCGCTAGTATGCCCAACTTGTCACCCGTCTCACCTGTCAATATTTTTTATGCAGAAACAAAAATCTGACGTGGACACCACATGACTTCCTTGTACGCCTTGTGTGTTCATACTTTTCTTAATAACTAAAATGTAAAATAATATTAAAAATTCTTTTAACTTATTATACTAATACTCACAAATATATTTTAGTCATTTGATTTAAACTGCAGAAGAAGATATAAAGCATATTTTACTATTGTCACTGTCATGTCATAATCATTTAAATTTTACGTAGTAACAAATGTTAATCGATCATGGACTACAAGATACCGAAATACTATAAATTATAAATATATACTTTAATTATTTTTAAATGATAGGAGATACAAAAATATTTATAAAATACCGATTGTAGGTAATAATCACATAATCTTTCATTTAAAATAAAAAAAATTGTCTAAAATTAAATATTTATCGAAATATTTTTAAAAAGTACTACTTCCGGTTTGTAGACTGAAACCAAAAATAGGAGGTGCACAACTAGATGCTATAACAGTCCTAAATACAAAATTTCAACTTTCTACGTCTAACCGTATTTGAGTTATGCGACACACATACGTCCGTACGTACGTACGTACGTACGTACGTACGTACGTACGTACGTACGTACAGACGTCACGTCGAAACTAGTCATAATGGATTCAGAAAAGGTCAAAACGGATATTTCCGTCAAAATCTGAGAACCGAAATTTTTCGCGATTACAATACTTCCTTACTTCGTACAAGGAAGTAAAAATCAACCGAACATGGATTACAACATGGATTACAATACTTCAACGTTTCTTTAATGCTACCAGATAAAGACAATTTTTTTATAACGTAAATTGCAAATAACTTTTCCTCTTATTCTTATTACAAATAGATACTATATTTATCCAAATTTATAGAAATTTTTGACACTTAATCTTTTCAATCTTCAAAAAATATCATTTCCGGTGAAGATATTTGTACCAAAATCTAATGAGCTCTTCCTATTCGTATACAATTGTAAAATACCAAATATCAAAATTTTTGGGTAATTCGTATTTGAGTTATCCGACAGACGGCATCGGCCCGGACCACACACACACACACACATACATACAGACATAATCGGGAAACTTTAAAAAATGAGTTGTAAGGACCCTAATTCGTGCTCATCCACTAAAAACTCACTACCCGATTTTTTGCATGATTCCAATACCTTCTTTTACAGGTAAGGGGAAGGTAAAAAATGTATTATTGTCAGAATTTTTTGTTAATATTTTTAAGGTACATGTTGCCACGGTTTTGGATTCTGAGTTGTGAATAGGAAGGCGACACACTTTCATAGGATTATATTCTACATTACAAAATTAACTCCTTTTATTTAATACGTGCTTCTCATGGATGCGGAAAAATATCTTGTGTCCTTCGGAAATCTAACGGCATATTACATCAATCAGCTTTTGCTGCCCTCGCTCCCTTCGCTCGCTAGTGCATCAGAAATCTTCGGGATGTAATATTCCTATATCTTCCCTTATGACGCAATATACTATTATTTCCCATTTCCAATATTATGTATATAAACTATTTAAAAAATCTGACGTGGACACCACATGACTTCCTTGTACGCCTTGTGTGTTCATACTTTTCTTAATAACTAAAATGTAAAATAATATTAAAAATTCTTTTAACTTATTATACTAATACTCACAAATATATTTTAGTCATTTGATTTAAACTGCAGAAGAAGATATAAAGCATATTTTACTATTGTCACTGTCATGTCATAATCATTTAAATTTTACGTAGTAACAAATGTTAATCGATCATGGACTACAAGATACCGAAATACTATAAATTATAAATATATACTTTAATTATTTTTAAAGGATAGCAGATACAAAAATATTTATAAAATACCGATTGTAGGTAATAATCACATAATCTTTCATTTAAAATAAAAAAAATTGTCTAAAATTAAATATTCATCGAAATATTTTTAAAAAGTACTACTTCCGGTTTGTAGACTGAAACCAAAAATAGGAGGTGCACAACTAGATGCTATAACAGTCCTAAATACAAAATTTCAACTTTCTACGTCTAACCGTATTTGAGTTATGCGACACACATACGTCCGTACGTACGTACGTACGTACGTACGTACGTACGTACATACGTACGTACGTACAGACGTCACGTCGAAACTAGTCATAATGGATTCAGAAAAGGTCAAAACGGATATTTCCGTCAAAATCTGAGAACCGAAATTTTTCGCGATTACAATACTTCCTTACTTCGTACAAGGAAGTAAAAAGAGTTTCCATTTTAAATTTAGCTTATGAGTTATGAAATGAATACATTATACAATATAGCAGGCGGACTGGTCATTAGATTTACTGGGCGAAGCCCGGTGGGCAGACACAATATTGGGCCGATTGAGAGGCCGATAGATCAAGTTTTGCATAAATTCTTGCAAAATTTAAGAAGTCTCCATATAAATAGTTGGCCTTGAAAAAAATAATAATTTAGTTCCAGTCCGCCCCTGCAACATAGTCGTAGATTAAATAGGTATATAGATGATAGATTTAGTAATATATTATTTTCAAACGTGTCTGACTATTTTGTTTTATTTACAGTACATTTACAGAATAAAACAAATTTACTTCGTACCACCCTATTATTATTACTTTAACGCAAATATGTAGGTAGTAATAATAGTTTTTGGAGCTATGTTGCTGCATTTTTATCTATTTATTTATTTTTGTACCAGATAATTAATCAAGTCATGTTTTGTTTACGGATTATATTGTTCATTTAAATATAGAAGAACTGTGTACAACAATATTGTTATTAATAATTAAAAGTTATCTCGTATAACATAAACTGGAAACTACTGTAAAAACATTGGACCAAAATATTGTTATTTGGAAGCAAAATAACAGGCGGAATAAATTCTGTAAATTGCAATGAAAATATTGCATTATATATCTGTTTTGAATATGTGGAGGGGTTGTTTATTTCGCTTATCACAATGCAACTAGAAAGTTTAATTGGACAACTTTATAATTGTGTGGCAGACACAGAAAATATGGAAACGAATATACACGTTCTAAAATTAATTTAGTTTCGTGCAAAATTTAATTATATGTTTACACGAATTTTAAATGAGAATTTCTGCACATGAATTGTGACGAAATTTATAAAAGTGAAGTGATATTCACTTTGTTTTTCACTTGTCATGGTTTGTGCTACACTTACGAAATATGACGTCTGTTAGAGGGAAGAGTTGCCACGTGAAATTAAAAGTCATTTTAAACAGGACGTAAAATAGTACGAGTTATTTAATGCGCAACTTCAGCGGCCACATTATCTTTATAACTAAATATATTTAAGTTATTTATTGACATTATTGGGAGCATTTTTCTTGCCTTGTAGTTTAAATTAGGTACTGTATATAATTTAAACCATAACTTGAGATAAATATTGTAATAGCGTGTAAACGGACTGATTTTGGAACAAAAAGATTTTTTAAGTGTACCCAATACGACTCTAGCTTGGAGGTGGAGCTAAATTGAAATTCGAATATTTATTCGAATATTTACACTGCCTGACCTTATTTTTGTGTCAAAAAGGGGTTTAGTTTTCACCGTAAAATTTAGTCTAAATATTAAAACAAAATTAACAATTTTTTTTTAATTTGTAGAAGAAAGTTGGTTCTGTGACATTTCCGTATTGAAATTCAAAACATAATACTTTAAAATGAATTACAAAATTGCCAATGTTTATAACACCTGTAATAACAAATCAAGCAAAAATTTAAAATTGTAATACACAAATGTCATACAAACATCCTTCCTCTACAAATTAAAAAAATAAATATTTTAAAATGTTAATATTTAGATTAGATATGATGGTGAAAACGAAATCTTGTTTTCACTTGTACGTTGCACCAGTATCCGTTCCTCTTAAACTAGTCGGAGCTGAAATATAATAAATATGACAAACTGACTGAATGCCAATATTTTATTATTCGTATCGAGTCATGTCATGGATTCATTATTATTATTATTATTACTTTTTATTTACCTACCTATTTATTATTTATATTTTTTACTTCCTTGTACGAAGTAAGGAAGTATTGTAATCGCGAAAAATTTCGGTTCTCAGATTTTGACGGAAATATCCGTTTTGACCTTTTCTGAATCCATTATGACTAGTTTCGACGTGACGTCTGTACGTACGTACGTACGGACGTATGTGTGTCGCATAACTCAAATACGGTTAGACGTAGAAAGTTGAAATTTTGTATTTAGGACTGTTATAGCATCTAGTTGTGCACCTCCTATTTTTGGTTTCAGTCTACAAACCGGAAGTAGTACTTTTTAAAAATATTTCGATAAATATTTAATTTTAGACAATTTTTTTTATTTTAAATGAAAGATTATGTGATTATTACCTACAATCGGTATTTTATAAATATTTTTGTATCTGCTATCATTTAAAAATAATTAAAGTATATATTTATAATTTATAGTATTTCGGTATCTTGTAGTCCATGATCGATTAACATTTGTTACTACGTAAAATTTAAATGATTATGACATGACAGTGACAATAGTAAAATATGCTTTATATCTTCTTCTGCAGTTTAAATCAAATGACTAAAATATATTTGTGAGTATTAGTATAATAAGTTAAAAGAATTTTTAATATTATTTTACATTTTAGTTATTAAGAAAAGTATGAACACACAAGGCGTACAAGGAAGTCATGTGGTGTCCACGTCAGATTTTTTAAACAAAGGATTGATTTATAAGAAACGACATTTTGTTTTCATAGATAAACATTTTGCGCAGCTCAAAAACATTTGTTAAATAATATAGAATATGTACAAAAATAGCACACTCTATTATTGGTAATATCAATCCAATCAATTTACTGATAACCTAGTTTATTTTTATATAGGCTTAAATGAATTATTGCAGTAGCCAGAATTGATATACCTAATCAATTATTTCGTACTAATAAAAATAGTACCATCAAAACAAAACGCAATATCAGCAACACGCATTAGTTTTCAAACAAAACTCACAATTTTAGAAAAATAATTTAATTTGAACCGAAACCGGAACTTGAACAGCTTTTTTAAAACCGGTGGTCGGTTTAGTTCAAGAAGAAAAATGAGAACCAGAACAAATCCGAACTATATTTATAGAACAGCGAAATACGAAAAGAACCTGTACCGTTATTTTGTGCGGTTCGAGTCCCTGAAAAGAAAACAGTGAATTTAATTTTTTCCGGATTCAGAATCCCCAAAAAATAGTAGTTTCCACAATTTTTTGGTTTTGTTAATCTATACTTTAAAATGTTAGACCCGTATTTTTTCTTTTTGCTAAAAAGATGCTAAAAGAAAAAAAATCATAAAATTAAAAAAATAGGTGCCACGAAATACGATGTCGTGTGTATGACGGTGTGACGTCAACGCCACTGAGAACATACGTTCACCGCGCTGACAAGGACCGAATACGATACGTAGCTCTTACCTCATTTCAACACAGGTCCGTCGTCCATTCCTAAGTCAAAACGAGAAAAAACGATCTTATACGAACAAATCTCCTCCTGGTTTGGTTTCAATGTTGTCTACGTCACACATGGCGCATTTTAATGCACGTTTCAAAATAGTTACATTTTCATTTCGATAAAAGGGTAATAATTCTATCAAAATTAACAATTATTATCACTTTCTTATAACTTATACATGCTATAAAAATTGATATCCAATAAGTATTTATTTAAAAGCCGTAGGCTTGGAAACCCCATTAAAGTGTAAAGTTGATGCCATCTTCAATGATGCGCATTGTACGAAATTTCAAACCTCGCGGTGATAGAATACGACGCATGCGTGTTTGTATTAGTGAACAGCCTTATTAACAGTGGTTAATAATGTAAAACTATCCCCCCTCTACAAGTTCCCTCACGCAATTTCCGGTGCACCGGCGTCATGTTTCCGACGTCATCACCACAGCGCCGCGATGCGCTTTCGTCGCCGCCGCCACCTCTGATGAAATATTGATATGTGTTCTCGTTGCTTGGACGTCTGTGAATGGACGTGTGATATATGCGCGGGTTTCGACACGATGTGGTGTGAGAACTAGAAACAGCTGAATACGACCAATGGAGAGTTGTGGCGAACGAGAAGAGAATGGGGTGGATAGTGGCGAATGCGAGATGCTTGAATAGAAACAAGAATGGGGGAAAGTCTGGAGGTCTAAAATGGTTTGATCTAAAGCTGAACTAAGTATGTTTCGATCTCAGTAGACGATAATAATAAAAAATTAACCATTCAACAGGATTTACTCCCAATTACAGACTGGTAGATGCAACCTATTCTTGATCGATCAGATTCTCAATCCGTGCGAAGAACTTTTAAAGCAAAAGCAGCATCGGAGAGAGTACAATGCAAATAGAACTACATTTAAGACGATCAAGTTGTCAGCTTGACTGCCCAAGTGCGATTTGCTTGTAAGATTTTTTTGCAATTTAACGACAATCACACACTGCTAACCGAAAAACTTGAACCACGGTTCCTAACAATATCAATATGCTTGTAATAATTTTGTAATACTGCGTGATTCACAACTTCATGCATATTATCTCAGTTATCAAGAAACTGAAAGAATTTTTTCTAAATTCGCTATTATACTATAGATTCCAGGTTTTTTGAAACACAATTTTGGATCACATTGCACAATTAATTAAAATAATATATGTATGTAAGTACCCAATTGACATGAATCGTCCATGGAATGTTTAAAAATATCTTGTTCTTGTACTTTAAGTAATATTACGTAAGTCTATCCAAGCCACATCCTGATTACGATCAAATATTACATACTCAATACAAAAATCTCAGAGAATTACATGCATAATTGAGATATTATTGCTACATTATAAACATTAGGATGTTACACAGATAATATTATGTTACCAAGGGCGGACATTAGCTATCGCCTGGATATTTATAGGATGTTAATGGGCAAATATAGCAAGTAACAAGCGTGATGATCAACTGATCATAATATTCTTGAAATGTTCTGGAGATTTTATTTTGTCAAGTGGATTATGTATTTTATTCCATTCATGGTTAATGAGATAGAGTAAAATTCAAATAGCTAGGACCCTGGACTGCGCGAGAAGGCAGAGCTTGTCATGTACTGTCCGTTTTACAAAAGCGGAGCTAGCGAGTATATGCTGCGCTGCACTTCACTTAATTTTCAAACAAAACTAAAATATAACTCAATCACAATCAATTACAAAATTCACAGGGTTACACGAAGCAAAACAGTACGAATGTCAACATGAGAATAACAGATATTGAAGCTGATGTTCTGTAGAACAGACAGTAGCGTAGTTTCCTCTTGTTTATCATCTATGCTTCTCTCTCTATGACGAGAATTCGTACTTCGCGCAGGGTTCTAGCTATTTGAATTTTACTCTATCTATTAATCAACAATCCCAGTGATTTAAAAATATGCTTCTTGCGAAAACTGCCCTTAAATTTACGAATTTAAAAAAAAAATCTTTTCATTCTATGACCAGTAAGTTGAGTACCTACTAATGCCTTTAAATTTATGCACGAAGTTGTAACTCATCTTGTATATTTAAAGGATTGTTTACAGTAGTGCCTAATATTTTAATAAATCTATGTAAGTAATTATATTAAAAGTACCATATTATGTGATATATTTATAAAGCAAGATATTGTTATCAAAAAATCAGGGTAGGTATATCCGTATACATCGTTAAAAATATGCACTTTTGCTGTTTTTAAAACTACGTTTTGTTTTCAGTAGTTTCTAACTTTTCGCAATCAAAGCTTGGAGAAGTGCAGCGTATTCTGATTTCGGGCATTAGTGACATTTCAGCTTTCAGCATATACACATGTTAACAAAACACGGTCAGAAATCTAAACTATTTTCATTCGCATTCCACGCAAATGTAGCCTAAACAACTTGCTTCCAACAACAGCCAACAGCTACAACTCTTTGATGCAACTATCTCATGTTTAACCCATGGAAGAACAGGAACTATAACGTCACTGAATGTATTTCAGATTAAACATGAAGTTCGAGAATATCTAACTGTAATTAATAGATTTTAATTTCAAGTAGATTCAGAGCAGATTTTGTCTATACAAAATTATATTAATTTCAACGATTTAATTCTAAATATTGAAAACAACGAACCAAAATGTTACTATAATTACTGCTTCAATTAAAGGGTTGATAAAATGAAAATTTTGATTTCTTAATTATTCTAAATGGCTTATACATCTTGTCAGATATTGAAATTTGATTTTCGGCTTTATATTTCTGGCATCTTAAACAAACAAATTCAAAGAATTTTAAATTTTTTGAAATTTATCAGGTTTTCAAAAATAAATTTCGTTTGATATCTCGGGAATGGTAAGAGAAACTGATTTGTTTTTGTCACCAATGAATTCTTCGCGCCGATTTACATAACTTCTAACTTCAGCAAATATTCGGACTGTTACCATTTTTATTCAAGATTTTCAATAATAATTGATCTGTCACTAAGGAGTAGGTAACTAAAGTATCTATTGCCATTTTCACAAATTTCAAAAATTCGTTATAAAAATGTACCACTTGGAATTCTTTGCTTGTCATTGTATTTACAGTTGTTGTATACTGGATTGATTCACAACTTACTGATCATCGAAGCAATTTTAATTTCTAGTTTTTTTATTCACACTGTTTTGGCTTTTAGGCAACTGATTCCATTATAGAATTTACTTAATTTGTAACTGTAAAAGTTAGTCTTGCCATTGCTTATATGATTAAAATTAATTTATTCCATTCAAATTTAGTCAGAAATCCATCTTAAATACAGTGTATATACAATTACATACTGAGTAGGGAAATGCTGCATTACCCATAATCCAATCAATTAATAATACACGCATTTTAAACAATAATTTTATTCATATTTTTGACAGGTTTATAATAATTTGTTCAATTTGTTTAGCCTACTTAATAATAGAGATCTACCAAGTTACTAAGTAACTAGACAAATCTGTTTATTGATTTTGTAAATTTTTATTGAAAAGTGACATTTATTTCCAGCTAGCTGGGAAGTGAAGTTAACAATGGCTCGGTTCCCAACTGTCTAGAAGGTTGGAATAGGTTTATTATTAATAAATTTTATGTGTCGGAAATATAATAACTATTGTAACAATCTTGATTTTGATGACAGCTTGTATGTATTTAAGACTACATTAAATATCTGTTTATGTCACTTATAATTATTATGTTAATTTACATACTTCTCTATTATTATACTTATTAATGTTAACTCACACACTTCTTTATTATTATACTTGCATTTACCAATTTGTACAATTATTCTGTAACTGGGACTTTACGACGTTGAATAATAATAAATAAATAAATAAACGATTGTGAGCAAACGAATGTCTTTATGAAAACTATAAATTTTTACAAAATTCTATTTGTTTCATGATCAGGATGTCGAATCACTCTGTTCCCTGTGTCTCATGTTTATGGAACACAAATATGTTTAATCCTACTTCATAAATGTTGAGGGAAATCTTTCTTGTTCTAATGAAATCACCAACAATTCTCCCTTAAGAAACAGTCGCCGATGATTGCATTAGTAGTTCCACAGCACATCCGCATCGGAAACGCGCGGTGTCCTGCTAACACAATTGTGTTATAAATTGGTGTGATGACCACGGATCCTTGCGGGATCGTGTGCTAAATTAAACACGGGATCTATTCCGTACGTGCCTGGTCGCCGCCGCCCCACCCCGGGGGTTAAACCCCCCCCCCCCCTCAACAACAACATACAACGCCGGTGGACGAAGTGTGGATTTCAGATGTTCTGATGTTGTTGCTATGGTCTTCGCCATGACAGATGGCGAGAGGGGGGTATAGGAAGAGATAGGGGGACAGATCTCCTAGGGCAGGAATATTGAAAGGGGGCATATGAAACAGTAGGAATAAGTGAGCAGAATTGATAGATTCCTGCAAGAATTATTTAAGTGAGTCGACGAAATTTTGCTATGTGCTCAATCACATTAAACTTAATTAAAGGGAAGTAATAAAAAAAAATTAATAGTGAGTTATAGTTAAATACTCATGGAATCAAAAGCATATAAGATGACCAACTGTGGTATATGGTTTTGATAATTTAAGTTCGAATCCAATCAGATGCATATTCGAGTATTTCCTATGTAATGTGCCCTCTGGTCCTCACCACTAATGGGACCATTAGCGCAAAGCTTAGCATAGGTGGCTGCACGAAGCACGAAGCTAGTCTTCGAAGTACGTATTACACAATATACATTTAAGTAAAAATAAGAAGACGTACGCATAATATTACTGAGTGTACCTAATCATGACTTCTCTGTTAAGTATATACAACAATACTACAATTATAATCATGTCAAATTAAAGTTGGAAAGTAGCAAAACTTAAAAAATGTATTATTTCAAAGAGGTGATAAAACATCGGAACGAAAAACAGAGTAAAAGGTTACTTGAAATTTAATTTGTATTAGATATTTTCACACATAGGTAATTCAATGTAGACTAGAGGCTTATGACAGAAATAATAATTTCGGAAACATTGTTATTACGGATTCGCGCATTTTGACATTTATTTCATACACAGGTTTGACGTTTCTAAGCCAATTGAAGCAGACAGTCGGCAAAATATAGATCACAGTACCTATGTAAAGCTGTCGTTGGGTAAAGGGTTGATTATAATGATTTGTGTACTTCCTCATTAAAATACCAATAAAATACCAAGATCAGAAGATCTTTAAATTTAATAAATTTTAATAGATACCTATGCAAGTATCTCACTTGTTCGTTGTAAACATAGTCCTTGTGGCATAAGAATCTCTCCGATGCCGCTTTGGCATTCGGAAATTGTTGATCGGATTAAGATTTTGACTGCACCGCGACGAATATCTACCATTCTATAATCCTGTTCAATGGTTAGGTATGGTACCTACCATACCTAATTTGATCATTTCAATCCTGGCACATTTCTTTAGCCTCGTCCTTCGTCCACATTTATAATCCTTTTGCTCTGACAAACTCTTACATTCTTTCCACTAAATAATATAAACCCATTAACACAATACAAAAACTCACACATTCTAAACATACATTCATTTTAAAATTCCTATTAATCCACTAATCAATTTGCGCATATCCTGACACACTTGTTTTGCTTCGTCCACATTTTTATTCCTTTTCCGACAAACTCTTTCATTCTTCGCACTTAATAATATGAATTCATTTACTCACTGAACATAAATGCTTATCAACAATCAATTAATTTAAAATTCGTTTCACCAAAAAATTATAAAAATAATTGCAAGTTATATTTTGAAAGAATCTTTAGTTAAAGTATAAAAATCTACAGTATGAAAGCCCCAAATGGGTCCATATCAATTCCGGTAAAGTACAGTTATCCAGGAGCAAAATATTAATTAAATATGGTCGTTTTTACGTCTCAATGTTACGATAATATCAGAAATAAGACCCAGAGGTATTATTCTCCTAACTCTCGGTAGCTTATCCCGCACGAGGGAGCAGTGAGCGTCCTACCAACCCCAACCAACAAACGGCTAATGTCGCAGAATTAATACCCTACGCATGCGCACATATTTCCACATTTTCACCGTTTTGACGATATATCACGCTTTTCATTACTGGCATAGCGTTCACTTAAATTATTTCGCTGTGCTTTGCTTTGTTTTACGTTGCGTTTTGTTTTATTTTGTTTTGTTTGGCTGTTACTACGTCTACGTTGTGCCATGGCGACAACACGTAACGCAAAACAACGTCACCCGGTCATATATTTCCCTTTGGTTAAGCGTTAAGGTCAGCGCGAAAAAAATTGGCCGGAGAAAAATTAGCGCGGATTTTTTATTTCCCTGATATTTATTTATGGGTAAAATAAGCTAGGCGCAGCGGTTTTCATTAAAGCTATTGATCTTTGTTAAAATGATTTACCTCTTATTCTTACTCTGCGTAACAAAAAATTGAACCATGTTCTTCAGAATGTTGACATTTCGGTCTAGAGTGGTTGAATAGTTGAATAATAACAGCTACCATTTTGTAATTGTGTGTAATTCGGGTTGAATCAAAATAAATATATAAAATAAATTTCAGTGTTTGAAAAGTTCTAAGTACTTCGTAGTTTTGTTGATTATTTCTATGCAAAATAAAATTATTTAGAGCATATGTCACCGATAACTAAGCATAGGTTATAAAATTCGAATAGTTTATCAATTTTGTTATTCTCGTGACACGAATTTAAGGATGCCACTCCCAAGTTTAATAAAGAGTAATTATGAATACGGCTATGTTTAAGTTAAAAATAGATTTGGCCACCACAGTACTTCCCCGGCTATAAATTTTAATGAAATGCTTTCATAAAGAGTTTAATTTTATGCTTTATTCAGCAAATTTTGAACAAATTTTGAAATATCGTAGGCGGGTGACAACTGTCTATATTAAAGTGACAAGCGTCTATGTCAAAGTGACAAGTGTCAATGTAAAAATGACAGTTGCCAATGTCAAAGTGCCAGCTGTCAATGTCAAAGTGATAGCAGTCATTTAGTGACGTTTGAATTCGAGTTTTTAATAGACATACCTAATACGAGCAATATGTAAATTAAATAAAATCATACTAGTGAAAGCGCAAATGTTGGCTGGAATGTAGAATAGGTGTTTAAGAGAAAATGCGTTTTTTTTTAGGAGATCGTTTATTATGCCTAAATATGACCTAAACAAGCAAAATTAGGCCGCGGAAAAGTGTTTTCAATATGTTTTTTTGAAGAAAATGAAATTTTTTTGGTTAACCTCAATGTGTCAAAATTGCAAAAAAATGAATAAAACGACGTTTTTGTATGTTAACCTGAATGTGTCAAAATGGCTAAAAATAAAGCCCCACAAACTCTGTTTTTGTTTTTACTGCACTAACAAAGCTAACAAAACCGTAATAGAGCCCAACAAACTCGGTTTTGGTATTTACTACACTAAAACAAAGCTAACAAAACCATAATAGGGCCCCACAAACTCGGTTTTGGTATTTAAGAATTGTAAATATGGGCAATTTAGAACGTTCAAAAAAAGTACCCGCTCTAAATGATACCGCATACACACAAGTCTTTACCTTTTGCTTCCGTTGGGAGGTCCTGTTCTGACATCTCCAAATCCAGCCGTCTATACGAGAAGAATCCTCGGTCAACGTCAGGCTGCCCCCACATTTACGACACCGTCTAGTTCGTGGAATCAAGTTCCACTCCTGCAACTGGTCCTCACAATGCACTCACACTGACTGCTCACTACTACAGCAGACATCGTATACAACAATGAAATAATGGTTGTTATAAACAAACTCATTTTTTTTGTATTCATGTTTTTAACATGGCAAACACTATTGAAATTTATATTAATCTAAAATAAAAATGTAATATTGTATTTATGTCAAATAATTTCGAAAACTTAAAAAAACAGGTAATAAAAGCCTTATATCTGTGAAAAATATATTTATTTATTAATATCTCTATTATATAAATGTATAAAAACGTTAAATCACATGTTTAATCAGTTAATTTTTCAGCATAACCAGTGTTGACAGTTGTCAAAAATTTTACCCTAAAAACTAACAAAATCGGCCATAATCCTTGCTTCCGCGGCAAAATTTTGCTTTATTCTAGGACAGAGAATAGGAATGAACCGATTGACACAAAAAAAACGAAATTCCTTTTAAACACCTATTCTACACTTTAGCCCAAATGGCTACAATATTTTCATCAAGTCAAGCACTAATTTAAAAAAATTAATTCATAAATTTGGTAACCACTTTTACTGCAAAATTGTTATCCGTTCTTAGGTATGATGGTGATACGAAAAATTGATGGATCAAATCAAAACAAAATGATACAAGTAATCGTCTACCTGAACTATTTCTTCATATATCTTAAATCACAACTGTTAAATAGTTCAAAACTTAATAACTAGAACGTTAGATTTAACCTCACCTGAGTACCATACAGAAATAAAACAGAAAGTACGCAGCTTATTTCATGTTAATAAATATCCCAGAGGTAATGTAAACTCTTTGTTTCATAAATGAACAAAAAACAAAAGTAAACAAAAACCTAACCCAAAACAACATATATAATATACAAGAACAAGAACGAAACATGGCTAGGTAGGTACCTACTACTTAACTGTATTTTCAATATGGAAAGGTAGGTACTCTAAAAATAAATACGCGTAAAAAATCAAGCCCAGCTATGTAACGAGACATTTGAATAATCGACTTACCTGGAATTTGAATAATAAAACGACTCAACGAACGTTGAAATTCGGTTTCGGTTTCGGTTCGGCGATGCCTCGCCTTCGACGAGAGTTGGTTTACCTACGTGTCGACAATCACATGTTTTCTGGAGAAGCGATTCTATCAAATTTTGTTCTTTGCGAGTGTGGACTTATATTTCAAATCTCCACGGATTTTACATCGGAATTTTATAAGAATACCGCTTGATATCATTTAAAAAAAATATATATTCACTTTTTGTGAGTCTGAGTCGGGGTCACTTATCCCCAGACCTCCCAGACATCAAATTTAATTTTAAAAGTTCGATGGTCGTTACGAGGAAACCCCAGTGGTTCATAAAACATGGTTTCGTATTATACTGATAATTAGTTACCTATATTAAAAATCTTAAATTTCTTTCTGAAATAAGCAAGTTTAATGCTTACTGCTTCTTTCTATTGGTTTTGAATTGTGTACGTCCCCGGACTATACAGAGTTGTTTTGAAGTTAATGTCATAAATTTAAAGGTAAGTAGTATGACATGTGTAGATTACGAAACAGAAAAAAATTAATTATTTTTAATGAAACAATAATTACTCCACCCAGTGGCAGTGTCAAAGAAATTTTTTTACTGCAAACATGGAAATTAATTTTGCGATTTAAAAAATTCTTTCTGTTATTAAATGTATCATGTCAATGCTAAAGCGAGGTAAGTACCTAGGTATAAAAAAAACTCTAATAATGCTACTTGCGAAACAATATGGTTCTTTAATATGTTGCAAAATCAATTTCAATTTAGGTGAATTGCATATTTGAGTTCAATTTTTGATTACGGCACTAATATTGTAATAATAATCAGTTATATTTATGTATATTGTTTAATATACTGTATTAAGGTTTATTATTATACGATAATGAAGTCAGTTTAAACTAATGAGTATATTATGTATTAATAATTTCTTTAAATATATTAATTAAATGTCGCGGCCACGGTTGTTAATAATTACACATACTATAGAAACATAAAAATCGCGATATTTTTATAAAACATGAAAGAATCCTCAAAGAATTCATGTGTGAACAGGATAAAAAATATAATCTTAGGGGGATAATTACCCCCCTTAACTCCTCATATAGATTCGCCACTGGCCACAGAAGATTTTTACCTCTCGCCACTCATATCTGTAAGAGAGGTATTGTATTCATGCTAAAATTTCGATAGTGAGTTTTCAATGAATAAGCACGTTTTGAGGTCCCTAGAACACGATTTTGATAATTTCGCGATGATGTCTGTGTGTGTGTCAGGATGGATGTTGGAGGTACCTACGATAACTCAAATACCACTGAATAAAAAATTTGAAATTTTGTATATAATATTCTGACACCCTAGATTAGATCTGATTAGATTTTGGTGTTGATCGTGCAACCGGAAGTGGTAGTTTCTTGAAGATCTGAAGAGTTTTTCTGGAATAGCCTCAAAATTTATGAATTAATAGGAATTTTTTTAATAACATTGTATACTAAATGTTACTGTCTACAATATGTATTCAAAACGTTGTTTCTATCTATCACCATTTTCCAATTACAAGAAGTTAAATTCTACAAATTTGTTACAATTTTGATTTATCTGCCTACCTATGATAACAAAAAATAAAATATTTGAGTGTTAATGTCATATGAATTTTAGACTTTTTGGCAAATTAAAATGGAAAATATGAAATGAAATTTATTATTTGTAAGGTCATAATAAACTTTAATAATGTTATAAAAACTACAATTCCCGAATTCTCTTCTAAAATGGTATATTTGTGAGTAAGTACCTCCATACACACTTAGTAAAATAGTAGAGTATGGCGAGAGGTCATGTGTTGGCCACATCGGATTTTTTCATTTGTAACAGCCGTTAAATTTCTTTTAAATATGGACCAATGTAGTATTTTCCACTCTTGGGGCGTAAAAATAAACAATATCCCGACAATATCCTTTTGTGAAGCGAGTCAGGAAATTTACTTTACTAAAATGTTTTAAATTACGCCGTGTTCTCTGTGTAGAACAGCGAATGAAAACTTTAGAGCAGCTGAACAATTACATTGTATCAGCTATATATTTTAGTATCCAGGCCAGGGATGATAAATTCATTGTGGAAGATTTTAATTTCATTTAAAATAAATTTACACAAAGTAGTTGCTACTTTGAAAGAAGTAATTACAATAGTTTTATTTTGCTCTGTAAAAACAAACATTTAATATTTACCATGGCAACAATCTGTCATATTGTTTACCGCATGAAATGTCAATTGCAGACATCTCAAGCAAATTAGCGTGATTTTACAGTGAATTAATTAATATTTAGCTGTTTACGTCAAAGCCAAAATTAGAACAAATTGATTTATAAACTATGTGAGTTTCAAACTCTAAAATGAGTGATGATTCGGACGATATTGAAGAACTTGATTTGACGGCCGAAGGACAGAAGTACCGCGATGGTTAGTAAACATTTTACAGTAGATTTTAAATAAGTTGTAGACTTCTATACCTTCTTTGAAATGATGAAAGAATTTTGACAGTTAATTGAGGCGTGGTTTAGGAAACATTTTTGATGTTTAAAAAGAAACGCCAATAGTCCGAAAACAGTAAGAGAATAATACATAGAAATAGCCAGATTAAATTTAAAAACGACAAATCAACAACAAATAACGAACAGCACTTACAAAGAATTAAATCTGAATAATTGACAATAACTGACATGTTGTGTGAATTGTATTTGTGTAAACCGTTGATTAAATCAAAACAACCACCAAATAAATGGAATTATATTTTTAAATTAAATAAAAATCTTATTGACCGAATTTCCGAATGTTATTTCAAGAGTGGCCCAAAGTTTTTTCACATGTCGTCAGTATTAATGAAATCCAAATATTTTTTCTAATTAAAAATTTCATTTAAAGAAAATGCCGGTAAAATACCTACCAACGATATGATTGGTAGAAATAAAACAAACGACGACTAAGGAATAAAAAGTAGAGACGGATGAGAAAAAGTATGAATGAAAATGAAAAGAAAAAGATGTTTCAATAAATGATGAAAGTTTTTATAGTAGCTTTTCATAATGAAATAAAACAAATGTGAGTTTTTACCGTATTGTTCGTTTTTGTTTTGTTCCTTCTGCCGAAATAAAATCCAACGTAGTAAGGAATGTGTTATTAAAGGAAATGTTGTCAAAGAAAGAAATTGAGTCAGTCGCGGTAGACAGAGTGGTGAAACAGAAAATTGATAAAACATATTTAGGTCACATTGCAAAATTTTACAGTATTTTTCTTTGCAATATCTTTATTTTGCGTTTTTATGTGCATTGCCCTTTTATGAAAATTGAGATCGCGAAAAGTTTCTGTAATAATTACGAAAACGCATACGAATTTTATCTTTCTATAGTTATATTTTCAGGATGGTTTAATTTTACAGCTGAAATTTTATACCAAAACTTTTATACATTTTAAAAGCTTTCGTTTAGATTTGTTTAAATCTGGGTATCTTTGCATAGCTCTTTATACATCATTAATTTTATTATTTTCAATATAACATGATGGACTGGAACCCTTAGTTCATTCATATAATTTTTATACAGATTCCCATATTCTAAAGCCCGTTTTACAGTACACTAAATCTTGAACAAGATATTGTTCAATTTTTGAAATAATCTAAATTTTGTAGTATCATACAGCAAATTGTGTGAAATATAGCATTGCTTCGTAAATTGTCTGAAAAAATAGATAAGCGCAGCTGTCAAATTATTATTATATGCGAACTGTGCAGAATCACAAACTAAATATTGTAGGTAGGTATATAAAATTGTCTCAGTATAAAAACAAGTTCATTTAAAACAAAGCAATTTATTGCTCAAGATATTGTTCAATTTTTTTTTTAGAATTCCTAGAATACTCTCAATTTTACTTTTTTTTCTATTTCACTCATTTCTCCACTACTACGGCTACCTGAAACCAACCATAGACTCGTACTTTGCCACATTCTAACTATGCAGTGTCATTTTGAAGTTGAAAAATACTGTAAATGTGTTTTCGTTGCAAGTAAACTGAAACTGTTAGATTAATTATTATTGATTTCAGGATAATGTTTTTATGAACATTTAATACAGAAAGATCTACCTACATAATGTGACTTTTTAAAATTTTAAAAATTAATTTCTATCATGAGTGTAAAGTTTGCATAAAATAGAAATTTTTAGGAATCAAAATTTTGAATAGTCACATCTGTAGATCCATTCTTTTTACTTCCTTGTACGGAGTAATAAGGAAGTATTGTAATCGCGAAAAATTTCGGTTTTCAGATTTTGATGGAAATATCCGCTTTGACCTTTTCTGAATCCATTATGACTAGTTTCGTCGTGACGTCTGTACGTACGTACGTACGGACGTATGTATGTCGCATAACTCAAATACGGTTAGACGTAGAAAGTTGAAGGACTGTTATAGCATCTAGTTGTGCATCTCCTATTTTTGGTTTCAATCTACAAACCGGAAGTAGTACTTTTTTCAAATATTTCGATAAATATTTAATTTAAGACAAATTTTTTTATTTTAAATGAAAGATTATGTGATTATTACCTACAATTTGTTATTTTATAAATATTTTTGTATCTGGTATCATTTAAGAATAATTAAAGTATATATTTATAATTTAGTATTTCGATATCTTGTAGTCCATGATCGATTAACATTATTTGTTACTACGTAAAATTTAAATGATTATGACATGACAGTGACAATAGTAAAATATGCTTTATATCTTCTTCTGCAGTTTAAATAAAATGACTAAAATATATTAGTGAGTACTTATAGTAGCAGTAGTAGTAGTAGTAGTACTTATATATTATTCTACATTTTAGTTATTAAGAAAAGTATGAACAGTTTAATAGGCGTACAAGGAAGTCATGTGGTGTCCACGTCAGATTTTTTTATTAAATCTTTACTGAAATAAAATTTTATCATTTTCCATTTTAGATGGTAGACGGGCCTCGGATTTGTCATAATTTTGACCTTTCCAAGTTAAACTAGAACAACGTAAATACCACATTGCGTATTTATAAGCCGTGTATTATATTATATTATCTCTCTTTCGTATCTAACATCCAAATTACGCTTACAATTGCATTGTACATTGCAATTTGAGCTGAACGTCTCCATTTATACGTTTAGATATAGTTCAATTTATATTAATCCATATCTCCTGCAGAATAACAGTAGTTTGAATTACTAGTGTAATACGTTATATCCGCAATACGTCTAAATCAAGAATTTGAACGGTGAAACATATTGTACTTGCAAATTTGTGAGTTATTGCCATTTCACACCTCGAGTTTAGTTAATATTTATTAGGTGCCTACTATTTCAAGAGTTTTAAAAATGAAAGTACACTTGCAGAATAAGTAAGTGGGTAACGTTTTTAAAAAGCAAAAACAAAAAGCGAAATTTAACGGATCAACATAAACATTTAAGGAAATTGTTCCAATTCCATATTTTTAACTTTTAATTATTAATATTTCTAGTTTTATGAAAATAAATTCGCTAAACATGAGAAGACATGAGTATTTTAATTCAGGTTAGATGTAATTGGAATCAAATACTGAATTCGTTAATAATTATTTAACTATCTAGTGTGTTAATGAGAGCGATTAATAATTGAGACATTTTTACGCGCGAAAGAATCGAACTCGTTAATTGTTGAGATTATTAATCGCCTATTAACACATGAGTTATAGTTACAATATTTTTCCGTTGATTATATCTTTTTAGTTTGGAGAAAAACTAATTTTATTTCATGACAAATATGTTAAGCCGGGGCCAGACATGCGGCATTCGGCGAATCCCGAGCACCTGTTCGCCGAACTTCGCTCAGTGTGTATGGGGAGTTCGTGATTTGGCGAATCGTTCGCCTCGTTCCGCCTAGAGTCGGTAAACTAACACACATCAAAGTGGGCGAATGTTCTTCTAGAGGGGGTTCGGACAACCGATCACACATTCAGGATTCGGCGAACAGCAAACTGGCGAATCACCCACTCCAGTTCCAGCTCAGTAGCGAGTAATTAAGTTATTAAACTTATTCGTAGTTAGCAATTTTTGTTATTGTACTATATACAAACAGTTTCTATAAACAATTATTTAGACTCCCACACGGCCTCAATCGATTATCTTTGTTGTTGTTGTTAATTTGATTGTTTCATATTACAAAAGGTTTATAATCTCGTTAAGTCCTCTATTTTGTATGAATAAAGGAAAGAAATAAAGCCATTTTGTCGTGTGACAATTTAATGTTCAACTAGGTGAACGTTCGGCAGTTTCCCATATTTTTGCTCGTTATGCGTCGAATGACGCATGTGTGAACACAAAGGCGAATACCGTTCGGCAAATCACGAACATTCGGGATTCGCCCGAATGCCGCATGTCTGGCCCCGGCTTTAGGTTAGTCACAATTGATATTACTGTGCATCAATATTCCGTGAACATTATTAGCTACAACTGTCAAAATAATTTCGTTTTATCCTATTTACCATTTTTTACAACTTACACGGATAGCTTATACAATTATATTACGTGTATTGAACGTATTAAAAAATATTTTATTATATTTTTAAAAAGTTTATAGGGAATTTATAAATAAAATATAGCTAACATTATTAGTGGAATGGTGAAATGAAATGTGAAACGTTACTTTTGTTTACAAATAATCCACCCGATGGAATATTATATACCTGCTCCAGACAACATTGTTTGCTAAATAAACTTTTCAATTTATAATACCACAGTTAGAAATAATAAAATTCGTTTGCAATGCATCCAATATTCATGTTATATTATGTTATTTCATTAATGGAATGTTTAGAAATAAAATATGCATGAATCACTTATTCACATGCGTTATTATACAAGTTACCTATTTTATTGTTGATCCAAATTCATTAAATCCTTTAATAATTAATGACGCATATCCCGCGAGTATTATAATGTTGTACTTTATCCGTATCACGAAGGATTTATAAATCATTAGGTAGATATATTATGTAGGAAGCTAATATAGTTCGTTTAATTAATGTTGTTTTTAATTTCAATCGACAATGCTTTGTAGATGAAAATTTAATATGAAATGATACTGTGTTACTGTGATTAAAAACGTTTTCACTTAATAGAGCACATGAAATTAGGATTACTTACACTGAATATTGTTTAAAAAATACTTGTTCCATTAAAATTTAAAATAGTTATTTTATATTAAAATTTGTAGTAGGTAACTGGTAATGATTTATCATTAGGTACCCAAATTTTAGTTCTTAGTTTTTTATTAAAATTGTAAAAATAATTAAAATTTCGGTGCTATTTTAATAAGAACTGTGCTACCCATATTGCATTTATTCCAAAAATTAGTTGTAATTATTTTAGACAAATAAAATGCGATTTTTTTTGTAATTTTCTAATTATTATCCCGTGCTGCAAAGTTAATATTCACGTAAAAGTGGTCTGGTCTCTGTTGTCCCGATAAAAATATATAACAAAATTTGCATATTTAAATTAATCCATTCGCGATTATTAAAAATACAATGAGATTTGAGCGTACGGTCGTGCATGCGTATTACGGTTTAAATTTAAATTACCTATCTAGTGTGCTATGTCTAGTCAACCTATTTGGGAATTTGTTCGTTATTTATGTCTCGCAGCGAATATTCTGCACGATTGGAATTCAAATTTATGGAATGAGAGGAGGCCAATTTCTAGGAAATTATATTGTGGGCGAGTAGTTAAAAGGAGTGCATTAATTTGTTTATGCAGATTCTGTATATTTCAATTTCAATAGACTCCAAATTTAACCATGTTCCAATCAATACAATAAATAAAAATATGAATGTTTTGAAGAGATTTCAATCAAGACCATATTATTTTATATTTCTTAAATGTGTACAGAGTACAGGAATGAAAAGTAGAACATATTATAGGATTTGCAAGACTCGGTTAGAAATTATTACTTGAAGCTACTACTATTCGATATTTTTGAAAGATAATTTTAACTAAAAAAATCTAATGTCTCGGTGAAATTTGTAAAAAAAAATTCAATTTTTTGGAAAAAAAAAGTTAATTTTCCAGCACACAACCTTCCTCTTTCCGCCTTATCCAGAAAATAAATTTTTTAACATAAATAGGTATACAATCACTACAATATTTGATTCAGGTCATTTAATATCACCTGTCAATAGTTTTTTACGTAGAAAAAAATATAAGCCAAACATGGATTACAAGATTTTAGCATTTTACCTGATAATTTTAATTTTGAAATTTTACTACAATTCTATAATGTTACCACTTCCGGTTAATATATTTGTACTAAAATCTAACCAGCTCTTTCAAATGGTGTACAAATGTAAAATATCAAATATCAAATTTTTTGGATAATTCGTATTTGAGTTCTCCGACCTCCAGAAATCCAAACACTTCCACATCCATACACAACCCCTTCCCCCACCACCCTAGACTTCTGAATATATCATGAACCGTTAAAGTTCTTTTGCCTCTCTTTAGTATCGCCCAGTATATTTAGGAACACATCAATATTGATAACAATTTCGTTAACACGGCACTAACATTTTCTTTTATTCACATCCCTCTCTACAAATCCTCGTTAATGTCAATTTATTTACTTTGGGAACCCCAAGCAATTTCATTCCTATCACAACATCGCCAGCCATTCATTCAACATTCTGTAAACAAATTCACTTCCATCGCTTAGATGCAAAACTTTCATCACAGAAGAAAGATAATAGACCGATATTTTCATTAAGAAATTCAATTAGTTTTTCTCGGAAAGACTAGCTTTGATAGAATTTTGCATCACGAATCATTAGCGAATAGATAAAAAATTCAAATATAATTGCTGTGATATCAATAAATAGCAATAGGTACTTTAGAGCAGCTAATTTGTATCATTTATTTAAGAATCCATTTATTACATTTTCTTTTGAAATCGATAAAGTACATTAGTATTCGGAAGACCGTAATAGGTTTTTTTAACAGTTTAGAGTAAAACTCGCCTTTTTAGTAATTTTTAGAAATTATTTAAGATTATTTGAAAATTTCAATAAACTGTCGCGTAAGCACAACCTTGAGATCATAGATTTCAAAACCAAAGTCACAAAATGACGTGTTGCGTGCTTTTTTGCATCATGAATCGTCCATGGGATGTTAAAAAATATATTCTTGCACTTTAAGTCATATTACACAAGTCTATCCTAGCCACTTCTTGAGTACGATCAAAAATTATATAAGTAATCAATACAAACTTTTCGGTAAATTACATGGGACATATAATTGAGATAATATTATTACCAAATTACTAACATTAGGATGCTACATAGAAAATAATTAGCAATCGCTAGGATATTAATAGACAAATATAGAAAGTAACAAAGCGGGATGTGCACATTCTTGAAATGTTCTGGGGATTATTTTGTCAAGTAGGTAAGAAGTTATGATACCACCAGCTAGTATTATGAAAGTGAATAACAATCAAATTTGTTTCGTGTATGCAGGATTTAATTTATTCTATAATAACTGCATGTTAAACAACAATGTCATCTACTGCAATGCAAATCTCTCTATGAATTTATTTAGAAATTTAGATCAAAGTGTTCTCTTACCGCTAAATAATTAAACTCTTGACACTAGTCCCACTGAAGTTGAATACTAGGAAATCAGGACGTAATGTGTACAATTAAGATGTTGAAACGGGCGAGCGAACGACCTTTGCAGAACCTCTTCGTCGCCACTCACCTCAAAGGTGCCCATAGAATAATTGGCCCCCAGGTGACAATATTACTGCATGGATTTACATGAAAATTACATTCAAGAGAAATGTTCCAGCATTTGTGTTTCTGCTGTAATTACGCCATGTTACTTTTGTGTCAAGATTCATTTGTTAACTTTGCGACATTTGTTTAATGGACTCATTTGAATAAGATAACACTGAGAGTAACTCTAGTTGTAAATAAAATCAAATTAGAGAGAAGAACACTTTGCCTAGATTCTCCATTCTTACGAGGAGGAACGAAGTACTTTATACAAAACTGTTTAAAGAACTGTAGTTGCAGTTATTAAAATATTATCTTTCAAAAATAACACTTCTTGTACGTTTCGCATAGATAAAGAAGTATACTTATATGAAAGCCTTAAAATAGATTTAAGAAGATCGTTTGAAATTAAATAATTTTAATAACACACCTACTTAAATACATAGAATGATAAGTACAATTCCATGGACATCAGGATAAAACGAATATACTATGGAATGTAGTAATCAATGAATACAAAATTCCTTCTTATATGCGACTTAAAGACATTCTGTAAAAATGTAAGCATTTTTGTAGATACTTACTACACATATAATATTCACTTACATCTTTATAAATTAATAGTGCAGTTTTATAGAAATAAAAAATCTGACGTGGACACCACATGACTTCCTTGTACGCCTTGTGTGTTCATACTTTTCTTAATAACTAAAATGTAAAATAATATTAAAAATTCTTTTAACTTATTATACTAATACTCACAAATATATTTTAGTCATTTTATTTAAACTGCAGAAGAAGATATAAAGCATATTTTACTATTGTCACTGTCATGTCATAATCATTTAAATTTTACGTAGTAACAAATGTTAATCGATCATGGACTACAAGATACCGAAATACTATAAATTATAAATATATACTTTAATTATTTTTAAATGATAGCAGATACAAAAATATTTATAAAATACCGATTGTAGGTAATAATCACATAATCTTTCATTTAAAATAAAAAAAATTGTCTAAAATTAAATATTTATCGAAATATTTTTAAAAAGTACTACTTCCGGTTTGTAGACTGAAACCAAAAATAGGAGGTGCACAACTAGATGCTATAACAGTCCTAAATACAAAATTTCAACTTTCTACGTCTAACCGTATTTGAGTTATGCGACACACATACGTCCGTACGTACGTACAGACGTCACGTCGAAAGTAGTCATAATGGATTCAGAAAAGGTCAAAACGGATATTTCCGTCAAAATCTGAGAACCGAAATTGTTCGCGATTACAATACTTCCTTACTTCGTACAAGGAAGTAAAAATCCGATGTGACCAACACATAACCTCTCGCCATACTCTACTATTTTTATTTTTCTAATATAAGTATATATTATGTAATACTTACTCACAAATATACCATTGTACTAGAAGGGAATTCGGGAATTGTAGTTTATTATGACCTTATAAATACTAAATGACATTTCATATTTTCCATTTCAATTTGCCAAAAAGTCAAAAATTCATATGACATTAACACTCAAATATTTTATTTTTTGTTTCCATAGGTAGGCAAAATTGTAACAAATTTGTAGAATTTTTAACTTCTTGTAATTGGAAAATGGAGCTAGATAGAAACAACGTTTTGAATACATATTGTAGATAGTAACATTTAGTATACAATGTTATTAAAAAAATTTCTATTAATTCATAAATTTTGAGAATATTCCAGAAAAACTCTTCAGATCTTCAAGAAACTACCACTTCCGGTTGCACGATCAACACCAAAATCTAATCAGATCTAATCTAGGGTGTCAGAATATTGTATACCAAATTTCAAATTTTTTTATTCAGTGGTATTTGAGTTATCGTACCTCCAACATCCATCCTGACACACACACTGACACACACACACACACACACACACACACACAGACATCATCGCGAAATTATCAAAATCGTGTTCTAGGGACCTCAAAACGTGCTTATCCATTGAAAACTCACTATCGAAATTTTAGCATGATTACAATACCTCTCTTACAGATATGAGTGGCGAGAGGTAAAAATATAAGTAAGCGTGCACTTTACATTAAAGAATATACGCATATTCAACAATTCAACATTTTCCAATTATAAATTTTTGAAGTAGGTAAGTAATTATTGCCGAGAATACTTTTTTCGCCAACCGTCCGTATTTGATGCTATTATGTCATTGTTTTCTTGTGAAAAAAGAAAGCCATTTAGGAATTATTACGATTACTATAGCAATTGTACAAAAAGTAAAATCAATTCTCAGACTAATACAAAAATGATTGTTGTCATGGTAAAAATTGGTATTTTTACATTTTAATTGTTGCGTAATATGAGAACATGTCAATTTAATTGAAATTACATTTTTAACGAAAAATATTATGTTTCATTCATACAAAAAATGTTTGTTAAGCTCTGAGACTTGTAAATTCGCCGAACTCCGCTGCGCGTCGTCCGGCAACCGTCTTACTCTTCCCAAAGTCAAGTATCAATGAAACAAATAACTATTTTCGGCTGTGTTTTTTAGGAATATGCCACTTTCTGCAGTCATAAATAAGGTCAGGTAAAATAATATATCCCTACCACAAAAAATGTACTCAAAAGGTTTAAAACATCTAATCTTCTAGTAGTATAATTGCAATAAACATGACAAAAATGATAGTAACTGTTCCAATGAAACAATTTTTTAGAAATAACATCTCTATTTCCTTTTTCAGAGTCAGGCTCCTTCCAGCGGCAAACAATAATGCGTCAACTGCTCAACGATCTTCTAATCAACAACGACTGGCTTGAAGAAGAAAGAAATCACCCATTCTCGAGTCTAGAGGTGATAATAGAAGAAGTAACCCCGTGTTCATCCTCTCAACAACTCGAAAAAAACTTATCGGCCATAAAGGAGGGCCTCAAATCTAATACCGAAGAAGAACAAGAATCTACCACTGACAGCGACGAAGAGGACACAAGACAAAAGTTCTCTCACAACGAGAACTCATTAAAACGAGACACGAATATGTTTACTATTAAAAGCTACAACAAAAAGGATTACTTCACCAGTGATGATTCCAGCACTTCTGAAAAAACTGGACATACGTTTAATGATAGCAATACATCAAATATTGACATTGATGTAAAAGATTCTTGTAACAAAACCAAACAGGAATCTTCCAGAGAAAATAAACATGTTCACCACAAAACAAACCGTGAAAATACTGAAGAATTGTTCAGTAAATTCGAGAAATTTATTAATGATGATGAAAGATACGTAATTAAAGACAAACCAAAACCTCAGAAACGTAGGAACAAATTTTTAACCTTAAATCAGAATTATGACCGTGATCGTAACATAAAAATGAAACGCAAAGTTCGTTCCACCACAAATCTGTCAGAATCTGATAAAGTTTTAACTTCCAGGGGCAAAAAACCTGAAAAAACTAGAACTGTATCAGCAGTAGAGGATACTGTGTATAAACGCAAATATTGTTCTACTTCTAATTTATCGGAATCTTATGAACCTCAAAAAGCAGTAAACGAAAAAGCTAGTTTTAAATGTTTCAATACATATTGTGTTCAGACAAAACCAGAAATAATCAAACATAAAAATTATCGCGGAAAAGATTTTATTTGTCAAGATAAATATTCTGTTCAAAATTCGCCAGATGACAATGTAACAATCGAAGAACTAGAAGGCCGTCTTCAGTATTTTGAAAGCCAATACCTCAATCTTCAGGATGAGTTAAACAAAGCAAAAGAAGTACAATTAAAATTCATGCAAGGGAACCAGGTCAGTTCTTCGGATGACGAAGTACGATGGGGTACAGCATCAAATAACACATTTAACCTAAATAGACGTGACACTAAATCAATGGATGACTTTAATAAAACAATTGACAAACCCGACAAAACAGGTCATTGTGATTCATCACCTAATGATTCTTTAAATACATTTAATGATAATAAATCGCAAGAAATTTATTCTGACATTGATCAAACCGAATACAAAGATATTGAGAAGGAGAATGAACCATCTTACTCTGGGAATATTTTCATTGCTCAAAAACCCAGCAGAGATAGCGGTTTGCAAACTTATTCTGCCGGTAATTCAGGGGAAAATGTTGATGATTTCCTACAAGAAGAATTTCCTAAAGTTATGTATGCAAGTGTTAATAAAAGTGTCTCGACTCAAATAACTGACGATGACTGGATTCGAATTTGTACCGCGAAAAAGGAAATGGCTACACGAGGCAGTTTAAAACTCAGTTTGCCAAACTCTTCTGATGATGAACTGTTGGATGAAGAAGAAATTAAATCAAGTGAAAGAAAAGTAGATTTTAAACCGAAAACTGTTATCATTAATGATTTTTCTGATTATTCACAATTATCGAGTAGTAAGAAATCTACTTCGATGGCTGATACAACAAGAACTGATCTCCTCGACAAAGGTTGTTCCTGTTTCCCATGTAGCAGTTTTGTTAATTTTTTCCTTAGATGTAAGCGTTAATTTATTGCATTTGTGCTTTTAAGTACTAATTCTGTTATAAAATAAAGTAACAAATTATTCAAATTAATCACTTAACGTTCATTTATGTGCCTGCAATTACGCCAATAGACAAAAATGAAATGAATATTCCCAATTCACCAGGTATACTATAACCTAAAACGAAGCATTGCCGCTTAGTATTATTGATATATTTACTGATTATTATTATACTTCATTACTAATGTTCTAATACTTAAAATATAAGAAATATTATGGGTTACAAAATGCATTTCATTTATGACACTGTTGGCAACATTGGCTTCTTGTCTAGTGTCAATTGTTTTAACGGATTTGGCCATTTTCACAAGCGACAAGTTGTAGCACGTAACTTAGGTATGTGCTTCAACAGAGCTTTTAAAACTATTTAATGTTTAATAATTAGTTAAATCAGCATAAAACTAATTGTTAAACGTTGTGCTAGTGCTGTGAGTGTTATTTTGTGAAATATGCGGAAATATGGAATATTTCCAATATTTCACAAATGTGAAGGTGAAGTGAAGTTCATTTTTTCTGTCACATTATGACGACATGACTTGTGGTTTTCAAGGGATAAGTTACTAATATAAGAAATAATACATAATACTTTAATAATTTCTTATTATTGCTGGTAGTATATTTTGCAAAGTTATTATAGCCATTGTTGATTTAAAATTTTAATTATATTAAGTGGTTTTAGGTTTGTGACTCTAGGGAAAAAACACAAATATGTATGATTTTCACAATAGATATTAATGATAAAAGTTTGATATAGTCACTATAATGAAACGTGTGTGTTGTTAAAGTATGATATCGTCACTAATGAAACGTGTGTGTTGTTAAATCATAAGGCGATTATCCGAGTTTTTTTTATTATTATTGAGAGATGAAATTATACCCAAATGAAAAGATTGTACAAAAAATGATACGGTACGTCAATTTTAAAATATAATTTTATTTAGTCTTGATATGTATTATGTGTGTCTTTATTTCCAGATGTCTGATCTATAAAAGTGTAACTCGACTAGGTATTATAGTGTGTTGTTAAATCACGAGGCGACCAGCCGAGTCTTTTAATTATTGAACTCTGAAATTATAAATGAAACGATGGTAGAAAATATGAAGCAGTATGTAAATTACGAAATATCATTATTTATTTAGTCTCATTAATTATGACGTCTTTATTTCCAGTATCTGATCTTATTTTTTTTATTTAATCTTATTAATTCTTACTTGTCTTTATTTTAAGGTATTTTACCTAAATGTAAAGGTCGGTAATGGTCTGAATTCGTTACGTTACCTTTTTGGTTTACACTTTACAATAGATGGTAATGATCAGTTTCACAGAAATGTTCCTATTGGAATATAAATCAAATGTGGTGAGTAAACTAATATATTTTTGTATAAAATACTTGATTATTTGTTTATTTATTTATTTTCTTTTTTAGCAATGTAGTGGACCCAGAAATGTATCTACCGAGAAATTCAACTGAAAGATAGCAGTATGGTTCATCGGATCGGATTTAAAAGGTAAGAAAATTTTATTCCTTATATGTATCTAGCAAATTTTCAAAAAATCCATGTAAATCCCCAATTTTTTGAGAATTCGGCTGGTAATGAATAAGTTCCCGTTGGCTTGTGAATGATTTGAATGTAGCGTGCGGCGTGCGCGGTTTAGTCGAAAAACCGCGGCGCGCGCAAGGCTGCGCGAACGGTACTGCCAGCTAGCGGCGAATGGCAGTACTGAGTGTCGGCTAACGTCAGACTCAGTAAGCTCTCGCATACGGAGCTGTCAGTTTGCAGCTGACAGTCGATGAGGTTGTCTTTGCGAACTACTCTGTATTGTTTACAATGTTTTCGTGATTAAATTTTTACTCACGCGACTGAATGTTTTAATTTTATGCTGTAAATATGTTCGTTTATTAGTGTAGTAAAATATGCTAGAGAAAATATTGTGTATTAAATTGTGTAAGTGTCACCAGTCTGGTGGAAAGTGTTGTATTATAGAAAGTGGGTTTGCCATTTGCCAATTTCGCAATACTTCGTATTCTGGTGAGTTTGCTTTTATTATATTTTGCACACTACATCTCCTAGCCTGCTCTAAGTTTGACAGGTTGACATGAATGCTCGTGTTTTACCACAACATAACCTAATTCTAGTTGCGTAAAGTAATTCACACGGTGTACGGATTACGTTATGTGAATCAAGAAAATAGTACAGAGTATAATCGAGGGAAAGTTTGTAGTTTTACAAGGACAGTCCGCGTAAAAATCAATAGCACATGGCTAGATATTTACATAAGAAATGATCGGCTAACAAACGCGTTTACTTTTCCTCAGATCAGTTGATCATTACCAGAGTTTCGTTTCCTTTCACGTGTAGAAATGTGGGGCAGAGCGCCGTGGGTTGGGCACGCGCCAAACCATCAAAACACAGATGAATTAATCGACAGGGTGGATTGCACCTTTTTTCGCACTGGGTCAAGGACAATCCACTGTTATATTTATTCCGCAAGTTTCACTCCAACCAGGAACTACTCCACAAATTCCATAAACTCAAACCTGTTTTTGATTTACTAGAAATAAGACATAAATACTCGAAATTCTCATTTAGTTTTTGTGTAACTTTCTTGTGAGTTTTTGCGCAATTTTTACTAATACTTGTTTTCTCTAACAAAAGACCTGACCTGGAAATGATTACTAGTGTTTGGTTTCTCACTACATCATGAGTAGGTAAATAAAGATTGAATTGTTTACAAACATACGTTACACAGTTAATAATGATTGAGAGAGCGCTGTTTTTCGATAAGAACTTATTAATCGCCTTGTTGGACGATGTTGTGATAAAAATTTCTTTGAATAGTTGTTAATTTAGTATTTTCTTTTAAGTAAATGTGTTCTGTAATTTTAACGTTGAAATTATTGTTCACAACAAATTAATGTAAGAACTTTTTTTAAATGTTAAATTAATTTAATCTGTTTCGTTAATTCATGTAGTATAAGTAATAATCACAGAATATTAAAAATAATCAATAGCACTTAAACAGAAATGCAAATAATAGAGGTCTGGTTTAAATTTGTCATCAGCCAAATTCAAAGAAATAAAATAAAGGACGTTTAGTTCTGTGGTAACTATACACAAAAAATTAATTAATTTATGTACCAGCACTAATGTTAAAGTTAAAATTTACAGTATTTTAACTTTGCAATGTGTGAACATTTTTATATGATATTTAAAATTTTGGCATCTTATTATACAACACATCGCGTTTTATTTTTTGTATTTTTAACGTATAGCTCAGTACCTATTCAATGTTTTTTCTTTGTTTGCATTGTAATCAAATCACCGTTTACCTTGGTTTGGCTATAATTATAAACCATCCATCAGAAATAAATTTTGCGTATAAAAAAATCTTAACAAAACTATTGAAAAGTTTTTGCAGTGTCCCAACTACAGTTTTATAAAAAGTTCCATATTTTTTTTCTATTATTTTACGATTGCGTGTACCATATTACATTACAAAAACTCTGCAAAGTTCCGGCTTTTTGCCTCGGTAACAAGTCCTTGGTTCTGGTTGCACTTCACTTTATTTATTTTCCACACTGGTCGTTTTAATAAGCTTATTGGATTCCAATAACTGTGCCAAGTTTCCAGAAGCAAGTGGATTCTATTAGAAATAATAATAACTTGTTCCACTAGTTAAAGTACTTTCAATTTGTTATTTTCTCGCTTTCATAACAAATAAATTTGTTTGTTTAATAAAATGTGGAAATAAATGCTCACGTATTTCTAAATATATTTATGGGGTTGATAGCTCAGTGCGCCATTTGACTGGTTTAGATACCTCATGTTCAATTAAATAATTAAATATACCCATGGCTGCTACATTTAAATTGAGCAAATTGTGTGGTGGATATGTATATGTATAAGTAAATTTCCTATGCGGCTACTTTATATATTAGGAAATTATTTATAACGACTATTTATATTACCAGAAATTGTGTATTATTTATATTTGAAGATAGGTACGTTTTGTGTTTAAAATCTGACTGTATAACTGAACATATTGTTAGATTTCTGAAAATCTACCAATATGTGACAACAGATAGATAACGTAACTCTTATCATTGTAAAAATTTACATATTTGATGACACTTTTGTGTTCTACTATATCTGATCTATCTCAGCTAATTTTGTAATAGCAAGCTAGAGTTCCCTCTTAATAAATGAAAGAATTACCTACTATCGAATGACTGGAAACCATAAAGAAAATGAAAGTTGAATATTATCACGTTTACCGGAACGAGTAATGAAAAATTCGTGCTTTTTAATCTGAATTTATTGGACAGTTAACCTAAAATCTTGAGCGTCGTATAATTTATAATTCATATAAGTATGAAAGTATTTATTGTCGAAACTCTACTTAAAATTTGGTGTAATTTGCTCTAAATTTTGTAATATCTCATTAGAGGAAACACGGCAGTAAATGTTGCAAAATTAAGATCATATAATCAGGAGTAAGTAATAATTTCTAAATTCATTACTGTTTCATAAAAACTGGTATTGGTTTGGCTAAATACGTATGTTTAGAAGTCGAGATATCAAATAGTTTTAACGTTTTAAGTAACTGTACAAGTTTATTAGCACTATAAACTTAATTTATTGTGAGAAATAGTTAAATTGAAATTAATTTATCGGTTGCTTTTTATGGCTGCAATTGTTTAAGTTAAGGGTACATTGTTTGTAAATTTATTATGCATATTATAAATAGAACAATATTATAGCCGAATGCGCTAGGTATGCGACCGACTGTGGTTCTGACCTGTTCTGACAATTAGGTTTTAATCTATAAATCGTTTCAGCTACGAAAAAAGCAGATGGCACTACGAATGTAGTCTGTTTTACACTCACACATTTTGTTTGTTCAAAATTTGGCACGAACTTAAATAAGGTATGTTTTGTGAATATAACGCTGTCATTTATAGAATAATGTAGTGCTTCGATGTAACTATGAATCCACCTCTCATCTCGACCAATCAGATTCAAATATATCATCGCCCTATTTTTCCCGACGCTTTTTTTTAGCTGAAATGAGGTATAGTCAGTTTAATTGCACAATCATCTGTGATCGTGTGATGTACTGTTTACTAACAACGGCTGATAACCGCACACACAAGAAAATATATCTGTACCCATGAGCGATGACTCATAATATGTTATGCTGCCATATGATTATATTTGCACCTTTAAAAGGAAAAACATGTCTCATGTAAGGTATCTTAAATTTAAGTCCCGATTTTAAAATCTCTTCGTATACAACAGTTTATTTTTTATTTTTACTAGGGCTAAAAGTGCTATTTTATGTCCTGAAAATGAGGCAAGACAACTTGTATAAATATTTTAATTCATCTGTGCGTTTTGACCTAACGCAAATAAAAGTACTACAAGCGAACTAATCTACATTGGGCAACAGGAAACTACTAACGGAAATGTTCCTATCATTTTACGGTTCATGGAAATTCTGTACAACAGTACAGCGCTAACACTACACAGATTTATTTTGTCTAATATTTGTACTTGACATAAAAAATGGACAAGTGAAACTTTTTATGAGCTTTTAATTTTACTTTTTTATTATAGAGTAAATTAAGTAATTATTGCGAAATAATATTTCAAAACCTTGAATTCTTTTTATAAAGTGTAGATGCTTACGTTCACTTATTAAGTGTGTACCATGCATTAATTAATGTTCACCTTTGGCATTGCAAAAATATTTTATAACTGTAAAATATTCACAAAACGAGATATAATATTGTACTTCATCTCCGACTGTATTGAATAATTCATTCATTTTATAAGGAAATTTTGCACAGCTGTCAGATTACGATTGCCTATTTTATTATTAAGATTTATGTACTACGTTACTTATCAGCAGACTATTATGTTTTAATTATGTTATAGTACAGGCCCAAAACCATTCTGTAGGCCAAATTAAAAAAATATTATCAAACTGAAAACAATCATGTTATGAAGTTTTGAAATCTTCTATAACATAATTAATTTCAAATGACAGTACCTACCTAAATAAGTGACAGGATTTTTTTTTACTGAAACAAGTTATTTTCAAGTTATGTAATAATGTAATCAAGATTCCAGAACTTTAAAACTACCAGTCGTAATTAAACAATAACAATAATTATTAATCGATAAGAATAAGTAATAATTATAATTATACAATATATAAAAGATTTATACTTGCATTGTTACACAACTTGAAGTATTAATAATGTTTCCATTAAAATTGAATTTATTCGCAATCCATCTTAGTTAATAGTTCAAACAACCTTGGGAGAAATTTTTTATTTAAATGTCACGATGAAAAGTTGAGAATTTTAACCATGGCACGTAGATTTTTATATTTTTAACACTGTGTAAGTTGTTTTTCAGTATCGTAGGTTAAGAAAGTGTGGACTGAATCGCTAAATATGTCAAATTATTTGGCAGAATTTGCTGAAGTTGTTATTCTGCAATAGACTTCAATGATACGTGGTTTGCGAATTAAATTATTATTCCCAAAATATTTACTAGTAGCAAAAATCGTATAATAACTAATTTAGCTCATATTTAATTTTTATTTAAATTATTTAACTCGTATTTAACGATGGAAATTTCTTCAAGAATCTGAAAACTTTTGGTTCTTTATGATTTTATTTAAGTAATACCTAACTAAGTAATTCGTTCCATAAGGTACCGACACATGGGTTCTTTGAAGATTCTTTCATGCTTCTGAGACCTGGAATAAAATTCACTGTTTTGAAGCTAAGAATTTACTTCTTTTCTGGACGCATTGAAGATTCAATTTAATTGCACCGTTATTTAATTGGTAATTTTTATATATATATATATATATATATATATATATATATATATATATATATATATATATATAGTCAGTAACCCCTTTTTATACCTTTCGGTGTAAGGGGGCCGGGCACACCGAGCCGCAGTGGGTATTACTTTTGTCACGATGGTCACCCATCCAAGTTTTAACCGCTGTGAAGCGTGCTTGACTATATCAATCACAACGCTGTCACGTTACCACACTGCCGTACTGTAATTTTTACTAGAATTAAATATTTCAAAATTCAGGAGCAAGAATACTTATTGTGAACAGGGCGTTATATAAAAAATAAAGTTGAATAATTTGTTTTCACATGAATATTTTTATAATGAAAATGTAGATAAAAATTGTTTAATTTGTGCATGCCTATAAGCAATAATGTGCTAAGATCAGAGCTGGGCAGTACTCGAGTACATTACTCAAAAGTACTACTCAAAGTACAAATTTGGTACTTTGTACTCATACTCGAGTACATTTTAAATATCGATACTTTTACTCATACTCAAAATATTTTTGCTATAATACTCGTACTCAATACTCTAAATGGTACTCTAAGTACTTTTAAAGTACTCAGAGTCTTTTTAAGTACTCAGAATCTTTTTAAATACTCAGAGTATTTTATGTTACTCAGAGTACATAAAATACTTGTACTCTATTGATACCTACAACGAGTACCTACAACGATCTTAGTTTATTTTGATTAATATTGCTTGAAATTATCTAATGCGCCTACTAGTTAATTTATTTCGTTTTTATTGGTAGTTCTAAGTTATAATGTATATTAAAAATAGTGGGTTTAATTGATAAATAATATAAAAATGAACTCTGTTTATAATTGCATTCATAATTGTAATTTATGTTATAAGGATCGTAACGTCAATAAATTATTATGGTACTAGTCGTGAAGATTATCAGACGAGACGAAGTCGAGTTTTATAATACCTCGGATAATACGATGTGTACTATAATGATTGGTTACGATTCGTATTGCATACAAAATTGTATCTGCTGGCGTAAATTAGTCAAAAAGTAATATCAATTATTTGGTATTGAACAAAAAAAAATTATATCTAAAAAAATCAGGAAAAGTATGTTATTTTTGAAACTTTCTTACTCGCTTCCTTAGTAACGAGTTGTTTGTTATTTCATTATGGTACCTACTGAGTACCGTACTGGATTCATTATGGTCCTTGACCTATAATGAAAGCTATTATGGTCCTAAAATTGAGACATAATGTTGTCATTAGTAGTATGATTAGTATCTTTTCCCGCAGCGGAATGCGATTAGCGATAGTAATTAAGATGGCGACAGTAATTAGCGATAATGATCGAATGGTAATTACAAATTGGCGATTGCATATTTTGATAAAATGTTTGATGTAAAGATAAATTTCAAGTGATGTCATAATGACTTTTGAAAATAATTTAGCTATGACGTTCCCTGGTGATTAGCTTAGGCATGTAGCCGGCCATTTTATTATTTCTGGAAAGTATTTGCTGACGTAAAATTTGTCCACGAAGTATAAGAGAGAAAATATCTATCTTAAAAATATGAAGGTTGAATAGAGAAATCGCAAGAACAGGGTATGTATAAATAGGGAAATATATTCATAAGTATTATTTCATCGTTATTGTCGAAGCAGGTTGTAAGAAATCATCACGAGTTTGCTGGTAAGTTATATTAAAAACAATTTTAATATGTAGTTTGGTAATATTTTGTTGTTATTTAGAAATGGACTTTACAAAGATGAATGAAAAAGGACAGCTGTCAGACATCAAGCCTCGAAGAAAAATAACGGAGTTAGAAACAAATAAGCAGTACAGATTAGTCGATATTAAAGCCGTTACTACGGGCTTTGGAAGGAAAATACTTGTAGAGTGTGAAAAATTTACAACATTTCTTCCCGCCCGATTTGACGATCTGAGTGATGCAGAAATATTACAACTGAAACAGTCTGATATAACCCAGTGGTGTTTAAAGTATACAGGAATAAAAGAATATAGTACTGGTAAACAAGCAAGATTAATAGAATTTGTTAAATTACTGTAATATTAAAATAGAACCTTTATGAATGTATAATAATTACTTAAATAAAAAAAAAAAAAAAATAATGTTCAAATATGTACCTGTTTCATTTACAAACTTTTCTTACTAATAAATATGGAAATTGAGAATCTAAGTTTAGTCGTAAACTATACATGCTACTGTTAATATGTGTACAAAATTTAAACATCCGTTTTCTGCAATAATTGCAGGCCCCTCAGGCAGTGGAAAATCATACTTTGTTAATAATTTTCTGGCTAATATTAACGATATGTGTGATACGGAATTTAAGAAAATATTTTGGCATTATGGAACCTGGCAAAGTTTATATAATACAATAAAGGGGGTTGATTTTATTGAAGGCTTGCCAGATATCGAAAGTATAGACGGAAAACATCCTCAACTAATGATAATCGACGACTTAATGAGAGAAGCTGATAGTCGCGTTGTGGATATATTTACAAAATGGTCGCATCATAAAAATTTATCAGTATTTTTTCTAACTCAAAATATATTTCATCAAGGAAAAGGTCAACGAGATATATCTCTTAATGCTAATTACATAATTTATTTTAAAAATCCTCGAGACAGAGCCCAAATTTTACACTTGTCACGACAAATTTTTCCCGAAAATGTTAAATTTGTACAGGAAACATACAACGATGCAACATCTGAACCACACGGGTATATGATATTTGATCTAAAACAAAACACTCCTGATTGGCTACGGTTTCGTACATCACGTGACGGTCTGACATATATCTACTTACCTAAAAAATCGTATAAATACATGAGAAAAAATTTACCAGAGGTTATTTCATAAAATGAGTAAAACAGTCATTAACAACGCTGAATTTCTGCGTGCGTTGCACAAACTGAAACCCAAGGACAGATTGGCGTTATTAAAAAACGCTGATTGTAATTCAGTGAGATGTATTTGCGAATGTATTTATAATATTTTACACGGTAAAATTCCTCTCAGTCGAAAACAGCAGGTTTCACTAGGACGTCACAAAAATATTTTAAGAAAACTAACAAAACGCGGTGATAACTGGAAAACTAAGAAACGTGTATTAGTTCAGTCTGGTGGTGCATTTTTACCATTTTTATTAGCTCCGCTTTTAACTGGTGTTCTAAGTAGTTTGTTTAAAAGAGATTAAAAAAAAAAAAAATGGAGCATGCTAAGAAAATGGTTTTAATATCACCTGAAAATTTAAGCCGTTTGCGTAACAATATCAACGATGAAGAAGAATCTATAACTAGCCAGTTGGATAGAGATATGAAAGACATTTTAAATTCAAAGGAATCCGAATATGAAAAATGGATAAAGTATCAAGAAATTTTACAAAGATATTTATATTTTCAAAAACAAAATAGAGAACCGATAAAATTACCAGTCGAATATGAAACGTCTTTAGAGCCAACGCAACCTGCAGAGGAGCAAGACGATATTAGCCACATAATTAATGTTATTCCAAAATCTCACCAAGAAAAAGCACGTTTAATATTGCAAAAATTAAAATTAAATAATACAGTTACATGGAATGCCCGAGGTGTTGTTTCAATTTATGATAAACAAATTCCAGATTCAAACATATCAGATTTAGTTGCTGACATTGTTAGAAATAGAAAACGAAGCAATCCAACTGGTTGGGAAGAATTTTTACATGCATTAAAGGAAATAAATTTTCCAACTGAATTAATTAATAATCCTCAAAGAAAAAAATATTATAAATCAAAATCCGTTAATAAGACTAATAGAGCCGAAAATAGACGAAGAAAACAGACATATACGGACGACGAAGCCGATAATGAATCAGTAAATTTGAAAAAGTTAAAGTGGAAACGTTATACGTTTTAAAATGAATAACACATTGTCTAACATTTACTATGATATATCAAATCCTGCGGGGTTTTCGGGAGTTAATAATCTTGTAAATTCTGTAAAAGGTAAATATAAAACACAAGAAGTACAAAAATGGATAAGCTCACAGGATGCATATACGCTACACAAACCAGTCCGTAAACATTTCACAAGAAATAAATATAAAGTTTCAAATATAAACGATCTTTTTCAAGCTGACCTTAATGACATGCGCAAATTAAGCCGCTTTAACGATAATTACAAATACATTCTTACTGTTATTGACGTATTTAGCAGGTATGCTTGGGCTTTACCTCTAATAGATAAGAAACCAGAGTCTGTTATTCAAGCATTTAAAAAGATATTTAATGAAAGAAAACCAGTTTACCTGCAGACAGATAAAGGGTCAGAATTTATTGCAAAATCAGTTAAATCATTTTTAAATGAAAATGATGTAAAATTTTATGTTACTCATAATCCTGATGTGAAAGCATGTTTTGTAGAAAGGTTTAACAGAACTTTGAAAACAAAAATGTACCGTTATTTTACTTATAAAAATACATACAGATATGTTGATGTTTTACAAAATTTAGTTACGGCTTATAATAAAACAAAGCATCGTTCAATAAAAATAGCCCCATGTGAAGTAAATGACCGAAATATATTAGAAGTATGGAGAAATCAAAATAAAGTTAAACAAAATATAAATAAGAGTCGCCAAAAATTGGAAATTGGAGATAATGTGCGAATATCTAAATACAAAAATATATTTGAAAAGGGATATGAATCTAACTGGAGTGAAGAAATATTTAAAATATATGCTGTTAGTAAGAGAAATCCTGTTGTTTATAGAATTAAAGATTTAAATAACGAAATCATAGAGGGCACTTTCTACGAAAATGAATTGCAACGAGTATATATTGAATCTGATACCATGTATAAAATAGATAAAATACTGGAGACAAAAGGTACAGGCATCAGAAAGAAGTTGCTTGTTTCCTGGAGAGGATACAGTGATAAGTTTAATTCTTGGATTCCCGCTAATACTGTTCGCTTATTAAACAATGACTGACAAGGAATTGTTCTTTATAACATTACCTAGTAATAGTTCAATGCAATATTTTCCTAATAATAAAACTTCATGTTTTATTACCCAGCTACCTCAAAGCATAAACTTAGAGGGTCAATGGGAGGTAGCATTATCTGAAATTATATATCCGTGTTCTTTCTACAACGTCAATGAACGGGAAAACAAAGTTAAAATTATGCTTAAAAAGGAAAATAAGAATAAAAAAGTTATAAATGTATTCATGAAAGAAGAAACCATTGTTTCAAAAAATTATGAAACCATTGACAGCGTTTTACATGAAGTAAATGAACATGCAGTGATTAATAAATTCGTAGCATTTTCTTATAACAAGACAGGAAAGCGAGTATTTGCAAGATTTAAAGATGACTATGTATATTCAATGACTTTTTCTCCACTATTATCTCTGCAACTAGGTTATCCACCATATGCAGATATATATAAACAAAAAAATTCTGTTAATTTACCTAATTTAAATTTAGGCATACCATCTCAGTTATATATTTATTGCGATATTATTGAATCTCAACTTGTTGGCGATGTCGTCGCCCAGCTATTAAGAATAGTACCTGTAAAAACTGAAAAATTTGTTTTCGGATCCAATGAAATGATATCATTTACACAACCACACTTCGTTCCGGTTTTAAGAAGAGAATTTTCAAATATTGAGATAGATATAAGGACTCACGATGGTAATGCAGCACCATTTCAATTTGGTACTTTGAGTGTAAAACTTCAATTTCGCCGAGCATCTTGAAAATGAGAGTTTGTCCGTATCAAGTCTATTATAATCAGCAAGCTGGCTCCGGTATAGGGACTGTATATAAAGGAAATCAATTTCAAAGAGGTCATGGTATCGGAAGTTTCTTTAGTGGATTGTTTAGAAGTATTTTACCCGTAATAAGAAAAGGTGTGGGGGCAGTTGGTAAAGAAGCACTAAATACTGGGATACATTTTTTGGGAGATTTGAGTCAGAATAAACCCCCGAAAGAGGCATTCAAGCAGCGTATTGAAGAGGCAGGAACTAATTTAAAGCGGAAAGCTGCAGACAAGATTGATACATTAATGAGTGGTTCAGGATATAAAAAGAAACGTTTAATTAAGAAACCTATTCATTCTACAACTTTACGTGCTACGGTAAAGAACAAGAAGCGTTCCAGACATTCAGATATATTTGATTAAAAAAAAAATTTTTTTTTAAAATGGCATTTTTGCATGGTCAGTCATGTGAATGCATTAAAAGTGAATTGGATCTGTTTGCAATACCTCCAACACAAACTAGTATTGAAAGTGGGCAATGGGTCAATTATAAACCTTTATGTTCAATCACTGACGATGGACCTATAGAATTTGTGATTCCTGGACAAGGCGAAGATTATCTTGACTTATCTCAAACTATGATTTATTTAAATGCAAAAATTATTAAAAACGATAACGTTAATTTGACGGAGGCAGACAATGTAGCGCCTATTAACAACTGGCTTCATTCAATTTTTAGTCAAGTTGACGTATATTTGAATCAAAAACTTGTATCTCCACCGAATAACACTCATCCTTATAGAGCATATATTGAAACTCTTTTAAACTACGGTAGAGATGCGAAAAAATCGCACCTTACATCAACGTTATGGTATGCTGATGATGCTGGAAAAATGAATACAACTACTGATGAGGGTAATTCCGGATATATTAAACGTAAAAAAATTATAGAAAAAAGTAAAAATGTTGACATGATTGGTCATGTTCATGCTGATATTTTTAATCAAGAAAAATTTTTGTTAAATGGTGTTGAAATGCGACTAAGATTAGTTCGATCCAGGGATAGTTTTCATTTATTGTCAGATACTTCTAATTACAAAATGCAAATAAATGAAGCCACATTACTTGTTCGTCGCGTCAAATTAAATCCGAGTGTATTACTTGCACACAATAAAACATTAGAAATGTCTACAGCTAAGTACCCGATTACCAGAGTTGAGGTTAAAGCTGTAACTATCCCGTCAGGGGTTCAAGGAAAATCATTAGACAATATTTTCTTGGGGCAGCTACCTAAAAGATGTATAATCGGATTTGTATCTAACAAAGCATTTAATGGGGACATTAAAAGTAATCCTTTTAACTTTGAAAATTTCAAAATAAATTACTTGTCATTATGTGTAAATGGACAACAATTACCATCGAAACCATTACAACCATCCTTTGGAGATAAAAAATCATACATTCAAATGTACAATACACTGTTTTCTGGAACAGGCATTCACTTTGGAAACAGTGGGAATGACATAGACAGAGATAGTTATCCAGATGGATATTGTCTATCAGCATTTGATCTCACTCCCGATTTGGCAGCGAATAGTATGATGCACTGGAATCTCACCCGACAAGGCTCTTTAAGAATTGAAGTTGGTTTTGAAAACTCCCTTGATAGTACAGTTAATTGTGTTATTTATGCTGAGTTTGATAATATTATTGAAATTGATAAAAATAGAAATGTTATTGTAGATTATGGTAGTTAGTGTATCTATATAATAAAATATACATATATTTGTATGTGCTTATAATTAATAAAATTTAATAGATGTTACTTACGGAATTTTATTTCAATAATTTCTAAATCGAATCCCATCAAATCCTTACCTATATAAGAGCATAATGTACATGTCTAGTAAGTTAGTATAGTTACAGTATTCGAATGTACATTTTCAATTCATTTGAGAACAACTTGGTTCTTCATATAACAAATTTAACATTTATATTTAATTTTTCATATACCTATATCAAAATGGAGGTAAAATTTTATTTTTATCATAATGTAGTGTAGGTGTATAAATTTATTATTTTTAAAAGGTAGCAAATATTGGAACGAAAAGGAAATATCCAGCCGAATTATTATCATCTAGGAAAAAATTTGCAACAGAAAAAGAAGTATCACAAAGAAAATTATTCAATGAATTTAGGTAAGTTTAACGCAGATTCGTTTAACTATTTTTATTTATGCCAGCATTGTTCATGTATTTAATTATAATGATATTTCAGAATAAGAAAAGAAAAATTTATTGCAAATATGTTAAGCCTGAAGAGAGATATACAACATTATAAAGATATGCAATATATAATTAGGATGTTGAACAAAATATCTTTATCAAATAAATATGAATTATGTACTTTATAATGATTTAATAAAAGAAATATAAATAATTAAGTTTTATTAATAATTTCTAAACCACTTCCTAACAATTATCCCCTATATATATATAAAAGGGTATATTGTATCTAGTAAACTAGTATAATTACAGCAATCGACTGTTGTACATTTATTAGAATTTTGAAGATGAATGCTACGTCTATAGAAAATATTTTTCGCAAATATTTTAAAAATACGGGTCATTACGGAGTGTATGCAGCAAACAAATTACCAAATCGTGTGAATTTTCCATGCATGTTAGTTGTAAACACTGATCCTGATACATTACCAGGATCGCATTGGATTGCTATTTATATTGATCGTGAAGGAAATGGATTTTATTTCGACAGCTACGGACGGCCACCTTATGTTAAACATCATATCGACTTTTTAAAAAGAAATACTAAAAAATGGACATTTAGTAATATTCATCTACAAGATTACTATTCTTCTGTTTGTGGATATTACTGTCTGATATATTTGTTATTTAGAATAAATTGTTATAAGCACAGTGATTTTATAAAACTATTTGGTAATGATAAATATGAAAACGATAGACTTATACGGTATATGTTTTGTTATTATTTCAATAAATAAATAAATAAATATTTATCTTTAATAAACTTGCTTATTTCTCTCATTCTATTTTTCATATACCTACCCCATATATGTGTATAATGTACTTCATAAGATAATTTTAAAATACTTACCTGAGTATAATAAATCTGAAAATGAAATAAGGTACATGTTTTACTATCATTAAAAGAAGAAAATAAAATGTTAACAATTGTTTTTATTTTATAAACTATATACATAATACATATAATGGTATATTAAATTGTTTTGTATTTATTTATGCTCTTCCTCTCCGTATTTTCCTTCGAATTATTCCTTATTGGAACAGTTAACTTGCGAGTTGGTCCTTCGATCACGTCTTTAGATTGTGTTGATGTCAACTGGGTTGGTGTATCCTCCTTTTTACGATGTGATAGATTCTGCCATCTTATTCTTTCAGATGCTCGATGGGCTTTCTTCTGGCTTTTAGTCAGTTTATAGCCCTGTGGAGGAATTAAAATGAGTTTATTTTTAATACCCTCCATAGGATTATATGATGGTTCGTCGACGTCGTCCCAAGATTCAGCTGTCTCTACACCGTAGTTTTCCATTGTATGTAGAAATTCTATTGACTCTTTTAAAAATATTTCAGTTGTGAATATACAACGCAATATAAGACTTCAGAGTACAGAAAGAAATATTTTGGTAGGTATTTATAACAACTTTCAGTATACCCCACTCCTGTCTAATGTATGTAGTAATTAAAAACTCATTATTTAAACGTTGTAACCAATGTTAAATTTATTTCCCTATACACTCAAGTAATTTTTCAGATTTATAAGTATGAAAATTAATAATAATATATAAATATTTAAATAATGTTACAATATTATTAAAAATTATATTTGGATAGTATAAATCTATTTATAAAAAAAAAAAAAAAAATTAACTAATCATATCTTACTCTTTTTTCTCCATATGGGATACTATACAAATTATCAACTAACCTACGTTTTGTAAATTTAATATTAAAAGTTTTTTTTTCTTTCTTAGTTAATACCTTATGATCTACTGTACACCTTATATTATCAGAATAAATTATTGGTCCTGTTAATTGCGGATTAAAAACTAAATGTTTTAAACACTCAAAGTTTATAGTTAATGAATTTTTATAGTTAAGAGTAAAGCCCTTAACTTTACACACTTCACTGGTGTTGTTTGACGACGGCGAATATATCTTGTATGCATAATTTTTTGGTCCCCCACAAACAAATTCAGTGATAAAACTACCTGCTCCATAATCGGACAGTTCGTCCGTAAGATCTCCTAATAAATTACCCGTCGGTGGTTCGTAATCACCAGGAGCATGATAGTAAATCAGAGAATCTGTATCGTAATACAAAACTCTACGATCCAAGGGGACCATAAATTCATGCAAACGCAGTCGGGCTTGAGATGTAGTGTAGGCGGCAATAACAACATTAACGGTACGTAACTGCTGCATTGCTTCTTCTTCATGAACCCAGTGTACGTACAGCATCTCATCACCTGCGGGGATAATCCTATTGACCTGAATCGATGGATTAGCCAGCAAATCATATAATTCCGCAGCAGTTGAGACAATCGACGTACACGGTCTATTTTCGGCTTGCGCAAATTTTCCTGTAAAAATAAGTATTAAAAATTTAAAATAATGACGAAAGATAATTGACTTACCCCAGAAAGAATTCAGCATAAGCTTAGCATTAGATCTTCTGCCGGCATTTTTTTCTATTAATGCTGGATCCAGTTGAATTCCTTCGTTCATATAATAATTTTGTATATATGCTTCCTTGCTGGCATCATCTACACAATCTTCGGGGTATCCTGACGCTTCTTGTTTAATTTTTAAGAAGGTATCAACATAATTAACAAACAAGCCTCCGGTTTTTGTATGCTTACTGTAGGTTGTTACTTTATATTGCCAAACCTCGTGCACTTTAACAATTTTATAATTTAATAAAACGGCGCGTCGCACTTCATCCGCAACCCAAGTACCCATAAACTGTCTCTCACTATCATTATGCACACAATTATTTTGTTCTAATTGATCGCAGCACGTTCTACATAAAGCAAACATAAGTTTCCCATTTGATTTTCGTGGCAATACCGGATGAAACAAATTTGTGGGGGGTAGAACGGTACATTTTATTAAACCTTCAACTTTATCTATATTGTTATTAGGGCATAATACATTACATTCATCTCCAACAAAAATTTCTGGGTGGCCGATAGGGTACTTTCCATATTTACAAATATAAGGATATAGAGAGCATACATCCACATATTTAATTTTTTCATTATTTTCAGCTTTTTTGTACAAACACGTGTTACCAGTTCTGCCGCCAAAAAGCGCGTCTCTTGGATTTAAAGGTAAATTATTTAAAAGATCATGGGTATCAAGTTGAGTTTTTAAAATTTTATCCTCTGCTAATTCTTTTTTAAATTCGCATTCCCAAATACTAATAACCGTGTATCCTAAATTTTGAATTTTGTCTAATTTATTCATTGTTTTTTCAAATCTATTCTCTAAGGTTTCTTTCGAACTATTAAATACTTCTTTATCTCTACCAGTTTTGTAACAATTTATACATCCATGCCAAAAACAGCCTAAAAATTCGAAAACTAACTTTTCTCGGTCATAATATCCATCAACTTTTAAATAATTCCCGATTACAGATTCCTCACCATGTCCCGCATGTTGAATACGAATTCCCCGCGTATTTTCTTGGTGTATTAACCATTTAAGCGCAATTTTGGATTGATTATCGTTCATGCGGTATCCTCGCAATGGTATAATTCCTATTGTATCAGGTTGTAAAAATAAACGACGAAAAACTCGATTACATGCTGAAGCGATGGTGACAGCCTCTGTAAATGGGCACACTTTACAATCCTTAATAAATGTATCTCGAAATTTGATACAAGCTCTGCGAAGAATATCTACATCGCTAATACAATATTCAACAAGCTCATTATCCATATTAAATATTGTATTATTATGTACCTGCTCGTTATGCCATTCCAGAAATTTTTGTCGAGCATCAGAAGACATTGTATCTACGCCATAATATTTAGGAGCCGGTACCGGTCCCACATAATTTCGATTATTTAACGTATTAAAATAATGTGGAAAATATCCTTTTTTCAACGTTGCCGGTAAATCCATAGCTTTTGGCAACGACGCTAAAGACATAGGTAGATAATTTAGTGAATCTATAAATTTAATATGATTTACTTGCAACATAATTATTTTATTTCCATTTAAAATTACTTTTGGTTTTACATTAAGCTCCTCAACTAGATATTTTAATATAAATTGACAGTCGAAAGATTTAGAGTTATGAGCAATACAGACAGTTGACGAAAAATTTGTACGCGCTAAAAAAACATAATTTAGAAAATTTTTAATTGGATCAATTTTAAATACATGCTCACGAATACCACATGAGCTACATAGCTGCTTTATATCGTCAATACCACTGCAACTAGAGCATGATTGCTGAATGACGCATAAATTAACTTCATGTTCCTTGTTTTCGCCACAGTCTTTTTCCTGACGCGTCTCAAGATCATAATATAAAAATAATGTGTTACCTTTTATTTCAGTCCTGTCTTTTAACATGTAACACAAATGTCCGGGATTTTTGTAGTCTTCGCACAATCTACAGAAAACTTCGCCGCACACATGTTGTTTTTTATTATAACACCTGTATAGTTTTAAACACTTATCACATTTTTTTAACTGTTTGCATATAGATTTTAAATGATTGTCAAAACATTGTTGTCCTCTAAATTGTCTATTACATGCAGAACATTTTTTAAGTTGAGGTGATGGAACACATGCGGGAGAAAATTTACAGTAGCGACATGTGTATTCGCAACTGTGTCCATTTCTAACATTATAGGGAACATGACATTGTTCACAAAAATAGGAACAACAAAATGTCGCTGTTAGACTGCGAATTACCGAAAAATGATTTTGATGATACAAAAGGTTCAATCTTGGCAGATTTTGTCCTTTTGCACCTTCAAAAATCACATTTCCTCTGCTATTATACTCATATACACAAATATTGTAATCAGTATAATAGCGTTGAAATTCTGCAATCTCGGGAATACCAGCTCCAGTGACATTTATATTAATTTTTGATTTTTGTAACAATTCACGAACCCTATCAGTCTGTATACCGTGAGTGTTTTGCACAATATATTTAAAACACGGATCTTTAGTTATTAATGCAACTGCAACAATTAGTGCACGAGGTAGACATAAACTATCTGTGTTATTTATGGCAATTACTCCATTTTTCCTTCTGCAAAATTCCGCGAATGGTAAACCATGACCTCGAACTTTTCCTGAACCTGAAGGCAATGTTACCTTGGCCATCTCAATGGTAAATTGCCCATCGGAAAAGACCTCCTTATTGCTTTGCAAAATTTTTTGTAAAGCTTCCCACACAACGTCTATATGAATCTGATCGGCTCGGCGGAAACTTAACCATGCCGGTCCAGTTTCCATACGCGGTGTAAAAAACATGAATCCAATATAATCACTCGGGTTAGTTGTGCCCAATGCGTATTCCACTACATTGTTTAGCCCATCATGAAACCAATTAATTGAGTTAACGCCCCCAGGTGGATCATTTATAGAAAATGTAATTCTTCTTCCGGATAAATTAAATTGTTTTGTATGTTTCTCAATGTCCGATATTATCTCGAACCGCGGAAATTCATTTTCATCACTACTCCTGTCTTGTACATAACCACTGCCACTTTGTACATTTTCAGAATCACTTGCACCTATAATATTATTACACATATGTAAAATATTATTAAGATTTTCATTTTCATCACTACTTGTTTCTTGTACAGAATCACAGCCGGTTTGTATATTTTCACTTTCACTTTCACATATAATATTACATATTTGCAAAATATTATTTAAATTATCATATTCATTTGTTTGATTTGTCCCGTTATCATTTCTTAAACTTTCGTCTATAGTGCTGTTACAAAAATTTAAAAAACTTGTAAAATTTTCAGCCTCCTCTATCTCAACTCTCTGTGTAACACTGTTATTATTACAAGACATATTTAAACCCACTTAGTTTAGCAAATGCTAGAATCAAACTATCCAAAATTTACTTACTTCACAGCGATTATATAGGTACCAGAAAACTACCTGACTAATCCAGTGACCCTTTCAAATTACCGTCCTATTGTTCACTCGTAAATGTTTGAAACACCTGAAAATTTATTATTTAGGTAATTAGTAATAATAATGTATGTATTTTTTTTTTTTTTTAAACAAAATTTATATTATATATTTTCCTTCCCTCTGTATAAATGTTACTACACAATCCAGATCCTTAATAAACTTAAAATTATAATAAATATACATTTCCTTAAAAATATTTGCATAAATCTTATTTTCTAAATAAATAACTCTATATAAACTACGACTTAAATCTAAATTATATCTAAGGCTATCTATATAAACATTTTGTAAAATTTTTTTATAAGCAGAGAACAAATTTGCATATTTTTTTGAATATTTCTCTACCGTTTCAAAAATATGTTGTTCAAGTTTAACTAAATTGCAAACTTGTTCTTTATTTAGCACTATAAATTGACTGTTTGTTCTAAACCTAATTCTTTCATTATGCAGAATACTTAGCTGAACATTTTTAGCCTGATGTACACTATTTAATTCCAATTGGGTACATTTTACTTTAAGTTCTTTTGTTTTTATGTATTTAAACATATCCGAAAAGTCGTGAATGTCTATAAATTTTTTGTCAGCCACGGATCCTACAAGCCGCACTGTCACTCGCGGAACTGGTACGGGATTAATTCCTACCGTGATGAATATGCGTCTTTCTTCATCCAGCGGAATAGGGTACACATCAAGAAGTCGGTCATTGTTGTCCCTCATGCTTTGATTGTACGGAAACGCGAAACTTGTTATTTCCGCAGCACCTGTAATAAGATCTAATTTCTTAATTTCGTGCTGCGAAAAAACAAGTTCCTCCTCTTGTTCAGATGGGTTGTTAAGCCGGGGCTCCTCCTCGTAACAATCCTCCAGACGTTGGCCGTAAGGTTCTTCTTCTTCAATGACAACGCTATCATTATCGCCGCTGATAAAAGTCGAATCATCGTCTTCACCTTCGGGTTCAGCGGGAGCATCTTCACCAGGAGTCACATCAACGCTGGGTACAGATTCGTCTTCTTCAGGGGTTTCATCATCATCATGATTATCCTCGATTTCAGTTGAGGCCGAATCAGTGCGGGGTCCAAGCTCCTTCTCATCTTCTCCACAGGTTACAGGCATAGCACTTTCTGCTAAAGAAGTTCTCGGCTTCTTAGTTGGAACTTCTTCTTCTTCTTCTTCTGCTTCACATACCTCTTTAACAAGATTGTCAAGCGACGTACAGCTTGATGTCGACAATCTTCGTTTTTTAGCAGAAATTTCAATTTCTCCAGGATAATTTAACGACGCGATGTCATCCATAAGGTCGATACATGGAAGCGAATTCTCCGGTCTGATTAGAACGTCGCTCAAAATAACTACCTTGTTCGAAGACATAGCGAAGTTTTAAAAATACTCGTTGAAACACGGCGAAATAGCAAAATACTCGTAGGATGCACACAAGACAACACAAAGTGTATACTGACTGAAAATATTTTAAGTTCTCTATTTATAAGTCCATATTCGGTTCAGTTAGGCCTTAGACGCCTAAAAGACTAGAAAATTATAATATAATGAAACATCATTTCTAACATCATTCATATTTCAAATAAGCAATTAAAAATTAATTTCCAAAGCCAACTTAACTTTTATTTGTAAAAGTAAGCGAGACATAATGAAATATTACTATAGGACATACAAATTCACCAGTGAAGCCTATACAAATTATAAGCGGTTTAAATAATAATAATTGTGTGTATTACAATCTCTACGACATTTCTAACGATCGAACAAGCTAATGTTTCATAATGAATCTTTAATTCTGTCTCAGCCACTTCAACATAACAAAAGTTAATACATGTCGTGTAGTCTGCAACTAAGAAATTAAACCCGATTATCTGGTCGAGCCTAAATGATCTCTATTGTAAGTACACAAATTTTGGTTTCTTAGCTATTCAACAAAGAAATATGATTTTTGGATTATTCTAACGACTGTCATAAAGTCTAGAAGTCTACACAAATTATATGCCGTTTAAATAATAATGTGTATTTCAATCTTTTCTCAGGACTGAACAAGGTAATGTCTCATATTGAATCTTTAATAATTCTGTCTTAAGCAACTAAGAAATTAAATCCGATTACCTGATCGAACATAATGATCTCTACTGTAGGTACACAAATTTGTTTTTCTTAGCTTTCAGCAAAGAAATATAATCTGGTTTATTCTAACGATTGACATAAGTCTAGAAACCTATACAAATTATGTGCAGTTTAAATAACAATAATTGTGTATTACAATCTTTTCTAAGGACTAAGCAAGCTAATGTCTTATAATGAATCAGTATTTCTGCTACCTTTTCGACTCTAAATAATCTCTGCTATAAGTATATTCTATGTGTACACAAATTTACTTTCTTAGCTAACAAAGAAATCGAAATGTAATTTGCAACTTGAATTTAAATTTAAAACTTATAAATAATATATTTAAATATTTTTTTTTGAAAAGTAATTATGACATCACTTGAAATTTATCTTTACATCAAACATTTTATCAAAATATGCAATCGCCAATTCGTAATTACCATTCGATCATTATCGCTAATTACTGTCGCCATCTTAATTACTATCGCTAATCGCATTCCGCTGCGGGGAAAGATACTAATCATACTACTGTCATTATGACACGCCATCAGATAAACATTATTTTAATAAATATACTCACATTTGCTATTCTGACGTCATAAGTACTCAATACTCATAGAGTACTGAGTACTTTTTGTACTCTGTACTCATCGCAGAAAAGTTTTTCAAATATTCAAGAAAAATATTCAAGAGTACTTTTTAATATCAGTACTCGTACTCAGTACTCGAGTACATTTTGTCAGTATACTTTGCCCAGCTCTGGCTAAGATTAAACATAAGTATGTAACAACTTAATTAAATAGCGAATTAAGTTACATAACGGTACCTACCCAAAATCTACCAATTTATCAATACAAAAAAACGACCTTCACTGTTCAATTTCAATACTCATTGACGAGTATACCCGTTAGGGTTTTTGCCTTTCACATTTCGGCGTATCAATAAACTCGTCAATGTCAATACAACGGAAACAGGAAGCTCAAGTGTAAGATCCGATCTTGTCGTAATTAATAATCATTATAATTAATAGACAGTGCGCTAATTACTGGGCATACAGCGTAAGGCGGTAATGGATTGCACTGTGTAATCACGAACGAAACTTGGGATGTGTCATAGTCTAAATTGCTTATTCGGTTAAGAACACTGATTTACTTGACGTTTTTTGCGGATAAATTATTGGCTAATTGGAGATGGATACTATTTCGAACAATAGGCTACTTGCATGGTATTGCAAATGAGATTTCTATCACTGTTTGTACCTAATGTTAGGTGGAAAACAGGTAAAAATATAAATTTAAGTTCAAAAAATTATGTTTTTCAAGAAAGAGAGAAGGAAATTTTTCTATGACGTCATTATTTTGTATAGTTTAAATCTTAGATTATATAGCATACGTACTAGAAACTAGATGAAAGAAACTATTTATAATAACATGCAAACGTTGTCAACCAACACAATTGAAAAATATAGAAGTAGATAACGAATGTGTTTAGACAAAGATAACCGTCCTTGGAACCAAACTCAAAGTGAAACTTTTAACCAATAAATGTCTAGATTATCAAAATGACATACGTCAAATCAAAACAAAATTTATTAATTTAGCGACGGTGATTGGTGCAGTTACGTTGGTTCCAAAGTATTTTCATCTCTCTTATTTCTAATGTACCTTTCAACAAGTACGTAAGCTATATATGATCTAAGGTTCAAATGGAACAATTATTCTACGTCACATATAAAATATTCAATTATCATTAAATATGCTGTGCCTTTTCTGTGAATACTGGAGGAGTACATGGAGTAAATCACGTTCACTCGTCAATATTATAAAATTACAACTTGTTCCAAATAAGAAATAAAACGTAAAATTTGTCAAATAAAAACATTTAAACAAAACACAACATCAAAGTTAGCATACTGAGTTTACATGTTAAAAATGTTTGTTATAATAAAAAAAAATTTACTTGAAATTTAAATGCTGGTAGTGAGAAAAATAGTATATAAACTACGGTTGACACCAGCGCCTTGTATCCCTTGACACCATTGACACTAGTTCAATAATGACATTCTTGTCAACCTTGGCGTATAATATATACTATTAATAAGAAGTAATTTTTAAAAAATGGAAGAAATGCCAATACGCTGCAGGCGAAAATTTCTTAGTTCAAGATCAAATACCTTTAAATTTAATTTTTGGAGTTGAAAAACGCTACATTTATTTATATCTCCATAAAGGTGTCGAGGAACCACATAAAATTCTGTGCCATGGCTAAATAAATGAAATATAAAATATATCCGTTGAATGGTTGCCATCAAAAGTAAAATTATACTGGATTTTATTCAATTACAGATTACAGAATGGTAGAACTTATACCAGTGGATTCCAATATTCATGGAAGCAGTCAAATTTTGGTTTCCTTACGAAATAGTAGACTTTTTTAAAGAACAGTGTGAAAAGTTAAACTCCAGTGAGAAAAATGAAGTTAGTAAGAATGGGTCCGTAAAAAGTTGCGAAGATAAATAATAAAATCCTATTAACCAAGTTTCCAAATTAAATTCTGCGATTTAATAATTCTTTAATAAATATTACCCCTTTAAAAACCGATGAGTAAATAAGTTGTCAAGTTGTAATAACTTTGGTAATTACTCGAGGCCAAAGCCGTTAGAACAACAAAACGTTTTCAAGTTTATTTCATTGAGTGTCAGGCGTTTCACTTTTGGTGGGCACGGGAAATTGAAATGAATTTTCACATTTCATGTCAAAATCAGACCAAACGAGGCAAGGGCAAAGGCGAAAGACCCAGTATTGTTAATTGAAAAGCCTTGTTCCATTCCAGGAATTCTGACATTGCAAATGGGATCATATATTTCACATAAAAGAAACTTATTTATATTCACACCCGCAAATTATTTCAATAGATGATAATTATTAACATGCAAAATTTATTATTTATTTCTTTAGAAGTAGAACTAACAAACCGTAAACTAATAGAGTGTTACATAATTTAGTAAACACTGCATTTAAAGATCGGGCATGTCTTATAATAAATAAAGCATGTACCTACATTTCTAATGGAACCTATAAAACAATTTATTTTTTGAAGAAGACAGTAATCGGAATACTCTGGTTTTAAATTTTGTAGGTATATTAATGGACATTAATTATACTCAAATGCTCTACAACTGCCAGCAGTTCATGACATTTACGAGAATTTGACCAAACAATGTTTAAAAAGCGCGCTGTCTTAAAAAGAAGTATATTTCTGTGTTAGCGTATCGATATTTCTGACATTAGTTTAAATGTCATTATTTCAATTTAATATAAAAAGGTAGTTGCATGTTTATAGCATTTCAATGAACTATAAAAATGTTTTGAGATTAAATTTTATAGCATTTTTATTAAGTGTTAATAGTTTATCTGACTATAGATGTATTTTTAAAACACTTATTTTGGTATAGGTATCCTAATTATATTTTGTTTGTACTAAAATATTTATTATTAATATTTCTGTTTTGAAAACTGGTTTGAACTTTTGTAACAGTCTGTTTTAAAAAATACATATTGTATTGGTGTATTTAAAACAACAATTTTATTGATTTCATGGTTAAAGTGCAGTTTAATTATTGAAAAACACTACCCACCTATGCAATTTTTAAATATGTCACGTTTTGTAAGCGGCGTAAACATGTTTGCATTTAAATAGGATATAAATAATTACGACAATGAATTATGTATTTGTGCTGATAATTAATAGTTGTTTAAACAAAAATAATCCTAACCTAAATTCACCGGACATGATAATGCGCAAGGTTGAATTTCATAATATATCTCGGAAATAATTACAGCTTCCACGAGAAAGAACGTATTTTGTAATATAAACAAAAAATGTGAAATTTCCTTTAAATTACTGTTCCTTATAAAGTATGAAAGTCTCTTTGACTTTGATTTTGTTTCATCTTCGCGTGACATTATTAAAAATAAACCGGATATTGGACGACACGTCATCATAGAACCAGAAACATGATGGGAGAGACAAGGACCAGTGGGATGAATCCTGAATCCTGGAAGTAACAGGAGAGATGTTACAGTGATGTATAATGTATACGAGCAAAACGAAGACGTAGGCGAAAGACGTAAAAGACGTACAGAGGGATTTTACCAAAACCAAATTTTATTTCTTGAATTTTACTAATTTTTTTATTATGATTGTTGCCATATGAGCCGCAGGCTAGTATCGTTTTTTGCGGTTTTTTGTTAAATAATTGTCATCTCGATTGTCATATTAAACACGAGTAAATTACTATGAAATAGTATATTACATTATGAGCGAGGGAAGAGATTGATACCGTCTGAGTGAGAATGTAGACGCACGAGGCTTACCGAGTTTGCCACGACCATAATAATATATGAAACATTTTATTCATGATGTATTTTGATCATGTCAACTAGTCTTAATTTTAATTTTACAAAAAAACAAATATACCACGGTCGTCATGGAATACATGATACAGGATTTTTCCAAGAATATATAAATTCTATTTAAATTTTTAAATTACATCAGGCACATCAAATAATGTAGGTACTTCCTACTGTAACTTATGTGGATAAATCGCTTTTTATGACGCCGTGTTTGTCCATTTATCCGTGTTTGCAATTTATCATGAAATACTGAATGACAGGAAAAACTTGTGAAATGTCAGAAAGACAACACACGCCTACAAAAAAGGAGAAATACAAATTTAAACTGTGGCGATATGACCTGTTCGATAATATATCGAACGGATTGAACGGATGTGTGATATTGTTTATTTTAGTACCTAGGTAACTGTATATGGAAACTGTTAGTTCGTATATGATCGTATATATCATAATATATGATCGAAAATATGGTTCCGATTTTTTAAAATAATTAATTCATTTATAAGGTAAATTTAAAATAACTGCTGTCAGAGGTTATAATTGTATTTATGTACGTTATTGAAGGATATGAACTTACTCCCTACCCTTATTTTAAAGAAAAATTAATTTCGAAATTATTTAGTTGTATGTAAAATAATCTTCAGATTTTCAAGAAGCTGATAAAAAATAAAATACAGTTTTAGCTGCGTACAGAGCTTATTTTTCAAAATATCAGGATTGTAAACTAACAAAACATGAACTTTTCTGGACAAAACCCCAGTGTTGTCCCTCTGGGGTACAAAAAGAGATCTGCTCGTCTGTCTGGTGTGGAAAGGATACAGATTGACAACATTGATCCTTTATTATGTTTCTGACCGTGTACGGGTTGTATTGTATTGTGGAATGGTTGTCAGAGGAGCACGTTTTGTTCCGTTTTGTTCTGTAATCGATAACACGGCCGGGGGTGGGATTTTTCTACGGGGTGAAGGCGAAAAACGAGGTTTATTTTGATGAATAGCCGCAGAGGCTTCAAAGAGATGAAGGACTTTACACCACAAATAAATGTGGAAAAAGGAAATAATCGCAATAGGAAATTCGAAATAAAAGCGATTCTACCAATATTATTTTTGAAAATAACCAAAATACTTTTTTTCTTTAACAACTATAGAAATAATATAATTTTAATACACGGCGATTAAATTATATTATCAACTCGAGAAAAATAATTCACAAGCGTCGATAAAATGTAATTTTATCGTCTTGTGTAAAAAATAACTATTTTTAAATTTTGTTTTATGGCAATGAAAGTGCGAAAACATAATGTCGTAAACCGCATTTCAACATCAGGCTTAGTTTATGAAATATGCAGCCTCAAAGTTGCGATCTGGGAAATGTGAAAAATAAGTTAACTCGGGGTTTAAGCAAAGTTTTGAACTGTGGTTTGCGGCATTGGATTTTTTCAGAGTTCACTTATTCAAGAACAAAATTATTAGAATGTAGTGTTTTATAATCCTTCTAACTAATTTGCTAGCGGTCTCCAGTTGATCCCAGCAACTGACAATAATACTGTAATAGTGAAATGACAGGGTAGGTAACAGGACTTGCAGGACTGCGCCAGTTAGTTTCATACAAAACTAACAAAACATACACGAGAATATGACACACACACACTTTTCCGTTACTAATAAACATTACTATATATTTCTTTAATAAAAACATTGAACTACATTTACATGAACTAAAATCTAACTACAACGATATATAACGAAGAACACAAAACTACAATCTACTACACAATCTGTACGCGATATAGAGTCACACAGTTGTACCAAACTCATGAGAACGGCGCTCTCTCAGCAAAACCCGTCTCGGTACCGATTTGAGTCAGACGATCACTGACTCTACGTAATTATTCGAACTTAAACTTCGCTCGAGAATACATTTTCTCGAGCGTCTGAACTTAACGACGAACACAAACTGACTTTACATTTTCTCAAGACGTGCGAGCCAGACCACGATCACCCACTGACTGCCTGTTCTTAAATTTTTCTCATGCTTCTTAATACAGCTGCGTATATGGATCACCAATTGTAATAACACATTTATCTTCAAGCATAAACAATAATAACCGAACAGTATAATGCACTTATGCTTGAAGACAAAGGATCCATATACAAAACTAACTTAAGTCATCTACATGTGGGAGAAGTAAATATATAATAAATTTCGAAGATGTTGATTACTCATCAAAATTAGATCTAAATCATATTGCGCATTGTTACAATACCACTGTGTTCGAGTTGTTAGATTCCACTATAATAACATCTACCGTTCTGTAATTGATAGTTAATATTTTTAAATGGTTACCATCAAAACTAAATAAAATACATTAATTTAAAATTGGACTGTTTTTTAAAAGCAAGGAGTAAAATATTAAGTAATGTCAACTTCAACCACAAAACTAAATCGTTTGAAAACCAGCAATACATACAAAAAACTGTTTCACTTTGTTCAGCAAATCTACGTGAAGTTTTTCCGGATAAACTAAAGGATAGTAATCCTCATCCTAGTTTCTGAATCCTGCCCCACTTGTCTAATTATATTCCGTGGATGCAGATAAATGTTTCCGAGGCCAGAGCAACACAAACAGCGCTAGTGGTAGGAGTGGAAAAGAGGATGCAACTACTACTCGTACAAGTGACTCCAGGACTCGGGGCTCGTCCTCGCTGTGCGTTATCCTTGCGCGTCCTGGAGATAATTGGATGGACTTAATTATAAAGCAAAGTGAAGAAGCGTGTTAATTCTTAGCAAAAAGATTAAATAGATGTGCGCATAACAACGGGGGATTAAAATATGAAAGGCGGATCGCCAACACTGGATTGTGGACGCAGAACGGAAGATGGAATTAGGTTTCCGGTTCCGAACGAAATTTACTCGCGTCTACAATTGTTTTAAATGTAGAGTTTACTAATGTTTTTTATTTTTTACCCAAAAGATAAAGTACAGTAGGAGACATTAGTTTCCAGAATACTTCCCAACTATACAAATACGATTTCTGCTCTCAAAATCGACGCACGTAGCTACAGCAAGATACAAGAACATGTGTCTTGGATAAACCTCTGTATTCGTCCCATTTAAGAAGATTTTAATCTTATTTTTTAGAGCAGAAATCGCATTTGTAGTGGGAAAGTATTCCGAAAACTAATGTCTGCTACTGTACATTTACTTCGATGCATTAGTAAAACTGGAGTAACAAATTTGTCAGTAAAGAACATTTTATTTTGCTGGTAATCATTCAACAGGATTTACTCCCAATTATAGAATGGCAGATGGTATTATATTGGAATCCAACCACTTCGACCGATTTGGCGACAACGGAGAGATTCTTTTGCAACCAGAACTGCATTTAAGACGATCAAGTGGTCAGCTTGAAGCATCCGAGTGCGATTAAATTGCAAAATATTTTTACAATTTACCGATAATCACACACTGCCGTCTGAGAGACTTGAACCACAGAACTCCGGGTTCGTAAGTCATCACATGCAGAGAGCTGTGCTTAAACCAGCGCAGTTACTGCCTCGGCATATAAATTAATCGTTCTGTGACGTCATCAGACCTACTCGATTTGAGTAGTCTAAAATATAATACCTAGATATTCTTACAAGAAATTTTTAAATAATTAAGTATGTATTTGATAATATACAGCTTAATTGTGTCATAAATTCTAAAACATACGTTGAAGGAATATAATAGATATCTATACCTACTACTAACGAATAATTTTTTTTTCAAAAACTCCAAAACGTACTATCTTAGGAGAACATTTTTCGTGCCACTGCTTCAATACTTGTTTTTGACATAACTTTTTATAATTTATTTCAATATAGGTAAGTACCTAATATAATATCTCGATAATATCATTCAATTTAGGTGTTGATCAAATTTATTTTTAATAATAATTGTTCCAATCCAGTGGTATTACAAATGCATCGCGTAAATGAACTAACATTAATTTATAAAAATAATTTAGATTCGTAACCAGCATATCAAACCTTACACCTTTAACGCATACACCCTGTATTATCAAATAAAATAATAATATACAAATATATTAACTTTGCATTATTTTTCAATCAGTATAATTAAACTAGTGCTTACTAATAAATAATAATCACTATTTGACCAATTATTCGACAATATAGTATTTTGTATTTAACGCAGCATAAGTACCAAAATTTTAATTTCCCAAGTGCTCTGCGTTGACAAACTCTTCCCGTAATAGTGGAAAACAAACAACGCTGTCTCAGGTCCCGATCTTTGCGGAATCCTTTTCCTGGTGCCAAGTTGGCTGGCCAGACCAGTCACTTAAATAGAAGCAGTGCAACATCACTCTCTACGTCAAGTTGACTCATTAAATGCATGAAATATCTACAAAACAGATAGTAGGCCACGCTAAAACTACTACTGGTTCCGCAAATCTGGTACCAGAGAAAATGTTTGATTTGGAATTGAAGATGTGACAAAATAATTAGCGGAGAGAATTTTTATAAAAGTTAATCAAAGATGTAGTTCCGGAAAGCGGAAACACTACAAGTACGAGTATTATACTTGATTTAATAACTAAACAGACAAACTTGAAATTGTCTCGCTGAGCCATATTTACACTGCGTAAATACGAGAAAAATATCACTAGATTTTTTTACAACCACTAGCTGGTGCCCGATTTCTTTCTGGTTGCCAAGTTAATTGTATCCCAACTTAGAATGGTGCCGATGGCAGATACCGATCCAAATAAATCCGGATTCGAACCCACGACCTCTGTGTTCAGAACCAGCACTCTACGACTCTACCACTGTGCTATTTCGCCGTTATGTTATCCGTAATAAACTAACAACATTTCATTATATCCAAAAAATGCAAGCCTCATTCACAATTTAGTTTTAAGGTTTACATTTACGTTTAAGAAAGTTCAAATTCATATAACTAAATACGATCATTCACACTTCCTACTTTCAAGCACTGTGAATGCTCAATTTTAGTTGTATTCAGGCTTTCTTAAATCTAAACATAAATGTAAACCTTAAAGCTAAATGCTTATGTGAATGAGGCTTAAGAACAGAAATAATTTATCAAAATAATTGTCGATAATTTTATTTAAAATTACCTATAATATATTTTTACATTTGATTATAAGAACAAAATAATTATTACTTTTTGAGATTAACAGTACCTAGTTGTAGTGTCAATATTGGAAAGTTATCTCCAAACATAGTTAGCTACTCACAAGGTAACCTAACGATAACCGCAACTATGTTCGGAAAATTAACTTTTACTCGTCATCGAAAGTGATACTTCCATTTTCATTTCACAATAAATAAACACTTTTTTCAAAGTATACTCTTTTTCATTGTGGTTATTTTAACTACTAATCATTAAATTTTAATGGCAGATCGACGAACGGTTAAGATACGACATTAAAACAATCACTAACAATGGCTTTTCCTATCAGATGTAGTAATGTGTTCTTGTTTGCGTGATACGCTTATCAGATGGAAAATAAATTGAATTTGTACATGAGAGCAATGAGTAAATATAGGAAGGTTATTTCTGTGTGTGCTTAACTATAAACATAAACGGTTCATTTAAAAAAACGAGCTATTAATGGCTTTATTCAATGTTTCATTAAAAATTAAACAGCGATATGGCGTTGCTATAAATTTAATTTATCGTTTAATATTGTATTGATGTTATATTCATACCTTAACAAGTAGAATAATTATAGCTTTATTTACAATAACTAGTATATTAATAATAACTATATCAGAATAAAATGTTTTATTACCGCTGGTTAGATCTAATCACAAATGAAATGACATTTTACTGCAAAGATATAAAAGTATCGGCATTATGATTTGCATGCTATTATTTTGTAACATTTAAATCAATATTTACAAACATAATAATAAAACTGTACTGACAGTTGCATTGTAGTACCCAGTAAATATTTTAAAATTTGTTAACTATAAAATATAGCCTACCTTTTTCCAAACAGAATCGTGATGTATTTCAAGAACCCATCAATGTCTCGTACTGAATGAGTATGTTATGCACGAGTTATGCATTACACAGTTAGTTTATCAATAGCAATAATTTTCTTTTATTTATAAACACTATAAAGCACTAAACACTATTAAAATAATGTCTTGTATTTTAAAAAATATTTTATTTATCACAAAATGAGTCTCGAAATATGAGCATACTGAGCATAGCTGTACAGCAAAAAGTATACATTTGAACTCAGCGAATTATGTCTGCGCAATACTTGACTTGTTCAAATTAGTTTGGTTTTATTTTCTTCAGTTTATTCGCGGACGCCAGAAAGCAGATAGGTGGATTTTGTATTAGAATATTGCATTACCTAATTTACTTGTGATAAATAAAAATTTATTTTGAATGTAGGCAAGTGCTTTTTTATTAAAATTAGGTTTGTGAATTGATATAAAAATTAATAATAAATAAAAAATAACGTTACTTCAATTTTAAGTAGGGAGCGAATAAAAATTGTTCTATTATATCAGTATGACCATCCAAACTATGTTGTAGGTAAGTCAAACAATTTTTTAAATAAATTTGATCGATCAGATTGATCATATCGATTAGATCGTTGACATCGATCAGATCAATTATGATGATCGATATAGATCAATCGATCGATTTAATCGATCAAATAGGACGATCAAAGATCGATCAAAAGTTTTGATGAGTTACAGTAGGTACGTGAAACAAGAGATGGCTGCTCTAGGGAACTTCAAATTGGTATACAATATTAATCGAGCGGACAATGATTATTATTAAATTTTTTGGCACAAACTGCTTCGCTCCCTTGAAATAGTGTATATAGAAGCCGTCCAGCTCAGTTTTTTTCATGGCTCAGTTGCGTTCAGACGAGTAATAAGTTTGCAAATTGTGACACAGCTCTGTGTAGAACACAGGCACATTCTTTTTCTTCCTTACCGCCTTCGGGCAACTCTGGCTGCATGAACTGTACTTGATCCTGTTGAACGGGTACCATGGCAAAGGCGTTATAGATCATGTAACATATATTCTTGTTATTCCTCCTTTGCTGTGCTCCCACAATTATCCAACAATATCTCCATTTCCATTTCCTAACCTAATTCGGGTAATGAGTGTTTGCAACATCTCGGGCGTGGCAATGAAACCTTTGCGAGGTTCTGGCGATCACGGGTCATGGTCTACTTTGATCTAAGATGAAGTTTGATCGGGGATCGGGCGTTGGCGTTTACGTTTATCCAACCGGAGACATAACTTGTCATTTGCATTGCCTAGAGACGTGGAGATGCCCCGGAAATGCCAGCCGGACACGCCCATCGGAACGGGTTAGGGTTAGTGGAGACGGGTTCATTAACGCAGATTTTAACAAACAATATGCTAGACTAGATGAAAAGGGTTGCTGCCAATGGCATTTTCTGTAAAATAGGTCTCTATTTTTATTTTGAATTAAGTGTAATTCTATGGGATGCTCCTTTTTATTTCTTGATCAAACTTGAAACATAATTTAGGCCTCATTTGATGCCTTTTTACATGATTTGATGTCAACTCTTAAGTAAAAAACTTAATAGAAGATGTGTGATCTTTCTCACACAGGGTAAACATAAAAGCCACGAATCTACACAATTGCTAAGATACGGAGTGTGTCCACTCCTGTGTGGTTACAACCATAATACTAAAATGTGATTATTAGTTAAAATTCTACTTGCGTGTCATTTTTATTTATTCATCTGGTTAAATTATCTAGTTACTATAATGTCATAGTATTCTTTTTAAGGCTTGTTTATATTTCCTGGAAAAATATGACGAGATTGCGAAAAATTATAATAAGTTAACAACGCGTAAAATATGTTCGTGCGTCTACGTAGCGCTGTGCTATTTTTAAATTTTCTTATAAAAGCTTTCGGTCGCTTTTGGTATTACTAACCGAGATTCTCCGAGGAATTACCCAATGTAAGAAGACGATATTTGGAAAATCTCGTTTCCGTAATGCAGAATTCTTCCAGTCATTTAACCAAGTGCTAAAATTTCGTATAAAAATTCAGCACGAATCCAGCAAACATTATTAAAAACTATTCAAGTTTAAAATCAATATCACATTGAATTCCATATCAAAAGTCCATTAACTTTTTTCCAAATACCGTTCTTCTTCTGTTACTCGCCGCTCGGGATATAAAAATCATAGAGCGTCGTCATCACAAACACAGCATTTCACTTTCCTTTCTGCGACAATATAAACAAAATCATCACGCGAATTATGCAATTTTCACACAAAAACGTGGAAGTCGCGCAGCAAATTACATTTCGATGCAAATTTTTTTCGCTAGTCCCGCGGCGGTGCTGTTCGTTTAGTGAGTTCGGAACAGCGTTTTAAAGAAGCTTTCTTTTCTGCCGGTCTTTATTCGAACAGGAATTAAATTTGCACGTAGGGGAACCACTTAAATCATAAAAGAAGAATATAATTTTGGACCCATTTATTTAGTTTTAAGCCTCATTCCCATAAGCATTTAGTTTTAAGGTTTATGTTTAAGAAAGTCTGAATACATGGTAACTAAATACGAGCATTCACAGTGTTTGTAACTGGAAAGTGTGAATGCTTGTATTTAGTTATATTAATTTAAACTTTTTTAAACGTAAACATAAATGTAAATCTTAAAACTAAATACTCGTAGTTATATGAATGAGGCTTTATCCTCGCTTTGTCTATTACATTAAATAAATCGGTTGCATATTTGTTTTTTTAATCTACGACCATTGAATAATATATTCATTACGTAGGTAACTGTGGTACGATAAACCCTTCCATAAAACACACTATTGTATTATGAATTCATAATTCAACACTATTGTATTATGAGTCCACAACACAAATGTCATCTGTCATCAATCACACCAAAATGTGAGGTTAGGTTAATATCTTAATGAATACAAATTTGTAACGAAATGTTCTGTTTAAAAAGTCGTAGATAAAATATCGTATTTGACTCGCACATAATGGCTTTAATTCACTCGGATGATTATACTCTCGCCTTTAACTCGTGCATAATAAAAAATACCCTACATTATGCGCTCGCTAAATAATATATACGAAATATATAGGATGATTTACAACTCCGTGCATATATTTAAATGGCATATGTCTATAGTACCTACTCAACTTACTGATTATGAAACAAGAAGAATTTTTTTTAAATTCGAAAATTTAAGGGTAGTTTTTGCAAGAAGCACATTTTATAATGGATATCTGACTAACTAGGAATGGGGTAAAATTATATTTTAATTAATCGTCTCGTTAATTGTGCAATGACAAGAATTGTAAATTTATGAAATTGCATTTGAAAACAGTGACCCAAAACTCGATAACTAAAATTGCAGTTCCGTGATAAGTGAGTTAAGAACTATATTATGCTATTAAAATATATGCACGAAGTTGTGAATCACCTGTACTATTATTTAGTAATGCTTTTAATTATTCAATTTGCTTTTTAACTAAAAAACTAGTTGTATTGTATTCTATATAATTTGGGGATTGAGAAACGAGTTACCAAATTAGTTGAATATTCATTGAGTAGCGAAATTAACCTAGATTACATTTAAACAAAAAAATTGCATTATATAAATGTTGCAATGCCTGCATAGACTTTTCATTATGCATATCGAATGAACAAATTTAATTCTTGCATTTGCTATGGAAATTCAAACTGTTTACATTTCGCTCCGTTCTCTTTAGAAACTCTTATTTTTCAAACAAGCTAATTACGAAAACTAGGTTTGTTATCGTAAACATGAATCTTTGGCTAAGTTCTACATCAGTTACTATACTCAAGCTGAACTTCCTTGCATAACTCGTGATTTTAATGAATTCATTATATATAATTTAAGGTAGCGCACATTCTCAGGATGTTACTACATACATATTGTTTTTGACGGTAATTGTAACATAGTAAATTAAGTTATTTACTTTGCAGATATGGTGCTAGAAAGTTTACAAGTAAAGTTCAAGACTAACTATAAATAAAAATTACTCCCTTCGAGATATGAACCAGCGGGAATTATTTCAATGAGTTCAACTTACTCTTGTTTATTCAGTTTTAAAATGTTTACGAATCAAGTTTGCTTAATTATTTTATCTAACACCTCTTATTAAAAGCGTCATAACTATGGTGATTTTAAACAAACTAAGTAAAAGGTGTTGGATAAAAGGTTATACTTCACACGTGGGCAAAAAGGAATGACCCACTCGAGAAAATTATCTCACTTAGTCTTTGGCCTTGTGAGATTAGATTTCCCTCGTAGGTAATTCTTTACTTTGCCCACTTGTAAAGTAAATAACTATTTAACGTGCATTTTTATGAACGCTTTTAATTCTAATCCAATATTTGACTGCAATTTTCTTTGTCTGATTGATTTTTTACATACAGTCTATCAAGATGATTAATATTTCTTTAAGTTTTCATTACGATTTATAAGTAAAGTTATTTTAAATAAGCGTTTATGGCAATTGAATATATAAATAATTTTATGATTCAATTAATTAATTTGGTTCGAGGCATTCCAAAAATAGTTACAATACATGAAATGGAACAATGTGGCAACTTTTACTTTTATATTATTTAAAACCACAATTGAAAACCGAAAGCTACTGGTCTGCTCATCTATTATTATAACATTGATTACAAAACAACAAACCATTTCACTAATTTCTATTTCTATGTTGGACATTATCATGAAACATAGGCTGTATGGATGTTATAAAATTCTAACACCGTCTAACTCGATGAATAGTCCATCTGCAAAGCTTGTTCGCTTGTCCATTTATGCGCACCCTGTATTAGAGAGATTATATAATTATTTGCGAACAATGAAAGCCGAATGCGTACCCAGCGGAGTGACATAGGAATAATGGCGCTACACAACAAACATCGCTTAAAATACAAGCTATCACTCCAACCCAGTTAGCCCTATAAATTCACTATTATTGTTTGGAGTTGAACATTCGCTAGCACATTGCTTACACATATAAAGATAAATTCATTTTGCCTTTGCTTATACAACAGATTTTTATCCCTAGGTTTGATAAACTAATTTACTTTATTTTTGTTATGATCTGCCTCAGCCTACTAATATTTATTGTTAGTTATATAATTTAATTCTTAGTTTTATTAATCTATTATTAACCTATAATTCAGCTAAATGCCTCGACCGTAAACAAATTTGCTTGTACCTTAATATTTTACTTTTTGTCCTAGATGCACAAATAATTATTAAAATATTGTGTACTTTTCTATTACCTACCTATTGGAGTAAATGAAAACTCAATACAAAAACTAAATTATTTTTGCTAATTTCGATGTTGGAATGAACGTTATACGAAGTAGAAAAAGGTGCGATATTGCCATGCGCATATATCTTCTCTGACTATGCTGTCTATTAATCCTATCTAGTCATATAATAAGGCCCGAATGTAGCTGTCTGCGAGAAAAGGATAGATTCATACAGATTTAATGTGTCGAACAAAGGCAGCAGTAGGAAACGCGCTCTCGTAGAGGAATCAAAATTGGTACCTACTAAATATGAACAAATCATCACAAACAAGGGTTCATTTGAAAGATAGAAGTTCAATATAGATCCGTCTAGTGTTGAAATTTGCAATTTTTGTAGATTTACTGAGTAACAGTTATGTGAAGTTAGCAAGTTATGACAAGATTATGGCATTGTAAAGTTGAAACAAAAAATAAAACTTATATTTCAACACTTAATGGACCTGGAGCTCATCTTTATCTTTAAATTAAAAAAAAATTAAGTCGATTCGACCAAAATTAGTCTCAATTTCATTCCCCATTCAAAAGCATGTTTTTGCTGAGCGCAACGTTCCTACATTAAACTCTTAATGGCTATGACAATCTTATGCAAGAACACACTATATATTATATAATTACAAAAAATAAACACATATAGTTTACAAAATAAAAGAAGTCTGGCTATGGTCATCTGTATCATGAACGATTAAACAAACTGCGTATACATTTATCTTTGCCGTACTTGCATTGTCTAATGATATGTAATCATGCAATAAATTAATATAGATTGAACACGTTTGTCTTTCAAAAATTCATATTGTTTCGAGTAAGCTACGCCATGTATAGCAAAGCGTTGCTCGTTCTACTCAGCACTGTTATTGTAACATAAGTTCAGTTATTATTTGTACTGTTCCAGGATGGCCTTTATCAGACTTCTTACTTCTTTCATCTCACAAACTATAACATTGTATTTTTATTATCATTCTCGATATTTGAAATTGGCAAAGAGTGGCGTAAATCGAAATAACCTGGTTTACACCGCTGAAATCCGTCCTGTAATTGGTCTTCTTATGGTCGAATTACTTATTAGTAAGTTGGCACGAGTTTTCTCTATAAAAACCTGAGAATCTCTTCTTGACGGAGGCAGAGCAAACAGTGGCCGTTCGATTACCGTTCGCCGCGGGGCTAGCATTACCGTTTCAATTATCGAGAGGTGATTTAAGTGCGCTCGGGAAAACCAACGAACTATATATTTCTACCGACCGGGAAAACTTTTTCGCAGACTTCAATATTTTCTTACATTGAAAAAGGAATGAAGTTTTCAATCAAAAGGTCGAGGAGGTAAAATCTGAGAAGCGCTTACTCCACAACGGAAATTATTAGGCATAAACATAGACATGATGAAATATTATCCTTATTTTTTTACTTTACTTACTAATAGATTATGTTTGGATATGCTGTGGCACAGTAAGTACTTTTTGCTAAAAAGTCATTCAAAAGTTGATTCATAAAAATAAAATTAATAACTTTATCTGATGCCGTGTCATAATGATAACATTATAAGCCTCAATTTGAGAACCATAATAGCGTTTATTATAGGCCAAGGACCATCGTGAATCCAGTATGGTACTCGGCTTCGCCTCGTCGTTTAATCTTCACGACTAGTATCATAATGATTTACGGTACGATTCTTATAACATAAATAACTATATTATTACTCACTACTGAGTTATCATAATTAAGAATGTACTATTTAATGTTGTACCTACTTATTATGATTATGGTTTTGGGATTTGAACCTCTTTGGGTTATGTCTCTAGGGTGACTTATGGTACACACCACACTCAGTATTATTTTTACTTTATAGTTTGCCACGGAGTTTGAGGTGTAGGTACGTCTATCATAAAATTTTACAACGTTACAGAGGTGTACGCTTTCCACGTTTACTTTAATTATAATTGAAATATATGATGCTTTTACATATAAGTGTCTTAATGCCTCTATATTTTTATGTTTTGTTTCTTGTCTAGAAATTTGAAGTAAAAAATATTTAAATGTGGCGTTTTTGTCATTATTTGATATCATTTTTGTCGGTCATTATAAATGAAAAGAAAAATTTAAAAATCAAGAAGACTGCAGCTAACCTTCCTTTTACGAACAATTTTTGTTTTACAATTTATTTAAAAAATACAGACGTTCCTATAGAAATACTGGATAATACATGTTTACAGTATTTTTCAACTTCAAAATGACATTGCATAGCTAGGATGCGGCAAAGTACGAGTTTCGGGCTGCTATCGGGCAGCCGTAATAGTGGGGAAGAGAGTGAAATAGAAAAAAAATGTAATATCGAGAGTATTCTAAGAATTCGAAAAAACGGTAGACGAGTCCCTTAATATACTACCATGCCGGTGCCCGATAGCTAGAGGTTGCCAAGTTAATTTGATCCCAACTTGGTATAGTAACGGGAGTGGGTATCGATCCAAATCAGGTTACGAAATTTTCGTGACTTGTCCAGGATTCGAACCCACGACCTCTGTGACCAGTTCACAGAGTTTAGCTCTCTAACCACGTGACCCATTCAGCAGTTCTGCTATTTAATGTTCTAGTCTTAGTTAGCGCTAACTAGATGAATAATACTCGCTGTTTCGTGTTTAAAATTCCTTTCTTTTAGGGTTTTTTAGTATTCTTCATCTCCTGTGAGCTTTATATCCAGCGATATTAAATTCTTGCTGTGATAGACAGTCGCTAATACATTCTTAATTAACTAGAGCACTATGAATCCTTAATCCTTCTTCATTTATTCAGTAACCTGACGATCCCATGTCACATCCCTGTGTTGTTCTTCTTTCGAACGACGCATCCTACAACATCTTTTTAATTATCTAAACCATTTTTCATCCCAAAGTACGATTAATAATCTTAGGAAAATATTAATTTATGTGTGTAATTAGGAGCCCTTGTTTAAGAGAACAAATTTTTGTTAAGTAATGATTTTATAATTGGGGAACAAAAATTTGACCGAAAAAATTTCGTCGGCGAACGATGTTTGTAAATGGGAAAATAAACTAAGGAACCGTAACTGTTTTAATAAATCTGAAACTAATCCTAAACCGTTAAAAATATCAATAATCAAATGGTTGTGAACCGGTTCGGAACGGTAATTTTTACGAAAAAATATTTTTAATTCATTATTTACTGCTATTTTATAAATGATTGAACCAAAACTGGAATTTAAACGGTTCAGTTCAGTTCAGTTCAATATGCAATATGAAAACCGGAACAAATTCGAACCCTATAATGCACAGTGAACTGCGACCCGAACCTGAACCGTTATTATGTCCGGTTCGAGTCCTGGCACTGTCCGTGCATTCAGAGTTGGCAGGGGCGGTAAGGAAGAGAAAGAATGTGCCCATGTTTTAAACAAAGCTGAGTCACAATTGCCAACTAATTACTCGCCTAAACGCAACTGAGTCAAGGGATAGACTGAGCTGGACGACTTCTTTATACACTATTTCAAGGTAGCGAAGCGGTTTCCGTCAAAGAATTTGCTGGTAATCCATGTTCGCTCGATTAATATTATTTATCAATTTAAATTTCCTAATAACAGCCATCTCTTATTTCGCGTACTGAAAATAGTATCACACTATTTAATTTACAAGATCTTAAAACATTCTATCAAAGTTTTAGTCATTTTGTGGAAAGGAGAACATAATAAAATAATAATTAATTAATTTGCATTTACAAATTGTGCATTGACTTCAGGGCACTCAAGATACAAATTAGTTTGCTTTCAAACATTTCGTAATGATTCATTCCCGCTCTTGTTCGTTTATTTTGCTAAAGAATTATTGAAAATTGATTCAAGATTGCAGTATTTAATCTACGCGAGTTCAGAGCGTTTTGTTTCACACTTGGCCAACTACGATTAGATTTTACCGTCTGACGAAATATTTAATTATTTCGATCAAGTGGGCTCAACTTTATTCTCTCCTCTTTTGTTTTTTATTATCTTTTGTTTCGCTACTGTTCGCTTTTTGTCTTGGCACGAGCTTCTCAATTCTGCTCCGCTTCGAGACTTTAAAACTGATTTAATTGATTCGATTTAAGTAGATCGTTTAATGTAAAGTAATAATGTTTGATCGTTATATATTGTAGCGCTAGCGACGGTGTTAGTTGTTACAACAGTACAAGTTTTAATTAAAATTTCTTTAATGTATTCAGGGATTCATACTTCACTGATTGCGCGAACGAAGAGACCGTTTTTGTCAGTTTTTTGTTTTCTTTTTTAATTCAAAAGGCTCCAAATTCCCTCGTCGATAATTCTTCTTTTATAAAAACCTTTTCAGTAATTTTAATTTGGAATTATTTGTCTTCAGAGACCCCCGTGTTCAACCTTTCCCCTTTCAGCCGTTCCCACTTTGAGCATCAATATTATTGTTATTATACAGGTTGGTGGAGGTGAAATGCGAACATAGGGAAATATATGACAATGAAGTTATCATGGTAGGCATCTTGATATACGTGGAATAAGTACTGTCAATGTCAAAGTTGCTGTCATATTATTGAAATTTTTATTTTCATTAAAATATTTTGTTTGCATAATAATGTATGTGTACGAGCAGAATGAGAAAGTTTACATGCACTTTTAGATTTTATTATTATTTCTGTTATTGATTACTCTTTTTGCCACACAAATTCACATTACTTCGTTTTGTGACACTACTACAAAATATTATCAAGATACCTGTCATGAAAGTTCGATTGTCATGTATGTTCCCTATGTTCGCATTTCACCTCCACCAACCTGTATACAGGTTGTATCATAATTTCGAGCACATGTTAAAGGTATATTATACAGTTTGAGTATGCTGATTTCGATTAAAAAAGTATTTTTATTCGATTATGTCAAAAAGTGACGTTTTTTGGTTAAGATATTCGGACGAAAAGCTAACCTTTTAGGTAGAGTATTAATATTTGTGCCGTTGCTAGGTGATCCACTTTTCGTCTTAGGCCGAGAAGTACTTTTCGTACCCAAACGCGTTTTTTAAAGCAAACTGACAGTCGAATAATTTTTTGTTCTTTTTTGTTTCATTTGTCTGTTTCGCAGATAACTACAATTAGCAAACTAAACAAAATTTTAGAGTAATTTATAATAAAATATTAATATTCTAGTTATTTTAAGTTCTCACTTACAATCGAATAAAAAATAGTGTATGTTACACGGACGAAAAAGCTCTCGTACTCCTAAGGTTGCCGAACTCGGCTTTGCCTCGTTCGGCAATTTTCCATAGTCGTACGAGAACTTGCATTTTTCGTCCTTGTAACATAAATAACTATTTTCGTTTCCTAACAGGGTCCAATTTAAGTAGGTACTTACATAATTAGAATTAAGCCTAATTCTCATTAAGCATTTATTTTTAGGGTTTACATTTGTATTTACGTTTAAGAAAGATTAAATTCATATAACTAAATAGGAGCATTTACACTTTCCACTTTCAAGTACTGCGAATGCTCCTATTTAGTTAGAGGTATTTTTAATTTCTTATGCCCTGTTTACACGAGGAAAGTTTCTTAAAAGTAAAAGAAGTTCTAGAGTTGTCATTTAATAATCTGTCAATACCGTTCGTACGCGGAATGTAATTATTTTTATTAAATATATTATTTTTAAAATCACTAGTTTAGTTTTAATATATTTTAAGGAAATAATTACTTTCCCCACAGTTTCCCCGTTTGACCGGTATTGACAGTTTCTTTTATTACAGCTCCTAGCACTTGTTTTTCTTTCAAGAAACTTTTTAGTAAAAACTTTCTTCGTGTGAACAGGGCATGGAACGTAAACATAAATATGTAGGTAATCCTTAAAACTGAATGATGCTTACACATTAAAAATTATGTAAAAACTATTTCAGTGGCATAAAAAAATATTTTCTTCAGATATCTCGAAATTAATATTTTGAATTTTTGATCCGTAATCACCATTATCAACTGTTTGTACCCTTAAGGGTCTCGTGTTGCGTGTTTAGAGGTGTAGCAGTTTCTGCTTTACTCATTGCATATTAAAAATTTGAAGGAAAAACAGGTACTAGATTTTTGTAAAAGAATTAATCTAGGATTATGCCCATTTAGAATTCGGAAAAAATCTTTGAAATCCATATACAAAATTAATGAAAAAGTGTGTTTTAAGCAATTTAACATGCTTTTTCTTACTATTAAGAGATTTATTAGAAAATGTAACTCGGCATAATCCTAGTTGCATTCTTCGTCTGTAAATACATTTATGAAATTTAACTTTATCTATAAAACTTCGTGAGCATTGTAGAAATTGCTAGACTGCTTTTCCGTATTTTTAGCGAGCGTTTCTATGCATTAACAAAGGACAAACGCGGTGTTGAGCTACGTGGAGACGATACCCTTAACGCATGTACTCAAGTTATGATACACTCTGTATTTATGAGTTTAACAGCTTGAGCTTGTATATTATTCTTCTCAATAATAGCTGCCCAAAGTGAGAAAAGTTCTCGATGGTCGAAGTGAGACCTCATTCTCTAATTTGTAATAAATGCGAAGTTGCTTACAATGTGTTTCTGTGTATCCAACTTAGCTACCTTCATTTTGAACTGAATAATAAATGAAGTAATTTCAATTTGCTTGTAAAATGCCGCGAATGCTTTCAAAATCAGATTTGGTGTACAGACCAACATAAATATTTAACCGAAATATACAGATCCGCGTTCAAAATTCCAAAATGTCCATAAATCTCGGCTGAAAACAAGGATAATTAACTGAATACATTCACGGAGCCGCCACGAATTCTCATTACACATTGATGGTAATGAATTCCGATGCAAAATTAATAGGCATCTAACCTGCACTATGCAAAATTAAACTTATCCGTAATTACCAAATATCTGACACAGATCTGCCATTTACCATACATAAGACTCGCCACAAACCAAAACCAACACAGGCTCGTACCAGAACATTTTTCAATTCATCATTTTTTAAATTCTTTATTGTCTTCCTTGTAATTGTTTATTTATGTCATGGATATGAGATACGTTTAGTGATGCCGCTGAGACGAGAAATTTCTCGTCTCGTCCCGAAATTTCGAGACGAGAACCAATAAATTTATCGTCTCGAATTTTCGAGATGAAACGAGAATTCAAAATTACGAGACGAGAATTCAAAATTACGAGACGAGAATTCAAAATTACGGGACGAGAAATAGAAATAGAAACCTTTGAAAAATATTTGATACTATTCTTTTCAAATATGTCAAAATATATATTTTTTTAATTTGTTCGTAGCATCACACATGTTTTTTTTTTTCTGAAATTAACATATTTCATGTCCGTTGCTAGTCGATTGCTAGTATACCAAAAATATTTACAAAATTTGAAACGTCAAAGCGAAATGTCACGCACGGAATATTTTAAATAATATAGTAAGACATAAAATATTGTATGCACCACGGGCATCATTGATGTTTATAGCCCTCGGGCGATTTACAAATCCTTGGGCCAGAAGCCCTTGGCTCTTGTAAACATGTCGCCCTCGGATCAACATAAACATCATCAAGATGCACTTGATACATAAATAATTATTATTACTCCACGTTCGAAATAAAAATTCTTCTTTACACTTTACAGTCTAGGTAAATAATAGTTATTTACGTGGCGAACGTAGTAAATTAATCTTTACTGGTGAGCTGGAAAATCTAAACCATAATACCTGTAAAGTGTCATTTACACAGAAGGTCGAAATAAATAAGTATAATTATAATATCGATCATATTGAAGGATATCGAAAGATCGCTTAATGCCAAAGAGCGTATTTCTTCTCAACGTAAAGCAAACATTGGTTTCAAATCGCAAAATTATTTTGCTTTCTTGTTGGCTTTTGGAAGACAACTATTCTTCGTCTGGAACGAAAGAAAACTAATGTAATATTCACGAGCCGATCGTACGGACCCGGGCTGATAGAACTTCTGTCTTATGAGTCAATAAATAAAAGTTATCACTGATTGCTTGTGTTGGCTCTTTATTGAACTTTACCAGGCTTTAGAGACTGGGAAAAAGTTTGATAACGTTTGTTATGCCTTTGTAATCTTTTGATCGATGGTGTAAATTATTACAGGTGAAACGAAAATGTCGGATTATATAACCAAAGAGGAACTTTCACTAGGAAGTGTTGGAATATTAAAACAGAATTGTTTTGAATCTAAATCTTCATGAGTGACATTTGCGAACTTTACCGAATTTTATATTAAACCTAAATCTGCATTTTTATCAGCGATTGTCTGATATATTTTATAAGCTGCGTTTTCTACCATCTTTTGCAAAACATAAGTGTAGCAACCCCACATAGGTACTATGTGTCATCGTTATAGATATATACGGTTATCAGCCGGAAACAGACGGATAGGTATTTACTGTTTTAATGACAAGAATAAGAACAGGTCAGAGCAATTAAACTAAAATGTGTACTTGATTGAATTTAAACCTGGAGTTGTCACAAATTGTACCCAAAATGTTTGCAGTGCGCGAAATAACAGATGACAGGGCTTAGGAATTTGAATTTGGTAAATAATATTAATCGATCCGACGTAAATTATAAGCAAATTTTTTGGCAGACACCGCTTCTCTACCTTGAAGTAGAGTTTATAGTAGTCTACCAGCCAACTTTGGCTGCACGGACAGTACATGTTTTATCTTTAAAATATACTCTACTGCATACAATTCATGAAAATGGTCAACTAGGTTCCAAGTAATTGGAAGAAAATTACTTTATTGAAGTTTTTTATTTATCACAATTTTAAAATTTAGAAACTGCGAAAAAGTAGGTTTATTCCTCAATTGAATGTATTATTATAAATAATATTAATAAAACGAGAGAAATTTGACAAAAATCGATTGAAATTTATGAGTCATTTTGCCATGAAAATAAAAGGCAGAAGTTGAAATTGCACTCAAAGTCTAAATAATTATATTATAACCGGCAAAAATGTTTCGCAAACACATGCAAAAGTTTTTTCGCGTTTAATCAAAATAAACTTCATAATATATTAAAACAGAGGCTTTCGCCTCGGTTAATATTAATATTACAGGTACATAAAGAAAATGAAATTTTATTCAAAATTAGCTTCACAACTCGTGGAGTAAATAATTTAAATATTCTTATTTATTCCCTGCTGCTCTTCCCGAGATAATGTTGATAAAGCATTATATTATTAATATATTCATTAAAATAATAAAACTATTATATCTTTTTCCCGTTCATTAGGTATTCAGAAAATGTTTGAGATATTATTATTTTCTCTCTGCAAATATAACAGGTAGAATACATAATTAGGAAATATTTACAGATATACCTATAGTAAGCAAAATTTTAAGCTTGCTAAATAAAACAAATATTGACTCATTATATTATATTGCCTAGTATTCAGTACATCTATCTTTTACCCTTTCAACCCGACTTAGGTGTTGCAGTTTAACATACTGTGATACTAGGCGTTTACGTAATGGATCATGAATGGTTGAAGAAATTAAGAACGCTTACGGTATAATGAATAAACCATAGTGATATAAAAAAGTATATTTACAAATATATACACTTCAAAGCAAGTAAGGTTTGAAAGATCTAGAATAAAATCACAACTTCTCGCACTTTTGACAACAAATTTACAGGTTATATTAAACAAATCAAAGTGTTTACCGTCAAAGCTATAGTCGGTCCCAAAATCGTAAACCAGGTGCATGTATTCGGTAAATGCGGTATAATTTTCAAACGCAGGACAAAGTAACTGGTAAGATTTTCGAACGTGTAACGTGTTTGGAAGGTACTTCTATTGATTCATTCTCTATTAAATCCTTATTGAAATAAATTTTTACCATTCTTGTACTGGCCACAAAATACTCGCAACGTTAGTACATTTTATGCTGGATTTTCGGACGTAGACGGGCCTCTTAAGATGTTTGATATAAGTACATAAATTCGGCTGATCGTTTCCAACTTCGACAAATACTTTGACAATGTTTAAAATAGGTGGAAACGATCAACCGCATTAACGTATGTCAAACATCCTAAGGTTATGTTTTAAAACTAAAACAGTGTTTATGTTAAGAGGTCGAAACGTAGCTTTGCTTTATAGTAAACCTATTTCATTTTTTAATCTCTCTAGTTGTTACTGTTTCTTTTAAAAATCTGGTGCTTCAGTTTTCTGGTAAAGTGTCGGTTAAAAAAATAAACTGGCAGATATAAATTCAAAACCTTTTATCTCCTCGTGTAAGCAAGCAAATATTCTTCCTCGTTAGACTTGCAAATGCCGACCAAATATTTAATTTAATCACACCATAATTTGGAATAATTAAGGTTAATTCTTTATTTAAACGATTATTCTCTGAAGATTCTATCTTTTTATGGCTCTTTCATCTAATTCACATTCATGGGGTCTTCATGCATGATCATTATTTTTGAAATATTCATTAAAGTGAAACGGTGAAAAGCTATTACCTTTTTCTGCTTTTTCATATTCATAAATCTTTTACGCTTTAATATTACCAGGGCGAAAGGAAGAATAAGACTTTGCTTTATTATAAGACATACGGATCAGAAGATATACAAAGTTGGGAGGAGCCTGACACATACGTATGTATCAAAAGTCACCTTAAAGAAAAAGCTATTTGTTTTACTCTTGGATGTGCCGGCATCACAGACTGTGTGTCTTCGATGTAGTTATAATTTTGCTGTCAAGTCCCTCTTGATATTTAGTGAAGTACATCACAGGAGAAATTTGCGTGCAATTAAACTGGAATGTATACCTGACTGGGTTTGAATCTGAGTTGTCAGAACCACGTAACTCATTCGGCTCTCCACCTGAAAAAATGGGGATATTTTACACTCTTTCATAAATTTAAGAGATAATTGAGTGTGTAACATGACCGTCTGCGATTCTGACAACTTAGGTTTAAATCCAGTCAGGTATAGTCCAACAAGACTTCAAAAGTTGACATTAAACTTATTTTATCTATGACTGTTGTTAAAAGTGTGCCTTTTAACAGTTGCTTAGCAAGTTAAAAGTGTCACTTTATAGCAAAATTTTAAAAGTATCATAGAAGCGTGTTAAAATATATTTTTTATACTTTTAACACGTTACTAACGATTTGTAACAATAAATCAATTTCGAAATATCATTCTTCAATTTTTAGTTTTTACAAATACGCTACGAAGGTCGTAGATAAAATATTGTATGATATACCTATGTGTTAAAAGTGATTTTATTTCGTTCGTGGGGTTGCTTCACTTGGCTTCGCCTTGTTTCGCAAACGTCCACACTCACTCATAAAATATCACTTATATTATAAATAAGTATTATATGGTTGTGGTTCCCTTTACAATAATTTAAACGTCAACTTTTGAGCTCTTGTTAGACTATACATAATATGTCACAAAAATCTTACTTGTGGTGCCAAATTACAACAATGAGTGAGTTGGCAGCTGCTATTTTATTTTTTATTTTGTTGGTATTCATTCAACAGGATTTACTCTCAATTATAGAATAGTAGATGTTATTATAGTGGAATCCAACCACTTCGACCGATTCGTCTTGACGTGGTCAGAACCTCAATCCGTGCGACGATCTTCGAAATTTAAGGCGGCAACTGAGAGATTCTTTTTGTAACCATATTTAAGACGATCAAGAGGTTAGCTTGAAACATCCGAGTGTAACTGAATTAGAAGATATTTTACACTGCCGGCCGAGAGATTTGAACCGCGTAACTCCGCAGAGAGTTGTTATTAAATCCGCGCAGATACTACCTCGACATCGCATATACGGTGAAATAATACTTACAGTACCTATATGTGATAAGTAATAATCATTTTCGAATGTTTGTATTGATTAAGAATTGTTAATTATTGTTTCCCCACAAATGAAGCCATATGCTCTCTGGCTGTACATTATGTGAGGCTACTAGATCCAAGTTGGGCAAAAAGTGCGATAGATAACGAAAGTATTTATAACGAACTGTTTCTGTCGTCACAAATGAAGTCATCCCTTCTTCTCTGAAATCTGCGCGTGGGTATAAAGTTTTGCTGCTCCTCATAAGCTTCGCGCGTCATTTCACTGTAATATATAACACCTAATTCCAAGATGAAGTGTAAACTGTTAAATCAAGTCTGCTTTGGCCTGATGACGTCATCCGAAGCTCGGGGTTCACAGTCGTAGTGTGCCATGTGCGATGTGCACTAACCATAACGAATATGCCGCGTAAAGTGAGACCTGGAGATATGGCAAGGGTTGACGTGAACTTGATCTCAGGGAGACCAAAATCAGGCAGAAACACCAAGCTAGATTGTTCATCTTGTAGCTTATTATTATTATTATAAAAAAATATTAGAAATACTTTAACAGGAATAAAGATGGCTAACTGAATAAAGAGACATTATTATTACTAAATGTCAAATTTATTTTATAAAGATCTATTTAAGGGCCTATTGCATGGCAATAATACGCATTGAAAAACTAGTAATTTTTGTGAGGATCTCAATCTAATACTGTTATACGTATGATGTTGAATTTTTGTATGTAGATTAAGGAAGAATTCTAAAAGTGCGGAATCTTCAAAATATTTAATTAATGTAATTAGTTTGGCTTTAATAATTATCCGAAATTCGGCGAAAATTGTACAAGTTTAGATATAATTTATGGCAATTATGTTGATAAAATTATAGTTTTATGACTAGTTGTTTGACTAGTTGCACAAATTCATTCTGTCACTTGCTGTTACTGAATAGTATGCATATTGTTCAACTTTACAGAATACAGAACAGGCAACCGGTTACAACCATTATAAACTAGCCTAAACTAGATTAAAAAAAAAATTATTAATGGTTACCTATTTAAAAAAAAATGTTACTATGGAAATTTGTAAATTTACTACTCATTAATATCTCATCCTCATAATTTATATAAAATGGTAAATGGTACCAATCGAACCAAGTAGTACAATTAATGTTTTTCGATAGGAAATATTTCTTGCATACCTAGGACGACTAACTTGAATTATTAATAAATTATGTAAAATTAATAATTAATTACATCTTAACTACCTACTAATGTGAGTAAGGTTACCTATTATCTGTAAAAATTATTGTTATATCTTTTGTCTTTGTTGTAACCCTGATGAAGACACAAGAGTGTTGTGAAACGTCAGTTAGTAATAAATATATTCTGCCTGCATTCCCAAATATTTACATCCTTCTTTAATTATTTTGTTACGAGGGACCATACAGGAATTTTTTTAGCATGTATCCTCGTTAAGTAAACAATATGTTCACGCCTTTTGTTAGTAGTTATCGGGTAATTATTTTCCCAAAAGTACGGAAGATTTCGCAAGATTTGTGCATTATTACCATTATTACTAATAGTCGTAATATAATACAATTAAAAATAAAATGTACACATATCCCAGCAGTTTTTGCCACCACATCCTAATTATCCTTCGTCGACAATTCCCCTTCTGCTTCTCGTATTCTTCGCATTAGAGAAAAACCTCCCCTAATTGGGTAACATGCCATTATGTCTTCCCTCAAAGCTTTTAAGTTTGGCGTTGGGCATCCCTGGTCCTAGTGGTGTAAAGTTTCATTATTTATATACTTGTTGAAAGTGCGCGTGTATAATGGAAATAGCATTTCACGTCGCATCGCCTTTCTGGCGCTCGTGGCGTCTCTCTTCCCCCTCCCCACAGCCACACTTCCGGTATTGTTTCCGGTTGCGGCGGAGCGAGCGTACACGGATTCAAGATGGAGGGCGCATTGTTGAAAATTGTTACGGATTTTGATGAGATTTGAACGAGAAAAGTTGTGGTATTAGATTTCTACGATATTATAAAATTGATATTTTTATAACTAGGCTGCGAAATGTCTGTTTAGCATCCGATAGAATTTTTGGTCGAGGCTTAAAAATTCTCGAGGACGCTAAACACATTTCGCAGACGAGATATACACAATATTTTTTGTGCAACTGCAGTGCATATAATGAAAAACACTCATTTCATTTTTTGTAACAGCTGTCAAAAATATCTGACATTGATATTATGTACAACTCAATAAATTCACTTCGCAGCTGTTGCAATAGAAATGCGGTCGCGAAATGTATCGTTTTTCTTTCCGGCCTGAATTGCGGACGTCAATGTCAACTTTTTTGACAGTTGCGCAAAAATATATTTTTATTAATAATTATTATTTTCTGTTTTTTCTAGTCCGTTTTTTTTAATTATAATTTTTTCCAATAATACATTTTTCAAATGGGACATTTTTTCCAATTTAATTTAGGTTAATTTGGAATAAATGGATATTGGAAAAAATTACCACTGGAAAAAATTATTGGAAATAGTGTTGTATAATCATTATAATTACCTTAAATTTTATATATTCAACAACACATTATTTAGCTTTTTAATATTCTAATTTGGATATTGTAGTTAAGAATATTAAATTAATATTTGCATTTTTGAAAACTTAAAATATTTAAATATTTCTGTAAAATCTATAAAGTTCATTTCTGGTATAAAGTTAATTATGGAATTTACATCATATTTCTCGAATCTGATATAAATACCAACTTTCACATATAAATGAAGAAGTCAAACAAAACATAACTTTCATTTTTTGCGGAAAAAATGTATTAAACATTCGGAATGTTTGAAATGAAAAGGGAATCATGAAAAATGCATGCGATTTTCAATTCGATTCTGAATTAATTTTGCTCGGTACTGACGTTTACATTTTCATCATTTTGTCAAGAAATAAAATGATTTCATTTTGGATAATAATATAATTCATATATTTTCACCGCATAACCAGGAACTATTGGAGAAATCTATGCTAAATTGGAAATTTTTATTCACAAATTTGCAAGTTTGATAGTGAAATTTTTAATAAACATTATAATTTATTCATTTGATACATAAAACAATAGAGGCAAATAAATCATTTTTTAACAATTCCTTTTAATATTTATTATTTCACTCGTTTTATTTAATTAGCATTCATCCTGCTGATTTAAAATGACAAATTAGTACATTACGGTAATTAAGCAATACCTAATTAATTTGATAATTGTGCAGTACAACAGTCTATTTTTATTGCGTATGTTTAATGTTACATGTCAATAATGTTTGTTTACTTTTATTCTCATGAAAAATGTACTATTTTGTACTTACGGCTACTAAATAATAATACATAACCTACTGTAGTACTAGGTAGGTACTCATTCGAGATTTTTTGTAAATTAGTCAACTTCATGTTTTTTTTTAGTTTAGCTCAAAATAGTTATTTATATCTATAGGCTGTAATGAAGGATTTTTATATTACTAATGTGAATTATTTGTGTTCGAGACGTTAGCCGAAAAAATCACCACGTGAGGTACCTACAACCGAGATAATTATATTTTCTCGCTGGTTGACATTAAAAGTGCCATTTTATTGACAGATGACAGTCTGACTTTTAGTGCCTAAACAATACAATTATTTTCAATGTCTAGGCAAATCAAGTTATTGTTACTACGGTCAATCAATAAAATTTCATGAAAATATAAATAACAAATTTGTTTTTAAAAACAAACGCGCAAAGTAACATAATTTGATAGCGATACCTGTCAAAATATTGAGAATAATCACGTAATTAATTTTAATTAATTATAAAAAAGTAATGTGTTTAATAACGCAAAAAGCTATATTAACAGCTTCGGCTTCGCCTCGTTTATGAAACTCTAGTCGCGGCAGCAATTCTATTATTTTTTTGCCTAGTTAAATTTTTAAAGTTTTATGAAAGCCCACATTATATTAAATTGCCTTCGTAAAATACTTATTTAATAATATGCCAATGCTATTATTTATTAGAAAACGTATGCAAAATATAATTATCTTTATTTTAACGTTTTTTTGCGTGTCTTCTCTTTTCAATCCCATTTTTTTGTCGTGTGTTATTGAATAAATTTGGGTGCGTTAAACTTTGTTATCTCAGTATTTTTTTAGTTATATCTCCGCATTCATTAGTGACGTCAGTAGAATATTTGGGTACCAGGTGAACAAACTCAAAAGTTATAATTATAATATTACTTTGCACAAGTTTCTAGAACTCTTTGTCAAGTTTAACATTTTCATAAATCGTTTTATTTTTGGTTTGTTATTCTTTTCTGTCATCCATAAATGAGATGGTCTATTTTTAGATTCATTTGCTTAACAAGAATATAATTTTAACTTCGTCGACTAGTCTAATTTTGTTAATTAAGAAAAATGTATTGGCCTTAATTTGTTAGCAGTTTCTTTTAATTTAAATTCTAATCAATTTCGTTATAATTACAATAACGGTGAAATAGATATTTTCAATTATAAGGTAGGCTTAGATGTGGCAGCCTTCCATACTATGAGTCATATTGCTTTTAATACATATTTACATTTACATTGTTTTTGATAGAGAATATACCGTGCAACTTAAAACTAAAATGTGACCTGATTTGATTCGAACCTGAGTTGTTGGAACCACAGTCGGACCCATAGCGCACTCGGCTATCTCGTTTATTAATCTAAACTAAAAATTAATATAACAGGTGGTCTAAATTCAAATCAACATCAATATCTGCGTGCAAAAATATTTTTATAACGAAACCATAAAAAAGATGAGGTTATGAAAGAAAAACGAAAATACCACCAGCCGTATTGGTCAAATAAACCGAACACGTAATAAAAAATGGTCAACCCAAATATTTTTCTTTCATTTTATAAGCATTTATCAATAACGAGAAAATACAATGAAAATATTGAGTATTATTCAAAAACAACACTGATTTACTAAAAACTAACATTGAGCGAAACCAATTAACTTTTTCATTATTACCTCTTAGCTATTTAGAGGATGTTTTATCATTTTCTAGATGGATTTTCATTAGCAAAGTACAGTTTTACAACATTGTCGTATAGTATTAATGTCGTACTTTATATCATCTTTAGTACGAATCGAAAGATATTGACTATTAAACTTGGAATAGATGGCATAGATGACATTTCAATTACAATCTACAATAGAGATTCTAGAATCTTGATTACTTCCATAAACAACAGTTTATTTGCTGGTGGATTAAATTGTAATGTGATACAATTTCCTGATTAAATCTTCATCATTTTTCAAACCTTTATTCTGTTAGTTTTATTATCAAAACAAATACAAAAAGAGTGATTCACAACTGTAATGCCATAGAGTATTTAATTTACTGATCATAAAACAAAAAGATTTTTTTTAAACCTTTAAATTGAATTTTTGATACTACACTGGATAAAATTAATTTATATTTTATAATGTACCTGTTCATTTAAAAATTAAGTAAAACGAAATTTCATAATGGCAAGAGCAATATTACAAAACATAGAAGCAGTTGGCCCAGTTCATTAATGTAAAAATATAATACATTAATGACCCCTATTAATGCATAATTTTTTTGAATGCGTTCAATACACGTAATATAGTAGCTAGCACTAAGTTGTACAAAAATGCTTAAGAGAATTAAACGAGATTAGGTATTTCGATAGTTCTAGCTAAATATTATTAACCTAAGCTTTATTTGTCATGGAATTAAATTAGATTTTATCCAAATCTAAAAGATATGACCGACGGAAAAATATTGTAACTAACTACGGTGTTAATAGGCGATTAATAATCTCGACAATTAACGCGTTCCCTTCTCTCACGCGTTAAAATGTCTTAACTATTAATCACCCTCATTAACACACTAGTTAGATAAATATCTATTTTGCACGATCGGTCAATTACAAATTGAAAGGCGGTAAGCAATCTTGGAAGGAGGTAAGTACTCATGAAGAAGGAGGTAAGCACTAAACAACAACAGAAACAGCAACAGCATCAAAATGCAAATCAAACCTACATTACCAAAAATAAATATTATTTTCAAATTTATTTTTATTGTATCGATTGGGCAAAACATATTATAAGCATCACGGACGTTATGTGCATTTTGTACCGGTTGAGGATAATGTTTGGAGACCGAGACGTCGTCAAGGTTTCCAATATTATCCGAACTGCACATACCGCCCTTGATACTTATTATACTATATTTCAAACAATTTAATAAAGCATTACGTAACATACGTTTGTTTTAAATTTAGTAATGCTATCAGTTACTACTTTATCTTTGCTTGCTTTTCGTTCATTCATTTTTATGATAAGTAATATAATAAGAGCCATAAATTTATCGGTAAAATTTACGAATAGTTGTTGCGTAGAAACGGACAAACGAGTGTCAAAATTGACATATTTAAATCACGACAGCGAAACTGAAGTGATTTAAGAGTCAATTTTGACCAGAGTTGTCGTTTCTACGCAGGAATTATGAGTAAATTTTACCAATTAAATTTATGACTCGAATTATATTTGCTTGATTATTTCACGAACGATAATTATAATTAAATTGATTCCAAATGGACATTCTTGTTCTCTTAGTATTCTCCGGAATACTTTTATTAATATTGATATTAATTTCTTCAATAGAAATATCTCCAAATCTCATTTTTAATGAATATCTTCTCTGTATATTATTTTATTTTTGACGTTTGCAACATTAAAAACATTTAATAAACAAAATGTAACCATGGTTACCCTACTGTGATTTTATCAAATTTTATCGCTGAAAAACTGCCCTCTTCGAAAAAGTTATGCATTCTTATTGGTCAGAAATGACGTGTGTAAAATAATCAGTAAAAAATAGTGTTTTGCTAGGAAACTTCCACCAATCCTAAAAATATAATGCTCAAGTACTCAAGTATAAAAAAATCCCCCCAATTATGGCTAGTATAAAGGCTCGTTTGCTAATTGATTTATTTTATAGGGGTGTTACACATTTCACTGAGGAGTAAACTGGGGTAAACTGGAGTAAACGCGAAGAAAGGAGCGCATTTTTTAGGAAATTTATTAACTGGGGTTAGTATTCGAATCTGCGTTTACTTACAAGGCGTTGCTTGAAAGCCACGCTATAAAAATGATAAACGTTTTAACCTCAAGATACATTACACCATTAATTGTAATTTATAAAACTGCGTCTGCTCGCTGCTGTGATCCATTATTTTTTAACTAAGGGATTTAATAGAATTATTCGGGAAATTTTATAATTGAAGGTTTAGTTGAAAACGATTCGTAAACAGCGATAGAAGTATTCTTTTATGAGCAGTACATGTTAAGCTATAAAATCCAAATGTAGAGTTTTAAAATTGATTTTAAGGGAGGATTGTTACGACCGATCTTATAATCAAATTGTAGAACAATTTGTGATAAAATGTTACAAGCAAACATATTTTGAATTCATATCTGTTATCTTACATACATATTATTTGATTCATTTTAAAAATGTATCTAATATCACTGAGTTTAACTATTTATAATTTCGACTATTTTATGTTTTAAGTCAGGCATGTATACAAGGAGGTGTACAGAAAGTAACTTTCAATAATTATAAGACATTTGACATTGAATGAAAAAAAAATTCCTTATTTTGTCCTCACCACTAACAATCATGAGTACATCGCATACACGATAAAATGTACCTACCATTTAAATATTTTTTTGCGAATCTGTCAAAAAGTTGACATTGACGTCCGCAATTCAGGCCGCGAAGTAAAACATTTTGTATACGATATACATTTCGCGGCCGTTGCTGTTAATAACGGCTGCGAAGTTAAATTTATTGAATAGTGCATGCCAATGTCAAATATTTTTGACAGTTTTAAATAATACATTGCACTTGCACTAAAAATATTGTAATGTGTTTAGTGTTCTCGAGAATTTTTGAGCATCGGCCTTCGCCTCGGCCAAAAAATCTCTCGGGCGCTAAACAGACATTTCGCAGCCTAGGTATACAAATAACTATTTTTCTTTCCGCAAACTCTAATTTCATTTTTGGTATAGCACCGTTCCGTAACAGTTAAATAATTTTTGATCGCTTTCTCTTGTATTTGGAATCTCTCGTATGCCAACATGTGTGTTCGATTTCACCGCCATTGTAGCAGCATGTTCCTGACTATTGTTCACTCTTCCTTTTTTTGTCTTACACACACTCACATCCGTTGTCTCTCCTCTTCTCTCTTTCACTTCCGGAACGTAACGCACACGATATGAATTACAAAATTTTTAATTTGGTTACTGGTTCAAGGTGATAACACAGTATGGAATATTATTTTGAATGAATTTGCACAAGAATTAATGTAAAATGGAACGATGAATAAAAATTCCTTTTGCCTGAAGGGACGGATGAATATTTTGCGAGATATTTTGGAAAAGGTAGGGTGGATTTTTTCGGGAAATGAACATCACGATGACGCAAATGTGCTTTCAATGTGGCTATCGTGGTGATATGAATTTGGCAAAACATTTTTAAAAAGGTATTGGAATAAAAAAGAAAAACACTATGAAAATGTCCAGGCAGTAGCTGCGCGGGTTTAAACACGGCATATCTCTCTACATGTGATGACATGAATTTGGAGTTCGGTAGTTCAAGTCTCTCGACCGGCTGTGTGTGATTGTGGTTAATTGTAAAAAACATTTTGCAATTAAATCTCACTCGGGCGTTTCAAGCTGACCACTTGAGCGTCTTAAATGTAGTTCTGGTTGCATACAGAATCTGTCGGTTGCCGCTGTCAAAGGTCGTCGCACGGATTGAGAATTTCGACTGTACCAAGATTAATCTGTGTGGTTGGATTCCACTATAATATAAATGTTGTTGAATAGTTACCATCAAAATAAAATAAACATAATTTCAGCATTGTAACAACGATGTTGCAATAATTTTTGCAATAATCAAAATTTAATACAAAATTGTGTTATAGTTACTGCTAAAGGAATATACCATACCAAAATAATGTGGTGGCTTGGTCTATCTCATGAAGTATAATATATGACAGGAGTGGACACTAGGACAAATGAAGTGTACCATTTAGAGCGATATTTAGAGAGAGACAGAAAATACGGACCAGCTCAGACCATGCATTCTATGACGATAAACAACGGTAATGATGGTAACGCACGGGCCCAGTAGTGATCTTTCTCTCTTAAGGTAAACAAAAATGCCACAAATCTACAGCATTGCTAATACACGGAGTGTCCACTCCTGTGTTTATATTACACTTCTTCGTGGTCCATCTAATCTGCGTAATGGTTCTTCGGGTTCTTGAATTGTTAAAAAGATAGTAAAGTGGACATTTTGATGCTGGGCACTACCAAAGCTTTCAACACTTAGTTCTAGTATTCAATAGCCTTTACTCGTCTTTAGTATCCAGTTTAAGTGTCGTCTAGCTAATTAAATTGTTTGTTAGACTATTTCGTCTTTGAAATGCAATCTGAAGGATAGCTACGATATCATAGACAAGGGCAACAATGAAAAGAGCGTTTTCGTTTTGTTTGTAGACGCATTTATCTTTGAACAACTGCTCATGTTTTATTTGCTATTGTTTAATGCAACAATTACTGACAAATATTCTTCATCACATATCAAAAACGCTGTGCAAAACTAAAACCTCGGCAATTAAAAGCAGCACAAAGCAGTATGATGAACGAATCGTGCGCAAAATGGTAACAAAACATCCATTTTGTAACACCAACGCATTTTGCAATCATCAAAGCGTTCCATGTGAATTTTCGCATATAGTTGCACTTCATATAGTGGCGGTAGTAATGTTGTCAGACGGTGTATGTTGCATTTTACGCGAAATTACCCTCGAATAAGCAGCGAGAATCGCATTATAAATGAGCATATGGCTGCAGAAAACAGAGAAAATTTCCAATGCTTCTTAGTGGGATCATTTTCCATCGTACAAATGTAAAATTTTTGTGTATCACTACTTCTAGTTACTTCACTGAGACCATTCGACTGGAATTTCACCGGTTTGATTGAGTTTAATGATGCGAGTGGTTCACCCACAGTCTATGAAAGGAAGCTATATCGTAAGTGGATTTCGAACCACTCAGCATAGTATTTTTGTATAGTATCGAATTACTAATATTAATTTTTGCACAGTTGGTCATTTTTTAGCGTTTACTGGCTCTGTTTAGTAGTAGGTTTTGTTTACAAATTAGAAGGCGGTAAGAACTCATATGAAGAAGGAGGTGGTAAGCATTAAACAACAACAAAAATAGCATCAGAATGCAAACTAAGCCTACATAACCAAAAATAAACATTATTTTCAAATTTATTTTTAATGTATCGATCGGGAAAAAAATATTATAAGCATCACGGACATTATATGCATTTTGTATTGGTTTCTGATAATATTGGAAATTTCGACTACGTTTCGGTCTCCAGCCATTATCCTCAACCGGTATACTGAACAGACCTTTTACTTCAAAACTGCCTGTTTTTATGAAATTATGAAAAAAAAAAATTGTAAAAGTTGCGTCTGGATCTTTTACATACCTACTCACAATTTAGTCAAATATTATTTGTGCTTATACTTTCTTGATTACTAAGATACAATTCATTATGTTTGTGTACACTACTGTTTAAGTTAACACTTATTTTCGCTTTAGTGTAATAAAAGCACTATTTATACAATAGTTAATTCCCTTGTATGTCAACACTTTTTTCCTGTGTAGTAAGTTTTTAATAAAAATAAGGAGAGATTTTTTTACAATGTAGTAAATAAAAACAGAAGTTATTCTTTTATCCTCTACCGCAACAAATACTTTATTTTTATAAACGAGAACTGTGCTATTCCACATTAAAATTTTAATTTAAAAACCAATTTAAAATGTGATTCAAGTTGAAAATAAATTTTATACATATAACAAAATATAATTCATATCGATTTTCAGCGAATAAGTTTTTCAGTAATGTAAATTTTAATAATACAAAATGCAACTACATACATATACATACGTACATACATACGTACCAACTTGGGTATGGGTATGGTATGGCACAAACGAAGTACATACATGAAACAAGTAATCTGTCAATATCTGTAAATATAATATTGTAATGAATTCCGTATTTGAATTTTGAGAGTATATTCCTCTTCTGATATCCTTTTGACAGAATATGGAACATTTTGAATATGAGCTAACGGTGCATAATAATTTATTTGTGTTAGCTGCCAAAGGCAAATTGGGCATTGTGAAGATATCGAAATATACTCCATTTATTCAGTGAGCCGCTTGTAGTTGGCTGCTTGCCGTTTGATGGCGCATCAGATGCTGCGCTTTTCGCTGTTCAATGCACTTCATGCAGCTGACGGTGCTGTTGTGACAGCGCTCAAATGTGTACTACATATTTTGAAATATTATTACGTATTCCATCTTATGAATAGATGCAAAGTTAGATACACAAAAGGAGGAGCTGAGTATTTGAATTACTACTCTACGCTTCAATTACAGTGAAATAGAGTTTGTGTATGACTAATAAATTTTGGATGCTATAGATGTAATCATACGTACCGAATTTTGGCAGAAAATAGAAGTAATATGATATGAGACAGAAATATTTCTGCGAATTAAACTAATATCTTTACAAAATATTGTATGAGGAATTCAATAGTATAATTCAAAATGCTGTTAATTTATTCGTTTAAATCGTCTATACTTGTATGTCAAAATTTTACTAGTTTCATATAGATCAAAATGTAAAATATATCAACTGACACTTAATAATGAAAATTTTAGGTTGAAACAAACAATTAGATATTATATTTTCCTTGCCGTAGAAGATGATTTGACATTTGGCAGAACAAGGTGGATTGACAACTCTGGGAACGAATATCTAGTCACTATAGATATAACTATACAGTGAATGTGACTTAAATTTATTTATTGTGGTCGTCACAAATAAAACCATCTCCGTTGTTTCTGAAATCTAAACGTTTTTATGAACTGGATTTGAACCAAAGTTTGCCATAAAAGCACTTGTTTACCAACCCCTATAGAAAGAAAACATGCAGTATTTGTAGAGTTTTATGAAATATTTAAAACAAGAAATACATTCTGTCCGTGCACCTAAAGCACAAAACTCTCGTGCTCCTATTTGCCTAGTTCCGTTTCTATATTCCTTTGAATTAACCGAACGAAAACATTTAACTCCGAATCCATTTCTACTACAAAGCGTAATGTAGTGGTCAGTAGCACGGGTCACTTTTTGAACCGGAATTTGAACCACACCGAAACTACTTTAATGAAAACGTCCCTTCTCGGCCGCTTCACTCTACAACAGTCTACACTTTGTGCTCTGACTCTGTATAAATACGAAATTATTCGCTCGTGTGAAGCTTAGACTTAGTAATGGACAACTCGTGAATAGCGAAATATTCACTTGAGACGAGTGGCCGGCGATATTAAACGTTATTATTTACTTTGAGTCAACCGAAAGGAATTTTGCGACAGCGTTTATGGAATTGATGGTGTACGATTAAGGACTACTTGCATGGTACTGAAAATGAGATTTTTAACACTATGAACTTAATGTCAGGTCATTCTTAAAAATATGTAATATGTTTATGCAATTACTAGCCAAAAATTCATGATTTTTATAGAAGACGAGAAAAATAAGTTTTAACCTATAGATATAATAATTCCTTTAAAGGCGCGCTTAAAAGTGAAAAACCGTAGCACGATGTGTGTAATGATAATGTTTTTAACCCGATAATAGTCAAAATCATATTATACGTCACAATTTGATTTCAAAAAAGTTGTTTTTTCTGTAATGTAACTAGCGCCACGATAGCGACACTTTCAAACTTTTACATGGATCATTTTGAACAAGTTTTGTGCATTATCGGATAAACGATGAAACCTGCAATGAAAATTATGTGCCTAAATGAAAATATATTTATTCCTAATTGCCTTATTCTAAAAATAATATCTGTAATAATAGTTCATTTTGCACAAAATTTATGCAGTTTGATGAATTTTGCTCCCTCTTCTTTCGTTTCTACTGCAAATTATATTTATTTATCAAAGGGCAATCTAGAAACTCTAATGATTCTATTTATATATTTTATTTATGCCTATTGCTTGTTCCTGTTTGCAAAAATTTATACAGATAAAGTACATAAAAATGACTATCTGAAAACGATTTCGAGCTCGACCTCAACATAGTATGAATCTGTTTGAATACTTTCGACTGTTTAAATTCCTAGTATCTATACATTAAAAATAAAAAATTGTGTTTAAATACCTGCTACTGTCTCAATTGATATACACTATTTTTTTGTCTAGTCAATGAATCAAATCCAATACTTTGTTTTTAAGGTTTATGTAGTAAAATTTCTTTAATAATCATGAAAGCATCTTGTTTCATTTCTTATAGATTCAATAGATTGAGACATGAATATATTTTATTTTATTAATTTTATAGAATATTCTTTATTTAAACGAAGGGTGGAAAATTTCTTTGTCGATTAATTCTTAATTCATAATTTGATTAGCATAATTGTTATTTTCTGAGATATGAATAACGTTTTTAATTTAATCTGTTTTGTTTCTGCTGAAATTACGTATCATATCAATATTTTTATTTGAACGTACGGAGTTTATTTAATAATATGGCCGCATTAATAATCAAATTGATGTACCCAGTGTGAAAATATAAAATCTATTTCCACAATAACAAATATTCAAACATGCTGGCGAGTTTGTACATCAAATTAATTGCTACCGCTATATGTTTAGTTAGAATGGCACAAATATTTACAATAAATAAATTGCGTAGCACGGAATGTTTGCTTTATATCCATGTTTCATTTTTTCTCTAGTTAATTTTTTTCTGTTTGTTTCAGGTGAGTGGCCGCACATTTTCATTTCAATTCCATTAGTGGGTAACGTAATATTATTAATTTTATTTTTATATTTTATCTGTAACACGTTTTTATGAAGAGGATTAGATTAAGTGAAATGAATTCATAGAGTATATTTTCATTTTATGTGATGGGTTGCGCTATTATTAAATTAAACATTTTAGTTTCTTTTACAAAAAGGGAAATTGTGAAATATATCATGATTAAATTTTTATGATATACGTTGAGAGCTAAAGTAAATTAAATTAAATTTAGTGTATTTCAGAGAAATAATTTTTTATTATAGCAACTTTACTTTGACAAATAAATAAAAATAGCACATCGCAAAACTTTATTTTACACTTTTTATATGCAAAATTTAATAATAATTAATTTTGTTACTTGTTTTAATATGCGTATAGATAAATATTAATATTATCCTTATAATCCTATATTAAATTCAAAAATGTATGTACGCTCTCTGCATGTGATGGACACGAAGTTCCGTGGTTCAAGTCTCTCGGCCGGCAGTGTGTGAATGTCGTTAAAATAGTAAAAATATCTTATAGTTTGATCATACTCGGGCGTTTCAAGCTGATCGCTTGAGTCCTGGTTGCATAAAGAATCTCTTCGTTGCCGCTTTCAAAGGTCGTTGCACGGATTCATGTTTTGACTGCACCAAGATGAATCGGTCGAAGTTGTTGGATTCCACTGTAATAAAAATCTACCATTCTATAATTGGGAGCAAATCCTGTTGAATAGTTAGCATACAAAAATTATCTTTTTTATAATAGTCCATCCGTTTTTTGTGTATTACGGGAAAAACTAATGTATTTCTAAAAAGTGCACCGGTTTCCTATATCATAACTTGTAAAAAATTTACTTGAAAAAATTTGTGAACTACAGAAGTATTAGGAAGTTTTATTTTCTACAACTGTATTTAGATACTTTTGACGAAAAAGTGGTCCTGCGAGGTCAAAATTGCCAAAAACTGAAGAATGGTGGAAAATTTGGTTGTTTTTTGGATTTGTGACAAAGATTCGGAGTTCTGTCGAGGTCGAAAACTTTGAATTATCATCAGGCCTTCATCATATACAACATACCTACCAAAAAATCATAACTACCCCATTTGATGCAAGGTAACCTACTTTTCATGTGACAAAATTTCTGGACAGCAATATATAGCTATTTATTCGTTAGTACGTATCTTCTAAAATAAAATTTAATTTGAAATCAAATGTTCGACTGTTGAGCCTCAACTGCCATATTGTAGCTAAGATATAATACAATTTTGTGCTATTTTTGTGTCACCCTATATCTGCTAGTGGTGGCACTGCACCGATTGTCCTTTCCGATCGAATTTGCAGCAATTACAACATTTAAATTCCATTCCGTATTTCGGCACTGGAAACCACGGCGCTTCATCTGTATTCAAACTCGTTGCCATTAGTTCCCGGCATTTTTTCTGATTTGATTTTGCATTGTCGCTCGGCGTTAGCACAGGGAAATTTATTTTATTATGTGTCCTCGTTAAAATCTGCAGCGTTTGGAAAGAGTACGCCCTATCGATCGTGCAGTTTACACACAGAAGCTTATCGCTACTTCACGAGGCACTTGCCGCCTGAATCTTACTCTAAACTTCGCGTAATTTTTAAAAGATTGCCGAATTTGTTACAGCGGATTTTACCCGGCTGCAGAAACAGAAAAGTTACACTTTCCACTAAATGAAATATTTGCTGGAGTGTAGTACTATACAAACATATCTATTACACCTTTACCCTGTTTGGGTGTACAGCTTTTGTTCACATAAGGATATTTTCAAGATTCTTTCATGTTTCTGAATCTTGAAACAAATAAATTCTCTTTTTTGAAGCTAACAATAGATTAGAATTTCTTTTTTTACAGGAATGTATACCTTACTGAATTCGAACCTGAGTTGTGAGAACCGCAGTCGTTCGCATCGAACGTGGCTATCGCGCTTTTTGCTAAATCGTGGCAGAGGCAATTTTTCAACAAAATTGCCAAAATCACACTTACAGAAACCCAGTTTTGAAATTTATTACATCAGTTAGTTCAGTATTCATAAAATGGACATCAGTTGATAACTGACGAGGCAGTAGCTGCGCGGGTTGGAGCTCAGCTCTCTGCATGTAATGACGTACGAACCCGGAGTTCTGCGGTTCAAGTCACTCGGCCGGCAGTGTATTGTAAAATATTTTGCAATTTAATCGTACTTGGATGCTTCAAGCTGACCACTTGATCGTGTTAAATGTAATCCTGGTTGAAAAAATAATCTCTTTGTTTCCGCTTTGAATTTCGAAGATTCTCGCACGGATTGAGGCGAATCGATCCAAGTGATTGAATTACACTAACATCAACCATTCACTGGGTTGGAGAACTCAGTTTTTTAAATCAAAACTATGTTCCGCGGAAAAAAGTTACTCAGTTCTTGTCAAACCTGTCAAACGAACATTATCTAATGCCATTACGATAAATTTGGGAGTTTATCTTATATTTTGGCATTTATAGTAAGACAGAAAGCCAGTGAAGAACACTATTATGAATTAATATTGAAAGAAAACTGTAATTTTTGAACATTTTAAGGTTAGGATGGGGAGCATAGTTTAGTAGCAAACACATCGAGGTACCAGAAATAAATTCAGAACGACGTGGCATGGTCAATCATTTATTATCACTCTGTATAATTGGGAGTGAATCCTGTGTTCAATGGTTACCAGCAAAAAATTCTTTTTGATAGTCACATTCTATTCGACTCTTGTATTCGAATCTGAGTTCCCAGATCAGTCATATAACATATTAAACTATCATGGCTTTTACTAACAGTTTTTTTTTAAACCAGACAGTTATTTTTCAACAAATTATCATTGTTTAATGTCAAACTAAGTGAATGACGTCTGCAGTTTTTATATTCATCACATTCAACATTGTTAGTACACTGAAAAAGCTGATCATATGGAACACTCGGCTATCAATACTATTGATGTACGTGCAAACATGCTGCCGACACTTGGCGAAAAGAGCATCTCCATAGACAAACATGAGCAGGATAATCCTTTCAACCCCATTGGAAGTTAATTCCCCATCGATTGATATCGCGTTGGCGGTCACGTCCTTGTTGGTACAGTCGGTGTACGTACATACGTGAGCCGAGGGATGCGACGTCTACATATTTCATAACGCAAACGACACGGATATTGCGAAACCATGTAACTCTACCCCGCGAGGAGTGCTTACTTCTCTTTTGTGCCTGGAGTCACAGAGTTAGCCGCGTCTATTATTCAACGCGTTTTGTGTTGCGGTGCAGGGGGAGAGGGTGTTTGCTGCTGAAATTCGCCGTTTTGTGCTGTTATTTAAGGCCGCTTTGCGTGCCACTAAATATTCTTTGTTCTTTAAACAATATTACGGTTTATTACCACACGAGAACCAGAGTTCGGATTAACTTTTGGTACTTACAGCTTCCTTCACAAGTGGTGACTGCCGTGATATGGGATATAAAAATCTTTTAGAATACAATCAGTAAAAACAAATATCAAATGGTGACTGGCTTCGGTTATTTGTTAGTAGTCATCATCAGGACAAGACAACAAGAATCTAAGTTTGTCGTTGAAAACGTTGACAGTTCAGTGAAAAAACTGACATTCAAAAAAATAAAAATATCTATATGTAAAAATGTTGTCTAAAATTTATTTTATTTTTTGATTAAATTCGATATGGCTTTCAGGAACATAGATATGAAGTTACAAAATATTTTTGTAAGTTTTATTTTAGTTTAAAATGAACGTTTCGACAGGAACGTCTATTCTAACGAAACTAAAGCCCACAAAAATATTTTGTGACTTCATTTCTATGATCCTGAAAGCCATGTCACATTTACTCCAAAATTAACTATCCTGGATCGTAAACTGAACTAAAATAAAATTTATATTAGTTAGCAAGATAGTTATCTATAACACCTTTTACCTGAATTAAGTTATGGCAGTCTCACATACTGTAGTTATCGGTATAGATAAATATTTATATTCATGTATGCTTTTACCAGCCGTTAGCTGATGGATACTTATACTCGTGGTTGTTATGTTAGTGGAGAGTATACGACATAATTTGTGTGTGTGTAGTAAAACAGACTTAAATGTGTACCTGATTAGATTCAAACCTGAGTTGTCAGTATCACAGTCAGACTCTTAACAAATTCAGTTATCTGAATCATGCTTTATAAATTTGTTGCTAATATCTGTTTGACTAATTTGACAAGTCAAAAAATTAATTTATTGAAACAAGGTTATAGGAATTTTGAAAGAAATTTTCAGAACTCATAATTAATAAAATATTTATTTGGGTTTAGATCTGTCATATTTTTAAATTGAAAATACGTTTCGGTAATGCTGTGTTTCCATCATCAGGTAACAAATGAATAATAGTTGACAAAATACCACAACCAAAATTGCTACTCTGATATTTGTTGAGTTCATTAATATTTAAAAAACTAGATGTACATGGTACATACAATTTGAATAATTTATTTGAACATCTGGTGTCAAACGAAACATGAGTAATATTACTGAATTTCAGTTTCATGCATCTTCTAACGATTCTAAAAGCGCTTTAAGTTTTAATGTATGCAAACCTCATGTTCTATCCCACAACAAACGCCGTAACCCAACCCCGTGTAAATTTGAGAAGACGACCGCCAATCTGGATTAGTGCGTTAATCTTAAGATCAGATGAAAATGTTCGTCTCGTAATGCTTCTGTATGAAGCGAATCGCTGGTGTTGAATGACTAATCTGCAGACTACGATTTAATAAGATAAGTAAGTTTCCGACGACGAGTGTTAAATGAAAATTTAAATGATTTGTTGAGGCAGACGACTCGAGCCCGTATTTTGATTACTTTACATTTTGTTGTAGCGCTAAACACACTGGGATCATTTGAATAATGCAGCGCTTTGGGTTTTCGGGATTTATTGTCTGCGGAGGAATTAGAAATTAGCGAAAATTTCAGGCGTATGTTACCCGAATTCGTGAATAATTTACGAAAATTTGATACAATCTTCGAAAATTAAGCATACAAATTTTAGATGAGCAGTGATACCTGAAGACCGAATTTTTAAAGAAAGTTTATAAAATGGAACATTAACAAGTTGGATCATTCATAATCATTCATTCTGAAATGTTATTTTAGATGTGCAAGAAACTACGAATATCTATCCCTGTTCGTGCAGCTAGAATTGTTCGGCACGTTCAGGGAGAGAAAGAATGTGCCTATGTTCTACATAGATCTGAGTCATAGTTCACCAACTTATTACTTGTCTCAACGCAACTGAGTCGAGAGAAAAACCGAGCTAAACGACTTTGTTGCTAATAAATTCCTTGTGTCAAATTTCATGTGTATACAAATTTTCTGCAAAAATTTTCGATCGATACTTATATTTTTATGAAGGATTTTCTAAAATCAACTATGGCAATAGGTACCCCGTAGTAGAATGACAATATCTGAAAAACAACGGTATTGGACTCCTTAGAGCTTCGATTTTTATAAGTAACTCCATTCTAGTAGGTACAGGACAGTATTTGGACATTAAGGGACTTGTCTACATTTTTTTAGAATTCCTAGAATACTCTCGAGATTACTTTTTTTCTATTTCACTCTCTTCCCCACAACTAGAGCTGCCTGAAACCAACCCGAAACTCGTACTTTCCCGCATCCTAGCTATGCAATGTCATTTTGAAATTGAAAAATTCTTTAAACATAGCTCCAGTATTTCCCTAATATCTTCTGTATTCTTTAAAGAAATTAAGTAAAACTAAAATGATTTTAAATAGGAAGGCTTCTTACATTTTAATTTTTTCTTTCTTTTTATAATGACCGAAGAAAATCATAACAAATAATGACAAACAACTTCATTTTAAAATATTAGGGTAGACGAACTCCTTAATGTCTATAAACATAAAAGTAACAATTTTAAAATAAAGGATGCTATTTGAATATCCTACCTACAATATCTTAATCTTGTTGGTATTCCTCCGGCATATAACATCGCATGACTCGTGTATGATCTCTACCCCATACACGACTCCGGGTATAGTATGTGTACATGGTACAAGTGACACGGAGTAGAGACGTGATGCAGCGGAAACTGCATTCTGCTCTAGTTACAGTCGCAGGTTGCACGCCTGCTTATTATAATTAAATGACGAGGGGCACGCGTGTTGCACGATGTGCTACCGGCCTACTATGATAGAGACACGAGCATGCAGACCCGGATCAGGGGGAGAGATGATTCTACAGTGAAGGTTTTGTCAACTGTCAATCTGTTTGTTTTCCTGGGTGCGAGGACATCTTGGCGTTGATCGCAGCGCCTCTACAGCTCGATTTTTTTCGCGAATTTTAAAAGTGTTTTCGTTGAGTAAACTGTCAGTTTATTTATTTATTTATTATTTTATTATTGATTTCAAGATAATGCTTTTTTAAACATTTAATTTTTTGACATTTTTAGAATTTTTATTGTCATGCACAATTTTTTATATTTTTAAGTATATAATCCTTGTTGGAATGGAATATTATCATTATTGTACTGGCCACAAAACACTCGCTACGTTAGTACATTTTATGCTGGATTTTAGAAGGTAGACGGGCCTCTTAAGTGGTAAAATTTTGCAGTTATTGATGATACAGTACTCTTTTTATCGTTCATACATGGATTCTTTGAAGATTCTTTCATACTTTTGAATCCTGGTAAATTAAGAAATTCACTGTTTTGAAGCTATAAATGAATTGGAAATTCTTTTTTTCCTAGACACAGACAATTTAGCGGCGCTGTTATTTGATAGGCAATTCTCACCATGATTTTTTGTCTCAGGATTCGGAAGCATGAAAGAATCTTCAAAGAATCCTAGTGTGAACAGGGATTTAAGTTAATGAAGCTTATCTAATTATTTGCAGATGGATACATGTGTGTGTCTTTGTTATTTTTAGAGAAGCTTCTTTAACTTACAGAAGATTGCTGAATTGCACAGAGTTCGCGGGTTCGAATCCGGATCAGGTGTGAAATTTTCCGGCTTGACTTGGATCGGTGCTCACCATTCTTGCCATTGCATAATTTAATAAAATTTAATTTTATTCCATCCATAGTTAATCAGATATTCATTACACGATAATAAAATCTAGTGATTTAAAAAATGTGCTACTTGCTAAAATGCTCTTAAATTTAAGAATTAAAAAAAACATATTTTTGTTCCATGATCAATACTTAAGTACCTTTGTGAATCACCCTGTATATATCAACTAAGCTTACATGTTTGTTGAAAGGAAATACATACTGCTAAAGTATACATCAACCTTTTCCTAATGTTTTCCTCGTTTTGTGGTTTCTCACGTTTCCCGTGAAGCCCGCCCTGTACACGTGCACGCTCGTCACTGAAGTGTCTAATTACTCCCCTAGAACGTGAATGACGTGATTAGCGAATGAAAATTGATAGCGTGTGTCTTTAATTGATTGCCAACACCGAATGCACGACGCGTAGGTGGCTCTGCCATGTCATTGTGCACAAAATATTCACTAAACTGTGGGTGGATAATGCGAAAATTCGAGGAAGAGGAAGCGGAGAGAAAAACAAAATAAAAATAATAGTTGGTATCCCTATTACTCGCCTATTACTTACTCGTAATAGGCTATTAGCATGGTAATAAAAATATAAATTTTATCGAAAAAATTACGTTTTAAAATAAATTGAGATGGAAAATTTTCCGTGACATTATTTTATATATGAGAAATAAATAATCTACGTCACATATAAAATATTCAATTTTCATTAATTTTTTTTTGGCTTAGTAATTTGCTAAATAAAAACTGTGTCCCAAGTTTTTATATCTCTTCTTAAAAAGTTTTTTATAATAAAAATCATGCAAGTAGCCTGTTTGTTCCATCAATTATTTACGCCTTTTACCCAATATGGGTGTGACATTCTCACACACTATGAGTCATCGGTATAAATATGTATTATACCATATGTGTGGTAACCAGCTGTTAACTCACAGGTAGCCATGGTTGTTATTGTTACTGGGGAATACGCCATATGGGAGAGATTTTTATGCAGGTTAACTCAAATGTGTACCTAATTCGACACGAACCTGAGTCGGTTATGTTACGCATTCAGATGTTGGGAGGAGTCCCACTTGACAAAATAAAATCCCCAGAACATTTCAAGAATGTGAACATCCCGGCTTGTTATTTGCTAATTTTACCCATTTACATTCTATTCATATCCAAGCGATTGCTAATGTCCTCCCCGGTCCGCCCTTAGTAACATTATACATGTACTCGTCAAGTCGTCACATCCCAATGTAATAATTTAGTAATAATATCTCAATTGTGTATCCATGTAATTCTCTGAGATGTTTGTATTGAGTATGTAACTTTTGATCGTACTCAGTACGTAATATCACTTAAAGTACAAGAATATGATATTTTTAAACATCCCATGGACGTTTCATGTCAAGTGGGCTGAGTTATCAGAACCAACTCTGGTTTAATCCAGTCAAATACACATTAGTACATGACCCAAGTTCGAGTTTTCAGTCCACGCAGGCAAATTCCTACTGCACTATTACTATATAAAAATCTGTCTGTTATTCTCTGTTAATCTTTGCTGTTTGATCCGCCATACATCCTACGTATGAGAAGTTGACCCACCCATACTAGCCTACCCTGTTAAAATCTATCGCAATCGTTAGTTTTACGTTAGTTGAGTTTAGTTTTGTAGAAAATTGCGTTAGTTTTGAATGTTTATACGTATTTTTTAAAAATAATATTTGGGTGGGCTAACTTCACAACAGCCCAACCCTTAATTCGAAAGTGCGAGGAAAACACATTAATACCTTTTAATTGATTAGTTGATGTTAGTTGTTCTACATATTACGTTTGTTTTGTTATTCTAAGCTGTCAAATTTGAGCCGAGTGGGTGGGCCAAAATCACGGTTCCCCAGCCCATTGCAGAATTTCACGCTTAGATTTTACATACGTTGTCACCGTGGTTAGTTGAGAATAGTTTTGACGAAAAATACGTTAGTTGTGCCATAATTTGCCCGCCTTAACCAAAATAACCATTTTCGCTAACCGTCCGGACTTGATGCTACTATATATCATTGTTTTCTGTAAAAATAGGAGGCCATTCAGGAATTGTTTATGATTATTATAGCAATTGTAGAAAAAGTAAATCATTTTTTAAACTAATACAAGAAATTATTGTTGTCATGGTAGAAACAAATATGTGGTTATGTATGGATGAATTTTTGCGCACTTTATTTGTCATTATAATTTTATTATTATAATCTCAATTTCTACACCAACATTATATTATAATAATTTGCATAATACATGTGTACGTCTTAAAGAAGAACTGATAAGATTTTTGTAAAATTCTGTTACCGGAAATAATACTTTACTTGAATACTTGTTGCAAAAATCTTTTTAAAAAAATCTGATCTCAAAATGACAATTTAGCCAATTTTTAATTTAAATATCAAACTGGAATGTGACAGAAAAGTTATCCATTAATTAATTATTATAGTTAGGTTCCTCAAGCTAATTGTAAAAAATTTCCGCTAAATTTTTATATAATCCTTGTTACTATTTTATAATCAATTCTTCTAATTGGATGTTATTTGTGTCATGCGATTTTTATTTCATTAATTCAATATTTTATTTTTAGGAACTAATTTAATTGTTTTCGGATAATTACATAGTTCTAGAGTTTTAAGAATATCTGTCAATTTGATTAGCTAATACCAAAATTTTTTCTTGTTTTCAACAAATATACCTAAATATAAATTGTAAAAAAATGTATTACTGCAATTTTTTTATTTTGCAATAATTTATTTTAATAAATTGCTTCTTTGTTTTTATTCAGTACCGTTTGGCTTACTGCATGCATACTAAAAAAGAAAAGGTAAATTAGATTTTGGTAAATACGTCCAACTATTGCATTCTTTAAGAATTCCTCACTTTGAAAACTATTGTACCATATTATTTGTCAATCATAAACTAAATTTTAAAAAATCTGGTAAATGTCCAACACTGCTGTTGGTTGTTGGCGGTTGTTGCCTTCTATTTTATTTCCAATTTTATATTGTAAAATTACAGCAATCAATGACATAATAGCATCAAGTCCGTACGGTTAGCGAAAATGGTTATTTTGGTTAAGGCGGGCAAATTATGGCACAACTAACGTATTTTTCGTCAAAACTATTCTCAACTAACCACGGTGACAACGTATGTAAAATCTACGCGTGAAATTCTGCAATGGGCTGGAGAACCGTGATTTTGGCCCACCCACTCGGCTCAAATTTGACAGCTTAGAATAACAAAACAAACGTAATATGTAGCACAACTAACATCAACTAATCAATTAAAAGGTATTAATGTGTTTTCCTCGCACTTTCGAATTAAGGGTTGGGCTGTTGTGAAGTTAGCCCGCCCAAATATTATTTTTTTAAAATACGTATAAACATGCAAAACTAACGCAATTTTCTACAAAACTAAACTCAACTAACGTAAAACTAACGATTGCGATAGATTTTAACAGGGTGGGCTAGTATGGGTGGGTCAACTTCTCATACGTATACATCCTCTGGATTACGACTGTTACTATTACTCTCCGCTAATGTGCAATGTTATCAAATCACAAGAGATTAGTTGTTACATATGACGATCATGTCAAACTGGACACGTATATTATCATCTAAGATAATTAGAAATGATTACTGAATTGCTCCGAATCTCTGGATAAAGTTACGACCAATTAGCTGACGGACATCCGATTGAATTTGTCATATCTGACATAACTGACGCTTTGACGATGACGGAAATTCAGTGTGGGGAAATATGTCGATGAAATTGACACTGACGTAAAGAGAGGGAGAGATAACATAATAGTGCATCATATTTTAGTTCCTATCGTATTATGAAATATACTAAGCTTTATTTATCTTTGGACTGTTTATCGTATGGGATTTTTAACTAATTGGTAATCGTACTATCGTACATTAATAATTATAATTCAGTATTTTGGGATACAGGTATTAAACCGGGTTTAAAACTAAAGCTAGATTTAAAAACATTACAATAACTTATTATAGTGAATTCTGCCTACTGTCAACAAACGTCAATTAATGATTAACCCTTATCCGAGCAAGCTATTTTACTACCGGAGAATCCGACAGACTTATTAATTATTATTAATTATTATTAATTATATTGTTTTAATGCAGTTATTTAACATTTTTAATGAAATTTAGGTTATAGATACAAAAATTGTTATACTAGGCATACGTTTTTGTATATAATACATATTTATCTTAAGAAGTTTAAAAAAATTCTGTAATACAAGTTCCTTCCATCAAATGCATGCAAATGGCCATCTCTGATGGTTCGTCTCTTACACGAGAATTTTGATTATGGTCCCTAATTCAAAAACATTTTTGGAATAAAAATAAAATAGAAATTAAAAAAGTTAATTTATAAAATTAATATAGAGTTGGTAACATTGAATTCAAGAGTAGTAAATAAATATATATTTTAATTAATTACAAAAAACTGAAGACATAGAGAGAAAAATAAGTTTTAAACGGGTTCTTAGAATTTTTTTCTCTTTAAATTGATATATGTTAGAAAATGTGAGATTCATACTTCATAATGTTTGCAAGTAGATTATAAATTAACGGATGGTTGTGTAATAAATTAACGGATGGTTGTGTAACTAGACAAGTATACAGTCCTAAATATTAACGATAAAATTTACGTCAGTTAAGTACACGCCTATAGCCCTTATACATAATATGAGTCCGATAGACTCATTGGTCCGTCTGCGTTACAAATTTTGAATTTCTTTATTTATAAATAATTAACAAGAAAATAAAATCAAATACAACATAACATAACACATAAATAAATATGTTAAAAGGAGTCCGTTGGACTCACCTTGCCCGGATGGGATAAGGGTTAAAAGGTTTTAGTTTCCTTTATGTATTTTTAATAATTCAGCAACGACGTGTTTCCTTTTCAGGAAAACAATTACAATAAACAAGCATTGTAGACCGCAGTTTACAATTTATTTATTTTGTTCGCACTACCGCCTAAAGTTATTACCACCCTAACAATTTAGTATATCCGCAAGCATCTCTTCCACAAAAATAGTATAAAAAATCGTTGTTGCGTTATTGAAATCGCTGAATCCAGTCGATTCGAGTTGGTGGAAACCCTTCCAGGCGAGTGGACGGATTACCCGGCGGTTCTCGTCCAGGATGCGGAGCTCGGCGCTATCCTCTGAATATGGACGAGGCGGACAGACGCGCAGGACGGCAGAGGTTGTTGAAGGACGAAGGACTTGGTAGGATAACGCACACCAAAACGCACCCTCAGCAATACCCCGGAGAACGGATCATTCAAGGATGAAGATTAAGAAGGGAGTTTCCAGTGACAAGTTTCAATCCATTGCTTTATTTATTTTGCCTCGATCTAAAACTAGAAATAGTTATATACTTCACTAGTGGCCAAGTAGATAATTTTCTCCGGTGGATCATTCCATTTTGCCCACTTGTAAAATATAATGTTTTAGTTTTTTCCAACACCTTTTAATAACTGCTTAAATATTTTAAAAATATTATGTACCAACCTATAACATCGTTCGTGTTACTATGGTGATATCCAACAAGCAAAACAACAGTTTACCCACTAGTGGGTATAAATTTGAGCAAAGCTTGTAGTAGACAATCATTTATTTTTTTAAAATCACCAGAAAACAATACAAAACGTACTTCAGTGGATAATTTTAGAATCATAAGGATAAAGAAGAACAGTCAATTTTAATTAGCAAAAATTAATTTAATAATATAGATACAGTATCTACTAACACCCACGAGTATCCCTAAATTAAGAGTTAGTATTCGCAAACCTGGTATCATATACGGGGTGATTCACAACTTCCTGCATATGTTTTAATGGCATATACTCGTAGTACTCAACTCGCTGATCATTTTAAAAAAATTAAGGGCATTTTTTGCAATAAGCACACTTTTGTTCATCGTATAATAGATATCTGATTAACTATGAATGGAAAAAAATAAAATTTTAAATAATTGTGCAATGGCAAAATTAGTAAATTTATGAAATTCCATTTCAAAACTAAAGCCTTATTCACAAATCGAAATTAGTTTTATGTTTTGGGTTTAGGTTTTAGTATACTATACTTGACTGCATTCACATAAATCAGATATCTAGGTTTTAGTGTGCTTGGTTCTGTCAGTGTCAAGTTTAAACTTATTTGTCAACATCGGTGTTAGATTAGATGTAATCTTGGACAAGTAATATATTTTTGTCAAGGTATATTATTATAAGATATTTTTATTCAATGCCAAAAGATAACAATTCTAATATCGTGTTTATAATGTGTTTTAGATGAATGCTAAAGAAGTATTTATATCCTGTGTTCAAAAATATGCATATCTCTATGATATCTCGTGTATATCCAGAGAACATGTCCTCATCTGTTAGCCTCATTTCTTGCAATACATTTTCCCAATCTCCTTGCTGTTGACGAACTTGATTTATAGGACATACCCACCATCTTCTACTTCTTTTTTTTGTAGTCTAAGTACAATTTAATTAATAACGTTGCACTTAGAATTTTTCTATTATTTGCATTCATTTTGAAACTAACAGACACTGATCAAATAATATGAAAATATAAATATGGTTATCCTACGTTCTGACAGTACATAAAAAGAGACAACAATATATCGCTACATCATTCTACGCTTCATCCTATTGGTCGATTCCTAAACATAAAACCTAAAACTAAAGATAAGATTGGAGTTTGAAAACTTCTGTGTTAAAACCAAAACTAAATACTGATTTGTGAATGGTTGCATAAGATTACACGTTCGCAAGGTCATTAAAACGAAAACGTAAAATATAAAACTAAAACTAATTTTGATTTGTGAATGAGGCTTGATTAATTAAAAAACCTAGAAACTAAAATAGCAAATTTTGAAAAAATTATTTCCGTTATAAATGAGTTGAGCACTATATACCATTAAAATATATGCACGATGTTGTGAATCTCCCTGTATATCTTTATCGGTGACTACACCCAAGATGGGTAAAATGCGTGAGCTTGATAGATACATATTCCACCAGTTTCATTGACGATCACGGCCGTTAAAGTCCTTTTCTAAGTAATATTATCAAGCTAGTATTTTTGGGCAGATTTTTTGTAGAATCAGTTTAATGTGTTTTCCACATACTCGAATTCCGAATGGTTTTCTTTTGAATGATATATTTTAAAATAAAAGTCTCCCATAAAGTTCCCTCGCAATCAAATATTTGGCTTGGGCCGGATTGTTTTTTAATACACTTGCATCTCCGGCGTGTTTTGAGTCCAGATTCGCCTCGTGGCGTCCTGGAATTTTCTTGGAATGCCGCCAAGTGCGTAGAGATATTTCCACGATACTGTGGAGGGTCACTTCCTCGCTCAAATTTATATAATTCGGTTAGGTTAGGCCGCCGATGCTTCTGTTCTTCTCGCTGTTCTTGTTCTCTGCTCGATATTGAATTGAAGAGCATTTTACGGGTTTACAACGTTAGCAGAAGAAAGTTAATAGAGAAAAGGAAAATAAATAAAATTTGATTGGAGATGGAGACCTTCAGATGGAAATATTAATACTTTTATTTTGACTTTCAAGGACGGGGATAAAATTTGATGGGGAATCAATGGAAACCAAATAAAAATGTAATCGAAAAAATTTGACTGATATTAGACACAAAAAGGTGACTATATTATCATAGATGGTTGTAAAAAATTTAATGTAAAAACGATGATCGATAGAGTGAAAATAGAAGGATCTTGCAGTCATTAAATTATTTTTAAAATGTTGTTGATTAAAACCTTTAATGACTGAATGCAAATATGCAAGATCTGATAAATTGTCATCCTTGTAAAAAATTGACTTAAGCTTGAATTACATTATAATTTTTTCGGCCAGAAAAAAGAACTTTTTTTTAGATACTTAATTCGGCTAGAATCTAGTTTTAAAATTTGTTCTTGCACTGACATATTTTATTTAGCTCATCGACCAATACTGCCATTGAAAATTTAAAAAGAAATGTAATTGTCAGTTGACGTTGTCAGCGTACTCGGTTAATGTATTAGTGATGAAGTTTTATGTACCTACAATTTAGTTATTCTGCTGTCACTAACTTTATTATTTTTGAGGTTATATAAAAGACGGTTCTAGTATGAAAACTTGGATCGAAATTTTCTTGATTTACATTATCCAAGTGAGCATTCTAGAATTAAGTATGAAAATTGTCAAAGTTTCTAGCCGAAAAAAGTATAATGTAATTCAAGCTTTATCCAATATTGCGGAATAGTTCAGGTGGTAAGAAAGCTGGAGCTTCTTAGTAGAAATTTATCATCTCGGATTTTAGAGATGGGACGAGAATTCAATATAACGAGACGAAAAATAGAAATAGAACTGATTGACATAATTTAAATATACTACCTAAATTTCCAAGAAAATATTATTGTTGTTTACAAGATAATAAGTTTTGCTTAAGGAAATCTTGTATTATTTTATTACATTATATATAAACAATTTTAAAACTGATGTCACTCGGACCAGAGTTCGTATAAATATTTAATTTTGTTTACCAAATTTAAATAAAATCAACTAGTAAATTAAATATTTTATGCAATAATAACATGACGGTATCGAATAAAAAATTAAACTAAATGTAAATTAATAATCAGTATTTTACGTATATAATTTTGCATTATTAAATATTTGCATAAATTTTAATTATATAAATAATATTGATAAAAATTACAAATCCATCATTTTATTTGTCCACAAATAGAATATAAAATTTAATTAACCAGAATACAAATTCGTTAGTTCATGGATACCAGTCATTTAAATAAATGTAGCAAACGCACGGAACCTTATGCAAATTAGAGGAAACTAACATCTGGTTAAATATTTGGATAATTTCATCAACTAGGTAAATTTCACTATGAATCACAACTGAGTTGCAAAGTTTGTTTTGTTTATAATTTACCGCACTTTGTCATACAATATTGTTCCCTGGAAATAAAAAACCTGAAAAACGAATTGCGTAAGTAACAAGAGGATTAATACCATAGGTATTATTAATAGAATAAGTATATATTCTACGAGAGTTTAACAAAAGTGAGCCACGCCACAGATGTCGTAATTATTGTCATGAGTAATTATTATCAAGTTCATAATTAAGATGTCATTTAAATTTTAAAATTACTGTTGTCAAGTTACGATTACCAATTTATTTTATTTTTCAGATATATTTACGCAACAGATTATATTTTTGTAGGTATGTTATATTTTTAAATGTCAGTTAAATACATTGTTCTAATCTTGGTAGTCAAACATCATTTAACGAACTGGTTTCCATGGTGCTAAATAACATTTTTTAACACACCTCGACAAGCCGTGGCTTTAGCCGTGTTTTGTCACGGCATGAAATTGGCTACTATCATTTTTATGAAAAACTGAAATTAATGATTTCTTTCAATCATTGTCATTTTTTTTCAATATAAATTAACATACTCTTGCCTAAGTAGAATTTTGTAGCTATGTATAATATCATTATGATGTAACCTAAATTTTCAAGTTCAAATTATTATAAATAAAATTGTACATAATGTATGTTGTTTAATTTGTGGTTCTAGAAAAAGTATAGTATGTGACTCATTTATAAATTCTCTAGATACTCGTTTTTTATACACAAGCTGCGCTTGTTCATAAAAAACTCGTGACTAAACTGACGTTTATAAAAATTGATAAATAATATACTATAATAGTTATTTACTTTACAAGTGGGCAAAGTAAGGAAATACCCACGAGGGAAATCTTAACTCACGAGGCCGAAGACTGAGTGAGATAATTTTCTCGAGTGGGTCATTCCTTTTTGCCCACGTGTGAAGTATAACGTTTTATCCAACACCTCTTAATAACTGTTTAAATATTTTAAAAATATTAAATTTCAACCTAAAACATCGTTTCTATGGTGACTTCCAACAAGCAAAGTAACAATTTACCCACAAGTGGGTATAATTTTGATCAAAGCCACTTGTGGGTAATTTTTTACTTTACATCATAGTTATGATGCTTTTATTAAGAGGTGTTGGATAAAAATATTTACTTTTACTAGGAATTTCTAAATTGAAACAAACATATTGGGAATGTATTAATGAATGGATAAAACGTATTACGTAACATCATGTCAATATCATGTTATTAAAGAAATTGTTTAAACTCCTGTATAAATATTTATGAAACATGAATGATCATGTAATTTACTGCAAGCCTGATATTACTTCAATTAAATAATATTATAGATTATGATTAGAAAACAGGAAAACCAAGAAGCAATACCCAGAACCGCAAAGTAACAACATGATGATATAAAAAGTGTTACCATAATTTATTGTGATAACAAACAACATATGAGCTATATGCCATTGAATATGATTCCGAAATTTAATTAATTATTCGTGTTACTTTTTAGTTCATTTAATTTAATCATATTAAAAATATTATTTAAAACTGTGTCTCTAAAGATGTGTAGGTACGTTATTTAGAGTGAAATTTATTTTGCGAATTTTGAAAAAAAAATTGATTCGTAATCAATAGGTATATCATTATGTAGGTATCTACCATTAATTTTTTTTCTGAAGTTGTGAAACAGCCTGTATAATGCAATAGTATCAAAGTGCAGTTTACTGGTGACGATATTGTTAGGAGACTGAGATGTAATCCAGGTTTACAATATTATTCGAATCCGGTACAAAATGCAACGCCCGTGATGCTTATAGTATGTTTTGCACGATCGATACAATAATTTTTTTTTAAATAATGTTAAATATTTGATTACCTACATTGGTTTTGATGCTGTTGCCTTGGTTTTTGTTGTTGTATAGTTCTTACCGCCTTCTAAATTACTTACTTACTGCCTTTTAATTTGAAACCAAAACCTACTGCCATGGACCGATCGTGCAAAAAGTTTAATAGGATGCATATGCATAGATTAACAACATTAATCTTTGTTTGTGCTCTTTTGCTATTTTATTATTAATGTTTTAATTTTTTAAACTGGAGTTTAAATGTATGTTTCAATATTTTTTATAACTTTATTAAAATTTGGAAACGGCACAAACGTAAATTTATTTCTTACTTCAATATCTTCTGAAATATTATACAGAATGTAATGTTGGTCTTAGAAGAATACAACACTGTAAGTAATTATGCCCATAAAATGGCGGGTAAACAACTATGTTCTTTGTGAAGTTTGTAATATTTTCTATAAAGCATCTTAAAAATAACGTCAGACAACAAAGATATATTTTTACTGCAAAGAAATTCAATTGTGTTCATAGAAAATGTAATTATTGTAACTAAGTTACCTGGTGTAGTTATTTTTCTTTGTGTATTGTTTTTCCAAATGAGGGAAAAAAAGCATCGTGGAAGGATAAGTGTGTGTTTGTCTGCGAGGTTTTTCACCAAGCCTTTATTTTGCAGACTTTGTGTTAGATCTGCACGGGTTTAAGGGCTTATGTATGTAAATTATTACAAAAACTGTCTCTTTGACTTGGAGCACGAGTTGCGTTTGATAATTTTTATTTTAAAATATTTCAAAATGAGGGAGATGGAAGAGATAGTTTTTCTAAATTATTTTTCAACTTTTTGCTTCTTTGTTTTAGATACTTTGTTGTTATACTACCTACTTTGCTTGCTTTATACACAGTACCTACGTTTTAATAATAATTGTGTACAATGTTTTATAGTTACGTTTTAATTACCAATTAAACAACTGGTGTACTGATTATTGAAAATAACTATTAAAAAAACATTAAAAACAATATGAAAACGAGTTCCTGAACCAATATCTTTTATATTCATTTTATTACTGATTTCATTATTACATCAATATTGTTTTCAGCAATATTAAATAAATATAAACAATTAACTCGGAATTCTGCCTATTCAGCATGTTTTTCATTATTCGAATTTTAGCTTTACTATTCGGCCAAATACAATACTCTTGAACTGCGATTGCTTATAATAACAGTAAGTGCCATATTTAGATATTTAATTAATACCTGTAAATAAAAAATTATGGTAGGTACTAGTATACTTCTTTTTTTAATTAATTATCATTATTGAAAAAATAAAATTATCAAAAACTTTATTTTCTAATTTTAATAAAAATAAATTTCTCTGCATTCGATGGAGACTCGCTAATTTGCTAAACATAATTTTGACTCCAAGAAATAACTTATGCCATAATATTCTGCACGAATAAAATTATATACAACAAAAACTCTTGTCGAGAAATGAACTACTGCTGATGTTTACTATGTTGTGATCGTTTTTGGTTCAAAAGCATTTTCACCTAATTAATCATTTTGAGTGACTATACATCCCCGTAAAACATGCATGGATAAAATTTGTGACAATTTTGAGATAACGTTACCTGCCTATAATAAATTGTGTCTCTCGTCGTTCATATTTCTCCTTTTATAATATATTCTATTACACGTTCAGTGATCAGGGCCGAAACTTTCCACCTTGTATCATTCTCTCATGTTTATTCGTTTCTCTTTAGGGCGCTTCTTGCTTCGTAAATCCGTTTAAACATGTTTAAACATGTCTTTCATCAGTCATTCCCTTTGAGGAACCCAACCCGGTCTTTATGTAATTGTTAGTCTTTTCACCACATTTTCACATTCGGTCTAATGAATATTAAATGCTTGTTAAATAGGAATACGTGATTAAATAATTACGAACATCACGGTAGGCCCAGGTTATTGTCGGGAATCCCTACGCAGTTTACTTACTTTGTTAAGGACATGCCAAATGAAGATTTACACCGGGATGTAGATCTTACTTCAGCAAACACGTAATTTTTCCCGTCAGCAAATACAGTGAATTTCTATGAACTTTTCACGTTATTTAGATGTTTTACTTTGATTTATATTTCAGATTGTAAATAAATTAAATTAGAAACTTAATTATTAATCGCTATTTGCACTCACCGTTTCAATTTGTTTTTGCCGGGCCACAGTATTATGATACTTCATGTCAATAGAAAACATTTACGTTTATAAAGAAACCTTACATGTAGTATACAATTCGATGCTTAAACATTAATTTTTTCGCTAATGCCCTGTTCACACATGAATCCTTCGAATATTTTTCCATACTTTTGAATCCTGGAAATTCACTGTTTTTGAAGCTTACAAATTCTTTATTCCAAGACTCATTGTAGATTAAATTTAACGGCACCGCTATATGACAGGCAATTCTTACCCAGGATAATTTTTCTTAAACTGCAGAAGCATGAAAGAATCCTCAAAGAATCCTTGTGTGAACAGGGCTTAAGTGGACGAAAAGCATTCTTTGTTCGAAAGCGATATTTTCTATTCGAATTTACTAAGTAATCCTAATCTTTGACTAGAATATTAAATCAATCTAAAGGAGACGCATATTATGTTGATGAACATTTTATTTTTAAAAATTCAGTTCCAGCAATAGTTATAAACTAAAATCAGTATTATTCTTTAAACAATTGATCTTTTCTAAATCTAGACTTGTATTGCAATTCCATGCTTTTATTTAATTTTTGATTGTTTATTTTTAACTTCAATTTGGGTGGAATTTTGCTTTCTTTAACTTTATTTAGTATAACATTAATAGTGGTCTAAATAAATCAAGACCACAAATAGAATTTAACTTTAATTTTCTTTCTTGAAAATGGCTTAATTTCTTTATGATCTAATCAATGGAGTGCAATTTAAATAATCCGTTTTAACTTTTAGTGATCCTAGTTGCTCAATCTAAATCTCAACGATCTTTTCTTATCGCCGCTGCACCGGTTCTTAATTTAATTTTTAAAATTCACTTTGCGTTGCTAACACGAACATGCTAATAAATATTCATGACCCACTTGTTCTCAAATTAATAAAGAAAACTTCAGTAGTTAATTATCGTCCGAAACAAAGAAGACACAACGGAATACATTAAAAAATAGTCCACGTACAAATCCTACGACCCGCCAATGATTTGTAGACGCGCAGACATCCATCTTTTAAACGAGATTATTTATTTATTAATGGGGGTTACGTTTTTCTCCTCTTTTTCTTCCCTTGTTTAGACGCCATATTATTTATTTAAGGATACATCAAAGAAAAAGAATAGGGACAACAAACTTTCGAGGAAATATATTACATTCGGAATATTTTTCCACTCCCATACTTTTATTTGTTTATCATCTGAGATCTGTGTGTTATTTGTACTTAAATTTTAAATAATATCAATATTGCCACACTAAAGTTAGGTAACGATTTATTTTGCCGGTAACCATTCAACTGGATTTTCTCCCGATTATAGAATGGTAGATGTTATTATAGTTTATCCTACCACTTCTTGCTGCAGTCAAAATATCAATCAGTGCGACGATCTCTGAATTTCAAAGCGACAACGGAGTTATTCTTATGCAACCAAAACTACATTTAAGACAATCAAGTGGTCAGCTTGAAGCGTCTGAATGAGCTTTCATTGCAAGGTGTTTTACAACGACGATCACACACTGCCGGCCGAAAGAGAATATGTTTGGGATGGTATCGTTTAAAAAACATACTTTGTGATGAAGCACAGATGACGTTATGGAAGTGAGGATAACTTTTGATTCAGAGGTGTTATAAAGCTAGAACGTTTTGAAACATTTGATGTAACGACGTTTTGATTCAATGGCATGCTGTACAATTAACAACGTTTGACGTATGGCGTATCCATAGTCAATTATAGAAAACTAAATAATGTAAAGTCCATTTGCATTCCTCTAAATTCAATTTACAAATATACAATCGCTAATGCATCCATGACGTTTGTCTCTGGCAATTTTTAAAATCGCGCTACTCAAAAACAGTTAAAAAGTTGTGACAAGGCCACAGCACTCTAATCAACAAAAGGGCAAACTTACAATTCGAACAATAAAACCGGATTAAACCACCATTATGGATTCATAACCGAACGATTGAATCCATTTAACAAATTAATATTGAAACCGACAAATGCTTTGCAGTGTTACACATCGTTTAGGATAACAGTATCGCACGAATTATTCGTAAATAAAACGGGATTATCTGAATTGGGGTTTCAATTTGTTGGATAAATAGTTAAAAAATTACAATTACAGTGAAATTCAGTGACTTATGGTTCAAATTTGTAATGAACTACTAATACATTTTTAAGAGGATTAATAAATTTGTGTTTAATGCTATTATAACTGCAATTTTTTTATTTACTTCAGGATAATGTTTTTATAAACATTTAATAGAGAAAGAATGCATTTTTAAAATTTAATTTCTATCATGAGATATAATATAACCCTGTAAAGTTTGCGCATAAATTGGTTTTTGTTGTTGAATTTTTTGGAATTTTTATAATAATGTTGGTACAATTTTTTAATCAAAATTTTTAAATCCATTTTTTGTCTATTAAATCCTTGTTGAAAAAAAAAATTCCATTCTTGTACAGGCCACAAAACACTCGCTACGTTAGTATATTTTATGTTGGATTTTAGGAGGTAGACGGGCCTCTTAAATGTTGCATTAGTTTAGTGTTTAGTTATAATCCAGCCAGGTGCATATTCTAGCTTCTAGCATAATTTCACAATAATTTCTCCTGTGATGTAACTAACATTGGTAATCTTTAAGTTGACGGGTGGTAACTGCATATACGCTCAAATATGAACAGTTAATGCAACCAGAGTTGGGCGGTGTAGTAAGGGAGAGAAAAAATATGCCTATGTTCTACACAGAGCTGAGTCACAATTCGCCAACTTATTACTCGCCTAAACGCAAATGAGCCTAGAGAAAAACCGATCTCGAAGACATATACCTACACACAAAATTTCAATTTTGCGAGTCACATGGTTTATAAAATAATAGGTATTTTATAAACCATGTGACTCGCAAAAATTTTTTGCGTTTTGATTTCTTGTAAACAAAATTTAACTTAATTGTGATGAGTGTGATAATTTTGAAATGTTTTTCTATTTTCTACAAAATTTTTGTCAATTTTTAATAAGTTATATCGATTTTATCCCTGAAGAAGTAACAAAACTGTTACGAAATATTGGAAAAATAACAACAAAATTCATGAGTTTTTTCTAACTCTAGCCCAATAACACATTGCCGCTGTATCCGTTATTTTACAATTTTAACTTTCAACGAGTCGGCGTGACTTCTGTTCAGTATGAAATAATATTCTTCTGTTTAAAAACTACGCTTAATTGCTGTACTCAATAGTATTTGCAGTTTTATTGAAGTTGTGTACAACGTATTTACAAATTAATATATCTCCCATATATTTTTAATTAGCAACAGCAATCAAAAGAAAACTAAATAAATGTCACTGCAACAAATGCATCAACAGAAACTTTTCTTCCCTTTTCAATCAAATACGCCCAGTGAACTGTGAAATAATTCTTCCGTAAGAAAGAATCATAACAATAACAAAGAATCTCATTTTCCTTTAATTAAAAAAGTTAACAAACATGCCCCACTTAGGAAATAATTACCAATACTTCAGGAACAATATAATTAAACAGTGAATTCAGCAAATTGTTAAGAAGTCATGACCCTTTAGCGTGGTTCAAAGGTTAGTGTATAATCCGAGGACATAATTAGTGCATGCGGAATGGGGTGACACCAACAAGGAGTGAATACAAATGAGAGGCAGACAATGAAAGAGAGGATTTTGCAGACTCCTGTTTTGAGCAGAAATAGGCCGTACTTTTATTTTGAGCGGTAGATTTTTAAAAATGAGGCAGATAACTGACTAGCCGAGTGCGTTATTTGAACGACTGTGAACTCAGGTTTCAATCCAGTCGGGTGCACATTGCAATTTAACTGCACAAAAATCTCTCCTGTGGTGTACTTTCAACTATCAACAAATGAGGTAGTCATATTTGACAGATTGTGGTTTGAATCTAGTCTGATAAACAATTTATTTTTAATTGTACAAAAAGTTCTGTTTGCTACTTAAACGTGTAAATTTTTCCTGTAAGTGGCGAAGATCATATCGGTCAAGTGTCCGCCGCCACAGTTTATGCACTGTCGGGCTCGTTTCACAGCATTTTCCATGACTTATTGTGTCAAAACTTAAAATTTCTTTACTTCTTGTCGGATGGACTCTTTTAGGGATGACGCCAAGGTCTGTGGCTTGTTATTAAGACGCGTGACTTCAAAATACCCCCAAAAACAGAAGTCTAGAACGGTCAAATTGGGCGATCTTGCGGGTCAGTGCAAATCGCCAAAACGAGAGATCAAGAGGTCGGGAAACGCTTGATTCAGAAAAGTCCTGCTGGAACCACATGTTTTTCAAATCTAATTCGTCAATTTGCGCCAGCAAGATGTCGTTACTTCAATAATGAAACTATCATCCGATAGGGTGATTGAGATTACTTTTGCGCCATCTTATATAAATTTTGAATTTGTTCATCTCAAATTATTTAACTGTGTAAAAGTTGGATAAAAGGTACCATACAATTATCTATAAATAAGAAATTAATATAATTACAAAATGTTTCAAAATGTATTTCGTTTTGATTTTAATTAATCAGTATCAGCTACAGAATTTCAGAGAATTGCACCATATACCCAGTAAGAGATATAGATTCTTGGAAAGATGCGCAAGCGTCTGAAGTAGATAAACAACCGTGAGAAAGAATGACGTCCAGTTCAGCAAGTGAATAAAATAATTTAAAGCGCTAGTGTCTGCCGTCTGCTTACTAATTAAAAACTCCAAATTAGATCCGTGAGAAGTTTTTAAAGATCTTTTGTTTTATACGGAATGTAATTTAATTTTTTATCTGCGCTAGTCTGCTTCAGTTTGCGAGGAATTTTTATGCAGGAGATAGATATCGGTTTCAGTGTTTTAACTTCTCAAACTATTGATTTGCTTAATTAGATTTCATGTAAATTGGGCTGGAAAAACCAAAGAATAATTAGGCCAACTGCGGCGAAAACCAATAAGAACGCGAATTAATTAAGATAAAATTAGTCGGAAATAGTAAATTAAGGCACTATACTCCTGTTCCTGTTAGATATATAAAAATATATATAATCTTAGCTTTAAAAACATTTCAACCAAGAGGGTAATACTTGGTTGTCATAAAATATGAAACATTACTATTCTAATTTGAAACTACAAAAAATAAAAGATTTCACTTATTACTTGTTAGTTGTTAATGGACCGAAGTGCGTTATGTGACCGACTGTGGTTCTGACAACTTAGGTTTGAATCCAGTCAGGTACACATTTTAATTTAGATGCACAAAAATCTCTTTGGTTGTATATTCTACCATAGCAAAATTAAAATTCGAACCATGAGACCTTACAACCTAACAACCAAACGCCAGAACGGTAACCACTAGACTACGCTGTACAAATATATACAAAAATACGCGTTTTATTTTTATTTTTCTACAAATTGTTGATATAATTATAAAACAATACCAAACAAAAATACATTTATTATGATTTTTGTTGATTTGTTGGTCGCACAGATGAAACATGTTTGCTGGGTGAATTCTACCTGCTAAAACATATCAACTGATAAAATTTATTTTATTAGCGGAGTTGAATTTAAACCGTACTTTTGTTAATTAATTTCGAATTATTTCTATTTAATTATTTTAAAATACAAATGTATCATTCATTTGATTGAATTTTCAATTTCTAAATTACTGGTTTTCAAAACGTAATTAAATTAAAATATATTTTAATTCAAATGAAATACGTCTATATCAATAATAATCTACTTAAAAAGCAAATAATTAAGTAATAAATCTACGACTATTAAATATTACATGCACTGTCGTTTTCAGTGAGTAATGTTGTAGATATATTACACACTAGTGGCTTGTTTAAATTACTCATCAGGCATTAATGTATTTGACGTTGATAACGTCATTCCTAACAGCTATCATTTCAAATCTTATAAAATTATTCAATATAGTCGTTGATACAGTAACTACCTATAGAGTATTCTCAGCATTAGAAAATACTCGGAAAATACTAACTTCACTAATTGCAACACTCGTTTTTGGCTCGTCTACTGTCTTTCTTGTAATATTACTCTCATTGAATAATAAATCTACTGAAATTGCTACTAAATTTTATTAGATGTACGAATGTGTCATTTGAGTCTAATCAATGTAACAATATATCAGCGTTTGAGAAACGTGTAAAACTGAAACAAATTTAAAATAAGCTCATTTTGTTTTACAGCTATACGAGCTAAAATAACCAGGTTTCAAATTAAAATAACTAAATTCCGCTGATTGTAATTCAATCAAAAATGAAAACACAAAGGCAAAATCTCGCTAAATAATGAATTTTAATCACACACACACACACATACAACTACACTTAATTAAGTACTGTTTAAATATTGATTTCATCGCGTATTTATTCAGTGCTTCGAGACATGTTCCATTACCCTTGTTATTTGTTACAATTTGTTTACAGAAGATACTATGTGTACACTGTCCTCATTATCGACTGTTAATAAGTATTTTGTCAAGAGCTTTGATGAATAAATTTAGCGTATCATCATGCAAATACGAGAGATTTAAACGAACATAATTATCTGCAATTAATTTAATCAAGGGCAGCTTCAAACAGCACAGATTGAATTTCAGTTTTCAATTAGTTCCATTATTAATTTTTTTTCAATTGGGAAAAGTTGTTTTCAAACTTTTATTTTAACTACAGTATAGTGTGTCTAAAGTTAACATAAACAAATGTATCAATTCATGAAAAGGAAAAAGAAATACCTCGAAAATACCTACTATTATGGAAGTAAGAATATTTTACGAAGCTTTCATTAGCGTAGAGACTGGTGCTGATTAGGTAGAATATAAATATTAATTTGTCCCTATTTTGAAAAATTGGAAATTTTGTGTTCCGCGCATCACAATTCGCTTCAGAATTTCTAAAAAATAATATTTTCAAAATTTCAGCCAGAAATACCATTTTTTTGGGACATCCGGTATATGTCGGTATATGTATAATTATGTTGTATACCTATACTCGTATTCGTTCGTATTATATATGATTCGAAATCAATAGAAGCTTAAACTAATTTTCAACAACACTTGGTAGCGAAAAAATTTACGCATCAAAAAAGATTAATCTGTTTTCCCTCGTGAAGCTAATGGGATTTTTGATTATCCCCTTAGAGAGTACACGAATTCGATTGTTTCATTTGTCATCGATTAGAAAATTAGAACTTACCCTTGAGAAAAGAATCAAACAGGCTTGGGTAGACTTACTGATTCGGACAATAATTTAATGGATTTTTTGGGAACTCCATATTTAATGTAGAACAAGGAATTCATATATCTGCAACATTATTCCAATATTTGACTAGTAGAATAACAGACGTATTGATTTTTATTTTTATTTTAAATTTAATAATATAAAAAATATTCACATATTTGAACTTGTGTGTGCGGTTACCAGTTGGACGTTGGAGACTACACCACTGAGTAGGTTTTGGTGTAGTTAAACTGGATTTGAACCTGAGTTGTCAGAGCCACAGTCGGTCACATAATGCATTCAGTTGTGCGTCTAGTTAAAAAACAATTATTTTTTATTTTTAGAATAGTTTGTTGTTCTACTATATTTTTACATGAAGTGCCTATAACATAAATTTATGATGTTTAGAATTTATAAACAATAAAAATCTTGTTTTTGTATAAAATGTTACGTTCAACAAAAATTGTATTTAATGTAGGATTTTCCACTGTTTTTATATTACTCAGCAATTCAGGATGTAGCATTGTATTGTTTTATTCATTAATATTTATGAACTGAGAATTAAAAGTAAATATATTGTTTTGATATTCATGTTAAAAATATTTTGTTATATTTTTAATGATTTTTATGTTTCAGGTGAGTGCTACTTGGTTTTGAAGGCTATCATTGAAATCGAACAGCACTGAAATTCTAATCGTAAGTGTTTTTTTAAACTTTCATTAAACCATTTTGTACGAATGAGTAATTTTGACACAGTTTAAAGAAAAGTATTTAATTAAAAAACAGTTTCATTTTTAATTCATTGCTCTATGGAGTATAAATAAACTCTCCTGTTAAAAATATCGCAACAATTCAACGGCATTAACAAACCATTTATAAAAGACACATCGGTCCACGAAATAAAAAAATCAAAGCCACGTAAACATGGAAAGCAATTAATTTCATAACTTGTCATTAATGTGACCGACATATTTGACAAATCACTGTGCGCACAGATGGCGAATAAATTTAATTTCGGCCATCGGTTCCAAATGTCGCTTGATGAGAACGAGAGAAAAACAAAACAGATGAAAACAACATGGAATAAAATCGACATTACGGCAATTTTCCTCGGATATACCTGCGTCTCCTTCTTTTATGTATATTGATTGCCTACTTATTGTTGTTACATCTGTTACAAATAATTACAAACATTTAGATTCAAAAACTAATTTAATAGTACATACATTCATATCTTTTACGCCTATTATCCAACTTGGGTGTGGCAGACTCACATATTGTGAGTTTTTTTTAGATATATTTACCGTGTGTGCGGTTACCAGCCGTTAACTCACGGGTACAACAACAATAATTGTTATGGAGCACTCTATTACTACAAAACTTTTGTTCGACTGTTGTTTATGTAGTATAAAGAAATATTAATACCTACCTACAGTATTTAAAATAAATATGAGAAAAATAATAATGGTGTAATATTAACTATGTAGGTAGCTAACTAATGTAACTAGCGGTAAGCAGTCCGCCTGGCATGCTAACGGTCCCCAGTTCGATTTCCAGCACAACCGACAATAATACCACTGGGGTTGGATTCCACTATAATAACATCTACCATCCTGTAATTGAGAGTTAATCCTGTAGGTTGGTTACCATCAAAAATAAAAATATAATAATGATTCAATATAAAGTCAACATTCAGTTCCAATATTCCATATTCATCTAAATTAAATATTTATTCAACATTTGTTTCATTCCTACATATTTACTGGTGCAAAAATACTATTTAATAAATAATAAATGTCAGTATGGGATAAATATATATTTTCACAAATTTATAATATTAAAGATAAATCAACATAGTATAAAATAAATTATTATTAATAAAATCAATTCCAATGATTTCAATACAATATACAAAAAATGAAATATTAGTAGGTACTCTTTCTAAAAACCAGTAGTTTTTATTTATGAAACACTTCCTATCTTGTATAGGTAAATATTTTTGAAATCTGCAAATTAAATATAGGAAATTTATTAACGCTTTTATATTAGTTACATTGGCTGTTGCATTGATATCGATTGTTTATATAATTATGCAATAATAATATTCAATATTATACCAAAATTTATTTTCATTATACGTACCATATTCAAACAACATGCAATATTTATACAATAAATAAACCACATTGGCTGTTGAATTGATATCGGTTGTTTAAATAATTATGCAATAATGATATTCAATATTATACCAAAATTTATTTTCATTATACGTACCATATTCAAACAACATGCAATATTTATACAATAAATAAGCCACATTGGCTGTTGAATTGTTATCGGTTGTTTATATAATTATACAATTATGATATTCAATATTATACCAAAAAATATTTTCATTAAACGTACAATATTCAAACAACATGCAATATTTATACAATACCTATATATATATATGTTTGACATTTTGTGCTATTTGGGTTAAGGCTTTTTTCGTCCAGATTCTATTCGAGATTCATCCGAGAAGTTCCTAGTGTAATGTAAATCAGAAATTCCCAGTTCCGTTCGATTTTCATACTTTTTTCTAGTATACGGCCTCTATTTTTCGATTCGAGATTCGTACTAGATTTGTCTAGACTTGCTCAGTTCAGGTGCAGTCAGATTGACCAACCTTTAAAAGTTTTGGCCTAGAAAAGATTTCCGATTGAATTCGAATAGTATAAAGTATACAACTCGAACGAATCTCGGATGAAAATCGAACTAGAAATCTAGTATGAAACTAAACGAAAAAAGTATCATGTATTTTGTCTTTACACGTAAACAAAAGTTGTGGCTTTAAAAATCTTTTATTACAGCTTAACAAATCAGAAAAAAATACATATATCTTTAATCTTGTTTAAAGCTATTACTGTGAGTTTTAGAAATGCAAACTATCTTTTTATAATACAAAATTTATTTCAGGATGATACATAGTCACTAGTGATCTAGCATAATCCATAGGCAAACCTCCAATCTGTTTAAAACAAAAAACCCTATAATTCATGTGTCGTATTAAACGCTGCAACATATCTAGACGCGTGTAAAAATAAAACAAAACAGCTATAAATAATAAAACATAATTCAGGATATCCATGAATTTATGATGCTGAAATATTGTCGCAGTCGCAATTAGCGTAATCCGTAACGTCAATAGCACCGCGCGATATTTTACATTTTTTAACGCGAGGCGAGTAGCGGATACGAATCAGTATTAGCCTAGTGGAAATATTTAATCCTGCATCCAGAACTTCTGAATAAATAACGAGCCGGGAGAATCTCTTGCACTGAGAGAGGGTTTCATGTCGCGAGAGCTTCTTACAACGTAAATTAAATAAGTGTCGCATTGGTTTACGGGGTGATGTTTACTGTACTTAAGGAACAAGTGCACAAACAAAACAAGACTCAAGTAGATTTATCTATTTTTTACTTCATAATGAATGTGGACGAGGCAAAATAAAATGTTCAGGAAGATTAATTATTGATGGTTAAGTTTTGCGGGGTTGGTGACAAGCTTTTTTAGAAAAATGGTTTGACTTTTATATACTTATTTATGTATTTATGTTGTACCATAATTAAAATAAAATTGTATATATTAAAGGACTAAAGGGCATGATTTAATCCTGAGGGTGTAGTTTATTTTCCTCACCTTCGACTCGTGAAATAATCACATGGGAGGGATTAAAGGTATTTTAGTCCTGGGGTATATACGCTATTTTTTGCACTTTACTCTCAAACGAATGCATAATAGTTTTTAAAAAACACATATTGTAATTTTGACAGTATACTTTATGACAAATATTTATATTTTTACCAAGATATTCTGTAACAAATAGCACGTATTTACATGACAACAGGATTAATTAATTCAATTCCTTGACAACGGGATTAAATATTAAAAACAATCCCTTGGGATCAAATTAAGAAAGAAGGATTATCGTTTAACTTTCGAGACATATTATCTTAGAAAAATAAATATTAACTTCCCATAAATTAATTATCCTGGATAATCTCGAAAATGCGAAAATGGTAACAGAAACGAACTGATTTTGGCACCATTGAATTTCTCGCGTCATATTATATGGGTACACAAGTTATCAGCCTAAATTTGCGGCTGGTATATTTTTAATTAAATATTTTAGAAATCGACATTTGGCATGATATTATCTTTTTCTCAAATTAAAAAATTCTTAATAAAAAATGTACGCATTAGAATTTTCAGCTGAAAATTTATATAACAACGCGATGAATTCAATGAAAATGATATTACTTACTTACTTAATGCTAAAGCTATTTCCACCTGTTCAGATGTAAGGCTGGGATGTTCGGTACTTTTGTAAAATTTTGTTATAGTCCAGGCATTATAAAAAAAATAGGGGAAAAAAATGATAGACAGCTGAATTTTGGTATATACGCTCATAATGGCTTCTAGTTTAACATACTAAAAGTCCTAAACGATATCGCGTGTGCTTCCATTGCTACGACCTTGTAAAGACCTTGAGGATGAGATTTTTGCATATAACTCACGAACGGTGACACCAATTAAAAACTTTTTTTACGAAAATGTTGGTAATTTAATGTACTACAAAAAGGCCCTTACCAATTTTATCGTCAGTTTATTTATTTCCCTCAAAATCGGGAAAAGGCTAATCACCGTTTTGGAATCGTTGAGAGCCCGTGAATTAGACTTCCGATTTCAGAAAAATAGCTGCCATTTATGAATGGAATATACTATCGACTTCCGGTTTGCGGCATTCAATTCCTTGCATATTTTTCTATTAGACGTATATATTTTTTAACTTCATCAGGCTTTGGTTTAGCCGGAATTTTAAGTTATTTTAATTTTAGTATATTACTAATTTTTTCATTTATTATGTTTAATCGAGTGTTATTTCTGAACGAATAAAAATACTGACTTCCGGTTTTCGGCATTAGATTCCTTGAACATTTCTCTATCGAATACATTATACTAAAAATGTTGAAACATCTTCGTTTAGCCGAAATCTAATGATATTCTTTAAGAGAACACATGGATATTATGGAATTTTTTTAAATTTGTTGTGTTTAAACAAGTGTAATTTCTGAACGAATAAAAATATCAACTTCCTGTTTTCAGCATTCGATTCCTTGAACATTTCTCTATTAAATACATTATACAAAAAATGTTGAAACATCTTCGTTTAGCCGAAATCTAATGATTTTCTTTAAGAGAGCACAGGAAAATTATAGAAATATTTTTTATTTGTCATGTTTGAACAAGTGTAATTTCTGAACGAATAATAATACAGACTTCCGGTTTTCAGCATTAGATTCTATGAACATTTCTCTATTAAACACATTATAGTATACCTGTTTTACAATTATTATTAGTACTACATTAAGTTATCGTTTTATGACGTTGTAAGCAGAAACAGTAAAAATAATTAAATAAATAGTAATAATTTGTAAAACGCTGTGTATGACTAGCCCATAATAGTTCTAAATTACTCGGATGAATTGTCAATTGTCTTCATACCAAAGTTTGAGGTTAGGTAAATATGAATACAAATTTGTAAATAAGAAATGTTGCTTTATTTAAAAAGTCGTAGATATAACATCGTATTTGACTATATATAATAATGGCTATAATTCACTCGGATGATTTATTAACTCGCCTTCGGCTCGTGAAGAAACTTTCATCCTCTTGAATTATAGCCTACATTATTTGCTCGTTAAATAATATACTATTATTCAATAAATTTATACTTTTTATATTGAATAAAATATTTCTATAACTTCCCTGTGCTTTCTTACGGAATATCATTATATTTCGGCTAAACGAAGATGTTTCAACATTTTTAGTATAATGTGTTAATAGAGAAATGTTCAAAGAATCTAATGCTGAAAACCGGAAGTCTGTATTATTATTCGTTCAGAAATTACACTTGTTCAAACATGACAAATAAAAAATATTTCTATAATTTTCCTGTGCTCTCTTAAAGAAAATCATTAGATTTCGGCTAAACGAAGATGTTTCAACATTTTTGGTATAATGTATTTAATAGAGAAATGTTCAAGGAATCGAATGCTGAAAACCGGAAGTTGATATTTTTATTCGTTCAGAAATTACACTTGTTTAAACACAACAAATTTAAAAAAATTTCATAATATCCATGTGTTCTCTTAAAGAATATCATTAGATTTCGGCTAAACGAAGATGTTTCAACATGTTTAGTATAATGTATTCGATAGAGAAATGTTCAAGGAATCTAATGCCGAAAACCGGAAGTCAGTATTTTTATTCGTTCAGAAATAACACTCGATTAAACATAATAAATGAAAAAATTAGTAATATACTAAAATTAAAATAACTTAAAATTCCGGCTAAACCAAAGCCTGATGAAGTTAAAAAATATATACGTCTAAATAGAAAAATATGCAAGGAATTGAATGCCGCAAACCGGAAGTCGATAGTATATTCCATTCATAAATGGCAGCTATTTTTCTGAAATCGGAAGTCTAATTCACGGGCTCTCAACGATTCCAAAACGGTGATTAGCCTTTTCCCGATTTTGAGAGAAATAAATAAACTGACGATAAAATTGGTAAGGGCCTTTTTGTAGTACATTAAATTACCAACATTTTCGTAAAAAAAGTTTTTAATTGGTGTCACCGTTCGTGAGTTATATGCAAAAATCTCATCCTCAAGGTCTTTACAAGGTCGTAGCAATGGAAGCACACGCGATATCGTTTAGGACTTTTAGTATGTTAAACTAGAAGCCATTATGAGCGTATATACCAAAATTCAGCTGTCTATCATTTTTTCCCCTATTTGCCAAAACATTATCTAAAATGCCTGGACTATTATTAAATATTATATTTTATTATTCTGAAAAAGCTTATAATTAGACAGCTCATGTTGGTTTATGATGATTCAGTCTCTGTAGTCTCGGTACTCATTATTTTTATGATGTACGGAGGGCATTGGAAATTTCCAGAGTGATAAGAGGCTGAGTCATGATAATCTGGCAGAGACTGAAGGTGATAGTTTCTGACAAAGTTATTCAGAGGGAAGTGAGCCCTACTGACCTACAGCGTATATTGTGACATATCATGTAAGTTTACTTGTATTTTATTTTATTATTTTATATAAATATTTGTTGTAAATAGCTTTTTATAATTAAAATGTCAATTTGTTAATTCGAAGTACAAGATTTAACGGTTTTCAATAACCATCAACGAAAAATTCACGTTGCCTTTTGCCTCTAAATTAAATTAAAGTTTCGGCCAAATTACACGTAACCAAAATTAGTAGTTGATTGAAAAGAGTGGTTGATTTCTAAATATATTATTAGAAACGTGAGGAACGAAAATATTACAATTTTCTTCTTTGTTCTGCTCGGGATTCTGCTTCTTCTGGAGTCTTTTTCGATGCCACCTTCCATTATTTTTTTCCGAGTTTTTTTTTTCTATCTTTACATAGTTGTTTTGCTCCCATTTAAATTATCTCATTTCTATGTAAATGAAAAAAAAATCCATCTACACAAATTAGCAATAATTACACGTTCAAAATAAATTCAAGTTCTAACAATAATTTTGTGCTAAATTGCACCACCCCTAAATCAGTTCTCCTAAATCTCTTCCGTGGTGTGAGTTAGCTGAACACGGCTTCCAATCGCTCAACCATCATCAGATACGTGTGATTGAACAACGCTTAATTACGTTCCAGTGAAATAATGACGCTTACGACCCGTAGATTGTTGCCGAGGGTGTTACACGATCACCAATCGAATTTTTTCAAATGTAGAGGCAATAATGGGGAGGGGGTACGGCATCGGATATTAATAGAGGTTGAAACAGTTGGAAATCGTTGTGGTTTGAATAATTTACAGACAACAGGTGCTATTAAGGGCCAATAAAGAGAGAACACATTATCAAATATTTATTCGTCGTTTGGTGACTATTTGACTGCAATTTGTGGTCAGAAAATACTTCTAGATAATGTTGATGGTTAATATTTAATATGCCACTACATTTATATTTAGTAGTTAAAGTAGGAGCATATTATTTTGTCTGAAAAAGTTCTAAAATCCAAACAGTAGATTGTTAACATCTATGTTGATCAGACTGTCTAGTAAGTATAAGCTGACGAATCTCTTGTGGAAAACATCCCGGTGAAAACTTTCTTCATATTTCATTATTCAGCCCCGAAATCATATAAAAATAATTTGCATTATCCTCCTCAAATAGCAAATCCGATAAAGGTAATCCCAAAGGAAACATAAAAATTTTACTGCAAACAATTCTATCGCATTTGCAGGTAATACCTAAGTGCTTGAGTTGGAGCAAAAAATCCAATCGGAACAAAAACTTAGAGCGCCATACATTATCTATAACCAAGACAAATTCCCCGAACATTAATCTACAATGCAAATCTGCAGATCTCCTGGAATCTCTACATAAACACAGAGAGGAAAATCGGACATTAGAGAGCAAAATAAAGCTGGCAACATTGGGAAAATTATAGTAAACAAATGATATACATTAAATATTTGTACTTTATAATTCTATTCGGTATGATTTACCTAAAACCAATAAGAAATTCCTCATTTCTAACAATCTTACTTGTGTACTTTATACTTGCTACTGTAATACCTTCTGAAGTTCATCGATATTGATATAAAAAATTATTTGTATGCCAAGAGCTGAAAGTAACTGGTTACAGGTTGGTACTAGAAATTGTAACACGAGCGCAGCGAGCGTTGTAAACTGTCGAAGACTTTAAAATCACTACAGCTAAAAGTATTTTGTAATTTTTCATCTATATCATCATAGAAAGATTAAATCTTGCATATTCGTAGAATAACAATACAACAAATATAAATAACTAAATAAATTTAGTATAAATTTTATCAAATCTTAATAAATTATTATTAATGATTATCTACTGGAAGAGATTTTTATAAGCAGCTGTTTAAAATTTTTATACAGTACATATGGATTCACGATTTCCTCCAATTATTAACGCTTGCTAAGATTTTAATTCAAGAACATATTTAACTGTTCCTTGTTAGATTTGTCAATTTTTTTATCCTAGTTGCTTGAAGTGTTTATAAAACTAAACATAAAAGTGTTTATTTGCCGCAATATTTACTGGCAGATGAAGAAACCGTCACTTATGCAAAGCAATGTAATTATTTATTTATGATGATAATATCGCTAATAAAACATGCACAAATAAAGTGTTGTTTGCTTTGAAAAACCTTGGCCTTGTCGATGAATATAATATTATAATTATAGGTGTAAAAACATCTACAATAGCTTATCAATATAAAAAACGTGATATTTATTCTCGAGTTATGCAACAGAAACTTTTATTATAATTGAGGATGTAGCAATATGATTACATTTTTTGTATTAATTATGTGTGAACACGGCTATATAATCATGCAAATTATAAAGATTGTTGATTGGCAGAATACATTGATACATATGATTCATTCAAATGAGACGATTAGCGGAGTGCATTGTGTAGCCGACTGTGGTTCTGAAAATTTAAGTTCGTTTCGGCTTACAAAATATACTTTTTTAAAAAAATTCGCAATTTTATTTTCCCAGGTTTTTTTATCATACAGTTTTGGGTCACTCTATTCTAGAGGAATTTCATAAATATTTTATTCTTGTTATTGCACAGTTAATTAAAATTCAATTTAATTAAATTAATAATGAATCAGATTTTCATTATACAATCAACAATCCAGTGGATTCAGAAAGTGCTTCTTTGGAAAACTGCCTTTAAAATAAATTCTTTTTGTTCCATGATCAGTTAATTGACTATCGGTTGACTACTATACCATTAAAATATATGCACGAAGTTGTGAAGCACCCTGTATTAATGCCGACGCCTCATAAAATGAAACAGTATAAGAATAGTATATTTTGCAACAAGTGTGGAATGAAGCATATTTAGCTCGAGTGGAAAGTTGCAGTAAACTTTCTCTACGATTATAAATTTAATTTTATTAAAAAACATGACCTAAAATTATTAAAATAAAAATATTTGTATATATAATATAGGTCCAATTTTACATAAAATTAATGAATTATTAAATCTAAACGTATTTTAAAGCTACTCACCAACCAAAAACATTGAATAAAGTTAAATTATTATAACTCACCACATTTCATTACATCACTAGTTACGGAATGAAACCATTCCGTAACAAGTGATAGAATATAACCATTCAATAATTGAAAATTATGTAAGAATTACTACATTCTGTAATATAGTCGTATACAGAAAGTCTAGATCTTCGACCATGAATAGGATTCATACATAGTATTCTTTCATGCTTCTAAATCCAAAAGAAATAGAATACTGAGGAGAATCGCCTACAAAAAAGAGCGGCACTGCTAAATTAAATCTTCTATGAGTGTTGGAAAAAAGTGTTTCCTATTCATAGATATCTTCAAAACAGTGAAAGACTTTAGGGTACATGCACACTTAAACATATAGATCAAAACCACCTTTTAGTAACACATTTGAATGTAGACTTCATATAACCGCTCCGTACATTCTCCTACTTTTAAGTATCACTCCGTTGTGCACTCTTTGAAATTATTAGCAGATTAAAATCCGCAACAATTTTCCATCTTCTGAATGAATCTCTCTCTCATATAGCACGCAGTCTAGTGTAGAATTCCAGCTCCTAAGTTCACAATAAGCACCGTGCAAGTAGAGGAAATTGAAATCAGGGACGTTCGCTTCATCGATTTCCTTACGCTTCGGGCATCTTGATAAATATTCCGTGATTAAATAGGCAATATCAATCACATGCAACTCACACAACCTTCCCTGTGGGTGCTCTATACTCTGTGATAGTGGAGAAGGGTGAGAAGAGATACTTTGCTGATAACAAAGTCACGACAATCAGTAGAGGGGAGAATGAGAAGTTATTTGGAGAGAACTATGAATTTTTTTTACATTAACGGTTTACGGTGTCCGCATTATCTATCCACCTAACAAAATAAAATCCCTAGAATATTTCAAGAATGTGAACTTCCTGCTTTGTTACTTGCTATTTTTGCCTATTTACATCCTATTAATATCTTAGCGATTGCCAATGTCCGTCCTTTGTACCATAATCTATGTTACATCCCAATGTTAATAATTTGGTAATAATAATATCCCAATTATATATCGCATGAATTCTCTGAGATGTTTGTATTGAGTATGTAATTTTGATCGATGTGGCTAAGATAGACATACGTAATATCACTTAAAGTACAAGAATAAAATATCTCTAAACATCCCATGGACGATTCATGTCAAGTGGGTAAGGTCTTTTGTGGATAAATCTGTCAAATCTGTGGCAACCACAGATCTATATATAAATTGACAGATAGCTTTGTCTTATGGGAAATGTACCTTTAAATTGAGGCACCATGTATTCAGATGACATATTGAGTCACGTAAAATGATTGACCTACCAGATTCGTTGAAATTAAAGTCATACGTCATGTGATCAAACTAACTGCGCATTCGCGCTGATAGTATAATTCATCCAGCGAATAAACCGATTCCGTAACAATGGTTGTGCATTGTGACGGAATTGCTTGATTCGCTGGATGGAGTATACGTACGTTACTCAATATGGCGCTCGAACTACATGCCTGCACAAACGGAATACAAGGAACAAGGTATCTGTCAATTTATATATATATATATATATATATATATATATATATATATATATATATATATATATATATATATATATATATATATATATATATATATATTTGTGGTCTGCTCGAACTTTTGGTCTAAAGTTCGGAACGCTGACCACTAGACCATGGATTTATTATAACACTTTTTATAAGTTTGAGGGGTATTATAATATAATAATCATGAAGTAATGTCCGTAGGACATATCAAATTTGATTTTATATTATTGAATTCATTTTGTTTTTTCAAATTTTGTTCATATTTTTGATTTCTTAGAGACTGACAGGAAATTTTGTAACTTCTAGTGGATGTATCAATATGGCCTACATGGGAATTTTTTTATAGCCCTAGGGCATAATATGTACGTTATTGAGTAACTGACTGTGGTTATGACAACTCAGGTTCGAATTCAGTTTGGTACACTTTTCAGTGCAGTATACAAAAATTTCCTCTTTGATTTACTTTTCACTAACAACAACAACAAATACATGAATAGGTACCTACTACGCCAAATAAAATATTATGCTTGCTGATGGTTGTATTGTGAAAATAACCTATTACCAACTTCGTACTGTTTTTCGTCAAATTCATTTAAATATGAATCACACTAGATTAGTTTTCGCTGTTAATGATCTAAATAAGTGACAATAGAATTCAATCCGAATTAATTAATTGAAATAGGTAACATGTTGTGACATAGTTAAATTATTGAAATTGATGTACGAAGTGATTCCCGTCATGTAAATTATTTAAACCAAATCAATACGGTTTGTCTGTAATGATCCATCAAATAGAAGAACTAATAACTAATTCAATAAGCTTAATGTAATGCAGCTTAAATTCATATTGTTTATTCATGCAGGCAATATTTTAATAGACCTAAAGCACTTTACCTATACACAGGAATTGAGTTGCTAAATGATTTATAAAAGGCATAATTTTGTTATTATTATTATATATTTGAGTTTAGTTTGCTAAAATACAGTCAAAGTGCTATTTATATGAATATATAATTCATGTGTCACGTGACACATATTTGACAAATTTGATTGTCTAAAATAGGGCAGTAAGAGGCTATCAAATCGATGATATTTTTATCACCGCTGTTACATGTCAACTGTTTCTGTCAATTAATTTCCTACTGTCAGTTCCATATTTAAATATTGCTGTTTGTCAAAAATAAGACTTAAATTGAATAAACCTGATTGTATTCGGTGGGGAAATGTCAGTGAAGACAAAATTGAGAAAGGTAAACAGATTTAAAACGTTTTTGATAGCTATTGAAAAAATATAACCAAACATTTTGGACTCATTCATTATATATTCTCCCCAAATATAACTCGGGCTATGATTAATCATAAGTGATAGCATTCGTTAGTCTTCAGAAAATTGAACTCGTGCTGCGCACTCGGTCAATTTTCACTCATGCTATCACCGATGATAATCATAGCACTTGTTATATTACCCCCGAATATATGGAATCTATTTTGTTTTGGTCAGTCCTAAAAATTTTGACAACTTAACAAATTTAGCTTTAAATTATAATATAAACCATTACAAAGTATATTACTATAATACCAGTTCTAAATCGGCTAGCACCAAGTCAAGTTTAAGAATGGTGTAAAGAAAAATGATTGAGAGCGTCCAATTAATCATACCCCATCATCTGGCTCTCTTATTATTGTCATTCATTTTTGACATCTTTCAACTCTGGGTGCTTAATTATGATTTATTCCTGTCCTTATTATCATTCAGATTTCAACTCATTATCTTTTTACATCTTTATTAGTATTAATTGATAACATTTCTCTGGAATTTATTTTGGAATATAATACTCCGCAGATATATTTATAAACACGGAATATAACAAATACGTTTCAATACGTAAAAGTATCCTTTTACGTATTGCTTGTATACCTGAATACTATTATACGAGGAAATTCATTCCTTATGCTTTGCTGGAAATAGTTTTTAATGATCTTCATTAAAATCTGCACAAATATCTTTTATAATTGAATTTTGTTCGTGTTTTGTAAACATGGAACGAAAATGCGCAGGTTTTAGTCAATTTTATGGCGATAAGTAGACTCGAGAACATATCTCGTTACTGGTTTATAGCAAACTGTTTTATGTAGTTGGTTTATGTGCTTTTAAACTTTAAAGCTACAGTTCGTTATGTAAAAATATTGCAGCGCATCGGAACGATGCAGATTATTACAACAAGCTTATTATAAAATTGGGAAGTGTAAACTAACTTTCAAATTATAAAATATTTGAAGTATTAGTACAGACATTTTACAAAGGCCTGTGGTAGATTGTTAGAACTATAGGCGAATTCTGGCCAGTAACACAAGTTTGTGTTCCTGGGAAACACGGAATATTTAAATTCTCGTGACAAATTCATGACGTCATAAGTTCTTAATCCAACGAATTCATGGATACTGGTCGAGAGCTACTTCCATATACCTCCCTCTCTTTTTAAATATTACCTTTCTCTGTCCTATGTATAGAGCAATGGCGAGGTCCAATGTTGTTGTTTTGTTTCTGTAATAGTTAGGTATTTTTATGAACTTATGTTATCATATATTATATGATCATTATTATCAAAAAATAAATCTGAACTTGCAGCAACAATTTCAAGCGTATCCATAATTTAATGTTGAAAAGTCACAAAATAAATATCTGGGAACTGTCAGTGACACTAGACAAGGAATTATCATGGAATATTATCATTCTGGCGAAAAATTGGAAACATGACGTATGCATGAATTTGTGACGTCATTGTTAGGAATAGGTTTCACGGATTAATGGATTTATGTTACTCGCCAGAATTCGACTTATGTTTCATCTCTTTAGATTTTCAAAATAAATAAAGTTTAAAAAAATATTGTTCTAGTGATAGATACAGAATAGACACGTCCATAAAGTTGGCACCCCCACTTTGAGAAAATTAAAAAAAAATTACGTCATAATTTAGGACTAATTTAGGACTAATTTGTACCCAAAAAATTAGAATTTGTACCCCCACCAATTAGCCGGAATGCCTTGACCTGATAAAGTTGGCACCCCCACTTTGCGCAAATTAAAAAAAATATATTCGACTGACAACAACTAATTTAGGACTAATTTGTACCAATTATAATTTTTTTATAAATAATTTTGTTTATTGCAAAAATTAATTTTTTCAATTAACATACGAATAGACTTGGAAATCTTCATATTTGAATTTAGGACTAATTTGTACCCAAGTCCGTTTTGCAAAAAAAACAATTTTTTATTTGCAAATTGATATTTTTTGCAAATCAGTCACTTTATCACATGGGCATCACTTAAGTCAAACGGGACATATCAATACACTTGGGAATCTTCATATTACTTTGCGCAAATTAAAAAAAAATTACGTCATAATTTTTGACTAATTAAGGACTAATTTGTACCCAAGAAATTATAATTTGTACTCCCACCGGTTAGCGGGAATACCTCACAGTAGTAAAGAAAACACCCCTACTGTCACCAATCACTTTGAATCATGGTCGACTGACAACAACTAAATAAAGACTAATTTGTACCAACTATCATTTTTTATAAATAATTTTGTTTATTGCAAAAAATAATTTTTTAAATTAACATTTGAATAGACTTGGAAATCTTCATATTCGAATGTAGGACTAATTTGTACCCAACTCCGATTTGAAAAAAAACTATTTTTTATTTGCAAATTGATATTTTTTGCAAATCAGTCACTTTATCACATGGGCATCACTTAAGTCAAACGGAACTTATCAATAGACTTGGGCATCTTCAGGTTACTTTGCGCAAATTTAAAAAAAATTACGTCATAATTTGGGACTAATTAAGGACTAATTTGTACCCAAGAAATTAGAATTTGTACCCCCACCGGTTAGCGGGAATACCTCACACTAGTAAAGAAAACACCCCCACTGCCACCAATCACTTTGAATCATGGTCGACTGACAACAACTAAAAAAATAAAGACTAATTTGTACCAACTATCATTTTTTATAAATAATTTTGTTTATTTTAAATGAAAGATTATGTGATTATTATCTACAATCGGTATTTTATAAATTTTTCTGTATCTTCTATCATTTAAGAATAATTAAAGTATATACTTATAATTTAGTATTTCGGTATCTTGTACTCCATGATCGTTTAACATTTGTTACTACGTAAAATTTAAATGATTATGACATGACAGTGACAATAGTAAAATATGCTTTATATCTTCTTCTGCAGTTTAAATAAAATGACTAAAATATATATGTGAGTATACTAGTATAATAAGTTAAAAGAATTTTTTATATTATTCTACATTTTAGTTATTAAGAAAAGTATGAACACACAAGGCGTACAAGAAAGTCATGTGGTGTCCACGTCAGATTTTTTTCAAATCGGAGTTGGGTACAAATTAGTCCTACATTCGAATATGAAGATTTCCAAGTCAATTAAAATGTTCATTTAAAAAATTATTTTTTGCAATAAACAAAATTATTTATAAAAAATGATAGTTGGTACAAATTAGTCTTTATTTAGTTGTTGTCAGTCGACCATGATTCAAAGTGATTGGTGACAGTGGGGGTGTTTTCTTTACTAGTGTGAGGTATTCCCGCTAACCGGTGGGGGTACAAATTCTAATTTATTGGGTACAAATTAGACCTTAATTAGTCCCAAATTATGACGTAATTTTTTTTTAATTTGCGCAAAGTAATCTGAAGATGCCCAAGTCTATTGATAAGTTCCGTGTGACTTAAGTGATGCCCATGTGATAAAGTGACTGATTTGCAAAAAATATCAATTTGCAAATAAAAAATTGTTTTTTTTGCAAAACGGACTTGGGTACAAATTAGTCCTAAATTCAAATATGAAGATTTCCAAGTCTATTCGTATGTTAATTGAAAAAATTAATTTTTGCAATAAACAAAATTATTTATAAAAAAATTATAATTGGTACAAATTAGTCCTAAATTAGTTGTTGTCAGTCGAATATATTTTTTTTAATTTGCGCAAAGTGGGGGTGCCAACTTTATCAGGTCAAGGTATTCCGGCTAATTGGTGGGGGTACAAATTCTAATTTTTTGGGTACAAATTAGTCCTAAATTAGTCCTAAATTATGACGTAATTTTTTTTAAATTTTCTCAAAGTGGGGGTGCCAACTTTATGGACGTAGAATAGACTGATTTTTTTATTAAAAATTAATAACTTTCCGAGAAACTTTCTATACCTCAGGTCCTGAATTTTAAAATAAATTATTGATTAAAATATTCCGTATGAATGTACATTTTATTGTACTCAATATGAAAATATCGCAGCAATTATTTATCTAATAATATAATAAGAATCATAGCAAAATCTAGGTCACTTAAAAATAAATTTAAATATCTATACCTGAGCCCTTGAAATTTATAACAAATTATTAATTAAAATATTCCATATGTGTGTACATTTTATTGTTCATAAAATTAAAATATTGCAACAATTAATTAATAACATAATGAGAATCTTAGGAAAATTTAAAAATATATTTGAACCGATTGTTGGAATTAAAAACAAATAAACATTATTGATTATGCAGCTTAAATGACTTGAATATCTGTCTGTGACTGTCCTACATTTACTATAGGGTTTGCTAATTTATTACTATAATCATTCCAAAATCAGATACCCCACACGTCATTCCACAATTTATAATGTAGCACTAATTACTTTAAAACGTAAAATGTGTAGAATAAATAGAAACAAGTCAATTTATGCTAATTTCCTTATCTTTATTTCGTACGATTTCCTACAAAATAAATGAACAGTGTTCATTCAATTCCTGACAACTGAAAAAAATAAAATACACTTGTCAGCAGGTGACTTGATGGTTATCGTCAAATTGGTTGAACAAACGAACAAACAGCATTGTTCGCACCATGACGAATTGCTGCTATGATAAAGATCGGGGATGGCTGTTTTTTATTCTTTTTAACCGAATATTGGAATATATGGAGCTGTGACTTTGTTGCACATGACAATCAAGTTTTGTTTTTTGCTTTTGTTCTCGTATGGGAGTGGACGAAGTTCTTGAAATGAAGAATAAATTGAGAATTAAATTTAAAATTGCTATTTGCATTTGGTAAATAAAATAACTCAATTAATAGTTATTTTTGTAACAAGTACGAAAAATAGAGTTTTAGAGGACGAATCTATATACGGACGAGGCGCAAGTCGAGTCTTTAAATTAGGTGAGTTCGCAAAGTAACGATTTTAGAGAACATAATATACTAAAAAATATATTTTAATATAGGTATTATAAATAGTTATTTACTGTACTAGTGGGCAAAGTAAGGAATTACCCGCGAGAGAAATTTTAGTTCACGAGGTTTAAGGTTGAGTGGATCATTCCTCTTTTTCCACCACGTATGAAATATAAAATTGTATCAAATACCTCTTAATAATATTAAAATTAACAATTAATAAAATATGTGTTTACCAAAAATATCGATACTATGGCGATTTAAATAAAAGCAAAACTACAAATTTCCCGCTAGTTGGTATAATTTTGAGCAAAATCATATTTTACTTGCATGTTCCAAATCGCCATAGTGACATGTTTTGATTAAGAAGTGTTGGATAAAAATCGTTGTTCTTCATTTTGACTCTCGACTTAATTTAAATACTCATCATGATTTTGCTTTAAAAAAATTATATCGTAGGATCAAAATTTCTTCAAAATTTTTTAGATGCTGTCATTTCTAATTTAACTTATATGATTAATTGATTATTTACTATAGTGAAATGTAGATAAAGTATCTTATTCTAATCCATAGAACAATACCTATACATTTCTTGATGATTATTGTATTGCATGTCACTGCACACATTATTATGTGAATAATTAACCATATATGTGGGTAAAACTTTTTAGACATATTCATATTGTAACCCTCCTAACCTACTAATAATAAATCTAAGTAGAATCTGCAGTTAAATGGCGCAATTTTCCCGAATTATCCCCGCAGTTTTTCATTTGAAATTTCAGAAATACGAATAGCATAATCCTCTCATTGAGCGGGAAAAAGCTGCAAGCTTTTAAAGCTCACCGCAGCTTAAGCAAAGGCTAATCCAGAATATTGTGAAGTATTACCAGTTACATCTTGATTTGTAGGAGAAAAACGCGGTATCTAGTTTAATGTCACTACTTTACTACTTCTTGTTTCTAACTCAGATTTGTAGGATAAGTTATGCTTGTTGTGAAAAACTGGGGCACGAGTGACAATGTTGTAGCAAATCTCTTTGTCGATTGCTCTTATTCTTTTTGATGGAGATCCAACTCTTTGCAGACGAAGTTTTCTAAAGGAGATACTAAGATGCGATCTATTAAACTTCTTTTTAATTGTGCATCAGGATTCGATCCAATTTAGTACAATTTTTATTTTGCATATTGACGGAAAAACGTAAAAATCTGTATAGCTGTTAACCGCATACTCGGTAATATCCTATTACCCACTTGACATGAAATTGTCCATAGGATGTTTAAAAATATATTGTTCTTGTACTTTTTAAGTGATATTACGTAAGTCTATCCTAGCCACATCCAGAGTACGATCAAATACAAACATCAATACAAACATCTCAGAGAATTACATGGGATACATAATTGAGATATTATTACCAAATTACTAACATTGGGATGTTACATAGATAATGTTACTAAGGACAGACATTAGTAATCGCTAGGATATTAATAGGATGTTAATAGGCAAATATAGCAAGTAACAAGCCGGGATGTTCACATTCTTGAAATGTTCTGGGGATTTTATTTTGTCAAGTGGGTATATTTGCAACCGGGCAATAAAAACGAAATAATTGCTTTTTTGATGATTTAGTTTTTGGAAGTAATCTTCTTATTTTATAAACATTATGTAAAGTTTCCCTACCTTTGAATATTAAAAAACAAATTTATTAGATCTTGGCGACAGCTTGCCAGGGGCGTTTTGTACTTCGTAGACCCTGGGACGGGGACTATATTCACTTCAACTAATCTACATGTAATACAAGTAAAGTAGACACGTTTTCATTTTATTCCATCGAATTTCCTGCGGCTCCTGAATAATAAATTTGCTAACACTCTTTGTTAGTTTCCTGAACGAAAACTTTACAGGAATACTTAAAAATTCAAAACGCAGAAGTTGTTAAATCTTGATATTTAATTATATCAGTTCTTTTATGTTAAGTATTGAGACGGGGTGCAATGAAATAATGTAAGATTGAAATATTTGAAGGAAAAATCTAGCATAGATATGTTAAATTTGTAAGCATATAAATGAATTAGTTTGGCGACGTCCAGAGCATAGAAAATTGGTGATTTTTTTTTACCAGCCGGTAACTTATATTACCTATAACCCAGATAATTGCGGCAGTATATTCAGAAGATATTGATTTCCTAACTGTGGAAAATATTACTTGTTACTCCCTTGTAAACGTCATTTAATCAATCCCTACATTACCGTTGAAAATGAATCTTTTCAAGTTTCTAACTTGTAACTTGACAGCTAACTTGTAAAAATTTAACAAGTTAATAGCTAGTCAAATGTTCAGAATGTTCATAATAAACGGTTTACGCTGCCACAGTAATATTTCCAAGACTTATGAGAAATCATATAAGACAATTTTTGACATAACAGTTGTGTGTGAATTTGGTTATAATTTCTAAATTTTTATTTTGATTCACAAATGAGTAACAAGTAAAATGTTGTACAATACCCGCAAGGTAACTGTTTTACTGCTTCAAGGAGATGACAGGCTCGCCTGGTCGGCTCGCCGGTCATTTCCTCCTTTCAGCAGTAAAAACTATTTTACTTTGGTAACATGTAATACTATTACATGGTCCCTATAATGGAAAATTATCTTTCTCATTTTAGATTCTATCTCTAAGGAAATGGTCATAAATAGGTCATGTTTTGATCCCATACATAGATACATTTACATCTAACTCCTGCTACCTAATAAGTATAGTAACCGCACATACTGTGAGTAACGGTATAAATATATATTTTACCATGTGTGCGGTTTATAGACGTCAACTCTTGGTACTCATGGTTGTTAGTGGAAAGTGCATACAAGGCAGATTTTGTTACAGTTAAACTGGAATATGTACCAGACCAGTTGTTGGTTACAAATTAATTTCTTCAGCTTGCTTTCTTTTTGGAAGATAAATTTTACGTGATGATGTGTGCTGTGGAAAGATGCACCACCTGCAATCAATTTGAGAGCGCATAAGAATGCCGCGTTTATTGCGTCGTTCATTTTATTCATACACCTTTGCACCCCATCAAATTAAAGTAAAACAAGCTCTTTCTCCACAATGTGACAATTGTCAAGTACTCAAGAATACTGACAACAGCGTCACCGGCACCCGAGCGTGTATAAAAAGGAAATACGCATTCAGTTTAAGCGAGCGAAAGAGGAAACGATCCATACACGTACAGCGACCATTAAAACAGAAAATTGCTACTTAGTTGCAAGCTTCTTTTCACCAGCGACGAAATAATAACGCAATATTCGCGAAAGCGCAGCAGGGAAGAGAACTCTCCTGCCGCCTGCCGCTGCATTCGCCAACCACAATTATGAAAATGAACTCAACATATACGAGGAGCCGTTTTTATAACCCTAGGTGCGGCGAGATTATTGCGCTTTTTACAGCAGCTCACATCAGTTGTAAAAGAATGGAATATAAAATGCATTATTATTGTTATTTTCACGTATCTCTGATTCCAAATTTTACCCTATGAAACATCCCTTTATTTTATTTTGTTCGAGATTTTATTTTATTTTACTGGTAATATTACTCTTCAAATATTTTTTAAAGAAGAGATAAAAACTTGGAACCCGTATTTTTTATTTTCACAAAATTTGTGTCAAAAAGTCCAAAACTTATTATTGACAATTATTGAATAATATGTGATCTCCTATACAAAATTATCCCGTCACAGCAAAACTCCTGTCTCAATTTACTAAAAAACATAATTTAAAAAAAAAAGATTTGTATTTTTGCCATTGTTTTAGACCTAAACATTAGATTCATAGTGATAAAATATCATTTTCAGTACCTACCATGCAAGTAGCCCATTATAAGTAGTTGAATAATTTAATAATAAATAGGATGGTAGATTTTTATTATAGCGGAATCAAACCACTTCGATCTATTTGTCGACCTTTCAAATTCAAACCAGTAGCGGAGAAATTAATATGCAACCAGGACTACATTTAAAACGATCAAGTGGTCAACTGGAATCATGCGAGCACGGTTTAATTGAAAGATTTTATAAATTTGTAACGACAATTACACACTGCTAGCCGAAAGACTTAAACCACGGTAAGCCTTTTTGTGCATTTAAAATAAAATGTGAACTTGACAAGTAGTGTCAAAACGTTGTGTTATATAATTGAAAGGATTTGTTATTAATGTGACTTGTGACCTTATTTTTATGAAACACATGTCCATAATGCTGTTTAATGTTCTCTAAATTACATAGTTTAGGAAATTATGAAATAAAATACTAATGTACGGACAGCTTTTAATAGGAATTCATATTTAATATGGTCGATTAAAACCTCTAAAATACTTTCTTGCACAATATGGAGCATCGAAATAATTTCTTCGTTTCGTTTGAAATTAACGCAAAGGAGCAATAAAATTTTACGACCTCCTCTGCTGATTGACATAAAACAGTAAAACCGCCGCTCCTGTTTGCCAATAAAGCAGCAGAATTTTAAATCTTCATCTTCTGCTATTCTGCTAACGAATGTACATACAGAAAGCAAAACTGTAAAGTTGTCATAAAAACTGCACGGAAACGATCCGTAAGAATTTTACGCTTGAAAATTGCTTTATTTTGTTTCTTCCATCGCCAACTTCAGATGTATTCGAGCTATAGTCCTCATAGAATAAAGAAGCAATATGTAAGACGCTATATATCATGCAAACAATAACAGTAACAAAAGAAAACTATAATAACAATGAATTGGAAAAGTTCTAACTTTTTTGGATGATTTTTTACACTCGCCTGCGACTCAATGTAGAAAACTTTCTTAAGTAATAGACTATAAAATTGTTAAATTTTATGTTATGAATATGGTGTTATAATAGTTTTATGAATAACCATCAAGCTCTAATTTTAATATTTTCTCTCTGCCTCTTAAAGATATTAAAAAAGTTTATAAACTTATGCTGTAGTAGTAGTAAGTGTTCCTTGTTTACATCTTTTGTTATTACGAAAGTAAATCCGTAAATAGGAAAGTGTGGAAGAAAGTGAGTGATTAAGTTTAATACTTAAACAAATTTCCTTTATTTTTTCTTCAATTAATGCCAATTACAATTTGTATCTCGTTAATATTGTATGAAATAAATTTGAACTTTTCGAAATTAATGTACCAAGACAATAAATATTCACTAGTAAGTATTTTCTCAATTGTATAATAAATGTATTATTAAGGAGTACTAAATAAACAATTATGCAAATCGAACCTATTTTGTAATTATGTCAAATATTCACCAATTCCTTACATTTGACTGCAAATAGTGTTGCCGCGAGACTCGATCTCGTCTCTTATCTCATCACGAAAGTCGAGACGAGACCACAAAGCTAGTCTCGACTACAGATTCAAGACCGAGACGAGGTCCAAGTTGATACGAGATTTTTGACTTCATATCGAGATTAGGCGACAAATATATGGACTAAACGAGACGAGAGTGACTTTTTATTCGTTTTGGAAATTTCGGGACGAGACGAGAGTCGAACTTACTCTCGACTAGGGATGGGAAAATATCGATAAATATCGATTTGAACATCAGTTAATATTATTTTCGTTTGGTATCGATGTATCGATAACTCGATATTATCGATATTTTCTGATAATTATCGACATATTAAAAAATATCTATTTTTCGATACATCGATACCAAAAGAAAAGTGATAACATCTGATGTTCATATCGATATACCTATCGATATTTTTCCCATCCCTATTCTCGACTAATCTCGACAATCACTTACCTACTGCAAACAATAGTATGTTCAATAGTCCTTTTAGTTATTTTTGAAGCGGTTGTATGAAAAATATAGTGTTCGTATTTTAAACAGAAAGCGCATTACTAATTTTGCATATTTGCTGCTTTCGGTTGCACTTCAATCATCAATATTCATGCTCGAGCGTCAATAGACCGCCCCTAATGCATATACAACTGCTTCATATGGATATGGATGAAGATACTGACTAACCTATTTTCGTAACATCCATGGAATGACATCAGTTCTCGTGATTTCCAAGTCATATATAGGTGTGACATATCTATAATTATATACCTTTCAGTCAGCTTGAAGCATCCGAGTTCGATTTGCAATTTTTTTTACAATTAACGACAATCAAACACTGCTGGCCGAGAGACTTATATCATGGAATTCCGGGTTCGTACGTCGTACGTCATCACATGCTATGCTTAAAGTATTATTTACATAGACCTTAGTGCAGTTTGTACGATAGTGCGAAACTACCGTTCACATAGAAGTAGAAAATTTGTGTAGTTCCATTGCATTTGTTTTAACCTGTAACTTAATTGTGAACTTGTCAATAGACGAATCGACGAAACCATAACAAATGAATTTTTCAGGGGGTAGCTGTCAAAATGGTCTTTTATATTAACTTTAAATGTAACTCTGTCAACATAATACTATTTTATATGCAGTTTTATAGGTATTTTGTATCATGAAACAATTATTTAAATAGCATTTTGGCAGAAACTGCTCCAAATTTAATCAAAAATATGCAAAACTGAGGTTGGAATAGTATGTTGCCCCCTGACTATGACGTCATTCTGGATTTCTCAATAGTAAATAATCATGTTTTACATGCAAACATTGCAAATTGCCTAGCAATTGTGCAAGTTTAGCATCAATAGAAATTTTAAATTAGATACCGGTATAGCGCAGCGGCAAAAAAATTACAAAATATTAATTTCTCATTTCTGACATTTTCAAAGATACCGAGATACCTATTTCTGATTGGTCGTTGTGTCGTAGCGACAGTGGAAAAGCAAAAGCTTGCACATTTCTACACTACCATTCAACGACACTGCCGTTCATTCCGAATGTGAACGGTTGCATTTATTTACATCTGGCAATGTTTCCACACTACATACAACCGCACTTCAACTGCATTAATCTCTATGTGAATGAAGCTTAAACCTGCGCAGCTACTGCCTTGACCCATGGTTGTTGTGGAGAATACACTACAGAGGTGATATAATATCTTGTGTAAACTATTTATCTATGATCTTTGCAATGACATGAGTTTTTTTTTCATTTGGTAATGATGGAAGATTGACTCTCCGTTGTTGTGTGAATGGGTGGTTCGAAGTTGCTCGTTTCCTGTCCGTATTCTTCTTTGTCTTCTCCGCGAGTTCCGGAATCGATGAGGTGGCTTTTTGTCCGCGAAATGAAAACAGTGTTTGAATTGTGTGAGCATTTCTAACACTTGTAAAAAGAGAAAACAGGTCATTTTTCTCCGGGCGCGGACTTCGAGTACGTTTTAATCTTATTCGGAGATTTATCACCGCCCAAATCTGGCAACGAACACCAAAACACTAATATCATTTACTGAATAGATTATATATTTATTTTGTTTTTCTAACGATGCGAGGATCGCGATATATTGGTGCAGTCTCATATGGAATGTATCGGAAAATGATTTATCACTAGACAAATAAATAAAATCACTTTATAGTTTTGGCAATGCCTTGCAAGAAAAAGAGATTACTAAGATAATTCACAGTCACTATAAACCGGAATTCAAAATTCTTTTCTAAACCATAGAAGTTGCCCCCTCTGGAAGAATCTTTTTTAGCAGAAAATATTTCAGAACTTTACTTTCAGTTCACTACATTATTAGTATACTTTTAGCTACGACCATTGAAAAATACATTCATTATGCAGGTAACTTCAGTAAGAAAAACCTCTCCATATGACACACTAGTGTATTATGAATTCATAATTCAACACAACTGTCATTTGTCATAACACCAAAATGTGAGGTTAGGTGAGTATTTAAATATACATTTTTTAAAATAATTATTCACTCGCCTTCAACTCGTGCATAAACTTTCTTCTTGTGATTCAGGTCCAGACGATTTTTATAAAAAAAATTATTTTTACATGAAAAAGATACGAAGACAAGTAATTCAATTTAAAGGTAATTTACCTTGAACCATACAAAATAGCTAGTAAGTGTTTACTTTTACGCTACTTTTGTTTTAATGTTCTAAAAACACTAGCTAGTCTCAGCAAATCGACAATATTATTAGTGTAAGAATTTTCATGTAAGCATGAATAATATGATCAATTATAACTAGACTATTCATTGTATCTCCGATGTTTTCCATGGACAAAAACCCCCTAATGGCAATATTTTCAGAAACAATCCAAGCTTTTTGCCCTCGGTGTAAAATAAATAATAACTCTGAAGTTGGGAAGGTCCGGCTAATGATTAGATTAAAACCAGGAACAATAAAATACGTTTTTGCTTCGTTCACCACCTTTCTCGTTTGCGGAACTAGCTCTGATTTAAATAGGAATGGATGGGACACAACAAAAACAAATATTAATTTTGTTTACAGCTACAATGGACATCGTTTTTGCTGATCCTCGTATAGGATATGTTCCATTATACCTGCACGTGATTTAGAGTAGACTCATTTTTGCTTAAAAGGCATCACTGTAGAATATATCATAAAATGTACCTAATGGTAATATTTCAAACATCGCACATTCATGAAACATCATAAATTAATAATATTTTTTAACAACACTAAAAATGTCTTCACATGTATTTGTTACACTTAAATATTATTTTATTATAATAAAACAGAAACCAACCAATGTTTCCGAACAATTTTTACAAAAATGAATAGTGACTAGATATTTATAGTATGGCCATACGGGGGCTCGCTCTTGATTGGTCTCATATATTCTGCCAAACCTGTCAAACATTTTATAAAATTATCCGATGTGGTTAGCATGAGACCTCTCGCCTAACTGACCCTACTATTTTTATAAATAAAATATTTATATAATTATCAGCCAATTTTACTATTTGCATTTGTATCAAACTGTAAAATATGTTAACCGTCACTGTCATAATAATTTAAATTTTAGGTTAAAACAAAAAATAAGATATTATTACATTCTCATCGCTGTAGACGATACTTTGACATTTGGCAGAACAGGACGGATTGAGAGCTGTATGGCCACATTATCTAGTCACTATAGTTGAAACCGAGGTTGAAACCAAATTTCAGAACTCATATAATACCTACTCATGATTTAACTAATTATTCCCAAATAGGTAAATAAATAATTTATAAAAATGAATGTATAAACTATTCTTTATAATGCGGAACTTGTAATTGTAATTATTTTATTATTTGTCTTCTAGTTAATTTTTGTTGTGGTCATTTTCATAAAAATGTTCTCTGGCAACTGGACGCTCTCTTAAACTGGAATATTCGTGTTATCGATCAACTTTTCCATCTCTCGATTTATTGTTTGCGTTTCTTGTGCAAATATTTGTTCTGCCATCTCTAATTACCAGAAGAGAACATCTAAGACGACAGTAACTAATTGACGCTTTGACGTATTATGTATTTCTGATAGACCGATTCATGAAATCAAAGTAAAGGACTTGAGAACTAATGAGCAATATTACACCTATAATGTTCAAAGATGATTTGTGATACATTTAGATGTTGCAATAGGAACATTGTTCCTAATTGGAGACAGTAACAATTTTAAGTGGAAATTAAAGTAGAAAGAAAGTCATTAGTTATATGAGCTTTATAATCAAAATATGTAGAACTTGTCTTAAACCAGATTGGTTTCTTGTTCGATTGTGATTCTGACCAAGGTTCTGACAACTCAGATTCGAATACAGTCATGTCATATTCCAAACTGCACAAAAATTTGCCCTATGCTGTACTATCCACGAACAACCATGAATTAGTTGACGCCTAGTAGCCGCACACAGTATAATACGTATATATCCTGTATATACTAACCTATACCTACTTTGGGAAATAAATTAAATTACATGATACATGACGTACTGAGAGTGGAACTAAAATAATTTTTGAGAAATTTGCAAAAATAAGTGTAACTTATTTAAAATAAAAGTGAAGTTAACAGTTTTGGTACCACGAGTAAATAGTTTTTTTCGAGGTTTTTTAAATGTTGTGAATCTACTTCAATACCACATTAATGTTTTACACAACGTTTTAAGAGCAGTATTTACACCCGTTCTATGACTTCAAAAAGTGTTACAGAAATAAAATCATATCTCAGAATCTACATAACATATAAACTCCATTCACAAACTATTGCAAAGTTAAAATCTATGTTCGTCTAGTGATAGTTTTTTGTTTATTTTGTCTTAAATCGAAAAAAAAAAATTGAGAAATCTTTCAAAAAAGTCTGTTTTCAACAGCAATTTTTAATATAATACAATGCATAATTCAAAATTTCAATACTAGACGAACCTTGTTTAAACCTTAAACTAACTGTAAATATGTTTTTAAATATAAAAGTATGTAAATTACACGAAAATCTGTACTTAGACCGAAATCTCTGTAACATTGTATTTCAAGCAGAAATGCATGTAAATAGATAAGATCCTTCTTCGCAAGCACAAAGTGTAAATACAACTCTTAATGTCTGGTTTTGATAATTCATTTTAATTATATTTTAATAAAATTATCGTATGGACTATGTTAATTATGCTGGCATTTTATATTTTTCGTACAAAAAATATTGTACATACCACATCCGTAAACTTGGTCCCCGGAATCGTTCAATGGCAGCGCTCGCAAGCTCATCCAGGCACCTTAAGTTGCCGAATTTGGTACCTAAATAACTAATTCCTGACGTATAGGCACACCTGTATATCTATGTATATCGATGACTCACAATATTTGTGGCTGCCACACCCAAATTGAGAAGAGTTGAGAAAAAAGGTGTGATATGTATGTACACTTGTAATCAAATTAAAATATTTGTGTCCTATTAAATATTTATTTACATCCTCCTTTGTCACACCCCTTTTAATTTGTCACTCTGCGTATGGTTTTAATTCTCTGTAATCTTGAATTCACGCAACCTGAATGTTGAATTTTTCAGGGGTTGTTTTTAATATTCACCCTCATTCTGAGCCATCTAGAGCAGTAGGTAAATTCGCACCACTCTCCTAATAACATTCCAACTAGCACATTCCTCATTTGCCCTGCATTCCGTGGCTGAACCCTCACAAACCCTACGACGGAGGGTTCACTCACTCTCAGTATAGGTAAACCTACTCACATAGCCCGAAGATTAATTACTTTTAATTATTTACAGTATTCTAATTTGTTAGAAGTTAGATGCAGAGGTAATGAAAAGAGACTGCGAACTTCATTAAACCCTATTCACACACTGATTCTTTCAGGATTCTTTCATGCATCCGATTTAAAAAAGACCTCTCACCATACTCTACAGTTTTTGCGACTTATATTAGTCATTTTGTTTACCTGAACTGTACAAGAAGATATAAACGATGTGTCACTTTTGTTACTGTTACTATCACTGTCATCATCAATTAAATTTGACGAATCATGGACAACAGGATATTGAAGTTTCACACAGTAAATTATAAATAATAATTTAATTCCTAAATAGTACCTACCATATACATAATAATTTATTAAATACTAGTAATTGTAGATTCTTTTATTCAAAACAAAAAATATTATCATAAATAAATGATGAATCAAAATATTTAAGAAAAGATCTACTTCCGGTTTGTGGATCGCATCCAAAGTTGATTGGGTTCTTAAAAAACCTTAACTATAAAATTTAGTTGATAAATGTTTGATATTTATTGAGTTATCATCAACGAAAAAATTGTAACACACACACGCACAGACATTGATGGTGACCATTCTACAGGATTAATTCCCAATTATACAGAATGTCAGATGTTGTTATAGTGGAATCCAACCACTCGGACCCAGAGGTATTATTGTCGGTTGCGCTGGGAATCGAACTGGGAAACGCTAGTATGCTAGGCGGACCCTATACCGCTGAGGGTTGATTTTCTTATCGAACATGCACTTGTGCATTAATTCATGTCTAGGAAATTTCTTATCGTGCACTCCAACAACGTAGCCATGCACTCAAAAAATTTCCTGAAAGATTTAATACACATGTGATAAAAGTGAAAATTGCTTGTTAAATAGTAGCACCGCTAAATTGAATCTTCAATGAGTCTTGGAAAAGAAGAATTCCAAATACATTGATAGCTTCAAAACAGTTAATTCCCTTTTTTTCAGGATATAACGAAATATAATTTGTATATTGATAGTTATAAAAATGTTAATACTAAAGGCTTTTTATTTGTCGAAGGTTTTAGTTTATACAATAACTTAGATAAAGATATTAAAGATGTTAGCTCACTTCATGTTTTTAAGAAAAAGCTGAAAAAATTACTGTTAGAATAAATTACTTTGATACTTAGATTTCTTTTTATTTAACTTTAAGTACAAACGGATCATCTGTTCATAATTTATTTGTACAATTTTTTGTAAATTTCTTAAACATGTATTATATTATTATTTTGTATTATTTTCTAGCTAAATGCTAACTAAATAAAGTATTATTATTATTATATAGAAGCATGGATGAATCTTCATAGAATCATTGTATTAACAGGTTATCATATTATTATTATTATTATTATTAAATGTCTGTGTGTGTGTGCGATTGCCAGCCGTCAACTCAGTCATGGTTGTTAGTACAGATTAAACAACGAGTAATTTGTTGTACAATATTAAACTAGAATGTGTAGGAGACTGGATTCGAACTTGAGTTGTCGGAACCATATTCGTTCACAGAACACACACGGCTATGAATGTTATAGCGTTTTGAATAAGCTTTGATTTTTATTTAAATGTAGGTTATTAATATAAGCAATTTTGTTAAGTTATTTCGCGACTGAATTAAAAAAATGTATTAGTAAGCGTAACAAAACACCCAATAATTTAACATCATCAGCTGATATTAATTTTATTTTAATAATCAAATATAAAAATTATGGATTATGTATAAATACATCTTATAGTTACAACAAAATATAAACTAATTTGTAAATTGAAATAGGGCAGACGAGAAGTTATAATAATAATAATAATTAACCTTTGATATTATGAAATAATGGTGTTATTAATACTTAATACATACGTACAACTTGAAACATATTATGTTACAGATTTAATTATCAAAATTTCTAATTAATTTCGGAAATGATTCGTTTATCATATGAGGAACAAACAATTATATTTTAAACAAAACTTCAATGTATAAGGTTGTTGGCCTTATTAAAATTATAATTGTTATCAACACACATTTGATTAAGTTTTTCAATTGTATGGTTATCAAAAATAAAGCGTATAAATCCGCCCTTTATTCTAGTTACTAGCTTATCAAATATACAATACCAACCTACAAATATAAAATGTAGAAGCTAAGAATCATAACGTTTTGTAGTTAAAAGTTTTGTCGTTGCGTTGAATCTGCAAGTTCACGTTCAAACAATAAATTAGTTTGCTTCGTGATATTATCGAGTACGGTTGTATTGCATGCGTTTTACTGTGTTTTTAATCATATTATTTATCAATGAAATGAACTTTAAATAAGATTGAAACTATGCTGTGATGTGAATTAAGTGTTGTGAAACTTCGGGATTGTTTTAGGATACAGGATTATTAGGTAATCTCTAGTTTTATTTACAAAATTATACATTCTACAGCATATTTGTTAAAAATGTGATTAACATGATGCAAATTAAAGCTAAAACTATAAAATAACCAGATACATACTGTATTGTAAAGAGCATCAAATTTTATTGCATTAATAGGCCATTAAAAAACAAGTTCTTGGTAATAAAAAAGAAAGCCTACAAAAATGCTACTTTACACAATTTATTGTTTAATTGAGTCGTAAATAAATAAAACAGATTAATTTTAAATTTTATCTGCTGGCGTAAATTAGTCAAAAAGTAAATTAAATTATTTGATATTGAACAAAAAAATTTAAATCTAAAAAAAATCAGGTATCATTACTCGCTTCCTTAGTAACGCGTTATTTATTATTTCATTATGGTACTGAGTACCATACTGAGTTCATTATGGTCCTTGGACTATAATGAACGCTATCATGGACCTCAAATTGAGGCTTATAACGTTGCCATTGTGACACGCTATCAGAAAAATAAATATATTAAACGTCAACATCAAATGATAAAATAGATATGTATTCAGGGAGCAAGTTCTAACACAAAATGGTGAAACATCATTTTGTGTGTCTTTGAATGACAATTGCCCGTACAAATTCCTAGTGGAAAAATTGAAAGTTTAATTAGAACTGTGTAAAAATGTGGGTTTACATTTCTCGCTGTAACTGTGCAGCGGTAACGGCGCTCAGCAAACGAGGACCGTCTATTTGCCTTTATGTTTCGTTCACATTTTTCTCCATTTTAATGACTGAAATTTCTCACGTACCTAATGGTGTACGTGGGTTTGCTTTGGACATGAATAAGTTAGCTACGTTTTAGATTTAGTTTTCACGTACTATTGAGAAAGAATTATTATTTTTCGTGAAAATTGGAATGGAAGCACTTTAACTACTACAATGAAAGCAAGCCTTGGAAACAGTTGTAAATGTTCGGAAGAATTTGTAAAATTTTTATTATTATCCTGTTACATTTTACTATAACACTGAAATGTACAAAAAATTTAAATTAAGCATGGTATATATACTTTGCATCTCGCTTTGCATATATTGCTAGTATTTATATTTTGTATCCTTATTTTTAGAGCCTTCTACCTTTTTAATTTGAGCTTTAAACTTAATTTTTGTATCATTTAGATACTATTTTTTTAAAAGAACGTCACTAAAATTCTTCCAATTTTGCTTTAAATTACAAAGAAAGAAACATACGTTAGCTAATAATTATTTATAGTGTAGGTATTATGAATGTATGTTGGTATTATCAGGTATTATGCAATGCTCTCTATCTATTTATTGTGAAGTTGTTTGTTAGGGAGGCACTTGTTGAGTATTTGGGTACGGAAAAAGTCGGGAAAAAGTTAGTAAAGATAATACATATTTCAATATTTTGTGACAACGGTGCACAAGTTCACCAGGTGATTTGATATTCAAAATATTATGTTTGATGAAAAGAAAATTATCATCTGATAGGTACATGCTTAATAGCTAAGAAACAATGTAAGTAAATTAATATAATAGGATATTACAGGACAAGTTTTATATGATTTTTTCGCACGCTTCCAAATTTAGTAAAACGAGCCTTGGAGCGAGTTGACTAAAGGACAAGTGCGAAAAAAGTTTTATAAAATGAGTTTTTTATACTATTTTTTCTATTTTTGGTGTGTTTTTAATATTAGAATTTAATTTATACTGCCACAATATACACCAGTCGATTTAGGGAAATTTATTTGTTTAACGTTGTAATTGGTGACATTAATATTTTTAACAGTTACTGTCACTGTAAAAGTACCTATATAATTACTGAACTATTCTAGATTGAACTTATATGTTTTCTATTACTAGATTCATTAATTTTATTGAATTAAAACTGATTATGTAATTAAACAAATTCGATTTACAGGTTATACTGAAATTTGTCCGTGTACCAATACCAACCTTTAAAAAATATGTTGCATGTCACAAAATGAACCCTGGCGACATTCAGTTACATTTCACAAAGTAAACTTTGTGAACGCTAAATAGAAAAAATAATTATAGAACTCAAGAAACAAATGCCGTCTAATCTAATTAGAGTTATTGCCGCTAAATATTATGCCATCTCCCCATTAATTTGCGGATAAAATCCTGAGGGTTAAAACCGCATCATACCGGATATGTAAACACAGTGAGTTCGTCCGTTTCGCGCACTTAAAAATCAGTTTGAATGAATTAAGCGCTTCGTTTTCCGTTGGCGGCGCTCATAAATCTTCAAAAGCCCCCGAAGTAAAAACAATATCAGCGTCCATAAATAACTCGTTAATCAAGAGTGCGAGGTGCGACAAAGACAAAAGAAACAGAGAAGGACATCGAGCTGGTTGAGTGTTGCGTCACTAGGGACTTCTTTTTAAGCACATCTCTCTGCACGAGATGACGTATGAACCCGGAGTTCCGTGGTTCAAGCCTCTCGGTCGGCAGTGTGATTGTAAAACATCTTGCATTAAATCGCACTCGGATGTTTCAAGATGACCACTTGAACGTCTTTGTTGTAGAAGAATCTCTCCGTTGCCACTTTGAATTTTAAAGTCGAGGCAGTAGTTGCGGTGGTTTAATCACAGCTCTCTGCATGTGATGACGTACGAACCCGGAGTTTCGTGGTTCAAGTCTCTCGGCCGGCAGTTTGTCGTTATTGCAAAACATCTTGTAATTAAATCGCACTTGAACGTATTAAATGTAGTCCTGGTTGCAGAAAAATATCTCCGTTGCCGCTTAGAATTTCAAAGATCAAATGAGTATTACTTGTCAAATAGCAGCAATGATTCTTGAAAAAGAATAATTTCTATTTCATTGCCAGCTTTAAAACAGTGAATTTCTTCATTCAGTAGCATGCAAGAATCCGTGTGTGAACATGGCTTAAAACAAATCTTATTTTATAAATATGGTGCTGATTGTCATAGTACATATAGCAATATCTAGTTATTAATTTTGGTATTGTTGTTAATAATGTTTTTTTGTTTGTTTCAGGTGAGTGCCGTTGTGTTTAGAAGAATATTACTCAAATTTAACCGTAAGTGTTTTATTAACTTTTAAATTAATGTAATGTTAAGTGAAGTATCAGGTTTTGCGGAGCCTATTTTAATCATGACAAACCAATGTCAATACCACGCTCCCCTTTGACGATAACTCGTCAATTTGCTATTCATTTCTTCTCCCCATTCTCCAGTTAATTTTCTCTTGTACGGCGCCTCCGCCACAATTTCGCTGCCTCCTCTCGTCTCGTAAACGTAACTAATTCTCGTATTCGCTCTTCTAATCATACACGCCGCCTTGTAACTTTTAATTAATGACACCAGCCTATTCGAACTTTCCCAGAGAAGAGGAATGTCGTAGAGAACTTTGCTTTACTTTGCTGGAGAGTTTGGTTATGTTATGCTTGTTTGCAGAAAAATTACTGATTCAAGATAAAATTTATTATTAATGAAGAAAGAATAAACAATGGGTATACCAAGTCACTGTAGTATTATTATGTTTATTTTTTCACGATGTTTCGGTCCAAATTGAGGCCTTCATTAGGACTACAAAAAAAGAAATGTCTCAACAACAATACAAAACAATTTATAATATATTTGTAATAATAAAAAAAGTTTTACAATGTGCTTCCTGATGAAGGTCTTAGTTTAGTCCGAAATGTCGACTTTATGAAAAAATACACATAATACTACAGTGCCTAATAGGTATACCTACCCATTATTTATTCCTTCTTCATAATTCCAAATTCAGTCAAGATCTTCAAATTTTATTATTAATGTTTGTAATGGTAAACAACTGCTTAACGTGCTTATTTACCAATTAACCTTTTTATACTGTGCTGAGTGGTTCGGAATCCACTATATGCTCCACTCAATGCAAATAAAATTATCAATCAAAGTATCAAGAACAGTAAGGACAGTTTACCGATGGAAGACAATTTTGTCTGACATCGGTAGTTCGTGTTGCTTATCCCATTTTTTGCACGATTGGAGTAGGCAAGCAAAATTTAATTGAAGAAACGCAAATAATAATTTTTTTACTTACCGTTCAGTTTAATTTATTTACCGCTCAGTTTTAAATTTACTTACCTTTCTGTTTAGTCTAGTAACCTATAAGAACAACATACTGTCTTGGAAATAGGTATGGAAAAGTTGATAAAAAAAGACCAATCGTGCAAAAAATGGATTTTTGCGCGTAAATAACATATAATACATGACGTTTTATACATCTCATCCCTGTCCTTGTTACAACCACTAGCCGTTGCCCGATTGTTTTGTGCGATTATTAAGTTAATTGTATCCCAATTTGGAAAGCTGACGAGTAGACAAGTAGATACCGATCCAAATCAAATCATAAAAATTTCACACCTGACCCAGATTCGCACCCACGACCTCCGAATCAGATCCAAGTACTCTACCACTGTGCTATATTGCCTTTAATATATATTAAATTTAAGTTAAAATTATCGATTGTTTAAAAAAAATTACAATGCCCGTAATAAAATTATTTGTCGCCCGGAAACAATTTGTAATATTTCATCTTAAATTCTTTCGCTGTTAACGTCACGAAAAAATTGGGAAGGTATCGTTGGCGAAAGAATAATTACAATCAATAATATTCTCCAAATATCTGCGCAGAACAAAGAAAATGATTAATACGAAAGTGATCTATAGCAGATTCTCCTTTATCGTTTTCTCCATCTCTCTCTTTCCGGATTTCACATTCCCGGAAGAAAAATTCATATTACGTAACAAAATGACAGGTATTCCATTGCCAAGATTAATCAGATGTTTTCAACTTGAACTGATTCAGTTTTAGCGCAAAAATATCTCAAAAAATACTTTCCTACGAAATTAAAATTCTCTCGGCGAGATGCGAAAATTTTCGTGGACTTAACTAATTTAATAAGCGAATTTTAGAAGTTTCAGGATGGAAAGAAAGTGTTGGTATTTCATGTATTTAATAATGTGTGATATGGATTTCTTTATTTGGAAGGTATGTTTCGAACTATTTCATTTTTGTGACGACAATACCACAGAGACCAGGAATTTAATAATTAATTTTGCAATTATTATAAAATACTTTGCCCCAGGGTTCATTCAATATCGATTCAATATTAACAGTTTTCCAATAACCACGATTTAGCAATTTATAAACCTTTTATTCAACACTTCATAACTGTGCTGATTTTAAATCAATTATAGCTGAAAACGCTATGTAGCCCAATGTAGCCGACTGTGGTTCTAATAATTCAGGAGGTGACATTTAACATCAGAAAATAAAATTGTAGAATATTCATATACAGGAAAATGCATGCACAAGAAGATTCAAATCCAGAAAATTTATATGTAATAAAATATCTGCATTAAAAGATTGATTCACAGGAAAATGCAAATCTAGGATTTTAGATTCGGCATAGATGCAAACACATAGGAGGATGCAAATACAGGAAGATGCAAATCTAGAAAATTATTTAGTCTCTTCAACACAAGGAGATACAAAAATTAGATTGAACTGAACTAAATGAATAATCCAATACCATTCTTGAGTTTCACATACGCGGTTTCGACTATAACTTTTCTAGATTTACATCTTCCTGTGTTTCATCTTTCTGTGTTTGCTTCTTCCTATGTTTGCATTTATGATAAATATAAAATTCCAGATTTGAATTTTCCTGGGAATGAGTCTTTTAATGAATATATTTTATTACGTATAAATTGTGTTTAATAATAGATAATTTCAGTTTAAATTGGTTTCCTTACATTTTTTCTTTATCATCAGCTACCTATAGAAAAATATAGAATTTTATACATGACGATAAAATTATATTAACGATTCGAGCAAAATAATTCACACTTTCCTTCGTCGCTTGTGAATTAACACTGTTCTTTCGTAGATAAAATATAACTTTATCGTCTTGTATAAAAAATAACTATTATCATTGCCTTATGTTTTTATAGTTCATTTATTTAGTGTTTTTAAATGTATGGTGGTAAAATTTGAATTCTGCATCATAATTTGTAAATAATATTTATGTTAGATTTTTAAACCAGAACGAGAATTTCAACTAATAGAATAATTTCAGTTTGACATTTCGTATAGGTACTATTGTCAAATTTGAGTACCTAATTGAATTTTTATTTACAATCTGCATCCATTTAATGACATCTACTTAATAAACTTTGTAATCAAAAAAATTTAGTCGGATACCGGATATCCGTTGGATCACTAGTACCTAATATTTATTCCGTGTTCATTTTTAAATTTTATATTCCATCTATTATGATTATCAATTTGTAAAGTGAAAAGTACAGAACCTAATGATTTGTGTTTTCAAATTTTCAGTTAGGTTATCAACCCCAAATTCAACCGCACATTTACAAATCTGCAGCACTATTTAATTTAATTATTCGCACATACGCCTCGCTAAAATTCAAATCGCTATCGTCATAATTACCGCATTTCATATGGCCAGCTCTACCGCTTTTAATACCGCGAACTATTTGCAAAACATAATGCGAATGAAGTGAAATAGACCCGCGTGTGTGGATATCTATATAAATATTCATTAAAATTGAGTCTATAAGCTGGATTTCAATTATTTTATATCACAAATGGATTTAATCAACTGCAATAGATCGATGTTTGTTTGAATTCAGAGATTTTCGTTGAGGTAATTAATTTTCTATCCATTATTAATCACTGTAAAAGAAAAATAATTTTAGTTTAGATTATCGTTATTTATCAATAATCTATTTTATGATAATTTATTTTAAATTACATGAGTTAATAGTTTGTTTTGTTTCTATAGTAATTGCCCATTTAATATTAGAACTATTTGTTTGAAACTGTAATTAAAATTATTTCTATAATAATTAATATTGTGTTATTATACTCGTAGTTTGCATTATCATAAACTAGAATTTAATTTCAGTATATGATGAGATATTAACCAGTAATTGCCCTAACTATAATTTACGACAATACAGTATAGTATTATACTGAATGGACGTTTAAACTACATACCTACCTACATTATAATGTGATATTTTGCCACGTGAAAAACTGTCAAAGGGATGTCACACTGGTATAGCTAAATGACATACGAAAATTTGTATATTACTGTGTTCACTTCGTACTTTGAAGGTTTTGAAGGAAATGTATTTTTGACAGCTGAGAATTTAAAAAATCCATTCTTTGTGTTAATTAAATCAATAATTAGTTCATATATTTAAAAAAGCTTAAAGTATTATTATTATCTAATTACTTCATGTTCAATAATTCATGTTAAAATGTAGAGAAAAACAATGTACTTTGAATAGAGAAAGAACTTTGGAGTAAAATATGGCGAAAACTAAAAGGGGAGGTATTATATATCTCTAGTATTTTAACATGAAATATTCACCAAATATCAAAAATTATACTGAAGACTCACTGTGGAATCAGCAACAAATTTCCATATGTCAAAATGCTCGATGGAATAGCGGCGATACAATTTTTACGTTATTTATTTGTTCCATCGAGCACCGTGCTTCATGCCATGCCGGTGTGACATAGGCATTATATTACTTAAAGAGTATGTAAAGTTGCCACACCCGTTGGGTAAATGGAGAAATAGATAATGCCATAATTGTCGAGGCAGTAGCTGCGCGGGTTTAGCTCTTGTGATGACGTATGAACCCGGAGTTCCGCGGATAAAGTCTCCCGGACGGCAGTGTGTGATTGTCGTTGAATTGTAAAAACATCTTGCAATTAAATATCACTCTGGCGTTTGAAGTTGACCACTTGAGCGTCTTAAATGTAGTCCTGGTTGCATGAATAATCTCTCCGTTGCCGCTTTCAAATGTCACACGGATTGAGATTCTGACTGCACCAAGATAAATCGGTCGAAGTGATTAGCACTATAATAAAAAATCTACCATTCTGTAATTGGGAGCATATCCTGTTGAATGGTTACCATCAAAAATAAAAAATAATGTTACTTAATTCATGCAAGAATAGTGTATAAGCCATGATTTCACTCGCAAAAATTAAATATTTCTTTGTATTTTGCAAACAATGAAGTATTTCAACTGAGTTTAAACTTTAATTTTAAAACTGAACAATATAAAACTACGTAAAAAGTGTATAGAATTTCGCCAGATATGGTAGGGATTGAGGTCCTCATTTTTATGAAAAAACTATTATCTTTTATAATCTTTTGACAATGCTCGTATAAAAATATAAAGATGTTTCTCGTGTTGCTGGGAATTAATGGAGGAAATAAAGCTGAGCTTTCTTTTGAATTATTTGAAATGCTATCCAAGCTCTGGAAAAATTTTAGTATTTGGTTGTAAATAGGTACTGGTATGAAAAGATATTTGCGTAAAATAATGAACAATAAGCTCATCAACCAATTTTATTTTGATCTTCTATGAGTAAAACTAAATAGATAAATAGTGAAATCAGTACAAAAATAGTAACTAACAAAGTTGCATATATACTGATCAATCTTCGCCAAACATTCCTATCCTGCCACGTTTCTGTTGCTTCCTCCACATTCAGACAATTTCATTTTCTCAATCGGTCGTATTCGCTATGAACTTAACACATATATTCATTTACTCACCGAATATCCACACAAATGTTCACCATCTATCATCTATCTCACCCGGATTATATTCACTTTTCAAGCCTTTCATTCGAAACTTAATTTTTATAATATCTGTAAATTTAGTACAACAATATTATATTTTTTAAGCCTGTGGTATGCAAAGTCAATTTATTATTTAAATTGTCAACATTTCAAAAATTAAAGTTACACATGTACCTTTATGTTGACATTATGTAAACGTTGATGAATTATTTAAAAAATAAAACTCTATATAATAAATTGACTCTTAAGCTAAGTTTACATGTACCGTTGACACCGGAAAAACGTTCGCCGTTGACGCCGTTCTGTGATTTGATTCGCTGACATCCAACGACGCAGTTTGACAGCTGTCATTTAGTTGGTTGTCAACAAATCAAATCACAGAACGGCGACAACGGCCGTAACGTTTTCCGGTGTCAACGGTGCATGTAAACTTAGCTTAAGTATTCATTATTTTTGCGGTGTGATTCAAAAATTTTGTTAAATATTATGACAAATTTTGATAAACCTATCACTGAAATTAATCGAACATAATAATGCATTTGCATTGATTCAAAACAACACTTAATAATAAATTGAATTAACCCCCATCATCACATATTATTCACTAAAAGCATCTGTCAATACCAAACATAACCACACTAATTACTTCACAGTTTGTTTATGTCAACAACAAATGATTCACTTCATTTCTTCTCGAATGAAAAATCTAATGGAAAAGATGTTTCATCTAACAAAGTTTATCTCGACAAGTCATGCATACAAAAATGTTTCTCGAATAGTTGAGCATGGAAAAGAAAATGAGGAAATTTATGAGGTAGAAAAGAATGAGTAAAAATGAGTGGGCGTTCGAGACACTAATGAATAACCATAAGAAAGAAAATATTTCTGTATGGAAGAAATATGGATGTCCAGGAGACAGGAATATACGTACAAAGAAAATATATTTATATCAAAGAAGGCAACAGTACAATATCAGAAGTAGTTACTGGAATAATTGCTCATCAACTACGACTAATAATACAATCATGATTAGTTTGTTTTTAATTGAATAAATAAAATAAATGACAGTTCTTTATTTGACAGTTGTGATCAATAAAGGACCCATAATACAGTAGTATTCATAATACAATAGTGTGTCTTATGGAGAGGTTTTTCTTAATACAGATACCTACATAATGAATGTATTATTCCAATGACAAAATATACTAAATTATGTACTTATTTGTCATTTAATTTTTTTTGTATAAAATGAATTCATTATCCAATACAGTCATAAATAAACGTGACAATTGCTGATTTAAATAATAATGACACTGGTATGCGACTCCTATAGTAAACTTTTAATCTCATGAGCAATTTCCATCGTTTAATTCCAATTAAATAACAAAGTAGATATATTAAATTTGGAAAATATAAAATCATATTGTTACTTAAAAATAAAAATTACTGTAAGCTAGCTTGTTTGAGAATAACATGGTCAACATTTTGATCGACTAAAGATCGCAACAAATAGATAAAAAATATGCAAATGCTGGTCTGTGTTTCAAAGTCAAACCCATGTCAAACTAAAAAAGCTTCAGACAAGCAAATTAATTATTGTTTATCATAACATTTTGATTCTTTGAAGCACGATCCTCTTTTGTGTAGTCCTCTGGTAATACAATGCATTATCCACTTCTCGATATGCACGTCAACTTTTTCGAGTGCATTTATTTTCATTCCATGACAAATCTAGTTAATGAATAAAAAAGTTTGAAAGCGAAACAAAAGCCAGACCGCGATTTGTTGTCGACCACACTATGATGTGAAATTGAATTATTGAATTCCATACCAGGAATTGTACGGAAGAGAAAAAGTTGAAGAGTGCTTCTGGAAGTTATATTACAAATGATGCATTGACATTTTTAGAATATTTTTTGTGGATATTACTAACAAGCATAACAATGCATTCTGTGTTTGCTGTTTGTTTTAATTCTCTTTAAAGTTACAAGTGTCTACCAGATTTTAAAAAAAATTTGAACTTGTTTTTTGATGAAAAATTATATGCAGTCGAAACGTTGTTGTTCTATTGGATTTTATTAAAATGACTGCTTCTATTTTTTTATATTCGTCTATTATTATATTATTTATCGTATCATAAACTATTACCTATAACCTTATAATATTAAACATTTATTGATAATTTTAAACAAAATAAAACGTTAGTTACTTTACGTTAAGTTTACTTATAATACATTAGTTACGAACTTAATACTTAGATACAACCATAATGACATCCAAACCTTCCAAAAATGTTACAATATATTTACATAAGTTTACAGAAGAGATACCTATATTTAAAATATTTTATAATACCTAACATACTAAGGAAGAGATATAGATTTATACTTAATTGAGACAAAAGAAATGTTTATGAATATGAATAGTGATACTTAAAATATACACACGTCAAGTAAACTACCCTTAACTTTGCGAATTAAAAAAAAACCTTTTTTTTTTCATGATCAGCAGTAGGTATATAATACTCGGTATATACCTACCCTTTAATTTTTTGTCCCAGGTTGTGGAAAACCCTGTATAGGTGTTACGGTTTGGAGCAAATAGAACTTTCTGTATTAGCATATCTAACATAAATCTAGAAATAATCATTGTTGGTACCTACTCAGAAAGCTACCTAAATAGATCCAGTTTTTTTAATAAAATAAATTTTTGGTAGTCTTAAATAAAGCAAAAAGATTTTCCTCTTGCATTTTTTCTGCTGAAAAAGGAATCCAGGGACATACTGTACCTATATGCGAGGGGAACATATCTCCGTACAGCCCCTAAATTGGGTGTTCGGTTTCAGAAGATAAAATTTCCCATTAAAGTCGACTATTTTATCCCCATATCGTAAACTTTATTTCGCGTGAAACTGCAAAAGTTATCAACTACTAAAAATATTACGATGAAAAAACTATAGCTATATTTCCTCACCGTTCGATTAAACTAGCACCATAATAGTGTCAGATTAAAATAGGGTAAGCCGTAGTGAAAATGCATACACAAATATTTATAAATTCGAGCCACACCATGTCACCTTGCACGGAAAGATAAGGTCGTCATAAAAATAACATACGCCGTAAGTTCTTCGCGTAATTTATCATTATAATAAATAACACATATGCAACCCTGTTATCTCCCGGATATACTATTTTAAAATTTTGTTTCAAAATAGAAGAGCACGAATAAGAAATATGACTCCCAAGGAAATTTAATGTGATGTTAAACAATAATCTAATATAAATTTATGGGAGTTCAGAGTTACTGTCTGTACTTCGTTTAACTAATGGTTATATTTTATAGACGACAGTAATGCCTTACATTTTAAATTATGATTCATCGTGGTTGTAATTCAATTGTAATGTGCATAGACAAATATCGAATTACAGACTGGTATTGAATTTAACTAAATCGATATGGTAGGTATTTGAGAACAGTAGAACAGTAAAAATGTAACAAAATCGCAACGCAAATATGAATACAAGAATAATACTTTGGTTTTCATTTCACGATATTTACAGTCAGTAGTTTTTAACAGTCCAGGCAAATTAAAGAAAATTTTATTTACATTTTAATTTATTTCAAATTATTCTGAAACGGTCATTGTTAAAAAAATTTAATTTGAGGTTTATAATATACAAAAGTAACTTATATTATGGTTTATGCTTTAGTAATGATTATTGGTTTTTCACAAAAATTAAGTGTCAAATATAGGAGCCAACTTCACCCCGTGCTTAGTCAGTTACTATGTTCAGCCCGTGACTAAAAATGGCCAAAGCCACGACTTGTCGAGGTGTGTTTAAAATATTATTTAGCGGCATGGAAACCAGTTCGTTAAATGATATTTTAATACCAGGAGTAGAAAAAATATCTTTAACTTCGTTCGGGCTATAAGGTGTGAGGGTTAAACATTTTGACCAGAGTCAAATTTAAAGGTATTTTTTACTTCTACACCTCAGCTAGTTAGTGATTATTTTTAACGCATTACTAAACTTATAAAAACACTCGTAAAAACGTATTTAAAGCTTTTTTACTAATCTAATCATTGATTTATTTTTAACTGGGAAAACCTATTAATAATATTATCAACAATTTTACATTCTGGAGTATTCTTGAACTTTTCATACGTTAAATATTTGTTATTCTGTTTGAAGCAGTAATTTTTCCGGCATCCAGTAATACGAATGTTGAGTGAAAGGCATCATATGCCACGAGCTGTCATTGATCTGTCCGTTGTTGTGAGTTTACGCCATAATTCTAAAAACTGATTAAACATTAAAAAATAGGATTTTTCAAACTGGACAAGGCTAACTGATATTTATTCCAACGCTGACAGCTGTCCGAAATAATTCATCCATTGACAGATTTCTGTTTTGTCGAGCGAAATTGTATGACTCACATTTAACCCTCATTCACATAAGCATTTGGTTTTAAGATTTATATTTAAGTTTAAGAATGTCTAAGATTATGTAACTACACGAGCATCCACACTTTGCATTTTTAGCACTAAAATTTCAAAACTCCAAACATTAGGTTTATGCTTACCACTTACTAAAGGTATTTTAAGTTTATTATGTAAATGCTATGTTTAAAATATGCAAATTGTACACCTTCAAAGTAAATGCTTATATGTAAATCAGGCTTTAATAGATATAATGAATAAAAAAGTATTATTTATTTTAATTTAAATTGACAACATTTCGGCTATGGGATGTAGACATCTTCAAGTCTAAAATTTGGTACAATTATGTGTTACAAAATGTGTTACAAAAAGTAGAAATAATTTAATCATGCAATGATTAATATTTTTGATAAATTTTGTTTACCTGCACAAGTCCTTTGTTAACAACATTGATCTATAGTTAATACAATTTTAATTACTTAAAGTATTATAAACCATTTTGATTATACTTTAAACAATAGATATATTTTTGTTGTGTAAAAGTCATAAACATTAAAATAGCTGATAATACTTGTATTGACAATATTTAAAATCATCTTTCTTATTCTTAACTATGTATTTTACTTGAAATAACAAATAATATATTTTTTGTTTTGCACGTATTGTTGTTTTCTTCGGTCAGTGCATTTAAAAATAATATTTTACATTCGTAATAAAAAATCCTTCTTTACAGCATAAATATATTAACAATTCTTTAGTTAGTGTTAGTTTTTGTTAATTTTTTTATTTAAATCAATGCAGTAGCTCTGAAGTTTACAAAGTTCTGGAAGTATTCAAACAAAAATATTATTAAAATACTATTAGCTTTGCTGAAAGTTTACTTTTAATATTAAATAAAAGTTGCTCCATTTTCTCTTGTTTCTCACTTGAAGGTTGTTTATAAAAGCCGCACAAATCTCCCAATATTTCTAAATCTTCGTTGGTGGATCAGTAAATTCCAGGGCGCCATTTTCAGAGCCCGGACAGACATTCGTCACTTTGTAGCGATATATCAGATGCCAACAACTTCCAGAGAATGTTTTTTGTTTTTCTCCGACCAGATTATTTATCTACTGCGGGAAAAAATACATACCAGGGAAGCGGTCATCTACATGCAAAGCTGAAATTTGTTCAGGAATTTCACACAATTTTAAACGAGAGAAATTCATTTTATGTGGAGCAATAATACCATAAAATAGTTATTTACATTATAAGTGCAGTAGGGTTAATTTTACAACGCGAGGTTCGTACTTTAATAAAACCGAGCGTTTTACAAATACCTCGACAAATACCTAACGCAGACATGTATTTTTTTTTTGGCGGGCATACCTATTTATTTAAAATATCATATTTTCTATGAGGTTAAATAAGATGCATTTGCCAAGTAGCTTTGAAACAACTGCTGAGATATAGCCAGTAAATGTCACATTTAAAAAGAATCTGTTTATTTATTTCAGACTCTATTGAACAATAAATTATTGTGTAAACTAGCGATTTTGTAGGTTCTCTTTTTGGAATATTAAAGAAATAAAATTCGGTGCGTATTAACGAACTATATGCGGAAACAGTTATGACATTTGCAAAATCGGTACTACCGTAGATGTCAACGACGTGTGATTGTTTTTGTTATGTTTACGTCATCAAAAGAAATGGCCTATAAATGTCGTCATCAACGAATATTTTTACATGCAAATTTTTTGTTTATGACGACATATAGATCATAGTTCTAGCGTCATACGTATCTGGTCTGATTCCGTGTCTCTACTATACCATAAACGTAAACGATGTGATTATGTTTACACTTCAGAAGGCCAAAAAATATACATGTTTTAGTAGTTCCATACTGTCTTTATCAAATAAAGACACACATTGCTCGCATAAATTAAAAGATAATGTACAATTCTATGATTGCTACATTCAATCAAATATCAATCACCGATCAAAGAACTTGTCAAGGCCTGCTACAATCAACTCTTTCAAACGCCTTTTCCCAAGTCATAGTGCATATCGGCCTCATTTGATCACTCGATCATGTTCTTGATCTTATAGAGCGTTAGAACGTTGGAACGGCCTTCTTGATTCAGTTTCCGAGCTTCGATATCATTTAAGGCACCAATAAGGGAGGTATTAACTTTCAGTGGTATCAGGTTGATCGTTACAGCTGAATAAAATCTATGTTTCAAGTTGCAACTGAATGAAAAGAAAAAGAATGAAGGGATGCTGATACATGATATTTCTGTAAATATTTAAATATAATGAATGGAACAAAAGGTTTCCGTCTTTGTTTGCTACATAATATACTTACTTATGTCAATTTAAAAATAATTTGTTTTATATTTGTTTCCACGCATGTTGGATGGAATGGACCCTAAAGTAACATCCCACTTGACAAAATAAAACCCCCAGAACATTTCAAGAATGTGATTATCCCGACTATTTTTACCCATTTGTATTTATAATATCCCAGCGATTTCTTACGTCCGTCCTTAGTAACATTTGACATCCCAGTGTTAAACATTTGGTAATAATATCCCAATTGTATATATGCCATATAATAATTCTCTAAGATGTTTGTATTGAGTACCAATGTAATTTTTGATCGTACTCAGCATGTGGCTAGAATAGACTTACGTAATATCACTTAATGTACAAGAATAAGATATTTTTAAACATCCCTGGACGATTTATGGTAAACGGGATGTTTTAAAATTAATGAAGTACCTACCTTTTTTGTGTTAGACTCAATCTAGCCATCATACTATCTTTCTAGTATCGTTAAAAACACATTAAGTTTTTGCAAATAATTTACCAAACATGCATCTAAAGTCGTTGAAAAACTACGCGTAATGAACAAGAACAGGTAATTCAAAATTGTTTCCAACTTGACCCAATTTCCCATTGTATAATGAATGTATTTTGAAATATATCGCAGACGGTTATAGAATAATGCGCATAATAATGAGAAAATATTATATAATGGAATAATGTCAATTGCTTTTATAGGTATGCAAATTTCGCATTTTATAACGGAATCTTCAAGATATTACTTTCTTTAACAATAAAAGAGTTATTAGATTCAAGGTAATATGAATGTTTTAGCTATATATAGTATATTGACATTTTTATTATTCTGGCGGTATTATACACGTTTATAAGTAATGTAACCGAGATTCCTTACGTGACAAAATATTGTAGATATTTTTTCACTTTCGGACGAAAGTGCATTTTATTTAAATTATGGAATTTTGTAATATTGGCATTTAATGACACATAAATTTTGACATAAAAAAACCAATTTGGTTATCCACAAACGACATTTTCAGGGACGTAACTAGGAACTTTTTTAAGTGGGCCAATAAAAAATTAATGTTGGCTACACATTTTATAATTGAGAATGCCGAGCGAAGCGAGCCGAATTTTTTTTCACTGCTGAAGGAATTTGACTTAGTTCCTTCTGAAATTAATTTCATAGAAAAACAATACCCAGTTAAGAATATATCAAATATGTATGCTTAGATAAAAATTGCACTCAAGCTAATAAGTACTACATTACCTATTCAACATTACAAATACAACATTTACCAGCAATAAATCTATAAGTACTTACCTTCCATAAACTAATGTAAAATTTTTGGGTTTGCCAAATCTTTGCAGAGTGGGCCATGCGCCACCCGGGCCCTCCTTTAGTTATGTCCCTGGACATTTTTATTCGAATTTAAAAAAAATTTCATCTTACAATCATAGAACGGTCGTATAGGAATGATAGGAAACATGCATGTTTTCTATTTGTTGCTATGATTCCGTGTTATTCATCAAGAATAAACGAGGAAATAAATAATATCAATGCGTCACTTGTCGAAATGCTCTTACATGCTCATATTTTTTTGTGAAATTCCCCTTCGGGTCGTGCCGCAAATGAAACACTCGCAAGTAAGATGCTTATTTCGACGCTTGATACATGATAATACTATTACAATGTGTATATATTTTTTTAAATAAAAAAACAATATGATGAAATATTTCGCAGTCCTGCTCCAGTATTGATACTCACCCTGGTTCAACAGGATTACATTACCTCGCAGGAAAATCCAAAACCAACATTCTTCAAACGAAACAATGCTTCAAAACAATCCCTGTCTTCACAAACAAAACAACAAAAAAGTTATTTGGTCGAATCTGTGTCTCTCAGTCATGATTCCACATTTCCTACCCTGGCCCGGCCCGGCCCGACCCGGCCCGGCTGTCTGTAATGAAGCTGTCAGTGTGCAAACACTGAATGCCCTCGCGAGACTAATGTGCCACCGAATAAAGTGGCTAGGAGCGCGCCACATCATGTGCAGAGTGTATGGTTTATGGAAAACAGCGCACTTCAAACTGATACGATATATTTTATTTTTTACTGTAAATCGTACGACTCCTAAAAACAATAAGGCAAAGAATAGTAAAAATTATTTTTTGCACTCCCGGGCGTAAAACTATTCATAAGTCTTTATTTTTAGAGATTAAATTTCTTTATTTGATTTTGTTCCCAAGGGATTTTTATATTGAATTCCGTTGTCAAGTAATTGAACTAATTAATTCAGTTGTCAAGTAAACACGTGCTATTTGTTACAGAGTATCTATGGTAAAAATATAAATATTTGTCATAACGTTTACTGTCAAAATTACAAAATGTGTATTGTTTTAAACTATTATGCTTTCGTATAACAGTTAAGTGAAAAAATGGCGTATATACCACAGGACTAAAGTACCTTTAATCCCGCAGGTGATTATTTCACTTCACCCTCAGGATTAAATAATGCACTTTAGTCCTTTTCGCCAACCGTCCGTATTATAAATAAAGGCCATTTAGGGATTGTTACGATCCCTATAAACAGCAATAATTGTACAAAATCACTTCTTGGACTAATACAAAAAATGATTGTTGCCATGGTAAAATATTTTAATTGTTATGTAAATTTGAGGATATATCAATTTAAATGAAATTACATCTACTCGTATTTAAGCGATTAGCGAAAAAATATTATGTCGTCCAGTAACCGTCTTGCTCGTCCCAAAATCATGCTTTTTTGTGTTAATGAAACAAATAACTATAATGCCCGACATAATAAATATATTTCTTTAGCCGTGTAAGTAGGTAAAAACTTCAAGTGGGTACATCATTATAAAATATGAGACTATAGATTTCAAATCCGACGCAAAATGACTTTTTGTAACATGCTTTTTTTTGCTTTGAATTTTCTAACAAGAAAATAAGTAATATAAGTGTTCTTATGCCTTTTTAATAGGTATGCCATCTTTTTTATATAAAACATCGTAAAATCGGTGTAGTCTTAATCTGCCCTTGAACAAATTAATGATCAATACATTTTGTTTAACAACGTAGTCGGATTTTTATGTTCCACTTCCAACCTGAAGAAATATTGATATTGTAAAACTGAAAACATTGAAACATTTATATAAGTATTTGTTTTGATTCAGTTCAAGTAACCCATTTTCTAGAATTACGAACTTAAATAGTAGTATTACCTAGTGATTAATTTTCAGAAGACTGTTCTAAGTAACATATTAAGTTCTATGTGAATATTTCATGTGTCTAAAATTATTAAATTATTTCTCAAACATGCTAACCAGCAGGATTAGTTTGAAACTGATTTAAACTAAAATCAAACATTTTACTGTTGATCTTTTCATCTCCTAATAAAGTAATGGATACGCTACACTCCACTGATATTGTACATTAACCCATTTTAAAGTTTGAACATCCCTGCTCTGGCCATATATTTTCACTGATAATATATTACCATGTAGCAAATTGCCTTTTTATGTGACGATATTTCATTGTCACAGCCTTGGTCAACCAAGTAATTAGTTAGTAATTGTAAATACGATACTGTACTAAATAAACACTATGTTTTATAGAGACAGAAAACGTAAAAAATTACATTAAGCGATTTGGACGTTTTTTATTGCAATATTGCGAGGAAATTAAAATTGTTTAAATCGTTTTTTTGTTTGGATTTCAATTTATCCTGCTAAAAAATTGCAGCCATATGAATGGATAAATACAAAGTTACCCACTTGACGTAAATCGTCCATGGGATGTTTGAAAATATCTTATTCTTGTACTTTATGGGATATTACGTAAATATATACTAGCCATATTCTTAGTACGATCAAAAATTACATAGGTACTTAATACTAACATCTCAGAGAATTACATAATTGGTAGTAGTAACATTGGGATGTGACTTAGATAATGTTACTAAAGGCGGAAATTAACAATCGCTAGGATATTACTAGGATGTTAATGGGCAAAAATAGCAAGGAACAAAGAATGGTTATCCGAAAACATCATCTAGTTTAAAAAGTTGAAAAAGGCCGAACCTCGGGTCGAACTAAGTTTCCCAAAAGCTGATGCCTTTTTAACGCAATCATGTAGTTTCTTGTAAGGTTGTATAGATATAGATTACTCCTGGAAAATTCATCCACGTTTTTGTTTTATTTCCGTGGCCTGTTCTCTCGAATTAAAGGATTATAAAGTTGTTCAGGAAAGAGAAATAAGATTTTTCATTGTCACAAATTCTTGAATACTGTTAAGCTGTTTGTGATGGATTATGGAAATTAAATGCAATGATAGAAGAAAAATTTAAATCAACAGAATTTTGTTTGTAGAGTAGGTTGAATTCAAGTTGAATAACAGAAAGATGCATTGTTTATTTATCTAAGAAAAATCGTTGTTAAAACTTTATCAAAAATACCTAATACCTAATAATTTTTAAAGAAGGCCTTAGATATTTAGTAAGTCCGAGAATTATTCTCTGTAAAATGACTTGAAATTCTGATTCTAATAATTCTTTAGTGCTTTTTTTCGATAATTCGGTAATTTCTATAATTCTTTATAATTGATTAGTTCTTCAGTAGTTCAATTCTAATAATTTTGAAGAGGACTCTGAGTACTTTGCTAACTCCGTAATTCTTTCTTCATTATTTAAAAATAGTAAGGCTGCCACACATAAGTTGAATAAAAGGCGTGCTCGATATATTATATTATCATAGAAATAGAATGACTGGCTTTAATTACAAAGGTCGTGGATTCAATTCCGAGTCAGGTGTAAAATTTTTATGCCATGATTTGTATCGGTATAATACTCTCATCATCATTATATTACACATGAGTTCAGTAAAAAGCATGAACGATATATAACAGTAGTAGAATGATTGGCTTTAATTACAATGGTCGTGGGTTCGAATCCGGTGATAAATTGTCATGACTTGATTCGGATTGGTATCTACTATCATCACCAAGTTGGGATACAATTAACTCGAAAACCACAAAGGTATCGGGCATCGGCTAGTGGTTTTAGCAAGGGCTAGTGCGAGAGGGTTAGATGGAAGAAATACCTTATGTCCTGTTTTTTAGGATTCTTTCATGCTTCTGAATCCTGAAAAAAAGGAAATTCACTGATTTGAAGCAATCAATGAATTAGAAGTTATTCTTTCCTAAGATTCATTAAATATTTAATTTAACGGCGCCGCATTTTAACAGGAAATTCTCACCTGTATTATTTTTTTCATTATTCAGAAGCATGAAAAAATCTTCAAAGAATCCTTCTCGCCCATTCACAGGAGTCAAATAAAGTAAATAAATAAAATATGTACCTTTATGTACCAAAAGTTTTGAAGTGGTTTACTGCTTGCATTACTATGTGAACCTGACCGAAACAGGGTGATCTAGTAGCAAGCTCATCTATCATAATACGATATAAGTTATGAGCTGTAATAATTCTCCGCTAAGTTTTGTGTTTGTTTTGTTTCAGGGCACAGCGTAGCATTCGTCGCGTGATTGAGAGATATCCGGGCTTTCATTTAAATTCCTATCGATAAATCGTGATCGTTTCGATTATAAATATCTTTTTTTTATCCTTATCGACGTGCGGGAGAGTCAGTTTTTTAGTGATTTTTTAAATAAATTGTAGTATAATGGTCTGTGTGAAATTGTATAGTGTGTTGATTCTTTGCCTTACGGGCGGTTTGGCGCGACAACAACCCGTCTTGTATTCCAATGAGTTCGCGGTTCATGTCCCGGCTGGGAAGGAGGTTGCTGATGAGATCGCCAGCAGACATGGCTTCGTCAACTTTGGCCAGGTGAGTCAGAATATTTTTTATTTTTTTCTATTTGGCGCTCACAAAGTTAACTTTGTGAAACACAACTCAATGACGCCAAGTCTCACTTTGTGTTACGCCACTTTTCTTTTTTTGAAAGGTTGGTATTAGTAATATCAGATGACATTTAAGTACTTCAATTCTCCACCGGCAAATCTGAACAAATTTCACTTTAACCTCAAATCTGCTTTGTTTGATAAACTAGTTTTTATTCAATATTTAATATCTTACTTATCACCTAGAATTATTTCAGTAATTACGTATATACTTTTACAATGACATTGGCAGTTGGCATTATTAATGTCACCAATCCAAAACGTTACATACATAAATTTCCCTACATCGACTTGGTGTATGTTTATTAATTTAATTGAAATTTTAACATTAAAAAGAAGTGATATAGAACTCATTTTATAATTCTTTTTTACACTTGTTCTTTAGTAAACTCGCCCTCAGGCTGGTTTTTCTAAATTTGGACGCGAACGAAAAAATCATCTCTTATAAAACTTATTCTAGGCGAATAATTTCAGAGTGATTTCCATGCTTGTTATTGGTTGGAACACTTCCGGTTTTACACCTAACACGGAGAAATATCAGATTATATAGGCATGTCTTTGCAGGGGCGGATTGAGATTAAAATTTATAAGTGATGGGCCTATTTTGCTTGTATTATTTTGTTATTGCTTTATAGATTTGAATTTTAGGTAAAAAAAACCCTAAATTTAATGTTTCCTTAATAATTTAAATTAGTGCCGACGAAAATAACATTGTTACGGACAACGTATAACTCCTATTTTAAAAACATCAGACAACAGTTCTTGAAAAATTGTAATTGTAAAATATTAAAAATCGGGATTACTCCAAAACAACTCAAAACATCAAAACGCGGTTTACAGCTTTGAATTTACTAAAACGTGAGCCATAATTAAAATATACGAATTATACTTTAAAATAATTAATGTTGTTGGTTACCTCATTCTATCCTAATAGAAGGTGGTGTAATCAAATATTTCACACGAGCGATCCCAAAATATTTTAACAAAGATATAAACACAAATTTCTATGGTATTCCCGAGGTATATCCCCAATGATAGTTAATGTTGTGTTTTGTGAAGAGATTTAACATGTACATATTTTTCAATTTGCAAATCGTGAAATAAAATGATATCCATTGTTCGCCGACAAAATTTGGTACATAAATTCGGCCACTTTATTTTTATGGCGGCATATTAGCGTAAATTTCACTCAACAAATCCGTTGTTTTTCAATCAAATCGACATAGCTTATTGAAACATGAATTTTACACAAATATCACGAATTTCGTTTGAAATATTTTAATTTAAATATATTTTTAATTACTGTGAGCTTGAATTAATTTAATTAGGTCACTGAAATATTTAATTCAACTCTAAATACATTGAAGTTTAGTATAATAAGATTAATTTGACATTTTGTTTCGCGAATTTACTTTCAAATTAGATTTCATCATTTACGTTTGAACGATACCTTTTAAGTTGGTTTATTTGGAAATATTACTAATTATTTCAGTAATTTTGGAACATTTCTTTTAAGAACAAAATATTTTGTACCAAGGAGCTTTTTTTAATGAAACACTGTCTACTTGAAGATTTAATTTAAACGTTTCATGTAAGAATGAACATACCAATAATTTCAATGTTTAAAATACTTAGTGAAATAATTTCTCCTAGTGTAAACTAAACTGCAACAGAGATAAAATTCCCTGGGGCGTTATAACCGCATAACAAAAAATGTCAGTACAGCTCTGTAAGAAATAGCTGCAGGTGAAAGAAAATAAACGCAATTTCCAAAGCCACGTTGTTTGGTTTAGTCTTTGCTCAGCTGTCGTATAAAAGAACGCGCAACCAAATTATCGGTCTAGCGAGTAAACTTCCGATAGATCCTCATACAGAGTCGAACGCCGTACGCGAGTGTTTGCTCTGCAATTTCAGCAGCGTGCGCCTTTTTCATTGTTTTGCCACGCGATTCTTCAATTTGTTTCCTGAAGAATGAAAACTACAATTGCGTGAAAATATTCTTCCCGCACCTCAGAAGATATTTTAGATGGGCAAAGGATAAACGCAATTTATTTATAACGTGACCGACTCTGGTTCGGGCAAATATGGTGCGAATTTAATTTAATTCCAGTTTAACTGCAAAAAATATATTCATAAAATATTTTTTAATTAATTAAGGATAAACTCAATTTGGTACATGTTGGCTTGATATGCTAAACACGAATTGAAAAGAATTTTCTGATCTACTGAAGTGTAAACATAACCATTACACATCTTTGACGTCTATTGTAGTTACGATTTTACACATGCTATGACCTTACCGCATATTGTTCGGTAAAAAGCATAGAATTTTGTCAACAATCGTTTTATAATATATGAAGATTGTTATTCAATTTTTCAAGTATGTACAAAAACATAAAACTATTAAATTAATTGCGTCAAATTACGATTGCAAACAATTTGTTTGAAAATATTTTGTTTTGTTTATTAACGTTGTCGTGATAATGATCGATAATCACGATTTCATTATGATAATTGAAAAATAATCATTTTAAAATTAGTTACATTGACGTTATACGATTGTAGACATATTATTGCGTACACCTCGTCCAGCTTGTTTGTTGCCTTTAGCGAGTCGTCAATCTCGGCTTCGCCTCTACTGAACAAATTTCTCGCCGCGTGCAACAAACAATGCTCTATCAGTACTTGATACACTAATAACTATTATTGCTTTAATCAGCCATTTAAAAATGAGTATACAAAAACGTTACTTTACGTAATTTATTGTTCAATAGAGTCTGATCTAAATAAAACATTTTATTTTATGTGACATTTACGCTTCGCGTCGTACTTTAATGTAGAACCACGCGTTGTAAAATAAAATCTACCGCACTTATAATGTAAATAACTATTTAAAAAATTCGAAAAATTAAGGGTAGGTACTTATAGATACGGGCCAACTGGATTCGCCGAATAGCAATACTTACTATAAAAAATATTTTTATGAACATAAGTATGAAGTTATGTTAAAATAATTATCAATTCAGTGGCATAGAAAATATTCTCATAAGATTAAAATATATTTTTGAATGAAAAAAAATTAATCCTTAATTATCATATCAATCTGTAGCTATATGTAGTATACAATGAAAGTTATGATATTCTACATATTTTCATGTAACATGACCGACTGTGGTTCTGAAAACTCAGGTTTGAATCCAGTCAGGAACGCATTCCATTTTAACTGCACAAAAATCTCTCCACCAATAGAAAAATTATTCTACATACATACATATCTTTCAGGCCTATTACCCATCTTGGGTAATTCTAAGAAAAAGAAAATATGAATATTACCTACCTACATTTAATTTAATTTATCAATTATTATTAAAATATTAAAAACCACCTGCCTAGTAATTATTCTGAAACATTAATATTGGCTACTAGATCAATATAATTCTTAGAAGCATTAATTAAATTTGAATCATGGATGGAAATGTTTTATTCAAATGAATTTAAATTGAAATTATTGCAGTTAAATTGGATAAAATTACTTAATTGATATCGAACATACGGTTTGTATTTTACAATAGTTTTTGCATGAAATTTTTATCAGTAGCATTCGATAGGTAATAAAAATTCCATAAATTTTTTCACCGGAATTTCACACTATATTCGTAACACCAATATTAATCACGAAAACAGTATAGAGAGAAGTAGGTAATAAATTTATTACAGTTTACGATTTTTAATCTTTTGTTGACAAGAATAAAATTTTAACTTCCTAAAACTGACAAAATTCTAAACATTACTCTAATTAGATGTAAATTGCAATTAAAATTTGTTGGACATGAGTTTAATTTGCTTAGGGTTTATTTCGGAAACATGTTTACCGGAATTTACCTAATTAGTCATTAATTTAAGTTAAAAAAAATCGTAGTATTGATTCGTATCGTCCAAAACGAGTAGGTATATTAAATCTAAATATCAAATAATTCGTTGTATATCTAGAAATGGAACAGTATTTAAGTAATAATTGATATATTCGATTAAATGTAACATGAAAAGTTGAACGTTTCAATTTATTCTCCGTTCTAACAATTAGTCTGGTATTGGTCGATTATTTCTAGAAATAATACTCATTTTCATGAAAGCATTGTCCTTGTATCACCCTGTGTTTATGTAATTGAAAGTCTACGTCACATCGCCAATCTTTCCTTTGTTGATGTGCTTTTGTTTGAAGGGTGATATTTATAAACGTAGTTATTATTCAAATGTTTTGTTTGTCAGTCTATTATTTCGAGTTTTCAAGTATTTTCTTATATGTTTCTTTTTCCTGTTCGGTACATTGACCAGTTGTTTTGGTTTAAATTTCTGTTTTCAAATACCAATACATTACAGTGGAGAATTTAGTGCGATTATATGGACCATTAGGAAAATCGATAAAACAAAAGCTGACCTAGAGCGAAGTTATAAATCATAAATTGTCAAATACATAACTCGATTTGGCTTTCGTACCAACTTGTAAGCTTGTACTTTCCAACAAAAATATAATATTACGAGTATATTGTTGGCCATTCATGCAATTAGGTAAGTACTGACAAACATTAGACAGAAATTTATAAACAAAATCATTAGTTTCAAAAGATAAGTGCCTCATTGTGTACTAATTACTAAAGAAAGCACTTATGACAAAGCATTCAAATTATTCTTAAAAAACAATAATTACCGATAAACCTAATGTATTGGCCACATTCTTTTTTGAATCAATAGTCATTAATCCTTTCCATCCATTAATCAATTTATATATAATAAATAACAATCCAATGATAACCCTTCGTATAAAAAGTTAATGTATTTTTACCTGGATATTGATGTATCGTAAGTAAAACAACAAGATTATAGTTTCAAAATAATAATTATCAATAAGGATAATTAATCATAATATTTAATAAACAACCTATTACTATTCAAGAATGCACAACTATCAATTTCATTAATCATTAAAATAATGCAGGACGATTCACAACTTTTTGCATATATTTTAATGATACATAGTACTTAAGTTACTTATCACAGAACTGGTAGATTTTTTCAGAGCTCACAATTTCTGTTTCCAGGTTTTTTAGTCAAAACAGTTTTTTTCATATATTAACTATTTTTGCCGTGGCTTAAAATTAAATTTATATTTTATACCATCCATAGTTTCTCAGATATCCATTATGCAATCAAAAACCTAATAGTTACAAAAATGTGCTTTTTGCGAAAATGAATTTTAAATTATTCTTTTGTTCCACGTTCACACGTTCAGTAAGTTGAGTATTTTGATATTAAAATAAATGTACGAAGTTGTGAATCGCCCTGTATAGTCCCTTATGTAGCTCAAAAACTAGTTATTCAACGAGAGTTTAACGATGGCAATACTCAAGAGAATGATAGTTTATCGCAGGATCTGTTGGTGAGTGTCATACAACATCAGAAATTTACAATTATCTTTGTATTATCCTGGTATAAGTACCTAAGTTCTTAGCTAAAACCGTAATTAAAAAATATATTTAGACGACCACTACAGAAAGTAATAGATATCGCGGCAGCAGCCTATACTTAAGAAAGTTGAAAATATCATGAACTAGCATGCAATGTCATTTAAAAGATTTGTGTGTATTAAAAAGTGAAACATTATTTGTATTGCTCGTGTTTTGCTCCACTCGGTTGCACGTCGTTCTTCAAACTTTACTCGCACGACATTTCTCACTCTAGATCCTCATTACGAAATATACTATTTTTGATCAAACAGCAATTTTAATAATTTATTATTATGCTAAAGAGCATATTACTAAACCCTACTAAACTGGAAAGCAAATATTGAATGTATGTAATTTTTTGCTGGTAAATAAAGAAATATTTTTGAAATTTTACAAAATGAACTCTTCTCAAGCAAGCGGAAAGAAATTAAAAACAAAGTAAAATGTTCCTCTCCCGAGGCGTTGACAAAACACGGAAAGTAAAATCGAAATCTGGAGTTTGATTGTAGGATAAGGCAGTAATGAAGATTGATGTAATAATGGGTGTTTCGTGTCATGGATAAACTCCGGTTTCAATTTGGCTCGAGGATTAATTAATGGTAAAAACACGAGACAGTAGACACATGCGGCTAGGCCGGGTCATTATCATGAGAGGATCTTCCGGACGTGACGTCATCGAACGCTACATTGAGACCTCAAACATAAATTAGGGGATGATTAAAACATCATTGAGAAATTAAAGAATGCATATTTGTCACCGAAAATTTGTTCCTGCAAATTTTAAAGACAACGGCACTTTAAATGTCACATTTAGTTGAGAGAGAAACAGGTTTACGTCGTAAAGCATTTGGGGAGTATCCCTATCACTGTCTAACTCATGTCAAACATATTCAACACACTTCCGTTTTTAAATACAAACTTGCCTCAGCGACTTTAACGTGCGCGTCTTTTCCAGATACGTATGGGACACAACTGAGGACAACACATTGATTTGACTGTTTAATAACCATACCGACGAAAGAAATGAAAGAGACCCCTGGACAAACTATAGTTTTCTATTTTGTGATATCGCGTTCATAAGTGTTATGGCTTTTAAGTCTTGTTCACACGATTCTGTCATGCTTCTGAATTTTGGGAAAAGAATCATGGTGAAATTTGCCTGTCAAATAGCGATGGTGCTAAATTGAATATTAAATGAGAATTGGAAAAGGAAAAATGTTCTAATCCATTGATACCTTCGAAACCAGAGTATTCAGAAGCATGAATGAATCTTCAAATCCTTCTGTGAACAGGGCTTAAGCCACCACTATAATAAACGCTAATTCAAATTAAGACCGAGACCTGTGAAGGCTTGTATGAAATTTGATTTTTGCACATACTGTGCTACACATTTTTAAGGATCCACCCAGCAATCTCCTAACTGAATAATGCTCGGAATAATGTTCGTTAACAATATAAAAAATGCTTCTTTTTATATCATTCACTCTTCTATCATTGGGATGTAAATTCTTTTCAAAAATATAATACCAAATACTATAAAATAAAGGTACAAAAAATAGTTTATCCTCGGATTCTACTAAAATCTTACGATATATTAGATATGTTACGGATTGTACTAAAAAAGACAAACTAAAAAATGCATCACGTACAAAATATTTCGCTGCCATCATCTCGATCCTCGTATGAATGGCTCACAGTTTCGAGTCGATGTCGATAATTTTTCTATGCGCTGTCCCATTCGCGGTAGACATCTAGACAGGCAACGGATCAACACAAATATCGCTGTCTTTCCAACGTTAGAAATTGCCAATATCAATGCGATATTTTCTTCCACGTCACCCGTCGTGCGAGTCCGATTCTTGAGATCTCCTTCGACTTATGGAGATCCGATACGACAATATTTTACTCCAGAAAAGAATAAACTTGATCACCGGCCATCGCTACGAAAATAAGACATCGCCAGGAGCGCAACTAAAACTGGAAGATTGCTTCCCTTAGAACTTGATGCTGAACGTAAAAATGAAATACTTTTCTCTGCATATTTTTTATTGTTTAATATTAATTGAACTTCAGCTCTGTTCACACAAGAATAATTTGAAGATTCTTTCATGCTTCATCCAAAAATAAAATTGCAAAAATTTTGTAATTTTCGTGGTGCCAGACTGTCATTTTATACTGTTAAAATTCATTGCAGCACTTGTATCGTAATATACAGGGTGTCTACCAACCTGGAATTCCTGGAATACCTGGAAAAAGCCTTGAATTTCAAATGATCCTTGAATTCCTTGAAAAAGCCTTTAATTTTAATAAGATACCTGGAATTCTATTAAGAATATTTATATTTTTGATATTTTCTGTTACTTTTCTATATTGCTCCTTAAATTATTATTTGTATTTGGAAAACTAGACATAACAATAAAATGACACATGTTTTTCATCATATCATAATATCTTAAAAAATAATAGTATAATACTTTACTAGTGGGAGAAGTAAAATTCCTCTGTCATGAGTGTCTGATTGGTCACGAGCAAAGCGAGAAATTGTCCTTGGAATACCTGGAGAAAGCCTTGAATTTCATTTTGAATATTTGGTAGACACCCTGATATAACTTATAATGTTATGATATTAGTTAATAGTAATTTACATTATAAGTGCGGTAGGTTAAATGTTTATAAAGCGGGGTGCTTTCATAAAACCGAACGATGTACAAATACCTAACACACATTATGTATTATATTGTTTGGCCGACATATACCTATTTATTTAAGTGAGAGGCATTTGACATTTGTACTAAAATTTCCTTGTGTCAAATAGCCTTCCAACAACTGCTAAGAGATGTCGCCAGTAAGAGTTACATTTAAAATTAGGCTCTCTTTTTTATTAGAAAGCAACTTTTGTTTTAATGTCTTATTAAAGCAATAAAATTCGAAGATCTTTACCGAACAATATGCGGGAAGTCATGACATGTGTGTAAAATCGCAACTACCGTAGACGTCAACGATGTGTGATTGTTATGTTTACACTTCAGGAAGCCAAAAAATATTATAAGTATTTTCCGTTTTTCGACAAACCTACGATTAGGTTTTTCCTCTTGTTCCGCCACTGACTTCATCACACAGAGGTAACCCTGAGTGAGACGCTTGTATCGCGAATGCGTCCGACAAAGAGAGACGCAAGGCATTATGGGAAATATGGGATTCCTGCAGCGCCAATTTTTTACCAGCCACGCAGACATAAATCCACGAACAATCAGTGCCAATATCGGAACAAAAAACCAATCTTAAACGCTTCCCTCTGTCGATGATGGTGACATACTCACTGATGATGTATTGTGAGAAGTGAGACGTTGTAATTACTTCGAGTTGACAAGAATAGATTGGAAATAATAAGTTTACAATTATTGTAGTGAAGTTCAAGGCAATTCGTGTTGCATGTTACGGAAAAATTGGGTTACGTGAATCGAATGAAAGTTAGTTTTTGTTATTGCAGTGGTTTCTTATGCGCATACCTTTTTTGTTATTGTGGCATTAAATATGGAGCACAAATAATCGACATTTTTATGTAAGTAATACTATACCAACTAATAAATCAGTCAACTATTTAACTATCTTTATTTTTTTTAATTTAACGAGAAGTTCAATAAATGTAAAAATTTTAAATTGAAAAGACACTCACAAACGCAACGAAATATACATGTTTTTATATCTGTTGTTTACAAACATAACGTATGAGGGTAAAATGTCATAAAATACATAAGTATTGATAATATAATCAAAATGTAAAAAATACATAATATTAAAAAAAAACATAGGTAATTAGCAATACAGGTGAATATATAATGCATGTGTCGCGTGTTACGTATTTGACTAATTTGATTGGCTGAATTAAGGTAGTAAGAGGCTATCAAATCGATGACATTTCTATCACCGCTGTTACATGTCAATTGTTTTTGTTTATTAGTCACATACTGTACTGTCAATATCTCAATCAGAAATTACTGTTTGTCAAAAGTAAGACCTAAATTTATCAAGATAGAGATTATTATACTCGTATTATAAGGTAAATATAGTTTATAACGCTTTTAACATAACATAACCCAAATTCAATATAACTCTCTCCCAATATAACTCTGGTTATGATTAATCATAGGTGATAGCATTCGTCTTCAGAAAATTGAACTCGTGCTGTGCACTCGGTAAATATCACCCATGATAATCATAGCACTAGTTATATTATCTCCGATAATACTCTTATATGCTTCTTTTGATCTGGGGTTAGCTCAACACTAACAGTAGGGTGTTAGCATAGTAGTAGTTCATTCGCATATGCATTTAGTTAGGTTAGGTTTACGTTTAAGAAAGTTTGAATTCATCTAACTAAATTATGAGCAATCACAGTGCTTGAAAGTGGCATGTGTGAATGCTCGTATTTATTAATATGAATTTAAACTTTCATAAACGTAAACATAAATGTAAGCCCGTGTAAATCTTAAAACTAAATGCTGATGTGAATGAGGCTCAACATCTATTATTCTGTAATTGGAAATTAATCCTGTGAAATGGTTACCATCACATTTTGGAAGTTTGTTTCACAATATACTAAAAGAGACTTCCAATTTTTCCTCAGTTGTTCCGTCGAAAAATGTACTGCAAAATTAAAATATTCTATCTGGCTTGCTGGATATAAGTAATGAAATTTTCTGACTATTTTGCTAGATAAGTGTCTAATTTTGTAATGGAGCCAGTAATTCATTGTTATTTACCCGCGAATATGCCGACAATAAAGCACCCCCTCCCTAGTATAAATAAAAGATGGCGGTCGTTACCCGTAGCGAAAGGCGAAACCGACGAAGCTTTAATGAAAATACAATTCGTCCGCTCTGTGTAAAACTAAATTTATTTGCGCGCGGAATGCGGGGTCGCGGTAGGCCGGGCTGCGGATACACTGTTGCTTTGGACTCCGAGAACTGTTCTTCTTCTTCTTCTTACCCCCTTTGCTTCTCTTCCGCGTTCAATTAAAGTGAAACGCGGCGATACATCTTGTAATCCGTTTGACATTCGGTTTTTGTGAAGTGATTGGAATACAGATTTTTACAGGAATTCCGTGAATTTATTCGCACAGACGAAGAAATACTGCGGCGTGGGTTCTTACAGTGCACTGCACTTTAACTTAATAAGAAACAACATTTTTACTCGGCGATTTACTATTACCACAACTGAAACTTAGATAGAGTTAGTGTGAAGCTGCGCGAATGGGCGGAGCTAATTTTTGTGTACTACACATATTGCACAATTTGACCTAGTACCGCTTGCTATATTGAATTCCAAACCATAACAATATAAGGTACTGTAAGTAACGAAAACGACAAACAGAACACTAAACACATAACTATCAAAACAAATTATTCACTAAGGGATGCAAGCATCTGTATGAGAAAATTCCTGACTAATATGTTTCTGAGATAAAGAGTAGAGAAGTGGAATGTGGTACATAAAACTTCCTTAAGAATAGCATTGTCTATCCTTCCCACACTGAACCTAGAATGTGGAATTACCAATATAAATTGTTTGTAAAATATGAACAAAACAAATATTCTTTCTTTTTTTTAGTTGACTAGTATCATTACTTATAAGAAACAGAACTTATTAATTTATTTCATATTTTCTTTCATTCATTTTAGGATTTTTAAAGTAGGAAACATAAATACTAGTGATGACGGATAGTGGATTGGCCGAATACCGGATACTGGATATTCTGTTTATTCTTTGTCTGGATAGCTGGATATTCGGCGTTCAAGAACAAACTTGTTTGGAGGTAATGCGCAAATTTATAAATTACAGATACATTGTAAGACAAAATAGGTACATTTTTAAATTTGTCATATTTTATAGTTTTCAAAAGAATAAACTTAAATTTTTGAAATGCTGATAGCATTGTTCATATTAACTTCAAACTTATTTTATATTTTTTAAACTATCTGGTAAAGGCCGGATATCAGATCACTATCCGTTATTCGGCCAGATAGTAAAAATATGGCCGGATAGCCGTATAACGGATACTAACTGGATATCCGTTGCATCACTAATAAATACTATAAACGACACATCAATAAGTTCGACTTAAAAATCTGTTGTTACACCGATGTAATTATGACTTAATCCTTTTTAATACGAGTAGCTACTATCAAAATGAATATAAAATAAAAACAGCTGAGTTTGTCAAACATTGATATTATAATGAGACTAACCGTCTGCAACGGGCTTACTATAGATTTAGCTTAGGACGAATCAGAACGTATCAAAGACCACCCTCGTCCTTCTCTGATCCTTGAGGATACTTTCGTTCTGGTGGGGTGTCGGGAAGTTTGGTTGTAGTAGCACTTGAGCAGTACACAAAAGCGAAATGCAATGCAGATGGAAGGATCCTATGCTCTTACGAAGCTTTAGTTACCGCGGTGATACGGTATGCCATGTAGAATAGAGGACACAGGACCGGCGGCAGGAATACGAGGGCCTTTTCGTTATCCTTCAAGTGGAGTATAAATTAATGGAGTAGAAAACATCTGATGAGACGTATTTCCTTCTCGAAATGTGGCTTTCCACTCCTGCAGAAATTGATCGAATAGAAAACAAAAAAGACAATCTTTAGCTTTATAACTTAAACATAAAATTATCTAATTAATAATTTGTTTCGGTTTAGTTCTGTATAATTTTATTTATTTACGGCGTTTCGGAAATTATTTTATTTTCCCATAATAAATTCATTGCTTTTTAGTTGACGTTGAAAGTAGCAAAACTGTAAGTTGATTATATTGAGGGACTCATTTTTCATTTGATTTTGCAAGTGCAGGTATCATCTTTTCTTTTTTATAAATTACCTATTCAGTAAAGTTTAAAATAATGTAAGTCAAGGGTTAGTTTTTCCATCAAATTAAGTATATATGGTTTAATATTTAGCTTATTTATGTGACCATTGTTGGTATGATACTTGATTGGATTATGAAGTCACATTAGTGAGTTCGAATGCTTAGTTCAGGTTACAGAGATCGTAGGTTCGATTCAGGGTCAGGTTTAAAATTTGCATGTCTTGATTTGGGTCGGTAACTACTCTCGTCACCATTTCAAGTTGGGGTACAATTAACTTGACAACCTCAAAGCTATCGGATTAGATGAAAGAACAGCTCGGATGAATCTTGCCCATTGCCTGGAAGAATTAAAGTAAATAAACAAATGAAATAAAATTTACATTATTAAAAAACTGATTGTATAGCGAAGATTTTTTGTGTCGACCTATTTTGTGGAACCAGAGGTAAAAGTCTAGTGACAATCCAGCGTACAAAATCTCCCTTTCGTCAAACTCTTCGGCCGCTTTGAATTTTAAGAAGCCCCTAATGAATTATGTATAAAATATAACTCCCGTGCGTGTCAGAACTACGCTTGAAAACTTAAAGTTTATTGAATTGAACGTAGAGCTGTACACGCGAGTCGCGTACCGCTAGGTCATACCGACTCAAATTTAAACTAGGTCAGGCGACTTAGTACAGCTACAGCATGTGAAATATCAAACCATTCTGCACTTAGAAATGCAGAGGAACTTGCATGCGGGAAGCTACAAGTCTTCATAATAATCAAAACTAATATAAGTTTCATTAGTTCAAGAGGCATAATTTCATTAGGAAGACATGAAGTTGCGTTCATTCTGATGCTTGTAGTTTTGATTATTCTCTACCGGTATTTTGCTACCCATTGAAGTATTCTTAAGATAGTGTTCTTGACTTCAAATTGTGGATTGTGGAATATAATTGAGAAGGCTTGAAGTGACTTAACTGTCCTTGTCTTTTATATTCTCATCATGCACATGTTTAAAATAACAGTATATTGTGATTTAAAAATAATATTGTAGATATCATAACTGCAACACAATATAATAACTTATTGAAATGAATTTATTTGGGTCAGCATCAGTGATATAAAGCTTGCTTTAAGTAATTTTTAACACTGTATATTTGTGTGCTAGAATTTATTTTATTCAATTCAAAGAGTCTTAAAACCAGTTACAATAATATTCAGAAGTAAAGAACTAAATTCTACCTATATAAAATAATGTGTATACTAAAAGCATTTCAGAATCTGCAATCTAAATACTTCGTTAATTTTTATCTCTAAATTCTGGAAAATAATAACAACTTCAAATAGGATCTAATAAGATTGTAAAAAAATTAAATCTTTCTAAAGGACTTACATTTGCACTAGCAACATTTTGTTTTCATCGGGGTGTGGCGGAAGGGGTTAAACCTAAAATCGCCTCCGCGCCCTTCATATAGACACTTGAAAGTTTTTCGGACTCAAAGTTTCATCCAATTTCATTGAAAAACAGCCGAGTTACGACGGTTTGAAAATGCACCTATTTTTCAACTTTTCTGGGTGGGCGGTTTCTTTTTTCCGATAGTGTATAAGAATTTATCAATTTTTTGATTAATTAGTAGGGCTAATGCTGAATCAGTAGAGTTTATGTTCGTAATGTTAAGGCAAATGCAAAAGTTACACCTTGCACAAACCAGGCCTAAATGAGTCATTTTGATGAGTTCATTAAATAAAAATTGTTATTCAATTAGGAAAGTACATAAACGTATACATAAAGAAAATACAACATGTTATTTAAAAATAAAATGGTTACACCCACTTGACATGAATCGTCCATGGAATGTTTAAAAATATCTTCTTCTTGTACATTCATTGATATTACGTGAGTCTATCCTAGCCACATCCTGAGTACGATCAAAAATTATATACTCAATACAAACATCTCAGAGAATTGCATGGGATGCAAAATTGGGATATTACTACTAAATTACTAACATTGGGATAATGTTACTAAGGGCGGACATTAGCAATCGCTAAAGGCTATTAATAGGCAAGTAACAAAGCGGGCTGTTCACATTCTTGAAATGATCTGAGAATTTTATTTTTTCAAGTGGGCATCTATCCTCCACCAAGTAAATGTTCTCCTCCTTGATATTTCCCAGCCCTCGTGTTTATTTACTGTTTCCACTCTCCTTTGCGCCTGGGTACGGTCCTGGTTCGTCGCCTCCTGGTCTCTCGTCCTAATGCCCGGTAATCCATTTGTGTAAATGCGGATCTCGAGCTGTGCCCGTTAACTGCGGTGGCGGTGGTGACGCCAAGCGCAGCGGCGCCGAAATAAGGGCGGGAGTCAGGGGGAAGAGGGAGGGTGTAAGTCCTGCAAGGAGACGTGGACATTGGACAATTATAGGATTCCTGCATTTGTGAACAACGGTGTGGTTGCGACTAGTTTCTTTAATCATAAATAAGATATATTTAGGTGTGGCAGTCCTCATACTGTGAGTCATCTGTATACATTTTATATTGAACCGTTTGTAGTGTTACCAGCCGTCAGTTCACGCTTAGTTGTTAGTGGAAAGAACACAAGAGGAAATTATTAGTGCATTTAATTTGAAATGAGTGCTTGGATTTGAATCTGAATTGTCAAAAGCACAGCCGATCACATAACTCACTCGGCTATCCACCTCATGCAGTCAACGAAAAGTAAACGATTGAAATTTCTTTTGAAATTGGATCATAGGTAATAATATTTTCTTATTAATTGTTTAAAAAAATAAACAAGTGGGTCGTTTACTCATGTGTAATTTTCAATAAATTTTACTAAATATCTTGATATAACATATTTATACTTAAAAACTCTAAGATACGCAAATATTTAAGTTTTGCACTTTTACGCACGCATTAAAAACAGCACATAGTCCGGCATCTTAATGAAACTATTATGTAATAAACACAAAATGACTAATATTTATTTTGTTTTCTCGTAGAATATATTTAAATTTTGAAAATTATGATTTTATAGAAAATGTTTACAGCCATTTTCCGGTGATATGAGTAAAAACGACTTTATAAATAATTTGAAAATATGCATAATTCATTTTCTGTTTTTTAGCAAACAGTGCCACGCAGTGCCATTTACAAAAAATCTATATTAATCTATCTTGTATTTGCAAGATAAACACAAAAACTAAAAACGGGGACAATTTTTTCAAAATGGCGACTGACGCGGACACTTCCGGTGATGCCTCTACCCCTTAAAATACTCAATTAGGTGTGTTAAATGAGAAAAAAAATTGCTTTTGGCTCGAAGTGCATAATTCATATTACATATTACAGTAAACCCCCGGACTAATAGTATCAGGAAGTGAGCCAAAATTCTGCCAATAAGTAAGCAATCATAATGTCAAGTCACGTCTGAGTCATATGACCACGCAGTTTTATTTTCGTTTAATAAGCGTCATAATCATTTCATGAGTAATTGGCATATTAATCTCGTAAGAAGATTATAATTTATCTACGACAATAATTTATTTATTAATTAATTAATTGTATTTAAAAAATAGAATCTTTGCTGATTTCAACTATTTACAGCTGCTAAAAAAGCTTTAGTTTTGATCTTTAAAAAGCTACCCTAACCTCAGTATATTATTTATTTATTAAAAAATCTGACTGCACATATTTTTAATAAAATCTAAGCAATGGTTTAATAAAGAAAGACACATAACTGAAAGTTATTTATCTTCCAATGTCAAGCAAGTGTAGAAACTGAATGTTCTGATTTGTTGCAAATCAATACAACCTTATTCTTAATGCAGTTGTCATCGTATTATCCATCTAATAATCTACATACGTTGAAGATATACTACATGCATACGTCACATATTATATGTTGTGCAATGCGTTCATAATGACGTTATGACATCACTCTATGAATTTCTAATGCATTTTGTTTATAGGTCATACTGCATCATTCCACACTATACTATACATGTCTCGTTATTATTATTATTATTTATAGTTATTATTATTTTACGCGATACAGTTTAAATGCGGGTAATGCACGGCCATTATGTTTTACGATTATTAAGCTTTATGCTAATATACGAGAAATACATCATCAAGTAAAACGATCATTTGCCAGGAGTTGTTAAACACATCAAAAGCCTATGAAAAACGATAAATCTAACTTGTTTATTATGGTGAAGTATGAGAATTATATGTATTGGTAGCCATATTGAAGTGAAGTTATGGTAACTGTCAAAATTCTATAAAGACAATTACGGACAATTATTATTTTTTAAATTTCGTTCCTTTAATTTGATTGTAGTATAATTATTGAAGAACTTGTGAATTGCACTTTAGGTGATTAAAGACTGAAATTAAAATTTAACTTTAAAAATCCTAGTGTTTTTCGCATTCCTAGTTAAAAAATATGCATTATCTATAATAATCTGAATCAATTTATTCAGTTTACTAAAGAAGTGTGTACTTCAAGTAAATTTATCAGTTAAACTCGTGAAAAGCCAATGTAAAATGTTAAATCTAACTTGTTAAATGTGTTTCGTTTCTTCGGCAATGGACTGGACTTGCCAATTGGTTACTCCGTAGCCAATAACTGATTAACCGCCGCTTAAAACAGACAGCGGAAAACGGAAAACCTAAACCAAGAACCGGGAAACGTTCGCACTAATGTTCCGTTAAATTCTCACCGACAGAGGATCGGCGAAATACACGAAATATGTCGGAGGTTTAAAATGAATTCCTGAAGAAGTTTTACACACTTCAATCACTATCATCATCGTTATCATAAGGCTTATGTTTTAGCGAACTGCAAATTATAACATTGGTTTGCAGAAAAATCATTAATTAATGAACTATAAGCAGAAGGAGGTTATCCCTGAGATGAACACTCCAATTTTGGATTGTTAATACATACACAAAATGTTTGTTTTTTACTTTAATGCTTTGAAATTCTCGGAAATTCTTACTCATGAGTATTTTGAAATTACTGAATTTGCTTTAACCACTTCTTGTTACCCAAGAATTAAGTGCAAGGTATTATTCTCAAACATTTTTGACAACTGGCATTTCAAATTTTTCTTGTAAGATATTTAATATTGCTGTAGAAAAGTAGTGTTCTACTCACATTAATAATGCAATTTATCAGTTTATTATTCTCTAATTTATAATTTCAAATATACATACATATCTACTATCTACATCTACTACGCCCTTTAACCCAAATTGGGTGTGGCAGCTTGTCATAAAGTGAGTCATCGGTAGGTATTGTGTATACCACGTATACGTATTATAAAGAGTTATTTTAACATGAAACATGGGATTTGTCATATCCATAGTTACGAATTTGACAGCAATGTATGTATTAGAGCGTTTTTTTTATAGGGAATAAATTTGAATTTATTAATTGGTGTCACACTGCTGCAACCTGGAAATACGATTTAGGTATACTTTGAACAATTGAAAGTTTATTTTGAACGCGTTTCTGGGAACTATTGCAGCTGCCCAAATATCTTATATTGTTCAAGAATAATAGTTAATTGATTCCCTATGTTTCTATTTTAAAAAGAACACTCTAATACATTGCTGCCAAAGTCGTAACCATGGATATGAAAAATCGCATGTTTCACGTTAAAGTAAACTCGTAATGTCACGACCATATAAAAGCATTGCGCGAAGATGACGTCTTAATTGGGCTAGTTCAGCTATTTGACCACTAGATGTCTCTCCTTACCAGGACCCGGTTCATCTATATTTTTAATTCGAAATAACTGTCAAAATACTTTTCACACAGAGCATCCCGTGGAGATTAATTTCAATCATTTGTAAACCGTCTTACAATATAGGCACATAACATTTCCTATTTACACGACGAGATCTTGTATTCTGTACTGTCAATCTATCAATTTTGTATATTTGTTTCAATTGGTTATCAGGCTTACTATTACTTGTCTCATTTTTCCCGTTGCTGACACCATTGACCAATCAAAAAGTGGATCCCTTTGGCGGCCATCTTGTCCACTTAATCTGTCAGATTTCAGTTTCTCTACTATAGTTTATACACTGTGTATGGGATTACTAGTCATCAACTCACAAATTCTTATGGTTGGGTAAAAGCTGTCTCTTGTTATTAATCATCATGGTAACACATTAAACAACATCAGAGAAATAATAAAATAATTCTCCCCTTTCGCATGTATTTATCTTTTCGAGCCGACAGTGTGAATTAGTGGCATTTAGTCAATTGTTGAAATGATTATGACAGCCTCTCGTCTCTCTACGACGTTCTCTTGAATAATACATGAGCAAGTTGCGGCTCATGGCGTACAACAAGGCTTTGTTTCAGTTATCAGACTGTAATACATGAGTGCGTGAGTGTATGGTCCACGCCACCATACGTACAACAGAGATATGCGCTACGTGTGAACTATCTGTTGTTCTACGCGCTTTCGATAGATACACAGAGAACATGAGATGTCGCCATGAGGATTTGTGATTTAATTAGTGTACATAATAAAATTTACAGTTGTGATTATGAAATAAGATACATTCTGACGGTGATGCGATTTTTGTCTTTCAATATTGTTTATCTACGACTAATGTATAACATTAAATGCTCCCGCAGGGAATAACACCAGGGGTACGTTCAGAAATGACGCTCCGACTAACAAAAGTACGCTCTATAGTTACTCTTTCCACGTTCAGAAAAGACAAATACACGCTCCCGACACTTAACCAAATACGTTCAGAAACTGCTGGACTAAAAACTTGGAGCGCTCTTGTACTCTCTCCGAACTGGGCACAAGTGGACAAAATATAATTGTTGGGTTATGTTGTGTTGTGCGTTTACATTGCTTTGCTGGCTAAGTTGAAAGTTTGAAACTCAATTCAAGGACAAGTAAATTAGCCAACCCGGTGCTTAGACGTCATAGATCTAAACCAATCAGAACCAGAACAACTTGATATTTATCTGAAAATGTTCTTATATTTTAAAACAAAATTACAGATTCAGCTGCTTTAACTATTTTTTGTACTTACTTTGTATAGGTACTTACAGAATGTCTCATTTGCTTGAACTCATTTTTTATTTTATTTTTGATTCATAATCAATGCGTCCAATACTACACACCCTTAAATTTTGTTACATAGATTGGGTTACACCATGTATCTCTGCAAACATAAAACCAGTAAAACGATGACTTAAAATATACGAATATAGTGATTATTCGAAATTTTTGTTGTACTACTGTTTAATTTCTGCCATCTATATGTATGTTTTAAGAATTTGAAATTATTTTTTCTATTTCTCAATGTGAGTATTGATCAAGGCAAGCCATTTTGCGTGCCGTTTATGATTTCAATTTTCATATTATCTTGATAAGCAGTTATGATAGTGAAATTCGCTTTATTGAATAATTTACTTTAATCTGTCCGACCTTGATCTATTCTAATTTGAAATGCGTGCCTAGAATAATTATAAACTTTCGATGACAGACATGAAACTGCTTCGAAATGGTTATCATAAGATTGTAGAAAATAATGGTTTTGTATCCTGAGAATAATTTATCTGGCAGTCATCTGGGATTTCTAAAACAAAAGACTGAATTATTATGAATATCTTCTGAGCAAACTAGGGCACTAGACAAATGTGGAATATCTCGTACATCCGTATTTTATATTCCCATCTTTTATTCTTTCAATACATTAGTCTTGGTATCATCAATAAAGTATCAAACATTTTCTATTACCTATGAAACTCTTGAAGTCTAGCCAAAAGTTCTCTTGCTTTTCCTTTGACACGTTTCTATTTAATTCCATTAGATATTATATAATAACTTTAAATGAACTTAACATTTTAACCAAAATAAAAAAAAAATGCATGCAGATATTAATACTAGAAGAATCCTTGAAAATATTTGTTTTGTTTTTTAAATAAAAAATTCGCATTCAAAAAAATTTAATATAGTAACTTTTGTGAGACAAAAAATCAATAAAACCCGAAAATTTCAATATCGTTCACTGTTTTTATCCTTTTATTTGTTCTTTCGGCCAACCAATAAATAAATTCAAATATCATGAAATGGAATTAATCGGAATATGTTTATTGACTGGAAATTCATTCCTACATTCAATATTTGAGTGGATTAAATCAAGATTGAAAATCGTACGACGCGTAATATCAGCCAACAGACAGTAATGTACTGTCCGTTTATGCACGAGCTTCAGCAAGTGTATAATCATCCGAGTGAATTATACCCGTTATGTGCGAGTCAAATACGATGTTTTATCTATGAATATCTAATATTTGTGTAGAGTGTTGCACATTGCTGACTTCTGTTATTATCATGTTTGTTGTGACAGCCGATTGCTATTGATGTGCTTGGTTTTATTAATTCGAAGGTTACTTAACTGATTGTAAGTATTTTGTAAGTTTTTTAAAAATGTGTATAGTGATTTTAAGTAAACAGCCTTAAATATGCAAACAGCAACGCTCCATACAGTGATATACCTCTTCTCCTCGCTGTGCTAGTTCTTGGCTTCACAACAAAAGCTTGCGTTGTTAGTCTATACCACGGTTACTAGAAGATAGGTTGGGACACTTCCTATAGTTACCATTAAACAAATGGTCGGATTTTTTCCTGCTAACATTAGTTTTATAGATGTTTCTAGTGCATCACTACACCCGATGTTAAATAAGAAGAAATATACAAATTTTATTCAAAATGAAGCTTAATATTTATAAATTGTATAAAATATATGATTACAATTCATCTTAATAAAGGTTCTAAAACATATATTTGAAAAGGGACAGAATTCTGACATTTATATGATTCACAGGTAGAAAATTTAGTCAAATAAATTTAACTAATGTTATTTCAGAGTTGGATAAAATTTGGTTTTGTACTAAATTTTGATAAGAAGATCCTTTAACAATTAATAAAGAACCATATTTTGCAATATTAAACTTTAGATACTTATGTCAAATTGATTCTAAAATGTATGATAAAGGTCTATATTGCATCATTCCACCCTCTTAAAGCACACTAGAAAGAGACTTTTTTGATCAAGTTGACAGCTCAAGTGTCCCAACCTATCTTCTAGTATAGTGGTCTATACCTATGACAGCTACATCAAACATATGTTTGACTTAATTCATACATTGGAATGATTGGAATGTCATTCTTAGAGCACTTTGACTGTAACGTTATTCGAAACGTATGCGTAGTAAATCGCAGCAAGGAAGCAAAGAAAAAGATAATAAAATCATGGTCTCCCGTTCATTGTTTAAATATTATCGCGGCAAAGATAATCTGCACGGAAACACCAACACCAGCTCAGCAGAAGGAAGTCGATTCCATCGCGAAAAGAATTCTCGTTTTTCTCCCTCTTCTTCTAATCACTTTACTTCCTTCCCATCTTCCGTTCAGCACTTCCTAATGTGTTTTTGGGTCGACGACTGGTTCGGAATAATACGAGCGATGCGTTGTGTAACTGCGTAGGTTTTTTCGCTTTTCGGTTTCGCGTTCGCCGCTAAGAGGGCGAGGTTACATACAAATAATATGTTGATGTTTATAAAGACTTGGGTCCCAATGCGAAGTTATGGCTCCAGCGGGAACTGCAAATGGAATGGATTAATAAAATATGGAGGAGTACGACCAACGACTTCGTACTACAATTTTGCAATAACTGTAAAACGAAGGAAAGCTAATAAGTAATAAACGATTATTTTAATTTTAATTCACAATGACTTCTATTCAAAAAATGTCCGCAAAAGGACCAACTTTTCTTTCAGTGATTTAAAAAAGTTTGTTTCGTTTTTCTAAAAAATGCATTATATAGATCGGTTCAATTTCATATTTCTGTCTTTATAAGTCCATCGTTAAACGCAATAATAGCGTATACCACAGATGACAGAATAGTAAAGGAAAATTGTCCTAACCTACAGGCTGGTTTTGAATTTAATGTCATAAATTTAAGGGCAAGTACTCTATGACATGTGTAGATTATGACACAGAAAGATTTTTTTTAATTTGAAAAATTAAGGGTAGTTTACCTGCAGCATTTATTGTAGTACTGCACTGGATTCGTTTTCCTATTAAACACAAACAATAGAAGTAGGTAATCAACATCTTAAATTACATAATACTAAACAAACAATATTTAATTATTTTTAATGAAACAATTATTACTCTACCCTGTGGCAGTGGCAACGAAATTTTTTTGACTGAGAAACATTGAAATTAATTTTGCGATTATAACAAAATTATTTCTGTTTCGAAATCTGCACATGTCATACTACTTTCCCTTAAATTTATGACATTAACTAAACCAGCCTGTATAATATTGATATTTTCGAGGAGTGCAGTGAATGTCAGAAATGCGAATTTCAGAGGTAGGCGTAAAAAAATATTAATAACAACCCTTTTCCTTTCGTTGTGTATTACAAACCCGACTTTTCTTTCCCTCAACGCAAAAAATAAATTATTCCAAACAGTGCGAAAATATTCCGTGCATTTGAAAAACGCCTTGGGCGCGTTGTCCTTTCTCCTTGGCCTGGGAAGCCCCAAGTCCCTGTCCTTTTCCCTGTCCTGCTCAAACAAAGGAACCATCCTTATGCATTATCCATATGGAATAGGTAGCGAGGTGACGCCGCTCCCGTTGTATCCTTCGGGATAAGGAGCCATTGTCAAAGGGATATTATCATTTATGTGCAGAGTGCAGCTTTAATTTGGTTATAGTTGTAAAGTTTTATTGTTATTTGAATAATTGTTGTTTCTTTGTCAGTTGCATTGATAAAACTAGACTGTTATTACGTTGTAATCTCCGGATTCGACTATACATGAAGTTTTGTTCTGTTTTGAAGAACACTTATCTACTTGCTGGAATGCGAATACTTGAACTTGAGGATTGAATCTAAATGATATTCAACCATAAAAGATGCACAACCAAATAATTAAAATGGCCGATCTAGGATATAGATCCACACACTTACACGTTTCATACTTTAAAAATTATATTGTATAAATCTTTAAATTTAAATTTTGTAAATGTGCATTATTTTTACCTTCCGCTTACCTGTAAAGGAAGGTATTGGAATCATGCAAAAAATCGGGTGGTGAATTTTTAGTGGATGAGCACGAATTAGGGTCCTTACAACTCATTTTTGATAGTTTCACGATGTGTATGTGTGTGTGTGTGTGTGTGTGGTCAAGGAGTGTTAGTCGCATAACTCAAATACGAATTACCCGAAAATTTTGATATTTGGTATTTAACATTTGTATATAAATTGGAAGAGCTCCTTAGATTTTGGTACAAATATCTTCATCGGAAGTGATATTTTTTGAAGATTGAAAAGGTTAATTGTCAAAATTGTATATAAATTTGGAAAAATATAGTATTTATTTGTAATAAGAATAAGAGGAAAAGTTATTTGCAACTTACGTTATAAAAAAATTGTCTTTATCTGGTAGCATTAAAGAACTGCAGTAAAATTTAAAAAATAAATTTATCAAATAAAACGTTGATATCTTGTAATCCATGATCGGTTGATTTTTGTTTCTGCGTAAAAAATATTGACAGGTGAGACGGGTGACAAGTTGGCATACTAGCGCTATATAAGTCCTAAGTAAGATATTAAATGTAGTAATTGAACGGAGGATGGCTTCAACACAGCAGAGTTTTCCTGTGAATGAATCTTTTTATTCAGGTGATGCAAATTTCTGTGTTTGAATATTTTAGATTTTTATTTGTATATTTTAAATGGGCACCGGATTGTACGTATACATTTCTGTTTAAAGTCTAGATATGGCGGAAGGTTGTGTGATGGCCACGTCAGATTTTTTTTATATTGACTAATCTAAAATGTGGTGTACTGTCCACTACAACCATAAGAGACAGAAAAGAAAGAAATTACACATAACCTAATATGGTTTCTAAACATCGGATTGGTGAGATTAATGGCCATTTGCACCGTGTCCACTTAAATTTTAAGTGTTCCTGAAATGAACAATTTTGAATCAAAATCAACTTGTCAAACGTAAAAATAACATTGCTCTCATGAGTTCAAATCGATATTTTTCATTTAAATCACACTTAAAATTTAAGTGGAACCGGTGCAAATGGCCATTAATCTCACCAATCCGATGTTTAGAAACCATATTAGGTTATGTGTAATTTCTTTCTTTTCTGTCTCTTATGGTTGTAGTGGACAGTACACCACATTTTAGATTTTTATACAATTAAGCTGGTATATGTACCTGACTGAATTCTAACCTGAGTTTTTTTGAGAAAGATTCCATTCGATATAAGAGTTATAGGGAATGTAGGATATTCTGGGATTCTAGACTATTTCTCATTTACAACAAATGCAGAAAATCGAATAGGGTATAGATATGTTACATAAGACACTGAAAAATTATTTGCTTCTTCAAGTAGTAATAAAAATGGTCGGCTACTTATAAAAATAATAAGTCACTACACTATTAATAATGTAATGACAACTTTTATTGTTTATCTTTTAACGTCTTTTAACTACTGGTATATAGATACAATAAATCAGTTCTTAAATATATTGTTTCATAAAGCGCACGTAATTCCAAAGAACATTAATAAATTATTTTCGATATGTTTACTTCAACTGCCCACCAATATATTCCTTATTATTTTCGCAGAATAACTTTGACGCATTTCTCAATAAACATTCTATAACCAAGAATAAATGTGTCAGCAATTTTCAAGTGAAAGAAACATTTTTCTTGTTGTGTAAACATGAAATTAAAATCATGGAATGCTTTACATACTTTTATTTCAGATAAACGAAATACCGACATGAAACTTTTCGTACTTTCCAAACAATTATAAAATTGTTTTTCATAACTTTATTTTCATATAAAATCACATAAAGACTTTAGGATTTAAACGGAGAAAGAAGTGTTCGCGTGCAAACTATAATTACTTCATTGTGAGAGATTGATTAATTTATTATAAGAGACACAATGAGTTGATTTCAATTATCCTTTAACGTAAAGGACATTTTAAATTACATTTCTATCAAGTAGGTACCCTGTGATATTTTTTCATTTTATATTTCTAGGTAACTATCATTTTGATTGATAAATATTTTCTTTCGCATGAATTTTATTTTGCAAGTTTGATAAGCTGCTGAAGTTAGCGGGAAGCTATAACGTAATATAGAAATACAACTGTGAAATATCGTATATCAATATATATCAATATATCAATGATAAATGTGGACACGTGCAAGCTACGCGATTATCAGAGCAAAACTACAAAAACAAATAGTTATATCTTATTTTACTGCACACCCACAGCAAATGTCCACTATTTCCTGTTTGTATTTTATGCTTACTCCTTTCATTAAAGTAGATAACGTTATTATGGAAGTAAACATATGTACTATAGGTAATTGCTTTAGTTAACCAAAAAGATAGATACATTATGAGTTCTAGTTAACGTCAATTTTAAATGTAGTAGATACAAATTTTGGACAAAAAATTCCGGTGGGTACAATTTGTATAAATGATTTTCGATAAAATTGCAATCCTTTGCAATATTTTCAGATTTCGATAATATTTCATAAAAATTTTATCGGTTGGGATTTTAAGCTGAAAATTGTTACCCATATTTATATAGCCCAACGTGAGGAATATGCTAGATATAAAAAGTCCGCATCTTTTACCATTTTTGAAATATCGAAGGTAGTTAATTTTTAGGAACCTGTAAATTTCAAAATTTTAAGAAATTTTTTCAGTTTAGTTATGGCTTGATTAAAGTGGGAGAAACACAATGCCTTAAATCGTAGTTCAAAATTTTTAAATTTGTACTCCTTAATGTTGCTAACTGGAAAACGTGAAAAATCGTAATAGCTCCAAAATATTTATAATCTAAATATTGAAAAATGGTTTTCACTATATGCTTCCCCAGGTCGTATAAGGTACCTTAAACATTTTAACATAATAACATTTTATAGCTATTTTAAATACCTGACACCTATAAGACGTGTATTATATATTATATTATATTTGTTAACTTACATACATACATACATATTTTTCACGTCCCCATATCTTATGTGTGGCAGACTCAAATTGTGATATGATACTATAATGCCCTGTTCACACGAGGAAAGTTATCATTAAAAAGTTTCTTGAAAGTAAAACAAGTGCTAGGAGCTGTCATAAAATTAAACTGTCAATACCGTTCATACGGGGAATGTAATTATTTTATTAAATATATTTAAGATCACTAATATGTTTTAAAGAAATAATTACTTTCCCCCACGTTGTCCCAGTATGACCGGTATTGACAGTTTCTTTTATGACAGCTCCTAACACTTGTTTTACTTTCAAGAAACTTTTTAGGAAAAACTTTCCTCGCGTGAATAGGGTATAAGAGTACAGCAACACTCCGTTATAACAAAATAAAACAGTTAATATTTAGCACTTTTTATGAGTATTAACTATTTATCTATGCAAGTTGGTTGGTATGGTTGTGGTATTAAAAGGTATATAGTTTCATCCTCACCACATTATTCTTCTCCATCCTCCGTTAAGAGCCACGTATCCTGATTAACATTCAGCGCAGCCAGATCGCAAATCCAAACACATCATTCATAAGCCCTTATTGAAAACATCAGCCTGGTCCTCCGTCGACAGATGAGGGTCAGTGGGCGTTGAGAGGTCAGACAACAGTGAAAAGTCATGTCCTGTGCCCCGCGACCTGCCCGTGTTTGTCACGCGCGCAAATCCCACCAACCATTAGCTTTTCACTTGATAAGGATCGACGCAGAGATTGAAAGATCGTGACATCCTAGCTGAATTTCAATCGGGGGCTAATACTGATAAATTGGAAATATTCATGTTTACAGAACAAACATCATTTAATTTATTTGAACTTACTTTTGATAACATATTTGTTACAAGTTCAATAATCGTAGAATCAAACAGGAAAACAGAATAATGTACCTATACAAATAGTTTTTAAAGTTGTTATAATTGCGAGAATGACAATGCCTATATTCAATATCAAAAAAATCTAGAATATTTATACGAGAAAATGCATATTCAATATCAGAAAAATCTAGAATATTTATACGAGAAAATGCAATACACCAGAAGATGCAAATGAAGAAAATTTATAAGTAATGAAATACCTGTACAAAGGATTCATTGAGAGGAAAATTCAAATTATAGAATTTTAGTAAAGTGACTATTTAATCGTCTGTGATGATGTGTTAGGGTGAAATAACAGTCATACAACATATATTCTTCTTACGTAACCGACGTTTCGGTTTACACTTAAACCTTTTTTAGGGTCTACAATTTTAGAATTTTGTATTCAGCATAATTACAAACACAGCAAGATGCAAATCTAGAAAACTAGGAGATTCACAAACTAGCTTCAACTGGGGTCCATCAAGCTAGCGGGGTCATTATGGCAGAAACACATCGGACTAGTCTCTAAATTTTTAACTATTTTATTGCTAATTAATTACCGAAAAAATAATTTTTTAACCTCGTTAGTTAACGAGAAAATGATGTTTCTGCTAGCTTGACAGGCAATTATGGCAGAAACACATCGGACTAGTCTCAAAATTTTTAACTATTTTATTGCTAATTAATTACCGAAAAAATAATTTTTTAACCTCGTTAGTTAACGAGAAAATGATGTTTCTGCTAGCTTGACAGGCAATTATGGCAGAAACACATCGGACTAGTCTCAAAATTTTTAACTATTTTATTGCTAATTAATTACCGAAAAAATAATTTTTTAACCTCATTAGTTAACGAGAAATTGATGTTTCTGCTAGCTTGACAGGCAATTATGGCAGAAACACATCGGACTAGTCTCAAAATTTTTAACTATTTTATTGCTAATTAATTACCGAAAAAATAATTTTTTAACCTCATTAGTTAACGAGAAATTGATGTTTCTGCTAGCTTGACAGGCAATTATGGCAGAAACATATCGGACTAGTCTCAAAATTTTTAACTATTTTATTGCTAACTAATTACCGAAAAAATAATTTTTTAACCTCATTAGTTAACGAGAAATTGATGTTTCTGCTAGCTTGACAGGCAATTATGGCAGAAACATATCGGACTAGTCTCAAAATTTTTAACTATTTTATTGCTAATTAATTACCGAAAAAATAATTTTTTAACCTCATTAGTTAACGAGAAATTGATGTTTCTGCTAGCTTGACAGGCAATTATGGCAGAAACATATCAAAATTTTTAACTATTTTATTGCTAATTAATTACCCAATAAACAATTTTTTAACCTCATTTTTACCTTCCGCCATACCTGTACAGGAAGGTATTGGAATCATGCTAAAAATCGGGTTGTGAGTTTTTAGTGGACGAGCACGAATTAGTGTTCTTACAACTCAGTTTTGATAGTTTCACGATGATATCTTTATGTGTGTGTATGTGTGTGGTCAGGGCCATTTCTGGAGGTCGGATATCTCAAATACGAATTACCCAAAAATGTTGATATATGGTATTTTACATTTGCATACAAATTAGAAGAGCTCAATAGATTTTGGTACCTACTAATATATTATATTCACCGGAAGTCAATTTTTTTTATAAATTTAGATAAATATAATATTTATTTGTAATAAGAATAAGAGGAAAAGTTACTTGCAACTTACGTTATAAAAAATTGTCTTTATCTGGTAGCATTAAAGAACTGTAGTAAAATTTGATAAATAAATTTATCAAATAAAACGTTGAAATCCTATAATCCATGATCGGTTGATTTTTGTTTCTGCGTAAAAAATATTGACTAACGCCATATAAGTCATAACCGTAAGCAAGATATTTTATTAAATATAGTAATTGAACGGAGGATGGCTTCAACACAGAACAGTTTTCCTGTGAATGAATCTATTGATTCAGGTGAAGCAAATTTATGTGTTTGAATATTTTAGATTTTTATTTGTATATTTTAAATGGGCAACGGATTCTACGTAGGTATACATTTATGTTTATAAGTCTAGATATGGCGGAAGGTTGTGTGCTGGTCACATCAAATTTTTTAACGATAAATTGATGTTTCTGCTAGCTTGACAGGTCATTAGCAGAAACATATCGGACTAGTCTCAAAAATTTTAACTATTTTATTGCTATAATTAATTACCGAAAAAACAATTTTTTAACGAAAATTGATGTTTCTGCTAGCTGACAAGCCATTATGGCAGAAACATATCGGACTAGACTCCAAATTTTTAACTATTTTATTGCTAATTAGTTACCAAAAACACAATTTTTAATCTCACTTAAGGGCGCGTTTAAATGTGAAATAATCATAGCTCCATGTTTGTAATGGTAAGTAATGTTTTTAACCTGATATTTGTCAAAATCTTATTATATACCTACCTATCATACTTGATTTAAAAAAGTTTCTATTTACCTCCCGCCTCATATTCTATAAGGGAGGTATGACTTCCTTGTACGCCTTGTGTGTTCATACTTTTCTTAATAACTAAAATGTAGAATAATATAAAAAATTCTTTTAACTTATTATACTAGTACTACTACTACTGCTACTATACTCACAAATATATTGTAGTCATTTTATTTAAACTGCAGAAGAAGATATAAAGCATATTTTACTATTGTCACTGTCATGTCATAATCATTTAAATTTTACGTAGTAACAAATGTTGATCGATCATGGACCACAAGATACCGAAATACTAAATTATAAATATATACTTTAATTATTCTTAAATGATACCAGATACAAAAATATTTATAAAATACCGATTGTAGGTAATAATCACATAATCTTTCATTTAAAATAAAAAAAAATTGTCTCAAATTAAATATTTATCGAAATATTTGAAAAAAGTACTACTTCCGGATTATAGATTGAAACAAAAAATAGGAGGTGCACAACTAGATGCTATAACAGTCCTAAATACAAAATTTCAACTTTCTACGTCTAACCGTATTTGAGCTATGCGACATACATACGTACGTACGTCCGTCCGTCCGTACATACGTACGTACAGACATCACGACGAAACTAGTCATAATGGATTCAGAAAAGGTCAAAACGGATATTTCCGTAAAAATCTGAGAACCGAAATTTTTCGCGATTACAATACTTCTTTATTACTCCGTACAAGGAAGTAAAAAGAGATTCGCTGGTATAAATTCTCGTTAAATAATGAGGTTAAAAAATTGTTTTTTCGGTAATTAATTAGCAATAAAATAGTTAAAAATTTTGAGACTAGTTCGACATGTTTCTGCCATAATTGCCTGTCAAGCTAGCAGAAACATCAATTTCTCGTTAACTAATGAGGTTAAAAAATTATTTTTTCGGTAATTAATTAGCAATAAAATAGTTAAAAATTTTGAGACTAGTCCGATATGTTTCTGCCATAATTGCCTGTCAAGCTAGCAGAAACATCAATTTCTCGTTAACTAATGAGGTTAAAAAATTATTTTTTCGGTAATTAATTAGCAATAAAATAGTTAAAAATTTTGAGACTAGTCCGATGTGTTTCTGCCATAATTGCCTGTCAAGCTAGCAGAAACATCAATTTCTCGTTAACTAATGAGGTTAAAAAATTATTTTTTCGGTAATTAATTAGCAATAAAATAGTTAAAAATTTTGAGACTAGTCCGATGTGTTTCTGCCATAATTGCCTGTCAAGCTAGCAGAAACATCATTTTCTCGTTAACTAATGAGGTTAAAAAATTATTTTTTCGGTAATTAATTAGCAATAAAATAGTTAAAAATTTTGAGACTAGTCCGATGTGTTTCTGCCATAATTGCCTGTCAAGCTAGCAGAAACATCATTTTCTCGTTAACTAATGAGGTTAAAAAATTATTTTTTCGGTAATTAATTAGCAATAAAATAGTTAAAAATTTTGAGACTAGTCCGATGTGTTTCTGCCATAATGGCCCCGCTAGCTTGATGGACCCCTTCAACTGAACTAAATGAACAACCCAGTACAACTCTTGAGTCTCACGTAGGTACTCGGTTTTTAAGTTTTTTAAAATTTAAGGCAGTGAGCTGCTATGGATATTGTGCAATTATTGTAATATTACACTTTAGTCTAATACTGTACTTTCACCAGTGTTATTGAATAACTGATTCATTTTATAAGATTAATATTTTATTAATAGTTTGCCGTACTATTTGAACCAGATTGAATCAGGTACAATAGGTAGGTACAAACAAAATATCAGACACATTCGATAACATGCTGCGTTAATAAGTAGGTAGCAAAACCATTGTACCATCAAAACTGTATTGAGGTAATAGACCTATTTATTTATGAAACCATATTCCCTGTAAAATTTGTTCCTTTTGGTTTCATTTCTTCTCCGCAGGAATTTCCAGTGTAAACCCTCCCTTATGTGTGTATTTTATAAAGAGCCAATTCAATTTTTTCTCACGTATTATGAGTTCCTGTACAGCATCACATCTATTGGATAATCCGGGTATGAAAATGAAATTTTAGGTTACGTCTCTGCAACCGCGCAAAAACTTTTACGACATAAACAGCGAAGTTCATGCAGAGCACACGGCACAACATGTCATAAACGCACATGTAGAGGATATAACCGAGACGGGGATTGTAAAAAGCTTCTTAAATGCTCACCGCGAACAAGACACACATTGTAGGGAATTTTAAATGCGCTCGCGGTCGCTTTACAGAGAAACTATCATCTGAACAAAACTATAATATGATTACTATTTATTTATTTACTCTTTTACCATTCAGAAGAATTATATTTTTATAATTACAGAACGGGACTTTTTGACCAGCTTTATTAATTGCACCCGTCAAATTCATACTGACTACCGGAAATTTCGGAATATTAATATTTTTATTTTTATCATATAAATCCGGAGTCTACCAAGGCTTTAATTTTAATATCTTCTATCTCAATTTCTACTAACGGTGAGATTTTACTGGACTTTTTACTCTCCTCCTCGTCCGATAACAAATCCTGGCGACTGTTATAGAAAATTGCTCCCCACTTCTATCCCCTGTATTTTTATTTTATACCCTATTTATATTTTTATTACAATTGTAATATCTTCGATTTTCAAAACTGGAATTTATACTGCGACGATCATAATAATAATAATATCTATCGTTTATCGTTACTCACGTACCTACGCGTTATCTAGTTTTTCTACTAAGTTCATATTTGTCACTCCAGACATTTAAATTCCCTTCGAATTCCCTTCTTAATTTCCGGTTCAAAATCCAATCTATAATATGTTCTTCTGATATCGGATCGGTTAAATGAGTTACTTCTCGCGCTAACATTAAAAAGATAGTACCGTACCATCGTATTTCAGTATGGTAACGAATTTTTAGATTTTCAATGACGTAAAATTGATTTATATCGTCGGATAATGGACGAAGTAATAACTTGTCAACTAGCCTTGAAGCAGGAATATTATTTTGTTCTATATTATATTCTATATTCTACAGCACTGAGGAATAATATATAATGATTCAAAACGTTTGCTAATAGAAGGGAGTTGTTTATTTATTCTTTTTGTCCGTCATCCAACGATCTAAATCAACTATAATTAAAATTAATCAAAAAGACGAGTTCCACTAAAATAGATATAGTATAAAATAGATTTGAATGGAGTAGATAACCGATGTGCTATGTGATCAGCAGTGAATCGGGCAACTTGGTTTTGAATCCAGTCAGGTGCACAAATCGGTTAAAATACTCCCTTAAGGTTTTCTCTTTTATCTTCACTAATATGAGTATCAGTAAGTTGACGACAAATAACCGCATACGCGCTAAAATAAATATATCTCAGAGGATACCACTGTATAAACGAGTGTGCTATGAGCAACTGTGGTTCTGACAACTCAGGTTTGAATCCTGTCAGGAACACGTTTCAATTTAACTGCACAAAAATCTCTGCTATCATGTATTATCTACTAATATCTATGAGTACCCGTGAGTTACTTCTGGTAACGGCACACATTAAATTTGTATTTTCTGCTCAAATCTAACAAGTCGAAGCAGTAGCTGCACGGGTTTAAGCACAGCTCTCTGCATGTGATATGAACCCGGAGTTTCGAGGTTCAAGTTTGTCGACCGGTGGTTTTCGTTGAATTATTGTAACCACATCTTGCAATTTAATCGCACTCGGACGCTTCAAGCTGACCACTTGATCGTCTTAAATGTAGTCCTGGTTGCAAAAGAATCGTCACACTGCACCGAGACGAATCAGTCTAGAAGTATAATAATAATAAAAGGATAGCACAAAGTTTCTTTTAATTTCAAAGCAATAGTTTAAAATTTTATTTTGGCAAGGAAGTGTTTGTAAAAGAAACATTTTAAAATATTTTGAGAATCACTGCTGAATCTCCATGTAGATAATGGTCGTCCCTGAAGACAGAAGAAGACAGTTGCAGGGTGTAGAATTGCGAGGGTTGGTAATGTGTGACGTCAGCAACACCCGAGAGCGAGCGAAAGATTCCGAGCAAAAAGTCACGTGCGGGAAATTCACATTCTTTATTTTTATAATATTCGTATTTTCCAGTTTGTGACAGCATAGGGTAGGAACTCTGTTTTAGGGTTCGATATTACATTCTTTTCCCATTTTATGAATTTTAAGAGTAGGATTTTTTTCTTCCTGTGGGACAGTAGATACAAAATAGAAACATAATAATAAACATTTTTTTTGTTTTAGAATTAGATTATGATATATCAATAAAAATTTTGTATAAATTCTGCTAACATCTGTCGATTAGCTAAGACTCTTATTTAAATATCATTTCTTCCGTTGTTGATTTATTTGATTTACAATGGTTTTGCAGGTTAGCATCCTCCACTCTCTCTCTCTCTCTCAAAGTGTAAATTCTATTGTCTTCTTAATAGGTCAGTTAAACATACCTGCTATATTTGTCTTGCGTCATGCGCAATGTTATCTCATTGCACACATATTCATCTCTCTTTATCTTCAAACTCAAACTCAGATTGACACAGCGTCGCGTTTGACAACCGACACACTTGTTGACACAACAAACATGTGTCTTTTCACAAGTGATTGACGGTTTTATAGTCGAGGAAATGTGGCCTAGAAACCTGTATCCACATGTATTAGTTTGGATTTCATGTTATTTTTATAAACTTCTCTCAAATAACATTGATAAAATGCATAAAGTCGTGTAAAAAAATAGACGGGCCGCTTAAATAACAAATTATTTACTAAAGCCCGTTTGTCACGATCTATAATTATGGACAGAATTCTGTACATAATTATGGACAGAATTTTATGGAACGTGGCATAGGTACACAAATTTTTGTCATGGTTACTTTATTATCTATAAAATTAAAACATATTCTATTTTATATTTTTATAGATCGAAAATTCGCAGTAGTAAGCGCAAAGAATGTCTGTATTTTGTTTTTTGATCCAGCAGATCTGTTTGATGTTTAATTGTGTTTTATCATTTAAAAATGTAGTTTAGTTTGTGATGAAGTGACCCGAGATCAGGTGACAATACTATTGGAATGCTAACATATCCAAACCAGAATTATGTCTCAAATTATGTGTCGTGACATACGGAAACTTTGTGTACACATAATTCTGTCTATAATTCTATTCATAAAAATTATGTTTTTAATTATATACCTACAGAATTCTGTCTATACGAGTAATTATAGATCGTGACAAACGGGCTTAAGAAAAGATGCTTGTAAATATAAACTGTAAGATGTTTTCTGCGTGAAGGCAAAATCAGCGGTCCAACTTCTTCGCTAAAATTCACTCTGACCAAATCCTCTTCGCACCCGACCACGAAAGAAGTGGCTGCAGCTTACTCCTACGCGCCGTAATCCCCATTGTCGGAATTTGGGCTGTGAAACTTTTGTTTTAAACTATCATTGCGCGCATCTTAATTGAAAGCTGGATGGAAATTCGTGACAATTTCAAGCGCCAAGTCTCAGCTTTAATATCTTCTTCAAACTTCTTAAATGAAAATGTTGATAATATCTCGTCGTCGCACACATATTTCGGTTTATGAAGTTTGAGGCGACGGAGTTTGGACAGTGATAGCGACGACAAGAAGCCGCTAAGAAGGAGAAAGTAACGAAAGAGCACACCGAAATTATAATTACATACAAGAACTTCTACTAATTGTTTCTAATGTGGATGTAATTACTTAAGGAGTCTTATTCGAGATATTCATCGGAATATTAAACATGGAATATTTTATAGTGCTGAAACTTTCTGTTATCTTTTCAGCCATCCATACATCTTTATTAAATGCAATCAAAACTAGCAAAGCAACATCTTACAAGTTTTAATCAATCTTATCTACGACACTACAATACAACGGATAATAAATTAAGGTAGTGGTCACACCCCAAAATATGACTCAAATTATCATTACGAGTCGTATCCTAAAATGAGATTCGCAATAGTTTTACTAAATGATTAAAAAATATTATGTTTTAACAACCCAACATATGTTTGGAAAACTAATGTTATTCTTTGATATTTAAGATATTTATTTAAAAAATTAAAACTATCACCGCAATAATTGATGAAAATCGTACGTAAAAGAGTCCCGTCTCAAGAAACGACGTCATACCTACTGCATTTCAGTGAAAACTTTAAACCTAAGTTTCCATGCATGCGTTTCATCCGTTCCGTTTTATACGTCGTTGCAAACTTGACGACGTATGAAATTTAGACTGTTCACATGTGTCCGTTGCGTTCCATCCGTTTTGGTGTTTTGACTGGTACTTCTTTAAAGGTTAGATTCACTGGTGTTATGACATAATATTTATTACGGTTTTGATAAACTTACGAAGCTAGTCATTTTTCTTAGGTAAACCAAACAAATACAAATACTACGAATAACCGTATGAAACCACTTGCTAGCTGTTAAACTGTTATATGAAAGCATCCGTTTCAAGGTCGCGTTGCAACGAGTAGAGAGTAGACGAACTCTGTCCGTCGCTGCATATACCAACGCGCCAATTTTTTGAATTTGAATCTAGCCAATCACAACTTGCGACGGATAGAACGGAACGGATGAAACGCATGCATGGAAGCTTAGCTTTTATCAACGATTTTTAATTGCTTTTGCCTCACCTCACATCGAACTCATGCACGCCTATATGATCGATGAATTTTCTACCTTAATAGCATGTTTTTAAATTTAGCATTGCTGTATAAGTAGTAAGTAAGTAATCATATTTACTCACAATCGGTTAGTAATAGTAACAGTATAACCTTGTAGAAAGTTGGGAAGTGATTCATTGTTAACTTCACTTCCCTGCTAGCTAGAAAAAATTTCTGACTAGTTAAATGTCTCTTTTCAATCAAATTGACACAATCAATAAAAAATTCTTCAAGTTACTTAGCAACTCTGTTATAGATCTCTATTTTCAAATAGAGAAAACAAATTGAAAAAATTGTAATAAAACTGTCAAAAGTGTTATTAATAAATTAATCGATTGGATTGTGAGTGGGCGGGAAAGCTTATTCCAGCATCGCGCTTGTAGCTTACCTCTCGGCTGTAGCATTTTTCTGATCGGTACGTAACGAGTATGTAATATACTATTGTTTTTTTAAATTAAAAAACATGTATTTAACAAAAAATATTTGTTTTGTTTTAAACAATAAAACTTTTTTACCAACCCCGTTTATACATAATTATATTAATGGAGCTTTTTAAAATAAAATCAAATCTAGGCAAACCTTAAAAACCACACTTTATGCTAATGTATTGCAAATACAAAATTATTGATATTCAACTGGTAAACTGCTTTTACCCCTTATAATTCTACAATGACTATTATATTCAATAGTCAATCTGTTGAGTAACTTATATGGCTCATTTATATCTGGCAACTATTTTAATATTTTTTTGGTGTTCTTCCGCATCATTATAACTGATAACGATCACATCTCGGTTTCATCCAAAGCTCCGAGCGGAAGGTAAATCCCGGATTACTCGAGAAGTGTATCATAAAGAGGCTGAAGGTTTCTATATTACCTACTTGTCGCTATAATCCTTCCTTAGTCGTCGTTTCGTCCTTGAGCTGATCATGGATTTTTCCTCTTCCGATGAAAAAGAGTTTGGAAAACTGTAGGTATACTATATCGCCAGTTGAAATTAAATTTTTTGCGTGGAATAAAATTTAACCTGTTTTTGTGTTATCCGTAATTTTCTTTACCGTTGCATGAAAATTTCCAGCGAAAATTGTTGAATATAATAAAAATATGCATATAAAACTAATTAAAACTAGCGCATAAAATCTGATTTTATTCGCAAAAAGAATTTACTTACACCAGTTATCCTGAAAAATTTAAATTTGATTACATTTTTCATTCTATGAACTAATATTCAAATCTAGTCAGGTACACAAAAATCCCTTATATCGAGAGTAACAAACGCACACATAAGTATTATTACATCTTCATGCATATTTTTAATTGCATGTAGTAGGTACTCAATTTACTGATCAATTTTTTGTAAATTCGTAAATTTAAAGGCAGTTTCGCAAGAAGCACATTTTTAAACCACTGGATTGTTGAATGTATAGGTAATGGCTATCTGATTAACTATGAATGGAATAAAATTTAATTTATGTCTTCCTAGTATGTAATTGTTTAATTATGTCATGGATACGAGGTATGTTATATACTACATTATACCCTAGGGCATTAAGAAATTGCCATGGTAATATTGAGACATCAATAATGTTTTTCTTCTGAAATTAATATATTTTCTGTCTGTTACTAGGATACCAAAAATATTAACAAAATTCGAAACGTCAAAGCGAAATGTCACGCGCGCAATATTTTAAATAAAATAGTAAGACATAAAATATTGTATGCACCACGGGCATCATTGATGTTTATAGCCCTCGGGCGATTTACAGACCCTCGGGCCAGATGCCCTTGGGCTTGTAAACATGTCGCCCTCGGATGAGCATAAACATCATCATGATGCCCTTGATACATAAATAACTATTAAACAGTGACCCAAAATTGTTTGATTAAAAATCCTGGAAACTAAAATTGCAAGGTTTGCAAAAATTCTTTTAGTTTCGTGATCAGTGAGTTGAACACTATAATGCCGTTAAAATATATGCACGAAATTGTGAATCACCTGTATATCTATATCGATGAATCACAATAAAGGCTACTATATCATAATTGGGCAAAAGGCTTGAAATGTAATAATGTCACATTCACATTACAAATTTTATTCTCAAGTTCTGACAACTTAAGATCGAATCCAGTTAGTTACACATTCCAATTTAACTGCATAAAAATCATTCCTGTGAAGTACTGTCTAGTGTCTAGTAACAAAGTAACAACCACGAATGAGTTTGTGACTTATAATCGTACACACATAGTATTCTAGTAATTATATCTATGTACCGTTCTTTGACTCACAATTCACAATATGTGAGGTAGTCACATTCAAGTTGGGTAGAAGGCTTAATAGATATGAACGTTTTCTTGTAAATTTGATCTTGTTTAGCTTAAATTAAAAACAGTAGGTAGTAATAAATGATGGGCTTATATTAAGACCCCTGCAATAAATTCTGCTTTACAATTTAAGCTTGAAGAATTTCTTTCATTTGTTTTTAAAATTGTAAGACATATCATAATTACATCGGACATTTTTCTTTTGTATCCAATATCACAACTGCAGGAGTTGTATAGAAGCTTTCTTCCCACTGCATTTTGTAGCAGAAATCAAAAATCTTATCCGGAAATCACGTGTAAATATAGTGGCGCAGGAATTTCCGATTCAGGAGAAACGAATGCCAAGAACACTTGATGCAAGCGACGTACCAGCCAATCACGTTGTTGCTTTTGTGCAGGAACGAAAAGAATTCTTCAAGTGGAATCTGAACTTCAGCTAAATGAAATTCGAACATCCCTTTATTTATCTATTTTTAATTTTATAAGTTCGTAGGGAAAAAGGAAATTAGAAGTAGCGATATTTCACATCTATTAACAAATAACACCAATAATACTCGTAATTATTAAAAATAGTGTTTATTGGAATATTATCTTGTACATGTTGTGATGGTAGCTACGCACTATTTATAGTGTAAGAATTTTTTGTGTATATCAAACAAAATAACAGATTTATAAATAAATAGTTTTAGGAACAGTGTGATTTGTGAATAATACTAAAAAAAATCATTTTAATTACGTCTTCATGCTCCTATGAAAATATAATTCATGTATCACGTGGTACATATTTGACAAATTTGATTGGCTGAAATAGGGTAGTAAGGTGATATCAAATCGAATATATAATTCATGTACCACATGGTACATATTTGACTAATTTGATTGGCTGAAACAGAGTAGTAAGAGGCTATTAAATCGATGATTTCTATCACCGCTGTTACATGTCAACTGTTTTATTTATTAGTTACATACTGTCAGTTTCTCAATCAGCAATTACTGTTTTTCAAAAATCAGACTTAGAATTTGTCAAGATTGTGATAGAAGGACACGCCAAATTGAGAAAGGTAAATAGAGTAACGGTTTTGATAACATTTAGAGAAACATAACATTTGAACTCATTCATTATTTATATTCTCCCCAAATACACATATAAATATGTTTTGTAAGATATTTAAGGAATGTATTATACATAAGTGATGTTTATGTAAAATGTTGTTGTTAGAACTGGAGTTGTATTGTTGAGTTGTCAGTATATCTGGTGTTGTCGCACGAGTCAGTAATAAAGTATTATAAAGTACGTTAGTGTATTTGGTGTTATCTGCGATCAGTGTGCCTGAGTTTCTTACAGTTTATTAGTTTCCTATTGTTAGTTCCTTTAATCAGATAATGCTGTTTGTCAAAAATGAATGAAGCAGAGGTTGTAATCGAAGGGGAAATGCCAGTATGAAGATGAAAATGAGAAAGGTAAACAGAGTTTAAAATGTTTTTGACAGCTACTGAAATAATATAACCAAACATTTTGGACTCATTCATTATAACTTCTCTCCAAATATAACTCGTGCTATAATTATTCATCGATGATAGCATACGTTAGGTCTCGTACTGCGCACTGGATCAATTTTCATTGGCCTACTCATGCTATCATCAATGAAAATTATAGCAATTTATCCTCAAAAATAATTATAGTATTATTATACTTTCAAGCAGATATTAACAAAATATTACTGAAAACAGTAACAAAACTCAATCATATTATGCAATGAAATTTATATCAAATGCAGCACCTCAAAATTACCCTCATAATACCCTCTATAATACTCCCGGGTCATCCATAAAAATTCCTCAACTAAGTCTTCAAAAATCCCACTTGGAAACCTTATTATCCTTCGCCATTTTATAAAACTTTTCAATCATAGTCTGTCAAGCGTGTCACAATTATTATTGGTCCATCTTACGGAAAAGAATTTTAATTCTTCCCAAGATACCTCACCGTAATCCTCGGCATATTGGCTGCGGTGACTTAGCAGTAAAAGAAAGAAAGAGAAAGAAGACGTGTGCAGCAAGCGCGTGATACGCGTCTAGGATGTCACGCCACGTCACGCGTCACGTCATGTCGCAGGAACATGCCACGTCATGTGTCAGAGGGTGCAAGACCCTCGTGCTTTGTGCGGATGTCAGAAGCGGTATGCGAGGATTTTACAATGCGAAGAATTGTTATTAATATGTTACTGAGTTGAAATTAGCTTAATTGTTTCAATTAATTTGATGGATTTTAATAGATTTCAATAGATTTTTTTTATTGCATACTTTTGACTGATGAAGTCTAAGAATCAAATATACAGGCTGATTCACAACTTTGTGCATATATTTTAATGGCATAATGCTCAACTTACCTATCATGGAACTGATATAATTTTTTTAAAACATCGCAATTTTAGTTTCCAGGTTTTTTATTCTAACAGCTCTGGCCACATTCAACACCAGAAAATAAAATTATAAAATATTCATACACAGAAAAATACATGCACACAAGAAGATTGAAATCAAGAAAATTTATACATATTAAAATGTCTACATTAAAAGATTCATTCATTCATTAATTTCAGCATAAAAACAAACAGGAGGATGCAAACACAGAAAGATGCAAATCTAGAAAACTAGTCCCTTCAACACAAGGGTGATACACAAATTAGGTTGAACAGAACTAAATATACAACTCAATACATTATTGAGTCCCATATACTCGGTTTTAACTATGTACAAATTTTCTAGATTTGCATCTTCCTGTGTTTGCATTTTGCTGTGTTTGCATTTAAATCTAAAATTCTAGATTTGAATTTTACTGTGAATGAATCTTTTAATGAAGGTAATTTATTTTCCATACATTTTCTGGATTTGAATCTTCTCGTGCATTTTTCTGTGTAGAAATAATCTAGAATTTTAATTTCTGGTGTTGAACCCATTCCCAAATTTACCATCATAGGCATTGCACAATTAATAAAATTTTATTTTATTCTACTTATAGTTAATCAGATATTTCATTATACAATCAACAATCCAGTGGTTTAAAAATGTGCTTTTTGCGAAAACTGTCATTAAATTTAAGAATTTTTAAAAATTATTTTTTGTTCCATGCATGCACGAAGTTGTGAATCATCTTGTTTAAATAATAGTTTGAAAAGTAATGTTTTCAATAAATTAATTTGTTACTAATAATTATGTTTCTTTTGTTACAGGTACGTTTATTCATCTTTTATTTGAGTTTGACAATATCTACAGAACGTAAGTTTTTTTAACTAGTACTTATTTCTAAAATTTATTGCTTCTACGAAACGCTGGTCTTATATGAATAACATTTTGAATTATCAAAAGCTTGAGAAAATATCATTTTGTCGGAAATAAAATTCTTTCGATGTTTATGAATTGCATTCAATAATAGAATAAAACAAAATTGATTTATTTATTGCATTACTGCAAGCGATATAATTTTAAAATTTTATTTCGCTTAAGCTAACGCTAAAGCAAAAATATTTGTGTAGAAATGAAAACGTAAAGGATAAAGGTGTAGCAGAACGAAATGAAATTGTACAATAGATTTCTAATATCGCGAGTATTGCCACCAAAGTCGTGACCATTAAATTTTATTGCAAACATTTCAAACATTCTGCGGTTTATTAATATTTTAATTTTAAAGCGAACTTTCAGTCGTTATATTTTATCACGCACTTTTATTCGAAATTTATAGCCTGAAATAAAATGAACCGTGTACCAAAAAGAACTGAACAATCGGTATTTATTTTACTAGTATAGTATTCTAATTCAGACAGCAAAAGAGCTTTTCATGATCATTCTTTATTTGATGCTGCACTCGAAAAACAAATTCGTTCAATAAACCTCAAACAACACAAGCATGTTTATACATGCTTCTGTCAAACGGAAATGAATTTATTTGCTAATAGTATATTATGCAACGAGTTTATATAATGATAGCTGGATCCGCTGATCTGCGAAGAAATGCACAGATGCACGTAAAAACCCGCTGATCTACATTTAAATAAACTACATAAAGAAACCTATCATTTGTATCGAAATGAAAATCCGTATCGAAATGAAAATCTATATCGAAATGGGTCATTAAAGTAGGTACAGATGACAGATATAAAATAACTAAATTATAATTGAAAAAAATATATTTTTTTCAAGGTTTTGTATGGTTGTCAATTTAATGACAAAAAAGATCAGTTTCGCGCTTTGTTAACAATTAAAAAATGTCAACATTTTTTGACAGTTTGAAAAAAATAAATTATGAGAAACTGATAGATGTTTGATTTCAATATGGGGTGATTATTATTTTAGTGGCTGCAAAAACAGTCATTTATTGCACTGAAAATGAGCGCATAATGGCCAAGTTTTTGTGGAGAGAAAACTATTCAACAACAAAACTAAATCTCTATAAAATCATTAATCTTGCTAATGTATTCACTCAGATTATTATGAAGCGTGTAAACTAAAAATAAATTAAAAACTACCTCGTTTAAATTTATAACAAACAAAAAGCAATCTCGGCTGGCTCAATATAAACTGATAATTAATCCGTGTCACACTATCACATTTAATAAATAAATTATTCAAAACCAAATCCGATAACAGCGCTGCAACAAAATGTCATTAGCGTTACGAGCTTCGAACCTCATAAAAAATACCGCGATCACATAGACGTGTCCATTCATAAATATTTAAAATGTGTGTCGGACATCGGACGACACTGGACCGCGGACAGTGGCGTTCGTCAAGCAAGGATGTAATCAATAAGAGATACATCAATGCCAATTGGACAGTTCGCTAAAATGAGCGAATCAATTATATTTAAACTAGTTTATCCAACACCTCTTAATAAAAATATCATTGCTATATGGTGATTTTAAACAATAAATTGCCCACTAGTGGCTTTGATCAAAATTATACCCACTAGTGGGTAAATTGTTACTTTGCTTGTTGGAAGTCACCATAGTAACGATGTTTTAGGTTGAACATAATAAATGTTTTAAATATGTAAGCACTTATTAAGAGGTTTTGAATAAAATGGATTACTTCACACGTGGACAAAACGGAATGACCCACTCGAGAAAATTATATCACTCAGCCTTCGGCCTCGTGAGTTAAGACTGCTTCAAAATATTTCCTGAGGTGCCTATACACCACAGGAAAATAATGATCTAGAATATTCAAACACTGGAAAATGCATCAGCAGAAGATGCAAATCTATTTTATGAGTAATAAAATACGTAGTAGGTACATCAAGAAATTCATTCATAGGAAAATTCAAATCTAGAATTTTAGATTCGCATTAATGCTAGCACAGAAAGATACGCAAAATCGCGCAAAATTAGGTTGCTCTGAATTAAATGAACAATACATACTGGTCGATTTTTATAATAAATTTTCTAGATTTGCATCTTCCTGTGTTATGTTGAATAAAAAATTCTAAATTACGAAAATTATTCCTCTGATTCAGTCCAGTAACAATCATGAGTAAGTTGACGACTGATAACCGCGCACACGGTACTATAACCTAATCTATATCGATGACTGCTGCTACACGCAAGTTGGATAAAAGTCGTGATAAGTATGTGTAAAAGTAAAATGAAATTTGATATCTCAGGTAGCAAAAGAAAACTGCTTACAGTTTTTTGTTTTTTAAAATATTATCTCTTCCGAGTTCAGAGTGTTAGATCCCCTTCTTTTGTGTTATCGCGTGGCACTAATGACATTTCCGGTTAGACGGAAGCTGAAAAATTATTGAACACTGAAAAATTCCATCAGGGCGGCTATGAGCACAGCTAATGTGATTTTGTTTCGAGTCTCGGGTGGGAAATAATAACTGAAGTAAGAGATTTTGATTGTTTTGTTAGGTTCGATGCGAAAGTGAAAAATGACTTGCTGTCCTCGATATTGAAATGATGATACTGGGAGTTTCTATCTTTATTTAGAGCGAAAAAACTTGGACATTGACAGATATTAATGTGGTTTTAATTGTTTTAGTAGTATTAAAAATTACTCAACGTGTTTTTTTTACCAATAACACTTCTTGTATTGTGATTATGGGTCAATATAACTTCTTGTAACCTACATAAGTAAGCATATCCAATCATAATAGTCTGTTGCTTGAAGTAACGTACATTAATCTGAAAAACAAAATGGGCAATCGAGTCAATTGTAGTATCATGAGTAATTTCTATCGTCGAATTCTTAATACAGGGTGATTCACAACTTCGTGCATATATTTGAATTGCATAGTACGCAGTTTACTGATTGGAACAAAAATAATTTTTTTAAATTCGTTGTTTTAAGGGCAGCTTCCGCAAGAAACACTATGAATGGAACGGAATGGAATAAAATAACATTCCATTATGGAAACAGTGACCCAAAACCTGAAAATTAAAATTGTGAACTTTCAGATCCGTGATTAGTAATTTGATCTCTGCATGCCACTGAAATATATGCACGAAGTTGTGAGTACTATTTCCCTCAAAATAAAATTATTAATATACTGTATGTGCATGTGTATGTTTTTACAACAAAATAAAACAAACATTGTCCATACATTTTTAAAATTTATATCGATGGAAAATATATCAAATGATTGCTCGTATTAGTCGTCCTTGTGTGTAAATTTAAATCGAAAATGTATATTTATATTCGCCATAAATGTTACTAATAAGGGAGATAGATGACACTTTTTGTGAAACAAATAAATGTAAATTATAGCGGCAAAAATAGAACTAACTACGGCATAAATTATTTTAATGACATGTACCTAGTTATCAAAAAACAAATTAAAATAATCGGAGCGCACGGTATTTCGCTTTATAAATTATAAATGTGAACGTAAACATGAGACACAATTACAATATAATGACAGTAGAAAAAATTTATCCCAGTAGAAATATTGCATTAAAGTTTATAGTAGTAACACTTGCAACCATGGGTACCCGTGAGTTGACGGCTGATCACATACACTGTAAAATGTACACACGGTCCATTTTAAGGACCACGAGATTATTAGAATTTCTATTAAAAATAAATTGGATGAACGCCTAAATGGAATGCCATTCATTTAAAATTATTAGAAATTTGTTAAAAAATTATCATAATACTTTCATTGAAATTAATTTTTGGAATATTTGAAAAATTCTTTTTGACCAATATCTATTCAGCATATCAAACTGTGTATGTTGTAGACTAATTATAAAATCAGTCGTTTTATAAAACGCCTAGTCTTTTTCTAAATGACTGCATTTAATGCCATATCATTTTATTACACAATATGCCGAAACTTTTGGTAGAATCTCTGAACTAAAATAAACAACCCAATACCCTTCTAAATTTCCACAGATTAAATTTTAAAAAACCAATACCCTTCTTGAGTCATAAATACTCGTTTTGCTACAAACTCTGATTGAACTGAACTAAATAAGCAAGAAGCAACCCAAAACTCTTCGTGAGTCCCATGTACTCAGATTTGGCTGATTGAACTGAATTAAATAAAGAACCTAATACCCTTCTTGAGTGAAATAAAACTATGTGATATTATGTTTTATAATATGCCTATATGCCTAGGCATTTCGTAAAAAGCTTAATTTTTAAATCTAAATTGTGAGAGGTTGCCAAATCTGAGTTTAAATGTGTCACATAAGTTAGTTTGGCATTAAAAACATTGGTAGATTGATGAAAATTGAAAAAACTGACCATTAGACAAAAGCTTCAATCGAGGCTTCAATCATGTAAAGAATTCTTGCAGATGCTTTTTATACTATATAAAGTTCGCTCTATAAAGTTTGCCTCCGTACAAATTTAAATTTACTCATTTATTTTACGAGTGACTTTAATTCTCCGTAATTACTTCAATGGCAGTTTGAGTTCGTTGCCTTCAAAATAATTAATTTGCACTTTGTGTCAATTAAAAGGTTAATGTATACTTTGATTTTTTTAACTGATTGCTTTATTAAATACTATGCAACGTACAGTGCGCGACTGTAATTTTCTTATTATGAATAAGTTGATGTTAAGTGGAAGATATAATTGTAGGAACTTCTATTAAGCTTTCTAAGAATTTAGTGTCAGTCTGAATTTTAAATTGGAGTTCATGGTGAATTATACGTTGCAAATATTGCTGGAAATATTGTGGTTTAAATTGTGGATCGTGATGAATAGTAAATTAAATTTATATTAATTATTGGGCACAACATATTTCATGAATTTAATAGCATATTTAATTGGAATCAATAATTAATGAAACTAATTTTAATGTTATTTGATTTTATGTTTCATTTTATTTTAAAATTCGTCAGAATTTTATAGGCACACAGTAAAAATATCAGCGTTGTCAAATATAAATTACGAGTAAAATAAAACATTTTCACTAATGTGTATTAATTCTTTCCGAGAATATTTGGAGTTCTTTAGCTTTCGTGTACCACTCTAATCAGCTCTTATGTACCACTCCCGTCTCCCATAGAAGCTGATTACGACGTTGTTGGAATTCGGTTAGAATAATCGGCAAAAATATTTCTGAAAATGTGGTAATGCACGAGTGCACTCTAATCAGCTTTCGTGTACCACTCGAGCTGATTAAGATGAAATGTTCATGATGAATTTAAGGAATTAATTAATAAAACGTCGATTGGCCAGATTCAGAATTTTGAAATACAACCTAACCAGGCAAAAATTGTAAATTTTAAATCTGAATTCGTAAATTAAATCCATCATAAACCAACCTTTACTCTAAAAATAACAATTTAACCAATTTTTTATCGAAATGTGCAACTGACATTAGATCCAATTATCTAGAATAATAAATTCAATTTTTCTGGTTGCTCTGCCAATTAATAATATGTCTATTGTTTTAATGCCCCGTTAATATTAACACACCTATTCATATTTCCCGCGTAATATTATCAACACACAATCGAATATTCCCAGGCAATGTGATCAGCATCATTTGAAATGCAGGGCCGCCTATGCGTGTACGGAATCTCCACACGAAATTGTGTTTAATGCATGAATTTGAAGCGGGAGTGTGGTGGTCTATTATTAGTTCCCGAATAACAACAATAATTTCATAAAAAATTACAGCCTGTATTCGTATTTTTCTCTCAAAATATCTTTTATCTGAAAAGTAAATGCTTTACCTTATGAATGCCCGCGATGGAGATGAATATTTTATAGGGCTCGAACAGTAAACTGTTATTAGTTAAGATAAAAATAATTACGGTTGTTGTGAACAAGGTAGTTATTATTTTTTGGTGTTTTGATGTTTTGAGAAGGGTTTGGATTTCATTATTTTACAAATTTAGATTTATTAGGTACACTGCATGATAGTATTTATTATCGTTGTTGTTAAAATTTGTCGAAACAAAATTATCCACGAAATGTAAATCTTTTAGGTTAAAGGTTTGTTGCGGCCTAAAAAAAATTAAAACTTTTGTTCTAGATTAGTTGAACCATGAGAAAACTAATACGTCCCATAATCTGATTTAGTTTTCGACGGTTTTCGTGTTATCCTGATTACAGTATTGTGTTTCTCACACTTTATTTGGCTTTTTTAAATTTTTAATAATTTTGGGTTGAAAACAGAAAAATATATGGATTTTGAATTGAATTTAATTCATCGCGTCGTATTACATATGTATTCAAATTTTTCAGCCATAAATTCCAACAATATCTATTTAAGATTTTCAAAAATCGACTTTTTTCTAAAGGACCTACCTATTGCCATTTATAGTGACAGAAAAAATCATATCAAATAATGACAAAAAATCGCAAAAAACGTCATTTTTAAATTTTTTGTCTTCAAATTCCTAGTCCAAAAACAAAAAAGAAAAATATAGAAGCATTAAGACATCCTTTGTTAATACACTCATTATGTAATAGCATCATATATTTCAATAATTATAATTAAAATAAGCGGGGTAGGCGTACACCTCTGTAACGGTGTAAAATATTAGGGTAGACGTACACCTTAGTACAAATCTTTACAAACCATAATCGATCTACGCCGCCTAACACCTCGTCCATACAATCAATACATCTGTGAATAAAAACCAACAGAAGTTTATGCTAAAATTAATGAATCTAGAAATAACTACCCAGAATTCAAATTAGTACAGATGTAGCTAGTAACAATCCTAAATAATAAATTTAAATTAGGCACAATAGATTCACTATAATTTTAAACAAGAGAAATATTCAAAATTCTAATAATTTGTCCATAATTCCATTAAAGTGTTGAGAAACACAATGTCGCTATATCGGTCTTATTTTTTGAAATATGCACTCTCAAAATTACAAATTGGAAAAAGTTAAAAATCATGATAAGTCGATAAATAAGCGACATATCGAAACCCAGTTTGCGGCATTAAATGTCTCAGACCTTAGATTATTATCTAGAACCAAATTTATAAATTTTTCATTTTTCATTCATGTCGTTTATTAAATTTAATGTAACCTGCAGCACTAGCAAATTAAATTTGTTCTATAAGAAACCATCATCCTTCCGTTCTTTGGACGGCAGGTAGTGCGGCACTTAGTCAAATTTATTTGTCACAATTGTCCCCACAGTATTCCTGCTTTCCCATTCAAATTACTCCGCATTCAGAGTATCACAGTATGCTAAACGCCAGAATATAATAAGTAAGTGTTTCTTCGCTACATGCCTTGCTGCTTGTGCCATTAAGCATGTGCCCGTGCCGCGATGTCCATGTGCAGATGTGTCAAGCAGGCCATGAAAAGCGCATGTAGACGCTAAGCCATCAACGTTGTGTTTCTCTCCAAGAGCCGTGCGAAACAATTCCTATTTACGGCCGTGCACGTGCTTTCAAATCCATTTCAGAATGCTGACTACTAATGCTGAAGCGTTACAATTTATGCTCGAAATGTCACAAGAACAAGAAGATGTATTTTTACTGGCGGGTACTGTTTTTAATAGGAGGATGCTTCGTTTTCTTCAAAACGATTGTTACAATTTGAATACTGACGTTTCTAATAACAAATAGTTTTTTTGAAAGAAGGCTCTTTTCGAATGAGCGTGTAGTGGTAAGTAGTAGTGTAGTTACTTATTAAATTCATAACTCGCTCTTTTCGATTGCTTTATCACCCAAATTACAATTGGTAACAATACTAACTGTATATGTTTATTGTTTTTTTCGATTTTCCGGACTTGTTTTGAAAAATGGAAAGTCTAGAAAACCGTCAAAATTCGTAGTTTACCAATAACTCTTTTGTCGATTGGAATATTAATTTCAAAAAAATTACACATTATTTGCTATAGTGACCAGTTGTCTGAGACTGAAATTATTGGTGCTTGGCTATGCTGGTGATTTCTGGTGCTGGGACTTAATGTTTCCCATCGGTAATCGGTTAATTTACCAGTAGTCAAAATATAATTACATTTGCAAATGCTTGCCCAACTTGCGAAACTTTGGTTTTTTGTTACTGCACCATCTTGTACAGTCGCTAAATTTAATATTCAATGAGTTTTGGTAAAGAAGAATTCCTAATTCATAGATACCTTCAAAACAGGATTCATAAGCAAGAAAGAATCCTCAAAGAATCCATGATTACAATCATATAGCAAGTGCGGTGCGAAAATGAAAAGATTAAAAAAGTAATTTAAACAGTATATTCAATATAATGTACCTAATTGAAATGATTTCCCTTTTACCCAACTTAGGAATGGTAGTCTCACATAAAGTGAATCATCGGTATGGATATTTATTTTACCGTATGTGCGGTTACCAGTCCCGAACACACGATTGTTAGTGGAAAATACAATAATAGGACAGATTTATTTTTATACAGTTTAACCGAAATGTGTATATAGCTACTCGGATCCAAAAACAAACCTGACTGATCAGACTTTCAGTCGATCACAAAGCGCATTTTGACATTTTATTTTAGACCATCCAAGTGAAAAAATTTCTATTGAAAAAAATGTTTTACAGCAATGTACCAAAATATGCTTAAAACAAACATGTTAAATGCCATTTAAAATTCAATCTCTCGGTGACAGGTTAAAAAAAGTTCGACCTTTTGGAAATATGCTTTTTTATTGTCTGTCGATTTTGAAAAACTATCCAAACATCCACCTTGTTTGTATTAGAGTATCAAAAAGCAAAAACTGATAACTTGTGGTTGGGAAAGTAAAAATATCTTTGTGGGAATTAAAATCATTAAAATATGTTCGTCCTGTGACAGTATATCTCCGAATACTGTTCTCTAACATGGTGAAAATCTGCCCAATTGCCTTTCATTCTATCTCTCACCTGACCTGTTTGTGTGCACATCGTCAGTGTCGAAGCGACGACCAGACGACTGAAAAATTGGAATTGCTCCAGAATGTCCAACGATTACGTCATTGTGTAGACTAGATAGCGGACGTTTACATTGTGGTAGGTCACACACACTACGTCACTAAACATGGCACGTGACACGAGCCATGTCACAGCTGTTTTCATTTTATTAAGTGATGAATTGCCCGAGTTAATGAAAATTAATGGGCACAGTTAACGCGAGAGAATTAATAGGGAATTTTATAAAATGCCTAAACTAGGAATTCAGTGGATTATTCTCTGATAATAAACTAACAATTTGAAATGATATTTTTAAAGCTTTTCTGCTTACAAAATTCATAACTGTATTAGGACATTAAGAACGAAAATTCTTAATTCCTACTCAAAATCGTTTAGTTTTTGCGTTATTTATAAAAAAAATCTGACGTGGCCATCACACAACCTTCCGCCATATCTACACTTTAAACAGAAATGTACAATCCGGTGCCCATTTAAAATTAGTATCACCTGAATCAAAAGATTCATTCACACGAAAACTCTTTTGTGTTGAAGCCATCATCCGTTCAATTACTACATTTAATATCTGACTTATGACTTATATGGCGCTAGTATGTCAACTTGTCACCCGTCTCACCTGTCAATATTTTTTACGCAGAAACAAAAATCAACCGAACATGGATTACAAGATTTCAACGTTGATAAATTTATTTTTTAAATTTTACTGCAGTTCTTTAATGCTACCAGATAAAGACAATTTTTTTATAACGTGAGTTGCAAATAACTTTGCTTCTTATTCTTATTACAAATAAATACTATATTTATCCAAAATTATATAAATTTTTGCCAATTATCTTTTTCAATCTTCAAAAAATATCACTTCCGGTGAAGATATTTGTACCAAAATCTAATGAGCTCTTCCTATTCGTATATAATTGTAAAATACCAAATATCAAAATTTTTGGGTAATTCGTATTTGAGTTATGCGACATCCGGCATCGGCCCGGACCACACACATACACACACACACGCACACACACACATACATACAGACATCATCGAGAAACTATCAAAAATGAGTTGTAAGGACCCTAATTCGTGCTCATTCACTTAAAACTCACAACCCGATTTTTTGCATGATTCCAATACCTTCCTTTACAGGTAAGCGGAAGGTAAAAATGTAGGTAAATAGAAATATGTTTCTGTTTTTGGGTGTTTTTTAAATTGAATTTGCTAGCGTATACTATAAATTTTGGAACAGGGTTTAATAAATATGTATGCTCAATGTTATTCACAGCTTTATTCGAAATTTTAAGAGAGCACAAACATTATTTATAGGTATTTATGTTCCAGTTAAATTTATACTAAAAGCTAAGTACAAATACGAAAAAACTAAAACAGATAGTTTTTTAAGACGAGTTAAATTAACATGCATTTGTTAAATTACTTATTTTAAAGCCTCATTCATATAAGCATTTAGTTTTAAGGTTTACATTAATGCTTACGTTTTAGAAAGTTTAAATTCATATAACTAACTACGAGCATTCACATTTCCCATTTGCAGGAACTGTGAATACTCATATTTAGTTAAATGTATTCAAACTTTCTTCAACGTAAACATAAATCTAAACCTTTAAACTAAATGCTTATGTGAATGAGGCTTAAAAACTCTTCTCAACGTTGAACGAGTAAGAGTTAATGGCAATGTTTGAGTTTAAATATGAATTGCGCTGTTTAAAATAGCAAGTTATATTTAGACGTTTGGCACAGATTTCATTGAATGCAGTCTAAAATAGTTGGATTGTTTTGGACAGTGAAACAAAACATTACACTGAACTTAATTTCATCGAAAGTTGTGACTCAATTACTTAGTAGGAATTGAACTAATCTTTTGGAAAATTATAATTATTACTTAACATTGTTGATACAAATATAATTTAATTTATGTTAAATATAGACATTTGTCTGATTTAAAATAAAGGCAGGCAATTTAATTTTTTTTACAAGCAGTGCAATTGTAACTTAATAGAGATTAATATTAGTTTCGGTTTATATAAAAATTATAATTTATACACACCGTTGATCATCATACCATAAATAATAATAAGCAATTTAAAATTTTATAGGAAATGAAAGCCTAAAATAAAAACGAAAGTATGTTCAACATTAAAGTAGGTAATTTGTTTTCGTAACTACTTTTATTATTGCTTCCGATATTACCAATCATTACAGAAAAATTACAATAATGTTTGTTTAACAATGCGTGGTTCAAATTAATTTGAAATTGAACTTTTTTCACAAATTGAAACTGCGTACCTACACATTAATTAAAAATTCAAAAACCTTTGTACTTAAAAAATGCAATGAACCGTAATTCACAATTCATAATGTAAAAACAATCAGTGTATTGTCAATTAACTGACACGAAAAAAACGGCAAAAAATTAATTATAAATTCATGAATTTTTCGGTAAACATGTGAATGACAAAAACATTTAAAAACAAATGGCTGTATCAATAAGGTATTTATAGGAAAATAAATTTAACGCCCTCATTAATAACACATTATTTTTGACAAAAAAGAAATGATTCAACAAAACTGTAATCAAAAATAGAAAAAATGCCAGGAAGCAAGAAAACGCCAAGGAAGTTAGAAAAAAGATCGCGGGCTGATCAGGCGATCGCCTGGAGTTCAGGGGCGTGCTAAGGGGTTCTCCAAGGGGGCAGGGCAGAGCAGTCGAACTTATCAATTTTTTATCCAATCGGAAATAACTGTTGTGAGCGTCCAGCGCTTGACAGGCCTGTCGCCGTAAATTGTTGCCCTTCAGAGTTGGATTAAGAAAAAATAAAATTAATACCACGTAGAGATTTTTAGATAGTCCGAATTTTGTTTGCTACATTCGTTTAATAATTTAAGTTATGTCGGTCGGTTTTTTCATCAAACTGTTAATATTTTGAAATTTGCTTATTGTGTTCAAAATATTTACGTTTCTAATGGTTCCTATCACGTCGTCTACGTCGAAATATACTGAACATTAGACACGGAATATTGATATTGTCAAATTAACGATGAATCATTCTTGTAAATTTGTTAATGGAAATTGTACACAATTAGCACGTTATTTGCAAAATGATAAAGTGAACAAGGTGTTATTAAAAGTAACGTGACGCATATATTAATTTACTTGTCCAAGGTGTGTGTAGTGTGATTAACAATATGTCGTTAATAAATCTGATGTATGATTATGAATAGTTTTATTTTTTATTCCTGCAGATTGACATATAAAGTAGGTAATTAATACTCAGAAAATAATTATAGACAAGTTTTAAAATAGTTTATGTTTCCATTATTGCAATACCTTATTGAAATTATAATTTCCGTTTTTCTTTTGCTATGAACCTGCTAATAATATGCTTTTGCTACTGACAGTTGACTACTTAAAATTGATATTATATAAACAGGCTGAAAGTGTTGAGAATTTTTTATTTATTTACTCAAATTCATTCCAAAATGTGTATATCTACGATAAAATGACACTTTTTCCAATCCTTTTTTTCTAGTGGTAATTTTTGCCGATAATTTTTTTCCAAATGCATATTTTCCACAAATTCTTTTTTCCAATATTCATTTATTCCAATTTCTAACCTAACCTAAATTAAATAATAATTTTATTGGAAAAATTGTCCCATTGTAAAAATGCATTATTGGGAAAAAACGGACTGGGAAAAATAGATTGGAAAAAAGTGTCAATGTTTGTCAATGGGGAATATGAAATGCGTGCTAAATTCGCTAAGTTTTCATTTATTTTGCTGATAAAAGAGCAAAAATCGTGCTGTTATTAATCTTTGAAATATTTGATATTGAACAAAACAAAATTTTGCCTGCGACGCATTTCCTCGCTTTTTCATATGATACAATCATTCATAATAATTGTTTTCGCTTTTCAATGATACAATTTTTTATTACTACTATACAAAGCATTTTTATTTTCATATCCTCTTCCCAAAAGGCTACGTTCTGGGTACGCCACTGGCAATAATAATGACTGGTTAGCATTAAATTGGGCTTTGCAAAATATACACTAATAATTTTTTCATGTCATCTTATTCTTCGTTCATAGAAAATATAAAAGTGAATGTGAAGTGAAGGAAAATGTGTCTCTCTTTTGCTAGATTCAATTTCCAATTTGTGTTGGTCCCTCCCTGTAAAAAATAACGGCTGAAAAATCTTTAGGCTAGCTCTTTCTCACGTTCTTGTCCAATCCGTGACCAGTGGCAGTTTTCTTCTCCCAGAAACATAGTACACGGCAATTTAGTCAAATGGGCAAGGCAACACCTTCCCTACCCCACATACATCACCGCGGCGGAGAATATGTAACGCATCGCGGAAAAATCTACCAACTTGCTTAAAAATAGAAAAATATTTGTCTCAAAAAGTCGGTCACAAATCAAACAAAAAGCCCGCTTTGTCAACGTTCGCTAGATGATAAGTTGCAGACGCTCACACATAAATTACGAGGGATTTCTTCATTGCTTCATTCCTTCGTGAAATTACTTTCCCGACGCAAGAGCGCGATTTTTAATCAAAGGTATATCATTTTATTGAAATGTCACGGGACTAGATACTTGTGGAATTTCTTCCCACGATCAAAGAGCTCGTCTACTATCGACTGTTTCCATTAAAAACAAATTGAAACTACGTTACAGACTTTAACGGAAAATTATTTAAGGGAAACTCATTTGCTCATGCTGGTATTTGAAAAAAAAAAACGTCTAAGAACTTGTTATTTTCATGGACAAAATGACTTGCCGGTGGCTTCAATATTGAAAATATTAAACTAATTTTATATCTAATAATATTTTTTACTCACAATCGGTTAGTATACCGGGTGTAGAATTTTTTTCTGACCTGTAGGAAATACAATGATAAAATTTTAATTTTGCTCTAAGTTTTTACCTATTGCTTTTAGAGCCAAACTGTAAATACAAAAGATGTTCAGAATATAAAACTGCATCCAACGAGCCCTTATTTATTGATATAAAACGATCCTGTCTCGAGATAAACGTAAATAAAATTTTATAAATTTGAGCTGTTTACAGAGTGCAATGAAAAATAAAATGAATTAGTCAGATAAAAAAAACTAAACACTTCAATTAATTACGATAAAATGTACCTTAGGAAGAAAAGAAGGAAAATGAAATAATTATTAATTTATTTTTTTGATTAGTGAATCCTTCTTATGGTCCAATAAATCAATTAGAACAACAATTTCAAATCTGTCAACTGTCAGAGTGACGGAATAAATATTTTTGTTTTGTTTCATTTTACATGGCAGTCTGAATCTAGCCTAAATTGTTAATTTTTATTTGATGTTTATTTCGTGAAAGAAATCGATTTGAACAAAAAAATTAAGCTTATTCGGTGCAGTTTTTTATTCTGAACATCTTTTGTATTTACACTTTTACTCTAAAATCAATAGGTAAAAACTTAGCGAAATTAAAATTTTAACATTGTATTTCCTATAAGTCAGAAAAAAATTCTACATCCGGTATGTGGGTTTCCAACCTTCAAGACAGTTTGGAAGCGAATCATTTCTAACTTCACTTCCCAGCCAGCTGGAAATTTTTTTCCGGCTAGTTAAATGACACTTTTCAATCAAATTGACAAAATAAAAATATATAAAATTCTCAAGTTACTTAGCAACTCTGTTACAGATCATGTCCCAAAAGTTGGCACCCCCACTTTGCGGAAATAAAAAAAAAGAAAGTCATAATTTAGGACTAATTTAGGACTAATTTGTACCCAAAAAATTAGAATTTGTACCCACGCTAGTTAACCGGAATACCGCTATGAAAAGTGGGGGTGTTAACTTTAATAAAGACACCACCCCCACTCTCACCAATATCATTGAATTATGGTCGACCGTCACGATCTAATTTAAGACTAATTTGTACCCACAATAATTTTGTTATAAACAAATTTGTTTATTGCAAAATTTCATTTTTATTAAAAAAGAACTTCGGAATGCACCGATTTTTTGTCCAATTGATAAGACCAACTAACATTGTCAATTGAACTTCAGAATCTGAACATTTCAATTTAAGACTAATTTGTACCCAACTCAGTTTTGCAAAAAATCAGTTCGTTAGTATCTAATTAATGGTTTCATTCCAATTGATTCACTTTGTCACAATGACGTCACTTATTTCAAACGATACTGATAAAAAAATGTAGGATATAATCATTTTTAAATTTAGGACTAATTTGTACCCAATTCCGTTTTGCAAAAAAATCAGTCCCTAATTATAGGTTAATGATGATATTTTTTCAAATCTATATCACATTATCAGGTATGTCAAGTTGGAATAATCCCATTAGCAGAACCGGACAAAACCAATAGGAATAATTAGTACTCGATTATTACTAATTAATTACCCTAATCCCTAATTTATTACCTACTGTGGTTTTTAAAAAAAAAAGCTAACAAAACCGTACTAGAGCCCCACAAATTCGGTTTTTGTTTTTACTACACTAACAAAGCTAACAAAACCGTACTAGAGCCCCACAAACTCGGTTTTTGTTTTTACTACACTAACAAAGCTAACAAAACCGTACTAGAGCCCCACAAACTCGGTTTTTGTTTTTACTACACTAACAAAGCTAACAAAACCGTACTAGAGCCCCACAAACTCGGTTTTTGTTTACTACACTAACAAAGCTAACAAAACCGTACTAGAGCCCCATAAACTCGGTTTTTGTTTTTACTACACTAACAAAGCTAACAAAACCGTACTAGAGCCCCACAAACTCGGTTTTTGTTTTTACTACACTAACAAAGCTAACAAAACCGTACTAGAGCCCCACAAACTCGGTTTTTGTTTTTACTACACTAACAAAGCTAACAAAACCGTACTAGTGCCCACAAACTCGGGTTCGTAAAACCCTCGTTAATTTTAAAAAAAATCACAGTAATAAATTAGGCATTAGGGTAATTAAGGTAGTGGTACCATTTATTGACACTGACCCAATTATTGACACTTTTCCCCGTAAAATGTAATAAATAAGAATATGTACAAAATGTATTAGTAAGTATCATTTCTATTTCCATCTATAGAGTTTATGCTATACGAATACGAAAATACTTAGCTGGTAATACGAATAACATTTTTGTAATATAATGATAAAGTTCGGCGTATACCGCTAGTGGCATGTTTGCAGAAATTTGTTAAGCGGGAGCGTTAGAAAGAGACTTGCGGACAGTTTAAAAGATCAACCATTTCAAATAGAAATTTGTGTGTTTTTTGATACAGGTAGGGTATCCATTGCTTAATTGACCTATAGACATTTAAAAATCTTTAATTATAACAGTTTTATATGAAATATGAAGGTGTCAATAACTGATTCACACAAATATGTAGTTTGTTGTAATTATTGACATCGGTGTCAATAACTGGTGCAAAACATGGAATTATGTTTCGTTCTGTATTATTTTCCAGAGCTATATATGCCGTATTTTTTTAACTTAATCTAGTAGTACGATAATCAATTTAAAAGTGTATCAGTTATTGACACCCCATTTTCTCATCCACAAAAGAATTAAATTAATGTGTTTTCTTGAGTCAATAATAGCAACAGTTAAGTGTCAATAACTAATGTATAATATCAGACAAAGAAGAGAATGCTACTATACGTAAGAAGAACAAAGAAAAAATACCTACGCCATTTAAAAACTCGCTATTTTGGCCTACTACTCCAAAAAAAGCTATTACGAAAAGGAAAAAAGAAAAGTTCCGGCAGATGCTTCTTCAAAATAGTGGCAAAAGTATTACAAAAAAAAGAAGAGAAGGAAAAGTAACTATGATCGAGAAAGAAAAAGCGCGAAGAAAAAGCTGCCGAGAAAGACAAAAAATATATAAATTAAGTAGTAGTGTAGAAGAGTTATTATCAAATTCGTCTGATGGATCCGATATAGATTTAGATGTTTTACAAAAGGATGTATATGTACGTAATACTGACATATGACGACAAGTATTTTCCAGGTTTGGTGAAAAACATTCGAAATGATGAGAATGAGCTAGAATATGAAATTAAAACAATGGCACAAAGCTGTGTATTATATTGGAAATGGCCGCGAATCGATGATGTATTATGGTACGATAAAGATGATATCATCAAAATGATTAAAGAACCTAAACCGAACCTAAACTAATTAATAAAAGAAGTATATATTACGTTGAAGAAATTGTTAAACATAATATTTTATGTAGGTAACCTATATATTTTCTGTTAAGTATAATTTTGTAATTTTTATACGAATACTTATTCTTTTGAAACTCAATAACATTCTTTTTCATGTGTGAAATCTCCAAGACTGCTCTTTTTCCTTTTGAGTCATTAACTGGTTCAACAAAGTGTCAATATTTGGGCCACCTTCATTTTTAAAGTGTCAATAATTGCAGCAACTTGCTATAAACTTGAAAATAATTTATTTGTAATTTATTTCAAAATTAATTCAACTGCACCACATTTTTTTATGATAGAAAAGATATTTAGGAATCCAATGATACCTTAACTTTGTAATATTAGACAAATGAATAACGCATTATGTAGCAGTGAAGTATAGGTAAGTCCTTAAGGTGTCAATAAATGGTACCACTACCTTAATTAGTAATAATCGAGTACTAATTATTCGTATTGGTTTTGGCCGGTTCTGCTAATGGGGTTATTCCAGCTTAACATACCACACATAGTCATATTGTAGTCACATTAAACAAACAGAATCCGCAATTGAACTTCAGAATCTGATCATGTCAATTTAGGACTAATTTGTACCCAACTCAGTTTTGCAAAATATCAGTTCGTTAGTATGGGGGTTAGTAGTGGGGGTGCCAACTTTTAGTAACTTTACAGATCTCTATTTTCAAGTAGGCTAAAAATATTGAACAAATTATAATATACCTGTCAAAAATATTATTAAAATTAATGTATAAAACGCGCCTATTATTAATCGATTGGATTGTGAGTAAAATATTATACAAATCTCGCGCGAAAGCTTATTCCAACCTCGCGCAATGCAGAATTTTTCTGCTAGGTATGTAAATATACTATTAAATTAATGAATGTACTAATTGACCAGAATGATGTTTTGTGTTTGTATTAAAATTAAAAATTATCGGAACTATAATTATTTCTATTTTTATTGTATTCATAAAAATGTCGCTTGGTCCCTTAAGAAAATAAATAAACAAACACTGAATAATTGTAAATTACTGTAAATTTCTTTTTACATCTATTAAAAAATCAAAAATGAAACTAAACACTAGGGCGGATGAAGTGTGCTTTTATGCTTACCTTTTAGAGAGAGACAGAAAATACGGGCCAGCTCGGACCATGCACTCTATGACTATAAACAACGGTAACGATGGTAACACACGGGCGTCTCCCCCAGGTTAATCAAAAATGCTATACGAATCTACAGTATTACTAAGATACGAAGTGTCCCCTCCTGTGTTTATATTATACTTAGTTTGTCCTTTGGTCCAGTATTTTTATTCGTAATTTCTAATTAAAAATCCAGAAGCATCGTTATGATATGACAAGAAAATTGCCCAAAAGCCCTCCGGCACAAATAATTGATTGTCAAGCTAAAAGCTTCAATTAATGATCCCAACAAAATATGGATATATTGATTACATACTGATTGACTTACTAATTAAAATAATTAGGTATTCAGTCCAGTTTTGTGTCAAATTATTTGTGATTAAACCGTGAAGCCCATAACAAATCCTAATGAATTGTTTTTGTTTGAAACGTCATTCATTCAATTCTGCATTATGCTAATAATAATACGCGTTATTATTTTTTAATTATACGCACGTGGAAACCATTAACGTCAACAAAAGAATTTTCTTTATTTTAACCAACATTTTAGCAAAAAAATCTAATGACATAAACTTGATATTTTCTACACAATTATTATTAAATTAGGCAAACTTTAATTATTTATTAAGCAGATGCATCAAAATTCGCCATGTAAACAACAATTTCTCTTATATACATATAATAGTTAATATTACTTTACTAGTGGCTAAAATAAGGAATTACCTTAACTCACCAGGCCGAAGGATGAGTGAGATAATTTTCTCGAGTGGGTCATTCATTTTTTGCCCACGTGTGAAGTAACGTTTTATCTTTCGACCATACAGACAAACGACGCAAGTTTTTGTTGTGAAGCCAAGAACTAGCGCACTGGGATGAAGATGTAGATCACTGTATGGAATGTTTCTGTTTGCGTTGTTTACTCACACTCATTATAAAAATTTTAAAAAACTATATCCAAATACTTACAATCAGTTAGGTAATCTTCGAATGAATAAAGCACATCAATGGAAATCGGCTGTCACAACAAACACAATAATATCCAGAAGTCAGCAATGTGCAACACTCCACGCAGTTATTCATCTCATTTGCCCGCCTAGAGCTGCTATTCCCCTCTACGGTATTCTTGCCTTCACAACACTGTATAGTACAGCATTGAGCTTTATCTGTCTATCCTTTTAATGGTCGAAGGTTTTATCCAACTCCTCTTAATAACTGCTTAATATTAAGTTCCAACCTAAAACATCGTTACTATGGTGACTTTCAACAAGCAAAGTAACAATTTGGTACAATTCACAACTAATTTGGTATCTGTGTAAGAAGTTTTAGATTACTAGTGTGGTAAATCTAATTTGAAGCAAATATAATAACAAACACTGCTAAAAAATTCTGTTCTTCGTTCATACTTCATATTTATTCCTTTTTCTATGTCCATATCATGAGAATAGGCCGGGAAATACCTTCGTTGGTCTCATTGGGACGTACCTCGTTCTAGCGGTCCCAGGATATCTGGGATATCAACGCAAGCTCGACAGTGTTTTGTCGTCGCGTGCTTCGTATGTGAAACAAGCAAACGTAGCACACTAGATGCTGCGCGACAAGAAAAGGAAAATTCAAATTGTGGATTGTTATCTCGGAGGGAATATTTTATTTAGTAGGTTAGCATGGAAATGAGCAGGCGTAGAATAAAGAGGATTTTCATTTTTTTGAATAACTCAGACACGATGCCGAAGTTTAGATATTTTACTGAGTTTGTTATAGTACGGTGTTTGCTATAATACTTATTTTAGTTTTCTGGAGTGTGGCAGCCTCACAATCTGTAAGTCATCTATATGGATATACAGGATGTTTCACTAGGTACAGAAAAAAATTAAATGACAGATACCTACATTATACATTACATAAGAGGTACTTCTTATCATTAATCCAATCCAGTCATTTACAGTACAATTTATTTTCTGAATTTTGAAAAATTTCTTTTTGATTTTTGATCAGTAGTATGCCATGTAGTATCTACCATTTATTTATTTTTTTTCCTGAAATTATGAAGCACTCTGTATATTTACCATGTTGTGTGTGATTATCAGCCGTCGACTGGGTGTGTTTCTAACTGATTTTTATTTTGAGTTATGTCACTTAGCTATTCGTCTCATAAAAAATTAGATTTTAAGGTTGGCAAAAATTTTGATTTAAAAAGATCTAAAATCATAGATTTTTTATGAATCGAACAAAAATTCATGGATATTTTTCATTTGTAAACGCCATTTAATCAATCCCTTTATTACCTTTGAAAATGAATCTTTAAGTTACTAACTTGTTAAATTAAAAGCTGTCTTAAATTTTTTTACCAGTTACTCGTGTAAAAAACTATTCATGTTGCCACAGTCACACTTCCAAGGCTTATGAGAAATCATGTAAGACAATTTCTGATTTGTTTACAAATGAGTAACAAGTAAAATATTGTACAAAACACGCAAGGTAGGTAACTCTTTTACTGTTTCAAGTAGGTGACAGGCTCGCCTGTTTAGCTGGATGGTCATTTCTTCCTTTCAGCAATAAAAACTCTTTTACGTTGCTAGTAATGTAATATTTATTACTCAGGTAGTTATTTTTGATTTAAATCAACCCTGTTTTTAGATTGAACTTTAAAAATTAGGCTTGAGCCAAACAATAAATCAAGAATGTAAAAAATCTGTTGAAAATTTAGTGTATCTTCCTTCTTCTAGGTTATTACCGATTCATTTGCTCTCCAAACTTAATTCCATAAAGCATTAATTGGCGCCATCCGAAACAATGTAATAATTACAGGCATTGCGCGCCATAAATAAGTTTTATTGTTCTAAACAGTTTAATCAAGCAGAATAAACCGACTTGATAGTTTAAATGGTTTATTTAAACGTAAACTCCCTTTAACAAACAGTATAAATAAGGTTGTGTTCGTCGTAAAGTTTTATTAAACCTACACAAGTCATTAATTGTGTTCAAAATGTCGTCTTTACGCTTCTATACCCAGTCAGGCGGCGACGTTGGTCAGTGGAAATCAGCTTCAGGAGTGGATGGACGCCACTTTAAATGACTTGAGGTTCTTTACAACTCTTCCGAAAGGCTATTTACGCTCTAGAACGATATTGACACGAGTTGTTATATTTTTACCGCACGTTTAATGGGGTGTTTCTAAGAAATTGCTTCTAAAATGTCAACTAATTAAATCTACTCTGATTAAAAAGATGAGATTACTTCAATAGATTATACACGTCAAATAATAAGCTAATGTGGTACTTACACGTCATTAATATAGACCAATCAAACACAGATCTACTTGAACTTTTATTAAAATAAAAAAAAAAAACTACTACCATAACAATATTTAATTCAATAAACGTCAGTTCAGTGCTTCAATGTCAATAATAAGTGCAAATATAATTTGTTTATGAATAATCTAGCCAAATATCTACTACTCGAAATAAAAAAAAATTGGGTGTCCATATCGTTCTAACGAAATTTTACATTAGTTTTAGTCAATAGAAAAAAACTGGCCACCACTTGTGGTGAGTATTTTTTCCAGTGGTTATTTTTTTCCAATAGCATATTTTCCGCGAGTTCTTTTTTCCAATTTAACCTAACCTAAATTAAACAATAATTGTATTGAGGAAAATGTTCTATTGGAAAAATGCATTATTGGAAAAAACGGACTGAAAAAACAGATTGAAAAGAATGGATTGGAAAAAGTGGCTACTACTGTTGAAAATACCATCAAAATTTCAACGATTCAACTTAGAACGAAGTTAATATTAATTCAAAAATGGTGAATCATTAGGAATGATAATAAATAAATATAGAATAATATCCTACCTACCAGTTTTTGAGTAATCAGAATTCAATTAGGTAATAGAAGTATTGTTAGAATATAATACCGTACAATTCATGTAGGCGTAGAATTTGTAGAGAAAGGATTAATATATTTCCAGAAGCTTTGTCTTCATATTTTGATAAATTGTGGGATGATAATAATTATTGAACAATTTGCTTAGGTACATCGTTTAATGATATTTGATCTTTATTTCAAAATTAGCTTTTAAATAATTTAAACAAAAAATTATCTACAAGTGGTCACATTTAGATTTTTGTTATACAGTATATTAGATCTTAATCAAGAACAAGGAAATATACTCGTATGATGACAAAAGTGGATTACATTTTATTTTAATATAATAATAGGTAATATTTTAATCGTTTGTGAAAAGTTTTATTCCAAACTTTCACTTAAAATTAGTTATATTTTGCTGGGTTCAGAGGACAATAACTGTTTCATCTTTTCATTATTTCAGCAACAACTGAAATGAAGTCTGCATCTGCAGTTAATTCCATCTAAAGTACGGCAACGTCTCAACGTCAGAATCCCCTAACTTATTGCTCTAATACCGCAACAAGTTCTCTTTGTTCTCTTCTTCTTCCTTCAACTTTAATACCTGTATTACATTACACCCGAAATCACATTTCCTTTTCTCTTTCCCAAATGACTTTTTCTATGCACTCATTTAATACACTTCAGATAAATTGATTCCATCCGAAATTTAATGTTCGTCATGCCCACCCTGCTTGCCTGCATCAGGAGGGGATTGACAGATTTATTCGGCCTCTGGCATTTTGGAAAACATTATTATATAAAATGCCAATATTTATTAAATGAATCGCGTAGTTGTTCCATAATAATTTTTTTCAATTAAACTATACCCAGTAGTTTTCTTGTCACTTACAACCATGTGTATCCCCACTTGACATTAATCGTCCATGGGATATTTAAAAATATCTCATTTTTGCACTTTATGTGGTATTACGTAAGTATGTCCTAGCCACATCCTGAGTACGAATTACATTCTCAATACAAACATCTCAGAGAATTACATGGAACACATAATCGGGTTATCATTACCAAATTACTAACATTGGAATGTTACATATAGATAATGTTACTAAGGATGGACATTGGCAATCGCTAGGATTTTAAAAGGATGGTAATAGGCAAATATAGCAACCAACAAGCGTGATGTTTACATTCTTGAAATGTTATGGGGATTTTATTTTGTCAAGTGGGTCCGAAAGTTGACGGCTAGTAACCGCACACACGGTATAATATTTATCTTATACAATATGTGAAAATGGAGCATCCAAGTTAGGAAATAGGCGTGATTGATACATATGTACAAGTATATTTTCGTATATGTATGTACTTATATATGGATCGTGTTATTCATAAGCGGTGTAAAATCAATTCCGAGTTAGGGTTTTTGTTGATTATTAGAGCGAGAATAGCCGTGTGCATTTGTGTCCGGCTGTGGTTTGAACCCAGTCATATTCCTTTTTAACGGTATAAAATAAATCTATTCCATGGTGTATTTACTACTAACAACCATGAGTACCTGTGAGTCAACGGCTGGCAACCGCACGCACTTCAAACGATGACTCACATTTTTAATAGAGAGGCTAGTAGTGTGTCAGATATACCATGGTAACGATGGTAACGCACGGGCCCAGTAGTGATCTTTCCGATCTTTCTCTCTCGCACAGGGTAAACAGAAATGTTCGCACGATGGTTCTAACAAGATTCTCCTGGAAAAGAAGTTTGAAGATTTTGAATTTTGAAAACAATAATTCATGGTTTTGAAGCAATCAATAAATTATTAATTCTTCTTTTCCAAGACTCATTGAATAATCAATTTAGCGGCACCGCAATTTAACAGGTAATTCTCACTAGAAAGAAGAAAACTTCTTCTTTTTTAGGATTTAGAATCTTGGTAGAATCTTCAAAGAATCCTCGTGCGAACAGAGCTACGATACGATGTTTCCACTATTCCACTCCTGTGATTATGTATACTTCGTGATAAAATCTTCGAACATTCCGGGCCAGTGCGACCCTGGTTTGCACCCGGGGGTCCCAGTGGGGCCCTGTCTCCCTTGTCTTGTCGCGGGGGGCGAAGCAACGAACCGTAGGCGCGCGCCACGGTAGAATGACCCCGTAGGAAGAACCAGGGGGTACGGGAACATTGCATCGCACAGGGACAAGGAAAAGTCGAGAGCTTGGTAATGGACTGAGAAAAATTTGATAGAGTGAACCTGTTCTAAAGTCATTCGATTATAAGGCGGAGATAGTGGGAGCTTTTGTTTCGAGCTTTTTATTTGTTGTTGTTTACTAGCGAAGTTATTCCGAACAGGTAGCTTTGCAGTTACTGCAATAACAAAAGAATTTTAGCGATACTATTAAAATGGATTTATTTACAATGAACACAACAAATAATTGATCATTATTTAAATGCGGTGCTGCGCCATTAGTTAGTAAAAAATAACGAAATTTATTCCTTCAGGTCTTTGATACACAGTGGTGTATTTACAATTTTCTTTTGGAGGGGGTCCATTATTGAAAATGAAATGAGTAGGTATAATAAGAAAAAGCGCGTTGCTTTGTTATTCAAGGTCAATAACGGTAGAATTGAATTTTTCCCTCTTTTATTTGCAGTAATAATAAATAAATAAATGTATAAATGCTGAATTTGAATAGTAATAATTTTTTTTAATTACTTGGTGTTTTGGAGGTGTCCAGATCGTCTGGACCCCCGTAAATACGCCACTGTGATTGACTGTGGTTCTGACAAATCATATCAGATTCGAATCCAGTTTGGTGCATATTCTAGTTAAGGGTTGGAGACGCCTGCAGTGGCTTACGTAGATATTAGTCTTGGGGGCCAATATAAAAGTAACAATATTTTTGATCATGTAAAACAAAATTCGAAAATTTGTTCTGTTGCGGTGATATATTTTTACAATAATTACTAATTCACAAATCAGAAAATGCTTGGCATGCTTACTTATTTTTAAATAACTTGCAAATGGTTTAGAAAAGTACACAAAATCTTCACGAACATATTTTTTGAATATTTTTAAAGGTTTATAGGAAATATTAATATAAGTTCTATGAATTTTTCATCACTTTATCACATAGTTTAAAGCATGCAAAGTTTAGTGAATTGCCATAAGAGTCCATGTAAAATGAGCGTAATTTCAAAAATTATTACAAAAAAAAACGGATAGACGAAAATTAAAAAAAAATAGAATCTCAATAGTGTAATAAAGGCACTGTTTAAATTTCAGCCTCTCATCATTTTTTTAAATATATGGTCATCAACCTTGTTAAACTGCACAGGAACAAAAATTTGTTTCGTACTCTCCACTTAATTATCAACTATAAGTACCCGTAAGTTGCAGGCTGGTAACTGCACATTATATCTATACAGATTACTCACATTATACGAAGATGTCACATCTGAATTAGTGTAAAACAAAACGTAAAAAATAAATTTGCTCTCTGTCTCAGCACAATTCCATCAATTCTTCCTGTTATTGTAAAATATAAATGATTATTGTAACACCCTACATTTTTAAATTATCATTATCAGAGACCAGATGTATAGAATATTGAAGTATTTAAAATAATGAAAACACAATTGAGGTATAAATAAAACAATAGCAAAACATTTTACATTTTTATTGCATTGTATTATTTACAAATTAAAACATTTTTCCAATAATTATTATATAAATATAATAGCACAAATCCTCCCTGATACATTTGTAAATTGAAAAATTTTTAATGAATAAATTTGAACAATGAAATAATGTTTAATAACTTTAAAAATTAACCTCACAAAACAAAAATAAATACCTTTTCAAAGGCATAAAGTAAAAATATTTTAAAAATATAATTCTACAACGTATGAAATTTTTTTTCTTTAATTTTTCCGCTTTGCGATTGATATTTAGTAGACGTTTTTATCGAACAATTTAAAAAATATAATAACACTGGCTGGTAATTTAAATTTATAAGCCTTCGTTGCTTTGTTATTAAATGTAGATAGAAGCTATAAATTCTGCTTAACATGTTCACTAACTGTATTTTTATTCTTTTTTTACGACAATGAGGGTAAATGGAAACGTTATTTTGTATTTTAAAGTACTGATACTTTCTCAACAACAGCGGGCGATAATATGTAGTTTTCAGTTTATTATGAATTCATCATTAAAATACTGGGCGGTATATATCATACTTCCGGAAGAGTTAAAAGTACTTCGTATAATTTCATACTTAACCTATTTTCTTTATTGACTTTGAATAATAAATTCTGAGAAACGTGGACTAGGAAAACCATTCCTCATTTATTAAATCATAGATATGTAATACGTATGTAACTTACAAAACGGTGGATATAAAATTTATTGAGACCTTATACTTACACTTGTGAAAACAAAGGAAATAGAGGAATAAATATTTTGTGGTTTGTTCATAAAACATATATTTTGCATTAACTTTTTACGTACCTAAGTACTATACCTTCTTCGCCGTCCTAAAATAATTTACAATCTTCGATTCCTAAAACTGGGTCGCTGATGATCCAATATTTAAGTTATTTATTTAACCTGATTTCGTCAAAATAATAACAAATTTAAACTAAATTAATTTTATTTTATGTTTTTTAACATGGTTACAAAAAACAAAAGTATGTTAAACAAATAAACAAGAATTTATTCATTTAATATTAATGGAAAATGTAAACAAATGTACTTTTGACATATTATTATATAATATATTATTGTAACACATACACGTGAAGACCAGAAAATGTAAAAAAGATAGTACATTATCTCCAAATTTGTTATTAATTTTTATCTTTCACTTAGTTCCCCCCCCCACAAACCGTAATGCAAGAAATTTTATTTTTTAACAATAATATCATGTTTGATAAATTATTTATTTGGATTATTTTATGTTTATTTTATTTAAATGCCACGTTTCGGAAATAATTTATTTTATTTTGTACTTAATGTTAAAAATTGGTTTTATACGTTCATTTTCAGTAGATAAAGTATTACTTTAACATCGAGGGTAGATAAAATAAAATTTGAGTAGATAAAGTAAAATTTGAGTAGATAAAGTAAAATTTGAGTAGATAAAGTAAAATTTGAGTAGATAAAATAAAATTTAAGTAAAATAAGAATATTTTTACACAAATTAACATTAAGTACAAAATAAAATAATATATTGTACACGACGATAAAGAGTCTTTATCGACACGTGAAAGATAGCCCACTCGTTCCTTCGTCACTCGTGAACTAACATCTTTCACTTTTCGATAAATGATCTCTTTATCGTCTTGTATAATAAATTACTAAAATATGAGTTCTCTCAATCAATAAAACACTTTTGAATAACATATAATATTCCTCTATGAAATCAATAATATAATAAATGTATTATTTACTAGTCATTGATAAAATAATATATTATCCACTAGTCTGTTACCTTGGACATCAAGTGTCCAGATTCGTCACCATTTGCTTAAAATTTAAAAAATTTGTTTAATTATAGACAAAAGATTTGAATCACTCTAAAAGTAAAAAGTGATATTTCGATTTTAACTTTTGTGCTACCTACTTATTTTTATTGAATTAAACTTTGAACAACTTGTTAAAAATTTTTGAAGTAAATATGATTAAAATAAAGCGTTTACAAGCATATCTTAAAAAATTGTTTTGGGGCTTAGATTCATATTATTTTAAGTTAAATCGTTTAATCCTAATGATTGTAAGGTACAAATTAATTTTGTGTGCAAATTTGCATGCACAATGGTGTAATTTCCCTGTATGCAACCCTGCTCTATCCACATCATCCTCTTGTTCATCTCAATACCCATATCCAATGTCTTCAGTGTCTTGTACCACACTACACGATACCTTTATTCAAACACCGTCCTAGTTACATCCCTGCTGGAGTCCTCTACAACAACCTCTAAACATCGAAGTGTATTGATCCTAACTCCGTGTTGTAGTTTGTAGTCAACGTAATCCTGAAATAATTCTGTGAGAATTCTACTTTCCAAACTTCATTTTTATCTATCCTGTATAGGGTATCTATTCTGTAACATAGAGCCTAAAACTAGCCTTATCGACGACGTCACGGCAACTGTGGCTGCGTTTGTGGGAAAAAAAGCCTCATTCACAATACGAAATTAGTAGTTATAGTCAGTAGGTATAGTTAGTAGTTATAGTTAATCAGTTAGTTCTGACTACTGTAAACTGTAGTACAAATTAATGTTGTAGTTAGCCTAGTATAGCAAACTAGTTTTGAAATTAGTGTCAGAAGTATCCATTTGTTCTCTTAAGTATATTTTAGGTTTGGTTTACTTAGAGTTATCTTTAATAATAATCCTTTTATATAAATGTTAGAAGAAGCATTTATAAATATGATACAAAATTATAAATGTCTCTATGACAAAGGTGATCTCAAATATTAATGTCATCTTAGACGTCAAACGTCAAAATTAATTCTCTTTCTAGATTCTGATTGGTAGTTTCTACAGAAAATGTACTAACTACAGGTTTGGAATTAGCGCAGCGCAACGTGGAGCTAATTTCGCTATTGTGAACGTGAACGTGAACTAACGTTAGTTACACCAACTGACTATAACTACTAATTTCATATTATAAATGAGGCTTAAGTCGACATGGATAAATACACAAATACACATAAAACTACAAGTAAACAAAAGTTACGAACTTGGCCGTGAAAACTAACATTATAAAATTAATTTAAAATATTAAAAATAAAACAAAAAAACAAATTAAAAGAATAAAACTAATACACCTTGAAAATATGAAAATAATATAACCATACAAATGTCAAAACATATCTGATATATCTAAACTTTTCGACATGGAAACATCACTAGGGATGATGGTTTTGCAATAGAAGTACGACTCATTGTGCTTGTGCTATGTTTCGAGTAACCACCGCAAGGAATCAGCAGATCAGCACTCAACATAGAGCGTAAAGCTAGCTCCTAGCTCGTTAAGTTAGACTCCCAGGATGTTCACAACTTGCTGCATATATTATATTTTAATGGCATTTAGTACACAACTTACAGTTTTTGCAAGGAGCACATTTTTGGAACCACTTAATTAAAGATTGCATAATGGATATAAATTGAATAAAATTAAATTTAAATTGAATATTCAATGGCATAAGTTATACTTGTACATTAAAAATGAAGCAAATTTATTCTGTGTGGAAACAGTGACCCAAATATGTTTAATTAAAAAACCTGTAAATTGCAATTGAGAATTAAAAAATAGACAATTAGACAAGATCAGAACTGAAAAAATTGGCGAGTGCGTTATATAATCGATTGTGGTGATTCTTACAATGCAGTCTTCGTTAATAACAATTTTAAAATACCTACGCATATTTTACGACGAGATTCTCCCAATAATAAACGAACCATCCTTTTCAAAAGTATAAAAATGTGAAACATCATCAACACCTCTCACAACGTATATCAACATCACAGTCTTTGCTCCGCATTCCAGCAACAAACGAATGAAAGAGCAAATAGCAAAAATGCAAAGAGCATCGCATTGTCTGATCCTCTTGTGACGGTGTGACTGACTATGTTTTCTATAAAGCTCTGAAAGCGCAAATGTACATGTACTAACTGCGGACATAACATTGCAACAAATATACACTAGGTAAATAAAAATGAACTTTGGAAAGTAGAATTCTTATAGAATTATTTCATGATTGCATTCACTATACAGGGTGTTATCCAACCTGTGTAACAAAACTTAAGAGTGTATAATATTGGACGCACTGATCATAAATTAAGAATTTTGTTGAAATACGCAAATTAAAAAATGGGTCCAAGCAAATGAGACATTCTGTAGATAAGAAACGGTAAGAAATATAAAAATTTTATTTTATTTTCCTGTTTGTTAAATTATTATTCCATTAATGTAATTACGCTAATAGATACTGCATAACTATTGTTAAACTTTTTTTGTATTTAAATGTGACAACCAGTGGTACCCAAAATGATATTGTTTTGCAAACTACTGTTAATTTTACGAATTTCAACAAAATTCTCTTTGATTTCATGATCAATGCGTCCAATACTATACACCCTTAAATTATGTTACACAGGTTGGGTTACACCCTGTATACAACACGGAGTAAGGATTAATAAAAACCTTAAATTGCAAAAGGTTCGATAAGAGTTATACTGGAAATTAACTAAAAGATGAAGGTGGAAGGTTAAGAATGCGAATAATCAGGATTACAGTCAAAATAATTTATTTTTCTAATAGACCGACGTTTCGACGCACACTCGTTTCTTCATCATGGTTATGTAGCCTGTTTAGTATAACACAATGCACATAAAAAAATCTGATGTGGCCAGCACAAGACCTCCCGCCATACCTTAATTTTTACTACTGTACAAATATATAGGTATTTACGATACAAATATATTTTAGTTATTTGGTCAACTGTAGAATTGTAGAAGAAGATATAAATGATGTCACATAAATGATGTCACATAAATGAATTACATTTTTCGTAGTAAAAAATGTTAAACAATCATGGACAACAAGATAATGAAGTTTCATACTCTAAATTATAAATTATAATTTAATTGCTAAAGTACTAGGTATGACAATAAATTAATTATCTATCAAAATATTTAAGAAAAGTACTACTTTCGGTTTGGGGATTGCTTCCAAAATTTACTGGGTTTTAAGATTTGTATTAAAATCTCAAATATAAAATTTTATAGTTAAATTTTCGTAACTTTTTGAGTTATAGAACCCGGAAAAAATGTTACATACAACCTAACATACATACACACACACACACAGACATCATCTCGAAAATATTTTATTCGTATTCTAGGGACCCTAAAACGTGCTTATCTCTTAAAATCTCACATTCGACAATATTGACCCATCAGAATACCTCCCTTATAGAATATGAGGCGGGAGGTAATATATAATTTTGTCTGCAATCCTGATTATTCGCATCATTGCATCCTTACTAATGCTAAAAATTAAAACCAAGTAAAATAATTTCAACCTCTCTGTGCAACTATTCCATGCTAATCTAAATCCTGTAAATGTGAAAGAAGTAAGGCAAATTCCTGAAGTCATTACAAAAATATTGATTCTCCCTGAATTGAAAATGCAAATAGTGTAAGAAGAAAGGATATTACTCAGTAATGAAACTCTACTCGAGGTCTAAAAGAAAAAGTAAGAAAATCTCTTGAGAAGAATCCATCTACAGTCATTTGAAATCGGAAATTTCGCAAACATTACCGCACTAGTGACAAGTAATCAATAACTAATTTCACGAGTAAGCAGAGATCGCAGTGCGGGCATTGAGCAGTCGAAGTGGAACACCACAACTGCATTACACGAGTTCCAGGTTCGCAAAAGTTTGACGAAACGACTGATAATGTATAACCGGCTTAGGTGCGCTCAACTTCGAATAAATGAGAACGAGGAGAATAGACTATGTATGTATGTATGCATCCCAACTTATTCAATTAGAATCTTATCTGGAGGATTAGTTTGGAATTACTAATGTAGACTTATCTTCCGAGAGATCTGCGTATTTTGAAGATGGACTGATTTTTAAAAAGGTCAGCGTAAGATTATACCGACTTGACCTCTTTGTTCTTTCTTCCTTATTATTGAATAATGTTGTATCTTTTCAAAAAGATAGCATTTAATTTTAGATTCAGGCTATCCGGAATAAACTTCTTTATAATAAAGGAAATTAAATCAGGAAGAGGCAAACACATTATGTATAAAAATTTGGATGTATCAATGTTTTTACAAAAGCTACTTTAAGTTTGTGACAAACGGTCAATTATTTCAACAAACTGTCTATCTTTATAAAAACAAAGTCTAACCACAAATTTGAACCTAGTTTAAAGCACTGATTTTACCGACTGTGGTTCTTACAACTCAGATTCGAATCCAGTCATGTAGGTACATATATCTACTACATACAGTACGCGAAATAAGAGATGGCCGGGCTTAAGAATTTTAAATTGGTAATAGTTATTTATGTTACAAGTGGGATACGATCATTATTACAGCAGTCGAATGTGAAGAAACACAACTTCTACTTTGTTGCGCTTGATACAGTCTAGTTTAGAGCAGACTGGTTACTCAGGAGTGGCAGCGAGTATTTTTATTCTTATTTTGTAATAGTCTCTGTTTAAGGTTTTTACGGGTGGTTTTCCCTCAAACGTCAGACAAATTTCAAAGGCTTCAATTTTTGAACTTTTAGATCTCAGTAGCTCTTTTGTTTTATATAAAATAATTCACTTGTCAACCTGATGAAGGCAACGAAAAGTTCTCGAAACGTCGTAAATATAAATAAAAATTACAGAACTTTTCCCAAATAAAATAATTCATTTATCATTATGAGTTCTGAAAACTTCTATCAATCTATTAATGTAATGGTGTTTGAAATGGTAGAAACAGTTTAAAATTTTCGTTCTAACAACAAAGAGTGATGATAGTTCTCCCTTTAAGTATAGGCGCTATTGTCTGGAACAAATGTATCGTAATCTACACATGCTTCTGTGCAACTCTGATAACGATAAAAGCAAAGGCAGCGTCTCCGTGTTTCGGCAAGGGGAGAAATGATAAATACATACTCGTATACATTATGTATATCATCTTAAGGGAGCCTTTTCAAATTATTATCTGTCATATTTACACATAAAAGAAGTAAATAAAATTCATGACTTTAAGAGGGGACGATTCGTCAGTTAGAACATCACTCATCTTGAATTTGAATAAGACGAAAAATTTGAACATCAAGAAATCGGTGAATACTGCAAATTCTGCATTTTGTATTATAGAAAAAAAAATTAACAATCAATCTTAACCACACGACCTACAGGCAACTAACCTTAAAATATTATTGCTAATATTATTCATGTACTTCTATTAAATAACCAGAAATCTGTAAATAAAACGTTGAAATTTCTCCATGTTCGCCTCGATGTCAAGACAAAATATCATATATATCCAGCAGAAAATATGGTTATTTTCTTTTGAAAAGTTGGTGAATACCATGCACGGTAGAACAGTCAAAGTAACAATTTTCGTTTTCGATCGCGTTCACGTATTTCATTAACAATAGTCGAACAACCAAATCTCGCTTACGACGTGTATGAATCCCTGTCAAACATGGAGAAATCCCTATAAATCACCGGCGTTGAAATGTCGAAGTTTTTATTCAGTTTCGTGCGTGATTCCCGAATATCGATGAGGCGAACATAAAATTTAAAATTTGACTGTTGTAAAGTTTGAAAATGGACATCCTTCCTTACACCGCACGCAGAATGGGGTCAATTTCTGCTATCAGTGCTTTCAATGGCAAACTCACTAATGTGTGAGAATTAGTGAGTATGACAGATGTAACCGCACACACGGCAAAATCTATAGTTATATACGGTGGTAGAGATCGTGGGTTCCAATTCGGATCAGGTGTAAAAATTTTCATCGGTATCTACTGTCGTCATCATGTAAGTTGGGATACAATTAAATTGCATCAGAGTGTTAAAAAATTCTGGATTATAATGGATGTAATCGGTTACTTATTCTATATTCTGAAAACTTGAACGTAGGCATTTCAAGGTTATTAGACCGTGAGCTCATGACAGGCGATGGTCTCCGATTTCATACAACATGCCTTTTGGAGGATAGCATATTGACCCTATGACAACATAGAAAAACGGGTATTAAACTCTTGCACGCTTTCCGGTCATATGAAAAATTGCATTTCAACTTGCACAAAACTTACTTTAACATCAGCGATGGACAAAAATAATAAAAGTTTGCTTCATTGTAATAGTTAAACATAATGTTGGGTAAACCTAAACAACCAAATCTCACTTAGGAATACCTACATGAATTCGTATAAATCACCGACGTTGAAATGTGGAAGTTTTTATTCAGTTTCATGCGTGATTCCCGAATATCGATGAGGCGGACATAAAATTTAAAATTTGACAGTTGTGAAGTTTGAAAGTTTGTTGGACATAGTTGGGCGGGGTACATCAAACTAGATTTACAACTTTTCGGCGGTTATTAGATTTATCGGGCTGGTTTTTCGTCTGTGTCAGGTTTTTATTAACGGATGGCCTCGAGAAAGAGGTGAAATATTGGAGGCGCGCTGTGTGGCGACAGTGACTGAGTGGACCCTCTGCGCTCGCATCGCAACCAACTGAGTGCCGAGTTTTCCGTTTTCGCGTGTACAACGCACAAAGTGGACCCGACAGATCTGGGGCGAACAACGAGAAACATTCCATTTCCCCGGCTACAACTATTCATATTATATTATTGTATTCTTCATCGGCTCTTCATGCCAAACTTCCAATTCGAGACCGTCTATTTTATTTTATTATGCTGGTAACTTTTAACAGGATTTACTCTCAATTATAGAGTGGTAGAAATTATTACAGGTCAAGAAGCCGAGGTTGGCCGATGCGATAAGGACAGAAAGAATTTGCCTATATCCTACACAGAGCTGAATCACAATTCGCCAACTTATTACTCGCCTAAACGCAACTGAGGCAAGAGAAAAACCAAGCTGGACGGCTACTGTATACACTATATCAAAGTAGCGAAGCAGTTTGTGCCAAAAAATTACACTCGGTTAAATTGTATACCAATTTGAAATTGGTATACAATTAACCATTCTGACCGATTCATCTTGGTGCAGTCATAATCATAATCCGTGCGAGAAACATGCCATTGTCCGTTGAAGTTCAAATCCTGATCAATATGTTAGTCAAATTCGCAATTACCAAATTGTTCCTAATGTCATATGTCTAAGTATGGAGTATTTTTGAGGCAGTTGCTGCGCGGGTTTAAGTACAACCCGAAGTTCCGTGGTTCCAGTTCTCGACCGGCAGTGTATTTTTATAAAACATCTTGCAATTAAATCGCACTCGGGCGCTTCAAGCTGACCACTTGATCGTCTTAAATGTAGTCCTGGTAACATTAGAATCTCTCCGATGCCGCTTTGGATGGTAATGATTGGTACAGGAATTGAGATTCAGACTGCACTAAGACGAATCGGTCTAGAAGTGGTTGAATTCGATTACATAAGTAATATCTTCCATTCTGAAATTGGGTGTAAATCCTTTTGAATGGTTACCATGGTATAGAAAAATTAATTTCTGCCAAGTTAAAGCTAATTCTTAAGATCTAAATTAAAAATTAAACTGCTGACATTTTTTTTAATTTTAAAAACTAGTATGTATAAATAAAAGGTAACAGTACTTTAAACTAACTTATTGTAAATACGACATTATCAAGTTAACAATAAAAAAATCTGAAGTAGGTATTTAATTGAATGTAGCATATAGCAGTCTTTCTTACTGTGGAGCATCCGATATAATTACATTAGGTAGGTATTTATTATTTTATCCTGTATAAAGATAATTTCAACTTTAAAAACAAACTGAAATTATCTCAGTTGATACAAAGTAAACGAATCCTTTTTTGTGCCAATATAATAAAGTTCAGACAGTTTATACACAAAAAATATTGAGACAACAAAAATTTATAAGAAAAGTAACTTCTATGTCTCTATTTTAAAACTAAACTTATCGATATCTAGCTATCCTGTCCCTGGTGCAATGTTTGAAAAATGTTGCTGTCTCTGTACCCAGAGATTCTTGAAATTTTCTCCCAGTGCTGAGTCTAAGTTGAAGCGATTTTCACGTGTATAATTTAGTAGGAAGGACATGACATATGTGCAGAATTTTCTAGAATGTAACTCCGTTGACAGCGCTCATATTTTTCGATAGATAAAATGGATGTTTGCAAGTTTGCGTGGAAAAAGTTTACGGAAATGCTGCAGTAATGTATAAATAATTGTTTATAAAATTTTTAACTCCCCATAGATTTTGTAATATTAATATTGTTTGGAAAGTTTGGAAGTTGATATATCTCGAGTGTAATTATTAATTAAATTTATAACTACATTTGTAGCTCGTAAGTTCCTAACTAAAATGAAATAATTATTTCAAAAGTTTTTATTTGATTTTGTATATATAAATTATTAAGTGTAAGTTGCTAAGCTGCAACTCTGAGCTAACATGTAACAAATCTTTAAATAATCTTTTATCAAAATTTTACTTATACCTTTAATCTGTCATTATTTATAGATTTATGAATCTACATAAATTTTATAGAATTTACTCAGAAATGTCATATAAAAAATTATTGTGTATGGTTTTATGTTTTATTTATGATTTTCGGAAATTATTTTTTCTTTAAAAATAAAAATGACTATGAATCATTTTTTCATTCATGTATTGTCGTAAAACATATACAACATAAACTCACGTAAAAGAAATTATTTTCAGCTCATGGCATTAATTTTTAATACAACTAAACCTTTTAAACAACGTCAAAGAGCTTGTACTACAACATGATTAAAACATAAATATGATACTTAGCTTAGAACATTTACAAGGTCTGAATAATTTATTTTAGCTTGTATCTAATCTAGAACACCACAGGTAGTCAAACTGCTAACATCCATAAATAAACTTTGGTTAGTTATGAAATTAAGGCGCAACACTTGTGAATTCAGAAGCTTCACAATTTCAGCGATTCTGGGTAAATACAAAACAAATGGATTTGTCTATTCGAAATATTTGCGAAATTGTATGTAAACGTGTATTATTTGTGTAATATTATACTTTTGTTTAAGGATAAAAAAGTATATTTTTGTGACTTGCGTAGTTCCGTTTCAATAATACTCTAACATAAATGTCAAAATGTTACCGACGCGTTTCACAAGTTACTGCTAGAACCGTCACTTTTAGTTACCAAAGAATTACCGTAACATAACACCACGGTAAACCTGGTTCAATTAACATACCCTTAAAGTGCTATTTTTTGACAGCTGAGTCTGTGCAATAAAAATAATTGTTGCAGTGGAGAATTTGCTCAATAAACGCATAGCAACATAATTTGATGGCGATACCTTTCCAAATATTGAAAATAATCACTTAATTAATATTAATTAATAATAATCATATACAATATCCCAAGTGCCAGGCATATTACCGACAATTTGCCCGAGCTGTCACTCAAGTGGTTGTTGCAACAAGCGCGAAGCGCGAGGGCAATTTTCAAGAGGCAACAAACACGCGTGTAGAGAGAAAGGGAAAATTGTCCGTAATATGCCTGAACGAGGGATATTTTTTGTTTAAAATATCGCTCGAACAATATTAAAAACTGTATAACTTAAATACCTGCCATCCTGTCATTGACTACCTTGGTTACGCATCATAAATTTTTTTAATGTAAAAAATTTATTATAAAACAATAGTTACCGTTGCGGGAGATTGTCGACAATTTGCCCGGGCAAAATATCCGCTGTCAAAATATCCGCACAATTAATTCGTGATTGGTTAGTTTTGAAGAAATACGTCAATTTAATTGGTTGATTTTTTGACATTGACAGGTGAGGGCGATATTCAGTTAAAAACTATTGTGTTTAATATGGCAAAGATACAGATTTACTGGCAAAGCTAGATTACAGCCTCGGCTTCGCCTCGTCTGTGAAACTTTAGCCGCGGCAGTAAATCTGTAATTTTTTGCTTAGCTAAATAACTATTAATCTTGTAATGAACCAAGTTTAACGTACTTCAAATCATCAAATCAATAATGAAAGATTACTTGAATAGTGGTACTTTTTCCTGAAAACACAGTACATTATAAATTTTATCAACTCATAGTTTACCACAGTTTGAGAGTCCCTGACCGCCATTACTATTTCAAACCGGGGTTCATTACTACAGACCGCGCAGTAAATAATTTAGTAGACGTTATTAATTTTACGAGTCCTGTGATAAGGCTATCATATCAGATTATTGAATGTTTATGCCTTGCGCTATTCCCTACGTGGTTGCGTTACGTTCCTGAGTACCTCGGGAAATCTTTCACCATTACTCTATAAATGTGTATACGCCTCTACACAGAATAACGCTCTCGATAGGCTTTTTACGTAATGCACTGATCATTGCTGCGTACATTTATGTAAAGTGATCGCCAGTTTCCAACGATGTAGGGCAATTTGTTTATGGGCGAAATTAAGGCTGCTGCTTTGTTTAACCTGAACTATTAACTAAACTATAAACCAAAATATGACTCAAATTAATATACAGCATTCATTACAAGTCGTAGAATTTGGATAAAAATTAATATTCATAGGTAACCGTTGAAATAACGAAGATAATTGAATTTAAAGTTGACACAAAAACGCGTTAAAATGCATTGCGTATATGGAGGTTAGCAGTAGTTTTACTTAACGATTAGAAAATATTATATTATCATAACAACCCAACACATGTTTCGAAAACGAATATGTTATTCTTTAATATTTGAGGTAATTAAAAAAATATAAAAACTAGGTATATGCCACCGCAATAATTGTTGAGAAAGCGCCACCTAAAAAGTTCCAGTCTCAAGAAAAATTATGTTTTTGACGTCATACTATTGCATTTCTTTGTGAACTTTAATTTAAATAATCTTTTTTATTTCTATGGATACCTATGATTTATAATTTACATCCAAATCTACGATTTTTAATGCATTATTTTTCATTATTTGAATATATTGGCCTCACTTCACACCAAAATCACGCACGCTTATGGCCGACGGATTTACTACCTTAAGCGGGCCCGTGTAGGTATTTTCCGAATTCCTAGAATATTCTGGATTTTACTTTTTCTTCTATCCTACTCCCTTGCCCACTACTGCAGCTGCCCAAAACTCGTACTTTGCCGCATCCTAGTTATGCAATGTCATTTTGAAGTTGAAAAATACTGTAAAATTATTTACGTTGCGAGTGTCAGTTTGTTATTAATTTCAAGATAATGCGTTTTTAAACGTTTAGTGGAGAAGGAATGGATCTACAGATGTATATTTTTAAAATTTGAAAAATAAATTTTTATCATGAGATATAGGTACCCGTGTAAAGTTTGCATAAATTGGAAATAACGATATATAATTTTTTTAATAAAATTTTAAAAAGGCACGACTGTTAATTCATCCTTTAAGTATATAATCCTTGTTGAAATGAAATATTACCATTCTTACTGGCCACAAAACATCTCGCTACGTTAGTACATTTTATGCTGGATTTTAGGAAGTGGACGGGCGTCTTAAGCTAAATAAGGGTGGTGTATTTCAAATAAAATCACGAAAAAACTTTGGCTCTCTCGTCATTTCCTAATTGCATTACTCGCTACGGTCCTCTATTGAGAAAAAGAATTATGTGAAATCTATTGTGAAAGATTCCGGACGTAAAAGAAAAAGAAGAATGACATGATTGGTATAAAGGCGTGGATTATGGCTATGATCACACTGCCAAGTGATATGTCATACGACGATCGTTTCTCATGAACGGATAATAAGAAAATGGAAGCACGAAGCTTTCCTAAAGTGATATGGAGCATTAGGCCACGCCTGCAGCTGCACACCTAATTGCTTTAATGATGCTAGATGCTTTTCTAGAGAGAACTATCCATCAAAGAAAAAGGGATTGCTCCAATTTCAAATAAATATTTAAAACTAGAGTAATCACGTCACTTGATACGATGTGTCCTATAAATGGAAACCCTGGGTCATTGTTTTCCCAATTTGTTATACCAGTGACCCACAATGTATGATACATAATTGGGATATTATTACCCAATGTGCTATTATATTATATTGATGAAATGAAATGAAAATGAAAGTCTAGAACATATTGGTAAAAATAAAAATTTTATTTAAAAAGAAATATATATGTTTTTTAGTAAATTGAGAAATAAAATTGCTGTGACGTCACTATTTTCTACAGGAGATAATGGTAACATATATCACATCACATATTATTCAATTTTTTATTTAAAAAATTTGGGCTTGTTGATAAAATTTTTGGCACAATAAGAAATACGGGTCTCAAGTTTTTTCAAAAATATTTAATTTAAAAAAATAATGCAAGTAGCTCATTATCTACATTCAGATGTTACATATATACTTAATGTTACTAAGGGCGGGCATTAGCAATCGCTAGGATATTAATTGCAAGTAAATGTGCAAAAATAGCAAGTAACAAGCCGGAATGTTTATATTCTTGAAATGTTCTATGGGAATTTTATTTTTTCAGTGGGTGTAGGTATATGTAATTCATATACATGCATTCAAATCATGCCTTTTACCAAATTTGCTTATGGCATATACATTTTGTCTTGTGTGCGATTACCAGCCGTCAACGTACCCATGGTTGTTAGTGGAGATTACAGCACAAGTGAGGTTTTTTTTTCAGTAAAACTGGATTCACAAACGATCACATAACAGACAGAGCTATCTATCCACATAATAATATTTTAACTTTTTAAAGATAAAACTTTAGTTACCTTATGCGGAGAACAAACAACCATGAGTAACTGTCAATTGACTGCTGGTAACCGCACACACGATATAATACCGATGCTTAATAATAATAATATACGATATGAAGCTGCCACACCTTAGTTGGGTAAAAGGCGTTATAGATTTATATCTTTTAATTTATCTTCCATTTTGTTAATCTGATTAACCCGTGAATTGACGATCATAACATATCTATACCAATGACTTACAATATGTGAATCTGCCACACCCAAATTGGGTAAAAGGCGTGATAGATTTATATCTTTTAATTTATCTTCCAGTATGTTAATCTGAATAAAAATGTTTTTGATATATTTCTTGCGTTCTGTAGATGTCTACTGCTAGGAAAAGTAATAAAAAGTATGCAAAATGTTCCGTTGAAATGTTCTAACACTTATCTTCTTTTTCAGGTACGTTTGAAACCTTGTTATCCAGTTTTCTCCGCGTTATCATATTGAAACTGTTCGAACCATCTTAGAGCCAATATCAGTAAGTAACTTTCCTCAGACTTCGAAGTATTTCAAATCTTGTTTGAAGTATAGCTGCAGTACTCGCGATTTAAACTTTATTCAAGTGCGGATGACACAATTTTATCAAACGTGATCTGCAAGTAGGTGAATAACTTTCAACATCTAAAATTATGAAGGCTTTAATTCTGTAATATTTTAATTTAAATTACGACGTTTCAGGAACTATGTTCCCTTCATCAGGTAACCATAAATGATAGTCATGATAGTGTTCAGTGCACGAAGTATAATATAAACACAGGAGTGGACACTGCGTATCTTAGCAATACTGTAGATTCGTGGCATTTGTGTTTACCCTGTGCGAGAGTTACCGCCGTTTATTGTTATAGATCTCTAAAAGGTAAACAAAAAGGCTACACTACACAAAAAAACAATTATTTTATAATACAAAATTGCTACAATGATATAAAAATATAAAAATTGAAGCCTCTGGAAATTTCTTTCAATTCCATTAGATGCTCTAAAAAGATACAATAGTAAATTCATACCATCATTAGAATCATCAGTCATTCTGACACTGCGTTTAGAGTCATTTTTTGCAATCAAGATACAATCTTGTAAATCTAATGGTGTCATCTGTGCCGTAATGAACTAGATTATACATCATCATGCTATTACATCATGAGAATAAAAATTACGTGTATAGTGAAATAGTACATTGTGCGGCAAATAAAGGATAAACATATTTCCTTTCTATTTAATTATACAGAACAGTAATGCCATTTATGTGTCAGTAATGACTAAAATTCATTTCCCAAGTGTAAAATGGAACAATTATACAATTTGTACACTAGCCAAAATTTGGTTTTTCGGTTGCAAACATTGCCAATTTTTTTGTCATACGATTTGTTTTAATTCTGTTTCATTCGTAATTGCTGGAACTATTTATTATTCACTTCTTTTGCCATTTATCAACCTTTTCAGTTCACACTAATTCGGTTGATATGTAAAGTTAAATTTATTCGAGTTATTAAAAATTCAAGTAGCCAAACCTGTCTTTCACTAAAGTGAGCTACAAGAGAATGAAACGAGCTCATCTAAGGTTAAAATTGTGCCCGGAACCTCTGCAAATCGATTCAAAGTGTAAACCTTCCTTTATTCCTCTCCAAAGAAGATATTAAAACCCTGTAGGTCGGACTACAGACATTCAGCATTGTCCGGAGTGACTTCTCCTGTCTCTCAATACCATTCCTCTTTTCTCTTTTTCTGGAACGTCCGACATTCCCTAGGCCCCAATACACTGACCCAGTCGCGCTCTCCTGAACTTTAAATCGATACAAAGACGACAACAGACACAAAAATACCGTTCATTGTTTCGTGAAATATGAGACGTGCTCCATTGCTAAAGATTGCCAGTGCTTGCCAACCGGTATGAGAAGGGACTTGATAAGAATAGCCGAAAATAACCGAGTACGTTTTTGACAACTCGGGTTCAAAGCTCGTCAGGGACTCATTCTATTTGTCTATTCTATGATATATACTCTCCACTAATAAGCATAATATAAAATGTTTATTTACTGATTACTTAGTCACGAAGTATAATTTAAACACAGGAGTGGTAGTAGACACCGTTGTACTACATATTTACCATTCTATTTTTACCACTCCAACTTTTACCACAGCATTTTTACCACCATTGTTTTTTACCGCTATCCTGTTTTACCGTTAACCCATTTTTTACCACTCAATTTTTACCACTCCAACTTTTACCTCTGCATTTGTACCACTATACTTTTTACCGCTATTTCGTTTTACCACTAATACATTTTTACCACTCCGTTTTTACCATTACAACTTTTACCACCATACTTTTTTACCGGTATTCCGTTTTACCATTAATAGTTTGTGGGGCTATAGTACGGTTTTGTTAGTGTAGTAAATACCAAAACCGAGTTTGTGGGGCTCTAGTACGGTTTTGCTAGCTTTGTTAATGTAGCAAATACCAAAACCGAGTTTGTGGGGCTCTAGTACGGTTTTGTTAGCTTTGTTAGTGGTAAAAATAGGGACGGTGGTAAAGATGGATTGGTAAAAGAATACGTTGGTAAATACGTTGGTGGTAAAAAAGAATTAGTGGTAAAAAGGGACGGTGGTAAAAAATGGATTGGTAAAAGTATAATGTTGGTAAAAATGGATTAGTAAAAGAATTACGGTGGTAAAAAAGGGACGGTGGTAAATAGGGATTGGTAAATATGGGGGCAAATCAGTAGACACTCCGTACATTAGCAATACTGTATTTATATTTATCGTCATAACATGCTCTGAACGGGCCCGTATTTTCTGTCTCTCTCTAAAAGGTAAACATAAAGGCCACACTTCATCCGTCCTAGTGACCACTTCTGTCATATATTATATTTCGTGGACCTAATCATCTTTCACATTCAATTTGGATGAAAAGTGTGATAAAATTATATCTACAATATATTTCTTTGTTTTTTATGTAGATAGAAGTAATTTATTTAAAGCCACTGAATTATATATTTAAATTAACAATGTGCTTGGAAATGGGTACAAAAAAATTATTCACGTCTTGGTTTGATCACTATGAATTCATGTGTTGTATTCAAAGTTCAAAATTGGTACTATAATTTAAAATCATAATTAAGAGATACGAATACTATTCTCTAGTAACAACCATGAGTACCTCCGTAAGTTGACGGCTGGTAACGATAACCGCACACACGAAAAAATATGTTTATATGGGTAAAGTTCGGTAAAATGCGTACCAAAAATCTGTACCACAAGTATAATATATGACATGAGTATGTACCTACCAATTTTATATGTATTAATATGTAATGGTAATTTTTTTAAAGATTTTAGATCTTGATGTTCAAAATTAAACTCGTTAACTATTAATTTCATACTAATTTTAGAATGATTTGTTTTAAAAGTTTTCTTACATTTATGAAAGTTTCAAGAAATTATTTTCAGTCAATAACTGAAACAAGTAAAGCAAAGCAGTCGCTATTTATGGCATTATAGTATTAAGAGAAGCTCTTAAATAGAAGCTATTTCCGATCGCATTGTATTGTTTGTCTAGTAATGAAACAAACAAAACTACAATTAAAATCTCTTAAAATAGTTCCGAAAGAAATTACAAATTCCAGTGGCTTCCTACTAATGGTAAGTTACCAGACGTGCCTCATGCAAATGAATTTAATAATTTAAACCCAAGAAAAGCGGACTACTTGAAGTAATTAAAAATAAACCTAACAAAAAACCAAAAAAGGAGCAATGAAATATGCAACTACTTCTTGCATACGTTGCAGACCTATTTATTACACTCTTCTGCATCTGTAATTTGTTGGCTGAAGAAAAATAACGTTGTTCTGGGATAAATAAATGCAATCTGTTGCCTGACACTGCGATGACAAATGGCACTGTGATATGTCATCAATTTTTAGAACGAAAACACAATTTCGTTGGACAGACGTGGAATTTGTGCGCGTTAATTTTTCAGGCCTGAAATTGAATTTAGGAAAATTCTACAGATGTGTGGACTTGAATTAAATACAACACTCCAGTTAATAGAATTTCAAAAATGATTTATATATCTCTAAATGTTATTAACAATACAACCTCACTTTCATTATGTTTTTAAGTTCACTGTTTCCTAAGGGACAACAATATCATTAAGTTTTGTAGGAGACATAAAAGTATATTACCTTCTTGCTCTAAATATACAAATATACGAAATTGTTGGTTATATTACAGTTATGACTGTATAGCGTGACATTATCTTATATGTTTTAGTTTGATAGCTTCATTATAATCTCAATTTTAGCTTGAACAAGGTTAGAAATATTAAACTAATTTCTAAGAGTAGCTTACAGAATTTTCAAAAAATATATTTTAAATATGGCTGATTTACTTATTACAAACTAATTGTTTCAATTTTATTTTACATTACTTATTAGCAATTAATTAAATTTTAAATTTCTAGCATATATACAGGATGCATCATAACTTCGAGTCAGTATCTACATACGCTATATTATATTAAGCTCGATATTAAGTATCAAGAACGATGTAAGGATAGTTTACCTATGGGAGACAATTTTGTCTGACATGGGTAATTCCTTAACGTTCGTGATACTTACATCATTTTTGCACGATTGGTCTTTTTATTCATACACAAATATTAATTTCTTTATAATTAATATGAAATTTACTTACCGTTCAATTTTAATAAACTTACCGTTTTGTTTAGTCTAGCAACCGGTTAGATCAACATACCGTCTTGAAAACAGACATTCTAAGTGGATAAAAAAGACCAATCGTGCAAAAAGGATATTATACAGTTTGATATGTTGATAATGGACCAAACAGAATTTTTTATGTTTTTTCGTAGAGTGTAGTAAGTAAATTAATTTCCAATATATTGGACCTTGTTATAAATTACAATTTCAAGAACTTTTCTATCGCCGTTTGATTTAATCGCAACTAATACGAAAAACGAACAAAAGTGCCTGCCAAGTTTAAATTTGCAAATGGCTAAGCTATTAACAAAAACTAAAAGACGAATTAAAGTTTTCTATAGCGCTAAACTTAAAGTAGTAATTTTTAACAAAATCGCTTTATTTTCTAATAACCCTTTTCGCTCGATTGCGCCTTTTTAAATCTATCTCTTCCGAACAATACCAACTGGATGAAGAGGATTAAGGCCAGTTTACACGGATGGCTTACCCGTAATTTTATTTCTGCTGGCGTGGCTAAAATTACGAAACAATGTTTCTGAAATTTTTAAATTATTACAAGATATCTTGGGAAAGATACAGAATTTCAAATAGAATATTTGAATGTTTGGAAAAATGTTTTTCTTTGTTGTAACCCCGGAAACTTTTACATGAAATAACTTTTGCTTTACCTGGGGATGAAATTTTCATTCGGTAAATGTAATATGAATTGGAAAGGGATGACATGAAAATTTTATACAGTTTTCAATTTTTAAAATGTTTCAGACAACAAGACGTGAAAGAACAGCTCATTTCTATAAATTGTACCCTTTTCGTGTAAAGCTTTTACATATTAATAGATTTATTACAGTTCAGATACCTAATTCACAAAACGTTATTACTACATAATTAAATAACATTTACTTACTCGTACAATGAGCGTTATTTAGTATTTTTGTTGAATTTCGTTAAGGTTTGATAAAAAGTGACAAAGAATTTTTAGATATAGCAAACGAAAGGTACAAACTTAGTTTTCAACTAATCAAATTAACAGATTTTAATAATAAATAACCAAAAAATGTATTTTAAAAGAGTAGGAATTGCTTTTTTACATACCTTTATGGACAGATCTTCAAATATTTGCATATAAAAATTGTCATATATAATACCATTAGTGACTGTGATTTTGCCGGCAATTTTTGTAATGTATTTTTAAAACAATCATCAACTGACATAGTATCTAAGCAACGCTTCGCGGCAATTTTCACTAGTGAAAATTGTCAGTGTAATTTTCACTAGTGAAAATTGTCACTGTAGTTCGTCTGTGATTGGTACAATTCAGCAAAATAATGTGTTTTGATTGGATGAAAAATTATGAGTGAAATTGTCAGTGAATTTTTTTTAACGTGAAACATGAGATTTTTCATGTCCATGGTTACGAATTTGACAGCAATGTATTAGAGCGTCCTTTATTAAAATGAAACATACATTAAACTGAATTATTCTTGAACAACATACGATATTTTGGCAGCTGCAATAGTTACGTGTACATTCTAACTTTAAATTATTGTTCTAATTTTACATTGAATTTGCAGGTAACAGCAGTGTGACACTAATTAAATTAAAAAGGAGGCTCAAATTTAAAAATAAATATAAAAAAGCAAAGTGACAGCTAACCTTTGATGCTGATGTTGTCAGTTCTCAGACGTAGAATGTTATTTTTTAAATTTTATATTAGATCATAATTACTTACAAAAGCTAGAGTATATTTATGTGTACATCGATTACTCATATTTATTATGTTTATAATATATTAAATGCTTAAATGAACTTTATGTCAGAATTGTTTTGCTTATATATTTTATGTTTCAAAGTTGGTATGACAATCAAATCAGCAACTTTTAATTGACATATAAATTACTTACAAGTAAATATTGTATAAAATAGTACTATATGTTGTCATAATTCTTCTTATTGAATGTTTGAAACTCATAATTGTAATTTTTATATTATACTTCGTGCTTTAAATTTAATTATCTTATCACAATTTAATAAATTTTGCAATCATAGAAATCTAGAAATTCTCGTCTCTAAACTGTTATTTAAAACAGACGTAGATTTTTCCCCGTCATAATCCAATTTCCATGTCGCATTATCTTTACTTTTCCGGTAATAAGTAAAAAGAGAAAAACGCAGACTCTGATAAAATAAGGTAGTACATCCCTCAGAGCTGAATTCTTATCTGAATGCGAATGGAAGGAGACAAAATGCTTCCAGAATTTTAAATTGAATCAGAGCCGCGAAGAACGAGAGCAAACTTACATGATGCGAGTGAACTGAGAGACTATTAATAATATGTAGTTGCACACGAGCTTAACAATGGAGATTAGCTGTTCAAACCTATTTTGAATTTAATAACTTCAACTACGTACACATCGTCATGTTCTGCATACGAGAACGACTTCACTTGTACGTCTCTAATATTCACGATTCGCGTTATATTTGCTGTTAAACATAATTTTAACCAAACAGTTGAAACTTCAACATTTGCTTATCATAGCTGTTGTCTACTGCTTTTTAATTAAGCCTGGCCTATAGCATTCGTTCAGTGTCAATATTTAAAATGTCAAACTTATTGATTTGAAAATTTTGTTAATTAGGTTATAAAGCCAAAGTTAATGTAAATTTTATTTTATTCTTGATCAACGATGCCATTAATAATAGGTTATAGCCAATAAGAACTTATTTAAAAATGGTTTACTTGCACGAAGAATAAACAGTATTGGAAACTTCGTATCTAAGCAATAGTGTAAATTAGAGGTGGGCTCGGATCGTGAAATTTTCGTAAGTGATTTTGAAAATTTGGATCGTGAACGGGCGTGAGGGTGACTGACATGTATTGTATCGTGCGTGATCGGGCGTGATCGAAATTTTTTCGGACGTGAGTAAACATCACAAGTCAAGAAATAACACAATTTTCAAACTGCAAACACAAAACAAATGATAATTATGGGTTATTGATACTTATACTCCATAGCGCTCCAGTACACAGACAGCGCACAGATTTGTCGAAAAAATTGGAGCAAAAGTTGTTCATCTATTTACGATTTTGCGGATCTAAAGTAAATTATCATTGTAAAATTTCGTAGAAATATTTTAACGTGATCCAAACGTGATCCGTCGTGCGTGATCAGATGTGACTATAAAAAAAGTTCGTGAGCGTGAGTGATCGTGAATCAAACGTAAAATGACGTGCGTGATTGGGCGTGATTCCGTTTTCAATTTCGTGAGAGTACGTGATTGTGCACAAAAAGTTACTCGCTCGCCTAGCTCTAGTGTAGATTCGTGGCATTTCTGTTTACCCTGAGTGAAAGCTATCCGTTCCATTTAATTAATCACATAATTATAAATACACATGTGTAATATTATAAAAAGAAATTTAGAAATATGTGTTACAATTTTTTTCGTACCAAATTTGCCTTTCCGCATTTATTTTTCTTGAGCACAAATAAAGAAATCAACACTTCATGTTCCACCATTGCCAAAACATACGTTAAATGGAAGCGCGCAAAATATTTTTCAATAATAATTAATGTTCTTGTAAGATTATATAATGAAAATTTATATAATTAAATTGCATCATCTGTGAGTAGTAAAATATTTACAGCTCTCATAAAATCTTAATGATTAAATCCGCCATTAACACGACTATAAATGCACCCTAATGTCGCGGTTAAGCATTTTAATCAAATTACGTTTTTGCTAGCAAGTTTGAAACTAGTGCACTCCATAATTATCATCGCTGGTTCTAAAACAAACTAATCAATACATGATTCGGTTGTCCATGATTAATTAATTAAATTTATGGGATAATTATTATTATCAATTTCCCAAAGAAAAAAATTTGCTACCCACAAGTATCAGTTAATTAAGTAGGGTATACATATTAATTAACGTTAACATACATTTGCAATTTTGGTCAATATTTACATCTGTAAATAATTTGTTAATATATTCAGTAACTAAATTTATAGAATGCATTAAATTATTATTATTTATCTTTGTTCTCTTGTGGCCAATTCATAATTTGAAATTTATTAAATTTATGATTTATTGCGTTTGCATATTCAGCTATTTGTCGTTATTTAAATAAATAATGCAAATGAAGCCGTGGAATTAATTTTGATTTATCTTTAGAGGTATAATAAGAATTTTGCTACATGTCGTCTATGTACGATTTTCTTTTTATTACAACAATACAATATAACATAAATGAACGACGCTAAGAAGAAAGATTGCATGCTGAGCATTTTCTTAAGTTGGTAATTTGTTGGAAAGGTATCATAAAAACAAAATGTCTTCTCATTTCTTGAAATACCAACATATTTTTAAAATGGAACTTCATATTGCATTTTTCAGAATAAGTCAAACATATTGTGCATATTTCTTGAAGTAGTTATTTCTATTAAACTTTAGTAATGAGAGAATGAGACTATATTGTCAATTATAAAAAAATTACTGGCATCACTCATTCAATATAACATGAACGACTTTTCGGTATACACTTAAACCTTCTTCAAGGTTAGTAAGATCCGTTAAATAGTACTGCAATTATTGTAGATTATATATAAAATATACATAGCACAGTGATAGAGTGCTTGGCTCTCATAGGTCGTGGATTCGAATCCGGGTTAGGTATGAAATTTTCATGGCTTGACTCGAATTGGTGGTTGGGACAAGGGCTTGTGCAAGAGAGTTAGATGAAAGAACAGTCTTGACAGAACCTTACCTATTGTCAGGAGGTACCATTATTACAATAATTTTTTTTAAAATTATAGTGGAATGCAACCACTTGAAATCTGTGGTATCAAACTAAACACCGATATAATAATCCTTATTTGTTTTAAGAGTATAAACCGAAACATCAGTTATGTAAGAATATAATACATTTTTTCTACGCCTACCACCGAAATTCGCACTGGCAACATTCACTGCACTCTTTGAAAATGTCGACTTACAAACAGCAGAACGGGCGTGTGGGAATGTAAATCCAAGACGCAGCATGAGCGTATCGTAATAATTTTAATATGCACCTTCCCTATCTGTTGCTATGATACCGCGTTATTCATCAAACGAAATTGCCAATGTGTCAAAAGTGAAATGTCATAATAGTGCATGTTAATTACTGAAAATGTAAGTAATATAGAGTTGTAGAAAAAACAATGTGCAACACTAAATGATCTTACATGCTGATGTTTCTTGGTAAGATGATTTATAAATTCGTTTGTCAAAAATTAGTTGCTGCGTCTATAAAATAACTATCTCCAGAATACACAATAAGTTCTAATGAAATCTCGTAATCCATTTAATTCCAAAAAAACAAACTATTCCGGTCGTCAACTGCAAATGAACATAGTTATTCCGGAGTACATACGAGTCGGTGCTTAGGCGGTGTTAGAGAAGAAATTAGCCTATCCCAGCATAGCCTACTGCGAAATTAAATCCTCTAGTTGAAGTTCCAAAGTCGCCGTAAAGGTCCCTCGCTTCCTTAACCTTAAACAGGCTTGGTATCTTTTCTCCGGGGCGGTGGCCACTTTCCACGTCTAATATCCTTTTACGTTCCGGTAGAATCGCGCTAATCCGGATGTGAATGGGCCCTTACTAACCCTTCTTCGCACCCTCAGACCTCCTAAAGGTGGCTTTACACTTCTGATGAACACTTCTCACGCTGTGTTTTGTACTGCTGACGTCGCAATTAATTCGATTGACCTCGGGAATTAAATTTACATTCGGGGTTCTCCGACTACCTTGCACAGGAATATTGCCATGTATTTCAATTTTATATTTTCATTCAACACCTTACAGGAACCAGGTTAACTATAACTATAAATATATTGCTTTCATATATAGAGATTTAACAAGACTCTGTTATATTAAAAAATATTGCCAACTATTGTATAAATCCTGTAGGTTTTAGTTACGCGATGCTGTGACTATAGGTTATTTCACTCTCTAAGATCACTGTGAGAAGGATAAGCAATGGTACTTTTACCGAATGCGTTTTGCGTACCATATTGCCAATTATTTAGATGGATAATTTTATTAATTCTTTCGAATTCAAACAATCAAGCTGTCAAATTATTGATTCCTTTTATTTATCCATAGCTAACTTTGTTAATAGTAACGTGATACAAACATACCATTGAACGAATTAGGCCTACCGCACACTAGCGATTATAAAGTTGACCGATGTAAAAGTTGCTCAATTTAAAAAATGCTACTAACTTTGAGCTCCGCACACTATCGACTAGATAATTGCCGTGGACTTGTACTTGCACTTGTCAGTTGTCATCTTGTCTTGTACAAGATGGATGTTACTCAAGTAGCATGTCTTTCTTCACTAATTATTTTTTTTTTAGTTGTTCTAATTAAATAGTTACATGTGCACGGTACCTCATATAATTCAATGTGTTTTATTTTGGTGATTAAGTATGTTAGTAGTATCCTTATTGATTTTATTCGTCAGGATTTCATTTTATATTTTTATTCTATTTACATTCATCGCAATATGAAACAGTGTTTCGACATGTTTCAGTTAGGAATTTTTAGTTTCCACAGTCATCATTAAACGATAGGTGATTCTGTTCTCGATGGATTCTAATTGGAAAATACTTTTTTATAGGTAAATAAAAAATTCAACAGACGTCTAGACCTATTCAAAAATATGTACTATAAAAATGTTGGAATAATCCTGTTTTGAAACCTGTCTCCGCTCGTGCGCAAATCGCGATTTATTTACCCACTGGTGATTTCAGCAACAAAACAACAAAAGTTGTTGGAGGTTTTATAACTAAATTGTAGGATTAGAAATTAATGTGAATGTTAGTACTTTTGTATAGTGTTGTAACCTAGTGGTAACTTCTGTTGAACTAAAACTAAACTGAAGTATAAACTTTGGAGAACTAGTATATTTACTAATCGTTTCGCCAACATAGCACTCAACTACGGCTAGAGATCCTTAATCCAGACATTAAATTTAAATCTGGATATATGTTTAAACATTTATCGCATTAAAAATGTTCTTACGGTTAAATTTAAAACTATTTTTCACATCACAAATTATGGGACTTACTCCTATATCGAATTGAATTGTGATTTGTGGCAATGAGTTAAAAAAATCTGCTGTGGCCACCACACGACCTCTCGCCTAATTCTGCTTATTCTACTAATCTAATAAATAGTTTTACTTACATTTTAATAGTTTCATCTTCATGTAATATGTAAACGATAATGTAAACCAATATGCAAGCAAAAGATGTCAACTGTACTGTCACTGTCATAATAATTCAAATTTTATGTAGAAACAAATTTCATATCATGGACAACAAGATAGAATATTAATTGTACTTTATTTTATTGTTAAATACTTCCAGATTCAGCAATTTGTATTTATAATTAACTGTACACATAGATAATCACAATTTCTTTTATTTTTAATTGCAAAAATTGTCATAAATAAATAATGTACCAATATATTTAAGGAAAACTTTTCCAAACTTCTAAAAGTACTACTTCCGGTTTGCAGATTTCTACCAAAATGTTATCCGGTGTTAAGATACTTATCAAAACCTTAAATAAGAAATTTGGTTATAAACGGTTTGATACTTTTTAAGTTATCGTGGACGAAAAATCCTCGGTTCATACAAACACACAAACACACGAACACACAAACACACAAACACACACACACACAGACATCATCGTGAAAATAGTAAATTCGTATTCTAGAGACCCTGAAACGTGCTTATCCACCAAAAACTCATACTCGAAAATTTTGACCCATTACAATACCTCTCTTATAGAATATGAGGCGAGAGGTAAAAATTCCAAGAGCCTATTACAATATTTTTTATCCCTTGAACTAAAATTTGAAATTTTGAATCTGAGTAGGTGATACTAATAAAATATAACCAATATAAAAATTATATTATGTAAATTGAAAAATAAAAAAAATTTATTTGACGTTATTATTTTGAACAGGAGAAGGGAAACTTGTTTAGAATGTAACCTGTTGTTGCACGTTTTAGCTTCCCCCACAAACCGTTGTTATAGAGCGGTCATTAGTTCAGTTGTTGCTATTGGTTTTGCTCAGTATATTTACCTCTCGCCTCATATTCTATAAGAGAGGTATTGTAATGGGTCAAAATTTTCGAGTATGAGTTTTTGGTGGATAAGCACGTTTCAGGGTCTCTATAATACGAATTTACTATTTTCACGATGATGTCTGTGTGTGTGTATGTGTGTGCGTGTGTGTGTTTGTATGAATGTATGGACTGACGATTTTTCGTCCACGATAACTGAAAAAGTATCAAACCTTTAATAACCAAATTTCATATTTAAGGTTTTAATAAGGATCTTAACACCGGATAACATTTTGGTAGAAATCCGAAAACCGGAAGTAGTACTTTTTGAAGCTTGATAAACTTTTCCTTTAATATATTGTTACATTATTTATTTATGACAATTTTTACAATTAAAAATAAAAGAAAATATAATTATCTATGGGTACAGTTAATTATAAATACAATTTGCTGAATCTGGTAGTATTTAACAATAAAATAAAGTACAATTAATATTCTATCTTGTTGTCCATGATATGAAATTTGTTTCTACATAAAATTTGAATGATTATGACAGTGACAGTACAGTTGACATCTTTTGCTTGCATCTTGGTTTACATTATCGTTTACATCTTACATGAACATGAAACTATTAAAATGTAAGTAAAACTATTTATTAGATTAGTCTCGAGGTTAATAGAATAAGCAGAATTAGGCGAGAGGTCGTGTACTGGCCACAGCAGATTTTTTTTATATAATTTTCATTTTGTAGCCGACTGTGATTCTTACAACTCAGGTTTAAATCCAATCAGGTACACTTTTTGCACGGCACAAGAATCTTTACTTACAATCATGATTGAACATATGGTAATCGCACAGATAATAAAACATATAACCTACAACTATTCCTTGCACAGTATGTGAGACTACCAGACCCAAATAAAATAATAAAATTTAGCTACATTTGCTTAGTTAAGCTTTAAACTAGTGCCCTTTGTCTATATACCTGCTCTCTAGTAGCATTTAATACAGTTCGCGTCCCTTTCTCGTAAGTTGTTCCCTTGAATCAGTGTTCACATCGTGGAACAGTTAGTTACTTCACGGTTGGAATTTACACGGGCCTGACTTGCTAACTGATATTCTATTTCTCCTGCCAGCGCTGCAAGTCAGCGACTTCCCTTCCTTCCTGCACTCAATGTGTTGGTTTAATGGAATTGGCTCCGCAGTAATTGAAAGACATTGCGAACACTATCTTCATTTCTTTTCACGAGTCTTAACCCCTTTTCTGACGCGATCATCTCGTTGAGATGCCGTGAAAACCATAGAAAAATTACAATAATTATAAAGCCTGTTTTACATTCTACTTTTTTCGGCTAGGAACTTGAACTAGATTTTAGAAACTTTTTTCGTTTAGAATCAGATCAAAGTTTTGAGCTAGTTTCTTGGTAGACTAGTAATCAATGTCGCAATACCAAATTTTTAAAAAACACACCGATTTTTAACATGTACTATTTAGTACACATTCCTCCTCAATCAGAAATTCATCTTTGCAAAACGTTTCTATTCTGACATACTTATTTTGCCTCGTCCACATGCATGCATTATCCTTTCATTATTATATAATCAATATTTGCCAAACATTCCTATCTGGTCACACTTATTTTGCCTGTTCCACTTTAATAAAAATCGTTTATATTCTGTCTAGGAAAGGAATCATTCGCACTCGCAACAAACCATCAATCACATGAATCCATTTACTCACTGGAAGTCCACACTCACCAACTACTGTCCCGCAGATATTTGCTTTACAAACCTTTCATTCGATATTTTTTTATTAGATCAACATGATAAATTTTTCAGAGATAAACATCTATATATTTTACCCTTTTTCATGCATCATGTGAAAAAAATTGTATAACAACCGGGCATCTAATATAATAATAATTATTATAGTTTGTGGTAAATTATTTGAGTGGTAAAGTTAAGGCTTCTTTATACGTTTCTTATATAATATATCTTCAGAGATTAGATTATAAATCTTCTATCTGTATTTTTCTACATTTTGCATAATATCATCCCTAGAAAATTGCATAATAAATAAATGGTTATGATGTTCAATTTCTGTAATTCCGCCCTCATGATTTATTAAAAATATTTACTCTAGAAAATCGTATTTCACATTTACTTTTATTTTGAAAGTATGTGAGCAGAATTCTTTACTTTTTCAAGCTTTTAACATGCACATAGTATAACATATTTTTCAAGAGATAAAAAGCTATAGAATTAGTTACCTTGGTAAGGCATGAAGAAATGAATTTAAACTATTTTCATCACCTCATGAAACAAGGTTTTATTCCTACACGTTCACAACTAAGCTTATTTATTATTTTACATATTTTTCATTGGTTGGTGTATGAGAAAAGAAAATTAATTGCAACCTGAATTTTATTTGCAATTTTATAACGCGTAATAATTATTGTAGATAATGTTGTTGTCTCATTTTATTACTATAATTTATAATGGAACATATAAAGTTTAGTTTGTGCAGATTCCAAATATAAAAATTATTACTTATAAAGCTGCGAAAACACAGTTTAAAAATACTGCCATAAATTCTTAAAACTAAATTATCAAAATTAAATTTTTAAAACATACAAACGTATATTTATGTATCACTAGCTGAGAGGTGGGTAATCGTCGTTGCCCGGATTAAAGAAACATACCTTAAATATAAGTAGTCAAAAGAGACCTTCATGCAAAATTTCATAAGGATCAGACAAATGTCTAAATACTACATTTTTAATCCAACTCATAATTGCCCCAATAAATTGAAACATACCTATAGCTTCAAATTCGACTCTGGTCAAAAGAGATTTGAATGCAAAATTTCATGAAAATGTAGAACTTGATGTTTAAATAAGGGGTGGGCCTTATAGTCCAAACTATCTTTCTTATTTCATTTCATTTATATATCGAGTTCCGTTACAAAATATGCAAAAATTGCATACGTCAGAGTTAATTTTAATTTTTACGCCCACCATTAATACTTCGGTCGAAGTCAAACATCAAAAATACCTTAAAATCTGACCCTGGTCAAAAAAGACCTACGTGCAAAATTTCATAAGGATCGGACAAACGGTCTATGTTCTCATTTTAAGTGGGCCGTGTAGATTCATCTTATGTAACAAGATTTGTTTGACAATCATAATAAATCTAGCACAAAAAGAACAATGTACATTGCAAGAATAACTCGTCAGCATAACGATATTTGCCTGAATATTTATAACATTTACTTTTTACACGAACTATGCAAATAATGCACAATTTACATTCTGCAATGATGAAAGCAACGATAACATTTCCAGCATAATTTCTACCTATTGTCTACAACACTGTACGTGCGATAAAATATGATCCTGTTTATAAAAAGAGCATAAACTGCTGGCAATTTATGTTCGCTTAACTATTTTATTTATTTTATGCCTTAGTTACACTTGCTTGTTTCGACAACAATCTAAATGTGTATAAATGCAGGGAACAGCCATTTTGTTTTAGAGCATCTCGGGCGAAATACACAAGTTTACAAACTTTAAACTCGAGTTTACTTCGAGTTAATATCGTTAGTGCAACTACAGTTGCAGCAGCGAGCCTGAATATAAAGATGCCAATTTTACAGAGAGATATTCACATCGAAAAAACTACCATTCGGAGGATAACAATAAATACTATCTCGTAAAGATGACGTCAGAGGATTCCAATTTTTTAAATGAGTTCAGAAATTTAAAAAAATTGCCCATATAAAATTGATTTGGGAGCAAAAATATTTGTGGAAGACACATTAGTTCTGTAGGGTTAGGGAATTTACTCGGGAATTTACCTAATAGTTCAAATCAAACTAAAATAATTTCAAATGTTTGAGAAATTTAATAACGTGAAAAACAAATTAGGTACCTGATTCACTTTTGTAGGTGATTTTACGACACAGGAAATCATCTGAAATTTGCTGATAATATAATGTCCGCTGGATTGATATTGTATACTAATTTGAAATTTCGGTCCGGTCTTCTCATATTTCGCGTACTCACAGTATGTGAAGCTGACACATTTTATATATTTTATTTTATATTCAATATATGGAACATTATGACTCACGGTATGTATGCTATTTTGGGCAAAATGCGTGGTATGTATACATTAAAAATAATCTATCATATTTGGTGAAAATCTCCTCGCGGAAAATTTCCCCATTCAAATAATTCATCCTAAATCGAAGAGGGAAAGTGAAACCGATCTCCCGCCACATTCGATAAATCATCGGGTAATAATTCACGTATCGGCGCATTGATATTTAAGTGCTTAAAAATCTCCCGTTGGGTTATAGGGTGCGAAATCCCCATGACAAACAGATTAGTCCCTGCTTTAGGCCTCGGGTTATCCTTCAGAACGTTTAGATCCCTTACAGAAGTTCAAAGTGGAAGAGAGTGTGATCGCGACGATTCTGCCGAGATGGAAAATATATGACACTGGAGTTGGAGATGATGGCAGTGATTTTAGTTTTGAATAGTGGAAATGATGTATGGACTTTTTAACTAGTCACTGGACACGGTTCCAAATTATTGATAAGGTTTCTGGAAAAATTGTGTACATCTTTTGCTATTCTTGGGTCCTTGATAAACCTAGAAATATTTTCTGAAGCTGCTATAAAAATTAAAGCATTTGCACACATTTTGAAAAATTGGAAGCTTTTGTACTGTAAAGCTACGTTTTGACCTCTTAACAAAAACACTGTTTTAGTTTTAAGACATAACCTTAAGATGTTTGACATACGTAAATTGCGGCTGGTCGTTTCCACCTTCGATAAAAACCATGACAATGTTTAAAAAAGGAGGTGGAAACGGTCACTCGCATTTACGTATGTAAAATATCTTTTTTTTCTATTCCACTCTTTTTCTGAAACCAGCCCGAAACTCGTATTTTGCCGCATCCTAGCTATGCAATGTTGAAGTTGCTAAATACTGTAAGTGTTTTCATTATGAGTAAACTGTCAGATTATTATTGATTTCAGGATAATGTTTTTATAAGCATTTAATACAGAAAAAATGGATCCTTTTCTATCATGAGATATAACCGTGAAAGTTTGCATAAATTGGATTTTTTTTTTGAATTTTTCGGAATTATTATCATCATGTACAATATTTTAATCAAAATTCTAAAAAGGCTCAACTGTAGATCCATTCTTTCTCTATTAAATCATTATTGAAATAAAATTTACCATTCTTGTACTGGCTACAAAACACTCGCTACGTTAGTACATTTTATGCTGGATTTTAGAAGGTAGATGGGCATCTTAAGGTTATGTCTTAATACTACAACAGAATCATGTGGTCGACTTACTTGAAACAAAATTCAATTATTGTATTATGTATATAGTTATTAACTAGTTACAAATAAATATTTATAATATTAAAACTACCAATTCAACCAAAACTGTTTTTATCGCAAACCTGAAAAATTAATTTTCGAATTTTGAAAAAAATATTTTTGTTCCGTGATTAGTACGTCAAGTTCTATGTACCATTCTTATATGTACCTCCAAGTAAATTTGATATTCAAAACAATGACAGTTTAAAGAAACGGTCAATCCACCACGATATCTAATCTTATAATTCTCATTCGCCTCCTGTGAAATATTCTTGCTACGGCCCTGACTCGCGTCCGTAGTCCTGAGAGCCAACGCACCTGAGAAAACCGAAAACCTCCACTTCCATCAGTCTTCAGTACATCATGCAAATACAACGAACACCGCACGACGTGCATACAACACAACCCGACGATCCTGCTATCCCTGCTGCTGTTCCTCTCCTGCTGCCATTCCTGCAGGATCCGCGGTTATCCTGCCCGCCGTCCCGTCCCCTGTGACATGGCGGCCAGGGCCGGACTGCCCCACAGAGCAGCATGTCAAAGAGATGGGATTGAATTTGCTGAAGCTTGGATGGATAAAGAGTTTCGTATCAAAGGATTATTTAATTTAGAGGGTAAATAAAGATGGGATGTTTTGAATTAAATGATTATTTTGATGCTGTAAATGTTAGAGTTGTTTCTTGTAAAACAAATTATGTATAAATATATTATTTGATAATTTATATTGGAAAAAACTTCTTGCATTATGAATGGTGGCAAATAGAACTTTTTATGATGCTTAGAAAATGAACAACTTAAATATTGCATTTGCACTGCTTCTCATACAAATTAAAAACAAAAGTAATATTTATTCTCTTTAAACGTACAAAAGATCAGTAGATCTTTCTTCTTTATTAAATCTAAATTTAAATGTTTTTAATTAACCATAATTCATAAATTAATCGTTATGAAACGAAATTAGAAGAACGATTTCCATAAGAGTGGACGTACGATGTGTGATTTTCTATTGCTGCTGCCATGTTTCAACCAGTATGAAACCATGGCAACCTGGTTGCAATATGGCGCTTATGTCAACTCTCTCAAAATTATATTTTTAGACGGCCCCTACGCCAGCTTACTTAGAAAGTTGTAAATATCATGAATTAACATGATATGACTATCGTCCTAGCATGATACGATCATATCGTAATTATGAGACCAAATCAACATAGCCAAACTGCATTTGCTTTGTTTATTTATTGTTTGAAAAGACAGAAATTTCATTTAAAAGTTGTGTGGAAATGTGGAAAAATATGTGTTGTATTTTGTGATCATTCAAAAAGTACCGTATTTCTCGTGTGTTGCCTCACTCGGTTACACCTCGTTCGTCAAACTTTACTCGCAATCACTTTCGATCCTCGTTATGAAATACTATTATCTCGTAGAATGAATTTCCAAATGACATTTCGACAATAAACAAAATCATCAGTTCATTTGACATTTAGACGTGTTGGTTGTAAAACCGGCGGTGTTCCAGCCAATCACAAGCATAGAAATCTCCCTAGAATTTCATTTTTACTCGTCCTAGTGTCCTAGTTTAAAAACTATATTAAAAGGTTGATATATTTACTTCATCTCAAATATGAATAAAAGATTGAGTGCACCCCTTGAATCAAACCTCCTTATTCCGTCCCTCTCTCAGGGGTCAGGGGTGAATCTGGGTCAGGTCACCTCGTCGCCATTCACACAAATCCGTGGATGTTAGCTTTGTGATTACGCTATGTTCATGAACGTTCACATTTCCAGCGCGCGGACTCAAGGCTTCGCTTCATTCTTGTGCACCGGGGGATAATTTGTGCGTTTTGTTCCCGCCTAAGTGTCATTAATGCCCCCAGGGGCAATTGAACAAAGAATGAGATGAGAGAGAGGGAGACAGTCACCTGCGAGATGACAATGACGACGGGGTGATGAACTCGATTGTTTCCAAGAAGTGGAATTTTGACGGAGTTCTTTTCAATAAATTTATTAAAGATTCTTTGAGGATGTGTGCAATCGTTGAGGTTTACGACTTTTCTTTTACTTATTTTTGTTGAGACCTGGAACTAAGAGGACCATAAAGTTTTGTCTCGAAATCTTCAACAACAAATAAAAATTCAGGGTAAATATTTGTATCATAAAATTGGCAAAAACACTGGTGATAAACTTTTACCTTCACAAATAATTTGAAGCAAATAACGTGTTTTTAGATCTATAATTCCTGTAACTCATGTTTTACAAAAATGTTTTTGAAATAAGCAAAGCATACGGTACTAGAAATCAATCAATTTTGGAAGAGTTTATTTTGACTGGCACTTAACAAAATAAAATCCCCAGAAGATTTCAAGAATATGAACATAACGCTTATTAGTTATTACTTTCTATATTTGTAAACAACGTATTCATATTCTAGCGATTGTTAATGTACGCCATTAGTATCATCCTAATGTTAGTAATTTGATAATAATATCCCAATTCTGCATTCCATGTAATTCTCTTAGATGTATGTATTGAGTACCTATGTAATTTATATACACTATTTTAAGATAGCGTAGCGGTTTTAGCCAAAAAATTGATAATAAATCTATGCCCGCTCGATTCTTACTCTATATCTTGGTATATTATTATTTATTATTATTTTATACATATCAATTATCTTGTTGTAAACTCTCCGCATGTCCTGTAGGACTTTTTTTTCTTGGAAATCAAATTTATTATTATTATTATTAATATTGGTTGCCAATTTAAACTTCCTAATATCGGTCATCTCTTATTTCGCGTACTATATTTTGTACGGTAGTAACACAGGTAGAGCCTTCAAGATAAAACCTGATTGTACCTATTTCATAAGAGCACTCATAACCTACATGAAGACAAAGTACAATTGTGGTCTAAATTTACTCTTCCTATTGCATACAGCAAGCAAACATCCTTGCAAACACAGCAACATCCTGTTCCAGCAAAATTATTCTTCATAAACATGTCCGCTAATTTCCATCTTCTGGTTTTCAACACAAGCATTTAGAATTTCCATTCCGTGATGCATGAAGATTCCTCCACTGTACTTACGTCCCATTACAAGCACGCGAAGGCTTCGTGATTCGTGTTCCTCGACTTCGAGACACACAAACATTACTCAAAGCCGCGGACTTCGATTCGATTTCTCCGTCAATTTCACTGAATACTGAACCGCATTACGCAGCCGAAAGGATTCATTCATTTCGAAAATCGAGACCAGGGATTACACTTAAAGCGGACATTAATCAGGGGAGATGCTCTAAAAATAACCGCCAGAAAAATATACTTCAGAACATTTTATTTCGTGCTACAGTATGGAAGAACTAACAATATTTATGTGAAAATTTAGGTGGAGTTAGGATAAAAAATGTGTGCTTCTCGCACTCAAACTATAAACGTGAAAATTGTGCAATATTAAATTATGTAATAACTAAAAATTATAAGCACATGTAACAACTTAAATACTTTATAAGGCTGGTGATGGTTGCCGTTTCAGCATTTAATCCATATTAACTAACAATATTAACCATATTCAGAAGCAAGCATAATTATAATTCTCAAAGAATCCATGTATGAACAGAGTTTTAAACGCTTTGTTGTGTAAAGCCCTGTTCACATATAGATCTTTGTGGATTCTTTCATGCTTTTGTATCCTAGAAAAAAAATTCGCTGATTTGAAGCTATCAATGAATTACATATTTTTCTTTTTCAATTCTCATTAATATTTTAGATTCAATTTAGTGGCGCCGCTTTTTGACAAGCGATTCTCAAATATTGTATCACTAGACCATAGAAAATTATCGATTATATGAGACGTATTGCCGGAAACATCACGAGACCGAGGTCGAGTCCATCTGGCAATACGTCGAATTTCGAGAATTTTCTATAGTCGAGTGGTATACGGCTAGACTATATCCTGAATGATGATATTTTATTTATAAACCGAAATATTATATTCAAAATTGACAAATTTTGTTACCCAAGTGACGTCAGTGAGAATACAAAGGTTTGTATTATCGATAATACAAAGGTTTGTATAATCGATATTGTCATGGTTACTGCAAATAATAAATAGATGAGGGATATAGTCATCATAATTCTTTTTCCCAGGATTCAGATGCATAAAAGAATCCTCAAAAATTCATGTTCAAAGAGAGCTTACTATTTGAACACATCTTATATTTTTTTGTGCAGTGCATTTAAAAAATATGAGACGGTATTAATATGCAAACAACAAAACAATCTTCAATTATAAAAAATTAAAGTACTTATCCCGTGCATTTTAATTAAAAAATTTAATGCTTATACATTCTCATCTGTATGAAAAATTATGCAATGGAAATTCTAAGGACTTCACAATTTGATGTAAAATACAAAACGAAATAAAATGTTTTATCTACGACTAATAACACGAATGTCATAATACCCTCTTCTGCACCAATCTGAAAATTTCTTTGTCTCTTGCCTAAATCAATTTCAAATTATTTTTAGAAAACATTGTAATGTTTAATGATGTAATTATGGTAATAGAGAATTGCAATTTGAAAATTTATTAAAATCTTGTACGTAATAAATGAGTCGAAGATAAAGAAATACAGTATACAACTCGCTATAATGGCTATTATTCTCTTCGATAACTAAAACCCTCGCTCGCTTTGCTCGCTCGTGTTGTAAACTTCATCTTCGGGAATAATAGCATCCATTATAGCGTCGTTGCATAATATATACGTACTATTTATTTTAAATTCAAAAATAGTTACATACATATCTTTCACATCTGTTACAAAAATAAGATGTTACAATATTCGTTTTCTACTTGATATTGGAGATCTGCATAACAAATTATATTATTAATTATTTTACAGTAAAAAGTATAATTTGCAACATTTAAACCAATATTTCCATTATAAATAATAACTACCATTCTGCTTCGGGGATTAATTCTTTTTAATGATTACCTACCATAAAAATTAAAATAAAAAAAACTACGGTAATAATGGATCAACAAGAAAACAACAAAAAAGTGATAAAATCTTCTCCTTGACAATTCGGTATAAATAGCGTGAAAACCTGTACTTTTTGTTAATTCAAAAGGTTTCTACCCAATCCCAAAGGTTTGCCCAAAAAATCTAAATTAATCTGGGTAAAAAATTAATATTCCCTGCGGAATCAATACCATTCGTCCACTTTCGCTGTCACTCACCCCTCTTATTACGCCTTCATTTTTCTTTCGCGTTTTGGTTTTTTGTCTCTGGAAAAAACCGATCCTGTCTCGCGCTGATGAAGTTCTTTTGCGGAGCGCGCAAGTCGTGCGGTGACTCCAAAGCGAATTCCACTCTATCGACAAGTTTGTTCGTTCGTCAATCGCATTTGTCATATCTGCTGTTCTTGAGGAAGCGTTGCCCCGGGCACGATCGAGAATATGTATGTGTACATGACGACGTGTGAGGTGGAGTAAGAACTTTCGGATTGATTTGATGCTGTAGCTTGGAATTGTCAAGTTTCTAGTTTGATTGTGTTATTTATTGTTCGAAATATATTTTAGATACTATTTTTAAAGTAGAAATGAAATTTTACAAATGTCAAGAAGTTTTCAAACGTCTTCAACCTAATGGATGTTCTACAAGAAAATTCAATATTGTATTATCTTATTTACCTATCGAGAACTTGTTTAAAAGTTGAAGTACTTCAATTGCTGCTCAACTTTGCAGTTGCTGAACAATACTAATACATTTTATCTACAACTAGTCAATAATACAATCATTACATGTTTACTTCTATTTCAGTAATGAGCATTTTAAAATAATTAGTACTAAACCTGTTTTTGTTCCAACTTAACTTCTTGTATTATCTACAGTTATTGGATAATTGAACACTGAACTGAACTATATCTGAACATAATAGAATTGACGATTTGTAACCGTACACATGGTATAATATACCAATAGGTTCTACCAATGACTCACAATAATTATTATTGTCTGGTTTGCCACACCGAAGTTGAGCAAAACGTATGCATAACATAATAGTCTGTTGCTAATTTATGCCAAATACAAAATTAGCAATCCAGGAGAAATAATGGGTAGGTACTGTACCAGTCACTCTAGTTACTAGTATGAGTTTTTATTCTTAATGTAGATATTTCGGTCAAAAATTGAGACCTTCCTCAGGACTGATAAATGAAATTGTATATTACATTACCTACTAGCAAAGTAAAACAGTTAGGTACCTTGCGTATATTGTACATCATTTTACTTGTTACTCATTTATGAAAGATAAAAATTAATAACCAAATTCTGTCATTCACACACAATTGTTTTGTCAAAAATTATCTAAATGATTTATAATAATAAGCCTTGGAAGTATTACTATGGCAACGTGCGATGTTTTTATGTAACACGAATTAATATTATATTATATAATAGCTATAAACAGCTACTAACTTAAAAAAATTACAAGCAATCAGCTGTCAATTTTACAGGTTAGTAACTTGATTCATCTTCAAAGATAATAAAGAGATTGATTAAATGGAGTGATCCCTATTGTTATACATTATCCTATTATTCTTATAATGCATTGTTCTGCATTTCCAATGCACCTGTAGGTCGCCTTGCCGTCAAGAGACCATTAAAAATGTTTATGTTTTTAATTTACTTCTCGGTATAATTCCAGCTATAAAAGGTTAATTTTTGCACGAAGTTATTTCACTTTATTTTCATATTTTCCCATTTCTATCCCGCGCACGCTTCCAGTTCATTCTTTATATGCGCCACGCTGCAACAGAAGAGTTATAACTTGGAGCTGTGTTTGTGAAATTATTTGTCTTTTAAATTATTCTAGAATAAAAGATACTTCGCTGTTCCCTACAGATGATTTGTGCAGCAGAATTGCTGTCGAGCGAAGTTTTAACATAGCAACGATGCTGGAAAATGCACTGCATTATATACTGTGATGTACCGACTACGGGCTGTGGTTTTAAATTAATTTTTTGCTGGTTTTCTATTTACTGTATCAACATTTTCATGTTCATTATAAGAGAATATTTTATATACAAACAAAAGGATGTTTACAGGACAGCTGGTCGCACTCTTGTTGAACACACTCATTTGTTGCATCAGTAAATATAACACAAGAATTAAAATTATTCTGACTGTACCTATATTACTAAAAATTAAGAACAGAAATACACACGAATAATTATTATTATTCCAATTTCTTGGACTTGGATGAATATTCTGTGCACGTCTGAAAGCTATTAAAGGTTCTTAAATTTTGATAACATTTCACTGAATTCAGCACTCTTCTCTAAGTTAAAGAAGCTTCTTTAAATATAACAAACAAAGACACACGCATTTTCCATCCGTAAACAAGAAAGAGATAAAATATGTTTCCATGGTGATTAGAGAAGATTCATTAACTTAAAGATGAGTGCTGAATTCGACCCCATAGATAGGTATACATCTAACATCTATTAAATATCAACTACGAAGTATTCCAAAAGTACCAATTTCACTTACAAAATAGTATATTGTGTATCTAGTGCGCAAAGTAAGCAATTGCGCGAGGCGAGTTGCAGCCCGAGCAGTAGCGGCGGGAGGCCTACCGAGGCGAGCCGAGGTGGCCGAGGGTCGCTACGGCGAGGGCTGCAACGAAGCCAAGTGCAATTGCGCCTTTGCTCACGAGATGCACACGATATTTTTTGTCATTACTGCACAAAAAGTAACCTTTTGAGTGACCTTACTTATCAAAAGATAAAATGAATACTTTTAAAATTAATATGTATAAAATAAAAAAGTAACTAATATTTACCTACATGTAAAAGCATAAAAAACTAATTATTAACAGTAAAGAAAAGAACATAAGAATAAAATATTATTGTCAATTAGATCCAATGCACAATCTGCACAATAATCGACAGTTGAAACTATGCATAGAGACGTAGGTACTACAGCTGTTCACGTGCTTGTAGTATTAGATTATCACGTGTGTGGCGCTAGTGTTACGCGCACATTTCGTGTCGGTAACTACAGAAAACTGTGTGAGTGTTCAATTTGCGTGCGCAAAGTGAAATTTTGCGCACGCTATTCCCGCACGCTTGTACTTTGCGCACGCATTTTTGTCTAGTTAAAAAATAAGCCACTTTGCGCACGTAAAACAGGCACGAAAAAGGTTACTTTTTGTGCAGGTATGACAAAAATTGAATTTTCAGTGACGGAGCTTATTTATAAAATTAGTACTGTAGTTCGTTTTGCCCGGTTTTACCATGCATTTATTATTATTTTTATAAATGTCATCAGAATGATGGCCAGTGGTCTTCAATTCGCTTCCAGCAACCGACAATAATACCACTGAATCCGAGTGGTTGGATTCCACTATAACAACATCTACCATTTTGCCATTGGGAGTTAAATCTGTTCAATAGTATTACCATAAAACATAAAATGAATAAATATAATTGAAATGTTTTACTAATTCACAAATAAACTAATTAAGAATTGTTGAGTTTTAGCACAATTTAAACAAATAAATGTAATAAATTAATTTATTAGAAAATTTTCGACCGTGCATAAATTTGTGCTTTTAGCCCTCGGCTGACGCTCGGGCTCTAAATCATGTCGCACGCCATAAAAGCTTCTTTACGCCCTTAATCCATAAATAATCCAGAAGCTTCTTCAGACTAAATTAGTATTTATTTATGTATTATGTATTTTTGCTTTACAAACAGTTTTTATTGTACTTTATTATTTGTTACTGGATTGTAAATTCCTATTGTTGTAGCTCCTGAAGATGAACCGGATAAGGTTGAAACATTGACGATAGTTCTCTAATAAATTGTTTGACTGAATCCCAAGACATTGGTTTTATTTATCAACTTTCCAGTCAAGAAATTCCTTCACTATTTAAATTAGTATGTACATCATTATCAAATTTCAATCACTCCCATGAATCCAATAACGGCAAACCTTATAATCCGATCTAAAATGAAAGCTCCTTCCCAGGGGATGATCCATCTCCAATCAAATTTAGTATCTTTTTAAAGAGAATACGGAATAATCCCAATAGATTTCCCGTGACATTGTTTATCTTATTTCCAATCTACTCGGCAGCAGAACGCAAACGTTAGCCGCTGCACGGGATATCGGTAGCCGAGAAATCCACGAATCCATTACGAGATGGGAGAATTCCGTCGACAAAATGAACAAAACGTCGCTGAATAAATAAAACATCACGTTGTAGATGTGGCCAGGCTGGCTCTGGTGGTTGTTGCTCGAGACTGGAAAGTCTTTTTATTTCCGTGCCACCCAAGGCATCTTCATATTCGCCTTACCAGCCCAGATACAAGTGCTAGGATTTTCTAACATATATGATTGGAAAATTCTAACCAGTTTCTTCAGATAGAATTGGAATTATTCTACAAGGAACAGGACAAAGGATAATACATGCATTATCTTCGATCATTTACTGTCTAGATACCGCATGACCGTCCGTAGCATTGTTGTAAAGTGATCGCAACATATAATTGTATTCTAATGATAAAAACGTGTAAATGCTCTGTCCACACGAGAAAAATTTTCACTAAAATGTTTCTTGAAAGTAAAACAAATGCGAGGAGCTGTCATAAATTAAAACTGTCAATGCCGGTCATGCGGGGAATGTAGTTATTTTTATTACATATATTTAAGATCGCTAGATTTAATACATTTTAAACAAATAATTAGTTTCCTCCACGGTTTTACCGTATGACCACTATTGACAAATTATTATATGACTGCTCCTAGCACTTGTTTTACTTTTTAGTAAAAACTTTCCTCGTGTAAACAGGGCATAACGTCGTAATAACAGCTGGTGCACTAATAACAGTATTTTGTTCGTTTTAATTAGTCTAACAAAGTCTAATCAGAATTTTATTTTACTAAATGTCAAACAGCACTGACATTACAGGTTAACCAAATTCCAATGTATGTAAAAGCTGTCAAAGCGTCTTCATGGTTATGAACTAAATGCAACCCGCTATACACCTCAAGACCCGACCCTGCATGTTTTCTCTCTCGCATTATGTTGCGATCACGAACAATTGACACATGCGATATCTAGACAGTATAAGATCGATGACTTCACAATCACGCCTTTTACCAACTTGTGTGTAACGTCACATATCAAGGTAGTGATGACGTATGAACTCTGAATTCCGTGGTTCAAGTCTCTCGGCCGGCAGTGTGTGATTGTCGTTAAAATTGTAAAAACATCTTACAATTAAATCTCATTCGGGCGTTTCATGCTGGCTACTTGAACGTATAAAATGTAGTCCTAGTTGCATAAAGATTATCTTTCCGCTTTCAAAAGCCGTCGCACGTATTGAGGTTATGACTACACCAAGCTGAATGGGTCGAAATAGTTGAGTTCACTATAATAAAAATCTACCTTTATGTAATTGAGTGCAAATCCTATTGTATGGTTAACATCAAAAACATCATCGTTGGTATAGATTAGATATATTTATATCATATACTTTTTAATATTTTAACAGTTTTTGTTATTCGTGTTTTATAAAATGTACCTTCAATAATGATAATGATACAAATTTTTTCAAGAATTCTTTCCTTTGAAGTTATTTTATGTACAATGTAATAACATTCACAGAAATTTTCATAAATACATAAAAAATACGTATTTTAAGTGAAGAATATAACATGAACTTTATTATTTGCTTTACGCTGCAATTTTGCTATTGAAGTACAAAGAATTTAATATCTGTATAACAATATAGAATGTCAAAATGAATTACATATCTCTATATGACCTGAAATTCTTTTCTATTGATAGAACGTACAATGGTACAATATACTTTTAATAGCAATATACAAATATTTCAGACTAATTTAATTCTACCTTCATCTGTATTTTGTACAACGGTTTTTGAATTGAGTCTACTGCATATAAGATGAGCAACAATTTATGTCTGATGCAAAAACAGTCTAAATAATCTTATAATATGATATTTCCGTTTGCATCTTCTGAAAGGCTTTTTGTTCCACATATCTAGACAATACGTCAGGTACCGCATGTGACAGCTGACATGGCAGGTACCTATGAAATATTAAAATGCGAACGTATCCAATAAGACACAGAGTAGTGTATGTTTCTTGAGATGCTAGGAAAACTGTAGTATTTATTGTTGCATACGTTGACAGCGTTTGAAATATTATATCGCAGAATTCTCTCAAATCAATTATGTAATTTAATGTGTTCTGAATAAATCTTTGATATCGGGCTATAAAAATATCTGGAAGGAAATTTCGATGAGATGCCTCATATTTCTGTCTGATCTAAACGTCATATGAAAGTATAATATTGGAGAATATTATCTGCGAAATGTTCTCCAAAGGAAGAGAAATATGAATTGTGACATTCCTGAAGTAGCTAACAGATCTTTGTGATTTGTGATACGCACACAAACTGCTCGCCCTTCATGCTGCTCATATAGAAGTAATGCAGTAAACGGGCAAACTTCAAACGGCACTTATTTATTTCTTTCATAAATTCACTCGGACAGAGATTGCAAAGGAATTTGCAATGTTCAACATTTTCTAACTATAATTAAAACTGAAAAGTTTTTAAAATCAAAAACATATCTATCACTCCTTGTATATGCAGTAGTTTTTTTTTAGTGGAGCGAACGCAATACGGGAGATTTTTGTACCGTTAAACTGAAATGTGTAACAAACTTAATTCGAACCTGTTACCATAATGTAAAATGTTTTTTTCGAAAATCGCATTTGTTGCGACGGGTGACACGTTGGTCTACTAACTAACGCCATATAAGTCATATAAGTAAGAAGATATTAAAATGTAGTCATTGAACGGAGGGTGGCTTCAACACAGAAGAGTTTTCCTGTGAATGAATCTTTTGATTCAGGTGATGCAAATTTCTGTGTTTGAATATTTTAGGTTTTTATTTGTATATTTTAAATGGACATCGGATTGTACGTATACATTTATGTTTATAAGTCTAGATATGGCGACAGGTTGTGTGCTGGCCACATCAGATTTTTATTAATGTGATTGCAAAATTTGTACTGTACCTAATTATAAATTCTGATGATCATTTCTCTAGATTAAAAAAAGTTCTCAGAACTTTTATTACATACGTTAGTTCAATTTGCTGTCTAGTATTTCAATATATTTTACTACTAAAGAATCCGACCCTTAATATTAAACACTCGTTGAATGTATGTTCCTTTGTTCATCCCCGTACCAATTATCCATCTCAAAACTTTAGAAATAAATCCAGGTTGTGTGTGTGGTTGTTCCCGGCTTCACCTGGATGTATGTGGAGGTTACAGAGGCGAAGAGGCAGGGGGTTGTGTTTATGACCCTCCAAGTGCTAAGACGGAACAACGCCGGCGTCTTGGGGACTGTAGAAACCTAGAACATATCCTAGAGAATCGAGTCCATTTCCTGGAAATGGAATGATGGAAGTGCAATGAGCAAGCTTGATTAGATGCAGTTGCTTCTTCTTATCATGCTTGAAATTACAACAATTTGTTTTATTTGTGAATTCATTGGTGATTTAGAGGAAATAATTCGTATATTTAAATATTAACAACAAATATAAGCACACAAAATAACGGTTCAGGTTTGGTTCTCGGTTCACTGTGCTTCGTTTTTGTTTCAGTTGTCATATTTCTTCTTGGATTGAACCGCTCATCGGTTTTTTAAAAAGTAATTCAAGTTCTGGTTTCGGTTCAACTATGTATTAAATAACAAGCAATTTATTTTTTATAATCGTTCCATTTTTGGACTAAAATATAATCTTTTTTTAATTAAAAATTTGAATAAACTATAGTATTTTTACAAAAAAAACATTAAATTTAAAACAATGATTTAAACTGTTCCGAACCGGTTGACATTTTAATGGTTCGATTTGATTCGTGGTTCGCTAAAATAGATGCGGTGAGTTCCTGTTTTCGTTTCTGTTCCGATTTTGTTCGAGTTTCTGAATATACTCGTAAGTTCCTTTTAACAAACCTATGATTCCAAGAACTGAACTATATTACGATCCTAATAAAAATGTAGGTACTCATCTCAAGTTGCCTTAATTTCGATTTACCAAATAACAACATTTTTGGAATTCTATACTGGCAACGTTTATACTTACTTAATCCTATAGTCCTTTCTACCTTTTCAAGTGTAAAACGGTTATATATAAAGTAAAAATATAGCAATAAATTTCAGTAATAATTGATATTACACATTATTAGATTATCAGATTGGAAGGCTTTTCTTAGGTGATTATGAGTTGATCATGCGTACATATCTATTACACCTTTTACTCATTTAGCAGTTTTAACATATTATGATTCATCGGTATATAAATCACATTTTGTGTGCGGTTACCAGTCCTAAGTAATCGTAGCACTCAAGGTTGATAGTGGATCAAGTACAATTTTTTGTGCAATTAAACTAAATTGAGTACTACTACTTGACTGAATTTATTTATTATTTTTAAAACTTAATAGTTTTTAAATCTTCTTGAAGTAGTGTAAAGAGATGTGGAATACAGTATGCGGCCATTTAAAGTTAAGCTTTGAGGAGAGGTTGTTAGTTTGGGTTTGTTATTGCTTGAAACATAATGATAATGTTTTGAAGTCACTAATAGATCTGTAGAAAGTATCAATAGACAAAAAATTGTTTACCGACCGTCGAATCAAAACAAGTACCGATCCCATTATTTGCAGAGAAAATATCTTCCGTTAAAAGATTCCTTTCATAACCACTCGAATAATATTGATAGAATTACCGCTGAACACAGTGAAAAAGTGAAAAGATTGAATGGCGGTCAGTCAAACCATCATCTGTCCATCTTAGAAAAGAAAACAACTCGCGCTCGTGATTCTGCGAAATTAAAGAGGGTTTCTGAAATCCGCAGGCGAGTGGCGCGGGACTCAATGTTATTATAAGTTGTCAACCTCGCGCACAAAAAGCGGCCAGGCCTGTAATACTGTTTTGACAACTCTATAAAAGAGTTTTGATTCAACTTCAAAGACTGCCCACGTCACGGAACGGCAATGAAATAAAAGCTAAAACACAAAGTCTTTTAAATCCGCAGAGATGGAAGCCGGAGATGACGGACAAAGACACTCTTAGGGTGTTGACGACATTCGTCTCTCACTGCCCAAAATCAAATCGATTTTGTCTCAGAGTTTTATAAATATACCTATCTCCAGTGATAATCCTTACTAGCAGTTTTAAATGAAACAGAACAGATTTTTTTCATGTTTCTGAATCCTGTAAATAAAGAAATCACTGGTTAGAAGCTATCAATGAATTTCAAATTCTTCTTTTCCAAGACTCATTGAAGGATTTAAAAGCATGAAACAATCCATGTGTGAACAGAGCTTTAATAGGTATATAATTATTATTATTATTATTCATAGGTTTTCACTATTTCAGAGTATCAAATACTGGTTTTAAAAACAGGGTTGTTGTGATTTTGCCCACCCGGTGGGGTTTTTCGGAAAAAACCGAAAAAAACATGAAAAAACCAATTTTATTTGAAAATTGTATACAGGATGTCCTATGAAACTGTTTAAGCATGGGGATCTCAAGAATCATAAGAGATACGAAGTTGGTTAAATTAGACAAAAGTTGCACCTTTAGGGGACCAATTTAGAGATGTTTTTGTTTTCACACAATAATGCATAGGTGACTAGATATACACAAAAATGTAAATTTTGTCAATTTCGTTTTTCACCTATAACTTTTTTGTTTGAATTAGTACAAGTTTCTTATTTTCACGTTCTATAGGCAGTTTTTAACGAGGAATTCACAGCAGTCCTCAAAATTTTTTTATCTCTTACAGATTTTGAGAAATTCAAACCAAATTCAAATTTTCATATGGAGCTCATAGTTGGCCATGACCTATCTTAATAGAGATTTTTTTTTCTTTTCAACGATATAAAACACAAGTGCATTGAAATTAAAAATGAAGGCAGAAATAACACAATAATATGATGTAACTGCTACCCAATACTGGGTTTTAAAAAAAAACCACTGGGCTGGGCAAATCATGAAAGAACCCGGGGTTTTCACAACCCTGTTTAAAAACCATATTCCTACCGGATTCCAGTTTTTGTTTCTCGGGTGCCGGGTTTAATTTTCCATGTCCCAGACTTTGATATCCGGAATTTTATTTCCGGGTAGATACCGGATTTTGAATATCGGATTTCTAATTTCAGTCTCCAAATTTTGAAGTGGCAAGTTTACGAGTACCGGATTTTTCAGATCCTGGGACACGTTAACATATTCGAATTAAAATTGTTTTGGACTATGACATGCAGCTAGAGTTGGCCGGAACGGTAAAGGAGAGAACACAGAGCTGAGTCACAATTCGCCAACTAAGCTAAGAGAAAAACCGAGCTGGACAGCTTCTATATACACTATTTCAAAGTAGCGAAGTAGTTTATGCCAAAAAATTTCAGGATAATCTTTGTCCGCCCGATTTATATCGTATACCAATTTGAAATTCTTAACTTGGCCATCTCTTATTTCTCGTACTGTACATACAATAAGTTTACATATCTGCCATTTACTTAACTGGGTGTGGCAGTCTCACATATATTTTGTAAAAGGCTCACACATTAATGCTAATTTGTAACTGCATAAAATGTACATTAGATTTAATTTTGTCCGAAACGATCTGAAAAATCTTTCTTGCTCTTTTTGTTCATCTATATTATGTCTTCTATGTTTCTTCTTAATCGTTGTTTACCAATTTGTTCATCGATCTTATTTATACTCTCTTCAGTACGCGCTTTTGTATATAATTAATTTTGCAGTATAAATAACTCGTAAAACATGTCAAGGCTTTCTAGACAGTGAAATCCGCGGGAAATAAGTAATGATAAGGTATTATCGGACAAACGACCTGAAACAAATAATAAGAGGTATTAGCAAAACGCATAAGTGTGTTCAGTTACACTGTTGATAATTGTGCGATTAAACCTAGGTTAATAACATATTTGTGTTCATAATTTAATTGTTTGTTTGAATTGTTCCTTAACGGAAATGAAACTTGAGGACATTAAAATCATTGTGTTTAATTTTGCAAACAAAGATTAAGGTAATTATTGATGATTTGTTTAGGAAAATTGTTGGTAATCAAAATAATATTATGCCGTTAATAATAAATACGAGTATGCATAAATGAATAATATGTTACCCAATGAAAGTCTATAATCTACGAGAATGAAAGTTTACTATACGAATCGAAGACAAATGTCACAATAGGTCTATAGCTTGTTTTAAAACCAAAAGTTCTCTGACAAATAGTATGATATTTATTTGGTCTGCTAAATTGGAACATGCAGTGAAAATAATAAAACATCTATGTAGGTAAAATGACTGGCAATGAATGATAACTGCGTTTTCTAAAATCGTTGGGCTATTGTTTAATAATTTCAGTATCATCGAAATTAAATTTGACATAAAGTTGCATGCAATTAATTAACATAGGTGTAACATGGAAAATTACTATTGCATTTCCACGAATATGTGCTTTCAATAAACCGATTGTGCTCATTGTTTTAATATTAATTAAATTTAATTTGTAACGCCCACTGTTTTAAAATACATTACACATTTTATACATTTCATTGAATCCATATTTCTATTGTTATAAAAATATCCCCATTTCGTGGGGGTTCCACATTATGACGATATGATGAAATAAAGCATATTTTTCGTTAAGAGTTTTACGATGAAAACACAGTCTATTGAATAATTTATTAATAAAGCTGCCCCAATTTTCAATTTTATAGCCGAATGCGCTTTTGATCTATTATGGTTCTGACAACTCAGGTTCGAATCAAGTCAGATACACATTCCAGTATAACTGAACAAAATCTCTCCAATAACAACCATGAGTGAATTGATGGCTGGTAACCGCACACACACAGTAATATATATATATATATATATATATATATATATATATATATATATATATATATATATATATATATATATATATATATATATACATATATATTTGCCGATAACTTCTAATATGTAAGACTTTCACACTCAAGTTTGGTAAAAGACCTGAAAGATGAGTTACCATTACAATATTATCTAGATAAATAAAACACTTGACATGAATCGTCCATGGTATGTTTAAAAATATATTATTCCTGTACTTTAAGTCTATCCTAGCCACATCATGAGTACGATCAAAAATTACAAACATCTCAGAGAATTACATGGGACACAAATTGGGATATTATTCCCAAATTACTTACTAAATAACTAAAGGGCGGACATTACCAATCGCTAGGATATTCATATGATGTTAATTGACAAATATAGCAAGTAACAAGCCGGAAAGTTCACATTCTTGAAATATTATGGAGATTTTATTTTCTTAATTGGGTATAGTATAGGTAAATCTATTAGCCAACCAGATGTTTTATGGCCAAACCCACGATTAGAACATTGCTAAACTTAGAACAAGTATATTGATAATTTTGTATGATAGTTGTAGACAAGCTGTAGATAAAAAAATTAATTAATATGTTGTTCCCTTGTTAGTTTCTGCTGATCTAAACATCAACAAGACATCAAATCCACATTTGCTATTATTCCTTAGTATTAAACGTGTCAATCAATCACCCCTCGTCACAAACAAGTCAATCTAAACTAAAACATCAGCCACCAGCCATCATTTCAAAATCTACAAAGTTTCCATTAATTCAAACGCACAGCGCGCAAAACCCTTGTCAAAATACATATCACTAGGTCAGTGTACGGAACAAGAACACCAGTTACTAAACACCTATCACAGTAGGTGGCGTATCAATAACAATATCAGTGATGGATCATCATAGCGGAAAGGGGGCAAGGGAAAAGGGCAGGTAAACAGGGAAGTTTGTAACACTACGCCAGGAAAAGGGAAGTTGTGGAGAAGGGCTTAATCCTGAAATCGACCAACTGGAATATGAACTGAAATTAGATCTATATTGTGTTTCACCTCTCAGTGGAACTCTGAAAGAGACAACAGTCGAATTGAGGCAGTAGCAGCTCCCTGCATATGATGACTTATGAATCCGGAGTTCCATGGTTCAAGTGTGTGATTGTCGTTAAAATTGTAAAACATCTTGCAATTAAGTCGCACTCGGACTAGATCGTCTTAAAACTGTAGTCCTGGTTTCAAGAAGAATCTCTTCGTTGCCGCTTTGAATATCCAAGGTCAACGCACGGATTGAGTTTCTGACTGAACCAATTTATTTTTAAGGGCTGTGTATGAGAATTCATGGAAAATGGGTTTTTAACTTCAAAATTCAAACTTTTTAATAAATTATTTTACTATCTGAATAAGTCGATGTATTTTTAACTAGCAGTGTGCATTTTTTTAAATAATTATGTTTAGCATTTGAATCTAAACCAGTGTTCAAATCTATTGAATTATAAATTACAATTTAGTAACAATATGTAGGAAAATTATAATTGACGTCTTACTGCTCGCTATATCTAATAAGCCAAAGTTTTTTTATGATTTTTAATTGAAAATATGATGTTCTAAAAAAATCTGAAAGTAATTTATAAAATATACTTCAAATTATGTGTGTAGGTATTGCCCTCGGTATTGCCTTTATAAATTATTGCGTTTTACAAATTGTAATGTAAATTGAATTCATCAAGATTATGTCAACTTCGACATTTAATTATCATTAAATTATTTTCCGATTTAGAAATCAATTTAACATTAAGGACCATACATAAAAGAATTTTTAAATTGATTCTTTCGGATTTAATACATAAATTAATTAATTTCTTAAAATTTTATATTAGGTTTTCATTAATCTGTCAGAAATTTAAATAGAACACAAAAAATTCTAACATAAAACAAATTATAAACTTACTGGGACACTAACTAGTATTTGAATATGTTTATTTGAAAACTAGTAAGAGTATGGTTGGATTCCTCTCTAGAACATCAACCATTCTATAGTTGGGATCTTTGATTATTAATTGTGAGGAGATAAGGCATGGAATTTGTGTAATATGCTAAAGATGTATGATTGAAATTCGTTTGTGATCAGCTATTGGAAGAAACAAATACTTGTTGATATATTTATTGTTACCTACTGGTTTTATGAGCAAAACTTAGTTAGTCACTCGCAAGCGATGTTCGACCATACATCTTTGGCATGAACGTTCTTCATAAAATTGATGCATGTAGCATATCTCCCCACCTTTAATAATCAAAAGTGGGGATGCAAAATCCTGTCGAAAGGTTCTTCACAACTAAAACAAAGTTTTCTACTGGTAGCATAAACTAATTCTTCTACATTGTTCCTACCATCAAAGAACTCTTCCCTTCAACCGTGGCTTCAACCTTTTACTGTTTTACTTCTTCTTCTGAAAGACACATCACGCAGTGTAGATCTGCGTGGAAGTGCGGCAGGAAGGCAGGATAGTGTCGCAGCGGCCACGGGTAGCAGGAAATAAGGTTGACAGTGACGCCTTTGTCACTTGCCGATAGCATCTAATAATGCCACAGAGCCGTGTGCTGTGCCCTCGGCGCGCTATGCTACTCGATACCAGATCGATCAGATGAGGAAGGGAGAACAGGATAGTGTACTGAGTTTGGAGTTAAATAGAGAAGGGAGTTGTTATGAAATAAATATAATTGTTTTTAAGGGGCTCGTCTACCTTTTTTCGGATTCCTAGAATACTCTCGATATTACTTTTTTTTCTATTTCACTCTCTTCCTTACTACTACGGCTGCTCGAAACTCGTACTTTCCTGCACCCTAACTATGTAATGTCATTTAGAAGTTGAAAAATATTGTAATCATGGCACCAGTATTTCCATAATAACTTCTGGTTAACAAAAGTTTAATAAATAACATGAATTCAAGACACTTTTGAAATACAAATCGTTTTACAGAAAAATTTATTAATTTGACAGCTGTCATTTAGTGAGGTTTAATTCGAGATAACAAATGCATTTTTATTATAAGTTATAAAAATTGTGCTTAAGGAGGTTCGATACCGTTTTTGAAAATATTACCATTCATCTGAAATTTTTACAAGTTGAAGATGGATGTATTTATCGTTCACTGTTAAAATTTCAGATCAATCGTCCACACCGTTTTTCAAAAATAAATTTTTAAAAATTTCTGTTTTACATGGGAGTAAATGAGAATACATTTTTAAAGGGCTGTGTAATCTATAAAAATAATACCACCAGAAAGAGATTTACAGTAATTATAAATCAGACATTAATAAATCATGAAACTAAAATTCAGTGGATTCTTCCACACCGTTATTGAGTTATTCAAATAAATAAAATTTAAAACGTGACAATAATGCTGACATAACTAAAAGAGCGATAACTACGGCAACGTCGCAAATCATAGATTGGCTCGAAATTTAAAATACTGTTGGAAAGTAAGAGTGTGTTTATGTTGAAGCATATTATTTTATAAAGTTTGTAACAAATGATAGTATATTTATATTTTCACGACAAATAAATGAAAATACACATACACAAGTCATTTTTAGGAAATTGGACACACTTTCGCAATGCGCATACAAACACCGTTACGAAACTATCGAAAATAAGTAGGAAGAACTATTTGAGTAAGAATTATTCGTGTTCATCTACTAAAAACTCTACAAGGGACATGACGGGTCCATGATCACTAAATTTGTTTGCAATTATTTCGTAATTAATTCCAAATGTCGCTAATCTTTTAATCATTCCACGAGATCTGACTCTTTTTAAAGTCTGGACAGTAGAAATAATAATATCTGTATCTTTTGTGTACGTTTGTCATATACTTGATCAAAGCTTTCCCCATTACTAATTATTTCTGAAACAGAAAGATGAATTTCTACCAATTGTCAGGAAATGTTTTTAAATAATTTTAAAGTGTCTTGGAAATAATGAATGACTGGACGAAAACTATCAATTAAGTTCTTATTTCTTATAGCTTGCATTAATCTTGGAGCGTCGAAAGAAAAATTATTATGAGCTATTGCATTTACTATTGCATAACACTTGACAGTTGTGTTGACAGTTAGGTTAGAAGCACTGCAGCCAACAGCCAACGTAAAGCAGCTAAAATACTAGCGCTGTTGCCGTGTTTTCATTTGATTTTTAAAATTATGAATTTTAAAATATAAAATCTTTAGGACTTAAAAATACAATTTAATTGAAAGATAGTAATAAAATATTTATAAACAAATATATTTCGCTATAAGATTTTTTATATTTTCGGTGTTTTTTACAACAAAATTTAGTGGGTAGAAGTTGTCACTCTGCAGAAATACAATAGATTTTTGTTTAGATCCCCTAGATAGATAATCGGTATCGAAACTCCTTAATGTATTGTAAATGTTGCTGTCAAACTAATTTTTCTATAAAACGATGTGCTTTTCAAAAGTGTCTTCATTAAAGAAAAATTCAAATTTAAAAACCTCTTTTATTTTGTTAACTAGAAGGAATTGGACCAATGTTGAATGACATTTATTGTTTAAAATATCCTCAGGAATAAACTTTTAAAGTTTGTTAACTCGACCTGAAATACCCTCCAAAATAAAAATTCTTAGAAATAGGGTATTTTCAAAGTCTAAAATTTGATATTTTTACTCATTTTATTTTCGATTTATAAATTTACGACTGCGTTGAATAAATTCTCGAACTTTTATTATTTGTGAATAAAATTTGCCAATTTCTTCTACCTGCCTGGTTCAATACAAGACACACTTTTAGGTATACTTACTGATTTATCATCAATTTATTTATAAAGTATATTGTAATACCACACTAAAAATTAAAAATTTCTCTTTATAATATTTTGCGTTGAAATTATCTCTTATTTCTAAGAGGCGAATTTTTTATTTCATTTTATTTACTGCTTTATAATCCTCTTCAGGTTGTAATATAAAAGATAATAAACTTGTTCTCATAAAAATTGTCTACATTTTATTCGAAAAGAAATTCATATTAATCTAATTATTGGACAAAGAGAAAATTTTGCTTCAGAAAATTTGTTGAATGCTAAAAAATTAAATTGAATTCTGCGTAGTTCTTACAAGAATCCTTATTATTTTCATAAGCAGGTATGATTTTTTTTCAATTAAAAGTTGGATATCCCGCGGTAGTAAATTACCGTGAAATTGTTGTTCTAACTCTTTCGTTATTTGTTATGAGTTTCCTTAACATTCATGATTTACTCGCACTTGAGAAGTTTATAATAACGTCGAAAATTGGAAAATAAGCCATCCCTTTCAGACAGAATACGCTGTAAAATGAACAGGAGCTGTGTAATTGCATACGTCAGAATTAGCATTGAAATAACAAATTTCCATTCAAATCGCCGTGTTCCGCTCATTTCAAACAGACACCCCAACGTATAATCTTCAAAACAAAGGCCATACCCGTTCAACTTAATCGACACACTAGACTACATTACCCTCGTCATTAAAATACATTATAGTCAGGAATCGATTCCGAAACTTTAAATCAGACTTACATAGTGATGTTAAATTTCATGAAATTTATAAATTTGAAAAATTTCATTGAAATGTTTCATAAATTTCGTGAAAGTTTTAAAATTTATGAAGCCTAATAATTTTTGTTGAAATTGTCGAACTATAAAAACATCATAGCCTTTAGCATATTATTGTTATACATAACTTTTTATTAGTATGCTATTTTATAAAAATTGATGTAGCAAAATTTGCATCTCACATTTTTCCCACTATTACTACTATTAAAATGCTTCGAAATATAATTTTGCGAATTCAAAACAGTTCGCAAAGTAACGATTTTAGAGAGCATGTACTAAAAATATTATTTTATTTAGTGAAGTAGAGTATATGCGAGAGGTAATGTGATAAAAGCACATCATAATACTTCACTAGTAACAACAAATTTGCTCAGTCAAATGATGAAAATAATATGATTATTATATCACTGGAGTGGATAATAGATATTTATACACCAAGTGAGATACATGAATGTTTATTCAAGAGAAGAAAGTTTAGCCCCCGAGCCCGAAGGGCGAGTGGGATAATTTCTTCGAGTGAATAAACATTCATATCTCATGTGGTTTATACAATATTTTATTAAATTTTGACGAAATTATTTCAAATATATGAATTATAAATTTATTTTGAAATAACAAAAAAACTAATCAAAGTAGTCGTTAATGGCAAGTTGTCATTGTTTTTATGCATTTTTGACGTAATAATAAAAGTTTAAAACGTCAGAGTGATTTAAAAATGTGTTGAGTGATTTAAAAAAAATTTAATTCACTTGTGAATAAACATTTATTTAAAGTTGTTGCTATGGAGTTAATAATAGCAGTTTAAAACGTCAAAATTGAATAAAATATATTATCTAAGATGACTTATAGTGAGTCCGACATACCAAATAGGGAAAAGGCATCATAGATTATATTTGTATGTAGGCTCACCGTAATTTAGTTTCAGTCCGGCACTGATAGCTCAGTTCTAGTTTCGTAAATAAAATCAATTTATATTTATATTCAGAATCAAATCAATCATCTCCGCTCAAAATTATTTTTAAATTGGATTCCTAATTCCAATAACATAATTTTATGTTTACTTTCTTTTCGTCATTTTTTGCTGAAATATTGTCAGAAATATTGTATTATGTCTCGTCAGATTTATAAATCAGCAGAAAATTAGTCTTGTATCAATCTTGTTATAAAAATTTATACCATCTTGATCTTATTTTAAATTACCAATTATTTGTCTTGTCATACTGGAAATATAATTAAGTTTTTTAGATTATCCAGAAAATAATATAATGGATATTTTTCTATCTAGTTAAGAAGATTTAAATCATCTTTACCTTATTTTAAATTGCCAATCTGATTATTTATCGTATCATATTAGAAAGTTAATTAAATTATCCTGTTATGCAGAAAATAGTGTAATGAATCCCTGTTTGCAATATTCCCTCCGAGATAAAATATTCTTAATCTACCAAATGAGATCACTTCCAAAATCGCTTTACGCAGATTATAGTTTCTTGATGAAAGAATTTGTTTTCCAAACAAATTTGCACTTGCAAGTTAATAACATCGAAGAATTCCCATTACGGCTGAACTTAACCCTCCTCCCCACCATGAAATTAATAAAGTGTCGAAAAACAAGCGTGATCAATAGTGGAGAATCAATTTATTCATTGGCGGAGATCTAATGCACAGATTTACATTACTGGAGGAGGCTTCTTGATCTTTAAAGCGATACGCAGAGACGGATGACCTTTTGCAACCTCTGCCCTTTAAGAACAGCAAAACAGCAAGTCAATGAAAATAAATGAATTACGGGCCTGACGAGGTAAAGGGTAGTTTACACCATTGTCCAAAGAAGTAGTGAAATAACTGTAATTAATTTAATCCAGTTTATCTCCGATTTATAGAAAATGGTTGTACCTATATAAATGAGTTTAATATGGCATAACCCTTTCTTAAGGCCGGAATGTAGCTGTCCACGATTTCGTCGAGAAAAAGGAGAGATATATACAGATTAAGTGTGTCGAACAAAGGCAGCAATAACGAACGCGCTCTAAAAGTGGCATCGTATTTGTATGATATTGTATTTATAAGACAAAAGAAATAATCAAACGCGTTATTTATATACTGTATAACATGTTACCTACTGTGCGACGCATGAATTTTAATAGATTTTGTAATTTAAATGCCCTAAATTAAACATGTAAAAGTAGTATTTTTCTCTTTATTCGGCATTTTTTTAAAACAATACTATGAAAAAATTTGGAAAAATCGATGCGTCGCACTGTAGAATGAATATTAAATATTGTCGTAAAAATTTCAATGATCTTACGTTAGTAAGAATCCTCAAAGAATCCAAGTGTGGACAGGTCTTTAAGATTTTTTGACAAACGTCGTATATATTAATTTTTGTCATACCTGCACAAAAAGTAACCTTTTTCGTGCCTGTTTTCCGTGCGCAAAGTGGCTTATTTTTTAACTAGACAAAAAATGCGTGCGCAAAGTACAAGCGTGCGGGAATAGCGTGCGCAAAATTTCACTTTGCGCACGCAAATTGAACACTCACACAGTTTTCTGTAGTTACCGACACGAAATGTGCGCGTAACACTAGCGCCACACACGTGATAATCTAATACTACAAGCACGTGAACAGCTGTAGTACTTACTTCTCTATGCATAGTTTCTACTGTGAACTATTGTGCAGATTGTGCATTGGATCTAATGGACAATAATATTTTATTCTTATATTTTAATGTTCTTTTCTTTACTGTTAATAATTAGTTTCTTATGCTTTTACATGTAGGTAAATGTTAGTTACTTTTTTATTTTATACATATTCATTTTAAAAGTATTCATTTTATCTTTTGATAAGTAAGGTCACTCAAAAGGTTACTTTTTGTGCAGTAATGACAAAAAATATCGTGTGCATCTCGTGAGCAAAGGCGCAATTGCGCTTGGCTTCGTTGCAGCCCTCGCCGTAGCGACCCTCGGCCACCTCGGCTCGCCTCGGTAGACCTCGAGCCGCTACTGCTCGGGCTGCAACTCGCCTCGCGCAATTGCTTACTTTGCGCACTAGATACACAATATACTAGTTTGTCGTACTTGCATTGCCTAATGGTATGTATTGAACACGTTTGTCTTTCAAAAATTCATATGTTTCGAGTAAGTTACGACATTCATAGCAAAGCGTGACTCGTTCTACTCAACACTGTTATTGTAACGTAAGTTCTAGTTATTATTACTGAATATGCAAATATGGGCGGAACTAAAATCTTACTTCGTACTGTTCCAGGATGACCTTTATCAGATTTCTTTCATCCCACAGACTATGCTTACCTACTTTTGAAAATATTGGCATATTATCATTGTATACTTTGTTTAACTTATTGCTTTAAAACAAAGTTGTGTTAATTGTTAAAAGTTAATTAATTTCTGAATTGCAGCCGTAGCAATTTGTAAAACTTTGCTAAAATTAAACAACCCTAATTTATATTTATTGCCCAAAGTTGGAAAGTTGAGAAAATCTGGCAATCCTACAAATCCTGGTAGCGTGTCAATGTTCACGTCTCAATCAAATCGAGGCCTAGACGCTCTAAATAACCTCAAAATAGTCGAAAAACACGCACAGAAAACCACACATTTCCACCCTTATACTGAAATCTCTTTCATCAGAATGTTGTGCGCATAGCATAAAGCATTCAACCCCGATAAGAACGTATAACGTATCAGAGGACATGGCCCTCTGCGAATGAATAATTTGTTTACGAAATGAAACGAATTCGGGGCCACTGGGGCGTAAAATTAATTTGTAATTAAACACATGTATTTGTTTTGCGTTAGTTGTGCGCTGTCTGAAATAATCAGATGCGGTAATGAGGCTGGATGAGGGCTGAATTTTAACGATGGAGTTTAAATTCGTAAATAGAATATTATATTTTGGTTGAACTAACTTTGGCCATTACTTTAATGCGCTATTCATTAAAACACGATCGAAATATCTAATTTAGAAGAATAATTTCTACAGGATATATCACAACTTCGAGTAGGTACATATAAAATGTTTTGCTGATTATGGAACAAAAAAAATTTTGCAAAAATTTGAAATCATGCTACAGGATTGATAGTTATTATTTTAACATTCTACTAATTCTAATTGAATGAATGTTATTCTATTAAGGTGCTCATTAAATTTATTTATTGTTATAAGATTGTACTTAAAAATGCTTAAATATGAAAATGAAGAGTCACAGGGCAGATTTTTATGCTGTTTAACTAGAATATGCACCTCAATGGATTCTAACTTGAATTGTAAGATTCACAGTCGATCAAATTAAATTAAAGCCCTGTTCACACACGGATTTTTCAGGATTCAAAAGCATTAAAGAATCAACAAAGAATGCATGTGTGAACAAGACTTGAAGGTTTGTCAAAAAATTGTGAGATCACTTAATTTAAGTTCACATAATATTACTGAAAAAAATTTGAAACTAGTGCTATGATTATCATCGTGATAGCATGAGTTAGTCGATGAAAATTGACCAAGTCCTCTCAAAACCGTTTTAATTTTTATTTACCTTTCTCAATTCATTTGGCGTTTTATTCTCTATTATTTCTATCTTGATACATTGTAAGTCTTATTTTTGACAAACAGCAATTTCTGATTTAGAAATTGACAGTTGTTAACTGATAAACAAAAAACAGTTGACATGTATCGTCGATTTGATGGCCTCTTACTGCCCTATTTCAGCCAATCAAATTAGTCAAATATGTACCACGTGATACATGAATTAAAAAAATTATCACTTGTAATATTATTCAAATTATATATATATCTTTTGATCCTTGTTAAAGATAAACCATATTTGTAGCGATCAATTTTACTATCTAGCGTTTTAAAAATATCTTTCGCATTTAATTTTCATAATTTACGTGCCGTAGAATCCCTTTATCCTCCTTACCCTGCTAATCCCATAACTTCTAGTATCACCTACACTGATCTTATTTAAAAGACATTATAGCCCTACTCACGCCTTTACTTTCCACATCCTCCCGTACCAAACAATGTCATCATCGTATTTCACAATCTTGTTCTTGCGATAATAAATTTGTATCATGCTGGATTCGCACCCTTAACGTACTAAAAGCGAATTGCGACGCACCCCGTAGGATTATAATAAGAAAATGTAACAAGATGTGTCAACAAACGAGAGAATACTTTCACCTTGTAATCAAAATTTGAATTTGTAACTACCTACTAGGTTTTTTTATAGACTGTGTGTCGTGATTTTTTTCTGAAAATTGAAGTTGGGTTGTTATGTATTCTACAACATATTTTACAATTTTTTTTATCGTTGTATACAGTTCGGCATAAAAAATTTAAAATGAGAATTTTAAATTTACTTTTAGTATGTTTTCGTTCCTCAAGGCATAGATGTTTTATGGTTTAACATGCTGAGTTTTTATGTCTTATATTTTTGAAACGTTTATGATCTCATCTAATCTGGAGATAGACATTACGTCCTAAAACAAATTATTATAGCTTAATTTGCTGTTTTCTTGTTTATTTATATATTTTTTTTATTTTCCAGGTAAGACCAAAATCCATTTTTCCTGTAGAAGGAATTGGTAAGCCAACAATTAAATATTGTACGATCCCAGAGTTCCGTGGTTTAAGTCTCTCGGCCGGCAGTGTATGTGTTTGTCGTTAAATTATAAATACATCTTACAATTAAATGTAGTCCCAGTTGCAAAAACGAATATCTCCGTTGCCGCTTTGAATTTCAAAGATTCTGACTGCACCAAGACGAATCGGTCGAAGTGGTTGGATTCCACTATAATAACATCATCATTTTATAATTATTGGATGTTAATACCTACTCTATTGAATGGTTACCAGCAAAATTTCTAACATAAAGAATAATAAGGATGGATGGATGGCCAAAGGGTAGCTAAATGGAAATGGTAGTGGCAGTTCGATCTCATAAACTGACAAAATTCCACTGGATCCGAGTGGTTCGATTCCACTATAATAACATCTATATACTATTCTGTTGAATGGTTAACATCAAAATATATTAATTAATTAATTCAAATGCTGAGTGGCCGACTTCTATGCGGTTTAACTCTCATTATTTATTTGAAGTATTTTCAGTAAAATAATTTATGGCTTCCGAAAATTATTAATACCTACTCTAATTTTTATTAAATCAGGCGAGCTATTTATCTGTATAATGTGTAATTATTTTTAAAATCGCTAATATCACAGAGATTAAAATATATTTCAATAAATGACACAATGACAGTAATTCACGTGTGATTTGTAGAGCTGCACAGATTTGTCATTATAATAATAATAATATTTTTATCTCTGTGAAACAAAATAATTAATTTCAAACATTTTACAAAAAGCTGCTACAAAATTAGTATTCATTTTGATTTTGATTTAATTATTTATATTTAATTAATAATATAAGCCTGGGATTGCAATTGCACATAGTCAAATTTAAAATAGTGAGTAAATATAAACTATTCATATTATCTATGGCGAGTTTTACAAAACTTGGGTGTGGCAACCTGACATGTCTTGTGTATTATTGATCCAATAAATTAATACAAAAATATATTTGTTATTTAATTTTTGATCCTGAAAGTCAACCTTTACGATTTCATAAATTTTTTAAATATTTTTACTCAAAATTATTTTTTTACGAATGTTAAAGTTGTTCCAGTAAATGATTGACAATCACCTGACTTAAAAACTCAGTTTATTAATGAAAACTATCATCTGCGGACTAAAATTAGCAGCTAATCCTTTGTTTTAAAATCAACGATATTTAGAGCCATTTCGGCAAATTCAGCGTATATTTATATATGAATACTATTATTATGTAATTTTGAAATTAAACTGTAATTTGTCGACATTTTAAGGTTACGAAGCGGACACAGATTATCAGCAAATTTTTTGTCCGAAACTGCTTCGCTATCTTCAAATAGTGTATATAGAATAGCCCAGCTCGAGTTTTTTTCTTGGCTCAGTTGCGTTCACGCGAGTAATAAATTAGCGAATCTCTCCCTTACTGCAGAACGAGACGGCACGGTCAATCATTGATGTTTACTCTGTATAAATAAAATGCAATGCCACTTGACATGACTCGCCCATGGGATGTTTAAAAATATCTTATTCTTGTAGTGATATCACATAAGTCTCTTCAGCCATATCCTGAGTACGATCAAAAATTACATCTCAGAGGATTACGAGGGACAGATATTTTTACATAGTTTTTAACATTGGGATGTTACATAGATAATGTTACTAAGGGCGGACATTATCAATCGCTAGGATGTTAATAGGATGTAATGGGCAAAGCCGGGATATTCACATTCTTGAAATGTCCTGGGGATTTTATTTTCTCAAGTGGGATCGTTCACCGGGAAGTAATTATAATTCGCAATTTAAAAAATTGAAAAAGCAGTGAATATTTTATTTGTGATATCTCTGTTAAACTGATACATTTTAACTCTGCTGGAATTACCCAGGGACAATTCAACATTAATTAATTCCCTAAAAAGCGTCCCTAGCGATCGCCATTCATATTTAACTCGGCGGCGGCGTCGTGTTACTTTTGACTACTATGTAAACAGTTCCGCGTGAATCCTCCAGTGGATTTTTAATATCGGAATTCCGTTTGCGGAGCGAGGGCCCTGGGGCAGAGCTCCTTGGGGGCCCAGTCAAATCCTCGACTACGTGGTTAACATCCGCTCGTAAATATCGGACTTTATCCAGGCGGTTCCGGCTAAACGCTGCTAGAGAAGCGTCTGGAGTAAAGAAATACTACGAAATATGACAACATTGAGGAGAAACTGCTACGCTGAAAAGATATATTTTAAAAACTGGGCTTTAAAATACTTAATCGAAGATACAATTATTTGTGATTGTCACTGTGAAGAAATGTTAAACTATTTTAGAAAAAGTTGTTATTGGGACTGTACTTGCTGTGAGCGAGGGGAGTGGCCGGTGTTTGGCCCTACGACAGTCAGTCGAGTCAGAGATTTCATGTAGTGAACATCTGTTGAATATTTTTGTATGTAATGCATTTACTTTACGTTTCAATAAAACCACAATCTTACATTTTTGAACCATAACGACGGGTAGTTGTTTTTAGTGTATTAACATTTGGCGACCGTGACAGGACTGTGGTTGTGGGTTTTTAATTGAGTTTTAGTTTCGTTTTGTGTGCATTGTTAGCCGCTGTGTCTGTGTTCGAGCGTGTGTGCGCTTCGAGGAAACATCTCCCGCGTGCAGACAGAGTGGAAATTAGTTTTGATGAACTTATTCGCGTGTGTCGTCACGGAATAAACATTTGTGCTCCTAAAGTGGAAATCAATTTTGATGAACTTATTCGCGTGTGTCGTCACGGAATAAACATTTGTTACGTGTGTTATTGAGAAAAAGAAACTTTTTTAATAATAATTATTGTTTAACATGGAGCGTGCAAAAAAGTCCCGCCAAGTAATACGTTCTGCATTTACTAAAACGGAAAAGCAGGTGGAAGAATTACTGAAAGAAGGCAGCAACGTGGATGAGCTGACAGCGAAGTGGAGAATCTTAACAGAAACACAAGAGCGGTTGAAGTTATTGGATCAAGAAATTTACGATCTTATGTTAGATGCAAATGTTTCCGAAGCGGATTTGGAAGCAGAAGTAGAAGGTGCCACAAACTACTTGCATAAATTTCGCGTTGTTGAGGTGAAGTATGAAAATGTTAATCAAGAAAGAATGTCACAATCCAGCGCGACAACGGAGTATTCTCATGCAACAAATAACGGTGGAACACGTAAGTTTAAGTTACCCATTATAGAGTTTAAGAAATTTAACGGCGATATTCGCGAATGGCTGTCGTTCTGGAGTCAATTCCAGAAAATACACGACGATACGAGCATCGTAGACGAGGATAAATTTCAATATTTAATCCAAGCCACGATTCCGAATACAAGAGCTCGTGAACTCGTAGAAAGTTTTCCGCCAACCAAAGAAAACTATACCAAAGTGATTGCTAGTTTGAAATCGAGGTTTGGTAGAGATGACCTATTGATAGAAGTGCATGTGAGAGATATGCTCAAATTAGTTCTACAGAATACTGGTTCGACGGAAAGAGTCCGTTTGTCTTCTTTGTATGACAAAATAGAAACTCAATTAAGAGTTTTAGAGAGTTTAGGTGTGACCACTGATAAGTGTGCCGCCATGTTGTTCCCCTTGGTAGAGTCGTGTTTGCCAGAATCTTTGTTACGTGTATGGCAACGTTCTCCTAAATTTTATGAAGATAGCGTAACAACAAGAGACCGTTTGACTAATCTCATGCAATTTTTGAAAAATGAAGTAGAGAGCGAACAACGGATAGCTTTAGCAGTAGAAGGATTTGGAATTTCATCGGTAGATAGAAAAACTAAAATCGGGAAACCAAAGATTGTGGATTCGAGAACCCCAACTGCTGCAGGTTTAATAAACACAAATGTCAACAAGTGCATTTTTTGTGATGGCACTCATCAGAGCGAAGATTGTTTTAAAGCTCAGAAGATGAGTTTTGCCGAAAAGAATAAGCTAATAATAGCAGGAAAAGCGTGTTTTCTATGTCTGCAATATGGACATCAGAGCAAAAGTTGCCGAGAGCGATTAAGATGTGTATTGTGCGGTGGTAGGCATGTCGTGATCATGTGTAAAAATCTACCAAGCAACAAAAAAGGTAAAACTGAAGACACTAAAGAGGAAAAAGCTTCAAACGCAACTGAAATTGAAACCAGTAATGACAAGGTTTTGGCAAATCATACTGAAACGTCTGTATTCTTGCAAACATTACGTGTTAGACTATTGAATCATAAACAGGAAATGGAGGTACGCGTAATATTAGACACGGGGTCTCAAAAATCGTACATTTCAGCGAACATAGCAGAAGAGCTAGGTTATGAATGTAAAGGAAAAGAAAGTTTAGTACATACGTTGTTTGGGGGAGTAAGCTCGTCACCACAAGAACACAATAGATATGAGATAAGAGTTTCCAGTTTAGATGAAAACTATACATGTAGATTTGAGGTTCTCGATCAACCGGAAATCTGTAGCCACATTCCAACAATTCCGAATGGAGTATGGAGTCAAGAATTATTAAACATGAATATAGAGTTGACCGACATCCACCATAAGTCAGAGCCTATTCAGTTGCTCATTGGAGCCGATGTGGTAGGTAAGTTGTTCACTGGACGTAAGTTAACCCTACACTGTGGAGTAGTAGCACTTGAAACACATTTGGGATGGACTCTTATGGGTAAAGTTTCGGGAACCAAAGTAAATAGGAATGTTACAATGACTTCACTATCATTACTGGTTAAAGATGCTTCAATCGAGGAATTGTGGAAATTAGAGACTATAGGTATTATGGATCCGGGAGAAAGGAAAAATAAAGAAGAATTGAATGCTGAAGTGAGGACACACTTTTTGCAAACTATTGACAAAGAAGATGATGGCAGATATGTCGTACAATTACCATGGCTAAAAGGACATCCTCCTTTACCAACGAATTTAGGTGCGGCCGAAAAGCGGTTGAGAAACGTAGTTGCGAAGCTTCGTACAGAAAACTTATTAGAAAACTATCAAAACGTGTTAGAAGAATGGCAGAGAGAAGGTATAATTGAAAAAATTCCGGATGATGAAGTGTACAAACCTGGGCATTACCTACCTCATCGTGCTGTCATTAAAGAAAATAGTGAAACTACAAAAATACGACCAGTTTTTGATGCATCGGCACACGAAAAGAATTGTCCATCATTAAATGATTGTTTAGCCAGAGGGGAAAACTTAATAGAATTAATTCCTAGCATACTATTGAGATTTCGATTTCTAAGATATGGGATAGTATCTGATATTCGAAAAGCGTTTTTGCAGATAAGCGTCATTCCCAAAGACAGGGATTATTTACGTTTCCTATGGCAAGAGCAAGACGATACTATTGTACATTTGCGACACAAAAGAGTTGTGTTTGGTGTTTGTTGTAGTCCCTTTTTGTTAGGCGCTACAATTCAATATCATTTGGAGAAGATTTTGGAAAATTTTGAGTCCGAGAAACGAGTCTATTCAAAAGATACAGTACTAAAGTTGAAAGATAGTTTCTATGTAGACAACTGTATCACGAGCGTACCCGATGAAAAGGATTTATTCCAGTTTCAAGTGGAATCCAATCAGATAATGGAGGAAGGATTCTTCGAGTTAAGAGGGTGGGAGATGACATCCCATCAACCAGAAGAAGCAGATGATTTATCGTCATTATTAGGTATGCGATGGAATCGTTATAGAGATACACTGTTAATCAGCAAAGATAGTATTAAGCATACTACGGTAGAAAAGTTGACAAAGCGCGAAATATTGTCAATTACACAAAAGATTTTTGACCCTATGGGATATATGTGTCCTACCACATTAATACCAAAATTATTACTTCAGCGCATGTGGAATATGAAACTGAATTGGGACGATGAAGTTACTGAAGATATTCGAGCTGAATTCTATAAGTGGTACAATGAGATAAATCATTTAACTGAAATAAACATCAATAGGTGGATTGGTTGTTATCCGGGCAAAGAAGAACAATGGAGCATACACACGTTTGTAGATGCTAGCCAGAATGCGTATGCTGCTGCAGTTTATATAAGAGTAGAAACAGACAACTCTGTGCAAGTGAGTTTACTGCAAGCCAAAGCTAGAGTATCCCCGGTGAAAAAGTTGTCAATTCCTCGCTTGGAATTAATGGGAGCTACGATTGGTGCTAGATTGTATAACAGTATCAGGGAAGCACTGAAGTTGGAAAATATACCGAGTTACTTTTGGAGTGATTCTAGTACGGTGATTTCTTGGATACAACGTGAAGATAGATGGGCCACTTTCGTATGGAACCGTGTTGAAGAGATACGATCTCTTACATCAATAACCGAATGGCATCATGTAGCGGGAACGCTGAACCCAGCTGATCTACCATCACGCGGATGCTCGCCCAGGCAGTTGTTGCTATCGCGATGGTGGGAGGGACCTCCTTGGTTAAGGGAGCCTTCTGTAAAATGGCCCAACGCATTTATGACAACAGACGAAGAGGAAATAAATGCTGAAAAGAAGAAAACTGTTGTTTCGGCCCTAGCAACCAGTGAAACACCATGGTATTGTCTTCGGTTTTCAAGCTACAGACGAACGGTTGCAACAATGGCTTGGGTTTGTCGTTTTGTGACAAACTGTCGATTTCCAGAGAAAAGGAATTCAGAAACATTGACTCTGACTACTGAAGAGATAGAAGTAGCAGAAAAAAGGATAATTTATTCCGTACAAACGAGATATTTCAACGATAGTGAAGATAAAAGAATAGCTTCGCTAAATCCCATCAAAGATGAAGAAGGAATATTGAGAGTGAGAACTCCTATTGTTAATAGAGATGACACACCATACTTCCGACTACCCATGTTGTTACCAGCAAAAGATCCTACCGTTGAGCAACTAATACGTGAGCAACATGTAGAAAATTGTCACTGCGGCGTGCAAGGGTTGATGAGTATTTTGAGAGAGAAATACTGGATACTTGGAGGAAGAAAATCGATTAGAACCGTCATTAATAAGTGCAGTTCATGTATGAGACAAAAATCGAAAAACTTCGAAGCTATAACACCGCCATTACCTAAAGATAGGGTTAGAGATGCTATACCTTTTGAAATATCGGGAGTAGATTTGGCGGGCCCCTTGTATTTGAAAGAAGGACAAAAGGCTTGGATAGTGCTATTTACATGTGCGGTATACAGGGCTGTACATTTGGAGGTAGTAACCTCACTTTCCACAAATAATTTTCTGCAAGCATTTCGAAGATTTGTGGCACGAAGAGGACGCCCAAAAGTAATGTACAGTGATAATGGCACCAATTTTGTCGGTGCTGAAAACGCGTTTAGTAGACTTAATTGGGAAACTATCAAGAACTACAGTTCAGCTCAAAGAATTTCTTGGAAATTCAACCCACCTACTGCAGCGTGGTGGGGAGGATGGTGGGAGCGCTTGATACAATTAGTGAAGCAGCTCTTGAAGAGAGTATTAGGAAAAGCTTGTCTCCTGTATGAAGAACTGCTAACTCTTCTCTGTGATTGCGAAGCAATAGTCAATGCCAGACCATTGACATATTTGTCAAATGATCCGTCAGACCTGGTAGCCTTAACACCCAATATGTTCTTACATGATCAAGCAGAATTTGGGTTACCCGATTGTGATGCAGTAGACGCAAGTAATCTTAATCGCCGCGTTCGACATAGACAAAAATTGCGAAATGATTTGCGAAGTCGATTTCGTAGTGAGTATTTGGGACAATTAAAACAAGTGAATAAACGAAAAGTGTCGCGGGAAATTGAACTGAACGAAATTGTGTTAGTCGGTTCAGACTCTAATAAACGTATAGACTGGCCACTCGGTCGTGTGGATGAACTCTTTCGCGGAAAAGACAATAAAGTGCGACTTGTACGAGTAAAAACAGCAAATGGTATGCTGTTGCGACCCATTCAACGACTGTATCCTTTAGAATGCCGAGATGCCCGAGAGATGACAACGCCAGCGGAACCAGCCGACCCTGACATCTCTCGAGATGCCCGAGAGATGACAACGCCAGCGGAACCAGCCGACCCTGACATCTCTGGAGGTGTTTCCAGGGAAAACGTAGTTTCCAGAGTGAAAGGTGATAGTGTTAGTGGCTCTGTTGGTCAAAGTGGAAGTGATGTGAATGTTCAGTCGGGAAGGTTGCTAAGAAGTGGACGTGTTTATTAGTTATAAGATGCTTTTTGTAACCTGATTTTGTTATGTCTTTAAATGATACATAGGGTAACTTTAGATAGTTCCCCTAGGTGGGAGAATGTGAAGAAATGTTAAACTATTTTAGAAAAAGTTGTTATTGGGACTGTACTTGCTGTGAGCGAGGGGAGTGGCCGGTGTTTGGCCCTACGACAGTCAGTCGAGTCAGAGATTTCATGTAGTGAACATCTGTTGAATATTTTTGTATGTAATGCATTTACTTTACGTTTCAATAAAACCACAATCTTACATTTTTGAACCATAACGACGGGTAGTTGTTTTTAGTGTATTAACAGTCACTATATTAATAAATTATTTTATTTTTGCTGTTAACCATTCAACAGGCGTAGAATGGTAGATGTTATTATAGTGGAATCCACGGCTAAAGAATAATATTAGGTTTACCGACTGGCCACGTTTTTCATTGACAACGCCGGTCAGAAGTTGTAATTAGTTCATAGGTGTTTCTAGGGTTTCTAGGTGTCTCTGCTGGTCACTAGTTCCCCGACTGGTTGTATAAATGCATTCTGTCACTTGCGCATAGTATTTGTAATCAATGTAGATATAGGGTATTTTAATTTTAGGAGAACTGATTAAAAATAAACATGTTTTATGAACTGAATAATGAAGATGAATAGATGCACTAGGTACGAGACTTTGTTCATATATTTATTTAAAACGACGATCTCCCTTGTAGAAAATAGAAGATTTTCAAACACATTTTGTTTTAATATTTATTTTCGATTTAAAGGTAAATAATTATGGGACATAACCGCTTAGATATCTAAATGACAATTTTAGAAACTATTTATAGTATTAAAGTATATTTTTACAATTAAATCCGTCCTGATACAGCCAGAGATAGCTAGATCATTACACATTCTGACCGCTAGAAAATATCATGTTGGCAAACCTAATTATTCTTTAACCGTTGTGCAAACCAATGTCCATATTTAAAACGAATAATAAACTAAATCTTAAATAGACAATTCAGTATTAGTGCTAACAGCAACCAAATTGTAATAATATGATGTACTCGTGTATTGAGAATTCGGTGGGTGTTGATCACGACAGTATCAAGCGCTGGTTCTCTGTGGGAAAACTCTTGTAAGATAAAGCCTCGGTTCGATTTTCCCGACGATGGATGTGTCAAGATTAGGATAAGGTCTCGCAGCACAAGCTGCGGCAGCGGTGTTATCCTAGTTGCGCCCAAATTGCCCGCCCCGGAGGATTTATAGTGGTGTATCGAGAGATACCGCCAACATGTATTGGTTTTGTACGTGTTATGTGATGTCAGCGATTCGGTTTTAGTTTGAGAATAATTTATACCGGTGAGTGTGATATATCGCCAGGGGTTGTTGCATATTGAGGATATATGGTGCACTTGCATCACGTTTCTCGCAAAACGTGTCTTATGTTCAACCTGGAACGCCAAATTATGAAAAACACAATCATACTATTGAAAAATAAAACCCGGAGTTACGTGGTTCGTTTCTTGGCCGGCAGTGTGTGATTGTCGTTGAACTGTGAAAACATTAAATCGCACTCAGATGCTTCAAGCTGATCACTTGATCGGCTTAAATGTATTTCTGATTAATAGGGAATTAATTGAAAATCAAAGGTAGTAGCACGATTGAGATTCTGACTGCACCAAGACGAATCGGTAGAAATGGTTGCATTCCACAATAATAACATCTACCATTCTATAATTGGGACTAAATCCTGTTGAATGGTTACCAGCAAAAATTAAATACATACTTTAATACCTTTTACCCAACTTGGCTATGATAGCGTCCCATATTATGAGCTATCAGTATAGTACATGATTAACATTGGGATGTTACATAGATAATGTTACTAATATTATTATTATTATTTATTTCTTTTTCTTTCTTGACATGACAAAAACATGTATTAGAATGCGTCAACACAAAACATAATTATAGGTATTGTATACCATAAAATAAAAAGAAATACATAGTATAAAATATAAATAATTTAGAAAAATTGGTCAGAGATTATCGACATTTGCATAAAATTCATTTAAATCATAAAAACTATTTGTGATTAAGTAATTTTTGAGTTTTGCTTTAAAAGTAACTATATTCTTATATTCCTTTAAATATAAAGGCAATTTATTAAAAATATGTAATGTACATACATATTTCAAAAATGTAAAGACCAGTAAGTGTGAGGATTTTAAATTGTTTGAATAGATGTCTACATGAGTCTCCACGCCAAGCTCCTGCGATTGTTCGTACAATGCGTTTATGACTAATGAAAACATCTCCTACAGAGGGAGAGACCCCCCAGAAACAAATTCCATACCTTAGTCTGGATTCAACTTGGGCATGATAGTGGATTAGAAGTTGATGTGTACTGAGTATATTTTTTAAGTACCAAAATTGGTAGCATATCGAACTTAGTTTCGTGACAAGGTCGTTAATATGGTATTTACTAAGGGCGGACATTAGCAATCGCTAGGATATTAATAGGATATAAATGGGTAAAAATGGCAAGTAACAAGCCGGGATGTTCACATTCTTAAAATTTTCTGTGGATTTTATTTAGTTAAGTGGGTAGTGAAGAAAACACCACAAGCAAAATATGTATGCAGTTAAACTGAAATGTGTACTTACCTTACTGGATTTGAACCTGAGACCTGAGTTTTCAAAATTATCAGAGATATAATTTTTACGTTAGGAGAAAAGTAACGAAAATGAAAAATCTATAAATTAGATCCATTAACAAAAAGTGTTGTTTTTCCTGTGACATGGCCTCAACATGTTCCTATCATTTGTAAACAATAATAAGCGTTGTGAACCTTGCTGCTAATTTATCTGTCAGTCATTCATCGCTAGTAGCAATATTTATGTCACACTTGTGTAACACGTTCTGTAATACGTTGTGACATCCAGATAATGAATAGAGAACACCAGTGGCGAATTCCCAATGCATAAATTTTATGTATGAATCCCAATTCACATTAGCTGCACTCGCGTTTTATTTTCTGATGAACACAAAGGAGCCATAACAGTATTGCAAGATGGAGTAATTACAAAAATGCATTCGTTCTAATTAGTTACAGATGGGAATGTTTCAGGAGGGTGTTCACCTCAAAATTTGTCACGACATGCATTGTTTTATAAAACAATAAAGTTTGAAGTCATGCTAAAAAATATTTTACACTGAAAGTAGTGTGGGTTTCCTAGCACACTAGCCAGTATTTCATTTATACTAAAATGAGTATAAGAAATAAAAATTCCAGTTAAATTTAATAATTTTAAATGAGACTTATTATAAGCATCAGGGTTGGCATGATTTAAATCATTTGGTTTAAGGTTTGTTGTTTAGCGAAACTTGTGACATCGGACGGTTGGCTTCGTGAAGTGTAGCTTATTTCGGAGAGGGTAAAAAAGTAAACAAATTGGCATTACCGCACCACAGGGGCACATGTATGTATTCAAGTATTAGAGAGGAAATAAATTTTACGTTTGAAATATCTGCTCAATAGAAATATCGATGCCTTTTTGATACTCCATAACCTCAATTCTTCGATAAATTTATCTTAAAATTAAATATCATTTTTATAAAACTGACGATTAACTTGTAAATTTAATATAATATTCTTCTACGTTCAATTAATATTGTATGAGTTTTTCGTTTAAATCTATCGTTTGTTTAGTTTAGATACACAAATTTAATAACTCACGAATTCAAGTCACCTTCCTATGCTTGCAAAGTAAAAGAGGTCAACTTTTCAATCTCTTAATTACCAAACGAAACTGACGATTATTCTGATAATTTCTTTTAAAGTGTATTATTATCATATAAATGCCCCATAAAATTTTTATTTATTTCTGTCGTTCTCGATTTTACTAAACAACCTTAAATCACGATTTTTAAATCAACGTGATTTTTTAAATACATATCTTGATTTAAATCATAAAAGGTATAAAATACTAACACTTAAAGAATGGTCAGTATATTTCGACTGAAAAGAAGGATTCTGTATTATGAATGTGGAATATTATTTTTCAAGGCACTAGCCGAGGAAAATAACCACATGAGTGATGAGACAAGATATGACTGTAGTTACCATAATATGCTGTCGTTACTTTCTAAATAATAAATACCTTTAATTAACTTTATTATATTATTTTTTCAAACAACTTATTAGTAAAGAAAATAAGCATGACTTTAAACCATAAAACCATAAACCATAAAACGTCAAGAATAGCTATACCACCAAATTATTTTCTCCATCAACAAGTTCCTAATGTTGAATTAACAATATTTCGTACCTACATCAATGTTTGTTTACTCCCGTATTTAATATTCAGCTCCGAAATTACATATTCCATTCTGTCGCTCGTAAAATACAAACTCGTGTTCGCATACGTTGTCGGTAAAGTGTAAACTATAAGTGAAAACGTGCGTGTAATTATTTGGGGGTGCGTATTATATCTCAGATATGCGATATGAAGTTATTTACGCACATCCTCTTTTACGACGTTATTAAGGAGGTGATAATATCAACACTCAGCACGTTTAACATTCTCATCTTACGAGTTACGAGTGTATCTAGAAGCACATCACATTACATTCGCAGCGCAAGGGTAATTAAAATTTATCGCTAAAAAGTCTAGAATTTGAAAACTTTATAGATAGAGATGTACCAATATTATATTCTGACACACTTCTTTTGCCTTGTCTATTTTCGTTATCTTTTTCATACAAGCTTTATTCTTCTCACTCGGAATCATTCGCTCTCTCAAGACCATTTATTCACCAGACGTCCACGCAAATGCGTTCCAACCATGTCTCCCGCATAATCCCATATCAACAGTCTCATATACAGTACGCGAAATAAGAGATGGCCGAACTTAGGAATTTTAAATTGATAAACAATATTTATCGAGCAAATCTTTTGGCAGAAACCGCTTCGCTACCTTGAAATTGTGTATAAGGAAGTCGTCCAGCTCGATTTTTCTCTTGACTCAGTTGCGTTGAAGCAAGTAATAAGTTGGCGAACTTTGACTCAGCTCTGTGTATAACATAGGCTCTTTTTTTTCTCCCTTACCGTACCGACCAACTCTGGCTGCACGGCCAGTACTATGAGTCGTGTGAGTCATCGTTATAGATATAAAGTTATAGATATAAAGAGTGTTAAAAATGGTTCAAAACTTTCGGGGTGATGTATCCATTCTCAATCAAAATTAAAATTCGCAAGAGGATATAATTTTTCAATTGAAATCTTTAACAAATATTGTAATGAACAAAAATTGGCACTATATTGGAATGTGTACCTGACTGGATCCAAACCTGAGTTGTCAAAACCACGATATTAAATGTTCTAATAAAAAATAATTAACCGCAAACCTCATGTTTGAAATATTTGTACAAAATTTTGAGGTATACTTCATCAGCAAACTACTAACTCCTTTTGTAGGAAATGGCGTACAAATTTGAACGCTCAAAACTCGAAAGTTTCTTGATATCTCCGAAGAAATAACAGTAAAACAGAAGGTAAAAAGCTACTTTACATCTGTATCTTCATGTAGTTTTGCTCCTCCACCAATATGCAGTTACATTTCATACATACGTGTCTTCATTCGTATTTACTACACGGTAAAGATTACGTCAGCATGCAAATACCCAGTTATGGGCAATAACGTGCATCAAATTTCCCTGTGATATCTAGCAGACACCGTGAATGAGCGCCCTGAGACGGGCAGCGGACAGAGATGAAACTACTTGCTGGAAATTGTTTTTCTCGTAGATTACAAACGCGCGACAGTCGGTGGCCCTCCGTGGGCTATAATTACATTCCTGGGGTACGTTATGCATGTACACTTTTATATTGTCTGCGCCAGCGCAGGAACTACCAGACTCTTTAATTTCCCTTCAGTGGTCCTGTTACTAAGTCTGCATTCCGCCAGATGAACAAGCGTTTGTTAGATGATATTTTATCTTCCTGCAAAATTATGTAAACTTCAAAATAATCAGTCTGTCTTTGCATTTCATTTGTTGAATGGTAGATGATATAGTCAATATATTTATGTTTAATTGTATAATCATCCTGTTATTGGTATCTTTGTATCTTATTGGATTGATTTGAAATAAATACATAAATCTAACCATTCGATTCCAGAGATATATTATTTATGGTCATTCGTCTCCACTTAAATTTTAAGTGTCAGTTAAATGAAAAATATCTAATCGAATTAATGACAGCAATGTTATTTCTACGTTTGACAATTTGATTTTGATTCGATATTGTTCAATTAAGGAAAACTTAAAATTTAAATGGAAGCGGTACAACTTGCCATTATTAGTTTGTAATTTATTGTTGACTGTAATTGCCTCCTGACAATGGGCGAAATTCAACCAAGGCTGTTGTTTCATCTAACCTTCTCGCACAAGCCCTTGTTACAACTACTAGCCGGTGCCCGATAGCTTTGGGGTTGCCAAGTTAATTATATCCTAATATGGAATGGTGATGAGAGTAGATACCGATCCAAATCAAGCTATGCAAATTTTGTACCTGCCGGTTTCGAACCCATGACCTCTGTAACCAGAGCCGAGCACTCTACCACTGTAGATATAGTTTTTCAAATGTATTTAATTTGCAAAACGAATGTATTATTCAATAGGGGTTTCCAAGCCTACGGCTTTTAAAGAAATACTTATTGGATATCAATTTTCAGCATATACAATAAGTTATAGGAAAGTGATAATAATTGTTAATTTTGATAGATTTATTACCTTTTTATTGAAATGAAAATGTAACTCTTTTGAAAAGTGCATTAAAATGCGCCATGATTGACGTAAACGGCACTGAGAGCAAACCGTGAGTTAATTTGTTCGTGTAAATTCGTTTGTTTTGACTACGGAATGGAAGACGGACCTGTGTTGAAATAAGGTAATACCTACGTATCGTATTCGGTCCATGTCAGCGCGGTGAACGTATGTTCTCAGTGGCGATGACATCACACCGTCACAGGTCACACACTATTCGTTTTTCGCGATACCCATTTTTTAATATACCTAATAATAAATAATTATCATATTAAGAACGCAGGTATATTTTCAATGTGGTTCCTGCAATTTTTTGTTTTATTATGAACCATCTTTTAAACTGAAAATATTAATATTTTTCGAGTTCATTTAAAGACGTACCCTAAACTTGTCTGAAGTTTCTTATGTTGCAATTTATAATGATATGTGCAATAATAATAATAATTTCGTCCTTCGTAAAATAAAATATCATTGTCATTACATCTAAGTTACGGTGGCTCGGTTCGCAGCAGGGACATGGAGTCGGACGTAGAGTTTTATGTTTCGCACAGAACGGTTCGCTTGACAAGTATGCCATAATGTTTTCCTTTTGCGTTCAACAGAGCATACCGTAGAGATTTCATGTATTTACAAGGTAAAATTTTCAATAATTACGCCAACGGTTCGATAGGTTTATGTTACTGCCAGGAATTAGGTTTCGGAGTTTTTATTCAATTTGAAACAACATTCGATGTTTATGTTATTCAAAACTCGTGAAAATATCAGACGAATACAGAAAATCCCGGATTAAATTTTCAACTGAAAAGTATCTTTAAAGTTGATACTTTTAAAATTATTTTTAAAAAATTAGTTGAATACAGATTTGAGTCACTTCTTTTATTCCATTCAGTGGAGCTAACAAGGAACCTTACTTAGTTGATTTCGAACCACCCAGTATATTTTATACTAACAGTCGGTTAAAAATTAAATCTAAATAAATATAAACTGCAAATAGGAAATTTTGATCTATAATTCTGGGTATGTATACGTTCGTTTATGCACAGTTATTTTTTATATGTTATTAAAGGGTTGTATATTGTATATTATAAACTACGAACTTACATAAACTATCAATCACATCTATTAATGTTTCTAAACGTCTATAGTTGTCATATGAAAGCCTATATCAAACCCACCAAAATTGCTAATTCAACTTGCGGCCACTCCAGATCTATTAAAACTTAATTCATTTACAGTAACTAATAACAAACTTTGTTCAGGTAAACCGCCTCCTTCGTTCTCAAATCCTAAACAAACATTCACAGGACCTCCGCGGAGATCAAGGATCAGAATGGGGATCAGGACTGCGAGGACTTGGTCCTTCGCCGAAACTAAATATTGAACAAATCTTTCACGGACTGTGAATAATTTTGACGCAAACATGGAATTAAATAATAAAGAGACTGCATAAACTGGGAAAATTTCACTATTTTAGTCAAACAGTAACTTTTGCGGGTAATAATGAAAATTATATGCGAAATAAAATAAAAAATTCGGCGCAAAGTACTGAATAATTATTTCCCAATACATAGAACTTGTTTCAGAGTTGCTAAATTAACGATCAAAAAAATAAATTCATTATATTCTTTTAAACATCAATACTTTTACTATTCAAATAATTTTTATTTAATATTTGGACATTCTACTTGTAAAGTAAGCCATCTAACATAATTTCAATTTCCCAACACAATTTTTTCATTCGAAATTATGAATCATCTTCAGAATATTGCAAATTATAAAATTTATTTATGACTAGATTGGCAACATTGCTAACCAAAAACCAATAATTTTAATCTTCATTGCAAGCCAGGATAAGAATACAAGTTAAAATCTGTTCGGCGTCTAACGAAACTAAACTCGTATCTTTAGTGTTTAGTAGTGATTTTGTTTTCGAAGTGAGTGTTTTATTTGAGTTTATGGGTGAAATTTAAATGTTTTTTGTTAAAATATTAGTTTCGAACCCGCTTTTGGTGGACTTAAAGTGTTCCTTAGGACCTGGGATTATTTGGGAGTTAATTTCATAAGGTAGGCTTTTGTACAATAGTAATTCATTAAGTACGTACCTACTTGTAGTAAAATAATAGTCTGCTGATGACTAAAATAAAATAGGTTATCTAGGCAATCGTAAACGGACAGCTGTGTTTCAACTGTACATAACATAAGTATACATCTAGCTCGCCTTTTACTAAGTCATTGTCATTGTTTTTGTAAGTCATTGATAGGTATAGATATAGGTATAGAGTGATCCGCAACTTCTTGTAAAATATTAAATTGCAGCTACTACAAGATGTACTGATCACAATTAAACAATTTTTTTTCCAAATCCGCAATAGTTATTTGTCCAACAAGAGAGGAGCTCGAAGTTTGTGTCACGAGCGAAGCGAGTGAAGCAATCGAGCGAGAGCCTTTCTCTCGTGTTAGACACAACATTTTTTTCACGGCATATATAACACATGTAAATGTAGTAGAAACACATAACTTAGAAGTTAGGTTATAACTGCCAACTGTCAGACTGACGTTTAAAAACAAAATGTTTCACTGCTGCCAATATGCCAAATTAAATTTAAGTTGTAAAATTGTAGAAAAAGAAAGTATTAAACATAATAATTGTAAAATAATAGTTTACAGTACATTACTATAAAGTTTGAATTTTCAATAAAATAATAAATTTACGTACAATTTTTAAAATATTTCGTTGTAAAATAACACTGGTGGATTACCACCTTATTTCCTCTCTAGAGACGGAAAACTTACTCTCCTCACAATTTCGCGAGAAGAAAATTGTGTTTCCCATGTCGTGAAAAAAAAGCACTCTATATGACGTACCTATTTTAGACTTCAGTTGATACATCACCGAAATTTACTTGATTTGTTAATTTATTCATCAATAAGTGATTCATCTGAAAAATGCTAACTGAATCAATGGCTCTCACAAATGTAGGTATTACATTTAAAGCGCAATTAATTTTGCGAATTAAAAAAATGGTTGTGAAACACCCTGTATATTACATTGTTACCAGCCAATTTACGGATACAAATGGTTGTCAGTGGAGAGTAGGTACATCACAGGTACATGTAGCAAATGAATGAAAGTTAGCGAAGCAGATGATTATTTTGAAATAGCGTGATTTAGTCTTCGTCCTTGTTAACGTTAAGGAGCATGTAGGAACAAAGACAAATAAAATCCCTCCGAATCGAAAGTACAAGTGCTTATTTCTAAAATAGTCTTCGTCTCCTCTCTGCGCTGTTGTTTGAAGAACAGTGTTCCATTTTCTCAACAATTGTTCCATCAAGTATAAACAATCAAAACAAACGAAGCTCTTCAAGGCGTAGGCGTGTAAACCAGCCTTAATAATTCGCCCGCTTCCATACGCCGTCTATTTATTCACTGTATCTAATCTGTATTTAAATAAACTCAATGGGAAGTGGAAGTTTAGGAGCGAAACAGAAGCGGAAGTATTGCTTTCATTATTGTAAGTACTCGAGGAGACGATGTCGACGGTCCTCGGTTTCAATTTGTTCAGCGTTGATAACATCAGGGTGTACACTCTGTTATATAATATTTATTTCTACCCCTTTCGCTCTGATGTGGGGGTAATTTAATGCGGTGATTATTAATTTACATTGTTTTCATAAGTTTTATGCGCAAAAACTTAAAGAGAATATGGTAATTAAGATTGCATTTCAAGAACTGAATTATAAAAAATTGTAAATGTAGGTATATGGAGTTGGAGTTGAATATTAAACTGAAGGCTGAGTTTAGATTTACAAATTTAGATTAAAAATTTACAATTTTTTTGCCTGGTTTAGGTGGGATTTTAAATTTCTGAATTTAACCAAACATTAGGCATCACGTGATTTTGACGTTTCATTAATTCAAATTTTAGGTACCGAATTTTTGTATAATCATAGATTTTTTAAATGATAATGAAGAAGATTTTAATTATGTTAAATATATCGGGAATGTTAATCTTCATTCAAAAAAAAAGTTGAAACTAACTGACAGATAAAACGTTTTCATTTTTCGGCTGTGATTGGTCGGACTTGAAATTTAGATTTAAAAATAAAAAATATGGTTATATTTTAAATTCTTTAATTTCACCATGAACCAGCAAATGCAGATGTAGGTTCATTTTTTATTTCTAAATCTAAATTTGTAAAATAAATCCATCATAAATCATCCTTAAGTCTCATTTGTAATTTACAATTTAGATTAATAATGTTCAAATTATCGACGATTGTAATAACAAACTGAATTTGCTTTATACTCGTAATATGATAAATATATTCAAGTTGATTCACAATTTAGTGCATTTATTTTAATCACTCAACTTATGCACTGATCATGGAACAGGAAGACATAAATATACTCATATGATATGACATTTATTTTTCCATATAGAATTTCATAAATTTGCCTTATTTTTAACCGAACATTAATAATTAAAATGTTAGTTTATTCCATTCATAGGTCGTCGGATATACATTATCCAGTGGTTCCAAAAATGTGCTCCTTGCATATTACCTATAAATTTATTAATATAAAAAGTAGGTTGTGAATCGCCCTGTATAAGCTGATGATTGCTTGATGATACACAAACAAGGTAGTAAAGCGACACTTTTTTCCCTAATGAAACAAATAACTTTTATAGGATTATCAGATTATCCCTTATTCTTTCAAATAATATAAGTATAATTACTTTTTATTCGTTAAGTTAATTTAAAAATACAATCCCTTTGTTTTAACTTGTATAATATTCTGATACTGCAATCTTGTGGAAAACCGATTTATTTGTCATTGCAATAATGGCTGATGTGGAACTAAGTAATGTGTAGTAATATAGATTTTAGTGACACTTTAGCTGTGATGTTATAGGTGTTCCAGTAGATTATGATTATGGTTAGATATTAATTACAGGCTATGAATATTGCCTAGATAACTACTTGGCCACATTAGTTAACGTATAATTAACAGAGTTTACATTACTCCCCATGAAGTATAGTCATATGATGTGACATTTAGCTTTAAATTTGTTTTAAAATTATGAGCAAATTGCTGTATCAAATTCAGGTTAAATATTGTTCGATTTTTCTCTGTGACCTGTCCTGACCTTTGCGTAAGGCCAGCGTTTGTATCTTGCTCTTGTCATATAATGTCAAATGTTCATGTTCATGACAGAAAAGAAAAACGGAACAATAGAAACTCGACAAACACGCGTAAAATTCGATAATTGTTTATTGTTATTACTGTAGCTTTTTTATTTGACCTTTGTTTAATTCGATAATTTTGTTTATCGCATTTATTTTAATCTGGCGTAAATAATAATATTTTGAGTGGCGAATTATATACAATGACAATAAAAATTACCTACATTTGTGGTTTTGTGTTTGCAGGTCACATGAAAATGACATAATTTTGCTATGAGAATTTTACAAAAGGTAAAAGGCAGACCAGTACACTAGATATTTATTTATTTATTCATTTATTGTCTGATGTAGCTCATGTAGATTACTATTCTTAATCTACGAGCATTGAATAATGCATTCATTATGCATCTAACTGTATGTGTATAGTAAGATTAACCACTCCATAGGACAAACTTTTGTATTATGAATTCATAATTCAACACTATTGTATAGTCTCTAGACCTATTACAGCTTCCCAAATATCTTATTTTGTTTAAGAATAATTAACTTAAGATTCCGTAATGTTTGATTTTATAAAGAACGCTCTAATACATTGTTGTCAAATTTGTTACCATGAATATGAAAAATCCCATGTTTCGCGTTAAAATTTGATTTTCAAGTTAATGTCATAAATTTAAGGGTAAGCAGTATGACATGTGTAGATTACGAAGCAGAAAGAATTTGTTTTAAATCTCAAAATTAATTTCCATGTGTCCCAGTTAAAAATTTGTCATTGCCTCTGTCATTGGGCGGAGTAATTATTGTTTCATTAAAAATAATTAAATTTTGTTTGTATATTTTACTTCTATTATGTAATTTAATATGTTGATTACCTACTTCTATTGTTTGTTGTTAAATAGGAAAACGAATAGAGTGCAGTAGGTACTACAAAAAATGCTGCAGATAAACTACCCTTAATTTTTCGAATTTTAAAAAAATTATTTCTGTTTCGTAATCTACTCATACTACTTACCCTTAAATTTATGACATTAACTTCAAAACCACCCTATATCTATACCGATGACTCACAATATGTGAAGCAGCCACACTTAAGTTGAGTAAAAGGGCATTTTTAAGAAACTTTAGTTTGTACTGTTTAGATCGTAAGTCAGTCGTTACTGTATTTCAGTTTCTGTTAAATTCTCTGCTGGAAAGTCTTGAATAAAATACGAGTGCAGATAACGTATGACGTCACGGTCTGCAGATATTTTATCTGATTGTAGCTAAGCGATACTTGATTCTTTGACAGAAGACGGTAACTTAGGTGACCCAATTTTCCTTCGACTGAAATGGAATCCAGAGACTGGTTAAATATTAAAGAAGGCTAGGACGGGCGACACAATTGTTTTAAATCGGATTTCTTTGTTTTTTTGTCTGCGCTTGGCGGAAATGTGATTATAGTATGCTATGCTAGTGAGTAGTGAAACGTTCTTGAAAAAGTAATTAGTTGAATTAGACGGGTAATAGATGGAACTGCAGAGACTGTTTTTAAATTACTTCATTATTTAATTTTACTAAAATTGTTCCTATTTTGTTCTTTAACCTTCATATTAAACAATACAACAATACGTTATGGTGTTGTGAATAATTAAACGAAAATTAACATAATAAACAATAAATGCAATGTATGTTTTTAAAATTAGTTCTGCAATAGTACATTAGTTACAGGTAACAATGCAATATTTTATGGTGTAACTTCTATTCTAAAGAATATTGCAAATAAATATGGCATAACTGCAACTAATCATCTGATGATTGCAATATGCATAGTCACAAGAATGAACAATATGTAATAGTCATCTCAAAGTTGAAACGCATCTCTTGCTACGATATTGAAAACTAAACGGCATATTACAATGACTGTTTTCTATTCCATTTGAGATTATTTTGAATCAATATGTATGATTCCTAACAAAACTGTTATAGTACATTACAGTATTCTATAGGTAATATAGGTAGCAAATTGAAACATTTATTTTGTAGTTTTTTTTTAATTCAATAAATACATTATTGATGAATTAGCCAAGAATTCAGAAAGAATTGAATTACGTATGTGGTTTGTGGATTGAATTGAACTAAATGAAAAAACCTTATACCCTTCTTGAATCCCACATAGTCGGTTTTGGTATAAAAACTCTAATTGAACTGATCTAAATATAGAAACCTTATACTCTTCTTGAGTCCCACATACTAGCTTTGGATTAATTTTATATGAGCATTTCTTCGCAGATCAGCGACGTTTCAGTGGTCAGCGTTGATCAACGTTTTATTCTTTCCCAACATAACCAGTCTCTCGGGTGCCACTTGAGCCGATTAATACGTTGTTGGAAAGCACTCATTTCGAAACAGTTCTATGACTATAAACGTGTTCTCATGTCTATGTTTGATAACGATTTTATTCTCAACTAACTCCTAGACTAATTAGCCAATCTCACAATCGTCTACGTGTTGGAGTAAGCAGATGAGACCCTCCAACTCTAAGACGTCTAGTCTGCAATCACTTGCTCACTTGCTTGCCTACTTGCCAGACTACATAGAATTGTGGTTGTGGATCTAGAATCTAGTTCTAGAGTGGCCGCAACTTTGTTATTGTGATTAATGCCTTAATTGGCAGGAAGATTGAGAACTGACCGCAGACAGTCAAATTATAAGAGATTAGATGGGGAGAGGATTCCACAATTATAAATAAATATGCGTAGGCTAAGAAACTCACAGTATATTATGAAGCTGCCATACCCAAGTTGAGTAAAAGGCGTAATAAATATGTAAAATAAATACATCAGTTCTTGTCTTTTAGAGTTTTAGTAATTAGTATTTGCATTTGATGAAAAAAAGATTATCAGATATAAAACATAAATGTATTTTTGTGCTTTATTTATTTTTCATTCAATTTTACAGGCCAAATATAATTAATTTTTAAATTTAAAATCCTTTAATAATTATATTGAAAATTCCACTCCTGTATAAAGTAAGCCATAAACAAAACACAATTTTGTCGATGTGACAGCGGATAAAAAGGAAGATAACTTTTTGCAACCAAACAAAACACTTAAATGTCATTTGATTAGATTTTGGGAATATTTGCGAAGAAGAACTAAAGGAGTCGTTAAATTATCTCGTTTAATTTTACTCGACCATTTTATTTTATAAATATAAATAAATTTCTGACATCTCAACCTTGTAATCTGACAGCAATTTGACTCGAAGAATTGTTTTAAAATAAAATCACACCCACCTACGTTGTCGTGATTTTATAGTTTTTCTTTTCAAAGTTGCTAGATTATAAAGTTTCAATACAAACAGAAATTTATTTGGCAAAATAAAAAACTATTGTGTTATTACAGTTGATAAACAAGTTTGTCCATCAAAATGCAAACTAAACCAATACTTAAAAATAGATTCTCGTATAAGTTTAAAGTGGATGTATTAAACTGACCTAATCTGATAAATGTATCAATATTGTCCTATATTTTAGCCGTTAAATTCCTCGTAAAATCTAAAAGGTAACGGCTAGTTTTCATTTTACGGTTGACACCAAGTTTGATATTATCTGACCTACATCGCGCTATTTTCAATTTGTATTTCATAGAGCATAGAGCGAACCTAAAATTTATGACAACCCATTTTGTATTTCACTTTAAATTAACTTTTAATAAAGACAGTGCGAAGTGCGAGCATTTCTTTTGTAAAAGTAATTACTTCCCAAAATAACTGCCCTATTTCAGTGACACAAACCATGTGCCTGTCATTTTGATGTCACTCGTTTTTTGACGAATCCATTTGCTAACCGTTTTGGTATTTAGCATCAGAAAATGTCGCAAGGGAAATTCGAATATAAAAGAACAGTAAAAGACACAGAAAGGGCTGATGAAGACGTGGGAACCATACAAAATAAATGAACACAACACAGAACAGTGGTGAAGTCGAACTTTTTAACGCTATCACGAAACATTAAACGACATTATATTTAGTAGAAAGGGATCCTTGTTTTAATAAAAGGCAAAGTATCGTAAGCGACATTTTTTGTGGAGATAATTTACGCCAGTTACGATATTCTGCCGAACATTTTCCACATACTCTGAGAGTGTCGTAACCGAAAAATTCATTTTTCCCGCTAAAAATAGTGTTTTAATCCGACGAATCCGACTATCGTAACCATCAATGCTTTCTGTAAATACCGGATTTAAATCGTAAGCACCAAGAATATGCTTCACAAAATACCGTATCCGATAAAAATTCTGTATCATAACCACCACTCGGAGCCTTTACGATATTTTATCTGTCAATATTTTGCAAAACTGGGTGTAACTATAAGCAGTGATTATCAAAATATACCTTAAGCACCACTGGCTATGATTTTGTAGGAAATAAAACACCTTTAGCGCCATTTTAGTGGCAAATTATTTGTTTTATATTCATTTTTTACTACAAATTAAGGCGGTACACTTGTGACAAAAATATAGTGAAAAAGTGACCTCGCTATATTTCAAATTGTGTCCCTGCTATAACACCTACACTGTTCATATTTTATATATGGTTAGTTAAAAGATGACTCTAGAGTGCTATGAAGCTATATTTTTTAAATACTTAATAGTTTTTTGGCAAAAAATTAATAAAAACAGTCTATTTTGCCAATTTTTCACAATTTTTTTAACTAGTTGTGTAATTTTTTTAACAGAAAAACTTTCCATACCACTCTTACGATCAATGCAAGGAATCGATTATTTCAAACAAAACTAATTAAGATGCATTAATAAAGCCACGATTTGAAATATTAAAAAGCAAAAATTAATTCTTATTTTCTCTAATTGTTGTCGCAACAATGTATTATACAAATTTTTCGGACAAATAATGTTTCGTAATTACTCATGGTAAATTTCAGATTTTTATTTTGAGCAATATAGCCATAATCGTAAATTCTGATTATATTGCAGCAATATTGCAGTCAACAAAGTGTAGCGCCTTAAGTAAAGTATACTATATTACAAGTAATTAATCCAAAAACCCAATATAAAATCAATAGGTATGAATACAAATAATTAATTATTTTAAAGTTGAGTGCGCTATGTGACCGACTGTGATTCAAACAATTCAGGTTTGAATCTTTCCTATGAGGTGCTCTCCATTCTCCAATAACAACCATGAATGAGTTGACAACTGGTATAATCGCATACATTACCTATGGTAAAATGTATATCTAATGGATCTTAAAAAAAGATCAAAAACTTAGAGCCTATACATTTTATGTAAAATAGTGTATATAGTGTAATAATTGAAACCAATATTGGCCCAATTTATGAATATTTGTCTTTCATGTGTGATAATTTGGTGTCACGTGTCAGATTGGATAAAAGATGAAGAGACTTTAGCTGCCCTCTTTGTCGAGTAGAACATAGCAGAGTCGAAATGAAATTTCCAGTGTAATTTACGCAGCAAGTTAGAGCTTGTGCCCGCGTCACAACGTCCGAAGCACAGAAACACAGGCGTCGAGCCAAAAGGTTAAGTGAGCTTAATTTAATTTTTTTGTGTTGGCAAGCTACTTGTGTTGTTGAGTTATCCCTTTGAAAACATCCGTCTGCAGGTGAAATATATATTTTTGTTTCGAGAATTTAAATTACTTGAAAAACATTATGCTCTAGTCACCGAGGAAATGTTTAGTTATGTTGAAATTAACGGTGGCGAAGTTGCACAACATGTGTCTGTTTCTGTAGGGAAATTCACAGTACGGTAACTTCAAACGAAATTTATAAAGAATTTAAACATGTAAAACTATTACATTAAAATTGTGCCATTTACACAACCTTTGTTGCAAGTATAATATTTTTTACTAATGAACAGAATAAAAATTAAAAGAAATTGGTACGAAACATTAATTTAAAATTACTTTATACAAATGCTAGTTAACTCTGTACAGAACCATACCTTCTTGATTAAGTAGGTACTTAATATTGAAAGTGCAAATATGTTTACAATATTTTCATCAATTCAAGTACTATTTTTTTTTAAATTAATAAAGTTGATACTACTGATTGTATAAAGCTCATTAACGAACCCAAAACTAACTTTTTTTGTAAAAAGCTTAAATATAAAATTTCAATCGAAAATTCGAACGCGTTCTCAAGTTATCGACCGATCAACAGACAGACCGACCGACTTTTTTTAAAAATTAGGTATATTTTTGTGTTCAGTAGGGTCTAAACCGTGAAGATTCATCAAAATCTCGAACTGTCAAAGAATCATGATTACAATACTTCCCCTATTAGGCCGGGGAGGTAATATTGATGTACCTGCCATAACCAACTGTGAATCTTATATCCGAGTATGACTTGCTACCTTAACAATCATCAAATATCAAATCATGAGAATATATCTACTTATAATAGGTACTATATTACTTATAATAGGTATTATATTATAAGTAGGCGGTACTGATAAATTCTGAAAAGTAAAAGATTATATTGTAATATTAATAAAAAGAATGATATCACGGAAAAGAATCATTGGAAGCGTCCATAAATTTGAGTATTTAATTTGGTCCGGATCTTCTTTTATTTCATCCGCAAATTTCATTAAAACCTCTGTAAAAAAATCCTCCAAGCCAAGGAACATTAAAAACAAAATAAAATTCTTCACTGTTTCCAAATGATTCGGAATTCCACTTCCTGTTTGAGAGTGGGCGATAAAAAATCTCATTTTTCTATCTTTATAGCATACGATTCATCAGATATTGTCCTTGTCATTTCGAAATCCATTGCTAGACAGTGTCCAGCGAAGAGATTTAAATTTCCCGGAAAGAAAAAGGTTAACTGTTCGGCAATCGATCGCGGTAATTTTTCTCGGGAGTAAATCTGGCGTTACGGCTCTGCCTCATGCATATATGTATCATTCGCATAACCCATTTATGCCCTGGTTTTATCGCAGACAATCTCTCGCCTCGAATGCGAATGTGCATGTGTGTGACACGTTTGCATGTGTGGGTTAGTGGAGGATCATAGTGTATGTGTCTGTGTGAGTGTAGTTGTAGGAGATTGTCGTAAAACTGGCTGTCAAATTTCGTACAGATTACTTTAAGAACCGGTATTGATACTCCTATATGCTTTTAGCATGTTCCCTTTTTGTCTTTATCTGCACGTATCCTCAATTTTTTCTGCTTTCATTTTGAATACATTGCCAAGGAAATATCAACACTAAACGTTTTATTATTTTTATTATCATAGTCGTTTAATACACCCATTATTAGCACTAAAATCATTAGGATGGAACAGATTTTAATTCTTACTGTTTTCTTACTTCAAGAAACACGTATAGGTCGATTTAAAAACTCTTCCCTTACGTTTTTAGAAAACTCATTAATGGTCGATCCTTTAGTCAATTTCATTTGTTGCAGTATTTTTATTCAATTATTATGGTGCACCTGTCAATAGAATTTGCACTCTTAGTAAAGAATTTTTCTTTTTATCAAGAGGCAATTATAATAACATCTCTATAATTCAAATACATGTGATATCCATAAAAAAATTTAGGGAGATGTATTTGAATTATGGAGATGTGATATTTTTTTAATACCTCCACCGAAAACGCCACCTTTCGTCCCTATATTATTAGGAACGAAAGTGAAATATTTCTTACCGCTCAGAACTTTTCCTCTCTGGGAAGAAAGGTACTTTTCCTCCCGCTTTATGCGGAAATCTACTTGATTGCAAAATTGATTATTTAGATTATTTTTATTTATTTTATTTAATTATACAATTTTCCAATTTTATCATCATCCGTTTTATCCCTTTCTTCAACTTCTAATTGCTTTTCGATGCAAGTATTGAAAAAACATTGTGTACTACATCTGGGTACAAAAGTGTTCTCCCGACTAGTGCGATGGCAGCCCTCGCTTCGCTCGTGTTGCCAACTCCGCACTCGTCTGAAAAACACCACGTTCGTCTCTAGTTGCAAAATATACTATTTATTTAAAGAGATATATATTTCAATTATGGAAATGTGATATTCATAATTTATTTTTATTTAAGATGTATTTGAATTATGGAGATGTGATATTTATTTAAGGACATGTATAATTGAATTCTGTTGATGTGAAACTCATAACTTATTTTTATTTAAAGAGATAATTAAATTGATATTTAAAAATTCGATCAAAAATCGGTAAAAAAAATAGGTTGAAAATTGGTTTTTGTAAAGTATTTTAAATAATCGATTTAATCGATAAGGTGATTCAACATCAGTATTTGCTTCAACCTATGGGTACTCATACTTATGGTTGTTAGTAGAGAGTACACCTCAAAGAAGGTTTTTATGCGTTTCAAGTCGAATATGTACCTGACTGAATTTTAACCTTACATCCAGTCAATTAACGCATTTGGCTATTCTCTCCATTAAACAAATTATTGTTAAATATTATTATGGAATCGAACACAGGGCCGCTATAATGACAGGCACTGAAAACATTGTATTGTGTTCTACAAATAAAATAAGCGTCTATTTAATTTATTATAATGATCGTTCTTACAGTAAGAAATCATGTTAAAAAAGGTAAACGTCCATCTTCAAAATTATTCCTCCTTTAATTGAAGCATCATCTCGTAGTAGGGCTTGACGTTTACCATCGTAAAATTTAGTATGGTTCAGTAAAACGGCTATAGAGCAAAAACATGTTGATGACTTGTTCTCGTTTCTCCACTGCGGGTAAGTGCTGTACGCAGTCCTCGAAGTACAACGGCTGAAGGGCTGCAAAGTGCGTTTATGTTATGCGTGGAAACGTAAATATACTTCCGGTATAAGCTGTTCCGGTAGGAGATGATGGCGCTCTGCACTTCGCAGATGGGAAGTGCGAGAAGGTTTCACCTTTGCCTTGTGAGGAATGCCATTCTTCTTTTAACTTGTGTGCTGTTACGACTGTTTGCTCCATTGTAAATTATGTTTTAACATGAATATTTAGAAGTATATTAACCATTAGAATAGACTACTTGCATAAATTTTTGTGTAAAATATTTTTGAAGAAAGGATAAAACTTGAGACATGTATTTTGATAAAATTGATTAACAAGCCCAAAAATAATTTAATTAAAATTGTATATTTTATAAATGTGCCGTAGAATGTTTCCATTTCTCCTATACAAAACAATGACGTCACAGAAAAAAATTCCTAACTGACATTAGGTACATTGTGATAGAAATCTTATTTTCATTATATTGTATATTGTAGATTCTAGAAAATTCTCGATTATATGAGACGTATTGCCGGAAACATCATTTTCTAATGTTGAGTTATATACGAGTACGGCTGGACTATATCCTGAATGATGGTATTATATTTATAAACCGAAATATTATATTCAAAATTGACAAATTTTGTTACTCAAGTGATGTCAGCGAGAATACAAAAGTTTGTATTTTCGAAAATACAAACGTTTGTATAGGTAATCGATATTGTCATGGTTACTGCAAATAATAAATATATGAGGGATATAGTCAGTACCATACAAGTACCTACATAGCCTATTGCAGCAATTTTTATAATATAGCAACTCTTACTCTAAAATCTTAAGAAAACGTCGGAAAACGTCTTATTAGTAGAAAGGGATGAAATAATTTATATTTTTCTCTTACGGTATTCTGAACTATTAGCGCTTCTTCATCAAAAATGTTTTGGTGTAAACTAGACATATACTCCTACACCACGCTCCAATTAACTGTTAAAATTCTTTCGTTTTTTCAAACAGGATATAACAAAAATTTATGACAAAATTTTGGTAAACTTTCGTATTTAAAATTGAACTAAATACTTTCTTTTTTTGATATGTACGAAATTTGACAGCCAGTTTTATGACTCTCGTACAACTACACTCACACAGACACAAACACTATCATTTGAAAACATTATTAAATGTATGTCTATTATTCAATATATTTCATTTTATTATTGTAGAGCTATCTCAAATCATTAACTACAATACTGTATAAGCTTATAATTTAAATAACATTTTCTAATAATATTTTATTTGTTTCAGGTAAACTACATGATCCATCAATACCTTGATATATCAGAGTTGGTCTGCTGTACAGGTAACAATTTATACAAATTCATATGATACAGATTGGATATCAATATTCATTTCAATCCAATATCAAACTAAAAATCAAAACTATATTTTCAATTATTTTTATACAAGTTCCAAAACATCGACATACGCGCCTTTTACTCAACATATTGTGAGTCATCGGTATAGATATTTATACATTATACCGTGTGTGTGATTTTGAGTTTTCAACTCATATGGATTCCCGTGGTTGTTAGTGGATAATACTACAATTAGCCAATAAAATCTAAGGCACGTATATTAATCTTTAATTAATAAAGCTCCGCTAATTGATAGATAAAGATCCCTTGCCTCTCTCCTCTTCCAACGCGCTGCTAAACTAAAACAGCGAACTCTGTGCAACTCCAGCGTATAGCTCAAGTTTGCACTTAGTGAAAACAACTTACCTACTTGCTACTAGCAATATGAGCAGTTAGCAAAGAGCTGACACAGCGCACAGAGGAACGATGTAGATGTTGAGATCGCAGAGTGGAAAGGCTTCAATAGTCGATAGTTTTCAATTAGTTTTCCAGAGACGAGTTATTGATAACTAATTAAAAAGAGAGGATTCATCAATTTCTTGACGTGACATGTTATTTCTGCTGGGAAGACAGGAAATTTCGTTTTTGTATTACTTTTTAACTAGAATTGTTACTTTTAAATAAGTTATTCTACTTTCAGACTTTTGTTGATTGTTGAGCCGAAAAGGATGTTAATGGGTAGAAAAATAATTCAGATTTGTTGAACAACATATGGCTCTTGTTTTATACATTGTTAAATTATGACAACGTTTCAGTCATGGTTATGATGACCATCTTCAGGTCAACTAAATGTAAGCCTCAGCTTGATGTACTTAATTAATTGTTAAGACATTTTATTAGTAGAAGTGATCATTTCTAGGAATCAGACATATTTCTAACGGAACCAGTCATGAAGTATATGCCAAATGCTCAGGAATGTTAATATAGAACTTGCACAGGCATTGGACATAAACTATATAATACTGGTTTTTATTAGAGATGTACATGTGCTTGTTTTTCTTCGTAACACAGCATTGGGAAAAGCATAAAAGTTCTTGGATCTACTATTTTGTAATTGAGAGTAAATCCTGTTGAATGAAATCAAAATTTAAAAAAATGAAATAAAATAACAAATTATATTCTCGTCTAAAACAGATAAAACATAAATCTGTGGTTGGTCTTTTCTAACATTTCATTTGATTAAATTTTGTAGGTATGGTACAATTTTTAATTACATATACATATAAAGTATTCCTTTTACCCAACTTGGGAGTGGCAGCCTCACATACTACAGGGTGTTTCTGGGTTAAGCATCGAAACTTAAAATATGAATGTAGGACCGTAAATCAAGAAAAAATAATTCGTTTGGATTTGAAGATTTTCTAGCAAACGCTTCATTTCGAATATATTAGCTTTTAAAGTTACAGATGAAATAATTTTTTTTTTTACGTTTTCATGTTTTAATGTTATTGAAATTCACTCATGTAACTCTAGATTATGTTTCAGCCAAACGCGAATACAAAGGGGGCACCGGAGGAATCTCTCGTGTTTGTCGATTTTATAGTGAAACAATCTCCCGGGTCCGTCAGAAGTTCCAGCCAAGTTTTATCATAAAATTTTTATTATTTTTAATACCACATCATTTACTGACATGGGCGTCGCGAGGGGGGTGCAGGGGGATATGAATATAATTTAGTTTTTCGTGTGGCTCTCGTGAGACCTTCCTGGAGACAAGAGCCTAAACCAGATTTAGATGTCGCCGCTTTGGATTATTAGCATAATTGAGTTGGAGTTGGATGAAATTTCTTACTTAACGTCTTTTGAACAATTTGTTCAAGTAGAATGTCGTTATGTACATAATTGAAGAGAGCGTGATGAAGAACCTGTTGTCTGGATTTTGGTTATTTATTATTTCGACATGAGATAATCAGATAGTTAAGTACATAAAGCAGTTATAAGTCAAGCAGATTTTAAGGAGAATTATTAAGGAACATATTGTTATCTCGATCTTCTAGATTTAAACTTAAACGAGCTACAAAGAAGTTGTTTTAGTGTTATATATACACAATAATTTAATATTTTTCTCTTATCTAATTGAAAGCTTCAAAAAATTATGTGAGGATGTTTTCTCGAAATAAAATATGGTTCCTAAGGCTACTTGCATGGTACTAAAATAATATTTCTATCATTTTCTACATAAAGTTAGATGGTAAAAATATAAATTTTATTTTAAAAATTATGTTTTGTAACGTTATTATTTCGTATAGCAGGTATGGCAACATTCTAAGTAGGTATTCAACTATCATAATTATTTTTGGGCTTGTTAATAAAAAATTTGTGGTTTTCTTCAAAAATATTTAATCAAAAAAATCATGCCTGTAGTTTATAGTACAATATAAATCTACAAAAGAAATCATCTATAATAATTGTAGAAGCTGTACTCTAGGAATAGGGTTAAGTTTATTTATAATTGTAGTAGTGTTGATTGAATCCAAACAACCAATAAATAACATTCCAAGTTCCCAATTACACCGAACCATTAAAACGTCGAAAACTTTGCAATGCAAAGCAGCTTATTTGACACGTGATATGTGGTGGCCCGAATCTCAGCCTTATATAATAAATGAATAGTGCGCCGTATTAGGAAATCAATATAACTAGTCAAAGTTCTATATTGTTCTGTAAAGTTCATGTGAAAATTTCTCGGTCGCTTTACGTATTTACGGCGTGGCGCTGGTGCGCGAACTATTATAGCATTGATTAAATTGCAATCACGGCACAGTCGTTAGTTACGGTTTCTGCAAATGCAATTGGCGTGAAGTTCTGAACTTCACCCTGTAGTTGCCATTGGGTTTTAGGGGAAACTATGGAAATTTACCTGTAGGTTTCATATTTAATTTAACTCAACACAGCACGATTTCGTTGCAATTGACCATCCTGTCAGAAGAAGTGAATGCGATAGATGCAAAGTAACATGTGTTGAGTGAGACAACAAGCTGGTGGGCAGCCGCTGTGCGCATGCTTGTGGCAAAAGGAAGTGACGTCAATAGACCAATCCTGGTGATGCGCGCGTATTTCGACAGATTTGTACAAATGTCAAAATTTAATTTCGAATTTTTTACGATTTTATTAATTTGGTTCATGCCTGTTGCGTATTAAATTGTTCAAATTGCGCAATGTCTTTAAATTGAATTAAACTTTTCCCCTACATTTTAAAAATTAAAAATAAGAAATGTCAAATTTAAACTAACCGCACTTTCTATTGTCACAGCGTAATGCGTAACAGTTTTTCTGTCTCATTCTAATTATATACATGTTACTATTACAAAGTAATATCTACATTTAGTTCTTGTTTAAAAAGTTTTCGTAATTTTTAGGTTGATGATGATAATTCCACTCCTGTATAAAGTAAGCCATACACAAAACACAATTTTATCGCTTTAACAGCGGATAAAAACGAATGTAACTTTTTGTAAGTGATAAAAGCTTATTTATAAAGCTTTTTTCTTAACAACCAAACAAAACACTTAAATGTCATTTGCATCATATATCTAATATTTGTCAGCGAAATGATTAGATTTTGAGAATATTTGTGAAGAACACCCAAACGAGTCGTTAAATTATCTCATTAAATTACACTCGAGCATTTTATTGCCTCCGAATAAATTTCTGTTTGACATTTCACCTGACAGCAATTTGACTCGAAAAGTTGTTTTAAAATAAAATCACTCCACCTACGGTGTCGTGATTATATTAAACAATTTTTCTTTTCAAATTGCTAGGCAACAAGGTTTCAATACAAATAGATATTATTTATTCGGCGAAATAAAAAGCACTTGTGTAATTATAGTTGATAATCTGACAAGGTTTTAAAAATAAAGATTACTTAAAAGATTAACTAATAAAAGAAATAGAATAAAAACAAGAGACACAAAAAGTTGAAGTTTTTCCTTTAAAATATTTAATTATATCCTGCTGAAATGTCCGTGCCTCTTAATAATTAATCCGCGTCCTCTGAAGAATTAAATAATAAAAACTAAGCAAAATGTGATCCATGGACCAGGTAAATACCGTCGCTAGGCAACAGTAGCAATGCGTCAAAAGATTAACAACATCAAAGTCGCGTTCCTGTTTTATTCAATCCCAGTTAGGAGTTAGTGACCACACAGAAGCAGCTCCCGCTACTTAGCACACTGACTTTTTCCTTTCAGACCTTTAAATTAAATATCTGAGAGTGCGTTAATTAAAATGTATTTCTCTTTTTAACCTGCCGAACGAAACAAAAAGCGCGAAATGCGGAAAATATCCTTTGAGACAGAACACTCTCAAGTTGCAATCATCAATAGCAAGCGTGACTCTTTATTATTTTTGGAAAATGCTTTTCATATTTTTTACAATGGATCAAAATATTTATTATTAATACAGGCAAGTTAATTACTAAGGTAAATTACTGAAATAATTATTTATGTAACAAGTACGCAAAATAGAGTTTTCTAGGACGAATCTATTTACGAACGAGGTGGAAGCCGAGTCTTTAAATTAGGTACGTCCTCTAAAACTCAGTTTGTGTACGTGTGTTACTTACAAATATTTTTGGTATTTGATCTCCAAATTTGTTTATTAACTATTCGAAATTGCTTTAGTAATGTCAATTTTTATTTTAATAATTTTACCATTTTCTAATAAAAGTAAAGTTTAAAATTTTGTGTCGACCGGCCGGCAGCCAGGTGTAAGACAATTGAAATTAATATAAAGGATTTAAAATGATAAAGAACATGAACGAGACAAAAAATTTAAATATTTGAGTTTAATAGACTCATTTGACAAAATAAAATCCCCAGAACATTTCAAGAATGCGAACTTCCCGGCTTGTTACTTGTTATATTTGCCTATTAACATCCTAGCGATGTCTGCCCTTAGTAACATTTTCTATGTAACTTCCCAATGTTAGTAATTTGGTAATAATATCCCAATTATGTGTCCCATGTAATTCTCTGAGATATTTCTATTGAGCATGTAATTTTTGACCGTACTCAGGACGTGGCTAGGATAGATGTACGTATAGTAGTAGTACAAGAATAATATATTTTTAACCTTCCACTAGTCACATCAAGTCTCACAGACCCAACCAATTTTTATTTATTGTTTATTGAAGGGTGGGGGAAAGGCGATACTTGTGCAGCTGTGTAGCTTTCCAGTTTTTGATTCTGTACAACATAGTAAAGTTTGAAGTCAGTATGTTTTATTGTTTGGCCTATAATTAGCGATAAAGTCTTACAGACCCGGCGCGACTAGTTGTGTCCCTCTTTTATTTTACGTTTTTTTTTATTGTCGCCATTAATTGATTTCGGAATTGCAAGGTAAAGTTCAAATATTTTAATAATAGATTATTATGTATAACCAAAGAAAATATTTTTGATGAATTATGAAAATTTACGTCGTTTATGGGATGAATTCGAAGCAGAAGAACCTTTCTTTGACAATGATTCTGGCCTGTCGCACGCTAAAATGCTTTGCCCAATGTGCACTAATGAAAATACATAAATTTTTTTCTGTAAAACTTATTTGTCATGAATCCACAATTTTTTGTATGTAAAAACATATTTATTTATTTTATAAACAAAATGAAACTTTAAGTTTGAAAACATGTAATTCTGTTGCTTTATATTTCAGAAATTTTCAATAATAAATACTTTTGCAAATATAATAGGTACTCAAAAATAAAAACTTAAATGACACAGAATAATAACCATTTAATGTAAATTTAGCTAAATTTGTTATAAAAAATAAATTATTTTCGAAATATCTTAAAAAGTCTACGAGACCCAGCGCGACCAGTAGCGTTCTAAAAATGAGCGCGACTAATGGAAGGTTAAACATCCTATGGATGATTCACGTCAAGTGAGGATGTACATTGAAAATGTAAGAAAGAATCTGACAATATTACAAAATGCTTGTGGAAGGGTCCCTGACTGATTTATTTGTATTAATTCCTGCAAAGTGTTGACTCCTCTGCATTAGCGCCCCTCGCAATATGAACATCCCAGCAGACAGGCGAGTTGTTTGTGTCGCCAGTTCAGTAAAAAGATTTAAAAATATTTCCACTAACGAGGCCAAGCCACAAATCTGGCAAAAACGGAAGCGACACAAACAAAATTAAAAAGCTCCGCTGTTCTTCGCGAGTCCATTTTACATTTGTGCGTTCGCCGTCGCCATTCTAAAACGAATCGAAAATGAAAGACAAGATTCAGGTTAGAGTTTCAAATTAAATTTACCGGTTCGATGCCGGCCCAAAGTTTGCGAAAGTTTTCAAAGACAGCAACAAATTTTAATTTAAGTATTTCATAAATAAGTACTGTTAATTATTTCGGCGGCCTTAAAATTGACAGTTTATAACTCAAAGAAAATTTTAATTGCTCCCCAACTTTGGTAATGTATTCATTGGGAGTATCAAACGTCCATGAAATATCGTAAATCTTTTGGAAAGTGGTGATATATTTTGTTATACGTTTCAAATGATACGATGGAAATGGTAAATAACCTAAGATATATGTTAAAATATGTGAATGTATGTATTCTTTATTTTGAAATATGAAATCAAGATGTAGTCTAGATATTCTTCAAATAAACTTCTAAATAAATTATTCATAACAATATATCACGTAACATTTTGTCGTATTATTTTCAAATAACCATAAAAATGTAAAATTGAGTGCGTTTTTATTACGTTTCTTTAATATTTTATTAGGCTTTGTTTCCTGCAACCAGGATACAAACACATCTTCGCAGAACTATCTTTTTGATAATCACATTTTCAACTTTTACTTCAATATTTTACACATAGGACTTATCAAAATATTCAAATCTTCACATACTAATACACATTTTATAATTCCGCTCCTGTATAAAGTGAGATATAAACAAAACACAAATTTCATCGCTTTGACAGCGGATAAAAAGGAAGGTAACCTTCCTGCAAGTGATAAAACATTATTTACCTTTTCCTTAGCAAACAAACCAAACACTAAAATGTCATTTATTTCATATTTCTAATATTTGCCAGCGAAATTATTAGATTTTGGAAATATTTGGAAATAACAAACAAGTTCATTAAATTATCTCGTTGAATTACACTCAAACATTTTTTTATTTCCACCGAATAAATTTCTGTTTGATATTTCAACCTTGTAACCTGACAGCAATTTGACTCGAAAAATTGTTTCAAAATAATGATTTTATTAATTATAGTGTAATACAAGTGCAGAAAGGGCATCATTGATAAACTAGTATGACAGTTGAAGCACGATCGCCAGAGAGTTCTTCTATCATACGAGTTTTTCAATTACCCTTTCCTCAAATATGTTACATACCTACGATTTTGTTCTACGAACGTGTGAAATACTTAAAATTAATTTGAAAAAAATTGGAAATAACATATTTACAAATTTAGGAAAAACAAATCAGGTACCTAGGCTTGCTGTTAGAGCTGAAAACAATAACAATATCTAAAAACTGACAGACCAATTATGTAATTTTGCATTTATGGAGTGATTTATGATAAAAATAATGGCATTTGACATGCAGAATGTTGTAATGATAGTGAAAGTGAGTTTATTTGTACCCCTTCGGACATTTTCCAGCAATTGTGAATCTAAACTTTTGTACAGCTTTGACCTTTCAGTAACTGCACACAATTTCTAGTTCAGCAAAATTATATATGTCTCAAATTCAGTGAAAATCGTCCATTTGAATACTTATTACGAAGATTACAACAAATAAAGTATGGTATGAATAATGTACTTTTTTAAAAATTCGCACAAAAAGACTGTGGAAATTATTTTCACCACTCAATGTTTCAAAAGCCTACTTTCACCATTAGGTAATAATTATTGTAATATCTGAAAACATGGGAATTCGCACTTTCCTAGAAAAACAATTTTTCCTTTCAAATTGCTAGGCAACAAAGTTTCAATACAAACAGAAATTTATTCTGCAAAATTAAAAGCTCTTGTGTATATTACATATTATTTGGGGCAGAAAGAGGAAGAACTGATTTGGTATTGCATTTGACATTATATTGCAGTATATTATCTGATAAAATGTAGAGCTAATAATGTCGCATATAGTTAATTCTCCTGGCAAATCCATCTCATATCTCCCAAATCCATAGCCAAAAGGAATTCCGTATCAGAGTGTAACTTCTGACTTTCCGTCAACTTGTATCATTGCCCTATCTCTGTTTGGGTATAGCACATGTGCATCTGTACTGATATTGCACAATTGGCAATAACTATGCATATCTCTCGTCGGTACAGGGTACAGCACAGAGCAATTGTCGTAAATTGATAGAAATTACTTGGCTTGATTGTAGATTCCTTCATTGAAATGTCGAGGAATATTGCACGAAAATTTAACCAACCATATGAGGGATGTAGAAGAGAATTTATATTAAAATCGTTACAATCGTGTGCGCTACGAAAAGGTAGATAGGGAACAGACATTCAATGAGTTTATTAATAAATTTATTTGTGACTGTCAAGTAGAACATTTAAGTATTTGTTTTTAGTTTAATAATGCTATAAAATTATGAATAAAATATTTGTGTATTCTGCTGAATTCTAATACCGCGATATTTGTCAAAAATAAATATGTCAATGTGTCAAAGTGAAATGTCATATAGCGCATGTGAATTAATGATAATGAAAAGATGAATATTCGACTGGAAACTTGATGTGGGAAATAAATAGTCGGGAATGCTGACAATTTTCTTTATTTTCTACACTGCCAACGTTTCGACACCACTTGTGTCTTCTTCAAGGCTCTACACACAAAAACATCGAGATGTTATACAGAAGTACAATTTAAATAATAAGTTACTTACAGTAGATAACTATATCTAAAGTTCATCTACTGTAAGTAACTTATTATTTAAATTGTACTTCTAAGTACCTATTCTAATTCATATCGACAGTCGCTAGCGAAGTTCAGTTGATAACTTCGTGACGTCATTCCGTTTGTAACTATATCAAGGGTTAGGGATATTTGGCCTCCAGTTGATAACGACTGATAGAGATTTTACATTTACTGTGTTTGACAAGAAAAACTGCTAAACCACCATTTTACCTATCACTTATCATAAACGTATTATTTGTTTTAAAATAAGCCATTTTTTTATTTTCAAAGTAAATTATTTTTTCAAGAAAAATGTCTTATTTCTACAATTTGTAAGTTGAATTATTTAATAAACTAATCAAAAATATTAAATACATATAATGAACCCATAATTTATTGGTATTTTATATTTATAAAATAAATATTTTAACCTCACAACGAACAAAAATCAACGCAACGCGCAAGTCCACCGTAGCGAGGGTTGATAAGTCGTAGCGACAGTCGCTTGGCTACTACGTCACACATGGTGGGGGGTTATCAAGACAACCTAACTTATCAACGTTGATAAGTGAAATAGAATAGGACCCCTGTATAACATCTCGATGTTTTTGTATGTAGAGCCTTGAAGAAAACACAAGTGGTGTAGAAACGTTGGCAGTGTAGAAAATAAAGAAAATTGACTGCATTCCCGACTATTTATTTCCCACATTAATGATAATGTAAGCAAATATAGAATTGTAGAAAAAATGTCAACACTTATGCTTATTACGACACTTGATACACAATATACTATTTCGATTACATAAAGAATAAATATTTCGACCGAATTTTTTTTATTACTCATGTAGTTATTTTTCATTCGCAATAAAGAGTGCCTCTTTACAGCCTTTATAGATATATGTATAAATAACTTTCAATTTATGTGTGGTAGCTAAAGTTCTAATGATCAAAAAGTAAATTGATTAATTTAAAAGTCACTAGTGAATAATATTTAATATTAGTCACTAAAAACGTGAAAAAAATAGTATAATGAATGTAAGTATTTAATAGTCGTAGATCATATAATAAACTGCACACGATTAAGTTCTCCGTATTAATCAATTCATGATTAATGCCCTTCCTAACACTATCAATTTGCTAAATATGAGCAACAAAATAATGAAGCAGTTCTACCACCACAAGCAGATGAAACATCCCTAGAATATTATGATTAATTACAGCAAAACCCTCACCGCAACCTAGACTAACTAAGAACATTGTAATCTTGTACTATAAATTGTGTTTACCTTCTGGTCAATAGGGAAGCAATATACAAGTTGAAAACTGCGACTATTGGATTTAAATTTGTTCCAAAAGGCAATAAACATGCGTCATTACGGAAATTGTAAATATATAATGACTAATAAAAATGACAAATGTTTTATTTCATAGTGTTGACGGCAGTGTATTTTTGTTTATTCAAATATTATCTGCCTACGCACATATTACGCTAATAAAAAAGTCGTTCTGGATAAAATTTTATGTGCCAGATTTTTTGCAATATACGAGCTTTATAGCTACTGTCTTTAAAAGTTTACTATTGTTTTGTTGTAGTATATAAAATTCTGCTATAAATTATTTTCTAATAAAGCCGTAATTGCCGACCTAGTAGTTTTTGAACAAAGAAATTTAATAAAAATTTGAATTGTTGTATCTTTTGTCTTCATTATTATTACTTTTTAAAAGTATGTGTCATTTTTTTTACCATACTATAAATATTGTAATATTGTAAATGTCATCCATGCTGGCATATTCTTCAATTACTTTGTACGTTTAATAACTTATTTGTTTCCTGCTAAATAAAAACTGTTCGATTCCCAGCAAATTAAACAGCAATTGTCCTCATTCTTATATAAGTCCTCCTGCGACTAAATGATTTTTAAATACCGTAAGACATTAAGAATTCCCGCTAGGATAATTAAAAATAGTTATCCTGCTGTAATTATTAGCTATCTAGGGAAAAGAAGTGGTCCTAAATTAGTTGAAACTTCTCAGTGAAAATAGAGGAAAAAGGCGCTAAAGACACGGCGAAGTAGAAGAAGAAGAAGAAGATTAATCTCTTTAATCCTGTCAGCATCTTTGATAGGATCAATGAAAATTTAAAACGGGAGATATTGAAAATAATGCAGAAATTAAATCGGAAATACGCTAAATTGCTAAATTGGAATAATCAAAATTAGCATTCATGTCAAACGTAGGGAAGACCGGGGTTGGTTGTTACGGGGGTAAGTTGTTACAGGTCACATTACCTACAGATAATGCAAATGATTTAGATATTTTGCTATAAAGACACAAATGATCATGGCAACGTAGTCAGTGTGTACATCTGCGTACGTGGTGACCAAAAACAGCATGTTTGTAACTGATATTATTTTTCGTAATATTGTACTCATGTCGTAGATAATTTAGATAATTTATTTAATTTATATTTATAAGTTACATAGAGCTGAAACTCACTGTGGTCCGATCGGCTGGCGAGGTCGTGGGTTCGAATCCCACTGAAGAGCATGGACGTTGTGATTGTCTAAACATTTGACTTATATAATATGTATAATTATCTAATTCACATGGTTACTGGCTGATAAGCACTGAACCTAAAGCCATAGAGGTTCCCCCTTTTTTTTTTTTAAAGTTAGGTACATAGAAACGGGGCAGGTTGTCACGCGTTAAAATCTGCCCCTTTCAAAAGTTTTGAGTTATTGGTTTGAAGTTTTCATTATTTTTAGGATAATTTTTGCCTTAACGAAAATAAAGTAACTTTTTCTCCTAAAATAATTATAGACCTTATCCAAAAGCTGCGCCAAAAGTAAAGAAGATCACACGTAACACAAAAAAATCAGCAATTTAACCTTTCAAGGTTATTACAAACGACAAAAACAGTGACTATGTTAAAGCTGTGAATGAGGCTTTACTCCCTCGGATGACAATGCGGTGATGTGACGCGCGATGTTCAACGCAACGGCGTGCGTTCATTGGTTGGCTTGTTGCATTATTTAATGAGCCCAATTAGCAATCTTCCGCCATGTACACTGGCGACACGTGTACATTGTCTTTGTGAGCGAATAAACTCATGTTCGGGTTGCAGCTGTAAATTTACGCAGCAGGATCAACACTGGAATTCGATAATCGATACATTGACAAATTTGGGGATGACAAACAATATACGTACCAAAGATAATTACAGAGCTGATGCACTGTTTTTATAGACTCGAGTTCATTTATATTCATTACAATACAAAGGGGTTTTCTAGGTTTTGAGGCTTTTTCTGAAAAATATTAGTCCACAAACCAGAGACTCTAACCGCACAAAATAGCGGTTCAGGTTCAGAAGTACATTTTTCACAATGAAATAAAATAAATTTTACTTAATTGTGCAATGGCAGGAATAGTAAATTTATTAAATTACATATGAAGACAGTGACTCGAAACTGTTTGATTAAAAAATCTAGAAATTTAAATTGCGAATTTTGAAAAAGTTCTTTCAGTTTCGTGATAACTGATTTATTGATTGATTGATAAGTAAGTTGACCTCTATGTCATTAAAATATATTCACAAAGGTATGAACCATCCTGTATAATTTATGAAAACAAATATTAAATTTACATTATGTTTTACCTTAATTTTGTTCTTATTATATTATTTTGTAAATTCTACTCCTGGAGAAGACACATTTAAATTATTCTTTATTTTCTCATAAATAATATTAAAGTTAATTACCTAAAATTTTAAAAATAATATTTTAGGGCGTTTTTCAAAATTGACCATTAAATGACTGTCTTAACTAAGCAAGATCTTTAAAATAAAAATTAATAACTATGAATATCATTAAGATCTATTATCTCTTCTTATAATTTAGTAGAAACACCTTTACTTTTCAAATTTATTAGCAATATATTTTATAGCATGCCATATGAGAATTTAATTTGAATAGTTTTACTTTTTAGTTATTTGCACATTTTATGTGAAAATATTTTATCTTAGAGCTAATTAACGATGCTCATTATTTTTACCGTTAATACACTCGCAGATTAAATTATGAAAAGCGTTAATAATTGCAAATTAATTAATTAGTTATTATTTTATAAAGTAGTAAACTATTTTTGACAAAATAAATTTGTATAGAAATTGCCGGATAGGCAATAATCAATTACTTGCCAAATGTGTGTTACTAGAGTAATTGTAACGCTATTGGAGTACCGTTGAGCAAACAATGAAATTTCTAAGTGCTGGAAAGTACACTCATCACGACAGATATGAGATTGTGACCTTTAAAGCAAGGTTTACACCGCAAACTACTCGTAGTAACGGAATATAATCTCAAGGTTTCTAACGTTCTAATAAAATAACTGTAATTATTTGTTACATTATATTGTTGATGTTTTCATTTGCTGATATTGAAAATGAAAGCATTTATATGGATGAGCATTCTGATGAATTAGTAACGATTTAATGCTTTCCCTTGTTCTACTTATTTCTAAATGTGAAATCGGATCTTAGTGTGCATAATACATGAATGAAACGTGTTCTTTACTTAACTTTGTGCACTTGTTGAATTTGTAAATGAAACCTTGTTCCGTATAAATGAGGGGTTTCCTTAGATTATTATTTTAGATACAACGAACATGCATTTAAACTACGGTTTGTTAATCAAACAAAATCACGTACAACATAAATAAAGCAGTGAAAAATAAATAACACCGCCGTTTAATTTCAAGTCAAAATGTTCACGTTTAAAAATCCCGGGGATAAAACGAATTTGCTCAGCAATTAAAATACTGTCCCCTTTTTTCAAGCTCCATCGAACTTAAAAAACAGAAAAAACAAATCACAATCAAAACAAAACAATAGCAGAAACAATAGCGGAACGTCAATTGAGCATATTTCCATTCGGAATCGTTCAGCGCATGAAATTCGCAACGGGTCGTGCATTTTGCGCTCCACGATTCGCAATTGTTGACTTTTCAAGCGCCATTAAGTTCCAGGGGCTCATACATTTTTAATTAGCGCCCTTCTGTTGCAATCACTATTTAAACAAAAATAGCACCCCTCTATTGTTATATGTTCAATAATAACAATTTGTACAATATAGTAAGTCTGTCCTTAATCTAGGAGAAGTAAATACAAACGTCAGAACCACGAAGTATAATATATGACAGGAGTGAACACCAGGGCGGATGAAGTGTGGCCTTTCTGTTTACCTTTTAAAGAGACATAAAATACGGGCCGACTTGAGCCATGCATACTATGACGATAAATAACGGTAACGATGGTAACGCACGGGCTCACTAGTGATCTTTCTCTCTCACACAGGGTAAACAAAAATTCCACGAATCTACAGTATTGCTAAGATACGGAGTGTCCACTACTGTGTTTATATTATACTTCGTGGTTAGAACCTTGTGAAATGAATTAATTTTCAACTGACATTTTGACAGTCATACTATAATATAGAACCTCGCGTTGTAAAATTAACTCTACCACACTCATGTAAAGAACTATTACATTAGTACTCTAAATGAGCAGTATCCGCCTAGCATGCTTGAGGTCCCCAGTTCGATTCCCAGCGCAACCGACAATAATACTACTGGGTCCGAGTGAGTGGATTCCACTATAATAACATCTACCATACTGTAATTGGGCGTTAATCCTGTAGAATGCTTAAAATAATAAAATAAAAATAACTGCGATATTAATATATCATTCTCGCACTTCATACAAAATTTTATGAATTAATGCTATGTAAAAATATTTTCTTTAATATATTTTTCTGCTAAAATATGGAGGGTACAAATTCTTAGAAGATAATTTTGAAAATTTAGAACCTCCATGCAAAACTGCAACAAGAAAATATTGCTGCTGTTCATATTCGAATATTTATCGCGACTCTTGTGCAAAATGTTTAGCATTCGCTTCACGTATATTTGTATGCTTATAAATTTTAGTGTCTTACTTTAAAATGACAAGTTTTTCTTAAAGTCCGGATCCACTTACAGATTTTAAATATTAATCTCCGGAAATTCACGAGGAGTAACTTAACCCTAGACCTCATATAAACTTAATGCACAATAAAATAAATTTTTAAGAACACACGTTAACCTACTTTCAAAGAATTAGGAGTGAAGTTTATTTTACTTTAATATGTATTGAATTCCGGAGAGTGGGAGCACAATGGTGCAGCATAATTTGTCACAAAAAACATCTCTTTTCTAATTTTATTTTATGCCATTTTGATAATGATTTCCTTTCTAGCTAATTATTATTCCTTCGCTATCATTTTAGATCAAAGTCGTTTCTGCCCGGTTTATTTTTCCGTTTCCAGTTCCTGTTTCTGATAATGAAATGTACCTGGTGTTGAAGGCAGCTTTTATGCAAACTTGAAATGCAGAAAATCTGTTAACATCTTGTTTTGGTTTTGTTTGATTTACTAGAAAAGATTTTGAAGCTGAAATGTATTGCAGAACTATTGTTGCGATGAATTTTTTGCTTGTGCTTTTGAAGGAATTGTGTTGAATATTCACTCAGCTAGAAACGGGAAACTATTGCCATCGATTTGAATCTGTTAATTGGCACTTCAGGAAAACTCAAACAATAGGAGAGAAGAAAATAAATTTCTTTACATGAAGTAGTACCTACTTATTAACTAGTACGGAAAAAATCCGTTGTGGCCAACACATAACCTCCCGCTTTGAAACGGTAATTTGTGAATTTGGTTTTAGTAAGGTTATTTTTTGCAAAAAAATGTATAGGTAGTTCATTAAGCAAAGTTTCCGATTGGCATTAAAATCTAATAAGCTTTTTGTAGATAAATTTTTTACTTTATTATTACCTAGGTACTTTATTACATTATGTCCAGTTAATAATGAATCAATAATGCTTCTCGACTGGGTACGTCTACTGGAAGGATAAAAAGTTACTGGAATTAAGTCACTTTTTTATTTATTAAATTTCGGCTCCTATAGGTTCAGGGTGGGGCAAAACAATCTCCCTAGTTTCAATAGAGAATTGTGAAGCGACCGGAGGTCGTAAAAGGATGGGAATGGCGTGTATAGCGGCCGGTAGATATGCCGTTTGCGTTACAAAAGGTTTCAGTCGGAAACATACTGTGGACGAACGACAACGCACTTTTGCCGTGGAAGCATACATACGCGGAAACGAGTCTGTAATCGCCGCCCAGCGCACACTCCGTATTCGAATCAAAATTTCCCGTCGTCAAGCAGTTCCGGACCGAAAATCGATGTACTTTGTGGGTTACCCTATGTATTATAATCTTTTTAAGCATTTTTTACATTCATTTAAAAAACCAGCACAAGAATTACTACCTAATCCTTAACTCGTTCTGCTAGTAGTTCGATAAGGGTGCAGTATTTGATTAGCAATGTTCTGCCCTCCTCTCAATGTCCGTATATCTCGCCCAGCTGTATAATTAAAACGTAATTTACTTAAAGTAATTGGACAGCGAGACACCGTTGTTCCCTGAGCGACATCGGAGCTGATTTTGGCTGTTGGTGTTCGACATTGCACGGGGATTCGGATTGTGATATACTAAGAAGAATTACACTAGTTAAACTAGACTTAGAATACTCTAGATCTTACAGAGTTAACTGGGACACCGGTTAATGGTTACAGTAATAGACTATTTGGCTACGATATTCTGAATCTTTAGTTGGATTGTTAAATGAACATAAAGCTACGTTTCGACCTCTTCACATAAACACTGTTTTAGTTTTAAGACATAATCTTAAAATGTTTGACATACGTAACTGCGACTGATCGTTTCCATCTACTGTTTTGAACATTGTCATAGTTTAGAAGAAAATAGTTATTTGTATGGCAAGGATTGAAGGTAGCTTTTTGGAGACAAAAGCTATAGTCTGTTTTAAACTAGGAATAAAAACAAAAGTCTAGTGTTATATCTATACTTGTGATTGGCTGGAACACCCGAACACCGCCCTTTTTACACCAATCTTAATGTCAGATTGTTGTGTTTTGTTTATGTTGACTGTCAAAATGTTAACTTCCGGAGATAGGTGGCCGTCATTTTGTTTTCAAGATGGCGGGCTAAGATAAAACCTACAAGGAAAGATTCGTCTCAATCGGTTCAGTAGTTTTGGTTAAGTAGTTTCTGAGATAGCTGGTCGCCATTTTTTTCAAGATGGTTGATTAAAAGTAATCTTATGTTTCATTCTAATTAGAAATGTAGTAACTAAATTAATTTTTTTTGCAAATTGATCAACTAGTTCCGGATATAGGTGTTTTTGTTTTCAAGATGGCGAGATAATATTTAAATAGCCTAAAACTAACGGGGAAGCTACTTGTTTTTTTTTAAATTATCTCAATCGGTTCAGTAGTTTTCGAGTTCTGTCCGGCCAAACAAACATGCATAGAAACATACAAGGCAAACTTACAACCTCCTCCATGTTGGAAGTCGATTAAAATACAAATAAAGCAGGCGTATCAAAGATGAATTATTTTAGATTTCTAGTTTTTCCTAGAAGAATTACATAAACATTAAGCAAATGAATGAACTCGAACTCAAAATATAGTGTAATTGTGCTGTACACACAAATAGCCTACTATTATTGCTTTCATCTTCATGTCATTCATATCACAAATTGCTTTTGCGCTTTCCATTATTACCGTTCCATAAACGAACATCGAACATCGCTATAACAGAACTAAATCACAAGAGTAAACACATCAATTAGAAAAACTAGAACTAGTGATACTGATTGCCACACTTTCATCTCAATCAGCTGCTTGAAATTGAGAAATCATTAGAGGAATTGATGCTCACAAAAATCGAAACATGCTTCAAACTTTTAGCGCTGTATTTGAAAATGTTTTTGATGAGTTTTGTTGCGAGGGGTAGCAATATTTTAATTTATATTTTAATTGAAACATGTGCAAGGGCAAAAATAAAATTATTTTGTTGGAGTTCAGGGGCTCAAATTGTAATAGAAATAGGGCGGGCGTAATGGGAAACTTCTTTCAACGGAAAATTGAAATTCTGGAATCAATTAAATCCATGGCAACACCCCAACAAACACCATAGAAAAATATAAATGAATGCTGCAATATTTCCACTACAATTGACAAGGGACTGCCACATTGGGAGGGTTGCAAATATACAACTTTCTTCGGTTACGTTGAAGGTATCCGTGGAATACAGATGCAGCCGAAATCCAAACGTATAAAATGAAAAAAAAAAGAACAGAAATCATCGCAAACAAACCACTGTTACATACATACTACGTAAGAAACAGAATGATTCACAACTTCGTGCATATATTTTAATGGATTATTTTGTAGTACTCAACTTACTGATCATTTTTTAAATAAACTTCTAAATCTAAGGGCATTTTTCGCAAGAAGTACATTTTTGAACCACTCACTTTGATTAAAAATTGTATAACAGATATCTGATTTACTATAAATGTAATAAAAAAAACTAAATTGAGTTCATTTTTATTCTGATAGAACACACAACTAACGAACTAACAAAAGAAGAGTATTTTATCTTTTGTTTCTATCGTACATGTGTTTGAATCACTTACAAAAATGAACACGTTTGTCTAATAAATGCATTTATTCGAAAATTGAGTGATTATATTAACGTTTAATGGCCCAAATACAAAAATAAATTCAAATTACTTTGTATGATCGTTTTTATACTTCAAATCCATATTTTTAAATGATTGAATAGGACGTATTTTTGTTTTAATTCTTGGTAACTGTAATGATCTATGCGTGTATATTTTTTATTCATCTTCAATCTGCGCGTCCATTTGTATAGCACAGTTGTCTCATTAATTCTTGATTGTTTAATATCATTTGGTCAGCCAGTGGTGCAATAAGTCCTGAGATCGATGCTGACCTCTTCCTCTGGCATAAAACACGCATTTCCCTCTTAATATTCCAAGAAGCCGGGAGTTACTATAACTCTCTAGTGCGGGAAGCGAGAGGCAAGGGTCAGGAGTCTGCTTGCTCGGGTCAGGGTGACACATCGCCTTCGCCTTTTTCTCGGATGAAACTTTAACTCGGCCGCGGAAATTTGCAGGCGTTCCCTCTGACGTCACTTCCGCGATCGGACAACGCTTCCGCTGCAAATTGAACGTGAATCTTTCAGGACCTTGTTCTCGACCCGATAAGCAATATATTTCGCTTTTTCCCACGTCGTTCCCTTTTGTTTTTACACTGGGTTTTTGTTTTTCATTACGACTGTTGCGGCGGCTGGCCACAAGATGTGGGTAAGAATAATTGATCGCAAATCGACTAAGCTCGATTGCTTTTTCCGGTTTTACTGGGTACAAAGAGTACTCGACCAAGTTTTGTTAACACTTTGTAATCAGTGTAATTATTCTTTGCACGAGGAATGTTTCTCACTATTTCAATATGATTTATTATACAAATTGTAGCGAATATCAGCATGCGTATAGCGTGACAACCGCACACTCTATATAATATAAATTATTTGTACTGATGACTCGCAATTTGTGAGAGATGAATCATCTAGATAATATAGTTTTATCTGTTATCTTATCTAGATAATAGTTATTTAATTTACAAGTGGGCACCGTAAGGAATTACCCACGAGGCCAAAATATATTTAAAAGTAATTATCTACAACTTAATTAGCCTAAAATATACACAAAAATATTTGATATTAATTAATAGCCACCTAAAAATGTTGTGTGCACCTCGCCTTAAAAGTGTTTTTAGCCTCACCTGAATTGCTGGCCTCGGCTGTAAAATTCTGTACCAGGAATCAAATAATTTTTTAAGATCTAATTTTATAATTTGCAATAAAAATTATTTCTAAAAATGTTAAGTTATTTATTTTTGTTTTATCGTTTTTCTATATTCTAAATTTAGGCTTTCGTAGAAATATTTTGTTGATCGCTAATAAAAATCAATAATTCGTTGAAAAAATATTGTGTATACTTCTGGCTGAAAGTATTTTTGCAGACTTCGACTCTAACCTCAATCTGCAAATGACTACTTATGCAGTCCTTGTTGTACAAATAGCTATATAGTAAAAGTTATTTTAACAATGGCATCCGCATTATCACTTATCTATCCACCATGTGCTACGAATATCTCTGATATGTATCAGTATTTTATATGGGACCACTGTGAACTATATAAACTGTAGACCTCTATAACGTGCCGAAGCCCTAAATTAGACTAAAATTTTCAATCCCATTTTACTGTCTATAAAATCAGGGTCGGCGAAACTGAACGATGAAGCGAACCCATGTGGTCTTGGAATACCTTGGGCCTCGTCTCGTAAAGGTTTGATTATTCGAGATTTAAAACTTCACCGCCGGGAATTTAGTTTTTATATTGCTATAAATTTTTAATAGATGAAATTTGCATAAGGAAATTTTAAATTAATCCTTGCGTAGCACAGCGTTTTTATAAAATAGTGGAAAGAGATAAACTATTGTGGGTTTTGACAGATCATTAGTAACACAAAAAGTAATTATTTAAAATTGTGACAGGATTAATTATCTAGGTTAATAAAAATATTTCATCAAAATGAAATTCTATATTCGAAACGTAATTTGTTTTAATTTTAATCAATGAACTTCGTGTACATATACAGTAATCAGTATACGAAGCAAAAATAAATGTAATTAAATTTTGTTTGGTAAATAAGTGTGTTCACAAAATTAGTGTCTCTTGTAAAATTAAAATGTCCTGTACTTAAGGTGGCAAATCGTTCGCGGATATGATTCTCAATCGATGATGGCAGATAATAATTGTTCACTATATTAATGAAACGACCTTTGATTATTACTAGTGGTCAGATAGGCATGGAACTTGCGCATTGTGCTAATTGTTAAAAATCGCTTGAAATCATCTGTTGGAAGAGGCGATCCAATCAGTTGATTATTTTATTGTTACCTACACGTTTACGTCAAGTATTATAAAAGATCAATCGTTGTTTCTTCTTATAAGGAAAATGTACCTACATAGTCCAGCGGCTTACAGTAATATACTTTTAATATGAATTGTGCACTTCGAGCAAAAAGCAATTTTAATATTTTTTCTTATTTAACACACCTTATTAAGTATTTTATTTACAAAAAAATCTATATAAATCTATCTTGTAGAGAATTTTGTGCTCTACAATTCCGTTTAACAGTTTTCTTCGTAAAAACGGGGACAATTTTTTCAAAATGGCGTCTGACACGGACACTTCCGGTAATGCCTCTACCCCTTAAAATACTTAATAAGGTGTGTTAAATAAGAAAAAAAAAATTAAAATTGCTTTTGGCTCGAAGTGCACAATAATTTCACTAAGCCGCCGGACTAACAGTGATTTGCCACCTTAATGTTACTTTATTCAAAAGGTGTACAGGAACCTCTATTCAAAGTATGTTGATTTTTCAACGACATGTGTGTCCCAGATTTAATATTTATCTTCTTCCTGTAATTGCGAGCAAATAAAGTAGTTTTTATTCTCCGAAATAACACAAGTTATTATCATATTTATTTGATAGTTATCTACAACTTTATCTGGAAAATGGAAAACCCAGTCGTGACTGAAATAAAACAGATTCAAATCAGCATTCAGCATTTTTCCCTCGCTGTTTGATTATTCCTCGCTACAACTCCAAGTGTACCTTAAAAATTTCCCAAATCTTTCCCTGCATTTCAATCCCAATCATTTTAACTGCAAGTAAACACGAAATTTCCTACAAATCTCAAGAATTTCGCCGGGGAAATTAGAGGGAGACGAATCAGATAATAAATATTGAATTTTCCGTGCGTGCGAGTGCGTATGTTTGAGATATTCACGAGAATGCAGTCGGAATTCTAAAAAACTTCGGTCTACTTTGATCTTATTTGACTGGGGACTTCTTGGCTTTGAAACACTAATACAAATCGTGTTTTTGAATTTGAAACTTTGAGAGATTTGGATAGTTAGATCTATTGAATGAGGGATGATGTGATTTGCATATAAAAGAACTACATTCGATTGGCTACATTTTGTGCAAAATGAAGAGATGGAAAACAGCAGGGGATATGACACAAGATCAACAACAAAATAGACAGTAACAAAACTTCGAATAAAGGAAGATTGCCGTCATTTAATTTTTATCAATAAAATGTGTAAGCTATTGTTGTTATTACACACACATTCATAACATAATGTATCACGCCTTTTTCTTTAATTCAAGTGTGGCAGCTATATATAATCACACATCATTATAGTAGAAAAGTCTATGTCTACCTTTTTTTCAATTTCATGTTTATACAGGGTTCATCATAACGTATGCTTACTTATGTTTAGGGTATATACAATTTGATATGCTGATTACGAATAAATAAGGATTTTGCAGAAATTCTAAAAATTAAAGGCATTTTACTTACACAGTCCATTCGTATCATTAGGTACTACTATTTTTAAGTACAAAATAGTTATAAATCCAATGGCACGAAAAATGTTTGCTTAGCATACGTTGAATTTTTGATAAATTATTTTTGATTCGTTATCAGAAGGTATCAAAATATTATTATAACATCCTGTATTATTACAGGATTTTCGCACGGTATAATTTATATTTGTACTTACCGCTGGCGATTACTTTATTTATGTGTGAGAGCTAAGATTACGACATTACGTCATGAACGTTAATTATTATATTAATATTTGGTTTATTATATAGGAATTTATTTGGTTAATTATGAAGGAATTTCTTAAAAAATGAATAATTTGATGATTCAAAATATAAAAACAATGTTGTAGGAGACAGTTAAATATAAGACGTGGAACAGGCATGATCGGAACAAATAATAAATATACTCGCAATTTAGACACGTACCTTACATGTGTGTAATATAAATATATTATTTAAATATCAAGAGCGATAAGTGCTGTTTATCGGTTGAGGATGGGTAATGCTTCGAGCCTTGAGACATACCCGAGGTTTCCAATATTACCTAAACTGGTACAAAATATACTTAACGCCTGTGGTGGTGACAATATTTTTTGCACGGTCGATACAACAAAAATAATTTTAATGAATAATGTTAAATATTTGATTATGCTGATTTTCATGCTGTTGCCTTGGTTTCTTTTGTTGTTTAGTTCTTATTCTTAGCGCCTTCGTTACCGCCTCCTAAATTACTTACCGCTTTTTAATTTAACCAACTGCCTTGGAAACAGAGCCAGTAAACGCTAAAAATGTCCCATCTTATTTATTATTAATTAAAGTTTAGAATTAAGAAATATTGTTATTTGAACAAAAAGTGCGTATAATCTGAAACATTTTATCTTTATTTAATAATAATTTTTAAAAACTGTAACCATTAACTACAATAACTCTATGAAACCATATGTATTTGATCTATCATTCTTCATCCCTAAACAGTCAATTACCACAATAATATCTGTACCCCCTGGTGATACGAAACAATTTCTGTTGTAGGTCGGCAGCCTGAAGGGCTACTTCCTGTTCAAGCACCAACGCGTGCACAAGAGGTCACTGACAGCCAACGACTTCTATCAGGACTCGCTGATAACAGAACCACAGGTTAGTGTAGTTTAGTGTACTAATGTTCATGTTAGCCCTGCAGACTACAAATATCAACTATGACTGTTTGTGTGAGCGGTGTGCTGTTTGCGGTGTAATACGGGCTTTAGGGTAGGGTGACATACGCACAAAGGGCGGATTTGATGGAGACGAGCCTTAGAGAATTTGAGGTTAGGGAGTAATATGATAAGTATGAGGAAAGATGAGGATGTTTTGAAGGTGAAATTGTGTTGGGTTTCTGTAGCTAACGTTTATTTATTTATTTTCAAATAAAGAGTATAAACAACATTATTTTTTTAAATTTTCTATAGTACACAATAATGATACCACAGTCTTTGATTTGTTAGTTTTGCTGGTATAGTGCTCGCCAAAATAAGGTTACAGGCTGTACGCGATAATCGGTCGGCTTACCACAAACAGCATGGAGTTTTCTTACCTATACTTCATTTCAGCAAAGAAAATAGCAGATGACACTGCGAATGCCAGTAAGTTTTACACTCACACATTTTATTAGTTCATAATTTGACACGATCTTAAATAAGTTATGTTTTGTGAATAAAGCTGTCATCTATAGAATAATGTAGTGCTTCAATGTAACTATGAAATTCAAAATAAGAAGGTATAAGTAATGTTAACGGAAATGAAAATGTTTGCTAGTGTAAATCTACCTCTTATCTCAACCAATCAGATTCAAGAATATCATTGCCCTATCTATAACCCAGCGTTATTTTCTTAGCTGAAACGAAGTACCTATAGTACGTCAGGGTGGGATTATTTAAAATGCTTCTTTTCTTAACATGAAATTAAATTAGATTTTCGTTTTATGAATAAAATTATTTGTTATTTTTAATAAACCTAGCGATGACAAATGTAATTTATTTACTTTCAATCAAAAATATAAAATCAATAGGTAAGTAACTACAGCAAAATTGTAAAAACACATATTTTCCCCCTATAACAGATTTTTAGTAGACTCGCGATATACGTATAGAATCTGTTTGTTGTTGCAGTTTGAAATAGGCCAAAATATCTGTACTATGTAATTCATGCATGCATTGAGAATCAATCAGTGTTGACACGTCCATATTTTAATTAAACAAAAACCCCATTTTCCGGGACAAAAAATGCACCAGCACAGCATCCTCGCATGGTAGAATATCACGTTTCATCAAATGACCACCGTCAAATTACTCTCTCGTAATGGGATAATAAAAACTAACATATGCAAATTTCATTCGACATTATTCATTTTTATCCCAGATCAGCTTGGATCAACGTCACCCACCGCGGTCATAAAAGTTTCATATTTTAAAAACGTGATCAATAAAAATTTAACAATCAATACGCGGGGCCTAGGACATCCAGCAGTACGTGATGTCGTTATGTTCTGATACTTGATGGACAGATTTATATTTTACACGTTTTGTTCAACTTTACGACTGCTGCTTTTTGTTGCCAACTGATTTTCAACATGTTTTATAAATTGCAAGCAGAGTTTCAAACACATTTGCAACAATACTTAAATTTTAACTTATTATAAAAATACATAACTTAGAATACAATACGACATTAAATCTTTTTTGTTTTATTTATTATTGCCTTCAAGTTTTACTATTGTCGTTTATTTTTGCCTTGAATATATAACATACATTGTAACACCGTAAAATAATAATGACCTGACAACACAAATTTTTACACTAGCAGTTATTTTTTGTCTTTCGTTGAAATATCAAAAAAAGGTGAGCAAAAATTTAATAATAAGATTAGTTTTAAAGTTAAAATAGTTATAAGAACATATGAGCCGGTTTATGCTGCAGAAATAATTTTTATTCCTTGTTCCTTATTATTTATGCAGCGTAAACCGTTTCATATGTTATGTAATATTTTAACATTAAAGCGGCAGTAGGTATACTTTCACACATCGTAGTTTACTAATAGGTAACTTAATACAACTTAGAGAAAAAATTTCTATAATTTTATTCTTAACATCGAATTGTTTTCAATTTTTCGAAAAAAAGGAAACTCTAAAATTTTATTATGTTTTTATTCAAAATGTGAGAAGTTTTTTTTTTCTTAAATTGACAGTTCGCTGTTAAGATAGTACAGCAGATAGTGTGTAATTTTTTTGAAAAATATATTCCGATCAACAAAAGTGTTATTAGTAAACTACGATTTTTAATGGTTTTCTAGACTTTCCGCTATTCAAAACAAGTGCGGAAAATCAGAAAAACGATATATATATAGCTAGTATACTCACCAAAATTTGGTTCATAAAGCACTCGAAATGCACGAGTAATTAATTTAATAACACTTATTATTAAATTTTGTGAGCATAAATCCACGTTAAATCTTAGTGGCCAAAACAAAATGTTACGTTGTATGTTAATAATATAATGTTGATGATATTGATGTTTATTTACCCCGAGTTTATATAAAAGGGATTGAAAACCTTTTTACAATAAATTTTCATCATACACAATAATAAATTATGTGTGCATTGGTAATACATGCAAATTTAAAATAACATTTCCTCCGCGCATAACAAATGAGAAATTCTGCATCTATAAAAGTTTAATGCTTAAAAGTATTTAAATATCCGTATCATAAATTCTCAACTCAGTGCTGTAATTAAGTGCTTTATAAATTCAGGCAATAATTTTTCGGATATATCAAATCGTGCAAAAAATCATGAATAAATTTTAACACCCCGTATCTTTATTGCTTCGCTATAAAAACGTATTATGCTCTTAAATTTCCAAAAACATTCATTATTTTGGACTAATTTACCAGGATTTCAGAATTTATAATTCAGCTATATTTAATAAAAATTTGCGAATCCTGATTACGAATCAAATAAAAAAATTGTTTTACCATACTACTTATTCAGGAACTTCTTATAATTTATAATAGTTCAGCACTGCGAGCCTTGAGGGCTCATGGCTTATAATTTAATTAAAGTAAATATTGTAATAAGTAAATGAATTTTATTTTATTTAGGTGTTAATTAAATATATCAAGAAAAGCTCTCCTAAATTTTTGAAATAATGCATCTAAAAAAAAAGTTCAACAAATCGAATGCTGCAAACCGGAAGTCGATATTATTGTTTGTTTAGAAATGACAGATGAATAAACACAATAATGACTAATATTTATTTTATTTTTTATAATATAATTTAATTGTGGCTACACCAGAGCCCACAAAATTTTGAAAATTATGATTTTTATTGAAAATGTATCAGAAATCGAATGCTTAAAACCGGAAATCGCTATCTTTATCCGATAATATATGACAGCCATTTTCCTGTGATGTGACGACAAAACTACTTTATAAATAAAATAATAAGGAAAACAATAGCATTCACAAAAAAAATCTATATAACTCTATCTTGTAGATAATTTTGTGCTCTACATTTCAGTTTAACAGTTTTCTTCGTAATGTTTACCATTTGCAAGATAAACGCAAAAAATTAAATATGGCGACAATATTTTCAAAATAACGGCTGACGCAGCCACTTCCGGTGATGCCTCCACCCCTTAAAATACTTTATATTGCGAATGAGAAATTGAAAATTCTTTTGGCTCGAAGTGCATAATTCATATTATATACTGCAATCAGCCGCTGGACTATAATGAATTTGTTGCCTTTGAGTCTGCTAAATACTTATGTAAATAAGAAAAGAATTAATAGATTTCAATAAGAATATCTACTAGGTATGGTTTTATAAGAATATTCCATTGGCTATTTCATTTAATTTTATTTATAAACGTTGTTATAGATTCATCGAACAAATCCTTTGCGCAGATCAACTATTTTCTTTTTCTTTTCGAGAACGTAAACAGTTCTCAGAACTGCATAAAAATCAATCTTGATGTTCAACCTCTTTAGAAAAATATCTGCGCAGCATTTTAAGCCGTGTATAAATTTTGGCAGCTAATCTGCTAAAAAAAGAGTTAATGTCTAGATGAACATAAATATTTATGCAACATTTACGACCAAACAGAGATTTACGTAAAGTGCTTGTTTAAATTTTGTTGCCAAAAGTTAAAATTAAAACTGTATAAAATTTAAACACGTCATTAATAAATAAACACATCATCAGATATTTTTGTACACGAAGTCTGAAGGTAACAATTGGAAATAAAAGTTTTACGTCGAAATCTCGGTTAGGAGATCTGATAAAAAACCTTTAGGACTTTTCTAAGTTGGGAAAAAGCGCGAGAAGTACTCATTCGGGACGCACTTTTCTTTTTTATGTTCTTTATCTGGAACCCTCACAAAGGATCTATTAGTGAGAGTAACTCTTTGTTTTAATTTTTAACCAAAATAGAAAGTGTGTGATAAAAAATATATTTGTTATTTGCTATCAATTAATTGGGTTTGTGAAATTTAAAACGAAAATATTAGTGTTAATATTAGTTTATTTTCCAGTTATGAATATTTTAAAACAACTGGTGTGTATGTTTTTGATTAGCATATTTTATTTTTCACTCTGATAAATTTTTAAATGTAGGTAAATAAATAAACAGCAAAAAATATTTAATATTGCATGATAATATTTTAAATATTATATAACTTTTAAAATATCACGTGCATTATTTAATATGCAGATAGATTGTAACATAATATTCTAAAATTGGGTGAATGCATTTGAAAGTCAAAACAGTTATAATTTAGTATATTTTTATAAAATTATTTTTAAAAATTAGTTGACTTATTTTTATTGCTCTGGTATGAAAAAAAAACCAGGACCTGTTTCTAAATTCTAATATTTTTGATATGGGTACCTACTACGACGGGTACCCGGAACCGACCCGATAATGATGTACCCTGGTATAAAATTTATTACCCGATTGCCAGATATCTACCCGTTATTTACCCGAAATATATCCGATACCCGAAATGTACCCGATACCCGTAATGTACCCGATACCCAAAATGTACCTGCCACTGTTTCGATTAGTATTTTTATTATGATCTGCAAAAATGTACTGATGCTCGTAAAAAGGAATAAAATTAATCTAAACCGAGTATGTGGACTCAAGATGGGTAAGGTTGCTTTATTTAGATGAGTTCAATCAAAGTTTCTACAAAAACTAATAATTAAAGAAGGGTTTTAGGTTTCTATATTTAATTTAGTTAATTGTAGAATGTAGAGTTTTAGCTTTTAGTGCTAATTAGCGTTTTATTCTTACCCCTATTTGTTTCATTTTTTTTTTTGCAAATATAAAATAGTCTTATTAAAAACATTGTTTGTTAGCCCAACCCAAGCTCAAAATGAAAGTCACTGAATCTTTTTTGTTTTCCTGCCTTTCCTTGTCCATCACAGCATTTCCAATTCTGTCCGTGTCCGAATTCATTACTTTGGGATTCTGAAGGTGCTGAACGTTTTAGCTTCAGTTTCAGCCACGGTTTCAGCTTCAGTTTCAGCTCGGCGAAATGCTCACTAAATTGACACTGGCTCTTTCCAGTTGTTTTAATTTTAAATTTGAAAAATAGCTCACGTGACAGACTTTCATTCACTGCGGAATCTAGTTCATGGTAATGTGCCCCAGGCGAAAAACAAATGCACATATAGCATTAAGTAATTAAACTGATAAAACACTGCACTTTAGTGAGAGGGGGATTATAAAACATGAGCAGACAGGCTAATTAGTATTTTGATACTATCATAACGTGGTTATGGTTATTACTATAAACATTACAGAATTAAAATCGTAAAATTAATAACACTTTGTACATTTCTAATGAATTTTTATACCACTTTTATAGAAACCATAATAATATTTTGCCCAACTTGGGTGTGACAGCCTCACATATTAAGTCATCGGTATTGTTAGGTAGAGTTTCCCAAAAGTCCCGGGACGGAGTTATAAGTTTTGAACGAGTGAAGAAAAAAAATGGAAAATTTGGGGAGTCATAAAAACTACATTCTTAGATAGTTTAGAACTTCTATTCAACGTGGAGTTTTTTTAGGGGACCACCCCAACATTTTTAAATAGCAACCCCTTTCGAGTTTCACCTTATTTTAAAGGTAATGACGTCCTCATAAACCAAAACCTGATAACTTAATTTTAATTAATTTTAAAGTTTTTTACGATTTTTATAACAAATTTTCAAATTGTCGACCTTCTTGGCATACCCGTGTATTGCGAGCCTCGTTCTCATAGTTACAATAACAATGTAGTAACGTTTACCGGTACGATTGTGTCACAAGTTTATTAAATAAATTTTTTAAATTAATTATGTGATTATATCCTCTTTAATGGTCCGTCGTTGTCCAAGTCTTCATTAAGTTTTCTTGTGCGCTTGTGATCACATCGATAAAAGTGAAGTTAGAAAGTGTTAACTGAAATCATGGGAAAAGGAAAGAAAACTAAAGAAATTTAAAATTGTATCATCAGGGTCTATTTAGCGTAAAAGGCTAACATACGTAATCAACTACAGCTAGTAGTATGGAAAACGCAAGAAAACAACCAAAAACATGGATTTCGCGCGCCACTCCACAGCGTTTATTGTTTTGTTAATTATAATAATCTAAAGATATTGTTGAAGATAAAAGTACAATCTACGAAAAGGTCGATGCAGAATTTTAAAATATTGCTTTAAAATCGAAATAATGTTAATTCGACTTTAGACAATTTTTGTTATTTTTTTAACACAAATATCTTCTATATTAAAACGATTTTAAAAAATTCGGTCGGTTATTTCGCAGATCCAAGATATATTGACAATAGTGGTCGTGAGACGAGACGAGACGAGAAATAGTCAAATCTCGTCTCGTCTCAAATTTTCAAGACGAGATATTTTAGTGTAGGTAATACCTACTTAATAATAATTCTCGTCCCGATCATTTCTCGGCTGTTCAATTCTCGTCGTATTTTGAAAATTCTTAATTTCTCGAGAACAATAATGTCTCGTAGTTTTGAATTCTCGTCTCATCTCGCAAATCAGAGACGAGAAATTTAGAGACGAGACGAGAATGAGACGAAAAATAATGAGAACGAGGCTTGAAATATAATTGTAGATCAAACGAACTTACCTCCTGTAAGTGAAGTTCGATCAAAATTATATTATATATTGGACAACAAGGGACCGTTGAAGAGGATATAATCACATAATTAATTGAATTATTTAATAAACTTGTGACACAATCGTACCGGTAAACGTTATCACATTGTTATTGTAATTATTTCGAACGACGACTGTCATATAATTTTGATCGAACTTCACTTACAGGTAAGTTCGTTTGATCTACAATTATGTAGGTACGGTTACCAGTCGTCAACGGGAACTCATGGTTGTTAGTAGAGAATACAGTACAGGTGAGATTTGTGCACTTAAATTGAAATGTATACCTGTCTGAATTCGAACCAAAGTTTCCATAATAAGGCGGCTTCCCACGACGCGTGGCTCGTCGCGCCACTACCTGAGTACAGAGGTTTCCTTTGACTCGTGCCAAATTTACCGACAATTGACGAGACGGGCTTGCAGCGCGAACGCGTGGCTCGCCAAACCAGGTAGGAGGCGCGTACGAGCCTCGCGCCGTGGGAAGGTGCCTTAACGCACTCATAACATAAATATTCCTATAAATATAAATCATAATTATGTTTTTGTTTTGAAAACAATTAAAAAATACTTATATGGCTATTGATAGTAGTGATATTTTATATTTTTTGCGAATTCAAAATATCGTGATTTTCGTCAAATGCTAGTTATTCAGCGTTGGCTTCTTCACCTTTCTTTGTTCCTGTTTTCTATTCTTTTCGACGGCATACTGTCACGTTTTATTCTCAGATGCCTTCTGAATTTTTAGGATTTCCATCATTTTGGCGTGTTTTACTCTAGTTTGTTGTTACTGATTTGATTGAACAACAAAATAAGTAGAATATAACTCATCAAATTGTATGAAATGTGTTCGTTCTTTCTGCGCTGTGAATTTAATCCAATTTGCGGTTAAATACGGCAGAACGTAATGAGCAAAATTTTATTCTGAGATAATTAGAACCGTCAATATTCCAAATTCCAGCCGTTTCAAATTAACATGGAAATTCTAATCATCGCGCAAACTGGTTAAATCTACACATTTTTAATCAACCAGATTACGTTTTCGATACGCGTAAAATTTCAAAATTATTCAGAACGCAAAAACTGTTATCGTTAAAAGAAAATCAATATAGGAAACTGAAAACTTTATTTACTCTTCCTCCATCTTATTAAGATTATTTAGCGAGTATTTGTCCCATGAATTTTTTTTATTGATGTAGGACCAATCTATATTAGATTTTGTCATATTAAATCCCTTTCTCACCTATTAGACATATTTAAATAGTTATTTGTGTATCAATTCTGTAGAACTGATGTTTTAAAAATTATATAAATTTATGTAAAAAAAATTCATAACATAAATGAATACTTTTATATGTATATTTTATTCTCGTTCTAGCTACTTAATTACTTCTAAATATATATTATATACGAACAAAACAATAGCGGCCGTAAAGTAAATGCGGCCGTGAAGTAGTCATTTTGACAGATAGTGACATATTTTACGGCTGTCAAAGGATACGTAAAACAACTATTTATGCAATAACCACTTTAAAAATATTATGTAGGTAATATTTTGCATAATTCATCTATATGAATTAGTCTATAGTCTATTAATGTGTGATTGTCGTTAAATAACAGAATAATCTCTCCGTTACCACTTTGAATTTCAATTGTTGTCTCACGGATTGAAATTCTGACTGCACAAAGATGAATCGACCTAAAAGTGGTTGGATTTCACTTTATAACATCTACTATTCTATAATTCGGAGTAAATACTGTTGAATTGTCACTAGCAATATAAAATAAAATATTATAATTCGTAATGGCTAATACTTGGTATGATTTGTTGAATATATACCATAAGTACATACTTAGGTAATATTCATATATGAAAATGTACAATTATTTTTGTATAAATGTTCTCATTACAAATGGATCGTATGAACATGAAGTACTAATTAACCATGAATTATATATGTCATTAATTAATATAGAGCGTTTGTTCAAAATAATAACAAATGAAAATATTACTTTCATCATTCAATGAGCCCGGATTAAACATATGCTATCATAATTACGAAAATAATATGAAAATTTTAATGCACATACGTGCCTACAGGAGAACAATCTACATACTAAATTATAATTACAAATTTATGCATAGTCACTATTTTTCGTTCAAATATTGTCAACACAATTTATTGGAAACATTTTTGATATTTCACATTTAATTATTAAAACAAAAATTATGGAAAAATAAACGATTAAAAACAGTGATTGGAACGCTGTTCGTTTGTGGCCAAAATAAAATGTTAATTTTCAATTATACTCTATGCAAACATGAAATTTTGTCAACAGGGTTTAATATATGCGTAAATAAATAGAAGTAGTGCACTACTATGGAGTAAACAACGAAATTTTTAATTTCAAAAGTTAATTAAAATTAGAGACTCAGGATATTACAACTAAAAGAGTCAACACATTATTTTCATCATAATTTTGTGTTCAGCAATTTTTTGCATAAAATGGTTGACATGCACGCGTTACGTTCTTGCTTTGTCCACTGAAATCAGCAATGAAGTACGCAGAAATTGCCATTAAAATGGCGGACTAGAGTTATTAAGAAAACCATTATTTTTAAATTTTATAAAAGATATTTTACTCTTCGAAATTACGTGACTCGTGAAAAAATTTAAATATATTCTTGCATATTCATCACGCCTTATACTTGTATACTCCTCATCCTTTTTTAATTCAGAAAATCAAATTATTGGTGGTGCAATACAAGTCGTCAAAATTATACGATACTCAGATTTTACATTAAAACCATATTAAAGAATTTTTGAACAAATAACATATTTTTACATACATGCCATATTTTTACAATTTTGTTTCAAATTGTGATAAGATAGGAAGGTACGTATAAAAAACTCTCATAATAGCTAAAATGGGCTATGTTTAGCCATATAAATAGAGAACAAAAATGAAAAGAGTAGCATCAGACGCATTTAAAGGCAACCTTTATAATTTAAAAATGTATTACCTATGTCAGTTAAGAAAAAGGCGTTAGGTAAGATATAGCGATGATATCCTTGAATCTGATTGGTCGAGATGACCAAACATTTTCAGTTCCGTTAACATCTTATTTTCAATTTCATAGTTCATGTAATTATTACATTATTCCATTGATAAGAGCTTTATTCACAAAAAATACCTTCTTTAAGTTCGCGCCAAATTTTAAAGTAATAAAATGTGTAAGTGTAAAGCGGACTGCATTCGCAATGTCATCTGTTTTTTCTAAACTGAAATGGACTATAGATATTCTGCAAAATTTTACTTCCATTTTGAGGAAAACGCTAAACATACTTTTAACGCCCCTTAAAAATTAAAAAATGAATCTCTGAATCACTTTGAATTTTAAAGAGAATGCAATATCTTATAGAATTTTTCATTCCTCGTCTGCCAGTTTATTTGAACAAATAAAACGGAGCACTACACCATTTAATAAACTACTCGTCTATCATGTTTTCATCTGTTTCATATTCATACGTTACTATATACAAAGAATAAAGAATGGAAACAAGAGAAATTCATTTTACGATAAATTCTTTTTCAATTTTGTGTGTAACGGAAGCACGTTGGTGACCGGTGTAACGCGGACGGAAAACACGACCGGAAGTGCAGAGCGGGGAATTTCAGCGGTGCGAAAAGGATATTTGTACTTCCGCTTCACCCCTAAGAATTAATGATACTTTGTCTGTTTTATTCAATTTATCTTCAAGTTTTGCTCAACAGGGTCGGCGTATGGAAATATTCATAACTTTATTTGTATTATTGTATTGTTATATTCTATTACCCACATTAACATACATACATCAAAATCTAACTTTATCCCCAAACAGGCTTAGCACAAATACAATTTTTTATGCCACACACCATTTTTAAACAAAAACAAAATATATCTCAGCTATATATGAAATACATTTTTTTAAAGGATATATTTTTTGAAAGATTCAAAATCGTCATTTGACATACTGTAGTAGTCAAATACACATTTTAGTTTAACTGTACAATAATTGCCCTTGTTATGTACTTTCTCCTAAAAATAATGAGACAATTGCCAGCTGATAACCGTACACCGTACACGATAAAATATACAGGTGTATCTACTATAACTTGAAATACATATTGTAATTATAATGGTATATAGTATCGTACAGATTCTGCAACAAAACTATGTTTTCGAAATTCCATAAATAAGGGTAGTTTACTTCAGGAGAACATTTTTAGTACCACTTATACAATACTACAGGTATAGTACCTGTAGTATAGTATTATTATTATAGTATTTATTTTGAATAAAGACAGAGTTATGTGACCGGCTTACTTGAAACTAAATTGAATTATTCAATTATGCAAACATAGTTATTAATTAGTTACAACGTAATATAATTAAAACTTCTCATTCAACTAATAATAGCCCAAAACTGTTTCAATCACAAACCTCAAAAATTATTTTCGAATTTTGAAAAAATTGTATACGCTATTCTAATATATACTTCAAGTTATGGTACACCCTCTATATTTATATCCATCAATCACATTCTGTATCTGAGATACCCCACTAAATAAAAAGTTAAAAGTTAAATGATTTTATATAGATATGTATATGTATGTAGTTATTAAAACTAGTAATGAAATTATTGGATATGAGTTCAGTGAGATAAAGTTATTTAAAACGAGTATCTAAATGTTTGAGTTATTATGACTATTTTGGCTAAATAATAAATAAACAATTAGATATAGGGCTCCATCATTATTTTTGCAACAAAACCATATATTTCACTTTCCTGCTTCAATCCAGCTCGCTGAAAACAATACAGACATATTTTAAATATTATATAAGACCTACCTACGTTGCAAAAAAAACTTTAACATAGAAAGATACAAATTGTTCAAAATCATCACGGTATACGTCTCAATATTTTTATTTTTATTTATATTTATATTTGGTCTTGCGACAAGTTCTAGTTCGTTCGACTCCCAAACCAAACCAAGCATGTATCATTAGTTGTGATTTGGCTTTCGCAATGAGTGTTTTAGTAGTGATTTAAGGTTAAATATAAGTGTTTTTTTTGTAAAAATATTGGTTTTGTGGCCTTAAAATGATGTTCTGAAGGTGTTCCTGAGGATTCAGTTAAATTGGGGATATTTTGTAGCTGATTGCATAAGGTCGGAATTTTTTAAATTGAACTATTTTAAATTGAACTATAAAGGTATACGTTGGTCAAACGATTTCCTCAATTGTTGATAATAACTTATTTAATATGCGTAGAAATTTATAAAATATTATTTTCAATAAATTATTAACTTTATATTATAGAAATAGGTAGTTTACCTGGTTGTATGGTAATTTATAAAAATATTAGGAACCATAAAAAGCGAAAAAAAGTAGACCATTTTATAGAAAATGCAAGAATATATTTACACTTTATACATAATCTTTCAACATGTATAAATTTTAATAAAAAACGATGCACTTTAGTGCTAAGTTTATTTTAAAAATTAATTATGTTGTTTGTACAAAGTTATTTATTTATTAATTATTATTACTATATACTATACAAAACAGTCTACATAATTGAAACAAAAATGTAATCACATTTTTAATAATAAAAATTCTTCTTTCTTCTCACGCAATTTCAGGATGTATAGGTAATTTAATTGTTCTGAATCTGTGTTATAACTATTAACCAGAGAAGAATTTTATATCAGCATCTGAATCTGAATCATAAAAATAATAAATTATTAATTGGGTATTATAAACCAAACAAAACTTGATTCAGACCTACCCAATTATAAGTATAAGTGGCTAAATTAACCAACCAGCGCTCAACGTTCGCACTAATAATTTATTGGTTAATTTAGCACTTATAATAGAGTATATCTCTGTATCTAGCTTAACACAGAACTAATATCCAAACAAATGAATAATCAAATATTGAAAAAAATAATTTCTGCTTACCGTGTATGTTTTGTGTATTTCTGTGAAAAGAAGTCCTGAGTACGATCCTGGTGTTGAGCCTCCCATTTTTCTCATTTGTGTACAGAAATGTGTTTTGCGCGATGCAAATTCGGACCACTTGTAATTTTAAAATTTTAACAATGAGACGCCAGTATTTGCGTTTGCATCTCGTTGCGAGGCCATTAATCATCTTGTGGCTGCGTCTTCTTCAGACGCAGCGGAATAAATCATGTGCCTTCCAAATTATGAAAGATAGGTACCTACCCCAACACCCCCTCCCAGCAGTTGACAAAAACTCCCATTATCTGGACAGTAAATTTAAATGATAAAATCACTCCACCCGCCTTGGAGAAGTTTTTTTTATTGCGGAGAAAGGAGAAAGTTCATTTCGCTGATAACCGTGCCCGATGGGCTCTGTACCTTTTATTTTTATTCTTTGGCGAAGATAAGTGACACCACAATGCCACATGCACGGAAACACCTTATCGTTGCGGAATATATTTATTTTTAAATGGATTTTTTTAATAAATGTGTCCTGGATGGCCCATAAATTGTTGCTGAAAAACGCGGGCGGACAATTGAATATTACATTTGCGTTTTTGCCAGTGCAGTTACATTAAAAAAGCAGTACTAAAAGTGTAACTTCTGCAGGTGCATTTTATTATTTTGCAAACATAAATCACTATTTTCTAGCAGATATATCAACTCCCAGACATTGAATTAGCAACCAAATAAAGGATTAAAATGTGTTGCGCAAAATTGTTTCTACTACTTTCCACCCATGTATACCTACTAATACTGCAACTTTATTTTACTATTTTTATAGTATCCATTCTATAGAATTAACTTCCAGTATGCTTCGGGAAAGAATAAACCGCTGATCTGCGACGAAATGCACACATTAACGTAAAATAGAATAAATCAATCCAAACCGAGTACGTGGAAATCAAGAAGGGTATAAGGTTTCTTTATTTAGTTCAGGTCAATTAGAGTTTTTACCAAAACCGAGTATGTGGGACTTAAAGAAAGGTATTAGGTTTCTTTAGTTCAGTTCAATCAGAGTTTGACAAAAACTGATAATTTGGGATTCAAGAAGAGTGTTAGGTTTCTTTATTTAGTTTAGTAAAATGTAGATCAGCGAGTTTCTACGTCCATCTATGCATTTCTTCGCAGATCAGCGAGTTTCAGCGGTCAGCACTGATCAGCGTTTTATTTTTTACCCTTCTTGCATGGTACTGAAAATGAAATTTTTATCACTATGTACCTAATGTTAGGTGGAAAACATAAGTAAAAATATTTTTTATTTTTTAGTAAATTGAGAAAGAAATTTTGCTGGGATTATATTGTATAAGAAAGATTAAAACATTTTACATCACATATTAAATTTTCAATTTTTTGACTTGTAAGCAAAATTTTGTCAAAATATAAAATACACGGGTTCCAAATTTTTATCTCTTCTTCACAATCACAATAAATAATTATGCAAGTAGGCTATACACAATGGTAGATGTTATTATAGTGGAATCCAACCACTCGGACCTGGTACCTACTACATAGAAACATACATACATTTTATCTTTCCCGCCTTTTACCCAATTTGAGTGTGACAGACTCATGCATATCAGAACCACAGTACTAGACTCTCCACCTAATAATCATGAGTACTCATTATTTGATGGATAGTAAGCGTATATAATATGTGAGACTGTCAGACCCAAGTTTGGTAAAATACGTGATGGTATATATGTTTTAACAGTTGTAAATAAATGATTGAATTCAATGTGTACATTTCGCTTTGGGATAACTTAACTAAAAAATATGAAAGTAAATAAACATTGAATAATCTGAAATACTTTGGATAAATCACGTTGGAAGATAAGAATAAATATTAGCCCGTGATGTTTCTCTCAATTCGAAGATTAAATTACTCGTTCACCTGAGCCCGATTCAGGCAACTAAAACCTAGTAAAGTCAACCCTTGTACCCGGCATTATTAACTCTGATATAATTTAGGGCCTGGTAGTGACAACAATAAAATAAATCACACGGGGGATAATTTAATTTTCCGTTTTAATCTTGGCGGAGCCGCGAATTAAGTAACGCAACTTTGTATCCCAATTGGCGGAGAATAGAATCTACATACTTAATCCGACACTTCCCTCCGACTTCGTAGCAAGGATAATAAATTTTCATCATTTGCGGTGCGAAAAACACAAAACAACGTTCTATTTTCGGATGTTTGACACGTTAAAAAGCAAATGTTTTGTTGTTTGTTCTGTGTAGTATTTTGCAATATTGTCAACTTAAATTCTGTATCACACAAACAAATACAGTGTCAATATCAGTTTGACAAGGTAAACACTTTTGTTTCGTTTTTGTATACTTGATTCTGTTACAGCATGGCCATTTGGGATTACAAATTTTACAAATGCAAACAGAAATAACATCCATCACTTCTTTTACATTACTTTAATTAAAAGATGGAGGACAGTTTAAAAAAAAAATTGTGTATCAGGTGCCTGTAATAGTATAGGTACTATTCATCAATAATAGTTTTTGGCCTCCTGACGTGTAAACATAACAATCACACATCGTTGATGTCTTTGGTAGTTGTGATTTTACCGCATCGAATTTTGTTGCTTTAATAGCCCTTTCAAAATAAAGTAACTTTAATATAACAAAGAGAACCTATACAAAAACGCTTCTTGACACAATTTATTGTTCGATAGTCAGAAATAAATAAAACAGATTAATTTTAAATGACACATTTACTGGCGACATCTATTAGCAGTTGTTTCAAGCTAACTTGACATATCTAAAGAAATTTTAGTGCAAATATTAAATGTATCTTAATTAACCTCATAGAAATTACGATGTTTGAAATAAATAAGAATGTCGGCCAAAATAATACATATAATGTGTGCGTTAGGTATTTGTACATCGCTCGGTTTTATTAAAGCACTCCGCTTCGTGTCGTACTTACCCCTCGTTCTAAAATAAAAATTTTCGCACTTGTCATGTCATGTTAAACTAGAGTAGAAATTTTAAAACTTAACCTAGCAACGGATTATAATGTTTGAATGTGCTAAGAAGTTCTATTGGTCAAAAGATTTAATACAATACATTTTATTGGTAAATGAGCCAGTTGAATAATTACAACTTGTGAGTAATGGGGCATATTATTCCCATCAAAGAATAGTACCTACAATGAATGAATTAAAATGGTTAAATCGTTAAAATATGTTTTTAATATAATGTGAAAGTGGCTTACCCGTCGTTAATTTCGTAATTCCTAATTGAATGTTAGTTCATACATGGCGTCCTCTCAGAATTATTAATTTTAGCCGATGGTGCTGACTAGCCATTAGAGCCTGTAATTGATTTGTCAATAGCTCTAATCACATCATAGTTCTATGTGATGTCCACACAATTATAAGCTTTATTGGTTATTCTATGGAATAATCGCATGCTAGCTAAATATTTTATGTTTACACTTCGTATGCTTAATCATATTATCGATATATTGAATCACCTTTCAACCTGTTATAATGGCTAATTATTAGTATATAATATCAACAATAGTTCTTATTTTAAAATTTCCCATCTATTTGAAGTAATAGTATTATTTAACGGTATGGAAAAAAAGATGAAAAATAAAATATGAAACACAATTACTAGGCACATATTTTCCCATTTTTTGACAGTTCGGCTATTGGCGTTAGTTCCGTGGTTCGAGTCTCCCGGTCGGCAGTGTGTGATTGTCGTTAAATTGTAAAACATCTTTCAATTAAATCGCACTCGGACAGTCAAGCTGACCACTTGATCGTCTTAAATGTAGTCCTGGTTGCAAAAATAATCTCTCCGTTGCCGCTTTGAATGTCAAAGGTCTTCGCACGGTTTGAGGTTCAGACTACAGCAAGCTGAATCGGTCGAAATGGTTGGATTCCAACATCTACCATTCAAATCCTCTTGAATGGTTACCAGCAAAATTATATCTCTACCGGTGCTTGCCTCTAATTACAGAGGTCGTTGGTTCGAATCCAGCTCAGGTGTGAAATTTTCATGGTTTTAGTCGGATCGGTATCTACTGTCGTCACCATTCCAAGTTGGGATACTATTAACTTGGTAACCACAAAATTATTGGGCACCAGCTAATGTTTGTAAAATGGGCTTGTACGAGAGGGTTAGATAGAAAAACATAGCCTTGGCTGAATATTGTATACTTTCGGAGAGCAATTTGTTTTTTCCAAAAACAAATACATTTTTGAATAGATAAAGGTTGTCTTCAAATGCGTCTAATGCCACATTTTTCATCTGTGTACTCTATTTTTTATATATTCATGGCTAAACATGGCAAATTTTAGCTAGTTTTTTGTACGTATTTTATCACATACCATTTAAATCATAAAATTTAAAAAAATAGTATTAGACGCACTTGAGAACAACCTTTAGCTTAAAAATATCATATTTGTTTAAAAAATCTTAATATTGCAACCAGTTTCAATGGAAAAACTGAATATCATTTTTCGCCATTTTGACGGCTTGTAATTATATTTTAATTATTTAATTAATAATTGTATCCTTTGTTTATTCATGTGTAACATGCCGCACAGTGAAATCGAGCATTTAGGTATCGACCCCCCTTAAAGTGAATAAAAATCTAATGGCCAGCAACCACACCCAAATTGGGTAATAAGCGTGATAGATAGTGTGTAGAATAGTCAACAGTCAAGTATAATGTACATGAATCAAATTGAAACGTAGTAATCACGTAATCTTCTTTCTATTCTATTGAACTACTAATTAATCTTCTAATTTCCGTGTTATAAATTTCATACGCATAATTCCAAACTAAATAAATAGTTTCTGCGTGGAGTGTACCCTGTTTCTGTGTGTCCAACGACAGTCCAGTTAATGCAATTTCACAAGCGGCCGCAGCCAATCAATTTGTGCATTGCGACATCTTCCGATTCGATTCATACAGCAATAGCAACTAGTGCAAACGGACTGAAACGTTCAATAGCAGAACGGACGTTACACGTTGTCGCAATGGGACATGGGAGATAGTGCGAGACTCGACGTCCAGGGGAGTATGTGGAGGTCAACACTAGAGAGAGGAGAAGTTGCACGAGATATGTGACAGATTCAATAATCAATACATAATTGAAATTTATGTAATGAGTAAAGAAATAAAGGTAATGTGAAATTTTGTAGCACGAGTTTGTAAATTTTAAACTGTAGACTTACAGTCAGGACCATTTTATTTTGCAGTTTCTTTCCGATTTGGTCTTTGGTCTATAATTTTTTAAATAAATGTAATTTATGTTCGACTGCATCATATTACATTGTTTTATGACACTGTTTACTGTCCATAAACGGGTACTTTATTGGACTAATAAGATAAAAATGCAAAATTTTACTGCTGACAATATTATGTCAAAATAAATGTTATAATTTAATGCATTTAATTAAATTGAATATATACCTTTTACTGTATTTGAATCTTGTTCCATTTCTTGGATTTATATTGAAATTGAGTTAATTGCGAAGAGCGAAGAACTAGAACCGTTTTTTCACAAATATAACAATTAAAATATTATTATAAAAAACAACAACGCCGCATATAAACTTTAGCTCATCAATAGCTATTATATTATATTTATATCAAAACAAAGAAAAATGACACTTACAAAGTAAAATAAAGAATATTTTGACATTTTCGAAGAGAGAAATTTTTTTTTTTCAAGTTTTATTTTCGAGAATTCTCGTCTTCTCGCGAACTATATCTCATATCGTAGTTTTTAATTCTCGTCTCATCTCGAAAATCCGAGACGAGAAATTAAGTAATTGGTTCTCGTCGAGAATAAGACGAGAAATTTCTCGTCTCGCCTGCATCACTATTAATTTCCGAGATCCAAATGTTGACTCCTCGGTTGACTCAATCAATTTGGAGCACAATGGATTGACTCTTATTTTATTTTATTTTTGATGGTAACCAACCTAAAGAATTAAATCAAAATTACAGGATGGTAGATGTTAATATAGTGGAATCTAATCCATAATTTAATAATTTTTTTGGCTTGTCCAGGGAAATTATTGAAATTCAGCCAGGTTTAGTTTATTTAAATCAACCTCAGTAATTTTCCTATACCACTGAACGATTAGAGCCATAAAGATCATACGTCAATTATTGTTCATATTACAGTTCTTTCAATTTATAATTTCTCGACATCTACATCTCAAAAAAAAATTAGAGACATTTAATGTGTCTATAATAATTATTAGCGCTAAAATAACTTTATAATTTCTCACTAGTATTCCATGCAGAGTTCAAATGTTCAAGTGTCCATTATTCCGTCTGCGTGATAGAATGGATCGTTATAAATTACCCGACCAACAAAGTTTTGTTTATTTACTGAACATAGCAACAGCAACGTTGTGTCAGTTGTTCAGCAAACACACGAAAGTGCGTAACACGGAATAATATTCACACTAATTAGCGAGCGGACAATGAGAAGACGGCACAACACGCCAGCCGAGCAGGAATTAATGTGTGATACCTCACGAATTACAGACCGGACAATTAAATAAAGAACGAAAAAGAGAAATGTCAGCAGTTTGCCGAGATAGTTATTTTTAAGCTTCATTCACATAAGCATTTAACTTTAATGTTTACGTTTAAGAAAGTTTGAAATTGAATACATCTAACTAAATTCGAGCATTCACAATGCTTGAAAGTGGGCAGTCTGAATTCTCGTATTTAGTTATATGAATGTAAACTTTCTTAAACGTATACATAAATATATACCTTAAAACTAAATGCTTACGTGAATGAGGCTTTATTTTGCGACGTTTGTTACTTTCTTGGATGCAAATATAACAGACAATCTGACCCAAAAAATTACTTGTAGATGATTTGATAAGAAACTATTTTTATTTATCTTGCTGGTACATTCAACAGGATTTACGCCCAATTATATACGAATAGATGTTAAAATAGTCCAACCACTTCGACCGATTCGTCTTGGTGTAGTCATATCTCAATCCGTGCAACGACTTTTGAAATTCAAAGCAGCAACAGAGAGTTTCTTTTTGCAACCAGGATTACAATCAAGACGATCAAGTGGTCAGCTTGAAGCGTCCGAGTGCGATTTAATTGCAAGATGTTTTCACAATTTAACGACAATCACACACTGCCGGCCGAGAGATTTAAACCACGGCATTCCGGGTTCGTACGTCATCAAATACAGAGAGTTGTGCTTAAACCCACGCAGCTACTGCCTCTACTATAAATCTATCTACTCCTACCTAAAATATAAATCTATAGATTTTAAAATCAATTAAACATCAATAATTGAGCCCTTCATTTATAAGGATAAAATATTTGGGACACATCTACGGATTATTATCATGAGTAATAGCCATTGTACACATGTGTATTAGTATCATTTGCCGACTAATGGGTATTCTCATTTTATGAAATAAATTTGTAAATAATAGCTGCCATATTTTGACATATTTTCATGTAACAGCGGTGATAGAAATATCATCTATTTGTCTCTTACTGACCTCTTCAGCCAATCAAATTCGTCAAATATGTACTACGTGGTACATGAATTATATATTCATCAAGTAGAGTAAAATGGAGTGATGGATATCTATATAGTCTATTCTAAATTGTATTGTATCTACTGTTTCTCTCTTGTTTTTCATTTATTTGTGCGCACAATTTTAAATTAACACTGCATCATATTTTCATCAAAGTATCTTCGTGTCATGTATGTAATTATGCAATATTGATCGTGTATCTTTTGGGAAATAACATGGAAATGCGTTTGTACACTGCAAATCCCAAATCAAAACTAAAAACAAATACTATCATTATTTCTAGTGGTGAAAATACAAGCGCAATTCGAATTCCTATAACCTGACGATAATTTATTAACAGGGTATTAAAATGCTGCAAATGTTTCGTGAATAATTGCAGCTAATTTTCACCCCAGTTGAAATTTTGCAAGTCATACCGAAAGAATTTTAGGGGAATACGTCATTAGTGAACAAGTGTGTTGTATTGCTTTCTACCCTTAGAGGCTTAGAGTCACCCCTAAAAGAGGGTTAGGACACATGCCAAAAATTCCGCAGATTTGCAGTCATTTACAAAAGTGCCAATCATGAAGACATATTCTTCATTAAAGCGTTATATCGTTATTACTTTACAATTTTGTAGACGCAGTCATGCTATTTCCCTAAAAAAGGTTACGCGAACTTCACTAACAATAATTTAAGCTCAACCAGCAATCAACCCATTTGACATGAATCGTCCATGGGATGTTTAAAAATATCTTATTCTTGTACTTTAAGTTATATTACGTTAGTCTATCCTAGCCACATCCTATGAGTACGATAAAAAATTACATACTCACTATAAACATTATTTCAGAGAATTACATGAGACACATAGTTGGGATATTATTACCAAATTACTAACATGTGGATGTTACACGGTTAATGTTACTAAGAACGGACATAAGCAATCGCTATTTCTATCCTGATACACTCACTTTTTTTGCCTGATCCACATTCATACATACTCTTTTATTTTTCCAATTATTTGCACTCGCAATTTAGTCACCTGACGCTCACCAACTATCTCACCTGCATTATATTCATCTTATAAGCCTTTCATTCTTTTTTAATTATTCTTCACATTCGATACAAGTCCTTCGCCATTTTGTTTCACATTGGGTTCCTTCTTGTATGAATCAAAATCAAATTCGTAATATGATCAAATTAACAAAACGTGGATAAAACATAATGTAGTGTGATTCTGAACTATTAACTGATACTAATTATAATAATGTACTCATTTAGTCATTAATATATGTACTGATAATGCATTTTGACATATTCATCATAATTAATTAATGAACTACACTATATTTATTATCTCTGAACATTCTGAACTGAAATTACGTGGTGTATTTCCCAATGCAACCGTGCAATTTTCCATCACATAACAATGACTTTTTCTCTTGGCCAATTTCCATTTTTTCATGACATTTACATTGTAAAGTACATTAAACCTGACATGTGATGAGATTTTTGATTACAAATGGCGTTTGGGGGAGCGTATCACATTTTAGTGAATTCATTTATTTATCAGAACAATTTTGGAACACACGAATGCTGGACGGGCGACGTGCTAATGGCAGACAACCAGTTTCATGAATTTCTCAATAAGAGAGAGAAACATTATTTGGCAATAATGACAATACTGATGTAAAAACATAGTAAAATGTTTACCTACCAAGGTTTATCTGAAATTTTTGCAGCAGATAGCATTGTATGGGGTAAATTCGATGTATAAGAAGAATAATGCGGTTCAAGTTCCAGTTTCGGTTCAATGACAAGCAAATAATTTAAAAAATCATTTCAGTTATAGTTATAGTTAAAAAAATAAAAATCTGACCGTTATGAACCTGTTCACAACCAGTTCGGTTTGGTTCGCGGTTCTCTAAAATAGTTGCGGTTCGTTCCAGTTCGGTTTGTTCCAGTTCGGTTCGTTCCAGTTCCGTTCGAGTTCCTGATATTTTCTATATTTCTTTGTGGGAAGTACAGGATTCGCCAGTCAAATGGAAAGATTTGATGTGGGGCTTAGAGCTCGTAGGAGGAAGATCGCCGACTCAACATTATCAGCGTGGTCTACCATTTAGTTTATAATGGATGAACAGCGTGGCTACCCAGTTAAAGCGTACCAACTCAGTGGCGGAAGTGTAAAAAAAGGTGGAAGTGCAAAAACGGTTCGAACCCCTGAAAACATTGCCTGTTGAATTGCTTGTTTCTATTTGCAGAAATTTATGCAGATAAAGTGCATAAAAATGACTATCTGAAAACGGTTTCGAGTGCGACCTTAAATTAAATGTGTAAATAATTGGATTAGAACCAGAGTTGTCAAAACCACAGTCTGTCACAAACCACATCCATACTTACTTATTTCTCATCTCAGAATAAAATCTTCCTTGCAAAAACAATTTCCAGACACTGAACCCTAGAAATGAAGGAATAGTGTGGGCGAAGGGGGTTGCAACCGCGCCATTCTGACCACGACGGCACGATGCAACAATGCACTGAACACTGCGGCCGGTGGACCAGGACCACAGCTAACACGTCCTGGCCACAAGGCAGGACCTGCACCGCAGGACCGGACCGGCAGGATTTGCAGGAAATAGAACAGTGCAACCGTTATCAGGACAGAATAGTGCGATCAGTGCATAACATGAATTAGTCATGTGGCAAGACTGAAAGCATTGGATATCAGAGGAATTTATTAATACTGTGGTAGAAATCTACTCCGCAAGACAAAATTGAGTCCTAAACATGCTTCCATTTAAATATAGCTCTGGCTAGTTGTTGTAACAAGGACTTGCGCGAGAGGATTAGACATAAGAACAGCCTTGGCTGAATTTTGCCCATTGTCAGGAGGCAATATTCCTATCCTGATAAACTTTTTTTGCCTGATTCATTAGCCTTTCAGTTAAGTTCTCTTGATTCATCTCACTCGGAATAATTCGCAAGAAGCCATTTACTCACCTTTCCCGCAAATATTCTCTTGCATTCCGCATTTGTTTCACATATTCAGACCGCACGGTAATCGATTTAGGAAATGAGGTCATTAAATTATGTAGGGGAGAGTGTTCCACAATGAGACAGAAAATGGATTTGTTATTCTAGAACTTTTTTTTTATTAACAAATATAAATAAAGTATAGGTAAACATGAACTTTATTATAGTTTTCATAAATTATAGAAAAGGAAGATACATTTTTATGGTATACCTACGTTAAAATAAAAATTTTCAAAATTTTTAATATTTATTTTAAACGTTAATTAAAATTTCTTAAATACTAAAAATAACAGTTAAAGATTTAGCGAACATCAAGAGTGCCAACATCTACTTCGAAACTAAACAATTTTGTTGTCTTTTAGTTCTTTGAGTGACAGGTTTTGGTAAAATTATTTTTATGTCTTTGTCGTTTACATTTATCAGATCTTTACACAACTTTACCAACTTAAAAAAAATTATTTCAAACGTCATAAGAACAACAATATCTCATAGTGGAAATATTTTATTGTTTCATTGTAGAACATCGCGCCAATATTTAAATAAATATTCATATCTCGTGTTAAGAATAGCTGAATGAATTATATAGTAGAGTGAAATGAACATTACCTTTAATGAAACAAAATTCGTCTTTTCAGTTTATCGTTACATGTATAAAAAAACTTGCATAAAACACTCGGCTGAAATACAATTTTTTTAATTACTCTTAACCTACTATACAAAAGACCAAAACTAGAGCATTACAACCTATATACATTATTTTTAATGTAAATGAGTACAAATCGCACTTCAATGCGCGGTAGTTTATAAAAAAAATCATTTGTCTCATTGTGGAACACTCTTCCCTACTGTAAACGTTGAAATGTAATATAGGATACAACAGCATGATTATTTTTCCCTTACATATTCATTATTAATACATAATTCAATACATTTTATACAAATACAAATTGTCTATTATTCAAACAAACAAAACAAAGTTATCGCTATCGCAAACGCTCGTTCATCTTGCATAATTCCGGCACTGGTCCGAACGTCCTAAGGGCTTAACTCGCTAGACTAATTGGCTCGAAGCCAACAGCAGCAAATGTTTAAGCCCTAGAAGAACAAATTTTACCAATAATATACCATCCAAAGATCGGTATTTACTTCAAATGGCACCGGGCAACCCAGGGATATTTCGCAGAAGTCACGTTTCAGATACGATTCACGTTCTGCGGACGACTCGATTGTGGCCAGAGTTGGACTCTGGTTATTTCAAAAAGAGAAGATTGAACATTGAACTCGTGTTTGCTGGAAGCAAATATTGAAGTGTAATTGAAAAAATGTTAGCACGTCGTTGCGACTATAGAAATATTGTTAGTATCTTTTTTATTGTTCTGTTTTGTCAAGACCATATTGCAGCCCATCCTTAGTTATTTATTTTCTATCCAGCTATTATTATTTGAAGGATTTTAGTTGGGTTATAATATATTTAACTAATTGATTGATGTGATTGATGGTTTGTTGCGTGTGCGAATGATTCCGATTGGCAAGAATAAAAATAGTATGAAAATTATAATTTGGTCGAAGCGAAAAGAATGTGCCAGGATAAAATATTTGGAGAAAATCGGTTGCCTGCTTGAGTTTGAACATATACGAATGTTTCCGAGAAGAATAAAAGAGGCTGTATGAAAAAACAAATTAATGTGGACGAAGCAATAGTGTGTCAAGATAAGAAATTGGTTTCAATGTTTGAATATAAATATATTTTTTTAATAGCTGATGCTACTTTATCGACTATTTTGAGTCGATAAAGTAACACTTTATCCGCAAGGATAGATACAGTAAAATTAGAGTAGATAAAGATTTTTCCTTCAAATTCGTTTTCACGCATTTCTGTATTATTTGTGAAAAAAGTAGGATGATGAAAAACATTATAAACAAACAAACAAACTCCTTCGTCGATTGTGAATTAACACTTTTCTTTCGTCGATAAAATATAATTTATCGTCTTGTATAAAAATAACTATTTTTTAGGAAAAAGTTTTTTATTCTATTCCTAATAAACATAAAATAATAACATTAGTGTAGAAGTCGAAGTCTATTAAAATATCTCTTTTGAGTTCTCACCAGATTTGTAACTATATTACTTTAATACTTTGTTGTATTATGTGTTTAAGTAACTTTAAAACTACTGCTGAAAAGTCGTTAAATGCGATTTCTATAAAATATCCTGCAGCAACTTTAGAACTGCTTAATAATAAATAAACTTGAATTTCATTTCAAACTAGAGCAAGTTTACAAACTTTAAAGCATTTATAAAATGTAAATAAACTAAACTTTAATCCCTGTGATTAATGTTAAGGTAAACAACCTAATTTTTCAAAATAAAGAAACTTCTTTTAAATATTAAAAAACATGATTATGTAATTGTCTATTCAGTAGGAAAGGATAACAATAGTGTAGATTTTAATAATTTTGCAAACCGTCATTCTAAATTATGTTTAATTTTCTGATGTGCGCGCTCAAAGTTGCAAAAAATATTATGAAAAGTCAGAATAGCTCGAAAACTAATGGTTAGACCACAACTTATGTTATGCTTGCGAAAAAATATTGCCATAAAGTAGGAACAAGTAAATTTGTAGGTATTGAAACTGGTAATAACATAGTCTATGTCCAAAACCTGTACTATTTCTATGTCAACAGACATTCGATTTAGACTACTTGACTAGTTCTATTAGAAATACACTCATACAACTACATAACAAAGAAGACATAAGATATCCTACTCGACATGAATCGCCCATGGGATGTTTTAATACATCTTATTCTTCTACTGTAAATGATTACGTAAGTTTATCCTAGCCACATCCTGAGTACGATCAATAATTACATACTCAATATAAACATCTCAGAGTATTACATGGGATACATAATTGGGACATTATTACCAAATTATTAACATTGGGATGTTACATAGATAATATTACTAAGGGCGGACATTAGCAATCACTAGGATATTCATATTCATATTATAGGAATTTTATTTTGTCAAGTGGCATGTGCAAGTTTTATCTTCTAAGTGATTTTATAAGAAGAGTAGTAGGTGTCTTGTTGCATGATAAATAAAATGGTAATAATGTAACACTTCAAATTGAACACTTAGTAAACCTGATTCAAGTCCTACTTATTGCAAAACTTCCTTCAATTTACACCCTCAATTTCATAAACGAAAATATTCAAATGAGAAGCGAAAACTTAGCAAACGGTTCTATTTTCAAACAAAATTCATCAAAGTGCATTTGAATTAATTTCCTTCTGTCAACCAGAGACCTCGGGGCGGCCGTGTCTCGCCCCGACACAAATGAAAATAACTCGGTTCGTGCGTAACGGTCTGATCAAATTCATGAATAAAATCTCAGCGTGTAAAACCGCCTTTACAAGTCTAATTTAAAACTAACAGCAATCAGCGTCTTCGGGAGGCGGTATTCAACTCTTTCTGATTTAGACGTTTACGAGTCTTTGAAAAGGAAAGTTATATTGTAAAACTTTAAAAGGACTTCGCACTTCGATTATAGTGAGATTTTAAATTAAGCAATTTTCAAGAAGGGTTAAGAATTTTATTGGATCGTAGTCTACGTAATATTAAGACAATATTCTTTTTTAAGTTGAAGTAGGTTCCGACCTCTTAACATAACAGTATATTATGTATTAAGTTTTATAAACGTCATTTTAGTCACAAGTTTTCTTTTTGTAGATCCTGTTGAATGGTTACTTACAATAGGTATTAAAAATCATATTGTAGCTTTGTGTCTATTTACAAATATATGAATTTAAATATTATTTCAGTATTCATAAGACGTATTTATCGTGCGTATTTTCAAAGTATTTCCAATATTATCTCATCATGCACAAACAAAATAGTTAATGATTTCTTTCCCATTGTGTAAATTTTGTAATAGATATTAATTTAAGAATGAAAAGTAGTAAGTAACAAAATATGTTCTGTCTCTTGTGTATGAAAAACTATGTGCGTATAATGTCACAGGTCCCCTAAATATTCAAAACTGAATTTTGTAACAGGATATTCCACTCGCTCGCATTAAGACCGGACGCGAGTGAAAACGTCCGACACTTTGCTCGCGAATGTCAATGCGAATATATGAATCGCGCGGAACGAGACAAAATGCGCTCGCACGTTATGTATGAACATTACGTGTGGAAAAGAGATAAAATTCTAGTAATACCAGATAATAAATTCAAACTTTAGCCCCATGTGACGTCATATCACAGCACAGAGCACAGAAGCGAGCGTATCTGCGCGAGTTTGCGAACAGGAAACGGAAAGAGAATGACGTATGATGGGATGAGACTGTTTTCGGACTTGGGCTTGTTCTACTTTTATTACCTGCCATCAAACACGCATCACTTAGCACCCGAATACACAAAAAATAGAATTAACCATCTAACTTGTTATCGTAAAATGGCAAAATAGAATACTAGAATATTAAGCTTGTATCCGTATTTCATATCTTGGAACTGATATGCACATTACTTATAGTAATTCTGTAATACCTATACTTTGTTCCTACCTACCATTAAAGGAACCACAATTTTATGTTGATTTAATTCTCTAGCACTTGTTAAGCCTACCGCGCAAGCGATTTTAAAGTTGACCAATTTGTTTGTGATGATATGTTCATAATTAGTACCAATTTGGATCCCTCTACGAGAGCACGTTCCCTATTGCTGCCTTTGTTCGACTCACTAAATCTGTATGAACCTATCCTTTTCTCGCAGACAGCTACATTCGGCCCTTAAACTACCTTTCGAACTCTTAACATAAACACAGTTTTAGTTTTAAGAAATAACCTTAAGATGTTTGACATACATAAATGCGGCTGACCGTTTCCATCTACTGTTTTAAACATTGTCATATTCTTTTTCTAAGGTGGAAACCATCAGCCGCGTTTACGCATGTCAAATATATTAAGGTTATGTGTTAAAAGTTAATACTAAAACCGTGTTTATGTTTAAAGATCGAAACTATGTTTCGACCTCTGTATAAATTAATATAATTAGAAATTTAAATTATATAATCTAACCTGGCTCAAAATGGGTTATTTCTTTATTGTAATACTTTTGGTTTCAAAACTATGAAAGCATTGAATAACTCTAGCAAAATAATTGTCTAGTTATTTTCCATACAATTTAAGAACACTTAAACTAACAACCGTCAATGAAATCGTCCTCCAACGTTGTTTTGTAAGTCCGACCTCCAAAAATCTCAGTTATAAATTGCAGTTCTCTACCTAAGTATATTTAATTCTTCCTTAAATTATTTTGTTTCAAAGTTAAGACAGATTTATGTTGCGGAAGTAATAGCACGCACACAAACAACGCAACATACCGTAGAACGCAGCATAACTCAACGCAACTTCCATAGTATAATTCACTAAATCGTTTAGTTCACCTAATGTCTATGGAATCGCAGTATATCTTCCAGGGAAACTTATACTGGCGGGAAAGCTATTTAGAGAGGTTGTAACTATTTCAGGAGGCCATGCAAAACTATGGAAATTTTGTAAGACGTTTGAGAGAGTGTTAATTGCTTCCTTGAGTATAAATAGGTTGAGATCTTTGAATAATAGATAAACATGTGATGCTGGCTAAAAGATGCTAAGTTGAATAAAGAGTGTAAATTGTACTAATTTGTAAACTTTCTCATACTATTTGCTAGAGAACTTAAATTAAAATGATTCATATAATATGTTTAACATTGTTCTTCAATTTTCTACACTTCCTTGATTTAAACCAACAGTCCTTTTCGAATACTTATTAGGTATTACGCTTTAGCAAATGCAAACATTTGTCTGTTAGTCTGTTTATAAGTATCTACCACATACGTCTTTTTTATTATTAAAGGTGATTAAAGACAAAGCAAAACAATGTATGGTCCTTCGAGCCGGATAAATAATTTATTTTATTATTAAATTGAAGCATCACAATAATATCTGTACCTACATAGCGTATAGTTTTATACTTGACTATAATGTAATATGAATTACTTTTTTGAATTATTACGATATTCACTTCAGGCTTGCGTAGAAAACTTTCTTCCCATTTTTTATATTTAAAATCTCGTTGCATGAAACGATATTATACTAAATAATAATTTAAGAAGTAAGGAAAGTAAACATTTTTCAATCATTTTTCTTATTTAAAAGACTGCCGTCGAATTCGATTGAATTACAATGGATTTTCAATTATAATTTAAAATACAATAAATAATCCGCTTGACTAAAATTCAACCATGAATTATTGCATACTAAATAAACACCGGCGCAACCACTGAAAATTAACACTCTGTTTTTCCAACTAGTAATACAGGATTGTATATTTATTACAACTACAGCAATTATTTACACACGTTATGTTTACGATGCTCCATGAAAATGATAATACAAATAATACGAATGTTTATTTTATACCTGCTAGAAAATGCGTAGCATAATTTGTTAGGAAAATATTGCCCGTACCACGTTAACACAATCAACATGACCATCGAAAATAAGCAACACGATTACTTTGAAGCGAAAATACACATTACGAGTTATTCAAAACAAAAAGAATACATTAGCTGGAGCTATTCCATTTGATACGGTTTGCTCAGATCTATAGCATACTATCTAAAGACTATAACCTTTATTCCCGACTGTTACCGACAACAAACTGACGTCCGTAACATTTACATGAAATCGGTATCTAAATACAGATATTTGTAAATATGTAAGCTACTTGTAATACCAAATTGTCTGTAACTCTTACAGATTCTATTAAATTTGTACTACAGATAATACAGATGTACACAGAATCCCACTATAAGTTTCTTGAAATGTTGATTCTATTTATAAAGGTTTGAATAGGGGAATAGGTTGGCGTATGGATCCAGAAAGCGAGATGAAGACTTAAAAAAAATAATTGGACGTTTCGAGCCGAAAATGTTAAAATATAATAAAACCAGCGTTGCTCATATATGAGCAGTAAAAAATCTGGTGTTAAATTTAACACTGAAAGTGGTTTTTATTTATCCACACCGTGTAGTATTAATTTAACAAAAATTCATGTTGGTAACATTACTCACGCTGTTCGATTAATATTAACCAGATTGTGGGTGTTACGTTTTCGGAGGAATGGTTAAATTTTTAACCAAATCCAGTGTTAATATTTGGTTTTGTACTTTTAACCAATTTATGATTAAGTATTTAACACGAAGACGTGTACTTTTAATATTATGAGTGGTTATATATCTAACACTATTATATGGTGCTTTTATATGAGTGGTTCCAAATATGCATCCTGGTTAAAAATTTAAATTAAACTTTATTTGTACAATATCTTAAACATTACAAATATATTTTTTTAATTACCTATAAGGTATATCATTGATCAGTATCTACTGGGTACTAGCATTCGTCGTAAATCAAGATAAAGAGCCTGTCATGCTGAAGTTGATGAAGTGCATTAAAAATCTGGAATTATTATAATTAAATGCATATATCACATGATCAATACAATAGAGTTGCTAAGTTTTGTGAAGATTAATTACTTGAAAGACTGAAAATCGTACTTTCTCGTTTCTGACTAAATGAACTTGTTTTAAAAACAAAATATCTACAATAACAGTTACAGTATAATTTTTTATAAGTTATTGTTACAGCTAAACGCTTGTTTTATATTTCCTGTAAAGGCATGTTCAAAACAAGTCCCTTTATATTACTATTGGAAACCGATCAAAATTGCTATCTTCTTAATTACGCCCTCAATACCGGATATCGGATTCACATTTGCCATGCTAATTTTCCTTTTGAAACGATATGCACTCCACCCTTCGGTTTACTGTCCAAATAATACACAATCAATCAGTATCACAATGCCATAAAATCTTGTCAGAGCAACAATACCCGATAACACGTTTCAAAACCGACATCGAATATCGAAAACGCTATCGGATATTATTACTTCCAACACAGATTCCAATCTGATATTCTGTCTGCGGCGTTTATAAACAAATCAACCATCGAACCTCACGCAACGATGGATTATTTCATGGGGTATTTCGTATTCCCCCAAACGAGCAAATAATAAGTGTCCTTTATGGTGAGAAATCACGCCATGGGTGAGAAAACACGCGATTTCTCAAAGAATTGTCACAATTGAGACTGGATTACAGAGCAGAAAATGTTTGTCAAATTACCAGAAAGAAAATTGTAGAGCAGAAAGACCAAATCATTCAGAAACTGTTTATGAATATACTGAAGATTATATAGTATTGTAGCGTTCACTTATGGATTCTTTGATTCTCAATCTAGAAAAAAGTAGTTCATTGTTTTGAAGCTAATGAATTAGAAATTCTTCTTTTCCAAGACTCATTGAAGATTCAGTATTCAGTTTAACGGCACTGCTATTTGACAGACAGTTCTCACCATAATTCTTTTGCTCAGGATTCAGAATCCTCAAAGAATCCATGTATGGACACTGGACAGAGCTTTAAACAAAAATTAGGCAACTTTTACTTACATTTACATACATGTCTATCACGTCTTTTACTCAACTTGGATATAGCAGCATCATATTGTGAGTAATCGGTATCGTTACTAACTGAGGTGGGTACCCGACGTTACCCGGACAAAATTATATATTTTGAACCATATCCTTAATAGTTCCATCGAATTTAAACATACCTTAAAATCTAACTGTACTCAAATGAGACCTGTATGCAAAATTCTATTAGTCCGAACGAATTAAAACATAGTTTATGACCCGATTAAAAAAAACTATCATTATTTTATTTCAATGACCTACACACGGTTTCCCAAAAGCCCCGGGACGGAGGTATAAGTTTTGAACGAGTGAAGAAAAAAATTAGAAATTTGGGGATCTCTAAAGCGTTTGTGTCATTGCGAGACCGAAGAAGATCAACAATTTGATATAAAAATCTTAATAAGCGTGCAAAAAACATTACAATTAATTAAAATTAAATTCTTGAAAGTATTAAGATATCGGGTTTTGGTTACCTTTAAAATAAGGGGTTACTATTTAAAATTGTTGGGGTGGTCATACCTTAAAAAACTCCACGCTACATGGTAGTTCTAAACTATTTAATAGGTACTGTAGTTTTTGCGATTCTTTAGTAATCCTCAAATTTTCAATTTTTTTCACTCGTTCAAAGCTCCGTCCCGGGACTTTTGGGAAACGCTGTATATCGAGTTTCATTCAGAAAGAACTAAAATTTCGTCCGCTAGAACGAATTATAATTTTTACCTCCACCACTTCTTAATGGTGCGATTGAAGTCAAAAATACCTTAAAATTTGACCCTGGTCAATATAGACCTGCATGCAAAGAGGATCGGACAAACGGTCTAGATGTAGATACAAAACAGATGGACAGACAGACAGACAGACATACAAACATTCAGCTTTATATATTAGATGTGCGGTTACCAGCCTTCAACTCATGGATACTTTTGATTGTTAGTGGAAAGTGCAAAAATTATGCAATTATTATCTAATCTATATGAAGATCGTTATGAATAAATTTTTTATCACAGTAAAGAATTTTCTTTTCTCCTGTGGAAATGTTATGACGATGAAGGTGTCAGCTTGCGTGAACACTCAAAAGTAAATGAATTAACATGACAGAGGGTCGGCATTATGCGTTAGCCCCACTGAAAAAAATACTGAGTTATAAATGAAACGAATAAATGATTAATGAACGAAACGAAAGGCTCGTGTCAAGATATAAACGGTTGGCGTAAAAATTTTGTATGAGTTAAGGGTTTCGTATTACTTCTGTTGACCGAAGTTAAGCTGTGTAGATTGCTATCTATGCTAAAATATGACCGGGTATTTACATAGATAAGGTTAATCCGCGTATTTTTGGGTTTTATATTTAATTAAAAGAAAGTATATATAAATAATAAGCTGATATCACACGGTTTCATCTCTTAAAAACAAAAGGGAATTTGATTCCTCAACATTTTATATTACAATAAACTTTGACCAAATAATCTTTAAACACTTTTCTATTTTATTCTTTATTTTACTTTGATTGACTCCTATCATTGGGCCTGATTCAGCATAAGGCTGTTGTACCATCTAACCTTCTAGTACAAGCCTTTTTTCAACCACCAGTCGGTGCACAATAACTTTGTGGCTGTCAAATGTATCCCAACTTGAAATGATACAAGAGTAAATACCAATTCTAGATTCAAACCACCCGCTTGACAAAATAAAATTCCCAGAACATTTTTAAAATGTGAACATCTCGCTTTGTTATGCTATTTTTGCCCATTAACATAATATTAATATCCTAGCGATTGCTGATGTCCGCCCTTAGTAACATTGTCTATGTAACAGCCCAATTTTAGTAATTTGTTAATAATAGGTATCTCAATTATGTAGGTACCCCAAGTAGTTCTCTGAGATGTTTGTATTGGTTATGTAATTATAATCGTACTCAGGATGTGGCTAGGATAGACTTATATAAAATCAATTAAAGTGCACGAATAAGATATTTTTAAACATCCATGGACGATTCATGTTAAATGGGCAGAGTTCGTAACCCTACTCAATCTCTTTTTCAATTCAATTTAATTCAATGTTCCTGTACTTTATCATAACAGAATATTATTGTTGACATAACCATGGTATATTTTATATTACGTAATATCAAAATATTCTCGAATTAATACAAACCTAGCACCCTCATGTTTAATTCAGGGAATAAATTTAAAATCCGCGCATCATTTGAAATTTTTATGTGATCTGTAAATAATGCTCACATGCTCGTACTCAGCTCGTGTGTACTCGGACACATGATGCATCGAACGACATCACCGGATGTTTTGTATCACTTCCTGTTTCCGCAAGTCCGAGCAAACTGCTCCACTGTTGATGCTGCACCCTGCAGTTGGAGTACACAGCAAACTGTTACTGCTCTGTTGATATCCACCGTCAGAATATTTCAAACTGAGGCAAATTACATGAGAGACATCGAAATCTGCGATGGATATTCGATATTCTCTTTGTTGGTTTCGTTCTTTATCCATGATTTAGTACAAAAAAATTTCTTTTTTACTGCATTTTACTTAAAAGTTGAGTGTGTTAGGTGACAACTCGAGTGCCAATCCAGTCAGGTACACATTTCAGTAAGCGTTCCGTCTAGGTTTTTCTGAATTTCTAGAATACTCTCGACTTTACTGTTTTTTTAGTCCACTCTTTTCCTCACTACTACGATTGTCTAACACCAGCCGAAACTCGTACTTTACCACATCCTAGCCATGTAATGTCATTTTAAAGATAAAAATACTGTAAAAGTGTTTTCGTTGCGAGTAAACTGTTAGTTTATTATTGAATTCAATGTCATGTTTTTATGAACATTTAATAGAGAAAAAATTGATCTACAAATTTAAAAAATAAATTTTTGTCTGGAGATATAACTGTGTAAAGTTTGCATAAATTGGAAATTTTATTGAATTTTTGTAATCATGCTTCAATTTTTTTATTAAAATTTTAAAAAGGCACAACTACTGTTAAATGATCCTTTAAGTATATAATCCTTGTTGGAATACAATTTTACCATTCTTGTACTTGCCATAAAATACTCGCTACGTTAGTACGTTTTGTGCTGGATTTTCGGAGGTAGACGGGCCTCTTAAATGCTCAAAAATTTCCTTGTGTTGTACTCTTGTACAACCATGAGAATAGTTTTGAGATGAGAGAAGTCTGCTCATGGTCATCTGTATCATGAACAAATAAACAAACGTTGTATATATTTATCTTTGTCGTACTTATCTAATGGTATGGATTGATAACGTTTGTCTTTCAAAAATTCATATGTTTCGAGTAAGTTCCGACATGCATGGCAAAGCTTTGCTCGTTCTACACAACATTGTTATTGTAACGTAAGTTCAAGTATTATTACTGAATATGAAAATAAGGACGCAGCGTAAATCTCACTTTTTACTGTTTCAGGATGACCTTTATCAGATTTCTTTCATCTCACAAACTATACCCTTGAATGGATGACTATTCTTAATTTCACACTACTATGGAAAGGATAGGCAAATGTTACTATTATTTGTTGCCAATTCTCTTTTTTATTGCACCTTCTATACTTTTTATGTTTTGCAGATTCAAAGTAGTATGAAATATTGCATCCCTGTCCTGTACCCCATAAGAGTCGACATTTGCTATAGTGACAGAAATAATTAAAAATATCTACTAAAGTGTAGCGATGTTTTGGTATTGATCGGAGGCACCATTAAGATAAACGTAAAATAAGTACTGAAACATTTCTCTTACAAAAATAATAAAGCTCCCCAAAACTTATCTAAATTATGACATAATTTTTTGACCATTAGTCTCCAAAACAAACTAAGAACCCATTATTTCCCCATTACTTTAATTCTTTATCAACATATCAACATCTATTAAGAAAGAATTACACGGTAACCGTGACGAAGTCCAATAACCGCGTTGTCAAAAGCTATAACCGCGTGCGGTAGCGGTAACCGGCATACACAGACCTGGTGTAGTTAGTGGTTACGCGATGAAGGAAAACAGGGATGTAATTAACAAGAGCGGAAAACCGCATGGTCAGTTTTTCAGCGAGGAAAAACGTTTGCCTTGGCCCGGCTTGACGGAGTAGGAAAATTCCGCAAGGAAGTTTATATATTGCGCAGGATAGCTGAGTGCGTTATGTGACCGGTTATGGTTCTTACAACACAGGTTCGAGTTCACACACATACCAATTTTAAAGCAGAAGTATATCCTGTCAACTAAAAATCATCATTGTTGATGGCTGGTAACTACACACACTCGTGACTCACAAAATGTGAAGCAGCTACACTCAAGTTAGGTACAAGTTGTAATACACTGGGTGATTCACAACTTCGTGCATATATTGATAAACTCACATATCACGGAACTGAAAGAATTTTATCAAAATTCGCAATTTTAGTTTCCAGGTTTTTGTTCAAACAGTGTGGAGTCAGTTTTCAAATGGAATTTCATAAATTTATTATTCTTGCCATTGCACAATTATTTAAAATTTTATTTTATTCTATTTATAGTTAATAAGATATCAATTATTATACAATCAACAATCCAGTGGTTTCAAAATTGTACTTCTTGTGAAAAATATCTTTTAATAGAAGAATTTAAAAAAATATATTTTTGTGCCATAATCATTAAGTTGAATACTATATGCTATTAAAATATATGCACGAAGTTGTAAAACACCTGTACATGTTAATAAAGATATGTATATAAATTTTACATTTGTTAGTTATTCTACAAGCTTTAGTATTTGCGTGAAGGTGGTCATGTATTTTGTGAAATCTAGTTTTGATTTCTTTGTGAGCTATAATATTACTAAAGCCAGACAGCCAGAGGCAAATGGTCAGTTTTCTATCAAATTGTTATTGTTTTGAATGTGTTGCCGCACATATTAAAACCTAACGTACAAAAATATCTATTTTATACCTACGTTTCTTGCTTTCTTGAGTTAGTTTGACGTTCAGACATTGACTGTTAACTGGAGCCCTGTTCATACATGGATTATTCAACAATCCTGAAAAACATAATCATAGCGAGAATTGTCTGTCAAATAGCGGCGCTGCTAAATTGAACCTTTAATGAGTCTTGGAAAAGAAGAATTTTTAATTCATTGATAGCTTCAAAACAGTGAATTTCTTTCTCTCCACAATTCAGAAACATGAAAGTATCCTCAAAGCGTTTTTGGATTTTTTCAGGATATATGGAACGTGTATCCATAAAATTGGTGCTTCCAATAAACTGGTAGCATTTATTTTATTAGTATAAAGAAATAACAAAACAGGAATAGGTGCAATGGCGGAAAAGCGTTTCCGGCCGTTGCAAAATAAATTACATCTCTTATTGTGATTACTACCCGGAGTAGAAAAAGTCTGCGGTTGAGTCCACGGCAAATTTATGAAAAAAGGACTTGTATAGAAGCGCTCTTGACCAGCGGTGACCCCTATTAAGTGGTGCGTGTCTAAACGCGGCGTCAAGCACCATAAACTCCACTATCACAGCCATAACCTCACTCTGTCACGACCGGAACCGAAATTAAGACATAATAAAAAACAAAAACCGCCCTTGCGTCCTATCAACACGACTTTCACGCGCTGACAATGTATGAAAACTATTTCAGCGCAAACAGCCGTCGTGTGCTGTCATCTCCTCAAATAAAACCATAAAACAGGGGAGTTGTGGTGATGAAGATGACGAAAGTGCGTTAAAATGTCACGCACAGCCACTACACAACTCTAAACTCGCTTTTACACCAGCGGAGAATGCACAATTTTTCTAGTTTTTTACTTCCCCGGCCTATGTAATAGAGGGAAGTATTGTAATCGTGATTTTTTGACAGTTCGAGATTTTGATGAATCTTCACGATTTAGACCCTACTGAACCCAAAATTCATGATTTAAAAAAGTCAGTCTGTCTAGATGTTGGATAACTTAAAAACGCGTTGCAATTTTGGACTGAAATTTTATATTTACAATCTTGAGCCTAAAACTGACTTCAAGTTCGTTAATGAGTTTTATTCAACCAGTGGTACCAACTTTGTAAACATAATTGTTTTTATTAAAATACTATCGTGTGTGGAATCAAATAAAAGCTCTCGGAAAAAGAATTCTAGTATAAAAATATAAATATCATTTAAACGATCGTCATTTTATTTTTATGAATTGTTCAAATTATTCCGACTTAAAATTTAAAAGTCTCGGGCAGACAAGTTTATTAAAAGCGTAAAAATTACATTTATGCGATTTTCAATTGTTTCTCAAAAAATTATTCAATTTTTTTCAAGTGTATTATCAAACTAAAGCTCCCTGGGAAAAATCTAGTCGATAAATCAAAAACAACATTTAAACGATGGTCAGTTGTTTTTCCACAATGTTATTCAAATTATGCCGAAGTTGGTAACAACTTAAATTGTTCGAATAAAAGATAAATTTACTTAAACTTTGCTGCATAAAACATAAAATTAAATCCTTTAAAACTTATAGTCGGCGAAGTACTGTGATGGCCACAGCAGATTTTTTGTGTGGCAGTCATTAGTTAAAATGTATCATAGGATAGATTTGTGTATAATTAAACTAAACTGGATTGGGTACCTGACTATTCAAAGTTGAGTTGTCAGAATTAAACCAATGAATCAAACTTTTAGATCATCACAACGTCTATGAAATTCGTCACGTTAGTCCGCTTGGCTATCGTGGCAGCTAATCCAGTATTATTAAAAATTGTCTTTGAAAGTAACGTACCCTTAATTGTTCGGATTTTTCAAATATTATTTTTGATTTGTATTCTGCATTATTATATTTTGCTGGTGACCATACAACAGGATTTGCTCCCAATTATAGAATGGTTGATGTTATTAAAGTGGAATCCAACCACTTCAACCTATTTGTCTTGGCCAATCCGTGCGACGACCTCTGAAATTCAAAACGGCAACGGAAAGATTATTTTCGCAACCAGAACTACATTTAAGACGATCAAATGGTCAGCTTAAAGCATCCTGCATATACATCCTTAACCCTGTATATTATTTAAGGTAGGTTTATGCTCACGAAATTTAAGAATAAGAACTAAGAATAAGAATAGTTATAACATATGAGTTGATTTATTCCTAAACCAAATCATATATGATAACTGTTTTAACTTTAAAACTATTCTTATTCTTAAATTTTTGAGCATAAACCCACCTTTATTCTTTGACTTTTATGTTAAACAGTAATTTGATCTTAAAAATATTACTAATGTTTCATCATCATTCATCAAGCAGCACTTATATTATTTAATTATTATTATTATTATTATAAGAAGAAGAAAAGAAATAATAATAATAATTTGACACAATGTTTTTTACGATTTATGTCTATATTCTCTAAAGCCGCATTCACAACCCGAAATTTGGTGAAATTTGATGAAATTTGTGAAGTCTGTCATATGGCAATATGTGTACTTGCGTTCACAACACCAAATTTCAGTGATGTGAACGCATGTACACATTGCCATGACAGACTTCATAAATTACGTTAAATTTCATTAAATTTCGGGCTATGAATGAGTCTTAACTCCCTTATATGTAAAATCTCAGTAACCCAAGAATTAACACAGTCAGCAAATTCTGTGACAAATAGAATTTAGTGTCATCCTTGTAAAATTGATCTCTTCCGCGGCCATCAGCATTAATAAGTTATTAAAATTCCCACCCTTTAAAATATGCAAAACACGCAAGTTAACATCCTCCGTATTACAATTTCAAATTTTGCCCAGCAGCCATCAGATGTTCTTTGCACAAATTCTACCGCAAGTGTATAGAGCGAAACAAAAAGACAAGTGCATACTTCAGTAGTTCTTTTGTTCCGTGAAGTGAGTGCACTTTCCTTGCCTCTCTTCGTCTCTTTACTTCTTCCTCTGCCCTCAAAGAACAGCAGGTACAGCAGGCCTGAGCTACTCTTTTATAAAGACACGAATTGTGAACGATTAAAGATTTTATGCATTAGTTAAGGCTGCAAGAAAGAACAATTGATTTTTTAAACGGGGGATGAAGGACTTTAATTTTATAGTAAGATTATTTTTATTTTAACATGAATTATTTATTCTAGGAATATTTAAAATATTGCTCTCCTCCCAGAAACATTAAGCCATTGATATTTTAAAATCCAAGTTCCGGTCGCAATTTTCTACAAGATGAAAATAAGGGGATAATGTTATGTTCGAACAGTGAGAAAAATCACATTTGAAATTTTAATATAATATTGTTTGTCTACCATCGTTGTACTATACAGAATGTTCCATAACTTAAAACAAAAAATTAAAGGGTATATACTATGTACAACGTGCTGATCATGCAACAAATAGTTATTTATGTTACAAGGACGAAAAATGCAAGTTCTCGTATGACTATGGAAAATTGCCGAACTCGGCTTTGCCTCGTTCGGCAACCTTAGGAGTACGAGAGCTTTTTCGTCCGTGTATCATACACTATTTTTTATTCGATTGTAAGTGAGAACTTAAAATAACTAGAATATTAATATTTTATTATAAATTATTCTAAATTTTTGTTTAGTTTGCTAATTGTAGTTATCTACGAAACAGACAAATGAAACAAAAAAGAACAAAAAATTATTCGACTGTGTCAGTTTGCTTAAAAAAACGCGTTTGCGTACGAAAAGTGGGTCACCTAGCAACGGCACAAATATTAATACTCTACCTAAAATGTTAGCTTTTCGTCCGAATATCTTAACCAAAAAACGTCACTTTTTGACATAATCGAATAAAAAAGAATTTTTTTTAAAATTCGCAAAGTTAAAGGTAGTTTACTTGTCATGTGTGTGTGTGTACATTTTAAGTATCACAGTTTTGGTGGTATTTTGACATTTCTTAGTACTTATTAGATTTGAACTACAATTTGTAGTGCAGAAATAGACAATTGTTTTATAATTTTCTACAATTTTTTCTCTGTGAATTAGAAATTTTGTTCTCCAATTTTTGTGCAGATTTTTTTGTCATTTTTAAATAAAAAAAATTGATCTTAAAGTTTCATCCTTTTGAGTGAAAATATTTGGTTTTATCATAATCGATGTTTAAAACACGCGAATACGTGCAAAATCACAAGACTATTGCAGAAGTTGTTAGAATTAGCTTAACTATTCAAAATCATTAACTTCAATTACCATGCATAATTATTCCTTTCCTGTTGTTATCATTCCACTGCAACTCTTCTCAGCGATTGGTCACAAATAGTGCAAACGGAAAATAATACAGGACAAGAGAATAAGTAGATTATACATCGATAGCCACAGGAAATAAGCTCATATATAGAATGAGGTCCTCGCAACGTGCTACGTGCCACTGATTCTGATTATCAATGCTGTGTTTGTGGCTGATTTCAATGTTCCGGTTACAATCCAGTTGATTTTGTATGTGAAATCGATCATGAATTGCTTGTTGGGGATTTGTTATGCACGACGAAACCAACTTAAAGGGTGCACACGGATTGGAAAATTACTATCAACGTTATAAGTGAAATTGCACCAGGTTGATTCTAAAGATTACAACATTATTCCATATTGCAACCATAGCCCACATTCACATGACAGAGTATTCGTTCACCTATGCCATATTGGTTTAATTTATACAAATATTTAATGGGGTATTTACATGGTACTGAAAATCAGATTTTTAACACTATCAACATAATGTTAGGTCTAAAACATTGGTAAAAATACAAATTTTATTTAAAAAAATTATATAGTAAATTGAGAAAGAAATTTTACTGTGACATCACTATTTTGCATTAAACATAATGGCAACTTTCAACGTCACACCACATTTTCATTAATTATTTTTAGGCTTGTTAATAAAAAAAATTGTAAAAATAAAAAAAATACTGGTCCCAAGTTTTTATCTCTTCTTCAAAAATATTCAATAAAAAAAAAATGTCAAGTTTTATTATATTTAGGTATGTACGTAATGTTATATAGTTTTTCTATATTAAAAATTTTAGCTTATGATGATATACCTACTAGATGAAAAATTAAACTCGTAGAAAAATGTTCTTCTTCTTCTGGCTGAAAGCATTTTTGCAGTCTTCAATATATTAGTTGCAGCCCTCGCTGCGCTCGTCCTTGGCATATCTATTGCAGAAACCCAAATAAATAATAAATTCAATATTGTATGTCATTTGGATTCTGTTGTAGTCGAAATTAATTTACTGCGCTCATGTAACACTGTCTAGCTTCAATCAGCAAAAGCTACTTTAACCCTTCGTATACAGTAAACTATTGCAGAAACCCGAAGAAATAATAAATGTATTCACTAAAAAACTATGTCATCTGAATTCTGTTGTAGTAAAAATGAGTTAGTTGTATAGCCCGCGCTGCGCTCGTGTTACACTGTCTAACTCCAATCTGCAAAAGCTACTTTAGCCCTTAGTATTTTTATTTTGATGGTAACCATTCTACAGGATTAGCTCCCAATTACAGAATAGAAGATGTTATTATAGTGGAATCCAACCAATGGGACCCAGTGGTATTATTGTCGGTTGCACTGCGAATCGAACTAGGGGACCGCTAGCATGCTAGGCGGCCCCTTTGCCGCTGAGCAGACCATTATAAACTATTGCAGAAACCCGAAGAAGAAATAATAAATTAATTCACTAAAAAGTATGTCATCTGGATTCTGTTGTAGTCGAAATGAAATGGTCCATTTTCAGCCCGAGTGAAAATCCACGATATTACGTAATTACCTCTCCAGTCCCAGTTTTGATGTTTTCCAGAATTCGTGGCGGTTTTCTTTGTACTTTCCCTCAAGAAGTACATTCACATGGAAAGAGTGGAGGATATAATTAATGTCCTCGTATCTGTCGCTGACAAATGTCTGCATTAGACGGTAAATTTCCTCAGCGATGAATTTCTGATTGGAACCGTCGCGTGTGATTATCTTCCTCTCTTCCGAGCGTCGTGCTCAATCGTACAGCCAATTTTCTCAGGCAAATTTTTATTATTCCGACAACGAAGTAATTGAACTGCGACCGCGCTGACTCTCAGATTTTTTCATTTGCGGAGATGCGCATACCAAGGACGGTGCTAGGGATGGGCCCGAATGGGCACTTGCCCACCCAAAAATATGTGCCCACCCGCTAAAATTCTAGGCAGGGTTCCGGGTGTGGCAAGTTTGGAATTTTAGTTTTGTTTATGTATGATTTTTGCATGACTCAACTCAAGTATTTTTCACAATAAAAATATATGTCGGGGCTAGCAATCATGTTCATTGTAAAATAATTAATGATCCAGGAATGCAAGAAGTTATGATCGTGTTTGTTTGTTCGAGTACGTTATTATACTTGGGCGAAGTCTGGGATTACGGTGCTAGGTGTGGGTAGTCTTGAAGATGCTCTGATATGAGTAGCACGTGACCGGGAATTGCCATCTTTCCTTATCGTCACATATTGTATAATCCCGTTTAACTGGTCCATTACATGAGTGGTGAATGTGTGATTTATTTGGTGATTCGATTGGTTACCTAACTATTCCAATAATTGCGCAATAATTAGTAGTTTTATTTAGCACGTAACTGATCATCTACAGTTCGCTCCGCTTGTACTCCTAACTAACATAAAATATCGCCTGCGGCGCATTTTTCATTGCATTTTCTAACTAAAAGAGACACACCAGTTTTCTTTTCAAAAGTTCAATTTTTAAGATGGGAAACATAAAACTTCACATCCCTCAATAAAATGAGCCTAAATCCTGCAGTTGATATAAATACTTCGATAGTGCCAGTCCAAAAAAATTGCTGAAATCTCGCCACTGCATTTAAGTGTCCACCCAACAATTTATACGGCCAAGTCGTGCCCACCCATCAATTCAGTCCTGGCGCCGTCCCTGGCACATCCAGAAATGTAGAACACGTTTTGAGTATTCGGAGGAGACAATCTCGTATTTTTTTCGACAAGTGATTTACGGATAAGCTGAATTAATGAACTCATTCCTAGATTAGATTGTTGCGAAGAGAAACACACATTTCTGGACTGATTGAAATAGATTTGTAATGGAAAAGAAACACAAAAGATTTGTTCCATTTCATGACTACATGACTAGAAAACTGCTTAGAAACGCTGTATATTTTTGAGACAATTTATTTGCGCTAAAACAATTTGCTGGGTTTAATAGACCAATATTTTTGTTGAATAAAAATAACCTTTATGTGAAATCCCATAAAAATATATGATTTTAATTAGGACTGTTTTTAAATAATTTTCTGTTAGCTGTTGTTAATTTTGCTCCACTACTATCTATCATGCCTTCTACACAATTTGGGAGTCGCAGTCTCACATGCCACATATTGTAACTTATTGGGCATACATATACAGGGTGATGGAACTGAAAGAATTTTCTCAAATTCGCAATTTTAGTTTCCAGGTTTTTTAATCAAACAGATTTGGGTCACTGTTTTCAAACGAAATTTCATCAATGTACTATTCTTGCCATTACACGATTAATCAAAATTTAAATTTATTCCATTCATAGTTAATCAGATACTCATTATACAACAGCCCTTAAATTTACGAATTTTTTAAAAAATATTTTTGTTTCATGATTAGTAAGTTGAGTATTATTTGCCATTATAATATATGCAAGAAGTTGTATATCATATCGTGTGTGCGGTTACCAACTGTCAACTCATGGTTGTTAGTGGCGAGTATATCACAGGAGAGATTTTAGTGCAATTTATCTGGAATGTGTACCTGAAGTTGTCACACCTACAGTCGGCTAAGTAACGCATTTACCTATCAAATAAAATTTGCCACTAATAGTGGGAATATAAAATATGTTCAACAAATTAATTAGAAATTAATGACATTACAACAGAAATGATTGACAAGAGATTGTCCTTGTGAATAGGACCAGGGGACATCTGAAAAGTGCGGATTAAAATAGAGTACCTCCTTAAAAATAACGAGACGTCAATTTAATATTGTTCAGCTTTCAGTGTACATTTGATGTATTTGTCTTTGAAGAATTTTATGTACATACACCTACAGACCTACACGTACGCGAGTTTAATATTTCTACATTTCCAGACAATTTAAAAGACAACTAAACGCAATGTCTGCTGAATAATAAATAAGATTATGGCATATGAAACACCCAGCTGTAAAGTGCACCTAATACGTCAAAATGGAAACATTGTAGTGTAAAATATTACTCCACTCAGAAGAGCAGTTATCTGAAATTACAACGCGAAAATACCATCGTATAAAACCACACAATTCTCTTCTGTAGTTCACTACAACTTTCTAGCGAATAAAAACATCGCGCGTCGTATTTACAGGACAAGACGAAGAACAAGAGCAAGAAATAGTTACCAGGTGCATCGTTTTTCAACTACAAATGTGCCCGCCATTTCTAATAAAAATGATGCTGCGTTATCTCACAAACTATGACAAAATGAAATGCGAAACATAGAATGCGTAAGCAGCAGATACAAGAAGTAAAAGAGAATAATGGCTGGTTTATAATGGATGTAAACGGTTACTTATTCTGTATTCTGTAAAGCTGAGTAAAGGATTTTAAGGTTATGGCTCCGTGTCATTATGAACCGTTATATAAAATAAACAGAATTCAGAAAGAGTAACCGGCTACTTCCATTATAAACCAACCCTATAATTATTATATTTTGTCCTAGAACTATAGTTGATAACATTGGAATATTGGCCATTAGTATAAACTGATTAAGGAGTAGGTATCCTAAAATATTTAAAGGGTAATTAATTTATGTTCATTTTGCTTATTTATATAGCTCCGTGAATCATTATTCTATCCTATAATATTGCAATAATAAAGTGTTGCTTGTAAAGTACTTAAAATAAAATTGTCAATCATAATCTGTTTGATTTACTAATTCAATATAGTCGTAAATAAAGTAGTATTCTCATAGTGTTTGAGATGAAAGAAGTCCGAAAAAGGTGATCGTGCAACGAAGTAAGATTTAAGGTCATATTGTCATATTTAGTAATAATAACTGAACTTACGTTACAATAACAGTGTTGAGTGTAACGTTCAACGCTTTGCTATGTATGTCGTAACTTGCTCGAAACAATATGAATTTACTTTTGCAACTATTAATTTGAATGATAAGAACGCTGCGGCTTTTTTATAAACTTTTATTCTTTAAATAATATCCTATTTTATTGTGCATCTTGCTCTTTTGGTAACACCAGCTTAATAATAAATTTAGTGTCTTTTCTATAGAATTTTATTTCCTATGAATCTGAAAATATCTCTCCTTGAAGTCTTTGAGAATGGGTATGAGTCGTTTTAAATTTTTATCTATCACTTCACCCCATATAAAATTTTATACATCTCCAGATACAAAGTAAAGTTTGTAGCAAACAGTGGGATTGATTCTAAAATTGTCAAAATGATACTTCGAGTTATAAAACTGATAGAATAACAGGGAATCTATAAATATGAAAAATGAAATGGTGCTTATTGGAAAAGCATTTCGACATAAGAACACATAAAACTTTTTTCCAAGAGTAATGTAATAGAAATGCTGATAAGAAATGTTTTCTAAATACAGCTTTGAAATGGAACTAATTGTCTTCATTATTAAAAAAGTTTTTTGTCATATTTCAAAGACTTTTTCCTACTGCAAGAGTTAATAAAACAATTAGATTTTTCTCTTGCAAGTGTATTATAACATTTATTAGCTGAGCAAGGTTTCATTATCCTGTACAGGCTTCATTAGCTTTTGTAAGGTGGAAAGTACAAGCTCCAACAGCTTCCTGTGAGAAACTTGCTAATTCTGCTTCGTGTCAAAGGGAAGATAGTTTACTAGCTTGCAAAGAAAGATTTTATATTTTACTCTCATAATTTACTTTAAAAATTTGTGTCTGAAGATGTTTAGAAGAACAGAACTTTGTATGAATTTAAATAATCAAATCATACAGTAAATAATATATCAAATACAGGGTGATACACAACTTCGTGCATATATTATAATGGCATATAGTGCCTAACTCACTGTTAATAATGACAAGAATTTTAAAGGCAATTACATGTACAATTTAAAAGTAAATTTATGAAATTCTATTAGGAAACAAATGGTCCAAAACTATATGAAAAAACCTAGAAATTAAAATTGAAAAAATTTAAAATATTATTACAGTTCCGTGATTTACGGTGGCTACTATACTTAATGGCATTAAAATACTATATGCACGAAATTGTGGATCACCCGGTATAAAGGAATATTTTGTATTTGATAAATAAAAAAAAGTTAGTGATTTCACGCAGATCTTGTCATCTCAGAGTTGTCGGCTTGGCGTCAGTCTTACTTCAGAAAAGCGTGATATATTCCATCGAGAATTCAAACTAAATAAAACATCGATTTTAAAATTCCTCAGCCTGGAATTGCGTTTTACTTTTATTTCCTATATCTATATCCCGCTTTAAAACAAACCAATAAGAAAAACCCATTTCAAAACTTGACGTAACGCAACCTAAAAACTCCATTTAGTAATCTCCGACGATGTAACATCGTCACACATCGCAAAAATCGTCCGCTGAGAAACGAAACACTTCTTCGTTCGCTGCTTCGTTGCTTTCTTACACCGGAGCTGTTGTGGTGTTTGGGGGAAAAGTAAATTCCCTAACCGAAAGCCAAACAAATCCCCACACACGTGCCAAACACCGATTCGATTACCCCAACAAAAAACACATTAAAACAAGACAAAGAAGACCATGATAATGGAAATTATCTAACAATTCTTGCCTATTCTTTTACTGTTACTCCACTCTTCAATAACAACCATGGGTACCCGTGAGTTGACAGCTGGTAACCTAATGTATCGATACTAGGGACTCACAGTATGTAAGGCTATTACATCCAAGTTGGATAGAAACCGCCTTAAAAGGAATCCCCATTAGTTTTCATAGTCCATTTTTAAACAAATGTTTTTAAATGAAAGATTCGGGTTATGTATTCGGTAACTTGTTCTGTTTTATGTAAGATGTATGATGTGAATGAGAACTGTGTGACGTGTGTGGTTCATAATCATTTCAATAATCTGCTATCTTGACAACATAACCTTTCTTATAACTGTCAGAAATGGATCCGTTTGATGAGTGACTGTTGTATCTGCAATGTTAATAACAATAATAATTGTAGTGAAATTTAAAAATACTCATAAAAATATACACAAAGATCCACAAAAATCAAGCAAGACTTAATTGCTACTGGTTGGGAAAAGACTGAAGTATGTAATGAAGAATGAAGTGTCGGAGTGTCTTATTATATTGAGAGTATGACTATTTATAGTGAAATTGTATTTGAATAAAATAATATGTTTTGGAATAGGGACATGAAGAGTTAGTTACAAGTTAGATACTGAACTAATTTTTGGATGTCATATTGTTACAGTTAAACATTAATTAATAGCACCTATGGCCACACTCTTAATATATAGCTGTATATAGGCAATCTAGCATGAATTCTTAAAAGTTGGCGAACCTTACTGTTACAGTATTATGTAAACGTCAAATCCAGTGCCATTATATAAACCGTAACATAAGTTTATGTTACTAACTTTGGAGCTTAAAACAAACATGTAAAAAATTAAAATTTACAAAATGGCAATAGACGGACCTAAAGACATCGTTTATCTTTAAATTTAAAAAAGAGCAAACAAATCGGACCAAAATTAGAGTCAATTTAATGTGCCCAACAAGTACATATTTTTGCTTTATTTTGTTGGGGTGGGCATTCCTCTTAATATATAATCTAAGGTTATTTCTGTTCATATTATGCATACTCTTTCTTGATCACAGATACTTTCTAGTTGTTTATAAATTTTTTGATAAAATAAATATAATTTATTACTATTGTTATGTAAATTAGATTACGAGTGAATATTCATGTGCATGTTATGAATAATAATTTTTTGATACATAATTAATATTGCTTCTGCAAAAAATTGTTCGATTGTAATAATTAATATTCGTTTCTTTGTTACAGGTAACTATTGACAACTTGTTTAACCTTTTCCTGAGAAAGTAAGTAACCTAAATATTTTATTGCGGAGAAAGACAATTTATTCTACGGAAATTAGTCGTAAAATGCGAAATTAAAGCTTGCTCTTAATTTTTTCTCACCCTTTGTTTACTGAAACAAAAGTCATTTAACTGGCTCAAACAAATACTTTTGTTTACAAGTATTTTTGAATCTTTTTGAAATGATCAAACAAAACATTTAGAATTACCCAAACCATAAATTTGCACTTTGCAATGAAAATAATTTTATTCATTCTGGCGACGGTTTTTTAAAAATTAGTCTTTATTATTAGCGTAATAAATTTGATTAGGTGTTTAAGTTTGTAAAAAGGTAAATAATTTATGCTTATAATTACCGGTAAAGTTTCGCAACTTTAGTTTTAGTTCCGGTTTATTAATAACTCAATAAAGATTACCGGTTCTTTCAATTACATTATGAGAGTGTTTAAATAACGAAATTTTCCAGCTATGTCTTTAGTCCTTTGTTCGTATATAATTAACTTACAGAGGTTTGTCATCATTATGATCCTTATTAGTGGATAAAAATACCTTGCAGAGGTAATTCTTCGTATGAAAAAAATAACACAAATATTCATTATGCGCTCAAGAAAAAAATTGTCAAAGAGATTTTTAACAAAGAAAATCAAATTCATTATTTATAATCTGGGCGTATTAGTGAGTTATCGTCCATTTAGAATTTCAATTAACCTTTATTGTTTGTAGTTATAAAGCCCTTATAAATTAATAATTGTTTATTATCATAATGCAAATAAATTATGGTAAATTACGTGCAAGGATATGTTTGCAAATTTGTATGGATTATAATTTATTGGTGGGATAAAATAACCCCACGTAATCTACACGGAGACTAATGCAATACCGATATTATTTATTCTTGGATTCTTAATTAATAGTTATTTATATATCTAGAACAAAAAGTGAATCATTAAGGTACAACAAAGTTGTTTAGGGCCGAGGCACCTAGCCGAGGTCGGAATTACTTGTGAAATATTATTTCATACTCTTTCTTTTCGAGTACTGTGCTTTTAATCAAATTCAATAAATGTCAAATGACAGGAATTATTTTATTTTATGAATGAGCTTATCTAGCAATGACCTAGTTATAAAACGAAAAATTCTAGGTTTTTAAGTAAAATTTTGTGGCCTAGGCCTTTAAATTATATTTTGCGACCTATAAATAGTAGTCCGAAAAAATGTTACTTTATGTTACAGTATGAAAAAAATTGTTCAAGAAAATACATTTATTACTAAGAAATTCAGTGATCTTGAAAAATTTAAAATTTATTTTACATAGGTACACAGAGTAATTTACCACTTCGTGCATATATTTTAATGACAACTATCTTATGACGGGCCTGGAAGAATTTTGTTTAAATTCGCAATTTTAATTTCCAGGGTGTTTCAAATAGGTAGTTTTAATTTTTTTTTAGTGTACAAGAATTTCTTACCATTGCATAATAATTAATTTAAATTTTATTTGATTCCTTCCGTAGATATTTCATTATTTTTCTTCAAAGTGCTGTTAAAAATTAGACAAAATGTTGTAAGTATTTTCTGTACTTAAGATTAATTTTGTTTGATTATATAATTTATTTTATATTTAAATCAAAATCTGGAACAAACTTTTTCAATTAATTGATTGATATTTGAACCGAACGCGAACCTTGAGCAGATTTTTTGAAAACCGGTCCCAGGTTCATGAGATAGATATATGAAATCCAGAACAAAACCGAACACTGTAGAACACAGTGAAGTTTCAGGTTCTAGTCCCTATTTTTAATTTATTATCCTTTTCAAATTTTAACAGAACGGTTTACAGATACACAGATAAACAATTACCAAACTCATATAATGAAATATAACTAAATTCGGCTAAATTATTATTAAAATATGCATCCTTAGGGAAAATTCAAATTAAGAGCCGAGTCCTCCAACATTCCTGACGGCTGATCCTTTTCCCTTGGTCCTGAAAAGGACAATTTGCGCTCCGACCACCGCTGAACTAATTGGTCTCGGTTGTCCTTGCTCTACGTTTGTAACTTGTAAATTTTAAGAATGACGTTGATTGTAGCCGTATAATTATTTCTGAAAAAATTATTCGCTTGGATTAAAAATGAAGGCTATTAAAATTTAATGAAGGCCCGGCGTTGTATTTAATCAAGAAAGTGTTTAGAAGAATTTTTGTAAAAAGTGTTCTTTTAATTTTAGAATTTTTAATTAAATACATACCAATGTCTGGGAGAAATATTGCTAGATATTTGTACGTCTTGAGATAGAATTATTAAGATAATTTTACACTTTGAGTTATTAATATTTTTTTCTTAAGAGGCTAGAGTAGTATAAATTAATTTATTCAAATATTTTAACAACATTTTTCATGCCACTGTTTTGATGTTCTATGCGAATCCAGTGATACTTAAAATTGACCATGTAAGTAAACTATGTAATAATTTTTATTTCATAATTAACATATCAATTTTTATACCGTGAATTTATTTTAACGTGAAACATGAGATTTATCATTGAAAGATTAAAAGTTTTAAATTTTTACAGCGTTACACAGGTGTACGCCTTCCACGTTTACTTTAATCATAATTTAAATATTATATTACATTTGAGTGTATTAACAAAAGATGTCTTAATGCCTCTATATTTTTATTTTTTGTCTTTGGCCTAGGAATTCGAAATAAGAAAAATTTGAAAATTACGCTTTTTGTCATTATTTGATAATGATTTTTTTAGTCACTATAAATGAAAAGAAAAATTGAAAAAGCAAGAAGCCTGCAGGTAACCTTCCTTTTTCGAATAATTTTTGTTTTACTTATTTTTTTAAAAAATACAGTTATTATGGAAATACTTGAACCATGTTTACAGTACTTTTAACTTCAAAATGACTTTGCATAGCTAGGATGCAGTAAAGTACGAGTTTCGGGCTGCTTTCGAGCAGCCGTGTAGTACTGAGCAAGAGAGTGAAATAAAAAAAAGTAATATCGAGAGTATTCTAGGAATTCTAAAAAGGTAGACGAGCCCCTTACAATAAATTCAATCTTAAACGTATGTATTCGAAGTTATGGTTATGGTACATTCTGTATATTATAAAGTATATATTTTGATTGCTCTCAATTTGTTGTGAAGCTGCCACACCCAATTAGTTGGGTAGAAGGCATTTGTATGTACACATGTACAGTGTACATATTTTAGAAAGAAACGCTTATAAAATAATTCAGTTTGAAGTCAAAAAGTACCTAATGAAATGATTATACACGAAACAATAAAATTAAAATCAATGATTGGGGATTGCGAGTCCTTCTAATTTTAATTGCTGGAATTTTATTTCATTTTGAACGATAATAATTGCTACCAATAATTTAAATTTTTGAAATGGTTTGGTATTAAATAACATTTCCATTTCATTAAATATAATTATTATAGTCGATAATTTCAAAAATTTCATCGAATTATTGTAATTACTCCACAACTATTTGTTAATAGTTAAATCAGATCTATATTTAATATTTCTTAATATAATATGGACCGATTATAATGCTTGTGGTGCATTATTATTGAAAGTAACGTAGTATAACAATGAAACTGTTATTTGTAATTAAATTTTAATTAATTATCCGTAATTAAGAAGACTGTAATTAACTTCTCCATAATAATACTTCCACCCATGTGCGTGTGACTTTCAGCTGTTTTAAAATTTCCATTGTTTTATCAGAGGCGGCCGGCGATAACAAAGAAAAAATGGTGCTCGCTGGGCGCAGATTTGCACGCAACATGCCGGAGTGTTAAATTTCAGGGTATAGGACAAAATTCCGACAGCTATAATATCGACAATCAAATGCCCGACAAATCGAAGTAATAATAAAAAAATTAAATCCTGCGACAAATTAGTAGGTATTTCTGCAAAATTTATTTTCTTATGAAGAGGATTGTTTATACCTTCTGGTTTTATGGGGAAAATTATTTTCCATTTTGATCGATTTAAGACAAATTGTAGGTATTCGTTCTACAAATATAATTTAATGCAACTTATAAAGTACGAGGTCTAAAAATATTTAACCTAGCTATTTATAACAATTATTATACTATTACACATATAAAATATTATTAAATTGCATAGTGTTCAAATGCAAACATAAGATGCAAATCTAAAAAACTAGTTTACCTCTTCATCACAATGGGGATACAAAAATTAGGATTCCATGAAAGAACAGAACAATGAAAAAACAGAACACGAAAAAACAGAACATGAAAAAACAGAACATGAAAAAACAGAACATGAAAAAACAGAACATGAAAAAACAGAACAATGAAAAAACAGAACACTGAAGAAACAGAACAATGAAAAAACAGAACAGTGAAAAAACAGAACAGTGAAAAAACAGAACACTGAAAAAACAGAACACTGAAAAAACAGAACATTGTTAAAACAGAACATGAAAAAACAGAACACATATACTAATCTATGATAACAAAACCCTTCTTGAGTACAACAGAACTCAGTTTTTTGACATAAACTAATCTATGCTAACAAAACCCTTCTTGAGTTTAACAGAACTCCGTTTTTTTGACATAAACTAATCTATGCTAACAAAACCCTTCTTGAGTCCAACAGAACTCCGTTTTTGACATAAACTAATCTATGCTAACAAAACCCTTCTTGAGTCCAGCAGAACTCCGTTTTTTGACATAAACTAATCTATGCTAACATAACACTTCTTAAGTCAAACAGAACTCCGTTTTTTTGACATAAACTAATCTATGCTAACAAAACCCTTCTTGAATCCAACAGAACTCCGTTTTTTGACATAAACTAATCTATGCTAACAAAACCCTTCTTGAGTCCAACAGAACTCCGTTTTTACATAAACTAATCTATGCTAACAAAACCCTTCTTGAGTCCAACAGAACTCCGTTTTTTGACATAAACTAATCTATGCTAACAAAACCCTTCTTGAGTCCAACAGAACTCCGTTTTTGACATAAACTAATCTATGCTAACAAAACCCTTCTAGAGTCCAACAGAACTCCGTTTTTTTGACATAAACTAATCTATGCTAACAAAACCCTTCTTGAGTCCAACAGAACTCCGTTTTTTGACATAAACTAATCTATGCTAACAAAACCCTTCTTGAGTTCTGTTTTGTCATTGTTATGTTTTCATATTCTGTTTTTTCATGTTCTGTTTTATCAATGTTCTGTTTTTTCAGTGTTCTGTTTTTTCACTGTTCTCTTTTTTCATTGTTCTGTTTCTTCAGTGTTCTGTTTTTTCATTGTTCTCTTTTTTCATTGATCTGTTTTTTCACTGTTCTGTTTTTTCATGTTCTCTTTTTTCATGTTCTGTTTTATCATGTTCTGTTTTTTCATGTTCTGTTTTTTCATTGTTCTGTTTTGTCCGGTCACCAAAATTAGGTATAATAACACAGGAGTGGACACTCCGTATCTTAGCAATACTGTAGATTCGTGGCATTTCTGTTTACCCTGTGCGAAAGTAAAATATCACTATTGGGCCCTGAGTTACTGTCGTTACCGTTGTTTATCGTCATAGAATACATGCTCCGAGGTAGCTTGTATTTTCAATTTTCTGTAAGTAAATAGAAAGGTCATACTTCATCGGCCCTTATAGGATCCACTCCATATATAATGTGGTATTTCTTTGTCGGGATTAGGCCAAGCGTCCGCCTAGGTGTAATTTTATTACTATTTCATTTTACGTGTCTATTAAAATGCCTCTCTGATTATTCAAATTACACAAATGCATTTTGTCATAATTGTAATTGCTTCTAGTCCAAAGGTGGCTTTGTGTCACTGGACAAATTATTTTCTTCGGGACTTTGCTCATATCAGATAATTTGTTTTTGCCTTTTTTGCCTCGCTCTCGCTTCTTTGTTAGGCATTTTCTGCTTTCATGATGTACTGGGCGAGATTATACCCACCATTTTCATATCTTTTAATGGAATGGAGACAGGAGATCCTATTGCGTATTTCCCTAATTATTTTTCTACATATACCTAAATATTTATATTTTTAATTCCACCTTTACAAAATGCTTTTTCATTCATTCATTCTTACTTATAATGTTATAATACGCATTTAGAAACGGGAGGGAGGAATATAACTCTGCAAAATGTTACAAAACAAACTGAAAGTAATTCTATTTTTGATGGTTATCTTTTTAAAGAGACTCAAACCCAACCGAAACAGGAACGAACCGCAACTATTTTAGTTAAAAACCGATTCGTAACGGTTACAAAACTAAAATATCGAAAAGTAATGTTCTCATTGAAAACAATTTTTTATGAAGCGTATGCTTAACTTAAATTAAATATTTTCTTTGTCTTCCTTTATAAATATTACATTCGCAAATGAAAAGTACTTTATGAAAATTTTAAACGTTGAATAAATAACGAGAAATTACTGAATACACGTTGAAATTTTCTTTTGAAGGCCTTGTATCAATTTCTTCCTTTATTCCTATATGAAATACTCAACAAATTATCATAAATTCTTTATAACGAGATCGAAACTTTCTCGTATTTGTAAAGTTGCAAACGTTTGAAACTTTTAATTACCAATTTATTTCATCTAGCGATAAAATTTTGAATCGCCTTAAAATAAAAGCACAATGCTTACCTTTAGGGCGCGTGCGATTCGTTTCATTTCCAATGCTGATTCGAGAACAAGTACTTTTGTTAGTTTAATTAAAGCGAATATAATGAATAAATAACTTCGTGTTGGGTGGATACGATAGCCACTTTATGTGAACGGTATTTGTTCCACATAATTATAGTTTGTATTGTATTGTACGCTGATTTCTACGCCAGGAATCATTTGCTGTAATGGAAATTTGCTTTATTTCATTTTCTTTACAATGCTTTCATTGATCTACTAGCTTTTCGAGAAATGGAACTATATTTCCATTCATAATTTGCTTTTGTTCTGCTAGTTTTCTATAGACATTTTCCGTACATATTAGGTTACCATTTTAAGCAATTGAAACTAGATCAAATCATAATTTCAACATATAATATAACCAAAGTAATGTTTTGAAGCAGTCCTTCTACATTTTTAGCTAACTTAATGTACCTACGAATTTACACCTTTTATCCAATGGTTAGCTCAGCGATACCATGCTAGCTGTCCCCAGTTCGATTCCAAGCAATAATACCACTTTTACCCACCTTGGGTGTGGCAGCCTCACATATTATGAATTATCAATATAGACCCATTTGAACTTGATAAAATAAAATCCCCCAGAACATTTCAACAATATTTTACTTGCTATATTTGCCCATTATCATCCTACTAATATTCCAGCGATTGCTAATGTTCACCCTAATAGTGGGATTCTGTGCAAATCTATAAGATTTACAAATTTGTAAATCTTTAAATATTGAACAAAATCACATCAATGTTTGTTCACAAAGATAAAAATGTTCATATGATTATAAATTTCATTGCGATTTTGTTTAATATTTACAATTTTATAGATCTGTAGCAACTACAGATTTTCACAGATCCCACACTTAGTATTGTTAATAATATCACAATTATGTGTCCCTTATAACTCTTTGAGATGTTTATATTGAGTATGTAATTTTTAATCGTATTCAGGATACGGCTAGGATAGACTTATGCAATATCACTTAAAGTACAAGAATAAGATATTTTTAAACATCCTATGGAAGATTCATGTCAAGTGGGGATTATGTATTTTACCGTAAGTGCGGTTAAAACAGCCAAAAACTCATGGGTACTCATGGTTGTTAGTGGAAAAAACACCACAGGAGAAATTTTTGTGCAATTAAACTTATGTGCTGGATTCGAACCTGAATTGTCCGAACCAGTCAGTCACATTGCATTCTTCAATATTCAATGTATGAATTATTCTTCTCTAAATTGCTTTCAGTGGAACAATAATAAAACAAGTGGATCATCATTCATGTTGTGACGTGTGAACACTTTACTTGTTGTAAAGTAGTGTACAGTTATGAGTGAATGACTTTCACCACGCTTGACCGCCGTTACAGAAAAGTGAGTTTGCTCTACGTCCGACAACTAAACACTGTTAACTGTAGCAGGTGTAAAAGAACATAGAAACCGAAATGACTTTCACTCCACTCCGTTAGGAACAAGATGAAGTAGAACAGCGAGACATAAACGATGATTGAGAAGATCATACTAAATAAATAAAACAGACATTTGTAGAAATAAGTTGCCAAATACAAACATTTTTATATCACATAATATTCCCACTTGACATGAATTGTCCGTGAGATGTTTAAAAATACCTTATTCTTGTACTTTACCTGCTTTAGCTACTTGATCTGCTATAAACAAAATTTTTGTAAAATAGTTCAATAATCTAAACTAAGTGATAAAGGTAATTCTATCCTAGCCACATCCTGAGTACAATCAAAAATTACATACATCTCAGAGAATTACATGGGATACATAATTTGGATATTATTACCAAATTACTAACATTGGGATGTCACATAGATAATGTTACTAGGGAACAAACATTAGAAATTGCTAGGATATAATAGGATGTTAATGTTAAAAATGTTCACATTCATGAAATGTTCTGGAGATTTTATTTTGTCAGTATAGGTTGAACTAACTTTATAAGTATATTTCTTTAAGCGCAATACTTGTATATCCAGAAGTTTTATAATTTGAACGATTCTGGCTATATTATTAAAAATTTAAAACATGAAGAATCATGAATCATTAGGGAATCGATGAATGCAAGTTTTAAATTACTGTCACATCAATAATCAAAAAGTTGTAGCTAATTTTTGTTCATTAATAATCCAATTTATACGTTATTAAGTCACAAAATAGTTATTTATATATCTAGAGTGTAAAGAAGAATTTTCTATTACGAATGTAGAATATAAAAGTTAAACTTTGGAACGTGCAAAAATTGCAAATTACAGAAGTTTTGTCAAAATTTTAATATGTTATAATTATTGTAAGTATCAACTTAATATTGTTAACTTTACAAAATTTAACTGTGGAACCGTTTTAGTTTCCCTGATGCAGCACCAAAATTGGTAGCGAAATATTGGAATTAAATACAAATAACAACTACTTTATGAGTATTTCCTAATTATCGCATGCCCTTTCATCTTGCCGCTTAATCCTTTAACCAATTTTATCATTATACGAGTAATGTTTCTAGGCGCTTGACGAGAAAAATAACCAACTGAGTAATAAAACATATTTTACAGCCGAGATATATATTATATTTTTAGAATATCGCAAAATTATATTAAATTTGTAACAGTAACACAAAACAAATTATGATTGATTACGGATTTCAACAATAATTGTCGACGTTCTAGCCAATTCTCGTCAGCTGTCGAGTGCACATGCAACGTTCTGATTGGTCGAAAATTGAGGAGCTGAAGCTGTACTTATACTTTTCACTAAGGTTTTGCAGAGCTAAAGTAACTCATTAAATATTTCATAGAATTAATTTTTTATTGAACTCAATTATCATTACCTAATCGAAAACGGCTAAAAATGAACCAATTGATTGTAAGAAATTATTTCAAATTCGCTCTTTTAGTCATTTAAAAAAATAACAAAATACCTCTAGGTAAGCACAACCTTTAAATACTTCATTGTAAAATATGTGATCATAGATCTATTAATTAATTTAAACTAATAGAATCCTAATTCATTCTTCTCATGTTAATGTTTTACGTCTGCTAAATAAATTCCAATGTACAAATGCTGCTGAAAAAAAGCTCTTGTTGGGTTTAACAGAAAGCGGTTTTCCGTTTCGTGACTGTTATCCGATTGCAGTTAATGTTTAGTCAAGTGCTTCAATTCTCGTGCCGCTAGTTATTTATGCTAGTTTTTTCTTCTGTTTGGTAAATTTTTAATGACGGTTGCATCCATTTGTTTCACGTATCAGCGATTGGGATCACCTGTTTGTTCTCAAGACTTGGGTATTTATTTTATCATTAGCCGACTTAGATATTCCTTAGGAAGGCGGATTATGATTGCATAAAGTATAAAGATATTGACCCTTGGAAACGGGGGCAAAACATTGTATATACACATCCTTAGATTTATAGATTGATAGAGAATTGTTAATAAATTATTATATTCGCGAAATCATAGTTCTCGAAACGTCGTATTCATACATAAATAATTACTAAATCCAAATATAATAATTTATTAATCCTTAAATATATCTATCATATTAAACCTGGAATAGATGATCAGTTTTTTCATTGAATCGTTAATATTATGCACGGTGTATAAACTAAAAGGACCCACCTTTTAATTGATCAATGGTGTCAGCGCCGAAAAAAATTATACAAATAATATTAACCCCTGATAAACAACTGAAATAGAAATACAAAATTGACAGATTGACAGTACCAAATACAAGATCTCCTCGTGTAAATAGGAAGTGTTATGTGCCTATATTGTAAGAGAGTTTACAAATTATTGAAATTAATCTTCACGGGATGCTGTGCGAATTAAAAACATAGAAGTCATGAACCATTTTGATAATCAAAGAGACAATAGTCAAAGTCTCTTTCAACCGAATTGAACTTAATTTATTAATATAACTGAACATGGAACGTGGGTTTTAAGATTAAGCTGAACGCAATGTGATTGATCATTGTAATCTCAGCATAATTATGAAGTTCCTAGTCATTTTTAGTATAATGTAAATCTAAAATTCCCACCCGAGTTTCGTGCGATTTCCATACTTTTATAGTACATATAGAACTTATACGCCTGCTGCTATTTTTCTATTCGGGATTCGTACTAGATTTATCTAAGGATGCTCAGTTCAGTGTGTAGTCAGTGTGACCAACCTTTAAAAGTTTTGGCTTGGAAAAAATCAAAGATTTCCGATTGAATACAAATCAAAATATGAAAGAAACAAATCTCGGATGGAAATCGAACTAGAAATCTAGCATGAATCTAGACGAAAACAGTATAATCTAATTTAGTCTCAATGAGCATAAATTATTCCATTTTTCTACTGTGAGTTTATTAAACAAAATGTATCAATAGTTATGAGGACATAATTCCACTCGAAAAATAGACTATTTTTCTGGAACAAATCCTGACTGCATGGTACAACATATAGTATTAATTTTTTTACTATTATATGCATAAGAGATGAAAATAGTCCGCTAACTCCAAATTATTCATTTTTCAATGTTGGCAAAATGTTTAATTGCATTAAAAAATACACCAATTTTTGACAATAAATTAAGTATATAAAAAACCTAAATATTGATATATTACTGAGATAGCGGACTGTACACAACCTTTATTTAGAAGTATACAAAATTTCAAGCTTGTAAGTTTGTTTTTGCGGCTGTATTTTGTTCCAGAAAATGATCACTTTTGAACAAATTTTGCCTATTTTACGGCGTAACTCATGATAGTGTCACAAAAGGGTGGGGTTTTAACTTGTGTTTATCTCTGACGTAAATTTCTGACCGTTTTGGTAGGAGGGGGTGGGGTAAACTGAATTTGTCAAAATGAAAATTCGGGATTCATGCTAGGAATAATATCCTCTTAAGGAAAAACTTCATTCAATTCAAGACTATAATCTACAAGAAGTTGAGAATCATCTCTGCAATTATTAATAAGTTTGAGCGATTTTTATTCCTTCCTTCAGAACTTCTCATTTGCGTCGATTCAAAATTTCGGTCGCAATATAATTACAGCTGTTTGCGGTATGTCAGACGATGCTGGGTTCTCGTTCTGGAGCGTTCTGGAGCAATTCAACTTTGGAGCAGATGGAACAACAGTGTAATAACCACTGGGAATGGATACAGCACATCGTTTCGCGTTATTTTGAAACTGCAGACAGAGGTGCTTAGCAAACTTTCTAACTTTTTGATTCCGATAGACGCGAAGAAGACCAGTTTTAGCTTGGAGAGCATGTTTAACATGATGAAGAAATTGTAAGTTTTCATGTGAGAAGATAATGAACCCTTTCATAATTAGGGAGTTTACCTAGTTTGTGAGCATGAACTAGGTTAATGAAGAATAATCCGTACATTACTGTAAACATCATACTACTTAGATAACTACGTGCGGCTGTGGTAGGTTCTGTCAACTCGGGTTCAAATCAGTCAGATACACATTTTAGTTTACTTTCACAACAATCTCTCGTAACAACAATGCGTGGGGTAATTGCTGGTAACCGCACACACGGTAAAATAAGTGTCTAATATTGTCAGACTAAAATAATTAAATTGGGTGAAAGTACTTGTTACGTGTATGTGACATCTAATATAAAAACTAAATGTTACTGTACTGGACTTTTATTATAAGTAATTTCCTAACTCTCGTATAATATAAATAGAGTACTATTTAATCATTTTCTTTTTTGAACCTTCCTGAAATTCATTTTGTGTACAATCGTTTAGATTTCTCCCTCAAATTATATTTTTGTGAAGTCAGCTTACCGCGCAGATATTTTTTATTACTGCACGAATACTCACTTTTCTCGATCGCTCTGATATTTTATGACAAAATGCATTTGTGAGTAAGCAAAAAATTTTATCAAGAATAAAATTCTTCGACAGTAATAAAAACGTTTACCATATGGTGCACAGAAACGTACTTTACTAAATTTAGGAATAGGTCGTATTTGTTATTTATTCATTACGTTTTGCTAGGTAGGAATATTTTGCAATTTTTATTTTACACAGAACAGAAAGAAGTGCATATTTTTATTAATTCATAAGTTTTTTCTGCCACCCTTTTTGGGAACATGGCGTGACTTTTATGTACGTATGTAAATTAGGTTATTTCACTCAAGAAGGGTATTAGGTTCTTTATTTAGTTCAGTTCAATTAACCAAAACTGAGTATGTGGGACTCACGAAGGGCATTGGATTGTTTATTTAGTTCAGTCCAATCAAAGTTTATAGCAACAAGCGTATTGAAGACCAAAGAAGGGTACTGGGTTTTTAATTTAATTCAGTGCAATCAGAGTGTCTACCACCAAAATCGAGTCTATCGGGATACTCAATTAGTTCAGTTCAGATTTTCAACCAAAAGCCTGTGCATATTGTGTAATAAAATAATATGCTATTATACGCAAAGTCATTTGAAAAAGTCTAGGCTTTATCGAAACGAGTAATTTTATAATTAGCCTACGACATAGATATACAGGTTGTTTCTATACCTCTGCACGCAACTTTAATACGATATATAATTTGATATACTAATTACAGAAAAGAAAGATTTTTTTAAAAAATTCGCAAAAATAAGGGTAGTGAAAATATTAGTTCCATTGGTTTGAACATCCATTTAACTGTATATTTATTATATTATTATTTATAAAATAAAATTATAAATAGTATCAGACTATCTACAAATAGTCACTTTTTATATAATATTTAATAAATAAACAAGTAAATTGATTTGCAAACCAGTGGCACAAAAAATTTCACTACTCTTATTTTTGCGAATTTTGAAAAAAAGATCTGTAATCAGTATATCAAATTATATAACCTATTAAAGTTGCGTATAAATGTTCGGTAATCAGTCGTCAAATCACAGGTACAGAATTACACCACATGAGGGATTTTTGTACAGCCAAACTAGAATGTGTATCAGACTGGATTCAAACCTGAGTTGTTAAAACCACAGTCGGTCACATTACGCACTCAGCTATCCGCTCCATAAATTACTATCACAGCAAAACATGTTTCACATATTTTTGTTCATTCAGAGTTTGTTAGTATCAAATACACAAAAGGATTTTCATACTGCTCCCTTTGAAGTGTTTACGATATTTTCTAACTAAAAATAGAGCCCCGGCAAAATGTTAAATTCTAAATTACTTCTTCGTTCGTTCATCAAAATTAACCCCGCCTTCATCAATAAATTAATTCCAAAACATTTCACTTCTACAGTCGCACTTTAATATCGGAAACTCTTTCCCCACATAAATCAGAAATTAATACCAAGCATGTAACCGAATCTTTTGTATAATTAATGACACTGATTTGATCCGAAGACGCCATATTTGTAATTTCACTGAAATTAATTGAAGCTCGCAATTGGCAGCGTGTGTGTTCGAGGGGAATTCGAGCTAAAGCTGAGTTTACATTCTCGAGTAGTTTATTTTTGTTGCGAGATTATTGACTTCATATTGCTAATAGCGTTCAAAGCCGGGTATTAATAGCTATGCCGGCAATTTTTGCTATTTCTGCGGAATTATTGGTATGTTTTTTTGCTGAGGTAACGATTTTTCAACGGATGTACATGGTTTTTAATAAAGCACAAAGTATATTCAAATTAAGAGATTGGAGATATGGAATGCAATATAAATTTGCTTGCAGCTTTTTAAATGAGGATTTATTTATTAAGCTAAAAATGCAATGCGTAGTACAATACAAAATAAATACGGTAGATCTACGATTATTATACTTATTAGCTACTCGTTTACATTCAATTAAAATTCTAAATAATTCTATGGCCATTTAGCGTTATCCAAAACAGTGATGAAATGTAAATTATCTAGAAACAATTATTATGAAATCTGTTTGGAATTGGTTAAAACCTTTATGTAATGAGACATTAATTACGCCTATCGGTTATTAATTATACCTATTTATGATTAAACTACAATTTATAACTTAATAATCTTTGAACACGAATTTAAATTATTAATTTTGCTGTTAATCATTCGACAGAATTTACTCCCAATTAAAGAATGGTAGATGTTATTATAGCGACATCCAACCACTTCTCCCGATTATTATTGGTTCAGTCAGAATCTCAATCCGTGCGACGATCTTGGGAACTCAAAGCGGCAACGAAGAGATTATTTTTGCAACCAGGGCTACATTTAAGACGATCAAGTGGTCCGAGTGCGATTTAATTGTAACACTGCCGGCCGGGTGACTGCGAAGTTAAATATGAGGCCGTTATTGAATCGATATTATAGACCAAGTTTTTACTTATAGGCATAGGTAATCTATTTTTTGGGAAAGCTCAATTTACAACATATACAAGAAATTTATTTTTATCAATGCTCAATGCATAACAATACCAATGGGTAGTGTTGTGACATATCATTTTAAAAAGGATCTAGATCGAGATCAAGATCTTCACTTTTAATATGAACTAGATCAGATCATAGATCAATTTGTACTATTGGATCTTTTTTAGATTAGATCAGGAATTAGATACGGATCTTTTTTTAGATCATAAAAAAGATCAATATTAGACAAAGTATTTGATTATTGAATTACATTAAATTAAAAAGGGAGAAAAAATATAGTACACAAGCGATGCAATCTACAGTTTGAAATTAAAACATTAAAAATTACATAAGTAGGTACTACCTACCTTACGAAATTTTAGCGTAGCTTAGAAAGAGATCTAAAATTCTGATCTTATTTTAAGTTCATAGATCATATTTATTTGATCTGAATCAAAATCTCCTTAAAGATAAGTTGATGTAAATCAGATCAAAGATCACACAAATTGATTTAGATCGGTGATCTAGATCAACTGATCTTGATCAGTCACAAGTCACAACACTGCCTATGGGTTAAGTTTTTAATTTTTTTTAAGGTAAATATTTTTCGTTTAAATTAATAAAACAAAGACAAACGCATATTTCAATAGAATTATTAGCTTCAGTGCGCATTAGCTTAAAAGAGTGAGCTAAATTTCAGCCTTTTGTCGTACAAGTCGTTTACCCGAATTAAAAATTTGGAAACATTTACTTTGCTAAAAAATTTCTAAATGCTCACATAAAGCATCCCAAATTTCCTCGTTCCATGGCAAACTGTGTGTGATTTTTCTCGCTCGGCCGGCGGGTGTAAATCAGCCTTAATGGCCCTCAATTCAAATGCTCACGCGACCAGCTTTTTGATCATACACGAGTTATTATGTAGAAATTAGCCGGACCGGATAATTCGTAGCTCCGTGTTTTTGAATTTTTTGTAGGCGATATTACGTTTGAGTGAATACGATTTTAGTTTGAATCATAGGCGGCGTAATTTGTTTTTCATTTGTTTGTGATGCAATACTAGAAATTCAAATGCAAGCACTGGTGCAATTTTTGGTAATTTATTGTTTGTGCAAATATGTTTTTTTATTTGTTTTCTCGTAATTCTATCACATTACGACACAAGCGAAATATTGTATAATCATTAGGATTTTGTACGGGTCAGCGGATTAAAATGTCAAAAAATATGATTCGAATTATTACATTGTATTTTTCCTTATGGTACCTATACGTAATATATATTTTCGTTAGCAAAAGGACCCAATATCATTTTTGTCGTTTCATCAAATTGAACTAGGACCTACTAGCTCACTACGTGGACACATAACCATTGTGCTACCATTGGCCATGTTTTAAAAGATATGGAAGCTCTTTTATATTGGTTTGTTAATTAAGAAATAAAATCATTATTTTCATACCTAAAACATTTATATTTAAACGGCTAAATAAATCCTATTTACCTTTGTGTTTGCGCTTCGCAAAATTAAAATAATGTTCAGGGCGTCTCTCCAGGAGTAATCAATTATTGTTATTAAAATATAATCCGATCTTTATAAATTTCGTTACTTTGAAGTATACTTTGTAAATATAAAGTTGTTCAATTTGTTAATGACTTCAGCAGTACTTTAGCGGCCCAATCAAAAGCGATTCTTTTTCATAAAAAAATAATTAGCTTAAAAGCCCTTTGATGTGCTGATAGCAAATCATGCAACCCTTTCTAAAAGTACGAAGAACCTTTAAATGTTTATAAAATATGCATGCGTCACTTTAAAGTGTGTTGTGAAATAGGAAAACAAAAACAATATAAAACCGTAGAGGTCTAAAGAAGAAAAAATTATAATTATAATAATAGCAGTATTATAAAGAATATATTGTTAATTTTTTTCATAATCAACTTTTAATTTTATTAATAATAAGATATTTTTGATTTAATATGTCACGGTCTTTACTAAAGTAAGTGTGACCCCTTCAAATGTGAGTCATCAGTATAAATATATATGATATCACATCCCGTGTCAGCCGCCAACTCATGGTTTTCAGTGGATAGTCAATTACAGGGATGACTTTTGTGCAGCAAACTGAAATTATGTTCCTAACTGGATTCGAACCAGAGTTTCGGTCACATAACGCACTCGGCTATGCACTTCAATCAATGAGCACATAATTAAACAGCTATTAGAATATTAATTTCGTTATTCAATAATTAATTTTAAAAAACGGCGACATATCACAATGATAGAGTTGCAGAGGCATAATCTATCAAGAGCTCAAAACTTGGCCTTCATATAATGTTATGGTTGTGGTTCCCTTTCATAAGTTTCTGCTATGAAATAGATGTGAAAAAATGTGACCTTTATGTATTCTACTATAGGGTATTGTAAGAAATTATAAGTATCGCCGGTTTCTTCCAGGTACCCAGCTAAGAACTGGATTTGAAAATTCCGAAGTAACATTATCATGCCTAGCTTAAAATAGATGGATCACTGTGCGAAACAGACAAATAAGTCTTCTGTTATTCTCATTCTTGTGTGAGTATAACGTTTTCTGCAGCACCTCTTAATAATCGCTTAAATATTTAAAAAATATTAACTTTCAACCTGAAACATCGTTAGCTTGTTTTACATTATACTTTTTTCGGCTAGAAACTTTAACAAGCTTCATATTAGATTTTAGAATGCAAAATATGATAATGCAAAACACGAAAATCTCCATCCAAGTTTCATACTAGAAACGTCTTTTTCCGACTTAAAAAAGTAGCTTCGGTTCTATTTCCATTCAAGTTTCATATTAGAATTGCACAGGAAACGCGCATTTCACATTTCCAACCTTCTGTACATAGGTACATAGACATCAACAACCAGAAGCGATATCGATTTCTTGACTTCTTCGTAGTGCACCTAAAATGTTTAATTATTTTCATTTTTTTTACATTTACTGCAAAATGAATGGCTACATTGTCACAAAAAATATAAATATATAAGTAAATAAAAATAACGTGAAATAAAAATACTGAAAGTATTTATAAATAGAATATTAATTATGAAAATACATCGCGAACGCAAACATTTCAGTCGTCAAATTGTCGTGCCGTCAATTCCATGTTTCTCTTTTTGTCTTGCATCGCGTTCATCGGTTTTATTTTAGTCATTTTTGATATTTCGCGGTGGACGTTTTTTGACGTGCCATTGTAAACGTGTCCTCTATATTTCATCGATGCTGCATACGCTGTAAAATTTTATTGCAAAACCGATAGCCGAAAATATAGAAATTCATCTGCATTTATAATAGAATTTTTCCTGGGCACTTGGCGATATTGCGAGGCACGTAGCTTGATACAGAAAGGCAATAACTTTTAAAATAGTTCGCGTTGTATGTCCGCTTTGTTACATTTTGCTTTATTGTCAGATATATCAAAATGCGAATTCTATACTCTAGAAAATCATACTTTGTTCTTATAGTTTAGGTTCATCTCTTACTATGACTCATGGTCATTACCTACTATCAAAGCAAAATGCATGTTACTATGTGACATTTTGTAACATTGTTCTTTAAATCTTTGGTCTTATATTTTAATAATATGTACTAAAAATTATTCGTACATTGCTATAAATTGATATATTTTGATAATTGCTATAATAGATAGATTAATAATTTTTTAACTTCTTAAATATAATATTTCTTCGGCCGTCTTTAAAATTATACTCGGATTTTTATAGAAAGAGAATTCCAAAGCTATTAAATTATGAATAACTTATAAACAATATTAAATAATTACATACTTACGTTTCTATATTCTACCTGGTTTCAATCTGTATCGTTAAAAAAACATGCTTTGTGTCTTATTTCAACTGCACTGGCTTGAAGCTTTGAATGTTTGTACATTGGAATCCTATTTGTATAAAAATCCAAGTATCATGTGAACAATCAATTTAAAAATTCGTTTTCATATTTTACTAATAATTTGGCAACATTTTACTCGCATCTGGAACTTACTGATCATGGAACAAAAAAAGCACAGTTTTGAAATCATTTTATGTTTAATTGTATAATGGATTTCTGACCAACTATGAATAGAATAAAATAAAATTTTAATTAATTGTGTAATGGCAACAATAGTAAATTTATGCAATTTCATATGAAAACAGTGATCCCAAACTATTTCATAAAAAGAACACTGAAAAATAAAATTGCGAATTTTGAAAAAAAATCAGTTTCATGCTAAAAGTAAGTAACATTTTATGCCATTAAAATATATGCACGAAGTTGTTAATCATCCTGTATATTGTGTATATTAAACCGTGACTGAGTGTTTCAATTCTCAATTTTTAATGATAGTCAGTGTCGGATGAAAAACATCCTTAAGGCCGGAATGTAGCTGTCTACGATTTCGTCGAGAAAAAGGAGACATACTCGTATATACAGATTTAGTGTGTCGAACAAAGGCAGCAATAGCGAACGCGCTTTAAAAGTGGCATCGTATTTGTAAAATATTGTATTTATAAAACAAAAGAAATAATCAAACGCATTATTTAAATATTTTATAACATTTTACCTACAGTGCGACGCATGCATTTTAATACATTATTGTTTTTTAAATGCCCTTAATTAAACATGTAAAAGTAGTATTTTTTTCTTTGTTCGGCTTTTTTTCAACAAAATTTGGTAAAATCGATGCGTCGCACTGTAGAATGAATATTAAATATTGTCGTAAAAAAATCCAATGTTCTTAGCAACATGTTCTAGCAGGAAATGCTCTTATTTAATTTATTATCTATTAGCTAATAAAATATTCTTGTTAAAATTCATTTCTTACTTCGAAAGAATAAGAGTATATAGTCTAAAATTCATGAATTTTTAAAATTCTGTTTGCTATTGCTGTAAGTCACTTTCTCAAGTTGTCTTGTCAGTCAAACAGTGTGATATGCCCCACATTTAAAAACAAAAATTCAAATTATGCAAATAATGTTACTCCTTTCCTTAATTACGTAAAAGGCCGCCTTCTGTATGCTAATGAAGTAAGTGATATGTTTTGCAAATAATATGCGGTTACAAATTAAATTCATCAGTTGCTAGCAACTCTATAAGCATTAAACAACAACAATACGTGAATATTCAACAATAAATATTTCAGTTTTCATTAATTATTTACAAGGCTCTGAACTGGAATATGCTGTAGAGTTTATTATAATTATTCCATTTGTTGTATAAAACATTTTCGTTTCGTCTTCTAATATAATTACATTATTCATTAATGCTTAATAGGTACTGCATAAACTGGAAAATTGTAAAAACTTGATCAAATGCGTTTAATTTAACTGAATCTTTCTTTGAAGTGAATCTACTTTAGAACGAGTATTTCTTTTTTCTTTAGATGAATTTTCAACTAATTAATTGGTTGTTAAGAAGATTCAACGGATTCTGCAGTTATAGCATTAGAAATCCAATTATTTTTCTTATACAGATTGATACAAAATGGAAAAAAATAATTTTGATCTGATGAAACTTTTATAGAACATAAAAATGTTTGTTTTTCTTGCAACTCATATATCAATCATGCAATGAAATTTATGAAATCACGTAATACATGACCTGTTTAAATATACTTTCTTAAATATTTGAGATAGACAAAAAATTTATTTAATGAAAATGGTATAAATTATCTCTTAAATTTAACAGAATTAAACAGTCTTCAACATTTTTTTCACAAAACTTCAATAGAATCATTTAAATTCAAAATTGATCATATGACAGCAAGTGTTTTATCGAATTTTATAGAATCAGGTCCGGTGTCGAAGACTACAAGAAATACAAATATATTTTTTACAATAGTCAAATTAAATTCAATCAAAAACAGTATGCACTTTAAACTGAATTACTCTAAACAATTTATATTAAGGAAACAAATAATTTTAATTTTAATTAATGTTTAATCAAAACAATGCCATTTAAATTAAAATTTGTTGATTAAAACAATAAAGATAATGCTGAGAAAGGAGTGGAAAGCATTCTAGTAACAAAATTGCCTGAAATTTGACAAAAACATCTCAAAAGATGTTAAGTTGAATAATATTGTTAAAACAATTATTCAACATCTTCTTCTAAAAATATTTCATTACATTCCCATACTTTTTTTTGTTTATTTATTTTGTATTTACACTTTTATTGCCTCCTGAAGCCCTTGCAACCACTAGCTGATGCCCAAAAGTCGTATAGTTGTGAAGTTAATTGTATCCCAACTTGGAATGATGATGAGAGTAGATTAGATACCGATTCGAATCAAGGCATACACTCACCATCACTGTGCTATTTACAATATCTATAAATATTTGTAACATGATCTCCCCAAGAAAACCCAGTGTCTGCGGCACTGCTTTCTCGTTCCCTCATATAAATTCATATACGCATTCATTCGTTTGTTTTATTTCAATTAATTACGCGCACATCGCTCGAGTCGTGGACACTTCAATTTAATTTTATAATGAACGCGAGTATTCCAGCATTAACCCCTTTAAACAGTCCCCTCTGCCCGCTCTCTACGCCACTGAGAAAAGTGAGCTTCATTAGTCGCCGCGCTCGAACGAAAATTACAGCAGTGATGAAATTTCCAACCACATACATAATAATATTCTGTCAGTTAAATTTCAGGTAAAACGCTTTATTAAATATTCTGAAGGGGTGAAAGGAGACTGCATACTGAAAAGATGTATTTTGTTTTGTATAATATTGTACCTACAAGTTAAATAAATTGACTAATTAAATATACTGCCCTGTTCACACATTTTTGGAGGATTCTTTCATTCTTCTGAATCCTGAAACAAATTAACTGTTTAGAAATGGAATTACAGTACTACAAGGTGCTTTGTTCTATGAATTAATAAAAACTATAGGGCAATTCAAATTCTAATTGTTCATTTAATCAAAAATGTATTATATTCGAAACATATTCATGTTTATAATAAGTAATACATTAAGATAATTAGTTATTTGTTTATGCACTGTCTTATCACTCAAGCATTTTAGTAATACCATAACGGCCGTATCTCTACATTTTCGCAATACAAGTAAATAATCAAGATCAAAAATATTACTTTCTTTAAAATAAAAAACATAAAAAATGGAGCTCTAAAGCTAAAAAATGTTTTAAACCTTTGTATTTAGGAAAAGTCCCAGTTTATCTACGCTATCTAGTATCTATATCTAGCACTCTGTTGAGCTGTTCACATAATCGAAATTGAGCGTGTTCACTCAATAGAACCTCATGTGGTAAATTTTAATAGTTCACTATAGTGTATTTCCATAAATAGTTATTTGTATACCTAGGCGGCGAAATGTCTGCTTAGCGTCCGAGAAAATTTTTGGCCGAGGCGAATGCCGAGAATAAAACATTCTCTCGGACGCTAAAAACATTTCACTGACACACAATATTTTTTGTGCATATTATAATTTTTAAAACACCCATTTTATTTGTTTGGTAACTGTCAAAAATGTTTGGCATTCCGCGAAATTCAACATCGTGGGCGTTACTAATAGTCACGGCCGCAAAATGTATTGGACACAAAAAATGTTGTACTTCGCGGCCTGAATTGCGGACGTCAATGTCAATTTAACAGCAATAAAGATTATTTTGTTACAGATTTTCATTATAATACAAACAAGTATATTTCATACAAATGAATAGTTGTGTTAATAGCCATTAATACACTCGTATCGTAAACTTCATACTCACGTATTAATAGCTATTACCTATTATAAACTCGTTGCATAATATATTATTAAAGAATAATTTATTCCTTAAGTGATTTATTATTAGTCAATGTTGAGTCAACATTTGTAATATGATTTTCTAAAATGAAGATTTAATATATCTTGTATTATCTTCAGGAAATGTTATAAGATCGTTTCGCTTGCACAGTGAATATAATTTTTCCGGTAACTGGGAATAGAAGAAAGTGTGCTTTATTTTATCTATTATGCTTACGCACATTAATATTAATGTTCAAAAAGCAATTTCTCTTGTAAGATGAGTTACAAAATATCATGTTTCTAATTAAATCTGAAATTTCTCTAATTTGATTGCTTCGATGAGTCCGCTTGAAATTATAATTGCGGGTCACTGAGTCTGTTTTGGAGTATAAATTAAATTATAAAGTCTAATTTAAATGAGATACATCTAAGCTTTAAACAGCCAAAATATGTTTATCATAAAATGACTTTTGTACCAGTTCATATCGTATATATTTGATTGTCACAAAATTAAAAGATGAGGGAAATGAAAATATTGATTTATATTTTAAAACAAACAATGTAAAAATATTGTTCAGTTTTAATTTTAAATTAAGCTGTCAAATGTTTCAATAGTAAAAGAAAAGTTTCTAAATAACTTGATCAAAACTACGCATATAATAATAATAATAATTTATAAAGATCGTAATTTTCTTCGTAATGGCACTAGTCGTTAAGATTATCAGACGAGACGAAGCCGAGTTTGATAACATGACCTGTACCATAATGATTATTTTACGATCCGTATTGCATACAAAATTTTATTTTCTGGCGTAAATTAATCAAAAAATAAAATAAATTATTTGGTATTGAACAAAAAAAATTAAATCTAAAAATCAGGTATGCTATTTTTGAAACTATCTTAGTAACAAGTTTGTTATTTTATTACTGAATTCATTAGGGTTCTTTGCCTATAATTAACGCTATTATGGTCCTCAAAATGAGGCTTATAATGTTGTCATTATGACATGGCATCTCGGCATCAGATAAATTTATATTTTTACACTTAAAACATAGACAGTATAGGCATTTAACTTGACGTTATTTGTTTAATAAAAATGATATCATAGGAGTAGAAAAACATTACAAATTTATCTTTAATATCAAGTTTGTGATAAGGTTATTTAATTTGGCTTCTTCTCTTTTAATTTTGATAAAATCAGATCAAAACTTGTGTAAATTGTTAGCAGTCTAAAAAGCATAATAATACTTCTATTAAATTCTTACATTTGCTCTTCAATGTGAATTTTCTCCTTGTTGGGTATATTGTGCTGCGCCTTTGTGTTTGTATTTATTGTTTCATGTCATGAGTGTAGAAATATGATAAGATCATATTGCAGTAGAGAGTTTGCAAATAAATTTTCGAAGAAAGACAGTTTCTCCACTCCACTATCTCTAGTCTTTCCACTTTTAAAATCAACTGTTCAAAGAAGTAAAGTTTGAAAATAGTGGAAAAAGTAAACGTCATTGTGAATAAGAATAACCTAGCCCAACTTTCCTTGTTCTGACACTTGATCCAAGTTGGTGACGTATCGGATAACAAAAAGCTCACTTCATATTTTTGTTCGTTTTATTTCGAACGTAATGAAATGAAATTGTGCTTTTTATTCCTACAGTAAAATCTAGCCAACTTTATTTTATTATTCCTATTTAGATAACTTTAACTTTATCTGTAAAGCTTTTTGTGTCATTGAGAACTTAGCTAAAAACATTGATTTTATATCAATCTACTTTATTTGCTTTTCAAAACCTTTCACGTAGTTTCAAATTATATATTCATAGAATAATAACAACTATTTTAAATGCATTCTTTATATGATTTTCAATTATATTATATAAACCGTATTATATCTGAACTAATTAAATTTTTAATAATTTTTCTTTTAATAGTCATAATTATTTAGTATGCAATTACAATTTTTAATACAAAATTGCTATAATTTGATTATGGTTAGTGAGTCCATTTTTTCTTACGTCAATCTTTTTGCGTTTTTTCATCCCGTCTTTACAAAAATACATTATTTATTTCTTTTAACTTGTTTGTTTCTTCTTTTATATTATGCATACATAATAAACATATTGCGTATACCAAATTATTCCTTTTATATCATGCGAGTAGCAGTCCCTGCAAAAGTTGTCATAAACATTTCCAGCAAAAATATTTCAATTTACTTCCCATTGAATCAAAAACGTCAATTTCTCGTAATTTGATTTCGAAACACGCATTTTCCATATTTTTGCAAAGGAATAAATGTATCGAAAGTGCGGAGTTTCCAGTATATCGTATGCTAATTTTTCTGCGATATCCGCCATTGGCGCCCGTTGCTTGGGGTCTGATTGAAGCGATTGTCGACCCGTCATGTTGACTGACGTGTTATTTTCAAACGAGAAACATTTTTCCATTTTACCTGAAAGCCGAAAACGGTATACATCACCGTCTTATATGCGTAATGGAAAAATATCGTTAACTCGCTATCTCACATAATAGCGCGTGAAAAAGGGAGAGGTGCACAGAATAGATTTCAAATAATAATCCCACGTTTATGATAAATTTTACGATCAAGGTGTTGCACTTTTTACTGCACTAGCACCAAAATATTTTTAAAGTTTAGAACCTACGGCGCCAACTTGTGAATTCAGAAATTTCAACAATTTTGGCTACATTATTACAAAAAATAAATTGTAATTTAACATGAAGAATCATGAATCATTAGCGAATCGATGATGACAAGTGACATCAATGAACAAAACTTGTATAGTTTGTGAGATGAAAGAAGTTATTCATGGTCGTACTTGCATTGTCTAATAATGCAATAAAATGGATTGAATATGTTTATCTTTCTAAAATTAATATTGTTTCGAGTAAGTGTCGACATGCATAGCAAAGCGTTGCTCGTTTAACTAAACACTGTTACTGTAACGTAAGTTCAGTTATTATTACTGAATATGACAATATGGATGGAGCATAAATCTAACTTCGTATTGTTTCAAGATGACTTTTATCAGACTTCTTTCATTTCAGAGACTATACGGTTTACCTTCCGCCATACATACCTGTAAAAAGGAAGTTATTGGAATCGTGCTAAAATCTGGTACTGAGTGGATGAGCACGAATTATGGCCAGTGTACCGCTCCACTTAAATATTAAGTTTTCCTTAAATGAAAAATATCGAATCAAAATCACATTGTCAACCGTAGAAATAACATTGCTATCATTAATTCGATTCGATGTTTTTCATTTAAGTGACTCTTAAAATTTAAGTGGAGGCGGTGTAAATGGCCATTAGGGTCTTTATAATCTATGATGTATTCGGTTATCTGTCCCATTAAGAATATAGAAAAATATAGATATGAAAGTAGGTAGTCTTTATTATTATGATGAAATATATTTATATAAATTATATATTGTTTGTGTTTCACTCGGTATATGAAACTCTACCTCTACCATCCCCGTGAAGAATTTTCGTTTGCAAGTTGCAGGGAAAATTTACGGACGAGTTCACTAAAATGGGATTGAAATTCTGTCAGAACGAGTGAAATAAAATGAAGTTATCGCATCTGGAACACCCCTTTCATCCTCTTCCCACAACAGAGCCGATATAGAGGCCATAACGTTCGCTCACCACCGGCCTACTACAACCTGAATGTTTATATTTCATCATAGGGGTGCTGATGTTGACGCCTTGTTTTATTTTATTTTTTTCAGAGGAACGCTTTTTATAAAATGGAAAAGATAACCGAAATTGAAGAGGAGGATACAGGATGCTCTATATTTTTCTACAGTTATTAGTATTGATATTAGTAATTGGTATACAAGCTGTATCATAACTTTGAATATATACGTTAATATACAGTTTGATCCTACTTACAAAATTCGATAAATTTAGGGCAGTTTATTTACAAAGTCCCTTTTTAGTACCACTGGATCCGCTTAAATAACTATTAAAAATAAATTTATTTAACACCTAAATAAACGGTACCTAATTCATATTATACTTACTCACTATACAACATAGTACTGAAAATAAGATTTTTATCACAATGTACTTACCTAATGTTAGATGGAAAACCGGTAAAAATATAAATTATTATTTTAAAAAATTATATTTTTTTGAGTAAATTGAGATGGAAATTTTTCAGTGACGTCATTATTTTGTGCAGGAGAAATGGAAGCGCACTCTACACGTCACATAAAATATTCACTCACAATTCGCCAACTTATTACTCGCCTAAACACAACGGAAGCAAGAGAAAAACCGAGATGATCGGCTACTATATACACTATTTCAAGGTAGCGATGCAGTTTCTACCAAAAAATTGCATGGTAATTTTTGTCCGCTCGATATTATTATTTAAAACTCTTCCTGCCGGCCATCACTTATTTCTCGTACTTTATGTACTCAAAGTAATGATATCAACTGTCAATTTCATGGTATTCATGATTTTTTGTGAAAAGTGTGTATATTAGTTTAATTTTTGCTACCCACAGTTAATTTTCAAATTATAATTGTCTAATAATTTGCTGCGCAACACCAGTAGTTTGTTGTTCGTTTAAATTAAATTTTTATATTTAATACAATGACAAAATAAAACGTATTTATTCATCAACTGAAAACCTACAAAGAAATCTGCTTGAAAATATGAAACAAATACAGACAAACCATGGACGTTAAACGAAATATGACAATATAAAAAGACGCGTTTCATGTAGAAAGGAGACATAGGCGAATGTCCTATGAATATACTTATTCTGCTCGTGACGGGGCGACATATCAACAAAGGACTATTCAATATTCTTTTAGTTTTGTCTACGTCTACTTTACTCAAGACTAGACAGCGGAAAAAACTTCTATAGAAATTTAATATATTATCTAGTTGAAATACTTTAATAAAAGGGACGCTAACGTTAGAGCAGAAACTTTTAAGTTGTCCTTTCATTTTACCTACAAGAAAATTGATAAAATGATTCGAGCAATATTGCATGAATTTCAATGAAAACTATCTGAAATTTAAATACATTGCATATCAAACCAAAATAACTATATTATATGGTCAGTATTATATTACAATGAATATTAATTATTAGTTCTACAATGGCAATGCACAATGAAATTACTAATTATGGGATCAAATTATGATACAGTTTTGTAATCTGAGAATGTTGATAATTATACTGGGATTCAACGCATCACGTAGATTTATGATTAAAATGGTACGCGAATTCAATTGTGCTATACTCGTAACTCAATTTGAATTAGTAAATTTAAATAAAATAGGCGAAAATAGTTATCAACTTAAAAACAAAGACCAAGGGCCCCGTCTCCGTAACAAAATATTGCGTGTTTAGAGGTGTAGCAGTGTCTGCTTTACTCTTTGCACATTAAAAATTTGAAGGAAAAACAGATACCTATAGGTATGTTTGTGAAAGAATTAAAATAGGATTATGCCCAGTAAGAATTTTGAAAAAATCTTTGGAATCCATATAAAAAATTAATGAAAAAGTGTATTTTAAGCAATTTTTACATGCTTTATCTTATGATTAAGAGATTTATTAGAAAAAACCTGATTTGTCTGTAAATAAATTTTTGAAATTTTGGTTAATCTGTCAAACTTCGTGAGCATTTTAAAAATTGACCTATCCTGTCAGAAGGAGTGAGTGCGATAGATACAAAGTAACATTGCGTTGAGTGAGACGCAAGCTGGTGCGCAGTACGCTGTGCGCATGCTTGTGGCAAAAGGAAGTGACGTCAATTGACCAATCCTGGTGATGCGCGCGTATTTTGACAGATTTGGACAAATGTCAAAATTTAATTTCAATTTTTTGCACGATTTTATTAATTTATTTCATGCCTGTTGCGTACTAAATTTTTTAAATTGCGCAATGTCATTAAATTGAATTAAACTTTTCCCTTACATTTACAAAATTTAAAATAAGAAATGTCAAACTCGTCTCAAACTTCAACTAACCGCACTTTCTATTGTCATAGCGTACTTCGCAGCAGTTTTGCCGTCTCACTCTATACATGTTACTTTGTATCTATCGTACTCACTTCCTGTAACCGGCAGTCCATTGCCCAAGCATGCGCGCGCAACCGAAGTTCAACAGGATAGGTCTATTGCTAGACTGCTTTTACGTATTTTAATGTAATGTTTCCATGTGTTTTTTTTTTAAATAAAAATAATTGAATTAAATAAAAAAAACTAAAGAATACTAATACTAACACTACAGAATATAGTTAATACTATATCTACGATTTTTTATTACGCATGTAGAATATTATTTTTCAAAACACTAGCCGGGAAAAATAACCACGTGAATAATTAAAAAAAAATTATTATTTAAATTAGAATACATACCTAAGAAAGAGGTAGGTATTTATTTTGCTTACGTAAATTAAGATAGATTACTACTTATTTAAAGTACCTATACTCTGGACGCTGAACAGATGTAGTAGATACTCCTCCCACAAATGTGCGCGAAATTGAAATACAGTATTGCTATTGGTAGACCAGTTTTACACTGAACGGCGAACTCGACAGTTGAGATTGGCTGTTGTTGGTCGGTGAGGTTGATTGTTGTCGTTGGTCTCGTTTGTGTTTATGAATAAATAGATAAATCATGTTTAAATTTGTCTTTCTATTTCTTTTAAAATTATATTTATTTGTAATAAACCGCTTCAATTCTTCAGCGTTTTAAAATTTGTAGCTTGTAACGCAGGCTTCTGAGCACATCGTACTGCGCAGTTTAGGCTCTACCCATTTATTTTATTACTCCATCTGTTCGGCGTCCAGGGTATAGGTAATAATTTACTTCAAATCATAAATTAAATAAATTCAAGAATTGTGCTACCAATAACCTGTTACAGGAATGTAGGGAATATATTTTCAAAACTATTATTTCTTCTACCGAGTGTTTCGTTCTCGTGCAACACGCATTGTCCCATTCCTTTATTCTAGGGAAATACAGGGCGTTCCCACATTTGCATTTTATCGCTGTAAGTTCTTAACTTCGAGGCGAGGTCTCATTTTTACTCCGGTTTAATCGTTTAAGAGCAATTACAACGTCAGTTAAAAACTGTACTATTTTTTGTATAAATTAGTTTTTATGTCTTGATTGTAGATAAGGTTTTGTGGGGACAATTAGTTTGTATGGACATTCATTTTAATTTAGTTAATAATACAATAGTGGGGTGTTTAAGTTATCTGCTGAAAATCACAATTTATGGAAAAGTAAAATTATTTTGTGCATACTACTTTTGCTCAACTTTGAGTCATGATAATTTACTTCACAAAACATTATAGATAATTTTCAATAATTTTGTTTCGTGAAATTTTCAGATGTTGTTTGATGTGAAACTAATAAAATAAGTTGCCGTAGATACGACTAAACAATTTTCAAAATATTTTAATCTCTTGTGGTATTACCCCTTAAATTACAACCTGTAATTTTACAGAAAATATTACTTTATTAAAAAGTAATTTTAGAATAATTTAATTGAAAATAATTTGTTTTATTATTCATTCTTTTGCCGAGACAGTAGCTGCGCGGGATTAGGCACGATATTGCTCTCTGCATGTGATAACGTATGAACCCGGAGTTCCGTGGTTCTGGTCGCATAAAGAATCAATGTCAGAATAATAGATTGTCAAAATCATTTATACGTAGGTACTAATAATTTGACGTTTAAAACGTTACGCATTTGTTCATCTCCTGTTTTTAATTCCATGGCTGTTACTATTAATTCGCTATTCCGTGTATTTTCAAATTTGATTTCTGCAGTTATAAAGCAACCAAAATAAATTTTGTTTACTGATCCGGATGTAGAATTTTATGATCAACAACATTTATTTGAAACATTTTTGTCTAAAATAATTAGGGAAGCAATGCGAACGGAAAAACTTATTTACCATGTTAAACGCCTATGTTTCACTTTTCAATATACACCCGGTATATACACTATAATAAAAATCTACCATTCTGTAATTGGGAGCAAATCAAAATAGAATAAAAAATAATAATAAAAAATATGTACGACAAGGTGCTCCTAGAAGTAATGTGTTGTTTTCTACATTATTTATATCTCTCCATCTTATTTATGCAGAGATTAAATAAAGACTGACAGTTTAATAAAAGCTTCAGTATAATACGAAATAAACTGTATATGACACATTTCACGATAATCAGCTGGAATCTGCTGTCAAAATGTAACAAAAGAATTTGTGTCAAACTGAAAATAAAACGACATTATTTCGGGAAAGGATATTAAATGGGCCTTTGTCAATTTTTCATAAAAATAACGCGCAGAATAAAGTCTATTGTGGGTGTTGATAATTTGAATTTATGAGGAAGTAAAAAAAGAAATTAAATTTAGAAGAATCTGACGATGCTGCGCGTATTAAATTTTCAAATAAATTAGGGCGCTACAAGAACATTCGAATCTCAATTATTCTGGCTGAAAATAAAATCTGAAATTTAACGCGAATAATGAAGTATCAGTGTATATCTTATATAACTTAATTAATTATTTATGATTACTGGAACAGATTTTATAAGCATCGGTCTGAAAATATGTAGTGAATATTTCAAGTCACTATTAGCAACTGTCGTCAAATAAGCTCGTTCACTTTCAAGTAACAAAGTGAAGCCCAAAAAGCCTACTATTAATACCGATCGTAGAAAAATATTTTTTCCCACGACCATATACGAAACTAACAGTTTCCATACAGTTACTTAGCTACGAAAATAAACAATATTCGTTCAACCCGTTCGATATATTATCGAACATTCGTAATATTACCAGAATAATAATCGACATTACTATGATTATGGTATTCTAAGTGATAATATTATTAACCAATGATTCCTGAAATTTATTCTCTCTGAAAACAAGTTTCCTGTTTTTCACCATTTGAGTTCCACTGGCGTCCGTTTGTATGTTAGTAGGCACTCGGAGCAGAATCGTCTGACTTTATCCCCTCAGAGCACAACATTACATTAAAAGTTAACCCTCAAGCATTAGACTCTGTGGCCAAACTGTTAAAGTTAGTTGTGGCCTAGTCCGCGAATACTCGCCTCTGGTACCGCGGCAAGTCTAGCCCTAGACTAAGACAGGCACTTTAACTTGCTGTTTGTGAGATGTGGAAGGACTTTTTAATGTTTATGCAGCTGCGATACACTTGCTAGAATAACAAGAGATTGACAGAAATCGGAGAGGATTCGCTATTTCAATTATTCTGGCTGTATTATTAAAAATTTAAAACTGAAATATAACATGAAGAATCAGAAATCATTAGTGGATCGATAAATGATAAATGCAAGTTATAATTACTGTGACATCAATAATTAGCAAAAGCTAATTTGCATTATTTAATTACCATCCATATACATTTATTTTTCTACTTCTGGTACTAAAACATCATTTAACGAACTGGTTTCCATGGCTCTAAATAACATTTTAAACACCTCGACAAGCCGTGGCTTTGGCCGTTTTTAATCACGGGCTGAACATATCAACTGACATATTAAGCACAGGGTGAAGTTGGCTCCTATATTTGACATTTATTTTTTGTGAAAAACTGAGGAAATTAATAATTTCTTTCAATCATTAGCAATTTTTTCCATATAAAAATTAAATACACTTGTCTTAGCAGAGTTTTGTATAATATTATGATTTAAACTAAAATTATTATAAATGAAATTTTACATATTTTTTATGAATTTATGTTGTTTAATTTGTGGTTGTAGAAAAAATATAGTACTCGTATGTGACTCGTTTATAAACTCTCTAGATACTCGTCTTTTATACACTCGCTGCACTCGTTCCTAAAAAACTCGTAACTTATATGGACAAAAATTAAAATTTACTTTTGAAATTCGTAATGTACATTTTTAGTCGGAATACGGCTATAGAGATTTTTTATTGACTTTAATTGCCTCCTGACAATGGGCGTGGATTAGCAAGCCCGTGCTACAACCACTAGCCGGTGCTCGGTAGCTTCGTGATTGCCAAATCAAGTCATGAAAATTTCACACCTGAGCCGGATTCAAACCCACGATCTCTGTAGTCAGGGCCAAGCACTCTACCGCTGTGCTATCTCGCCTGAGGAAGGTTTAAGTGTAAACCGAAACGTCAGTTATGTAAGAAAAATGTCGTGTGACTAATATTTCAAGTAATAAAGCCAAGAAGAATATTTATATCTAACTAAGAAAACGGTATCCTCCCTCGTGTAAATTCGCGCTGAATTAGAATCAACACCACACCAGCGCCATTTGCATTTATGAGGGAGGGGAAAGACCGGAAGTAAAAAATAAGCGAGCTCTGGCTTCAAACACCATTCATCTTTGTGTAAAAGGTGGAAGACTGGCCAGGCTTAAGGGACAACATGGAATTTCAGGGATCTAACTTCAGATGTTCAGAATAATAAAGGAATTAGGGAAATAGAGAATAGGAACAGTAACAGTAGTCTTAGATGCTGGAGCAATGGTAAGGCTAATAAAATTTATATTTAACGACAAGATTATGTGGATACATTTTCTATTGTTAAAAGACAATTATTATTGTCTTTTAGTAATCATTTTTATTACATTTTAGAAATAATTTCTTACTACCTAACGTCCTTGTAACAACAGATTATGGTTATTAATAAAATAATACTTAGTGAATAACAATAAATTACTGAACCGATTTTTCGACTAATAAAACATGTATTATGATTTTGGACCAACGCTTCCTATACAATCATCACAGTCTGTTGATAAGAAACGTGCCTAACCTTTGTAATAAATAAATTCTTCATTATAATCGAAGATAAAGAGAAGTTATCTTATCGACTTGGGGTAAATTATAGAAATTTCTTATTCAAATTATCACTGTACCCATACGTAGCTTACTAAAGCATATACATAAATTTATTGCTGAGCAATATAGATAGATCACCAAAATTTACAGGTGTCATTTAATATGTACTTTATTAGATGAATCAGTAGTTCAATACAATTGTAGATAATGTGCTAAGCATTTTATTTTGATAAGTCATAGAACTTGTGCACTATGCTAAAGATGTATGGTTGAAAATCGCTTGTGATTAGCTGTTGGAAGAGGCGGTCCAATCATTCAAACAAATACTTGTTGATATTTTTATTGTTACCTACTGGTTTTGTTGATTGTTGTGCAAAATTTAGTTTGTCGACTGTCTTCCAACAGCTGATCGCCATTCGCAAGCCATTTTCTACCATACATCTTTGGCATGAACGTTCTACATAAACTTGATGCATATGGCGTATCTCCCCAGTATTAATAATCAAAAGTATTCTATTAAATCTTTCAAGTAAATAACAACGTAATTGACGGATTATTCATATTTCACATAAATCAATAGAAAATTCATCCCACGTATTTAATTTTTTTATAAAAATTTTAAAAACATTAGAATTTCTTTCTATTCCGTCCCAGTGTTATAACAAAACGACCAGACTTTTCTCGACCTCACAGTCATCAGGGCCCGTTGAATATCAGGATCTCTTTCTGTGGTCGTTCCGTGAAAAACGATTAAGTTTTTCGCTAATTGCTCGTAATTTAAAGGTATGGTCAGGTATAAATTGGGCCGATTCGCTACTTGTAATTAAGCTAAAAGGTAATATGTCTATAGGCAAGCGGGAAAGTACGTGGCACCCACTGTGCTATTCGTACACTCAGAGGATATTAAACACCGAGATATTTATGAGTTTTCGTTATAATTTAGTGAGAGGTGCAGGGTTAAATTTGGATGCACCTGATGCACTCCTTACGAAGATATTTACTTTCCAGGTTCATTTAAATATTTATCGTTATACACTTTTTATGGTGATATTCTCAATATTCACGATTCGGACTTGACTTATATATTAGTCAAAATTGGAAATTAACTTCTTGTAACATGAATATTTATATCTACAGTGTTGCAGAATTAGGAATATCAAAAAAATTTGTGACTTTAGAGCATGAAATAAAAATTACAAGGATTATAGTAATTGCAAAGTAGGTATAGGAAAATGTAAAAATAAAGCTTGCAGATAAACTAGGTAATGGGCGTAATGGGCTACTTGCATGGTATTGAAGATATTTCTATTACTATGTAGGTATCTAATTTTAGGTCGAAAATATATGTAAAAATATAAATGTTATTACAAAGAAATTATATGTTTTTTGTAAATTAAAAAATAAAATTTTCTAGGAAGTCATTATCATCACCAGGAGAAGGGAAGCATAAATTAAGAACTGAGGTTGGCCGTTTTAGCTTCCCGCACAAACCGTTCTTATGCTATGGCTTTACGGCCATTCATTGGTTCGGTGTTTACTACGTCACATATTAATACCTATTCAATTTTCAATCAATGTTTTTTGTGCTTGTTAATAAAAATTTTGTCAAAATAAAAAATACGATTTCTAAGTTTTTACCTCTTTTAAAAATATTTAATATAAAAATTCCTACAAGTAGTGTACTGTGTAACATTATATACAAACAAATATATTACTAGAAGGTACATAGAATTCTACGCAAAAATTTCTTTATAGCAACTCTAGACAATTGTACTAAAATATTAACAATTAAATATATTTTAAGGTCCGTAACTGATATTTTTCCTGGCACATATTTTAATTATTTTCCCATTTTAACACTTTACCCAAAATGGCGTCCTCCTACCCTTCCAAGCTAAATCTCAGTCACCAACATCCATATACATACACACAACGAGGATAGAAGATTATCCTCTAATGGGTTAGAAGAAGACAGACGGCTGACCCGTGGGGATTAATGATGAAATATGAACAACTTTTAGGGGAAATTTTTAGTTGGTAACTCTGACATCGCGTTACATAAAGGCGCAGGTTTTTGCGAGGGTAGAATTCGCTGTAGGGTATTTAAACGAAAGTATATGTGTATTTCATAATTATTTTTGGCGTCATACATGTCTTGCGTATTAGGGGAAAGTTGAAACGAGAGTGGTGGACCTGAAAAGTTAATTTAGTTGTTTAAACTTTAGAATAGTCTGTAGGTTACTATGCGATATTTAAATAATAATTCAAAATCATAACTTAAGCTTCTTTACACAATTTTAGCTTTTCCTGGCAGCATCTACTATTAAAAATTTTAAAAATTTTAAAAATTATCTATTTAGAGGCAAGAAAAATGTTCTTTTCATTTTTATAATCTCACATGTGCATTAATTTTTGCCGGGAATTTTTTGACTGCTATCCAATAACGTCCCACTCGAGCTGATTATGTTGTAAAAATTTTCCTGGATATGAATTAATGCACGAGTGCAGATTCGGTAAAAAAGTCGTATTTACATCATCGCTCTATTTTTGAATTCTTTTTAGAATAGAAACTACTAAATTTGTATTTAACATTAATAAATATGTATTATTTATCTAATTAATTGCTTATTTACACTCAAAATGACAATTTAATCAATTTTTAATCTAAATGTCAAACTGACGTGACACGTGACAGACAAATTTCCACTTATTAATTACAGTTAGGTTCCTCAAGCTACTATACCTCATTTCACGTAAGAAAAAAGCGTTGGGTAAGATAGAGCGATATTCTTGATTCTGATTGGTCTAGCTGAGACGTGAATCTACCTACTTTTTTTAAAATTTTATAGTTACCTACATCGAAGTACTACATTATTCTATAGATGACAGCTTTGGTCACAAAACATACCTTATATAAGTTCGCGCCAAATTTTGATCTAATAAAATGTGTCTTAAATGAGGTAGGTATAGTAAAAAAAAATCCGCTAAATTTATATAACCATGGTTATATTATTCTTATCAATTCTTCCATTGGCTGTTATTTGTGTCATGCAATTTTCTAATAATTTTTTTTTTGTTACAGGTAATTCATAAAGATTCAGTCAATCCTTTCAATCCTTCATAATTTGTAAGTATAAAGATTGCAATTTTTGCCCTAACTATTAAATTAAATATTATGTTTTATCATTCAAATAAATCAAAATTTAATTATTACGTAAATAAATTAAGAACATAATATAAAGGAAACCATAAAACAATATTCGTTTTTAATAAAAGCGGTTTCTTGGCTTCCATTTTCAATATTGTTTTTTTAAATGTATAAAGTAAATTAATATTCTTGAACATATTCTGTTGCTTAGTAGGAATAATTTATTTTTTCGTGGTAAAAAGAGCATTTTGAACAAAGTAGAAAATAGCGTTTAATAAGACTACAACTAATTAGAAACATCAAATAAAAGAATAATTGTAGGTGTTAGTTTTATCTCAGTATTAAAACCAGTGTCCTTTAAAGAAAGGCTATACAGTTTAATGTATCCTTTCTACTTTATGTTGTAATCTCAAGAAGAATATAAAGTTTCCCTCGTTCCGTCTTATATTTATATTTCATGTCAAGTTCCATCTAATCGTTAAAAACTGCGAAAACTATATAAAAGTTCTTATCCCTGGAAACTAATAATTTCTTAGTTGCTATTCAGGTCAGCATATTAGATGTAATTACCGACAATTTACTAGTAATTTTACTACCTGTTGGCAATATGGTCACGACCAGGGCTGTTAAAATTTCAGTTTTATCCCTGTTGACTAATAAAATCGTTATATGCAGTCTGAAAAATGCACTCAAATTGGTTGTAAAAGTAATATTGCGAGGTAATTATCGGAAAAACGAGGAAAACGATCTTTTTAAGAGTTACATTGTAATTATTTTGCTGCTTAATACACGTACTTACAATGCCACGATATTTACTGATAAGAGATAATTTAAGTAGGGTAATACGCATTAAAAACATTCTGATATTAATTATTTATGATAATTTACTGTGCATAATTTTAGATTTTAAAGATATTAATCGTATCATAAACTGTTATTACCTTTTAATATGCAACATTTTTTGATAATTATAATAACGAACTTAATACGTTAGATACAACCATACTAACATCAATATCTTTCGTAATATGCAAACTGTCAATTAACTGACAGATAAAATTATTGATTTGTGTTAATATCGCAGTCGTTGATGATACGATTAAGCTTTGAACATAACGCGAATATATGCGATTTAAGCCCCCTTGGATGTTCAAAGAGACTCGGTTTCATCTCGTCGCTTGGCAGCATCCTCGGTATAATGATAATGATAATTTACTGTGCGTAAATTTAGATTTTAAAGATATTAATTTGCTCTCTGTATTTTAAAATAACAAATTTCAAAAATGGACAATTTACTAGGTGGAATTATTACCATTTTCTCAAAAGTCAGTAATCCATTACAAGAAAATATATTTTTGGATGAAAATTTGTGTTCTCATGTAAGGCATTCATAGCTGAAAAAATCAAGTCCATAGCTCTTACCGTTTTGTGAGATATTAAAAGGTACTTACCAACTTACCTACTACCTATTTAATTTTTGATAATTCAATTTTTTTTATTCTACAAATTTTATAAATCTGGATATAAGGTGCCACTATACTTAGCGTGTAGTAGTAGTATTAATTAGTGTAATTACTTATTAAATTAATTACTCGTCAATTTCGAATGCTTTGTAAATCATATTTTTGTTATACTAACTATATGTATCGTGTTTTCAAAAAACATTCTACATGATTTTAAATATAAAAATAATCAAATTTTAGATTTTTTTCAAAAATTGTGGAAACAAAAAAAACAGTTCGATGTTAAGAATGAAATTATATAAAAAATTGTAAATTAATCTTTACTATAAGTTGTACCTACGTAAATCAAGTATATATAAATTCAAAATATACATAACATGGTAGAAAGTAACTTAAATCCTTGTAACTTAAGATACCTTTGTGTAAAACCCGTGTTCAAATCTTCCTAAAATTTTTATGATAACTCAGGAAAAGATTCAGCAAATTTCAGGGTAATAAATCTAAACTAACCAGCCTTTATGTTGAATAATACTCCCTGAAACCGCGCTGGAAATCCCTTGATCGGCATAAATCCGCGCGATACAAGTAGTAAGTACCCATGAAGTCATTTCCCTGCCACAAAAAATCAAAGACGTCGTCGAATGTGTGAGGAACAAAGACGAACTCGCACTATAAACGTAAACATAAAAGAGAAAGAGCCGCATGAAGATTATGGTGAATAGGAAAAAAGGATTTGAAGGTAAAACTATGGGGTTTACCGCGATTACGACGATACTTAGGCCTGGCAGTTGAGATTTATTTCCTCGGGGGGAATATGGATGGCTTTGCTGGAAATGAGCAATGTAGGCTAGAGGGTGCATTCCATTTCAGCTACAAGTTGTTATTTATGATGAATTTTTACATGAGGTTTTGCACCGGGACTTAAAAGCATTGTCTTTACATTAAAGGTGTGGTATATCTAATGCATTTCGTACCTTGTAACTTGTTCAAGTCACTAAAATCCACCTCTGGAATTTAGTACTTGCTTGGTGGTATAAACATATATTTTAGCACTAGATTGGTTTTAGTTTTGATTCCAGTCAAGTTAATAGAAAGCATCTCTATGTACTAGAACAAGTGACACTCCTATACTAAAGCTGTGTACTGGTTCCATCGTTTGTTTGTAGTTAAAAAAAATTGATACGCCTCTCTTGAAATAAACACTGCGATTTCTGGAAGCTACTTAATAACTTTTTAGCTATTTAATGTATACACTAACTTTCTTCAAAATCACAATCCCAGGAAAACCAATCACAATAACTCACTTTGAGAATTGCATTTTATCGACTGACATTGTTGAAAACATCTATACCTTCTGCTTAAATTCCCTTGCAATTGTTAAGTTTAAAAACTATATAATTGGCGAGATACCACAGAGTGGTAGAGTGTTTCTGTCACGCATAGCGGGTCAACGCTATATAGATATATAATTTTTCTTTATGTGCTGTTACCAGCCGTCTACTCACAGATGATTATAACTGTTAGTGGATAGTAGGTACAGCATAGGGCAGATTTTTTGTTTTAATGTGTACTTGACTGGATTCGAACCGGAATTGCCAGAACCACCGGCCATCCCTTTTATTGTGCTACTCTTTTAAGTTTTTATTTATGCTCGAAAAAAAAATTGCAAAATTTATTCAAAATTTGTTGTTTATTCATACTATTATTTAATTTTAAAAAAGGATTTAACCACATAATAATCATATTATGGCGTACTGGTCTTTATAATAGTAGTTAATATTATTTTTTCAGCATTGTTTGATTGCATCTTTTATTGTCCCATCATGTCACAAATTTGTCAACAACTGAACATTCCAGCCTACTGTGTGTGTTATTTATGAATTTAGCCCGGATAACATAAATAACAATTTAATAACACGAAATCCATCCGTCAGTTACAAGGACCACAGCCCGGCTTTCCGTTCTCTGAAATAGACATACAAATATTTGTCAACGCAAACATTCACAGCATCACAACGAGTAAAACACCAAACACTCTACCCCCCTCCCTCCCACAAGTGGATGTGTTAGAGATGTTCTCTTGTTTTAAAACAATTTCCTAAATTATCGCCCAAGGCACGAGATTGTGAATTGATGTTTTGGAATCAAAACATTTTGTTTGCTTTAAGCCATTTTTACCAGAGGTTGTATTTAACGGAATATTGGAAATTCAGGATTTTGTAATGTCAACCTTTTTTTCTCTCATTGTACAGAAATTTTAATCAAAGAATTATCTCGAAATCGGTACATTAATATTTTATTTATTACATTAAAATCAAAGCATTCTTTGTTAGGACAATAAATAGCTACGAAAATAAATACAATAAGTGATGCTTTTGTATTGTCTCTAATTAAAATTATAGCAAATCTCAAAAATATAATAGGCAACTGTAACCTGACACACCTGTCACTTAAGCTCTGTTCACACATAAATTCTTTGAAGATTCTTTCATGCTTCTGAATCCTGAAAAAAAATCATTGTTTTGAAGCTACCAAAATCTATAAATGCTTCTCTTCCAAAAAAACACATTGAAGACACAATTTAACAGCGCTGCGCATGTGCTCAAGAGGGCTCAACATCAACAGCCCTATAAGTGCACATATATCTGCTATTATACACTATAATATGATTGTAATACTGCTTATTTTGAATAAACTATTAGTCAAGTCAACAGCGCTGCTACTTGACAGGCGAGTCACTCCATGATTCTTTTTCTTAGGATTCAGAAGCATAAAAGAATCCTCAAAGAATCCATGTGTAAACAGAGTTTTATTCTATAAATTATTTATTATAGTCGTAGATAGATAGATAGTATATGACAATTGCTCATTCCAATGGTTGCGATACTTGCCTGGGGTTCATATACTAAACTATTATTCTCCATGAGTAATTTCTATACAATAAGTATATTATTTAACGAGCAAATAATGTAGGCTATAATTCAAGAGGATGCAAGTTTATTCACGAGCCGAAGGCGAGTTAATAAATCATACGAGTGAATTATAGCCATTATTTGCGAGTCAAATACAACGTTTTATCTACGACTTTTTAAATAAAGCAACATTTCTTATTTACAAATTTGTATTCATATTAACCTAACCTCAAAAAATTTACAATTCATTCGAGTAATTTTGACAGTTCGGAAGAATAAAGTACTCATTATTTAACAGTGTAAAATAATGAATTCATTATTTCATAATGTGTCCTTATGGAGGGGTTTATTATACTACTTTCACTTATATAATGAATACATTATTCTATTGTTGTAGATTTAAAAAAATATTTATGTACGACTAATGCATAACATGAACATTAAGTGTGTGATGCTTTCTACATAATGCCATATATTACTCCTGCAGGACATAATTCCAGGGAATAATAGTGCATTAATCAGAAACTTACTTTGCATGAATCTATTTTCTGTGCAAATTATTTTAGAAAACATTGCAATGTTTAATGATACAGCTATGGTGATGAAGAATTTACATTTAGAATTGTCAAAATTTTTGCGTATTGGTATTTATTTTATTAAAATCTTGCACATAATAAATTAGTCGTAGATAAAGTACAATATACAACTCGCTATGGCTATTATTCCCTCTGATGATTAAAACCCTCGCTCGCTTTGCTCGCGCATGTTATAAACTTCATCTTCGGTAATAATAAAATCCATTAGCGTCGTTGTATGATATAATATTTTATTTTCTAGCTTCATTTTCAAATTAAAGAGATCACGATTTAGGCGTTATTTTATGAAGAGAACTAATCTGCAATCTTATATTTATCGTAGATCGTAATCCTGTGAAGACATCACGGTATAACCGACATCGCAGTTTAATTACATTACTCATGCAGCATAAACTAATCGTTACTCCTCCCCGTATTAATTTATAACTTATGCAATAATAATAACTCTATGGCGCATATCACAACATAATGCAAATTACCTTGACTTGCAAATATTTGAACTCGATAGTTCACATCGCATACACAAGACGGCAGCTTGTATGCTGTTAGAGTAGTCTAGTAACCTGGTACTCTACTGCCGTACTCCCTTGGTACGCTGCATAGCATTAAAGTTCGCTATAGTAATTGTGTTCAGCGATATTTGTGTTGTACTATCAATATAGATGTTATAAACTATGCTAAACTTCAAGTACTTTGTATTCTGTATTATATGAAGTAAATTGTTCAAGCAAGAGTTATAACTTATTTATAGTTAGCTTTTTCATCGACAGAGAACAATTCAAGTAAATAACAAGGAAAACCATTTATTTAATAATAAGGGGAAAGAATAACGCTGTTTTGCAAAGAAATGCACATAAAAGATATTAAAATCAATCTATACCGAGTATGTAGGACTCAAGAAGGATATAAGGATTCTTTATTTATTGATATCCAGGAAGGAATAAATAAGGGAATGATCCGTCTTAATCTTCACTCTCTTTATTTCATTTATTGAAACATGTTAAGCTACCGGTTTCGACAATTTAATTGTCATCATCAGGCACAGGCACTAAAATAAACAATCTTATGTTACTATTGAACACAATAAACACAAGAGATGTTGTACACAGGATTGTTCATCTACGCGTAAAGTATTATTTTCTACGTCTACGTAAAGTTTGCGTAAACTATGTAACAATGTAGACAATGTAGACTTTGCGTAAAGTATGTAAATAATTCAATTGTCAGAAAATCTAACCTATAATTTTATTCGTTTTCGGTGAGATTTGTTCTTTGTCTACATTGTCTACACTGTTTTATTGTTTACACAGATACTGCATGCGTAGATTACGTGTTTGTCTACGCGTAAAATTACACGTAATCCACGTCGCGTAGACTACGTGAACAACCCTGTTGTACAATATAAATTACACACATTGTAGATCCTAACAAATAAATAAAATTATACAGAGCTACTTATAACCAATAAAAGCAAAGTACTATAATTACAATTAAGCACAAATTAAGTGAATTAATACAAAAATACAAACTACTACTGTAATCGTAATTTTAGTAATGTTGTGTAATCAGTTAATGATTTTCATTTTATTTAGATGCTAACTAAATTTATTTTTAGTCATAAATCACGCAAACCCAGTGGTTCCAAAAATGGAGTCTGTAAGGAAACTACCCTAAATTTTTGAATATCTGAAAACTTGAGCCGTAATCAAATATATCAAATTTGTTTAGGTATGTCATTTTCGTATGTACTGGAAGATCTTATGTAGACTTTCCATTAAAAATTTGTTTCATGAATTAATAATAATGGACCAGAAAATGCAATATACGCAAATACGTTTGCATATTGAGAGTTCTTTTAATTAAATTTCCGACTATTTATAATATCATTAATAAGTGAGCCGAGGAATTCATTTTATAAACTAGAATTTTACAAATTGTGCTAATTTTAATTACATTCTTGCTTAATTATTTATTATTACATTTCATTGCAAATTCTTTTCATTTCTTATGCATTGTCAGTGCTTTTATATAGAGTAACTCACATTTAATTTTCGCTTTACTTTTGTGACTTCCATGGACGTTCCTTGTAATTTTTATTTTGAAAGAAACACTGAACACAACTGTTTAAAATAATAAACATGATGATATGATGTTGGAAGGTCGAATTAATTGGTACAGTTGTATATTTTGTTATTTATTCATAAAGGTTCGGCTACGTTTTTAGCCCTCTTCAGGACATCTACAATACAGTAAACAATATTCAGGCATTCAAATTTTTTATACAATTTTTTGTAGTTAGTAAATAATCGTCGTTTTGTACTGTGATGCTTTGTCTCTAAATTTTGAATTGTTTAAAATACTATGTATGCCTGATTTGTTCTTTGTATTGTACTTGTCCTGAAGAAAAGGCTGAAAACGTAGCCGGAACGACGACTTCATGAATAAATAACAAAATCTACAACTTTTGTGACTGATTTACCCATTATTTCGACCTTCCAACATCATAATTTAAACAGTCAAGATTCAATTTATAAAATCAACATTATGTTTAAGAACAAACATTTTATATTAGAGTAATTAATCTTGTAAAAAATGGGTAAAAATGTGATCAAGTTAGTATTTTCCCTTCGGCGACTATGGCTTCTTGCACCACGTACTCACTCTTCTGTTTTTAAAACGGATGGCTGGCTAGATCCATAAAAACGAAATTACAGTGTCTCTGCTTGGAATTTACCGTCTTAACGTGACTTCTGAGTTACTTAAGTAAAGCGACTCCTAGACATTTCACAAGCTCTAAGTGAGAAATTAGAAACGTAGCGATCCGAGAAATAGTAAAGCTCGCAAAAACTCCGGTTTTCTTTTTATGTCGGCAAATATAAATTTCAGTTGTGCTTCAAAACGGTTGCGAATCGCCGATTGACCGTAAATGCCAAGGCAGAGCCCCATTGGAGAAAATTTTCTGGATATTTTTTAACACAAGATATTTTTCAGTCTGTTGGTGTCGCAGTCATGTTGATAGTAATAATAATTTATGATTCAGGAATGTAAGTGTGCTAATGAAGTTATGATCGTTTTATTTTTGTTCGATTATACGTTAGTACACTTAGGCGAAGTCTGGGATTACGTGATAGGTATGAGTCGGTTATCGGCAGTATTGGAGATGCTCTGATACGAGTAGGACGTGCCTGGACATTGCCATCTTTCCTTATCGTCACAGTTTGTAGATCACGTTTAATTGGTCCATGACATGAGTGCCGAATGTGTGATTTGTTTGGTGATTCGATTAGTTAACTATTTCAGTAAATGCGTTCTTAAAAGTTTTATTGATCACGTAACTGATCATCTATAGTCCGCTCCGCTCATAATAGGAATTATAATAACCAAAATTACATAAGGCATTTAGAACTGAATTTGCTGAAGCAAACAAGCTTTACGTAGTTTTATTTGTATTATACTGTTTTCATGTTTGCAGCAATGATTTCAGTACGATAAATGAGTCAGTATGTTATCAGATACTGTAATATTTATTACGGTACTGTATCGCTATATATGACCTCATTTGCTATATTGAACTTGTTATTTAATTAATACTAGCCAGCCTAATTATTTCAAAGAAAGGAAATGAAACTGTAAAACCTACAAAAATGTAAAATAGTAGGAAATTTAATTTTAGGCCCCATTCACACAAGCATTTGGTTTTAAGATTTACATTTATGTTTACGTTTAATAATGTTTAAATTCGAGCATCCGTACTTTCCACTTTCTAGCACTAAAGTTTGAAAGCTCCAAACTTTAGTGCTAGGTTCAACACTTACTAAAGCTAATTTAAGTTTATTATGTGATTGCTGCGTTTCTTAAACTTCTAAAATACATGCTTATAAGAATGACCGCTGAACCGTGCTGATCTGCGAAGAAATGCACAGTCGGACGTAAAAACCCGCTGATCCGCATTTAACTAAACCAAATAAAGAAACCTAATTCCCTTCCTGATTCCCACATACTCGGTTTGAATTGATTTTATTCTTTTTTACGTGCATCTGTGCATTTCTTCGCAGATCATCGTTTCAGCGGTCAGCGCTGATCAGCGTTTTGTTCTTTCCCAGTCATTAATTCTTATTGGAAACAGGAAAGAAGATTTTTGCGAGTAAACTGAAATGCGTACCAGACTAGATTCGAACCTGAGTTGTCAAAACCACAGTAGGTCACATAATGCACTCAGCTATCCACCTCATTATAAATTAGTAAAAAATGAAGTTCTTCCCTGTGTCAAACCGCAACTTCGTCGACTCCGCGTATCGCTCGCGTTTTATTCGTGATCACCTGTGAAATATGTCCGCATACCCGCTTTACACTTTACGTCCTATATGTGTCCTCTTTCCTCTCGTGCAACCATGTATCACGCTATCTTCCTCATACATGTACGTACACTCACATGTCGAGCCTGCAACTAATGCATTTTTAATCATCACATAAATCGATGATCAGCATCAATATGGAGCGGACAAAAATATGGTTAAGTTTGGAGATTGTACGGCGGTAGCTGAAAGTACATGCCGCTTTGTTGAAATGAAAGTATGGATATAGTGAAATATGTATCATCGCGAAATATATAAAATAAATAATAATGCATATAATGATAAATCTATTTTACTGGTGAACACGCATTGGCCCCTTGCACGTATTTTTTAAAATTATTTATTCAGAAGACAGAAATAATTTTATCGACGACTATTAAATAATATATTGATTACTAGCGGACCCGGCGCGCGTTGCTACGCCTCCAACTCGAATTTAAAGGAATCTCGTTATAAGAATTTTAAGTTATTACCATACATGGTGGCAATTCTAACTACGCCCGTGATACCATACCAAAATTGAACCCAATCGGTTACCGCCATTTTGTTTAAAGATGGCCGACTGATATTTTAGTATGCTCATGCCATAAGATAGATCATAAGTTATAACTATTACAAATTTCAGAGCTACCCAATAATTGGGTAGGTCTGATCTATAGCTTTACTGTTTGTTACAGATTGTAGAAACAAGTACATTATTTTAGTTTGGGTTTTTAGTTTATGTTGATTGAGTGGAGCCACTCTGTCCTATCTATTCACGCAACAGAAACAAAACTTAAACATGGTTATCTTTTTCTTGCTTTTGTGAAGACAAAATGTTTATTTCTGTTGCTTTCTGTTCCTATCCTTTGGAATCAATGGTAACATACGTCAACAGAAAGTTGCTGTAGTGGATACGTACCTACCTTTATAACTTCGAGTACACGCATTAAGGGTATATACAGTTTACCATGCTGATTCCGAATTAATAATAATTTTTAGAAATCTGAAAAATTAAGGGTTGGTATAACTTACTTACCCGAACTATTTTAAGTACCTACCTAAAAATAAATTTAATAAAATCCTAAATAGAATATAGGTACATACATTTTGAATTAGAATTATAATGTTCAAATAATTTCTTAATCAGTGGCATTACAAATGTTTTCTAAGTGTTATTTTAATAATCGTTTTTATAGTACCTAACATAACAGAAAAATCGTTTCTAATTTAAAAACCATTATCCTTAATATAAAGTCAAACACACTCTAACATCAATTACCAATACAGTCACACCCTAAAGCACTACATACACTAACACATGTCCATTGTACATTTACATATACACCAACACATACACACAGACAATCATTTACACATGGTAATAGACTCAGGTACACGTTCAGCTTTAGCATAGGGATATCGATAAAACCATTAACACGAGATGTCAATTTGACTACGTAGATTCCATTTGTATTGATTTCAGTAAGTAATATATTTTTTTAATTACCAAATTACTCAACTCAACTCTGGTGGAAGCCCTTATTACAACCATCAGCCGGTGCCCGATATAACATTTTGGTTTCCAAATTAATTATAATCCAACTTGGAATGAAGACAAGAGTGGATACCAATCCCAGGGGTCAGAGGCAAGCACTCAAACCACTGAACTATCTTGCTGTTTAAGTTATAATTTTTAACCAATAGAACTTTGTATATCCAAACATATAACAGTCTGTTTCTAGGTGACAGAAACATATGAGTAAATGATAAACAAATAATAGTATTTATTGTGAAACTAGGGACAAAAGTGGCGTTTAGTCCCGAGACGCATACGATATTTTTTTCAATACCTGTACCGAAAAGCCACCTTAAGTCCCCTATCAGCTATCTTGCATTCATAACCTCACTTACAATATGAAAAGTGATAATCATTATCAGTTAGAAGTTGAAGAAAGAGATGAACCGGATGATGATAACATTGAAATTGTATAATAATTGGATAAAATGAATAAAGATAACCTAAATAATCAATTGGAACCCCGCATAAAGCGGAAGGGAAAGTACTGACCGGTCAAAAATACCTCACTTTTGTCCCTAAATAGGGACGAAAAGTGGCGTTTTCGATGCAGGTATTGAAAAAACAAATTTGGCAACTGTTATTTGAAATTTACACCTTATTAAATTAATTAATTATTCACTATAATAGTCATAGATACTATTTCACTCAAGTTTAACATGGCAATTTTCTATAATCTTTTATTGAATAATACTATTGTTATACCGTATCCAATTAATAATAATTAGTTTTGATTTGTTGCACTGAAAAACTGCATTGTTTATCTACATAGTTACAAAGTTTGTTACTAAATAACAATGTTGACAGAAACCAAGTTAACCAATTAATTGTGCTATTATGTACAATTATTCCTTTAAACAATGCCGCCATATTAGCATACTAAGCTTTAATAATTACTCTAATTACGGCTCTTGTAATTAAGGTATGTACCTAGTTATTGCTTTGATCTTTGGCATTCGATCAATAATACAATATCAAACACATCATTATTATTTCATTCGGTATTTGGTTCACAATTTTTCTCTCCGTTTAATCCACTTTTCTGTGACATTTAACCCCTGTTTCTACGCCCATGATTTAACCCACAACATTGAGTTATAGATAACGTTTAGGTTAACAAATTGGGAAGAGCACTTTCGATTGTCTTCGGGTGAATGTGATTTAAGATGAGAATTAATAAGGGTTGCTTTTAACCTCAGGGTTTTTGGGGGGCAAAGGTTTCTAGAATTGAATTTCGGGATTATATACTGCGTGCTATTTGCCTTGAATTAATAGAAAGACTGGCCATGTTTTTTCATTCGTTTTTTCAGTGACAACCCCGGTCAGAAGTTGTAATTAGTTCATAGGTGTTCCTAGGTGTCTCTGCTGGGCACTAGTTGTACGAATTCATTCTGTCACTTGCTGTCACTGAATAGTTTTTTGAAATTTAATAATTAGTGCGTTTATAGAAATATATGTAAAATATAAATGAACATGTAAGCTTATTATTACATTATAATTTTGAAATATTAGTTCAATATTCTAAGACCAGAGATAGAAAAAAAACATGTAGTAATAGTAATAGTAATAGTAGAAAGAGAGTACACAGGAATGCAGTCAAATTGAATCTTTATTGATCTAAGGCCAACGTTTCGCCACCTCTTGTGGCATCATCAGGGCAAAAGATTTAAAAAATATACAAAAATTAATCATCAAGGAGATGTTGTCAAATATAAATCAAAAAATCGAGCACTTCTCTCCATGCACTCACAGAAAACAAGAAACATGTTTCTTGTTTTCTGTGAGTGCATGGAGAGAAGTGCTCGATTTTTTGATTTATATTTGACAACATCTCCTTGATGATTAATTTTTGTATATTTTTTAAATCTTTTGCCCTGATGATGCCACAAGAGGTGGCGAAACGTTGGCCTTAGATCAATAAAGATTCAATTTGACTGCATTCCTGTGTACTCTCTTTCTACTACAACACGCACAGTCGCTTAACATTTTCCTTCAGTAATAGTAATAATTATTCCTCTTATTCTCATTTAAAAAAATACAATGATTATTCAAATTTGCCGAAATTTTTGAAAAAAATATTTTCACTCTTCAAAAAATACCACTTCCGGTTAATATATTATTTGTATCAAAATCTAATCAGCTCTTTCAATTTGTATTCAATTGTAAAATATCAAAATTTTTGAATAATTCGTATTTAAGTTATCCGAGATACCTAAATAACACATCCATACATACAGAGACATCATCTCAAAAATATCAAAAATGAGATGTAAGGACCCTAATTCGTGCTCATCCACTAAAATCTCACTACCCGATTTTTTGCATGACCCAGTACTTACCTTTATTTATACGTATGGCGGAAGGAAATAATAGATTAATTTGTGTACATACATACATATTTATCACGCCATATATCAAATTTGAATGTGGGTAGCCTTTATATTGAGAGTCATTAGTATTGATACATATTAATCAATTTCAATAAAAACAATAATGTTAATCCCTTTTTATAATCTACGAATGTGTTGTTATAAAAAAATTTGTTCAGTTTACAAATTAACTATCACTAATAATAACAGTAATTATATTTTTAAATAATAGTAGTCTTGCAGTCTTTAATTTTATTTATAAATGTTTTATCGAATTGACATTAATGACATTTTAATTACAATTTTTTGTTGTACTACCTACTACTTTTCTCTGAATATGAATTAAGTTGGTATTGAAAAACGCATAGGTAATTCATATTCTAATAAAAAAAAGTTCAGAGACAAAATAAAAAATATACCACTAATTTAACAAAGATTTATATTAATATGTTGATAAAATTTGTTCAAGTTAATTTTGTTGACTTAATGCGGCCCAACCTACGTCCACTCCGGGTCGAGATTTCAATCAACATAAATAAACAGAGACTCAAATTATATATCTTAATCAATAAATACATTTTTTCTGAACGTTTTAACCCAATAAACCAAATTAAAATTGTCTCATTTTAAACCGTCAAAACAAAAACAAAACGATATACAGTATTCCTATTAAAATAAATTTGAATATTGACTTTTTCGGGTAAACATAATGGACTGCCGAATAGTTCATGGTAATATCCGTGCTCCTCTAATGCCATTTTTTAATTTTGATTTTGAATTTATGGTAAAAAAATTCCCAAAAATTGCAAGAATAGAGCATGTTTATCCAGGCATATAAAAAAATGGAGAAAAAATTAAAAAGCGGCATTAGAGAAGCAATGGGGCATTCTTAAAGTTCTTAAAAATGTATTATTTGTTATCAAAATTTATATTTTCAGTTCAGTTTTAAGGGTACTCGTACTACGGAGCAGTATTTTCGCTAATTTACGGCTAGGAGTGGGAAGTGGCCCACCTTAATAAAATATTTAAAAAAAAAGTTGAGATGCGTTCTGAACAATTATTTTCCAGATTCTGTTTCTGATTTCTTATAAATTGATTATACTTTGCACTCTGCAGTTACTATAGAACTCAATATTATTTTTTATAAGAAACCAACCAAAATTCTGACTTGAAATTTGTAATGTAGTTTCTTAAATAAAGATTAAATTGTTTAGAAGTTCTATAACCACATTTCACACTGAAACTTCACAGGAATTTTGATTTGTCAATTTAAAATTTCCAGAATGTTTCTATATCGAAAAGTGGTAATATTGTAGAGAATTCTCCAAGTTGATTGGAGTTGTTGTTGCGGATTCTAAAGCAGAGTTTTTAAACTTTATCAAGTAGTGTAGTCGAGAATATTTGAACGTGTAGGAAGTATTTTATATTCGAGAAGGAAGTGCAGAAAATATTGAAAAGTTTTTTGGTTAAATTACTAATTAACGAATATTTGTACAAAATACAGATGAGATGTAAGATGTATGACCGAAATTGAATTCTGGTAGATACAAAGTTTGTCGATTATTAAATTAAATATGGATTAAATTTAAACTAATTTCAATATTCATGAATCATGAAAGGTCAAGAAGTTGAAAATATAAGTTTCGCTTCGTTAAAAATGAAATTTTGTTTTTGCAAAAATAAATCCGATTATATACATCAAAAGTTTATGAAATTCTTGTCATTCGCAGCGAACATTTTTTAATAATTTCCTCCGAATTTAAAAATAAAACATCTACAGTAGGTACGTCTCAAAATATTATATTATTCAACACGAGTTTAACAAATACAAAAAATTATAAAATAATGAAAATTCACGTTCCTCAAACGAATTCAATTCATTTTTAAAAACTCGAGTAGTATACTGACTCAACTATTAGTAGCTTTTAGAATAATATAATTTAGGTAAATACTACATAATTTATAAATAATCATGAATTAAACATAATTTTTTTCAAAGTTCACAAATTCGCAGGCTAAATTACACATAAATTTTTAGATCCGTTGGTTGGATGCACTTTAATTACCATATCACCGAAATTAAATTAATTCGTTTATTTCAGGAACTCGAACCGAACCGAAACAGGAACGTAAACCGGAACGAAGCGCAGCCCGCAAATATTTTAGTAAACCGCGAACTAAATCGAACCTTTAAATAGTATATTAAATTATTAAAACGATTGGTCTTTTTTATCAATACGCAAATATTAATTTCTTCATAATTACTAATTAATAATGCTGAAACAAAATTTACTTACCGTTCCGTGAACTGTAAGTAAATTACTTACCGTTCTGTTTATCCTAGCAACCGGTAAGAACAACATACCGTCTTGGAAACAAGCATGGTATGGTAAGTTGATAAAAAGACCAATCGTTCAAAAATAATTTGGCAAACTCATAATTTTTAATTCGTAATCAGTATACCATTCCTGAAATTGTGAAACACCCTGTATATCTATTCCAACATGTGAGGCTACTACATCCAAGTTAGATAAATAGGCTTAATAAATATTCGTGAATTTAGGAAGAAATGTCGTTATCAGTGATGGCAGAAATGTAGGACACCGTCCTGAAAATATTCCGAACTTAACGCTCCTTTCATTAATCTTATTATCGGCCGTGGTATTTAGCAAGTCCTTGTAACCTTCTCGAAGTTCTGAAAAGAATTCCCGTCACCTATTTCAGCTGCTCTCGCTGAAAATGTCATCTGTAGCAGATAATAAAATAACAGCTGGGAAAAAGTTCAAATAACCAGAAGCGAACGGTTGAAAAATAAACTTTTATACGTAGTGGTGCCCGCTACACGAAAATTAAATTTAATTCTAAAGAATTTACTCCAATATCTACTTTTTCTCCCTTCCTTTTTGTCTATTTTTTGTTAGTTGTGTCAAAGAATTTTTTCCATTATTATTTGTTGTAGTTGTTTGGAATTTTTAAAAAGTTTTACAGAAGTTTAGCTGGATTCAAATTTCCTTCAGCATTACATGTGGATGTAATATTTTATTTTTTAGTAAATTGGAGCAATATATTTTCTTTTATTGGATGAACAATTACTATAAAAACTAATGCTGTATTCGTGATACATTTTTATTGATATATCGGAAAACATTGTAACGTGTTACGATAAAATATAGATAATAAAAATGTCCGGAATTATAGCAATAAATTTTGTCCGAGAACTTATTAGTTATTAAGCATTAAAACTTGAATAAATATTTTAAACATATGATGTCAAATTAAACTCGTATTAGTAAATATATAAATAGACATTTTTTTATTTAATAAATGTAATGAAATTCTTTCATTTCTGATCACGTGTGCGAAATTAACCACTGAGACCAACATTAAACTGACAGAATGACGACAGAATTATTGACGGTTATATAATTTAATAGTATTGTTTTAAAAGGACTTTCGTGTTTTCAATAAATAATTTAATTACAACTGCGGAAAATTTTCTAGCCGAATAACCCTCGACCATTGATAAAAATTTTATAATTTTGTCTCAACTACCTCAAGCACGTTGTTTTTAGGTTAACAGGCGTCGCGCGTTTATCAAGCAACGTACTTTCATATTTCATATATTTTTAACTACATATAATGTTTGTAGCAAATAAAATAAAATATTGTAACAAAGATGATATATGTTTACACATATATAGACATTAATTATTACATAAAATATAAATATAGTACATGGTATTAAATTAAGTTTTATATGAACACATTATATAAAGAGACAAGGTAGAGGCATTATTCCTAAAGAAATGAAATGAGGTCTACAGTGATCTCTGTAACTCACACCCAAAATAATTCTGATGGCTTGTTTTTGAGCTTTGAACATTCTGTCAACATGAGCAGAATTTCCGCAAAGTATAATCCCATAGGATATTAAAGAATGGAATAATCCGAAGTATGTCATGTTTAATGTTTCAATATTAAGATATTTTTTTAATTGTCTTAAAATTACTCTTGCCAATTTTTGTAACAATTCATCAATATATTTAAACCAAATTAATCCATTATCAATACTAACTCCTAGAACTAGAATAGAATTACTTTGAATTTAATTCGGTTCCTATATGTGACAAAATTATTTCGTAATTATTACTGGCCTTGGGTTGTTACAGTTAATGATCTCCTTCTCAAAATAACTTTTGCACCAGATGTCTGGCTGTGTGTCAAATGCATACAAATATGTTTCTTCAAAAATAATTTTCTCCTCAATAAAGCAAACGTTATCTAATATAGCAAAACATTTTAGAAATTCTTCTCATCTTCCTAAATTACAATTAACTCGCTCAGAAAACTGAGTTTTCGTCTGCACTTTGTAGTTGTTGTTTACTGAAGGAATCTCAGTAATTTACTGCAATTGCAGGAAGGAACAACAAAGCTGAATAATCTGAACAGAATCCAAGAGTAGATTTGTTTATTTAATTGGAGCAAAACTAGTTCAGATAACTGAAGAAAATTTCTATACTGTTTACTGTTGAAGAATGTTATCATTCTTACATAATTCTATCACTTGTGATGAAATGGTTTTATTCTATTCTATCACATTAAATAAATATAATTTAATTTGCTTCACGCATTTCTATTACATAAATATGTGTAGAATTCTGGTAATTGTGACGCCATCCCACGAAGGCAGTATGATTTAGCTTACGACTTGCAGACATGTCTGTATGTATGTAAATAATAGCAATTAAGGTTAACAGTACAGAGGTGGTGCAGCTTGCATACAACATCGTGTATATATGTAAATGAGAAATTGTAGTCATGTCTCTAGAATGACTTGATATGTCACTCTGACATTCTCGACTAGTTTATTGTCGCTAAATGTTGTTTAAGTACCAAATTGAATTTTAATCGGCGGAGAAACAATCTAGAACCTTGTCAAGACTGACCAAACATTCATTGAATTAACACAGTCAGCCAAGAGCATAACAAAGAAGAGCAAAGGTAATTTTATTTTAACATTTCAATATACTTTTACACGATCATATAAAATTATACATTTACTTTTTAAATGGCTTTGAAATAGACTTATCTTAATACGTAATTATTAAATCTACATAACAATTACTATTATGAGTAGGTACCATACAGAGCAGGGCATTACTTAAATATTTAGATACTTAAGTATCAATTTTTAATAACAAGCAGTACCTACTCAATACTCTTATTTCAGTACCTATAGATATTTTTTGTACTTATTGCTTTAAAATGTTAAGTACTAAAATAAATATAATATTGAAGTACTTTTTAAATATTTTAGTATTTCAATAATACCTACTGAAAACATTTAAAAATAGGTAGGTACTTAAGTAATTATACTGTTCAATCTTCGACCAACGCTCAGAATACAACATTGTTACTGCGAATTAATTTTCCTCAATAAAAAAGATAATACTGGTACCTACTTGAATAATACTTATTTTTAAGTAGTTTTGACAAGCAAAACTTGTACTTCTACTTAAGTACTGTGAAACTTTACTTGAAAATGTACTTGGTAACAAATAAGTACCTACTGACCATAGGTAGTACTGATACTTATACTTAAGTATTTTGGTTTCGATACTTGCCCAGCTCTGGTACCATGGTATAATTGAATTGACGACTGGAAATCACACACACGGTATAAAATCAACTCTTTTGGCTTAGTAAAACGTTTTTTATAGAACCTGAGAAGATTTTTCCAACGATTTTCCACCCTCAATTTGCATGCGTCACACTAACAGTTTGCGCCCCATTTGCTTGTCACCCCACCCAATTATACATTTAAAGCAACATTCCATGCAACGTGGAGATGGATTCAGGCACTTAGCTCAGCACCACAGAACGAGTGGTTTGATTTCTTATTTAGGAGCCTCTAAATCTAACGAAACATCGTTTAACCGCAGACGAAGGTTCATGTGTTGGGCTAAACGATGATGAGGACTAGAAGAAACACACGAATTATTCAACACTGAAAAGACGCTGAAACGCAGACGGAATGTGTTGGAATAGTCTTTCTCTTTTTGTTTTCAAATAGTTGTTTTGTAGATAACTTATTATAATAATATACTTACTTACTTACTTAATCCTAAAGCCTATCTACCTTTCAGTGTGGGGCTGGATTTCTCTCTTAGTATGCTCTTGATATACTCGTACTATGTATATAATAATATAAACAGGTAATATATGTCATTGGTTAAGTCATTTATCAATAAAAAGAAAGTGAAGAAGAGAAAGAAAATTAAGATTTACAATACAGCTCTGTTATATGTAGCAGAATGTTAGAATCTGTCAGAGTCAGAGAGGCTAAGAGCATGCGAGATAAAGTTTCTAAGAAGGACCATCGGTGTGACAAAACGAGATAGATTTAAAAATGAAACAATCAGAGACAGACTAGAAGTAGAGTCACTGAAGACTAGAATAAAAAGAATGCAGTTAAATTGGTGGGGATGCCTGTCTCAAGTACAGAAAAACAAGTATGGTTGGTCTCGGTCAAATTGAAATAAAGAGGTCGTCCTAGAAAATCGTGGGATAAGCAAATAGCAGGAGTGTTAAATTGTAAAAAATAGTGAGTGGATCAGTGCCATGGAGGCAGCAAAGAACAGAAAAAAGTGGAAAATCTTTTGTAATAAAGACACAATGTACTTAACTCCAATTCCTCTAAACTGAAAGATAGAAGAGGTCCAGATAAGTAAGTAAGGTAACCCGTATTGACTCCCACATTATCAATTTTGGTAGAAACTCTGATTTAACTCAACTAAATACAGAAACCTAATACCTTTCTTGAGTCTCACATACTCGGGTTTGGTAAAAAATTGAACTGAACTAAACAAATATACCTTTATACTCTTCTTGAGTTCCACATTTGATTTTATTCTTTTTTACGTGCATTTGTGCATTTCTTTGCAGATCAGCGTTTCAGTGGTTAGGACTGATCAGCGTGTTTATACCAATGACTCACAATTTGTGAGTCAAGTGGGTAACAAAAATGATTTTTGTGTAAAACAATGTGTGACATTCCGTGCAATATTCCAACAATCAATCCACCGACGTTGTCATCCACACAAGCGCATCACTTCAGTCTGCGCTTCACAAATCACTGTAGCACTGAACACTTCACACTACTTTACAGAATGCATACAAACATACATCCGGCACGTGGGAGACATTCGTCATGATGTTTTGCTTGTCGAACGCAGGCCGACAAGTGCCTGGATCCGAATCGGATTTACATCTTTGATACGCGGCGTTCGATGTTGCAAATGCATTATGCATTCCAGATGAAGATGAAGATTGGATTTATGGCAGAGAGAAATGTGACAGAGTGGTGTGATTTTGTCAGAGAATGGCCAATTTCGAATGGACAGATAAAGGATGACGCGTGGATAAACAACGCCCTTTGGTAGAGTGAGGTCATCTACAAAATAATTAAAATAACCCTTTAAAAGACTTTCTCCCAAGTATACAATGGTATAAGTTATTATAGTGGAATCTACCTACTTCGATCCGTGCGACGATCTTTGATATTCAAAGCAGCTACTGAGAGATACTTATGCAAGGACTAAATTTAAGACGATCAAGTGGTCAGCTGAAGCATCCGCGTGTGGTTTAATTGCAACATGTTTTTATTTATACACTGCCGGCCGAGAGCCTTATTGAATCACGGAATTCCGGGTTCGTACATCATCACATGCAGAGAGCTGTGCTCAAACCCGCGCATCTTCTGCCTCGACTAATATAGATGTTCTGTTATTTTTAATTATTAAACGCGCCACTGTCAACTTTTTAAAAATTATGTACTTTATACACCTCCACAGTATAATAAAAATATTACGAGGTTTCTTTCTTTTTTATTGGCATCAAAGTTAAATATAAGCACGAAATATATAGTCCCGCCCTTTTTAATGCTTCACTGTGTGAACCAATATGACAAAATGATAATGTGTCAAAAAAAATCCGTTTATCTTGATTCTGAAAAATTGGTTATTATATTATGTCTGTATGTATGTATGTGTGTGCGTGCGTGTGTGTGTGTGTATGTGTGTGGTCCGGGCCGATGCCGTCTGTTGGATAACTCAAATACGAATTACCCAAAAATTTTGATATTTGGTATTTTACAATTGTATACGAATAGGAAGAGCTCATTAGATTTTGGTACAAATATCTTCACCGGAAGTGATATTTTTTGAAGATTGAAAAGATTAAGTGTCAAAAATTTCTATAAATTTGGATAAATATAGTATTTATTATTTGTAATAAGAATAAGAGGAACAGTTATTTGCAATCTACGTTATAAAAAAATTGTATTTATCTGGTAACATTAAAGAACTGCAGTAAAATTTAAAAAATAAATTTATCAAATAAAACATTGAAATCTTGTAATCCATGTTCGGTTGATTTTTGTTTCTGCATAAAAATATTGACAGATGAGACGGGTGACAAGTTGGCATACTAGCGCTATATAAGTCATAAGTTATTAAATGTAGTAACTGAACGGAGGATTGCTTCAACACAGAAGAGTTTTCGTGTGAATGAATCTTTTGATTCAAGTGATGCTAATTTCTGTGTTTGAATATTTTAGATTTTTATTTGTATATTTTAAATGGGCACCAGATTGTACGTATACATTTCTGTTTAAAGTCTAGATATGGCGGAAGGTTGTGTGATGGCCACGTCAGATTTTTATATTTCACATTCATATTATAAACTTCAACATAATATTCATAAACACAGTTTGGGTTTCACTGCTTTATTACACTGATATCTAATAATATTTTGAGCACAATTTTCTTGAGGAATAAACAAAACCTGTCTAAACCTTGTTTGCTCTGAACGAGGAACAGATGTTTGCAAGTTCATTTCACCGCAGATTATCGTAGTGCACGTATCAGTGTTTATAAGATAAAATTAATAATTTTGTGTACATATTTTTATGTACCTATTTGCATGTAGTGATGTCTATCAATTGCGTGTAATTTTGAACTTTTAATGCGTAAAATGATATAAAATTAACAACAACTATTTTAAATTTAAAGTTTTGTGCCATAAGCAATTTAAAGATTTTTAGGGACAATTGTATAGGATGCACCATCGTCAGAGTTCACAAAGGTTAGTGTTTTTATTGGTATTATTAAAAATCGTGTTGCCAACTTTTAAGATAAAAAAGATTTATTGTTAACTAAAATTAATTCTGTCTTAAAGTAGTTAACAATCTTTATCCCCGACCAAAAGTGTTCAAAATGAAGTTGTTGCAATTCTAAAACAGTTCATGTTAAAGGAAACGGAAACATCTGATTCAGGCTTCGTCGTAACTAACAGATGCACGATACAAGAATTATTACAGTTTACAATGTTTCAGATAACTCTATAATTAGCTCTGCAAAAATAATTTCTCCTTTACCAGATACCTGTTTTATTTTAGTTGTTTCATATTTTTATACTCAACACTGTAATTTAATATTTTATTATTATTTTACATAAACAACCCTTGTTGTCTAAAATATGCACGTATGAATAATTAAAGCTTGTACAACAAACATAAAAGCGACCGGCAAAAAATAAATTGCTACAAAACTTGAGTGCAAAAGAGTTTAACAATATTTCCATTAACCAAGTATTTTGTAATTATAATTGAAATAGGCTAAAAATAGTGAATTTCCGTGTTTGTTTGGAAATTATTTCGTGTTGGATTTGCACCCGCAAGCACGCCAATGCCTTATCAATAACACGAAAGCAAATATACCCCCCATAACTAGAATCTTGCATTTTATATCAGTTTTCGACGGTTCACGACATTTCCAGGGAACAGAAACCTAGAAATAGTGTTATTTATGTTCCAATAATTTCTGAATCCTGTCTAAATAAATATACAGTCTATCACACATTTTATTCCCAAAGATGAAGTTTACAACACGAGCGAGCAAAGCGTGCGAAGGTTTTAATCATCGGTGGAAATAATAGCCATTAAAGCGAATTATATACTTTACTTATATACGACTAATTTATTACGTACAAGATTTTAATAAAATAAATACCAATTCACAAAAAAATTGATAAAATGTAAATTCTCTTTCTCCATAGTAACATCGTTAAACATTGTAATGTTTTCTGAAAATAATTTGCACAGAGAAATTGATTCAGGCAAAGTAATTTTCTGATTGGTGCAGAGAAGGGAATCATGACTATTATTCCCTGGTATTATTCCCTGCAGGATTAATATTATGGCATTATGTAGCAAACATCACACATTTAATGGAGAAGGCAAGTGTCGCAACCATTGGAATGAGCAATTGTCATATTCTATACTTTATCTCCGACTATAATAAATAATAGAATAAAACCCTGTTCACACATGAATTCTCTGCGGGATTAATATATGGCATTATGTAACAAACATCACACATTTAATGTTCATGTTATACATTAGCCGTAAGGTAAACAATTTCACCACCAACCACCTTAAACTAAAATGTGTTCCTTACTGGATTTTTACCCTTCTCGTACTAGAATTTTGTGTTTGATATTATTTTTTATGTTTCAAGCAGAAAATAGAACCCTTTTTAATCGTTCTAATTTACGTTTTTACTTCTAAGTTCTTAATAATCTCTGACTTCTGGCTTTGTTTGGGAAAATTTCTGTCGTCTTTCTGTAAAAGTCCATAGTGGCTTCATTACATATTTCCTGTTCATAGTACTGAAAAATTCGTTGAGATCAGCTCTGGATATTCTAAGCTTACCTCTGCATATATTAAATGCGATTCCGGAATCCGCAGGGATATTTGATGCTAACTTGTTTCGTTGGAAATCCCTGATGACTTGTATAGTTGTTCAAATGTCGTCAGGAGGAAAAATTTCTGAACTGTTGCACACACTCTTTGTTTTACGTGCACTTATTTATTTAATACAGACAAAAGCTTCTCCAATGGATCCGGTATTTGAAATTATAACTCTAATTTTACTTTTGCTTGCAAGAAAATGATTAGGTACCAACTTAAAATATAAAGAACTAAGTATACATACTCAACGAAGCACGGGGCAGTGATATTTGAAGAAGCAGTTTATAAGAAGGCAGAATGAAAAATGAAACAGTTTACAGGGCGATTCACAACTTCGTGCATATATTCTAATGGCATATTGTATTCAAACTATTGATCATACACATTTTTTAAACCACTGAATTATTGATAGTACAATGGATGTTTGACTAACTATGAATGAAATAAAATCAAATTTCAACTAATTGTGCAATGGCAAGAATAGTAAATTTATGAAATTCAAAACTGTTACTTACAAACCTGGAAACTAAAATTGCAAATTTTGAAAAAATTCTTTCAGTCTGTAATAAGTAAGTTGAATATTATATGCCATTAAAATATATGCACACAGTTGTGAATCATCCTGTATAAAAGAAGTCTCAAATGTGCATGAGGTCGTGCACAGTTCGATATACGGGGTGTTTACAACTACTAGTAAACATTAAATGGCATATACTACATAGTGTACAGATTATTATTGATTATTTTTTAACTCATTGCATAATATACTAACCTCTTGTTTTATTTTCAGGTAACGAACTTTTCCATATTATATTCTTCCTTGTGAATAATTCCGTAATCGGTATGTAACATTTTTATAATCTATATAAATACAATGAATAATTAATTTGAGAGCATGTTAAGTTTATCAGACACATTCCAACTTATCTGATTTAAAACTAATGTGTGGTAAATATGTATTGTCATTCTTTTGAACAATACTTGCTCAGAATGATTGATGTGATTAGGTACTATTAAGAATTGTTGTGATGAATAAATCAATCAAATGGAGACATTAGTGACTTTGTTGTTAGATTTTATTGTTTTTATCGGTAATGTCACGCAATATAAAAATATAAACATTTTTTTATTCACATCAACAAACAAATACTTAATTATTTTTATCTACGACAGTGGGTGTGCTATAATGTGCTATAATTCGCACACTAATTTGAATTTTATAATGGCACTTAGTGTCCTTATGAGTTCATAATGACACGCATTTTTGATAGGACAAACAAAAATATAAATTCGATGAAAGAATTTGTTTATTATTTAAGTAATTTTTTCGATAAAAATGGAATACTATCTGAGTCAGAATCACCCATTTTCAACTAACGAACTAACATGAGAAAAAATTGACACAACTAAAAATTGTCAAATATCAAACAAACGTACCTAGGTATATGTATTGTTATTAGTTACCATAACAAAGAATTTTTGGTTATGAATGACCAGGGTTGTTCATCTACGCGTAAAGTATTATTTTCTACGTCTACACGTAAAGTTTGCGTAAACTATGTAAAATGTAGACAATGTAGGCTTTGCATAACGTATAAATCATTCAATTGTCAGAAAATCTGACCTATAATTTTATTCGTTTTCGGTGAGATTTGTTCTTTGTCTACATTGTCTACACTATTTTATTGTACTGCATGCGTAGATTACGTGTTTGTCTACGCGTAAAATTACTCGTAATCTACGTCGCGTAGACTACGTGAACAACACTGTAAAAGACAAATCATGGTTCTATATGGCAAATACCAAATAATACCTCTTTATATGTAACAAGGAAACGATGGTTGTTATCTTACGTATGTAAAATTTGCAGCTCGAGGCGTAGCCGAGTTCTGTAAACACATAAGTAAGGAGAGATGCAGACGTGGTGCAATATTTTTTCTACTTTCGTTCGAATAAGTGCATTTTTTACAATTATGAAATTTTTACATTTAATGACACTTTTGTTCGAGTTTTTCTTAATTCAAACTGCATAAAATATGCGATTGCAAATTAAAACAATTTTTTATTGAAATTTCTTTACGATGTAGACTGTAATTTATTTAATGAATGTAGTTTTATATGTGTACATTCTATTAAATAAAAAGAGTGTCATAAAAACCATTCCGTGAAATAGTGAAGTTCTTAAATAACCTAACGCAAATTAGTGGAATAAAGTGTCTATTAGCTAATGAAAGTAGAAAAAATCTTATTCGCTTGCATGATGAAGTCACTGGACTAATCGCCTCATAATGCGTTTCATTACAGTGGCTATATCAAACTGATAACATTAATAAAAGGTTTGATAATAATTTCTTTTCAACCATTTAAGAAAATTCCCTTAATCCATAATTGCATTTGCTAAAAATATATGACCAATTTTATTTTGCCACCAATTCAAGCTTACAATAATATGAAAATAAGCAGCTATAAATTTCCTACACTCCGAAGAGTGCAATAAAAACTAACGATCTTCGCGCGCGCGTATAAAGTGCAAAAATTCATCACTTTTAAATAAAACACGCAGGGTTTTTGCTTTGCTACTATACCGAACATGATTCCAGATTTTACCTCCTGAGGTATAATTCACGAGCCTGAGCTACCGGCACGCTAGCTATTATAGATAAGGATAATAGAAACTCGCCCTGCTCAATTATAGATATAGCTATCGATATTTTGGAGAGCCATGCTTTGCTTATAGAGGGCTCGGGCTCGTTCTTTCACTTTTATAAAAAGAGCTCCCTATAATAATACATTATTGTATCTGAAAATTAATTTAAATTATCATTTGGATTTTGGCTACAATCTACAATAATTTTGTTTACTGGGTGATTCACAATTTCGTACATATATTTTAATGGTCTTTACTCATTGATCACGGAAATAGAATATTTTATTTAAATTCGCTAATTTAAATTAACATCTGGATTTTGGCTACAATCTACAATAATTTTGTATATTGGATGAATCACAATTTCGAATATATATTTTAATTATCTATAATATGTAGTATTCAACTCGTTGATCACGGAAATGGAAATTTTTAAAAAAATTCGACATTTTGATTTCCAGGCTTTTCAATCAAACAGTTTTAAATTGGACCACTGTTTTCATAAATTCACTTAATTTTTAACTGTACAAATAATTGTTATTAATTAAAATTTTACTTCATTATTAATTAATCTTCAATCCAGTGAAACCAAAAATGTACTCCTTGCGAAAACTGTTCTTAAATTTACGAATTTAAGATTTAATATTTTTGTTCCATGATCACTAAATTTAAGAATACATACAATAAACCCTGTATACATACATACATATTACCTAACTTGGGTTTGGTAGCCTCACATACTATAAAGCATAGACACCGACTACTTGGAGGCTTCGGGGCTCGAGCCTCCCAGAGGAAAATATTCGTGGGGGCTCTACCCTCACACGAACATACGACACATACAAATTCTATTATACATAAGAAGGTAAAATCAGCGGTTATTCATCTCTGAAAAATCGATTTTAAGGTATTTTACATGACAGAAAAAAATGTTTTTACTTTTTTATTCTTACTAAAGTCGGTGCCAATGCAATAAAGTATATATACTTTTTTCGGCTAGAAACGAACTAGATTTTAAAAACTTTCTGACTTTTTCTGCCTAGAATCACATCCAAGTTTTGTAATAGTTTCTTGATCGGCAGGTAATCAACTAAATTTTTAGACCATAATTTTGACGTTTGGCGGACCAGAACTATTTATTTCAGTCGGAAAAAGAGGTTTATAATATCTACCTAATATGACGTTGCAAAGTCTAGATATCCTCCGAAAATCGTACATGTGGCTGTAAAAATGCTTTTATTTTGATCTATTTTACGTACGGAACTTAATTAAATTCAGGAATATTTGTCAAAATTTTAAAATGTTATATTATTTTTTTCCTGAGGAAGAAATAAAATTGTTTGCGAAATATTGGAAATACAATTAACAACTTGATGAGTAGTTTCTAATTATCTCATGCCCGTTTGTCTTTCTATTTAATTAATAATAAAAATTTGTATTTTTATAATAGTTCATTTTGTAACAGGTGCCAAAAATAGTTTTTTTAAATTGTTGTTATTTTAATCTTAAGAAAAATAAAATCCAATTAATGAATTGATGTTTAATCAGTAAAGTGCATAATTATCTAAATGAAGTTATCATTGTTTTATTAAACTATGGTAAGCAGCTATTTAAAACATTATTCTTCTTTAATAAAAGAAGTAACGTCCCGTCTTCTCGTCTATTGTTCATGTTCATCTTGAACGGTAAAAGAAAGAAACTAATATGTCAGTACAAGTTTAATCTTCTTAAAAAGGATACGTCTAGAATCTACGTTATGTTCAGGGAAAAATATTATACTTAAAATGCATTAAACTTCATATTGGATGCAGCGCTAGCTGCCTTAATAAGGGTAAAACTTCAGAGTAATTAATTGTTGTTATTTACGACTTGTATTAGCGTCGAGACCTTACATGGGCTCCCCTGATGCCGTTGCTTATTAATGAGCCCCTCAAAATGTTTTTGTTGATATTTTAACTTATAGCACAATGCAATAGAAACTTGCGCATTACCGCCACTCATTTGTCATTTTGTATTTTTTGCTGGGAAACTTTAACCATTTATAAATTATTATCACACGAACCAAAATGAAGTTTGACGGAAAAGAAGTTTGTTGAATTTTTTATTGTTTCTTAAGCGATTGTTTTGCTTAGATTAAAATCCAATTCTTTTAAGCTGTCAACACAGATTAAGTTCAAAGTTGCATTTCTTTGTTTGCGAATTGTTAATTTCCTGTTTAATGTTTCGGATCATAAATTTTTAGTTTATTGCATGAAAAATTAAAAATCATAACTATTGTTAAGTTTTGCTATAAAGCATCGATAACTTGAAACAGTATCGTAAAATTTAAATGGACAATAAAATCTGGACGTTAAACTGGAACATTGGTTTCTTTGATTTATTGTTGTTTTATTACTTTCTTAATTTAAAATCAATAGACTAAATAGGTTCAGGTTTTTATCAATCCTTAAGCTAGATTTAGACCTACCCAATTATAAGTGTAACTGGCTAATTTAACCAACCAGCGCTCAACGTTCGCACTTATAATTGGCTACTTGCATGACTTTTTTATTAAATATTTTTAAAGAAGAGTTTAAAACTTAGGACACTTAATAAGTGATTAAATTATACCTTTGGTTTGAAGATAGTTGGTTCCTTTATCGACTAGGAAATAATTTAGTATATTTTTTAAAGAATATTTTAGAAGATACGTACTTATAATAGGCTGTACCAAAACTTTTAAGTACCTAGGTACATACGTTAAGGATGTAATATATAATAGTTTAACATGTTGATTACAGATCAATTTGATTTTATTTAGAAAACATCTAAATAAAATTAAATTTATTAATCTATTGTACAATTTTTGTTATATTATTACAACATCGGTGTAAAAAATATAAATCCAGTGGCACGAGAATTGTTCTCTTAATTTTTTTTAATTATTAAAAAATTCTTTTTGATCCGTAAATAATTAATTTTTGATAGTTTTATACCTTCATGAATTTAGGAATGAATTACTGAAGTTTTACAATCACAGGCCTCGTTGTAAAATTAATTCTCCTCCTCGTAAAAAATAATTATGAATATAAAAGAAACAACCACATGCAGATGGTCAGTTGTGTGAGTACAATTTACGAAACAGAGTGCCGTGGTCTCCAATTGTCACCAACAATTGAATTTTAAAACTGGACTCCGCCTCCTCGTTTCAAATATAATTTATGCACTTCTACTTTTACTCCTGAAGTACAGATCCGAACTTAGAACAGAAAAATTACAAAACAAAAAATATTTTTGCGCAACTGTCAAAAAAGTAAACTATGACGACTGCAATTTAGGCCGCGAAGTTAAACATTTGTGTACGATACATTTCGCGGCCGCGTTGCTATTAGTAACGGCTGCGAAGTAAATTTATTGAGATGTGCATGTCAATATCAGATATTTTTGACAGTTCTTACAAAAAATAAAACGCGTGTCTTTAATTATATGCATTGTAGTTGCACAAAAAATATTTTTTATACAACCTCTACAAAAAATATTACATAAAGCTGAAAATATCATGAACTCGCATGATTTGAATATCGTACTAGCACGGTATGGTTAAATATTAAATATCGTAATTGTAAGACCAAATCAACATAGCCACTAGCCAGGCAGCTTTTGCTTTATTTATTGAGTATTTGTTGAAATGACAGTAGAAATATCATTTGAATGTTGTGTGTGTGTGTGTATTTAAAAGTTATAAATTATGTGTTTTTTGAGGTCGTCTAAAAATAGCGTTTATAACTCGTTCGAAAGTAAATATCGTATTGCTCGTGTGTTGCCTCACTCGATTGCACCTCGTTCGTCAAACTTTACATTCGCACGATATTTCTCACTTTCGATTCTCGTTATGAAATATACTAGGGTATAACTAGTCTGCGCAATGAGTTTAGTGTCGAGAATTTTTAAGCCTCGGCTTTCGCCTCGGCCAAGAATTCTGCCGGACGCTAAACAGACATTTCGCAGACTAGATATACATACTATTGTCAATAAAAGAAATAACTACGAATTATTAAAATTAATCTTTCAGTCGTATCCTTTGTCCCTTGTTGACTGCTTTTTAACTGTGAAATATTTGTTGAATCCACCCCTGTTATTTCGAGATACGCTTTCACAACCGGCAAAAAATTTTGTTAATTCGGGTAACTTATTTACGTCACAAAGCCACCGTTCGCGCGCTCTAAAAGTGGTTTTTTCTACGTGCACAAAGAACTTTTTGGTTGTTACTGTTTCGTCAACCTGTCGTGTGCATTGTTCAGCTGAAGAATTTTGTTTGTTGACGCGTAGAAATGCAACAAAAATAAAAAAACATTTAATACAAACGAAAATGAAAACATGAGCAATATATTGAAAACAAACGGTATTTTTTCAGAACTTCTGAGTATTAAGGGCAGTTTACGTACATGGTCCATTTTTAGTAAAAATAATTATCACCTTCATACAGTGTTCGTGCCACACTGGTGTGTCGTAAGAAGACACTTTTCAGTATCATTGGCATCTAATAATTCATTAGAAGACATTTGGAAACGAAACTTTTTCAATTTTGGATAAATGTGACCAAAAAGAAGCGAAAATTTTTCTACAACCTCTTGAAATATTAATACCGTTTTCCACTCCTTATTGCGAATTGTTTTTCGATGCCTAGTAAAATAAAATAGTAGGAAGGGGAGACGGACTAGAACAAAAACTTTGTGTTTGCTTCTCAACAGTGAAATACTATGATTTACGGCCAGTCGTTAGTTCCAGTTTGCTCTACGTCACATAGTAATATTCAATTTTTTTTTTGCGTTAGTAAAAGATTTTTCAAAATAAAAAATACGTCGTGTCCCAAGTTCTGATCTCTTCTTTAAAAATATTTAATAAAATTTCATGCAAGTAGCCCGTTCATCAGTCACATATTTCACATTGAATTTTGTATAAGTATTTGGCACAATTATTTTAAAATAACAATTAGGTATGTTTTTTGTCATATCTGCACAAAAAGTAACCTGTTTTGCGTGCGCAAAATTTCATTTTCCGAACGCAAATAGATTTTTCGATTTTCCAAACATATGGTGTGTGCAGAAATTAAATTGTGTAAATGTCTCACGTTTAAAAAAGTTTGAGAAACACTGCCTTAATAAAATGAAATTCGTTTACTCATTTTCATTAAGTAAATTAGGTACTTATTATAAGTTATGTTTAAAAAATTGTCAATCCACAGGAGCACGAAATGGTCTCCTAAAATTCGTTGAAAATTATTTTTGAAATTTGATTTAGGTACTGTTACTACCCTCTGTAAATTTATAAGCAGCGGATATTTCAGATTGTCCGATTTCAAAATGGCCTTATCCTATTCCGGTAAGTTTAACTTATTTACAGCGCTAGTTCAGAAAATGGCGTGAACTTGTCTGGTATCATTTAGATAATTCAACATTTGGTTTCTGACTTATCACCAATTCCCAAATCATTAAATTTCTGTTGAAGTTGAAATAATGCCAGCAGTCAGCATATTCGGTCATGTGTGTACACACTACACCCTCCGTGTTGGCAAGTTCACCCCCTGCGATTTGTAAGTTGGACGTTTTGAATTAAATTTAATAGTCGAAGTTTGCGTGTAAATCACGAAAAGCCGTACTCCCATTGCAATTTCGCCCGTCTGTAGATGTAGATCCACATACGCGAACGTAGACTACAGTCGCACTGTCTCATCCGTGGCAGGGTAGGGTTCTATTCCGTTCCATGCAACTCTGGGGAATTTAAATTTGCAGATCTGGATATTTGAATACCTATGGCAAACGCTCAAGTGTTGCTTTTGCTGCTCTATGTTAGAGCAAACTTTCAGGAAATTACATTTGTAGATTAATTTGTTGTGTTATTGTGTTATTAAACACTATTCAGGCAACTCTGTTCCACGTGGAAGCAGAGAAATTAGAGAACTTCATTCTTACACGAGCGTAAGATGTACCTTGCTGTTCTGTTATTTCAAAAATCTATTTTGCACCATTTGATTATGTTAAATAATGTTACTGCATAAGTATTTTATACGAGTGTTGTTTACAATTATTATCTTCTATAATTTTACTAATTGAATATTAAGTTCTTAGGTAATGCAGTTTATAAATGGATAATTTATTGGATCTTATATTGAGTCGTGATTATTTATTGGTAAATGATAGATCGTATACTGCTGATGAAGTACTGTGGTAATTGGTGCATCGGACTTCGATCGAAGATGAGACACTGTTTGATATGAGAGAGTGAATAGTAGCGTTGTTAGTACAGATAAATTAAATAAAAAATATGATGTTGTTCGATGTAACTCCTAAGGTGTTTTATTTTTATTTTTCGATTACATAATTATGAAGGAGAGAAAAAATTATTAAATATTTTTTGGCAGAATTGAATTGATTTTTTTTGTTTTTGCTCTAAAATGGGCACTTTAAATAAAGTAAAATTTTTTTCATATGCTCACAAAAAAGAACATAAAAAACTCGTAATTTAAAAAAATTGCTCTACGATTATTTGACAAATTTTCTTTTGAAATTTAAACCACCTGATAATGTCATAATACACATTTTCACCAATTTTCATGAAAAGCGAATGATTTTTGCACGATTTATTACAGTTTTAGTAAAAAATTCAAACAATTCAATCATTCCCAGTTTTTGAGGTTAGGTTAGTAATTTGCATTTTTTTTATTTTTCTACGACCATTAGAACTATTACAAGTGATACCCTCGAAATGCATCAAAAAACCAGTTTTTGGCCATTTTTTCGCGAAGCTACGGCTCCAACCCGATATCGCTAATTTTTTTTCTACATCTCCTTCATAATATGTAATCGAAAATTTTTAAAAAACCCATCTTAGGAGTTACATCGATCTTCGATGATAATTTCACTCTACTATGTGGCGGGTGAGTTGTGACTTTAACCTTATCCTTATCCTATTCTCCTGGAGCGTAAATCCGAAAGGGTGAAGCCGAGGCTCGACGTACCAGTTACCGCTCTGGTGCCAACGGTGCTCTTGACGTGGTCAAGAGTCTTTTCGGTTGCATCTAAGTGGGGAGGTGGCGTCTGAGTTTGTACTCGGCTTTTACTCTTACTCCGGAAAGCCTTGAAATAATTCACTGTAGCTATTGATTTCGAACATTCCTTAGGGTGCGGGTATACCTTGGATTCGGTATGGGACATTTCATTTTTGGGGATTTCTTCTAGTTTTTGCCGCTGTGGATTCAGCGTGTGGGTATTCCGTGGATTCGGTATACATCACCCTTATTGTTTTTATACCTACCGTTCTACTACTATCTGATGGTAATGAGTATGAGAATAATTGTGTGATGTGTTTCTGTGTCTCACTGACCTTAAACTCACAATTTCATACAATAATTACCAGAGACAAGAGTAGAAAGCTTACTCGTTTATGGGTTAGACGGTTGGACTCTTCCATTTTTATAAATATCTATATTGTTTAAAATTTTACTACGGTAATATTTGTTCACTTATGCCTCATTCGTCCATAGGATGGTTTAAAAATGTTACCACTAGAATCTGTTATATCTATTATTGTGTTCTTCGCCAATTTTTAAAATCTCATTTTATATTCCGCAAGATGGAAACGTTTTCATTACTTACTTTCCTAATGAAAGTACCTACTCCGTCTTTTCAATCTCTTAATGTCACATTATGAAAGCAACCCTATTTTCCTCGTCAATTAAACGTAAAGGAAGTATTACCTACTTTCTGAAAGTATGTTAATACATATTTTATGGCGCACACAACCTCTGGAGTCCTATTTTTGCCACGCTATTAAATATGACATAAAAAATGTTTTCATATTTACTGACAGCGTAAATTCTGAATAATATATAAGTACGCGTCACGTACCTGTCTAAAAGTGACAGTTAGATATAAGAAGCAACTTTATATAAGCACAAAATTTTACCGGTAAGACGTAAGAATGTAAATATATTTGCAATACTATTAGGTACAAATAAATATATTTTTCCCACACCGCGTAATTTTGATTTGAAGTGGACATTGTTATGAGTACAAAATTCATGAGTACCCATGGTATAAAAAACTGCACCGATAATTCAATATATGTGAGGCAGTTACACCCAAATTGGGTAATTTCAAACAATTTTTGACTACAAAATGAAGTCGCCACACCCAAATTGAGTAAAAGCAATGAAATTTAAAACATGTGAGGCAGCCACATCTGAGTTGGGTACAAGGCGTGATAGATGTACCTATGTATTTTTCCGTGGACGTAATAGCCCACATACTTAGTTAATTAAAAACTTCATCCCCACATATTCTTTCGCTAACAGGGCTGTTCATACGTAGCGCACGTACGGAACATTTTAATGCAACATAAATCGTGGTAATTAGAAGTAAGTAGCACGTCGACGGAGAATGCTTTTAAACAAATGCATATGGAATTTACGTCTCTTAGTTCCGACCAACTAGAATGCTACAATGGCACAACAGTTTTCTCTTTATTATACCGGAAATAACTATATGTACATGCAGAATCCTCACTGCAATATTCTTGACCATTTTACAAGAAGTTCAAAATATTTTATTCAAGATTTTGATATTCACCTTCTCATAAGTAATTATCAATCACTAACATTCACAATTTGATATTAGTATTGTTTCTATATTATTTAAGATAATATTTTCTTGGACGTGGCCATAGTCCCGAACCCGGGATTGTGTTCAAAAATTAAAATCCCGAAAAGACGTAACTTAACATTCGGGACCATTGTTGAAACATCAAAATCCCGACCATGTTTTCTCATCATGATGCCTTTTATTGAGTTCCACTTACAGTTATTTATTTTAGGAAAAACTAAACTATATAAACAAAACTTAACCATTCTCGAGTCCCATTTATACAGGACGCGAAATATGGGTTGGTCGGATTAGGAATTTTAAATTAGTAAACAATATTAATCGAGCGGAGATAGATTATCAGCAAATTTTGTGGCAGAAACTGCTTCGATATACCTTGAAATAGTGTATAAAGAAGTCGTTCAGTTCGTTTTTTCTCTTGACTCAGTTGCATTCAAGCAAGTATTAAGATGGCGAACTTTGACTCAGCTCTCTCCTTTATATACCTTCCAGCCAACGCTGACTGCACGGACAGTAGGTATTGTTTGTATATTATTTAAGATAATATTTTCTTGGAGTCCCGAACGCGGGACCATTGTTAAAAAATTAAAATCCCGATGATGTTTTTGCTAACATATATCATGTTATCTTTTATTGAGTTCCATCTACATTTATTAGTTTTAGGATGAACAACTATACTAAATGAACAAAACATTACTATTCTTGCATTTGCATCCCATATACTCGTACTTACTAGGTTTTAGCAATATCTCTAATAAACATTGCCCATGAATACCTCATTTATACCTCATTCTCATGTTCTACACTGGCCTAAGTCACAATTCGCCAACTTATTACTCGCCCCAACGCAACTGAGCCAAGAGAAAAACCGAGCTAGACGGTTTCTAAATACACTATTCCAAGGTAGCGAAGCAGTTTCTGCCAAAAATTTCATGGTAATCTTTATCCGATCGATTAATATTAGATACCAATTTGAAATTCTGTGGTCCCAGCCATCTCTCATTTCGCGTACCGTACATGGTCGAGGTTTTAATATTTCAACAACGGTTGAAACGTTGAGCCACACCTCTTCAGGATTTTTATTCTTTGATCACTATATAAGCAAGTCTCTATTTTCTTAACTGAAATTATTAAATTTGTAGGAAAAGTGTATTGGAAACACGAAATTGAATCCGATTTTCTAGAATCAACTTATCAAAATAAACTTGGGTATTTATAGTTAGTGAAAAAGCTCGTGAAAATCGTGGTCAATATTTTCACTATTTTCCAGATCAAGCAACATAAGCCCCAACAAGAAAATCACAAATATCACAAGGCATCCAGCTTCTTGAATTTACTTTTGATAATACAACAAACGAAATCAATTTACTTTTACAGAGATTTCAAGGCAGTGGACACGCTATAGCTGCACCTACAATAAGTCCTCTGTGCTTTTGCCTCTGAAGTAGATCAGAAGCTGTAAAAGCTCCGAGTGCAACTGAGTTCTGAAGCTCAGTAGAACGGTGCACGTGCATCCATACAAGCTTTCTCCAAAGAATATTGCAGTTATAAATTTTTCCAGTTGGGTACGAAAACGATCTTTTCACTTCAAAATATCAGAGCTTCTTTTGATACATTCTTGTCTTATTTAAAGTTATAAACTGACCACAGCATACAGCAAACATAACTACCGAATGATTCACAACTTATAGAATGCCTAGTCTATTTACATTGACAAATTTTGATAAATCTTCACGGTTTAGACCATTCTTAACCCAAAAAACATATTTTTTTAAAAAAGTCTGTCTGTCTGTGGACTGAAATTTTATATTTAAGCTTTTTAGAAAAAAGTTAGTTAATGAGCTTCATACAATCAGTGGTATCAACTTTATGAATTAAATTTTTCACTTCACTTTGACACCGGCTACGTTATTTCAAAATTTGTTGAATGAAGCATAAAATGAAAGCCTTTACAAAAGTAAGTTATTAAAATTAGTCGGGGAAATACTGTGGTGATCACAGTAGATTATTCTATATGCCTCGACATGTAATGTTATATTACTTTATTACACAGTATGCCGATGTTTTTGGTAGAAACTCTGAACTGAACTAAATATACAACCCAAAATACCCTTCTTTAATTCCAGAGACTTGGTTTTGTTAGACATTCAATTATGACATTAAATTTTAAAAACCAATACCTACCCTTATTGAGTCTTAAATACCTATTCGGTTTTTCTACGAACTGAACTAAATAAAGAACGTAATACCCTTCTTGAGTGAAATAAAATGATGTGACATTGTGTTTTATAATATGCTTACAAACCTAGGCTTTTTATCCAGTTTAACTGAGATGTTTGTATTGAGTAATTTTTGATCGTACTCAGAATGTGGCAGAATGTGGACGTGATATCACTTAAAGTACAAGAATAAGATATTTTCAAACATCTCATGGACGATGCATTTTGTTCAATTCAATTTTAAAATGGTCCAGAAATTTTCAAATGATATGCATGCTTTGATAGAGAAAGAAATATTTCAAAAAATTCCAGAACCACATAGCTTATGTCTTTTGTCAATCCTGGCATGAAGTAGAACATGTACAGTTCTAATGGAAGTTATGGGGTTTACGTTGCTGCATCGAACGTCACTGGATCAAAAACTTTCTCATTCCCGTACCGTCAGCGTCAACTCTGAAGTTGTAATTTTCGATGCAACTATCGTTCATCACGATTACGAAGTGAGCTTTTAAACGATCATTAACATATTCCTGCGGAGGTTGGACATCTATCCTTCCTTCTATTTAACCTGAACTTAGTTTTAGGAAAACAATTTTATTCACTACATATTAATCAAGGTTTAGTGCGGCTATGAAATGATAGATGCATCGATAGTTGGGACAACAATGACGATTTGATGTAACTCCTTTATTAGTGGTCATAATTTCAGTGTTTAATCCAAGATTAAACTGATTGTGTGTCATTAATAAATGTTCGTTATTATGGTGGAATTTTATCAAAAATCCCATAGGCGTATTGTTTTTAATTTGCTACCGCTGATAACCCAGTTAACCGAGTAATATTTACAGTAGCTTTAAATTGAGTTGATAAGATCCCCATGGGTGGCATCCCATATGATTTGCAAGTTGAATTTTTTGCCATTTCCGCCTCCTCTAAGTGAACCCTCTCCTAACCTTCATATGTTGTCTTATCTCCTGTGCTGGCATCTGGTCGCGAACCCAAACATTCGGTTATTAATCCCACTTGAAAACGAGCAACTTGTATGCAACACGTCCCCTGCACATAATTTATTACCGTTTTTATCGGGTAAACGGGCGGTAACTTCGCACGTGCATACAGCAAAAGGTTAACCGAACCGGGCGAGCGCGATACCGTGTGATTCCGGGAGAGAGAACCGGTAACCGGTAAATGGGAGAAAACATCGTTACGCGGTACAAACTACCAGCGCATCAAGAGAAAGAGAATTGTGGTTCGAATACAGTCAGGTAAACATTGCAGAGCATTACATAGGATGCATAATTGGGACATTATTACCAAATAATTACCATTGCTCGTCAGCCATTATCGTCGTTAAGTTCTTACTAAAGTTATTGATGATTTCTTGTCAAATTGATCATGTTACGCCCTGAGCCATTTTTAACTCGATTTTGTAAAATTATTTTGTCCCGATGAAGGCTAAGTAGCCGAAATGTCGACTGTATGAATAAATAACGCAATTACAACAATTGTGACTGGTGTACTCGTTATTCGACCAACATCAAAATTTCAACAGTCAAGATTCAATTTATATAATATAAATAATTAACATTGGGATGTTGCATAGATTATTCACATCATCTGTCATCTGTCAAAAAAAGACTAACAAAAATGCAGAATACTGAATTTCACAGCCAATCAAAATGAATAGACTTGGTTATTTTGTACTAGTAAAAATCATGGATAACTGCATTTTTGCCATTTAATTTCAAACTGGATCTTATTCAATTTTAAAATTGCGAAAATTACTCGTGCTGCGCACTCGTAATATTCCTATCCAAGCACAAGGAATATTCGTAATACTATTATAAGAGATAATGTTACTAAGGATAGACATTAGCAATCGCTAGGATATTAACTGGATATTAATAGGCAAATATAGCAAGTAACAAAGCAGGATGTTCATATTCTTGAAATGTTCTGGGGATGTTATTTTGTCAAGATGGTTGACGAACAAGATTTAAACTTAGACTAAAATTTCTGGACTGTTTTACAAGCGTCATTCTACAGTAAGAACACATCATAGTTGAACTACTATAAACAAAAAACGACACTTAAGGGGGTTTTATCGCTCAGCGCTGCTAGATCACTAATCCTCGTTATTTCAGGTATCCGCGCTGACAGCCTATGTTTTATGAGCACATGTTGTCTCTATTTATCTAATTGCTATGTTTCGCTCCATTTTTGTTTAGAAAATACTCAATTTGATTGGCTAGCGCGCATACAATTTTTAAATTTATTTAACAAATAACTCGACTACTATTTGAAAATTTTATATAATAATGTGATATAAACATTTAAATTTACAATGCAATCAAACTTACTAAGAGTTTTTCTGAGAATTATTGTTATTTAATTGTTTATAAATAATAATAATAACAATTTAAAAAATTCGACAACATACCTAGATTTTTACTGCCTTTATCTTTATATGGTATTTTTTTAGATTTATAGGATTAATAGGTTGGGAGTAATTTGTTAAATACTTTTTTACCGCGCTTGGTAGATAATCAACAATTAAGTTAACTGTTCGAGAGTTCGTGGTACTCTATTTGGGTATATAGCGTTATTTTTATGTATGTACTGTACGTATCAGTATTCGGTATTGTTGTTCGATATTAAATTTTGAATCCAACCTAATGTAATAGTAATTCATATTTCAAAAAACGTACTCCCTTAGTAGTATTTCTCTCCATATCAAGTCGGCTGGATGGCGTCAAATAACCCTCCCCAGCGAAGGGTGAAATATGCACAGTGGAAAACAGAAAACAGCAGATAAAAACAGCAGAGCAAACCTCTCCGATCTCATCTCCGCTGAATCCGTCTGCGTGTGCGTTTGTCGGTTCGTCTGTCGGGCGGAGGACAAAAACTATGTAATATAATTCTACTCACAGCGTGCCAACATTCGTGCCGCTGATAAGCTGAACACATCGGCATTATCGAGTTATTTATTCGGTGGTAAATCTACGTGCCCAGCATCGACCTTATTTCACACCTACAGTCAGGGGGACTTTCTTTCTTTTCTTTTTATGATAGAGACAATTGTCATCCTAAACAATAAGACGAGAGGACTCTGTCAAATGTCACAGCCATGTTTTATAAGTTTAGTGGTTTTATGAAGGGTAGAATTTACTACAATATCTATCAATTATTGCCTTATTAAGTCGACATCATGTTATTTGACTAATAAGCTACCACTGAAAATACGATTTTTATCACTATGTACCTACCTAATGTTATGGGGAAAACATCGATAAAATATAAATTAAAATCAACTATTTGCCAATCAGTTAACACGAATTACTTGCTATAATGCATGTATCAAATACATTTTAAAATAATTATACATGATAGCACAACGTTGTTTTTCATTCATTCACTTTACAGTCAATTATATTTTAGTAAAAATATACATTTTATTTCACGTAAATTGTATTTTTACACAGGATTTATTTATTTATTTACAAACTAGAGGACCAGCAGTCCTGACGGACCAAAAACAGGTGCTCACGGATTACAAAATTGAAATTAGTAGTACATAAAAGAAAACAATTTACAAACATTTTTAGTGAAGATGATATAATATTGAGTGATTTAACAATGAGATAAAAGTGTACAAAATATGTTATTTTTAAATAATCAAAGAGATTTTAAATACTAAGTTGATAATGATACTTTTAAATTTGTACAGAGAGATGTAGAAAAAATCAATGTGTCCAAAGCCAGAGTTATATTGTAGCATGATTCTATTTATAGGAGAGTTCCTGAAATTATTAGTTCTTACTCTAGAAATGAGTAAGAAAGTATTTGTTCTAGATATAATATAGTTACTGTAAAATTTGAAACTGTGAATAATTAGATTCGTACATAATAAAATATAATTCACAGCTTCGTGCATATATTTCAATGACATATATAGTGCTCAACTCAATTATCACGGAACTGAAGGAATTTTTTCAAAATTCGCAATTTTAGTTGCCAGACTTTTTACAAAACAGATTTGGGTCACTGTTTAAATGGAATTTCATTAATTTACTGTTTTAGCCATTGCACAATCAATTAAAATTTCATTTTATTCTATTCATAGTTAATCAGATCAACAAACCAGTGGGTTTCAAAAATGTTCTTCTTGCGAAAATCAGTAATATGCCATTAAAATTTATGCACGAAGTTGTGAATCACTCTGATTCATGATTTATAAAAAAAATACATTAAGAAGGAAACCTTATTCATAATAATAATTATTCGAAACATAGGTAGGTATTCATTGTGCATAAAAAGTAACAAATAAGTATTTTTTATACAATACGATAAAATTATATTTCATCTACGAAAGAAATTAAATTATCATTTAAGAAAAAATGTAAAGTACCTACTTTATCATCCCTTGCTGAGTTTTGCTTTATTTTATCTACTCTAATTTTACTATATCTATACCCTTGCGGTTAAAGTGTTACTTTATAGACTCAAAATATGGAAAAATAAATGTAAACCTCTGTGTCGAACTTTTGAAAATGTTGTTTTTAAAGTAACAGTAATTTAATTAAAATCAAAAATATTAATTATTGTAAATTGGAAATTTCAGGAAATAGTTATAGTAAACAAACAGTGCAATAGTTCTGGTCGCATACATTATGAAAAGCAAATAGCTTCGTAATATTTACTGCAAGCAAACATGTAGCAGATTCTATACAGCCACTCTGAGAGAATTCCATATTAATTAACTAATTAATTAATTAGAAATTTCCACTTGTATAAACATAAACTTCTCATTTTGTTCCAACAGTTGTGACACTAATACAACACTGCAAAGCTCAACAAACAAAACCCAGCGTAAAATAACTCGAAATAAGTAATATCACGCTTCGGTTCATTTCTTATGAAGTGGCTGGCGATGAAGTTGATATCTTTACAGAAAAATATGTCGCCGAAAATTAAGTTGCCACCTGCAACGCAAGTACCAAGTGCTGCTTTATTAAATCGCGCTTTCGAGAGCTTTCATCAAAATAATCTTATTGAGGCATTCTCTCAGTAATTTCATATATTGGAGAGTAAACCGATAAGAAGTTATTAAATTATTTCTTTCATCAAGATCTTTTATTACGAAAAATGCCGGGTTTTCTATTCTGTTAGCATTGTTTTTTTATTGACTGGTAAATAATAGGTCAATTTTTATTGTTCCGATAAATCTATTATTCTTCTTTCAGTATTTTTTATTTTTTTAAATAATTCTGGTGAGAATTGCCTGTCAATTAACAGCGCTGCTAAATAGTATCTACAATAAGTTTTGAAAAAGAAGCATTTCTACTTCATTAGTAGCTTCAAAACAGTGACTTTTTGCTGTCCAGGACTCAGAAGCATGAACGAATCCTCAGATATTCTTTTTATGAACAGGGCATTCGGTACAATTATGTGCAAATTCTGATTAACTAACTCACTAATAGTATATGAAGTATCAAGGGCGGTATGTGCAGTTTACCGGTTGAGGATAATGTTTGGAGACCGAGACATAGTCGAGGTTTCCAATATTATCCGAAACCGGTACAAAATGCACATAACGTCCGTGATGATATTAATATTTTTTGCCTGATCGATACAATAAAAATAAATTTTAAAAATGTTTATTTTTGGTTATGTAAGTAGATTTAGTTTGTATTTTGGTGCTATTTTCTTGGTTTCTGTTGTTGTTTAGTGCTTACCGGCTTCTAATTGACAAACAAAACCTATTACCTTGAAAACATAGCCAGTAAACGCTAAAACAATGGCCGATCATGCTAAAACAAAATTACGATTGTATGACACATTTTCCAAACTATTTTTGCAGTACTTTTTTCCAATGGCATATTTTCCGTGAATTCTTTTTTCCAATATCCATTTTTCCAATGCTTATTTTTTAACCTAACCTGACATAAATTAAATAATAATTTCATTGGAAAAAATGTCCCATTGGAAAAAGGCTTTATTGGAAAAAATATCATTGGAAGAAACGGACTGCGGAGAGAACAGATTGCAAAAGTTGACTCCCTACCCAAAACTACAATAAAATTAATAATCTGATGACTATTTTTATAACTAAGTATTTGTCGAGGCAGTAGCTGCGCAGGTTTAAGCAACAATCTCTCGTCCTGACAGTGTGTGATTGTCGATATATTGTAAAACATCTTGCAATTAAATCGCACTCGGATGCTTCAAGCTGACCACTTGATCGTCTGTAAATGTAGTCTCCGTTGCAGCTTTGAATTCAAAGGTTCTGACTGCACCAAGACGAATCGGTCGAAGTGGTTGGATTCCACTATAATGACATCTACCATTCTATAATTGGGAGTAAATCCTGTTGAATGGTTACCAGCAAAATAAACAAATATTGTTAGACAATATTGCATTGCACAGAATAAGTTCATTATTACATTCTCCTCCCCTTATTGCCAAGCTTATAATTAATCACCCCCTCCCCTCTGTATTTAATCCCTTGTTTACACTTCCGCTTAATCTGGATGCAAGTAGCAAATCTTGCGAGTTGCGAACAATAACAATCGAAAGCTTTGATGGCTTTGATGTTTGGCGGTGGTTGGACACGTCCACGCGATCGAAGACGGCCGTGGTTGCGGTGTTGTTCGTTCCATGTTGCACTAACTGATCCATGACTTAACTTAGTTCAATCAGCCAAGTTGCAAGAATGTAAGCCACGCCAACGCGATCTGCAACCAGCGACTGTGAATAGTTGGGAATTTGGAGTTGGTTTGTTTATTGTTATTGCTGTATTCGGTTATTTTAATTTGCACTTATTTCTGCAACACTTAAGTTATTTAAATGGAGACAGTCTATCTTCATTTTTATTGGCAAAATAACTTCGTCGTCGATTTAAGCCTAATTGCTTTTGTTATCCATATAATTTACATAATGGAATACAGTATACTGGGGTGGATAGTCAAGTCCGTTTTGTGACAAACCTACTATGATTCTGTCAACTCTGACAACCATGAGTTGATAGCATTCTATATAAATGGCTATTTTTTCGAGAACTATGGATAGATTGAAGTGAAGAGTCGGTTTAGCTGCGCGAACGGGCGAAGCTAATTTTTGTGTACTACCTAGTACCGCTTGCTATATTGCATTTCACACGATAACAATATAAGTATTGTATAAGTAACGACAACTACAAACGGAACACTGAACCAGTACAACTATCAAAACAAACTATTCCCTAAGGGATGCAAGCATCAGTATGAAAAAATTTCTGACTTATGTTTCTTTCAACTATACATCTTTCTCTAAGACCAAAATTAGTAGTTCACGCAACCGGCTCTTCATTTGAATAGTACTATGTATAAAAGAGCAATTTAATTGGCTCATATTGTTCAGTTTTTAATTTTGAACTAGTTTTGTATTTAGTTTACAACTTTCGTCTAATAATTACAGTCGAGTAGGGAACTACAGCAAGATTTCAAAAATAATAAATTAGGAAACTGCCTCACCCAATTTGGGTAAAAGACATATTATATGTTTGTGTAAAGTTGAGAATAAAATATAGTTTGTGCCAGTTTAAACGACACAAAGATTTGTTTAAATTATTGCAATGTATCATTAAAAATTCTAGAAGACCAGTAGAATGTTTATCAGTTTTAAATTTCAGTCAATATTTATCTATGACAATATTGATTTTGAGATTAAGTTAGATAGCGAGTAGGTAAAAAGGTTTCCTGAAAATATTTGAAGCGTTAAAACTTCGTGTCTTTGTTTGAGAATCACAGGCTTCTTTCTTTTCGATGTAAACTATTAACATTTAAGATAAAAGGACAGATTCCGTTGTTACCTATTGCTCGAGGTTAATTACCACACGAAACTTTAACTTTACTTTATTGTAAACTTTAAACTTTTACTTGTATTAAATGTTTGCACGCTTATTTGAATTGCTCGACATTTTAATTGAGTTTTACAGTGGCATGTTTTAATTCTTGGACATGACAACTTTGCCACGCAGTCACGAAAGGGAAGAAGAAAACTAAATATTATTATTGTATTTATAACATGTTAGTGTCATAAAATACAAGGTGGTTCACAACTTCGTACTTATATTTTAATGGTTTATTACTCACTTTTCACGGAACTGAAATATTTTTTTCAAAATTCGCAATTTTCCTGGTTTTGTAAATTTTGGGTCACTGTTTTCAAATGAAATACTTATCATACATTTACTATTCTTGCCATTGCACAATTAATTCATAAGTAGTTAATTAGATATCCATTATACAATCAACAAAAACAGCCTTAAAATTTAGGAATTTTTTTTTCATGATCAGTAAGTTGAATACTATAAGCCATTAAAATATATGAACGAAGTTATGAATCACCCTGTATAAAACACAATTTAAACGCAGATACAAATCATTATTTCGGATAAACTGGTTTGTAACTGACTTTAAATAAATAAAAGAAGAAGAAATGTGCAATGATTGTGGTTCTGACAAACTCAGATCTAAATCCAGTCAGGTACACATTTCAATATATCTGCACATAAAGTCCTGTTTACACAATTTTTTGGCGAAAATGGCTTATCAAATAGCAGCGCCGCTAAATTGAATCTTCAATGAGTCTTGGAAAAGAAGAATTTACAATTCATTGAGAACTTCAAAACAGTGAATTTCTTTTTTCCAGTATTCAGAAGCCTGAAAAAATCCACAGAGTTTAAATATCTTGAATGGTATATTTACCACTGTTAATCATGAGTGAGTTGACGACTGGTAAACGCACATAGGAAAAAATATGTATGTTACAGTATGTAAGGCTGCCACATCCAAGCAGAATAAAATGCGTAATATATGTAAAATTTGTAATTCAATCTCCAATCTTTGAATGAATGTATTTACTCATCTACTCGTTTAGTGTTAACACACTTTTTTCCTTACAAATATATCTTTATCTTGTAATCCTGAATGTGTCATTACCGCACCTCGAGTAAAACTGCGTGAAATTCGTCTTTTTCTTATGGTTGGAGTGTGAAGGAGGTATAAAGGAGCGTTCACAATATTCCTCCTAATGACTGCAGAGTACCACCACAAGCGACACGAGACATATTATCGCTAATTGCACCGACAATAACTCTTCCTGGATTAAGATCTGCCATCGCTGCCTAATGGAAAAGAATAATTCGTGGCTCTGGGGTTAGTTCTCGAGCTCTCCTTTCTCTGCCACCCTACGTTGAGTATTTTCAAGGTTTCTGTTGTCGAGAGCCATTAGAAGAGGTTGCTTCATTAGGATATTTTAACAGAGGAAAATTAAATTCCCTACGATGAAATTATTATTCTTATTTTTAAAGGATTATCAACACGGATTAGGACTATTGAATAATACGGGCTTTACTTACTACTTACATATTTTAGTGACGAAAGTATTAGACTTACTTATCATGCAACAAAATGAATTTTTTTCGTAAATTTAAGGGCAGTTTTCGCAAGGCGTAAGTACATTTTTGGTACCAATGGATTACATATTACATTATGGATCTTCCAGTTTCGTAATCAGTAAGTTGAATACTATATAATGCGATTGCGATTTTAATAATATACAGTATATACGTAGTTTTGAACTGCCCTGTATGTAAAAAAATCGTTTTTGCACGATTGGTCATTTTTTAGCGTTTACTGGCTCTGTTTCCAAAGTTTACAAATTAGAAGGCGGTAAACAAAGCAATCTTAGAAGGCAGTAAGAACTCATGAAGACGGTAAGCACTAAACAACAACAGAAACCAAGGCAACAGCGTCAACATGCAAACTAAACATACATAACCAAAAATGAACATTATTTTCTAATTTATTTTTATTGTATGGATCGGGCAAAAAATATTATAAGCATCACGGATGTTATGTGCATTCTGTACCAGTTTCGGTAAACTGCATATACCGCCCTTGATACTTAAAATATACTATTAGTGCTAAGTTTAAAGTTACGTTATTAACATTAAATGAACATCGTTATGCTTATGCTCAGTTTCGAATTATTACTTGTATAAAAGGTAGTAATAAATTATTACTCACGACCGTCAACGATATAAATTTCTAAATATTAAACTCAAATAGGATATTATACTTTATCGGCGACTATATTAAATAATCAATACGTTTATTATAACTGTCAGGTTACGATTGCAGATTTTTATGTGAGTACGTTACTTAGCAACAGACGAACAGACAAGCTATACAGTGAGTTTATTTTAACGTAAAACATGGGATTTTTCATATCTATGGTTACGATTTTGACAGCAATGTATTAGAGCGTTCTTTTTAAAGTGAAACATAGGGAATCAATTTAACTGTATAATTCTTTCAACATAAACTTTTAATTGTTTAAAGTATAAATCGTATTTTCAGGTAGCAGTAGTGTGACACCAATTAACAAATTCAAATTAATTCTCTATGTTTCATTTTACATTGCTGTCAAATTCGTAACCATGGATATGATAAATCCCATGTTTCACGGTATAGTACAAAGTACAGGATAATACAAGAAGTTTTATTTATTCAAAAGCAAATTAACAATTTTTTTACATTGCTAAACTAAAAAATTAACTTAATGAATGTATTATTTTAGAAACATAGATGATAAAATTACTGGCATGGCACAGGCTTCGGTAGTCAAACTGTAACCTCTAGTTAAATAAATAATTATTATTGTCTGGTTTTGAAAGATCTGTTCGCGTGTTTCTAATATCAGCAAGTTTCCAATGCCAAAGACAATAAGCCTCATCTTGACAAAAACGTCTCCTCTTAAGAGTCCGCGTTCGTTCTATCGCACACTACTTTGAGAACAACTGCCATCGCTCTCGCAATCCTGGATCCCAGGATGAAGTTTAATTGTCTGGATTTTGATTGTTTATGGCGCGAAAGGTGCCTCCTTGATTAATTACACTTGAAAAAATATGCGAATCGTAAATCAGCCGGCTTACCGGAGTTGTGCAGAGCTGCTCCAGACAGCCCGGGTTTTGTCGAGACCTTCATGTTCATCAGTGGCGTCGCAAGAGGGGCCATTAAATCAAAATAAATACAAAACACAACAATAATTTATTAATTCTACTTTTGTCAGCTTTCTGAAACGTATCATTTCTGTGCAAGAACAATGAAAATACACATTATTAGATGCAGTTTGAACAGTTCAATATAATTCTTCCTTCTAACAACCAACAAGTAATTCTGTTTCATTCATCTACATTTTATATCTTATGACATCTGCATATTAAAATGCTTAATATCTTATTCAGTTTAATATAACTTTGACGCACGGCCTGATGATGCTATTTTAAGGGAAAGCGATCGCCAATAAATAAAATAATTATTATACAGTTTGTAACAATTACTGCCTTATTGAGTGACATTGTCCAAAAAGAGCACGAGCTGCCAAGCGAGTGATTTTTAATCAATGTCACGAAATAAATTGGCACAAAGCTCGCGTAAAACAATATGAAATTTTTGCCAAGACAAAATTTAACTAACGAATGTAGAATAGTCAACCAAAATTCTTCTATAAATTGAGCCCATCTTTAAAAATCCTGGTTGCGCCGCTGATTTCAATTCTCTTCATTATGGTCCGTACGATTTGTGGCGGAAAGAAATGTTTTATTGTTGTTTTAATTTAGTTTCATTTGGAAATAAATGGTGTGGGTAATCAGAGTTTTACGAAGTTTATTTCCTTTAAAGCCCGGAATACGATCGCAATATTATTAATTAATTTGTAAGAATGCGGCAATAGAGAAACGAAGATAAAATCAAGTAAACAACAAAATTAAATGTAAAGGAAATTAAAAGCATGTGCCATATTTTGGAAAACATTTTATTCTTTTTCTTTTTAAAATTGCAAGGTTTCCTTGGGAATCCTTTCAAACATTTCATAAAAATCAAATTACGTACCTACATCATGACGTCAGCTTACAATTCTTCTTCTGTGCTTTATTAAGAAGCTACGAGTATATTAAAACTCATTTATACAGCAACTCATAAATCATATTTATAAGTTTCTACTAACAAAATCATCAAAATCCCAAAAAATAACAATAAATCTATATCATAAATAATGGAATACGATAGTGTTTCAGACTGAGGCTAACAATTTTCTTAAAATAGATTGATAGAGTCTCGTCCTTTCGTGGAATAAATTACCTTTTGTTGTTTCATTTCCGACTGTCATTTTTTATCATTCGTTATCGCTTTACCGCCGAGAGATGACACGGAACAGGACCGGCTTTTAGAAATTTCTCCACCACATGCATCATAAATAAAAAATAAATCAACTACCTTGCATTTACAGAGAAAAAAATAGTTATTTTCATTATAAATGCGGTAGGTTTTAGTTTACAACGCGAGTTTCTATATTAAAGTACGACGCATACATTATGTATTTTTGGACGGCATACCTTTTTATTTAAAATATCATATTTTCTATGGGGTTAAATAAGGTACATTTCACATTTGCACTAAAATTTCCTTCTGTCAAGTAAACAACTGCTAAGAGATTTAAAATTAATATGTTTTATTGATCTAAAACTCTATTGAACAATAAATTGTCATTTTGTAGGCTCTCTTTTTTATTTTAAAGTAACTTTTATTAATGATCTATTAAAGCAATAAAATACACTGCTCTTTACCGAACAATATGCGGTAAGATCATTGCATGTGTAAAAACTACCATAGACGTCAACGATGTGTGATTGTTCTTCAGGAGGCCAAAAAAAATTTTGAAGTCTATAAATTTTGAGTGCGCCTGTAAATTTAAATATCCTTCTTCTCTTGTTTGGACTATATACAGTAGTACCTAATTTAATTCGCGCTTGTGCTTTTAAAACCATAGAATTAGAAGAAGTTATAAATTAGAAGGAATTATGATGTCTCGTTGTGTTATGTAGTTTGGTTGGTTGGGTTCAGAGTACCGGCTGCCTGCAACTGCCGTCGCAGGAATTATGCCTGCTACTATTTCTCCTGCTGCGCAAACTTTATTACATAGCGATGTCGTTAAACGAAAATGATTCCTTCGGAAGTTGAGAAGAGACAAACTATTTTCAAATTAAAGATACTCAACTCACGTGTACTCATATGGTTGTTAGTGAAGAGAACATCACAGAGGAGATTTTTTGCAGTTTATCTGATTGTGTGTTTTTTAGTTAAGTGAGAAAGGACATTTTCTATAGTACTAAATAAAATGGACAGCAGACCTATCCGCCATCTTAAAGCCCAACGTAGTTTCAATATACTGTCAAGTAATTTGATGCTAATGACTAATTCTTCAAGACTTTGTTGCTAAATTATTAATCCAAAATGTAAATTTATAAGAAACTCACGGTACATAAGCTATCATCAATACCTAAAATTGCGTTTCAAAATTTTAAAGTACTATTATATAGAAATTAATTAACGAAAAAATAAAATGAGAAGGACAATATCATCTGTGATCTATTTGCTCTGTCCAAAATTAATATAAAACTGAAACTGCAATTCATTTTGCAGTTACAGGGAAAGTTATGCAATAAAATATGATATTTAATTTACACATTTTTACGCCGAATTGGAAAATACTTCGTGGACAGTACAAAACTTATATTATGTATGTCATATTTTTATATCGTCTTCATTAAACTACAAGTAAAATAATAACGTTTTCAGTTTTACAATAAAATAATTTGTTAATTTATTGCCGACTTGTTTCACTTTTACCCTAATTTTTACGTGTTGCATATTTACCCCATTTGATTGTTTACAATTTTGAACTAAACTGAGAAAACATTCTATGATCAATCAAAATAGTGAAGTTTTTACAACTTTCCTAAAAATCCAACAGGAAAATAACAAATTTTTATTAAAGTTTTGAACCGTTCCGAACCGATTCACAACCATCGATTCAGCTCCGGTTATGGGTTCAACCATTTTTTTTAATCAGGTTTAGTTCCAAATTCACTAAAATAGCTGCGAGTCCCTGTGTATTTTATTTTAAAAAATAATGCAAGTTAGTCTAGTCAACGAAGATCTTTCGAAAAACATTAAATCCAAAAGTTTTTTTCTTTGAGCCAAAATGTCTATTAGACCTTCCTGTTAAACATACTAAAAGTCCCCTAGGGTGGGGGTCCGGGAACCCGCCGCCATCTTGGATTTTAGATCACATTTTTCGGTTTTTTCGAAATAACTGGAAAACTATCAACTTTTTTGAAACATATTAAATTAGAAAAATGAAGCTAGTTAAATTCTCTACAAAATGGTTATATTCACTTTTTTTCTATCTCTTACCGTTTTCGAGAAAATGGCATCCGAAGCAGGTGGTTTCCGTAAGTTATGAAACTTAGGCAAACCACTCATCACTCCAAACAGTTTCTATGCAGAATTAATTATTATTTATTTATTATAATATCATTAATTAATTATTCTATTTATGAGCAGTTAAGCCTCATTCACATAAGCATTTAGTTTTAAGGTTTACATTTATGTTTACGTTTAAGAAAGTTTAAATTCATATATCTAAATACGAGCATTCACACGTCCCATTTTCAAGCACTGTGAATGCTCGTATTTAGTTAGATGTATTCAAACTTTCTTAAACGTAAACATAAATGTAAACCTTAAAACTAAATGTTTCTGTGAATGAGGTTTTAGTCTAGTCAAAGAACGGTTTGTAGACAAACTTTTTGATCCTAAAGATTTTATTTTTGAGATGTGTTTGGAGGTCTTTGGTGATGATTATACCAAAAATCCCCGGCCCTACGGTGTGTGCTAAGTCCGTAGCGTGGCAAAATGTGTCACTGTTGTTAGCTCATAAATAGAATAATTAATTAATGATATTATAATAAATAAATAATAATTAATTCTGCATAGAAACTGTTTGGAGTGAAGAGTGGTTTGCCTAAGTTTCATAACTTACGGAAACCACCTGCCTCGGATGCCATTTTCTCGAAAACGGTAAGAGATAGAAAAAAAGTGAATATAACCATTTTGTAGAGAATTTAACTAGCTTCATTTTTCTAATTTAATATGTTTCAAAAAAGTTGATAGTTTTCGAGTTATTTCGAAAAAACCGAAAAATGTGACCTAAAATCCAAGATGGCGGCGGGTTCCCGGACCCCCACCCTAGGGGACTTTTAGTATGTTTAACAGGAAGGTCTAATAGACATTTTGGCTCAAAGAAAAAAACTTTTGGATTTAATGTTTTTCTTCAAGCCGATTTTGAGCTTCGTTGACTAGACTAAAGTAGCCTATTCGAACCACCCAAAATAACAAAAAACAAAACATTTTTACATTCTCTCTTGTGGCTTTTCACTCTCTCTCACATCATCATGCCGGGTACTTTCCACCAAAACCAGAGAATTTAAATGTCAGAAAAGTTAATACTCACCCTCGTGTTGGTCATATAGGGAGCTGTTTGGGGGTGGGGGTGTTGTCAGAGGCTTACAGCTGCTCTGTCCGCGGTACGCGGTTTCATGTCTCCAGTGCACAACAACAGCAGCGCCGCGGTAACAATGGTAACAAATGTGCCACCACATTCGCTACGACACATAAGAGCGGAGAGTATGTGTGGGCGTAATACGGGGGGCAGAGCCGGAAAAGGTTTTTTTTTAAGATAGAACGAATTTAATTTAACACCAAATATAGGTATCGCGTTTCTATTAAACACAAATAAAAAGTGCTACTATAGTAGTTTTGTTTTTGTTTGTTTGTTTGTTACACCATGACACGATTATGGTTCGACAGATTTCTGTTAAATTTGGATGGTAGTTTAACCTTTATTTTACTTAAAATATAAGTTAAACATTAATTTATTTTGTCATGCAAAAATAAAATAAGCATAGGTTTAGGTTATCTATAAAACGACATATATTTTATCAACACACAATTATTGCTCAGTCGATTTTCTTCAAATTTAAACAGTAGTTTTATCTTTTACTAACCTTAAATGTGAGCCAAATACCTATATTTTTATTCTATTATGAGAAAATGTAATGACAATAAACTATCTTAAGAACGATTAGACCAAATTCTACTCGTATTAAGTACCTACATTTAAATTATTTGAATAAAGTCTGAATAATACTTATATTTACTGTTATGTCTGAAACTGGTGGCAGACTGTTATACAAACGACTAATAAATATCTGTTTTAATAATATCTATAGGTAGGTACCTAAATTGTTTTATTTCAGCTTGTTAATTATTATTATAAAGTGGTAGTCTACTCACGAAGTATAATATATGACAGGAGTGGACATACTATGGCTGATAAAGTCTGGTCTTTCTGTTTACCTTTTAGAGAGAGACAGAAAATACGGGCTAGCTCGTACCATGCATTATGTGCATTCAGTGACCTCTATTAATTATGGACCGGAAAGAAAACATTTGCCCGTGGCTCCAAAAACATCGTATGCAGCCCGCAACAATGCAGAGAGGTTGTCTCTTTCTAACCAACGAAAGTATTGCAATTGCCAAATTTCAAAGCATGCGCAGTTGCATACATTAGAAAGAGATGGCATGTTAAAAAAAAAACAAGGAAGAACTCTCTCCCATGACAGTTCGCAGGAGCGAGCCCCTTATGTGTTGAAAGTATACGGCTTTCCCGTCCATAATTATTAGAGGTCACTGTGTGCATTCTATAACCATAAACAGCAGTAACGATGGTAACGCACAGGCCCAGTAGTGATCTTTCTCTCTCGCACAGGATTGCTACGATACGAAGTGTCCACTCGTGTGTTTATATTATACTTCGTGGTGGTAGCTTTAAAATTCTCGACATTTTTATTTCCTTTTTCAAATTAGCAGACGAGCATTTACAAATAAATAACTAAAGCTGCCTTGTAAACAAAAAATTAAATTACGACTAAGTTCTATTTTTGTTTACATTTATAATTAATTTTTTAATGTGTGTGCATACTAAGCACTATATTTGAAATGATAAATTTTACAACAGACATTAAAATTTGTAGTCATCACTGAAAACAGAATGAGAGCATAATGATCTGTCCATAACTTTGAAACTTATATTTAAATTTACTTTAGTCCGGTACTGGCCAGTAGAACCACAGAAATAAGCGAACCGAAAGGAGAGATAACCAAAAGACTAATATTATGCAAGTTTGTAGTCTACGGAATCCTGAAACGTAGCTTCAAATCCAGGGGCGGACTGGCCATATGGTCTATCGGGCAAGGCCCGGTGGGCCGACAAAATGTTGGCCGAGAGATGAAATTTAAGTTTTCCGCAAAAATAGTTGACGTACATGAAGCTTGAACTCAAAATTTTTTTCGGCAGTGACGCTATTGTTTGTACAATTGGGGCCGGTAAAAATTTAAGTTCCAGTCTTCCCCGTTCCAATCTGAACAATGTTATAGTTGTCATTGGTATCTACTCGTATTTACCAATCTATAAATTTATTTTGAATTATTAACATTAACTATTCTTTTATTTATGTATCGTTCTCTTCAATTTAAACTTTAAAATCTACAAATTGATATTGCCGTCTCCGCTTACTTAAACGCCCGATTAAAGGATCTTCAAAAGAAGCAGAACTATCTTCTTTTTCTTTCAGATCGCTTTAAAGACAAAGCTCCTTAACAAATACAGCAGCAGTAGAGTCCAACACTCTTAATTTTCATCCTTAGACACTTTTACAAATCTTATCGCCTAGTGACAATCCTTTGTACAAGTACAACTTTGAGACGTTGAGATGTTTCATCTTTTACGTTCGCTTTGAAGAATTTAATTCCTTTGCGACATTCACAGCTTTAGATTGCAAAAAGAATTCTTCTTTATCATAAATAATATACTGTAAACTTTGCTCACTACAATATTGTTTATTAATTTTGCAAGAAATTTGCGGCGGTGGTAAATTAGATTAGTGCAAAATTATACATTTTGACATTGTTACAAGAAAGTTGCTTATACGATAATGGAAGTTTAATCTTGTACTCTTGTTTTTATTAATTGTTGAGAAGTTGGTCGTTATCCATTTAACTTAATTATGGTGCAATCAATAAGGAACAAAGACACATTACTTATTCATGCACAGAAATATCAAGTCTAATCACTAGGTACGTATTGATATTATCGTCGTTAAAGAAAGATTCCAGAAATGATATTATTATGAACTGCGGAAAATAGATTTCTTGGGTCTCTAAAAAAAAGTTTTATCGAAACTGTTCTGGGCTAAGCTCATAAAAAATCCTGAATATATTTCGGAAACGATTCAAGAAAACATGATTATTATGTAAATTTTTAAGTCGCAATATACATAATCGAGTGCGTTATATAACCAACTATGGTTTGAATCTAGTCAAGTAGTCTAGTGAACAAAAATCTCACCTGTGGTGTATTCTCTATTAATAACCATAAACAAGTTGACTGCTAGTAACTGCACACACGTAAAATATGTATCTGTAATACCGATGATTCATAGTAAGGTTGCCACCCCCAAGTTTAAAACAAATTGTGATGCAACAATTCGATTCTATAAACCAGTGACACTAAAATTGTATATACTTACTTCATTTAAAGTACAATTAAATTTGCGAATTAAAAAAAGAAAAAAAAATTCACTTATAATCTCACATGTGCATAAATTCTTCTGCAGATTCGGTATGAAAATCGTAATGACACCGCCGCTCTATTTTTGAATTATTTTTACAATAGAAACTTGAAATATTAACTGTTTGTATTTAATTATCTTATGTTTGCGTGCCCAAAGCACCGACCACACCAAAACGAACTACTCATAGCGTCATAGCTATTACAAAACAAAGCAGAATCCTGCTAAATATTAAAAATAAACTTATGGAAACATGTCTATATATAACTCTTTTCTTTATATTAATCAAGTTCTGTGATACGTAAATCTAAATTCAATTTACTAGAAAAGTATACTATCTATGTATAATAATAATTAACTACCACTCACTATGATGATGGCTGATTGACTCTGCAACAGAAGGCAACTGAGTGAATAAAAAAAGTTATCTTATTAATTGCTTATTTACACTGAAAATGATAATTTAACCAACTTTTAATTTTAATGTCAAACTGACATGTGACATAAAAATTTCAACTTAATAATTTATTACAATTAGGTTCCTCAAGCTACTGGTAAAAAAATTCCGCTAAATTTTTATGTAACCATGGTTACTATTATTGTAATCAATTCTTTCATTGGTTGTTATTGTATCATGAGATTTTGTGTATAATTTATTGTTTCCTGAAAATTTCTGAAAAGTACGTAACAAACTTTTTCATTAAGTAATAAGGTAATGTATCTCCTAATTAAATCTGACGTATACGCATCCATCGTTAATAATTCTGTTAAAATTTATGGTTCACTGCATAAATTATTAATTATCTTGCTTTGTAACATTATCTAGCGTTCGATATAATAAAAACAATCTACCCACTCGTGTTCTACATAAACAAGGATTGAAAAATTGCACTACTTTCGATTCGGTTTTTCAATTGCTGTAAGTGGGGATAAAAGCGTTTCTAAACTTACTTCGCACCTCTGAAAGAAAAGAAAAGACTCTTAAACTTGTAACTCGTCTTGTAAGCACTTAAATCTTATAATCCCGCGGAAAATAAGCATCTGATATCGAGGAAATATTACGAGGACAAGATGAGATTTTTATTTTGTTTTAATTACTATTAGGTTTTAGGTTGATTTCAGCGTTGTGAACAAAGAGATATTTAGTAGGAACGACGGTACAGACGGAACGTCGCGTTTAGGTGCATTAAACACCGACATTAGAACCACAGACATTTGCTGGGTTCTTTGTCTTTTCCCAGTGGCGTAGACACAACCTTTGCTCAAAACTACATAAAAATTCCATTTATTTATAGGCACGAAATAGGTTATATAATTTGATATATTAATTATCGAAAAAAATGGTTCTCTTTCAAAATTCGCAAAATAAGGATACCTATACTCTATTTGAAATAACGAAAGAATTCTGGCAATTAATTGGGATGTTGTTTAGGAGTTTGGTTTATTTTCAATGTTTAAAAAGAAGCGCTAAATAGTTCACAAAACCGTAACAAATATAGAGAATTCAATAATAATAGGTACATCATATTAGTATCCTATTTGTATTGTTTGTAAGAATAATTATATAATTTGTATCCTTTCCATTGGTCTGGAATTTTATAAATATCTATTTGTACGCCAGTGTCACCCCCTACTAAATAATATTCATAAAAAAAATTCGTAAATATGTAGTATACTTTATTTTTTTGTAAGTATACGGAAAACATTTGTTGTTTTGATTTCCTGTAAATTTACAAAATTTAAATTACCATTCTTGTGCGTATGTGGTTTTTTTAACCGTCAACTCACGGGTATCCATGTTTGTTGTTAGAACCACAGTTGGCCACTTCTAACTTAAAATATAGACTACTAAAAATACTTCATTACACGTTTTAATAAATCAAATATTAGCAGATTATTCAGAGGAATGCCCACCCCTACAAAATATATTCTCGTTGGGGACTCTAAATTTTGGTCTGATTAGTTTGCTCTTTTTTTAATTTAAAGATAAAAGAAGTCTCTAGGTCTGTCTAGTGCCATTTTATTTTTAATTTGTACATGTTTATTTAAGCTCCAAAATTAGTAAATTTTGAAGAACTTTGAAGATAAAATATTTAAAAACTAAAGTGAAAATTAAAAGAGTGACACTAAGCAGACATAGCCTGGACTTTAATCTTTCATATATAAAAAAATTGTTTAAAAATATTTCAAATTAGTGCCAATTTCATGTTGCCAACGAAACCCCTTTTGTAGTAGAAAGTAGTTAAATATAGTTCATTCAGCGAATCACCCGATGTCGTCACAATTGGTATCATTTGTTTGTGACGGCATCTTTGATTTGTTAAATGTACTTTCAAAACCTGTGGGTATTCCTATTAAAGCAACTTGTCAAATACTGACCCTGCAGACAGAGTTGGCCGGAGCGGCACGAGAGAGATAGAATGTGCTGAGTCAAAGTTCTCCAACTTATTACTTGCCTCAACGCTACTGATCAAAAAAAAAAAACGGAACTGGACGATTTCTTTATACCTAAATTATTTCATTAGTTCAGCGAAGCAGGCACTGCCAAAAAATTTGCTGCAAACCTATGTCCACTCGACTAATATACTGTTCACAATTAAACTGTAATTTGTTCCTACCTGACTGGATTCAAACCTGAATTGTCAGAATCACAGTTGGCCATATTATATCCAATTGGAATAAATCAAATATTAGTAGATTATTAAATTATATTATCTTATTCTTGCTCCCCAATTTAGTTCCGCCCGTACGCTTCTGTGTCTCATCCTCATCTACGTAGCTTCATCCTCTAGTTCTAGTTCATCCTCAACAGCGCCTGTGTTCTTGTTCAGCACGTTACCGTTAATAATATGCTTGTGCAGCTTATTTCACTACACGTGCATTACCATTGCGCTCTAGGATTTCAAGTAGCGCAGTAATTAACTACGGACGTAGTTTTATTCGATCGTACATCTAGAGATTATCGTTGGTGAGGAATTTAGATCATGTTTTGATGGCGAGCAATCATCAAGAATGGAAGGGAAATTTATAGAGAAATTTGGTATTTTCAGGGATCTTTACCGAAATCTGATTCCGAAGGTATTACAGAATTAGCATATGTTCACAAGAACATTATGAATGCTAAAGTTAAGTTGTAACAAAGCTATAAGTGTTCTGTGCAAACTCTACCCATTACTTAATAAAAACTCTAAGTGTCAAAAATAAGACATGGTCAGCACGTCGTACAGTATATACCCTTTAATTTTGTGTCCTCTAAGTAGTGGCACATCCTGTATAAAATAATACCTATATAAAATATTAATTTTGTTTTTCTTTGTTCCAGGTTAGTACCAACTCCTATCAAAATCTTGTTGACACCTCAACCAGTAAGTGATAAAATTAAAGTAATTGTACTCATTATTATTTTGCGACTTCATAACTGTGTATAGTACAAATACTTTTCCTCTACTTACCTAATAATCATTAGCGTTTATTAGGGGGTTATTGCAGTCACACAATGGTCAAAACCACAAGCCTGAGATGCGCCAGATACAATACAACTCTGGTAATAAGCTTCGAAAAACTCTTACTCTACCAGTGGAACACTGGGGGTAAAATATATACTCGGGTTATTAAATATGGCAAATACTGAACTGTTCGACTATATTTCTTATCTACGGGCTAATCTTAAACGATTGCGGTTTTGTGCATTGTGTGACTGCAATAAGCATTTTATGATTATTAGGTAGATGTTCTGTACTTGAACTATATACCAGTAAAAGAAAAGAGTCCATATCACTCCCGCCCTTCGGACGTTAAAATTCGCCGAGCATCGCCGCCTGGATCCACTTCTCCTAACTTGGCGTAGTTTAGTTTTTTCTTTCTTTCTTTTATTTATTTAGCTTTTTGTTTTTGAATTACAAGTTTGCAGTGTCCGTCCGCTCGCAGCATAGAAATAATCTTCTTTAAATTCGAATCGGTCACGTTTTGGTTCGGTTTCGCGTAATATGTTTGTTGGGGTTGTAAAATTAGAAATGACAGTGGCAGTGGACGATTGAGAAGCAAATAGCGCTTTTGAGGGAATAGCACGTAGAGAACTGTTTATTCTGATTTTAATATTTATTGTTGATTCAGTCTCTAAATCTGTTTGGATGCTATAATTAGCTAATAATCTAATAGGTAAATACAATTTGAATAAAAGTTTTTTCAGAACTAGAGCATAATGCAAATAAATTTCATTTATTATTTGTATTAGTATATTGTTTTAATATAATAATTCAAATTTATGTACTCCTATTATTTTCCATTTAATTCTATATATTTTATAATTTGTGTAAATATTGACTATTTTATAAAATATGTTTAAAATCAGTATTTACATTAATTTATTATTTTAATTCCAGATTAATTTATTATCAATAATAAATTTAAATAAATGAATCTAGCTGATTAACCGAAATTTTTAGTTCACCTTCCCTGATTTGAACTTTTAAAGTTTTGTCGGTTTTGTTCAATTTAATGGCCTGCAGCAAGGCACAAAAATCTAAAAGCAAAGTTTGGATTTTGACGCGATAATAACTTTAAATTTAAATTTAGGACTGCTAATTTATTACCAAAGTAGCAGGAATGTTATTTTTTACAAAACTACAAAGTAGGAGAAACAACCATAAATGAGTTGACGACTGATAACCGCACACATAATATCTACCGATGACACACAGTATTTATTATTATTTTGCAGATGTATGCTATACCCTGAGAAATATTGAAATAAGTAACATTTGAATTGTGGTTGTATAAACCGCTCTTGACAACACCACGTAGCAACCAATAGAATCACAAGAATCTATCTGTCAAAATTCTTTCGTTATTTCAAACAAGGTATAAATAATTTGATTCATTGTTTAATTATTTTACTAATACATTTAAGAACTTCATATTTTATAACTTTATACCGGATGGCTACTGGAAAAACAATGTTATTTAAATTTTGCTGTAACTTTTTCATTTTAAACGAAAGTTTTTATAATTATAAACTACACAATATCGGATCACAGTCGATCATATTGCTTTGTCGATTCTCGAGAAAAACGCAAAAGAAAATAATTTTATAAGTTAATAATTTTGCATAATTATTAAAAGTCTAAAGCTGCATTCAGACCGACCCACTTATAAGTATAAGTGCCTAATTGACCAACCAGCGCTCAGCGTTCGCTTCGTCAAAATTCCAATTTCACTTATAAGTGTAATCTGAAAACCTCCCAAAGTACTATCTTTTCCAATCAGTCCACTAAGTGAAGAGTGCGATAGGTATATCATGTCATCTTTCTCATCGAACTGTCACTTGCAAACTGCGTTTTATTAATGACATACAAAATAGATATTAATTTAATTTAATTATTATAAATAGTAATTAATGAAAATATCGTATGCTTGTGTTGTAAAATATTATTACTGAATATGTAAACATATTTAAAAGCATATAAATTCTACTTTTTAATTTACATGTGTATGGAAATCCATTTTCTTTTAATAATAATAATTTATTTATACTGCAATACAACAGGATAATCCCAGAACAATATTACAGTGTAAAAAAGAATCAAGAAAACAAATATGAAATATCAAATAACAAACACAAACCAGATTCAAACCGTAGGCCGTTTCTAACCTAACTTAACGAGCATAGCGGATATTATAAGATAAAAAAATATTTTAATATGCAAATTGTAAAAATCACACAACAAATTGTAATTAATAAACAATTATTATGTATTTAAATTTAAATATTTTCATAAGTTCTAAATTTTTCCAATTGGTGTTCATTCACTAATTTGGTAGATATGTATGGTCCATTTGATTTATACTTATAATTGTAAATATTTCACTTATAAGTGGGTCGGACTGAATGCAGCTTAAGAGGACACAGAAAGGAAAATATATAAAAACTAAAGCCCTAGTTCCAGGTACTCTCAAATAATTCTTAATTCTTCTTTTTATCGAAAACTGACAACACTATATGATCGACTCCGACATGTTTTATATTGTGTAGTTTCTAATTTTGAACAGGTTTTGTATTTACGCAACTTTCATCTCAAATTAGAACTGAGTGCGTGAGTAACTTTTTGTGCACGATCACGCACGGCCACGAAATTGAAAACTAAATCACGCCCAATTACGCACGTCATTATACGTTTGCCTCACGATCACTCACGGCCGAATATGCACGACAGGTCACGTTCGGGTCACGTTAAAATTTTGCAATGAAATTTTGTAATGAAATGTAAATGTAATGGATGCTAAGAAGTATAGCAATAACCCGAAATTATCATTTGTTTTGAATTGATATTTTGCAAATTATGCCGTGACTTGTGATTTTTACTCACTCACGTCCGATCACGCACGATATATTAATGTCACTCACGCTCACGCCCGTTCACGATCCAAATTTTCAAAATAACTCATGCTCACGCTGGTCACGACGTGACCCAAAAATTTCACGACCCGTGCCCACCTCTATCCCAAATCAATAGTTAAGTAACAACAGTAAAATTTGAAAAATAACATTGTTTTGCCAATATAACATATTTCATACAGACATCGGTATATGAATTTCAAATAAAGCCCTCGAAATTTTGTATTAAATAGTGCACTATTTACTAACAATCCCATTTAAAGCCAAATATTGAATTCCCAAAGCTTGGCCACATTTCCAATAACTAAACAATTTTTAAATCAACTTCCGACCGGATATGGTAATCCTCTGTTTTCGGTAATAGCCATTGTTGTCACAACATGTATTTAAATTTGATATTTGACAAGCGAGAATGTCTGTCACCCGTAAATAATATTAGCAGCAATGCAGCGCAGTATTTGTCCAGTTCTAAAGCGTTAATTAAATCTGCTCCGTGCAAATGTTTACCTTTGCAGATGCATTGTGCATTGTATTGCGAAAATCGAGACGGAAGCAATATACACGAGACATAAAAACCAAATTACATTGAAATGAACAAAACGAAATTATATATTACTAATTTAAACAATATACAAACAGCTTGTAAAATTGGAAATATGGGATTCATCGTTTATTTCATTCACAGTGAATTTTTTAAATTTATTTTCATGGTAACCACTCAACAATTACAGAATGGTAGATTTTTATTATAATGAAATCCACCGATTCATTTTGGTGCTCTCAAAATTTCAATCCGTGCGACAATATTTGAAAGCGACAACAGAGAGATTCTTTATGCAACCAGGACTACATTCGTGGTCAGCTTGAAACGCCTGAATGCGATTAAATTGTAAGATGTTTTTACAATTTAACGACAATCACTCACAGCCGGTCGAGAGACTTGAACCACGGAACTCCGGGTTCATACGTCATCACATAAGTACAGAGAGCTGTGCCGTGCCTAAACCCGCACAGTGAAAGTGAAACGTGGAATATTTTATACCTATAGTTGTACGAATTTGACAGCAATAGAAATGAAAATGAAACATGGAATAAATTTATCTGCATTATACAAAATGATTCACAACTTCGTACATATAATTGAATGGCATATAGCATGCTCAACTTACTGATCATGGAACAAAACGAAATTTTTTTAAAATTCGTAAATTTAGGAGCACATTTTTGAAACCACTGGATTGTTGATTGTATAACGGATATCTTATTAACTGTGAATTGAATAAAATTAAATTTTGATTAATTGTGCAATATTGTAAATTTATGAAATTCCATTCGAAAGCAGTGAGTGACTCAAAACTGTTTGAATAAAAAGCATAAATTGCAAATTTTCTTTCAATTCCGTGATAATTTAGTTTAGCACTATAGACTATTATGCTATACCTATATTTAAATTATATCACGTTATAATAAATTCACAGTTATTATGGTTTTATTTTTGTGGGATAAAATAATTATTGATACTGTTAGCGAAAGTCGGAATTTTTAGCTTTTCAATTTTATGAAAACTTCATCCCCTGTGTTTATTTGTTGAATTTGTAAATGTTATTTTTGCTGAGGCATATATTTTTGAGTATGAAATGAGGGTGACATGCATTGAATACAATTTTGTTGAAAACTCAGTTTTGTATAAACTTTATGCCCTCTGAAAATTTTATATACAAAACATTTCATCAAAATTATTTTTATTGAAAGGGAATGAAACCCAAAGGGGCTTTTTTTTTAATTATTAAATAAAACAATAAATATTTACCGACTCCTATTTGAAGCCAATAATATACGAATTGTTCTCTTATGTTTACAAACGGCGAAATAACCAAACAAACATATTTTAATTTTGAATAGGTACAAATTATAAAAGACATTTGGTCATTTATATGATACAACATGATTATTCCCTGTAGTATACTCTCCACCAACAACCATGATCAATGGCTGGTAATCGTACACACGGTCAAATATAAATCTATATTTATGACTCACAGTATTCGAGGCTGTGTGTGATTTTATTAAATGGTCAACATAAGTAGGTACTTCTCCTCTGATGGGTACGCAAACAAAAATTAGCTGACTCCAATTAGTTGATCACTTTACGATTAATATTCTCCTTCATGATTTATTCAGATATGTATCATGTTCGAGCAAGCGTGGGAGCGCCCCTAGTTTTCTCTGTAGTTTAATAAACTATTGATTATTCCCGAAGACCCGCTAAATCGAGATTTCATCTTGACTGATTTTCTCAATTTTGTAATTTGGAACTGGCATTAACATGAAGTCAATATATAGAGACGTAACTAAGGGTGGGCCTGTGTGGTCCGCGGCCCACCCTGGAAAGTCTTGGCCCACTCAGTGGCCCACCCAAAAATGTTACAATATTTTTACATTAGTTTACTGAAGAGATACCTATATTTAAAATATTTTATAATAGGTACCTTACATAATACTTGGGAAACTATAGATTTATACAATAGAAATGTTTATGAATATGAATAGTGGATAAATATAGATTTATTGCTAGTAAATGTTGTATTTTTGAACAAATATAATGTATTAACTTGTCAGTTTGACTGCTCTATGCAATCTTTATCTATGCATATATATTTGATCATATTTTACGACATTAATTTCAGGAAAAACTAAGTCAAATTTCTTCAGCAGTGAAAAAAAAATTCGCCTTGCTTCGCTCGGCAAACTCCTATATTTTTCGAAACAAAAATTTTACTATAACAAGTGTGATCCACTGTATTTTTTTACTGACCCACCCTTGATCCACCTAAAAAAATCCTAGTTACGTCCCTGTCAATATAGATCAGAATACTCGGTTATTTAACAAAATATTGGACAAATTTGTACTACATTAAGTATCAAGAAATGGTAGGACACTTTACCGATTAAAGACAATGTTTGGAGACTATGAGCGAAGCGAATGCTCCAATTTTATCTGAGATAGGAAATTCCTTAACATTCATGATGCTTAAATCATTGTTTGCACAATTGGAGTAAGCTAAATTTATTTGAAAATACGCAAATATTAATTTCTTCATAATTCGTTCTGTTTAATTTACTTAGCATGCAGTATTAATTTACTTACCGTTCTGTTTAGCCTAACAACCGGTAAGAACAACATACCGTCTTGGAAACAGGCATGGTAAATTGATAAAAAGACAAATCGTGCAAATATGATTTTAGATAAAATAAAAAGGTATTCGTAACCTTACAGCTAATTTTATATCCATATGCAAATTAAATCGCACTCGGATGGTTCAAGCTGACCACTTGATAGTCTTAAATGTAAGTAGTCCTGGTTACATAAAAATATCTCAGTTAGGTACCGTTTTAAATTTCATATATGTTGTCGCACAGATTGAGAATCTAACTGCACCAAGCCGAATCGGTCGAAGTGGTTGGATAACAATTTAATAATATCTACCATTTTATAATTGCGAGTAAATACTTTTGAATGGTCTGCTTATAAAATGAATTAATTATTAATTGTTAATATAGCCTTCTACTTGAGTATGGCAATGTTATATTTTAGCGGTTGTGATTATAATTATTTGCTGTATTGTGAGAATACAAATGTACAAATTCAATTTCGACAAAATGTTGTTTCAAAATAATATCAATAAACTAATTCATTAAACATTCATGCAAGTATAAGTTAATTACAATCAACATTTAATTTCACAAACCAACATAATGCATAAAACATCAATACCTAAATCAGTACATTGGTCATCTAATTTCGAAATTAACATACAAGTTAATCAAATCTACATTGCTAAACGAAATTACGAAAATTGCAAATTAAAATTTAGCATAAATACGTTCACAGAAGAGCTAGAAACTTTTGCAAATTGTTTACATAGTTTACATAATATATTATAATTATTATTCAAAATATGAAATGTTTTCCAAAATTACAGCATAATACCAAAATCTAATTGATCTTGTTATAAACATAAACATGTTTACAAAATACAGGATAAATAATTGGAAAACGAATTAATAATCTGTATAATTAACCATATTTTTATTCTACCTTTGTCAATATTTAATTTACATATTTAATTCACAGGTAAATAATTAATATTCATTTTAAGATGTAATTCGCATTGTTAATGCTATGTTAATCTCAATGATCCTTTTATAATTATTTTTAAATATTTAATCATATCCATCCAATATCATTAATTATTAGTAGTATTAAAATGTAATTGATTCTAAATCTATTATACATGCATTGGTAACAAATATTAATTTACAAATTTACTCATAATCAATTTTGAATTAATTAATTTGAGTTTAATATTTAATCAGATATTTTGTTCTATTTAACAAAATAGTGTAGCATATTACTCACGAAATTAAAAATTTTAAAAAATTCATAAGCATACGAATTAGACATTAAATGTAAGTAAAATTCTGTACTTGATTAGATATAAAAATAATCTTTTTTCCATAACTGATGTTAAAGTGCTACTTCATCGACTGTATTAAGTCGATAAAGTAATACTTTAACTGCAAGAATAGATAAAGTAAAATTTGAGTAGAAAATAGCTATTTATGTAATAAGTAAGGAAACGAAGGTTGTTACGTTACGTATGTGAAATTTGCAGCACGAGGCGCAACCGAGTCCTGTAAACACACAAGTAAGGTAGCTACTGAGATTCCTTACGTGTTGCATACAATATGTTTTCTACTTTCGTTCGAATAAATGCAATTTTTTTGAAAGTATGAAATTTATACATTTTGACATAAAACAAACGACAATTTTATTCGAGTTTTTTCTTAATTTAAACTGCATAAAATATGCAAAAACAATTTATATTGAAGTTTCTCTACAATGTGGTTTATCATATTTTAAATAAATTTAGTTTTATATGTGTATATTTTATTAAATAAACAAGCGTGAAATAAAGAGCATTACGTGAAATAATGAAATTCATATAACCTAACGCAAATTAGTGAAATAAAACGTCTATAACCTAACGAAAGAAGAAAAAGTAATTTTTATTCTGCATCGCAACAAATAAAATTACAAAGTAGAGCATCTAAGAATATAATTGTAAAAAACTGAAACTGTAGAAATCTGAATTCGCGAATTAGAGATTTAATTGCAGGGGACAAATGAAACTTATCCAATTATCAACAAGATTCCCGTCATAAAAACTAGCGCTCATTTAAATTAATTAAATGATTAAAATCAGCAAATTGCAATCTTCCTTCTTGAGATTTCACCCTTTCTCACCCCGACCGGGGTGTTCTGCTGATCTCGCACCCCATTTATTGACAGGGACTTCCAAGTCGTCGTGGTGGTAGCACTGCAGCTGAATGCTTAAATTGACGATCGCACTTAGATTTTTTTCAGCAAAAAAGGGGCAAGTTTTTGTAGTCTGAGTCAGGCACTGATTTTGCTGTCTGGGCATACGCTGCATTAATGGAAAAAATACCGCAAGGTGCCGAGAATGGAGAGAATTTATTTGCACAGGAATTAATTATGCCCCCACAGAGTTATTATTTATTTTTATATTTGAATATGTCAGCGGAATATTTATGCTTGTTTTTGTAAATTATTTATTTCAATATTCCTGCTTAACATAAATTAACTTTTTACGCTTTACATTTTTAATTTGTTTTAATTGTTGATGCACTTATACCAAACATCAACACTAAATTTATTAGGCCAAATCTTTTACCCATTTTGTAAACTAAAGCATTAACAAAATAGAGAAAGAAAACTTTCGAAAAATTGTTGAATTTGCTGAAAATTTTTATACTCGGTTTTGGTAGAAACTCCCATTTGCACTGCACTATTAGAACAGGCACTGTATATTATAATGGAATAAAACTATTTAATAAAATTCCGAACTAAATAAAAAATTTAAGTACTACTTAGAAGTAATACAATAAAATTATTTTTGTCAAAATGCATTTTATTCAATAGATGAATTTTACAATGGACTACTTGCATGATTTTTTTATTAAATATTTTCAAAGAGATAAAAACTTAGAACCAGTATTTTTTATTTTCACTAAAAACTAAAATCAACACGCCCAAAAATAATTAATGAATAATTGAATAATATGTGATGTGACGTAGAATGCTGCCATATCTCCTTTACAAAATAATGACGTCACAGCAAAATTTCTTTCTCAATTTACTAAAAAAAAACATAATTTTTTTTAAATAAAATTAATATTTTTGCAGTGTTTTCGACCTAACATTATAGGTTCATTGTGATAAAAATCTCATTTTCAGTAGGTACCATGCAAGTAGCTCATTATAAAGATTTTATATTATGGTGTTTGTTATACTTTGTACTACTCGTACGTCGAACTTTTCTTTGAACTGAACTAATACCCTTCTTGAGTGGTAATGAAATGAAGCTTTTCATAAAAAGACGAAAATATAGATTAGCACAAACTCCAATTTTTATTTGTCCACAGTGACATTAAAAATTGGTTTCCATAGTGTTGGTAAAGATTATACTTTATATTTAAATTGAGCGTATTTCATGAAAAATAGAAGCGCTAGTATTTTCTTTGTAAGTTCCGGAGATAAAACATAAAGCGTCTGAACGTGTTTAATCTTTATTAAAATTTTAATCATGAAAAATATGTGAAGTTTTTCATTTAATTTTTTAGAACAGATTCACTTTTTCACACTAATCAGTAATCCTCGCTGAATATTATCTTCTTTTACTTTGTAAATATTTTTCAGCTATTTTTCATTTACAAAACATTTTTTATATAAATAAAAAGTACGTTTGATGTAAAGTAAATAAAATAGCTTTATTTATACAAAAAATTAATGACAGCTCGGATAAAAAATACACATCGAAACACGCAGCAAAAACAACAGTTCATAGTTTATAACTCGTCAAAAAATTTTGTAGGCTTACATAAAAATTTCATGATATGAAAAACATCGTCTGAAAAATGCCAGGCGTGGTAAGCGTCGTATGATTTTATTAAGGCACTAAATTTTAGTGCTTCAGTGCTGTAGGACCACATATAGTAAACAGATAGATTTCCTATTTTCTTTGTTCTTCTAGATGTAGCGATAAACTTGTTAGTATCACTTGAGCAGCGTGATAAACACAACGAAGATATTCTTGATAAGAAAATATCGGTTTTCGCACAGGTGATGTTTTATTGCTGTATAGAATTTCGACACGGTTTTCATGGGGTGAAAACAATATCTGTTTATTTTGCTAGAAGGAAATACAGTTTTATGAGGGAACAATATTTACGAGAAGCTATGTTTATGTTACGTTCATGTAAAAGCGTTGTTCTAAAATGTTACTGATTTAAAGTAAATTTAAAATAATCGTAGGACTATGTTAAGGGGGCGTGCGAAGGGCTTCAAATATAAACTTGTAGTGACAATCAAAGTACACAGTCTGTCGGTGACACTAGTACAGTACGCGAAATAAGACATGGCCAAGCTTAGGAATTCTAAATTGGTAAACAATATAATCCAGTAATTTTTTTGGCATAGTGTATAAAGAAGTCGTCCAGCTCTGTGTAGAACATATGCACATTCTTTCTCTCCTTTCAGCCAACTCTAGCTGCACGGACAGCATTTTTGTTTAAAACATGTTTTTATCAGAAAGTGGTACCTATCAATATTTAGTCAGTTTTCAGAAAAATCTAAAAAACCGATTAAAATTCCTTCAATTTTAGAGTTGATATCAAAATTTTTAAAAAAAACGTACATAAATGAATAGGTATTTTTTTATTTACACTAATAATTATTCTTAAATATTAATTGACATTTTTGCTAAATGTTACATTATTTGGTAAAGTGATTTTTCAGAAATCTGCTACTAAACTTATTCTATTTTTGAAGCTATTTACAAGCTAAAAATTTCGTAATAAGATTGGTTCTAAATTGTTCAAACCCCAAGAATTTTTGTTCACATATTCTGGCATTAGATTTCTTGAGGTTTAAAATAATAGAAATATATTATTATAATGCTTAATTTATTGTTCTTTTAATCATTTTCATTTCTAATAAAACAAACTGAATTCACGCTGAACAAATTCAAGCTCATTTTTTTCTCGATTAGTGTTAATTAAATTATTTGCATTCTCAAATATTATATCCCTAATTAAACAGATAGAATTCTCATTTAATAATGGTATTTTTCGTCTTGTATTAAGTATTCCACTAAATGATTTATAATGCTGGTACGTAATTAAGAGAATGGCTGGCATGTTAAGGGTGTAATTCTAAAGGAAAACAAATATAATTGCAGGAGTTCATTAGCACAGAAACAGCCTCTCAACACATACGCGGGGCTTAACGACTTTTTCATTTAGAAGTCAATAAAACAAAAGCATCCTTGAACCACATAGGACTACGTTCGTCGTTCTATCCTTAATACACAGAGGCGGACTTAGACATTATTAGGGGCTTCAGCCAAGGACACTTTTCGCGATTAACAATAAATACAAAATTTAATAATAATAAAAAATGTAACCTACGTAAAGTTTAAATCGTTGGTTTGCAATTGCACCACTCTTGGATTTGAATAATATTTCAAATATCAATGTTTTATAGTACAGTAGTAAATAATTGATATCGATTAAAATCTATTTTATTGCCCAACATGTTTTCTATTGACGTTTCATATTTTTGTACTTCCGGGAGTAAAACTCTATTTTAGATACTCTGACGGAATTATTTCCATATTTAATCCTGTTGTCAAGGAATTAAATTATTTAATCCCGTTGTTACGTAAATAAAACATATTTGTTACAAAGTTTGAGTAGGTATGAAAGTGAAGTGTAAAAATCACAGAATTAAATGCCTGGAAAAAAATACTGGTTTGAAGCTATCAATGATTTAGAAAGTACCTATTATTTTCTGAGAGTCATTTATATTCAATTTTGGCGCACCGCTATTTGACAGGCAATTCTCATCAGAATTATTTTTCTCAAAGTTCAGAAGCATCAAAGAATCCTCGTATGAACAGGGCATTTGATGATTATTTAATGAGCCGAAGCAGTAAATCATGCACTTTAGTCCTTTGGTATATATAACCAGTATATAATATTATACCTATTATTATTATTGTCTTTGTTTGTTCTTAATTGAGCAGTAGTTCAGCTCTGAAAACTCAATTGAAAAGTTTTGACCTCCAATTAAAAAAATTTTCGCCTGTAGAGCATTTTCTCGATGACATTTTCTAAAAATTTAAATCTCTAGAAACAAAGAAAGTGGACTGAAATGTTTAGTCTAGTCCGACCCTGTGATGTTAATATACTAATGTCATTCTCTTTCAACAACACCAACAACAAATCCCTAGGTAGAGGCGAACAACGCCAACTAGCTATATGAGAGGAAACTCGGGGAAATTCATCAGCTTCAAGATCGATTGTTCGAACAACTTCGAATCAAGTTGCGTGCTACAATGCAAACAATACATTGCTGATTACATCGCCAGCCAAATTTCCTTTTCATCTGCTGTATACCAAGCTTTAGCTTTTGCTCTAGACTGACATATCCTTCGCAGGGTGATGGTCTGAACATCTCTTACGGATCATTTCATCCATTATAATTATATACAGAATGTTCCGCAACTTCAGGAAGAAAATTAAATAGCAGATACTATGTACATGATGTACTGATCCCGTGACTTAATGACAGCATTATGAGCCTCAATTTGAGGACCATAATAGCGTGCATTATAGGCTAATGTTATATATAGTTACCTATATATATATTAATTATAGTTCTATACTGGCGGAAAAAAATTAAACACTTGAAATTCGTAAAAATTTCGACCATTTTTAAACCGCCATAACTCGGCGTATTTTCAATCGATTTCAATGAAAAACTTTAAATTGTCTACTTTAAAGTCATGCATGCAAACTTAAGCGCAACCCCTTCCGCCCTCTAGCACCCATGTGTAAAAAAAATAATTTTAATTTTAAAAATGTCCAACTTTGACGATGTATACGGAGTTTAAATATTTTTTTGATCCACCAAAAGGGCACTAAAATTTATTCAATTCCCTGTGCAGGACTCAAAAACGAAGTTCCTACGATGATTTGGCACAAAGTTATGGATTTTTTATAAAAACGGCATTTTTTGTTTTTCGCACATAACTCAGCGACTTTTCAACAAAATTAGACTATTTTTTCGGGGGAAAACCCCATAGTGGTTCTACTTTAAGGGGGTAAACTCAGATTAGAATGATCTATTTTCGTACCCTTCAAAACCCGATCAAAAAAACACGTTTTTGGGCAAAAAAAACGTCCAACTTTGGCGATGTGTACCGAGTTTGTCGACTCGATCCACAAAAAGGGTATTGAAATTTGTTCAATTACCTGTGCAGGACTCAAAAAACGAACGATTTGGCACAAAGTTATGGGCATTTGAAAAAGAGTGCATTTTGTGGTTTTTTGACTCAAAAGTCGGAGTTTTTTTTCACGATTGAAATTTTCTTTCAAAATTTATAATTTTTTAGGCAATTTAAGTTATTCACACGAAATATCCAATTTCATTTTTAAATTTTCTCGATATTGAAGGTCTGCTTACAGGTCTGTAAACTTTAAACTCGTGAGATTTGCTTACTTCTTTAAAAATGAAATTGGATATTTCGTGTGAATACGGATCGTTATCAATCATGGTATACGTCGTGTTATCAAACTCGTCTTCACCTCGTCTGATAAACTTCCAGTATACATTCTAGTTTAAGAGGCCCGTCTACCTCCTAAAATCCAGCATAAAATGTACTAACGTACCGAGTGTTTTGTAGCCAGTACAATAATGGTAAAATTTCATTTCATCAAGGATTATTACTGAAAGGAACAATTTATTATTAACAGTTGTGTTGTGCCTTTTTAAATTTTTAATAAAAAAATTGTACATGGTTATAAAAATTCCGAAAAATTCATAACAATTTCCAATTTACAAAGTTGACGGCGGGTAACTGCACACACACGGGTCTTTGTGTTATAGAATTTTTGTTTTATAAAATGAAGAATTATTATTATAGAAAAATAAAATAAATAGTGCATTAATTCTTTCCGAGTTTTTTTTAATGCTTTCCAGCGAGTGGTACACGAAAGCTGATTACGTTGTTGGAATGCACGTTAAAAACTTCCTGGAAATGAATTCATGCACGAGTGTTTACATACACAATTTTTAATTTGCCATGTGACAGAAAAATTTCCACTTATTAATTTCAGTTAAGTTACTCAAGGTGATAGTAAATAATTACCGAAACAAATTTAATGTTACCGTGGTTACTAGAATTGTAATCAATTCTTCCAATGGCTGTTTTTTGTGTCATGCGATTTTATTTTTAATTCCTAAGTGAGTAGTTGTAATAATTTTTTTTTTGTGTACCTAAATATGTTGGCTAGTAAATAAACGAATTAGTAATTTGTCAAAGATAATGAAACACATTTTGTCACAAATTATTTTTGTGCTTCCAACGATATCAGTCCGCTATAGCAGTAAAAAATGTGCCTTATCTCATATGTAACCCATTGAAAAATGTTACCACATCCCTAAATTTCATAACAAGAACGTGAACGTGCGTAAACACATATTCACCCGGGGTAATTTCACCGAAAATATAACACATAAAAAGAACGTTTTACATTCGACACATTTGACATTGTGTTACTAAGAAAATTCCTGAGCTAGTAAACCGCGAAAGTAGTAGTAAAACAGTAACAATCATCCTAAAACATTCTTAATTTAAACATTTAATCAAATTAGTTAATTTAGACAACACATTCTAATTTTGTCGTCGTCGGTAATAAGCATAACATCAACATCAGCAAGGGTAAGAATTGCGCGGTGGCGAAATGCCATTGTGCTTTGCGTTTGCCTCTCCGGAGTTAATAATTTCGAGAGGTGGTCACCCTAATTAAGGGCCCGCGTAATTTCTGCGGCTTATCCCACATTTACCTTAATTATCCTTCACGAAATTTGTTTGTGTTTGCCTATTTCAAGAGAGAACCACGATCATGCCAAACATTACATTTGAAATTGAAACCAAATTAAGTTTTTAAATTTCTTATTCAATAACCATTTTATAAGTAATTATTTAGCATACATATAAAAAATCTGACGTGGCCATCACACAACCTTCCGCCATATCTAGACTTTAAACAGAAATGTATACGTGCAATCCGGTGCCCATTTAAAATATACAAATAAAAATCTCAAATATTCAAACACAGAAATTTGCATCACCTGAATAAAAAGATTCATTCACAGGAAAACTCTGCTGTGTTGAAGTCATCCTCCGTTCAATTACTACATTTAATATCTTACTAAGGACTTATATAGCGCTAGTATGCCAACTTGTCACCCGTCTCACCTGTCAATATTTTTTACGCAGAAACAAAAATCAACCGATCATGGATTACAAGATATCAACGTTTTATTTGATAAATTTATTTTTTAAATTTTACTGCAGTTCTTTAATGCTACCAGATAAAGACAATTTTTTTATAACGTAAGTTGCAAATAACTTTTCCTCTTATTCTCATTACAAATAAATACTATATTTTTCCAAATTTATATACAATTTTGACAATTAACCTTTTCAATCTTCAAAAAATATCACTTCCGATGAAGATATTTGTACCAAAATCTAGGGAGCTCTTCCAATTTATATACAAATGTTAAATACCAAATATCAAAATTTTCGGGTAATTCGTATTTGAGTTATGCGACTAACAAACCTTGACCACACACACACACACACACACACATACACACAGACATCATCGTGAAACTATCAAAAATGAGTTGTAAGGACCCTAATTCGTGCTCATCCACTAAAAATTCACCACCCGATTTTTTGCATGATTCCAATACCTTCCTTTACAGGTAAGCGGAAGGTAAAAATGGAGAGCATAGCTGGTTCTGTCAACTCAGGTTCGAATCCAGTCAGGCAAACTCTCCAGTTTCACTGCACAAAACTCCCCTTGGTGTACTCTCCACTAACAACAACAACACTAACAACAATGAGTATTGACAGCTGGTAATCGCATACACGATATAATATACAGAGTGATTCACAACTTCGTGCATATATTTAACGCAGGAACTCGAATTGAACAGGATAGGAACGTAAACCGGAACAAACCGCAGATATTTTAGGGAACCCGAAACAAATCCTGAACCGTTAAAAATACGTTGTTAAACCCATCACCGGAGCTGAACCAATGGCTGTGAATCGGATCGGAACGGTTAAAAGAATTAACTAAAATTTATAGTATATTATTATACGTTATTATATGTATATTAAAGGACTAAAGTGCATGATTTAATCCTTCGGCTCGTGAAATAATCACTTGAAGGATTAATGGTACTTTAGTCCTGTGGTATATACGCTATTTTTGCACTTCATCCTCAAACGAATAGAAAATAGTTTAAAAGAATACACATTTTGCAATTTTGACAGCAAACTTTATGGCAAATATTGATACTCTGTAACAAATAGCACGTATATATATTTACTTGACAACGGGATTAATCAATTCAATTCCTTGACAACAGGATTTAATATGAAAAATAATCCCTTGGGATCAAATTAAGAATCTTAGTCCCTAAAAATAAAGACTAAAGAAGACTTTTAATCCCTGAAGTGCATTATAAAATGCTGTTAAATTAATGGGAAAAGTCTAATTTTATTTTAATTTTTTTACAGTTTATTCCAAAACTGGAACGAATATTTTTTTTAACTTTATTGTTATCAAATCAATTATAGAACCTAAACCGAAACTTGAACAACTTTTTTTTAAATCAGTTATCGATTTATTTGAAGAATAAAAATTTAAACGGTAAACAAAACCGAACCCTTTTAAACACAGTGAACCGCGAACCGAACCTAAACCGATATTTTGTGCGGTTTTCGAGTCTCTGATTTAACGACATATTATAAGTATTAGTACTCAACTTGCATTTTAATTTATGAAATACATATAAAAACAGTGACCCAAAACTGTTTTATTAAAATACCTGGAAACTAAAATTGCGAAGTTTGAAAAAAAATTCAGTCCCGTGATAAATGCTTATGGCATTAAAATATATGCACGAAGTTGTAAGTCACCCTGTATATCTATAATAAACTAATAATTACAGCATTTCTTCATTTAAAATCAGAATGGCGACAAATTGTTTTATAAATTGCAACAATAAGTCCTCAACAAACACATAATTTTCCCAATGTTTACATTTCACACATGTAAGGATTACGTTCGAAATCGACTGAGTTCGTGCTAATACATATATAAAAATATTGTTTATATCTAGGAAAACATCACCTAAAATGTGTAAGCCGAACACGACACACATTTTACGTTGTCGTAACTTTTATACTCATAGTTGTATTAGAATTTTTTACGATGGAATAAAATTCGACTTCGGGTAAAATTACTCGCGTACAAGTACGATACTAGTACGACCATTTCGCCAAGAAAAGACGAAATAGAGCATCATTAGGTATAGCTGCAGCTCTATTTTTGTATCTTTGTATATAAATTGTGTCATTTACGGTTGGTAATCGCACACACTATGAATAATGTATTCCGATATGACTCACAATATGTGAGGCTGCCACACCTAAGTTGCGTATAAGATGTGATTATATCTTATATTATATTTACGCTTTAATATTCTGCCAAAAATCTTCATCTCAATAAACTGTTTATTTTTATCGTTATCTAACATTAGCTAAATTATTCACTTAGTTAAACTGGCATTTAAATTTTAATAATCATTCCTTAAAAACTATATTGAAGTACCTAACGAGTTATTTAAAAAAAATGTATTACTTATGTATTTAAGATTTAAATACTGCGAATAGTTAAGATGCCCGTCTACCTCCTAAAATTTAGTACAAAACTTACTAACGTAGCGAGTGTGTTGTCGCCAGTATGAAAGTCGCCAGTATGAAAGATCTTATTTACCAAGGATTATATAATTATAGCATCAATAACTGACAGTTAAAATTTTAATAAAAAAAATTGTACATGATTATAAAAGTTTAACTTTAACTTTAACTTTACACGGATATATCTCTTGATATAAATTTATTTTCAAAATTTTCAAAGGCACATGTATGTAGATTCATTCTTTCGCTATTAAATGTTTCAAAAAATATTACCTTGAAGTAGGTAAATAATAAACTAACTCGCAACGAAAACGCTTTTACAGTAGTTTTCAACTTCAAGATGACATTGGATTGCTAAGATGCAGTAAAGTACGAGTTTCGGGCTGGTTTTATACTCAGGTATACACATTCACATAACTGGAATTGTTACCCAACTTGAGTATGGCAGTCTCACATATATTGTGTATGCGATTACTAGCTATCAACTTACGGGTACACATGTTTGTATTTTTGTGCAGTAAAACTAAAATATGTACCTGACTGAATTCGAATCTGAGTTGCTAGAACCACAGTTGTTATAGTGTAGGTGGAAATAAATAGTACTTAGTGTAAATTATCCTTTACAAAAAGACTGAAAAGTGCAGTTTGAAAAATGCTGGGCAAAAACAACCGTGCATTCTGAATTGCTGGTACGTATTAGTTAATAGGTCAACTAATCTCTCCACTACAAAGTGATTCAAATTCGCACGCAGTCAAAAGCAGAGTCCAAATCCAAATAACAGGGGAGTGGCGAACATCCATACATCAAGCAGCATCCAACAGCTACAGCAGCAGAGGCCGAGCTGCTTGCTTTTTGTTTTTAGTTTATTTTTTTGTTTTTGCTTCGGAACTCATTATGCGTCCCGAAACAAATAAATAGCGAACATTTGTTCCTTACGTGAGGGGGGTGGGCGCACACGAGTTAGCGTGGCCGCCGTTCTGGACCGGGGCGCTGCAGTGCTTCCCAAACGACACAAAAAACACCAAAAGGAAGAAATCTCACTGTACTATTCAAATTATACTGTATTGAGAATAAAGCATCATTCACATAAGCATTTAGTTTTAAAGGGCTCGTCTACCTTTTTTTTCTAGAATACTCTCGATATTACTTTTTTTCTATTTCACTCTCTTCCCCACTACTACGGCTGCCCGAAACCAGCCCGAAACTCGTTCTTTTCCGCATCCTAGCTATGCAATGTCATTTTGAAGTTGACAAATACTGTAAACACTGTAAACATGGCTCCAGTATTTCCATAATAACTTCTGTATTTTTTAAAGAAATTAAGTAAAACAAAAATTATTCGAAAAAGGAAGCTTAGCTGCATGTTCTTGCTTTTTAAATTTTTCTTGCCATTTATAGTGACCGAAAAAAATCATATCAAATAATGACAAAAACACGCAAAAAACGTCATTTTGCCATAAATTAATTCCGCAGGGAATAATAGTCAGTATTCCTTCCTCTGCACCAATCAGATAATTACTTTGCCTGAATCAATTTATCTGTGCAAATTATTTTTAGAAAACATTGCAATGTTTTATGATGTAACTATGGTGATAGATAATTGACATTTGGAAATGTTAAATTTTTGCATATTGCTATTTATTTTATTAAAATCTTGTACATAATATATAATTCGTAGATAAAGTACAGTATACAACTCGCTATAATACCTATTATTCCTTCAGATGATTAAAACCCTCGCTCGCTTTGCTCGCTAGTGTTATAAACTTCATCTTCAGGAATAATAGCATCCATTATAGAGTCGTTGTATAATATACTATTAATATTCAACAACCAAAACAAAAAACATTCATCTTTGTTCACATGCCTACTTCATTATTTTTTTAATAATTAATTTTGGTAGCGACACTATTATTTTATTATTTACGATAAAAATGAAATATTATTGAACCTATTATTTAAGTTCGATTAATTAGATACAGCTATCTTTTAAATTAGGTGAAAATTGTTCGAGCCATTTTTGCTTAACACTGGAACAAACAAACAAACATAATAATTTAATTTAAAATTTAAACCAAAGTAAGTTAATACTGAATAAAATATTGTTCGATGAATAAATTAATAATGAAAAAGTTTTGTTTTTATTGCTATGCTTTTTGGTTGTTTGTAATATGTTCACGTTTTTTGGAAATGAAAAAAAAACAGAAAAAGTTGGGAAACCCTGAAAAGCTCCCTAAATGAAATATCACTGATACGAGGCAGGCAGTTCGGCTTAATGAAATGAGAATCGCGCTTTCGCGCTTCCAAGAAAGAATGAGAACAACCTTTACAGCGCTCAAAAGAAATATCTCTAAATGTTTAAACAACGTTCACATAACTGTCTTTCTTCAAATAAGCTGATTTTTAACTCGTGGTCGCTGTCTCAATTAAAGCTCCTTACTCTAGCAAATAGATTAAGTCGTAAAATCCTATTACACGATAGTTTGAAGCGTTCAACGATAAGTGCTTAAGTTTGCGAGTGTGGCCATCGTTTGTGTCTCAACAAACGTTAAATAAATCTTACAGCAGATTGCTGTAGGCACTAACGTTCCCTAACCACATACATTAAAAGCAAGACCAAAAATATGGCATCATCTCACCACCAATTTTATTTTTTACCATGTAATGCTTTGAAAACTATCTATACAGGGTGTAAACCTGTGTAACAAAATTTAAAGGTGTATAATATTGGACGCACTGATCATGAATCAAAAAGAATTTTGTTAAAATTCGTAAAATTAACAGTAGTTTGCAAAACAATCTCATTTGGAGTACCACTGGTTGTCACATTTAAATACAAAAAAAGTTAAACAATAGTTATGCAGTATTTATTAGCGTAATTACATTAATGTAATAATAATTTTACAAACAGGAAAAAATGAAATTTGTAGGTACTTACAGAATGTCTCATTTGCTTGGACCCATTTTTACCTTCCGCTTACCTGTAAAGGAAGGTATTGGAATCATGCAAAAAATCGGGTGGTGAAATTTTAGTGGATGAGCACGAATTAGGGTCCTTACAACTCATTTTTGATAGTTTCACGATGATGTCTGTGTGTATGTGTGTGTGTGTGTGTGTGGTCAAGGGTTGTTAGTCGCATAACTCAAATACGAATTACCCGAAAATTTTGATATTTGGTATTTAACATTTGTATATAAATTGGAAGAGCTTCCTAGATTTTGGTACAAATATCTTCATCGAAAGTGATATTTTTTGAAGATTGAAAAGGTTAATTGTCAAAATTGTATATAAATTTGGAAAAATATAGTATTTATTTGTAATGAGAATAAGAGGAAAAGTTATTTGCAACTTACGTTATAAAAAAATTGTCTTTATCTGGTAGCATTAAAGAACTGCAGTAAAATTTAAAAAATAAATTTATCAAATAAAACGTTGATATCTTGTAATCCATGATCGGTTGATTTTTGTTTCTGCGTAAAAAATATTGACAGGTGAGACGGGTGACAAGTTGGCATACTAGCGCTATATAAGTCCTAAGTAAGATATTAAATGTAGTAATTGAACGGAGGATGGCTTCAACACAGCAGAGTTTTCCTGTGAATGAATCTTTTTATTCAGGTGATGCAAATTTCTGTGTTTGAATATTTAAAATTTTTATTTGTATATTTTAAATGGGCACCGGATTGCACGTATACATTTCTGTTTAAAGTCTAGATATGGCGGAAGGTTGTGTGATGGCCACGTCAGATTTTTTAATTTGCGAATTTCAACAAAATTCTTTTTGATTCATGATCAGTTCGTCCAATACTATACACCCTAAATTTTGTTACACCAGGTTGGGTTACAGCCTGTATATAATAATAATATTCTCTACTCTCTTTCTTAATATAAAACAATGTGTTGTGTTCTCTTTCATCTTCTCGGTGGTATATTTTTGTTGTTTATGAACAACATGATCGTCATCTTACGCTTTCCACACATATAGACAACAGAGCACATCATAAAGCTGGTGGTTATGAAATGTGGAATAACAACATAATGTTATGCTAATAATATTATCTGCTTCAGTGGACCGACATGATCGATGCTAACGTTACACCTTGTACAATGTTCAATATAGGATCGAGTTAAAGCTAACTGCTTTTCGATGCGTTATTGCGTTCATCTTGACGTAAATATTACAACGCGAAAATAGAGCTAAATAGCGAGACACTATGAAAACCATAAGCAAAATATATTTTCACATTTTGTACCGTCCTCTTTCATATTTCATGGATTTGTACTTTGATTCGGCATGAAGACAAACACGAATAAAAGCAAATCTGGAAAAAATATTGTCAAAATCGAGTTTCTGGAACTCAAGAATACGATACCTACTACCCTACTAGGTTGTTTATTTAATTCAGTTCAACCTAATTTGTGCATCCCCTTGTGTTGAAGAGACAAACTAGTTTTCTAGATTTACATCTTCCTGTGTTTGGATTGAGTGGCCATTCAACACCAGAAAATAAAATTTAAGAATATTCATACGCTGGAAAATGCATGCACAAGAAGATTCAAATCTAGAAAATTTGTAGATTTTCTGTTGTTGCATTTCCTGCGTTTGAATAGTCTAGTCTAGATATTTATTTTCGGATGATGAATGGTCACTCCTTTTAAATACTACAAGTTCTCAAATTCTCAGTTTTGGATTATCTATTATTTGTTTCTTTCTTTCATTGCTAAAATTACAATTCTAATGGGGTTTGTCGAACTGAAAGAATCTTATACTTTTCTTCAAAGATCGGCGAAATTGCAATTAGCAATCACAAATTGCCGGTTATACAAATCTACAAGACCCGGAGTTATTAATTTCCGAAATAGCAGGTTTCTATCGATTCACCGGAATTCTAAACGAATGATCTGTAAGTGACAGACGATAGACGATCCCCTTCGGAATAACTAAATTTCACCGAAGGTTTAATTACGCTCGGCATAATGAAAACGTATTTCTTTTCAAGGGTGCGGACGTTGATAAGATCGACAAGGTGAATAAATGAATGGGGGAAAAGAAATATCATTTAGAAGAGAAATAAAGGGTGGAACATGACGGCTCGAATATTAACAGAAATCTATGTCACTTAAGAAATAAATTTAAAATTTCTATACCTGAGCCTCTGAATTTTTTAACAAATTAATGAATTAAATATTCCGTATGAGTGTACATTTTATTGTACTTAATAATTATGTTTGATTTAAAAACCTAATCAGCCTGTATAGATTCGAACTTAAGTTGTCAGAACCACAGTCGATCACGGTAAGCACTCTACAAAAATTTTGTTGCAATCCTAAAAATAATACTTTTAGTTTTTACTTCCTTGTACGGAGTAAAGGAAGTATTGTAATCGCGAAAAATTTCGGTTTTCAGATTTTGATGGAAATACGTACGTATGTGTGTCGCATAACTCAAATACGGTTAGACGTAGAAAGTTGAAATTTTATATTTAGGACTGTTATAGCATCTAGTTATGCCCCTCCTATTTTTTGTTTCAATCTATAAACCGGAAGTAGTACTTTTTTCAAATATTTCGATAAATATTTAATTTAAGACAAATTTTTTTATTTTAAATGAAAGATTATGTGATTATTACCTACAATCGGTATTTTATAAATATTTTTGTATCTGGTATCATTTAAGAATAATTTAAGTATATATTTATAATTTAGTATTTCGGTATCTTGTAGCCCATGATCGATTAACATTTGTTACTATGTAAAATTTAAATGATTATGTCATGACAGTGACAATAGTAAAATTATGCTTTATATCTTCTTCTGCAGTTTAAGTAAAATGACTGAAATATATTTGTGAGTATAGTAGCAGTAGTAGTAGTACTTATATATTAATATATTTGTATAATATTATATTATTATTATATTTCTACATTTTAGTTATTAAGAAAAGTATGAACAGTTTAATAGGCGTACAAGGAAGTCATGTGGTGTTCACGTCAGATTTTTTTTGTACAATTTATTCCTTAGTTCTATGCATGTTTGAAGTCATTCGAGTTGCTAAGCAGTGCCAAAGAAATTTCGACTGTGCATTCATTGTTTTCACCTATTTTCATGTTGTTGATGTGTTGCTAAAACAATATCAGATTCCTGTCCTGTATACGTTGTACATTATTGTGGAGTTATATTTCATGCGGTCATGCAAATTATCCTAAATTCTGGCAGTGTTTAATTGTTTTGACCTACTAAAACAGAGCGTTTTGTTTTCGCCTCAAAATTGAATTATCTAATGCTCACACAACTTTTGATTTACGTACCAAAATTAGATAAAAAAGTTGTTACTTTAGTGTTAACGGTAGCCAGCCTTGTGATTAGATTTTTGAAAATCAATAAACAATTCCTGAGGCGAAGAAAATTCATAACAAAGTTTTTCTCTGAGTTAAGAGTTAACAATGCATAGATGTATTTTATTAGAATTCAAGTCAGAAGTATAAAGTTTATTGCATGTACATATATAAATTCTTATCTGGTTTTGATGTAAGCACGTTCCATATTCAACTCGAAGTAAAACACAATAATGTAATAATGTCTCGTGGATACAGCAACGTAAAATCAATAGCTGTTTGGAGTGGAGCATCAAATAAAACTCAACTTCTTTAAAACGTTCATAAAAATGTCAAATCATCTTTTGGAGCATTTATTCCAGGCAGAGTTCGGCCAAATTAGGCTCCGAAAGAAGCGGAAACGAAAGAGGGAAATTCTAGATTAAGGCTGCGTTGCCTCCCCCCGAAACAAAAGAATAAACAGTAATAACAAACGGAAAGCGGGGAGTGTTACAAAATGGCGCGTTCATTGTTACAAGTGAAAGAAAACAAGGCGAGCTATATAATAAATGGCAGTATGCAAATATTTTCCCAAGTTTTATACTGCATAAATCAACACAATTCTAAGCTTTAGTAATTTACTTTTGCGCAAACTGACGCAATTTCTGGTGCCTTCGTAAATCCTAGCCAATTAAAATGGGTTAATATTTTTTAGCGAACCCTCCCGACCTAAGCTTCATGTTTCTGCACCAACAGCTAAACTGACGACTAATTATTTTTCCGATGTATGCACCTGCTAGAAACTAGAAGCTATATTTCCATGGAAACCGGAGTCATGCAGATCATAGCTTGTTAAAAATCATTATAAATAGAAACATATTTATAAATACAACACTGCACAACCCAGTGGATTATAATAATATATACTCGTACCTATATTATACCAGGATGATTCACAACTTCGTGCATATATTTTAATGGCATATTGTGCTCAGCAGCTAGCTTACTGATCATGGAACTGAAAGATTTTTTTGTTTGCAAATTTCCAGGTTTTTCATCAAGCACTTTTGAGCCACTGTTTCAATATGGAATTTCTTAAATTTGTAACTATACAAGTAATTATTGCCATTGTTTAATTAATTAAAATTTTATTTTATTCCATTCACAGTTAATCAGATATCTATGAATTCAGTCAGTAGTATCAAAAATGTAATCATTTTTTGTTTCATAAATTTACTATTCTTGCCATTACACAATTATTAATTAAAAATTTATTTTATTCCATTCATAGTTAATTATACAATCAACAAATCAATGGTTTAAAAATGTGCTTCTTGCAAAAACTGCCCTTAAATTTATAATTTTAAAAAAAATTATTTTTGTTCCATGTTCGGAAAGTCGATTATAGATTGAATATAAAACATATACAAATTATGTAAATATAACTAAAAATAATATACATGTTAGTACTTCTAGTTATGAACAAAAAAGGTAGACAAAGAATTAAAATTAAATGTAAAGCATAAGCATACTACCACGAGTATAATATAAACACAGGAGTGAACACTCCGTTTCTTAAGATAGGTTTATGCTCACAAAATTTAAGAATTAGAACTTAGAATAAGAATAGTCGTAAAGTTGAAACAGTTACAATGTATGAGTCGGTTTATGCTGCAGAAGTAAGAATTAGGATTAAGATTTATTTCTCCGGCATAAACCGACTCATATGAGATAACTGTTTTAACTATTCTTATTCTTAAGTTTTTTAGCATAAATCCACCTTTAGTAATACTGCAGATTTGTGGCATTTTTGTTTACCCTGTGTGAGAGAGAAATATCACTACTGGGCCCGTGCGTTACCATCGTTGCCGTGGTTATCGTCATAGAATATGAGCCATATATTGCCTTCTGAGCTGGTCCGTATTTTCAGTCTCTCTCTAAAAGGTAAACAGAAAGGCCACACTTCATCCGCCCTAGTGTCCACTCCTGAGTCATGTATATTATACTTTGTGGTATCTACACATGAAAAAAATGTAAGTACAACGAATAAAACAAAATCATATAAACAAATAAATGTCGGACGGTTATCTAGAAACCAGACATCATCTTCAATGTCCAGGATTTGAGGACGGGTATTATGTTTTATATTTGTGTTGTCTTTTCTTGACCACATATCTTTTTATTTATAATTAGAAAAATGTCATATTTCCAGAAGAAAATCCCCTTTCTTCAATTATTTTTCTCTTCTGCACATGGCGTCTCCCCACAATTCTTCATTCCTTCATTGCTCCATTTTATTTTTACACTCGTAAAGGGAGATTTATACACGTACTCATTAAAGAATTACGTCATAAATGTAATTTATTACCGCTGGCAGGAATTTCTGCCCCCTCTTATACCCCGCTTGCACAGCACTGTGAAAAATATGTACCTGAAAAGCAATTGAAAACAGCAGAATAATATATAGGGACTTTTGATTTGTGTTAAATTGTAATGTTTATTTATTTTAAAAGTTATTATAATAGGTATTATTGTTGTTTTTGACGTTTTGATTTGTAACGTTTTTTGTAATTACTTCATTTTCATTTGAACTGGTTTATTGGCGATTGGCGCTCTAGAATGTAAAATGATTTTTGTAAAAGCGATTTAAAGATAATTTGGCATGTAATTAATTTTAAATTACTTTAAATTAATTTATCCTGACATCAAAGAGAGGATATTAAACAGACTGAACAGCGATATTAACTGTTTTAATCCTTGATAATCTTCCAATTTTTTAACGTAAAAATATGAAATTCTACCCCTATAAATCTCTAGAATTTTCCCCATTTAACTGAAGTTCAAACCTTATAAAATTCCACCTTTTTTTCCTTGAAATATAAAATTAAATTCTGTGTTTAATTACTCCTGCGCACTTTTCAAAGTTTAATGAGGAAACTAATTATTATTTAATGTAGGTAATACCTAGTACAGTACATTTTTATTTGAAACCATTAAACAATATCTTTGTCTTTATCCTTAAATATTCCTTATATAAAAATTACTAACCACAACTCATGTTTTACAATTTCAAATCTATATTCTTAATTGATTATTATTTAAAATATTTATTGTTATTATTATGTTATATCCAAACTACTTATTTTTGTATTAACAATTATTACAAAGTTATTACCTTGTGGTATTATCAATGATCTCCACTGAAAACCATGAATAAGTTGACAGCTGGTAACCGCACACACGGTAAAAATATATTTAATATACCGATAGCTCACAATAAGTGAGGCTGCGTGCCATATGTATAAAAGTTCTACGTTCACTAAGTAACTGGCTATTTGAATTCAGTCAAATACCAGTTTAACTGTACTGTACCTACTAGAAAAAATCTCACACCCAATTTGGGTAAAAGGCTTGATAGATGTGTGTAAGTGTGTATAATAAAAATGGCTAACCCAAAATGCAACGCATCGGCCATTTTATTCCTTTTGTTATTATCCTTAGAATCGTACAGATTCAGAACTTCGAGTATAACATTTTATTGGCATAGTACCTACTCTACTCACTTTATTACGGAACTGAAAGAATCTTTTCAAAATTCGCAATTTTATTTTCCAGGATTCTAGGTTTTTAAATTAAATAGTTTTGAGTCACTGTTTTCATAATTTATTATTCTCGCCATAGCACAATTATTTCAAATTTAATTGTATTCTATTCATAGTTAATTAGATAACCATTATACAATCAATAATACAGTAGTGTAAAAAAATATCTTCTTATGTAAATTTTTTTAAAAATTAGTTTTGTTCAATGATCAATTGAGTACTAAATGCAATTAAAATATATGCACAAAGTTGTGAATCATAATATGTAAGGCTGGCACACCCAACTTGGGTAATGGTGTGATAGCAAGCAATGTATGTATTATGTATATAAATCATTAGAAATTCTGTCTGTTCCGTCCAAAAATAGCTGATCCAACGCGTCGTCCATTTCCAGTCTTGTATTATCCTTAGAACCCTGCGGTCATCACGTTTAGGTGACCAGATTTGTTTATGGGATTGTAGATGCAAACGTGAGTTGAAACGTGATGTATTCACGCACTTTGTGAAGATTTACCTTCACCTGGCCTGGCCGGTCCGGACTTAGAATCACTAATGACGAGGAAATCTCACACCCCTAAAACGAGCTCTCGGTCTTTTTTCCTCCTTTTTATTGTTTTCGCCAACTCTCCAATGACTTACAACATTGTTTTGTTATTTATGGGGAGAATGGAGTGAGCCGCCGCCTCTGTATTTAGAATTGTTTATCGGGCGCTATTGATTAGGGAAACGACAAGCAGGCAAACACAGCTTAAACATACACCACGACATACATACAACACACTGGTACATATCACGCCATCATGGAGATCACAAATGATCAAAAGACAATTTTTATTCAATATTAAGCATTTTTGCACTTCAGACTACCTTCTAAAATCCAGCACAAAACGTACTAACGTATAGCGAGTGTTTTGTGGCTAGTACAAGAAAGGTAAAATTGTATTTCAACAAAGATTACTTAAAGGATCAATTAACATTTGGGCCTTTTTAAAATTTTAATTTAAAAATCTGACGTGGCCATCACACAACCTTCCGCCATATCTAGACTTTAAACAGAAATGTATACGTGCAATCCGGTGCCCATTTAAAATATACAAATAAAAATTTTAAATATTCAAACACAGAAATTTGCATCACCTGAATAAAAAGATTCATTCACAGGAAAACTCTGCTGTGTTGAAGCCATCCTCCGTTCAATTACTACATTTAATATCTTACTTAGGACTTATATAGCGCTAGTATGCCAACTTGTCACCCGTCTCACCTGTCAATATTTTTTACGCAGAAACAAAAATCAACCGATCATGGATTACAAGATATCAACGTTTTATTTGATAAATTTATTTTTTAAATTTTACTGCAGTTCTTTAATGCTACCAGATAAAGACAATTTTTTTATAACGTAAGTTGCAAATAACTTTTCCTCTTATTCTCATTACAAATAAATACTATATTTTTCCAAATTTATATACAATTTTGACAATTAACCTTTTCAATCTTCAAAAAATATCACTTTCGATGAAGATATTTGTACCAAAATCTAGGAAGCTCTTCCAATTTATATACAAATGTTAAATACCAAATATCAAAATTTTCGGGTAATTCGTATTTGAGTTATGCGACTAACAACCCTTGACCACACACACACACACACACATACACACACACATACACACAGACATCATCGTGAAACTATCAAAAATGAGTTGTAAGGACCCTAATTCGTGCTCATCCACTAAAATTTCACCACCCGATTTTTTGCATGATTCCAATACCTTCCTTTACAGGTAAGCGGAAGGTAAAAAATTGTAGGTAGGTATATGATTATTAAAAAAAAGTAAATCTTCTTAATAATATAATTGGTTAAACGCAAAAGAAAATCAAATTAGAATAATTCTGTATTCTTTAAGCTGATTACGATTTTCTTTGCATATAGCTACACAATTGCATGGGACTAGTTCGTGCAACGCTGCATTCGCAGTTAAAATTAAGGATTATTTGCTGCAAGAAACGAATTTCCGGATTTTATTAGTTCTGAAATTTTCAGCGTGAGATGCCGTGTGCAATTTTACCGCTGCTAACGCTAATTTTAATATTTATTGCATTTAGTTCCCCACTGAATTGAACAGAATTTTATTGACATAATGAAATTGCGAGCTCTTTCTTTACTTCAGGTTGATTAAGTTAAGATTTTAAAACCGAATTTAGTACTTAAGTTAATGGATGCTTAATAAATTGCACGTAGTATCTTTTTATTCTTATTTACGAGGATTTGTAAATCCATTTGCGCAATCTACTCGTTGGGAATGAAGTATGGCATCTCATATTTCTGAAAAATAATGAAACAAGTTCTGGAAAGAAACATAACTTTAAAACGTAGATAATATTTCTTGCTTAGAGCACCCTGTATTGATCATTTTAGTTTATTACACTCGTTCGTTTGTTATAATAGATTCCTTTTATTGTAGTTGTGGTTTGACTTGAAATATTAGATTTCCTTTTATTTTTATTCTCGTTATTTTGGTTTATGAGAACTGTAATACTGTAAACATACTGGCTGTAATTTTCTGCTTGTATTGAAAACCAACCGTTACTAATGTTGACATTTTAATTTCACGAGTTAAATAATTTGTTTTATAGTAGTGTACCTTACTTTTTGCTCTTTTCATTTTGTTACTGTCGACTACGCAGACAGTTTTATTAATAAAGCTGGAATTACGTTGCGTTATTAACTTATTTGTATCCTTCGCTCTACTCCGAATAATTCACAAGTATTTTAAATAAAAATTAAAGACAAGATTCTTTACATCTTATGCTAAAGAATATTAAGAATACTGCTGGAATAAAAATGTTCTATACGATGTAAAAGCCATCAATCATATCCTTCCTAATTCTCCCGAACAAATGGGTGATTCCTCTTCGTTATTGTTTGCAGAAGAACCGCTCTACCGCGCATCGGACGTGATGTCACTCTCCTGTTTGTTTTGTTGTCTGTTTACATGTCTCCAATCACATGTCGAGGTTTTTCAGCTCTTCGCGAAAGTCGGATAAGATTTTTCACTTCTTGTACATTGTTTTTAAATTGTGATTGTTAGATTGTCTTACACAACGTCGGATAAAATGATACGATATCTTGTTTTGTGTAGGTTTCTACTTCGTTGAATTTCAGAAAGACAATAGAGATTTTTATTTTTATACGTTGAGTTGTGTCAATAGGGTTTTGCGCTAGAGTAGGTCATCTAGAAATATTTTCATGATTTCTCGTTTCGTTCTAGGTGAACTGGGTGCAACAGCAACACGAGAAGACCCGGAGAAAACGTGACTACGGGGAGCCTTCCGTGTCACCTTTTGCACAGTTCTTCAGTGCTGTAGCTCCTTTAGCAGTAGCTGCTCGTCATGGACACCCACGTTATAGAGCTGTTGCTGGGCGCAGTTTTCCTGATCCTTTATTCAAAGAGCAGTGGTACTTGGTAAGTCAATAATTAAAACTAACAGTACATTGTTGCCATAGCTGGGACTATTCACCAAAAAAAGAATAAATTTATAATTTAAAATGAATTGTAAATTTACAAGCCTTTAAGTCCTTTAGAAAAATACAATAAAAACCAATATTTTGATTTAATTTTATTAAGTTTCAATTTAAAAATGATATTTTTAAAGTTCGTATATCAAGAAAAATAATCAAAATTCAAAGTATTTAATATTCCAATTCAAAATTAAGTTCACGCTTCGGTACACTGTAAATACAAATATTTCGTAATTTTGTATGAATGAGAAGGTAACTAATTTTCTTTAAAATATGACTGGTATTTTGGAATTCTATTGTTCTTAATCTCTTAATATTTATCCGGCGATACTGGACCGAGGATTATACCTACTGCTAATTTTTGTCTTGGGGGAAAATAGATTTGAATTTATAAATAACTGTACCTATAGCTAGTAACAAAAATTTGTAAGTACACATAATCTTGATTCTGGGCGTTCATATTGTGTAAAAATAGCGATTACCGATCCTGGAATAATAATCTCTTGTCCAAAACACACATCTGAAAATTTCTTTAAAATAACAGAGCAATCAAACAATAAAAGATGCTTGCTACAAACTACAAGAACGCAAGTTCTGTTGTTGAATTTGACATTTTACAAATGGAATAGGCTCATTTTATTTATTTTATGTATTCAAAGATTGAAAATTAATTAATTTATTTAAAATGAATTAAACCCTAGAACCAATTCACAATTACAATTCAGTTTTTCGAAAGGGCTTAAGCCCTAAAGATTTAATTTTCTCTATTTTGAAAGGGTTTAATTCAAATTATTTAAAATCAAAAAATGAATTAAAAACATTTTATAAATCATTTTGAATTCATTCATGCCCAGCTCTGATTGTTGTTGATTGATGATGCGCAGAATGGTGGAGCGAAAGATGGACTGGATATGAACGTCGCACCAGCTTGGCAAAAGGGCTACACTGGGAAAGGTGTCGTTGTCTCTATCCTTGATGATGGCATCCAGACGAACCATCCTGATTTAGCGCAAAATTATGTACGTATTATAGAACAATATTTACGATTTTGTATTAATTGTTTTGTGTTCTTTATAGGATCCTGCAGCCAGTACTGACATCAACGGCAACGATGATGATCCAATGCCCCAGGACAACGGGGACAACAAACACGGCACAAGATGTGCTGGAGAAGTTGCTGCTGTCGCGTACAACCAATTCTGCGGAATTGGTGTCGCTTACAATGCCAGCATTGGAGGTACAATCTTTTTCAATTACAGTTATTCATGAATAATTTTAATTTGTTGTCCAGGAGTTCGTATGTTGGACGGCGTCGTCAACGACGCAGTGGAAGCCCGCGCCTTGGGGCTCAACCCCGAGCACATAGACATCTACAGCGCGTCATGGGGTCCTGAAGATGATGGCAAAACAGTTGATGGACCCGGGCCTCTAGCGCGACGGGCCTTCATCTACGGCGTGACCAGTGGCCGCAAAGGAAAAGGATCTATTTTTGTATGGGCCTCCGGTAACGGTGGTAGACATACTGACAGCTGTAACTGTGATGGATATACAAATAGTATTTTCACTTTGAGTATTTCTAGTGCCACGCAAGGAGGGTAAGTACAATCAATGTAAATGGGTTCAACACCAGAAAATAAAATTCTAGAATGTCCATACACAGGGTAATGCTAATGTAATATTCCGTTTTTATTCCGATAGAAAACGAACGAAATTACTTTCGTTCTTAGTCCCTGATTTTCCAGTTTATGAATATTCTAGAGTTTTATTTTCTAGTGTTGAATGACCACCCCTAATCAATGAGTAGTTTTGTGAGTATTGGAACTGATTGATGTTAAAGGTACAAGCCGTGGTACCTAGAAGAGTGCTCGTCAACCCTTGCCACAACCTACAGCTCAGGAACTCCCGGCCATGATAAGAGCGTCGCCACAGTCGACATGGACGCTCGTCTCCGTCCGGACCACATCTGCACCGTGGAGCACACGGGAACCTCCGCATCTGCACCACTGGCGGCTGGAATCTGCGCTCTTGCGCTTGAAGCCAACCCCAGTCTCACCTGGAGAGACATGCAATACCTCGTTGTTCTTACTTCAAGAGCTGCACCACTAGAAAAAGAATCCGGATGGATCACAAATGGCGTCAAGAGAAAAGTCAGTCACAAATTCGGGTACGGGTTGATGGACGCCGGTGCCATGGTTGGTTTAGCAGAAAAATGGACTACAGTTCCTCCTCAACATATATGTAAATCTCAAGAAATTGCTGAAGATAAAGCAATTGATGCAACGTACGGATATTCGTTGACACTACACATGGATGTAAATGGATGTAGTGGAACGCTAAATGAAGTACACTTTTTAGAACACGTACAATGTAAAATTTCATTAAGATTTTTCCCGAGAGGTAATTTAAGGATACTGTTAACATCGCCAATGGGAACAACTTCAACTTTACTGTTTGAAAGACCCAGAGACGTAGTAAGTTCTAACTTTGATGACTGGCCGTTCTTGAGCGTGCATTTCTGGGGAGAAAAAGCAGAAGGAAGATGGACATTACAAATTATTAACGCTGGCAACAGACGCGTAAACCAGCCCGGTATTTTAAAGAAATGGCAGTTGATATTCTACGGAACTGCAGTCAATCCAATCCGGTTACGATCTTCGCAAGTAGCTAATCCAGTTTGGAAATCTGCTCTCAATACTTTTACATTCCCATCGCAAGGCGATTATAGTACTCCAGATACAACAGCTGCTGCTGGAGATTTTTATACAAATTCTTTCAAGGGTAATTTTGAAAATTTCCCTAATGTGTACGCGTTCTCAGGATCTAACCCCGAAGAAACTGTTAGTTCGTTAGATGGAAAGAAAAGCAACCGAGAGAATGAAATCGATGATTCGAAAGCTTCATTGGATAATTGTCACGAAGAATGTGATATGCAAGGATGCTATGGAAAAGGACCAACTAAATGTGTGGCCTGTCGGAACAAAAGACTAGACAAGTAAGTGTAATTCTGGATTAATGTCGTTGATATATTTATAGTGAAACTTATGTTCTTAGTGGAAAGTTGTGACCTCAGTGTACATGTTTTGACGTAAAGTTTTGTTTATTTTTAGGACTTGCGTTAGAAGCTGTCCGCCGAGAAGTTACGCCGATCCCCACGGAGTTTGTCAGCCTTGTCACGAATCTTGTGATACTTGCACAGGCCCTGGACAAGATAATTGCCTTACTTGTGCGCCCGCTCATGTTAAAGTTATTGATCTTGATATCTGCATGCAACAGTGTCCTGAAGGATACTACGAAGGTATTTTTATTTCATAATTCTACTTGTAAAGAATATTAAATAACAATGATTCAATTACAGATTTCCAACATCGAACTTGTATACCCTGTCAGCCAAATTGCGCAAGCTGTTTAGATCGACCAGACTATTGTACAAGCTGTGATCATCATCTTGCCATGTATCAGAATAAGTGTTATGCCTCTTGTCCCATAAATACTTTTGAAAGCGAAGACTACAGGTAAAAATATTTTATTAATAAGTTATTGCATTTATTTATTTAACTGCTGCCGTGTTAATAACATTATAAGTCTCAATTTGAAGACCATAATGGCGCTCATTATAGGCCAACGACCATAATGAATCCCATCAAACACAGTTATATATCAATTACGTAAAATTTATATAAATTAAAATTAATGGGATACGCATCATATAGCATACGTAATTTCATAATAGAATCTATGGCTCCGCATCATCGAATTGAAACAGATATGTATTATATTATAAGGGCACGAGAAATCAGAAATCTATACTTTTTAAAATTATATTATATTTATCAATTACTATTTAAAAAATTACATAGGTATATGCATTGTGTGTACTTGAATGACATTCATTTCGATACAGATTTTCATTATATTTCTGTTCAAAATATGTATTACATAAACACGAATTAGCAATAATTTACCTAACATTATCTTGAAAAAAAATCAGAATCATGAAAAACACAACACAGAACTCCATAGATTGCATTAAAATCGTATAATAAAATGACAGATTCCAAGTTATAACACAAAACAGCTGGCGACAGCACCACCGTGATTTAATCTGTCTCACTCTCTCTTGCATATACTGCAAATGACTGCTTGCTTCACTTCTACCAATAGAGCCATTATACGTAGTTAGCAATCCAGCGTTATTATATAACATCCTTGTGTATTATAACGTAAATTACAACAAAAATTTAATTTAGATGTGTATGTCGCTGTAACATATTTCCCCGCAGTAATTCATCATGATCAATTAATGTCGAAGACCTCTTTGCTTTGTTTTTAAGTCAACTACGCGAATATTTCCATCTTTTCCTGGTAATATTTCTGTTATTCTTCCTCTCTATATACCTATATATAGTACCTACTATTGAAACGAAAAGTTGGTTGGGCAAACTACTAATTTTGGTCTTAGAGAAATATGTAGGTATAGAGTTGTAAGAAAAATAAAACTTTTCTACTCTCTCATCAGTCAGGAATTTTCTCATACTGATGCTTGCATCCCTTGGTGAATTATTTGTTTTGATAGTTGTGCTGTGTTCAGTATTCTGTTTGTCGTTGTCGTTACTGATACTGATACAGTACTTATATTCTTATGGATTAGCTCCACCCGTTCGCGCAGCTGATCCGACTCTTCACTGCAAACTACCTAGATCTATTTGGATCAACGAAGGCCACTTGTTTCTGTTTATTATAGTTGGCAAATATTCAGCTTGATTCTGGTGGCACTTTTGTATATGAAACAATATCGTAAACTTTACAATCTCGATTACAAGGTAGTTTACAATATCGTAATAATTTGATATTCACGTGGCTACCTTGTTAACTCTAGTATAAGACATTGCAATCAAAATTGCATTGTATACTATACAAGTATGAAATTGCTGCGTATAGTTACCAATATAAATTAGGTTTTTTGGAACCGCAAAGAAGCACAAAAACGTGATCAAATTATGACATTTGCAGTTAATTTCATCCTCTTGTTTAATTAAGATAAGTATTTACTATTTTGATTAGCAAAAACCACATCATTATCAAAAAATTTAATTATATTTTTGTTACTTCAATTGGTGACATTGATTGGAATGATAACGGATGCACGATATCTACGAAATAGTATATTGTGTATCTAGTGCGCAAAGTAAGCAATTGCGCGAGGCGAGTTGCAGCCCGAGCAGTAGCGGCTCGAGGCCTACCGAGGCGAGCCGAGGAGGTCGAGGGTCGCTACGGCGAGGGCTGCAACGAAGCCAAGCGCAATTGCGCCTTTGCTCACGAGATGCACACGATATTTTTTGTCATTACTGCACAAAAAGTAACCTTTTAGTGACCTTATTTATCAAAAGATAAAATGAATACTTTTAAAATTAATATGTATAAAATAAAAAAGTAACTAATATTTACCTACATGTAAAAGCATAAGAAACTAATTATTAACAGTAAAGAAAAGAACATTAAAATATAAGAATAAAATATTATTGTCCATTAGATCCAATATCCAATGCACAATCTGCACAATAGTCGACAGTAGAAACTATGCATAGAGAAGTAGGTACTACAGCTGTTCACGTGCTTGTAGTATTAGATTATCACGTGTGTGGCGCTAGTGCTACGCGCACATTTCGTGTCGGTAACTACAGACAACTGTGTTAAATTTTGCCTGCGCAAAGTGAAATTTTGCGCACGCTATTCCCGCACGCTTGTACTTTGCGCACGCATTTTTGTCTAGTTAAAAAATAAGCCACTTTGCCCACGTAAAACAGGCACGAAAAAGGTTACTTTTTGTGCAGGTATGACAAAAAATATTATATAGTACTACAATGTTTTCCATACTGTTATAAAAAAATTCAAAAATTTATTATTTATTACCAGTAATTTGGTTTTGTCTTCTTTTTAGTCTTACTCATTTAACAAAACCAACATATTCTCAAGTTCTTAATTATCTCAATATCTAACATATAAACCTGTTATTCAAAGAATATAATTATTGCAAAGCAAAACATTGCAACCCATACCGGCGGAATCAGTCAAAAATATAGATTTCGCACGCCATTCTACAGCGTATAGGTACCTATTGTTTTGTAAAAATAATTAACAACAAATAATGTACGGTATAACGGAAAAATAATTTTGGTACCAATATTTGTAAAGAATATGCTTTAGGCCCGCCACTCTATAGTATTTATTTATGAGTGAATTCAGTACAAATTTTAATATATTTTCAACAATCTGCGAAATAACCAATAATTTATCTACCTAATTCGTTTGTATTCAAAACATTTTTATTCAGAACATAGCAAAATATTAGCAACATTCAAATATAAACATATTTTGATTTTAAAATTTAAAGCAAAATTTTTAAATTTCTGCGTAAAACATTTTGAAGCTTGCACTTTTATCTTTAAGAATATCTTTAAAATGTTACCTATTTATTAAAAAAAAATGCTGTAAAATGGCGCGCGAAATCCATGTTTTTCACTGTTTCCTGAGATAGAATCGTTTTAATCTTGATGCAATGTAAATAAATATGAAAAAACCGATACGAGACCGAAATTAATTTTAAAAATATCTTAAATACTTTTTCAAAATAATTCGATTTAATTGTATCTATATTTGTCATTCTTATAGAAATAATTAGCAAAAATATATACATGTGTAAAATTTATAGAAAATAGTTATTTTTATATCAAGTGCCGAAAAAGACTCGTTACGTGAAAGTGCAGAGTTTAACGCGCGACGCTTGCCGAGTGCGGAAATCTGCACGTGCACGTAATCTTTTTCGACACGTGTTATAAACAACATTTTTCCTACAACTAATAATTTAGAAAATCACTTAAATTATTATCAGGATTTATTAAAATTTAATGGCATTACAACATTAAAACTTTGTTTTACGGCGTTGCTATGGTTTGTTTGTTGATTGCTTCATTTGTTCTACGTTATTTAGAAATTTTTCGATATAATTTTCTTTCTTCAATATTTGCTACAATTGATACAGAAATTAGGGTTAGTTGGTTAGTAGCCCGTTAGTAGCACTGAAATAATAATACTGGAACGTGCACTGGCGACGCCAGCCCGAGCCGACAGAGACAGCGACTCGCTGGTGATTGCGTCTTTGTCGTACAGTCCTGATTGGTGCCCGAGCCGACAGAGACAGCGACTCGCGGCTGATTGCGTCTTTGTCGTACAATCCTGATTGGTTTGTGGTCCTGATGACCGCGTGACTCCGCATGCGCAGGAGTGTAAGACAACGATAGAATCACCCGTGAGTAGCTGTTACTCTCGGCTCGCTTTTCGTACGCAGCGAGCAAAGGGAGTGCACTTTCCAGTGTTACTATATTTCAGTGGTTAGTAGCTAAAATATGAACTTAACACACCGCGCGAAATTTAAATGTGGCCAATAACAACGTTCCATATGAAACAAACCACGCCCTGTACTACCTACGTCATGGAATCTTAAATAATTGATATCTTTTAAATGAAATTATTTAAAAACTTGTTTTCTTCACTATTAGTCATAACAGGACATCTAATTTATGTTTTTATCATTAATATTCCTTATTTCGATTATGGTGGAGATGCCTATTGTTTACGATTTATTGTATACTTTACAATACGATTTGGTCACCAGAATACCGAAACCGTAAAAGTTACAATATTGTACGTCATATTTGCAATAACTTATTCTATACAATGATTGTATCGAAAATCATGGACACCAGAATAAGAATATTCAATTTTATTGTATTCGACACAATAATCGTATAGTTTACAATATTGTTACGTATACAAGTGCCACCAGAATCAAGCTGATTATCTAATTCACTTTTCCCCAAATGTGACTGCCAGTCTTTTTAAATTTTCATTGGTTGACTCTGTACATAACTGTACATAACTTTTTTGTACTCATCATCTAGGGAATGACATATTAAACACGCAATTGACAATCGGAAATGTCAATTTCCCAGTGCAGTAAATCAGGAAAAATGCAAAGAACACTGGCTTTTCTAGACATTTCAGAGTAAAATCATCTTAAAAATAATAAAATTTAATTTATAAAGTGTTACTGCCGGGAATTATAATTATTAGTGAAGATCACCGAAAACCGCCAATATTTAAAAATAAAACTTGTGTACAGCGCGCCATCTGTCGGTAGTAGTGAGTACAAAAAGCATCGTAACATCAAATTTAATGACCAGACTACAACTACAACTTGAATGTATTTGATTAAAGTTTTATTCGTTACAAAAAACAATGTACAAACTTCTTGCGGGAAGACACCAGCCCAGCATTCGCGTAAATAAAACCCTCGCTCCGCTCGTGTTTCAAAAAAACCGCTCATGTGGGATCAAAATCTTCCCGCATTTGGTTCGTAAATAACTATTAATTTAGCTTATGACGATTATGTTAATTTATTGTGTACAAAACAGTACCATGCAATGCAATAATAAACGTTTGTAAATTTCTGGAAATAGAGAATAAATAAACCATTTAGAATATATTTGCCCAACTTGATCTTCTCTATTTACAGAAATTTACAACGTTTATTATGGTATTGCATGGTACTGGTTTGTACACAAAATGTCACTAACTTAAATTAATATAATGTGAACAGATACAATTTTTATGAGCTATTTATTTACCCAACTTGACATTACTTTAATATTATTTTATCTTAACTTCTTGCAACGGACTGCCTCAATTTGAAATGGGCATACACTTCATTCGTTCGAAGGCAGCTTTCTCTAGTGCTTCACGGTGACACGGATGTGCGATCTGGATCATCTGGTAGGCCTTTTGTCTCAGAGTCCTGGCCCAGAGATTGGCGACGCCGTACTCTGTCACGACGTACTGGACGTGCGCTCGGGTGGTGACTACGCCTGCACCCGGTTTCAATAAAGGAACGATCTTGCTCTCACCCTTTTTGGTAACGGACGGCAACGCAATAATCGGCTTTCCTTTCATATCAACCGCTTCTCCGGCACCTTTGATAAAATCAACTTGTCCACCGAAGCCAGAGTACATTCTCGTTCCAATCGAGTCCGAACTGACCTGCCCGGTCAGATCGATCTCAATCGCGGAGTTGATGGCCGTCATCTTAGGCATGGTTCTGATAACGTAAGCGGCGTTGACGTAATCCACACGCATCATCGCCACCGAGGGGTTATCGTTGATCCAGTCGTACAGTTTCTGGCTGCCGTTGACGAAGGAACCCACGGTACGGCCTCTGTGGGTCGGTTTCTGACAGTTTGTCACCGCACCATTTGCGACTAGTTCGACGACGCCACTCGTGAACATATCCGAATGGATGCCGAGGAACTTGTGGTTGTGGAGTTGGTTTAATACGGCGTCGGAGATGTTGTCGCTGCTTATTTGAAGCGTGGCGCCATCTTCAACCAAGTTGTCTGCAATATGTTTTCCAATGGCTTTATCAACATCAGTCAACGGTGTTCCGCCATGTTCAGGTAATTCAGTATTAACGCAGACGGCGTAATCAATGTGACTTAAGTGTATGTGCGAATCGCCAAAAGTACGCGGCATTTGTGGGTTTACTTGTGCAATAATATATTTCGCATAAGTGCAAGCAGTTCTAACACAATCTATACTAGTTCCTAATGAGACGTAGCCATGGCGGTCTGGTACAGACACATGAATTAAAGCAATATCGGGTTTGTAAATTCTTCTATGGAATAAGAGTGGAATTTCATGCAAGAAAATCGAAAGGTTGTCCGCCCGACCCTCCTCGACTGCCTCTCTTACGTTTTCGCTCATGAAAAATGACAAATCCCTGAATATGGCCTCGCATTTGGGGTCAACTTGTAGAGATCTGCCCTCTGTGTGCATATGAGCCACGGTGATGTTCTTCAGACGATATTTCTTGGCGTGTTCTACCATCGCTGCCAGCAGATCAATAGGTGTAGCTGCCGCACCTTGTGCGAAAACAAACATATCTGATTTTAAAATTTGCAATGACTGTTCTGCTGTGGACCATTTGGGCTCTTTGCAAGGGATTGGATACCCAAGTTCTTTAGAATAGGCATGAAAAGCTCGAGAATTTCTGAAAAGGTTAACACGAGGATTAATTACGAGTCTTTCCAAACGAAATGCAGATAAAGTCATTTTCCAATAAGTTTATGGAATACAGGATTCAAACATTTTTATTGAATTGATTTCGAAATTGCACTTTAAATTATTTTGATTTTGAACGGATTTATCATTAACGCACGTGAGCGTGACATTTATCTGCATTTACCTGACTCACTGATTCGTATTTTTTGTTTTTTTTACTATGTCGACTACTATAGACAATTTAAATTCATATAGGAGTGACGTCATAATCAGATAAATTCTATCCACCACGTTCACTAAATAAGCTATCTCTTTCTTACATATTTTACTCAAATAAATCTATACGCATATTGTATGTCATAAGGGGCGGGGCCTATCAATTTGTGTCTAATTAACGGTAGAGACGATTTAAATCCATATAGGAGTGACGTCATATCAGATAAATTCTATCCACCACGTTCACTAAATAAGCTATCTCTTTCTTACACATTTTACTCGTATAAATCTATACGCATATCGTATGTCATAAGGGGCGGGGCTTAACAATTTGTGTCTTAACGGCAGTAGCAGAAAAATTATTCATATAATATAGTATTCATTACATGAAATATATTTTCTTACATATTATTGTTTTCTTTTAGATTCACAAAAGTTCGTTATATACCATTTATTGTTTATTGCTGACAACTTGTCAATTTTCTCCTTCTTGTTGTGTCAAGTGTCAACCTAAAATTTTGAGGTTAACGTGTTTTGTTATTTAGTTTTGTTCTATTTTATTAATCTTTGATTATCTCCTACAGAATCATGCGATGTATTAAAATGGTAAAATAATGATTAATTTTAAAAACAGAAATAAATACTATTGCTTTTAAATTTCGCACAATCAAATCATTCATATAATATAATATATTCTGTCCGCGATGTGGTGACCGGTACGTCATTAGTTTCTGAACTAATAATAAACAGGCATTATGTATATTATCTCTCTTTGTCACATGCATGCTTGTTCATTCGTTGGTTAATGTTACGTCTGTCTAATATGTTTATCTCTTTTCCAATTTCCTCTAGTATAGTTAAAAAGAGAACGATACTTTTACGTCAAGAGAAATGCCAAACACTGATTATCATTTCAGGTTATGTTTTGTAGGAAATTTAAGAATATTCACAACATTGTACAAGAAACAGAAACAAAAAATAATAATAAAACTATACTCACAGCACAAAGCATAACACTACTGTAAACTACTAAAATACTAATAACTAGTCCAGTCAACGAAGGATCATTTTGGGCAAATGACGGTTCAAAATCCGAAAGTTTTGAAACTTTGTAGCATTGTTCGGGAAGGTCTAGTAATGAACATATCAAAAGTCCTGACCCGTAGGTGGTGAGCGGGGGCGTGGGGACCACAAAATGGCTGCCAAAATCTGGTTTTTCTATAATATCTCGTTATCGCTGCATTGTAGAGTACAAGTACTTATTACAAAGTTGTAGAGAATAAAATTTTGCTACAATTTTGATATAAAACAATTTTTCCCCAGATCAATGGTTCGCAAGTTATGATAAATACAAGCGGAGCGTTTTGTTTGCTCTTTGCAAAAATGTTGAATTTTTCCTATTGCAACTGTAACTTTCAAACAGATGAACATATCGACTTCCGGTTTTAAATATTCAATTTAGCAGACATTTTTCTATCCAAATTAAAATTTTCAGATTTTGGGGACCCTTGTATGGCAACATTTTTAACAAAGAATGTAAATAATTTTTAATTTTTTTTCTTTAATTTTTGTGATTTTCTTACTATAATTTCTGAACTAATTGAGATAATGACCTCCGGTTTCCGGAATTGAATTTCTTTGACAATTTCCTATAATATACATTATATTAAAATTTTTTATAGGCCTTGGTTAAGCTAAAATTTTAAGTTTTTTTCGAAGAGAAAATGGTAAAATTTTGGCATTTTAAAAATTTCTTGTGTTTAATCAGCTCTGTATTATAAACGAATTTTTTCTCTTTGAGACAAATTAATCTAGAAGAAAACAAATTTCTTTTGTGTTATTGTTATGTATTGTTATTCATTGTTGTACTTGCTTTAGGATTAAAATAATTCATATTTTAATAATTTTTTGTTTAAACATACGTTGCAATACATCGTTGAAAAGAGAAAAAAAAACGGTATTCAGCCATGTAAAAATCCAATATGGCCCCCATTTGAAATAAGGAAGTTACTATTAATATCTTGGAAACCGCCATCTTGAATTTTATTCTGATATCATTTATGAGTTTCTCTCATCAAATCATGTAACTTTTATATGAAACATTTTTTTATATCTTTTATAATTACGGAGTAATTTGCCTTTTTTTTAAATCGCTATTTTCAGTTTTTAATGAGTAACTTTCAAACTGTTTGGAATTTTAAATGTTTCTCAACGGAATCTAAATAAGCCCTAAAAACTGCACAACATTGCCCATTTAACCGACCTCGTAGCTCCTATAGTTTCCGAGATCCCAATGGTGACCCAATCAATTTGGGACAACCTGTATATGTAAATTTTGCATATTATTCGAATTATTTCTGTGCCTTCATATGTATCAAATTATATCTCTGTTAATTTTGTTAAATTTAATATTTTTAAATTAATTTCTTTTTAACTGATTTACGCCAGCAGATGAAATTTTGTATGCTATACGGATCGTAATCCAATCATGGTACACATCGTGTTATCAAACTCGCCTTCGCCTCGTCTGATAATCTTCATGACTAGCACCATAATGATTGACGTTACGATCATAATGACAAAATTATAAGCCTCAATTTGAGGACTAGCGTTCATAATAACCCAAGAACCATAATGAATCCAGTATAGTACTCTGTACCATAATAAAATAAAAATATCTAGCGTACTTACCTGATTTTTTTAGATTTAAATTTGTTTGTTCAATATCAAATAATTTATTTCACTTTTTAACTAATTTACTGCCACTGACGCCAGCAGATAAAATTTTTTATGAAATGCGGATCGTAACCAATCATTATGGTATACGTCGTATTGTCAAACTCGTCTTCGCCTCATCTGATAATCTTCACGAGTAATACCATGATTGACGTTACGATCTTTATAACATAAATTACTATTGCCAGACGACGTCGGCTTTAGATACGGATTAATTTTCTTCTTTTTTGTAGGTGTTTAGCATGTCACTCATCATGCGAAACGTGTCGAGGACCAAACGATACCCAGTGCATATCATGTCCAGCAGGGTCATACGAACACAAGGGACGATGCATATCATCTTGTCCAACGAACCACTTCAGTGACTCGCAAGCGAGAGAATGTTTCGCTTGCCATCGCGGTTGTAGTTCTTGCAACAGGACAAGGTGTCACACTTGTCTTGATAACTGGATGTTAAGTGATAAAGGAATTTGCTTACCTAATAAAAGCAATAAATGTGATGCATGTAAGTTATTTCGCTAATCAAATCTTTCCAGTATTTAATTATTGTTTTTCTACTCTCATGCTTTAATTTACTTATTAAATATGCATTATCTGTACTTGAATAACATTCATTTCCATACAGATTTTCATTTAGATACAGATTTTCATTATAAAACACCCAAGTAAGGTTCATGAAAATGAATATTGTTTTTAATGAAAGCATGAGAGTAGAAGAAATAGTGTATGCAACTAGTATGAATTACGACACTGCCATGGCTCGTATCGAAAATTTCATACTCGCGCATTAAGAGCATTCTGTACAGGAAGAATGTACACGTTAAAGCACTTTACACTCATACACCTCATCGACACATGGTTGCACATTTTGACAAAAACAAATTTTTATGTAGTAGATGAGGGATAGAACTTCGTTCTATTAGTGCAAATTTTTTTTTTCAACACGTTCAACGGTCGAAATTGCTTACTTTCAACCGCTTGCAGGCGTTTAGAAGCACCTACAGATTTTTCTTTATATTTCGCAGAACATGATATTTTAAACTTTAATCATGTAGTTAAAAGTGTAATCTACGTTTGGGTAGTGTTATTTAAAAAAAAACTTTCTGATTTCGAGAAAATTAGATGTAAAAAGTGTGAATTTTTTTAGTTTTCTTTATTTTATAAACTAAAACTTCGGTACAAAATAGAAAAAATGGCACTAATAGAACGAAGTTTTATGCCTTATCTATCATATAAAAATTTGTTTTTGTTAAAATGTGCAACCATGTGTCGATGAGGTGTATGTGTGTAAAGTGCTTTTTACGTGTATATTCTTCCTGTACATAATGCTCTTAATAGTTATCATTATAAACCCGTTGCGTAATATACTATTTTTTCAGCTGAATATTTAGAGGATGGCAATTGTAAACCATGTCATTCGACTTGCGAAACATGCAACGGTGCTACAGAAAACGCATGTTTGTCTTGTAATTCACCGTTCATACTCCAAAACATAAAATGTGTTGCTACTTGCGAGAAAGGATATTATTTGGGGCCAAACGCATCCATGTGCAGTAGCTGTCATCATACTTGCGCGAGCTGTACGACCAAGAGAAACTGTACTGAATGTTTCTCAGGACTTCACGTAAGTTAAACCGAATTATATTATTACAATGTGTAATTAATTTTATTTGCAGTTACAAAACGGTGAATGTTTGGCTACCTGCGTACAAGGCTACTACAGTGATCGAGGAACTTGTGAAAAATGTTACTTAAGCTGCGAGAGCTGTAGCGGTCCTCGTCAAGACCAGTGCGTGACCTGCCCTTCAGGATGGCAATTAGCTGCTGGTGAATGCCACCCTGATTGTCCCGACGGGTTCTACAAAACTGAATTCGGTTGCCAAAAGTGTCACCATTACTGTAGGAACTGCATAGGTATGGATTTTGGGGTGCCTACCCAATGGGTTACTTGCATGATTTTTGAAGAAGAAATTAAAACTTGAGACTGGTATTTTTTATTTTTACAAATTTTTTAAGCCCAAAAATAATTCATGAAAATTACGCATTCTAGTTTAAATGCACAAAAATCTCTCCTATGGTGTACTCTCCACTAATAACCATGAGTACTCGTGAGTTGACGACTGGTAATCGCACACACGGTAAATACTTATATTTATATATCTATAACGTAAACTCACAATGTGAGTCTATCACACCCAAGATGGGTAATAGGCGTGAAAGATATGTACGTATGTATGTTTGAATAATAATATACGTTACAGCAAAATTTCTATCTCAATTTACTAAAAAAACATAATTTTATTAATATGATTTTTTATCAATGCTTTAGACCTAACATTAGGTTCATTTCTTAGTGATAAAAATCTCATTTTAAATACCATGCAAGTAGCCTATTTTATAAAACTCAGAGCTAGAAAATTCTTGCGTAGAATCATAAACACCCGAAAATGCGTACATAAAAATATTCATAAATAGAATATTCAAATCTATAATTCGATGGATGCAGAAAACGCATGTAAAGGAATATTCAAATCTAGGAAAAAGCGATTGTGAAATTTAGAAATAATTTTTGTTTAACAACAAATTTACTGTAGGCTTTTTAAACTATACTGACCCTTGCATACTGAACACGCCGCTGCGCGCAGCTTGTGGGATTGCCACGAGATGGGCGACTATATGGAGGTTCTCTCTATAGGTAACTCTTGCTAAGATATCTCCAGGGTGACAGTTATTGGAAGCTGTCAAATAGACATTAAATCTTAAAGAACTACGCTTCATGTATGGTTATATTTAGGCAATATTATCTAAATATTAAAAAAATACAAAAAATTAGTCAAATACTAGTCTGTCACAGTGTACGTGTATTCCAAAGTCACCGCTATAGCGCTGCAATCTTAATCGAGATACAGAGACTCGATAATGAACAGTGTGGCCATGTGTGGTCACAGTTTTCATTGGTCGTTGTTGTCACGTGGTAAATTCCGCCATTAATCCTCCATAAACTGCACGATAAACGTTGTGTTGTTCAAACTTTGATGTTATTTACCAGTTTATTTATATTATGTATCAACGAAATAGGATTATAATGCTTTTAATATGACCTATCACATTAATCAGACAAATCAAATATTACTTGTCAAACTGATTTTGGAGGATTAATGGCGGCCGTTATGTTCATGGCCACACTGATCTGTCATCTGACATTGCTTGGCGTAATATATTTATTTATATTATGTATCAACGAAATAGGTTTATAATGCTTTTAATATGACCTATCACATTAATCAGACAAATAAAATTAATAAATATATAGGTAAATTGTTTTTAATTAAAATAGAATATAGAATCAAATATTACTTGTCAAACTGATTTTGGAGGATTAATGGCGGCCGTTATGTTCATGCGTTCATGGCCACACTGTCTATTATCGAGTCTCTGTAAATCGAGATCGCTCATCGTGTTGGACCTATTTTGAACTTTGTTTCAATACTGCTGACACTCGATCAGAACACGTGAGAATCTTACGCATGTGTAATGAAGGCGGATAAGATTTTGATAGATTTGAATATTATTCCTTTACATGAATTTTCTGTGTCCACTGGATTCATGATGAATTTTCTTTTTATGTTTATTTTTGTGTATGAGATTTTTCAAGCATGAAGTTTCTCTCGTTTTATGATTATATGAAAGAATTTTCTAGTTATTAATATTCTAATGTTGAAGACGTTCCCATAAAAATCTATTGTTTTTGTTATTTTGTAAAGATGGGTGTAAGAATCAAGCAGACAAGAGGCGCATCAACGTGGAGGCGTATCTCTACTCGCCGCAGCCGATGTCGTCGTTACAACTGATCAACCCCTTCAATCTGGTTACTGGACTGGCCGTCATCGCCTGCGTCTGCATTATTGCGTTGTTCGTCGCGATATTCATCGCTCTTCAGGTACCAATCAAATATTTTACCTATTTTTAACTCAATTTTTCGAAACTAAATTTTATTCTGGAAAACGAACTATTGGATTTGAAACAATGTATAGACTGCATTTTGCAGAATTAATCCCAAAATTGGGGCGTGATGATAAACATATGTTTGTTTATATTAAATTTAAGAAGTGTGTTCATATGTTAGTTGTTTATTGAGTGGTCAGTGTTGTCTCAATGGTTGTCGTTTTCGTACTGTAAGAATTGTGTGATTGTGAAACGAATTTTATGTAATTGTAATAAAGAATAAATTTTATACCGAATAAATCTACTGTTGTCTTTTGAAAATTGTAATTTTTGTTGAAACAATTGTTTGATTTTGATTCACTAAGGATTTTGTGGATGATCCGTGTTGCAAATATGAATAATGTAATTTTTGGTTTGCAGAGAAATAGCTGGCAGTCGGGTTCGGCAGCGCCGAGCTACAGCAAAGTGTCCATCAGGAAGCCGAAGGTGACGTGTAATTACAAAGTGGTGGCAGTGAACGAAGGAGATTCAAGTGATACGGACAACAGTGAAGTACAACATCTCGTAACGCCTAACAGACAAAGAAGTGAATGTTAAAGATATCAAATTTTTCAGTATTTCTGAACAATTATGTATTTAAAAAAATGTTGACTTTTGACATAAAAATAAAACTTAAGTGCTCTTGATATTTTATTTCCTATGTATAATTATTTTTATTGTAAACTTTGTATATAAATATTAATAGATTTCATTAAATGTAATAATATTGTCTACACTAGTCATTGTTTATAATAATGCATAGTGGAAGGAGTTTAAGTGATTATATATTTTGGAATAAAAGGTAGATTCACAGGTGCAGCAGAATCATATTAAATTATAATCATTTATTCTGCTTGTATAATATTGTTATGGCATAAACTGAACTGTAATTTGAAAATGGATATAGTTACAATTTATTACTATTTGTTAGTATAAAACCTCATTCCCATAAGCGTTTAGTGTGACGGTTTACATTTATATAAACACAGCATTCACATAATGAACTTAAAATAGCTTTAGTAAGTGGTAAACATAAAAGTTTGGTGCTATAAAGTGAAAAGTGCGAATGCTCGTATAGTTACATGAATTTAAACATTCTTAAACGTAAACATAAATGTAAACCTTAAAACTAAATGCTTATGCGAATGAGGCTTAAATAGTTTAGTAATAAGATATTCTAGCAAATAGTAAATAAATTCCAGTCATTAGTTTGAACCGCTTCAGTGCGCAGCGCAAAAATTACATAAATGACAAGTTTAGAACAGTTCAACATTCCCTTGTCGTAAACAAACTTGTAGCTCTAGGTTCTCATCGTCCTCATTTTGTTCATTGCATTTACAGTAGTATATTGCTACAAAATAAAAAAAACATTGAGTGATTTTACTAGGAATAGTGCTAGTGATTAATATTTTAACTTAAATATATTGTTTTTCTTATTAAAATTTTAAACTATGAATTAACGTGAATAAAACGGAGAAAAATAATTTAACCAACATTGAGGTTAAAGGTTGTAAGGTAATAATTTTAAAATATAACCGAACTGCTAGTTAACAGTTTGGAATTATTAACAGTTTAATATTATGACTGGGCGAAAACATTTTGCCTGTGTACATTCTATATCCATTTTTAAATTCATGATTAAAATGAACCATTTTGTTATCATAATTTTAATTGATTCATATGCATTTGATTTATTTTATTATGTTGGAATTTTAACATCACATTTTAATAAAAATTGTTTTAGTTCAGTTTTATACAGAGAAAGAGGTTTTTTGTTTGGTATTTAATTATTTTGTTAAACCTCATAAAATATTAGAAATTCTCCAAAAGAATTATGCAATGAAATTAACAATTAAGAAACCAGAAGTTTTTAATCAATGAATTTAATTATACAATACACTCAGTTTAACTTTTTGTGTGGTGGAGAAAACATTCATGTTTGTGTATCATTTTAAAATAATGTAGTTGATCACCGAAAATTTAGTGGAAACGGTAAAAAATAGTGTTTATATTCTCCGGATATAATACCACAAAAAACCTCGATAACAGTATAATAGCCCAATCAGATAAATAAAAGATTACACGGTAAATTTAATATTCAACCATTTAATATTGTGTCTTTCCTGGATGAACTAAGTGAGCGCATATATAAATATGTCTTTTCGAATAGACGACATTTTGAAACAAAATTCTAAAGAGCGAATTAATATTTCTTCAAATATTAACTCTACTAAGCCAGAACATAATACTGATGTGAATACAATTTGTGATGTTAAAAATACTAGTATATTAGAGTACACTTTAACAAATAAAAATTATTACAGTACTCCAGTTCAACAAGAACATTATAACAAATATTCTTCAACTTATGAGACGAACAATATTCGAGACCAGTATTTACCAAAACGTAAGTACAATTCTTTATTCCTTTTTATTATTTATTTGTGAATTGTTAAATTTTAATTTGAAATAATATTAAAGATCTTAGTCGTTGAAATTTATTTATATAATTAATAGATTAAATTTGACATGAATGAGCCGCAAAATATCCGTTTTCACATTAAGAACCACATTGTTTCCGGCTCTAGTGGTGAAATTTATACTGTGTTCCCACAAATTGTCGCGATACAATTTAAAGATAATTTTTTTGTTTATTTTATCGCTGTATTTAATGTGTCATAAAATACCGCGGAGATATAAATACCGGATATGTACAATAATTTTCAGCTATTAATTTACATTCAATTTTGATAAGATGATTTGTTTTCATTTTACTATTTATTATTACTCTCTATTGCCAAACAGTGTTTATCAACGTAAAAGGATATTAATAATGTAGTATAGTGTAGGATATCATTTAATTGTTTTATTTTGATAATATTGTACCATTTGGAAGATTAACTTGTAACATTTATTAAAGTAATACATCAATATTCTATAACAAACCGATGTGATAAAAATATGTAAACAATAATATTTTATTACCGTTTTATCACAAGAATTAATCAACAAAGCTAGAAATATATTTATTTTATTGAATAATAGATTATATTATATTGATATACTAACTGAAAAGATAGAATAGATTTTCTTTAAAACTGCTTTGTACACGAAACTAAATTTTGATTGGCAATATACAGAATGATTCACAACTTCGTGCATATAATTTAATGGTGCATTACTCAACTTACTGATCATGGAACAATTTTTTTTAATTCGTAAATTTAAGGGCAGTTTTCGCCAGAAACACATTTTGGAACCACTGGATTGTTGATTGTATAATGGATATCTGATTAACTATGAATGGAATAAAATAAAATTTTTATTAATTGTGCAATGGCAAGAATAGTATATTTATGAAATTCCAATTAAAAACAGTGACCCAAAACTGCTTGATTAAAAATCTGCAAAAATTGAGAATTTTGAAAAAATTCTTGCGGTTCCGTCGTTTTGTGATATGCACGAAGTTGAGAATCTCCGTGTATTTAATACAAAAATAAATGTTACACTTTTGCCTCACAACCCAAGTTTTTGAGATAGTATCAATTATTATAAAAGCAATAACCAGCACTCCACAGTTACTATTGATTTGGTAGTGATAAGTGAATAGGACCAAAAGACAATCAATATGTAATTAATTATCTATTTAACAATTTAACATATAATTATTTATACAAAAATGAATAAAAGCAAATATTCTACAAATTCCAAAACTGCAAACATAATTAAACATTTCTTTTCTCTAGAGATGATTGTGTTTTCAGACCTTTTGAAACCAATCACACTCGAAAAATTAAACTTGATTTATTGCAATTTGATTGAGAAAATTTATTTATTTCGTTGTAGCTTCTCCAACAAGATGCTCTTATCCAAGAGAGCCAATTTGGACACCTTATATGCCTTATCCATTAATGTTTAACTGCCCATATCTTCATACACGACGTAAAGGAGGTCAAATTCGGTTCACTACCAGCCAAACTGAAGAACTTGAAAAACAATTCAACTCCCACAAATATCTTAGCCCAGAAGATAGAAAGCAGTTAGCTGATTTCTTACGCCTCAGCGATAGACAGGTAAATTTGATTATTTACTAATGTACAATAGTATATTATGCAATGACATTAGTTTATAATGATAACTATTAACACGCGAGTATGAAATTTACGATACGAGCCATGGTGAGTGTCGTAATTCATGCGAGTATATTAATAGCCATTATATCGAAAATAATGTGATTAAAGTATAGACAATGCATATTTAATAAATTAACGAATGGGAGTAGAAAAAATAATAATTTTGCTTCTACTTTAAGGTGAAAACATGGTTTCAAAACCGTAGAGCAAAATGGAGAAGAAACAATCAAATTTGTTCTACTCGTAGCAATGATTTGGTGCTGAACAATCTTCGAGAGCCGGGACTGTCAGATGTTAATAATACTAGACCAGGTAATTATCAATTCTAGTACATTTTTATATCTGTGATATGAAACTTGATGTTGTAACATAAATATACTATTATTTAAGTGCAATGCAACGACAAAATAAAATTGTATTGCTGTATTGTAACAAATTAAAGTATTTAGTCATAGTAAAATTTATTAACTTAGAACACAATAATACGTATAAGCTATTTGTATAAATTATTTATAATATCGTCAAGTAATCATGAAATTGTTTGCAAAGTACGAATATACCTATTATATTTTTACATATGAACAATATTATTTGTGTATGTAGTTTACAAAGAAAGTGTCACATGAATAATTCAATTTAATATAAATTGACATCTTTCTTTATGTAAGTAATTGTTACATTTCTTTATAACATTATTGAATTAATTTACACTATAAAAATCGTATCATATAAAAAAAAATATAAATATGAGCAATTAATTGAACAGAAATGATAAAAAATAATTTATTTAAATCAATACAATCCGATCGATTTAGGTGCATGTTTTATCTGCAAATTATTAATCGTATCACATGCAAAAAAAAAATTAATGACAATTTAATTTTGCTGTTCCTGTCCGTTGGGTTCTTGAGATTTCATCACATCTGGCAAATCTGGAGGAGCTGAGAATGGAGTCAGCTCTAGGGGCTCAAAATCGCCTTTTTCATTTCTATAGCAAATAAAAACCATATTTTAGAACTTCATAATCTTTAGTTTTGCATATCAATAGAAATGTGACGTTTTAACAACACACTGTTGTTAAAACATTACTATAAATGGATGTTGGGAGGTTGAAATAATGGGTACACCAGTCACAAAAGTTGTTATCTTATAATATAATATAAAGATGAATGTATATCTGTCTGTCTATCCGTTTGTTTTGTATCTAAATCTAGACCGTTTGTCCGATCCTCATGAAATTTTGCATGCAGGTCTCTTTTAACCAAACTCCGATTTTAAGGTATGCTTGACTTCGATCGAGCCATTATTTTTTCGTAACGAAATTCGGTATATATCAATGAAATATAACAAAAATGATAGTTTTTTAAAATAAATAATACTATAAATAATTGTTTAAATTCGTTCGGACTATAAGGGATGGGGAAACATCAAGATCTAGACAATTTGTCCGATCTTCATGAAATTTTGCATACATGTCTCTTTTGACCAGAGTAAAATTTTAAGGTATGTTTATGTTTTAATTCAAATAGACAATTATTAGGAGTAGGGGATATAAATGTAGAATTTAAATTTTGCATGTTTTGACCAGTCAGATTTTAAGGTGTCTTTTATCCGAGCAACGCCGTGGGTCGACGTTTTGGCTACATTTTTAGCCTTCTTCAACAAATTATAAGCTTTCCTGATTAAGGCTGAAAACGTAGCCCAAACGTCAACTTTATGAATAAATAACAAAATCTAACTTTTGTGACTGGTGTTCCCATTATTTCGACCTCCCAACAGACAAAATTCAATGAATATTGCTATAAATATACAGAACTGAGCGACTTTAGATACATATTTATATTGTTATCTCTAATGATTCAAACTAAACATTTTTACCTTAAAGCTAAGCCAACAGCAGCAGGACTTTGAGCCTTGGCCGTAATAGATGTCAAACCGTACTCTTGCAGAGTTTTGTCATCATCCATTAGTTGGTTGTCTTTATTGAAAAGCTGTTGATCATTTGGTCGTACTTTCAATATGCCTACCAAAAGTAAATCAGTTATAAACAATGAACAAGCATATTAATATAAACAATTTGCAATCAGAAGCAACATTTTACCTTCGATCATCTTTTTTAGTTCTTGAACTGATGTAGTATCTTTTGCATCTGTAAATATAGTAAGTTTCTTCCTTCTAATCATTAAAAATACATCCTATAAAATTTATTTAGGTTAGATGATGAGGAAAAAAAGAAATTAAATGGTTCTTTTCTTGAAATATACTAACATAAATGTTAGCTGACCTCAATAACTTACCATTTCGTTTAATATTATTTTCTACAGAAAATTATAAAATATTCCTCTTTCAAAATACTTGATTTTTACAAATGGTATTTGACAATGATACTCAGTGGTTATATAGAAACCTGTAATTGTAATGACTTTACAGTTTGAAACAAGAGTAATAAATAATAAACTATTATAATTAAATGAATCATATGACTATTTCAATATATATTAATATCATTTCAGCAAACTAGTATTTAATAATATAAAACACTTCCTTGTTCACTTTGGCAACAACAGATTGCGCCATGTCTATTTTTTATGATTGCGAAAACAAAATTAATATCAAAAGAATATTTTTATTAATAATAAGTAGCATTCACAATTTGTGGTTATTTATTGCAATGTGTACTTGCGGTCACATCACTAAAATTTGGTGCTGTAAACGCAAGTATACATTGTCATATGACAAATTTCGGGCTGTGAATGCGGCTTTAGCATTTAATAGAATTTGTCAATTGCAAAGATTTATTGATAAATGATACAAGAAAAATAGGAACATAAAAAAGACGATTTAGATGATCATTTTTTTATTTCAATATTAAAAGTAAATAATGTTTATAAGAAGTATGTTCTTGGTTTGCGAACAGAGAAACGGTTCATCTTGCTGCGTTGCATGATTCTCTTGGGCAGAGGGAATCTGATCTTGGAATCATGGAACTGCTTAACCTGTGGACGTCTGCAAGCAGATGCCTTGATTTCTTCCACTTTAATGATCTATAAACACAGATAAAACATATTACTAGTGAGAACATTGTCTTATTTACTGTAATCAAAAAGCGAAGTGCACATCAGGACATCGTTTGACCAATCAAACCAGTGAAAGCAGTAACTTCTCGTTGTTTGATATTTGTAGTCGTCTTCAGCGGATTACATGGTTGAATGAAGACTTTGACTGTACAGGCAGTTTGACATGCCCGGTATCTATTTACATAAGGGGTACATCAGTCTGCCTGTACAGCCAAGGACATCGGTTGACCAATCAATCCAGTGAACTAACTTCTCGCAGTTTGATATTTTGTAATCTTCAGCTGATTACATGGTTTAATTGGTTGAACGAAGACTTTGGCTGTACAGGCAGAATGACATGTCCCGGATCTATTAGTACCTGGATAGAGTGAGCTCTGGCACGATGACGCGCACCCATGTCCCTGTAGCAAGCAGTGACAGCTTCGGAGACACTGAGGGCTCTGTATTCCCTGTACATGTTATGTGTGCCAGATCGGGAGTCATATCGCAACCAGATGCCGAAGTTCTTGATCTTCATCGGTGTTTTTTCAGCGATCTGTTTCAATGAAACAATTTCACCTGTGGATTTCTTGAACTTCCGCAACTGTCTCAAGAAATACCAGAAACGGGATTTTGCTACGATCCTGTCGGGAGCAAATATCCTCATTTTGTAGAGAGGAGTTGCCTTTTCCTTCCCTACGGGCAGTTTGCGCCCGATTACTTCAAATTCCTTCAACTAAAACAACACACTTATTAAAATACTTGTAAAAAGCATTAAAATCTTTACACTACTATAAATCACATCTCTATCACATAACATAAATATTTCTATTAACCGTACTGTCAACACGTGTAGGACACATTTTAAACTTAATAAAATAAAACTTCCGCACATAATTATTTGTGCCCTTTTAACGTAACGTTAAAAATATATTCAAAATATATATGTGTAGCTAATTTTAAGTTAAATAACAGTATTTTATAAATTTTAATAAACCAACCTCTCCTTTAGCTTTCATGGCTGCGCGACTTTACACGAAAAAGAACCGGAAACTTGAACAAGAAGCTCGGCGTACCAACATTATAACGTTTCATTGCCAACATACAGATAACACACAAATGGAAATTAAAGAAGAAGAAATAAGAAATGATGTTTTTGTTTACTTCAGCTCACTTCAGTTCACTTCAGCTTCAGCTGTTTGGAAGGTATTTTTGTTATTTTGTCTCTGATGGTTGTTTGTTTTATGTTTATTATGTTTTAATTTGTGATCATAGGCGCCGACCTTTAAAAATGCTCGGGAGGGTTGGAGCTGGATTTAAAATCAATATTATATTATTATAAATTACAAATATCGCCGTAGACGAAATTTTTTTAGGTCAAAGTTAAATGCCTTTTAATATAAATTTACATTTTTGTTAATAAATGGTGAAAGGTTTCAATGGAGTATATAATTTAAACAAATGGGACCGTTAGCGCAAAGCTTAGCATAGGTGGCAGCAGGGAGCTAGTTTCCGAAATACGTATTACACGATACATACTTACGTAAAAATAAGAAGACGTACGTATAATGTTACTGCGTGTAATTATGTCTTCTCTGTTGAAGTTTATACAACAATACCTATGACAATACTTCAATTATTATAACCATGTCATAATTAAAGTCGGAAAGTCGAAGAGTTAAAAAATGTATTGTTTCAAAGAGGTGCCAAAACATCTTGCCGAGAAACAGAATTAATAGAAAAGTTACTTGAAATTTAATTTGTATAATAGTTATTTTAATACATAATTCAATTGTAGACAGCATCTTTTTCAAATATTAAGTTATTTTTTCTAAATCCAAATTTTCTCCTATGGTCGTTTAGGATTTTAAATCGCGAATTACTTTTGCCATTGCAGTGTACAATACAGCATTCGCGCATTTTGACTTTCGTTGATTCGTTTCATATACAGCATAATACACAGGTTTGACGTTTCAAAGTCATTTGAAGGTTAAAAGAAATTAGCTCCCTAGCGAACCTATCGGGAGAAATATTGCGCTAACGGTCCCATTAATGCAAGGGCGGCCATCTTAGATAAATTGTATTAAATTAATTAAATTAATAAATTGTATTAAAGATTAAATTATAACATTAATTTTGACATGGTATTGACAGCAGTATAATTTTGCATTTTTATCGTACTAGAGTTCAATAAAGTACCCGTTTATGGACAGTAAACAGTGTCATAAAACAAGGTAATATGATCAGTCGAACATAATAGTTATTTATGCAACAAGTACGCAAAATAGAGAAGACGATTATATTTAGATGGACAAGGCGCAAGCCGAGTCTTTAAATTAGGTGAGTCTTCTAAAACTCAGTTAGTGTACGTGTTATGCCCTGTTCACACGTTGCTACTTTGAAGACACATTCGTGCTACTGTAGCAAGAAAAAATCTGAGTCGCTTGTCAAATAGCAGCGCTGCTAATTTGTAGCATCAAAGTATCAAGAACTACTCGTTGATAATTTCACATCATTGATCGTTGTGTGTGTAGATAGCGATTTTTTGCGGTAATTGTTTCGATTTGAATTTCTTTTCATGCTACAGTAGCACGTATGCGTCTTCAAAGTAGCAACGTGTGAACAGGGCATAAATCCTTATGTGTTTTGTGGTTTAAGTGTGTGGCAGGGTGGCCAACCCAACTTGGGAAAAGGCGTGATATTTATGCATATACCTACTATCGGAGTAATAAGTATAGTCACTCGGATGTAAAGTTGAATAACTTGTTTAAAAATAATTCAAAAAATTTAAATAAAACTTTATACTAAAGTATGCACATTTCTACGTTATTGGATAGAATTTCAAATTTTTAAATGTATAAGTGTAGAAATAACAATTTATAGCAAAAATGAGCTATGATTTTGACACATTTTTAGAAACTGTTAACTCCGAAACTAAAAGACTTATAAAGCGCGGTTTGCGGCATTGGATTCCTCGTAATTTACTTAGTATAATACGCTATTTTTTTTAGAGAAATTTTAATTTTGACCAAAAAAAGTACTAAGTGGTTAACCTTTGTTTTTTTTCGATTTTGGATCTAAACTTTGAGACGCTCTGTAACTCCGAAACTAAAAGCTTATCAAAGCGCGGTTTGCGGCATATATTAATATTTATTTGTGTGTTCAGGTTTTCGACCCGTGGAGGCGGTTATCTTCTTAGGAGGAGACCCTAGTTACCATTCTTCAATTGACCACTGGCCTCCAATGAAGAACTATCTTCTATTTATTGTATTTATTGATAGAACTATGTTTTTATATTATAAAAATTAAATAATCTAGATGAAATAGCTGTATATATTATTAATAAAAACAAATATGTAATTCTTACATAATTGCACTAATTTTATTTCATAAACAACCCTTGTGTACCCTTGGTACACTTCATAAACCCTTACAGGACTTCTACGGTGAGAGTACACGGCCTTAAACCTGAAAATGTACTAGGATACGAAATAATAAACAGTAAGTATAAATTTTATGGTTTATTTAATAAAATACTTCAATAATACACAATCTTATAAACAAATTAACTTAATTAAACATTTTTAACATAAACACCCTTATTTAGGTTTATATAAGCTCCAAACGAGATAGGTGCTGCCATCTGTTGGTGTCAGTTATTTAAATGTACAATAATATATTTTCTTAATCTAAGGGTTGAATGACTAAATGGGGCGCATATTTGGATTCAGATGGTGCTAATTGAGGGGTTAGACTACCCGTCTTTATCTTGCTACCCTTAGTTTACGAGTTATAAGCATTTTAAAATTTTCCTAGCAAAGTTGTAATTTTACTAGCAAAATCGTCAAAAAAATTGACATAAATTGATTATAACTCGAAAACTAAGAGTTGCAGGACAAAATGGGGTGCATATTTGGATTCAGCGGGTCCTAATTGAGGGGTTAGACTACCCCTCTTTATCCTGCTACCCTTATTTTACGAGACATAAGCTTTTTAAAATTTTTCTAGCGTAGTTGTAATTTTGCTTCAAAAATCGATGTATATCGTTTAAAAATATTGACACTACGCTAGGAAAATTTTAAATTGCTTATAACTCGAAAATTAAGGGTTTTAGGACAAATTGGGGTGCATATTTGAATTCAGCAGGTCGTAATTAGGGGTATATGATACAAACCACCCTTGATATCAACGTAATTTTGGTAGTTTTTGGTGAAAATTTGTTGACTTTAAATAATTATTATCTCGTAAACTAAAGGGCTAAGGGCAAAAAGTTAAATACAAACGATGCGTAACTTTTCATTCTCTATCTGCCTGTCTATAGATAGGTCCGTTTTGGCCGATTTTTAATTATTTTTTTGATCTCCCACCATTCATGTTATCCTGATACAAACTTGGTGATTTTTGTTCGATTCAAATCTGAAGTCAGGTGAGGGTGAAAATTTAAAAACGCGATTACGTGAAATCTAAGGGTTGGGGAGTGATTTAGGGGTCATATTCGTACTCTACGCGTTGAAATACACCAGTATGCACCATACCAGCCCTAAAAGTTAATTAGCACCAGAGATATTCAACCCTTATTTGTATCTTCGGTACTAACGGTCGTATCGAAAAAATCTACATTCCAGTCGATAGGGGATGAAAAACTGAGCATCTTTTACATTTAACTTTTTTCTCTACGACCCTTACTTTAAGGGATATGAGCAATCAAAGTGGTGAATAAGTCGTCTAAACATAGTCATTAACTCTTAAACTAAGGGTCGTAGAGAAAAAAGTTAAATGTAAAAGATGCTCAGTTTTCCATCCCTTATCGACTGCAATGTAGATTTTTTGGATACGACCCTTAGTACCGAAGATACAAATAAGGGCTGAATATCTCTGGTGCTAATTAACTTTTAGGGGTGGCAATGTGCATACTGGTGTATTTCAACGCGTAGAGTACGAATATGACCCCTAAATCACTCCCAAACCCTTAGATTTCACGTAATCGCGTTTTTAAATTTTTACCCTCACCTGACTTCAGATTTGAATCGAACAAAAATCACCAAGTTTGTATCAGGATAACATGAATGGTGGGAGATCAAAAAAATAATTAAAAATCGGCCAAAACGGCCCTATCTATAGACAGGCAGATAGAGAATGAAAAGTTACGCATCGTTTGTATTTAACTTTTTGCCCTTAGCCCTTTAGTTTACGAGATAATAATTATTTAAAGTCAGCAAAATTTCACCAAAATCGACCAAAATTCCGTTGATTTCAAGAGTGGTTTGTATCATATACACCTAATTAGGTCCTGCTGAATCAAAAAATGCGCCCCATTTTGCCCTACAACCCTTAGTTTTCGAGATATTTGCAGTTTAAAATTTTCCTAGCGTAGTGTCAATTTTTTTGACGATTTTGCAGCAAAATTACAACTACGCTAGGAAATTCTTAAAATGCTTATAACTCGTAAACTAAAGGTAGTAGGAAAAAGAGATTTCAAGACTTCAGGTTTAAGGGCGTGTGCTCTCAATGTAGACCTGTAAGTGTCTAGGAAATGTACAAAGGGTTGTTTTAGAAATAAAATAAGCTCAATTATATAAGTATTACTTATTTATTTTTATTACTAATATATTACAGCTATTTTATATCGATCATTTAATTTTAAATAATAAATAGCAGACATTTCTTCATTTGGAGGTCATAGTGGTCCATTGAAGAATGGTAAGTTGGGTCTCCTCCTGAGAAGATAACAGCCTCCACTAGTCGAAAACCTGGACACACAAATAAATAATTAATATATAAGAAATCCAATGCCGCAAATCGCGACTATTCGAACGAAACTAAACAATAATGAACCAATCAGAAATCTCCATTTGTCTATTTGGTAAAAATGGACATACCTGATTGGCCGAACGAAATTAAATGATAATGAACGAATCAGGAAAAAACCTAAGGCTAACCTCTTACAACTTTTATTCGTCAAAATTAAAATTTTTCTAAAAAGTAGGTACCGTATTATACTAAGTAAATTACGAGGAATCCAATGCCGCAAACTGCGGTTTGAGAATTCGAAAAACAAAACTAAGGTTAAAAAGGCCGCAGTCAGTTTGAAAAAAAATTGTGTATATTGTGTCGTGGGTTGGTTGGGAGCTTATACACACTTTACTATAATATAGGTTGTTTATTGTTTTCTATTAAAGCACTGATCTACATACATGACATGAACGCATTCACACACACGCGTAACGCCTCCTTGCCGATCCTCCGCTCACTGACGCTTTTTATATATTATAGATGGCGCTACGCTACCATACATATATAAACGTGTACAATGGATTAAAATTATACAAGTTTTGCTTAATTGATGTCACAGCAATTTTTAATTTGCGTCTATTGATTCACTAATGATTCATGATTCTTCATGCTAAATTTCAGTTTGAAATTTCTAATAATACAGCCAGAATCTTTGAAATCGTGAAGCTTTTTAATTCACAAGTGTTACGCCTTAAAATATTTTATTTAATGAAAATAATACATTTTATGATTAAGTAAAAATTAAAATACTAGCTTCAAAAGTAGTTGAATACGATGAACCCCATATTTTATATAATAATAAGGCACGATTTAAGTAAAAAAATGCAGAGAATCGATTCTTACGTTTTCAGTTTTAAAGTTTTCCTCGAATTGTACTTCTTCTTGTCATTTTCCTGCAGAACTTCTCCAGAAGGTTGCTGAATGTCTTTTTTCAGCGCCTGAGCCTGAAGAACTGAAAAATACCCTTTAAGTTCTTATGGAACCAGTCAAAGATGTTTGCAAGTCCTTTGGAACCACCAAAGTAGCAGTTAGGCTCGCAGAAAGTTCTTCAGAAGCTGTTGAAGATTATATCAGATCCACAGAAGACAGAAAAAGGCTTTCGAAGTTGCTTCTGGGTAAATCTTGAATATCTGTCAAAAAGAAATAAAAACGTGAGAATAATAATTAACTTTTATTTACTAACTATTTTTAATACTATAACAATTTCTTAAAGTTATACATACGAGTGTTTCTATACCTCTGCACGCAACTTTAATAGGTTATATAATTTGATAGTAATTACAAAAAAAAAAGATTTTTTTCAAAATTCGCAAAAATAACGGTAGTGAAAATGTAGTGACTCGTACTTGTAATGTCATTATTACGATGAGTTTTTAATTAACTTGAATGTGGCAGCGTGATATATTTTTTCATGTGTGCGGTTACCAGCTATCAAGTCGCGGGTACAAAAGATTGAAGTAGTAGTACATTACAGAGAATATTTTTGTGCAATTAAACTAAAATGTACGCCAGTGTTACCTGTCTGGATTTGGATCTGATCTGAACAGTTCTACAAAAATATTATCACTTATAATACCATAAGTAGTCGTAGTTATGTCGATTTCTGGTAGTATTACGAATGTTCTTTTGTGCTTGGATATTAATATTACGAGTGCGCAGCACGAGTAATATTCGCAAGCACAAGGTACATATCCTAGCGATTGCTAATGTCTGTCCTTAGTAACATTATCACTTATAACAGTATTACGAATATTCCTTGTGCTTTTATTCGCAAGCACAAGGTACATGAGTGTATAATATAACTACTTTAACTACCATAAAAATAATCTACTTACTTAAATATGACTACGCATGGTATTCAAGAGATTATTCATTAAATCAGATCCAGTTTTAAATTAAAATGGTAAAAAATGCAATTATCCATGATTTCAGAAAACAAATATTTTGATAAAATTTAGACGTAACGGCAAATGTGTTTTATGTGTTTTTTACCTTCCGCTTACCTGTAAAGGAAGGTATTGGAATCATGCAAAAAATCGGGTTGTGAGTTTTAAGTGAATGAGCACGAATTAGGGTCCTTACAACTCATTTTTGATAGTTTCTCAATGATGTCTGTATGTATGTATGTATGTATGTGTGTGTGTATATGTGTGGTCCGGGACGATGCCGGATGTCGCATAACTCAAATACGAATTACCCAAAAATGTTGATATTTGGTATTTTACTCATTAGATTTTGGTACAAATATCTTCACCGGAAGTGATATTTTTTGAAGATTGAAAAAGATAATTGTCAAAAATTTATATAAATTTGGATAAATATAATATTTATTTGTAATAAGAATAAGAGGCAAAGTTATTTGCAACTTACGTTATAAAAAATTTGTCTTTATCTGGTAGCATTAAAGAACTGCAGTAAAATTAAAAAAATAAATTTATCAGATAAAACGTTGAAGTCTTGTAATCCATGTTCGGTTGATTTTTGTTTCTGTGAAAAAATATTGACAAGTGACACGGGTGACAAGTTGACATACTAGCGCCAAGATATTAAATGTAGTAATTGAACGGAGGATGGCTTCAACACAGAAGAGTTTACCTGTGAACGAATCTTTTGATTCCAGGTGTTTGAATATTTTAGATTTTTATTTGTATATTTTAGGAACACCGGATTGTATACGTATACTTACATTTATGTTAAAATAATACATAATTCGACTATTTTATTATGTATTTATCAAGAGACAGGTACAACATAATATTTACAAGTTAATATATTTATTTTAAGCAATAAACATTAGCATTTAATGTAAAAGAAAGTACAATAAGTGTTGTCAATATAGTCTTTTAAGAAAACTTCTAACAGTAATAGGATTATTACAATCAGGAGTGATTAGACCAGCAGTAGCCATGCAGGCATCTCCACATGCCCTTCCTTCGAAATATTGCCCAAACATTTGTTTGCATTGGACGCAATTGCTGAAAATTCATTTTTCAGAACAAATAGAATCGTTGAGAACAAATTTTTTCATAAATAACAATATTTTAAACAGTATACAAGTATAGATCTATACTTAATCTTTTATCTATTAAATGAGTTGACTTTTAAAGAAAAGCGCGAACCAATTAGTAAATAAAAACAGCAATAGAATTGGTTATTGTTGAGCCGAAATAATGGGTGTTTTTTTTTCAAGTTTTTGGATAACATGGCTCTAGTTTTATTAATTGATATATAAATTTATGACAACAACATCACTTCTACAAACATGTAACTATTTTAAATTTTAAAATTTCAACATCTATATGTTTGGCTCATTTAGTTGACCAGACCTGAAGATGGTCATAATCATGACCGAAACGTTGTCATAAATTTATATCAATTAATAATACTAGAGCCATGTTATCCAAAAACTTGATTAAAAATTCTTTAATTCTTTAATTCTTTCCTTAAAAAGAGCAATAGTCATTTTTACTTCCTTGTACGAAGTAAGGAAGTATTGTAATCGCGAAAAATTTCGGTTCTCAGATTTTGACGGAAATATCCGTTTTGACCTTTTCTGAATCCATTATGACTAGTTTCGACGTGACGTCTGTACGTACGTACGTATGTACGTACGTACGTACGGACGTATGTGTGTCGCATAACTCAAATACGGTTAGACGTAGAAAGTTGAAATTTTGTATTTAGGACTGTTATAGCATCTAGTTGTGCACCTCCTATTTTTGGTTTCAGTCTACAAACCGGAAGTAGTACTTTTTAAAAATATTTCGATAAATATTTAATTTTAGACAATTTTTTTTATTTTAAATGAAAGATTATGTGATTATTACCTAAAATCGGTATTTTATAAATATTTTTGTATCTGCTATCATTTAAAAATAATTAAAGTATATATTTATAATTTATAGTATTTCGGTATCTTGTAGTCCATGATCGATTAACATTTGTTACTACGTAAAATTTAAATGATTATGACATGACAGTGACAATAGTAAAATATGCTTTATATCTTCTTCTGCAGTTTAAATAAAATGACTAAAATATATTTGTGAGTATACTAGTATAATAAGTTAAAAGAATTTTTAATATTATTTTACATTTTAGTTATTAAGAAAAGTATGAACACACAAGGCGTACAAGGAAGTCATGTGGTGTCCACGTCAGATTTTTAGATTTATTATTTTATATACTACTTACGTTATACAAACAGAAACTGGTGAGGAACAAGAGCACATATAAGTGAAGATTAATATGATAAATATGTAAACGGTTACAAATTTCCACTGGAAGCTAATCTGGAACAAGAAATATACCTGGATTATAATTCTGCGTGCCTAAATTGTTTCCCTAATTCTACAGGTACCTACACATTTTTAAGTATTTTAAATAAAACAGCGTAAGAAATCAATTAGTTATGTGAACGACAGTGGTTCTGACAACTCAGAATCTAATCAGGTATACATTGCAGTGCACAAAAATCTTCCCTGCGGTGTGCGGTATATTAAGGCGTATAAAAGGCGTGATGATGATCATTATTTTATCTTAAATAGTTCATATAAATTATTATAAATACTTATATTCAACTCTTACTAGCTGATCTAGAGAAGCATCTATAGAATTAAGAAGAATGTTTTTCTCGACAACTAATATCTTAATCTTATCAACAACATTGAGAACTAAATTAGACATTCTCTTTAATTCAAAGAAACTTCTCTTTCTTTTCCAATAATCAAACTAATTCAACTCTTACTAATAGATTCAGAGAAGCTTCTTTAGAGTTAAGAAGGATGTGATTTTATATTCTGCAGGATCGTCTCACCATATTCGATGTGGTGAATGTGTCGTTCCTGTTGCTTTTGATTTTCCTTCAAGCCTGCGACACATTTTATATGTAACTCAGGGCTTCTGTAAATCTATGCGCACATTCATCAACACGAGCAGTTGACAGACAAAAACAACGTGTTATTTTTATTGAATTGAATGTAGGCTGTTTTGTATGTACGTACGTTTGACTTATTATTGTTGACGTGAAAGGTTTCGGATCATTATGATGGAGATATTTTTTATTTTTATGTAACGGTGGGAATTTATGAAAGCAAGGTAAATTAGGACAATCAAGACTACAAAAATACAGCATTTTCCAGGAATAACATATTTGAACAGGATGTTAACACTTATAACAATGAGTACCCGTGAGTTGACGCCTGGTAATCGCACACATAATGTACCAGTCATTCAGGTTAGACAAAAATATTATACTTCAACAAAATGTGAAGTGATCGACTGTTGTTCTGAAACTCAGCTGCAAATCCTGTTTAACTGCACAAATACACCCCAGTTGTGTATTCTCTACTATCAACCATGAGTGAGTTGACGGCTGGTAACCGCACATACATTCACAACTTCGTGCATATAGTTTTGTGCAATGGCAAGAAAGCAAATTTATGAAATTCGATTTAAAAACAGTGACCTAAAATTGCTTGATTAAAAAACCTGGAAATTAAAACTGCTAATTTTGAAACAATATTCTTTCATTTGCGTGATAAGTAATATATGCCTTTAAAATATATGCACGATGTTGGGAATCGCCTTGTATCCCGTATTATATCTATAAGGAATAAGTGAGGAAGCCACACCCAAGTTGTGATCTTTAAAACAACTATTTAATAATTCTACTGTAAAATATAAAATACAAAAATGATAAAAATCAATCTAAGTTACTATCACAGACAATGCAATACAACAATGTAGGAACTATACAAAATACAATTCAATCTTACAAATATCAAAATACAAAAATAACTACATATAAAATTAAATTAACCATTTTTCAATAAGCAATTGTACGATTTCCAGCTAGCAACAGAGTTTAAAGTGGATGTGTAGGTCTCATTCGAATTTGTTGAGGAAGGGTGAAATTGAAGCCAGATCCTCGCAATCGGGGATGATCTTTCCTTTAAATTTAACGCAGGCATCGGCGCAAAGTTGCCCTTCGAAATAAGGACCGAACATTTTTTTGCACTGCGCACAGTTGCGAATGCAAATTCCTATAAAGAAGTTAGCTTTATAGAAACTTTAACAGATGTAGAAAAGAAAATAATTGGAACATTTTATTCAGAAATATGATAATGTTGACAATTGCGCTATCAAGTTGCGAAATTGTAGACTGCCTGTTTTATAAAGTCCTGCGCACAAAAAATGTTTCTTTAAGGATTTATTCGTACCAGAATTTTTAGAAAAATAATCCTGGTGAGAATTACCTAGCAAACTGTTGGAAAAGATGAAGTCCTAATTCATTGGTAATTTTGAAACAGTGATTTTTTTTCAGGATTTAGAAGGATGAAAGCTCCATGTGTGAATAGAGCTTTAGAAAAAAATCTCTTTTGTGATCTGTGATGTACCGCATAAACATCCATTACACAATATGCCGAGGCTTTTGGAAGAAACTCTGAACTGAATTAAATAAAGAACCCAATACCCTTCTTGAATCCCACAGACTCGGTTTTGATAGACATTCTGATTGCACTGAATTAAATAAAAAAATCTGACGTGACCATCACACAACCTTCCGCCATATCTAGACTTTAAACAGAAATGTATACGTACAATCCGGTGCCCATTTAAAATATACAAATAAAAATCTAAAATATTCAAACACAGAAATTTGCATCACCTGAATAAAAACATTCATTCACAGGAAAACTCTGCTGTGTTGAAGCCATCCTACGTTCAATTACTACATTTAATATCTTACTTAGGACTTATATAGCGCTAGTATGCCAACTTGTCACCCGTCTCACCTGTCAATATTTTTTACGCAGAAACAAAAATCAACTGATCATGGATTACAAGATATCAACGTTTTTATTTGATAAATTTATTTTTTAAATTTTACTGCAGTTCTTTAATGCTACCAGATAAAGACAATTTTTTTATAACGTAAGTTGCAAATAACTTTTCCTCTTATTCTTATTATTAAATTTATATACAATTTTGACAATTAACCTTTTCAATCTTCAAAAAATTTCACTTCTGATGAAGATATTTGTACCAAAATCTAAGGAGCTCTTCCAATTAATATACAAATGTTAAATACCAAATATCAAAATTTTCGGGTAATTCGTATTTGAGTTATGCGACTAACACCCCTTGACCACACACACATACACACACACATACACACAGACATCATCGTGAAACTATCGAAAATGAGTTGTAAGGACCCTAATTCGTGCTCATCCACTAAAAATTCACCACCCGATTTTTAGCATGATTCCAATACCTTCCTTTACAGGTAAGCGGAAGGTAAAAATAATACCTTTCTTGAGGTTTATATACTCGGTTATGGTAAAACTCGGATTGAACTGAACTAAATAAACAACCCAATACCCTTCATGAGTTCCACATACTCAGTTTTGGTTGATTGAATGGAACTAAATAATACCTACCCTTCTTGAGTGAAAAAAAATGATGTGACATTGTGTTTTATAATACGCCTACGTGCCTAAGCTTTTTTATAAAAAGCATATTTTTACAATCTGCCTAGGACATCTACTGTATACTGATATCTCAATATATGAGGCCGCTACACTCAAGTTGGGTAAAAGGTGTGATAGTAAGTATGTAGGTATAATGTTTTTTGAATTAAAATATTAAATAATTGTTTAAAAGCATATTTATATGTTAACTATTGTGACTAATAAATAACTGTAATTTCAATATTAAATAGAACATGGTTAAATATTATTATTATTAGAACAAAGAAATATTCTATTATTTTGCAACTCTACTCTATTATTTAATTTTGTAATTGCTCCAATTTTAATATTCAGAAGGTAATCTATTGTTCTCTAATTACTACTGATTGAAACTATTTATTTTGTCCATTATAATTATACAGATTTAAACAATTTATTTTAAATTTGTACTGTTTAATTTTCATATTCTTACCGTAAAGTTTAGTATAAACGAACTGTTTTGGAAAAACATCTGAAAAATTTATTTTGCTATGAATTTTTAATTAAAAAACCTCATTTAAAACTCACCAATTGCTGGATTAGCTTCAATCATAATTGTTGTCATCAAGACAATGAAAACAACAATGAACTTGGACTCTCTGACGGCTCTCATTTCTGAAACAAAAAATTAATTCAATGTTATGACTTTTGATTGACAAGAGAACTTTCTCTTTTAATTTTGTCATTCATAAATATTTTTTCGATGTAATACTTGTGTGTCATACTCTTGATTCATTTAGGTCACCCTCTTTTATTGGTAATTTAAAATTATCGGTATGCAATGAAAGTACTTCGTAAATTTGAAAGAAAGTAGTTCAATATTGGTGCGATGGTAAGGTGACAGTTTTTGTGGTGTATGTTAAGTAATATGAAATGATAATATAATTAACCTGTATATGTAAATATTGAGGTATTTAGGTTACATTAAACTAATTTAATTAGTATTTTCTACTGGTTTTTAAATGTTCTCACGGTTACGCGTTTACTTCATTTATTGGGAATCTCAATTTACTCTTTAAAAATAAACCAAAACATAAACTACATAATTTCAAATAATTCTTTATAATAATTAAAGAAGGATGTGAATATTCGAGAATGCAGTCTGTATGTTTTTATTTTACTAACTAAACTTTTTAGTAAAATAAATACCAGTCGATTATTCCAATTTTTATCAATAATTAAAACCTAGAATTAATAAAACATCGTTCCCAATAATTGTATTGTCTAAATCTCTAAATAATTATTATAATATATTCGTATATAATAATTGAACAAGATTATATCAAATTCAGTAAACAAAGTACAAAAATGTTTCGCATGACCAATAATTATTAACGATTTTGTTATTTGATTTTTAGAATTAATTAATAAGTTGCAACAAATTTTAAAACAAAAATTATTTAGTTTACAATTGCACACCCCTGAAAATTCAATAGTAATTAACGTTACAAGTCCGGGAATTCATATTTAACAGTACGAGTGAGACGTTTGAAGACGAGGCGACGAAGGAGCCGAGTCTTGAAACTCGAAACGAGTATTGTTAAAAGAATTCACGGACGAATGTCGTTATGTATTTTATTTCATCCTGTGTCAAATTCCGTTTTAAAGAAACAGTAATATTAATTTCAAAATAATTTACCTAATGCTCCAAATCTAGTAACATTTTCGAAACATAATTAACAACTGCAATTTGGCGATTGTTTAATTGTTATTGCGTTGATTAATTTCTATTCCAACACTTTACCGGACAAAGGCCGTTATTTGCGTTTTCCCGGACTCAAACTGTTGACGTAAAGTATTTGAATTTGACACAGGATGAAATAAAATAATTTTAAGAGTTAAAGCCGCATTAACAACCCAAAATTTGGTGAAATTTGTAAAGTCTGTCATATGGCAATGTGTACTCGCGTTCACAACACCAAATTTCAGTGATGTTCACATTGCCATTATGACAGACGTCACAAATTTCGTCAAATTTCACCAAATTTTGGGCTGTGAATACGGCCTAACATATAATATTTTCAGATTATATTTAAATTGAACACTAATAAATTGGGGGATGACACTTTTGTTTTAGTTACTATATAAATATTTTTAAATATTAAAACATCGTTTCCAAAAAATTGGTAGTCACACTAGTCACATTATCAATAATATTGTTCAAACCTATAAGTGTTACAGTTCATACCTACTTAAAAAATGATTATTATTTATTTGGATTCAGTTCTGTATTGTTTTATAATTATGTTTCGGGAGCAACAAATGAAATCAGTAATTATAAATGAAATAGAGAACTGAAATAATTAATTGTGTTATTGTATTTCGTAAAAATAGGGGTGTGAGATGTCCACAACAAGGAGTATCACAATCACAGCACAAACAAATGTCGATTACCACAAAATCTTCTCAAACTTGAACTTGAAACCAACGTCGACTTTAAAGTACAAGAACTTGGAACTCAAAAGCTGGGTTCTGGAGTGGCAAGTACTCTTATATCTGCTCGCAACAGCAATGGCCAATCGCGATAATTCTTACTTCATCAACGCAAATCTGAAGTAAGTAAACCTGCGTTTCTTTGCTCCGTTGAATTTATTGGTATTTGAAGTGACTGGACTCACTCAAGGCTCGATGTATTTTATGAACACACGTGGAGAGAAGATTTTATTTCCGGGATTGCAGAGTTATTGTTTGGGGGATTTTAATTTTTACGTAAAAATGAATCAGATTTTCAAGGATGCCAGGAATAATTTGGTGACTTGTTGCAAATTACTATGACGTCTGTTGGAAAATTAAATTATTCTTACTAGCACAATAATGTTAGTACGTAACAGAAAATATTGACTATATGTGGGGCTGTCACACCCCAGTTGGCAAAAATTACTATGACGTCTGCTGGTAAATAATTATTCTCACTATAATTAATATGGACTGTTCCAGAAAATCTTCATATAAAAAAATATGTGGGGGTGTCAGTTGGCTAGAATTGTTATGACGTCTGTTGAAAAATTGAAAATATTCTGGCAAGTACAATAATACGTGGCAGAATTATTTGTGCATAATTTAGGACTTTCTTGGACGAACCGAAGTTTATGGCAAAGCGAGCGCAGCGAGCGAGACTGACAATGAAGGCCAGTCTATAAAGTTCGATTATACACACGTTGCATACAAAGCTTTATGTTCGACTGCCAAAATGAGATTTTTGAAAAATGCATCTCATAGTGTTCGATGTTGTTGTTTTGTTTAACAATATTTCACATATTTCAAATCGTCAATTAGTTCAATTTTAAAACATGCAATCCAAGAAATGGAACAAGATTAATAGAAATTATATATTGAATTTAATAAATTGTATTAAAGATTAAATTATAACATTAATTTTGACATGGTATTGACAGCAGTATAATTTTGCATTTTTATCGTACTAGAGTTCAATAAAGTACCCGTTTATGGACAGTAAACAGTGTCATAAAACAAGGTAATATGATCAGTCGAACATAATAGTTATTTATGCAACAAGTACGCAAAATAGAGAAGACGATTATATTTAGATGGATAAGGCGCAAGCCGAGTCTTTAAATTAGGTGAGTCTTCTAAAACTCAGTTAGTGTACGTGTTACATACAAAAAATTTAATATATGCTCTCCAAATTTGTTAAATAACTATATAAAATTATTCTAAAATATAACTTGAAAATAAAATTTTGTAAAACGTAGACAATGAAACAGTGAAAATCAGTGACTGAAAATAATCCTATAAAAATTTAAATAACTGTTTATTGCTTAGGTAACGTTATTTTAAAGGACTGAACCCACTAAAATATTATTTTGCGGCCTAAAAACAGTTCGCAAAGTAACAATTTTAGAGGGAATATACCAATTGTCTTCCTTTAGTAACAAATATGTGAGGCTACCACACTCAAATTGGATAAAGGATATGATAGATTTAATTCTTTATCATTTTAAATTACTACTTTAATTCATTGTAGTATTAGGCAATCGGGTAATATATTATTTATTTTTATTTTATCCTGATAGTGTACTAGTACTAAGCTTAAAAAACTTGAATTATCTTTGACAATATTATGTATTTTTTTTTATTTTTTTAATTTTTTTTTTTTATATGAGAAATAACAAGCGAGATATAAATGTTTTGAAGATTTAAGTGACTTAATTATGTTTGACTAATTTGAGTACTATCTAGTTAAAAAATATTACTTGTGAACTGTAAAAAATACAAATGTGTTAAAATTAAAATTATTATTCCATTTATCGCGTTAGTTCAAATGAATCAATTAAAAATGCATAGTAAATAATATTACAAACTTTGAAATTGAACCACAAGAACCAAATTAATAAGTTATTTAATTTAATAAAATTTGGAAATTTGGTCAAATGGGTGTGAAAAAAGATTTTTTTACTGAACTGATATTAAAAATCTTCCGCGATCACCAAGGATGTCTAAATAAATATTGGAAATTTCTGATTACTTTTCTTATTTTCTTGTTAAGGATGTTTTCTAAATAAACTTTCTGTTTACAATTATTTTTGAAATATTCCTAGGGTTATTGTCTCCAAAGAATTCAATGATACTCAAATCCAAGGATAATACAACTCACGTCCTGTGTAGTAATTAATACGTCAAAGAAATATTATTTGTTATTTGATTTGTAAGTTCAGCATTTAATATTCTGTGAAGATAAAATACTTGCGCAATACGACAAGATAAAATAAATATATAATTAAAACAAATAAATGCACCTTTCAAATATTAATACTTTTAAAAGGAAGTAAACTTTTCACTCAAATCATGTGAATAATTAAATAGGTTACATACTAAGAATTATATCAAAAGGATTACTCACTCTTTTCTATAAGATTTCTATTTATACAAATTCTTTTGAAATTGTAACACTCTATGGCTTGACTTACAATTTAAAATAATTTGGTAATTTATTGCGAAAGTATTTATATACGCAGCAAGGTAAAGATTTATAAATACATTTCACCGAATAAAGTCCATAAATGGAACAAGTTCCATTTGTTAATTTAGGAATTTAGTTCCTGTAAACAAAAGTTAAAAGCCTTTTGGCAACTTATACATTAATCAATAATTTTTTATAAATTTTTGATTGTCTATATAATTAATTAGTAGTAATTAATTAATAGAACAAAGAATATTTCAGTAAACAGTTATGCAAAAAAATCATTTTTCCAGAAGAATGTAGAAAGTTTGCAAAAAAAATTTCCGTTATAAACTTGAAACTAATCTTTGCAAATGCTGCATACCGGATATGAAATAAAATGTTAATTCGCATCAATGACATTTAATTATAGCAAACCTGGAAGTAAATGCCAAATAAAATGTATTTCTATTTTACATTTTACTGTTATTGATGTTTTTTATGTGTCGTTTGTGCACAAAAACGTTTACCTGAGAGAAACAAGTAAAACCGGTAATCAGACGGCGATTTATCTCAACAAAAGACGCGACTTTACAATAAAAACATAAATTCTTAATTGACATAATTATATCGGATTCATTTCCGACTTGGTATATATATTTTCTGGCAGATCTATTTTATCTCTATCAGTAGATTAATTAATTTAAAAATAAAATTGCATCATTCAAGAGATAAATTAGAGATTAAATTCTTGTAGAAATTTTGCATATCAATTACATTTGAAAAATGCAAATAAATTGATATCTCGGTGAATTCCCGCAGTCACTTTGGCACATGAGAAGAAATCCTTCGCAATGGCAATGAAGAAAAAATTAAAAACAAAATTTACAAGACAAAACGGAACTTTAATGTTCTTTGTTTCAGTTATGTCCATGAATATCCGCATTTTATAATCATTTTCTTATTGATATTTTTGATTATTTAATTACCTCAACTATTTATTCTAATATATTCTAATTTTTAACATAAATTCCTATATATTCTATTGTCTAGTACAACACAACTGCTGTGGTATATTAGATTTTTATGTTTAAAACAAGAGTACTACACATTTCAGTTTAAGTGCACAATAATCTCCCCTATGGTGTACTCTTCATTAACCAACCATAAAATTGTTTTCATTTTCTTATGAAATTGTTCCTTTTCATAAAAAAAATAATTTCTTATAACATGAGACATGAGACTAAGGAATTTAGTAGAAGATAAATAAATTATGTTTATTATCAATATCAACGTAAAACTAAAATGTTAAAAAATACTATTGGAGTCCGAAAAAGAATATTTTTGCGGAAAGCGGATCCAGTCCTATAATAAGATGTTACCTAGACAATGAACTATTATTTACATTTTATAGGATTATTTTCATTGGTTTTCATTGTTTTATTTTAAAAGTTATATTTTAGAATAATTTCGTATAGTCACTAAACAAAATTGGAGAGAATAATATACTAAAAAATGTGTACACGTACACAAACAAATTTTGCGTTTTTGCTACATAAATAACTATTATAATATTTTATGTAAGTAGATATATTTAATTTAAATTTTTTGCTGAGAAAGAGTACTATTTATGATAATCATAATTATTATCATGCACAAAATAGCAGAATATTATTTGTAAAACAGTATGATATATATATATATATATATATATATATATATATATATATATATATATATATATATATATATATATATATATATATATATATATATATATATATATATATATATTGTTAAATTTAACAAGCAAGAATAAGAATAAATATATTAGGAAGAAAACTTCCATTCAAAAGATAGTAAAAAATGTTAATATTTGTAAATAAACGATTGAAATTGATGTAAAATTTGAATATTTTATGTTGCCCCTTCCAAAAAAAATTCCGCTACGCTACTGCAACGTAGCGTATGACGTCACTTCGTATGACAGTAAACATAACCTAAACTTTTATGTACTAAAAACCCGGTTTTGTAATCATGAAATTGGTAAATATTTCTATTAAAATCAAGTCAAAATAAGGTATTAATCTCAACATTTATTTCAGTATTCATTAAGTAACGATCCAAACAAACCATGTGTAATTTTAACATTCAACGAAGTGACAATGATGTTAGATTGTGGATTATCCGTACAAACAGTATTAAATTTTCTTCCTTTATCTTTTGTACCATCAAGTAGATTATTAAATCTTGTAAACTGGATACCCCAAGATGGGGCTGATCCAGAACTAGAAGGAGAGCTGAAAGAATGTTGCGATCAAGTGTTTGTTGATTCTCCACCAGAATTTTGTCCCCCTTTAGATAAACTGGTTGATTTTTCACAAGTCGATGTTATATTAATATCAAATTATTTATGTATGATGGCTCTGCCATTTATTACAGAAGGCACTGGCTTCAAAGGCAAAGTTTATGCTACAGAACCAACGCTACAAATTGGGAGGTAGTTTAAATAGATCCTGGGCATGTCCTTTTGCTTGTACAACCAAAGTCATCGTTCAACCAATCAAACCATGTAATCAGCTGAAAACAACTACAAAATATCAAACCGCAGGAAGTTAGTTTACTGCTTTTACTGGTGATTGTTCAAACGATGTTCTTGGCTGTACAGACAGGCTGATGTGTCCCTTATATATATATATATATATATATATATATATATATATATATATATTACTCGAATATACACACACATGTATTATTTGAGGATACTGCTTTTGAATTCTGGAAAAAATAAATTCACTGGTTGAGCTATTAATGAATTATAAATTATTATTTTCCAAGTCTCATTTAATATTCAATTTAACGACACCGCTATTTAACAAGTGGTTCTCATCAGGATTGCATTTTTCTAGATTCAGAAGCATGAAAGAATCCATGTGTGAATCATTGTAATTTTAGATTATTTTTGGAAGAACTAGTACAATATATCGAAGACTGTCCTAAAGCTACTTTAGCATCTCACTGGAAAAATGTCTTACATAAATTACCGCCTAGATTAGCCGACAGTTTTAAACCCAGATCATGGAAAAGAATTTATAATATGGCTAATGTTAACGCTAGTTTAGCCAGAATACAAATGGTGGGATACAACGAAAAAATTGTACGTTCAAACATCTAAAACAATTAAATATAAATAACTATCATTTTTATTAAATATAGGATATATATGGCGCGCTACAAGTTATCCCAGTTAGTTCAGGATTTTGTTTGGGTTCAAGTAACTGGATTATTAGTTCCAATCATGAAAAAATTGCGTATGTGAGTGGGTCCTCAACTTTGACTACTCATCCGAGACCAATGGACCAAACAGCGTTAAGAAACGCAGATATTTTAATTATGACTGGGTTAACACAGACTCCTATTTCTAATCCTGATACTATGTTAGGAATGTTGTGCATGGTTGTTGGTAAGTTGTTTACATTACGCTATATTCCCGAACAAGGTTGGCACGAACCCCTAAACATTCAGTCAGTAATCAAATCACTTTAATATAAAAGTAAAGTAATTCATTTTTTAGCCTCCCAGCTGTTATAGCTGGTTCAGTTTGGGATAGAAAAATATCGCACCGTTCCAAACTCATTCCTATATAAGCCAATTTCACAGATTGTTTTATGCTTCTGAATCCTGAAAATGTTTTGAAGCTACTATTGAATTAGAAATTCTTCTTTTTCAAGATTCATTGAAGATTCAATTTAGCGGTGTTGCTATTTGACAGGCAAATCTCACCATGAATCTTTTTCTCAGGATTGAAAAGCATGAAGGAATCCTTGTGTGAACAGGGCTTTACATCAACTCAAAAATCATGACCACAATCAATCTTCTCCAAACATTCCTATCCTGACACACTTCTTCAGTTTCATTCACATTCACTATCCTTTTCATGTAAATTAAATTAGTTAAATGTTTTTATTTATTTTTAGGTATGACGCTACGAGCGGGCGGAAATGTTTTGATACCTTGCTACCCTTCAGGAGTGGTGTACGATTTATTTGAATGTTTATCTTCTAGTTTAAACAGCCCTGGTTTTACCCGCGTGCCTATGTTTTTCATTTCACCTGTAGCTGATACATCTCTTGCGTACTCTAATATTTTAGCTGAATGGTTATCTACAGCTAAACAAAATAAAGTTTACATTCCGGATGAACCGTTTCCACATGCTGCCTTGATAAAAAATTGCAGATTAAAACATTTTAAACATATTTATTCTGAAGGATTTAGCACAGATTTCAGAGAAGTAAAATAATGTTGACTTAATTTAATAAATGTGTATTATATATTTTTGTTTTTAGCCTTGTGTAGTTTTTTGTGGTCACCCGAGTTTACGATTCGGGGACGCAGTGCATTTTGTCGAAATGTGGGGGTCTGACGCAAAAAATACCATCGTTTTTACAGGTATTTATACTTACCTATACATAATTATATACCGGTGTCTACTTTAAATCTGTTATATATGAAAAACAATGTACGCCGACGATGGTGCATCCTATAGATGTCCCAGAAAGTATTCAAATTGCTAAGGGCACTACACTTAAAATTGTTATTATTAATTTTATATCATTGTACGCATTAACAAATTATTAATATTATCTTATAAACATTGAAACACGCACTACGTCAATCTGCGGTACACTGAACTTGCAAAAATCGGTTTTTAGTTCAGCGCGAACAAGGTTTCAACAGGTTTAGTTTACTTTACCAAAGTTGAGGTACATATTGTAATGGCATATAGTAAATGTACTGATTCGAAACCAATTCGAAATTCCGAAATACGGATAGTTTATGTCAAAACATTTTTAGTATCACTAAATATTATTTATTTAGAATAAAGACAGAGTTATGTGGCCGGCTACTTGAAACTATTGTATTATGCAAACTTAGTTATTAATTAGTTACAACCCGTGATTATTTAATAATAAAAATTCCTATTCAACCAGTGGTCCAAAACTGTGTCCTTCACAAACCTCAAAAATTAATTTTCGAATTTTGGATAAATTCTTTTTGTTCTATCAGTACCTACGTCAAGTTCTATATGCTATTCTAATATGTACCTCAAGTAATGATACATGATATTTACATTCTATTGCCTCCGCCTTACACTTTATCTAGATCCGCATTTTGTTGTCAGAACCACAGTCGGTCACCTAAAGCCCTGTTCACACATTGATTCTTTGAGGATTCTTTCATGCATATGAATCATGGAAAAAATACTATTTACTATCAATGAATTATAAATTCTTCTTTTCCAAGACTCATTGAAGATTCAATTTAGCGGTGCCTCTATTTGACAGGAAATAATCATCATGATTATTTTTCTCAGGAATTTGAAGCATGAAAGAATCCTCAAAGAATTAATGTGTGAACAGGGCTTAACATATTTGAATGATTAAGTAATAAACTAAAAATTGTATGTTTCAGAACCAGATTTCGATTATCTCGAAGCACTGGCCCCGTTTCAACCTTTACAGATGAAAGCTGCGCATTGCGCTATCGATACGTCTCTCAACTTTATGCAAGCGAATAAACTAATTAAAGATCTTAAACCGTCTGCTTTAGTTATACCAGAATGTTATACTTTACCGCCGCCTTCGGCAGGGCATAGAGCAGACCTAGTTATTGAAGCAACAGCAGACAGACCTCTCATAACATTCAAAAGAGGAGATGTTATCAATTTACCTCTTAAACGAAAACATAATCAAGTATTTGTCAATGATACGATAGCTAGTGAACTTGTGCCCGTGGAAATTAAACCTGGGGTCAGTTTGAGCTCGATTACTGGAACTTTACAAGTTAAAGACAATGTTTTAAATATGGAGGTAAATAAAAAATCCATAGCTGATGTTAAAGTACATTTCTTTTTCAAATTCGTTTTCACACATTTCTGCATCCACTTTGTAAAAACTAGAATGAAAAATGTATAGTTGGTTTTTCTAATATTTTTTCTTTAACATCAGCTACAGAAAAGAGTGGAATATTAAATAAAGACGTCCGTAATTCAGGCCACGAAGTAATACATTTGTATACGATACATTTCGCGGCTGCGTTGGTATTAGTAACGCCTGCGAAATAAATTTATTGAGTTGTGCATTTCAATGTCAGATATTTTTGACAGTTGTTACAAAAAATAAAATGTATGTTTTTAATTATAGGTTGCAGTAGCACAAAAAATATTGTGTATAACTATTGTATACCTAGGCTGCGAAATGTCTGTTTAGCGTCCGACAGAATTTTTGGCCGAGGCTTAAAAATTCTCGAGTATACTAAACACATTTCGCAGACGAGTTATATACAATATTTTTTGTGAACCTGCAATGTATATAATTAAAAACACATTTTAATTTTTGTAACAACTGTCAAAAATATTTGACATACTCAATTCAGTAAATTCAACTTCAGCCGTTACTATATAATAGCGCAAAAAATTAAATTATCGACTCGAGGAAACTAATTATTCACTCGCTCCATCGGCTCTTCGAATGAACACTTTTCTCTCGTCGATAAAACAAAATGTTATAGTCTTGTATAAAATTTAATTTGTATTTAAATTATAACGTTTTAGGAGGCAATAAGTTCATCTTGGAATAAAAAACGAGAATCACGAACAGATTTATCACAGTTAAAAAATATTCAGTACGAGTGGGGTACCCTAAATGTTGTGGATTTCGTCCAAAAATTATCTCAAGAAGGAATAAACGACGCAAAAGTCGAACAAGGACCGAGTGGAGTTATTATTCATTTGGTAATAATTTAAATACAACAAACTATTATTGTTAACATTAATTTTTTCAGCCTGACGAAGACACTTTAATTCAAGTTGAAGAACATTGCACCCACGTTTTCTGCGAAGGAGATCAGAATTTACGGCTAAGATTAAGAAATATTTTAATGCAATGTCTAAAAAAGTTTTAATTTTATATTTGTAATAAAATAAAGAATAAATATTTTATATTTAAGTACTTAATTTGTTTATAGTCTTACCACTTTTATGACAAAAATTCTACCTCTTTACTGTACCTTCTGAGAAAAATTTTGTTCTTATATACTAGAAATTTGGGGTAAAAGACTGCAGGATATTGAGTGATCCATTTCCTAGTGTTAACGCAATTTTCTTCGGGTAGATAATCTAAATTAAATCAGTTTTCTTATACTATTATGGTTAATTTATTACGTTTTATTTAATCTAATATTTTTCACAAAAATACAGATTCTTATTCTCTTCTTATCAATGATTATTCTCGTAAATGGTTGTTACTGATTTTTTTTTAATGTTTTTGTGTAAATGTAATATTTTTCACAAAAATACGGATTCTTATTAATAATTTCTTCAATGATTATTCTCGTAAATGTTTGTTACTGATTATTTTTTTTGTGTTTTTCAATATGGGCAGTTATCATTTTTGTTTACGCATCTATTCTCGTTATTATATAATGTAATAATAAGTTCTGCTAATCTTAAAATAAGAAGTCGTAACCTTTCTACTGAAATAATTATCCTATTAGAGCTGATCTCCGTATAAAATAATGCAATTAAGAAATTTTGTAACAGTCTGAAAGCTGCGATGAAGCAAGCAACATTTCTCCTAGGTAAGTGATTTTTTTTTTGAAAAATTATTTTAAACTTAATACTCTTTTTATTTCTTAGTACTGTTATTTTACTTCAACATTGGGTGCTTCAGTAACCCAATAGTTGACGATTTTGATAAAATTAAATACTGGGTTTACAAATATGAGGGTCATATTGAAGCAAGAAATTCTGGTAGCAATGAAACTTTATCAAAATGGACAGTATCTGGAAAACTTTCTGCGTACAATTCTTTAAAACACGCCATTCTTAAGGTATTATTAATTTTTTTATTTCACCTTCACCTCTATCTGTTAAAGGTTAAAGTTGACCGCTTTGGCTAATAAAAATTATCGCTGTTTTGAAAAATACTTTAATCCGTATGCCTTTTTACCTTTCGGTGTGAGGCGAGAATAATTGGCTTAATTTTAATTTGCAATTTAAAATTAATCAAATTATACTATAAGATATAATTTTTTTTACTACACCTTGAACTCTATTACCTACTTAAAATTGACCGAAGATAATTTGGCTAATAAAAATTATCGCTGTTTTAAAAAATATAATAATAATAATTTGCTTAATTTTAATTTGCATTTAAAAAAAATCTGCTGTGGCCACCACACGACCTCTCGCCTAATTCTGCTTATTCTACTAATCTAATAAATAGTTTTACTTACATTTTAATAGTTTCATCTTCATGTAATATGTAAACGATAATGTAAACCAATATGCAAGCAAAAGATGTCAACTGTACTGTCACTGTCATAATAATTCAAATTTTATGTAGAAACAAATTTCATATCATGGACAACAAGATAGAATATTAATTGTACTTTATTTTATTGTTAAATACTTCCAGATTCAGCAATTTGTATTTATAATTAACTGTACACATAGATAATCACAATTTCTTTTATTTTTAATTGCAAAAATTGTCATAAATAAATAATGTACCAATATATTTAAGGAAAACTTTTCCAAACTTCTAAAAGTACTACTTCCGGTTTGCAGATTTCTACCAAAATGTTATCCGGTGTTAAGATACTTATCAAAACCTTAAATAAGAAATTTGGTTATAAACGGTTTGATACTTTTTAAGTTATCGTGGACGAAAAATCCTCGGTTCATACAAACACACAAACACACGAACACACAAACACACACACACACAGACATCATCGTGAAAATAGTAAATTCGTATTCTACCCTGAAACGTGCTTATCCACCAAAAACTCATACTCGAAAATTTTGACCCATTACAATACCTCTCTTATAGAATATGAGGCGAGAGGTAAAAATTGTCTAATAATTATACTGCAAGATAATCTGGTTAATAATAAAATAGTCACTTTTATGAAAAAGTATAATCGGCTTTATAATTAGCATTTAATTAAATTGTTCAATTTTACCGTGTAGACAAACAAGCATTACATATTTCCTTTTGCTTTTACAATAAAGGTATAATATAATAGTTTTAATTGCGTATACTACGTTAAAAAATTATTTTCATTTTCGAAGCTGTGATCACGAGTCAAGACTTTATTTATAATTATATTTATATTTCTTATATTCATAGTTGTGGATGAATCTTTATTGTTAATAATTAAATCTACCGCAGAAAATTTTACTAATGAAAATTAACACTGTTTTAAAAAATATTATTTTGGACGTATACTTGGCTTAATTATAATTTGCATTTAAAAAAATTGTTTAGTTTCTCAAACTTTTTAGTTGGACGATGTAAAAACAAGCTTGTTTAACGGCGAACGAAGTAATTTTAAAAATGTGCACGAGAAAGACATGCCTCTAGAATCTAAAGCCCTTCTTCAACCATTTAAACTAAAACAGGAAGGCGATGACTTCAATATTTATTTTGAACCGAGTGATCCTTTATGGTCCAGAAACTTCAAGAGAGGCATTGCAAGTACTTTACACATTGATGTTACTAAATGTGATGAGAATATTCCAAATTTTCACATAGTCCTCAAAGAAGTAAGCATTTTCATCACTTTTTATTTAAAAATCTACAGTTTTTTTCGTTTATAGAAATCTATTCACGGTTTGTGTGAAGTTTCTTACGACGTTAACGAAAATAAGGAAACAAATACTACTGTTTATCAAAAAACTATTAACCATAATTCATGTACCGAATTACAAGAAAAGCGCCTAACTAATATAAAAAGAAGAGCAGTAGGCATTAAAGGTTTGGAACCTGAACGCACAAAAACAATCAAAACTGCCACATTCCGCCCTGATAACACTGGTGTCAGGATACCGTTTGAAATGGTTTCCACTTCTAATATTATAATTAGAACTATGCCTAGTACTTTGACTACTCAACACTTAGATCAGCAGTAAGTTAATTAATAATTCAACCAATTTTTCTTGTAAAACGTTTATTATTTCAGCCAAAAATTCGAATTGATTTCACATTCAGAAGTACTAGATGAACCAGATATTTCTAAAGTCACTGAAAAACACAATTTAATTTACGAACCTACGATTGAGCCAACTTCTGGTCGTCATGTTTATGAAACAGACACTGATGTCCTTGTTAAACTTTATCTAGATAACTACAACAGTTATATAGATAATTTCTTAGAATCTCCTGTTCAAAATATCGATATGTCCAGTCACGACGAAATTGACAATATGTTTTTGGCTTTGCTTCATTTCAAAGCTGAAGGATTTGAAGCGTTGGAACAAGCATTCAGAACATTCAAAAATTACACAGATGATGACGAGGGTCTTGATGAGTACCAGAGAACTCGGGACATGTATTACTCCCTTCTACCTTATGTAGGAACAGACGAGTTTGTAAAATATTTAATCAAGAACATTGATTATGAAGATGAAAATGGTTTTGATAAATGGGGCAGAAAACAAATGCGGGCAACAAAAATTCTAGCATTTCTCCCCAATTTTCTACACAACCCAAGTGAAAAACTTTTGAAAGACTTGGAAATACTTCTGAATATTAAAAACTCAAGTCAACGAAGCGTCAGAAATGCTGGAGTGTTAAGTTATGCTTCTGTTGTTGCACAAGTTTACAATAAAGTACCGTCGATACCAAAAGAGAATTTCAACAAATACATTGAATTGTTCTACGGCAAATTCATACAAAGTGAAAACTATGAAGAACGTATGACATATTTATTGGGATTAGTAAACATGGCTGATATTTTAGACGTGGATTTCATCAATAATATTATTACAAATACTTCTGAATCGCAACATATTAGAACTTTGGCAATTACTGGATTCAAATCCCGACTTTCTTATGAAGATACAAAAATAAAAAATGTAAGTATGTTTATAAAGTTATAACTTTCTTACCATACCTGATGGCAGCCTCACATATTGTGAATCATCGGTTTAGATACACATTATATCCTGTGTGCTCAACTCACAGTTCTAAATAAATTATTAAAAAATATTTACCCCGAAGAATAATAGATAAATTTAAACACTTTCAGTCAGTATACTTAAACAATCTTTACACACATGCTCACATAAGTATTTGTTACTTCTTTTTATTCAACTTGGGTGTATCAGCCTCACATCGGTATATATATATATATATATATATATATATATATATATATATATATATATATATATATATATATATTATACAGTGTTATCAGCTGTCAATTCACGGGTGCTCAACTCACAGTTGTTAGTAGAGAGTACACTTTTTTATAAGCACAATTTTATTTTCAGTTGTATAAAACGTACTGGCATATTGTACAAAATAAAAAGGAACCTTTTGAAGTAAGAGTAGCTGCGTTAGATTTGCTGCTTACTCTCAGATTAACCGATGAACAACTTACTACAATGGTTACAAAATATAGTTTACATTTCAACGATCCACAAGAAAGACATTTGGCTAATTATTTATTGACTTCTCTGCATTCTCTTCAAAATACTACTTTATTCTACGACAACTTGTAAGTAACCAATACAATTTTAAACACCACTGATGACTTCTAACAACAAAGTTACAATTTACCCACTAGTGGGTAAATTGTTACTTTGCTTGTTAGAAGTCATCATACTAACGATGTTTTAGGTTGGAACATAATATTTTTAAATATTTAATCAGTTATTAAGGTGGTTGGCTTCTAGCCGTTAAAATGGTGAAAAGTATGTTTAGTTTTCCCATTAAAATTGAAGTAAGAATTGAAATTTTCGAATTAATTTTTGAAAAGTTTAAGGATGCTCCCTCTTTGCTCTAATGCCAGTTTTTTTTTAGTTTTTTCTTCAATTTTTTTATGTGCATGGCTAAACATGTGCAATTTTGTGAATATTTCATGTGTATTTTAATACAATCCTACATAAAAATTCAAAAAAGTGGCATTAGAGCAAAAAGAAGGCAATTTCAAGCTTTTCTAAAACATCTTATTTGTTTAAAAAATCTTATTGTTTAAACCAATTTTATGGGGAAAACTGCATTTTGTTTTTCGCTATTTTGACGGCTGGTGTTGATCCATTTGTAATTTAATTTTCTGGAATACAAAATTCAAAAAGTGTTCAATTTATTTATTCAGATATATATGTAATTTAAATATTTGTTTATTAAAGTAATACAGAGCGTTCAGCAAAACCTATAATTTGACTGCGCAACCGCCTTAAGAGGTGTTGGGTAAAACGTTATACTTCATACGTGGATAAAGAGGAATGATCCACTCGAGAAAATTTCTCTCGTGGCCCAGATAGCATAATAATTATCCAGCAGATAGATCTAGGATTTCTTATTAAAGATATCTGTAAGATAATTTCGAAAGATATCTTATTGATAACAATTTGAAGATATCTCATGTACTGTGAACTTAAAGTAATCCCTATGAAGGTATTCCTTTGATATCTTCTAAAATTGATCTTATAGTTATCTTTTAAAGTTATTCGAAGGATATCATCTTAACAACGATCCCTAGGATATCATAGTGAAGATATCTTAAATACTGTGAACATAGAGTAATGTATTTGAAGTAATCCATTTGATATCTTCTAAAATTGATCTTACAGGTATCTTTTACAGTAATTCGAACGATAAGTATCATCTAAACAACGATCCGTAGTGAATAATATCTTATACAGAATGTTCCACAACTTAGGACAAACAATTAAAGGGTATAGTGTTTTCTTTAAAACAACCAGCGCTTTTTTGTTATTATTAATTTCTTAGCAAAACAAGTTATTTTAGATATAAAAAATAATATTATCGTAACCTAGACAATAGTGTTAATAGTTGTTTATTGCATAGCCTACTTCAATATTGTAAAATTATTGCTGATTTTTAATACCATTTTTCTCAAAATACTTGTTCTACAACCCTATGTCATATTTATATTGTTGAAATCAGAAAAAAATTATCTATCTAATGCACTAAAAATTTATATAGATTAATATTAATTTATTTTGCTGTTTGAGAACCACTGGTTGAATTTTTTGTTTGTTATTCTTATTAAATGAAGCCCCTTTTGTTGGTCATTTTTTGTGTATAACATTTTTCTCTAAAGTCAGTAGTTCGCCCAAAAAAGCCCTTGGTGTTTTAAAGGAAACATCCTGTATACTGTACGACGTGCTGATCATGAAACAAAAAGAATTTATTTAAAATTCGCAAAATATTGCATCGTATTCCAAACAAACATTTTTTTGCCACTGGTCGGTAGTTATTTTTAATAATTTTTTTCAAATCTTCTACAAAATACTAATAAATGTCTAATTATCAAATATACCATCAAAACAGTGATACTTAAAATGTACACACGTCAAGGACTACCTACTGCTCTTAACTTTGCAAATTTAAGAAAAATTCATTTTGTGTCATGATCGCCACGTCGTACAGTAAATACCCTTTAATTTTTTGTCCTAAGTTAAGGAACACCTGTATACTGTAAAATGAAAGTAATATATTAAGTTTGGAATATGTATCAACAAATCAACAATGTATTTTTGCGTAGAGCTGTTTATTACAACAATTAGTAAAAAAATTATTCAAACTCATATCGTAATACATAAATTTTCACCACACTGAACCTCTTAATGTCCTATACAGCATACAGCCGTATACAATAACGTGGTTTAGCGGTTATCGTTTCGAAGTTTGGTTCCTAGGTCTCATGGTTTGAGTCCCGCCAAGTTGGCAGATTATCCCGAGGATTATCCTCAAATTCAGCATTGTTAGGTTCTTACGGGTTGTTAAATCAAAGCGTCGTACATAATTGTTTTATAAATGCAATTTCTTTTTTAGGTTTGCTTCTACAATTGACCAAATTAATCGATTTTAAGAAATGTAAAATAGATATTAGTAAGAGATCTATAGGATAACTTTTAAAGATGTTTATAAGATTTAAACAAAGATAACTTTCGGATAACATAAAAAGCGACAAAGCTATCTTAAATATTTCTTTTTGTAGTAGAACAGCGATATCTCCATATAAGATAACGTGATCTAAAAGTTATCTTTAGGATTTACTTTGTGCTATGTGGGGGTTAATTACATACTTTGCTCACTAGTAAAATAAATAACTTTTATTTTGTTTGCTATTTCAGAGGTGATCTGTCTTTCGGAGCGCTGAAAAACAATCATATTCCATTCTTCCCAAAATCGTTTACAACTGGAAACTACCGTCTTTCTCATACCGATGAAGACATCGGTTCTTATTTACAAACGCGTTTGACTGTAGATCCAGCAACAAATGCTTTTATACTCGCTCAAATAACTTATACTTCTTACGGATTTTCTTATAACATGGGCGAATACACTGTCTATTTGAAAGTTGACGGAGTTATGGAAAGTATATATGCTGAATTATTCCTGAAAAATCTGAAGAGAGCTTCATCAGTGCCTGAATTACTGAAGATGTTGGAGGAAGGCAACTTTGAACTGAAAGAAGTTGATAGGGATGTTCATATTGACATTGCTGTGTTCTTGAATGATGTTGCAGTGTACGCGCTACATATTGGCAAATCGGATAAATATGAAATAAGACAACTCGGTAAGTGGATTTGTTAATTTTAAACGATATGATAATTAAATCTTACTTCATTCTCAAAAATTATATTTTTTAGCTTTTTACAAAAAAGTTAGTTTTAATTTCGTTAATGAGCTTAATACAATCAGTGGTACCAATTTTATTAATTAATTTTTACCTCTCGCCTCATATTCTATAAGAGAGGTATTGTAATGGGTCAAAATTTTCGAGTATGAGTTTTTGGTGGATAAGCACGTTTCAGGGTCTCTAGAATACGAATTTAATATTTTCAGGATGATGTCTGTGTGTGTGTGTGTGTGTGTGTGTGTGTGTGCGTATGTATGTATGGACGTATGGACTGAGGATTTTTCGTCCACGATAACTTAAAAAGTATCAAACCGTTTATAACCAAATTTCATATTTAAGGTTTTTTTTTTCGGGTGTTTCGATGTCAGAGATCACTAACACCCCGGTACAGTAATTTAAGGTTTTGATAAGTATCTTAACACCGGATAACATTTTGGTAGAAATCCGTAAATCGGAAGTAGTACTTTTTGATCCTTTATAAAGTTATATTGGTACATTATTTATTTATGACAATTTTTGCCATTAAAAATAAAAGAAAATATAATTATCTATGGGTACAGTGGTACAGTTAATTAGAAATACAATTTGCTGAATCTGGTAGTAAGGTAGAAAATCCGTCGGTTATAAGCGTGCGTGATTTCGGTGTGAGGTGAGGCCAAAACAGTCAAATATTCAGAAATAAATCATTAAAAATCGTAGATTTCGATGTAAATTACAAATCATAGGTATCCAATTAAATAAAAAAGATAATTGAAATTTAAGTTTACACTGAAATGCAGTAGTATGACGTCAAAAACATAATTTTTCTTGAGACTGGAACCTTATACATGCGATTTCTCAATCATTATTGCGGTGACTCTTATTTTTTATTTTTCTAATAAATATCTCAAATATCAAAGAATAACATATTCGTTTTCCAAACATGTGTTGGGTTGTTATGATATAAAATTTTCTAATCGTTTAGTAAATCTACTGGTAACCTCCATATACGCAATGTATTTTAGCGCGTTTTTGTGTCACTTTAAATTCAATTATCTTCGTTATTTCAACGGTTACCTATAAATTTTAATTTTTATCCAAATTCTACGACTTGTAATGAATGCTGTATGTTAATTTAAGTCATATTTTGGGTTGTCACTACCCATGGGTTTACTACCTTAACAATAAAAAAATCTGCTGTGGCCACCACACGACCTCTCGCCTAATTCTGCTTATTCTACAAATCTAGTAAATAATTTTACTTACATTTTAATAGTTTCATGTTTATGTAATTTATGTAAACGATAATATAAACCAAGATGCAAGCAAAAGATGACAACTGTACTGTCAGTGTCATAATAATTCAAATTTTGAGTAGAAACAAATTTCATATCATGGACAACAAGATACTGGTACTTCAAAAAAGTAGAATATTAGTTGCACTTTATTTTATTGCTAAATACTACCAGATTCAGCAAATTGTATTTAAAATTAACTGTACCCATATTAGATAATTATATTATATTTTATTTTTAATTGGCAAAATTGTCATACATAAATAATGTACCAATTTATTTAAGAAAAACTATATCAAGTTTCAAAAACTACTACTTCCGGTTTGCGGATTTCTACCAAAATCTTATCCGGTGTTAAGATCCTTATTAAAGCCTTAAATATGAAATTTGGTTTGATACTTTTTCAGTTATCGTGGACGAAAAATCGTCAGGCCATACATTCATACAAACACACACACACATACACACACAGACATCATCGTGAAAATATAGTAAATTCGTATTGTAGAGACCCTGAAACGTGCTTATCCTCTAAAAACTCATACTCGAAAATTTTGACCCATTACAATATACCTCTCTTATGCCCAGTGCACACGGAGAAACATTTTGAAAAGTTTCTTGAAAAAGTTTCCAGAAAATGGAGATTTTTTTTGAAAAACAATAAATATGTTTTTGATCACATGTCACATTTGACGATTTGACAAATAAGAAGTTAGTTGCACTTCACAACGTTTATAGGCGCCGTTAAAACTTTGAAGTTTCCGGAAACTTTTTTCAGGAAACATGTCAAAATGTTTCTCCGTGTGCACTAGGCATTATAGAATATGAGACGAGAGCTAATAGAGTACAATTAATATTCTATCTTGTTGTCCATGACATAAAATTTGAATTATTCTGATAGTGACAGTACAGTTGACATCTTTTGCTTGCATCTTGGTTTACATTATTATCGTTTACATATTACATGAAACTATTAAAATGTAAGTAAAACTAATTTTTAGATTAGTCTCGAGATTAGTAGAATAAGCAAAATTAGGCGAGAGGTCGTGTACTGGCCACAGCAGATTTTTTTAAATTAGTACTGGAATTGATGAAAATATTGTAAACATTTGCGCTTTCAATATTATTACTTAATTTAATTTACATATTGCTCGTATTATGTCTATAAGTTATAATAAATGCAATTAAAATCTCGAATATTAAACGTCACTTAATGACTGCTGTTACCTTGATAATGCCATTTTAACATTTACCGATGTCAATTGACTTGACGTTTGTCAATTTGACACCGCCAACTATAAATTTATGCAGATTTGTCACTAAGTACCTGTATAATGAAATATTTCTATTTTACCCCTGTTTTTGCAGCCTGAAATTACAAATTAATAATAATTGTGTTGTGTCATTTGCAGCGGATGATGTGATGCAATATATAGACGTAAAACTGAGCGCAAAATACCCATTAGTAGATTACAAACACATTCCAACTGACTTGGGTACACCACTTCAAATTTCCCATTTAGTGGAAGAAGTTACCTTCTTAAACTTTCTGGATGATATATTACATTACAGGTACGTAATATTTTAACTTAAAAAATATTTTGATCTAAATTGTTTCACTTTATAGATCAACTTGTAACTACCAGGCATGGATAGAATCTTACAATCCGTTAATTGATACAAATATTGCAAGTTACAAATACATTGGCAGTGAAAAATTATTTAAATTTAATTATACTTATGTTCCTTCTAAAATGCAATTATCCTGGCTGCCCAAAGATGATTCTTTTATTGTTAATTGGGATAATACTGTTGGTACTTATGTGGACAGTGAAGAACTATTAAAACAATACTGCGAGGATTGCAGTACCAATATTAGTCCTAAATTTGAATTTTCATCAAAACACGAAAAGGTAAGCAAAGCTATCACGCCTATAGATATACAAGATGTTTGTGTACTTCTGGAAAATTTTAAGGGCACCTATATTACATGACGTACTAAGTGTACAGAAAGAATTTTTGAAAAATTGTCAAAACTTATTTAAAGCAAAGTGCGCATCATTAGTAGTAGGTATCAGAGGTAAATAGTGTTTTAATTATTTTATTTATATCGACTATAATACCACAAATAATTCTTTAATTTTTTCCCGAAAGTATAAAACACCTGTATATGATATCATGTGTTGAAGGAGCTTAATATTAAAATTTTGACGAGTTTTACTAAATTACTGAATGATATTTAACTTGAGTGTGGCAGCTTCAAATAAATAAGTTATCGGAATAAAAATATATTATTTTACCGTGTGCGACTACCAAGATTTTAACTTGAGAAACTATCCACATTTTAAAAAAAATATAAGTTGGTGAAAAATAAAGACTATATTATTTTTTAGGATTTAGAGGCATTAGGTTTTAAATTGAAGACTTCCGTATCAGCCTTTACTGAAGAAAGTCTCAGTCGAAATGATTTAATAACATTGTTGACAGACATAAGATATGAAACAAATACTGAGTAAGTTATTTTTTTTTCATTTTGCCTAATAATTTATTTATAACAATTTTTAGCGTATCACCATACGCGGCACCCATTTTATTCTTTAAACATTTATTTAAACGTAAAGTTTTAATCTACGATGAATTGTCTAGTGGAGTACATGCCTTTTTACCATATTGGGAGGAAGATATGAAAGTAAGTCTAAGAGTATATATTTAAGTTCTATAATTATATATTTTTTGCAATACCTATATCAAATGGTTTAACTTTTTAGTCTGCTGCTATGATTAAATTGGATGAACACTTTATGAAAGTAAGTCTAAGAGTATATATTTAAGTTCTATAATTATATATTTTTTGCAATACTTATATCAAATGGTTTAACTTTTTAGTATGTTGCTATGATTAATATCGAAGGATACTTTAAGAAATTTTTCAATCCAATGGTTCAAAAAGGTGTTGAATTTGTAATTTATGTAAAACATCAACAATTGGACAATGACAATATCTCATGTGCGTGGAACTTTGATTTATATTATATGTGGTATCCGCAATACAAAACTGAAACTGGAGAAAAAAAAATTCATCTAACACAGAAAATTGACTTACAATATGTTTCATCAAATGAATCAAATTCAAAACACGTAATAACTATATGAAGATAAAATAAAACAACTGTTCTTATGAATATAATTTTAGGTATGCATTAGAAGAGATGTAAACTTACCATTTATCAAGAGTGATAAATATAGTTTGCAACCAGTGGAACCTACTACTACCAAAATGGTATACAAAGTTTCGGAAAACGCTGATGACAAAACTTGTGAGAACTCAGTAAAAGGTTTTGAATGGGAAGAAACATATTGGGTATGAACTATAATTAAATATGTTTAAAAATTTACTAAATAATACTTTTTAGCCGACGGAAAAAAATGTAAAGTTACAAAACAGACAAAACAAGAAAGATTACGAAGAATGTTTACAAAACTCCAAGGATTTGAAATTTGTTGAACCCAGTAGTGCATGCAGAAGAATTTCTTCTAAGCTTGCCGAATATGACAACTACCAAAATTTTGCTACAATGACAGTAAGTTAAATGAAACAATATTTTAACTCAGACTAATATATCTCTTTTATTTAGAAGAAAGGAAGTGACCCGGAGAAAATAAATATACCTGTCGTAGAATATTCTCGCCCTGAAAACGATTATGTAAAGTTTTCCACGATGATAAGTCCGGAAAATCAAAAAAATCCAAAATATATAAAATCAACATTTTACTATCCGAGAACAATTGTTAACCCGATTGGTTTTGCTTATGGAGACCAAGAATCTGGTTTACCCAGTCTACCTTACCTAATTAGTAAGTTTATAAATTTATTTACTTATACAGAATGATTCACAACTTCGTGCATTTGAATGAAATAAATAGTACTCAAGTTACTGATCATGGAACAAAAATAAATTTATTCTACAACTGTTGAAAAACGTTGCAATTTTTGAATTCTTAACAAAGCGCGAAGTTGGTGATTTTCCACAATGTTCTTTTTGTTATGATACCTTGATAAAAATTCTAAACTATGAAAAAAATTACTTTATCACGGTTTTGATAAACGTTATATAAAAACAGTGAACAAAACCGTTTGGTTAAGAAACTTGGAAACAAAAATTGCGAATTTTGAAAAAAATCTTTCAGTGCCGTGATAAGTAAACTGAACATAATATGTCATTCAAATATATGCACGAAGTTGTGAATCACTCTGTATATCTATCACGCCTTTTACTGAGCTTGGGTGTGGCTGTCACATATTGCGAGTCATTGATAAAGATTATATTATACCGTGTGTGCGGTTACCAGCCGTCAACTCGCTCATGATTGTTAGTTGTTACACTACACGGGAGATATTTGTGTAGTTAAACTGTGACTGGATTCGAACCTGAGTTACAGTCGGTCACATAATGCACTCAGCAATAATCTATTTTCTATTTGATACTATCATTCACGTCTTTTACCCAACTTGGGCGTGGCAGCCTCACATATTGTGATGCGAGTGATGTATTAGGTTGCCAACTGTCAACTCACTCATGGTTGTCAATAGAGTACACTTCAGGGTTCAGGGTAGAGTTTTGTGCAGCTAAACAGGAATATGTATCTGACTGGACTTAACATTAGCACATTCTATTATATTTTAGCAAGTACGTGTACGATAACGCCATCAACTGTTGAGCTGTTCTCGGGTAAATTTGTGCCAAACCAAGAAGAAAGTTGGATTGCATTTGCTGAATGTTATAATAAAACTACCAGAGGATTAAAAGGTCGTTCTGTTGGCAATAACCACGTTGAGTTCGAATACTACTCTAAAGAAACCACTCTCAATGTTCAATTCAAAGATGGAAAAGCGCATCTCAAGTTAAATGGCAAAGAGCTGACTGAAACTTACGATCCTAAATCTTGGTCCAAATCCAACGAAATGAAGTACGTATTTGGATATATGGAATTGTCTGTAAATATTAATCTATATTTTGTTGCAGGGTGTACTTCATAGATGACAATGTTTTCTACGTTTACGATCATGCCATTACGATTTACTACAATACCGAATACGTTCAAGTTACAATTAATTCTTTACATAGCAAATTGTTGTGCGGAATTTGTACCACAGACCAACAATAAATGTACGATTTTTGTAATGTAAAAATTAAAATAAATAGCAAATTTAAAAAATAAATGAAATGAAAGTTGGGAAATTTCTTTATCTTAAATTTGTCAACGATTTCTTAAACTTTTAAAGACCAAATTCTCTCAAAGGGGGGTGATCGCCCTCCCCTTGGACCCGCCACTGCTATAATTACAAAATAATATATATTTCAATTGTTATTTTATTAAAATTATATTTAGTGTAGGTATAATTAAATAATAAAATTAAAATTTACCAACCACCAAGGGGGGTGGGGCGACCCATCGCCCCCTCCTGGATCCGCCAATGGTGCAGCTAAACAGGAATAAGTATGTATCTGACTGGATTAGATATTAGCACATTTTATTATATTTTAGCAAGTACGTGTACGATAACGCCATCAACTGTTGAGCTGTTCTCGGGTAAATTTGTGCCAAACCAAGAAGAAAGTTGGATTGCATTTGCTGAATGTTATAATAAAACTACCAGAGGATTAAAAGGTCGTTCTGTTGGCAATAACCACGTTGAGTTCGAATACTACTCTAAAGGAAACGCTCTCAATGCTGAATTCAAAGATGGAAAAGCGCATCTCAAGTTAAATGGCAAAGAGCTGACTGAAACTTACGATCCTAAATCTTGGTCCAAATCCGATGAAATGAAGTACGTATTTGGATATATGGAATTGTCTGTAAATATTAATCTATATTTTGTTGCAGGGTGTACTTCATAGATGACAATGTTTTCTACGTTTACGATCATGCCATTACGATTTACTACAATACCGAATACGTTCAAGTTACAATTAATTCTTTACATAGCAAATTGTTCTATTGTCTGTAAATATTAATCTATATTTTGTTGCAGGGTGTACTTCATAGATGACAATGTTTTCTACGTTTACGATCATGCCATTACGATTTACTACAATACCGAATACGTTCAAGTTACAATTAATTCTTTACATAGCAAATTGTTGTGCGGAATTTGTACCACAGACCAACAATAAATGTACGATTTTTGTAATGTGCAACCATAGTTTTTAATTATGTAATAAAATAAAGAATAAATATTTTGACTGTATCCCAGCATTATATTGTATATTTGAGTACCTACCTGCTTAATTTTTAATTTTCTTATATACTTACCACTTTAATGACAAGAAATTTTAGCTCTTTACTGTATCTTTTGGGAAACATTTCGTTGTTTTACATATATACTACAAATTTGGGGTAAAAGACTCGTGGCATTATAAACCTCTAAGACAAATACATACACATTGGCATCAACTTATATAAAAGTCGACTTGTACATGCAAAGCAATATATTTCACCCGAATGTGCAAAACACGAAAATACAGCTACTTATGCAAAAATCGATTTACATTAACACAACCCTGTATTTACTAAAGCTTCCTGAGGACACCAGAAAAAATAAAATTTATCTCAGTAGCATGAGTAGTAATAGAAAAATTATTCAAAATTTATTTAGTTCAAGAGATATAAAATTCATGGCGTCATCTGTATTAGCTTTGAAATGAAGCTTCTCATTGGCTAAACATTGTTTTCCCGCTGCCCGACATCCATTCATAGGAAGGCAACATAATGGATACAAATTTATTTAAAACTGTCACGTTTTGTAGGTTCGTTAGAGTTATTTTTCGTATGTAAATATAATATAGAAACTTACAAATAATCATTTTATGAAAAATTATTAAGTTTAAGTCCAACAAAATCAGGAATGTCAAAATGTTTGACTACCTATGTAGGTTTTAAAATTAATTTTTATTTTCATATTGAAGATAATTAATTACTAACAACTCTAATATTTAATGTATATTAATAAACATTAAAATAAACTGACTGAGTGCCACTACTTAATATAGATGGTCACAAAATTAATTTAGAACTTTAAAAAATCATACTACCTTAAAGCACTGTTCGCACGAGGATTCTTTGAAGATTAAATTTTGAATGAGTCTTATAAAAGAAGAATTTATAATTTATTGATTGCTTCAAAAAACCATGATTTTTTTTTTCCAAAATTCAGTATCTTGAAACTTCTTCTTTTCCAGGATTCAGAATCCTTGTAGAATCTTCAAAGAATCCTCGTGCGAACAGGGCTTAATAATGAGCATGATGAATATAATTGTTATGAAGTTTCATAAAAAATAAAATAAAAAATAAATGGTTGATGAGCCCGTTCTGTGAAAATTTATCTCAGAATTCGGATATTTTATATTTAATTAAATTACTGATAAGGATTTTTTTATAAAGTGGCAACTTGGTACATATTAAGTCGATGTTTGTATAGGTATAGTACAAGTACCGAACATCTACCTAATAATCGTAAAATGCTTATTACAGTCACGCACAATGCCCAAAACCGCAATCGTTTAAGATTAGCCCGCAGATAAGAAATATAGTCGAACAGTTCAGTATTTGCCGAGTATTTGCCATATTTATTAACCCGTGTATATTTTACCCCCAGTGTTCCACTTGTAGAGTAAGAGTTTTTCGAAGCTTATTACCAGGGTTGTATTTAATATTTTTAATGCCTTAATATTTTAAAATAAGAATTCTTGGAGAAACAACTTATTCTCTTTTTGTTAATTTTAGGATTAAACCGTTATTTGTGACTATGTACCTGTATTGTATTTAATATTGTAATGAGTTAATCTTTTAAAATAATAAAAACTAAAAAGATGTTGCTAGAAATTATAAAAGATCAAAATTTTAATAAGTCCTATGTTATAGTTTATAGACAAGAGGCGGGGCATAAAATATTATTATTTCTGATCATCTAGGTCAAGTAATTAATATCCCAGTGAATTTATTAAACAAAAAGTGATACGATCCTTTTCGCAAAACAATCTGGCAATTTTTAATAATCTACTTAGCAATGAACAGTGGGTGAGTGTCTACTCCGAGGAAAATGCCAACATTCAGTTTCAAAACTTTATGGAGACATTTCTGCATTATTTCAATGTGGTGTTCTATAAAATAAAAGTTAACGTTTTAAGTGCAACAACAAAGCTTGGTTGACAACTGGACTGAAAACTTCATCAGTTAAACTAAAAGAACTTTTTCAGTTATCATGTGCTGGACTAATCACGAGAAACTACTAAAATAATTACAAAAAAATATATTATAAACCTTTAAAACTAGCTAAGAAGAAATACAATGATAATATAATTTATACAGCAGCAAATATGAATAAAGCTGTTTGGCAAGTAGTAAATAATAGCGTAGGATCAAATACTAAACAAAAGTGTATTACTAAAAACTAAAATAAATTACAATAATGAAATTGTTACAAGGCCAATAGAAATTGCAGGATTATTTAATAAACATTTTGGTAATATTGTTAACAATTCGCAAATAAATAGTAATAGTAATGATAATCAACAATTATCCGATTTACAAAAGAGCTGTAACAGTAATTGTAAATCCATGTTTTTAGAGCCAGTTACTTTTCTCGAGTTAGAATCTGTAATTTTATCTTTTAAAAATTCCTCTGCCTCCGGTATTGATGAAATATCTTCAATTACAGTAAAACAATCCTATGTACATATTTTAACACCTTTATTGCACATCATAAATTCGTCTTTTGAACAAGGATGTTTTCCTGAACACCTAAAAGCTGTTAAAGTGATACCTATTTATAAAAAAGGTGACCAAAATAACATGTGTAATTATAGACCAATCTCACTTGTTACTGAATTTCATAAAATATTTGAAAAATGTTTTTCATCTAGACTTGTATCATTTCTAAATCACAACAATGAAATAGCAGCACAACAACATGACTTCGTCAGTGGCAAAAATACGCAAAGCGCTCTTCTGGCTTTTCTAAATGAAATATACACAAACATAGACAAAGGAAATATTACACATAGTGTTATGATTGATCTTTCATGTTATATAAATTAGAAACCATTGGAATTAGAAGTGTCGTTGAATTAATTAAACAAGAAATTGAAAATATTGGACAGCGACAATGGAATAACTGCATTCAACATGTGATAAAAACAAAAGATAAATTTGTATCATTTTACAAAGACGTGCAACCACTAATTATAACTTTTAGTGATTCGAATTTGTCCGATATTAATTCTGAGGATGATGAGATGGACGAGGACGAGTAAATGCCCGAATAAATATATATTTTTTTAAAATGACATGTGGTTTATAGGCCTCTTGAGGAAATCGCCACTATAAACAAAGGTTAACGGTCCGCAATCAGTACCTCTGGGGTGGTCATGGAAACCTGATAATGCAACATTTTATTAAAAACATAGTCTACATATTGAAGACATGAAATATATCGAATCCCTACTCAAATTTTTTGTTACGGCCCTGGCGCATCTCAGGCTTGTGGTTTTGACCATTGTGTGACTGTAATAACCCCCTAATAAACAGATAATGATTATTAGGTAGGTGAAATGTATTTGTACTATAAGTAGATTCATTTTCTTGTTTTGTACTTTCCTGTATAGGTATGTACTTACAAGTCGATGTTTGTATAAGTAAGTTAAAGTTGATGCATTTTCGTGTCTTATTTTTTCGTGTTTTGCACTTTCGGTACTCGCATAAGTCGATGTAATTAAATGTTAATGCCAATTTAAGATTATGTTAGTATTTTTTGTGTTTTCAATATGGACAGATATCATTTTTACTTCCTTGTACAGAGTAAAAAGGAAGTATTGTAATCGCGAAAAATTTCGGTTTTCAGATTTTGATGGAAATATCCGTTTTGACCTTTTCTATTTTTTCTATTTAGAATTATTTATTTTTATTGATTTACAGCACATACTTAAATCACAGTTTATCATAACAGCTCTTAATATAGTTTATCTGGATGCCGTATCAAAATGACAATATTATAAGCATCAATTTGAGCTTTCTTTATAGTCCAAGGACCATAATGAATCCTGTATGGTACTCCAGTACCATAATGAAATAACAAACAACTCATTATACTTTTAAAAGTAGCATATCTATAATTATTTTAGATTTAAATTTTTTGTTCAATACCAAATAATTTATTTTACTTTTTGACTAATTTACGCAGATAAAATTTTGTATGCAATACGGATCGTAACCAATCATTACGGTACACGCCGTGTTATCAAACTCGGCTTCGCCTCGTCTGATAATAAGACGAAATTTAGTTGTCCATCTCAATCAACATATATTTAAAAACTATTATAATGAAAATTGTTCATAAAAGTAAGTTACTAAATATCATTTCAATGAAACTCCCAGCAAATCAATTTTTACTTCCTTGTACGGAGTAAAAAGGAAGTATTGTAATCGCGAAAAATTTTGGTTCTCAGATTTTCTTTTCTGAATCCATTATGACTAGTTTCGTTGTGACGTCTGTACGTACGTACGGACGGACGTACGGACGGACGTACGGACGGACGTATGTGTGTCGCATAACTCAAATACGGTTAGACGTAGAAAGTTGAAATTTTGTATTTAGGACTGTTATAGCATCTAGTTGTGCACTTGTGCACTTGTGGAAGTAGTAGTAGTACTTATATATTAATATATTTGTATAATAAGTTAAAAGAATAAATTAGGTATGGCGGGAGGTCTTGTAGTGGCCACGTCAGATTTTTTATATTATTTTACATTTTAGTTATTAAGAAAAGTATGAACAGTTTAATAGGCGTACAAGGAAGTCATGTGGTGTCCACGTCAGATTTTTGTTTTTGTTTGTGAAATTATATAAGTTCTGGTAAACTTACTAGAAATTTGAGGTAAAAGACTGCAGGATATTAAGTGATCCATTTCCTAGTATTTTCTTCGGGTAGATAGTAGATAATCTAAATTAAATCAGTTTTCTTTCACTATTTTGGTTAATGTATTACGTTTTATTGAATGTAATATTTTTTACAAAAATACGGATTCTTATTAATTATTTCTTCAATGATTATTCTCGTAAATGTGTATTATTGATTTTTTTTGTGTTTTTCAATATGGGCAGTTATCATTTTTGTTTACGCATCAATTCTCGTTATTATATAATGTAATAATAAGTTCTGCTAATCTCAAAATAAGAAGTCGTGACCTTTCTACTGAAATAATTATCCTATTAGAGCTGATCTCCGTATAAAATAATGCAATTAAGAAATTTTGTAACAGTCTGAAAGCTGCGATGAAGCAAGCAACATTCCTCCTAGGTAAGTGATTTTTTTTTTGAAGAATTAATTTACACTTAATACTATTTTTATTTCTTAGTACTGTTATTTTGCTTCAACATTGGGTGCTTCAGTAACCCAATAGTTGACGATTTTGATAAAATTAGATACTGGGTTTACAAATATGAGGGCCAGATTGAAGCAAGAAATTCTGATAGCAATGAAACTTTATCAAAATGGACAGTATCTGGAAAACTTTCTGCATATAATTCGTTAAAACACGTCATTCTTAAGGTATTATTTAATTTTTTAAATTTCACCTTCACCTACCTTTAACTTGACCGAAGATAATTTGGCTAATAAAAATTACCGCTGTTTTAAAAATATTTCCTCTTCCTAGTATAATTCTTTATTTATGTCATGGATACCTGGTACGTTATATACATACTAGGTAGGTACATTTTGCCCTACAGGGCATTGAGAAATTACCATGGAATATTGACACATTACTAATATTTTTCTTCTAAAATTCATATATTTGCTCTTCGTTGCTAGGATACTAAAAATATTAACAAAATTTGAAACGTCAAAGCGAACTGTTACGCGTGGATTATTTGAAGTACAATAGTAAGACATAAAATATTATATTATAGCCCTCGGGCGATTTAAAGTCTCGAGCCAGAGGCCCTTGAGCTAGTAAACATATCCCCTCAGATGAGCATAAACCTCATCATGATGCCCTTGATACATAAATAACTATTATTATTTAAAAAGTCGTAGATAAAACGTCGTATTTGACTCGCACATAATGTCTATAATTAACTCGAATGGTTAGTCGCCTTCAGCTCGTGCATAAACTTTCATCCTGTTGAATTATAGCCTACATTATGTGCTCGTTAAATAATATACTATTATACGATTCAGAATCAGAAAAATAAAATGTGTTTACAATTATAAAATGCAGGCGTTACGTGTCAGTAGGATTAATTAGTGTGAATCGGCTCTCAACAACTGTGTACTTGATTCAGGCATTTTTGCCACAGAAATAATACCACAAACAACAATAAACATATACAAAATTGAATACAAGAATAAATATATACCATGGAAGGTTTTGAACATCTCAATCTGCTCCTAGTTTTCTTGTTAAATCAATTTTACACAATAAACACTACATTCACCGATTTCAATTGTACATAAAAGCAATATCTCACACCGCAGAAACTTGTTATATACTTTGCGTTGCTGTAATATACTTTTAAACAATGTAATTTAACATTTTTCACTGGGCGCGATTACAAAACGTTTTAAAATGAGTGAAATCTGTTTTTGAACTACGAAATTCTTACTGGAACGGCGCTTATAGGTAACGAGGAACAGACTTGTTCGTTGCGGAAAGAATTGGATTTAAAAGCGCTGTGTGCTGGACTGTGTTTGTAAACATTATGTGGAGGGAAGTTTTAAATGTTTAAACATATTATATATCACAGATTATCAATTGAAAATTAATCTTCTAGGATCAAAACCATTAATACCATTTTTGAGTCCCACATACGGTTATTTTAACTATAATTTTTCTGGATTTCATTTTTCCTGGGAATGAATCTTTTGGATGCTAACCGCTGGTACGGTCAAGTAACATTCAGAACTGACATAGAATTGTTTGGAGTTTGAATAAGATTTGTCGAGCCAGAGGCCATTGAGCTTATAAACATGTCGCCCTCGGATGAGCATAAACATCATCATGATGCCTTTGATACATAAATTACTAATCTTGCGAAAATAATTGTCTTCGTTTTAATTTGCAACATATAGAGATAATTTGGTTTACAATCATACTTTTTTGGAAAAGGTATAATTTTCTCTATTATAATTTGCATTAAAGACCCGAACCGCACAAAATAACGGTTCAAGTTCGATTCGTGCTTCTCTGTGCTTTACAGGGTTCGGTTTTGTTCCGGTTTTCATAATTCTTCTTGAAATGAACCGGTTATCGGCTAACGCAAAAGCGGCTCAACATCCAGTTTCGGTTTAATGGTTTACTAAATAACAAACAGTTAATTAAAATATTCGTTCTAGTTTTGGACTAAAATATACTGAATTTCTAAGAAAAAAATTGCCTTAACTACAACAATTTTCATAAATATTCAATAAAATAAAAAATGTTAAATTTCAATTAATGCTTTATGAACAATGAACCGGTTCACAACCATCGGTTCTTCGGTTATGGGTTTGCCAAAATATTTTTTAAGGTTTCGGTTTGGTTCGCGATTCGCTAAAATAGCTGTGGTTCGTTCCGGTTTTCGTTCCTGTTCCGCTTCGGTTCGAGGCCCTGATTTAAATAAATGGTTTAATTTACCATGTAAATATTACCTAAACATTTCCTTTTGCGTCATAATACAATTATTTTACAGGAGCTTTAACAGTCTAGTTAAAGAATGATTAAATAATTGAATAGTTCACAAGGTTCTATCTAAGTTAGTAATAATTTTTCCGATTTTAGTTGGACGATGTAAAAACAAGCTTGTTTAACGGCGAACGAAGTAATTTTAAAAATGTGCACGAGAAAGACATTCCTCTAGAATCTAAAGCCCTTCTTCAACCATTTAAACTAAAAAAGGAAGGCGATGACTTCAATATTTATTTTGAACCGAGTGATCCTTTATGGTCCAGAAACTTCAAGAGAGGCATTGCAAGTAATTTAGACATTGATGTTTCTAAATTAAGTGACGACAATATTCAATATTTTCACATAGTCGTCAAAGAAGTAAGCATTTTCATCACTTTTTGTTTAAAAATCTACAGTTTTTTTCGTTTATAGAAATCTATTCACGGTTTGTGTGAAGTTTCTTACGACATTAACGAAAATGAGGAAACAAATACTACTGTTTATCAAAAAACTATTAACCATAATTCATGTACCGAATTACCAGAAAAGCGCCTAACTAATATAAAAAGAAGAGCAGTAGGCATTAAAGGTTTGGAACCTGAACGCACAAAAACAATCAAAACTGCCACATTCCGCCCTGATAACACTGGTGTCATCATACCGTTTGAAATGGTTTCCACTTCTAATATTATAATTAGAACTATGCCTAGTACTTTGACTACTCAACACTTAGATCAGCAGTAAGTTAATTAATTATTCAACCAATTATTCTGGTAAAACTTTATTATTTCAGCCAAAAATTCGAATTGATTTCACATTCAGAAGTACTAGATGAACCAGATATTTCTAAAGCCACTGAAAAACACAATTTAATTTACGAAGCTACGATTGAGCCAACTTCTGGTCGTCATGTTTATGAAACAGACACTGATGCCCTTGTTAAACTTTATCTAGATAACTACAACAGTTATATAGATAATTTCTTAGAATCTCCTGTTCAAAATATCGATATGTCCAGTCACGACGAAATTGATAATATGTTTTTGGCTTTGCTTCATTTCAAAGCTGAAGGATTTGAAGCGTTGGAACAAGCATTCAGAACATTCAAAAATTACACAGATGATGACGAGAGTATTGATGAGTATCATAGAACTCGGGACATGTATTACTCCCTTCTACCTTATGTAGGAACAGACGAGTTTGTAAAATATTTAATTAAGAACATTGATTATGAAAATGAATATGGTTTTGATAATTGGGGCAGAAAACAAATGGCAGCAACAAAAATTCTAGCATTTCTCCCCAATTTTCTACAAAACCCAAGTGAAAAACTTTTGAAAGACTTGGAAATACTTCTGAATATTAAAAACTTAAGTCAACGAAGCGTCAGAAATGCTGGAGTGTTAAGTTATGCTTCTGTTGTTGTACAAGTTTACAATAAAGTACCGTCGATACCAAAAGAGAATTTCAACAAATACATTGAATTGTTCTACGGCAAATTCATACAAAGTGAAAACTATGAAGAACGTATGACATATTTATTGGGTTTAGTAAACATGGCTGATATTTTAGACGTGGATTTCATCAATAATATTATTACAAATACTTCTGAATCGCAACATATTAGAACTTTGGCCATTACTGGATTCAAATCCCGACTTTCTTATGAAGATACAAAAATAAAAAATGTAAGTATGTTTAACTTTCTTACCATACCTGATACCCAACTTGGGTATGGCAGCATCACATATTGTGAGTCATCGATGTAGATACACATTATATCCTGTGTGCGGTTACCAGCCGTCAACTCACGGGTGCTCAACTCACAGTTCTAACTAAATTATTAAAATAATATTTACCCCGAAGAATAATAGTTAAATTTCAGTCTGTGCTTTAAGAACAATATTTACAGACATGCTCACATATAAGTATTTTATATATATATATATATATATATATATATATATATATATATATATATACCGGGTGTATATTGAAAAGTGAAACATAGGCGTTAAACATGGTAAATCAGTTTTTCCGTTCGCATTGCTTCCCTAATTATTTTAGACAAAAATGTTTCAAATAATGAGCATAAAATTCTACATCCGGACCAGTAAACAAAATTTATTTTGGTTGATTTATAACTGCAGAAATCAAATTTGAAAATACACGGAATAGCGAATTAATAGTAACAGCCATGGAATTAAAAATAGGAGATGAACAAATGCGTAACGCTTTAAACGTCAATGTCAGAATAATAGATTGTCAAAATCATTTATACGTAGGTACTAATAATTTGACGTTTAAAACGTTACGCATTTGTTCATCTCCTGTTTTTAATTCCATGGCTGTTACTATTAATTTATTTGAAACATTTTTGTCTAAAATAATTAGGGAAGCAATGCGAACGGAAAAACTGATTTACCATGTTAAACGCCTATGTTTCACTTTTCAATATACACCCGTATATAATACAGTGTGTTATCAGCTGTCAATTCACGGGTGCTCAACTCATAGTATTGTTGGGGTCAGCGCCGATTAGCTGACACTCGCCATGGTCGATCTCTTCATTATTAATTCCATAAATTCAGTTGTTTAAACATACTTGAGGGGTTCAGTGCAAAAGTGGTACAAGTTACAAAAACTAATATTGGATATAATTGATGTCAAAGTTAAACGTTAATATTAAAGAATTGTTTTAATTTAGAGATAATCTTTAAGCTTATAACGTCTCACATAGTAATGATATATATATAAATAAATTTATGAATATTTTTTTCCTGTAATTTGTCAGAAAAAATGAGTTTTTCTCACTTGTACCATTTTGATTTAAAAGGCTTTAAAATGTAAAACTGGTATAAGTGTATATTGAACTTTATTAGTTTATTTTAAAACTTAAATGTAATATACCTTAGTATTTCAGTTAGAAAACGTAACAAAGAAAAAAATTAATTAAAAAACTAGCAGAATCCCTTTAATTTTCGTCGTTTTCAACAGAAATCAAATGAAATCTCTTATTTTCGGCTTATAGTTTTGTTCTTGTCCTCTATTATACCTGTAATATTTATTTCGAAATTGAACTTACCATGTGTTATAACAATTGAAATAATAATAATAGTATTATGTCAAAATTACGTTTTCAATATTTATGATGAATACAAGTTCCAAAAAATCACTATAGATTTTACTAAACTTAAAAATTCAAAAATGGTACAAGTGCTGTTATACCATTTTTCGAATTAACCGATTCAGTAATTCCTGAACAGGTTTTAAAAAAAATTCAATAGATGGCCCTAGCAAGCTGAAAAGTAACTTGTATCATTTTTGCTCTAAGTAAAACAGAACTTCTAGTATTCATTTCTTTACTTATCTCGTTTTTTTTTTTTACAAAAATGTCATTTGTACCACTTTTGCACTGAACCCCTGTTAGTAGAGAGTACACTTTTTTATAAGCACAATTTTATTTTCAGCTGTATAAAACGTACTGGCATATTGTACAAAATAAAAAGGAACCTTTTGAAGTAAGAGTAGCTGCTTTAGATTTGCTACTTACTCTCAGATTAACCGATGAACAACTTACTACAATGGTTACAAAATATAGTTTACATTTCAACGATCCACAAGAAAGACATTTGGCTAATTATTTATTGACTTCTCTGCATTCTCTTCAAAATACTACTTTATTCTACGACAACTTGTAAGTAACCAATACATTTTTCTGTAACATATTTTATCCAACACCTTTTAATAAAAACATCATTACTATGGTGATTTTAAACAAGCACAGTAAAAGATTGTTCGCACTAGTAGTTTTGCTCAATTATACCCACTAGTGGTAAATTGTTACTTCTTACTTTGCTTGTTAGAAATCATCATACTAACGATGTTTTAGGTTGGAACATAATATTTTTAAATATTTAATCAGTTATTAAGAGGTGTTGGGTAAAACGTTATACTTAGTGTTGCCACAAGACTCAAGACCAGTCTTGGTCTCGTCTCGAAAACCATCATCTGGTCTTGTCTAAAAAATTCGAGACGAGAAAAGACTTTCTTGAGTCTTGACAAGACTCTCGACTATTATTTCATCAACTATTTATTTATGTTTTAATTTTATTTAATAGTTTATAAAACGCCATGAGTATAAGTATAAATGCGACACGAAAATTACTTATAGTAGGTACCTATGCGAGATATTAATTTTTAAAGTTTTTAAATGATCCTATTTCCCAAAGCTCAAAATCGGCGATCTTACGAGTCTCAAACAAGCATTTTTTATATGAATGAAACATAATATTTTTTCGCTAGCCGCTTAAATAGATGTAATTTCATTTAAATTGACATATCCTCATATTACGCAACAATTAAAATATAAACATACTAATTTTTTTTTACCATGACAACAATCATTTTTTGTATTAGGACGAATAGATTAATTTTTTGTACAGTTGCTATAGTGATCATAAACAATCCCCAAATAGTCTCCTTTTTTTACAAAAAAAACAATGACAAATGTCCGGTTGGCGAAAAATTAATTTTTATAAGAATGATAATTTTACTCGTTCTATGATCAAAATTAATTATTAAATAACTCATTGCAATAAGTTATGAACAAATTTAGACTCTTTAGTAATTAAATACCAATACCTAGTGGTGACCGGTACAAGTCGGTTTGTTCATTCTAAAGATTTTTCTTAAAAGTTAAAGTTAGTCCTTTATTAATTTCCAATGCTTCTTATGAGGTCAAGTTTTAGCCCTTGTCGTGTAATACGTGTAAAATTTCCAAAATGTCTATTGTGATTTTATGATTATTGTTAATAAGCAGAGCTGGGACAATTCACCAAGAAAAGGAATTAATTCACAATTCACAACTAAAAACGGAATTAATTCGCAATTCAAAATGAATTGTAAATTTACAAGCCTACAATTCACAAGCCCTTTTAGAAAATTAAATGAAAATCGATATAAATAGTAGAAATAATGTAAAATGTTGTTAAATAATCTCATAATAAATTAAGTTCAACCTATTTTTGTAAATCATATAGCTTACCTTGTTTAGTTGTATCTTGTACGTCAAGAATACTCTTTTATGATATTCTTTTGCAATATTTAACAAAATCACAAGTAAACCTATAAACACAAACTACTCGAACGATCATTTCACAAATACTAATATTCCATAATTATTGTTACTACCTGCACTAAAGGAATGAATGAGAACGTACTTGATTTTCTTAGAACTATGGCTTTCTTTGAACTATTTCTCGTAATCCCTTAAAATTTACCTTTTGACACTCAACCTAAGACCACCGTTATCTTCTTAGTATAGAATAGGATAAACAGATTAAAATAACTGTAACTGCTACAGTAACAGTTTAAAAGTAACAATTTGCTATATAACACGAAACTGCAATTTACACATAATCTTGATTCTCGTTTAAAACCCAAAATGTACATTGTGTAAAAAACTTCCATTGCCCAGTGCCGACCCTGCAATAAACATCTGCCAGTTTTCTTAAGAATAACAGCAATAAAAGTCTCTTGCTACGATCTGCCAAGATCGCAACTTTTGTCGCTGAATTGTACATTTTTCAAACGTATTAAGCCCATTTCAATGAATTAATTCATTAGAAAATGAATTAACTCATTTAAAATTGCAGTAAGCCCTAAAAACAATTCACAATTCCAATTCACTTTTTAGAAAGTACTTAAGCCTTTTAGAATTAATTCGCTTTTTTAAAAGAGCTTAATTCATTAGTATTAAAGATTAACTCAAGACCAAGACAAGACCAATGTCAAGTCTCGTCTCGTCTTGTGGCAACACTAGTTATACTTCACACGTGGATAAAGAGGAATGATCCACTCGAGAAAATTTCTCTCGTGGGTAATTTCTTACTTTACTCACTAGTGAAGTAAATAACTATCATTTTGTTTGCTATTTCAGAGGTGATCTGTCTTTCGGAGCATTGAAGAACAACCATATTCCATTCTTCCCAAAATCGTTTACAACTGGAAACTACCGTCTTTCTCATACCGATGAAGATATCGGTTCTTATTTACAAACGCGTTTGACTGTAGATCCAGCAACAAATGCTTTTATACTCGCTCAAATAACTTATACTTCTTACGGATTTTCTTATAACATGGGCGAATACACTGTCTATTTAAAGGTTGACGGAGTTATGGAAAATATATACGCTGAAGTATTCCTGAAAAATCTGAAGAGAGCTTCATCTGTGCCTGAATTACTGAAGATGTTGGAGGAAGGCAACTTTGAACTGAAAGAAATTGATGTAATTGATGAAAGGGATGTTCATATTGACATTGCTGTGTTCTTGAATGATGTTGCAGTGTACGCGCTACATATTGGCAAATCGGATAAATATGAAATAATGCAACTCCGTAAGTGGATTTGTTAATTTTAAACGATATGATAATTAAATCTTACTTCATTATCGAAAATTTTATTTTTTAGCTTTTTACAAAAAAGTTAGTTTTAAATTCGTTAATGAGCTTAATACAATCAGTGGTACCAACCGTATTGATTAAATTTTTTAAATTAGTACTGGAATTGATGAAAATATTGTAAACATTTGCGCTTTCAATATAATTACTTAATTTAATTTACATATTGCTAGTATTATGTCTATAAGTTATATTAAATGCAATTAAAATCTCGAATATTAAACGTCACTCAATGACTGCGGTTACCTTGACATTGTACCTGAATATTGAAATATTTCTATTTTACCTTTATTTTTGCAGCCTGAAATTACAAATTAATAATAATTGTGTTGTGTCATTTGCAGTGAATGATCTGGAGCAATATATGGACTTCAAACTGAGCGCAAAATATCCATTAGTAGATTACAAACACATTCCAACTGACTTGGGTACACCACTTCAAATTTCCCATTTAGTGGAAGAAGTTACCTTCTTAAACTTTCTGTTTGATATATTACATTACAGGTATGTAAAATTTTAACTTAAAAAATATTTTGATCTAAATTTTTTCATTTTATAGATCAACTTGTAACTACCAGGCATGGATAGAATCTTACAATCCGTTAATTGATACAAATATTGCAAGTTACAAATACATTGGCAGTGAAAAATTATTTAAGTTTAATTATACTTATGTTTCTTCTAAAATGCAATTAACCTGGCTGCCCAAAGATGATTCTTTTATTGTTAATTGGGATAATACTGTTGGTACTTATGTGGACAGTGAAGAACTATTAAAACAATACTGCGAGGATTGCAGTACCAATATTAGTCCTAAATTTGAATTTTCATCAAAACACGAAAAGGTAAGCAAAGCTATCACGCCTATAGATATACAAGATGTTTGTGCACTTCGGGAAAATTTTAAGGGTATATTACATGACGTACTAAGTGTACAGAAATGATTTTTTAAAAATTGTCAAAAACTTATTTAAAGCAAAGTGCGCATCAATAGTAGTAGGTAACACAAGTAAATAGTGTTTTAATTATTTTATTTATATCGACTATAATACCACAAATAATTCTTTAATTTTTTCCCGAAAGTATAAAAACACCTGTATATGATATCATGTGTTAAAATAACCTTAACACTAAAATTTTGACGAGTTTTACTAAATTACTGAATGATATTTAACTTGAGCGTGGCAGCTTCAAATATTGTAAGTTATCGGTATAAAAATATATTATTTTGCTACCAGCGACTACCAGCCATGAACTCAAGAGTACTCATGGTTGTTAGGAAAGATTTTTGTGCAATTTAACTGTAATCAGTATCTGACAAGATTTTAACTTGAGAAACTATCCACATTTTAAAAAAATATAAGTTGGTGAAAAATAAAGACTATATTATTTTTTAGGATTTAGAGGCATTAGGTTTTAAATTGAAGACTTCCGTATCAGTTTTTAATGAAGAAAGTCTTAGTCGAAATGATTTAATAACATTTTTGACAGACATAAGATATGAAACAAATACTGAGTAAGTTAATTTTTTTTTCATTTTGCCTAATAATTTATTTATAACAATTTTTAGCGTATCACCATACGCGGCACCCATTTTATTCTTTAAACATTTATTTAAACGTAAAGTTTTAATCTACGATGAATTGTCTAGTGGAGTACATGCCTTTTTACCATATTGGGAGGAAGATATGAAAGTAAGTCTAAGAGTATATATTTAAGTTCTATAATTATATATTTTTTGCAATACCTATATCAAATGGTTTAACTTTTTAGTCTGCTGCTATGATTAAATTCGATGAACACTTTATGAAAGTAAGTCTAAAAGTATATATTTAAGTTCTATAACTATATTTTTTGCAATATCTATATCAAATGGTTTAACTTTTTTAGTCTGCTGCTATGATTAATCTCGATGGATACTTTAAGAAATTTTTCAATCCAATGGTTGAAAAAGGTGTTGAATTTGTAATTTATGTAAAACATAAACAATTGGACAATGACAATATCTCATGTGCGTGGAACTTTGATTTATCTTATATGTGGTATCCGCAGTATAAAACTGAAACTGGAGAAAAAAAAATTCATCTAACACAGAAAATTAACTTACAATATGTTTCATCAAATGAATCAAATTCAAAACACGTAATAACTATATGAAGATAAAATAAAACAACTGTTCTTATGAATATAATTTTAGGTATGCATTAGAAGAGATGTGAACTTACCATTTATCAAGAGTGATAAATATAGTTTGCAACCAGTGGAACCTACTACTACCAAAATGGTATACAAAGTTTCGGAAAACGCTGATGACAAAACTTGTGAGAACTCGGTAAAAGGTTTTGAATGGGAAGAAACATATTGGGTATGAACTATAATTAAATATATTTAAAAAAATTACTAAATAATACTTTTTAGCCGACGGAAAAAAATGTAAAGTTACAAAACAGACAAAACAAGAAAGATTACGAAGAATGTTTACAAAACTCCAAGGATTTGAAATATGTTGAACCCAGTAGTGCATGCAGAAGAATTTCTTCTAAGCTTGCCGAATATGACAACTTCCAAAATTTTGCTACAATGACAGTAAGTTAAATGAAACAATATTTTAAACTCAGACTAATATCTTTTTTATTTAGAAGATAGGAAGTGTCCCGGAGAAAATCAATATACCTGTCGTAGAATATTCTCGCTCTGAAAACGATTATGTAAAGTTTTCCACGATGATAAGTCCGGAAAATCCAGAAAATCCAACATATATAAATACAACATTTTACTATCCGAGAACAATTGTTAACCCGATTGGTTTTGCTTATGGAGACCAAGAATCTGGTTTACCCAGTTTACCTTACCTAATAAGTAAGTTTTATAAATTTATTTACTTAGGTACCTATACAGAATGATTCACAACTTCGTGCATTTGAATGACATAAACAGTACTCAAGTTACTGATCATGGAACAAAAATATATTTATTCTACAACTGTTGAAAAACGTTGCAATTTTTGAATTCTTAACAGCGTGAAGTTTGGTGTTTTTTCACAATCTTCTTTTTGTTATGTTACCTTGACAAAAATTCTAAACCATGAAAAATTACTTTATCACGGTTTTGATAAACGTTATATGAAAACAGTGAACAAAAATGTTTGATTAAGAAACTTGGAAACAAAAATTGCGAATTTTGAAATAGTAGGTATATTACATTACAAGTCATGAAAATGTTTCATTGCAGACGAGGAGGCTTGTTTGAAGAATGCGAGGATGCGCAGCGTCCGAGCGTTTCTTCAAAGCCTCCGAGTCTAGCAAAGACATTTTTATGATGCGTGATGTATTTTATTTTTTTTAAATCGGAAATTATAGAAGCTTAAAATTATAGAAAAAATTAGGTTTGCATAAATCATCAGAGCTGTGACAAATTTTAGAAAACGTTGTCATGACAAGTGTTTGTACCTACAGACAGTGGAAAGTAAAATTTTCATGCCTAGTCATTTTTACTTATTTATTTTCATGCCTAGTCATGGAAATCTTACTTTCAAGACTCAAATTAGTCAGGAAATGAAGATTTTCATGCCGATTTTGAAAAAAATCTTTCAGTACCGTGATAAGTAAACTGAACATAATATGTCATTAAAATATATGCACGAAGTTGTGAATCACTATGTATATCTATCACGCCTTTTACTGAGCTTGGGTGTGGCTGCCACATATTGCGAGTCATTGATAAAGATTATATTATACCGTGTGTGCGGTTACCAGCCGTCAACTCGCTCATGATTGTTAGTGGAGACTACACTACACGGGAGATATTTATGTAGTTAAACTGTGACTGGATTCGAACCTGAGTTACAGTCGATCACATAATGCACTCAGCAATAATCTATTTTCTATTTGATACTATCATTCACGACTTTTACCCAACTTGGGTGTGGCAGCCTCACATACTGTGATGCGAGTGATGTATTAGGTTGCCAACTGTTAACTCACTCATGATTGTCAATAGAGTACACTTCAGGGTAGAGATTTGTGCAGCTCAGGGGCGGATCTAGAAAATCTCCAAGAAGGGGGCAAATTGTTATCAAAAGTAATTTTCGATGCTGTTCTTTGAAAAAAAAAAAATTTTTAGGGTTCAAGGTCAATGGCTGTTTAATTAAAAGTCAAGTTTATCTATAATACGGAAATTACATATATTTTACCCTTATTCACGAGTAAAAATTAAAATAAATAGCAAATTTAAAAAATAAATGAAATGAAAGTTGGGAAATTTCTTTATCTTAAATTTGTCAACGATTTCTTAAACCTTTAAAGACCAAATTATCTCAAAGGGGGGTGATCGCCCTCCCCTTGGACCCGCCACTGCTATAATTACAAAATAATATATATTTCAATTGTTATTTTATTAAAATTATATTTAGTGTAGGTATAATTAAATAATAAAATTAAAATTTACCAACCACCAAGGGGGGTGGGGCGCCCCCATCGCCCCCTCCTGGATCCGCCAATGGTGCAGCTAAACAGGAATAAGTATGTATCTGACTGGATTAGATATTAGCACATTTTATTATATTTTAGCAAGTACGTGTACGATAACGCCATCAACTGTTGAGCTGTTCTCGGGTAAATTTGTGCCAAACCAAGAAGAAAGTTGGATTGCATTTGCTGAATGTTATAATAAAACTACCAGAGGATTAAAAGGTCGTTCTGTTGGCAATAACCACGTTGAGTTCGAATACTACTCTAAAGGAAACGCTCTCAATGCTGAATTCAAAGATGGAAAAGCGCATCTCAAGTTAAATGGCAAAGAGCTGACTGAATCTTACGATCCTAAATCTTGGTCCAAATCCGATGAAATGAAGTACGTATTTGGATATATGGAATTGTCTGTAAATATTAATCTATATTTTGTTGCAGGGTGTACTTCATAGATGACAATGTTTTCTACGTTTACGATCATGCCATTACGATTTACTACAATACCGAATACGTTCAAGTTACAATTAATTCTTTACATAGCAAATTGTTGTGCGGAATTTGTACCAAAGACCAACAATAAATGTACGATTTTTGTAATGTGCAACCATAGTTTTTAATTATGTAATACCTATAATAAAGAATAAATATTTTATATTTGAGTACCTACCTACTTAATTTTTTTATTTTCTTATATACCACTTTATGACAAGAAATTTAGCTCTTTACTGTATCTTCTGGGAAAAATTTCATCATTTTATAAAAAATTATTAAAAACTTCTTAATCATGCAGAACAAAGTTTCAAACTGATGATTTAAGTCCAGCAAAATCAGGAATGTCAAAATGTTTGACTATGTAGGTTTTAAAATTAATTTTTATTGTCATATTGAAGATAATTACTAACAACTGTCATATTTAATGTATATTTACACTTTTAACAAAAATAAAAAGAAATAAATACAATACACATTAAAATACACTGACTGAGTAATTTTGAACTTTAAAAAATCATAACTACCTCAAAGCACTATTCGCAAGAGGATTCTTTGAAGATTCAAAGATTCTACCAAGATTCTGAATCCTGGAAAAGAAGAAGTTTCCTTCTTTCAAGAGAGAATTACCTGTTAAATTGCACTAAATTGAATCTTGAATGAGTCTTATAAGAAGAATTTATAATTTAATGATTGCTTCAAAACCATGATTTTTTTCCAAGATTCAGAATCTTGAAACTTCTTCTTTTCCAGGATTCAGAATCTTGGTAGAATCTTCAAAGAATCCTCGTGCGAACAGGGCTTAATAATGAGAATGATGGATATAATTATTGTTATGAAGTTTCATAAAAAATAAAATAAAAAATAAATGGTTGATGAGCCCGGTCTGTGAAAATTTATCTCAGAATTCGGAGATAATTTACATATTTTATATTTAATTAAATTACTGATAAGGATTTTTTTTATAAAGTGGGAACTTGGTACAAGTTGAAGTTGAAATAGGACTGTGTTCGTATGTTCATATTAAGTTGATGTTTGTATAGGTAAGTAGATGCATTTTCTTGTTTTGTACTTTCCTGTATAGGTATGCACTTACAAGTGGATGTTTGTATAAGTTGAAGTTGATGCATTTTCGTTTAAGATTATGTTAGTATTTTTTGAGTTTTCAATATGGACAGATATCATTTTTGTTTTTGTTTGTAAAATTATATAAGTTCTATGGTAAACTTACTATACTTATACTAGAAATTTGAGGTAAAACGACTGCAGGATATTAAGTGATCCATTTCCTAGTGTTAACGCAATTTTCTAAATTAAATCAGTTTTCTTTCACTATTATGGTTAATGTATTACGTTTTATTGAATGTAATATTTTTCATAAAAATACGGATTCTTATTAATTATTTCCTCAATGATTATTCTCGTAAATGTTTGTTACTGATTTTTTTTGTGTTTTTTATATAGGCAGTTATAATTTTTGTTTTTGTTTACGAATCTATTCTCGTTATTATATAATGTAATAATAAGTTCTGCTAATCTCAAATTAAGAAGTCGTGACCTTTCTACTGAAATAATTATCCTATTAGAGCTGATCTCCGTATAAAATAATGCAATTAAGAAATTTTTTAACAGTCTGAAAGCTGCGATGAAGCAAGCAACATTCCTCCTAGGTAAGTGAATTTATTTTTTGAAAAATTATTTTAAAGTTAATACTATTTTTATTTCTTAGTACTGTTATTTTACTTCAACATTGGGTGCTTCAGTAACCCAATAGTTGAAAATTTTGATAAAATTAGATACTGGGTTTACAAATATGAGGGCCAGATTGAAGCAAGAAATTCTGATAGCAATGAAACTTTATCAAAATGGACAGTATCTGGAAAACTTTCTACATATAATTCGTTAAAACACGCCATTCTTAAGGTATTATTAAATTTATTAAATTTGACCTTCACCTCTACCTCTAACTTGACCGAAGATAATTTGGCTAATAAAAATTATCGCTGTTTTAAAAATATTTTCTCTTCCTAGTATAATTCTTTATTTATGTCATGGTCATGGATACGTGGTACGTTATATACATACTAGGTACATTATGCCCTAGAGGGCATTAAGAAATTACCATGGAATATTGACATATTACAAATATTTTTCTTCTAAAATTAATATATTTCCTTTCCGTTGCTAGGATACTAAAAATATTAACAAAATTTGAAACGTCAAAGCGAACTGTTACGCGTGGATTATTTGAAGTACAATTGTAAGACATAAAATATTATATTATATAGCCCTCGGGCGATTTAAAGACCCTTGAGCTTGTAAACATATTGCCCTCGGATGAGCATAATCATCGTATTTGACTCGCACATAATGTCTATAATTAACTCGAATGATTACAGTCGCCTTCAGCTCGTGCATAAACATTCATCCTGTTGAATAATAGCCTACATTATGTGCTCGTTAAATAATATACTAATTATACGATTCAGAATCAGAAAAATAAAATGTGTTTACAATAAAATGCAGGCGTTACGTGACAGTATAGGATTAATTAGTGTGAACTGTGTACTTGATTCAGGTAATTTTACCACACAAATAATACCACAAACAACAATAAGCATAATACAAAATTGAATACAACAATAAATATATACCAAGAAGGTTTTGAAGATCTCAATCGGCTCCTAGATTTCTTGTTAAATCCATTTTACACAATAATCACTACATATAAGTTCTTCACCGATTTCAATTGTACATAAAAGCAATATCTCACACCGCAGAAACTTGTTATATACTTTGCGTTGCTGTAATATACTTTTAAACAATGTAATTTAACATTTTTCACTGGACGCGATTACAAAACGTCTTAAAATGGCTGAAATCTGTTTTTGAACTACGAAATTCTTACTGGAACAACGCTTAGGTAACGAGGAACGGACTTGTTCGTTGCGGAAAGAATTAGATTTAAAAGCGCTGTGTGCTAGACTGTGTTTGTAAAAATTATTTGGAGGGAAGTTTTAAATGTTTAAACATATTATATATCACAGATTATCAATTGAAAATTAATATTCTAGGATCAAAACCCATTAAATACCATTTTAGAGTCCCACATACTCGGTTTTAACTATAATTTTTCTGGATTTCATTTTTCCTGCGAATGAATCTTTTGATGCAGGTATTTTATTACATATTAACATTCTAGATTTGCATCTCCTGATGTTGAAATTATATTGCAGCTAGAAATTAGTTTTCTATGTTTCTGAAAATTTTACTAAAGCGGATTTAATATGGGTTTTGATCATACATGATTCAAATGCGTATAATGATGTAGGTACTGCCCAGTTGCTCGGTTTTCGTCTAAATGGCAAAACCGTCTGTCCTGAAAGTGGTTTCTCCACCACCTGCACCAGAGTCTCTGGTAACCGTGGTAACACTCTTCAGTAACCGTGTCCAGCATTGTTCACTTATGAACCTCTAGGAGTTGATGCTAACCGCTGGAACGGTCAAGTAACCGTCGCAACTGACAGAATTGTCTGGAGTTTGAATGAGATTTGTCGAGCCAGATTCCCTTGAGCATTTAACAAGTCATCCTCGGATGAGCTTAAACATCATCATGATGCCTTTGATACAAAAATTACTAATCTTGCGAAAATAATTGCCTTTGTTTTAATTTGCAACATATAGAGATAATTTGGTTTAAAAACAGACACTTTTTTTGGAAAAGGTATAATTTTCTCTACTTATTATAATTTGCATTAAAGACCCGAACCGCACAAAGTAACGATTCAAGTTCGATTTGTACTTCACTGTGCTTTATAGGGTTCGGTTTTGTTCCGGTTTTCATAATTCTTCTTGAAATGAACCGGTTATCGGTTGACCCAAGAACGGCTCAAGTTTCAGTTTCGGTTTAATGATTTACTAAATAACAAACAGTTAATTAAAATATTCGTTCCAGTTTTGGACTAAAATATACTAAATTTCTAAAAAAATTGCCTTAACTACAACAATTTACATAAAAATTTAATAAAATAAAAAACGTTAAATTTCAATTAATGCTTTATGAACAATGGTTCTTCGGTTATTAATTTGCCAAAATATTTTTTAAGGTTTCGGTTTGGTTCGCGATTCGCTAAAATAACTGTGGTTCGTTCCGGTTTTCGTTCCTGTGCCGCTTCGGTTCGAGGCCCTGATTTAAATAAATTGTTTAATTTACCATGTAAATATTACCTACACATTTCCTTTTGCGTCATAATACAATTATTTTACAGGAGCTTTAACTGTCTAGTTAAAGAATGATTAAATAATTGAATAGTTTACAAGGTTCTATCTAAGTTATTAATAATTTTTCCGATTTTAGTTGGACGATGTGAAAACAAGCTTGTTTAACGGCGAACGAAGTAATTTTAAAAATGTGCACGAGAAAGACATTCCTCTAGAATCTAAAGCCCTTCTTCTACCATTTAAACTAGAACAGGAAGGCGATGACGTCAATATTTATTTTGAACCGAGTGATCCTTTATGGTCCAGAAACTTCAAGAGAGGCATTGCAAGTAATATAGACAATTTAAACATTGATGTTTCTAAATTAAGTGACGACAATACTCAATATTTTCACAAAGAAGTAAGCCTTTTCGTCATTATTTATTTAAAAATTTACAGTTTTTTTCATTTATAGAAATCTATTCACGGTTTGTGTGAAGTTTCTTACGACATTAACGAAAATGAGGAAACAAATACTACTGTTTATCAAAAAACTATTAATCATAATTCATGTACCGAATTACCAGAAAAGCGCCTAACTAATATAAAAAGAAGAGCAGTAGGCATTAAAGGTTTGGAACCTGAACGCATAAAAACAATCAAAACTATTACAGTCCGCCCTGATAACAATGGTGTCATAAAACCGTTTGAAATGGTTTCCACTTCTAATATTATAATTAGAACTATGCCTAGTACTTTGACTACTCAACACTTAGATCAGCAGTAAGTTAATTAATTAATCAACCAATTTTTCTTGTAAAACGTTTATTATTTCAGCCAAAAATTCGAATTGATTTCACATTCAGAAGTACTAGATGAACCAGATATTTCTAAAGCCACTGAAAAACACAATTTAATTTACGAAGCTACGATTGAGCCAACTTCTGGTCGTCATGTTTATGAAACAGACACTGATGTCCTTGTTAAACTTTATCTAGATAACTACAACAGTTATATAGATAATTTCTTAGAATCTCCTGTTCAAAATATCGATATGTCCAGTCACGACGAAATTGACAATATGTTTTTGGCTTTGCTTCATTTCAAAGCTGAAGGATTTGAAGCGTTGGAACAAGCATTCAGAACATTCAAAAATTACACAGATGATGACGAGGGTCTTAATGAGTATCATAAAACTCTTGATATGTATTACTCTCTGCTACCTTATGTAGGAACAGACGAGTTTGTTAAATATATTATTAAGAACATTGATTATGCAGATGAAAATGGTTTTGATAATTGGGGTAGCAGAGAAATGGCAGCAACAAAAATTCTAGCATTTCTCCCCAATTTTCTACAAAACCCAAGTGAAAAACTTTTGAAAGACTTGGAAATACTTCTGAATATTAAAAACTTAAGTCAACGTAGTGCCAGAAATGCTGGAGTGTTAAGTTATGCTTCTGTTGTTGCACAAGTTTACAATAAAGTACCGTCGATACCAAAAGAGAATTTTAACAAATACATTGAATTGTTCTACGGCAAATTCGTACAAAGTGAAAACTATGAAGAACGTATGACATATTTATTGGGTTTAGTAAACATGGCTGATATTTTAAACGTGGATTTCATCAATAATATTATTACAAATACTTCTGAATCGCAACATATTAGAACTTTGGCCATTACTGGATTCAAATCCCGACTTTCTTATGAAGATACAAAAATAAAAAATGTAAGTATGTTTAACTTTCTTACCATACCTGATAGGTACCCAACTTGGGTATGGCAGTCTCACATATTGTGAATCATCGATTTAGATACATTATATCCTGTGTGCGGTTACCAGCCGTCAACTCACGGGTTTAATAATTTAAAAATATTTACCCCGAAGAATAATAGATAAATTTACACACATGCTCACAAAAGTATTTGTTACTTCTTTTTATTCAACTTGGGTGTATCAGCCTCACTTCGGTATATATATTATACAGTATGTTATCAGCTGTCAATTCACGGATGCTCAACTCATAGTTGTTAGTAGAGAGTACACTTTTTTATAAGCACAATTTTATTTTCAGTTGTATAAAACGTACTGGCATATTGTACAAAATAAAAAGGAACCTTTTGAAGTAAGAGTAGCTGCGTTAGATTTGCTGCTTACTCTCAGATTAACCGATGAACAACTTACTACAATGGTTACAAAATATAGTTTACATTTCAACGATCCACAAGAAAGACATTTGGCTAATTATTTATTGACTTCTCTGCATTCTCTTCAAAATACTACTTTATTCTACGACAACTTGTAAGTAACCAATACATTTTTCTGTAACATATTTTATCCAACACCTCTTAATAAAAACATCATTATTACTATGCGGTGATTTTAAACACCACCGATGACTTCTAACACTAGTGGGTAAATTGTTACTTTGCTTGTTAGAAGTCATCATACTAACGATGTTTTAGGTTGGAACATAATATTTTTAAATATTTAATCAGTTATTAAGAGGTGTTAGGTAAAACGTTATACTTCACACGTGGATAAAGAGGAATGATCCATTCGAGAAAATTTCTCTCGTGGGTAATTACTTACTTTGCTCACTATTAAAGTAAATAACTATTATTTTGTTTGCTATTTCAGAGGTGATCTGTCTTTCGGAGCGCTGAAAAACAACCATATTCCATTCTTCCCAAAATCGTTTACAACTGGAAACTACCGTCTTTCTCATACCGATGAAGACATCGGTTCTTATTTACAAACGCGTTTGACTGTAGATCCAGCAACAAATGCTTTTATACTCGCTCAAATAACTTATACTTCTTACGGATTTTCTTATAACATGGGCGAATACACTGTCTATTTGAAAGTTGACGGAGTTATGGAAAGTATATATGCTGAATTATTCCTGAAAAATCTGAAGAGAGTTTCATCTGTGCCTGAATTACTGAAAATGTTGGAGGAAGGCAACTTTGAACTGAAAGAAATTGATAGGGATGTTCATATTGACATTGCTGTGTTCTTGAATGATGTTGCAGTGTACGCGCTACATATTGGCAAATCGGATAAATATGAAATAATGCAACTTGGTAAGAGGATTTGTTAATTTTAAACGATATGATAATTAAATCTTACTTCATTATCAAAAATTTAATTTTTTAGCTTTTTACAAAAAAGTTAGTTTTAAGTTCGTTATTGAGCTTAATACAAGCAGTGGTACCAACTTTATTTATTAATTTTTTAAAATTATATAGTACTGGAATTGATGAATATATTGTAAACATTTGCGCTTTCAATATTATTACTTAATTTAATTTACATATTGCTCGTATTATGTCTATAAGTTATGATAAATGCAATTAAAATCTCGAATATTAAACGTCATTCAATGACTGCTGTTACCTTGACATTGATAATGCCATTTTGACATTTACCGATGTCACTTTACTTGACGTTTGTCAATTTGACACCGCCAACTATAAATGTATGCAGATTTTTCACTAAGTACCTGAATATTGAAATATTTCTATTTTACCCTTATTTTTGCAGGTTGAAATTACAAATTATTAATAATTGTGTTGTGTCATTTGCAGGGAATGATGTGATGCAATATATAGACGTAAAACTGAGCGCAAAATACCCATTAGTAGATTACAAACACATTCCAACTGACTTGGGTACACCACTTCAAATTTCCCATTTAGTGGAAGAAGTTACCTTCTTAAACTTTCTGGATGATATATTACATTACAGGTATGTAATATTTTAATTTTAAAAATATTTTGATCTAAATTTTTTCACTTTATAGATCAACTTGTAACTACCAGGCATGGATAGAATCTTACAATCCGTTAATTGATACAAATATTGCAAGTTACAAATACATTGGCAGTGAAAAATTATTTAAGTTTAATTATACTTATGTTCCTTCTAAAATGCAATTATCCTGGCTGCCCAAAGATGATTCTTTTATTGTTAATTGGGATAATACTGTTGGTACTTATGTGGAAAGTGAAGAACTATTAAAACAATACTGCGAGGATTGCAGTACCAATATTAGTCCTAAATTTGAATTTTCATCAAAACACGAAAAGGTAAGCAAAGCTATCACGCCTATAGATATACAAGATGTTTGTGTACTTCGGGAAAATTTTAAGGGTATATTACATGACGTACTAAGTGTACAGAAAGAATTTTTTAAAAATTGTCAAAAACTTATTTAAAGCAAAGTGCGCATCATCAAATAATTCTTTAATTTTTTCCCGAAAGTATAAAAACACCTGTATATTATGATATCATGTGTTAAAGGAACTTAATATTAAAAGTTTGACGAGTTTTACTAAATTACTGAATGATATTTAACTTGAGTGTGGCAGTTTCAAATATTGTAAGTTATCGGTATAAAAATATATTATTTTACCGTGTGAGACTACCAGCCATGAACTCAACAGTACTCATTGGTTGTTAGTGGAGCGTACCTAGTACACCAAAGGGAAGATTTTTGTGCAATTTAACTGTAATCTGTATCTGACAAGATTTTAACTTGAGAAACTATCCACATTTTTAAAAAATATAAGTTGGTGAAAAATAATGACTATATTATTTTTTAGGATTTAGAGGCATTAGGTTTTAAGTTGAAGACTTCCGTATCAGTCTTTAATGAAGAAAGTCTTAGACGAAATGATTTAATAACATTGTTGACAGACATAAGATATGAAACAAATACTGAGTAAGTTAATTTTTTTTTCATTTTGCCTAATAATTTATTTATAACAATTTTTAGCGTATCACCATACGCGGCACCCATTTTATTCTTTAAACATTTATTTAAACGTAAAGTTTTAATCTACGATGAATTGTCTAGTGGAGTACATGCCTTTTTACCATATTGGGAGGAAGATATGAAAGTAAGTCTAAGAGTATATATTTAAGTTCTATAATTATATATTTTTTGCAATACCTATATTAAATGGTTTAACTTTTTAGTCTGCTGCTATGATTAAATTCGATGAACACTTTATGAAAGTAAGTCTAAGAGTATATATTTAAGTTCTATATTTATATATTTTTTGCAATATTTATATCAAATGGTTTACCTTTTTAGTATGCTGCTATGATTAATATCGATGGATACTTTAAGAAATTTTTCAATCTAATGGTTGAAAAAGGTGTTGAATTTGTAATTTATGTAAAACATAAACAATTGGACAATGACAATATCTCATGTGCGTGGAACTTTGATTTATCTTATATGTGGTATCCGCAATACAAAACTGAAACTGGAGAAAAAAAAATTCATCTAACACAGAAAATTAACTTACAATATGTTTCATCAAATGATTCAAATTCAAAACACGTAATAACTATATGAAGATAAAATAAAACAACTGTTCTTATGAATATAATTTTAGGTATGCATTAGAAGAGATGTGAACTTACCATTTATCAAGAGTGATAAATATAGTTTGCAACCAGTGGAACCTACTACTACTAAAATGGTATACAAAGTTTCGGAAAACGCTGATGACAAAACTTGTGAGAACTCAGTAAAAGGTTTTGAATGGGAAGAAACATATTGGGTATGAACTATAATTAAATATATTTAAAAAATTTACTAAATAATACTTTTTAGCCGACGGAAAAAAATGTAAAGTTACAAAACAGACAAAACAAAAAAGATTACGAAGAATGTTTACAAAACTCCAAGGATTTGAAATTTGTTGAACCCAGTAGTGCATGCAGAAGAATTTCTTCTAAGCTTGCTGAATATGACAACTACCAAACTTTTGCTACAATGACAGTAAGTTAAATTAAACAATATTTTTAACTCAGACTAATATCTTTTATTTAGAAGAAAGGAAGTGACCCGGAGAAAATAAATATCCCTGTCGTAGAATATTCTCGCTCTGAAAACGATTATGTAAAGTTTTCCACGATGATAAGTCCGGAAAATCAAGAAAATCCAAAATATATAAAAACAAAATTTTACTATCCGAGAACAATTGTTAACCCGATTGGTTTTGCTTATGGAGACCAAGAATCAGGTTTACCCAGTCTACCTTACCTAATAAGTAAGTTTTATTTTATTTACTTAGGTACCTATACAGAATGATTCACAACTTCGTGCATTTGAATGAAATAAATAGTACTCAAGTTACTGATCATGGAACAAAAATATATTTATTCTACAACTGTTGAAAAACGTTGCAATTTTTGAATTCTTAACATAGCGCGAAGTTTGGTGTTTTTCACAATCTTCTTTTTGTTATGTTACCTTGACAAAAATTCTAAGCCATGAAAAAATTACTTTATCACGGTTTTGATAAACGTTATATGACAACAGTGTACAACAATGTTTGATTAAGAAACTTGGAAACAAAAATTGCGAATTTTGAAAAAAATCTTTCAGTGTCATGATAAGTAAACTGAACATAATATATGCCATTAAAATATATGCACGAAGTTGTGAATCACCCTGTATATCTATCACGCCTTTTACTGAGCTTGGGTGTGGCTGCCACATATTGCAAGTCATTGATAAAGATTATATTATACCGTGTGTGCGGTTACCAGCCGTCAACTCGCTCATGATTGTTAGTGGAGACTACACTACACGGGAGATATTTGTGCAGTTAAACTGTGACTGGATTCGAACCTGAGTTACAGTCCGTCACATAATGCACTTGGCAATAATCTATTTTCTATTTGATACTATCATTCACGCCTTTTACCCAACTTGGGTGTGGCAGCCTCACATATTGTGATGCGAGTGATGTATTAGGTTGCCAACTGTCAACTCACTCATGGTTGTCAATAGAGTACACTTCAGGGTTCAGGGTAGAGTTTTGTGCAGCTAAACAGGAATATGTATCTGACTGGACTTAACATTAGCACATTCTATTATATTTTAGCAAGTACGTGTACGATAACGCCATCAACTGTTGAGCTGTTCTCGGGTAAATTTGTGCCAAACCAAGAAGAAAGTTGGATTGCATTTGCTGAATGTTATAATAAAACTACCAGAGGATTAAAAGGTCGTTCTGTTGGCAATAACCACGTTGAGTTCGAATACTACTCTAAAGGAAACGCTCTCAATGCTGAATTCAAAGATGGAAAAGCGCATCTCAAGTTAAATGGCAAAGAGCTGACTGAATCTTACGATCCTAAATCTTGGTCCAAATCCGATGAAATGAAGTACGTATTTGGATATATGGAATTGTCTGTAAATATTAATCTATATTTTGTTGCAGGGTGTACTTCATAGATGACAATGTTTTCTACGTTTACGATCATGCCATTACGATTTACTACAATACCGAATACGTTCAAGTTACAATTAATTCTTTACATAGCAAATTGTTGTGCGGAATTTGTACCAAAGACCAACAATAAATGTACGATTTTTGTAATGTGCAACCATAGTTTTTAATTATGTAATAAAAAAATAATAAATATTTTGACTGCATCCCAGAATTGTGTTCTATTTATCATATAAATATTTTATATTTGAGTACTTAATTTTTTAAATTTTCTTATATACCACTTTTATGACAATTTTTTTTAGCTCTTTACTGTATTTTCTGGGAAAAATTTCGTTGTTATACATACCTATATATTACTACAAATTTGTTAGGAAAATTCTCGGAGATGACGTCCACGTCCAGGTTTGGTCGCACCAGGTGTCCGGGGGCTGTTCGCCGATGCCGAATTCAGCGCCCCAAAAAAAGCCCAATAACAATTTTCGGTTTATCTTTAGCGATCGCATCTGGAAAACCCTCGAAGACGACGTTCAGGGCCAGGTTCCGGTGCACCAGGTGTTCGAGGGATCGTTTCCGACGTGAAATTCGGATTCAGCGCCCCACAAAACACCCCCACAATGATTTTCGGGTTGTTTTTGGCAATCTTGTCAGGAAAATTCTCGAAGATGACGTCCGCGTCCAGGTTCCGGCGCAACAGGTGTCCGTGGGGTGTTCGCCGATGCCATATTTGAATTAAGCGACTCAAAAAACCCACGGACGCCGAGTTTCTCTCCTTCCTCGCGGAATTTTGGGAGAGTCCCACGGAGATGGGATTTGAACATCATAATTGTGATCAGCGATCTCAAAAACCCCCGGGTACCCGATTTGGGCCAGTTCTGACTCTTATTTACAAAGTTATTAAATCTTCCAAAAGGCGTCTCAAAAAATGCATTTTTTGAATGCATTTTTGGCTGCAGCAATGCAATTTCCGGTTTGTAAGAAGCACAAAGTCAACATATTTTTGACAAAAAAAATTTGGAAGAGAATGCAAAAAAACGCATTCCGATCCGTCTTGCTCGAAAAAATTCCGAACTTTTGGCCTTTTTAGTAGGTATAGCTCGTTGCCTCGACGCCTTTACTATTAATAAGCATTGTATTGTGACGATATATTTTCTCTGTTTTCTCTTAAACCGCAACATCTACATGAAAATTGATTATAACCTCGATTATAGATAATTTTATGTTCTTTAATTTTTTATCTAACTTTATTTTTCGTAATGTTAACCATTTACGAAATAATCGCGCAAAACTAAAATTTCAGGTAGGTATATAATTAGCCCTTCAGAGGCAAAATCACGTGTGGCCCAATATCCATATCTTTATACAATATAAAGAGGTAGGTATACCAGCTTTGTGCAAAATTTCATGCTTTTATCACAAAGTGCACAATTATATTGAATATATCTGCCCCACTATATCGGAATAATAAGTATAGTCACTCGGATGTAAAATTGAATAACTTGTTTAAAAATAATCCAAAAATTTAAATAAAACTTTATACTAAAGTATCATTTTTAGAAACTGTTAACTTTAAAAAGTGATACCTAAGGATTTATAAATTTCAGAAAACAATTATTATAATTCATATAATAAGTTTAAAATAAAAATGATTAACAATTCTTTTTTATAATTATATTAAGCATCGGTAACCTGAATTTGAATATAAGTTATAAGTAACAAAGATATTACATGTTCACTTATTTTATTAAGGTACGTTAAGCTGGAATAACCCCATTAGCAGAAACGGCCAAAACCAATAGGAATAATTAGTACTCGATTATTACTAATTAATTACCCTAATCCCTAATTTATTACTGTGGTTTTAAAAAAAAACTAACAAAACCGTACTAGAGCCCCACAAATTCGGTTTTTGTTTTTACTACACTAACAAAGCTAACAAAACCGTACTAGCCCCACAAACTCGGTTTTTGTTTTTACTACACTAACAAAGCTAACAAAACCGTACTAGAGCCCACAAACTCGGGTTCGTAAAACCCGCGTTAATTTTAAAAAAAACCACAGTAATAAATTAGGGATTAGGGTAATTAATTAGTAATAATCGAGTACTAATTATTCCTATTGGTTTTGGCCGGTTCTGCTAATGGGGTTATTCCAGCTTAACATACCAATTTTATTATTATAAACAAAATATAAATATTAAAAAAAAATTACAGTAGCAAATAACTTAACTAAGCTTTTAACCTATACCAAAATTTGAATTTTTTTACATGATGTATATTGACAGTAGACGTCATTAAAGTTAACAGTTTCTAAAATGTGTCAAAATCATAGCTCATTTTTGCTATAAATTTATGTTATTTGTACACATATACATTAAAAAAATTGAAATTCTATACAATAACGTAGAAATGTGCATACTTTAGTATAAAGTTATATTTAAATTTTTTTGATTATTTTTAAACAAGTTAATCAACTTTGCATCCGAGTGACTATGCTTATTACTCCGATAGTACCTACTAGTATAATAAACCATGAAAACTAACAAAGTCTACAATAAAAACAGTTTCCACGGATTCGAACTTGGTATCGTATATACTAAACATCATCTATTATTAGGTCCGCGAACTATGATATATCCGATCTAAACTAAACGATCTATAGACTTCAGATATGAATTTTTTGTTTTATTTATTCTATAAGGGAGATGTTTTGATAATATCTTACCAATTAATTCGATAAAGAAGTGAAGTGGATGTACTCCTCTGATAGAAACGAGGGAATCCCAAACAAAACACTGCCTTGTGCTACCATCTTGTGTTGATAGAATGAACTTACCTTGAAGAAGTTGTAGCTTTCTGCTGCTGTGTGGAAAATAGATTGCGGGCTCCAAACATACTCTCTAAACCGCTCTTTTTATGAAAATACTTTTTACCTTAAATATTCTTAATCTTGGAATAATAATTATTAAAATCTATGCTCTTTACAAAGTTGCAACTTTTTCAAGTAATTATCATCAGGGACTCGAACCGAACCGCTGGGTTGGGAACCGGTTCAGAACAGTTTATAGTGTTAATTAAAATTTTAATTGAAATTTTACGTTTTTTCATCAAAATTGTATCAAGCTTTTTTGAAAAATGTTGTATATATCAGTCAATTTTTTTTAGAAATTTATTATATTTTAGTCCTAAACTGGAACGAATTTTTAAAATTAATTTCTGTAACCGGTTCAAAACTGAATTCTATAAAATAAAGCATAGTGAACCGCGAAACTAACCTGAACCAATATTTTGAGCGGTTCGAGTCCCTACGATTACCATTTTGTTTTTCTTTTCCTTTTGCCTTTAAAATATAGAAATATGTTTCATATTTTACAAATTCAAAATTATTACATAAATATTTATATGTAAATGTAAAACTCAAAGTCAATATAAGTAAGTGCAAGCGCGAGAAATACAAATGGTGCAAATCGTAGTTCGATATTTTTGTGAATTTTTGAGACCTGTAGCAGGAAAAATTTATAGTTGAAAAATGTGAAAAATACGGATTACTCGAAAAATACCTAAAGATGCATTTGGAAGACAGCAATGATATATGTTTATAGTTTAATTAAAACTATTTTAAGAGCTGATATGATAAAATATGATTTATGTATAATTAAATATAAAGTAAAACTAAATTATAAAATATTATCTGTGCTTGTATTTTAAAGATGACCTTATTTGAATTAATCCAAATATATAATGTAAATTATTCTAAGAGAAATAAAATCGTAAATGTTCTAAGAAAGTTAATTTTTAAATTAAGCAATTGCTCAAATTTAGAAGAATGCATCTTGAATACAAAATACCTACGAAAATTAACTTACAAACAATTCTTAGTAGAGTACGCAATAGTACGAAACTGGTATTTTAAATTCTAAATAATTGTTGACAAATATTAAATACACAAACAAACAAACCCAAACAGATACCTACACATAATTTCTTTTAGTTCATAGTATTAACATATTTTCATGCTAAATAATTTTATATCTTACTAGAAATAAAAAAATGTTAACTAGTCTAATTTAATTATTTATGTAATATAAGAATTGATATATTTTTTACTTAATGTCGCAATGCAAACTATGACCTCTAACTTATTAAATGATTACGAGAGAACATATTTAAAGAGAAGATTTAGAAAACAAAATTAGTCCGTGTCCAGCCTGCAACCATGAGGCACTTTACGTATTTAGTAGGTAAGTCATTACGGCTTTACTTTATTATTCCATTTACTTTGTTTACTATCTTTATTATTTTTTCGTAGCTTTGGTGCTACTCTGTTTGCAAAATAAAAGTCTTGGTAACCCAATTGTTACACCAGGAAAAGACAGTCAATTTATTTTTTCTTATAAGGCTTATACTGAAACTGCGTCAAATGCTCATAATGATACTATTGGAAGATGGAGCATTGAAGGTTATTTAACTGCTCAAATCACTGATAATTTTGTCATATACCAGGTAAATCTTTTAACTATACTAATTTTTATATTTTTCTACGCATCTATCACATTTTATCTTCATATTAAATGCATAAGTAATTAGATACATTTCCAAACTATTTTATTTACTTACATACATACCTATCTATCACTAGGGTGTGGTAATCTTACATATTATGAGTCATCGAAAAATATAATATATATGGTTACCAGCCGTCAGCTCACTAATGGTTGTTAGTGGAGAGCAGGGCCGGCAACTTTTGATTTTAGTGTGTGGTGCTCCAAAAAATTATATACAAATAATGAAATTTTTTTCGTTTAATGTATTACTAAAATTTTGTTGTTGTTATTCAAGCTCAAATACCTTAAAATTGAATTTTCAGATAATAATAATAAAACGGTTGTCCCTCTTTCATGGGAAAATAAATTAAAGCTAAGCAAATTTATGCTTTATATTATATACCATTCACAAATCAGTTTTTGATGAATTTGAACATGAGTTAAAGTAAAAATTCTTAGAGCTTTGGGAGATATATTATCCATCCCGTTAATACGTCACTACCTACAAGGATCTTAGACATGTAACTTATAAATAATGATTATATAATAATAATTTTATATGGCAAAAATGGAAATATGAGCTGATGCCCCGAAAATTCGCTGATTTTTATAATTAGTAGTTTTTACACGAGTGCTTCTGTATAGTTTGATGCACATGAATCGCAATGATGTGATTCAGTCGTTCTTGACTGAGACAGGAGGGTTAAGTTAATGTCTTTAGCCGACGAAGTCTAAAAAAAAGGATCGTTCTGAGCTGAACATAATCTGCATTTTATTCATCAAAGAATAACACATAATTAGATGACTGTAATTCGAATGCAGGTAGTTTTTATTTCGAAATTAGAAAATAGCTTTTCTATTATAAATAATTAGTTAGTTAGTATAAATAATTAGTTAAAAAAATACTCGTCTCGATTCATCACTAAAGGATGGGGTACTGAGCACCACCATTAATTTGATTTTACGAGTGGTGCTCGAGCACACGAGCACACTGTTATCGTCGGCCCTGGTGGAAAGTACATCACTCATAGCAACCCGCCCATTTAAATTTTACTTTTGTATTTTAGTTCTCTAATTTAAAAACGAGCTTATACAATGGAGACAGAGAAAATTTGACCCAAAGTACATTCGAAGATATTCCAAAAGATGCTGAAGTTTTATTACAACCTTTTATACTAAATTCAGAAACTTCTGCTATTTACGTTGCTGAAAATGAACCTTTGTGGTCTGTAAATTTCAAAAGAAGTGTTGCAGGCCATTCAGAAATCGTAGAACAAGGAAAATATTATGAGGTTAATACACAATTCTTTATTTATGAACAGTAGAATTAAATTACCATTTATCTGTTTAGAACCTTGTATTTGGTAATTGTGAAACCAATACTGAATGGAAAGGTAAAGGGTGGATTATTAAAACAATTAATCATAAATCGTGTAAAGGAGTACCTTACCAACATAAAACTAACGTTCATCCAGCTCCAGGGTCTGAAGAATATAGTCCAATTCAAATTGAAACAACTATAGAAATAATCACCAATGATCCCAATCCAAAAAGCTATCACGTTAGTTCAACAATTTCGTATCAACCAATGCCGAATGACCCATTCAACCAATTCACTTTCCAAAAGTAAGTCAAATCATCAATACAAATTCTTTTCACACTACTGGTAATATTTTTTTCAGGCAAGAAATCGATTTCATAAACACAACTATCGATTTCGAATCAATCAACACAAAATCTATTACTGAAGAAAAGAAAATCTTCTTCGAATATGGAGACCGGACATCTCAGGGAAGACACACATATGAAACGAATGCTAAAGTTCTTACTCAACAATATTTAGATAGCTTCGAAAAATTTGAAAAAGAATTTAAGAAAAGACCTTTAGAAAATCACAAAGGTACTGATGATCCAATTGAAGAAATGTATGAAGCGTTATATAATATTCCTAACATTGATGGCATGAACTATTTACGAGATAAAATCGAAAATAAAGTTGATTGGAAACTGTATTCATCTTTTATCTCTCTGATACCGTATGTCGGAACGAACCAAGCCGTAAGACATATCTACACTGGGATCATACAAGCTGATTTAGAATCAATACCATTTTATGCTATTAGATTACTAGCTACTTTCCCTCAATATATTAGACGCCCTACAAATGAATTGGTCCACAGTATCGAAGGAATGATGGATATAGAAAATGTTAAACCAAATTTTGCTAGAAGCGGAAGAATATTAAGTTTTGCTTCTGTAGTTGCAAGAGCGAATGAACTGAAATCTTTAGCTGAAGTCAGCTTTGAAAAATACATGAAAATCTACCACGAGAAATTCTTAACCAGCGAAACTTATGAAGATAAAATGATGTACTTATTGGGATTGGTAAATATGGCTGATGGGCTATCAACCGACTTTATTACTTCAATAATTACAAATAATACTTTGCCAAACAATATCAGATCTTTAGCTTTGGCTGGTTTTAAAAAAGCATTATCAAAAGGTAACACAGACCAAATATTCAAAATTTTCTGGCCTGTGGTACTAGATAAAAAAGAAAACTTTGATGTCAGAGTTGAAGCATTAGATTTGCTCTTATCTGTTAAACTGAACCAAGATCAATTCAATCTCATTCTTAAAAAGTTTATAAAATATCAGGAAAATGAGATACATGAGAAACACTTAGCAAACTACGTTAGAAGTAGTTTGGAATCTTATCAAAATAATACTGCTTATAAATACCCTATGTAAGTAATACATACTCAGTTATTTTTATTACATATCTAATAAATTATACATTTTAGTGGTGATTTAGCAACTGCAGCTATTGAAATCGAAGATTTTGAAACTATCATCCGCCCTTGGACAACCGGTAACTACCGTTTCACATTCTCTGATAAAGAACCAAATGTTGGAGCATCTTACCACGCTCGGTTCATAGCAAATCCAGTTTTGAATACTCCTAGCACTATTCAACTAAGTTACAATAACTTTGCTTGGTCTTTCGATATGGGAACATATTCTGTCTATCTCAAAGTGCAAGGAATTGCTGAATATTTCTTTAAAGACGGATTTTTCAGTAGAGTGCAAGGAGATACACCTATTCCTGACTTGGTGAAACTTATAAAGGACCATAAATTTGAAATGAAGAAGGAACAGCAAGATTTCCATGTCGAAATTGTTGTCTTCGACAATGATAAAGCTGTGTATACAACATATTTCGATGAAAAGAACTATAATCATAAACTGCAAGAATTGGCCGATATTTATGAAGAAATGATCAAAGATACCTTTACAATTTCGTATCCAGTTCTGGATTATACACAAATGCCATCTATATTAGGAACTCCAATAAATATTAAGAATGATAAACAAGAAATCAACAGTTTTAGTCACAAACATAATGACTTGAACTACAGATCATCGTGGTACTATCAAATTTGGCTAGAATCTTATAACCCAATTTTGGATATAACTGTTTCAACTTATAAATATTATGGAGACGAAAAGAGTATCGACACTAAAATTTCCGTCAATCCAAAACACCTGGTAGCTGTTTGGGCTAATAAAAACGATTCTGTAAATTGGGCATGGGATAAAATTATTGCCACAACTGTTGATGATGAAAAACTTCTGCATAAATATTGTTCATCTTGTGAAGAGATTGCCGAAATGCCGAAAAACTATGATATGTCGTCCATCAGAGTATGTTTACATCATATTCTACAATCTTCTTACAACTAAATAATTTAATTTTATTACTTATATTTTAGGACTTAGATATGTGGGGAGTGAACTTAAATGTCACAATTGAAAATTTCTCGGGCACAGATAATCCATTTGAAGATGAAGACGAATATTTCTTCTTCCTTACTAACTTTAAAGATGTCCATCGCAGTAATTCTTAGTAAGTACCTATTCTTTTTATCTAGTTGTTGCAGTTTTCATAATTATTTTTATTATTTTCTAGTGTTGCTCCTCAAGCCAAACCATTATTAGCAGCAATACATTTCTTTAAATACTGGTATTACTTAAAACCTGAACTCAGAAAAGTATCTTTCAGAAATTTACCCACTCATGAGGATGGTACCCAGGTAGATAAATAATCTTTAAACATTTTCCCTCCTTAATTTAAAACAATTTCTTTTTTACAGACTAGGATTAATTTCGATTTCGATGGACTTACGTACACTGCTAGTCCATTTGAAGATTTCAGTAGAAATTATTCAGTAAATATAATGACTAAAGGATTAGAAGAAAATACAGGAGACGATGAGAACTACATATCAAATTGGTTCTTACGATATGAACAAATTGCTACATACAATTACACCGATGAAGATGGAAAACAAAAAGTAAAATTCACGGGAAACATTTATCATACTAATGAAAAAACAAATAGTTCTTTATATCAAGTTTGTGGCACTCGAAATGAATTTTTGCCAGCTGCTAGAAGCGACAAATTGAGTATTTTACCACCTGAAGATACTACAGCAGTACATAAAATTATGTATGAAACTTTGGACAATGAAACCGATTGGCATTTGTATAAATGTAGTGATAATCACACCATTACTCTTACTGAAGAATACACAGTAAGTATAATCAAAAATATTTTAAATTTAAACTTTAAAATATATTCTTTTAGACTTTAGAAAAGCGAACCAAAAACATTAAAGAATCGGAACACTACAAAAAATGTGTAGAAGATTCCAAAGATTTTAAATATACTCCTCCGACTTATTCTTGTCTAAAAACATTTATGGCTGTATCTCAATATGACAAGCATACTATTCATGCAAAATTGAAGGTAAATAACTGTCTTAAAAATGTGATACTCTCTAAACTATAATTTTATTTATTTAGGACGTACCGAAAATCATGGATGTAGATTTAGATGATCATGCATTATATGCGGCTGAAAGAATGAACGACAATAAAGTAAAATATAAATTCCTTTTATCTCCGTTAGCTTTATCGGACGATCTTACAAAATATTTTGAGTACATTACTTACAACACTTTGAAGATAAAAGATCCTATTTCTGATGTCTATGATGACTTCAACATTATTTCTGGATTTAAAAGTAAAAACATCATTTATCGAAAACATAATATGCATTCCTTACGTATATATTTCTTTTAGGACCATGTGTGATTACTGCAAAAAATGTTCGTTCTTTTGCTGGACGCAATATCATCAACAATGAAAATACAGAACAAGTAGGATTCGTAGAATGTTTCGAAAAAGGTCGTCGCGGTCTAACATTCAACAGAATTAGTCCTACTCATGTAGGATTCAAATTTTGGTCCAATGATAATGTAGTAGAAGCTACAGTTGTTGGAAATAAACTTAAAGTAACTTTAAATGGAGAAAATCTCAAAGAATCTCACACAGGTCAAAACAAGTTAAGGTAATTATTGGTTTCAACTAGTGCTAATAAATATTAATGTAAATTTTTGTTTTAGTGTTCGCTTCCTAGACGAAGATGTTATTTACGTGTCAGACAACAAAATAGATATTTATTACAACACCGAGTATATTTTCATTAAAACTTTTTCTGTATATAACGATATAATTTGTGGTACATGTAGTCAGCATTAAATTTTATACATTTTTTAAATGTAAAGATAAACTATTTGTTTGGTTGATTGTATATAATTTAATATATTAATAAACTGATAAATGAAATAATTATAATAAATGTTGTTTATACCTATATTTTGACTTTGACCTTATTTTAAATAATTATATAACGAATTGACCTAAATTAAATTAATTGAATAAATATGTTTGTTTTTTAACATCTCGCAGAAAGAAATTATATACTCGTATTCTTGATAAGCAATTTTTAATCTCAATATCCCAAAGTCATTATAAAGTTAACAGTGGCGTATTATCCTAGAAACCAAAGAAGTCCGGGCTTCTGGCGCAAAATATTTAGGGCTGCAGACATAAGTTTTAAATAACTTGGAAATTAAGTTTAAAGTTTTGTAACTTTTATTTATAAGGCATTTGACCTTGAATGAAAAAAAAATTTCGCCTGCGGGTATGTGTGGCGCATTTTATTTTCCTATTATCCCTATTACACTATCCTCTCTACGACATATGCACTCTAAATTGGAATTTTTTATTGATTCCTTATTTTACTGAACTAAGTAACAGAAACCTTGTTTGCATGTGTTAAAATTAGTATATTAAGCTGCATTCAGACCGACCCACTTATAAGTGAAATATTTACAATTATAAGTATAAATCAAATGGACCATACATACCTACCAAATTAGTGGATGAACACCAATTGGAAAAATTTAGAACTTATGAAAATATTTAAATTTAAATACATAATAATTGTTTATTAAGTACAATTTGTTGTGTGATTTTTACAATTTGCAAATTAAAATATTTTTTTATCTTATAATATCCGCTATGCTCGTTAAGTTAGGTTAGAAACGGCCTACGGTTTGAATCTGGTTTGTGTTTGTTATTTGATATTTAATATTTGTTTTCTTGATTCTTTTTTACACTGTAATATTGTTCTGGGATTATCCTGTTGTATTGCAGTATAAATAAATTATTATTATTATTATTATTAAAAGAAAATGGATTTCCATACACATGTAAATTAAAAAGTAGAATTTATATGCTTTTAAATATGTTTACATATTCAGTAATAATATTTTACAACGCAAGCATACGATATTTTCATTAATTACTATTTATAATAATTTAATTAAATTAATATCTATTTTGTATGTCATTAATAAAACGCAGCTTGCAAATGACAGTTCGATGATAAAGATGACATGATATACCTATCGCACTATTCACTGAGTGGACTGATTGGAAAAGATAGAACTTTGGGAGGTTTTCAGATTACACTTATAAGTGAAATTGGAATTTTGACGAAGCGAACGCTGAGCGCTGATTGGTCAATTAGTCACTTATACTTATAAGTGGGTCGGTCTGAATGCAGCTTTAGGGTGCAACAAAATTTGAATGTGCTTTAAGGTAGCTGGTAGGTAGGTATATTTAGGAGTAAAAAAAACTCATAATCAAAAAGGGCGCAAAAATATTCCGGGCGTTGGGCGCATATATTGCTTAATACGCCACTGAAAGTATATATTATGAATTTGGAAGAAAATAGTATATTACATAATGAGTGAGGAAAGTGGATGATATCGTGTGAGTGAGAATTATTATTTGCAACTACTGATAATAAATACTAATGTAAATGTATGTTTTAGTGTTCGCTTATTATTTCTGTGTCAGACGACAAAATAAATATTATATTACAACACCGAGAATATTTTCATTAAAGATTTGTCTGTATATACCTACCGATACGATACAATTTGTAGTATATTAATTTTTCAACTATAAAAGATAAACTAATTATCTGTATATAATTTAAAATAATAAACTAATAAATGAAATCATAATACTAAAAGTTGTTTATATCGCTTTTAAAGATGACCTTATTTTAAATAATTATATAACGAACTGACCTACAATTAAATTTGTTTGTTTTTATAACATCTCGCCGAAAATAATTATAAATTTCTGATAAGCAATTTTTAATCTCAAATATCACAAAGTCAAATATAAAGCAAACACATGAAAAAAATACATTTATTAATCAAATAATAATTAATAATGCATATTATGATAAATTAGGAAGAAACATATTTTTTAAGAAAAACAACGACTAAACATTATGACATAAATAATACGTTCGGAAGTGTTACAGTCGTCCTAAAAGATCCTACTTATATTTCGTAGGGCAAGCAACACCTTGTATAGATACGTGGCTAAACTAAATTAATTTATATTAGCGTTAAAGAAAACTTGGTTTACTTTGTAATAATTTTGACTATGTAACTCTGTAATTTAGCTTTTAAATTCATTGTAACTACATTTGCTTGAAAATGGCCAGGATTTTGATCTTTAAATAAAAATTAGTAATACTAAATTATTAAATATTATCAGTGATTTTATATATTAAAAAATGAACCCGTAAAAACAAAGTTTTTGACTATAAATCCTTTATAAATATATATGAGACTCGATCGGTATTTATTTATATTTTTGTTTTCATTGTAACTCTTTCTTAGAGTGTTTCAAGAAAGAGTTAAAAAGAGTAGGGTATGGCGGGAGGTCTTGTGCTGGCCAAATCAGATTTTTTCTTGTGCCAAAGTAAATGTTTGGTCACAACGAATCTATGTACCAAATTTCAGATTGATTGGATATGGGAAAATGGGTATAGCGGGAGGTTTTGTGCTGGCCACATCAGATTTTTTCTTGTGCCAAAGTAAATGTTTGGTCAAAACGAGTCTATGTACCAAATTTCAGATTGATATTGGATATGGGGAAATGGGTTTGGGGTATGGCGGGAGGTCTTGTGCTGGCCACATCAGATTTTGTGCATTGTTAGGTGACAAAAGTCTATTTGCAAAATTTCAGCTCGATAGGATCCCGGGAAGTGAGTCATTTTTGACTTTTGTTTTTTTGCCGTACGTACCTACGTACGTACGCACGACGATGAAGTTAATATAAAGGATTTAAAAATGACCTTCTTTTGAATTAATACAAATATAAGATAAACTAGGTATTCTAAGAGAAATAAAATCATAAATTAAGCAATTGCACAAAATTAGAAGAACGCATCTTGAATAAAAAATACCTACGAAAATTAACTTATAACAAACAATTCTTAGTATGCAGTAGCAAAATATTAAACTAGTATTTTAAATTCTAAATAATTGTTGACAAATATGTAAATACACAAACAAAAATACCCAAACTGTTATTCATACAATATATTTTGGTTCGTAGTATCAACATTATATAATTTTATATCATATATATTAAAAATTAAAAAATCTTACAATCATAATGTTAACAAAACTCTAAATAAATTATTATTTATATATTATGTAATAAGAATTGATATCTTATTTTTGCATATTGTCCCGATGCAACGCGTGACCTCAAACTTTATTCTTTAATTAATGATTATGAGAGAACATATTGAAAGACAAAATTTACAGAACAAAATTAGTCCGTGTTCAGCCTGCAACCATGAGGCACTTTACTTGTTTAATAGGTAGGTAAGTCATTAAATAATTACTTTATTATTCCATTTACTTTGTTTACCATCTTTATTATTTTTCGTAGCTTTGATACTACTCTGCAAAATAAGTCTTGGTAATCCAATTGTTACACCAGGAAGCAGGAAAAGACAGTCAATTGATTTATTCTTATAAGGCTTATATTGAAACTGCGTCAAATGGAACATTGAAGGATATTTAGCTGCTCAAATCACTGATAATTTTACCATATATCAGGTAAATCTATTAACTATATAATAATTCTTATATTTTGCTACACATCTATCACAGTTTTTCTTCATATAAAAACATATAAATACCTACTTAGATACATTTCCAAAATATTTTACCTATCTATCACGCTTCACGCCTTTTATCTGATTTGGGTGTGGTATTATGAATCATCAAAAAATTTTATATAACAGTGCCGTTGATAAAATTCGAAAAACTTCAAACTACGAGTATATAGAATTTCGAATGTTGAAATTCGAATTCTGAAATTCGAATTTTAATGTTTGATTTTGATAATTTGAATTTCGAAAAGCTATCAAAATATAGGCAACATTATACAGAATTACTGAATTTTCTGATCATTTTAAATTTATGTTACTTATAATAAATACATAAATATCGGTTCGAATTTTAAATGCATCTGATGTAAATTCAATTAAAATTTTCACTAAATATTCAATATGTGTTGTAATGTTAACTGAAGTAGGTTATTCGAAATTTCAAGTTCGAATTTGAGGGAAGATTTTTCAAATTAATTTTCGAATTCATTTTTTATTTAAATCAACAGCATTATAATATACCGTGTGAGCGGTTACCAGCCGTCAACTCACTCATGGTTGTTAGTGGAGAGTACATCACATCACGTGAAAGAACTGATTGTGCTTACTTATATCAGATCGGCTGGGCCAAATAAGACCTACCAATGTTAAACACAAATAACTTCTGTATTTTTTGATTTAATAATTTTTTTCTTTTTGTAGGTTATAACTGAATTCTTGGAAATTTATTAGCCACACAAATTGATTTTCTAAATAATGTTTTGATGTCGGATGAAGCGCATTTTCATTTAAATGGTTATGTCAACAAACAAAACTGTAGATTTTGGGGTTCTGCAAATCCAAGGAAAATACACCAGCATCATTTGCAAATCCATCCAAATGTACTGTTTGGTGCGGTGTTATGGCCAATAAAGTGAAATTTTTGGCGAAAGTCTGTTTTTTTAAAAAAATTCAGATTTCCCTTGGCCACCTCGCTCGCCAGATTTAACAGCGCCCGACTTTTTTTATGGGGATATTTAAAAGACAAAGTGTATGTTAATAAACCAGTTACTATTAGACAGCTGAAGCAGAATATTCGAGACGAAATACTGAGCCTTCAACCAGAAACATTACGTGGTGTAATGGAAAACGCGTTAAAAAGAGCTGATCTCTGTATCGAGAATAATGGTTTACATTTGTCTGATGTCATATTTCATACATAATTTCCATAAAATATATTCATTGTATAAAAACAATTAATCAAAATAAATGATTATTACAAGAGTTATCCGTGTTTAACATTAGTAGGTCTTATTTGGCCCAACCTGTATAATGGGGAAAATTGATTCAAAGTACTTCCAAAGATATTCCAAAAGATGCTGAAGTTTTATTACAACCTTTTGTGTTAAACATAGAAACACCTGCTTTTTACGTTGCTGAAAATGAACCTTTGGTTCAAGAGAAGCATTGCAGGCCATTCATAAATCGTAGAACATGGAAAATATTATGAGGTAAATAAACAATTATTTACTTATAATCAGTAGAATTAAATTAACATGTATACCGGGCGTTTCCTGAAACAGGCGAACCCCCCCAAAAAATTGTATTTTTAAATCAATTACATTTATATTATAGATTTATAAACTACATTCAAAGACGCATTAAACTACATAAATAATGAATTTTTATTACTTCCTGTTTAGCCGGAAGTGACATCAACTTCCTTATTTTAAATGGAACACCCCGTATATTTTCAAAGATTTTGCTTCTACATAAAATTCTGAATACAACCATGTATAATAAGCTACTTTTTCGTTTTCGATTTCTAACTAAAATAATAATTAAAATATTACAGGCACAAATAGAATCATTCCTAGTTAGCTATGAAATAAATGATAGAAAACAAATTTGTGATACCTACTAAAATTGTCAGTTTATTAACAAAAATAAATAGGTAATTTAATAAGGAATTGCAATTCAATTATATTATTCATAGTAAATTTTCAAAATGGCCTCCATTTTCTTGAATACATAGTAAAACTCTTCGTATAATAATTACATTATCATTTATTTCATAGCTAACTAGGAATTATTCGATTTGTTTCTGTAATATTTTAATTATTATTTTACTTAGAAATCTGCAACGAAAAAGTAGCTTATTATACATGGATGAATTCAGAATTTTATGTAGAATCAAAATCTTAAAAAATATACGGGATGTTCAATTTAAAATAAGGAAGTTGATGTCATTTTCGGCTAAACAGGAAGTAATAAAAATTCATTATTTATGTAGTTTAATGCGCCTTTGAATGTAGTTTATAAACCTATAATATAAATGTAATTGACATTAGTTTGGTAAACAATGCCAAAAATATCAGACTATTGTTTACTATCAAAACATCAAAAAAGACGTATTTTGAGGCAAAATGTAATAAAACTACGTAATTCTTCTGATTCAAATTTACCTAGCTTTCAATGATTTCAATGCAAAATTAATGAAAACAAATCTATTTTGGTAAGTGTTTTTTGAATATTTTTTAGATATAATTTATTTATTGTTTTATATTTTTTTAGATACAATATATAAAAACTATAGGGGGAAACATAGTAAAGACAGAAGTCTTCTTCCCACCAGCAACCCAGGAGACGCCATATTATTAACAAAAGAAAACCAAGGCATAAATACCTCCACCCACCAGCCATGCTACTGCAGCTAATAAACGACCCACCAGACGAGGTGCTAGAACTACGTACGTACAGACGTCACGACGAAACTAGTCATAATGGATTCAGAAAAGGTCAAAACGGATATTTCCGTAAAAATCTGAGAACCGAAATTTTTCGCGATTACAATACTTCCTTATTAGTTATTATTCCGTACAAGGAAGTAAAAACAGCTTTAAACGTCAGAGACTAAACAACAACAACAACAACAACAACAACACAAACAAAAAATAGGAAGAACGTACAAACACCCAACAATAATAATATAAATAAGTTCGAGTGACGACAAGTCAAAACGTTGTTGGAAGCGCACATGCGTCGTGGGAATGCACACACACGCCGAGAATACACGCGCATGGCGTGCCAAATTTACCGACAATTTACGGGACGGGCTCGCAGCGCGAACGCGCTAGAACGAGCCACGAGCCAACCCCGTCCCACGACGCGTGGCTCGCCAAACCAGGTAGCGGCGCGTACGAGCCTCGCGCCGTGGTAAGGCGCCTTTTAACGGTGTGGGTACGGAAGTACCCGTTAACGGTGATGATGGATGATGGATGGATAGTAAAGATGTAACGCACCGAATTTTAAGACGAATTTATACCGATGAATTTTCTACCCAGCTCCTGGTTCCTGGTTGGGACAACGTAATCATATTCGCATTATGCATTATAAAAGGTGCATATTATGTAATATTATTCATGTATTTTTGTTATACGAGCAATATAATTTCAGACGTCATTACAACTGGATTCAACATAACTTAGCAAGAGTTTGATTTGAGAGCTTTGCTAATGATTGGTTTCGTCTGGCTCGTACTAGATTAGCACGAAAAAAGTCAGATTAATTTAACGTTAACGTTTCGTGTTATAATATGCCTGGATATGCCTTTGTTTCTATTCACTCAGTATACAAGGTAAATTTTTATCTGAATTATATTTGTTTTGTTATTTTGTTCTAATTACATCAATATATTTTCAGATGCTAGTTATCCGACCGAGGTACAGATAGTACAGAAAATTAAGTCAACAGAAGCTTTAAAGTAAGAATAAGATTTATTATGTTGAACATTAGGTACGTGCTGGTATGTTTTATTTTTTTACCTAAATAACAAGACGAGCCCGCAATCAGAACTGTCTGTATATTGGTCCTATAATATGTAAGAGATTTACCACTACAATTAATTTTTATTTTAAAGACGTTAATTAAGCCGAAATTGAATTTAGGGGTTGTAAAATAGAATAAATGCTTTGTTATTTACAATAAAGCCAGTAATCCAAATAACAAGGAATTTATTCTATTTTTCAACTCCTTAAATAATTTATTATCTGAAATTAAAGATTTTGTAGGGAATTAATATTGGGATTTTATGCAGTTCTATAACTTCTATAAGCGTATCTATAGTAACTTATAGGCCGATCTTAAAAAATGCTATTCTTGGCAAACCTACAGCTTACAGATTTCTATAAATGTCTTATAGATTTCTATAAATTTATAGACAGCTACTGACTCACCATAAGTAGTTATGAAAATATTGACATGTATCTGAAATATTGAAAAATGAATCAAAACTAGCAAATTTTACAATTTCAAACCAATTATCAAAAGAACATTATTGCTGAGAAGTATATGTGTATAGAATGTGTTATATTTTATTTAAAATTTGCTTCATAGTTTATAAAAATGTCATCATGATTGGAAATCGCTTGGAAATAATACAGTCAAATTTAGGAGCTCTACTGAATTCATTCAATATGAATGACAATGATTATTTTAAACATAGTTTGATTAATTAAAATCTCTGATAAAATATTATCAGTAGTAGTAGTTTACAAGGTTCTTGCACCATCCCCTATTGCATTTAATTTATTCTCTAGGAATATTTGTCTTCGAGTGTGTAGTATTAGCTTCAAAACTATAATTATGATTTTTATTTTCCTTTAACTGTAAATAAAATTAATTTATTTATTATTGTGTTTGCTATATTTTCAATTTTTCGCTAAAAAATCTTTAATTATGTAGCATATTATGATGTTTTACCTCATATTTTCGAAATATATTCTGAAATTTTATCAGCACGTGTCATGTGTATTTCATTGTGTCAAATTTGTATAATCATTTGTCGCGTCATTGTGACAATGGCCTTCTTCAAAATTAATAATAAAATAGAAATAACAAGAAAATATTTCATAAGATTTTGTATGTTTTGCTGCAAATTTCGTTAAGTATGTCTTTATTTTTATACTAAAATATTCTTTCTTTTCAAGAAAAGCAAGGTACAACAATTAATTCATTATTTTTACATGTTACAAAAATAATAGTATGCAACAGATATCAAAAGTTATAGACATGCAGTCAGAATACCATTTTAGCGAAATCTATAAGACCGTCAGTTACGGATTTTCCATAACTTATAGATCTATAAGTTTATAGAATTTTAAGATAATGCTCAGAATCTCACCATAAATTAAATTTTCATTTAGAAAATAAATTCAATTCCCAAATTTCTTTAACATAATGTGACCGGGCTCGTAATAATATATTTTTTTATTATTTTTGCATAAATACGGAGCACAATATTATTATATATTATATATATATATATATATATATATATAATACGTATTATATAATATGTCAAATATATGAAGAATTTTATTTCCCAAATATTTCTGTAGTACTTGCAGTTAACGTATAACATAATATGTAAATTCTATATCTACCTACATTACATACCTGCTACATCCATATTAGTTTTGGTTGATAAAAATGTTATGAATATTTATATTGTGTCTACATAATAATGATACGTAGATAATATATAAATGGCATGTCGGATAGGGCGGACATTTTGCAGAGAATCTAACAAATATTCTCCAAGTGTGCTACATCGCATTCAAGGTTGATACGTAGAATTTATATAATAATTATATGTTTGTGCTTCCTGGGAAGCAATTTTTTATGTCCATATCCCAAAGTCAATTATAAAGTAAACATGTAAAAAATATATGAATCAATCAAATAATAAAATAAATAAATAAATATTATGATAAATAATTAGAAAAAAAGTATAATTTTATTTCATTTCTAACAGTCCGCAATTTTTGCTTATTGTCGCGATACAAACATTTGAAATATGTAGCCTCAAAGGTGCAATTTGAAAAATGTGAAAAATCGGGATTGCTCGAAAACTACCTTTATACGAAATATTACAATACGGTTAAGTACCTACCTATATTAAAAATATCTAAAGATGTATATTTATAAATCTGCAATGAAATATATTTAGTTTAAATAATAGTTATTTATATTTTAACTATCGTAACGTAAATATGGTAATATAGTTCGAAACTAAAAGACTGATTTATACTGTGAAGAACTTTCAATCTAGTTACAAAATTTGGTGCTAAATTCAAATATAATGATTTCAAAAAATAATAGTCATGTAAGTGCATTTGAATAAAATATTGGTACCTAATTACCTTATTTATAAATATTATAAAATTGCTAAATGAAGACTAGAATATCAAAGTGTTTAAAAAAAAATAAATTAAACAATCTGATGTGGACACCACGTGACTTCCTTGTACGCCTATTAAACTGTTCATACTTTTCTTAATAATTAAAATGTAGAATAATATAAAAATATAGTAACCGTATTTGATTTAGGCGGAAAAGACCAAAAAATACCTAGAGTAAAGTGCCCTTTTGACACGGCCGATCGCAACCAAAAGTATGATGTGATCAACTAGATGCAATGTGAGTATCAATTACATACATAATGGCATGTTTCTACGACATATCGTTTTTGAATAATGCGAAAAATACCAAATAGTGCCCCTTTGGCACGGATGATCGCAACCAAAAATAGGAGGTGCACAACTAGATGCTATAACTGTCCTAAATACAAAATTTCAACTGTCTACGTCTAACCGTATTTGAGTTATGCGATATACATACGTCCGTCCGTCCGTCCGAAACTAGTCATAATGGATTCAGAAAAGGTCAAAACGGATATTTCCGTCAAAATCTCAGAACCGAAATTTTTCGCGATTACAATACTTCCTTTTTACTCCGTAGTCCGTACAAGGAAGTAAAAATTGATTTGCTGGGAGTTTCATTAAAATGATATTTAGTAACTTACTTTTATGAACAATTTTCATTATAGTAGTTTTTAAATATATGTTGAGATGGACAACTAAATTTCGTCTTATTATCAGACGAGGCGAAGCCGAGTTTGATAACACGGCGTGTACCGTAATGATTGGGTACGATCCGTATTGCATACAAAATTTTATCTGCGTAAATTAGTCAAAAAGTAAAATAAATTATTTGGTATTGAACAAAAAATTTAAATCTAAAATAATTATAGGTATGCTACTTTTAAAAGTATAATGAGTTGTTTGTTATTTCATTATGGTACTGGAGTACCATACAGGATTCATTATGGTCCTTGGACTATAAAGAAAGCTCAAATTGATGCTTGATATTGTCATTATTATACGGCATCCAGATAAACTATATTAAGAGCTGTTATGATAAACTGTGATTTAAGTATGTGCTGTAAATAAATAAAAATAAGTAATTCTAAATCATTAATCATCAATGCTTTTGTATATTTTAAATATGACCTTATTTTGAATGAATTTAAATAAATAAGGTAAATTATTCTAAGAGGAATAAAATCGTAAATGATCTTAAAAAAATGTATTTTTAAATTAAGCAATTTCTAAAAATTTGAAAAAATATAGGTAAAGTAAATTAGTGTAAGAGAAAAATATCTTGAATATAAAATACCTACGTACGAAAATTAACATACAAACAATTCTTAGTACGCACTAGCAAAATATAAAACTAACATTTTATATTCTAAATAATTTTTGACAAATATTAAATACACAAACAAAAATACCCAAACTGATATTCACCAAATTTCTTTTAGTTCCATAGCTATCACCATATTTTCTTACTAAACATTAAAAAATCATATCTTACTACAAATAAAAACAATCTTACAGACATAATGTTAACAAAAGTCTAAATAAATTATTTATGTAATATAATAATTGATAGCTTATTTTTACTTATTGTCGGAATACAAACTATGACCTCTAACTTATTAAATGATTAAGAGAGAACATATTTAAAGAGAAGTTTTACAAAACAAAATTAGTTCGTGTCTAACCTTCAACCATGAGACACTTTACTTATTTAGCAGGTAAGTCATTAAATAATTTCTTTATTACTCCATTTACTTTGTTTACAAACTTTATTATTTTTTGTAGCTTTAGTGCTACTCTGTTTGCAAAATGAAAGTCTTGGTAATCCAATTGCTACAACAGAAAGAGTCAATCAAATAATTTTTTCTTATAAGGCTTATACTGAAACTGCGTCAAATGCTCATAATGGTATTATTGCAAGATGGAGCATTGAAGGTTATTTAACTGCTCAATTCACAACTAATTTTGCCATATACCAGGTAAACCTATTTATTACTAATTATTTGCTACACATTTTATCTTCATATTGAAATATATATATATATATATATATATATATATATATATATATATAAATACTTAAATTCATTTCCAAAATAGTTTATATAGGTATACTTATCTATCACGCATTTTATCCGACTTGGGTAAATAAGAGTAAACCAGACCAGATTCGAAACTGAGTTGCCAGAACCGTCGATCATATTACGAACTCAGCTATCCGCCCATTTAAAATTTACCTTTGTATTTTAGTTGTCTAATTTAAAAACGAGCTTATACAATGGAGACAAAGAAAATTTGACTCAAAGTACTTTCGAAGATATTCCAAAAGATGCTGAAGTTGTACTACAACCTTTTATACTAAATACAGAAACTTCTGCTCTTTACGTTGCTGAAAATGATCCTTTGTGGTCTGTAAATTTCAAGAGAAGTATTGCAGGCAGTACAACAAGCATAGAGCAAGGAAAATCTTATGAGGTAAAGAAAACAATAATTTATTTATAATCAATAGAATTAAATTAACATTTATCTGTTCAGAAATATGTATTTGGTAATTGTGAAACCAATTCGGAATGGATAGATCATGGACGCATGGTTAAAACAATCAATCATGAATCTTGTAAAGGAGTACCTTACCAACATCAAAGTAACGTTCATCCAGCTCCAGGATCTGAACAATATAGTCCAATTAAAATTGAAACAACTATAGAAATCACCAATTTTCCCAATCCTTACAAGTATCATGTTAGTTCATCAATATCATATCAACCAATGCCGAACGACTCATTCAACCAATTCAGTTTCCAAAAGTAAGTCAAATCATCGGTACAAATACACCTCACACTACTGGTAATATTTTTTTCAGGCACGAATTAGATTACATAAACACCACTAAAGATTTTGAGTATATCAACACGAAATCTATTACTGAAGAAAAGAAAATATTTTTCGAATATGGAGACAGCACATCTCAGGGAAGACACACAAACACACAAGCTGATGCTAAAGTTCTTACTCAACAATATTTGGACAACTTCGACAAATTTGAAAAAAAAATTAAGGCAAGGCCTTTAGAAAACCACAGAAGTACCGATGATCCAATAGAAGACATGTACGAAGCGTTATATAATATTCCTAACATAGATGGAATGAAGTATTTGGGGGAAAAAATCGAAAATAAATCTGACTGGAACTTGTATACATCTTTTATTTCTTTGATACCGTATGTTGGAACGAACCAAGCCGTAAGATATATCTACACTGGAATCATAAAAGAAAAATTAGAAAATATTCCATTTTATGCTATTAGATTATTAGCTATTTTCCCTCAATATATAAGGCACCCTACAAATGAATTGGTCCACAGTATTGAAGGAATGATGGATATAGAAAATGTTGAATCAGATTTTGTTAGAAGTGGAAGAATATTAAGTTTTGCTTCTGTAGTTGCAAGAGCGAATGAACAGAAATCTTTAGATGAAGTCAGCTTTGAAAAATTCATGAAAGTTTATCACGAGAAATTCTTAGTCAGCGAAATTTATAAAGATAAAATGATGTACTTATTGGGATTGGTAAATATGGCTGATGGGCTATCAACCGATTTTATGACGTCAATAATTACAAATAATACATTACCAAACAATATCAGATCTTTAGCATTGGCTGGTTTTAAAAAAGTATTATCAAAAGGTAACACAGACCAAATATTTAATACTTTCTGGCCTGTGGTACTAGATAAAAAAGAAAACTTTGATGTTAGAGTTGAAGCATTAGATTTGCTCTTATCTGTTAAACTGAACCAAGATCAATTCAATCTCATTCTTAAAAAGTTTACAAAATATCAGGAAAATGAGATTCATGACAAACACTTAGCAAACTACTTCAGAAGTAGTTTGGAATCTTATCAAAATAATACTGCTTATAAATACCCTATGTAAGTAATACACACTCAGTTATTTTTGTTATCTAATAAATTTTATTTTTCAGTGGTGATTTAGCAACAGCAGCTATTGAAAACGAAGACTTTGAAACTATCATCCGCCCTTCGACAACCGGTAACTATCTAGTATCATTCTCCGATAAAGAACCAAATGTTGGAGCATCTTACCACGCTCGGTTCATAGCAAATCCAGTTTTGAATACTCCTAGCACTATTCAACTAAGTTACAATGACTTTGCTTGGTCTTTCGATATGGGAACATATTCTGTCTATCTCAAAGTGCAAGGAATTGCTGAATATTTCTTTAAAGAAGAATTTTTCCATGCTGTACAAGGAGATACACCTATTCCTGATTTGGTGAAACTTATAAAGGACCATAAATTTGAATTGAAGAAAGAACAGCAAGATTTCCATGTTGAAATTGTTGTCTTCGTCAATGACAGAGCTGTATTTACAAATTGTTTTGACCATACTGACTATGATAAGCAGCTGAAATACTTGGAAGATTTTGCTAGTCAATTATATTTTTTGGATACTTTAACAATTTCTTTTCCAGTTCTTGATAAAACACAAATCCCATCATCGTTGGGAACTCCAATAAATATTATGAATGATAAACGAGAAATTAACATTTTTAGTCATTCACGTAATGACTTGAACTACAGATCATCGTGGCACTATCAAATTTGGCTAGAATCTTACAACCCAATTTTGGATACAAGTGTTTCAACTTATAAATATTATGGAGACGAAAAAAGTATTGATACCAAAATTTCTGTTAATGCTAAACGTATGGTAGCTGCTTGGTTAAACAAAGACGATTCTGTAAATTGGGCATGGGATAAAATTATTGGCACAACAGTTGATGATGAAAAACTTCTGCAAAAATACTGTCCATCTTGTGAAGAGATTGCCGAAATACCGAAAACCTATGATACGAAGTATATCAAAGTATGCTGCTCTTATTACAAATATAGTTATTTGTTTCATTAATACAAAAAATGTATGATTTTGGGACGAGTAAGACGGTTTTGCCGGACGACGCGCAGCGGAGTTCAGCGATCTTACGAGTCTCAAACAAGCATTTTTTGTATGAATGAAACATAATATTTTTCGCTAGCCGCTTAAATAGATGTAATTTCATTTAAATTGACATATTTGTTTTTACCATAACAACAATCATTTTTTGTATTAGGACTAATAGATTTACTTTTTGTACAGTTGCTATAGCGATCATAAACAATCCCCAAATGGCCTCCATTTTCTACAAAAAACAATGACACGTCCGGTTGGCGAAAAAATACTTATTTTATATAAATAATATGTTGTTATTTTAGGACATAAATATGTTGGGAGTTAAAATTAATGTCACAAGTGAAACTTTCTTCGGCGAGGAGGAGCCTATTATTGATGATAAAGACGAAGATTCATTTTTGCTTAAATTTAAAAATATCCATCTCAGTAATTCTCAGTAAGTATTCTCTTTACCTACTTGTTGAACTTTTCTTATAATTTTTATTATTTTCCAGTGCTGTTCCTCAAGCCAAACCATTATTAGCAACACTACATTTCTTCAAAAACTGGTACTACTTAAAACCTGAAATCAGAAAAGTATTATTCAGAAATATACCCACTTATGAGGATGGTACCCAGGTAGATATAATCTTTAAACAGAATTTTTCACTTTATTTAAAACTATTTCTTTTTTACAGACTAGAATTAATTTCGATTTTGATGGACTTACAGCTAATCCGTTTGAAGATTCCATTAGAAATTATTCAGTAAATATTATGACTAAAGGACTGGAAGAAAATACAGGAGACGATGAGAACTACATCTCAAATTGGTTCTTAAGATATGAACATATTACCACATACAATTACACCGATGAAGATGGAAAACAAAAAGTAAAATTCACGGGAAACATTTATCATACTAATGAAAAAACAAATAGTTCTTTATTCCAAATTTGCGGTACTCGAAATGAACTTTTGCCAGCTGCTAGAAGCGACAAATTTAGTATTGTACCACCTGAAGATACTACAGCAGTACATAAAATTATGTATGAAACTTTGGACAATGAAACCGATTGGCATTTGTATAAATGTAGTGATAATCACACCATTACTCTTACTGAAGAATACACAGTAAGTATAATCAAAAATATTTTAAATTTAGACTTTAAAATATATTATTTTAGACTTTAGAAAAGCGAACCAATAACATTAAAGAATCGGAACACTACAAAAAATGTGTAGAAGATTCCAAAGATTTTAAATATACTCCTCCGACTTATTCTTGTCTGAAAACATTTATGGCTGTGTCTCAATATGACAAGCATACAATTCATGCAAAATTGAAGGTAAATAACTGTCTTAAAAAATGTGATATTCTCTAAACTATAATTTTATTTGTTTAGGACGTACCGAAAATCATGGATGTAGATTTAGATGATCATGCATTATATACGGCTGAAAGAATAAACGACAATAAAGTAAAATATAAATTCCTTTTATCTCCGTTAGCTTTATCGGACGATCTTACAAAATATTTTGAGTACATTACTTACAATACTTTGAAGATAAAAGATCCTATTTCTGATGTGTATGGTGACTTAAACATTATTTCGGGATTGAAAAGTAAAAACATCTTTTATCTAAAATATAATTTGCATTCCTTACGTATATATTTCTTTTAGGACCATGTGTGATTACTGCAAAAAATGTTCGTTCTTTTGCTGGACGCAATATCATCAACAATGAAAATGAAGAACAAGTAGGATTCGTAGAATGTTTCGAAAAAGGTCGTCGCGGTCTAACATTCAATAAAATTAGTCCAACTCACGTAGGTTTCAAATTTTGGTCCAATGATAATCTGCTAGAAGCTTCAGTCTTTGAAAATAAACTTAAAATTACTTTAAATGGAAAAAATCTCAAAGAATCTTACACAAGTCAAAATGAAAACAGGTTAAGGTAATTATTGTTTTCAAATTTTTTTATAGGGTTAATAAATATTAATTTAAATTTTTGTTTTAGTGTTCGCTTCTTAGACGAAGATGTTATTTACGTATCAGACGACAAAATAAATATTTATTACAACACCGAGTATATTTTCATTAAAGCTTCTTCTGTATATAACGATATGATTTGTGGTTCATGTAGTCAGCATTAAATTAAACTACTTGTTTGATTGATTGTATATAATTTAATATATTAGTAAACTAATAAATGAAATAATAAAAATATATGTTGTTTATATCTTAAATATTTCTTTTTGTAGTAGAACAATGACATCGCATTGTAAGATAACGTGATCTGAAAGATATTTTTAGGATTTACTTTGTGTTTATTTTCAATAATTATATAACAAACTGATTTTACATTAAATGTGTTTTTTTAACATCTCCCAGAAAAAATTTAAATCTCAAATATGCCATAGTCAAATATAAAGTAAACATGCAAAAAATGCATTTATCAATCAAAAAATAATAAAAAATATATATTATGATAGATAATTTGGAAGAAAAATATTTTTTTGCGTAACAGTAAAAAAAGTTGACATTGATTTATAGCAAAAAAATTATCATCGGTTTCTGCACAATTAGGTATACTTGTTTTGCCTTTCTCGATTCAACCGAAAATTGGTAATTTCATTAAAAGATAAAAAGGGAGCTACATTGGATGCAAATCAGTACTTGTATTCTGTTATTCTTCACAACACAAATTATTACAAGTTACAAGTAGAGGTTGATGGAATATTTATATAATTAAATATTGTGCCTGCTTTTTATTATCTCTAAAAACTTTTCTTTAATAATGTCATGTATATCTGTATAACTGTATTGTTTTTTAACTTCATCATAATTAAAAACCATATCAATACTTTATATTTCCCAGAACAATAATATAATAATTTTTACTTTAAAATTGTCAAATCATTACATAACACGAATTGTAAAAGGCACATTACATACGAGTGAAAAAGTTGCGCACGAGCCTTGGCGAGTGCAGCTATTTCACAAGCAACCTATTTGCATTACAATTCGAGTTGTGTATTATATTTTATCTACAACCATAAGAGTAAAATTGTAAGTTAGGCATACGCAAATCAACTACCGCATATATAACCATAATTTAAAGTCTGCGTACTTCGGACCCAAATTGCACGTCAACTCAATGTTTGTAAGCTGCTAGCTTTCATCTAAGATGACTAGTGGCCAGGGGCGGATGGATCTTTTGTTAGTAAATATTTGATTGAATAGAGGTATAGATTGACTTATGGAACCAGAAAAGTGAAATGAAGACTTCAATTAGTCATGTTGATTTTATTAAATAAATGGACGTTTTGGGCCCAAAATGTTGCCCTTCTTCAGCGTTTACAATATAAAGTTAAATTTTCATTACAAAAGTTTTTTCAAAAACAGTGTGAATACAATAAAATTACATAAGTTAAAATGTAACGTGCAAATTAGAAACTTGTACTAATTCAAACAAAAAAGTTATAGGTAAAATACGAAATTGGCAAAATTTACATTTTCGCGTATATTCTAGTCACCTATGCATTTTTGTGGGTAAACTTTTATTTGCCCAATTTTTTGTTCTCGAGATCCCCATGCTTAAACAGTTTCATAGGACAGCCTGTATATGCCGGTGGGATAGTTGATGAACGATTGCATAGACGTCCGGTGAGGAAACGGATTGGTGTGATTGATGGTTTGTTGTGAGTGCGAAAGATTGGGAAAATAAATGAGGTATTAATGTAAACGAGGCAAATTAAGTCTCAGGAAAACAATATTATGAAACGTCTTTTTGCTTATTGTCGCGGAATTAATACAAAATATGAAGTTAATTATTCTAAGAGGAACAAAATCGTAAGGTTCTAAGAAAATTAATTTTTAAATAAAGTAATTGCTCAAAATTAGAAGAACGCATCTTGCATATAAAATAACTACGAAAATTAACTTACAAACAATTCTTAGTACACAGTAGCAAAATACAAAACTAGAATTTTAATTTCTTAATAATTGTTGACAAATAATCAGTACTCAAACAAAAATACCCAAACTGTTTATAATTTTATATTTTACTAGAAATAAAAAAATATTACAATCATAATGTTAACAAAACTCTGAATAAATTATTTATGCAATAAGAATTGATATCTTATTTTTTGCTTATTGTCGCGATACAAACCGCCGTGACCTCAAACTTACTACTTAATTAATGATTAAGAAAAAACAAATATAAAGAGAGGATTTTGATAACAAAATTAGTCAGTGTCCATTCTTCAATCATGAGGCACTTTACTTATTTAGTAGGTAAGTCATAAAATAATTTATTTATTATTCCATTTACTTTGTTTACTATCTTTCTTATTTTTTCGTAGCTTTGGTGCTACTCTGTTTGCAAAATGAAAGTCTTGGTAATCCAATTGTTACACCAGGAAAAGACAGTCAATTAATTTTTTCTTATAAGGCTTATACTGAAACTGCGTCAAATGCTCATAATGATACTATTGGAAGATGGAGCATTGAAGGTTATTTAATTGCTCAAATCACTGATAATTTTACCATATACCAGGTAAACCAATCAACTATACTATTTTTTATATTTTGCTATACGCATCTATCACATTTTATCTTCATATTAGTCCGGCAGCCAAAGGAGGATTTTTTATGTAACCGTGTTTTGAAATATTAAGTTTTTTTAGTATTGGTATTTCATGTTTAGGGTATCATAATTTAAGATGGCGGCCATCCCTGTATTATATATTTAGGTACCGTGCAAATTTGTGCTTACTTTGTCATAAATATAAGTTTCTCGTATATTTATATTTATACATGGGACTCCCTCATAAAAACAGTGGAGCCATCCCCTGAGGCAGTGCAGGGCCTGTGTATTAATAATAATAATAATAAATAGTTTCAGAGACCAGGTTACATTAGGTGTTGCGTGTTGCATAACAATTTGTTTGGTTTTATGCATTTATCTTGTAAATGGTTAATGATACGATCAAAACTGTTACCTATATTAAATAATTATAGATTACTAAAATTCCTATAGAAAAGGTTATTTGCAATATTCTTGTAAGTGGCACAGTTTTCGAGAAAATCGTGAAAATGTATTTCGAACATTTCAATAATTTAAAATTATGTCGAAATTTTGTCTCCTCTCACAAAAACTGCTGTTATTTTTTAACGGATAAAAATATCAACCCCACGGTTTCTTGCAATGAATTCTAACATTTTTCTATAAGGTACATTATTTTAAAAACCTTTTAGGGCATTAGTTAAGCTAAAATTTTAATATGTTTCCAAGAGAAAGTTAAGAAAATCTCACTTGTTTCGTATTTTTTGTGTTTAATGAACTATAACTTCTGAACGGATACAAATATTGACTTTAAATTTTTTACATTAAATTCTACAAACTTTTCTCTATTTGATACATTATATTCATAAAACTTGACATGGACGTACGCAGTACAGATCGCGAAGGAGAACATTTGTGTACAATAGATATCGCGACCGTTGCTATTAATAATAGGAAAAATTTTAAAATATAGGCTTAAAACGAAGGTCCTTGAAATTTTTTAAATAAAATGTATCTTATAGAAAAATGTCTGTAGAATTTAATGCAAGAAGTAATGTAGAATTTCCAGTTCATTAAACACAATGAATAGGAAAATATTTTAAATTTCACAGTTTTCCCTCGTCGAAAATCTTAAAATTTTAGCTATACTAAGGCTCTAGTAAAATTTTAGTATAATATATCTTATATATATATATATATATATATATATATATATATATATATATATATATATATAGAAGAAGAAACCTTCGTAAATTTGCAATATAATGTATCTTATAGAGAAATGTACGTAGAATTGAATACAAGAAACCGAAAATCTATATCATTATTCGTTTAGAAATTACAATTCCTTAAACACAAAAAATCTGACGTGGACACCACATGACTTCCTTGTACGCCTTGTGTGTTCATACTTTTCTTAATAACTAAAATGTAAAATAATATTAAAAATTCTTTTAACTTATTATACTAGTATACTCACAAATATATTTTAGTCATTTTATTTAAACTGCAGAAGAAGATATAAAGCATATTTTACTATTGTCACTGTCATGTCATAATCATTTAAATTTTACGTAGTAACAAATGTTAATCGATCATGGACTACAAGATACCGAAATACTATAAATTATAAATATATACTTTAATTATTTTTAAATGATAGCAGATACAAAAATATTTATAAAATACCGATTTTAGGTAATAATCACATAATCTTTCATTTAAAATAAAAAAAATTGTCTAAAATTAAATATTTATCGAAATATTTTTAAAAAGTACTACTTCCGGTTTGTAGACTGAAACCAAAAATAGGAGGTGCACAACTAGATGCTATAACAGTCCTAAATACAAAATTTCAACTTTCTACGTCTAACCGTATTTGAGTTATGCGACACACATACGTCCGTCCGTACGTACGTACAGACGTCACGTCGAAACTAGTCATAATGGATTCAGAAAAGGTCAAAACGGATATTTCCGTCAAAATCTGAGAACCGAAATTTTTCGCGATTACAATACTTCCTTACTTCGTACAAGGAAGTAAAAATACGAAAAAAGCTATAATTTCTCAACTTACTCTTGGAAAAAAAATTATATGGAACACATCCCCTGCACTATTTTTTTTAAGAGTGGGATCTCATGTATATGTGTACCGACTTTCATGCTTCTAACACAATACGCAAGGATCAAGCCTTTAACGTCTGCACTATAAACTACTATATACACATAGCGGAAGACGCCATCTTGAATAAAACAAGATGCTCAAAGGTACCAAAAAGGTACTCGGTATTTTTCGATTCCTTATACCTAGAGCAAATAATTTCAACAATAAAAAAAACTTAACAGAACAAAACAGGGTTCGGCTTACGGCTGCAGGACTATATCAAAACATATAAGTACTTAGATTCATTTCCAAAAATTTATATATTTATATAACACATACCTGTGCTATAGGTATACTTGGGTGTGGTATTATGAGTCATCGAAAAATATAATATACCGTGTAAGCGGTTACCAGCCGTCAACTCACTCATGGTTGTTAGTGGAGAGTACACCACCAGAGAAGACCTGACCAGATTCGAACCTGAGTTGTCAGAACCGTCGATCATTTTACGAACTCCTAGCTACCCGCCCATTTAAAATTTACCTTTGTGTTTTAGTTGTCTAATTTAAAAACGAGCTTATACAATGGAGACAGAGAAAATTTGACTCAAAGTACTTTCGAAGATATTCCAAAAGAGGCTGAAGTTTTACTACAACCTTTTATACTAAATACAGAAACTTCTGCTCTTTACGTTGCTGAAAATGAACCTTTGTGGTCTGTAAATTTCAAGAGAAGCATTGCAGGCCATTCAGAAGTCGTAGATCATGGAAAATATATTGAGGTAAATAAACATTTATTTATTTATAAACAGTAGAATTAAATTACCATGTATCTGTTTAGAGCTTTGTATTTGGTAATTGTGAAACCAATACTGAATGGAAAGGTGAAGGAAGGATTATTAAAAAAATTAATCATAAATCGTGTAAAGGAGTACCTTACCAACATAAAACTAACGTTCATCCAGCTCCAGGGTCTGAAGATTATAGTCCAATTAAAATTGAAACAACTATAGAAATAATCACCAATGATCCCAATCCAAAAAGCTATCATGTTAGTTCAACAATTTCGTATCAACCAATGCCGAATGACCCATTCAACCAATTCATTTTCCAAAAGTAAGTCAAATTATAAATAAAAATACTCATCATACTACTGGTAATATTTTTTTCAGGCAAGAAATCGATTTCATTAACAAAAATACAGATTTCGATCCAATCAACACAAAATCTATTACTGAAGAAAAGAAAATCTTCTTTGAGTATGGAGACCGGACATCTCAGGGAAGACACACATATGAAACTGATGCTAAAGTTCTTACTCAACAATATTTGGATAGCTTCGAAAAATTTGAAAAAGAATTTAAGGCAAGGCCTTTAAAAAACCACAGAAGTACCGATGATCCAATAGAAGACATGTATGAAGCGTTATATAATATTCCTAACATAGATGGAATGAAGTATTTGGCGGGAAAAATCGAAAAAAAATCTGAAAACTGGAATTTGTATTCATCTTTCATTTCTCTGATACCGTATGTTGGAACGAACTTAGCCGTAAGACGTATCTACATTGGAATCTTACATGAATTAGAATATATTCCATTTTATGCTATTAGATTATTAGCTACTTTCCCTCAATATATTAGACACCCAACAATTGAATTGGTAAACAGTATAGAAGGAATGATGGATATAGAAAATGTTAAACCAAATTTTGTTAGAAGTGGAAGAATATTAAGTTTTGCGTCTGTAGTTGCAAGAGCGAATGAACAGAAATATTTAGATAAAGTCAACTTTGAAAAATTCACGAAAGTCTACCACGAGAAATTCTTAACCAGCGAAACTTATGAAGATAAAATGATGTACTTATTGGGATTGGTAAATATGGCTGATGGGCTATCAACCGACTTTATTACTTCAATAATTACAAATAATACTTTGCCAAACAATATCAGATCTTTAGCATTGGCTGGTTTTAAAAAAGCATTATCAAAAGGTAACACAAACCAAATATTCAAAATTTTCTGGCCTGTGGTACTAGATAAAAAAGAAAACTTTGATGTCAGAGTTGAAGCATTAGATTTGCTCTTATCTGTTAAACTGAACCAAGATCAATTCAATCTCATTCTTAAAAAGTTTATAAAATATCAGGAAAATGAGATTCATGAGAAACACTTAGCCAACTACGTTAGAAGTAGTTTAGAATCTTATCAAAATAATACTGCTTATAAATACCCTATGTAAGTAATACATACTCAGTTATTTTTATTACCTATCTAATAAATTATACATTTTAGTGGTGATTTAGCAACTGCAGCTATTGAAATCGAAGATTTTGAAACTATCATCCGCCCTTGGACAACGGGTAACTACCGTTTCACATTCTCTGATAAAGAACCAAATGTTGGAGCATCTTACCACGCTCGGGTGATTGCAAATCCAGTTTTGAATACTCCTAGCACTATTCAACTAAGTTACAATGACTTTGCTTGGTCTTTCGATATGGGAACATATTCTGTCTACCTCAAAGTGCAAGGAGTTGCTGAATATTTCTTTAAAGATGGATTTTTCCGTGCTGTGCAAGGAGATACACCTATTCCTGACTTGGTGAAACTTATAAAGGACTATAAATTTGAAATGAAGAAGGAACAACAAGATTTCCATGTTGAAATTGTTGTCTTCGTCAATGATAAAGCTGTATATACAACATATTTCGATGAAAAGAACTATAAGCAGAAACTGGGAGAATTGGCGATTATTTCTGACGGAATGATCAAAGATTCTTTTACAATTTCGTATCCAGTTCTGGATTATACACAAATGCCATCTATGTTGGGAACTCCAATACATATTAAGAATGATAATCAAGAAATCAACAGTTTTAGTCACAAACATAATGACTTGAACTACAGATCATCGTGGCACTATCAAATTTGGCTAGAATCTTACAACCCAATTTTGGATACAACTGTTTCAACTTATAAATATTATGGCGACGAAAAGAGTATTGATACTAAATTCTCCATTAATCCACAACGTCTGGTAGCTGTTTGGGCTAATAAAAATGATTCCATAAATTGGGCATTGGATAAAATGATTTCAACAACAGTTGATGATAAAGAACTTTTGCATAAATACTGTCCATCTTGTGAAGATATTGCCGAAATGCCGAAAAACTTCGATTCGTCGTCTATAAAAGTATGCTGCTCTTATTACAACTACCTACCTACCTATTTTATTTTATAAAAATATTTTGTTATATTTTAGGACATAAATATGTTGGGAGTTAAACTTAATGTCACAAGTGAAACTTTCTTAGACGAATATGAGCCATCTGCTGATAAAGACGAAGATTCATTCATCTTTAACTTTAAAAATATCCATCTTAGTAATTCTCAGTAAGCATTCTTCTTACCTAGTTGTTGCACTTTTCTTATAATTTATTAATTTTCTAGTGCTGTTCCTCAAGCCAAACCATTATTAGCAACAATACATTTCTTTAAAAACTGGTATTACTTAAAACCTGAACTCAAAAAAGCATTATTCAGAAATTTACCCACTCATGAGGATGGTACCCAGGTAAAAATAATCTTTAAACATTTTTTCTCTGTATTTACAACTAATTTGTTTTACAGACTAGAATTAATTTCGATTTTGATGGACTTACGTACACAACTAGTCCATTTGAAGATTTCAGTAGAAATTATTCAGTAAATATTATGACTAAAGGACTGGAAGAAAATACAGGAGACGATGAGAACTACATATCAAATTGGTTCTTACGATATGAACAAATTGCTACATACAATTACACCGATGAAGATGGAAAACAAAAAGTAAAATTCACGGGAAACATTTATCATACTAATGAAAAAACAAATAGTTCTTTATATCAAGTTTGTGGCACTCGAAATGAATTTTTGCCAGCTGCTAGAAGCGACAAATTTAGTATTTTACCACCTGAAGATACTACAGCAGTACATAAAATACGGATTGACACTTTAGACAGTGAAACCGATTGGCATTTGTATAAATGTAGTGATAATCACACCATTACTCTTACTGAAGAATATACAGTAATTATAATGAAAAATATTTTAAATTTAGACTTTAAAATATATTATTTTAGACTTTAGAAGAGCGAACCAAAAACATTAAAGAATCGGAACACTACAAAAAATGTGTAGAAGATTCCAAAGATTTTAAATATACTCCTCCGACTTATTCTTGTCTGAAAACATTTATGACTGTGTCTCAATATGACAAGCGTACAATTTATGCAAAAGTGAAGGTAAATAACTTTCTTTAAAAATGTGATATTCTCTAAACCATAATTTTATTTGTTTAGGACGTACCGAAAATCATGGATGTAGATTTAGATGATCATGCATTATATACGGCTGAAAGAATGGACGACTATAAAGTAAAATATAAATTCCTTTTATCTCCGTTAGCTGTATCAGACGAACTAACAAAATATTTTGAGTACATTACTTACAACACTTTGAAGATAAAAGATCCTATTTCTGAGGTCTATGATGACTTTAACATTATTTCTGGTTTTAAAAGTAAAAACATCATTTATCTAAAACATAATTTGCATTCTTTACGAACATATTTCTTTTAGGACCATGTGTGATTACTGCAAAAAATGTTCGTTCTTTCGCTGGACGCAATATGATCAACAATGAAAATGAAGAACAAGTAGGATTCGTAGAATGTTTCGAAAAAGGTCGTCGCGGTCTAACGTTCAATAAAATTAGTCCAACTCACGTAGGATTCAAATTTTGGTCCAATGATAATGTGGTAGAAGCTTCAGTCTTTGAAAATAAACTTAAAGTAACTTTAAATGGAAAAAACCTCAAAGAATCTTACACAAGTCAAAATGAAAACAGGTTAAGGTAATTTTTGTTTTCAACTAGTGTTAATAAATATTAATGTAAATTTTTGTTTTAGTGTTCGCTTCTTAGACGAGGATGTGATTTACGTATCCGACAGCAAAATTAATATTTACTACAACACCGAGTATATTTTCATTAAAGCTTCTTCTGTATATAACGATATAATTTGTGGCACATGTAGTCAGCATTAAATTTTATAAATTTTTCAACTGTAAAGATAAGCTACTTGTTTGTATATAATTAAATATATTAATAAACTAATAAATGAAATTATGACCTTATTTTAAATAGTTATATAACGAACTGACCTAAAGATATCACGCTGTAAATAAAATTGTTTGTTTAAACATCTGGCAGAAAATTTTTGATAAACAAGTTTAATCTCAATATCCCAAAGTCAATTATAAAGTAAACATGTAAGAAATACATGAATCAATTAAATAATAAAAAAATACATATTATGATAAATCATTTGAAAGAAAAGAATAATTTTATACGAAAAACATAGGGTTTTCCTTCATTATTTCATTTCTAACAGTCCGCAATTTTTGCTCATGATCCAAATTGTTTAAATTTATATTTATTCTGGAACAAATTTGGTTTAAAAAAAATTTAACATATTATTAACAATAACCGAAAATAGAAAAACTTACCCATCTAAATAAACTCTTGCTCTCAAGGCAGCAAGATGCGCATAATAAGTAGGGGCGGGATACGAAACGGATCTAGTACAACGACTAAACATATGACATAAATAATATGTCAGAGCCTCTAGCTCATCTTCAGAAGTGTTACAGTCGTCCCACAAGACCCGGTATTTCGTAGGGCGAGCAACACCTTGAATAGATGCGTGGCTCACCTGAAAAATATTTGAGATACGTTGTGAGCGATTTCATGAACGTTCGGTGTGTAAACGGACTGATGTGATTGATGGTTTATTGCGAGTGCGGATGATTGGGAAAATAAATTGGTATAAAGCCCTGTTCACACAAGGATTCTTTGAAGACTCTTTCATGCTTCTGAATCCTGATAAAAAGAATCATGGTGATAATTGCCTGTCAAATATCGGCGCCGCTAAATTGAATCTTCAATGTGTCTTGAAAAAGAAGAATTTCTAATTTTTGATAGCTTCGAAACAGTGAAATTATTTTTTTCCAGGATTCAGAAACATGAAATAATCCACAAAGAATGTGTAAACGATAGGTACTTGTAAACGTTGTGATAATAAATATTAGTTGATGAGTATAGTAGCAGCACGGAATCAGACGAGGTAGGTACGTCATCAAAAGAAATGATGACGACATAGATTGTAGTCATAGTCACAGCGTCATAGCCATTTCGTGCCTCTACTATAATTGTGAAATAAATAAATAAAACGAAATGTCGAAATCAATTAAAACAACAGGGAGGCTAAAATGTGGGTCATTTTGGTTTTAAGTTTATGTGATTGACGTTTGAAATGAATAGAAAATGAGCGCAGAATTCTCTAAGTTAAAGAAGCTTCTTTAAAAAAAGAAATTTTTCCATTTGTAAGAATGAGATCAAAGATGTTTCTATAGTAATTAGATAAGCTTCATTAGTTTAAAGAAGAGTGCAGAACGGTGCAGAATTTCCTGTTCAGAAATAAAGCATTATCTTCATGTGTGAATGGGTAGAAAAAGATGCTTTGGCAGCGGTGGGATTCGAACCCACGCCTCCGAAGAGACTGGTGCCTTAAACCAGCGCCTTAGACCGCTCGGCCACGCTACCGCACATACTACTCAGAGAGGCTATTTTCGCGCACGCTTTATTACATTCTATAAATAAATATGTTTATCGCAGTTAGTCGCAGTTAAAATAAACTCACCAAATAATATTCTATATCGGTAGGATGAGTGATATTAGTATCAACGACAGTACCAGCCCGCACGTTGCCATTTTTATCATCCGATTCGAACCGATTCGTTGGAAAGAATCGAGTGTGGTGCCTTTTCTGCACCACGATAAAAGTAATTCCTGGTTTATAGGAACCAGGAGTTCCTAAACTAGAACAAGCACGGCGTATTGCTTGCATTTCTTCATTCATTACCTACAAAAAATAGTTATTTGTTCAACTAGATACGAAAGCGCTTCTTCTTCCCACTCGAGCTCGAAGTTTCGAATCGAACGAGAGTGGAAATAGAACTTTTCTCTCGTGTTAGACACAACATTTTTTCAAGACATATTTTAAAAACATTGTTCATGTAATGCCCAGTGCACACGGAGAAACTTTTCACCAAGGTATTTGACGATTTGACAAATTAGAAGCTAGTTGCACTTCACAAAGTTTCCTGAAAACGCCTCATTAGGCGCCGTTAACTTTTGTGGAAACTCCTTTTTTTCCCGAAAACTTTTTTAAGAAACTTGAAAAGTTTCTCAGTGTGCACTAGGCATTAGAAACCATGAAATGTTTCACTGCAGCCAATATGCCAAATAAAATTATGTTGTAAAAGAAGATAATTGTAATAATTTATTTTTGAAGCTCAAACCTGTTGAAATTGTCCATCAGAAACGCCATCTCTAAAGAAGAATATTCTTTGCGGTACTTGATTGCAAGTTCTTCTGAAACATATGAGGTGTTCTTTGACGATGTTTTCCAGGTCTTGGATGATTTCTTGCCTTGCTGATTGGACCCTCCAAGTGAAGTTATACTGGAAAGCTTTAGGGTCGCAACTTGAAGTTACTGCAGCTATACTTGGAACATCTGTCTGATCTCGACTTGGATGAGTAACATCCGCACCTAAAATAATAAATTTTAGCACTAATATTTACACTAAAAATTTTTAAAAAAAATTACCCATAATAATACATGGTTTTACCAAACACGGAGGCCTACTGTTGACCGCTATAGTATGATTATGTCCGTTTAATTTTGAATTAACTTTTAATAAAATGTTGGAGACGGTAGATGGTGACATTTTAAACATTGTTTTAGATTTAATACACTGGGTCAAACTTCCTACTACTAACTCTGCTTTTTGCTTTACCTATAAAATAATTACATCTTTTACGCCTTTTTTCAAAATTTAGTGTAGCAGTTTCACATATTGCGAGTCATCAGTAAAGATATTATTATACCGTGTGCTCGGTTAACAACAGTAAACGTACAGGTACTCATAATAAATAATATCATTAGAATTATACCTGATTATAGACCTTAGATGGATATTCAGGAATAATAACAAAAATAAGTTTCATATGTTTATTATAATTTAAAAATTCTTCAAATTTATTTGGATCAAATCGTTGCATTGTTGGATATGGGCGAGATGGTTTTCCTATTTCCATTCCTACTTGCCTGGAAGAACCTACAACCTGCAATTATAATAAATAATTTAACAATTTAATATTTTGCCATTATTTATCTTCTTACCATACGTGCGAAATTGTCAACCGCGTCGCTTCCTACATTTCTGGCTAAATTCATAACCGTCCATAAATTATTTTCAAGAGTAACAGCTTGTAAAAATTCTGTTGCCCTCCAAACTCCTTTTTGAGGCGTAACTAATTGTTCACTTTTGTATTGCAATGACGGAGGAGACAATAATCTAGCATTGATTTTTTCAAAATTATGTCCGATACTCAAACCAAATGCTTTTACAACTGGATCAGTGTTCAAATTTGACTAAAAATACTGTGTATAGGTACCTACTTCTTTGTTTCAAATATTAAAAATATAAAATACCTGTTGAACAGCATGCATAATTTTTTCTTTCCGTTTTTCGACTGAAGTAGTAACATTTCTAATCATATTAGATATTTGTGTTTCATTTAATGTTTTTTGGGTAAGTTGGCCAGGTAGAATAGTACATAACTCGGGTGGTAAATAACATTTCCGGTCTTTGGGACCTACCCACAGCACTGGCCCATGTGGAAATTTAATTCTATAATTTTTATACTGCGCAAAATATTGCACAATAGATAACTGTTTTCCGTCTATGACAAATCTTGCAGTTTCTGAAGAATCTCCTAAATAGTTTACACGAAATGTGCGGCCCGATGCAGAATGGTTGGGTATTTCATACGAAACCTAACAAACAATTTAATAAAAAATATACTAGGCATTAATATTTGATGATGATAATACCTTCAATCCTTTTAAAAATGATGCAATCGTCTTGTAAGTTTGTTCGTCAATATATTTTAGATCATCTGTGCGCGCAAATTCCATCATTACATCAATAACAGGTTTCGCAGAAGGAAATCCTTTATTAACAACTGCAATATAATATAAATATATTTAGGGGTATTAGATAATAGCATATTATAGTGTATAATCATCCGAGTTAATTCATTATGTGCGAGTCATATACAACGTTTTATCTACGAATTTTAAAATAAAACATGTCTTTACAAATTATTATTCATTAAAATATTAATCTAATATCATATTTTGATGAGATAACAGTGACAGTTGTGTTGAATAATGAACTCATAATACAATAGTATTGAATAATAAATTCATAATACAAGTGTATCTTATGGAGGGATTTATCTTACTACAGTTACCTACATAATTAATGTATTATTCAATAATCGTACATAATAATAGTATCCATATTATGCAACGAGTGTATTAATAGCAGTGGCGTGCAGTCCATATATATATGCAAGTTGAGCAGTGCATCTTAAAATATAATAACGTAACGAAATAAATTGAAACGTTATTATATATTTTACTTATTTTTTGTCAACTATATTTTGTATAAACATGAAAATTAGTTTTTAAGCAACGAGCTAGCAGGCACACAGTTTGTGAAAAAAAATTACGTGGGACGGTTTTAAGATTTTAATTTTGTATGTTTGCTGGAATGCTGGAAATTTCGGTTTATATAAATACAAATCGCATAACAGCCAAAATTATTTTTATCTGCGACTACTATGAAAAGTTTATATTTATGCTTTTAATTGTCAATGTAAAGTTGATTGTTACTGAGGACCAAGCAAAAAAACATTTTATTGCGCGTCTCCTATTACAACGCGCAATAAAGTTTTTTTTTGATTACATAAAATAAAAGAAAAAGGCAGAATCAAACAAAAAAAATGATTTATTTATTTCGATATTATTGGTATCGTCATGGTTACGAATAAAAAATAAATTGATTGAACGCAGATTGAACTAACTGAATATTATTATTATTATTATAACAAATAATTTTAGTCGTAGATAAAATTATGTGTGTATTACGAGCGTAAAGTGTATTTGTTCCTCTTGCACTATTGCAGCTCTCGCCTTCGGCTCGCGCGAGTAACAAAGAGTAACTTTTAGCTCTTAATTCACAAATAACTATTATGTCAACATTAGCCTGGCTGGTTTTTTATATAGATCTACCAATGTTAAAATTCTATACTTAATAAGATGGTGTCCAATCATCTTATCAACAAATTATTATCGATATTTTATTACTCAATTAAATTTTAAGTGCGAATTTGTATAAATAAAACAGTTAAATGGACGTTCAAACCAATGGAACTATAATTTTCACTAAGTATTCTTATTTTTGCGAATTTTGAAAAAAAAATCTGTTATCAGTGTATCAAATTATATATTAAAATTACGTGCAGAGGTATATGAACAGCCTTTATAAACATAGTTAACAAATAAATAAAATATTACCTTTCTATTAATTTTGCTATATATTTTTTTATATTTTAGGATGTGCACTGCACAGTGCACACCTTGCACATATTATATAGACTGCACGCCATTGTTTAATAGCCATTATACACGAGTTGCATACACAATTTTTTCTACTCCTATGCTTTAATTTTTTAACTATTAATTTGTATGAAATTTACTTGAATGTGTCATAATAAAAATCTGTATCGGAATTAATCCATTTCGATACAGATTACATTAAATACTGTATCGATGAAACTATATCGCAATGAGGGTCATTAAAGTACAGATGACAGGTATAAAATAATTAAATTATAGCATGGGAGTAGAAAAAGGATATTATCTTACCATCCACATTTAAAAATGGTTTCCAGCCAATGACAGCACTTTGAAAATGCCCGTGCCACAATTCCATTCCGTCTCCTAATTGTATAATTCTCCCTTTTGGTTCGCTGAAGAAGCATCTTCCAACTCTGACAAATTTAACACTTGGAGCGTTTCTCAACACAACATCAATACACTGCAATGCATCTTGAGGAATTGTAGTAACACATCCACTAGACATGTAATCAAAGAGACGCTGCAAGTTCACTTCGGCTGCGAACTTAATTACAACTTGAAAAGCAATCTTCTTTGAGGACTCTTCATCACCAACTTGGATTTCTCCTTTTTGGTCATCGAAATAAACCGGGCTGTAAACGTTTTTATATCCGTCAAATGCCAGTGGTTTGTTTTTGAGATGGAGAGTTCTGAATGTTTCCCAAACTTTACGAAACAGTCTTTTAGGTTTATCAGGGGTTATTGAAACATCATAATGTATTGCTGTTTCGAATTTTGGGTTTATATTTAGGGTAAAATGATTTGATTCAACGATGCATGGCTTTCCTTGAGTACCACCTTCTCGAAGATGTTTTCTTTTTGGAATATTTAAATACGTATCTTTATCAAGAATTTCTGCACTGCTTTTGGGAGGCTGTGCTGATATTTGTTGTTGAACTTCTTTTTTAATCATTGATGGTTCTAAGTTAGGTTTACGTAAAACTGGCACATCAGTTTTATTTTGATCTACTATACACAGATTTTCTATTTGCATTTTGTTGACGACATCTTCTTCGGGTAATAATGTTTCTGTTTTTCTTGAGTGCAAGAATTTTCTTTCGTCTATGGTATATGGTCTTTGTAGTTTAGGAGCATGTGGTACAACTTTATCAGCTGTAGAAATGAGGTCTTGGAGTTGAGAAATTGCTGAAAACAAACAACAAATATTTGTATCTAATGATCCATTTAATCATAGCAAATGTGTTCGCTTTTTAACTCTCGCCACTCATATCCAGTGGCGGACTGGCTCCGGCGGGAGTACGGGACTACGGGAGCTTTCCCGGTAGGCCGGAGGTACCGAGGCCGGTGGCCGGTCAAATTTTTATAAATAGATATGTGAATAGAAAGACGAAATAAAATTTCATTCGTGAAAAAAAAACTATTTCGTCGAAAAACTTTCGACTTATGAGTCAAAAAACCACAAAATGCACTTTATTTCAAACGCCCATAACTTTGTGCCAAATCGTCGTAGGAACTTCGTTTTTTGAGTCCTGCACAGATAATTGAACAAATTTCAATGCTCTTTCAGTGGATCGAGTCGACAAATTTTTTCAAACTCGGTACACATCGCCAAAGTTGGACTTTTTTGGCCCAAAAACGTTCGAGTTTTGAAGGGTACGAAAAAAGATCATCCTAATCTAATGTACAGCCACAATGAATTTTTTCCCCGAAAGAATAGTCTAATTTGGTTGAAATATCGCTGTTATGTGCGAAAAACCTAAAAATGCTCTTTTTTTAAACACCCGTAACTTTGTGCCAAATCATCATAGGAACTTCGTTGAACAAATTTTGATGCCCTTTTGGTGGACCAAGAAAAAAATTTTTTAACTCCGTACACATCGTAGTTGGACATTTTTTAAATTTAAAACAATTTTTTTCACAGGAGTGCTAGAGGGGGCGGATGGGGTTGCGCTTAAGTTCGCATGCATGACTTTAAAGTAGACACTTCAAAGTTTTTCACTCGCAAAGATTCATCGAAATCGATTGAAAATACGCCGAGTTATGGCGGTTTGAAAATGGCCGAAATTTTTACGAATTTCAAATGTTTCATTTTTTTCTCATAAGTAATATAATAAGAGCCATAAATTTATCGGTAAAATTTACGAATAGTTGTTGCGTAGAAACGGACAAACGAGTGTCAAAATTGACATATTTAAATCACGACAGCGAAGCTGGAGTATTTAAGAGTCAATTTTGACCCGAGTTGTCGTTTCTACGCAGGAATTATGAGTAAATTTTACCAATTAAATTTATGACTCGAATTATATTTGCTTGATTATTTCACGAACGAATATCTTCTCTGTATATTATTTTATTTTTGACGTTTGCAACATTAAAAACATTTAATAAACAAAATGTAACCATGGTTACCCTACTGTGGTTTTATCAAATTTTATCGCTGAAAAACTGCCCTCTTCGAAAAAGTTATGCATTCTTATTGGCCAGAAATGACGTGTATAAAATAATCACCAGTATATTTAAAATTTCAAATTTTTAGAATTATTTTAACAGTATAATTAAAAGTGAGATTCGAACTTTTAAGAGGCCGGTCACTATTAAATTTCCCGGGCTGGTTAAATTTCCCAGTCCGCCACTGCAAATATCTGTAAAAGAGGTATTAATTATTATAATCATGCTAAAATTTCAATAGTGAGTTTTCAATTGATAAGCACGTTTTGAGATCCCTAGATAATTTTGATAATTTCGTGATGTGCGTGTGCGTGTGAGTGTGTGTGTGTACTCAAATACCACTAAATTTAAAAAATTGAAATTTTTTATATAATATTCTGACACTCTAGATTAGATTTTGGTGTTGATCGTGCAACCGGAAGTGGTAGTTTCTTGAAGATCTGAAGAGTTTTCTGGAATATCCTCAAAATATATGAATTAATAGGAATTTTTTAATAACATTGTATGCTAAACAAAAAATAAAATATTTGAGTGTTAATGTCATATAAATTTTTGACTTTTTGACAAATTGAAATGGAAAATATGAAATGTCATTTATTATTTATAAGGTCAGAATAAACTTTAATAATATTATAAAAATTACAATTCCCGAATTCCCATCTACAATGGTATATTTGTGAGTAAGTACCTTCATTATACACACTTAGTAAAATAGTAGAGTAGGTATGGCGAGAGGTCATGTGTTGACCACATCGGATTTAAAACATGATACCTATATTTTAATTTTCCAAAGAATGAAAGGGATCAAATAAACTAGCTATAACAAAAAGGATATAAACAGCAAAACTTTCTATTCCTACCTTGAAAAGATAATTGTGGTCTCCTGAGTTGTTTTCGCTCTTCATGATTTACTAAATTTGAAGAAAATGGTCTTTTGGAATGAGAACTTCCAAAAACTTCTGTTTTCTTATTTTTCTGAGACTCATCTAATCGTTTGGATTCTGTAATGAATTGTTTAATATTAAAATTAATCAATAGACCACTGGAGATACGGTTGTTAATTATAAATCTAGTATTTGAGAACTTTATTTCTCACCCATATTGTAAATACAATTTTGTAATAATAACTAATTGTTTCTATGCTACTGCTTACTGCAAACTGAATTCCTTTTTGTATTTACTTGCTGAAAATATTAAAAATAAAGGATAGTTTTACAATGTTTATTATTTTTAATTAAGAGGTTTCTTAAGAAAGGATCATCCCACATAGCACATAGCACAAAGTAAATCCTAAAGATATCTTTTAGATCACGTTATCTATATGACTATATGCGATATCGCTGTTCTACTATAAAAATAAATATTTAAGATATCTTTGCGATTTCGTTATCTGAAAGTTATCATTTTTTAAATCTTATAAACATCTTTAAAATCTATCTTATATATCTCTTACTAATATCTATTTTACATTTCTTAAAATCGATTAATTAGATCAATTATTATTAGAAGCAAACTTAAAAATTTATGTACGACGCGTTGATTTATCAACCTAACAATGCTGAATTTGACGGAATTTGAGGATAAACTGCCAACTGGGCGGGACTCGAACCATGAGACCTAGGAACCAAACGTTAAGAGGTTCATAGTGGTCTATTATGTATTGTACGTATGTAATTGCTCTACGCAAAAATACATAGTTGATTATTGATTTGTTTTGATACATATTACAAACTTAATATATTACTTTCAGTACACAGTATATAAGATACATTCACTACGGATCGTTGTTTAGATTATACTTATCGTTCGAATAACTGTAAAAGATACCTGTAAGATCAATTTTAGAAGATATCAAATGGATTAATTCAAATGCATTACTTTATGTTCACATAGTATCACAGTATTTAAGATATCTTCACTATGACATCCTACGGTTTAAAAGATATCTATAAAATCAATTTTAGCAGATTATCAAAGGGATAATTTCATAGTTATTACTTTAAGTTCACAGTACATATATCTTCAAATTGTTATCAAAAAGATCTTTTGAAATAATTATCTTACAGATATCTTTAATAACGAATCCTAGTGATATGTGATATCTTTTGGATAATTATGCTATCTGGGCTGGTATATTATTATTATTCTTAAAGTAAATTTACTGTTTTATCCTATGTGTTATATATTAAATAACAAATATTTCATACTTGTAATTCTATCATTATTTTATAAACTGTGTATAAAAGGGTAATTTTTTGTAATATTTTGTGGGTCAGTAACACAAAAAATTATCAGCTGCAGGTTCAAGTATTATTCTAATCAGGACAAAAATAATATTTGCAAAAATATTTTAATTATGTTATAACTATTTTTTGTAATTTTTTAATGGGTCAGTTATATAAAAAAATATCAGATTCAGGTTCAAGTATTTTAATCAGGACGAAAATAATATTTGCAAAAATATTTTAATTATAATTATATTAATTTTATGCAATAAAGGTCTAGGTCAGGGTTATCAATAAAATATTATCATTTATGTTTTAGACATCAAGACTATAATATTATGCATGTAAAACAATATTTAATTTTTGTACCTACTGTAATATTTCGAAAAAGTGAATTTATCCTTAAATACTAATCCTTATCTCTAATGCCACAATGACGCTCAACGGCTCAACATTATGCAAATGCACTAAGACATGAGAAACGTAAACAACCAGATTTGGAAAAAACAACTGACTCATCATCTAAATATTTGATCAAACAAATGAATTTATCTACGACACGACTACTATGAAAAGTTTATATTTTTGCTTTCAATTGTCTACGTAAAGTTGATTGTTACTGAGGACCAAGCAAAAAAACATTTTATTGCGTGTTGCCTATGACAACGCGCAATAAAGTACTTTTTGATAACATAAAATAAAAGAAAATTACAGAATCAACAATTTTTTTATTTATTTATTTCAATATTAACGGTATCGTCATGGTTACGAATAAAACATAAATCCTCTTGCACTGGTTGCACTATTGTAACTCGCCTATGATACGAATAATGTCAAAATTTAATATGATTAATGATGATGTCGATATGTTTGATACGTCATTATATAGTTATAAAATGAAACTTAGAGGTATATTGTGTAACTGAATTTGGCAATTTTCTTTATATTATTTTTTTTTCTGCTTGTTTCTTGTTAAATGATAAGCTGTACCTAATACTTATTTTTACTTATATTGTTTGTATTTATATTTTTTATCTTTGAAAATGTACTAATTCTTTGTATAGTGGACGTACGTCCGTTTATAAATAAATAAATAAATAAATAAATATTATAATACTAAATAATCTGTCATGATTACATTATTTATTTTTCAAAGCTGGAAAAGAAAACAAGATAATACGAAGTATTTTTCATTTATTTATATTTATTTAGTCTATTATAATTTTATAAATACTAATAACTACGACCCACTCCCAAATTTCTCTAAATTAGTTAATAATAAAATAAAGATAAGAAAAATATCATAATAATTGTCACTTTTGAACTATATTGTATTAATCATTATAAAATAAGGAAAATCTGTATAAAAACAATTTTTACCTCTCGCCTCATATTCTATAAGAGAGGTATTGTAATGGGTCAAAATTTTCGAGTATGAGTTTTTGGTGGATAAGCACGTTTCATGGTCTCTAGAATACGAATTTACTATTTTCACGATGATGTCTGTGTGTGTGTGTGTGTTTGTGTGTTTGTGTGTTTGTATGAATCGACGATTTTTCGTCCACGATAACTTAAAAAGTATCAAACCGTTTATAACCAAATTTCATATTTAAGGTTTTAATAAGTATCTTAACACCGGATAAGATTTTGGTAGAAATCCGCAAACCGGAAGTAGTACTTTTAGAAGTTTGGAAAAGTTTTCCTTAAATATATTGGTACATTATTTATTTATGACAATTTTTGCAATTAAAAATAAAAGAAATTGTGATTATCTATGTGTACAGTTATTTATAAATACAAATTGCTGAATCTGGAAGTATTTAACAATAAAATAAAGTACAATTAATATTCTATTTTTTTGAAATTCCAGTATCTTGTTGTCCATGATATGAAATTTGTTTCTATATAAAATTTGAATTATTATGACAGTGACAGTACAGTTGACATCTTTTGCTTGCATATTGGTTTACATTATCGTTTACATATTACATGAACATGAAACTATTAAAATGTAAGTAAAACTATTTATTAGATTAGTAGAATAAGCAGAATTAGGCGAGAGGTCGTGTGGTGGCCACAGCAGATTTTTTGTTAAATAATTGATAATTGCTGTCAAATTCGTAACCATGGATATGATATACCAATGTTTCACGTTGAAATAAACTCACGGTATATAATATAGTAAGTTTATTTTAACGTGAAAGATGGGATTTATCATATCCATAGTTACGAATTTCACGTTTAAATAAACTCACTGTATATTTATATACTCGTATAATATATTACCGGGCGTTTCCTGAAACAGGCGCACCCCCCAAAAAAATTGTATTTTTAAGTCAATTACATTTATATTATAGATTTATAAACTACATTCAAAGGCGCATTAAACTACATAAATAATGAGTTTTTACTACTTCCTGTTTAGCCGGAAGTGACATCAACTTCCTTATTTTAAATGGAACACCCCGTATATTTTTTAAGATTTTGCTTCTACATAAAATTCTGAATAGAACCATGTATAATAAGCTACTTTTTCGTTGTAGATTTCTAAGTAAAATAATAATTAAAATATTACAGAAACAAATCGAATCATTCCTAGTTAGCATTGAAATTAACAAATAAATGATAAAAAAACAGATTTTATTTCATACTGTGACATAAAGTAACATTTTTCGGACGATTTATCGTACTAAAAGTGAAACTTTAAAGTCCTAGGACTTTAAAGTAAAATTTTAAAATCCTAGGACTTTAAAGTAAAGTTTTACTTTAAGTTTCTATTTATAAATACTATAATTCAACAACTTTAGTAACCAGTATGAAATAAAATTTTGTATGTACCTTGAACGAAAAGTGACTTTAAGGTCCTCGCAAGTAATTACCTTAAAGTTTCACTTTTCGTTCTAGATACATAAATAACTATTATGATAGTAAAAATGTCAGTTTATTAAGAAAAATACATAATTTAATAAGGAATTGCAATTCAATTACATAATTTATAGTAAATTTACAAAATGGCTCCATTTTTTTGAATACATAGTAAAACTTTTCGTATAATTTCTGTTTTTTGTCATTTATTTCATAGCTAACTAGGAGTGATTCGATTTGATTTTGTATTATTTTAATTATTATTTTACTTAGAAATCTCAACGAAAAATTAGCTTATTATACATGATTTTATGCAGAATTTTATGTAGAATCAAAATCTTAAAAAATATACGAGGTGTTCCATTTAAAATAAGGAAGTAATAAAAATTCATTATTTATGTAGTTTAATGCGCCTTTGCATTTAGTTTATAAACCTATAATATAAATGTAATTGACTTAAAAATACAATTTTTTTGGGGGGTGCGCCTGTTATATATATATATATATAGGGTGAGTCATCGAAATGCCCGTCGTCGATATCTCCCTTGTCGTTAAAAATACAGCATAAATTTATTAACATAATTTTTCGTCTACTCAAGGAGCATAACTATAGTTTAAAATTAAAACATATTAAAAATATTAAACTCTACTCTTTTAGAAAAAAATCTAAAAATATGATCTTATTTTAAGATCGTGGATCATATTTATTTGATCTAGATCAAACTCAATATCCTTAAAAATAAGATGATCTAGATCAGATCAAAGATCAGGTAAATTGAGCTGGTAAGGATACATAATATATATTTTTCGAACTATATATATATATATATATATATATATATATATATATATATATATATATATATATATATATACAGGCTGAGTCATCGAAATGCCCGTCGTCGATATCTCCCTTGTCGTGAAAAATACAGCACAAATTTATTAACAGAATTTTTCGTCTACTCAAGAAGCATAACTTAAAATTATTTTCACATATACAGGCTGTTGCATAATGACTTGGCGATAATTGTTCGTCTTTTTTTAAATGAAACACCCTATATATTTTTATATATTTTGAATTGTATTTTATTTACCTATACGAACATATAAATTTCATTTTAGTTTTCCGCGGCGTTGCCAAGTTATTCAATTTTTTCTCTAAAAAAAGCCGAATACACGTATTGTTTTATAAAGGCGTACTGAAGTTATTTTAATAGTAAAAATTATGAATTTTTTTTTCTGTACAACTATAACTATACTATTTGTTCTGACATAACTTTTTTTAAATGTTATTATACAGGGTGTTCAGTAAAGAGAATCAAAATTACTCAATTTCAAATGGCCATAACTCGTCATTTTCAAATGGAACACCCTATATTTTAATATTCTGTTGTGTGTATTTTTGCATCTTCTTATGTTATAAAAGGTGTCCTATGCCTAAAAACATTCATTTAATTAATATCAAAACTAATGTTTTTAGGCATAGGACACCTTTTATAACATAAGAAGATGCAAAAATACACACAACAGAATAATAAAATATAGGGTGTTCCATTTGAAAATGACGAGTTATGACCATTTGAAATTGAGCAATTTTGATTCTCTGTATTGAACACTCTGTATAATAACATTAAAAAAAAGTTATGTCAGAACAAAGAGTATAGTTACAGTTATGCAGAAAAAAAAATTCATAATTTTTACTATTAAAATAACTTCAGTACGCCTTTATAAAACAATACGTGTATTCGACTTTTTTTAGAGAAAAAATTGAATAACTTGGCAACGACGCGGAAAACTAAAATGAAATTTATATGTTCGTATAAGTAAATAAAATACAATTCAAAATATATAAAAATATATAGGATGTTTCATTTAAAAAAGACGAACAATTATTGCCAAGTCGTTATGCAACATCCTGTATATGTGAAAATAATTTTAAGTTATGCTCCTTGAGTAGACGAAAAATTCTGTTAATAAATTTGTGCTGTATTTTTCACGACAAGGGAGATATCGACGACGGGCATTTCGATGACTCAGCCTGTATATATATATATATATATATAGTTCGAAAAATATATATTATGTATCCTTACCAGCTCAATTTACCTGATCTTTGATCTGATCTAGATCATCTTATTTTTAAGGATATTGAGTTTGATCTAGATCAAATAAATATGATCCACGATCTTAAAATAAGATCATATTTTTAGATTTTTTTCTAAAAGAGTAGAGTTTAATATTTTTAATATGTTTTAATTTTAAACTATAGATTAAATCGCTTGAATATTACGTATTTTTTTCTTTTTTTACGTAATGTAATACAACAATTAAATATTTTGTCTAATATTGATCTTTTTACGATCTAAAGAAAAAAAAGATCACTAATTTCTTATGTGGTCTAAAAAAAATATCCTATCATAAAAATTGATCTATGATCTGATCTAATAAAACACGTCTGTTAAAATAAAAGATTTTTTTAATTATATATCGACCACGATCATATAATTTATATATAATAATAATATAATAATTTATTTACCATCATTTGAATAATGTACAAGAAGATTAAACAATATCACTAAAAAATACTTGACAATAAAGTAAATAAATGTTTCTTGTGTTGGGTGTTGGCAACTTATTTTAATAATTACATTACATAACAGCAAAATATATATTTGATGAATTAAACACATAAATTATACCAATAAATACATAATATAATAATTTAAAAAGTACATAATAACATTAAAGTTTGTAGGTAATATTTTTTGAAAAACGATATTATATTTTTTAATATTTATACGGAATATTAGGGTTAGAATTAAAGGATACACAAGATACAATTTTGATTTTCACTGAAATTAGTACTATAAATCAGTTATATTTAAGCTATTAATTTGAATCCATTGTTTTAATTTATATTTAAATGATAATAGATTATTTCCTATTGACTTTAGCTCAATTGGTAGCACATTGAAAATTGAGGCTCCGATATAATGAAAGAATCGTTTGCCAATAGTTTTAACCGGACCCAATAAACACAGTTACGTTAAATAAACGTTGAAAATTACCATAACCGAACGTTAAAATATAGTATTATTATGATCGTTAAATCTACGCAAAAATGCTCCACGTTTCAACGTTATTCGTAACTAAATTTTATACGTATATATAATAGTATATTTATATGTTTATGTAACTTTACATTTTAACGCTAAAATTACTATTAATTTATACGTAGATTCCTAATAAACGGCCGTTGTTTAAAAAACGTTATTAATTTACGTTAAAATATAGTGTTATTATGAACGTTAAATCTACGCAAAAATGCTCCATGTTTCAACGTTATTCGTAACTACATTTTATACGTATATATAATAGTATATTTATATGTTTATGTAACTTTACATTTTAACGCTAAAATTACTATTAATTTATACGTAGATTCCTAATAAACGGCCGTTGTTTAAAAAACGTTGTTAATTTACGTTAAAATATAGTATTATTATGAACGTTAAATCTACGCAAATACGTTCCACGTTTCAACGTTATTCCTAACTAAATTTTATACGTATATTAAAAAGTATATTTAAATGTTTATTTAACTATACATATTAACGCTTAATCAACTAATAATGTATACGTAGATTTCTAATAAACGACTGTTGTTAAAAAAACGTTGAAAATATACGTAAAAAAATATATATACGTAAAAAAAAATATATATATATATATACGAACCATATACCGGAAGTATATTGAAAAGTGAAACATAGGCGTTTACATGGTAAATCAGTTTTTCCGTTCGCATTGCTTCCCTAATTATTTTAGACAAAAATGTTTCAAATAAATGTTGTTGAGCATAAAATTCTACATCCGGATCAGTAAACAAATTTTATTTTGGTTGCTTTACAACTGCAGAAATCAAATTTGAAAATACACGGAATAGCGAATTAATAGTAACAGTCATGGAATTAAAAACAGTAGATGAACAAATGCGTAACGTTTTAAACGTCAAATTATTAGTACCTACGTATAAATGATTTTGACAATCTATTATTCTGACATTGACGTTTAAAGCGTTACGCATTTGTTCATCTCCTGTTTTTAATTCCATGGCTGTTACTATTAATTCGCTATTCCGTGTATTTCTGCAGTTATAAAGCAACCAAAATAAATTTTGTTTATTGATCCGGATGTAGAATTTTATGCTCAACAACATTTATTTGAAACATTTTTGTCTAAAATAATTAGGGAAGCAATGCGAACGGAAAAACTGATTTACCATGTTAAACGCCTATGTTTCACTTTTCAATATACACTCGGTGCGAAAAAGCTTAAAATATAATAATTTGTTAACATAAAATATTCGCAAAAAAGTTCCACGTTTTAACGTAAACCTTAACTAAATATTTAACGTATATATATATATATATATATATATATATATATATATATATATATATATATATATATATATATATATATATATATAATAGTATACTTTCATGTTTATATTTAACCATGCATTTCAACGCTAGAAGAACATTATATTTATACGTTAATAATTAATAAATAGTTATTTATAATAATTATTTTTGCGTTCTATACTCAGTACTTACCTGAGTGCGAAGCACGAGTTCAATTTTATAAAGGCTATATCGAGTACCAACAGCGATAAATAATCATTGCAGGATGTAAGAAAAGAACATATGGATGTATCAAATGAAACTGGCTTTTTTTCTTGTAATGCCTGCAGTATAAGTAGCATAGCTTAGTTCACACCTATTTATTCAGTTTAATTGCCAGACTTTTGGATCCATAAAGGTTTAGTAAAATAACATGTTGATTGAAAATTGTATAAATGAAATTCAGTAGTATTTAAAAAAATGTATTTTAAATAAATCTATGATACAGGCATACATACTAGAAACTTAAGAAACAAAGTACAGCTATAATACTAAACGAGACTCATTATTTGGGCAAAAGGGTTATTCTACTATGTTTTATCTGAAACATTAAACTCGTTAATTTTAATGAAAATAACATAAAATTCTGCGTGATTGACAGAAGTGTTTACCAATAAGAAAGAAGTTAATTATTTATCTGGCAAATAATGTGTAAAGGTGTAAAAATTTGACTTAACATGACTAATACAAGTTATATCATGAAATTATAGTTTCGCAAACAAGGTGTCTAATAATAATAAAACAGTTTGGAAATGGATAACTAAAGTAAAATAAGAAAAAATTTTAAAGAAAAAAATTGCATTTGAAAAAATGTCGTGGAATTTTTATAGTTACCTACAATGCTTTCAAAAATTTATTTCATTTAAATTTTTATATGTTATCTATATTAAGTTTGATACTTTACTCTTGTCGGCTATTTAAAAAAATGCTATTATTGAACACACTGTGAATGATTATGATTTGAATATTATGTTAACACTTTCGTCAATCGCTCTATACATATAGACGTTAATTATTTGTAAATACCATTTTCTGAAGACAAAAGAAGAGTTACACCAGCAGAACAATAGTCATAAAGACGCTGCACGGAATCGCTCACATTTTATGTAAGTATAACTCCCAATAATAATTATTAGAAAGGTAAATAATATAAGTTTTCTCTCAGTACTGCATAATATAAATGTTTAGTTAACAAAACACACTGGATAATTGAATAACTGAAATAAATAAATTTTATTAAAATATGAACGAAAATACAAAATAATTAAATTTTAATAAATACCAGGTAATTACTGACGTTAACAATGGCACCAGCATACAAAGAAAAATATTTTCCATTAAAGGAGATTGATGCATTTTATAACAGCCGTGAAGTAAATTATTATTTCTTCTTGCTGGCCAATCGTAACTTGGCAAATTGTAGCCAGTCTTTAATGCAATTCGCTATTTTTAAATCGTCGCCTTCTCCTTGCGGAAAACTTTTTTTCACGACATCTGTAATAAAACAAAAAACATATTTTAGGGACATAGTAATTAAAAACAACTCTTTAAAAGGTCATATACCTAAATTTTGGTTTGATACCCATAAGAATTCAATTCTTCAATTATGTTCACTATGGTTGCTATAGCGTAGTTTTTTCTTTTTTCATATGATAATTTATCTCGCCCTTTCCAATTATATAATGCTGCCACCTCATTCGAAAGAACATACTTTAGAATTCTACAAGTTAAAGTTTCTACAGTTACACTACCAATAGCTGACAATCTGTTGGTCTACAATAAGGGAACAATTCAGTTATAATTAGGTTTACACAAATACAAAGTATTGCTCATCATGTAAGTTCTATATATAAGTTTGAGCATATCTTCTCAAGTTTTTACAGGCATGTCAGGAAGTTCTTCAGGTTTTTGCAAATCTATGGAGTTGCTGTTTACGCGATGGACTCTGAGAATCTCGTTCATCATCATTGATTGCTGCTCTTGTTGAGCAGTTAGTAAAATTTGTTTCATAATATCTGGAATATCTAAAAATAAATAGTTAATAAAAAAGTTTTAAATGTGATTTTTCTAATGACGTTTAGATCACGTATTATATTATTAAATTAAAGTCCTTATTTGACTCTTAAAGTGTACGCTATAAATTCGTCATCAAGTAACTCATAGGCCAAAACTTAGCTAGTTGTTTAACAAAAATTGTTCATAAAAAGCCATGAATCTGTTAACAGTTTGAAATAATTTTCAGATTTGCTAAATATCAATTTGGAGTTCATAATCAATTATTGTATATAACATATTTAATCAAATAACTTACTTCCCGAAGAAGACGACGAACGAGATGTTGGCGTAGAACTAAAATGGTTGACAACGAGGATCTTGGAGTCGCAATGTTACTCTCTTCGTCATTTGAGCTCTGTTCCTCAATTTGTTTTATTTTTATTAGTAAATTGCTGTTCCCAGTGTCTTCGCTCTCTTGTTCTGATTCTTTTATGAACAAATCAAGCTTCTTTTCAGTCTCTTCATAGCAAGCTGCGAAAAAACAATTTAAAAATTATGCAAATTTTATACTAGTTCATACTAAACCCTAAACAATTTTTTGTATTTAATGAGCAAAATATTTTGGAAGTATGAGTTTCTTCGAAAAATGACAGGCTGGTTTTGATGTGCTGGGTGCAACATTAATTAAATTTCCAAAAGGAAAATTAGTTTCGGATAATGAAGATGCTTTTACATATGTTGAAGAGTTACTTTCGGACAATTTAAACTGGGTACTAATTTCTTGAACATCGTTATCAAAATTTGTTTGGGTATTTAAGCTTTCAACCTCGCTGTCAGTAGTAAGGGACAGTGTTCTAGATTTCTCTAAATAACTATTTGGTTAACTTTTCTGCGAACCATTCTTTGTATATACTTCTTGCATAGTAATTTACGTTTGAACATTATAGTATACACTAAAACAAATAATAATAAGTTATTAATGTACAAATTATATACAAAGCATAATTAATATTAAACAAATTGATATTATTTGAGGCTTAACCTATAAGTTGATCCGATAGGAAGGCGAATTTGTGCAAGTTTTAAGTGAACAATAATTATTATTATTATCTACTGTTCCTATATTACCTACATAAAATACAAGTACAAGAAATATATTTACATACCTTTATAAAGTTGATGAACTTCTCAAAGATTCAATCACAGCTCACCAAGCACAAACACAAACACGTTTTCCTTGTTCTTTGTTTGCAAACACAAGAAGCCAAGCGTGGCGTGGCCTGGCCGTACCCGTACGACGTGATCACGTGATCAGTGAGTGTGCGCCAGTCTGCGCTTAGCTTGTGTACACCTCTACTGCGCAAGTCGAGGCAGTGGTATACAAATTCAAAATGTAACAAAAAACTTTTTATTTTAAAATTAATTGCCCAATAGAGTAATTGCCTTGTAATATAAAATATAATTGTTTATTTTTTATCACAACAATATAATTATTACAATATTTTAAAAAATGAAGAGGGAAGAATAATGTCGATATTTTTCAAATAGTAATAGTTTGGACATCCATGCGAAAATGCATTTCAAGTCTGCCCTGCTGCCGAGGTGGTAACTGGTAACAATAATTTATTCAAGTTTTAAATTTCGATCACACACCATCACAAAATTATTCAAATTAAAATTATTTTTGAAATAGTTATTTAACAAAGTAATGTGTTAATGAGGGCGATTCGGACATTTTAACGCGTGAGAGAAGCGAACGCGTTAATCGCCTACTAACACATGAGTTAGTTACAAAAAATTTTCGTTGATCGTTGGTCATACCTTTTCAATTTAAAAATATTTTAATTTTATTCCGTAACAAATTAGGTTAGTATCGCTTTAAATGTTCACCACAATTGTATCGACAACAATAGACACCTCAACAACAACAATCAACTGACTGCGGGTGCAGTCTGCAGTCAGTTCACTTAATATTGATTAGCAGTACTAAATCCTAAGGTTTTTTCGTTTTTAGAATGATGTTATTATTTTTAAATTCATTTTAAAGCAATTTTACGTAAATATTATGGGGCCGCCCCATGTCATCTACTCCATTTTTTCTACTACAAATTTTTTCTACCATATTATATTACTACTTCCATTTTTTCTACCACAATTTTTTTTCTACTTTATTATATTTCTACTCCATTTTTTCTACCACAAAATTTTTCTACCTTATTATATTTCTACTAATTTACCTACTAATTCTTCATTTAGATATTTTGAGGTTTACATACAAAAATTTCATTTTACTCAAAAAACTGTTCTAACGTTTACCTACTACGTATAAGCGTTCGTTAAGATTATACCATTTTTTTGTATTTGTATGTTAGGTTAATATAAAAATTCAACATTGAATGTATGAAACTATAACACGTTTTAGTTCCTGGAGATATTTTAGTTAAACTAACGTTATATGAAAACACCTGGTTAATATCCTGTATAGAAACTACGTTATTCCAAAATTTAGCTTCCACGTATCATTTTATGTTTGAAATATACTTATTACTTTTAATTTTATGTTTAATTTATATACAAATTCAACGTTGGATATATAAAAGAATATAACATTTTGTAACCTCTCGAATAATTAATTAAATCTAACGTTATCTGAAAACTACTGGTGAATTTTATGTATCTTAGCAACGTATTTCTAACGTTTACCTACTACGTATAAGTGTTCGTTAGGTTTATACCATATTTTTGTATTTGTATGTTAGGTTAATATAAAAATTCAACGTTGAATGTATGAAACTATAACACGTTTTAGTTTCTGGAGATATTTTAGTTAAACTAACGTTATATGAAAACACCTGGTTAATATCCTGTATAGAAAATATGTTATTCCAACATTTAGCTTCCACGTATCATTTTATGTTTGAAATATACTTATTACTTTTAATTTTATGTTTAATTTATATACGAATTCAACGTTGGATATATGAAAGAATATAACGTTTTGTAACCTCTCAAATAAATAATTAAATCTAACGTTATCTGAAAACTACTGGTGAGTTTTATGTATCTTAGCAACGTATTTCTAACGTTTAGCTTCCACGTATAATTGTGCGCTAAGTTCATACAATTTTTTTGTATTTGTATGTTTGGTTAATATAAAAATTCAACGTTGAATGTATGAAACTATAACACGTTTTAGTTCCTGGAGATATTTTAGTTAAACTAACGTTATATGAAAACACCTGAGTAATATCCTGTATAGATAATACGTTATTCCAACATTTAGCTTCCACGTGTAATTTTATGTTTAATTTATATACGAATCCGACGTTGGACATATAAAAGAATATAACGTTTTGTTACCGTTCGAATAATTAATTAAATCTAACGTTATTTGCAAACTACTGGTGAGTTTTATGTATCTTAGTAACGTATTTCTAACGTTAACCTACTACGTATAAGTGTGCGTTAAGTTTATAATATTTTTTTTGTATTCGTATGTTAGGTTAATATAAAAATTCAACGTTGAATATATGAAACTATAACACGTTTTAGTACCTGCAGATATTTTAGTTAAACTAACGTTATATGAAAACACCTGGTTAATATTCTGTATATAAAATACGTTATTCCAACATTTAGCTTCCACGTATCATTTTATGTTTAGTATATACTAATTTCTTTTAATTTTACGTTTAATTTATAATACGAATTCAACGTTGGACAAATGTAACGGTATAACGTTTTATTACCTGTCGATTTATTAATTAAATCTAACGTTATTTGCTAACTACTGGTAAGAATTATGTATCTAAATAACGTATTTTTAACGATAAGATGCACTATATTATTTTACGTAACTTATTTATTATATAACAACGTTTACTACCGAACTTAATATATATTTATGTAAATATAAAACGTTTTCTTACCTAAAATGTAAAACATTTAAATATATTTAAAAATAAAACGTCAGTTAAACGTTATCTTAAAACACTTAGTTAATATTATGGTACTAATAAACGTTTATGCGACGTATATTATAAAAACGTTAGTTTCAAACGTTTAAATTTTTAACGATAAACGTATAATCAACCTGCAAAACGTTTTTTTAACGTATTATATACGTACCGGTGTTTACTGGGGACGTCTTACTTTTATATGTGGTTCTAGTCTACTCCATGTTATCTGCCTTTCATTATCTGCCTTTCATTAATATATAATCAATCATTGATAATTATTTATTAATAATTAATAAACGATGAGTTATTTTAAAATTTCATATATATGTATGATATTAAAGAATTAGTTATTTACCGTTTGTTAATAATTAATCAATAAATATTTACTGTCTTGTGATTAAAAGTCATGTTTTTCGAACTATCCTTATCTTTATTATAATACACACAAAGTACACGTTTCGAATGGTGGAGATCTCCAATCAAAACGTTGTGTATTTTGTCTGTATTATAAAGACAAAGAAAGTTCAAAAACATGACTTTTAATCACAAGACAGTAAATGTATTATTTACTAAAAAAAATAAGGAAAGTTCGAAAACATGAGTCTTAATCATAATCAACCCTGATCTACAAACTTTAAAGAAACATAGTATTTACTGTCAATCTTATCTCGACTTTTATTTTTGAGATTTAGGTGAAATATAATACATTTAATATTATAAGACATTATACAAGTATAATTTAATAGTATATTATTTAACGAGTAAATAATGTAGGCTATAATTAATGAGGATGAAAGTTTGTTCACGAGCCAAAGGCGAGTGTATAAATCATCCGAGTTAATTATAGCCATTATTTTCGAGTCAAATACGACGTTTTATCTACAACTTTTTAAATAAAACAACATTTTCTTACTACAAATTTGTATTGATATTAACCTAACCTCAAACTTTGGTGTGATGACAATTTATCCGAGTAATTTGGAACTATTATGGGCTAGTCATATACAGCGTTTAAATTTTTTTTATTATTTTTACTGTTTCTGCTTACAACGTCATAAAATTATAACTTGATGTAACACTAATATTAAAACAGATGTGATGGCAGTTTGACAGTTCGAGAGAATAAAGTACTCATTATTTAACAGTGTGAAATAATGAATTCATTATTTCATAATGTGTCCTTATGGAGGGGTTTATTATACTACTTTCACGTATATAATGAATACATTATTCTATTGTTGTAGATAAAATATTTTTAAAATTTAAATTTGAGGAATCTTCATTAGTATTTTTAAGTAGGTAATATGTTATATCCAAAGTAATTAAATCAATGTGATGGATTATCCTTCTTCCGACAATCCATCACATTGATTTTCTATTTTTTTCTGTTATAGAATTTGAGAAAACTGTTAGTAGAAACATGTAGAAGGTTTTCTTTGAATAAGTTTAAGAAACGTCCTTGGTTTTCGTTTATAGATAGCGGTGGTACATATAGAAGTTCCTATGTTATGTTTCCGTTAAAGGTGTAGCGGTGTAGGTATGTACATACTTGCTGCTGGGGACGTCAAATATAGATTATTTCATGATCAAAGTAGTTTTCTACAAACAAATTTGTATTTTATAATAATTACTAATGCTTATAAAACTCAGTGCCAATACTTACAATGTATACAGGTTGGTGGAGGTCAAATGCGAACATAGGGAACATACATGACAATCGAACTTTCATGCCAGGTATCTTGATATATTTTGTAGTAGTGTCACAAAAAGAAGTAATGTGAATTTGTGTGGCAAAAAGAGTAATAAATAACAGAAATAATAATAAAATCTAAAAGTTCATGTACACTTTCTCGTTCTGCTCGTACACATACATTATTTTGCAAAGAAAATATTTTAATGAAAATAAAAATTTCAATAATATGACAGGTACTTTGACATTGACAGTACTTATTCCACGTATATCAAGATGTCTAGCATGATAACTCCATTGTCATATATTTCCCTATGTTCGCATTTCACCTCCACCAATCTGTATACTGGTTGGTGGAAGTGAAATGCGAACATAGGGAACATACATGACAATCGAACTTTCATGCCAGGTATCTTGATATATTTTGTAGTAGTGTCACAAAACGAAGTAATGTGAATTTGTGTGGCAAAAAGAGTAATCAATAAAAAAATCTAAGAGTGCATGTAAACTTTCTCGTTCTGCTCGTAAACATACATTATTATGCAAAGAAAACATTTTAATGAAAATAAAAATTTCAATAATATGACAGCTACTTTGACATTGACAGTACTTATTCCACGTATATCAAGATACCTAGCATGATAACTCCATTTGTCATATATTTCCCTATGTTCGCATTTCACCTCCTTTCTGTGCTTCTATGTGATCTGAAATTTGTTTTTGCACACATGAAATGGGTGAAAACATGCAGCTTCGCATCCCTTGAAGAAATCTAACTTTTATTATCGGGCATTTGACCTTGACCTTAAAAAAATTTCGCCTGCGGCACATATCTTTTTCTTTTTGGATCTCTCATTTTATTCGAATAGGTACGTAATATTACTGCAATCAAACCCCGATAACTCCAAGCTGTATATACGTGCCAAATGAGGGGCGCATTTAAAATTTTGCCACAGGCGCAGAATACTGTAGTTACAGCTCTGCCGTTAGACAATCAAAAACAAATTCAATTCCAAAGAACTTCTCCAAATTATTCTAGCTATTCTCTCCAATTGATAATAAAATTATCTAAATAAATATTATATTATCGTTTAAAACCCTTCCCACTTTAAGATTAAGGATTCGTTTATAAATGTAGGGTACAAATCAATTTGAGTCAGTTTGCCAGTTACCATGGCCCGGATCACAATATTCACAGGTAGATTTAATATTTTTATCATTTATAACATAAATAATTATGTATTACTTGCTCGTAAAACTAATTACAATTATTAAGGCGGAAACGCGCAATATGGAAATTTTAATCAAAGAAAATTGCAATATCCGGTGAGGTAATTATTAATTGCATTAACTTTAACACACAGCAAAAAAGATTAAAAGAAATTTGGAGAACTTATATTTCAAATAAATAATTTTTGCGCAATTATTAAATAAGGTTAACATTGACATCCGAAATTCAGGCCGCGAAGTAAAACATGTGTGTACAATTTACAATATACAATTCGCGGACTGAGTTGTCAATATCAAACATTTTTGACAGTTGCCAAGAAAATAAAATGGGTGTTATTTATTATAATATGAATATGTATTGTAGTTACACAAATAATTTTATGTAGAGTACCTAAATATCTCACTTAACTCTCAGAATTTAATATTTTGATGTCAATATTTAGTTACCTACATATTGTTTTCTAATGTTACTCTTTGGTTACTATTTTATAAATTATTTAAGTGATTGACGATGTCAAAAATGACGGTATAATATTTTACCTATGGAACTAAATTATTGCACAGTTTAAACCGTCTTAGGAATAAATATTTAATTTTTTATGTCATCTTGACAGAGCTGTATATTTTTTGTATACATCAGAAATACAGTTGCAACTGAAAACAAAAGCTAAACCATTTTGGACTCTTTGTCCGTACTCTTAGTCTATTTAGGTACTCTAATATTATGTTTTTCGCCAAACAGACGTATTTGATGCAATTGTTATTGTTTTTTACTTCCCCGATCTATGTAATAGAGGGAAGTATTGTAATCGTGATTTTTTGACAGTTCGAGATTTTGGTGAATCTTCACGTTTCAGACCCTACTGAACCCAAAAAACATAATTTTAAAAAAAGTCTGTCTGTCGGTCTGTCGGTCTGTTAGTCTGTTAGTCTGTTAGTCTGTCTGGATGTTGGATAACTTAAAAACGCGTTGGAATTTTGGACTGAAATTTTATATTTAAGATCTTGAGCCAAAATCTGACTTCAAGTTCGTTAATGAGCTTTATTCAACCAGTGGTACCAACTTTATAAACAAAACTTTTTTATTTTTATCAAAATACTATCGTGTGTGGTATCAAATTAAAGGTCTTGGGAAAATAATTCTAGTAGAAAAACAAAAATAACATTTAAATGATCGTCAATTGTTTTTTTTTATAAATTATTCAAATTATACCGAGTTTGGTGTCAATTTGAATCGCTCAGGGAGATAAGTTTTTAAAAAATGTAAAAATGACATTAATACGATTTTCAATTGTTTCTCAAAAAATTACTCAAATTTTTTTATTCAACCAGTGGTACCAACTTTATAAACATATCTTATTTTATTTTTATTAAAATACTATCGTGTGTGGTATCAAATTAAAGCTTTAACTGATCGTCAATTTTTTTATCATACATTATTCAAATTATACCGAGTTTGGTGTCAATTTAAAGCTCTCGGGGAGATGAGTTTAATAAAAATGTAAAAAATGACATTTATGCGATAATCAATTATTGTTTCTCAAAAAATTAATCAAATTTGTTCAAGTGTATTATCAAATTAAAGTTTTCTGGAAAAAAATATTAGTCGAAGAATCAATAACAACATTTAAACAATGGTCAGTTGTTTTTACTTTCCGCATTATATTCTATAAGGCTATAAGATATTATGACGGGTTAAAATTTTCGAGTGTGAGTTTTTAGTGAATAAGTATCAGATTTTTTATGGTATTTAAATTATGCCGAAGTTGGTATCAACTTAAATAGTTTGGGGAAAAATGATAAATTTATTTAAATTTTGCAGAATAAAGCATAAAATTAACGGCGTTACGAAAGTAAGTTATTAAAACTTATAATCGGGGAAGTACTGTGGCGGACACAGCAGATTTTTGTAAAAAAGGAGGCCATTTGGGGATTGTTTATGATCACCATAGCAATTGTACAAAAAGTAAATCTATGCGTACTAATACAAAAAATGATTGTTGTCATGGTAAAAATGTTTACATTTTAATTGTTGCGTAATATGAGGATATGTCAATTTAAATGAAATTACATCTATTTAAGCGGCTAGCGAAAAAATATTATGTTTCATTCATACAAAAATGCTTGTTTGAGACTCGTAAGATCGCCGAACTTCGCTGCGCATCGTCCGGCAACCGTCTTACTCGTTCCAAAAAACACGCATTTTTTGTATTAATGAAACAAATAACTAAGGTATGTATACCTTGTCTGCGAAATGTTTTTACCGTCCATTCGCAGTCTAGGTATACAAACAACTATTTTGTTAAGTACCTGAAGAAGGCGTCTATTACTCCCGAAACGTTGCATTTATAAATGAAACATACAACTAAACCCAAATAATTGTCAATATGTTACCTTATTTGTTTTTATTTCCAGTACTAGCATTGCTAGTTCTGCAAACATCAGCCCAATACCAACGAATCTGGTATTACATCAGCGATGTAAGAGTTAACAACATAGCTCTTGAAGATGGTGCTGCTGTATGGGGCATGGGCGCCAGAGTCATTGGTCAAAAACATGGAGATGACGTCCATTGCTTAGTAAGTTCCGTAAGTTTATTTTCCTTTACATGTTTCGTCAAATTTATCTTTACAGATTGAAACTGCCGAAACAGCTTTAGTAAACGGTATTACAGGAGTACCAGTTGTACGTCCTTATAGAAATCTTTCTGACGAAGCAACTGCGATTTTGAAACCATTCGTGGTTCATATGAGCGATCCTACAAACTATACCATTTCACATGAACCAGATGATCCTGTCTGGTCCGTCAACATGAAAAGGGCTTTGGTTTCTGTCTTTATGCTTATTAACCCTGAAGAAAAAGACGTCACTCTTCACCAACAAACTCATTATGGACGATGTAACGTGACTCACAAAGTAACAGAAGATGATAAAGGCAATACAAAAATTGAAAGGACCATCAACCACGAATCTTGCGAAGATAGCCCTGCTTTCGATTTCGGAGTCAAAGGCTGGGATCCGACTATCGGAGAACACAAACCTGTGACCGTGGAAACTACATATACCTACTTGTACAACAAGACTCCAGAGTATTTACATTTAGACAGAATACAAACTACTTCGTTGGTGCAGTATCAATCCACGCCTGGTGTTAGAAGTATCCAGAAAGTTAAACAAACGTAGGAAAGTTATAATCTTGTTCAAAATTTAAACTAATAAATATATTTTTATTTCCAGTAAACGCTACTTCCTTCAAGAACAATCCACTGATGTCGAAACATTCATTAAGATCGATGTTTCTAAATGTACCGAAAAAGCTAACTTAATTTTTGATTTCTCAAACGGCTACAAAGGAGGTAGAGATGAATCCAACCCCAAGAAATCTGGTGATGTACTCATCAACAACTTCAATGAAGAATACGACAAATTCAAAGAATATTTCAATACTGTTCCTCTGAAGAATATTGAAGAAGATAACAACACTTACGTCACTGTCTATGATATGTATGACTTACTTTATCAAATGAAAAAGGATACTTTCGAAAAAATCAGCACTGAAATCTTCTCCCATGAAGATAACTTATACCAACACATGTTCCTGTCATACCTCCCGTATTTGGGAACACAAGATTCTGTTACGTTCATCAAAGGACTGATTGAGAATGAAGATGAAAATCTGAATGACCTTCTAGCCATCAAGATATTGTCTACCTTCCCAATTTATCTTCAAGAACATAGCGAAGAACTATTAAAAGAAATGGAACCACTTTTGAGCCTAAATGTAACAAATGATCAAGTTCAATACGCTGGAATTTTAAGTTTTTCTACTCTATTGGACAAAACATTCGCGAAAGGAAAGATTGATAAAGCAACTTTCAAAAAATATGCCAAGCAATATTACAAGCACTTTGCAGAAGCCGAAGATTATGAAGTAAAGATGACTTATCTTTTGGGTCTCGTCAACATGAAATCGAAGCTTGCTGTTGAGAGTTTGTTCGAAATTTGCGTCAATACCGAAATTTCTCATCACTTGAGAGCTCTTGCCATTTATTCTTTCAAGCCAACTTTGAAATCTAATGGCGCTGATGTAGGTTATATTTTTTAAGCTCAATGCAACATTATTCTTAATTGACTTATATTGTAGGTTTACAAATATTTCTGGCCAATTGTAAAGAACCACACCGAGCATTATAAGGTCAGAGTAGCAGCTCTTGATCTTTTGTTATACTCTGAATTGTCTCACGAAGATTTCCAGACCATCATCAAATGGTACCATGACGAATTTGAGAATCCTGATGAACAGCACTTGGCTAACTATTTGTACACCACTGTTCAGGCTTTGGAGAACTCCACTGGTTACTTTGAATATTTGTAAGTTATATTTTTTATTTAAACTTCCTTTTTTGAGTGTTTTTTTTTCCTAAATTAGGAGTGAATACGCAACTAAAGCTTTTGAAACAATGAAACCAGTCAAAAACGACGGCGTTTGGACCACTGGTAACTACCGCATGGCATTTACCGACGAAGATGCAAATTTTGGAGGCGCTATTCAAGCCCGCCTTGTCGCCAATCCTAACTCTAACGTAATCAGCGCTGGAATTTTCTCTGTTGATACATTTGCAGTATCTTTTAACCTGGGAAGCTACACTGCTTACATCACAATGGAAGGAATACCAGATATTGCTTTCATTTTCTTCACAGATAGATCTTCTGATAAACCAATTCAACATCTTATGAACTTGATTAGAAAGCATGGATACAAGATTAAAGACTTTGAAGAAGTTCATATAGATGTTGTTATCTTCTCTGATGAACGAGTTGTATTTGGAATGCACATTGATAAGGATAATATTTTAAATTACGCTACTAATCCTTGTAAGTAATTTTTCCTGATATCATATCTATCACGCCTTTTACCCAACTTGGGTGTGACAGCCTCACAATATTATGAGTATATTATACCGTGCGGGCGGTTGCGGTTATCAGTCGTCAACTAACGGGTACTCATAGTTGTAAGTGGCGACAATAGGCCGAATTCAGCACTCTTCTCAAAGTTAAATAAGCTTCTCTTAAAATAACAAAAATAAACGTATATTTCCTCCAATAAAAGACAAGTAGGTACCTACTGAATTCAGCCCGGGGCAGTTAAGTACTGTTCCTGCAGCCAGAGTTGGTTGGAACGGTAAAGCAGAGAAAGAATGTTCCTTGTTCTACACAGAGCTGGACAACTTCTTTACATACTATTTAATTTACTATTTCAAGGTAGCGAAGCGGTTTCTGCCAAAAAAATTGCTCATAATCTATGTTCGATTAATATTGTTTACCAATTTATAATTCCTAAGCTCGGTCAGAACCATAATCGGTCACGTAACGCACTCAGCTACATGCACTTCATATACGTACTCTAATAATATACTAATTGTTTTGTTTAGTGCTCTTGGACGTAGTAAAACTCACTGTTGATTACAACTCTTTATCGTTCCCTCTGGAAGAATCAACATATATTATTTCTGATATGGGTACTGGCATCCAGTTCGCTCATTATATGTCCGATCTTGCCTCATATGAATGGAAAAACTTCGATCAATTCTTTGCTGCATTACTCGATAGCGATGAAGAAGTTGATTCAATCGATTACAATATGAAATATAGGTCAATGTGGACTTACAGTCTTTTCACCGAATGTTACAATCCTCTGGCTGATGCCAGCGCAGAAACTTACAAATATCTTAAAGATGAGAAACTGGTAAACATTCCATTCTCATTCAACTTAACCGACTACGTATTCAAATGGGAACACAAGAAAGATTCGTTTAACTGGATTAAAGATTACGTACTTGGTGTTTACATCGAAGAAGAAAAATTGCATTCTCATTGCCCTTATTGTCCGAGCGTTTGGAATCTACCTGTTGGAGATTTAAAACAAAAATCAATGGTAGGTTTACGAACATAATTTAGATTTACATAATACATCATTTATCTTGTCTTACAGAAATCAGACGCCATTGGATCTGTCTTCGGTATAAGTTTCAATCTTACTGTATCCGAAAATAATGAATTCCAAAAAAATCTGGAAAAGGATCCTTTGCCTCCTGTAAAGAATATAATTAACAGTCACAAAACTAATTCATTGTAAGTTTATTTTAATATATTCTGCTACTGAAAATTATTTTTAATGTATTTTTAGCGATGTACCTTTTGGCAAATCAAGCTTGTACCTGTGGCATGCGATTATGTACAACACATTCATATATAAAGATTTACATAAGATTTCGTTGAGAAGTGAACCTTATTGGAATGAACCTACTGAGGTAATATTCTTAAAGTATATTAATAAACATGTAATAATTAATTTATTTACTTTTGTAGACTGTTTTCGATTTGAACATCGACGCGAATGACATTAAGAACGATAAAGACCCGATTAGCGGCGAAGAATTCGATTTCACTGTTGCGTTGACTAACAGAAAATGTCAAAACGCTGAAGTATTGACATATTTAAACATTACTTCAGTTTACAAGACTAAATCGGAAGCACCTGACGGCGAAGCTCAACCCCATATTGAACACAGTTACGATGTTAAGATTTTCTTCGATGATGGCACTGATGAAAAATTAAAGGTGAGAACCAATAACTAACCAGTAATTTGTTTGCTAATTTTTTTTTCAAAGGTTTGCATTGATCGTGAAGTGCTGTACCCTAATAGACGTGTCGATAAATTCTCTTTGGACCCTGTAGATCCCGCCAAAGCTAGCACTAAAATTGTATTTGGCGATGTTGAGAAAATCACTGACGGCTGCCCTACTTCAGAATCTGTTACTATCACCGAAATATACACAGTACGTAATTTATTTCCCCCTCGAATTTAACTATATTAACATTAACTATTGTTTAGGCTACAGAAAAGCTAAAACAGTACATGGAATCTTTAGAAGAACATGGAAAGTGTAAGAAACAATCTAAAGGATTCAAATACATTCCGCCAACATTAGATTGTTTGGAAGCACATGAAGTTATCTCCAAATATGACGCTTCTAATGTGTACGTCGATTTAACTAAGGTACACATTGAACAAAACATATTTGTCACGATTTTTACCCAATTTGGATATAGCAGCCTCACATATTGATACATACTATTAAGCCGCATTCACAGTCCGAAATTTGGTGTAATTCATGTCACTGAAATTTGAAGAGATTCATTTAAATGTTCACAGTCGTAGCTCAATCAAGAAAAAGTAATATTTTTCAGAACAAATCAGCTGTTTACCAATTTCGGACTGTGAATCACAAATGATCGATCTAGTCTAGATCGATCAAATCTGACAATCGAACAGTCCTAGTTATCACTATCAACCGTCAATCCACAAATACTCATGGTTGTTAGTTAATATTATTATTATTTTGTTTATTATTATTATTTGTTTAGTTGGACGAAGTGCCCGAGGAAATCATCAAGGCATCAAAGAGCGAATTCGGATTAAAAGTATTGGAATACAAAAGATTAAATAGCACACATGTAACTGTAACTCTAACAGCAAAAGAATTCCTGGGCCTGTGGCCTCTAAGTGAATTTGATGATATTTTAGAAGAGATAACAGCAAATGAAATTGAAGATCCAACTGATTTGATGTCTCTTAACCCAACAGTAGTAGCTTACGATGACGACGATTTATCTAGTGGATTTGACAGTAAGTACTGATAATTACATAGACTCGAACCGAACCGGAACAGGAACGAAAACCGGAACGAACTGCTGCTATTTTAGTGAACCCGGAACCAAACCTGAACCGTTAAAAATTATTTGATAAATCCAGAACCGGAGCCGAACTAATGGTTCAGTTCAAGAAGAAAAATAAAAACCGGAACAAAACCAAACCATACAATTCACAATTTCATGCATATATTTTAATGACATGTAGTACTCAACTTACTGATCATGAAACAATTTTTTTTTAAATTTCGTATTAGTCTTAAGCAATCTTTGCAAAAAGCATCTTTTTGAAACCACTGGATTGTTGATTGCATAATGGATATCTGATCAACTATGAATGGAATAAAATAAAATTTAAATTATCTGTGTAATGGCAAGAATAGTCAATTTATGTAATTACATTATTTGACAACAGTGTCCCGAAACTGTTTGATTAAAAAACCTAGTACCTATCTAAAATTGCGAATTTATTAGATTCGTAATAACTGAGAGGAGCACTATAATATGTCATTAAAATATATGCACGAAGTTGTGAATCATCCTGTATAGAACAGTGAACCGCGAACCAAACCCGAACCGTTATTTTGTGCGGTTCGAGTCCCTGCATGATAAATAAAGACATCTTGCAGCTAACAATTTCTTCTTAGGTGCTTGCTACATCACTCCGAACGAAATCCAAACTTTCCACGGCAAAGTCATCAACAATTACCACACCGAAGTTGGACAAGACGCAGTTGCTTTCGTCGAGTGCATGAACGACACGCATTCAGGCTTAACCATCCAAAGGATTCGAGATTACCATGTTGGTTTCAACTTCTGGTCTGAGAGTAACATTCTTGTAGCTAGCGGCCACGGCGGGAAAGTTAAAGTTGTTTACAATGGAAAGAAAGTCAGTGAAAATGACATAATCAATGAAAATTTTAAGTAAGTTGTATCAGATATGAGTTTAACTGAAACTAATAATTTATATCTCATATTTTCTGTTATAGAATCTATTTCTTGGATCAGGATGTGATCTACGTCACCAATGGTTTGGTAGATATTTATTACAACACAGAATATATTTCTGTAAAAGCACCATCAATTTACAACAACTTTATTTGTGGACTCTGTAATGGAGATAGAAAATAAATTTTAACGCACAATGTACTCCATATTAAAGGACCTAAAATATGGCTATTACATACTATGTAATTGATATTTAAATTTAAAATGTATCGTATAATTTGCATCTAATACTGAATTATATTTTGTAAAATAAAAAATCTGACGTGGACACCACATGACTTCCTTGTACGCCTTGTGTGTTCATACTTTTCTTAATAACTAAAATGTAAAATAATATTAAAAATTCTTTTAACTTATTATACTAGTATACTCACAAATATATTTTAGTCATTTTATTTAAACTGCAGAAGAAGATATAAAGCATATTTTACTATTGTCACTGTCATGTCATAATCATTTAAATTTTACGTAGTAACAAATGTTAATCGATCATGGACTACAAGATACCGAAATACTATAAATTATAAATATATACTTTAATTATTTTTAAATGATAGCAGATACAAAAATATTTATAAAATACCGATTGTAGGTAATAATCACATAATCTTTCATTTAAAATAAAAAAAATTGTCTAAAATTAAATATTTATCGAAATATTTTTAAAAAGTACTACTTCCGGTTTGTAGACTGAAACCAAAAATAGGAGGTGCACAACTAGATGCTATAACAGTCCTAAATACAAAATTTCAACTTTCTACGTCTAACCGTATTTGAGTTATGCGACACACATACGTCCGTCCGTACGTACGTACGTACGTACAGACGTCACGTCGAAACTAGTCATAATGGATTCAGAAAAGGTCAAAACGGATATTTCCGTCAAAATCTGAGAACCGAAATTTTTCGCGATTACAATACTTCCTTACTTCGTACAAGGAAGTAAAAATCTGACGTGGACACCACATGACTTCCTTGTACGCCTATTAAACTGTTCATACTTTTCTTAATAACTAAAATGAAGAATTATATTATACAAATATACTACTGCTACTATACTCACAAATATATTTTAGTCATTTTATTTAAACTGCAAGAAGATATAAACGATATTTTACTATTATCACTGCCACTGTCACTGTCATGTCATAATCATTTAAATTTTACGTAGTAACAAATGTTAATCGATCATGGACTACAAGATACAGAAATACTAAATTATAAATATATACTTTAATTATTCCTAAATGATACCAGATACAAAAATATTTATAAAATACCGATTGTAGGTAATAATCACATAATCTTTCATTTAAAATTAAAAAATTTGTCTTAAATTAAATATTTATCGAAATATTTGAAAAAAGTACTACTTCCGGTTTGTAGATTGAAACCAAAAATAGGAGGTGCACAACTAGATGCTATAACAGTCCTAAATACAAAATTTCAACTTTCTACGTCTAACCGTATTTGAGTTATGCGACACACATACGTCCGTACGTACGCACGTACGTACAGACGTCACGACAAAACTAGTCATAATGGATTCAGAAAAGGTTAAAACGGATATTTCCATCAAAATCTGAAAACCGAAATTTTTCGCGATTACAATACTTCCTTATTACTTCGTACAAGGAAGTAAAAAGTGTGAAAATAAATTTATTTTACTTATTTTTGTGTTAATTATTAAATAACAAATATTTTATGCTTTTGTATTTGTATCATTATTTTATAAAATAAAAGAGTAATTTTTTGTAATTTTTAGTGCGTCAGTAATTATGAAAAATTATCAGATTCAGGTTCAAGTTATTTTAATCAGAACAAAAATAGTAGTGATGTTGAAATGACCGGTAATTTATTTTTGGTAATATTACCGGTAACTTACCGGTAATGCATGGTCATTTAAAAAAATTAAAATCATATTTTTTTTCAAGTTCTGCAGATTAAGATCTTTCTTTTGATACCAAAAACATAGTATGAAATATGAAATCATCCGTTATCAAAAAGTATCAAGTTCTGGTTCAGTATAATAATATCAAATTAAAAGGAAGAATAAATTCACGAAAAATTATATAAGAAATTAGAAATATTTTATTCTGTATCTGTATTATTTATTACTGCTAATGCACAAAAATACAACACTTGTATTCCATAGAAAAAAAAATCCATATAAATTAAGGACGTTTTGGCATTTTTAACAACTCTAGTGTCTAACACTATTATTCTACACAGTTACATTCGTTGTTGGTCACGGTGCTGTTAGATGTTAAAATAAATAAATACAGCGCGAAATTTAAAAACGGTCATTTATGCGGTCACAAACGTGCGTCATATTACCGGTAACTTACCGGTACCTTACAAATTACCGCGGTAATTTATTAAGCCAACATCACTAAAAAATAGTATTTGCAAAAATATTTTAATTATATAATTTTATGCAATAAAGGTCTGGGTCATGGTTATCAATAAAATTTTATCATATTATTAATGTTTTAGACATCAAGACTATAATAATTAGGCATTTAAAACATTTGTACTAAATCATTTTATGATTATATAAATAATGTATTTTTCAAAGCTAGAAAACAAAACAAGATAATACGAAGTATTTTTCATTAATAAAAAATATTAGTAAATAGTAGTCTATTCATAATAATTTTATAAATACTGGAAACAACGACCCACTGCAGAATTTTTGTAAATTAGGTAATATAATAATATTGAAGAAATTTTTGAACAATGATAAGAAAAGTACCACAATTGCCACTTCTCAACTATATTCTATCAATCAGTATATAAATAAAGAAAATCTGAAGAAAAACAAATTTTTGTTAAATTATTGATAAAATTCTATATAATTTTATACAAAATTCGTTGTTTTATAACATTCTACAATTATATATAAACAAATATTTTTTAGAATTCTCAAGCACACACATATTTACTATCTACCAAAGGGAATAATAAACTTTCCATATTATAATTTCCAGGGATCTTAATTATTCATTATTAAATCGCACCGTGAACCAAATCAAAAACAATAATCAATTCCAAAGAACTTCAGTCGCGAACTGCGCGAAAGAATGTGTCATTATAATTTGATGAGATGTGTAAGTTCATAAAACTGGTTGATTACGTAAAGAATAGTTATGAGTAGATATTAAATTACAAACAACCAAGTAATTGTTGTGCTTACGTAAGGTGTGATTGAAGACAATTAGTGTGGTACTAGCAACTGAAAAACAAGTCAGTTGGTTTTGTGGCGTGGTTGAGAGAGGACCAGTGAAGCAGAATAGTATTTGATAGGTAAGAGTAAATAAATATACTAACAAAGGTATAATGTATGAATGTGTAACAGGGCAGAAATCTATGCTCTGGTTTTCATATTTCTTGGAAATATAAAACCAGATGTTGAGACACAACCCTCGCACCCCCGCAACCCGGTTTTGCGGACTTGCGTCCGAAAACAGGCAGTCGTCGTGGAGGGACCGTAAAGAAAGGGCGAAAATGTAGCCAGTTCGGCGAAATCGCGCGTTTTCGCGTTATTAGTTTGTAATTTAGTTTATTTGTAGTGATTAAGTGTTAATAATAATATTTGTTTAATTAAAATTAGTCCGAAACTTTTATTCGTCGAGTACCAGGTATAATTCCTATTCCCATTCCTTCCACTGTCAGCTCAACCTATCCCAACCCGTCGTTAATCCGTTATCGTAAATTAGTCCCGTGTTACATTGGCGCAGCCGGTAGGATTGCCGTTTGAAAAGTTTTGCAGCGTGACAAGCAAAATTGCCAGCATCAAAAATGGCGGCGAGCAGTTCAGTGGAATTGTTCGTTACCGGCAACTCCGAACTTACGTCAGTTCCCCGTCACTCCGTCCACCTCTAATTTTGGTACTCGACATTGTCATCGTCATTGCATCGTTCATCATTTAATAAATAATAGTACAAAATAAATTAAATACAACGCCAGTTTCCGACGCCATCAGCGATCCAGATTGTATGTAACGGCCGGAAGGAGTAAAACGTCAACCGCCTTCTCATCGAAAGAAGTAAAAATTCGAAACGTTTAATAAAACAAGTGTTTGCACCTAGTTAGTTAAGTTTAGGATATCTCTGGCTATCAGGGTTAGACCAGAGAATCCATCCGTTCGTTTCGTCCATATCCATATCGTACGTCGTTTTCGGGGTGGTGCAGCATCCGTGACTTATATAGTCAAATTTCGGGATCGATTTGTTTCGTCCGGAGGCATATATGGCTGTTGCTTCATCGTTCGTCGGGACAGGTACGGTGGTCGTTTCCTGTCCAAATCGTTAGTTCGAAGGTACACGTGGCCGCCTCATCGTTAGCTGCATCACCCAATCGCTGGGTATGGAATCGTTTTGTCCGAAGTGGCAAGTGCCAACACATCGTCGACGATCTCTCGCCGTTCGTTCGCTGACGCTTTACTTCATTTCCGTGGCCGCCGCAGAAGCCCGCGAAATCTACCCAAGCCAAGCCGTGACGTCACGAGTCCAGCATCAGCATCGCAGTCACCAGATGTTCGCGAGGGATGAAGCCGAAGATCGCCCCCGCGCCCCTTTTCGTTTCATTGTGACTCGGCTGTGTTGTGTTGTGAAAGTGTCCTGATGTCCACTTCGCCGTGTCCTATTCATAATTTTTGTCAAATGTCAATTGTTTTTCGTTTTAATTTCTTTTTGTATTGTTTCTGTTTGTGTGGTTTCGGCTGGTTTATGATGTTTTATGTGTAATTGTATAGGTAACTTTGTATTTTCTTTATTATAAAAAAATGGGTTTAACGTTTGATTTATGTAGGTAATGCTTATGTGTAATAATTGTGTAATTTCGTATTTTTATTATTGTAATAATAAAAACGGTTTAACATGTCCCGTTCCCGCATGATAGGTAGGTAAGGTAGTACCTATAAATAACATGATTTTAGTTCATAATTATTTTGTGTATGTAGTTTTTGTATTAGTTTTATAGGAATAGGATTTCTTTTTGTGTTTTTTAGGTCAGGTTGTTTGTGTCGTTTCGTTTGTTGCAGGCGCCTCTCTCTTAGATAAAATTATATCTTGTGAGATATAATTGTGTTTAAGGAGGAAGTGATGTAACAGGGCAGAAATCTATGCTCTGGTTTTCATATTTCTTGGAAATATAAAACCAGATGTTGAGACACAACCCTCGCACCCCCGCAACCCGGTTTTGCGGACTTGCGTCCGAAAACAGGCAGTCGTCGTGGAGGGACCGTAAAGAAAGGGCGAAAATGTAGCCAGTTCGGCGAAATCGCGCGTTTTCGCGTTATTAGTTTGTAATTTAGTTTATTTGTAGTGATTAAGTGTTAATAATAATATTTGTTTAATTAAAATTAGTCCGAAACTTTTATTCGTCGAGTACCAGGTATAATTCCTATTCCCATTCCTTCCACTGTCAGCTCAACCTATCCCAACCCGTCGTTAATCCGTTATCGTAAATTAGTCCCGTGTTACAAATGAATTGCATTAGTGTAACCAGATTACATGAGACAGAAAGCATCTCAGTTGTGATATTAGATTGGTTGGTACAGGGATGGCTATAAGGGGAGGTAGGAGGCCACTCAGGGGTTTCTACTCATTACTCAGTTATATCAGTTCCGAGCAGTATACAGACTGTAGTTACAGATCAGTCGGAGTGTTGACTCCTTTCTCAGATACAGAATAGTGGTTCCCGATCAGACGGAGTGTTGACTCCTATATCAGATACATAAGTTATCACAGAAATAAGTATCAGTTTAGTTATGTAATATACTTCGAACCCAAGTAATCAGTTTCGTAATGACTTTACGACATGGTGGAGGAGCTGGGATCCAGCTTGTATACTTGATTTTGACCTTAAAACTGAGAACCTCGATAATAGTTTATCACTAATCTAAAATTAATTTTGAAATTAATTTTTGTCTCGTTTTATCTTAGAATCAGTGACCGAGCGGTCAATTAATCATGGAGATTGTAGTCCAAACCCGCCTCAAATTGATGAGTGAATCAATTTCGTCAAGTATAACCGCTGCTAAAGAGACTCTTCACAAACTAAAAGATGGTCAAGCAACAGTAGACGAAGTTAAAATTATGGCAATTAAGTTAAAATCATTTAATGAGAGATTTATTTCGGAAATGTACAAATATTATGAGTTAATAAAAGATCCGCCCTCAACAGATGAAATAACAAAGTACACAGCATTACAGTTGGAGGCAGAAGAACACACAAAATGAACGAAATCAGAATGTAGTCACACATGCATCAAAGTTGGATAACGTTACTAGTAAATTACCTAGAATGGAATTAGCTAAATTTAACGGCGACATTTTGAAGTGGTATGAATTTTGGGATCAGTTTTCATCCAATGTAGACTGTAGAAATATCAGTGATGTCGATAAATTACTATACCTTCGTTCGGTATTAGAAGGCGAAGCAAAACAAGCAGTAGAAGGTCTAGACACAACAAATAAAAATTATCAAATAGCAGTCGGGGCATTAAAAGAAAGATATGGAAAACAAAGTGCTATAAATAATAGATGCTCACCATGTGGCGCTCTATCGAGATAAAACTGCTGGGAATGCAATTAACGATTTTTTGTGAAGGAGATCATTACAATGATGAATGCACTACAGTCAAGACAATTCGGAACAGAGAACAAAATTGAGGAATCGGTGTTATAATTGCTTCGTAGAAGGACATAAAACTAAGGAATGTAGGTCAAAGAGAAAATGCTGGCATTGCAAAGAATTTGGATTACATAATAGAGCATTGTGTCCTAAATTAGAAAAGAGATCAAACCTTAAAACAGAAAACTTCCATATTAACGATATAAGAGAGGAGATACCATATTACAAAAGAGCATAGTAGGTACATATCCACAAAGAAGAATATGACAATAAACAAATCAAGTGTCGAGTTTTATTAGACTGCGGTAGTCAAAGAAGTTACATTCTAGCCAAGAGGGTTGGGGATTTAAATTTACCTTTACTGGAAGAAAATCTACTGTCGGTATTCACTTTCGGAGCCACGCATCCGAAGGAAATAGAAAGTCCTGTAGTTCGCTTTAGAATGACCACTCGTTCAAACAAATGTACGATAGTGTATGCCAACGTCGTACCTCATATCACACACAGTGTCAGAAGTCTGACAGAATCAATCAATAACACACATATACAACATAATAATAAATTTGATGAAATGATAATGGCAGATGATGGTTCTAGGAATGATCAAATAGACTTACTTATTGGGAACTATTATTATTATGGATTTATGTCAACGGAAAAGATATTAGTTCAGAAAGGTCTTTACTTAGTTAATTCCGATTTTGGATGGGTTTGGTCCGGAATATATAACAGGTCACAAACAAACGATGATCCACTCTCAGACACTATAATGAGACAACAAAATTTATAAACGCTCGGTATCATGTTACGTGGCCATGAATTGATTACCCGCCGAATTTACCGACGAATTATGGGGTAGCATTCGGAAGACTAAAAAAACTTAGTAAAGAAATTAAAGTCTTGTCATTTATGATCAAGTACTTAAATACTAACTAAAAAGAGGAATAATAGAGATAGTTGAAGATAAACAAGAGCCCAACAACAATCCTATTCATTATCTTCCTCATCATTGCGTTCTGCAAGAGAACAAATCTACAAAGCTGAGTAGTTTATGACGCGTCAGCAAAATTAAAAGATCAGAAGAGCCTCAATGAGTGTCTGTATCGAGGCCCACTCATGTTAGAAGATCTTACTGGGTTATTAATTAGATTTAGAGAACATCGTATTGGTATAACAGCTTACGTGGAAAAAGCATTTTTACAAATTGGATTACAAAAAAATGACAGAGACGTAACCAGATTTTTGTGGCTTAAAGATATTAAAGAGGATATAACTACAGAAAATCTTTTGTATTTAAGATTTTGCCGTGTTCCCTTCGGGGTTATTTCGAGTCCATTTCTTCTCAATGCAACAATCAGATATCATCTCAGTATCTCACGCAAAAGGACAATGTTTTATACAATCAAATTGCCGTAGATAATCTTGTCACAGGAACCCAAACAGTTTCAGATGCAATAGTACTTTACAAAATAATGTAAAAATTCATATAACAAACTATCAATGAATCTACGAGATTGGAACTCAAACTCAGTCGAATTATGAACAGCATTCCAGAAAATTATAAATCAAAAACTAATTACGTAAAAATACTAGGAGTTGGATGGAATCTAAAAACAGCCTGTTTATCTTTGAATGCAAACTATGATATCAAAACAATTAGGAATATTCGAACTAAAAGAGGAATATTACAAGTTATCGCATCAGTTTACGACCCATGTGGGTTTGTCGCTCCAATCATGTTACCAGCAAAATTATTTTTACAGGATATATGGAAACAGAATATTAAGTGGGATACGACATTTCCAGAATAACTCATCAAAAAATGGCAATTAGTATCAGACAATTTTAAATACCTGGTATTGTTCATAGACCAAATAAATGTAAGCTTTTACTCTTTTATTATCTTCTTTATTAGCCGTATTTATTTATATTTTTGACAAATTATTTTTTCTTCTTTTTTTTGTTCCTATAGTGACGAACGCCAACTTTAAATTTAATTTTATTTCACCTACGTCGCGTTGTCTGCGTCGTCAACACCTGGAGAACATTTGCATTCCACGATTTTATGGTAAAGAATCAATTGGATTTATTGATGAAAAAATTTAAACGAAATAGAATACGAGTTGCACTGTTTTACAGACGCTTCAACCTTCAAAACAGCGTACTCAGCTGTCGTCTACTTGCGTAGCACCTTAAATAACAAGAGTTTTGTAAGTTTTATCATCGGTAAACCACGCTTTAGTACCAACTAAAGATCAGCGCAATTAGATTAGAATTATTAGGAGCATTAATCGGAAACAGACTTATACTTTATATACTAAGATTTCTCAGACTTCAAGTTAAACAAAGTTTTTTATGGACGGACAGCCAAATAGTAAGCTGGTATAATTCTGAAAAACTACTACCACCGTTCGTAGCAAGACGTGTGAATGAAATTAAGGCTCGGGTATAGCTACTATAAAAGTGTCGTTCGTACTTTACTAATAACTTAATTCAGGTGCACTTTAGAGAAAAAATTTATTTATTAATTTTATGCTTAACATCGGATTGATTCAAAAATTTCAAAATTCTGAAAAAAACAAATTTCAAAATTTTATATTTTTTTTTATTAGAAATTGGGAATAGTTTTTGAAAAAATATTGACAATCCGATGTTAAGATACTAATGTAGATTATGTGTAATTTTTTTGAAAAAGATATTTCAATCGTAGCATGAGTTATTAGTAAAGTACGATTTTTGATGTTTTTCTAGACTTTCCATTATTCAAAACAAGTGCGAAAAGTCAGAAAAGACAATACATATATTTAGTATACTGTAACCAAAATTTGGTTCATAAAGCACTCGAAATGCACGAGTAATTAATTTAATAAGGAACTACTAACGCTAACTATACTAGCACCTTAAGCAAAATAAAAAATGTATGTTTACGTTTCGTTCCAATTCCAACAGAGATGAATCCTGCAGACGTAGCCACAAGACCTACTTATTCAGAAAAATATAACGTATTGTGGTTAGCGGGTCCTAAATTTCTAAATTATGATCGAGACAAATGGCCAAGAAGTACCATAAGCAAGACAAAAAACTTTCATCTACAATGTCAAACCTTGCTGACGGGGGAAGGTCTGCCGAAAGTTACATCGGATATCTCTGCGAATGTAGAGGAAGAGTCGTCAGAAATGCATATAGACAGAAATACTGATCACATAGAACAACTGAATGAAGAAGGAGAAATATTAGTCATAAAACAGCTACAGGAACAATGCTTTCCTAAAGAAATAGATGGTAAAAAGACTGACTTAGCAAGGACACTTAAATTATTTAAAGATGACGAAGGATTGCTCAGATGTAAAGGAAGACTGCAAAATGCAAATTGGATAGAAAATCAAGAATTCCCAATACTTCTTCCGAAAAACACAGAATTCACTTTCAGAGTCATAGAGAATGCACATATAAAAAATTATCATGTTCAAGTTCAAGTTCAAAAGGTATTAAGAAAATGTCTTAAGTGTCGGAAATATGGCGGAGGGCCGTATAAATTACCAGAAATGGCCTCTCTACCCGAAGAAAGAGTTAATTATTATGCCGGCATAGATTATTTTGGACCGCTTATGATAACAACTGAACAGGAAACATCAGGAAAGCGCTGGATTTGTTTATTCACCTGCTTAGCAGTTAGAGCAATACATTTGGAAGTCGTCAAGGACTTATCGGCAGAAGAATGCCTGTTAGCTCACAGAAGATTTATATCAACTAGAGGTCTACCTCAATGCATAACATCTGACAACGCCTTACAATTTAAACTGACATCAGATATTTTAAAAAGCTCCTATTGCATTGAGAACAAGATTAAATGGAAATTTATACCAGAACGTGCACCGTGGTTTGGAGGTTTTTATGAGAGATTGATAGGTTTAGTCAAGCACTGTTTGAAACGAATAATAGACAAACATTTATTAAAAGAAAATCAACTAAGTACAGTGATCAAAGAAATTGAAGCAGTAGTCAACTCCAGACCGCTCACGACAGTTGGTGCAGATTTAGTACAAGTTTTGACACCTGCTGACTTCCTACATGTTGGAGGTCCCTTACTAACAGAGAAGGCAAACAATGAATTCTTAGAACCAGCAACAATAACAAAAACAAATTTAAAAGAAGGCTGGAAACGCGGCCAAATGATTCTCAATGAATTCACAAAAATGCTTACTAATCAATATTTAATCAGCTTATTAAACAGGAAGAATTTCCATAAACCACCTAGAGTAGTGGTAGATATCGTACCAAAAGTAGGAGATATTGTTCAGATTAAGAGTGACCTGAACAGAGTACGCTGGAAAGTGGGAAAAATTAGCAGTATCATAAAGGGTTCCGACGGACATATTAGAGTAGCCAAAGTGTTAACAGACTCACGAGAAACGCTGACCAGATCAGTAGCATACTTATACCCACTAGAGATAGTGGAGTCCAATACAGAAATATCAGTACCTCCGGTGATAGAAGAAACAGAGTCAACCAAGGAGGTACAATCCACATCACACAGACCAGAAAGAGCAGCTGCTCGTAACGCAAGAGAGAAAATTAGGGAGCTTTGCCACACAATTATATGTAACTATTTTTGGCATGTAATTAGTAATAATGTTAAGATTAAAATTGGGTTAAATTGCAACAGATTAGTTATTTGGAAATACCTAATTTTTCTTTCAGGTTGGGGAGTGTCGCGAACTGCGCGAAATAATGTGTTATTATAATTTGATGAGATGTGTAAGTTCTTAAAACTGATTGATTACGTAAAGAATAGTTATGAGTAGATATTAAATTATTAGTTGGTTTTGTGGCGTGGTTGAGAGAGGACCAGTGAAGCAGAATAGTGTTTGATAGGTAAGAGTAAATAAATATACTAACAAAGGTATAATGTATGAATGAATTGCATTAGTTTAATCAGATTACATGAGACAGAAAGCATCTCAGTTGTGATATTAGATTGATTGGTACAGGGGTGGCTATAAGGGGAGGTAGGAGGCCACTCAGGGGTTTCTACTCATTACTCAGTTATATCAGTTCCGAGCAGTATACAGACTGTGGTTACAGATCAGTCGGAGTGTTGACTCCTTTCTCAGATACAGAATAGTGGTTCCAGATCAGACGGAGTGTTGACTCCTATATCAGATACATAAGTTATCACAGAAATAAGTATCAGTTTAGTTATGTAATATACTTCGAACCCAAGTAATCAATTTCAATTATCGTTTCGTAATGACTTTACGACAACTTCTCAAAATGATTCTAGCTATTCTCTCTAATTGTTATTAAAATTAAAAAGTTGATATCATTTATAAGTTATGACCTTTGCTACTTTAAGATCAAGGATTGGTTTATAAATGAGGGTACAGATCAATTTGAGTCAGTTTGCCAGTTACTATGGTCCGGATCACAATATTCGCAGGTAGATATTATAATTTTATAATTTAGAACTTAAATAATTATTTATTATTTGCTCGTAAAACTAATTACAATTAATTAAGACGAAAACCCGCAATATGGAACATTTAATCAAAGAAAATTGCATAATCCGTTAAGATAATTATTGTTAATTGCATTAACTCAGCACACAGCAAAAAAGATTGAAATAAATTTGGAGAACTCATATTTCAAATAGGTTAATAATTTTTACGCTGTTAAAAATAGTTGACATTGACGTCCGCAATTCAGGCCGCGAAGTAAAACATATATGCGTGTACAATATTATACATTTCGCGGACTGAGTTGTCAATGTCAAACATTTTTCACAGTTGTCAAAAAAATAAAATGGGTGTATAATATGAATATGTATTGTAGTTGCACAAATAATATTATGTAGGTATACATCGTCTGCAAAATGTGTTTAGCATCCTTTCGCAGTCTAGGTATACAAACAACTATTTTGTTAAGTACCTGAAGAAGGCGTCTATCACTCCCGAAACGTTGCATTTATAAATGAAGCATACAACTAAACCTAAATAATTGTCAATATGTTACCTTATTTGTTTTTATTTCCAGTACTAGCATTGCTAGTTCTGCAAACATCAGCCCAATACCAACGAATCTGGTATTACATCAGCGATGTAAGAGTTAACAACATAGCTCTTGAAGATGGTGCTGCTGTATGGGGCATGGGCGCCAGAGTCATTGGTCAAAAACATGGAGATGACGTCCATTGCGTAGTAAGTTCCATAAGTTTATTTTCCTTTAAATATTTCATCAAAATTTTTTTACAGATTGAATCTGCCGATACAGCTTTAGTAAACGGTATTACAGGAGTACCAGCTGTACATCACTATAGAAATGTTTTTGACGAAGCAACTGCGATTTTGAAACCATTCGTGGTTCATATGAGCGATCCTACAAACTATACCATTTCACATGAACCAGATGATCCTGTCTGGTCTGTCAACATGAAAAGGGCTTTGGTTTCTGTCTTTATGCTTATTAACCCTGAAGAAAAAGACGTCACTCTTCACCAACAAACTCATTATGGACGCTGTAACGTGACTCACAAAGTAACAGAAGATGATAAAGGTAATACAAAAATTGAAAGGACCATCAACCACGAATCTTGCGAAGATAGCCCTGCTTTCGATTTCGGAGTCAAAGGCTGGGATCCGACTATCGGAGAACACAAACCTGTGACCGTGGAAACTACATATACCTACTTGTACAACAAGACTCCAGAGTTTTTACATTTAGACAGAATAGAAACTACTTCGTTAGTGCAGTATCAATCCACGCCTGGTGTTAGAAGTATCCAGAAAATTGAACAAACGTAAGAAAGTTATAATCTTGTTCAAAATTTGAACTAATAAATTTATTTTTATTTCCAGTAAACGCTACTTCCTTCGAGAACAATCCACTGATGTCGAAACATTCATTAAGATCGATGTTTCTAAATGTACCGAAAAAGCTAAATTAATTTTCGATTTCTCAAACGGCTACAAAGGAGGTAGAGATAAATCCAACCCCAAGAAATCTGGTGATGTACTCATCAACAACTTCAATGAAGAATACGACAAATTCAAAGAATATTTCAATACTGTTCCTCTGAAGAATATTGAAGAAGATAACAACTTTTACGTCAATGTCTATGATATGTATGACGTACTTTACCAAATGAAAAAGGATACTTTCGAAAAAATCAGCACTGAAATCTTCTCCCATGAAGATATCTTATACCAACACATGTTTCTGTCATACCTCCCGTATTTGGGAACACAAGATTCTGTTAAATTCATCAAAGGACTGATTGAGAATGAAGATGGGAATCTGAATGACCTTCTAGCCATCAAAATATTGTCTACCTTCCCAATTTATCTTGAAGAACATAGCGAAGAACTATTAAAAGAAATGGAACCACTTTTGAGCCTAAATGTAACAAATGATCAAGTTCAATACGCTGGAATTTTAAGTTTTGCTACTCTGTTGGACGAAACATTCGCGAATGGAAAAATTGATAAAGCAACTTTCAAAAAATATGCCAAGCAATATTATAAGAGCTTTGCAGAAGCCGAGAATTATGAAGTAAAGATGACTTATCTTTTGGGTCTCATCAACATGAAATCGAAGCTTGCTGTTGAGAGTGTGTTCGAAATTTGCGTCAATACCGAAATTTCTCATCATTTGAGAGCTCTTGCCATTTATGCTTTCAAGTCAACTTTGAAATCTAATGGCGCTAATGTAGGTTTTATTTTTTGAGCTCAATGCAACATTATTCTTAATTGAGTTATATTGTAGGTTTACAAATATTTCTGGCCAATTGTAAAGAACCACACCGAGCATTATAAGGTCAGAGTAGCAGCTCTTGATCTTTTGTTATACTCTGAATTGTCCCACGAAGATTTCCAGACCATCATCAACTGGTATCATGACGAATTTGAAAACCCTGATGAACAGCACTTGGCTAACTATTTGTACACCACTGTTCAGGCTTTGGAGAACTCCACTGGTTACTTTGAATATTTGTAAGTTATATTTTTTATTTAAAAATCCTTTTTTGATTGTTTTTTTTCTAAATTAGGGGTGAATACGCAACTGAAGCTTTTGAAACAATGAAACCAGTCAAAAACGACCGCGTTTGGACCACTGGTAACTACCGCATGGCATTTACCGACGAAGATGCAAATTTTGGAGGCGCTATTCAAGCCCGTCTTGTCGCCAATCCTAACTCTAACGTAATCAGCGCTGGAATTTTCTCTGTTGATACATTTGCAGTATCTTTTAACCTGGGAAGCTACACTGCTTACATCACAATGGAAGGAATTCCAGATATTGCTTTTAATTTCTTCACAAATAGATCTTCTGATGAACCAATTCAACATCTTGTGGACTTGATTAGAAAGCATGGATACAAGATTAAAGACTTTGAAGAAGCTCATATTGAAGTTGTTATCTTCTCTGATGAACGAGTTGTATTTGGAATGCACATTGACAAGGATAATATTTTAAACTACGCTACTAATCCTTGTAAGTAATTTTTCCTGATATCATATCTATCACGCCTTGTACCCAACTTGGGTGGGGCAGCCGCACAATATAGGTAATGAATATATTATACTGTGCAGGCGATTGCGCTTATCAGTCGTCAACTCACGGTTACTCATGTCATAGTTGTAAATGGCGAATGGGCCGAATTCAGCACTCTTCTCTAAGTTAAACAAGCTTCTCTTAAAATTACAAAGATAAACGCATATTTCCACCAATAAAACACAAGTACTGAATTGTGAATTCAGCCCAGTGCAGTTAAGTAGTGTTCGTGCAGCCAGAGTTGGCCGGGGCAGGTAAGGGAGAGAAAGAATGTTCCTTGTTCTACACAGAGCTTGACAACTTCTTTACACACTATTTACTATTTCAAGGTAGCGAAGCGGTTTCTGCCAAAAAAAATTGCTCATAATCTATGTTCTCTCGATTAATATTGTTTACCTAGTCGGCCACGTTAGCCGCGCGGACTAATGTGCTGAAACTCACTGTGGTCCTCGCCGGTCATGGGTTCGAATCCCACTGAAGAGCATGGACGTAGTGATAGTCTGAGCATTTGATTCTTATAATATGTTTATCTAATTCACATGGTTATTGGGTGATACGCACTGAAACTAAAGCCATAGGGGTATCCCCATAAAAACCCAGCAAACATAGTTACATCTTTGCGAAGTTATAACAATGTAACACGTTTAACTTAAAAGTTACAGGTACGTACCGTGTAACGTAAATCTAACGTACATTCACTTTCCTAAGTCAGCAACAATGACCTTGGCAAAGAGGTCGCGGGTATGTAGCATCATAACGTTTATGGTATGGTCTGTGTCTGTACCATAAATTGCAAATATACATACTTTGTATTTTGTATAGTAAAGTACCAAATACATACCTACCATTTTAACGAAACTAGCACATAACCTGTAATGTACCACACATTTAATTTTAGGAAAGGGAAATGCAAAATAATTATACTGGAATGCAAAGGATTTATAATTTTTATTTCTTAAACACATTATATTATGATATAAAATAAAGGTAAATTTTTAACTTAAAATATAAAAACAATAATACAATTGAAAAAAAAATAATTAATTCATCAAAATACTCTTCATAATTAACAGAATAGTCTTCTCCAATATTATTATCGTCATTGCTAGTTAAATGTAAATTAGTAGCGATTCTCTATATTTCTATCTTGTTTATTAATTTCATCTAAAATTCTGCGACGTTTTTGATGATAGCCTATTTCGTGGAAATTTTTTCTTGGCACCACTCTATGAAAACAACAATATCACATGTGAAATTTTTTACCCAACATAAGAAAATTTCATATGTTATGAAATTTTTAGTTCATCAAACTGCATGTATCATTATTAATTTCTAAATAACAAACTTACCTCATCTAACGATGAATATTATACCAAATAACAGAACTTGATACATATAAAAACACAAAGAACAAAACCAATGTTTCACGATGCACCGTTCACCGTTGCCTGAGCAAATGAACACTACACGTGGTAAGTCGTAGCTGGTCAGCGTTACGTAAATTACAAAAAGAGTTAACATGGATGAAACACAGGTATATTACTATCACGATATACATGATACGCGTACTGGATGTGATATATACATGTTCATAAGTAAGGCTTGGTTCACATAGCTTATGTCATGTCATGTCTGTGTCATGTCAATATGTTGAGCACACGGTAAACTAATGAAGTGGTTCACATAGGGTATGTCTCGTATGTTTTTTTTTGACATAACATAACAGTTGATTTGAACTCAACTTTCACTGCTATATGTCTATGTCTATATCTGTCAAAATTACACATTTATTATTAATATAGATAAAAACTTACTAATAAGTTAAGAATAAAGCTTGTATGATAAAATAAAAGCAGATTATGAAGATAATAAAATAATAAAAGCAATAAAAAGTAAGTACAATTTAAAATATACCGTTCCCAATTTTATTAAAATGTTTCTTGTAAATTTACTAATACAAATTTATCTTAATTTCCATTAGTAAATGCCTGCGACTCCAAATTAATTTTCTCCGTTGTGATACTTTACACAAAATGTGTATATAATGACATGACACAGACATGACATGACATAAGCTATGTGACCAAGCCTGAAAATGTCTGTCAATAGAAATAACATAACATAATGATAATGACACAGACATGACATGACATAAGCTATGTGAACAAGGCTTAATGTAGGTGGTATCTATAGATTTTACGTACCGTAAACCGCGGCTACTTTAAGAAGTAAATATTACTTTTTTGTTTATAACTTCTAAGCCAATAATGATTTTGACATGAACTTAAGGAATTAGAAAGAGCTTAGTTAGCTGAGTACGAATATATACCAAAAAAATTTTTTTTTCTATTCCTTCATTGAAATTTTTTATTGTTTGTATCGAATCAAAGTTATATTCAAAATGGGGCTTCTTTGAGACCCCATAATTTTATTGTACCATATTAAAGTAGCCCCAAAATAGAACCCAAATAAAAAAATTTGTTGCATAGTTTTTGAGTTATTAATAATTTTACATTGTGGGGTAACTTTGATACCTCGATTTAAATGTAAATATACATTTATTATATCTTATTATTCATCCAAAAAGTGTGTAACAAAATAGGCACTCAGTTCCTAGTAGGTAATAATTATCACATGTAATATTACTTAACAAAAAATTTTAAAATATATAATTCTGAGTATTTATGAGTAGGAAAATAATACTAGATATATCATTTTTTTTTTTAAACAGGTACACTTTCTTTAAACATACATCTTTGGCGGCGGAAATTTTTGTTAATTATATCTGGAGTCTGGAGTGAAGGTGCTCCAAAATATCACATTTTTATAACAATCATCTTCATTTAGTTTAAAAACTCTATTAACTGTATCAAGCGATTTCAGCCCTACTGTTTCAAGTTCATCAGACGATATAATTTTCTTAACAATAGGGTCGTCCACGGTTTTTCAAAAACCTCAAAAATAAATTCTATAATCATAAAAAAATATATATACAATAATTTTTCTGTCGAGAGAAGTCGATGTGACAAGCAAACGCGATTATAAAATGAACGGCGTTTGAAAAGGTCCCGAAAGACCGCCATGTTGATGTGACGTCACTACGCACGTTGGCGCTCAGCCGCAGCATTGTTTGCAATGGAGCCACCGACAGAAATGTCGGTTTTGCCGAAAAAAGCGGCAAATAAGTATTGTGTAGCGCCTGGGTGCGACAGCAGCAGTCATCGGGAGCCGACCAAGTTGTTTATAAACGTGCCAACTGAAGATATTCGGAAAAAGTGGCTCCAGCAAATCCGACGTGATGCCGCGAGTGTCTCTTTGACGTCTCACTTATATTGTTGTGAAGACCATTTCAATGTAAGTACAAAAATTTAAGGTTATTTTCAATCATTTATCGACGAAAATCGATCGACATATAATATTGGCTGTCATTGTTGGTAACTACATAAGTTCAAAATAGATTTGAGGGGTCCAGTTCACAAAAACACTTTTCATACAGCTATTATTTGTTTAAACTACTCTTAAATTGTGTAAAATATGTTTTTTCCAAAAATAGCCTCATTATAAATACTCATAGATCTTTTCTGTTTATTGTAAACATAAAAATTAAATTGATGGTAATTTAAATCAAGTTTAAATGTTGAACACTTTGATTCTAGTTAAACAAAAAACATGTTTATCTACGACTATTATCAAAAGTAACCAAGAAATGTATGAACTTTTTGAAAGTTCGTTTTGAACTTTTGGACAGGCCTAAATGTTTTACATTAAACATGTGTATCCATTTAAAATGTAAAGTTAGATTTGTTGTAAAATTACAAAAATATAAATTTATATAGTTAAACTGGTAACCTTTAATTTCAAAAAATAATCATCGCAATATGAATAACGTCCTTAACAAGGTAGAGTGAAATTTTATGTAAACAAAACATTTATAGGTTATTTGAGTATTTTCCAATATGTATCAAAATCTAATAAATCACTTTAAAAAGTATTTTACTTTACTAAGCACACAAAACAGAATCATAACAAACACGTATCTGTGAGCTTTGACGCCACTCGTTTCAGCTGCGTTGAAAAACTCACTTTTTGAGAAAAAGTCGGCAACCATTAGCACGTGAACCTTTGGCAGATTATCTGACTGCCCCTTTACGAATCCGTCGGAACTCATTTTGGGTCAGATTGGTTTCAGAGTCGATTTAATCGACGACTTATATCTCTCATGCACTGAGTGCCGGTCGCCAACATGCGTAATGACGTCGCAGCGGCGCTCGGCCAATAACAGCATTTCGTCGGTCACGTGACAAAATTTGAAAGATTTACGATATTTAAAGTTTTTTCTATGGGATGATGTATTATAGGTTATGAATTTTACGTTAAGACACAAAAAGGTTATATTAAATTTTTTCAGGAAGACCCTATTGCCGCATATTTGTACATCTTTTTCTTTTCTGATCAAACTTTTACTAATACATACGAATTAATCGCAATATCTTGAATAACACTATCATTATTTTCTGTAGTTTCAGCCAGATTTATAGAAACTTCATTCTCCGAAATCGTAGGGGAATTATTATAGCTCTCTGAATCTTCTGATAATGATATTTCAGTACTAGATAATTCTGAACTGCTACTACAAGTGAAAAATAACACACTGAATGTATATCAAAGTAACCCCAAAAAATGATCAAAGTTGCCCCACATCATAAATCATTAAATAAAACTATAACCAATATTCATTTTCAAGCGCTTTTCAGGTTATATACTCATAAAGGATCAAATAATGCAAAAACACTTTCATCAAACTTGTATTGACATGAAGCAACTCTGTGCACTTAAAAGTATAACGCTCTAGTTTTTCATGCAATTGATACCCTTATTTTTAATAATTAATAATTGGAAACCTATAAGACTTACATTTATGCTGCTAAACCAAAAAGAGAATTTAATGTCAGTGCTATAATCTATGTTATAAAAAAAATCACTATCGAACGCAACAGTGTTGCACACAGCAAATAAATAACTTTTCCGGGAAAAATCAAAATTGCCCCGCGAAATCAAAGTAGCCCCGGTTTACGGTACATTGTATATGTATGTCAACAGTGTGTTTGCTGAGAAAATATATATTGTTTACCAATTTATAATTCCTAAGCTCGATCAGAACCATAATCGGTCATGTAACGCACTCATCTACATGTACTTCATATACCTACTATAATAAGATCTTATACAGGTTGGTGGAAGTGAAATGCGAACATAGGGAAATATATGACAATGGAGTTATCATGCTAGGCATCTTGATATACGTGGAATAAGTACTGTCAATGTCAAAGTAGCTGTCATATTATTGATATTTTTATTCTCATTTAAATATTTTCTTTGCATAATAATGTATGTGTACGAGCAGAACGAGAAAGTTTACATGCACTTTAATATTTTATTATTATTTCTGTTATTGATTACTATTTTTGCCACACAAATTCACATTACTTCGTTTTGTGACACTACTACAAAATATATCAAGATACCTGGCATGAAAGTTCGACTGTCATGTATGTTCCCTATGTTCGCATTTCACCTCCACCAACCTGTATACTAAAAGGCTTAAAGTTGTTGATTTTTAGCCAAACTAGCAACGCGTTTAGAACTGCACAACGTTATGAACGAATTATCCGATTTTCATGATTTTTTTACGAGGTGATAGAGGGTGTCGAGAAGCAAAAACCTTTGTATAGTTCAATTGTTTTCGATTTTCTTTTGTTTAAGAAAAATGCCAAAAACTGACTTTTTGATTTTCGGTAATAACAAATGAATGGTTTAATCTATCGATTTAAAAATTGGTATACATAGTAAGGGATTAATAGGGAGTCCATGCGACCAGATCTCAATGTTCCAGATAGAATAGTTTTTTAGTTATTAATGAAAAACTGAAATTTCATCAGTGAATCAGAGCTTTGAACGCTCAAATGTTCAACAACTGACTGTTGAATAAAAAACAATGCTACATTGTGTCAAACTGACGTTTACAATTCGAGATTTCAAATGCCCTTTTCTTAATTAATATAATTAATAGAAGAAATTTGTTAATTATATTGAGTTATAATAGAAGGAGCGTAAATATTTTTAATATTTTCATCAATTTTAGTACTATTTTTAAAAAATTTACTTTATTTTGACAGCCATTTCATGTACAGTCTTACCAAGCACTAACTTTATAAAATTGTTGAAAATGGCGACCAACAATAATTGTCATTTGTTTTTATTAAAAAATTATATCGAGTTTGATATTATCAAATTCAGGGGCTGGATAAGGGCTACCTAATTAATAAAATTATTTAAAATGGTGGCCGACGTTTGTCATTTTTTTTTTTTAAACAATATAGAATTATATCAAGTTTGATATCAAATTAAAGGGTTGAAAATGGGCTACCTATTAATAAAATAATTTAAATCGATCAGGTGAGCACTATTTTATAAAATTGTTGAAAATGGCGACCAACGATTGTCATTTGTTATTATCAAAAAATCATATCGAGTATGATATCAAATTCAAGGGCTGGATAAGGGCTACCTAATTAATAAAATTATTTAAAATGGTGGCCGACGTTTGTCATTTATTTTTTTTAAACAATATAGAATTATATCAAGTTTGATATCAAATTAAAGGGTTGAAAATGAGCTACCTACCTAATTAATAAAATAATATAAATCGATCAGGGGAGCACTAACTTTATAAAATTGTTGAAAATGGCGACCAACGATTGTAATTTGTTTCTATCAAAAAATCATATCGAGTTTGATATCAAATTCAAGGGCTGGATAAGGACTACCTTTTTAATAAAATTATTTAAAATGGTGGCCGACGATTGTCATTTATTTTTATCAAAAACAATATAGCATTATATAAGTTTGATATCAAATTAAAGGGCTGGACATGGGCTACCTAATTAATAAAATAATTTAAAACGGTCAGGCGTGGTCAGGTAAGCACTACTTTATAAAATTGTTGAAAATGGCGACCGATTGTCATTTGTTTAAATCAAAAAATTATTAAATCAAATCGAATTTGATTAAAAATTAAAGGGTTTAAATAAAGGGTTAAAAATAAAGGCTTCCTTATTAATAAAATTATTTAAAAAGATGGCAGACGATTGACATTTGTTTTTATTTAAAAAAAAAAACAATATCAAGTTTGATGTCAAATTAAAGAGCTAGATGAGGGCTAATTAATAAAATTATTTAAAATGGTGGCCGACGATTGTCTTTTGTTTAAAAAAAAATATGTTAGAATCATACCTATTGAATATGATATCAAATTAAATATCTTGATAAAAGAGCTGATACAAGATTGTTCAAAATGGAGACCGACGATCGTCATTTGTTTATATTTTAAAATTGTTAAAATCATATTGATTTTAATATCAAAGTAAAGGTCTTGATCTTGATGATGAGGAATGATATACACAATAAGTGATAAATATGATAGTGGGTGATTAGATTCGGTTTTTTTCCTTTCAAAATAATAAAATCATTTCAAGTTTGATATATCAAATTAAAGGTTTTGATAAGGTACCTACAATATTGTTCAAGATGACGTTAGATACAATTTTTTTCGGTAGAGTCTAAATGTTAAAATCGTTATAATTGAGGCACGAAGTGCCGAATCCTTCCATATTCAGAATTCAGAGTTCGCGGAGCTTGAGCTCGCGAAGCGGGCGAATCCCCCTTGTTGCGCGGCAGCGCGACCTAGCTGACGGCCCGCGTAGTTCTATACTAAAATTTTTATAGCTTAACTAAAATTTATATTGAAGAAGGAAGAAGAATAATTTTAAATAATTATAATTTCATCATACAATTTTTTTCGGTAGAGTCTAAATGTCAAAATTGTTATAATTGAGGCACGTGGTGCCGAATCGTCCCACATTCAGGGTCCGCGGAGCTTGAGCCCGCGAAGCGGGCGAATCCCCCTTGTCGCGCGGCAGCGCGACCTAGACAAAGGCCCGCGTAGCGGGGCCTGACGCTAGTTATATACTAATTGTTTTGTTTAGTGCTCTTGGACGTAGTAAAACTCACTCTTGATTACAACTCTTTATCGTTCCCTCTGGAAGAATCAACATATATTGTTTCTGATATGGGTACTGGCATCAAGTTCGCTCATGATATGTCCGATCTTGCCTCATATGAATGGAAAAACTTCGATCAATTCTTTGCTGCATTACTCGATAGCGATGAAGAAGTTGATTCCATCGATTACAATATGAAATATAGATCAATGTGGACTTACAGTCTCTTCACCAAATGTTACAATCCTCTGGCTGATGCCAGCGCAGAAACTTACAAATATGTTCAAGATGAGAAACTGGTAAACATTCCATTCTCGTTCAACTTAACCGACTACGTATTCAAATGGGAACACAAGAAAGATTCGTTTAACTGGATTAAAGATTACGTACTTGGTGTTAACATCAAAAAAGAAAAATTGCATTCTCATTGCTCTTATTGTCCGAGCGTTTGGAATCTACCTGTTGGAGATTTAAAACAAAAACCAATGGTAGGTTTACGAACATAATTTAGATTTACATAATACATCATTTATCTTGTCTTACAGAAATCAGACGCCATTGGATCTGTCTTCGGTATAAGTTTCAATCTTACTGTATCCGAAAATAATGAATTTCAAAAAAATCTGGAAAAGGATTCTTTGCCTACTGTAAAGAATATAATTCACAGTCACAAAACTAATTCATTGTAAGTTCATTTTAATATTTTGTGCTACTGAAAATTATTTGTAATGTATTTTTAGCGGTGTACCTTTTGGTAAACCAATCTTGTACCTCTGGCATGCGATTATGTACAACACATTCATAGATAAAGATTTACATAAGATTTCGTTGAGAAGTGAACCTTATTGGAATGAACCTACTGAGGTAATACTTTTAAATTATATTAATAAACATGTCAAAATTAATTTATTTACTTTTGTAGACTGTTTTCGATTTGAACTTCGACGCGAATGACATTAAGAACGATAAAGACCCAATCAGCGGCGAAGAATTCGATTTCACTGTTGCGTTGACGAACAGAAAATGTCAAAACGCTGAAGTATTGACATATTTAAACATTACTTCAGTTTACAAGACTAAATCGGAAGCACCTGACGGCGAAGCACAACCCCATATTGAACACAGTTACGATGTTAAGATTTTCTTTGATTATGGCACTGATGAAAAATTAAAGGTGAGAACCAATAACTAGCCAGTAGTTTGTTTGCTAATTATTCTTTTCAAAGGTTTGCATTGATCGTGAAGTGCTGTACCCTAATAGACGTCTCGATAAATTCTCTTTGGACCCTGTAGATCCCGCCAAAGCTAGCACTAAAATTGGATTTGGCGAAGTTGAGAAAATCACTGACGGCTGCCCTACTTCACAATCTGTTACTATCACCGAAATATACACAGTACGTAATTTATTTCCCCCTCCAATTTGACTATATTAATATTAACTATTGTTTAGGCTACAGAAAAGCAAAAACAGTACATGGAATCTTTAGAAGAACATGGAAAGTGTAACAAACAATCTAAAGAATTCAAATACATTCCGCCAACATTAGATTGTTTGGAAGCACATGAAGTTATCTCCAAATATGACGCTGCTAATGTGTACGTCGATTTAACTAAGGTACACACTGAACATTACATATTTTTTATTATTATTTTGTTTGTTGTTATTATTATTATTATTGTTATTTGTTTAGTTGGATGAAGTACCCGAGGAAATCATCGAGGCATCAAAGAGCGAATTCGGATTAAAAGTATTGGAATACAAAAGATTAAACAGCACACATGTAACTGTAACATTAGCAAAAGAATTCCTGGACCTGTGGCCTTCAGGTGCACTTGATGTTGTACATGAGAAAACAGCAAAGGAAATTGAAGATCCAATTGATTTGATGTCTCTTAGCCCAACAGTAGTAGCTTACGATGACCACGATTTATCTATTGGAATTCACAGTAAATACTGATAATAACTCGAACCAAAACCGAACCGCTGCTATTTTAGTGAACTCGTAACCAAACCTGAACCATTAAAATAGTATTTTGTGCACCTAGGGAGGGAAGCGTGCTATTACTCCCGCGGGCGAAGCGGCGGTCCGAGCGAGGGCGCCGGCTTCGCTCAAGGGTGTAATAGCTATTACTCCCGCGGGCGAAGCGGCGACCCGAGCCGAAGGCGAGCCGCAGGCGAGTCCGAGCGAGGGCGCCGTCTTCGCCCAAGGGAGTAATTGCTATTACTCCCGCGGGCCAAGCGGCGGCCCGAGCGAGGGCGCCGGCTTCGCCCAAGGGAGGAATAGCCTTCCCTCCCGTGGAACACACAATATTTTACGTCACGAGGGCATCGAAATCACCTTTCTTGCAATGTTTTCCTCCCGCCAGTACCGGGAAGAAAGACAGTGTTTTCCTCCCGCGCGGGAGGAAAACAAGTACGGTCCTCCCGAGCGGGAGGGAAAACTCGCTTCCCTCCCTCCATTAGCAAGAGAAAAACACTGCTTTCCTCCCCCGAGTGACGTAAATAATTTGATAAATCCATAAACGGAGCCGAACCAATGGTTGTGAACCAGTTCGGAATACTTATATTTTTTTGTTAAAATTGTATTTTCTTCACTTTAGTTTAATTTTTTTATATTTTAGAAAAAAAATATTATTTTAGTCCATAACTGAGATAAATATTTAAATTAATTGATTCTTATTTAACAAATCTTTGAACCGAAACGAGAACTTGAACCGCTTTTTTGAAACCGGTGGTTCAGTTCAAGGAGAAAAATGAAAACAGGAACAAAATCGAACCATATAGGACGAGATATAGGATGATTCTCAATTTCATGGATATATTTTAATGGCATGTAGTACTCAACGTACTGATCATGAAAAAAAAGATTTTTTTTAAATTCGTATATTTAAGGGCAACCTTTGCAAGAAGCTCATTTTTGAAACCACTAGATTTTTGATTGTATAATTTATAATTACATTTAAAAACAGTGACCCAAAACTGTTTGATTAAAATCCTGGAATTTAAAATTTTGAAAAAATTTATTCAGTTCCGTAATAAGTATGTGGAGCACTATACGCCATTAAAATATAGGCACGAATTTGTGAATCATCCTGTATAGAACAGAGTGAACCGCGAACCAAACCCGAACCGTTATTTTGTGCGATTCGAATCCCTGCGTGATAAATAAAGACATCTTGCAGCTAACAATTTCTTCTTAGGTGCTTGCTACATCACTCCGAACGAAATCCAAACTTTCCACGGCAAAGTCATCAACAATTACCACACCGAAGTTGGACAAGACGCAGTTGCTTTCGTCGAGTGCATGAACGACACGCAATCCGGCTTAACCATCCAAAGGATTGGGGACCACCATGTTGGATTCAACTTCTGGTCTGAGAGGAACGCTCTTGTAGCTAGCGCCCACGACGGGAAAGTTAAAGTTGTTTACAATGGAAAGAAAGTCAGTGAAAATGACATAATCAATGAAAATTTTAAGTAAGTTGTATCAGATATGAGTTTAACTGAAACTAATTTATATCTAATATTTTCTGGTATAGAATCTATTTCTTGGATCAGGATGTGATCTACGTCACCAATGGTTTGGTAGATATTTATTACACCACAGAATATATTTCTGTAAAAGCACCATCAATTTACAACAACTTTATTTGTGGACTCTGTAATGGAGATAGAAAATAAATTTTAACGCACTATGTACTCCATATTAAAGGACCCATAATATGGCTATTACATATTATGTAATTGATATTTAAATTTAAAATGTATCTTATAATTTGCATCTAATACTGTATTATATTTTGTAAAATAAAAAAATGTGAAAATAAATTTATTTTCCTTATTTTTGTGTTAATTATTAAATAACAAATATTTTATGCTTTTGTATTTCTATCATTATTTTATAAAATAAAAGAGTAATTTTTTGTAATTTTTAGTGGGTCAGTAATTATGAAAAATTATCAGATTCAGGTTCAAGGTATTTTAATCAGAACAAAAATAGTATTTGCAAAAATATTTTAATTATATAATTTTATGCAATAAAGGTCTGGGTCATGGTTATCAATAAAATTTTATCATATTATTTATGTTTTAGACATCAAGACTATAATAATTAGGCATTTAAAACATTTGTACTAAATCATTTTATGATTAAACAAATAATGTATTTTTCAAATCTAGAAAACAAAACAAGATAATACGAAGTATTTTTCATTACCTAATTAAAAATATAAAAAATAGTAAATAGTAGTCTATTCATAATAATTTTATAAATACTGGAAACTACGACCCACTCAGGAATTTTTGTAAATTAGGTTATAATAATATTGAAAGGTATTTCTTGTGAAGATATTTTTGAACAATGAGAAGAAAAGTACCACAATTGCCACTTCTCAACTATATTATATTAATTCACTTAAAAAAGGAATTAATTCACAATTCAAAATGAATTGTAAATTTACAAGCCTTCAATTCACAAGCCCTTTTAGAAAATTAAATTAAAATCGATATTTTTGATTTAATTCAATTAATTTTCAATATGAAGGATAAAATGGATGAAAATGAAATAAATCATAAAAATAAAAATATAATCTTGATTCTTGTTTAAAAACCCAAAATGTACATTGTGTAAAAAATCCCATTGTCCATTACCGACCATGCAATAAATATCTGCCAGTTTTCTTAAGAATAACATAAAATAAATAAAAGTCTCTTGCTACGGACTGCCAAGATCGCAAGTTTTATCGCTGAATTGTACATTTTTCAAATGAATTAAGCCCATTACAATGAATTAATTCATTTTAAAATGAATTAATTCATTAGAAAATAAATTAATTCATTTGAAATTGAATTAAGCCCTAAAACAATTCACAATTCCAAATCATTTTTTCGAAAAGGCTTAAGCCTTTTAGAATTAATTCACTCTTTTTAAAAGAGCTTAATGAATTAAAATCAAAAAATGAATTAATTCATGCCCAGCTCTGTATATAAATAAAGAAAATCTGAAGAAAAACAAATTTTTGTTAAATTATTGATAAAATTCTACCTATATAATTTTATACAAAACTCATTGTTTTATAACATTCTAAAATTAGATAAAGAAATATTTTTTAGAATTCTCAAGCACACATATTTACTATCTACCAAAGGGAATAATAAACTTTCCATATTATAATTTCCAGGGATCTTAATCATTCATTATTAAATCGCACCGTGAACCAAATTAAAAACAATATTCAATTCCAAAGAACTTCTCAAAATGATTCTAGCTATTCTCTCTAATTGTTAATAAAATTAAAAAGTTGATATCATTTATGAGATATGACCTTTGCTACTTTAAGATCAAGGATTCGTTTATAAATGTGGGTACAGATCAAATTGAGTCAGTTTGCCAGTTACTATGGTCCGGATCACAATATTCGCAGGTAGATTTTATATTTTTATCATTTATAACTTATATAATTATTTAATATTTGCTCGTAAAACTAATTACAATTAATTAAGGCAAAAACCCGCAATATGGAAAATTTAATCAAAGAAAATTGCAAAATCCTTTAAAATAATTATTAATTGCATTAACTCAGCACACAGCAAAAAAAATTGAAATAAATTTGGAGAACTAATATTTCAAATAAATAATTTTTTGCACTGTTAAAAAATGTTAACATTGACGACCGCAATTCAGGCCGCGAAGTAAAACATGTATGTGTTTAGCGTCCTTTCGCTGTCTAGGTATACAAACAACTATTTTGTTAAGTACCTGAAGAAGGCGTCTATCACTCCCGAAACGTTGCATTTATAAATGAAACATACAAATAAACCCAAATAATTATCAATATATTACCTTATTTGTTTTTATTTCTAGTACTAGCATTGCTAGTTCTGCAAACATCAGCCCAATACCAACGAATCTGGTATTACATCAGCGATGTAAGAGTTGAGAATATAGCTCTTGAAGATGGTGCAGCTGTATGGGGCATGGGCGCCAGAGTCATTGGCCAAAAACATGGAGATGACGTCCATTGCTTAGTAAGTTCCGTAAGTTTATTTTCCTTTACATGTTTCGTCAAATTTATCTTTACAGATTGAAACTGCCGACACAGCTTTAGTAAACGGTATTACAGGAGTACCAGCTGTACGTCATTATAGAAATGTTTCTGACGAAGCAACTGCGATTTTAAAACCATTCGTGGTTCATATGAACGATCCTACAAACTATACCATTTCACATGAAGCAGATGATCCTGTCTGGTCTGTCAACATGAAAAGGGCTTTGGTTTCTGTCTTTATGCTTATTAACCCTGAAGAAAAAGACGTCACTCTTCACCAACAAACTCATTATGGACGCTGTAACGTGACTCACAAAGTAACAGAAGATGATAAAGGTAATACAAAAATTGAAAGGACCATCAACCATGAATCTTGCGAAGATAGCCCTGCTTTCGATTTCGGAGTCAAAGGCTGGGATCCGACTATCGGAGAACACAAACCTGTGACCGTGGAAACTACATATACCTACTTGTACAACAAGACTCCAGAGTTTTTACATTTAAACAGAATAGAAACTACTTCGTTGGTGCAGTATCAATCCACGCCTGGTGTTAGAAGTATCCAGAAAGTTGAACAAAAGTAGGAAAGTTGTAATCTTTTTCAAAATTTAAACTAATAAATATATTTTTATTTCCAGTAAACGCTACTTCCTTCAAGAACAATCCACTGATGTCGAAACATTCATTAAGATCGATGTTTCTAAATGTACCGAAAAAGCTAACTTAATTTTCGATTTTTCAAACGGCTACAAAGGAGGTAGAGATGAATCCAACCCCAAGAAATCTGGTGATGTACTCATCAACAACTTCAATGAAGAATACGACAAATTCAAAGAATATTTCAATACTGTTCCTCTGAAGAATATTGAAGAAGATAACAACACTTACGTCACTGTCTATGATATGTATGAAGTTCTTTACCAAATGAAAAAGGATACTTTCGAAAAAATCAGCACTGAAATCTTCTCCCATGAAGATAACTTATACCAACATATGTTCCTGTCATACCTCCCGTATTTGGGAACACAAGATTCTGTTACGTTCATCAAAGGACTGATTGAGAATGAAGATGAAAATCTGAATGACCTTCTAGCTATCAAGATATTGTCTACCTTCCCAATTTATCTTGAAGAACATAGCGAAGAACTGTTAAAGGAAATGGAACCACTTTTGAGCCTAAATGTAACAAATGATCAAGTTCAATACGCTGGAATTTTAAGTTTTGCTACTCTGTTGGACGAAACATTCGCGAATGAAAAAATTGATAAAGCAACTTTCGAAAAATATGCCAACCAATATTACAAGAGCTTTGCAGAAGCCGAGAATTATGAAGTAAAGATGACATATCTTTTGGGTCTCATCAACATGAAATCGAAGCTTGCTGTTGAGAGTTTGTTCGAAATTTGCGTCAATACCGAAATTTCTCATCATTTGAGAGCTCTTGCAATTTATGCTTTCAAGCCAACTTTGAAATCTAATGGCGCTGATGTAGGTTTTATTTTTTGAGCTCAATGCAACATTATTCTTAATTGACTTATATTGTAGGTTTACAAATATTTCTGGCCAATTGTAAAGAACCACATCGAGCATTATAAGGTCAGAGTAGCAGCTCTTGATCTTTTGTTATACTCTGAATTGTCGCACGAAGATTTCCAGACCATCATCAACTGGTACCATGACGAATTTGAAAACCCTGATGAACAGCACTTGGCTAACTATTTGTACACCACTGTTCAGGCTTTGGAGAACTCCACTGGTTACTTTGAATATTTGTAAGTTATATTTTTTATTTAAACATCCTTTTTTGATTGTTTTTTTTTAAATTAGGGGTGAATACGCAACTGAAGCTTTTGAAACAATGAAACCAGTCAAAAACGACCGCGTTTGGACCACTGGTAATTACCGCATGGCATTTACCGACGAAGAGGCAAATTTTGGAGGCGCTATTCAAGCCCGCCTTGTCGCCAATCCTAACTCTAACGTAATCAGCGCTGGAATTTTCTCTGTTGATACATTTGCAGTATCTTTGAACTTGGGAAAATACACTGCTTACATCACAATGGAAGGAATTCCAGATATTGCTTTCAATTTCTTCAAAATTAGATTTTCTGATGAACCAATTCAACATCTTATGGACTTGATTAGAAAGCATGGATACAAGATTAAAGACTTTGAAGAAGCTCATATTGAAGTTGTTATCTTCTCTGATGAACGAGTTGTATTTGGAATGCACATTGACAAGGATAATATTTTAAACTACGCTACTAATCCTTGTAAGTAATTTTTCCTGATATCATATCTATCACGCCTTTTACCCAACTTGGGTGTGGCAGCCTCACAATATTATGAGTATATTATTAGTCCAGTCAGGAGAGTCAAAAATTGATTGAAACCCAAGACTAATACATAACCAAGTGAAATTTGGTATGTGAGTAGTTAAGAACATACATAAACTAAAAAAAAATTCGCTCCACCTCGGTATGCTCCGCTTCCCAAAAAAATTTTCAGTTGAAACTCAAAATTTTCTTGTAACGTATTTTCCTCGAAAACTATCAAAGATTTTGGGAAACGGTTTTGACAGGATGAAAGCTGAGGAAATTTGCTATCAAAATGGTCCTTGAAAATTTTTTCATAAGTAGCACCGTTTAGGCACCGTCCGTTTAATAATCGAATGACTTGAGAATTTTCTGTATAGTAGGCGCTACATTGAGAATGACGTAATAAATTCGCTGCTACAGAATAAATGTGGTATAACTTCGTTAAAGAACATAATTTTGTAAAGATAAAAATTGCATTTTATTCGTCGAGGCTTCCACTTTCAATTGCACTTATAACATTTCAATTTCCGACCCCTTTTATACCGAGAAAATTTCTTTTTGAAGAATAATAACTCAGTATTAGATGATGTTCAAAGAATTATCAATATTTTCAATACCTATGAATGAAATTGTAAACTCGTAGAGGATTATCTTCACCAAATCATCCCAATTACATGCAACTATTTGGAGGGTTGTGTGTTGTACGTCCGAAAAGAAAACTGGTTTTCGCTACCTTCTTTATTTATAGGTTATGATCTTTTATTAGGAAAACATCTATTACATGTACGAGTACAATTGATGAAACAAATTACAGAATCTTGTTGATTATGATTTGTACTTAACGATAAGCTCATTAAAAATCAATTTAAAGGGCCAAAATGTGGTCTATTTTCAAAAATGCCCGTGCCCGCGATAAATAAAGAAATCTATGAGATAGCGAAAACCAGTTTTCTTTTCGGACGTAAAACACACAACCCTCCAAATAGTTTCATGTGATTGGGGATGATTTGTTGAAGATAATCCTCTACGAGTTTACAATTTCATTCATAGATATTGAAAATATTGAGAATTCTTTGAACATCTTCTTATACTGAGTTATGATTCTTTAAAAAGCAATTTTCTCGGTATAAACGGGGTCGGAAATTCAAATGTGGAAAGTGGAAGCCTCGACGAATAAAATGCAATTTTTATCTTTACTAAATTATGTTCTTTAACGAAGTTATACCACATTCATTCTGTAGCGGCGAATTTATTACGTCATTCTCAATGTAGCGCCTACTATACAGAAAATTCTCAAATCCTTCAATTATTAAACGGCTGTCGAAACCGTTTTCCAAAATCTTTGATAGTTTTCGAGAAAAATGCGTTACAAGAAAATTTTGAGTTTCAACTGAAAATTTTTGTGGGAAGCGGAGCATTCCGAGGTGGAGCGAATTTTTTTTGTTTCTGTATGTTTTTAACTACCTACTCGCATGCAAAATTTCACTTGGTTATGTATTAGTCTTCAGTCAAAACCTCTCCTGACTGGACTATATACCGTGCAGGCGGTTACGGTTATCAATCGTCACTTCACGGGTACTCATAGTTGTAAGTGGCGACAATGGGCCGAATTCAGCACTCTTCTCTAAGTTAAACAAGCTTCTCTTAAAATTACAAAGATAAACGCATATTTCCACCAATAAAACACAAGTACTGAATTGTGAATTCAGCCCAGTGCAGTTAAGTAGTGTTCGTGCAGCCAGAGTTGGCCGGGGCGGTAAGGGAGAGAAAGAATGTTCCTTGTTCTACACAGAGCTGGACAACTTCTTTACACACTATTTACTATTTCAAGGTAGCGAAGCGGTTTCTGCCAAAAAATTTGTTCATGATCTATGTTCTCTCGATTAATATTGTATATTAATATTGCTGAAACTCACTGTGGTCCGATCGGCTGGTGAGGTCGTGGGTTCGAATCTCACTGAAGAGCATGGACGTAGGATAGTCTGAACATTTGATTCATATCCCTGGTTAGAATGCCGAATAAAAACGTATAAAAATGTTTATACGAGTCGATATGTGTATTGAAACACCTCTTTTACCATAAAATGTCGGAAATCCTGTAATTTAATTTATTATTTTCTATCCGCATATACGAATTTATGGTCTATTCGTTTGTATGGGGCATAGTGTTTATCTAATTCACATGGTTACTGGCTGATAGGCACTGAATCTAAAGCCATAGGGGGTTCCCCCTTTAAAAAAATATATTGTTTACCAATTCATAATTCCTAAGCTCGCGGTCAGAACTATAATCGGTCACGTAACGCACTCAACTACATGCACTTCATATACCTACTATAATAATATACTAATTGTTTTGTTTAGTGCTCTTGGACGTAGTAAAACTCACTCTTGATTACAACTCTTTATCGTTCCCTCTGGAAGAATCAACATATATTGTTTCTGATATGGGTACTGGCATCCAGTTCGCTCATTATATGTCCGATCTTGCCTCATATGAATGGAAAAACTTCGATCAATTCTTTGCTGCTTTACTCGATAGCGATGAAGAAGTTGATTCCATCGATTACAATATGAAATATAGATCAATGTGGACTTACAGTCTCTTCACCGAATGTTACAATCCTCTGGCTGATGCCAGCGCAGAAACTTACAAATATGTTAAAGATGAGAAACTGGTAAACATTCCATTCTCATTCAACTTAACCGACTACGTATTCAAATGGGAACACAAGAAAGATTCGTTTAACTGGATTAAAGATTACGTACTTGGTGTTTACATCGAAGAAGAAAAATTGCATTCTCATTGCTCTTATTGTCCGAGCGTTTGGAATCTACCTGTTGGAGATTTAAAACAAAAATCATTGGTAGGTTTACGAACATAATTTAGATTTACATAATACATCATTTATCTTGTCTTACAGAGATCAGACGCCATTGGATCTGTCTTCGGTGTAAGTTTCAATCTTACTGTATCCGAAAAGAATGAATACCAAAAAAATCTAGAAAAAGATTCTTTACCTCCTGTAAAGAATATAATTAACAGTCACAAAACTAATTCATTGTAAGTTTATTTTAATATATTCTGCTACTGAAATTTATGTGTAATGTATTTTTAGCGATGTACCTTTTGGCAAACCAATCTTGTACCTGTGGCATGCGATTATGTACATCACATTCATAGATAAAGATTTACATAAGTTTTCGTTGAGAAGTGAACCTTATTGGAATGAACCTACTGAGGTAATACTCTTAAATTATATTAATAAACATGTCATAATTAATTTATTTACTTTTGTAGACTGTTTTCGATTTGAACTTCGACGCGAATGACATTAATAACGATAAAGACCCGATCAGCGGCGAAGAATTCGATTTCACTGTTGCGTTGACTAATAGAAAATGTCAAAACGCTGAAGTATTGACATATTTAAACATTACTTCAGTTTACAAGACTAAATCGGAAGCACCTGACGGCGAAGCTCAACCCCATATTGAACACAGTTACGATGTTAAGATTTTCTTCGATTATGGCACTAATGAATCATTAAAGGTGAGAACCAATAACTAACAAGTAGTTTGTTTGCTAATTATTCTTTTCAAAGGTTTGCATTGATCGTGAAGTGCTGTACCCTAATAGACGTCTCAATAAATTCTCTTTGGACCCTGTAGATCCCGCCAAAGCTAGCACTAAAATTGGATTTGGCGAAGTTGAAAAAATCACTGACGGCTGCCCTACTTCACAATCTGTTACTATCACCGAAATATACACAGTACGTAATTTATTTCCTCCTCGAATTTAACTATATTAACATTAACTATTGTTAGGCTACAGAAAAGCAAAAACAGTACATGGAATCTTTAGAAGAACATGGAAAGTGTAACAAACAATCTAAAGGATTCAAATACATTCCGCCAACATTAGATTGTTTGGAAGCACATGAAGTTATCTCCAAATATGACGCTGCTAATGTGTACGTCGATTTAACTAAGGTACACATTGAACATTACATATTTGTCACGATATTTACTCAATTTGGGTATAGCAACCTCACATATTGATACATACTATTAAGCCGCATTCACAGTCCAAAGTTTGGTGTAATTCATGTCACTGAAATTTGAATAGATTCATTTAAATGTTCACAGTCGTAGCTCAATCAAGATAGTAATATTTTCAGAACAAATCAGCTGTTTACAAATTTCGGAGTGTGAATCACAAATGATCGATCTAGATTCTAGATCGATTGATTCGCATCAAACACAAATTTTGGTGATCAAACAGTCCTATTGGTCACTATCAAACGTCAACCCACGGATACTCATGGTTGTTAGTTAATACTATTATTATTTTATTTATTATTATTATTTTGTTTATTATTATTATTGTTTGTATGTATTTACGCCGATTTACACACTGAACATTACATATTTTTTATTATTATTTTGTTTGTTATTATTATTATTATTGTTATTATTTGTTTAGTTGGATGAAGTACCCGAGGAAATCATCGAGGCATCAAAGAGCGAATTCGGATTAAAAGTATTGGAATACAAAAGATTAAACAGCACGCATATAACTGTAACATTAGCAAAAGAATTCCTGGGCCTGTGGCCTGCAGGTGAACTTGATGTTTTACATGATAAAACAGCAAAGGAAATTGAAGATCCAACTGATTTGATGTCTCTTAACCCAGCAGTAGTAGCTTACGATGACCACGATTTATCTATTGGAGTTCACAGTAAGTACTGATAATTACAGAGCCTCGAACCGAAACCGAAACGAACCGCTGCTATTTTAGTGAATCCGGAACCAAAATTGTATTTTCTTCACTTTAGTTTAATTTTGTTTTATTTTAGAAAAAAAAAGATTATTTTTAGTCCATAACTGAGATAAATATTTAAATTAATTGATTCTTATTTAATAAATCTTTGACCCGAAACGTGAACTTGAACCGCTTTTTTTGAAACCGGTAACCGGTTCAGTTCAAGGAGAAAAATAAAAACCGGAACAAAACTGAACCATATAGGATAATTCTCAATTTCATGCATATATTTTAATGGCATGTGTGTACTCAACTTACTGATCATGAAAAAAAAAGATTTTTTTAAATTCGTATATTTAAGGGCAGCCTTTGCAAGAAGCTCATTTTTGAAACCACTAGATTTTTGATTGTATAATTACATTTGAAAACGTGACCCAAAACTGTTTGATTAAAAACCTGGAATCTACAATTTTGAAAAAAATTTTCAGTTCCGTAATAAGTGAGTGGAACACAATATGCCATTAAAATATATGCACGAAGTTGTGAATCATCCTGTATAGAACAGTGAACCGCGAACCAAACCCGAACCGTTATTTTGTGCGGTTCGAGTCCCTGCGTGATAAATAAAGACATCTTGCAGCTAACAATTTCTTCTTAGGTGCTTGCTACATCACTCCGAACGAAATCCAAACTTTCCACGGCAAAATCATCAACAATTACCACACCGAAGTTGGACAAGACGCAGTTGCTTTCGTCGAGTGCATGAACGACACGCATTCAGGCTTAACCATCCAAAGGATTGGGGACCACCATGTTGGATTCAACTTCTGGTCTGAGAGTAACGTTCTTGTAGCTAGCGCCCATGACGGGAAAGTTAAAGTTGTTTACAATGGAAAGAAAGTCAGTGAAACTGACATCCTCGATAATAATTTTAAGTGAGTTGTATCCTTTCTCCTTTGATTATTAATAGTGGTGAAATAAGGCAAATAAAATTTGTGCACTATGCTAAAGATGTAGATTTGAAAATCGCTTGTGATCAACTGTTGGAAGATGCGGTCCAATCAGTATTTTATTGTTACCTACGGTTTTGTTGCGCAAAACTTAGTTTGCGATTGTCGACCATACATCTTTAGCATGAATGTTCTTCATAAACTTGATGCATGTGGCGTACCTGCCTGTTATTAAAAATCAAAGGTTGTATGTCCCAATTCACAATGTACGTAAACATAAGAATCACGTAAGAAAACATTTTTTTAAGTGTCAAAATAACAATTAAGTTTTTGAACTATGTGATTTCAAAACTGCATAAATCTTACCTACAGATACGTATGCACGTAAGAGAAATGTAAAGTTGAATACAGTTCAACTTTACGTATCTGTTACGTTCATTTAAAAAAATATCTTTACGCTTATGCTTATGTCCATTGTGAATTCGGCCTATCAGATTTTGAATTTAACTGAAACTAATTTATAATGTTTTCTGTTATAGAATCTATTTCTTGGATCAAGATGTGATCTACGTCACCAATGACTTGGTAGATATTTATTACACCACAGAATATATTTCTGTAAAGGCACCTTCGATTTACAATAATTATATTTGTGGTCTTTGTACTGGAGACAGAAAATAAATTGTTATGCACAATGTAGGTACTCCATATTGATGGATCCATTTGTAATTGATATTTTAATTAAAATGTCAATGGTATAAATTGCACATAATACTGTATATATTTTGTAAAATAAAAAATGTTAAATAAATTTATGTTTATTATCTGATTCTGACAAACTGTTAAGAATTAAGTGCTCCTCAATCAAGCTCTGACCACCTGATCGTCCTAAATGTAGTCCTGGTTGCAAAAAATTTCTCTGTAATCGCTTTGAATTTTTGAAAGTTTGTAAAAATTCGTGTTGAGAGGTATGAGTTTTTGTTTTAAGGGGTTCGTGTTCGTGCCAACTATATTTCAGGGAAATGGCGTAATTTTATGTATGTATCACACGAATTGAGATTCTGACTGCACCAAAATGAATCGGTCCAAGTGGTTGGATGCCACTATATAATCTACCATTCTGTAATTGAAAGTAAATCCTGTTGAATGGTTACCAACAAAATTTAAGAAAAATGTAAAATATAAAGGTACTCAATAAGATAGTAAGTAAAATTATTGTTTATTAAAAAAAAATAATAATAATAAATGTGTTTCTCGGTAATCCAAACTACGAAAAACCCAATACCTACAGCAAACCGTTTTCAAATTATGTCGATTTTTCACATTTTACAAAACGCAACTTTAAAGCCTCATTCACATAAGCATTTAGTTCTAAAGGTTTACATTTCTGTTTATGTTTCAGAAAATTTAAATTCGTATACGAGCATTCACATTTCCACTTTCAAACACTGTGAATACTCATATTTAGTTAGATGTATTCAAACTTTCTTAAACGTAAACATAAATCTAAACCTTAAAACTAAATGCTTATGGAACGAGATAATAATTTCTAATCGTTCCTAATTTTTGAATTATGAATTTAATTTAAAAACAAAGTTACCTCACTTGCTACAGACACTGCTACAAACTCTGTTCTATATTTTTTATAATAAATTAAAAACTAAATTTCATTTTAATAATCATCTTAAAAAGAAGTCAAGATAATTGAACTCTTAATTAACTTCACCGTGAAAATATTCAAGGTGATACCTTTACGAGGATCTTATTTCATTTTTTATATTGTATAAATTGTTATTTAATTTCAAACATTAATTTTCAAGGCCTGTGTCTATAAAAGAATATTACGCCTTAGTATAAGTAACTAAAATTTTAAATTGCAGGAATGAGTATATTTGTATCAGTGATAAAATTAGAGTTGATGTAATTTGTTTTTAAGAAATACGCAAAATTTTGTGCGATAATAATTTGATGCACGAAACTAAAAAACATTCATTTAAATTTATTGTAATATTTTTGCAATCTGTTTGTATTTTACACAACAATAAATAAAAATAAAATGTGTTATGTTTTTTCATAAAAAAGTATAAATTGTATCATTCACGGTTGTTGAACAAAAATATTACATTTATGACAGATAAAAAATATATTTTTAGATCATTAAAACAATGTATTAACGCTCGGTTAAATAAAATTCTTTTTGTTCCGAGAATCTTTTAGTGGGGAGAATTGAAAAAGATCAGAGGTCGTTGATTATATTTTATAGTGTCGTTAGTGCTGAAGAAATATGAAACTACTACCCGGCATATTCTGTAAGTATTTGCAAATAAATAAACTATTTTACACCTGCATTTACAATAAACAATCTTACATTTGCACAATTATTTTTTGCGCGAAACAAACTTAAAAAGATATTTGCAAATGATAACTCTACAGCTACAAAATTTCCATTCGTAAATATTCAATTCTTAAGTCATTATATTCATATCAAACTTATTATTAAGCAACATTGTTTACCAATATTAATGATTCCGAATGTGTTTACAGTTTTTATCTTATTGTGTCTACAAGTCAAAAGTGATGAGCTATTTCCGCAAGGAAAACAGTGGAAATATTCCTATTATGGTCTGGTAAGGGTTGGGTCCCTTCTTCCATTGGAAGCTTATTCACAATGGGACCTAAAAGCTCAACTTACAATCTCTGCAGTTGATGGAAAAGTTGTAGCACAGGTAAATATGATAATATTTCAAGTTTGCAATGTGTCAATAATGTTGTTTTAGTTAAGTAACTTTAACTCAAGTCTCTACAACGGCGCAAGAGATGAAATACCGGATTATTTAAGTCCAACACCGATTCCTGAAGAAGCAAAAGCTCTTGGAGATGCTTTCGTTATCAATTATGCTGGAACTCAAGTTGAATCGATTAGCGTCAGTGAAAATGAAGCACTTTGGTCTGTTAATATCAAAAGAGCGATTGCTAGTGTGCTGCAGTTAAATCTCAAAAAATTAAATACTGCTGCTTCTTTTATCACTGAGGTAATTTATAACTGAATAATAAATAATATTATTTTTATACAAGACGATAAAATTATATTTTATGGACGAAAGAGAAGTGTTAATTCACAAGCGTGTATAAAATTCTATTTTTTTCTATAGCTAATGTTTTAAAAAATATAAGAAAACTAATTTTAAATAAAAATTTTATTAAAATGTATCTACTCTAATTGTACTTTATCTACTCTAATTTTACTTTAACATCAGCTATAGAAAAAATTATATTTTATTGATGAAAGGGAAGTGTTAATTCACAATCTACGAAAGAGCGAGTGAATTATTTTTCTCGAGTCGATAATATTATTTTATTTCATACTATGGCATAAAATGACATTTTTCGGACTATTTATACGTCGCAAAATTTTACTTTAAAGGTCTGGCCGCTAAAGTAAAATTTTGCGGCTTACTGTAACAAAGCCAATGCTAATTGTGTATGTATTTCAGACAAAGTAATTCCAACAACTTGTTTGTACCTTAATGTTTCACTTTTTGTCCTAGATACATAAATAACTATTATCGTCATGTATAAAATTCTATTTTTTCTATATATGATGTTAAAGAAAAAATATAAGAAAACCAATTTTAAATTACATTATTATTACAACACAATTTCGGAGTTTGTTTGTAATGTTTTTCATTCTACTTTTTTCACAAAGTGGATGCAGAAATGTGTGAAAACGAATTTGAAGAAAAAATATAAAAGAATTAAAGACTTAATAACTTAATCTGCCCTTGCTATTAAAGTTTTACTTATTTATATTTATCTATTCTTATTTTACTTTATCTATCATTGCGATTAAAGTGTTATTTTATACTTAGACTCAAAATAGTAGATAAAGTAGCACTTTAACATCAGCTATGAAAAACCATTTTAAATTATAATTTGTTACAGAATAATCTGTATGGATCTTGTTCTGGTATAGAGTACAGCGTTGTCAATAATACTGAATTTATTTACGTGCGCAAAGTAATAGATCATCTAAAATGTAACGATTATCCAGCGCATATATGGAGCAGTGCTCCTAATTTTAATTGTCCTGGAGTATCAGAAGATCCTTTTACGGCTAGCACCACCAGAGAATATACTTTAGCCCGAGATGAAGGCAAATATGAAGTGAAACATGTTATGTCCAACAGACGATTATATGTGCAACCATTCCAAGCTCAAGGCGAAGCTCAACAAACTTATCAATAGTAAGAAATCACTTATTACCTTATCTTAACAATACTGTAGATGGGTGCCTTTTCTGTTTACCCTCTGTGAGAGAGAAAGATCACTACAGGGCTCGTGTGTGGTAACACGCCACTGCGCCAAATTGCCGTTATGTCAAATACCCGCTGTGTCCAATAGACTTGTTTAGTGTGACGTCACTTTCTGGTTCCAAACAAGAAAATGGCCACTCGTTGCTAAGGTAGTTGCTATGCTAGTTGATAAAACAGTTTGGTTTGACAATCAAAAATCATTTATAAAATAATTTATTACCGAACTAAACTTTATTACGTGTTTTTAAGCCACTTTAAAACAATTAAATCTCAAAATAAATTTAAAGACGCAGTTATTGTCAAACGGCAAACGTCAAACCAGCCTGTTTTACCGACTTGCATAGCAACGGTCTTAGCAACGAACCAGTTTGGAACCAGTGTGACGTAACCACTAAACAGGTCTATTGCCGCAATGTCAAATTGCCACTGTGACAAAACGCATCCCCACCACTTACATACTTGTAATAACGTATGTCGAGAGACTACTGCAAATTTATTTCGACACAGAGGCAATTTGACCCAGTGAGTGGCAATTTGACCCAGCGGCAATCCAACACAACAGCAATATTTAGACATACTGACATACTGAATCGGGCATAGCGACCAAAACCGAATTTGTGGGGCTCTAGTACGGTTTTGTTAGCTTTGTTAGTGTAGTAAATACCAAAACCGAGTTTGTGGGGCTCTAGTACGGTTTTGTTAGCTTTGTTAGTGTATGTCAAAATGCTCCTGTTATGTCCAATTGTCGCTATGCCCGATTGCCCTAACTGATCCTAACAACATATTAAAAAATCAGAACTACATCACGCTTTGCGATTTTAATGTCTAATTTGACTGGGCTAAGTCATATAAAATAGAAATTGTTTGCAAATTTAACCAACTTCGTAGCTCTTATGCCCTGTTCACACGTTGCTACTTTGAAGACGCATACGTGCTACTGTAGCATGAAAAGAAATTCAAATCGAAACAATTACCGCAAAAAATCGCTATCTACACACACAACGATCAACGATGTGAAATTATCAACGAGTAGTTCTTGATACTTTGATGCTACAAATTAGCAGCGCTGCTATTTGACAAGCGACTCAGATTTTTTCTTGCTACAGTAGCACGAATGTGTCTTCAAAGTAGCAACGTGTGAACAGGGCATTATATACTTCTCGAGATAGCAATGGTGCGCCATTTAAAATGAACACCCTGTATACATTACGGGCACGTAATAAGGACTGTGTACAGCGAAGGTCAACCAAGGTCAACTTTTTCTCCCACCACTTCATCGTTTGACATGTTATTCTGTTTCCCGCGCTTTGGCGTTTTGCAACTTGTCTCGTGAGTTTTGTATTGTTTTATATTTTACGGATTTATTGAATATTTTCTTAGCGGTAATATTATTTGAAAGTGTGCACTTAGTGTGTCTGAATGTGATTTGTACTTTTTATATTGAAATCAGCCTTTGAAAGACTTATCCTATATCCTTTTTGTGATTTGCATTTCGCAACTCAATCTTTTTAGACTAATTTTCTTAATATTGTGTGTGATTATATGTTTGAGAGTGTGTAGTTAGTTTGTTGTGTGAATATGATTTATGTATTATTTGCATTTTTCATTTAAATTAATTTTTTCAGGTTTATTCGTTTTGTTTTGAATCGTAGCTTATTTTTTCAGCCTTTTTTAAGACTCACTAGTTTATTCTTATAACATTCTACATCAGAATCATGCCTGGTGGACGAACTGGCCTCTAAGTTCTTGTACGCTCTAAACTCTACATCCGTATACGCACTTTTAGTGTGAACAAAATAATAAAATATATCGATGGATGTAATTTTTGGAAACACTTCTAAATCTTGTGTAAAAGACGCTTCATCACAATCGTAGGGATCAATATTACCTATCAAAGCAATCTTTGCTAAGTAACGATCCTTCACTTCACTTTCTAAGCCTTGAAAATAAACAGACATGTTTAAAAAATAAACACAGAAACACAAATGCACGTAATCAGAAAAGCTTGTTGTTAACAACAAAATATTCGAGAACGAACTGATATCCATTTTCAAAATTTCGCTCCAAGAAACTTCTGTTTGGCCAGGTAGCGCCACGGTAGTGTGCAAGTGGAAGAGTAGTGGGGAAAAAAAGTTGACCTTCGCTGACCTTCGCTGTACACAGTCCTTATTACGTGCCCGTAATGTATTATACTTCGTGTTTATTACTACAGTATTTCTTATAAAATATTTATTTTGTAGTCAGTTGTACCAATTAGTAGAGACGACTTCAGATCCTGAAAATGTCGTTCTCCCTCCAAAATTAATTGAAACTCCTTTAACTTATGTTCAAAATATAAGCGATTTGACACATGGTCGAGATGCAAATACAAAAAAGCAACCAGCAGTTTTAAGTGCAATTAGTACACTTTTCGACGAAGTAGTACAAAATCTAGATGCTGATAATTTAGACAACAACATTATTCAGTTCCACAGAGAATTAATGTTCTTATACTACACCATGTTCCTCTTAAACAGAGAAAGTTTTGATTCTCTGTATGCTGATATTTCAATTGGAACAAGCTACCAGCAAGAAACAAAACGGAACATCTTTTTAGAACTGCTTCCTCAAGTAGGTTCCGAAGACAGTGTTAACTTCGTAAAAGATTTAATTGTCAGAAGAGAAGTTAAAGATTTGATTACATTAAAAATGTTAGCTATGTTCCCGTTCTATGTCAAACAACACAGCAAAAAATTGTTGAATGATATGGAAGTTTTGTTGACATTGAGCGATAACTATGAACAAAAAGTTCGACATGCTGCAATATTAAGTTTTGCTACTTTGGTGTACGAAACTTACAGAGCAGGAAAATGTGATTTAGACACTCTGGAAGATTATGCGTTGCGGTTCTTTAATTCTTTTGCCGGTAAATATTTCAATAAGTACGCACATAAAATATTGTAATATTATATTATTTGTAGAAAGCACAAATTATGAAAACAGAATGTTATATCTGCAAGGATTGGACAATTTACAACTGGGATCTGTTGCTGAATATCTTTCTTCAGTTGTGCAAAACAATGAGCAATCTCGACACATAAGATTCCTTGCTGCTTTGTCTTCAATGCAATCAGCTCCTCAACGACCATTACAGGTTCATAACTTTAACTTTTTATCTGTAAGATTATAATTAATTTTATCTGATGCCGTGACACGACATTATAAGTCTCAATATGAGGTCAATAATAGCGTTCGTTATAGGCTAAGGATCATAATGAATCCAGTATGGTACTCTGTGCTGTAATGAAATAAAAAATAACTCGTTACTAAGGAAATTTCGAAAATAGTATAAGTAGTACACCTGATTATTTTAGATTCAAATTTTTTGTTCAATGCAAATAATTTATTTTACTTTTTGACTAATTTACGCCAGCAAATAAAATTTTGTATGTAATACGGTCGTGTTATCTTCACGACTAGTGTACCATAATGATTAGTTACGATACGATGGTACCAGTGTTGTAACTTATCTAGATAATTTTATCTAGATAAATCATCTAGATAATATATTTGTATCTATTATCTTATCTAGATAATTTTTTTCTTATTTATCTATTATCTTATCTAGATAATATTACAAATTATCTTTATCTAATTTGTAATTATCATCTAGATAATAATTTTTGTTAAATTATAACCAACTTTTTCATTGGTAATTTTAATCGAATAATTCAAATGTAATAAAACTGTGCAAGCATACAACGCACATGCTTGCAATGCTGCAGGCTCTCCAGCTGGCACCGCTTATATTTTATAACATGTCCTTTATATTTCTTTATATTATCTATAAATTATCTAATAATTATCTAGATAATAATTATTTATCTTTTATCTATTATCTAGATAATTTTTTCATTAGTTATCTATTATCTTATCTAGATAAATCAAAAGTAGGTTATCTTTATCTTTATCTAGATAAAAAATATTGTTATCTATTACAACACTGGATGGTACACGTCGTGTTATCAAACTCGGCTTCGCCTCGTCTGATAATCTTCACAACTAGTACCATAATGATTGAAGTTACGATCCTTATAACATAAATAACTATTATTTTAAGGTGTACCAAATTTACTGGCCTATTCTAACAGACAGAAATCAACATTTAGAAATGAGGGTAGCCGCTTTTACAATGTTACTAATTTCTCAGCCTACAAAATCTAGACTGCTAACTCTGTTTTGGTTTATGCAAGCTGGGAGCGATCCACATTTATACAACTATTTTTATACAACATTGATATCTCTACAGAAGACAAATTACCCTTGTTATAAACATTTGTAAGTATTCCTTTATGTGTTAAGTTATAATTAAAATATTAATATATTTTCAGGAGCAAATTAGCTGGACATGTAGTGAGATTATTAAAACCTCCTCGTACTAAGCAACAATGGATGACAGGCAACTACATTTTAGATTACAACGATGCTGAGCGAGCATTTGGTGGAATTATTCATTTATATCTAATAGGAAACCCTGTTTCTAACAATCCTAATGTTGTTTATCTATCAGTTAACAATTATGCCACAGGAAAAAATTTAAATCAAATGGCTGTTTATCTCAAACTGCAAGGAGTTGCTGATCACATTCAAGACGTTTTAAACAATCAAGTATTAGACATGAAAAATTTCGATAAACTAATAAAAATTTTGGATGAATCTAATGTTAAATTAATTCCTCCTGAGGAAATCCATATTGAGCTGATTGTTAAGATCCAACAAAAGACTGTTTTTAGCGTATTTGCTGATGGCAAAGGATTTAAGAAATTCGGCAGTGAGATGAAAGACATTAAAATGTTGTTGGAATATCACGTAAATTATCAAAGCATTGTTGTACCATATACTAGAGAATATTTTGAGCCAACTGATGTTGGAACTTTAGTTCTTAGATCAATTGTATCTAACTCTATTGCATCAACCAGAGGCAACTTTGTAACGCATACAAAAGAGCAACAATACAAATACAATTTTGATGTAGATTTCAGATACTACACATACACAACAGGCTTTTTAGAAATATACAATCCTATAAGCGATATGTGGCACGGTGTTGAACGAGGCAAAAAATTTCAAGCCCGATTTTTATTCAATGGAACTTTAAACATCGATGTAGCAAAATCACAGATAGAATTAACAGAAGTTCGAAACCATAATGAGTATATTAACGTTTTAATCCATTCTCAAAGTTACACTTATTTAATTAGCAATGGAACTAAAGCCCTTCAACATCATTGTCCGAAATGTGACAATATTTATAATATTACCGCTGGACCTAAAAAAGAAAAAATATATTTGATCAATAAACCGTTTGAAAATTTTGGGAATAAATTTCAAGTTATACTTTTTGATTGTGACAGCTATCAAGAAGTAAAGAATACATTTTTAGATGTATATTCTGCTCATCAAAGCAATGCGCAGTAAGTTATTAAAAATATAATTACAGACACTTAATAAACTACCTATTTATTTTTTCAGAGTTTTACCTCTAGCAAAACCAATACTATATTTAATGCATTTACAAGATTATATTACTTATATCCCATGCCATGGAAGTTGCGGATTATCTATAAATATTAAACCATTGTATAAAGAATCTACTCAATTGAAAACAACTTTACTTTTGCCGCAACAAACTGAAATTTCTTCCACTGATCCTTCTGAACGTGGATCAAAAATTGTTAGTGTTTTAACTTTATCTCAACAAAAACTAACAGATGGTATAACTCTTCAATTTTGGAATGCTACTTTAGTATCTTTCTGGAAACCAGTAAAAAGATATCTAAATTATTCGTTAACGGTTGAACACGAAGATTACAAAAAGGAAGAAAACAGAGTATGAAACTTATTTTAGTTTGTGTATGTGTTTAATTGATTTTGTTATAGCTTTGCATTAATTCAGAAATTCAGTTTCCTGATATACAAGCTGATATGTTTTCTGTAAAACCTTCGAAACCAACTACAGCGAATTTTAATGCCATTTGGGGCAAAAGTAACAAAAATTCTGAGGATTGTCCTACTGATGGAGCATCTATACAAGCTATTGCATCTGCTTCTGTAATTATTGTTCTATTAAATATTTATTTGAGCTTATTTAAATAATTTTAGGTAACTGATGAGCAAAAACAACTAACTTTATCCTCGGAAAACTGGCCCTATAAAGAATGTAGAGACAGTGCAATTGGTCACAAATTTACTCCAATATCTTTAGCTTGTTATTTGGCTTCAAAAGAAGCAGCTACGTACAGAAAATACATCTCAGATATCAAATTTAATAATGTACTAAATACATAATTTTTATCAAACAATTATTAATATAATTGCAATTTTAGATGCCAGATTGGTTCACTAATACTGCAAATAAATTGCAATCTCTAATTGGATTGATCCAAAAATATCCTACTGAAAATGATAAATTAGAAAAATCAGCTACTGGAACTTCGAATTTAAAGGTTGGATTGGAATTTTCTGCACTTGAACCGAAAGTAAATGTTAAATGGAACATAAAAGAAGCTGTAGTACGTTATGATGGACTTGAATTTATTGATAAACTACTTTTAAATACGCGATTTTTAATTAAAGATGACTGGAATATTAATTTAGGACTGAACAGTAAGTTTTGTCAAAAGACGTATAATTAATTTACTAATATTATTTTGTGCTGTTTTAGAAGTATGTCTTATAACTTCAAAATATATAACAACAGTTGATAACAGAACTATTTCAATGGAAGAAATAAAGATGAGACAGCATAAAAATACTTTAGCAGTAGCAGATTGTTCTCAGTTTCCTAAATTCGCTATATTTTTGGAAGATCCCGTAGATTTTGAGCATACAGCTTATACAGTCTATGCTGGAAATGATGTACTAAAAGTTCAACCTGTTAATAAAAATATTTCTATTACTTTGAACGATGATCCTCTAACAGAAGAATTAGATACTCATCACAACATAAAGTAACATTTTCTAATTCTACCGGAATTTATTTTTAATTAAATTTATATTTTAGTGTGTGGCGATTACAGGATGATGTAATTTTGGCTAAAACTAAATTTTATGACTTAGGAATAGACATGTACTATACCAAGGAGTACATGGTTCTCACTATACCTGGATTTTATACGGGAAAAATTTGTGGTCTATGCAGTTCTATAAAAACGCATAACCCTTGAATTATATTTAAATGTATTATAAATATATAGAGTTTTACATATAGAAGCACCTTGTATATTGTAAATAAATAAGGAAATAAAAAATATGCACTTACTTTGGTTATCCATTGCAAACTTTTCTATTGCTTTTCCAAAATGTTGATTTGGTCTTCTTCAATATGGTCTACCCTTAATAACACGTAAATAACTATAAAGAACACTTTATAATACACTATAAATCGCTATAAATATATAATATTTCTACTAAGTTCTTCGAACCTCACTGCAAGTTACTAACAAAATTTGATAATGTGAAGTTAATTGATACTGCTGGAAAAGACTTGTTCGAAGTTGTTCTTTTATACTTTATTTGATAGAATACCAACTAATATTTGCTGCAAGAGAACGTTAAAAAAACGCAACTACTCAGTAATAAATATAAACTTTTTATTTTTATGGTATAGTACCAAAATCATATTGCAATTAGAATATGGAACATGAATTACAATAAAAATTGAAATAAACGATGTTGGTTGCAATCAGGAACTTGTTCTTCTAATATACAAAATCATGATGGATTAATAAATAAAAATTAAAAATTAAGGTAAAAAAATATTAATAGCCTTATTTACGTGTATGTTTGTAGCAGTTTTTAAAAAACTCTAAATATATGTACAAAATGTGATTCAATTTTATATACAGGGTGATTCACAACTTCGTCTATATATTTTAATGGCATATAATACTCAACTTACTGATCATAAAACAAAAAGATTTTTTAAAATTATTAATTTAACGGCAGTTTTCGCAATATATTAATTAAAAGTGCAATGGTACGAAAAGTAAATTAATGAAATTCCAAACAGTGACCCAAAACTGTTTGATTAAAAAAACATGGAAATTAAAAATAGCGAATTTAAAAAAAATTATTTTAGTTCCGTGACATTAAAATATATGCACGGAGTTGTGATTCACCCTGTGTATAATCAATACAAAAAAAATGATTAACATCCCTCAAGTTCCTGATTGGTAAAATTTAAAATATGAGTAACTCTGTATCACAGAATAATTTACTGACTTGAACTCAGTAACACATTTTTGTGCAAATAACCCGTGGAGAACAAAATTAACGAATTTTATGCTTCAACATAATTTTCTAACTGTTTTCGTCTACACTGGTCTAAATGGTCTAGAAATTTCGCTACTCTTGGATTATTCTGCGTACATTCATTACTTATTGCAGCTTTCGTCTTTTTTACTGACATCATGTCGTAGTAATTTGTTTGGTATTTAAAAACAGCTGCCAGAAGGTGCCAGATTGATAATTCTGGCCACAAAACGTCCGTAAAGCAAACTTGGGTGCAAGATATTTGCCAGAGAAGGAAATCACTAAACCGCATTTCGCCAGAAGTGCGAACTAGTAAATCCGGATCAGGGCTTTTGTTGGTGTACATGCAGTCTGATATTAATTGTTCGTTAATATCTTTTATGTCTAATAAATCAGCGTTCACACCCTCCATTATACATTTTATTGAATTGGTTATTTCGTCACGAGCTAAAATTAATAATATTTCATTACTTTATTATTTGTAATCAATTATTCTATTATTTCTTTATCGTTTAAAACTTGTAGGAAGTATTCAAGCTATAGAAAAAACAGTTTTTATATTTCCTTTAGTAAAATACAATACCGTTTTTTGATGTTTAACCTTAAACTTTAATTGTTGATCTTGTAATTTCTATTGATAATTTATTAAAAATCTTGCATCAGCCAGCAAGATAAGATAAACAGTCTGATGCCGTCTGATGACGACCTTATAATCCTCAATTTGAGTACCATAAAAGCGTTCATTATAGGCCAAGGACCATAATGAATCCAGTATGGTATTCAACAGGTACCATAATGAAACAACAAACTCGTTACTAATTTATGCCAGCAGATAATATTTATGTTATAAGGATCGTAACGTCAATTATTATGGTACTAGTTGTGAAGATAATCAGACGAGACGAAGCCGAGTTTGATAACACGACGTGTACCATAATTATTGGTTACGATCCGTATTGCATAAAAAAATTATCTTCTAGTATAAATTAGTCAAAAAGTAAAGTCAATTATTTGGTATTAAACAACTTCCTTACTAGCTTCCTTAGTAACGAGTTGTTTGTTATATCATTATGATCCTTGGCCTATAATGAACGCTATTATGGTCCTCAAATTGAGGCTTATAATGTTGTCATTATGACACGCCATCAGATAAAATTTTATTTGCAATACGGATTGTAACTAATCATTATGGAACAGGTTATATGTTATCAAACTCGACTTCGCCTCGTCTGATAATCTTCACGATTGACGATAAACTATTATTTTTCGCACTAAATGAAAAATACTTACATGAATATGAAAATGCAATATTTAAAAAACATTTTGTATTATTTTCAGTCAATATCATCACTTCTGCGATTAATTTTCTTAACTCTGGACTTAGATACGACAAATTGCCTATAATTCTGATACATACACCATTTTCCATTATTTTGTCTCTACGAAAAGAATCACAATAAACACTACTGTAATCGGGGGTTAAGTAAACATGACAACTTACTTTTCATCTAATAATCTTTCGAATTTCTTTCTAGCTAATTCCATTAACCCATCTACTTCGTCTCTACTTCTTTTGAAATTGTCTATACTAAAGGCGTATACAGTCACTTCGTTTATTCCTAAATCTTTACACCATTGTAATGTCTCTGCTAATTTATCGAAACCTTTAGCATGGCCTTCTAATTTTTGTACATTTGTTTTCTTAGCATATCGCCGGTTACCATCCATAATAAAAGCTACATGTTTTGGTACATGACCAGTCTTTATAATATTTACACATAATCTTTGAATCCATGTCAAAGAACTATCAACTATCCAAGACATTTTGTGATGTTTGAACCTAGAATAAAGAACTCAAATTAGCTGACAATGCACATCATCTTTCAGATTGCCATGAGCATCATGTAGAATGTATTGCATCAGATGTTTTTGTGAAATATAATATGTGCATTTTGAAGAATGTATTTTATTTGATAATTCCTCACGTGCACAGGTGCATGTGATGCGCCGATTATAATGTATCATGTGCAAATATTAATTTGCAATATTTGTTTCATTAAAACAAAATATACTGCAAAAGTACGTGATAAATTGATATATTAACAAAATACTATCAATTTTTGTCACAACTACATTTAAAACAATAAACCTCCAAATATATTTATGGTAATTAGAAAAATTATAATATTAGTGTATAAATACCTGGGTATATTTAACTTGTAGTGTATGTTTCATGATCCCATTAAATGAAAAAATAATAATTTACCTGTAGTTTAATTCATAAATGACACGTCAAAGGACAGGTGGCTTCCAAAACGTCATATGACGCCCGAAGTAGTCAGCTGTACTCAAATGTCGCCATTTTAAGACGTGGCCCCACACTCCTCACCGCCCTGGGCCCTCACTTGCCGCCATTTAATTGCATGACTAGCGCAGTGCAATGTATATGCCAAGCTATAGCCATGTTTATCAAAAATAATTGATTTTTCTAATGTGAACGAAGAGTTAAAGTGCTGTAAATCAAGAAAATGGAAGGCGAAACATCCAGCAATCAGTCCGTGATTACACCAGGTGGGTAGTTTCACTCTAAATACCTCAAAATTGTCCATAAATACGAGGAAGTATTACACCATAACGGATCTCTGTTGTTTGCTTGCAGAACTTTACTTTCTGATCGGGAAGTTTTTAGCTTGCTCACCATTAAAAGAGACTGCCGAGGTAGGTTTTAATAGTGTTTTTGAATAAAACGTTCATTTCTTTATCCAATAATACGTGTTTTGCTTCTTTTTGGCAGGTGTTGCAGCGAGAATTGGAGAAATTCAAGGTGAGTGTTGTGTACTAGATTTCAGTATGTTCTAGTGAATATGTGTTTTGACATTTGCTTGATAATAGTAGTTCAGAACACTTTTATGAGATAATAACACTAGCTTTTACACAGAACACTATACTTTTTAGTAATTTTAGTCTGATTTGATTTTTCTTGGCCTACATATCGTAATTTTCGTGTGAATGTTTACAACTGCAGCAAGTGTCTAAAACTCCACATGGTATACACGTGGTTTATTTCTGTCAAAACATTGCACAAATTGACGTTACTAACCTAGGTTAATATGCATTTTTCCTATTTTTTCCCTTTTTCAGATTTTGCCAAAACGACTTGATTGGGAGGGTAATGGACACGAGAGGACTTTTGCAGAATTGGTAATTAATTTGTTTAAATAATTTACCCCCTTGAATTTTTTTAAATGATTATTTTGCAGTATGTTAGCTATCAATATAAATGCGTTCATTTTTTCGTAGTTTTACATTTTTTTTTCTTACAAACAATAATTTACAAAGTTAGGGGTAGCAACAAATTGACCCCCATAAACCCTCTTCAACCTGACCTCTCACCCACGTATGACGCAATCATATCTCCTTCCTTTTCTAATACACTGTAAATGAGAGAGAAAAAAGATGCCACACTTGCGTACTTCAAGCTCTTTCCCAACTGTTTCTATATCCGTCTTTCTCTTCGTTATGCGGTAGAAAGAGAAAACACCTCCGGATTATGATCCTACTCTTTTGTTCCACGAATCAGATACAGAGTTCAATCGATAAATAATATACAGACGATTTCTATTGGTTTGCTCTGGCTTTTCTACTCTGTGATTCGTTTAATTTTCTGTGCCGTCATGAAATATGAGACATTCTGTAAACTTTACACTTTATTATTTTTATAACACATTTTTTTGTTGGATGTTGGATTTTATTTCATCCTGTGCAAATAGACTATTCCATTTAATAAATTTTCGCAATAAATATTATCGATTGTGTTTTGTTTTTGAATGGTTAATATGACAAAATGAAGTTCCAAAACAAATGAAATGCGCGTGGCGGGAAACATTCAAATTTCTTAATTTATATTTTATATTTACAGGAAAAACAATTTCCTCACGTAGGACCAAACCATTTACTAGAAATATGTGGACGTATTGGCCCCATACTAGACAAAGAAGTACCTCCAGTAGTATCTGGAGTACTTTCTTTACTGGGTGCTGGAAGACAGTCTTTACTACGAACTGCCAATGTAGAAAAACCTATAATCCCCTTATCTACCTATGCCGCTCGAAGAAATCATATGCAGATTAAAGATCCACCCAATAGATTACCAGACCACAATTTAGTAAAAGTTTTAACGGGCCGCGAATTTTCTGGACCAGTGCAAAGACGATGGTTGGTTCCTCCACAAACGTATGCAAGACAACAATTATTAAGACGAACTTTGGGGCACTTATCAGCCGTATATTGCGTTTTGTTTGACCATACAAGCAAATATATTCTTACAGTAAGTTTTAGCAATATGAAACCACCAACAACATTTAAATAAAAACATTTTAGGGCGCCGACGATTTATTAGTCAAAGTATGGTCAGCAATAGACGGCCGATTGTTAGCCACATTTCGGGGCGCATCAGCCGAAATAACCGACATAGCAATAAATGTAGAAAACACACTATTAGCAGCAGGTTCATTAGATAGAATTCTACGCGTCTGGGACTTACAAACCATGGCACCAGTTGCTGTACTTACCGGACATACCGGCATGATCACATCAGTTAATTTTTGTCCATCTTCAAGATGGGATTTAAGATACTTAATCACCACAAGCACGGATGGATCTGTAGCATTTTGGACTTACACTCACAACAAGGGATCAAAAGCCAGCTTTATGTGAGTATGAAACATAACTAGTTAAATAAGCTATGTATAATTACAACTTACTTTTTATAGGTCAAAACCAATTCAATATCATGAACGAATGCGTCCAGGTCAAGCTCAAATGACGTGCGCAGCTTTTAGTCCTGGTGGAGCTTTTTTGGCAGCGGGTTCAGCGGATCACCACGTTAGAGTTTACATGATGCACGGTGATGAAGGTCCTCAACGTATACTTGAATCCGAAGCGCATACAGATACTGTGGACAGCATCGCCTGGGCTCATTCTGGACTTAAATTTATCTCGGGTGGTAAAGATGGAACAGCACATGTTTGGCATTTTGAAACGCAACAATGGAAAAGCACGCAGTTGCTGATGAGCACCAAATTACCTGGGTAAGACAATATAATTAATTGGTTAATTACAATTTATAATTTGTTTTGTTTTTAGTGCTCCAGAACCAGAAGACGATAACAAAAAATTAAAAGTAACAATGGTTAGTTGGGATCTTTCCGACCGTAGAGTAATAACTGCCGTAAACGATCATAGCATTAAAGTTTGGGACGCGGCTACTGGAAAACTATTAAAAGTTCTACTCGGACATAAAGATGAAGTTTACGTATTAGAATCCCACCCAAAAGATCCGAGAATATTACTTTCAGCGGGCCACGATGGACACATTTTTATTTGGGATGTATTAATCGGAACATCAATAGCTCAATTCATGAACAACATTGAAGGCCAGGGACATGGTGCAGTTTTTGATGCAAAATGGTCTCCCGATGGAAACATGTTTGCAGCTACTGATTCTCATGGACATATACTTATGTTTGGTTTTGGAACCGGGCATGATAGATTAAAAATAGTAAGATATATAACTCATTTTCACTATTATTTTTATTAATTTGTATTATATTTTAGCTGCCGAAAGAATTGTTCTTTCATACGGATTATCGACCATTAGTGAGAGACACAAATCATTGGGTGCTAGACGAACAGACCCAAACAGCTCCTAACTTAATGCCGCCACCATTTTTGGTCGACATTGACGGCAATCCGTATCCACCAGGTCTACAAAGACTTGTACCAGGAAGAGAACGTTGTCAAGTTGATCAACTAATTCCCAACATAGTTTTAGGAGCAGGAGGTATGTAACACTAACAAAATAACAACAAAAATGTTAAAAAATAATGAATTTTCAGGAGCCCAAGAAGTTATTGAAGGTCTCCCATCTGAACCGCGGTCTGACATAGACCGAATGATAGCAGCTCTAGCTCAGCGCCAGTATGGAAACGATGCTCCAGATCCATCAGAAAACAACGATCTAGAACCTTCCAGGCCGGATCATCTTGGTGGTGATGGAGGATTGAATGCGCTAATGAGGCAACTGTCATCACCAAGAGGCACTGGTCATCGCACTGGAATGCGCAGAAACGGAGATGTTGAAGGCGTTAGACAAACTAGCGGGAATTGGCAAAGAGATGCCAATTATAAATGGTTTAGGAGAACGTTAGTAAAACCACTAGATATCTACGCTCTTCAGAAAGCCAAGGCGAAGGTGTAAGTAAACTTTTAATTATTTTAAATAGTGATGGCACGATAACCTGGCCGCTTGGCCGGAATTCTGATTCCGGGCGGATTTGCCGTATGATCCGGCCAAATCATTACCTATATTATACGCAATTTTAATTTTGATATACTGATACTTTTAGCTGCTTTTTTTAAAATATATATATATATATATATATATATATATATATATATATATATATATATATATATATATATATATATATATCTTTCCCATTCAATTGGTATACAAGACTTTTATTATATATGAAATATTTAAACAAATTATCACAGCAATTTTTAAATTAATTTTCTTATCCTGTTGCATAATTTTATCAAAAAATTAAGAATGATCCGGCGATCCGGTCTAAAAAGTGGCCAGAATTCCGGTTCCGGTGATCCGACTAAAAGGCGATCCGTTCCATCACTAATGTTAAATGTCTAATATGGTTGTGTAGCGATGCGGTAGATAAATCAGAAATGGAAGAATACCGTCGCGAAATGCGCCGCCGTCCAGTGATGATCACCACAGCTCCTGTTGCTACTCCAGCAAACCGCAGCCGATCTTCAAGGGCGTTAGCACGAAGACGAGCTCGCATGCCTGCTTACCGCACCCGAGCAGTACGTTCTGAGCAACAGCAAGAGGAAGAACAAGCTGCCGAACAAGATATCAGTGTAACAAACAGCAGCAGTAGTAGCGATGTATCCACTGCCATCGAAGAAGATCTCAAATCGTGTAGCTCTAGTTCTGACACTGAATCTTCAGGCTATTCAGATTGGGTAGCGGACCACGGAGTTACTTTAGAACCTCCCAAGCGGTCGAAAAGAAAACCAGTTAAGAAAAGATCTCCCAGTCCTGTTTCTGATGATGAAGAAAACAAAAAACGGCAGCAGAAAAATAAAAAAGTATAAAATTCACGAGAAAGAAGAAAATGCTGACTGCTAAAACGCGCTGATCTGCAAAGCAATCACAGATGCATGTAAAAAATAATAAAATCAATCCAAACCGAGTATGTGGGCCTCAAGAAGGGCGTAAGGTTTCTTTATTTAGTTCAGTTCAAAAACTGATAGTTCGGGAGGTTGTTTCGTTTCTTTATTTAGTTTAATTAAGTGCAGATCAGCGGGTTTCTACGTCCATCTGTGCATTTCTTCGCAGATCAGCGCGTTGCAGCGGCCAGCGTTTTATTCTTACCCACAATTCACTCAAGTTGTGTATCAAACTATAAATTATTTTTAGGCTCATCCTACTAAGTTAGTACAAGGTGAAATACCAGAATTATTCCGGCCTCCTGATTGGCTATCTGAAGTAATACCTCGGAAAGCACCGTACTACCCTCAAATGGGAGACGAAATAGTGTATTTCAGACAAGGACATCAGTTGTACATAGAAGCTGTAAGAAACAAAAAAGTTTATGAAATCGGACCGAAAAATGAACCCTGGACTAGAACACATCTTCGAGTACGTACATAAAATTTATGCATGTTATGTATGTTGAGAAGAATGTGTTTGATGAGGAATAAATGATGAAGGGTTGGTGTTAGTATACTTGATGGAATATACTCTAATTTACTATTTATTTTAGACACATGAATTAGTAAAAGTAGTCGGTATAAAATACGAAATAAGACCACCAAGATTATGTTGTCTAAAGTTAGCGTTAATGGATGAAGATGGACGACTAACAGGAAACAATTTTACAATAAAGTATCATGACATGGCTGATGTACTAGACTTTTTAGTTTTGAAACAAACATATGATATCGCAGTTGCTCGAAATTGGAGCCCGGGAGATAGGTATGTTAATAAATAAGATACAAATACAAGTTTTAAAATAATTTCTATTAGGTTTCGGTGTATGATAGACGACGGCTGGTGGGCCGGCGAAATAGTATCTCAATCAGCGATAAATTCACATTTTTCCGAATCATTATTCATGTGTTACAAAGTGCGGTGGGATAATGGAGAATTCGAACATATGAGTCCATGGGATCTTGAACCAATTAATGAAGAACGTAAGTTATGCGTTATTATTATTTTATAACAAAACAACTATTGAAAATAATTGGAAAGTCATTACACTCATTGGTTTATAGGTTTCAATTTAAATTTTTACAAAATTATGTTTTGAAACCATTAATGTAGATATAGTTTTATACATTTGTTTAAAGTTATTTATTGCACATGCATTTGGATGTCAAAAATAAGGTAAACATTCATTACCTATTTATATGTTTGCATGATTTAATTTATTCATTCAATCATCTCATATTTTTAATAATTGGCAAATTGCAACTTTAAAAAGATGAACTTAATCATCACTGCCCTAACAATGCTATCAAAAACTATTATTTATTTATTCATCTAACCATACTGCACTGTACTCAAACTATGCAGGGTGTTTCTATACCTCTGCACACAATTTAATAGGTTACATAATTTGATATACTGATTACAGAAAAGATTTTTTCATAATTCGCGAAAATAAGGGTAGTGAAAATTTTAATGCCACTGGTTTGAAAGTTCATTTAACTGTTTATTTATTAATTATTACATAAGAAGTGACTATTTTGCCTGATACTATTTATAATTGTATTTTATAAATAACATAAAAACAGTTAAATGGACGTTCAAACCAATTGAACTTATATTTTTACTACCCTTATTTTGTTGCGTGCAGAGGTATAGAAATACCCTGTATAATCAATTTCTATAACAAATAATATATTTTAGGCTTACCAGCAAATGTAGGTTGTGCTGTATCTGTCCTTCCAGAAGAAATTCGCGCAATTCTTTATCAACCCGGATCAGAGGAGTGGCCAAGAGGCGACAGAGACGCAACTTGTCGACGAATAATCTCTGGATTAGACGTCGTTATGACTCTAGCCATTGCAGAACCATTCGTTGCGCCCGTAGATCTAAACCGATATCCGTCATACGCTTTCGTAGTGGAGTACCCGATAGATCTATCAACAATCAAAGCGAGATTTGATAACCACTTTTATAGGAGAATTAATTCAGCACAGTTTGATGTAAGATACTTAGCAACAAATGCCGAAAAATTCAATGAACCACATAGTCAGATTGTACGCCACGCCAGAATTGTTACAGAACTTTGTTTACGAATTATAAAGTAAGTTATTAAATACAACTATCGAATGGAAGGGTTTATTTTTGTCTGATCAGGGCTGGAGCAGATGAAGTAGATGTCGGTGCGATTTATCACCAACTGGTTGACACTTATGAATCAACTGATTCAGAAGTTGATGTCGTTGGCGCTGATCAACCTGGACCATCAACTAGCCGAGGAATTGTTCGAGTACGACTACGAACTTCTCCGAGAAGTGCACGGCAAACTGGCCAGAGAAGAAGTAGCAGATTGGAAAAGGCATCGGATTGGAGGATAGAAGCTAGAAATCTTTTGGATACTCTATGGCAGTGTGAAGATAGTGCACCGTTTAGAGAACCCGTTGATCGACTTGAACATCCAGGTAAAATATTCAAAACACGAAAGATTAATGGAATTTTTAAATATTTGTTTTTAGATTATTATCAAATTATCGACACCCCAATGGACTTAGGAACGGTGAAGGAAGATTTGTTAGGTGGAAATTATGAAACACCCATGGAATTTTGCAAAGATGTCAGATTGATATTTCAAAACTCTAGAAATTATAACACTAACAAGCGCTCACGGGTAAGTGAATATTATTCTAAATGCACATTTGTTTGAATTTTCACTAACACACTTTTATTTATTTGCGCAGCAAGAAATTCTGGTAAGTTCATTTTCCACTATTTTATTTTTTAAATAGCTGCGCATGAATTTTTTAAAATTTTCCTTTACAATAATTATAAACTAATAATTTTATTAAAAACATGTATATAAATTTGTATTTACAGATATATTCAATGACTATCCGTCTCTCTGCTATGTTTGAGGAACATATACGTAGAATAATTTACAACTGGAAATCTGCGCGTAGACGTGAAAATATCGCCAAAAAGAAAAAAGGCAGGAAGTCGTTAAGAACTCGCAACAACGGCCAGAGATTAACAAGAGCTCAACGAACCAGCAGCGAAGAAGAAGATGAATTAACTCCATCAGAAAGTCCAAGTCCAACCAGAAAAAGTGCAACACCTCGCAAAACAAACGGGATTCAAAACGGCCATGCCAGTACATCAAAATCCAACGGACCAGTCGCAAGACCTATTATCAGACTTAAACCACTTAGCTCCCGATCACTGGTTAACAAAAGAGATTCTTCAGAAAGTGAAGAAGCAAGCAGTGATGACTCAGAAGACGAAAATCTGCCTGCGTCGCAAAACAGTCGCAGCAAAAAAAAATCTGCCTACGACTCAGAAGAAAGCTACCGACCGAACTCTCGCGGTAAAAAAATAGTGCGGAACACTAGAAACAAAGGCAAACAAAACAAAAATTATTGTAGTGATAGTGATAGTGATAACGTAAACGGAATCCGAACAAGAACAAAAATGAAACGCGTTTGTGATGATGAAGATAGTGATGACGAACCTTTAATTAATTGTAGAAGTAGGGAATCAGACGGACCTAGCTACGGAGGTAGCAGTGCAAGTGATGTAATAGGTTTAAGACATAATAGAGTTAACAAAAAAGTGGAATCACCAGCTCGCTCGCTTCGATCCAGTCACGTAAGCCAAGACGAATCAAGCCAAGGCAGTTCGGGGCGGCCTTCCAGATCTCCGAAAAAGACATACCAAGAATCTGACGACTCTGAAGAGAATGATCAAGACCAAGAACCAGACCAAGAAGACGAAGAGGTCTATGAAGAGCAAGAGGATGAAGAGGAAGAACACCAACAAGCACCACCTCAGCGCTCCGCCCGCGCCAAACGTCTCAACTACCGGTCAATGTTGGATGTCAGTGACAGTGAAGCCGAACCTTCTTCGAACATTCGCACGCGCCGAGGTAAGCGCCCGCGGTACAACGAAGAATCTGAAGGGGAAGACAGTTCGGTGGCAGCTAACACTCGCGGGACAAAACGTAGACTGACTTTCAACCATGATGACAGTGACAGCAATCAAGAACCGGCGATTAGCATCAGCAGCAGAGGAAGGGTTCGAAGATTGACCGCGCGTGCTAGGGCTCTACTCAGGGATTAGCAGACTTTGTACCATAAGCTTTAATTTATTTTCATCCTGTGTTTCAATCATTTACAGTTCAGGTAGCTGGTAAAATCAAGAATATTGTTTCAGTATTATTGTGATTTGTGTACAAAATTATTGTTATTATTATGATTTATGTTTATTATCAATTATTGTGGCTACCTAAATTGTATAATAATTCGTAATAATTTTTTCTATCCAACGGCATTTTAATTTAACGTATAATTATCATTGTTCAAATTATCTCAATTATTTCCCCTGCCATAAATACAAGCAGATTACATTATTTCTGCTGATTGAATATTTATTTTTCTATTGAAAATATAGTCAAGAAACATGAAAACCAAATAAATTTTTGTTTTTACAAAAGTTAAGTTAGTTTTAAAATACATTTTTAATGTATTTTGTGTTTTCTTTTATAGTTAATAATTATGAATAATATTATGTTGTTGTAGACTTTCAACGTTAAAAATTGTTTATAGAATATGTTTCTTAAATAGCTTAATTATTTTCATTGTTTAAACAATTATACTGATTAATAAATCGTAAATATTTTTAAAGAAATTTCAGTGTATTATTACAAAAAATGTTCCTAACAATGTCATAAAAACTAAATTAAATTCTCACAAAATTATAATGAAGTATGACTTCTTATCAAGTTATTAAATAACTAAATTAACTGAGAAATATAAAAAATGTTATCAATCAAATTTGACGTTAGAAAGTGACAAGTACAATAATTTTGTTATAGAAATGTATAAATGCAAAGATTATAAACGTCGGTATGTACTAAAAAATATAAAAAACACTAATGTAATAATATATATTTATAATTTTAGAAATTGCAATTGTACGCTTGCATGCAATCATAGTAAGAGATTTAACCGGTAATTTTTATATAATGTCAAGTATAAATACAATTATTAAAAATAGATGTTTACAGGCCGTATTTCTGCTCCAACTGGGAAAATCAACAGATAGCAAATACTAAAAGTAAATGTTCTTCATCAAATAAGGTTTATTCTATTTTTATGAATTTGATGAACATATTTCATATCTCAGTGTATATTTTAACATATATTTTTATGTTATAGCTGTATACAAACGATGCTTATAATAATAAAGACTGGGAAAGTATTAAATCAGATCCTAATACGAAAAGTATTTCATCAAGTTCATATAATAATACGTATCCTACACAGTATTTAGACGCTGAAAGAGATATTACATATTCAGATGATTTCAGACCTTTAAATTATTATAAATAATAATAAGAACTTTATTTAGCCGAAGCTATACATATCATACAAGATCACAGCAGATTCAGTGCAGTCTTCCTAATAAATGTACAGATAATTCTAATCAAGTAGATTCTCTTTCTTGTTTACCTGAACCAATACAAACTAACTGTTTTACACCAGAATCTTCTTGTGTTGAGATAGATCAAACTCATCTAGATAGAATGGATACACTTCGTTGTCCACGATGCCAATGTGTATTCCAAACTACTAATGGTGATTTTGCGGTTTATTTTAGAAGAACCAACTTTAAGTTACGAAACTTTTACAATGAAACCACCTTTACCTGAACCTAGAAGGCGATCTCGAAGGGAAAGTATTCCACCACATTATTTGGAAACACAATCCCATAAAAATGTTACATTTACAGAAAATTTTACACAAAATATTAATGAAATTGAATCAGTTAATGAAGAAGAAAGTTTAACCGATTCAGAAAGAGCGTACATTGAGTTTAATCGAGGAATACATAATAATCCAGACCGAATGAGATATTATTGTAGACAAAGAAGTGTAAGAGAAAGCAGTGTACCTGATGATCGAGAAAGAAGACCTACCCAACAAAGAAGAGACCGAGCAGATACTAGAGTAAGATATAATTTAGAAGAACCAGTCAATGAGAGACAAATAAATAGAACATACACGAAATCTAAAAAAAACGAAGATCTTGGATTTTGTGGTGCCAATAAAGAAAGGAAGAGAAGTACAAAATATACAAGACGTCAATCAGAAAACCATAGAAGAAGACTATTTACAACAGTAGAGGAACAAGAACCATCATATAAAAGTGAACGAAGCAATGAGAGTGAAACAATATTAAATAAAACATACACGGAACCAGAAGAAGCCTACCAACCAGAATACTATGATGAAAGAGGTGATACATCTACTAATAGTATGAGATCATCATATTCATCAGGTCATCAAAATGTTAGTAGCAAAATACATATAGATGATCAATACCCAGAATATATAGATGATGTATACAAAGAAGATATAGACGAAACATATCCAGAAGACATAGATGAAACATATCGAGAAGACATAGATGAAACATATCCAGAAGACATAGATGAAACATATCCAGAAGATATAGATGAAACATATCCTGATGAAATTCCTAGAAAATCACAATGCTGCTCTAGACGACAATGTTATGATACAATAAATAAAAAAAGTGAAATTGATTACCAACAATGCAGCGATGGTCTAAACCCCAGTCGACAAAATACTGGCCATACAAGATGTTATTATAAATCTTATTGCAAAGCTAAAAATAATCAACCAGAAAATATTTTACTGGAAGTTATAAATAAAACCTTAAAGTACTGTAATTTGGAATTGTGTACTTGTAAACATAAATCAGAAGGGTGTGGTCCTAAAGACTGTACATGTAGAAGAAGTACAAAAAATACAAAACGTCAATCAGAAAACCATAGAAGAAGATTATTTACAACAGAAGAGGAACAAGAACCATCATATAAAAGTGAACGAAGCAATGAGAATGAAACAATATTAAATAAAACAGGCACGAAACCAGAAGAAGCCTACCAACCAGAATACTATGATGAAAGAGATGATACATCTACTAAAAGTATCAGATCATCATATTCATCAGGTCATCAAGATGTTAGTAGCAAAATACATATAGATGATCCATACCCAGAATATATAGATGATGTATACAAAGAAGATATAGACGAAACATATCCAGAAGACATAGAAGAAACATATCGAGAAGACATAGATGAAACATATTCTGATAAAATTCCTAGAAAATCACAATGCTCCTCTAGACGACATTGTTATGATACAATAAATAAAAAAAGTGAAATTGATTACCAACAATGCAGCGATAGTCTAAACCCCAGTCGACAAAATACTGGCCATACAAGATGTTATTGTAAATCTTATTGCAAAGTTAAAAATAATCAACCAGAAAATCTTTTACTGGAAGTTATAAATAAAACCTTAAAGCACTGTAATTTGGAATTGTGTACTTGTAAACATAAATCAAAAGGGTGTGATCCTAAAAACTATACATGTAGAAGAAAGTCTTATAATACATGTGATGAATACAAATCAATGTCGTGTACACCATCAGAAAGTAGACTATCAATAGCAGACACGCCTCCTCCATCAAGTTGGCCTACGAAACCGCCATATTCACCAGGAGGTGGACCATTGCCATGTACACCACCACCACCAACATATAGATCTTCAGCAATACAACCAACAGGTAGATCTTCAACACCACAATGTGCACCACCACCTTTGTCAGTGCCAATACCTCTTTCTCCTTGTACGCCGCCTCCACCACCCTCATCACATAATGAACCAATATACGTTCCTCCGGAGAGACCTCCAAGTTGTGACAGAAAGAGTCTAAAACGGGTATGTCTCTGCGAAGAAACAAAATCAACAAAAGAAAAATGTCCCAGTAGAAAAAGAAATCCCAACGTAGAGAAATTTCCCCAACCAGCGCCACAAATACGATGCTGCCGAAAATTCTGTGAAAAACCAGCATGTCCCTCAGAAAAGCATGATTTAACACCAATAAAAAATGATCCACGTAGCAGATGCACAAGTCGTGAATGTAACAAATCAGACTGTAGTTCAAAATCATCAAGGTGCCGGTGTAAATGCCTAGCAAAAATAAACCCAGAAGTTTCAGGTGATCCACCAAAATGTTACGATCGAGATAAATGTCCTCCACAGAACAAAAAAGTAAATCCATGTGATGACAGAAATCCATACAAACCATGCAATACTACAAAAGTGAATAAACCAAGGCCCAAACCTAGAAAAAGCAAAGTACGAACAGACTGTAATCCAAAATGTGACACATCACATGATAATTCACCTTGTCAATGTTGTGAATACTGCCGTTTTATTCACACAATAGACAAAAACACAAAAACAATTAAAAGTGGTGCAAGAGTTCCTTGTATTGACAAAAAGACCGGACTGCCAAAAGATTGTATAAGATGTTGTCAAGATGGAAAAACTATTTGTGAGTGCTGTGATTTTCTCGCAGAGGCACAAAAAACAAAAATACCTGGAATGGTTAACTCTCCATGCATAGACAACACTTCCTCAAAGCCTAAAAAGGTTAAATTATCTTTTAATAATTCTTGTACAAACAATGCATGTACTTGTAATATCGGACCTTGTAAGTGTATTGACAGAAAACCATGTTTAAAAGTGATTGTAGATAAATCAATATCCTGCACATCTATTGGTACAATGCGAAGTTTAAATTCAAGACAATGCCTTCGAAGATCTTCCGCAAAATCTATTTTACCCTCAAAATCTTTCATAATAGAGAAGCAACGAGAAATAGAAAGAGTGAAAAGGAAAAAAATCGTAGAGCGGTATGATCCTATTTTAATTAATGATTTTCAAAATTTACTTTAATAATTAATAAAACTGATTTAATAACGCAAAACATATTGTAGAAATAAACCCGCTGAACCAAATATAAAATTAATAGCTCCAGTAATAACCCAAGCCAAAAATATAAAACAAGATACTAATGAACAATCAATCAGGTAAAACATATAGAGTTAATTTAAAGTTTATGATTAAATATATTAAAATTTTAGCCGGCAAAGCAGCAAGTCCTACGAAACTACAGGAAAACAATGTCTTAAAAAAGCTATTGAATCAGTTCCTTCAAATATGTATCTAGGTAATTGCAAAATATGCTATTTAACTACTGTGGCATTAATTATTTATTTTCAGATGTACCAGACATCCAATTTATATTAAAAGGTCCCGGTAAAAAAGTTAAAATATTAAAAATAAAAAAATTGTACACATGAAGTGGTCGTTATACTATACCCATACTGCGAAAAAAATAAAGTAAAAATTTGCAAAAATATTAGTTATATACAAAAAAGAATTGATTCATTTATTTTAAATATCGCTCGTTCTTGTACTGTACGGTGTTGTCCTATTACATATTATTTGTCGATTAGTTTATTATTGAAAATAAAGTTTATCTAAATAAAATTCATAGTTTAAAGGGTAATTTATGGTAATGTTATAAGCTAATTATACACAAACTAATTTTTCTTTCAATATTCCTACTGTATGTCACTACAAGGCATTCATGTTATCAAAAATTTTATAGGTATCAGGCGTTTACGTAAAAAGACGATTAAGAAATTTTCACCATAAATACAGCCAAACATATTTGAATTTAAAATGTTAATTTATACAACATATACCTAATATATTAAAAGTGCGAAATGTTGGGATTTATCTTTAGTTCCGTTAAACATCTCTTATAGTTTGCTTTGAGTAGGTAGTTTTTAATTTAAAAAAATGAATTATAATAGTTATTTATGTATTAAAGGCATTGGCAACTTATGAAATGTCAATTTTTTTTTATTTCAAATATCTCTAGTATTTATTATGATTACATCTATGTATTAATCGCAAGTCTGGCAGTCGTCGCGTTACGGTGTTATAAGCTCGTGAATTTTTGTCGTGGTCATGAATGACGTCACGTAATCAGCGTTTAATTCAATATCAACTTACCATACGTGTGGTTACCTTTGTTTCGTATTAATGTCATAAATGTCAAAGATGTATGAAACAGAGTATTGCGATAAAAATCCGCGACCAATGATACAAAAAATATTATATTTAAAGGGGGTGTAAACCAAAAATCAAAATTGTAGTATGAAAAATTCTAAGAATAAATTTTCAAACCGCATAATTTTATTGTTAAAGCTTAAATAATTATGAGAGTTTTAAATAACGCGTCATCCACTTGTGACGTCATACCGACATGAGCCGGGCGAGCCAGCATTGGCCACAATGATGTTATGCGTATGCGTTTCAACAGAAGTAATATCCGTGGCTTACTTATATCATTATTACGTGTGTTCTGGCGTTAATATTATATTCCAATTATACACAATGGCTTTTGGCTTTGAACCTAGGTTTACCGAGATGGAAATGGAAGAAAAATCAAACAATAAATTGCGTATTACAAAGGAAACAGCTAATATTGAACGCCTAGACAATGTGAACTGATGCAATTGTAGGAATTGCATAAAAATGCCTACTGCCCGAGAATGTGTTTGCTGTTGGGATAGCAAAATAGTATCAGATGTAAGAAGCGAAAATATATGTATTACATTACACGAAAGTTTTGCAAATACAGTTTTAAATTTAGACTTTTTAAATCTGACGAGACACAATGAAATTTTAAAATGTAGTGCTAATAATGAAAAACAAAATTATCTTCAAGTGAGCAACAAACTATGGCGACTTTTAGCATACAAAAATTTTACAAGTTGGGTAAATTCTTGGACCTCAATTGGACGTTTCAACAGAATTGTTATATCGGCTTGCACTGTATCACAAATACGAGAACGCTACCCAGAAGAAAGTGGAATATAGGTACATTGGTTTCAAGAATGGTGAAGACAATAATGAAGATATAAACTAAGATTTATTAAGTATTACTATTTTAAACAGAAAATTAAACATTTTGAAAAAGATGTTTCAATATACCTAACATAAAAATTATTTCTTCTCAAACCTTGACAAATGTTTTTTCTTTTGGTTTTGGTTTTTTTAAATTTATAAATATTTTTAGGCACATCAAAATCAACATTAGGGTTGTAATTTAAATTTTTTTGCAAGAGGTCAGATTTCCATTCATATATTTTTTTGTCGTAGGTATTTATTTTCAAAATGCTAACGTTTAGAACTTTTTAAAAATTGTATATCACCACCAATAAATTTTCTGTCCACATTAAAATTATTACCTATCTAATATTGCTCCTTTACATATCTTTTCAAAGTCGTCAGTTTGAAAATGTAAACTACAGACAACATGGTTGTAATTGGGAGTAAAGTGCTTCCGAATGATACGATTTTTCCATGCTTTATATCGTTGTGGAATGTGGATCTGTTTCTTTCAGGGGAAAATTATGTAATATTACGTTTGAATCCTTTAAGTTGTTGTTACAACCAACTACACAACAATTAGGCATTTTTAAACAACAAATAACACCTTGTACGACTACACAATCGAAAATTTACGCGACTGCACTCATATACAGCGGGCTAGCTCAACCTGGCTCAGCAGACTCGTGTCGGTATGACGTCACGCGCTACTCTGTTATATATTCGCGTTTGAATATCTCAAAAACTATTGTCCGTAGCAAACTACGGTTTTCATTTGTTCTTAGATAATTTTTTTCTATTTTTTAATGTAAAGTTGTTTTTTTGGTTTACACCTCCTTTGAGAAGACACGGGAATGAATACTATTAGTGTACTTGTGGATCGTGTCTTCGGATGCAAAATGATATCGGAAAGTTATTGCTGCAACGATTCAAATGTCAATATGTGGATTAGATCTCCAGAATGTATAACGAATCATTCATCCTTTCACAGTGTTATTTTTAATAAAGATATTTTAGTAGCAATAGCAATAGTAGCATGATGTGTAAAATTGTCTAAAAGTTTATTATTATTGTGGGAAGTAAATAGTCGGGAATGCAGTCAATTTTCTTTATTTTCTACACTGCCAACGTTTCGACACCACTTGTGTCTTCTTCAAAGGCTCTACACACTCTATTATTATTAGTTCAAATATTTTGCAACTTTTATTGTTTTATTCCACATAGCATTTCTATTATATTTCTATACCTATTATCATTTAAAGCATCAACATTGTCAAACTCCATTTAAGTATTAAAAATAGTATTGTTGTCATCTGGGTTGTCATTTCAAGTCATTTAATGGTGGATTTTTGCTTTAATATAATAATCCTTATCCGAAAAATATACAGAACATAACGCTATTTATGTTTAGAAATAAATTTGTCGCCTTAAATTTAAATAAGCCACATTTTATATAAATTCTGTTCTGATATTAATATATGTCTGATATTTTAAAAATGAATATTAGGATTTACTTGAATGGTTAGCACAACCTTTAATGCAACAATGAACCATCTTACATCTTATTAAATCATCTGCCCATAGACAAGAGATATATTTAGACAGGAATCTCTTATGCCTAGTGCACACGGGGAAACTTTTAACAAAGTTTCCTGAAAAAAGTTTCCAGAAAATGGAGATTTTTTTTTTAAAACAATAAATATGTTTATGATCACATGTCACATTTGACGATTTGACAAATAAGAAGTTAGTTGCACTTCACAATGTTTCCTGAAAACGCCTCATTTTTATAGGCGCCGTTAAAACTTTGAAGTTTCCGGAAACTTTTTCCAGGAAACATGTCAAAAAGTTTCTCCGTGTGCACTAGGCATTATGATACTAGGTTGAACGCTACTCCTAGCGGTTGTAATTTGGAACTAAAGAGTAAAACATGCAACCCGTTTAACAACAAAAATATTTCAAAGTGTTTGCTGATTTAATGTATTCTATATTAAAATTTTTATTACATACATTTATTGTACCACAATTATTTTCTTGAAATTGTATTTCACATAAAATATGTTGAAAATTATTTATATTTACAATAAATGTGTGTAATATAAATTTAAATTTCGAAATACATTACATCAGCAAAAAATATTCTTCCTCGGTGGTCGGTGTCCTCTTCGTAAACATCGACAATGTGTTGCCACTTTGCCGTCATTTCTGCCCCGTCAATTGTAAATTTTAAATCGTATTTGATTAATTATTCCCACGCAGGCCGATGATTATTTAAAAATGTCAGATAGTAGAGGCACGGAATAAGACGAGGGAATTCAAAAGAAATGGCTATGACACTCTTCTGACTTTGATCTATGTCGTCATAAACAAAAATTTTACATGTACAAATATGACGACATAGATTACAGTCATAGCCATTTATAGGCCTTTTCTTTTGAATTTCCACCTCGTCTGATTCGGTGCCTCTACTATAATTTATGGCCTGCCATGCATCGGGGTTTATGGTCAGTGGACTGACTAGTTTTTATGGTAAATATGATAATTTATGTAATAGATTTTATTAAAAGAGTGAAAAGTTGTGATTTTTCTTTAATTCACAGCTTAGTTTGCCTTGAGTAAGTAGTTTTAATTTCTTTTAAATGAATTCCTGAAATAATTATAAATATATTTTTTATAACATAAATTTATTCTATATACCTACTATAAGTGTTCCAAAATTTTCAATATTACAAAAAACTAATAAGGTCTAAACAATAAATATTTATTTGAAGATGGCACCTTTCCAATTTCTACTTAAAAATTAATAATCAATCCTTTCCACTCTAAATTCATGTAGGAGAAAGAACTAAAACCTATAAAGAAATGTTTAGTACATGCTCTCTAAAATCGTTACTTTGCGAACTGTTTTCAGTCCGCAAAATAATATTTTACGGTATCCAATCCTTTAAAATAACGTTACCTAGACATTGAGCTGATATTTACTTTTTATAAGATTATTTTTACTGATTTTAATATTGTTTCATCGCCTACGTTTTTACCTCTCACCACTCATATCTGTAAGAGAGGTATTGTAATCATGCTAAAATTTCAATAGTGAGTTTTCAGTAGATAAACACGTTTTAAGGTCCCTAGAAAACGTTTTTGATAATTTCGCGATGATGTATGCGTGCGCTCGTGTGTGTGTACAAAAATTTGAAATTTTATATATAATATTCTGACACCCTGGATTAGATCTGATTAGATTTTGGTGTTGATCGTGCAACCGAAAGTGGTAGTTTCTTGAAGATCTGACGAGTTTTTCTGGAATATCCTCAAAATTTATGAATTAATAGGAATTATTAACAATATTGTATACTAAATGTTACTGTCTACAATATGTATTCAAAACGTTGTTGCCATCTAGCACCATTTTCCAATTACAAAAAGTTAAAAATTCGACTAATTTGTTACAATTTTGATTTATCTGCCTACCAATGAAAACAAAATAGTATATTACATAACACGAATTGTAAAAAGCACATTACATGCGAGTGAAAAAGTTGTGCACGAGCCTTATACCGTGAATTTATTTTCTCTGTTTCGGAACTAGAATGAGTTCATACCAGTTCTAATTTTGATGCTGGTATGAGCTTCATTACCTACGATTTTTGGTGAAATTTTGTTATCAGCGACTGGTAGCACTGCATTAAATAAACAATATATCTAGGCAACGGGCAACGAACATTTTTGACAAAACGGGATTCACTTTTGACGTTAATTTAATTTTATTAATTTGAATCAAATGAAACATACAAACTGAATTAATATTTATATTTCATACAAAGATAAACTAAATAATATAAATATAATATTAATCTGGTTTTATACTACAGCCGGTCTTAAAATTAATATAATTTTTGATCAAATTAATCCATACTTCATTCGTTTGCAAATCATCTTGGACCATTCGTTTGAGTTTTTGATATTGATACAAAAATTGAATTAATTTTGTACTCAATTTCATCTATTAATATTATATTAGTGAATTCATCCCTTCTGCACACGCCGGAATAACCCATTATTGGCAGAACCTAAAAATATTGTTCTAAAATTATAATTTAAATATAATTACTAATATACTTAGCTTACTTTTATTGAAAAATAGTCTATCTGACATTTTAATTTATTTGATTAATATAAAACAAATTTAAATAATATACAAAGCACCTAGGCAACAAACAAAACTCATCAATTGTCGAGCACAAATTACTGTCACCAACATAATTATTCTACCAAAAAATTTCCCTAATGCAAACTGTCAAATACATAAATAATTTAAATTGAATCAAAAACTGCCTCAACAGAGAAAATAGTATAAAACATTCGTTACGGAAGGCTTCTCTAGCACGCGCTCGTGTGCGAATTTCGAACTCTTGCTAGAAAAAGTCGCCTTCCCTAACTTATGTTTTAATATACTATTAACATGAAACATAGGACTTTTCATATCCATGGTTACGAATTTGACAGCAATGTATTAGAGCAACATTTGAATTTGTTAATTGGAGTCAAACTGATGCTACCTGGAAATACGATGTAGGTATAGTTTAAACAATTAAAAGTTTATGTTGAAAGCGTCTCTTGGAACTATTACAGCTGCCCAAATATGTTATATTGGTCAAGAATAATACAGTTAAATTGATTCCCTATGTTCGATTTTAAAAAGAACGCTCTAATACATTGCTGTCAAATTCGTAACCATGGATATGAAAAATCCCATTAAAATGGAAAATATGAAATGTCATTTATTATTTATAAGGTCATAAAAACTTTAATAATATTATAAATACTACAATTCCCGAATTTTATATTTGTGCGTAAGTACCATCATACACACTTAGTAAAATAGTAGAGTATGGCGAGAGGTCATGTGTTGGCCACGTCGGATTTTTTAAAATTTCATTTTAAAATTAATTTTTAGGATAATTACTAAACAAAGCAGAGCATATACTACAACAAAAAATTATTTGCGTCTCGTTCGTAATTTCAATCTCATCTATTCAACTTAATAAAATTTGTATATTATAAGATTATTTTAAAGATGTTAATTAAGCCGAAATGGAAATTTAAAAGTTGGAAAATATAAAAAATTCCTTGTTGTTTGGATCTCACATAATTTCGCTATACAATAAAGTCAGTAATTCAAACAACAAGAAATTTTTTATATTTGCCAACCTTTAAATTTTAAGATTATATTTACGTCACTGTTTTGAATATAATTTGCAGAATAAAGACTTGAAAAAATGATTCGAAATGTAGTGAAACTTCCTTGCAGAAGGTATGTAAAATAATTTCTTCTGTATTATTAAACATCTAACATAAAATAAATATTTTTACAGATTTCTTTGGGCTTTCCGAACTCTTCATAATACACCGGGACTTTCAAGTACAAAAGTAGAAGGAAGTACTAAAGATGCTGAGGAAATATTACATTTTAACAATTTGGCTAGAATATGGTGGGACGAACAAGGAAAAGTGAAACTCCTTCATTCTCTGAATCCACTTCGGTTAGTTTTAGTCCCTGAATCCTAAAATATTATTTACCTTTATTTATTTATTTATTATAAATTCCAGAGTACCGTTCGTTCGTGATGGTTTAAAAAACAGAGGAATTTTAAAGCCTGAATTTGTGGACAGTTCAACTCCGTTGAAAAATTTAAATATATTAGATGCAGGTTGCGGCGGAGGAATTTTATCAGAACCTTTGTCTCAATTAGGTGCCAAAGTTACCGGAATCGATGCCAGCGAAGAATTAATTGCAATAGCACAGTACCATGCTAGCAACAACCCCGAGTTAAAAAATCCAATCAATTATATTCACGGCGCATTAGAAGATATAGTTGCAACCAACAAAAATAAATTTGATGCAGTTGTCAGTTCAGAATGTATAGAACATGTAGCTTCCGTAGAAATATTTTTAAAATCCTGTGTAGAAGTTTTAAAGGTATGAAAAATATAATTTAAAAAAACAGTCAGTAAATTTAGTCAATTTTAGCCAGGAGGATCATTATTTATTACTACAGTAAATAGAACAAATCTTTCTTGGTTGTTCGGAATTATTGCAGCTGAATATATTTTAAAAGTTATACCGAAAGGTACTCATGATTGGGATAAATTTATTCCTCCTCATGAAGTTCAAAAAATATTGGAAAATCGTAAGATACAAAACTGTTACAGAAATTATAAGTAATTAATTAATGTTTTAGATAATTGCCAAACTCAAGAAACACACGGATTTACATACAATGTTATGAACAATAAATGGTTCTGGACTTCAAGTACCTCTATTAATTATGCATTACATGCTATTAAAAAAGTTTGAGTTATTAACTTTTGAGAATTTGTAGTTACTGTAGTGTTTATTATAAGGTGTTGTAACATTTTATGTAGCAAAATAACCAGGTAATTAATAGTATTTTTATACAAGACGATAAAATTATATTTCATCGACTAGAGAAAAGTGTTAATTCGACGAAGGAGCGAGTGAATTACTTTTCTCGAGTCGATAATATATCGTCGTGTATAAAATTATATTTTTCTATAAAGAAAAAATATATGAAAACCTATTTTAAATTAAAATATTATTAAAACATAATTTCGGGGTTTATAATGTTTTTCATCCTACTTTTTTCACAAAGTGGATGCAGAAATGTGTGAAAACGAATTTAAAGAAAAAATGTAAAAAATAATTAAAGTACTTTATCTAACCTTGCTGCTTGCTGTTAAAGTTTTACTTTATTTACTATAGTTTTACTTTATCTACCCTTGGGGGAATATTTAATTACAGTACCATTATTAATGATTTATTTCTCCGCCGAAATGTTATACTATTAAAAATGAAAGTTTGTACACATCAAGCGGTAGTTAACTATAGCCATATTATGAATTAATTAAATTATTTTAAAATATCAGTTATAGTACAAGAAGGAATTTAATTATTATCCTAGCAGTATTTTTAATATTAAATTTCGCTCGTTCGTCGTTCTTTTTGTACTGTACGGGCTGTACGGTAGGTACGGGTGCTGCCAGACTCAATATTTTATGTCGGTTAGTTTATTGCTGATTCAAGTTTATTTGAATGTATTTTATGTTTTAAATTATAATTCAATCATTTTTAGTGCATGTACGATAATTATTATTACAATCAAGCCATAAGAAATGTCAAGATTTGCATTAAATTTGTAGGTTATGTTTACATTATTACAATGTCACTGCTTAATATTTAATTTTCAGAATATAAAATTGCAAAAATGATTAGAAATGTAGTGAAACTTACTTGCACAAGGTATGCGAAATAATTTCTTGTGTATTATTGAACAACTAAGAACTATTAACTAAATGTTTTTACAGATTTCCTTTGGCTTTTCGAACTCTTCATAATACACCGGTACTTACAAGTACAAAAGCAGAAGGAAGTACTAAAGATGCTATAGAAATATCAAATTTTAAGAATATAGCTGGAACATGGTGGGACGAACAAGGAAATATGAAAGCCCTCCATTCTATGAACGTGCTCCGGTTAGTCTTAATCCCTAAAATATTATTTACTTTAACAATCAAGATTCAATTCATATAAATTCTAGAGTACCGTTCGTTCGTGATGGTTTAAAAAATAGAGGAACTTTAAACCCTGAATTTGCGCACAGTTCAACTCCGTTGCAAAATTTAAAAATATTAGATGTAGGCTGTGGAGGCGGAATTTTATCTGAACCTTTATCTCAATTAGGTGCGAAAGTAACAGGAATCGATGCATGTAAAGATTTGATTTCAGTAGCACAGAAACATGCTAGCAGTAACCCCGAATTAAAAAACCAAATCAATTATATTCACGGCGCAGTAGAAGATATCGTTTCAACTAACAAAAATCAATTTGATGCAATTGTTACTTCAGAATGTTTAGAACATGTTGCTTCCAAAGATATATTTTTAAAATCCTGTGTAGATGTTTTAAAGGTAAAATGAATATATTTTAATATCAGTTTGTAAATTTTGTTAATTTTAGCCAGGAGGATCCTTATTTCTAACAACAATAAACAAAACAAATCTGTCTTGGTTGTTGGGAATTGTAGCAGCTGAATATGTATTAAATATTGTACCGAAAGGTACTCACGATTGGAATAAATTTGTACCACCAAATCAAGTACAGAAAATATTGGAAATTAGTAAGATTTTAAGACATACATAATTCATAATTAATTAATTAATTTTCCAGATAATTGTCAAACTCGAGTTATTCACGGATTAACATACAATCTGATTTGCAATAAATGGTACTGGATTTCTGATACTTCGATTAATTATGCATTACATGCTATTAAACAGGCTTAAGTACTAATGTTTTTGTGTTATAAATTATTTTTGTACAAAATGTATCTTTTTTGTAAAATAAATAGAAGTGTAGCAATGAATTTGACTTAGTAACATGATATACGAATGACTAAAATAATTATTCTAACAGATGTATGATTAAAATATTTGTTTCTATCAAGAACAAATGTGTCTTTCTAACATATGCAAGATAATTTTTATAACCGTGGGAGTTGATATAATCTAATTATAAATATGATTCAGTTCGATTCAATCAGCCGCACAAAATGCATCGCTTAATAATTTGCCTTTCATTATTGTCAATTATTTCTGCGCAATATTTAAATACTACGGGTTGTCCACCATGTTTAGAAAATCGGTGTCCTAAAAATGAAGCTTATTGTCCTTTAGGGATAGTGCAAGACCTATGTGGATGTTGCCCGAATGGGATTTGTGCAAAAATAGAAGGAGAAGAATGTTATAATGGGACATTAATACCGTCCCCGTCTTTGGAAACTAAAAAATATGGACTGTGTGGGAAAAATTTAAATTGTTTGTATAAATCGCATGTTCTAGACTGGGTAAGATTTTTTATATTATTTAGATGTAATGCAGTCAATGTCAAATGTATTATCCTTTTATGGAATTTGATTACTTTAAAATACATGCGCGTCGTATTTTCAATGCGCAACTAATTTTGTAAACATAAGTGTACGATCGAATTCACAATAACCGTAATCGTAAAAATCTCGTAAGAAAATAGACAGCTTGTCACTCAAAATGTAAGCAAAAAAAATATAAAAATTAAAGATAAACTATACAATGCCGTCCAAGTAGTTACAGATAAACTGTCAAAAAATTGAATTAATTTTTAATATAATGTTTTTGAGGACGATTGCAGATAAAAATCTTGTTTGTAACACATACGGAAAAGGTAATTCTGATTATGAAACTCCATGCAAATTTCGAAACTCGCTGTGCTCGTGTCAGAGAACTTGCATTCATTTCAGAATCAATCATTTTCCACACAAAAATAACTATTTTCATGTTAAATTACAACAAAAGTCTTCAATTACAACTTTACAAAACTTCACAAATCGTACCTAACGTACTAGTCCAGGGAATTTGTAATTTCACTTCGGACAAACTGCAACAAAAGCTTTCTCAACGGAATCCAATACAGAAAAATGTGCTTTTTAACATATCAAAAGTTTCCGGAAATCACCGCACCGGAAGCCATTGAAATTTTGAAAAAATTACCGCTTTTTCTGGATATCTTAATTTGTTAAGAATTGACAGCTAATTAAAAACAATAATTTTCATACGTATACGTATAGTCCAGGGAATTTACTATAAAAATGCCTCAAACTTCGGACGGAATCCAATACAGAAAAATAATGTTTGTTTTAGAAAAGTTTCTTACACTTAAGTTTATGTTTACGCTCATTGTGAATTCACCCTACGCATAATATGCATTTAATCAATGATGCGTTTATCTAAACCGGCATAAATTATGATAATGGTTTCTATCTAAATTGTTTTTAAACAAAGAGATTTCTGTATTTTAAAGGATATTTCACATGCTTCATGCGTTTGTGATGACACCAGAATGGTTTGTTCTTCCGAAAATAAAACTTATAATTCTATTTGCGATATGAAATTGGAGGCAAAGAAAGATGGATTATCGCTCGATGAAATATCTGTGAAGAACTACGGTCCTTGCATTGCAAGTAAATTGTACACATAAGTCCTATTTACACAAGGATTCTTTGAAGATTCTTTCATGCTCCTAAATTTTGAGAAAAATTATCCTGGCGAGAATTATCTGTCAAATAGCAATGTCGGTAAATTGAATCTTCAATGAGCCTTAGAAAAGAATAATTTCTAATTCATTGGCAGCTTCAAAACAGAGAATTTATTTTTTTTCCAAGATTCAGAGACCTGAAAGAATCTTCAAAGAATCCTTGCGTGAACAGGACATAATAAGGATATTCATGCAATAAAAATACTTTTTTAGTACCTGTGATTTCCAACGGTCCTAAAGAACAAACAGCAGCTGAAGGCGAAATTATCATCTTAAGTTGCGAAGCTCGCGGTTATCCAATCCCCGTTATAACTTGGGACTTCGCCCCTCGAGACAAATTCAGTGGAATGAAACGTCTTCCTGGCGATGCCCCACATATCGCAGTACAAGCTCGAGGAGGGCCTGATTCTTTCATGACAACTGGATGGGTTCAAATTATGAAAATACGGCCTTCTGATGCGGGTGTTTATACTTGTGTGGCCTCAAATAATCTCGGACATACCGAAATTTCGGCACGACTTACTGTAAAGGATATTAAAGATGAAGTTTAAATTGTATTAACAATTGTATGCAGATGTATTATTATATTTATACTCGTGCTCGCAACCTAATTTGAAAATGAAATTTTACAATAGTTTTTCAGCTCAAAAATAAACAAACTGCAATACGAATTATGCAAATATAAATAACAATAGATTTCTAATATCTAAATAATTAAAAATGTTGAACATTTATTATTTACACATGATAATTGTTAGTGAAAATTTTAATTAATATTTACTTGAAAACGGGATAACATCTACGGAAGCGTAGAAGTGCCATGAAAGAAAATGTATTTCAAAAATTATTCTGAAAATACAATCAAAAATCTAGTATTACTACTTTTCTAACTGGTACTCCCATTTTTCTAACTGATATTACCACTTTTCTAACTGGTATTACCATTTTTCTAACTCTTATTACCACTTTCAAACTGGTATTACTATTTCATAACTGGTATTACCACTTTTCTAACTGGTATTATACCACTTTTATAATTCGTATTACCACTTACCAGTTATAAAATTGGTATTACCAGTTATAAAAGTGGTTATGCCAGTTAGAAAAATAATACTATTTAGAAAAGTGGTAATACCAGTTATGAAGTGGTAATACGAGTTTAAAAGTGGTAATACCAGTTAGTAAAATAGTAATACCAGTTAGAAAAATGGTAATACTAGTTATAAAAGTGGTAATACTAGATATTTGTTGGTATTTTCACATGTAATATCACATGTGCATTCATTCTTTCCGGAATTTTTTTTTAGTGCTTTCCACCAACGTCTTAATTAGCTCGAGTGGTACACGAGCGCTAATTACGTTGTTGGAATGCACGATAAAAAATTTCCTGGACATGAATGAATGCACGAGTGCATATTCGGTAAGAAAATCGCAATGACACGGCCGCTTTATTTTTGAATTCTTTTTATAATAGAAACTTGAAATATTTACTAAATTTATATTTAACATTAATAAATATGTATTATTGACCTTATTATTTGCTTATGTACACTCAAAATGACAATTTAACCAATTTATAATTTAATGGCAAAGTGACAGATGACGAAAAATTTCCGCTTATTAATTTCAGTTAAGTTTTAAGCTACTACTATAGTAAAAAATTTCCGAGAAAATTTTTATATAACCATGGTTACTATTATTGTAATCCATTCATCCATTGGCTGTTATTTGTGTCATGCGATTTTCATATATAATACCATTAGTGACTATGATTTTGCCGGCAATTTTTGCCGTCTGGTCACGACTGCTTGTTGCGTCGATAATAAGCACGACTGCGTAGCACGAGTGTTTATTTTCTAATGCCCTGTTCACACGTTGCTACTTTGAAGACGCATACGTGCTACTGTAGCATGAAAAGAAATTCAAATCGAAACAATTACCGCAAAAAATCGCTATCTACACACACAACGATCAACGATGTGAAATTATTAACGAGTAGTTCTTGATACTTTGATGCTACAAATTAGCAGCGCTGCTATTTGACAAGCGACTCAGATTTTTTCTTGCTACAGTAGCACGAATGTGTCTTCAAAGTAGCAACGTGTGAACAGGGCATAAAGCAACAAGCAGGAGTGACCAGACGGCAAAAATTATCAAAAAATCATAGTCACGTATGGTATTCGGCTTGACAATTTCTCGAATTATTTTATTTATTCCAAAAAAAGTAATGTATATTTTTAAAACAATCATCAACTGACATAATATCTAAGCAACGCTTCGCGGCAATTTTCACTAGTGAAAATTGTCAGTGTAATTTTCACTAGTGAAAATTGTCTAATTCGTCTGTGATTGGTACAATTCAGCAAAATACTGTATTTGATTGGATGAAAAATGAGTGGAATTTTCAACATAATTTTTGAAATATATTCTCTTTCGTGGCCCTTCTAAGCTTCCGTATTTTTCATAGTAACCTTTTAGATAAATTAACCTGTAGACCATAGACTAATGCCCTGTTCACACGTTGCTACTTTGAAGACGCATACTTGCTACTGTAGCATGAAAAGAAATTCAAATCGAAACAATTACCGCAAAAAATCGCTATCTACACACACAACGATCAACGATGTGAAATTATCAACGAGTAGTTCTTGATACTTTGATGCTACAAATTAGCAGCGCTGCTATTTGACAAGCGACTCAGATTTTTTCTTGCTACAATAGCACGAATGTGTCTTCAAAGTAGCAACGTGTGAACAGGGCATAAAGGTAGTTGGATAAAGAGGGGTAGTTTAACCCCTTAATTAAGACTCGCTGAACCCAAATATGCTCCCCATTTTGTCCTGCAACCCTTAGTTTTCGAGTTATTTGCAGTTTAAAATTTTCCTAGCGTAGTTGCAACTTTGTTTCATTTTCTGGACCACCAGACAAAAACTTTTGTGACGTCACTACCAAGAGATGGAAGCACTAATCTTGTTTGGACCGATTTCACCCCTTCAGTTTTAAGGGCGTGTGCTCTCAATGTCTAGGAAGTGTACAAAAGGTTGTTTTAGAAATAAAATAAGAAATATAATAAATTTAAATATAGGTACTGTAGGCTTAAATTCTGAATTATATAATAATTTAATAAACAATCATAGCTAGATAATAAACATATATAGCAAATTAAATGTATTTCTCTTTCGGTATGCGTTTTTAACAATCCGAAAAGTCTAGGTTGCGTTCTTTTCAGTTTTATTTAGGTTGCGTTCAAATTCGGTCGTCCGCTTGCAGCGATACAACGATACAAGTCAAATGAGGTTAGAAACCTTTGTTGTTCTGTCAAAACTCAAAACGACAGAAATTGTGAACAAAAGATAAACAATCATTAATAAATAAATTCGTAGTTTTCTCTGACTGCTGACTGCAATTTAAATACTAAATTACAGTGTACATAATTAACTGTAAAATAATAGTACTGTCATCATGGCTTCATCTGTCACTTTGGGAGTTTGTTTGGTCCCAAGCAAATTTCAACGCATTAAAATAGAAAACATCGATTTAGAAAGTAAAGTAGAGCTACTTAAAGATGAAGCTGCTAAAAAAATCAACGTACAGAAACAAACAATAGGTAAGCTATAAAAAAAACTACATTCAATGACAACATAACAAAGAACTGTTACTTTATTTATAGAATTAATTTACTGCGGAAATATTTTGGATGACGACGCATCTTTAACATCATGTGGAATAAAACCAGGCGTCATGGTTCACGTTTTAAAGAAAAAGGTACCTGAAACGCCTATACCAGCTCGAACACTAACCGAAGCTGACATTCAACAACTCGTAGTTGCATTTCGAGCATTTACATTATCTTTCGGATACCGTACAGCTCTACAAAGACTGTCACGTCCAGAAGTACTTGAAAATATAATCGCTACAACTCCCGGTTTATCTGAAGATCCAGTTGCTATTGCTATGATTCAAGATCCAGAACTTCTAGTTCATATGTCAGACCCAGAAACAGTTCGCAGAATTGCAGAACATCATCCAAGTTTAATTGAAGCTGCCAATCACATAGCTGCTGTGGTTCATGAAGAAGCAACCACTGTGAATCCAAATCAACCTGGTACCAGCTCAGGATATTCTTACTCTTTAGAAGCATTATCAGACGACGAAGAAATGGATTCTTCAAGTAGTGACGGCACTCGAGAAGGCCAACCATTGACGAGAAATCAATCTTACTCGGCGATAACTGCAGCTCAACTTGCGGCAGCTATCGCAAATGCAACTGGTAGTTATTCGTCTCCTGGTTCAAGTGCTGCAAATTCTGCAGGCGTTATTACTAACGAAATGTTTAGTCAAGCAATGCAGCATGCCTTTGCTAACGTTACGCCCCAACAATCGACGCCCTCAGCAAATTCAGAAGAAGAAGAAAGTCTTGAAGTTATCACTAGACGCCTGGCTCCGCAGTTGCAACAAATGAGAGAAATGGGGCTTTCGAATGATGTTATTAATGTTCAAGCGCTACAGGCAACAAATGGAGATGTTCAATCAGCGATTGATTTGGTGTTTTCAGGGGTTATTTCCTCAGAGTAATTACATTATTCGTGTGATGACTAATAGACATTTTGTTTATATTTCTAGTTAAATTAAATACTAATCTCAAAACTATGTACTATTATTATTTGTAAGGAGAGTAAAAATATTCGTCTTCAAAAGGTATTTAATATTTACATGGGTTTCGTTTGCTGTATTTTTATAAAATCACAGTGGTAACAACTCTTATAAGAAAAACCAGTAATAACGCAGCAGCTGGTATAAAATACAATGTAATAAAGTTTGTATTCTAACATTAACATAATGTATCCTCTGTTCAAATCTCACATTCCTATAGTTTTATATTATATATTAATTTCTACGGTTTAGCTGAGAGTTGGACTTTGTGTTTTTTCGGGTGGTGGAGGAGAAAATACGATCTTATATACATCTTCAATAGTAGTTACAAAATGTACTTCTAAGCCTTCTGTAATAAATTTAGGTAAATCGTTGAAGTCTTTTTTGTTTTCTTCGGGTAGAATTATACATTTTACTCCAGATCTCTTTGCCTGAAACATTTCTCTCTTTTTAGTTTTTTTACTCCTCTAAATTAAAAATTAGTGATTGATTAGCAAACGCAGCAAGCATTCAGGAAGGTGCACAACGTTTTGTAGTTGAATTAGTGCCAAGTTTATAAAAGTTGGATTCTGAATCAATTTCTTTTGTAAAGTTATGTAATGCAACGTGGTAACAAACATTGTAACCACATTATGTATCAATGATCAACGGTTTTCAGCAAAGCAATAAGCATAGAAATTAAATACACACACACTTACCGCTATTGTCTTTTCCTTAATTCCACCAACAGGAAGAATTTTCCCCATCAGGGAAATTTCTCCGGTCATGGCGAGATCCTGTCTAATTGGTACTCCTCGTGCAAGTGACAATAAAGCTGTTACTATAGTGCAACCTGCACTGGGTCCGTCTTTGGGCGTAGCACCTTCCGGCACGTGTAGATGTAAATGACTGAAAATAATTTAATTAATAATACGGAATTTTAAATAATTAATGGTGGGTTTATGCAAACAACTAAATTAAGAAATTATATTATGAAATAAAATTTAAAAAGTAGACATTAGTTTATGCAATGGGCTACTTGCATGGTACTGAAAATGAGATTATTATCACTATGAACCTAATGTTAGATCTAAAACATTAGTAAAAAACAATTTTAAAAAATATATTGGTTTTGCAATATGCTTGAAGCATTCGTAGTGATATGACACACATCAACACGAAGAGTGCGATTTGCTGTCAACTGAATGATTCGGCAAACAATTATTCCCTTTGATCAATTCCGATTTACCGACAAGCTCCAAAATGTCCTATTCACACAAGGATTCATTTAAGATTCTTTCATGCTTCTGAATATTGAAAAAAATAATTCTAGTGAGATTTGCCTGTCAAATTCCGGCGCCGCTAAATTGAATCTTCAATGAGTCTTGGAAAATAATAATTTCTAATTCATTTATTGCTTCAAAACCGTGAATTTTTTTGCAAGATTCAGAAGCATGTAAGAATCTTCTCAGAATCATTGTATGAACAGGCATTTAGTTCGACTCGAAGACAGAACACACTTGGTGAATTCTGCTTGCGTATATTGCTCGTTAGGACTAAAATATAACCCACTATAATGTAAATAATAGAAGCTATATTATACACTGGTCAAAACAAAAAACGAGACACTTGAGATTTGTCAAAATTTAGGTGATTTAACCGTCATAACTTGGCTTCTATGCGACCGTTTTGGAAGTTCTGATGATGCCAGGTAAGCTTGAAGTGTCCTCTTTAAGAGGGTGTATACAAACTTTAATGTCCATCATTTTCAATCCCCTCCAACCCTCTCTGAAGAAATCAAAACTTTTTGTGAAAAAAAAGTCCAACTTTTTTTTCGAGTCGATCAACCATCAAGGCGATTAAATTTAATTAATTTTCGTGGATGTCACCAAAAATGAAGTGGCTACGATTTTTGTAACCAAAGTTATGAGCGTTTGAAAAAAAGTGCATTTTGGGGTTTTTTCCACATAACTTGGATTCTTTTTAACGAAATGGGACATTTTTTTTGCGCAAAGAAACTCTTTTCTGCGCGTGTAAGAGGAAACATGCCTGGTTAGGAATATCTCTATTTCCACCCTAATTTTCAATCCATGAAAATGACGTTTTTTGGCTTAAAAACGTCGTACTTCGACTATTGTTAAAACGAATGTAAAAACAATTCACACCTTTTCCTGTAAATGACTCAAAAAACGAAGTTCCTACGATGATTAGGCGCAAAGTTATGAAAGATTTAAGAAGACTATGCATTTTGGCTTGATACCACCGACATTAGCATTACCCGACGTGAACCACGAGGAGGTTGCCGGTTGGATTTTTTCATGAGTTGAAAATTAGGGTGGAAATGGAAATAGAGATTATTCTTAAAAGGGGGTACGTATGACATTACAATGCAATTTTACTATGGAAAGTGTATGAAATAAATTGATTCTAAAAAGGGGGTAGGTATAACTTTACAATGCAATTTTACTAGGAAAAGTGTATGAAATGAATTGATTCTTAAAAGGGGGTAGGTATGTCTTTAGAATGCAATTTACTATGGAAACTGTATGAAATGACAAGATTCTTAAAAAGGGGTAGATATGACTTTACAATGCAATTTTACTAGGGAAAGTGTATGAAATGAATTGATTCTTAAAAGGGGGTAGGTATGACATTACAATGCAATTTTATTTTGGAAAATGTATGAAATGAATTGATTCTTAAAAGGGGGTAGGTATGACATTACCATGCAATATTATTATGGAAAGTGTATGAAATGACTTGATTCTTAAAATCGAACCGGCAACCTCCTCGTTGTGCACCGTGCACGTCGGGTAACGCTAATGTCGGTGGTACCAAGAAAAAATGCATAGTCTTCTTAAATCTTTCATAACTTTGCGCCTAATCATCGTAGGAACTTCGTTTTTTGAGTCATTTACAGGAAAAGGTGTGAATTGTTTTTACATTTTATTGAATCAACCCGTCCATGTTTTTGCGGACGTTTTAACAATAGTCGAAGTACGACGTTTTTAGGCCAAAAAACGTCATTTTCATGGATTGAAAATTAGGGTGGAAATAGAGATTTTCCTAACCAAGCATGTTCCCTCTTACACGCGCAGAAAAGAGCTTCTTTGCGCAAAAAAATGTCCCATTTCGTTAAAAAGAATCCAAGTTATGTGGAAAAAACCCCAAAATGCACTTTTTTTTCAAACGCGCATAACTTTGGTTACAAAAATCGTAGATACTTCTTTTTTGGTGACATCCACGAAAATTGATTGAATTTAATCGCCTTGATGGTTGATCGACTCGAAAAAAATTTCCAGCTCCGTACACACTTCCAAAGTTGGACTTTTTTTTCACAAAAAGTTTTGATTTCTTCAGAGAGGGTTGGAGGGGATTGAAAATGATGGACATTAAAGTTCGTATACACCCTCTTAAAGAGGACACTTCAAGCTTACCTGACATCATCAGAACTTCCAAAACGGTTGCATAGAAGCCAAGTTATGACGGTTTGAAAATCACCTAAATTTTGACAAATCTCAAGTGTCTCGTTTTTTGTTTTGACCAGTGCATATATGTGTTTACTTAGTTTCTAAAAATTTGTTGTTTTTGTCAATCTTGTACATAACATTCCTTGAAACTGTAAGAGCAATTCTAGCTGATTCTTTCATGACATCACCAAGATGTCCAGTAATTTCTAAAGTTCCGTCGCTATCTTTATCACTATTTGCTGGTTTTCGCTTCGTCGTTTCGATATATAGAGTAGATCCACCTATAATATGATAATTAGAACATATATTGCATGTTTTTAAAATTAAATTTACCCATTGCAGTCCACGCAAGACCCATAACAACGCCAGGAGGAGTGGTAACATACATCCTATCATGCGTAAATACTGGTTTGCCCACAAATTCATTTAAATTAATCGGTGTAACATTAATATAAGTAGCTTCATCTTTAACTACTTTATAAGCAATTTTGCGTACAACTTTCTCAATGTGCTTTTGCAAGTTTCTAACGCCAGATTCTCGGCAGTAATTCTTAATCAACACATTTAATGAAGCATCCTGCACAGTGATATTTTCTTTTTTTAAGCCACTGTCTTTCATAGCTTGAGGTAAGAGGTATTGCTTAGCAATGGCTAATTTTTCTTCTGCAACATATCCTGACATGTCTATCATTTCCATTCTGTCTCGCAAAGGTTCGGGAATGGTGTCGACAATATTAGCAGTGCAGATAAATAAAATCTTTGATAAATCGACAGGAACATCGAGATAATGATCCAAGAAGTTTGCGTTTTGTTCTGGATCTAATAATTCTAATAATGCTGAAGATGGGTCGCCCGTGTATCCTCTAAAATATGTTTATTAATAAAATGAAAGCTATAATTTGTTGTGAACTTACTTTCCGATTTTGTCAACTTCGTCGATAAGTACAAGAGGATTTTCAGTCTTAGTTTTTTTGAGGCACTGAATAACTTTTCCTGGCATAGCACCTACGTAAGTTCTTCTGTGGCCTTTTATTTCGGCTACATCAGTCATGCCGCCAACAGAAAATCGAAAATATTCTCTATTTAGCGCTCGTGCAATTGACCGAGCTACAATAAAATATTTATAAAACGAATACTTAATTTAAATGTTATGACTTACCAATGCTGGTCTTGCCAACACCTGGAGGACCGTGGAAACAAAGTATTTTACCTTGTGTTGAACCTTTAAGTTGACTCACAGCAATAAATTCTAGAATTCTTCGTTTGATATCTTCCATTCCATAGTGATCTTGATCTAAAATTTCACTGGCTCGTTGCAAGTTCAAATTTTCTTCGCTTTGTAAACCCCAAGGCAAGGAGGTCAACCAATCCAAATAATTTCGAGTTACGCTAAAAAAATATTGTGAGAAATAATTTGTTAAAATTTGATTTGATTCTTACTTGAATTCTGAGCTGTGGCTTTCCAAGAAGTTAAGCTTGTTCAGTTCTTCATCGATTACAGACTGAACTGATGCTGGTAATACTTTGTCTTTGATTCTTTCTTTGAATTTTTCTGCAATTGCGTCTTTATCTTCCTTTTCCAAGCCTAGTTCTTTTTTAATAACCTTCAGCTGTTCTAGTAAAATGTAACGTCTATGCTGTTGCTTAACTTTTTCTTCTACTTCTCGACCAATTTTTTGTTGAAGCTTTGACAGTTCGTATTCTTTTTTCAACAAAGATAAAGACAACATTAACCGTTTAGGAATCTGTAATATGGCGTATTTTTTTGAATTATTTATGTTAATTTCAACTATTGCCTCCTAAATACTACAGGCCTGGCACACCGCGCGGATGACGTCACACACTCAGGCAGAGCTAGCAGTTGCGTAGCGTTTAAAGTCTGTATAGGAATAGGAGTCGCGATTTTTAGTGTTTAAAATTAGTATTACACTTGAAATGAAATCAAAACTCGGATCAAATGGCTAACAAAATATTCCTACAATTTACTAATTAGATAAAAATTAATTAAACAATGTTTTTCTCAAGAAAATAGTTGAGTTCCTACTATATCCCATTAAAATATATGCACGAAGTTGTGAATCAGCCTATATACGTATACGCAATAATTAATTCGCTATTATTAACATAATCATTGTTATTAACAAAGTATTTGACATATACATTACCAAATTTAATAAAACCGTCAAAAGTAAAAGTCGACAAAATTTAAGGCGATTTTTCGCGATAAATACTACAACAAACTAGGTTTGGTAGCGTTTAAAGAGGTTTGTAACGATGACATCATAAACTTGTAGTAGTTAACTTTCGCAAGAAAATTTAGGCGATTTTTCGCGAAAGTAGTTAACTGTAGTTATATGTGGTTAACTATGGTTTGTCATTTTCGCGACGAAATTGATGACGTCACACACTAACATGGTAAAGAAAAGTTAGCCAAACCACTTAACCATCCTCAGGAGGTAGGTAAAGGCGCGTTAATATTTCTATCTCTCTCTAGATTCTGAAGATAAATTTGTTTCTGCTTTCTGCACATTCGAAGATGAAAATAAAAATACTATTCTAAATATTTTGAAATCCATCTTTCATAAAAATCAGGTATTCTAAATGTTTGTCTCATAATTTTCATGCTGTTATTTTTTTACAAACTAGTTTATTATCAAATTAATTGCTGAGTTTAAGAAAGTATTAACCTATTCATTTTATGAAAAATGAAATGAAAATTTTTAAATTTTTGCTTATATTCATGTTTCCAACAAAACTTTCTGTCAAACTTAACTACATCAAACCAAACAAATTTTCTTGCGAAAGTTAACTATTACAAGTTTATGACGTCATCGTCACAAACCTCTTTAAACGCTAACAAACCTAGTTTATTGTAGTATTTATCGCGAAAAATCGCCTTTTGCTTGGTTTGAAGTAGTTAAGTTTGACAGAAAGTTTTGTTGGAAACATGAATATAAGTAAGAATTTTAAAAATTTCTATTTCATTTTTCATAAAATGAATAAGATAATACTTTCTTAAACTCAATCATTCATTTGACAATAAACTGGTTTGAAAAAAAATAACAGCATGCAAATTATGAGACAAACGCTTTAGAATACCTGATTTTTGTGAAAGATGGATTTCAAAATATTTTTATTTTCATTTTCGAATGTGCAGAAAGCAGAAACAAATTTATCCTCAGAATTTAGAGAGAGATAGAAATATTAACGCACCTTTACCTACCTTTTGAGGGTGGTTAAGTGGTTTGGCTAACTTTTCTTTAGCACGTTAGTGTGTGACGTCATCAATTTCGTCGCATAAATGACAAACCATAGTTAACCACATATAACTACAGTTAACTACTTTCGCGAAAAATCGCCTTTAACTACAGTCAAATCGCGAAGATGCAGTGAATTTTTTAGTTTTCTTGGTTAATATATGCAGAACGGAAAGCATTTATGTCATTATTCATAAACAAATTGCGAGATATAATTTATAATTTAACTTGTTCGTGACGTCGCAGCGATAGCATGTGCTGAGTCAGGCCTGTAGTATTTAGGAAGCAATGATTCAACTTACGTCCATTTCTTCGAGTACTTCTTGCAGTTCAGTAGCTTCAGCTGCAGTTAAAGCAGCCCCTAAATCACTCAAATATACTGGATTATCTACTACTCTTTGGCCCTGATGCATCATTTGTTGTAAGCTTTCCCGATACAACGGATTCAAGCTAATAATATCGCGAATTGTTTTGATAACTTCTTGTGTTAAAGCTTTTACTTCTTCTGTATGTCGAAATTTATTGTGAACTAAGTTTTCTACTTCTACCATTAACAGCGGTTCAGTTGCAGAACCTTTTTTCAATGGAGTTTCTTTAGTTTTTAAATTTTCTTTATCTTTAGTATCTTTTGGGGCAGCATTTTTCGTATCGGTTTTTCCGGAAGTTCTTTTGACACGAAAGTCTCTACGTCGTCGTTTAGGATCGTCGTCTACAAGAACGGTCATTGAAGTTTTAAAAAGTGGAAACTTCAATTTTATTTCTGAGATAAAAATGACATCCTTCCAAATAGGTTTTCATACAAAAACTTCACTCACATAAGCGTTTAGTGTGAAGGTTTACATTTATATTTAAGTTTAAGAAACGCAGTATTCCCATAATGTTCTTAAAATACCTTTAGTAAGTGGAAAACATAAACTTAAAGTTTGGAGGAGTTGGAAAGTGAAAAGTGTGGATGCTCGTATAGTTACATGAATTTAAACATTCTTAAGTCTTATTCACATAAGCATTTAGTTTTAAGGTTTACATTTATGTTTATGTTCAAGAAAGTTTAAATTCATATAACTAAATACGAACATTCACACTTCTCACTTTCAAGAACTGTGAATGCTCATAGTTAGATGTATTCAAACTTTCTTAAACGTAAACATAAATTTAAACCTTAAAACTAAATATAAATGTGAATGAGGTTTTAAACGTAAACATAAATGTAAAATTTACAACTAAATGCTATGTGAATTAAGCTAAAATTTACATACCGCGAGGCATATTTTGAATTTCAGCAGGATTGTCCAAGATTTGATTGTTGATTTTGATGCGTCTATGAGCCATTACAACTAGTCGAAGTCGGTCACCCATATCTTGCATTTCGTGAATTTGTGCAAAAACACCCACTGAGTACACATCGCTTACTACTTTTACTACTTCTGAATCGTTTTCGGCATCGCGTTTCAAGAAAATACCGCAGTAAGGTTGGTTTAGTTTAACTTTACGTCGAACCAACTCAATGAGAACTGGATTAGTAACCTACAATTTTAAAACGTGTCTGACGTTTTGTAATACATAAAGGGCACATCAGTCTGTCTGTATAGCCAAGGACATCGTTTGACCAATCAAACCAGTGAGAGTAGTAAACTAACTTCCAGCAGTTTGATATTTTGTAGTTATTTTCAGTTGATTACATAGTTTGATTGGTTGAATGATGACTTTAGCTGTACAGACAGAATGACATGACCGGGATCTATAGATAAGGGGCACATCAGTCTGTCTGTAAAGCCAAGGACATCGTTTGGCAAATCAAACCAGTGAAAGTAGTAAACTAACTTCCTGCAGTTTGATGTAGTTATTTTTAGCTGATTACATGATTTGATTGGTTGAACGACGACTTTGACTGTACAGACAGAATGACATGCCCGGGATCTAATGATTGTCATGTGATTTTACCTCTATGAGTTTGATAAAGCGAGGAAAAACGATATTACGACTTATGGCAATAACTGGAACGTGGGGCCAAACCTCTGGCACGGCAACAGTTGCTGGTAACTGTGTATTGAATTCCTCTTCATCCCGATGTGGTGTTGTAGTATGTTCTCCATCACTTCCACTACCTTTTCCTTCAGAAAAATACCTAACTGCACTTAATGTTTCACACCTTCGCACATTTAATAGAAGTAATGATGAATTTGTTGATGTTATGTGCAGACAATGTGAACTGCAGTGTCTAGAAACTTTGGTTATATTACACACATTAGTAGTTCTATACAACCGTTCATAGTTATAATTTAATTTATTTATAGAGTTTAAAAATCTGGATCTGATAATCATGCGACATGAATGCATTTTTGTGAAATAATGATAAAAATTATTGAAAATTGTACTGCAAACCCAATGACACTTTCACACCAATGAACATGTTTTGTTACTTTAATATGGAGGATATCCAACATAAAAACATCGCGATTTAGAATCACCAAATTATTAATTTATAATCATTTTTTTAATTATTTTTACATATACTGTCATAATTTAAATTTTGTTGTTGTTTATTATTCAGATCAATGAGAATTCAGATACCTACACCTACTATTTGTCAAATTTTTTCAATTATTATAATGTGGACATATTGAAGTATTTTCAAATAATACATTTATTTATGAACAAATATTTTTAATTTTTTAAGAACTATTAAATATTTCGCATTCATTTTTACATACGCCATAACCACGAGTATATACTATCAAATGTCATTGTTGTAATGTCAACAAAACGTAAAATGGTAAAATTCTAAAGTACTTGTCTTGTTCGTTGAAAAATATATAGTGAGATACGTATAATAAAAGATTATAATTTATGAAGTTGAGGTATTAATAATTTACTCAAAATGTCGTACTATAAAAAAAAGTACTTTCGTAAATTTCCACGAGTAAATAGATCAAGAAATAACCAATTTTCAAATCACAATAAGAATATTGATGTAGATTATACAAGTTATTTTTCAATGATTGAATCAAAGCCTGCGAAGCGTGAATGTCCCGACAACAATGAAGATGTATTTTCTTTTTATGGTGATTCGGATGACTATAATGACAGAAACTCATCTTTAAATTTATCAAAGGAATATTATAACGAATCTGCAGAACCAGTGTTTCAATTATCGTGTAACAGTGATCATTATAATTCACTTAATAGTACTGACAATGAAGAATTTCAAATGAGCTATTCCCCAATAAATTTTGATCAGCAACATTCTTCTTCTGTTAAAAACAAACGATCGTTTTTGGAGAACTTTTTAGAGAAAAAGAAGAAAAATTCTCTGCCGCGTGTTCAACCTTTTCTTCAAGTTTTTAACCCGTCAAAGAAAACATGTACTCAAATTGGAAATACGTCACAAATAAATAAATCACCCGAATTTCTGACGCAGCCTACCAAAAATAAACACTCGATTGAGTCAGATAATTTTGTTCCTTACCTTAATCGGAATAATATAGATTTGAATACTTCTTATAATAAATTCAATTCTATTAATGAATATGAACAAAATTGTTTTCTTTCACGTTCAGAGTCACTTGGTTCAATATCTGGAAATAATTCAATTCAAATGCAAAATTTTACATTTATCAGTGATGAAAATGAATCCAAGAAAATTCCAGTTAAGAAAAATTTAATAGAAACTAAGATTTATAAAATAAAGCTTAATTATTCTAAGAATAAATAACTTTTAAAATATTTTGTTCTCCTTTATATTAAAATTATTATAAGTATTGTGTAATTATGTGTATAAATGTAAAATAATATTTGGTATAAGTGAATATATTGTACAAATTACAAATTAGTTAATAAAACTCAATTGATGTAAATACATTTTATTGGATCCTATATTAAATAATTATAGGCATTTTTACTTACCAACCAATTTTGTAATAGTCTTTTCTTAAATATATAATATACACTCGTATTATTTCATTTATGACTTTAACGACACAAACTGATGGAATACATCAAGAATGTGTGGATCAAGATCTTGAGTGAAAAGTAGCGTTTCTAATGTTGAGCTGTATTTTTGCACTTGCTCGTGATGCTGAAAGCGGAATAAAATATTTACATAACAGCATAACATCATTAAAAGTGAGATAAAAATATACATACTGCCAAAAATACTTGTTGTAATCGCCCAATTGTCCATTTATACCAATGTGTATTGTAATCTCTTCCATCGGTATCGGATCTCACTAAATGTTCTGAGAGGATCATAATAAATCTTTGGAAGATAATCAAAAACAAATTCTTTTGATCCGCTTGCGCTGCTTCTAACTTTTCTTCCATTCTTTCGACCATTTCTTCAGTTGGTTTTTCATTGTCATCCTGCTTCTTTTTTGAAGGAGTTTCTTCATCTTCGGAACTGCTAGAGCTTGATTCTGCTCGTGCTAATTTTTCTCTTGCCTCTGACAATTCTGCCCCCAATTTAATTACATGTTTGTTCATTTTTCGAATAGTTAAATGAAGAATTTCCCATAGGTACAATTTTGTAAATTCTCCGACCATTTCTTTTGAGAAAATCCAATTTGCTACAGCAGAACACTCAACAATTTGTGTTTTCAACATTTTATCAACTAACACAATCATCATTTGTTGATGAGTGTGCCACAATTCAAACATATTTCGTAATACGCAAATTTGGGCTTCTTCCGATTCAGCGAGAATCTGAAATAGTTGCATTTAGGAAATTTCTTACTGTTAAATATTTAACAACTTACTTTAAATACGTAATGGAATTTTGAAATAGCGGCAAAACTGTGTGAGAAACTTTTCGATCCAAGGTTAAGAAGAGTTTGAACAAAGACATCTATTTTAAGAGGATTAAATCTGCTGTCTGCTTCTTCTTCTGACCTGGGATTCGGCAGGTCTTTTAAGACCTGGAGGACCTCTTCGGCAGAGCATTTTTGTCTGATCGAAACGACTAATTGATGGGCCGCTGTTGTACCAGGCAGTGAAGCTACAAGAAAGAGAACATTCAAATTAATGAAAATGAAGTTTTTGATCGACTGGTTTGGATACAAGAAGGGTAGAAATTACTGCAATCTTATGTTGTTTTTTAAAAAAGCGACGTTTCGTCAACACTATTGACTTCTTCAAAGCAATTATGGAACAAAAAATTAGTACAATGTATAAAGTCAAGAAACAACGGTATACTTACTGACTTTTAGTCAGTAAATTTGTGTTCCCTAGTTGCCCTAATAGTGTTGATTAAATATAAACAACTTAAAACTGCAGTCCTGAGTAATTTCTACCCTTCATATTCAAATTAATATTCTATGGCATCATATTTTAATTCAAAGCGAAGGTGTGTTACTGTAATTATTTTATTTGCATTTATGAATATTAATCATTCAAATCATGCTCTATTAATTTAACTGCTGGCCCATCCTACTTTAAAGTACTAAGAAATATATCCACCTACAATTTAAGTATAAAGGAAATGAATAATAGAGTGAACACATTTTTTCATGATGCAAAAGTTTTAAAACAGCCATTAACTTTTTCGCTGAGCAACAGTTTCCTTTTATAATAACTCGTTGTTATTAATACACATACATTTGAAAAGTACTGGGTGCAATAGCACATCCGGTATTGCGGAAACAAAGTTAAAGTTCTATAGTTTGAATACTCGATTCGGTGTGCTTCACATTATGATATTTACGTTAGTTTTTCAAGCGAAAGAAAATTAATTTATGTCTTGTGATCAACCCTTTGTTGAATGCGAGAAAGTTTTTCCTTATTTATTGTTCGATAATTTTGTCAAGCGAACGACCGTGGCGCACGCATTACCATCAAATTATGAAATGTTTTATGACTATATTTGATTTATTATTACACTTTATATCATTAGTATTAATGACGTAGGAAATAGAAATCTGCATATCTATAATTCGAAGTGCTTTGAACTATATGAATTATTTAATCAAACAAATCGGTATGACACAAATAATTGTATTAAAGTCAAGATAAATTTGCATTATACGTGAGAAAAAATACATGCACTTGGCCGAATTAATGCTGTTTGTATAAATAAAACTATACGACCGTGACCACTAAATATTTAACTACAATTATAAAATAATTAATATAATAGCGTGCAATATCATTTTCAGGATGTATGAATGTTTAAAATTCTGTAGATGAATTTGCGATAATGTTAAACATATTTTAATTATATCGTGTGAAATAGATAAGAAATTATTAAATCATTAATTACTTTCTTTAATTGTCAAGATAATATATAATTTATATTAATAGAAATAATGAAATAAGTAGTTATTCTTATATTGTAGGGGTATGAGATTTTTACAATAACAGACAATTTTATCTTAATAATTGCTATAAATTATTAATTAATTGTGAAGAAAATTAACTAAAGTAGCATTTATAATACTAAATTAAATTTATTTGCATTTTTCCCAATTAACATATTAGAATAATAAGATAATAAGTTATATTACTTGCATCATTACATTTTTCCCAACTGGTAATGAAATTACCTATTTCTTTTCATATGTTAAGGTCAGAATTAAATCTCACAGCAACAATAACGTACATCAAGCTTATAAATTAATTAGTAACACTTTAATAACATCTCATTTAAGTTGACAATACGAAAACATTCTCTGAGTTGGTACGCGAATGCCAAAATAAATATTATGAAATGCATCACATTGTAAAAAGAAATTAATTAAATAAATAAAAAATAGTAACCTTGAACTGAAAACACATCACTTTTATTTTTATAATTTTTCATCTTCATGGATGTGATTTTGGAAAGTAAATCTGGTAAAAATAAGGGAAAGTGCTCTAGAAGAGGTGAACAATGCATGCGTCTAGCAGTTAAACGTAAATGTCGCTCGAAAATGATGAAAAAAGCCGGAAGAAAGTGAATCTTAACTTAACGATGTGTGTTGTTAAACAATGCACTCACTAGGCACCCAAGTGTTTAATAAATAACAATCAGAACAATAAATTATAATTAGCCTTAATTTGTTAGAACAAACCATAATTTTTTACCAAATCGATAATTTCCTACTTTTGTTTTATTTTTTGATACATTATCTATCACATTATCACGCCTTTTACTCAACTTGGGTGTGGCAGTTTCACACTTGTGAGTCATCGGTATTGGTATATTTCACCATGTATGCGGTTACCAGCAGTTAATTCACGGGTACTCATGGTTGTTAGTGACAGAGAACAAACACATAAACCATAAACTTAATTCCATTTGTAAAACTGAAATAAAGTAATATACATTATCACGCCTTTTACTCAACTTGGGTGTGGCAGTCTCACACTTGTGAGTCATCGGCTTTGGTATATTATACCGTGTGTGCGGTTACCAGCCGTCAATTCACGGGTGCGTATGAATGTTTGTGAAACTGAATTAAGTTATAGCTAGAGAGCCGCGGGTCTAAAACCGCGACGAGAAGAAATACGTCTTCCGTTTAGTGAGATGAAAGTCTATCCCTTGAAAACCCCAAATTCCAAATATTTTTGAAATCGCAAGGGGCCCACTCGAGAACGAAGGGAAAATGCATATCGACTTTTTTGCAGATTTAAATATGTCTTCCGTTATGATAACTTTGTTTAAAAAGTGACTAGTAATCATTTGACAAAGCGGAAGACGAATTGGGCAGGGCGCACTAGTCGAAACCAATGTTTGAAAATTTTGACCTCCAAAATCGCTCATCTGGAAAATTCGACGTCTTCAATATGCTTACTTTTGTGTTCATTTACTTTGTTATGGTCTTTACATCGGGAAAATCCGGGTGGAAGACTTTTTTAGTAGGGCCCGGCTTTGACCAAATAAACAAATTGAAAAACTCGCGCGAGCGGCTAAGTTAAAAAATCGAAAACTGGATTTGAATTCAATCCTATGCTTCCAGATTTTGCATGTAGCTTCTTCAGGGCCCAGAAAACCTAATTTCCAAAGGGAAGACTTTTTGACCAATATATCACCCCTTCCCACTGAAAGATTCGAAATATTTCATAATTTCTGCGATATGTCCTAGAAGTAAATGCTCTGTATTTAACTTCTTAATGTAATTTACTACAATTATTCTTGACTTCAAGTCTCTTTATGTGACTAGTTAATTGTGACATCTGAAACATTGCCTAAATACATATTTTTATCTTGACATTGTCATAAAATTACTTAAGTGAAAAACTATTTCGCAAATTTGTAGCTGGTGCTCTAATTAGGTAATTTTTCGCTTTCTTTAAGCTTAAAGAAAATATAAACTTAAAGAAGTAATATGTAGATAAGCAGATATGATTAAATTTCGAATTAATTTAGAAAATTATGGACTTTCTATATTTTTATAATTATTCGTAAATGATTTACTGAAAAATTTCGAAGATTGTTAGAAATTGATCTTTAAATTGGCTAATTATCTAAAAAGAAATTGTCAAATTTCTAAAAAAAAATCTCTAGATAAATCAAACAATATAATGAGTAACTCTTTTAGCAACTCATTGCCAAATGCAAAACTGACTTTATGCAACTAATAACCGTAATTTAAATCAAAGATTTAAATCTTAACTATCAGGTGTTATGTTAGAGTTAGATAATCCGCAATCAAGATGCTAATCGTATTCATACTGGAATGATTTCATTTTCAATTGTACAATTATAAAATAATACAATGTTTTAGTTTGGGTTCATAACCACAGTTCCGTTTGATATAAAATTTCAAATTGTTCTAATTAATTAATCAAAGCAGCTATAAATTAAAACAATTAAGCAATTTTGTAACTTAAATACATCGGCCCGTTTTTCGCATGTTAGTTTCGACCTTAAACTAGAGGAAATGTGCAATGCAAGGGCATCAGATAACAATCTTTAACTTAATTATGGAAATTATAAATATAAAAAAAGAAAACTTACCAAATACAATACAAATGTATTTTATTTGATCCACTAACCCACATAAAATTATGATTTATTATTTAATATTTCGACAGTTACATAACACTCAAAATATTACAGATCTAAGCAGATATTTTAAAAATTTAATTAATTAAAAATAATAAATGTAGTTAGAATTAAACCATTTATGAGACTCTGAAAAAATATTATTTAATATTTCATCTTTACGAGTAGGTATAACATTCAAAATATTACAGATCTAAGTAGATTATATTCATATTTTTCAAATTTAATTAATTAAAAATAATAAGTGTAGTTGGTATTTTATTATTTCTAACAATTAAACCATTTATGAGACGCTGTAGAAATATATTTTTTATATTTCACATTTCCTTTTCAAGGTAATTATTACACAATTATGACATAAGTTTTTTATGTAAATGATACTAAAGGATTATTGTCGAAATTGTGTTTGTATACAACAGATATGTTTATAATATTCTAGTCTTGTTTTTACAACAAATTGTTAATTCCGTGTCTGTTATGATTACCTACAACTAAACATTGTTTGCAGTTTTCTCACAATTTGTAGTAATGAACTTTTTACTTAAACTGCAAAAAATAATACGATTTATTAGCGCTAAACACCCATTATTTATTTATTTTATTTATTTATTTATTTTAAACATTGTATCTATTCATCAAATGTATTTAAAATCTATTAGTTTTTAAATATGTGAACGAGAAAAACAATAGTTTAAATTACAATACCCAATGGGCTAGTTGTACCTACAAATTATATTTTAAAAAATATGTATTTTAGTTAACTAAGAAATTTTTCATTATTTTCAACAGGAGGAGGGAAGCATAACATAACATGTGGTAGAGTACCTAAATAGTCTATTTAAGTACCTAACCTGTGGTTGGTTGTTTCAGCTTCCCGCGAACTTTATTTATGGAAATTATGAATGAAAAGTTGTAAATTTAGAAATGATTTTTACGTAAACATGTTCAGAATTGGCCAAAGTTTCATAATTTATCAAAAAATCAATAACTTTTTTTTCGCAACTACCCCCAAATTCATCCATTTAAACTAAAATACGATATCTCTTTTCACTAAAAATTATGCCAATTAAATTAATCTCCTCGTAATCTGCCTAAAGAAATCGAAACCTAGTGAAACAAATATGCAAATTCTCGTTCGGTACTCCAAGTGCATTAGCTACTGGCCGAGCACGCAGCGTTGGATCTTGGTGGAACAAAGTACGGCATAATTAAACGAGAGTCAGTGACGAAACTTTGGAGGCTTTGCCCCCGTTGAACGCCTGGAAGGAGGCCGCTACTGACATCCACGGCTGAAGAAACTCAAGCATTTAGTGCAGCGCGACAAGTGATATGTGATTGTTGTTTTTGTTTGGTGGTTGGCGCATATAAGATGGATATTCTTATGCTTGTAAGTTTTGATCGATAACCAATGGATTCATCAATCGATTTGATTTTGAATATAACGCGAATATATGCGATTTAAGCCTTCTTGGATGATCAAAGAGACTCGGTATCACCTCGTCGATTAGCAATATCCTTGGTATTATAAATCGCATAATTATCTTGTTATATTAATAGCTATTATTGGTAGATGTCCTGTAGTAAAACTACAAAAATTAATGAATACAAAATTTAGAGATATTTTTAAACTTATCAAATTTGTCGACCGTACAATGATAACAGTTATTCTTCATGTTATAAGGATCGTAATGTCAATTATTATGGTACTAGTCGTGAAGATTTGAATATTATCAGACGAGGCGAAGCCGAGTTTGATAACACAACATGTACCATAATGATTGGTTACGATCCGTATTGCATATAAAATTTTATTTGCTGGCGTAAATTAACCAAAAATTAAAATAAATTATTTGATATTGAACAAAAAAATTTAAATCTAAAAAAATTTGATATGCTATTTTTGAAACTTACTCGTTTCCTTAAACAAGTTTGTTATTTCATTATGGTACCGAGTACCATATTGAATTCATTATGATCATTGACTTATAATGACCGCTATTTCGGTCCTCAAATTAAGGCTTATAATGTTGTCATTATATCACGCCATCAGATAAAATATATTGCATAAGATATACTAACAACAGTAACAACCATGAGTACCCGTGAGTTGACGGCTGATAACCGTACATATAATATATACCAATAACTCTCAAATTGGGTGCAAGGCTTGATAAATATGAATGTTTGTACTTTTATAAATTTTTATACCACGTTTTTAAATCATACTTTTTTACACTATTAGGTAAAATAATACAATTTCTTAACAATATAAATTAATTTAATAATTAATAACGCTATACAAATATGCAACGCTAAAACTAATGGAAAACTTTTTAAAATAAACTCATTTTACTTTCGTTTCAAGACAATGTATTCTTCTATTATTATAAAGAACTGAAACAATTTTATTTTCATTTGTAGATCTTAACTTTATATTTCTCGTATTATAATAATTTTTTTGATGAGAATTATGTAATATATTTGAACTAAATTTATTATTTAAAAATGTCTTTAACCACTTAAAACTATTATATGACATTAAATTATATTATGTAGTACACACTTTTAATATACCTAAGTGTTAAAAAATCTTTCCATTTCAACTACAACTTACCAATAGCACGAATAGAATAGTACCCTTAATAACAACTCCCCGACAATATTATAAATAAAAATAACAACAATTTTTCCTGTTTTCGATAAAATCTGCAACAACAAAGTTTCACTCTGCATAATATTACAGATTCTCGTATCAGCATTGCACATTTCTCCATCCATTTCAATATCCACACATCACGTCCGTGCGGTTTCGCCTCGAGATTACTACCGGAACGTACCTCAACCTCCGAACAAAACCAACTGGGAAGTCGGTCTCAAAGAAGCGACGTACCAAGCCCTAGTCAGAGAGCAAGTACCTGACCCCAGGTTAAAAGAAGGAATATATTCTTCAGATATCGATGGATTCCAAGACACTGCAACTCCGTTTGGAGATATTGCAGTTATAGCAAGAGGACAACTTTATACCACTAGCCAAGGATATCAATTTGTTCAAGATCCGTATCAGAATGATTGTGATGATTGTCATACTCCGCATAGATGTGATAGGAGACAATGTGAACCACAGGTACATCCAAATCTAGATAATTTAGTTGCGTTATGGACTGTCAAACGAATTAGACACCGCGACCCTAAATTTGGTCACCGATACGAACTTCAATACACAATTTCACCAATGAATCCGGCTGCCAGTCCTGAATTTGTGGCTCGAAATGGCCGATTTGACTATAGCCTACCAGGACATGTATTTATAGTCAAATTAAAAGAAAACGGAGAACAAGTACAGAGTTCCAGAAACAATTTTAGGTTCGATAAAGAACACAAAAGCACGAATCACAAAGAATTTAAAATACTTCCTTGGGGACATCATGTTAACAACGCTGATGCTTATCACCATGTTAAAGCGTCAACTGAAAATTATTACCACCACACTCCAAATTTGTTGAATACTGGCGAGTATTACATACCTCAAAAGGATAAAACTACAACTACAGACCATGTGTTTAATCCTGGATTTTTAATAGGTATAAGTCCGAATGGATACAAACATATTATTCATGATATACCTGGATTTGTTGCTGATCGGCCATACTTAGAAGACAAACCATACTACAGACCACAAGAAAGTACTAAAGAACCGGTTAAACATCTCCACCATCATTATTATATTCCAGAAGTTACAGATATTGATGTGGACAAAAAGGTAGTACCAACTATTTTAACAACAACTACAAGAGATCAAACTTATTTGACTAGTTATAAACCAGCTTTAACGACAGATAATGTACATCAATTTATTTTTACAACGAATAATGTACCTGAAACTAGTCCGAAACATGCGTATACTCAAGAAACAACTAGGGGTGTGCCCGCGACAACTCAAGGGTTCCATTATAAGACTACTTATAATTATCCGGAAACTACTGTTCCTATTAATCCAACAATATATCATCAACAAACTGAACCTAATTATGTTGACAATACAGATTATCCTCCGAAAACTACTGTGCTGAAAGTATTTACAATTCCGGCAACTAACCCAACGCATTCTACTCCATTTAGTCCCAGTCCTTTTTATATACAATATTCCGAACCAGATCCTATTTATACAAATAACCAACCACCTACCAATCCGACATATATTACTCAAACAATAAATCCAACTGTTCAACCGACTGTACCTACTTATGTCACAATACAAGATCATCCAAGAACGCCAACTTATGTTGATATCTTCGACGAATTGGGCAACACTCAAGCAACTACTCCCATTTCGGTAACTTCACCAAAGCCTTTAAAATATCCTGATTCAATTAATGCACAATTACCACCTCCTGATAGAGGTGCAGATACTACTGTACCGTATGTTGCAAGTACTGCTGTTACTATTATATCTACTGGCGGAGTTACTGAACCAACAGTTCCAGATTCTGGAGAAAATACTGAAGGTTCTGATAGAAAAGCGACAACTATTCAAGAAAAGATTCATTCAACAACTCCGAGTTATATCGAAGAAAGTATCACTGCTAAACATACGACTTTCAGTGAACCTGAAGCTAAATTTCCGAGAAATACTACTCCGTTTGATGTAACAACAGAAACTATACCATCAGAAGATGTTACTAAAGTAACAACAGATTCTACAATTTTAAAACGTAAAAATGATAAAGATGATAGTGAAGAAATCTTCGTAAATATACCAAAGAAACACACGAAACCAAATGTAGTTTATCAAGAAGAGTTTGATATATTCGGCGAAAAACCTACTGAAAATATTCCCCAAACAAAAAGAGCCCCGTCAACGAAAAAACGACCAGACGCATTTGACGAAATATTTTCTGACTTCAGGTCAAGTACGGAACATTCAAGATTTCTAACGCCGCATACTCAATTATCTATCAATAAAACTGATGCACTAAGAAATGCTAGAATATCAAAATATTTAAAATACAAACGAAATAAGTCTCAATTTGGAACAAATAGATTGAGTTCCACCACTGAAAAATTAAATAAAACTGAAAACAATACAGAAATTGTTGAAGGTAGAAGTGATGACGTTGAGACAAAAACAAGTCAGAGTTTTATTACTTCTATTAGTTTTAAAGTAAATAAAAATAATAGAAATAATACAACACAAAGAGAAGAACCAAATGAAAAAACAAAATTTCAGGTGAATACCACGACGGATAGAACTCAAACATTTGATGATATTGCGCAAACTTTAGTAAATCATGCAAGAATTGTAAATTATTTAAATTCTAAATCAACTAAACCTACAAGACGGTCATACAAACCAAGTTTTAAAGAACGGTAAATTTTAATTTCTCCTAGTATTATGGAAATATTTTATGTAAATTCATTCCTCATTAAGTTTCATTTAATATTTTCATTTTAAATTATAGTTTCATGGACTATAAATCATTTTAAAAGTATCCTATGATAGGACTAGAACGATTTGTTGTTGTTACCAAATAAATTTTATTTTTATAAAAGATTTTATGTAATTAAGTGTAAGTGAAATAAATATATTTTAATATAAAAGTCTCATACCTGCTCCTTCCTGTGAATATTTATATTTCGGTTCCGGTTTAATTGGAATGAAACATGCGAACGATTCGGGAAGAATTTCTTTGACTCGTTGATGATACGACAACCTAACACACAAATAATTACAAATATAACCAATCATACCGTGAGTTTTATTTAACGTGAAACATGGGATCTTTCATATCCATGGTTACAAATTTGACAGCAATGTATTAGAGCGATTCATTTAAAATAGAACATAGGCTGTCATTATCAACTAAATATTACCTGCCAATTAGGGTTGTGCTGTTGAAAATAAAGTATACAATTGAAGAAAAGGTGCAAATGATACGTTGGTATAATGCAGATGTTAGCTTCAGACAAGTAGGTACCTATCTGATTTATTTCGTGTATTTGAGAATTTGTTATAAATTGTATTCTGAAAAAATATCTATTAAATGTTTATATTTCTTGCAACTTTTTTCATACCTATAATGATTAGAAATACATACATATTTCATTTGCTATGTTCTATTTTAAATGAAACGCTCTAATACATTGCTGTCAAATTCGTAACCATGGATATGAAAGATCCTATGTTTCACGTTAAATAAATCTCACGGTATACATATAAAGCCTGATTTATAGATTGGCGCTAGCGTTTACGCAACGCAAACGTTCCCGTTAGATATTTTTACATGAATTTATAAATTTACGTTAGAAACGCACCTTGACGTGCGTATTAGAGGTTATATTACATTGTTTGTCGTACAGACTTGACATTTTTGGCGCGATTTATTCTGTGTTACATTCGTTACATTTCTCATATAAATTATCCATCTAGGATATTTTAATATTTATTCATTAATTTATTTACTACACGACATGGTTGAAATTATTGTCACTGTCACAATATTTTGTTTTGTGTTATGCATTTGATTGGCTACCGTTTGGCCCGCAAACGCAAAACATGAATCATGATCATCTTTTGCGTGAACGGGTGCGTTAGCGGTACGCGAACGGAATACTATAAATGATGCCATCTGATATAATTAGTTCATGTTTTACGTTAGCGGAAACGTTTGCGTTGCGTAAACAGAGCGTCAATCTATAAATCAGGCTTTATTGGGGAAGTATTGTAATCGTGTTTCTTGACAGTTCGAGATTTTGATGAATCTTCACGTATTCGACCATACTGAACTCATAAAAAAATCATAATTAAAAAAAAAGTCGGTTGGTCGGTCTGTCCGGAAGCACGATAACTTCTACAAAAAGTTAGCTTTAAGTTCGTTAATGAACTTTATACAATCAGTAGTTCCAACTTTATTAATTTAATATTTTTTAATTAGTACTTGAATTGATGGAATATTGTAAACGTTTGCGTTTTTATTACTTAATTTAATTTACATATTGCTCGTATTGTCCATAACTTACTATAAATGCAGTTAAAATATCTAAATTTAAACGTCACTCAATGACTGCTGTCACTTTGACGTTGATGTTAGTCACTTTGACACCGCCTTCGTTAAATTTATGGTCGAGGAAGTAATGTTCTTAAAACATAAAAGAATTGAAGGTGGAAATAAAAATTCCTGGTACTTAGATAATTTGGTTTTACTTAAATTTTGTATAGTCAAAGATTACAACGACGGAACGACGTTTCAACTGTGAACTGTGATCACGGTCATCTTCAGGTTTTCAATAAAAGTTAGATCAGGATAAAATAATTTAAATTCAATTTAAATTATTTTAACCTAATGTAACAGGAGTGATCACTTAAATTATTTTAACCTTATGTAACTTCTAATTGAAAACCTGAAGATGACCGTGATCACGGTCGAACATCGTTGTAATCCTTGATACACAAACTTAAGGCTCTGTTCACACAAGGATTCTTTGAAGATTCTTTCATGCTTCAAAATTTGAGAAAAATTATTCTAATGAGAATTACCTGTCAAATTGCAGTGCCGCTAAATTGAATCTTCAATGAGTCTTGTAAAGGAAGAATTTATAATTTATTGATTACTTCAAAACCGTAAATTTATTTTTTCCAACATTCAGAATCTTAAAAGAATTTTCAAAGAATCCTTGTCTGAACAGGGTTTTAAGTAAAATCAAGTTATCCAGGTACCAGGAATTTTGATTTTACCTTCATTTGTTCTTAATACATACCTCATAGCTCTCAAAAGTGTTTCTCGTACAAATTTAGGCTTGGGATGTTCGGGGTCAAGTGATAAACAAATTTCCCAATCTTCCCACGACCATCTGAACTGAAAGTTGCTCAAATGGTACGAAAACCAAGTCGTGAATCTATCAAAACACGCCGTATTCATCGTATCTATTCTCATGAACAATATTTCAGTCGCTTGTGCAAGAACTTGAGGCATAGTCGAAGGTTGTAGCTTGCAAAGTTCGATTAATATTGCACCGTACGTAATTTCCAAATATTTCGGCGCTGGCATATGGAATAGCCCACTAAACACCACCTCAACAATGCAATATTCGAGTGGTATTTTAGTTTTATACGGGAAGTTAAGTAAATGAGCCGCACAATCCTTTCTTTCTAAATGGTACATTTCAATAATCGAATGAAGGTGTTCTTCAATTAAAAATCTCTCGATGGAATGGGCTCCTGGCATGATGGGCCCCTCTGGACAATCTGTGTAGTCGAACATACGGAACACAACCCAAGGCATTGGGTACTCATACCCATCGTGATGGGGCGGAGGTAGGATCGTCGGCAGACTATGTTGCAAAGCTTCGCATAAGATTGAGTCAAAGGCTAAATATGGCCGAGGAATATGTTTCTCAGCCCAATTATCGTTACGTAGTTTTCTTATTTGAGCCCATAGACAGTCGAGATATTCTTCTTGAGGATGGGGAGTATCTACTGCCCAAACTCGTAACGCATTGTGATGTTTTTTGCTGCGTTTGTTCAGAAATACTTCGACGGACACCAATAAATGTTCGAGAGCGTTTTCTTTCTTTTCGTATAATTCTCGGCCGACCCATGGTAAAGTGCTGAGTATTGCAAAAACGTACCAGTCGCGTCGTACCTAAATAAATCATGCAATAAATAAGAGTGATTCATAACTTCGTGCATATATCGTGGGCATATTGCAAGAAACAATAATTAAGTCGTGACCAGGTAGTTTTCAGCTATAATAACCCAAGGACATTGATAATTACGAAATAATTTTGTGACATTCCGAAAGCACGTTGCTTGGTAACCGCCCGACGCCGCAGGCGGAGGGCTGTTAACCTAAAAGCAACGTGCTTGAGGTAGCTGTCACAAAATTATAAGTATTTATCAATGGTCGAGGGTTATTCGGACATAAAATTTTATTAATTGAAGTATCATTTTCATTACCAAAACGAGCAAATGACATTTTTATTCAATTATTATTATAAACATAAAAAAGAACATAAATAATTGTAACCTAGCAACATATTTGACATAAGTGATAATGTCCCATGGGTTGCTGTCAGTTAAATGTTGTATTCATTGGTCAATTTCATACACGTGATCAGAAATGAAAGAATTTCATTGGATATTTAGTTAACCTACAAATTTTCAGAAAAATGAATTATTGTTTTTAACTTTTGCACCGCATCCACTTAAATTTTATGTTTTCCTTAAATGAACAATATCGAATGAAAACCAAATTGTCAAACATAGAAATAACATTGCTGTCATGAGTTCGATTCGATAGTTTTCATTTAAATGACACTTAAAATTTAAGTGGAAACGGTACAAATGGCCATAAATGTTTTAGTGTACACTAATATTAACTTCATTTCAATCTTTGTTATTAACATTGTTTCAATAAAATTACATTTAAATGTACAATATTGCACTATTACCATATATAATAATTAAAAACTTATGTACCGGCATTAATTAATTGTTTTTCAGTCAATAACTAATGGCCAGTTGTACCGCATCCACTTAAATTTTAAGTTTTCCTTAAATGAACAATATCGAATCAAAATCAAATTGCCAAACGTAGAATTAACATTGCTGTCATTAATTCGATTCGATATTGACTTAGTGGGATCGGTTTTTTGTAATTGTAGCAAATATGAAACAAGATACGACTTATGGCCATTTGCACCGCTACCACTTAAATGTTAAGTGTCACTTAAATGAAAAATATCGAATCGAACTCATGACAGCAATGTTATTTCTACGTTTGACAATTTGATTTTGATTCGATATTGTTCATTTAAGGAAGGCGCACCGCCTGACTATTAATGGGTTATTCCATTAGAAAGAGCGCATTTTTTCAAATAAGAATGCTTAAAAAAGTTAAATGATGGAAAAATTAACTTCATTGGTTCTTGCAATAAGCCCACGATATTTTAATGGCATGTAGTACTCAACTTGCTGATCATAGAACATAACGATTTTTTTTTAAAATTCGTAAATTTAACCCTGCAGAACTCGCGCCATTCAGGGGAACGCGAGCACTCGCGCGTGAGCATTTCTCTCACGCTTCATATTTTTCCATATTAAAGCTTAGGATGTGAATAAAATCAGTATATTTTAAGTTGAAATCAATATTTAATCTTTTTTAAACATTTTAGCTGCAAAATGGCCATTCAACAAAGAAACAATATTGAATAAAAAATATAACAAAAATATTTTACTGCAATATTATAGGAATTTGAAACATCTAGCATTTGCTAATAAAACAAAAATAATAAATTGTAATACCTAGGACCTAATTAAATATAAAAGTTAATTACTCTGATCTCGCTCTGATCTAAAGAACTATTCACGTTGAAACACCGTGAGATAAACGCTCACGCGGTCTGCAAGTGATGGACAAGTTCTCTCTGTAAAGCCCGGTGCACACGGAGCTTGTTTCCCTGCTGGATTGCTTGCTGGGAGCCGTGATGGCAGCTAGGCTGGGAACTGTGCTTGAAAATGACGTCACTGCAGGCTTTGATGCTGGCTGCCTTGCTAGATTTCGGTGATAGTTTGATAGACCGCGTGCTATTTTCTTTGCAAGTTTTCATGCTGGCTGAGGCCTTGTATGCGTCAATAAGCGTATTTATTTCTTCATTTGACCATTTCATTTTACTTTGGCACTATTTTGCTCAGATGATTCACACACAAAAGAAACAGTGACAACTGTCACTGTCACCACTATCATATGTTTTCAACTACATGTCACTTTTCAAGCTTCTGATTGGCTTCAGGCCTCAGCCAGCATGAAAACTTGCAAAGAAAATAGCACGCGGTCTATCACCGAAATCTAGCAAGTAACTAGTCAAAGTCTGCAGTGACGTCATTTTCCAGCACAGTTCCCAGCCTAGCTGCCATCACGGCTCCCAGCAAACAATCCAGCAGGGAAACAAGCTCCGTGTGCACCGGGCTTAAATTGTCGGAGATGATTAATTGTTGCTTAGGTTGCATTTATAAGTAGAAGTGATACATAAACTCAGCTAGAGGGCGGTAGAGGCCTGTATCTCAAAATTGTTTAAAAGTATCGCAACTTTAGCAAAAGTGTGAGGCTTAAAAGCAGTTATTACAAGATGAACATTTTTGAAACCAGTGAATTGTTGATTGTATAAATGTATATCTGATTAACTATGGATGGAATAAAATAAAGTTTTAGTTAATTGTGCAACAGCAAGAATTAGTAAAACAATAACCCAAAACTATTTGATTAAAAATCCTGGAAATTAAAATTGCGAATTAACAAAAAATTCTTTCAGTTCTGTGATGTGAGTTGAGCACTACAATGCATGAAGTTGTGAATCAGCCTGTATATCATTATGTAGATTATCTGGTGGATGATATATTTGAAATGTAAAATGATCTTACCTGAGGAACAGAGTCCTCGTTAGCAGCATCGATCATGTTGTCCAGCAACTGAAGTAAAGAAGTAGCTGACAGTACGTGACAGTTGACCAAATCAGCTAAAAATCTTAAGGAATATCTCGCAGCATCCCATTTGCCAGCCTTCAACGATTCTTTAAAAGTACGGACCATGTATTCAACAAACTCACCACCGAAATTATAATTCTTAGCATTAAGTAAACCAACAAGTGTCGTATATATTGTACATTTTTCAGGCATTTTAATGGCACAGTCGGTCAAAATACGAAGGATTTTTACTCTAAATGTGCCCAGATCAGCCTCCAAAACGCTGGCTAACCCTTCCAAGTTTGATTCCAGAGAAGACGTACTCTTCTCTCCAACTCGAAGAATGAGCGATTCCAGGCGATCTTCAATCTCCTGGTTTTCGGAGACTCGTCTCCGTTTTCTAAAGGCACGTTCTGAAATACAAAATTCGTGAATGGTACTTGAAATTTATAAATTACCGCCACGAAAGCCGGTTATGTAGAGCATGAACAAAACATGTACTTACCGTATCCATCATCATCTTCATGAGCCCTTCGTCGACTCATGGTGGTTGTTGTCATAAAATTAACACAGAACTGGCAATATTAATAATATAAACTTAATTTTTCATTAAAATTTAGAAGCAACTGACGACTCCACTCTCCTAGACGCTTTTATCACTTTTACCAACGTAATAGAATCAAAATAAGTACACATGTCATCCTAGTTACTTTTCTGGTGACAGTGGAATTTGAAATGTCAAATTTGACAAGTTAAAGACAACAAATAAAATGTCATGTAATTATGCCGAAGGACTGTCAAGCTACGAAAATAAAGGAGTTTTAGGATTACCAGAGGTAAGTTGCATGCATCTATTTTAATATTTTATGTTTACGTATTATTTATCATTTATTTTATGCAGAAATTCGATACTGAAGAAAATGTAGAAGCAAAGTTGACTCTTTTGTCAGAGTGGATAAATGAATCTAAACATGTAGTTGTGCACTCAGGCGCAGGAATTAGCACAGCAGCAGGAATTCCTGACTTCAGGTAGTCGATTATGTCTTCTATAAACGGTTCCCCTGGACAAATGTTCTGGTTCTGTGCTCCCTCTTCATAATTCCTAATACATGTCTTTATTCCTCTGAAAATGGTGAACAATTCTAAATTATTTAATTTATCAGAGGACCGAATGGAGTATGGACCTTAGAAAAGAAAGGTTTAAAACCAAACATCAACATTTCATTTGATGAAGCTGAGCCGACTATTACTCATATGGCTCTAGCCAAATTGGTAGAAAGTGGACATGTCAAGTATATTATAAGTCAAAATATTGATGGCTTACATCTTAAAACTGGTATGAGTAGAAATTACATCTCAGAGCTTCATGGTAATATATTTACAGAGAAATGTAACTTTTGTGATAGGTAAGTTCAATTATTTATATGTGATAATAAAACGCTTACCGCTGATCTGCGAAGAAATGCACAGATGGACGTAAAAACATGCTGGTCTATATTAACTAAACTAAATAAAGATACTTTACACTCTTCTTGAGTCCCACATACTAGGTTTTGGTCAGCGGTCAGCGCTAATCAGCGTTTTATTCTTTCAAATTATTTATTACTTACAATGATATAAATAGCGTTATCATTACAGACAGTTTGTACGTAACACTGCCACTACCACTGTTGGTCAGAAATGTTTAGAAAAACCTTGTCCAGGACCTAAAAATTCTGGACGGGCATGTAGAGGAAAACTTCATGATACCATTCTAGATTGGGAAGATAATTTACCTCCTGAAGATCTTGATATGGCTTACTATCATTCCAAGTAAGTAAATATTACATTTAACTGTTAAATAATAAATTATTACCTAATTTTCAGTATGGCAGATTTGAATATATGTTTAGGAACAACTCTTCAAATTGTTCCTAGTGGAAATCTACCTTTACATTCAAAAAAATATGATGGAAAATTAGTTATAATAAACTTACAACCGACAAAGCACGACAAAAAAGCGAACTTGATCATTAACGCATATGTTGACGATGCTATTAAGAAACTAATGAAAAAATTAGGATTAGAAATATCGGACTATAATAAAGAAAAAGATCCTACCAGGATAGACAAGGATCTTGATTCATTTATTGAATGGACTTTAACGCCACAATTAGTTAAAACAACACAAAAATTATATGAAGAGACTTGTAAGAACAACAAAAAACGAAAGTCATTGGAAGATTCGTCCAAATCTGAATTAAGTAAAGTATTGAAAAAAGAAGAGAAAGATATTAAAACAGAAGAAGTTAAAACTGAGATTAAAACGGAGGAAGAGAAAACTGATTAATTTCTATTTCTCTCCTGATTATTTTTTATATTATTCAGGTGATCAACAACTTCGTGCATATATAGTGCTCAACTTACTTATAACGGATGGATCTGGATATAATGGGGAGGGTGGAATAGAAACTCCACAAGCACTGAGGCCGCTCAAACGGGCCATTGTACAACGGAAGAGAAGAATTTTTTCAAAATTCGCAATTTTAGTTTGCATGTTTTTTAATTAAACAGTTTTGGGTCAGTTTTAAAATGGAATTTTATATATTTACTATTCTTGCCATTGCACAATTAATTAAAATATTACATTACAATATTCATTATACAATCAACAATCCAGTGGTTTCAAAAATATGTACCTTGTATAAACTACCCTTGAATTTATGAATTTTTTTAAATTTCTTTTTATTCCATAATCAGTAGAGTACTATAATAATATACCATTAAAATATATGCACGAAGTTGCGAACCACTCTGAATAAACATAAGGAGCACATCAGTCTGCCTGAACAGCCAAGGACATCGTTTGACCAATAAAACCAGTAAAAGCAGTAACTAACTTTTCGCGGTTTGATATTTTGTAGGTAGTTGTTTTGGCTGCACAGGCAGAATGACATGCCCAGGATCTATATATGTTCCTCGAATATATTTTAATTATCCCACATTATGAACTGTAATAGTTATTCAATAAAATTTTATTTAAATAAAACATATTTTAATACAAAACTTCCTTCAAATAAAGTTTATTGTTATTTATTAAAATACAATAAGATACATTTACTTGAGAGGAATGAAACGCGAGCTGTGTGTGGCACCAATACCTGGTCTACCGTGCTTGACAGGTTTGTATGTGACAGAGAATTCACCAAGATAGTGTCCAATCATTTCAGGCTTGATTTCAACCTGGTTGAAGGTTTTACCGTTGTAAACACCAACGATGGAACCGACCATTTCGGGGACAATGATCATGTTGCGAAGATGGGTCTTCACAATTTCGGGCTTTTCATTTGGGGGAGCTTCTTTCTTGGCTTTCCTCAATTTCTTGACTAAAGCCATTGGTTTACGCTTCAAACCACGAGAGAAACGCCTTCGGGCACGAGCGTGCATCAATTCCATAAGCTGTTCACTGAAAAGTGACATGTTTAAGTATAGATCCCGGGTATGTCAATCTGCCTGTACAGCCAGTCTTTGTTCAACCAATCAAACAATGTTATCAGATGAAAAAACCGCGAGAAGTGTACTGCTTTCACTGGTTTGATTGGTCAAACGATGTCCTAGGCTGTACACGCAAACTGGTGTGCCCCTTTTGTATACACGTCAATGTTTACATTTTGAGAAATTGTAAGAAAACGACTCACTTGGGCATATCAAGGAGCTGATCCAGATCTACACCTCTGTAGGTGAATTTACGGAAAGTCCTCTTCTTTTTAATAGTTTCATCAGCCTGGAATTCAACGTGTATATAAGCATCTTAGGTTAGCTACCGAACATCACTATTTTTGCTAAATTTTTTTAGGATAATGTACAATCATACGAAACTTACTTTATCCGCCATGGTTTATTGAATTTATTTATGATGCCTTCACACAATTTTAACTACTGATGGTTATTATAAAATAGGATTACTTTCGTTTCACAGAAACCAACCAGCCATTAAAAACCGTACGGTCAAAAGAGGTTGAAAGAAGAATATGCGTGCGCACTCCGCAAACCTGCCGGTCTTCTTCTTATCGGAGAATCTGAAATAAACCGGGAACTCAAATATTAATATAAAAGTTATAAATAATAATAGAGTATGGAGAATTATATAGACGTAGTTACATTTATAAATTAGATCTTTGGATTTATATTAAGCGAATTCTTTTATGATCTAGCTAGGGCTTCAAAATTTTGTTTACATTGAAGGGCTAACGGTTACTCTAGTAACAAACTGTGACATGATTGATTTGGTCGATTAGGTAGAAGTTTTACAATCATTTTAAAATGCAAAGAATGAGCGAAGTATTCAAAGAAATAACTAATGGATGTGTAGGATTTGATTCATCATGGAGAGAAGAAAAGTACAAAATTGTATACATTTTAATTAACACTGTGTAATTCAATTTAAATTTTAGAGAAGGCATCAATCAAGGATCTCAAACTACCGAATTTAAAACTAGAGACCAACCCACAAATACTGCCAGTTCAACAAGCATTCATGTAAATTTCTGAAAAGAATAAAATGCTGATCAGTGCTGACCGCTGAAACGCGCTGACGCTGATCTGCGAAAAAATGCATGCACTTCAAGCATGTAAAAAAGAATAAAATCAATGCAAACCGAGGAAGGGTTTCTTTATTTAGTTTAGTTCAATCAGAGTTATTGGGACTCAAGAAAGGTGTTAGGTTTCTTTATTCAGTTTAGTTTAATGGAGATCAGCGTTTTATTCTTACACGTAAATTTCTTTTCCATCAATTTGCAAATATATATATAAATTTTATTGTAGACTCAAACCGAAGAGAATCAATCAGATATTAATGATATTATTGAATCAGTTGATATGGATAAACTAGCTAAATTTCTTAACGGTGCTTATCCGGGTATGATGCACGAATTAAAAGACTGTTCTGTGTCAAATGCTATGGCCTCATTGAAACTGGTAGACGAAGAAAATGAACCTGTTATATCAGCAAAAATGCTGCAGCAAATTACTGTAGTTGAGGAAATTGATAAAAAAGAATCACAAAAGGTAATGCAATACTTTTAGAAATTTATATGTTGTAGACAGATTGTAAAATTAGACTTTTTAATTTTATTTCACTCAAGAAGGGCATCACGAAAGGTATAGGGTTGTTTATTTAGTTCAGTTCAATCAGAGTTTGTATCAAAAAGAGTATTTAAAATTGAAGAAGAGTATTGGTTTTTAAAATTTAATTTAGTCTACCACCAAAGCCGAATTCAAGTGGTTGTTTATTTAATTCAGTTCAATGTTTCTGGCAAAAACATTGACACATTGTGCAATAAAATGATATGACATTATATGCCTAGTCATTTATTTTTTATAAAACGATTTTATAACGAGCCTGTGACATATATTTCGATATTTCAGGATGGAATTTATGCAAGTGGAATGTCTTGGAATTCAACTGGAAATACTCTAGCAGTTTCTTTTAGTTATTACCACAAATCTTGGTGCCATCATCAAGGCTTGGTATATCTGTACACATTTGATAGGTAATTTAAATATCTGAACATTTTTCTTACTAATCAATATGTTTATTAATATCCAGGGATAGTAAATTGCCTGCAAATCCAACTAAAAAGCTAAACTGTGAATCTTGCGTTACATCTGTAAGTTTTCACCCGATGCAGCCTTCCACCTTATGCGCTGGAACATTTTCCGGTAATTAACAAACAAATTTCACATTATTATACTCACCAATAAATTCTGCAGGTGAAATTTATCTCTGGAATAGTCAAAACGATGAAAAAGATAATCTTATCGCCATGGTAGCTGACCATGATGATCGAATTAGTTTAGTTAAGTGGGTTTTAAATATTGACACAAAAAAATCTGTATCGGCATTAGCGACCGCATCTAGAGATGGGTGCCTTTTCTTGTGGGAAGTCAGTGTAGAAGAAATTATACTGAACGTTAAACAACGGTGGGGTATATCACATATTTAGAGCTCTATTTCTATTTGTTTACTTTTAGTTTCACGCCAGGAAAAATTCACAAAAGTATATCTAACCCTGAAGTATATTTAAGAAAGTCTGAATCGGGCGGAATAACTCATTTTGATTTTTCGCCACATATTTCCGGGCTTTTTGTACTAGGAATGGAAGGCGGAACGCTTATCAAATGTTCTATTTTGGGAGCAAAACCTCTTTTAAATGACGCAGAAATTTTTGACCCTTCTGTTCTAAATTACGAAGGTCATGAGGGAGATTTGATTAGTATTAAATTTGCTCCTCATAGGAAAGACATATTTTTGACCTGTGGAACAGACAATGAAATAAAAATATTCAACATTGATCAGGTAAAATATAAATACTATTATTGCATATTTTATTTTATGATTTTTGTTTCAGACTACCCCTACCCAGATTATTTTTATGGATAGTGAATTAGAATGTATATCATGGGTCCCTCATGGAGAAAAATTACTGGTAGGATGTGGAACAAAAGGACATATTTTGTTGTTTAGTTTGCTAAATGGTCAGCCCATTCCTAATGCTCATTCTGTTAATAAATCTGATTTCTCAAAATTGGCCACCAATAAAAAGAGGTAAATATTATTCAAAAATTTTCTTATGTTCAGTTCTACTAAAATTTTTATTTTAGAATTGATTTGATAGCGTTCGCTAATAGAGATGGCCAGGTTCAGTTGTGGAGCATACCTTGGAACAGTATTGCCGCTCAAGATTATAAAAATGTTTACTTAAATAAAGACAACTATTAGCTAAACATTTTAAAAATAATTATGATCAATTTTATCCCTTTTAATTTTATATTTATGTATCTGAATATATTTATATATATTGTGTACAAAAAAAGTTAATGAAACTATTTATGAAGTTTTGATACATTTAATACATTCATCACAGTGGTAAAATATACAATTCGCGGCGTATTCACAATTGACATTATTTCTCAACATATCATAAATTAAACAGTTTATATATTTTTTTTAAATGCATACAAACTAAAACGCCCTATTTAATAGTTGTGCAATTCCAATTATCTTTTTATAGAACAGATCTAGAGCAGTAAAATATTTATTTGTTTATGTTAACGCAACACGCTGCTTAATTTTTAATCGAAAGTTGCGTGCACTCATTCAGTGTCTTATCCTTAAGAGAGTTCAAGAGCAATGTTCAAAACGTGTGCGTTATTTTTGTTACAACTCGTGTTTGTACAAACGCGGTTCCTACCAGGTAAAATTGACTGCAAATTTGCGTACTTTATTAATTCATAGTTTTTCAGTTGGATTAAATGATTCCACTACAGACAATATTGTAGAAGAAACGCAGCACGCGATTTGTAAAATATCTTCAGCTGATTTAGAGGCAACTGCAAATGCTTCTATAACTAGACAGTTAAAAGGAGTATGCACAACTTGTATGTTCGTTTAAAATCTATCAACTTCTTTATATGTAATAAAAAATAAATTTTAGCACATCTAGATGATCGTATAAATATTCTAGAAAAGACTTTCATTCTTGAAATGAATAATATTAAAACTTTATTAGAACAATCTTTGAATTCAATGTACAAATTGGAAGAGCGAAAAAAGTTACCTAATAATAAAATGCAGCAAATAAAATCATTAAATTTTGTAGTACAAAATAAAATAGACAGGGAAACCGAAATTGCTCAACTGAATATGACCATGCAAAAAGAAGGCAACAACATAAAATTTAATTACTATTGGAAAATTTATAATCTTGTTTTATCATCAATGAATGCACTAGAAAGTGGAGACTTTTATTTTGCCGGTATTATTTAATATGTTTCTGATGATTTAAAATGCAAAGTTTGAATTCCAGGAAACCACGTATACATCCGGATGTACCCTAACTATTTACAGAGTGAGCAAATGTTGATTCAAATAATCGATTTAGAAGAGTTCCAACTTTCGTACAGATTTACTGTTTTACACCAAGAAGATGAAAAACTGGACATAATGTCGCAATTATTGTACTGTGATTTGCTGCATACGCAATGTACTGGATACAAAATATCGCACAATACTTTAGAATCTAGGAATTATATTAAGAACAACAGTTTGATAATTCAATTATCAATATATCTTCACAATTAATGCATTATTGCATCGAAAATATGTATATACAAATAATAAATAATTAATAAAATGTAAATCTGGTACCCAGGTATTTGAATACCGTCGAGAATATATTAATATACCAAAACCAGTATTTATAGTTAATCTCTTCTACGTTAATAAAATTTCAGCAATAAAATACAATATACAAGCTGATTCACAATTGCATGTTTTAATGGCATAAAGTAAACAACTTACTGATCATGGAACTATTCTCGCCAGAAGCACATTTTTGAAACCACTTGAATTAAATTTTAATTAATTATTGTACAATGACAAGAATAGTTAATTTAGTAAACTCCATTTAAAAACAAGGACCAAAATCTGTTTGATTAAAAAACCTGGAAACTAAAAATGCGAATTTTGAAATGATTCTTTCAGTTCTGTGATGAGTGAGTTGAGCACTATTATATGCTATTAAAATATATGCACGAAGTTGTGAATCACCTTGTATAATCGTATTATTCCTACCTGAGTTAAATCTTATCAGTATACTACAATTTGCAGCGGTTACCTTTTCTTATAATATTAATATACGGTTGTGCTAGGGGGTACATTCCATGGCAACTCTTGAATACTGTAACGTCGGTAATAAGTTGAGGTTTATAATTAGTTTCTTGATTTTCGTTATCTGATTTATGTCCTGCACCTCCATTAGCCGTTGAAAGAACATGCACGGCTAGTTTATGGCGATTGAGAGCATTTTCGGCAAGTAATTCCTAAAATATGAATAATTAATAAAGAGGATATTTAATTTATAATGTCATACTTCATAAAATTTAATGATGTCATCTTTTGTTAGTGTCTGCAAATGTGATACTTCAATATTCGCCCTATCAAAATGATATTGTTGTGAAGTTATTTCCGCCCAAAACTGAGACGTAAGCGCGGATAATCTTTTAGATTTTTCTAACCGCCGGGCAGCTAATGCTTCTTTATGTCGTGTAAATTCTTCTTCGGTCATGTTTTGAACATATTCTAGCATTTTGCGCAAGAAATCTTCTACTCTTTCATCTACAAACGAAGGATGTTTGTCTGATTGTACAATGACACGTAATCCTTGTACACCGTTTGAGCGACGTATACCGCTAAAGACTATGTAGCCTAATTGTTCCTACAGAAATAAATATGATAAAGTAGTGCTTAACACGGTAAGAAGTTATTACTTTTGTTCTTAAAATGTCGTAGCATGGTTCATGAATTATTTGAGTAAATAATTCTAGTAGCATATTACTTTCTATACGCTGTACTCCGCATTGGTAATATAATTCAACACATGACGATCTATGTACATTATTTTCTACTTGATATAAATAATTACAACCTGAAAACAATATATGATTATTTATAATTAAATAAATAATGGTTGTAGTTTTTACCGTTATCAAGTTTTAATTCTCGGTTTAGTAAAAGTTGTCTAGGTAATAAAGGTGACATAGAAAATGCACTAGTTAATTTGTTTTCTACAATATTCATTAAATCTAACGCTTTCTGAAAGGTAAGATTGTATTTATATTTGATTTATAATTTTTTTTTTGTCATATCTACTCGAAATTTAACATTCTTCGTGTCTGTTCTGCGTATGCAAAATTTTATTTTGCGTATACACTTCGTATTTGCGTTCACATAGTACAATTTGCGTGCGCAAAGTGATATTTTCCGCACGCTTCTACTTTGCGCATGCGTTTCCGTATAGTTAACAAAGCCACTTAGCGCACATAAAACACTCACTCAAAAGGTTACATTTTGTGTAGGTATGACAAAATATACTATTAACATACTTGTTTGTTTGCATTTCCGTGGACCAGACTTTCGATATGCATTTTCGAAAGCATTTGAGGAATAAAAGTTTCTAGCCTATCCAAAGTTAATTCTGGAAATAATAAAGTATTATAATAAATAATTGTAGTAATTGTTGTATTTAACTTACGGTCCGTAGCTTCTAGAAGTTCTTGCTTAGTCCATGAATGTTCTGTTAATAAAACTGCCAAATAGTAAACTGCATGTTGATATGGTTGTTCAGCAGCAAAATTTTTTAAATTACGAATATACTAAAATCACATCACACATTAGTACCTTACAACAAAATTTCATGTACAAAACTTACGTTTTCTTTTAGAATTTCAAATCTTTTAGGACAAATCTTGAAGTGAGTCAATTTATCCATAATTTTTTCCAATAAAACATGTTGTTTACTACTATATCCACCAATACCCAACTACAAAAAAATTATTACAAAAAATATGTTTATCAAAAAAATCTGCTGAGGCCACCACAGTACTGCCCCGATCCCGATCATAAATTTAACGTGGGCGGTGTCAAAGTGACAAATGTCAATGTCAAAGTGACATCTGTCAATGTCAAAATGACAGCAGTTATTGAGTGCCATTTAAAATTCGAGATTTTAATTGCATTTATTATAAATTAAGATATAATACGAGCAATATGTAAATTAAATAAATGTTTACAATATTTTGATAAATTTAAGTACGTACTAATTTTTAAAAAATTAGTATAAAATTTCAGTCGAAAATTCGTACGCGTTTTAAGGTGCTTCTGGACAGACAAACAGACCGACTTTTTTTAAAAATATCTCGAACTGTCAAGAATCACGATTACAATACTTTCTCTATTGTATAGGCCGAGGAAGCAAAATAGTTACATTTACTTACAATTAGTCCATATTTTGTATTAGTTAGTTCCCATCTCATGCCAGCAATTTCTGCAGCATACGCATACTCGTTTAGCGAATCTCGGAAAAGCTGAACGAACATATGAGTTAAATTACAGTTCATGGGGTCCAGATAAGCCAACGGACTACAAAAATATTATATTTATTAGTAACCAATAAAAATGCATTTATGAATTTAAATTAATTATGCAACATGCTACTTCATTTCTTACAATAACAAATACCTGACAAAATCAAAAGTTATATTAGTTTTAGGAAGCAAAAATTCATCGTCTTGCTTAAACCAAACTCTAAATAGAGCTGTATCTTGGATAATAACTGGATGTTGAGTAATCTAAAATTTAAACTATTATTTTTATTCACTTATAAAGGTATAAGCCTCATTCACATAAGCATTTAGTTTTAGTGTTTACATTTATGTTTACGTTTAAGAAAGTTTGAATACATCTAACTAAATACAAGCATTCATAGAGCTTGAAAGTGGCACGTGTGAATGCACGTATGTAGTTATATTAATTTAAACTTTCTTAAACGTAAACATAAATGTAAACCTTAAAACTAAATGCTTATGTGAATGGTTATACACCGTACTTCTTTGTCCGGTGTTAGCAGATCGAAGTTAGTTGGAATAAAAACATTTTTCTCTGGTAATTTAAGTTCTTCGCAAAGACCAGCATCTTGCCACATCTGTAAATTTTTGTCAGATATTTTGTCTAGCTTATATTCCGTCCCGTACCATGGTTCTGTTTTGTCTGTTTGGCCGGAAAACTTTTTAGCAATTACTGCAACTCTAAAAAATATCTTAATATAAAGTCACCAAAGGGTACCCCGGGATAAGATGGTCAAAAGTGCCCTTGAACCAAATGTCACATCGCTACTCTACACACATTCAGAACACACACAAAAAAATTTTCACCTACATCATAACCGCCAACCCCCACCCCCACCCCTCCAAAAACGTAAAAAATCGTTTTTTAGAAATTTTTTTTTTTATTGCGATTACTTGGTCGGAGCCGCTTGGAACGTCTTGATGACGATAAAATACATTAATACACACCCAAAATTTTTTTTTTGATTACTACTAAGTATGTATGTAAGTTAGAGGCATCATTTTATGAAAAAAAAACACATAAAAATGGCCATATCTTCTATACTATAACCGGTGCAGGGCTGGAATTTTGAAGAAAAAAAGGTCTTTAAATTGTCTATTTTTCATAATTTTTTCAGATTTTTTGCTCAGCTGAGCGAGCGTCTGGATTTAAAAAACCGATTTTTTTTCCATTTTTACAAGTTTTTATCATCTCAATTATCATTTTATCATCTCAATTTAAGACACTTAACGTCTTATTTGAGACACTGTTGTCTTAGTGGCGTTATTTGATTTTTGAACGTGAGGCGTTATTTGATTTTAGAACGTGATTTAAGGTGATTTCTCAAGGCTGGAGGCCCGCAGTTAGTGTCTTTTTGATTTGTCGATTTCAGGTAACAATTGAGGTATTCTAAACATAACCCACCAATTCTGTGATAATGGGAAAAACATTCAACTTTTAATGCACATTGTGGCCTGGGTAACCGTACGCGAATCACCAATTTTCGCGCATATTTGAGAAAAACGCGTACGGTTATCCAGGCCTCAATATTTATTAAAAGTTAAAGTTAAAGAATCGGTGGGTTATGTTTAGAATTCCTCAATTGTTACCTGAAATCGACAAATCAAAAAGACACTAACTGCGGGCCTCCAGCCTTGAGAAATCACCTTAAATCACGTTCTAAAATCAAATAACGCCTCACGTTCAAAAACCAAATAACGCCACTAAGACAACAGTGTCTCAAATAAGACGTTAAGTGTCTTAAATTGAGATGATAAAAACTTGTAAAAATGGAAAAAAAATCGGTTTTTTAAATCCAGACGCTCGCGCAGCTGAGCAAAAAATCTGAAAAAATTATGAAAAATAGACAATTTAAAGACCTTTTTTTCTTCAAAATTCCAGCCCTGCACCGGTTATAGTATAGAAGATATGGCCATTTTTATGTGTTTTTTTTCATAAAATGAAGCCTCTAACTTACATACATACTTAGTAGTAATAAAAAAAAAAATTTTGGGTGTGTATTAATGTATTTTATCGTCATCAAGACGTTCCAAGCGGCTCCGACCAAGTAATCGCAATAAAAAAAAATTTCTAAAAAAACGATTTTTTACGTTTTTGGGAGGGGTGGGGGAGGGTTGGCGGTTATGATGTAGGTGAAAAATTTTTTTTTGTGTTCTGAATGTGTGTAGAGTAGCGATGTGACATTTGGTTCAAGGGCACTTTTGACCATCTTATCCCGGGGTACCCTTTGTGTTTGAAATAATACCTCATTTTATCGGGAACAAAGTCATTAAGTAATTGTTCAACAACATCAGGTCTCCATTCTGATAATAAATATGGGCCTGATAATACTTCTTCTAATGGATAATCCTATAAATGAATATCTATAAGAACTGTTTTAAGTGAATTACTTTATCTTACATGAATATTTTGAACAATACTGGAAATATATTGGCTAGGTGATTCTTTATCCTTAAAACGGAAATGCATGGAAAATATGTCTCTATGTTCTTCGTGAATCCATAATTGCGGGCCTATTTTTCGCAGCATATTTAAGTACTAAATAAATAAAACCAACATTGTAGAAGCAGTTCTAGGGTGCCTACCCAATTCTTGAAAACTCAGAGCTAGAAAATCCAACTACAAGAAATTTCTTACATAGAATCATAAAAAAAATACACGCATAAAAGAATGCATATAAATATAGAACATTCAAATCTAGAATCCGATGGATACAGAAAACGCATGTAAAAGAATCTTCAAATCTAGAAAAAATGTTTCATTTCTTTCAACGATTGTGAAACAATCGTTTTAACAACAAACTCCTAACAATAAAAACCCTAACATATTGTACACGCCGTTGCGCGCAACTTGTAGGACTACCACGAAGAGGGCGACTGAAAGGGAGGCACTATACTAGTCGTGTTGGGCCGATTTAAATATTCCTTTACCTACATGAATTTTCTGTGTTCCCTGGATTCTTGATATTAATTTTCTTTTTATGTTTATATTTGTGTATGAGTTTTCTTAAGCATGAAGTTTCACTCGTTTTATGATTCTATGTGAGAATTTTCTCTTCATTGAATTTTCTAATTATAAATATTCTAGTGTTGAAGACGTTTTCATGTAAAGAACTGAAACTATACCTGAAATACTAAAGTTATGATGTCGTCAATATGATTCATGCCTTCTTCAGTGAGATCCATAGAGATTCCAAAGAAACCAAAACCTCTTGGGGCAATTCGGTTGCCTCCAACTAAACTGCTGGACCAACCGCGGGATTTAAGAGCTGATAATAAGCTTCCAGCACCCTCATGACCAACTAAATGGCTGATGTAACTCCCTGGCTGCATAAAAAATAAAAATCATTAGTAAAATCTTCATTATTTGCTATGCGCGGTACCCTTTTTTAAAAATCATCGGGACGCCTATGATAGGATCATAACATAACCAATAAATTTTTATTTCAAAATCTAAAATGAATTTTTGTGATCCTTATGAAGATATTAGAATTGGAAATGTAATTTATACTACAGAAAATATTCCAACAAATGATACAGAAAATAATTTGAATGAAGTATTTACAGAAGGATGTAAATGTGAAAACATGTGTACCATTGAATCCCATTGTTCATGTATAATAAAATACGGAATAAATTATAGAATTAATGACAACAACTATGTATTAAATACAGAAAAAATAAGTAATGGTTTAGTCGAATGCAACGAAAATTGCAGCTGTAAAAATAAAGCATGTGGCAATCGATTAGTTCAATTCGGGCCAAGAAAACATTTAGAAATAAGAAACTGCGCTGAAAAAGGGTTAGGATTATTTACGATTAAAAACATATTTAAGGGAAATTTCATTTGTGAATATGCTGGAGAAGTAATCACTAAATCAGAAACTGCAAAAAGATTCAAGCACAACAAAGAAAACAATTTAATGAACTATATTATTTGCCTTCAGGAACATTTTGGCGATAAACTTAATTCAACTTTTATAGATCCCTCGTATTTTGGAAACATTGGAAGATATTTAAATCATAGTTGTAATCCCAACTGTGAATTAATTCCAGCGAGAACAAATTGTCTTGTACCAAAATTATGCATATTTGCCAAAAAAAACATAGAAGAAAATTGCGAATTAACTTTTGATTACGGTGATGGAAGTAATAATATTATCACTGATGACGACTTGGATTTAAAACTATGTTTATGTAACGAGGAAAATTGCAGAAAATGGATGCCATATAACACAAACATTGGAAAATAAATATGTATCTAATGTACAGGATGGGGCGCAGAAACTCATCTCGATTCGAGATGCGCTCGTCCGATTTAACGCCATGTGATTTTTTTTTTATGGGGATACCTCAAGGCGGAGGTTTATAAACACCGCCCTAGAACCCTGCGTCGGCTGAATATTCTTATTCGACAGGAAATAGCCCGAATTCCGGTGACCATGTTGGAACGTGTAGAGAGCTTCAGATATCGGTTGCATCAATGCATTCAGAACGGTGGCCGCCACCTCCAATATATTTTGTTTAAAACTGTATGATGTAAAGAAAACTAAGTTATGTTCTTTAATTCTCAATATATATTTTTTTCTATCTGCAATACTTTTTCTTTTATTCACCTTCGAAAAAAGATAGTTTCTGAGCCCCATCCTGTATAATAGTTATTTATGTTATAATGATCGTAACATCAATCATTATGATAATAGTCTTGAAGATTATCAGACGAGGTGACGCCGAGTTTGATAACACGAGGTGTACCATGATTGGTTACGAGTTACGATCTGTATTGCATACAAAATTTGATCTGCTGGCATAAATTAGTCAAAAAGTAAAATAAATTATTTGGTTTTGAACAAAAAATTTAAATCTAAAAAAATCAGGTATGCTATTTTTGAAATATCCTTAGTAACGAGTTGTTTGTTATTTCATTATAGTACTGAGGACCATACTGGATTTTATGGTCCTTAGTCTATATGTACGCTATTATGGTCCTCAAATTGAGGCTTATTATAATGCTGTCATTATATGACACGTCAACAGATAAATATTTGTACGTAATTACGTAACAATTTTTACTTACCGATGATTTGTAATATTGATGTAAATCTGGTGTACGAAATACAATATTTAAATTACGAACATCTTTTATTGGTACCACATAGGCGTAAATTTTCAACTGCTCTTCAGAAAATGGATGTTCATTCCAAGTCGGAGCAGTTACATTTTTATTTTTGACTGCCATAAATAAATTGACTACCATTTCTTCCAGTTCATCCAAACTTTCTGTAATATATTCAGCAATAATTTATTAAGTTCTCCCGGGTATGTCATTCTGTCTGTACAACCAAAGTCTTCGTTCAACCAATCAAATCATGTAATCAGCTATAAACAACTACAAAATATCAAACCGCGAAAAGTGGTTTGCTTTCACTGGTTTCAAACGATGTCCTTGTTTGTACAGACAGACTGATGTGCCCCTTATGTATGGTTGTATATCTGTACCTTTCCCAAGTACTGCTAAAGCCATAATATTGGATGAATACCACGTATCATGGAATTTTAACAGCTCATCTCTAACATTTATGCCTCTTTCTTTGGGAATTCTGTCTAATGTATCTTTATTACCCGTTCCAAATTTATGATAAGGATGCGTTTCATTAGACGTATGCTTGTCAAGCTGGTCCAAGCGCCACATATCACTAGAAATATTTTTATCATGTTCAGAATTAACTGCGTTTAGTTCTCTTTCCGTTGCTGATTCAGTAAAGAGTGGGTTTAAGAAAAATTGAGCAAATCTATCCAAAGCATTTCCTAGTTGGTCAGGAAAGACATCGAAGTAATAATTCGTGTGGTCTGGAAAAGTACAGGCATTGCTGCTTCCACTGTGTTCGCTCAAAAATTTGCCATAATCGTTTTCTTTAGGGTACTTTTCAGTTCCCAAAAACAGCATATGTTCACAGAAATGGGCCAATCCTGGGACGTCGTTAGGGTCGCTGAGATATCCTGCAATTAGAATTATTTATTTACTGTAAAGCCTCATTCACATAAGCATTTAGTTTGAAGGTTTACATTTATGTTTTCGTTTAAGAATGTTTAAATTCATGTAACTATACGAGCAATCGCACTTCTCACTTTCTAGCACTAAAGTTTGAATCCTCCAAACTTTAAGTTTATCTTTATCACTTACTAAAACTATTTTAAGTTCAATATGTGAATGCTGTGTTTCTTAAACTTTAATACAAATGTAAACCTACACACTAATCGCTTACGTGAATGAGGCTTTACTGTGTATATTTTCCTTAATATAAATTAAACAGGTGATAATATATTGCGATTAATAAGATATAATTTTATCCTGATTAAACAGTTCTCTACAATATTCTATGGGATTAGCTCCAGATGTAACACCCTGTTTCTGTAATAAAAATATTCTTTCTGTGTGTGAAAATTGGTCCCAATTACCCCATACGCCATGACTGAGTTAAATAATGTAGCTACTGGACCTACAATCTACAATGCAATATATTTTTTGCAAGGCGTATAAACATTTTGATAACTTTTTACTCAAAAAATCAGTCTGGCATTTCCAATGATCACGGATTTATATTTCCGAAAAATTTAAGAAATAGTACAATCACTTACCGACATTCACATCCATAGACGCAGCAGATTTATCGGTTGTAGGATCACTAACAAGCAAAACTTTCATATTGTTGGAAAGCTCCAACCCCCGATAAACACGCTTGTCTTCAGCTGAGTTTATTACATTGTCAATTCTTCGTATTACTGCTGATGATATTCCAACGTTTGTCATTTTAGAAAGAAATCTAATTTGCCCAAACTTATATCTGAAATTGTAATATTATTTATTTTAACACAAGTGTCAACAAACATAACCTAGATAAATTCTAACTTATTGGTTTTTAATACGGTTCGATTATTAATAAATGCTGATAACACTAAATTGAATCGCGTGTATGTTATGGACTGCATTCATTTAAATTCAAAACACTTTTTATGGTAATTCAAAACGAAGATAGATGATGTTACTACTTGACAATGACAACAGTTCTGACAGGGTGACACGACTGCAACAAATGGCTGGCATGCTGGCAGTAAAAAGGTTGATCAACAAAGTTGTAATACATTTATAAAACAATATTGCACCTATTCTTGGAAACAGATTATTGTTGTATTTTTGTATTATTTTATGGTGTAACGAAAAAATAGCCGCCCGAACAGGGACTTGAACCCTGGACCCTTGGATTAAAAGTCCAATGCTCTACCGACTGAGCTATCCGGGCTGTTCCTATTATACTTCTGCTGTTAGTAAATCACTGCCACTTTATAAATGTTTTTAAACCTGCTGATGATAATGTCCATGTTCAAATATATAAAAAACAAAAATTCCTGAAGCTGTATGATATTTCTTGTCGCCACCGATTTAGTTCAAAGTTCTGTCTTCTGAAATCCAAAATCATAGTTCACATTCATAGTTGATTCAATGTTTTAATAAAAAGTTTATTCTGCTTTGTAGTATGAAATTCTTTACAGTAAAAGAATACTGCAATCATTTCAGTATCTTATATACTAAAAGGCTAGTCTTGTACTAATTTTTTTAAATTTGTGAAATTATTTATTTTCAAACGGTCCCATGGTGTAATGGTTAGCACTCTGGACTTTGAATCCAGCGATCCGAGTTCAAATCTCGGTGGGACCTTGTTTTCCACTTTGCAGCACTGAAAAAGGCGAGCCTATTGGATCCGATCGAGGATTCGATTGGTGCCCGTCGGAGCTTATGAATCAAAATTGATAATATTTACAATATTAATGTAATAGCTATTTCAGAATGAGTTTATATTTATTTTTTCCAATGCGGCATTCGGCGAATCCCGAAGATTCGAGACTCGGGGTTTGCCGAACGGTGTTCGCCTTTGTGTCCATACATGCAGCATTCGGCGAATAACGAGCAAAAAAAATATGGGTAAAAGCAGAATGTTCGCATTCACCAAATCACGAACTCAATTCGCTGAATGCCGCTTGCCTGGTCTCGGCTTTATAAAAATAACACGTAATTTTTTATTGATTACTCAATCTAATCGCAAAGTTTCCTTATCTATTATGGGTGATTATGGGGCTATGTGTGTTCAAAAGCTAAATAAAGTAAGCGCCAGCAATAGCGAAATTGACATTCGTTGACATTTTACCACATTTTACTGGTGAATAGAAGGGATGGAAATTGGAAAACGTAGGTCCCACCGAGATTTGAACTCGGATCGCTGGATTCAGAGTCCAGAGTGCTAACCATTACACCATGGAACCTTTTCCTTGAACTTGTAACACTTTAAATAAAGAAAATAAAATGCATGACAATTACCTGTATAATAAAATGCAATAAATAATAATTATTGGTTTATAATCATTTGTTTTATGTCCTATCATCAAAATTTTTCATTTTAATTGCTCAATATTTTACAATGATGGATATAAGAGGAATCATTTGATAATAACTCCTACCCGTAGAATTATCTAACAAGTCATGTTCCTTCTTTCCGTTCATGGGTTGTGTGTAGTGGACGTGTGTTGTCTCACGTCTCACTAAATTTCATAATTCCGTGCAAGTGTAATTGAAATTTTGCATTACATTCGTATCAAGTCATTTCCGGGCGTCCGGGCGATTTATTTCAGCATTCTACTGCAGTCATACCACTTTTTTGGTTATATTATGAAATGAGTGTCTAGAAGAAAATTAAGGAAACAATCATGCCAAAATATTATGAACACATAACTACCTTTAATTTCACCTGGGATCAAGTGGCCCAAGCATTCTGGAAACGATATCCCAATCCAAACAGGTAAAATAATCTTCTATAAATCTGACATTTGGGTAAAATATTCTTTGTTTACAGTGCACACGTTCTATCCGAGGACACAGTCGTTCGTGAAATTCAATCTGGGAAATTAATTTCCAAACGTTTGTTATCAAAAACCAATAGCTCTGTTCCAAAATGGGCTGAAAGATTCGTACCTGGAGGAAAAGTTGTTTGTATTGTTGAGGAGTCCATAGTCGACCCAAATAAAAAGATTCTGATAACTTATACTAGAAATCTTGGCCACACGAAGATAATGGTATGTTTCAGTCTTCATGGTATCATAATTTTATCAATGAAAGATTGATTTCTCGACTGGAGGTTCAATAAAAAGAAAGATTTTTGAAGAAGCAGTAAATTTATAGATCTCGAGCATGTCATTCTGTCTATATAGCCAAAGTCTTCGTTCAACCAATCAAACCATGTAATCAGCTGAAATCAACTAAATAAAATATCAAACCTCGAAAAGTTAGTCTAGGTACTACTTTCACTGGTTTGTATACATAAGGGGCACATCAGTTTATCTGTACAGCCAAGGACATCGTTTGGCCAATCAAACCAGTGAAAGTAGTAAACTAACTTCCCGCGGTTTGATATTTTGTAGTTGTTTTCAGCTGATTACATAGTTTAGTTGACTTGGCTGTACAAACAGAATGACATGCCCGGGATTTATTAAAATCCAATAAAACACCAACGTTTTGAATGGAATTCAGTCTTCATCAGTTGGTTGATGACTGTTAAGTAACCTGAGGAAGAATGAATTGCAGTCGAAACGTTGGTGTTTTAATTATTGGATTTTAATAAATTGAGCGCTTCTCCAAAAATCTTTCTTTTTATAATTTTATCATTTTAACAAGTTGTTTTATTAATTAGTCTGTCACAGAAAGAGTAGAATATCGAGAAAGTGCAGACTTCCCGGGCTGTACAGTAGCTGTTCGTTCAGCGTGGATTGAATCCCAAGTTAAAGGTTTTAGCCGAGCTATATGTGCTTTTGGAATGGACCGCTTTAAGAAAAATTGCAACAAAATGGTAAATTATTAAGCTAGATTCAGACCTACCCAATTATAAGGGCGCTTTCACACGGGGCAATATATCGCGGACGAGAAAAAGCCGTGATATCGCTCTACAATTAAAACATACTTTTAAATGAGACTCTTTCACACGGCGACGATACAATGGTATGGTAGCGCGGACGCAATATATACAATATCGCACCATATTTTATTGCAGCGATTCTAGTGACCAATACAAGTTTGTCTATTTTTACACCACTAGCGATATATGGTAGCAATTTTTTCTTGTCAATGTATAGTTTTGAAAGATTGCCAAGAAGGTGAAACACGCATATCGTTCTGTATGAAAACCTACTTACCATATATCGTGAACGATATATTGTATTGCTATCGCGCCGTGTGAAAACGCCCTAAGTATAATTGGCTAATTAAACCAACCAGTGCCCAACGTTCGCACTTATAATTGAAATTTGATGGAAGTGCTGGTTGGTTAATTTATATATTTTTATACTTATACTTATAAACTGGGTAGGTTTGAATCTAGCTTTCATCATTACGTAATTTTAAAACATGTTCTACGATAATCATGTTGCAGATTGGTGGATTTGATTATGTTCTGGCTTCTATGTTTCCGTCTCAAGGAACGCCAATAGTCCACGCAACAGCGTTTTCAGCGACGAGTAAATTAAAAGATGCTGCGAAAAATGCATCAGAACTTGCTAAAGCGAAAGCAGTTCCTATTTATGCATCTTTACATCCGAATCAATCCTAATAGACTTCACGACTTAAGCTAAACATTAATTAATCTTGAATTGTTGAAACCATTGTTACCAATTTGTATCCACGTGTTAGAAGTGCAATAGTTGTTGAAATGATGATCAGTAGTCAGTAACATAAATTAATGTTTAGTTGATACTTAATGACCACTTTAATAAGTAAGATATTCCACTAGAGTTGATAATTCGATAACATTCTTTATCACTTACCATGCATTTTGGGGTACATATTATCTGTATTTGTTGTAATTATTGTAAAATGCGTAATATTAGCGTCGGTGAAATACAAATAATTGTGTTGACATTGTTTTGCAATTTACATCGACAGATAATTATGTAAAATTACGTACATAAATAAATGATTTTAAAAATATAGCAGCTTTGAGCTTGCTGATAAAAGTCACATGTAATATAAAAAGATAATTGGTAATACTAGATTTATTTTTGTGTTTTACCTCAAAGCTTCATAACCAAATGGTGGTAGGTATTGTATATAGTAACAAAGGAAAATATGGAAAACTTAATTCATTCCTTCATATTATAATTTAGTTCACTGCCTTTTGGTTGAAGGATTATGTTCGTTGTTCGATTATATCGTATACAATTTTATACATTAAATACCATTGTATTACTATTTAAATAAATAAATTTGATGTAACTTTAACAGTATTATTAAAGACAAACATACTACGGGGATATTGATATTATTAATTTTATTTTCGTAATATAAATACATGTAGCAAAACCCATCAAAATATTGCACAGATAATAAAGAGTATTAGTGATGTATATACTTTAAAGAAGCTTAACAATAACTATAAAAATAGAGAGACTAAAATGTCTTTTTGTCATTCGATGTTTAAGTGTCTTTTACAAAATTGTAACGTAAAACGTAAAAATAACCCTAACCCAACTAAAATATGGAGTATTTTATTATTTAATATAGACTTTAATTCGATGATATGCATTAGACAATACGCCCCTCATATTCCAAATATGTTCAAAAGTTTCTGGTTGAGTATTGTGATTGGAATCCATTGCCTTTGCCCATAATTCAACCTAGCAAATATATTTTTAATATTTAAATGAGCGGAGTTAAAAAATAAATATTTTTAATTAATAGCTTTTTTGGATTGAAATAAAATATTTGAGTAAAGCAATAGAAGCAACAAATGTAATAAGGAGATAATGATTAAATAAACAACTTACCTCTTTTTTATTTGTGCCAACCGGAACTTTAACAGTCCAAAGAGTCCACCCATAATGATGGGGAGGAAGATTATCAGTGCTTTCTAAATTGGCACTAAACCAAGTGGTGCCTTCATCAGCAGTAACATCCACTCTTAAAATTTTATTTCCACCTCCAGAATACGCGTATCCTACAAAATATTCCCAAGATTCTACGTATTTTTGTTTTAAATTTAATTTCCTACCTTTCACAGTAAGATATCCTCCGTTTGGTTTGACTTCTTCCTCATTTTGCGGAGAACAAATTGCAGAAGTTACCGGTAAAGTCTGAATAGCACTAGCTTTCGAATAATCAGCTTGATCGGCAGTTGTGCTTGAGTTGAAGCTTTTGTAGTCGTGTTGCTGCCAAAATATCTGACTTTCTTTGTTGCTTACAATTATTTTTTTTAACCATTTTACGTTTCGGGCCCCGCAAACTCCTGGGACTATAACACGAACAGGAAATCCGTGATCACTTGTAAGTGGTTGACCGTTCATTTCGTATGCTAAAAGAATTTCCCTGTTTTTATCCATTGCGTAGTTGAATGGAATAGATCCACCGTAGAAACGGCCTTCTATATTTGGGTCTACATCTAGGCCTTCAAACTAAAACATAAATACGCAACATTCATGAATTAATATTAGTAATAAACGATAGTGATGGAATTTTTCTTGATTGGAAAGTTGTATAATACATAAAATAAAACAGAACGGAAAAAATATACAGTTTACATCTTTCTGTTCTCTACGCCAGCCACATTTTACGGCTTAGTTGTTTTATTTTATATACTATATGCTTGTGTATATCTACTGCTGTATATTTTATTTGTTGATGATTGTTTCAGTTTTTGACTACAGGGTGTAACAGCGAAACCAACCAACGCCTATATTTTCTTTATTATTATAGTTACAAAAAAATGTTAAATAGCAAAATTGTAGCTGACCAAGGGGGCCATCTGATTGTCAAGTTACAACACAAAGTTATATTTTTTCAAATGGGAATATACATATTTTTTTCTGAATTTAACCATGTATTCGTTTTATATCCTTAAGTACATAATAAAAATATTGAGAAAAATTCAATTGAAATTTAAATAATTTTTAACTTTTAATATTAATGTGCAGTAATCTATGGATGAAAAACAAGTGATAAATTTAAAAAAATAAATAAAAATACCATAGAAGCTTGCGATATTTATGCCACGAGATATCCAAAGAAACCACGTCCATATTTAATTTATCACTTGTTTTTCATCCATAGATTACTGCACATTAATATTAAAAATTAGAAATTATTTAAATTTCAACTGAATTTTTCTCAATATTTTTATTATGTAAGGATATAAAACGAATACATGGTTGAATTCAGAAAAAAATAATCTATCGGATAGGCCTAAAAAATATGTATATTCCCATTTGAAAAAATATAACTTTGTGTTTTAACTTGAGAACCACTGGTTTAAAAAATTATTTTATTCTTGAATCAGATGTCCCCTTTGGTCTCCTACAACTTTGCTATTTAACATTTTTTTGTACCTATAATAATAAAGAAAATATAGGCGTTGGTTGGTTTCGCTGTTACACCCTGTATATTAGTCCTGAGGAAGGACTCAGCAAGGTCGAAACGTCGACTTCATATAGAATAAAATAATTTGACTGAACATCCAGCGATCTTGTCTTTATTTTATTTACGACTATATCCGATATTTTTATATAAATATCATGATATTTTCGAACCCTGGGTAGTTCTCTAATCGCAAGAAATTAGTTTTATTTATTAGTAATAGTTTTATAAAATACCTGAATATGGTTATATTTAGATTCGTCAGTAACTCCTAAACCATCTAAAACATCCCTTAAATATACTCCTGACCAGACTGCATTTCCAACGGCAGCATGTCCCCAATTTAATCCTTTTACTTCTCTTACCTGTATAAATTAATGAATTAGTAATGTTGATACTTCTTTAAATAAAAGTATATTTACACCCGACATCTCGCTCCTGCGGTTTCCGGCACACATAAGTGTCGAAATAACATCATGTTTTTTTAACTTTTTCAAATCATCATACGATAAAGATAGTTTCTGTTTCATACCTTCGACTACAATTTCTATTGTATAAGTTTTGAGATCGACTATTGGCACGGGTAAGTGGTTTCGCACATAAAACACATTACTAAATTACGATTAGTTCAATGTTTTAAAGTTATTTACTTTACTAGTGAGCAAATTAATGAATTACCCACAAGATAAATCTTAGCTCACGAGGTCGCAGGCTGAGTAAGATAATTTTCTCGAGTGGGTCATTCCTTTTTGCTCACCTGTGAAGTATAAGGTTTTATCCAACACCTCTTAATAACTGCTTAAATATTTTAAAAATATGTTCTAACCAAAAACATCGTTACTATGGCGACTTCCAACAAGCAAAGTAACAATTTACCCACTAGTGGGTATAATTTTGAGCAAAACCACTAGTGGGCAATCTTTTACTTTGCTTTTTTAAAATCACCATAGTAATAATGTATTATGAAGAGGTGTTGGATAAAAATATTAATTATTGAAACATACTTAGGAGTGTAGAATTTATCAGTAAGTATGGTTGGTGATGGTTCTGCGTTAAACGGTTTCTCTGATAACGGTATTAAGCCTTTGTCTCTTACTGGGTCAGTGAAGTAAGGATCTTCTACGACTCTAGTCAATTTTTTGGAATCTTCTTTAGACACATTGCCGATTCGCAAACATTCTAACATTTCATACACTTCGTTGCTTTTATGTATGCCATAAACCGTCCAAAAAGGTTCAATAGAGCCGCCGGCAGCTCGTAAAATTACTTCACCACCTGGGTGAGATTCTACAAAGTCAGTGATATCATAAACACCTTCTTTGTAGATTACCCATATCCTTTGGTTTCTATAAATTGATGGAAATTAAATTTGACTTATCATAAAATGACCTAGAAACTTACTTAGTTTTATGAGAAATGATTTCATCGTAGGTATACGTTTGTAAATCGGGCATATATTCACCTGCGGGAATATCTTCATGTTTTTGCGATTCAAACGCAGGAAAAATATTCTTGTCTTCATCTAGAAGAAATTTTTATATAAATATTATGCAATTATTGTAAGATAAATAATTTAACCAAAAAAAAAGTTCAATCCAATGCCAGTAACTGTAACTGTAGTAACACCAACTATTCCGTAAAATATCTTTTGAGAATTATGAGATCTGCTATAATTATTATTATGGTCATTTTTAGGTTGTTCTGCTCCAGCAATACTTCTGAATATTGTTTTTATGTGATTTAACTTCTTATTAACTAGAAAACTTTAAAAAAATTGTTATTTAATATTAAAAACATGTTATTGTTTAAATTACCGTTTAAATAAGTGACTCATTTCGTGTGCAAATTTAGTGTTTCAAGTTTTCCTAAATGATCATATTATCAGAAATATTGTACGCTAATTAATGATTTATAAGTGATAACCAATGTGTAAACTTATAAAAAATGGCCTTCATAATCGAGTATTTATTAATCTTATCGAACACTTTAAAAACGTATATTTTTAAACGTCGAATGGTAAAAAATGTAAACAAACATAATTTTCAAAAAAAATTCAGATATTCAGTTTAATACCATTCTCGTTTATTGTAATTCAAACAAATTTAGTATATAATATCACAAATTTTTACCAAATTTCTAAATATATTTGCACTATTTTTATCACAAGGAAAGATTCAAAATCTTTCAAACAAAAACACCAACAAAAATAAATGTCACTTTGACATTTGTCAAACTTCACATAGCATTCGTAACGCTATCTACTAATTGAATGTTGAACTAAACAAAGTTCAAGCAAAATGTTAAAATGATGAATGGAAAATGGCAGAAGTGGAACGTAAAAAATTAGCTAATATAAAGTTGATGAACATTGAAATGCCGTATAAAAATAAAGTCTCAGAATGGGTGGGTGCATAGGAATCACGCGGAGTAGAAGTGGAGCAATTGATGATGCATCTGGAACTCTTTCGAGACCAAATTCAGGTAAACATTTTGTAGAATTAACCTTGGACTTTTATACCAAATAGGTCAAAATTTAAAGATATTTTGTGTAGTAGTGTTTGTTTCTATTATGCCAATCAATTTTAAGACAATTTGTTGTTTGTTTGTTCCAGGTAGTACAAGAAAAAATCACCCCTTGTGCCATGAAACAATACGCTGGAAATCAGACGTGCCATTGACAGAAGGCCAGTTACGAAGCAAACGCGATGAATTTTGGGACACAGCCCCAGCGTTTGACGGCCGTAAAGAGATTTGGGACGCTCTTCGAGCGGCTGCGGTAGCTGCCGAGTCTCTGGACTTCGAACTAGCCCAGGCTATTTTGGATGGGGCTAGCATATCCGTTCCAAATGGTTACTTAACAGAATGTTACGATGAATTGGGTGCACGTTATCAAGTGCCTATCTACTGTTTATCCTATCCCATAAACATAGTGAAAGAGGACAATGGTAGAGACTCACCTGCTGATTGTTCTGAACCTGTTGATGGCGGAACCGAAACTACTTTGAAACTGCGATTGTCGCACAACTGCACAGATGTAAAATTATCTGTTTATTCTACTGATACTATCGGCATTTGTAAAAAGAAGTTACAGGTGAGTGTTGTATTGATTTCTTGTTCCATAATTATCTGAAACATTTTAATCTCTTGCATAATTTATCTGTCACAACGGTATTTACTTAAAGTGTAAACAAAGCAGCAGATAATAGTAATAATTTACAAGGGTGAAAAATTACCTGAGGCTTATAATGTTGTCAATACGCCACGCCATCAGATAAATATGTTTATCCACGCCAGTGATATAATCATTATTTTAATCATTTGAGTGAGTTAATTTGTTATATTACCTCACTAGTGAAGTAATATGATATGCTTTTGTCATATTACCTACTAATACTAATATAGTTATTTGTTTCATTAATACAAAAAGACGGTTGCCGGACGACGCGCAGCGAAGTTCGGCGATCTTACAAGTCTCAAACAAGCATTTTTTGTATGAATGAAACATAATATTTTTTTCGCTAGCCGCTTGTAGATGTAATTTCATTTAAATTGACATATCCTCATATTACGCAACAATTAAAATTAAAATGTATAACCATGACAACAACAATGTTTTTTGTATTAGGAAGAATAGATTTACTTTTTGTACAATTGCTATGGTGATCATAAACAATCCCCAAATGGTCTCCTTTTTTTTACAAAAAACAATGACACAATAGCATCAAATACGTCCGGTTGGCGAAAAAATATTTTTTTTGTCAATATTTGACAGCAATGTTATGGTTATACAGAGAGTTTTTACCTCTCGCCACTCGTATCTGGTAAGCGAGGTATTGTAATCATGCTAAAATTTCGATACTGATACTGTAATTGGAAAATTGTGCTAGATAGAAACAACGTTTTGAATACATATCGTAGACAGTAACATTTAGTATACATTGGGCCGAATTCAGCACTCTTCTCTAAGCTAATGAAGCTTCACTAAAAATAACAAACAAAGACACACGCATGTTTCTATCTGTAAATAAAAAAGAGATAAAAGATGTTTCCATGGTAATTAGAGAGCTTCATTAGCTTAAAGAAGAGTGCTGCATTCGGCCCAATGTTATTAAAAAAATGTCTATTAATTCATAAATTTTGAGGATATTCCAGAAAAACTCTTCAGATCTTCAAGAAACTACCAGTTCCGGTAGCACGATCTACACCAAAATCTAATTAGATATAATCTAGGAAGTCAGAATATTATATACAAAATTTCATTTTTTTTTATTCAGTGGTATTTGAGTTATCGTACCTCCAACATCCATCCTGATACACACACGCACACACACACACACAGACATCATCGCGAAATTATCAAAATCGTGTTCTAGGGACCTCAAAACGTGCTTATCCATTGAAAACTCACTATCGAAATTTTAGCATGATTACAATTATACCTCTCTTACAGATATGAGTGGCGAGTGGTAAAAATTCCCGGTAATATACTTGTATACCTATTTATTCCTTAAATATTCTTGGAATAAATCAATTTTGAAATACTGCCCCATAATAAATAATTTAAAAACGTATAATAAATAAATATTACGTATAAACTTACAAATTATGTATTTGTTTGTAAATAAAACTGACAGGTTGTCCTGTTCTCGAATATTGCTTTGATTTTAAATCAAAATTATAGAAACTGATATTTATCAATTGTTAAAATATATAATTTTTAAACTTTCGCATCTAACGTTCGAACAAAAATATCAATTTTTATTAATTTTGAGCAGTCGTGGATAAAATTTTGTATGTCACATGTGGGCTAAAGCATATTACAGCACTCATATGTGATTACACGACTCGGTCTACGACCTCATCGTGCAATTCTTCACATTCGACTGCTGTAATAATGCTCTTATCCCACTTGTAACATAAATAACTATTATGCAGCACTGTCGTCTCATAATTTAACAATTATCCACGAATTTTTTTGACATAAACGTCACTGTATAGCCCACGAAAATTTTTATAACTCAGTGCGCCATAATGAAATGTTAAACAAATGCAAACAGTTTAATAGTAGGATTCTGTGAAAATCTGTAGTTGCTACAGATCTATAAAACTGTAAATATTAAACAAAATCGCAATGAAATTTATAAGCATATGAACATTTTTATATTTGTCAACAAATATTGATGTGATTTTGTTCAATATTTAAAGATTTGCAAATTTGTAAAACTTACAGATTTGCACAGAATCCCACCATAATGTGGGTTTATGCTCAAAATTTTACGCCTTATTATTAAATCTGACAGATGACATAACCTAAAATAGCCTGAAATCTTATTGATTTTTGCGGATAGGGATACATTTCTTTATATACTAGCCGGGCAGCCCGTACTGCGAAGCATTGTTCGTGTTTGACATGATATTAGCGCCAAGTAGTTTTAATGTTTTCTTGGCGAATCAGATCCTTCAAATTTGAAAAATTTGACCTTCGCAGTACGGGCTGCCCGGCTAGTATAAATAACATACATGTCAATTATCAAGGTCTCAGCAACATCAGATTAACAAACATAATTACCTTAACATAAATAATCTTGTAAATGTTTAATACAATTATGACAACTTTGACATTTAATTTTTTTTTAATTTTCGGATTTTTTTGGTATCTTAACAACAGTCCAAGAGTTTAATCAATTTTGGTTATTTGAAACATTTTAATAAATAAAATTTATTAATCTATTTATTTGAAAATCTACGATCGTGCATATATAGTTGGGTATGTACCACGGACGTATCTTGATTTTATGGTTCTTGACGTGTTTTTAGTCGTCGGCTGACGCTCGAGCTCTAAATCACGTCGCACGCCATAAAAGCGTCTTTACGCCCTTAATACATAAATAACTTCTATTATGATTACATGTTACAAATTTGATGATTTGACAAATAAGAAGTTTGTTGCACTTTACAAAGTTTCTTGAAAACGCCTAATTTTTATAGGCGCCGTTAACTTTTGTGGAAACTTCTGCTTTTTCCGAAAACTTTTTAAAGAAACTTGGTGAAAAGTTTTCTATGTGCACTGGGCATAAGAAGAAGAATATGTTGTATGACTGATATTTCAAGTAATTTTTCACCCTCACATCACCACAATCGATTAAATAGTACTTTATGTAATAATTATGTAATATTTACCTTATAGAGTCAAGAAGGCGTGGAAGCTAGCCGACAACGATGGTTCTTCGGCGGAAAGCTTCTCGGCGATAAGCTCCACGTCGAAGAGGCAAAGATCCAGCCGGGTTACGTAGTCCAAGTGATTGTGAACACAGAATTGTTAACACCTCCTCCTAGACGTGCCTCGTGAGTAGCAAATTAGCGATCGGGATCGAACCTGGACCAGTCGTTGCCTTCGAACGAGAGACCCTACCGCGTGTGCTGTGTTGTGTAAATGTGGTTTGTGGCTGTGAGTGTGAATTCAAGACGAGGAGACGCTTTTACATTTATTTCGATATGAGGACATCATATCATTTGTACCGGTACGCAACAATGCGTATTACTATATTATTAAGGTGAAGTATCATAGAGTAATGATAAGCAGTTGGTGTATCTGCGAATTTCTTCAAATATTTTATTGCTAGTTACACCCATTAGTACTTAATACGTAAAATAACGCAAAATTCTATTTAATTCTAATGGTGTAACTGGATGATTTTTCTTTTTATTTGTAGAATTGTATATTTTATATCTGTTATTTTTACATTATGTAGATTTTATTATTTAAATATTATTTGTGTACAAGATTTAACAATTATGCAACTAAAAAGTGAGAGGAATATGCCTAAAAAGCGTAACATTCGGAATATTAGAAACTAGAAAATATATTAAGTTCGTTTTATTATTTGTATATTTGTATTTTATATTGTAACGAATAATTTGGCACTAAATAGATAGAAGATACACCACTGACCTATGATATAGTATAAAATGGTTTATCTAACAAAATAAACGGGTGTATACATAATATTATTTGCGCATTTATTTATACTCAAATTTTATTAAAGAAAAAAGATTAGACTGATATATACAGTAATTACCAATCAAGAAAATCAAAGATGTTGAACTAATAACGTACCGTCATTTTAACTTGCAAAAAGCACGATTCACAAATCGGATTGGCTCGAGAAAACAAATCTTTTAGAATTTGTAAACTAATACCAAGAATAGTAATTTTTATATTATATTCGGATGTTATTTTTAAAAGTTTTATTATTCACAAAGTATTGATTGAAAGTTTTAAAAATAACTCATCAGCGTATAAATTAACTCATATATTGTTACGAAACGTTGCTATAGAATAAAATAGGATTACCAATAGTATAAAGAAGAGTCAATTCGATGAAAGATTTTGTTCCCCACACAGTGTGATGTAAATCAACTTCAACTACTATTGCTACTGTTTGTTTATGTTATTTGGCACAAAAAATCTCTGTAATACACAAAATTTTGCTGTGACTCACTTCAGAAATTATAATTTATTTTCTGTCGATTTTAAATTGAATATTATGTTATAATTATTATAGATAAGTCGATTTGTATATTTTTCTACACTTCTTGGAAAGTGTGCAATAGTTAGCTGTGTGCGGTCTTAAACTGTGTTCTGAATATCAAATTTGTATATGTAAAGTCTGACTAGTACAAACAATAAATCTGTTATTGTAATATTTAGTTTGACATTGTATTTTTTTTCAAATAATTAGCAAATATATCATTTGATTTATTAATACTCAAAATAAATATTGTTTATATTTGTTTCAAGAATTATTAGTTGTTTAGTTTATGATTTAACCAAATAATGACAATATACTATACCTGTTTGCATAATAAATTAATAGCGTTTTTCTTTAACAATTAAATTTGCATTTGTTATAAATCAATGAGTAATTGTGGTATTTCTGTAATTTTGCATTTTTGTGCAAATGTAAATATTGAACTACAATAAAAATTATATTTAACATTGGATGTTTTATTTTACCTAATTGTTGCCGAAAAATGCTATTGATAAAAATACTGAATGGAAAACGTACAAAAACAAAGAATTTTTCTCTGTTTTCGTATAAATAATGAAAGAAACTATTTTTGGACAAATATTTCGTCCAGCACTTTTATTGCATATCACCATATGTACAACAGTCAAACTAAGAATCGAAAATAAATACACGATTACCGCCGTCAGAGTGATTTGTACGAAATAAGACTGTTAAGAGGGAAACCGGTGGTTAAATGCGCTCGAATTACATTGTTGACAAGAACTGAAATTTGCGCCGTAAGTTCTACTTAATTTTATCTTTTTAATGCACATTAGATTATCAATTAGCTGTCTAAATTGAATTGGGAAAAAGCGGCAATTAATTTGAGTAAAAAATTTCTTCGAAATTAAATGCAACTTTTACAGTATATTGAATAAAATTTCAAAAAAATATGACGAGGGCTCAATAGAGACTTGAGACATGTTTATTCTACCATTTTGTTACTTGAATGCGACAATAAAAAGGCATTGTATTTTTCAGCCTTAATTCAAATAGTTAATTAATGTAGTAGGATCCATTTAAATGATAAAGCAAAATGGAATTGTTGAATATTATGATGAAGCGCAAAAATATTAAATTTTAATTATTGTCAGGACTTTTCAACAATATAATTCGAACGCTTTTGGTCACCGGTTTTCCCCTTAAGACCATTGAGTGATAATAATTAGCATAAAAAGTTAGCTTAGTAATAATTCTGACAATGTTACGGATAATACATGTATTTGTGTCAACCACAGAATAAAATAAAAAGTTTGTTAACAGTAAACGTGTTTTATATTTTTGGTAATCGTTTTAGCTCATGCGTGAGCCAGACAACGGTCGACAACAATACAAGGGAACCACTTTGATGGCTGGCTGCTAATGGGACCGGTACGTATGTTAGAAGAGTTGTTATTCCCAATAATACCTAAAATTATTTCAACAATTAAATCACTTTAAGGGGCCAGTCTACCTTCTAAAATCCAGCATAACGTAACGAGTGTTTTGTGGCCTGTACAAGAATGGTAAAAATTTATTTCAATTAGGATTATATACTTAAAGGTTCAACAAAACAGTTGTGCCTTTTTAAAATTTCAATAAAAAAATGTGTAGCTCATAAAAATTAAGAAAAATTCTTTAAAATGTTCAATTTTTATAAACTTTACACGATTATATTTCATAATAGAAATTTATTTTTAACATTTTAAAAAGACACATCTGTAGATTTATCCTTAATCTATCAAATGTTTATAAAATCATTATCTTGAAGTCAATAATAAACTGACTGTTTACTACTCGAACTAAAACACTGTTGCAGTATTTGTCAACTTCAAAACGACATTGGATATGCGGCAAAGTACGAGTTTCGGACAGCCGTAATAGTGGGGAAGGAAGTGGAACAGAAAAAAAAAGTGAAATCAAGAGTATTCTAGGAATTCGGAAAAATATATACACTCCACTAACAACTATGAGTACCCGTCAACGAGTGGTAACCGCACACGGTATAATATACAGGGTAATTCATAACTCCGTATCCGTATATTATATTAATGGCATAAGTACTCAACATACTGGTCATAGAACAAAAATAATTTTTCTAAAATTCGTAAATTTAAGGATAGTTTATGCAAGAAGCACGCTTTTGAAACCACTAGATTTTTTGATTGACTATGAATGCAATAAAATTAAATTGTGCAATGGCAAGAATAGTAAATTTACGAAATTCCATTTGAAAACTGTGGTCTAAATTTGTTTGATAAAAAAGTGGGAATTTCGAAATATTCTTTTAGTTCCCTAATAAGTTGAGCACATGTCATTAAAATATATGCACGAATTTGTGTATCTCAATGACTGCTCCATACCCAAATTGAGCAAAATGCGTGATAGATACGTATTTAGAAAAATCATTCAAATTGAAAAAGCTACATAATTTTTATTATTACCTGAATCCAAGCCATAATACCAACAGCAGTAGCAGCTTTGTAAGCTCTAGGTGGCAACTGTCTTTTTCTGGACATCAACCACAGTCCAGAAATAAGACAGAGTGTTGTTGTTCCCAATATTCTGTGATCAAACTGTACAGTTGTTGGATTTTCAGTCACATTACGAATTGCGGGCTGAAATGCTAACACATCACTGGGTATCCACCTATCAGCCATTTTTGGGAAGGAATTATATACCAGTCCAGCATCTAGGCCTGCTACAAATGCTCCTAAAATTGTACAAATGTATCTAATACTTTTTATCAAAAATAAAAATGTGTACCTGATAATGCAGTAAGAAACACCATTCCTTTAGAAGTATGCGCTAACATTCTAAATTTCCTTGCGGCATTCAAGGCAGTTTTACTAGCGTAAGATATTGTTTCAGCCGGAATTAAATGATCTAGCGCAGACCATAAGAATAGTGTGTAAAGGACAAATGCAGCGCTTAAATGGGCAGCTAAACGATACTGGGATACTCTTGGAACATCACTTTCTCCATGAAATCTGTCTTCTAAGCCTGATTTTACCATATACCAACCCAGTAAACCCTAAAATTTATTTTTATATACACCAATAAGAATAGTATGTTTGTTTAGTACTTGTAATCCAATTAATGTTCCAAATGCAAGAATTCTCGGCTTCATTCCTGGTTGAAGCATCCCCCTTGCCCAAAAATAACTAGCGGGTAGTAAGAAAAATGCTCCAATTGCGCGGCCCCACATTCTGTGAGCGAATTCCATGTACCAGATCCATTTGAATTCGTTCAGAGTTATATCACGATTTTTTCTATCAAACAAATAAAAATAATCAATCAGTCAATAAGAGCATAATTTAGTTCTATGTTCAAATAATATTTACATCTTAAATTCAGGAAACTGCTGGTACTTTTTGAATTCCGCTTCCCATTCCACGTGAGTAATAGGCATTTTCTCACCCAAGAGTCTCCAAGTTACCATCGAAAGTCCAGATTCTGTTAATCTTGTAACACCACCTTAATACAGCGTCTAGTTTTATAAAAGAAAGCCTCAAATACGTAGTAGAATATTTATTCTTTCACAATATGTACATAAAATTAGCGGACTGTTTTCTTTATAACTTCATTCAAGACAGTTAAAATTGAGAATAGAACTGCGTAATAAACTATTACTATACCTAGTACAACTGCGGCGAAGACCATTCCACTACATCCTAGTAACCAATAGCCTACGGCCTTCTTGGCTTTTGGTGATACTTCTGAAGAGAGCCGGATGGCTACGGTTCCGCTTCCGCGAAATACATTTTTCAGCTAAAACATACATTATCTTTAGAATAATAAATCATTACAAGGAGGGACCGAATGCGGAATAAATTGGTGTATGAAGAATGTCGAATCGTTAAGAATGTAGTTGATAGAGTAGGAATTAGTCAGTTGCGATGGTTCGGACATGTGGAACGAAATGCGAATGAATGTTTACCAAAGCGAATATATGCGGGTAGGATAGTTGGCGACTGATTACGTGGACGTCCGGTAAATAAATGGATTGATGTGATTGACGGTTTGTTGTGTGTACGAAAGTTTCCGAGTGGAAAGAATAGGAGAGCTTGCATGAATAGAATAATGAATGTGGACGAGGCAAAAGAAGTGTGTCAGGATATAAATGTTTGACGAAGACTGATTAGTGATTACTGGTTAAATGCTTTGACGTGTGGAATGAATGAGTGTGCTTAGGGGTTCGTGTCAACCCTCTTTAAGCCCTTTTCGCACGAGGATTCTTTGAAGATTCTACAAAGAATCTGAATCTTGAAAAAGAAGAAGTTTCAAGATAAAAATAAATTAATGTTTTTGAAGCAATCAATAAATTATAAATTCTTCTTTTCCAAAACTCATTGAAGATTCAATTTAGCAGCACCGCAATTTAACAGGTAATTCTCACTACAAAGAAGAAAACTTCTTCTTTTCCAGGATTCATAATCTTTGTAGAATCTTCGAAGAATCCTTGTGCGAACAGAGCTTTAGGGAAATAGCGTGATTTTATGTGTGTATTTAATTTATTCTTACATTTAATAACCTTGATGAAGCTTGTCTGCGCCATAATATAGACTGAGCGTATGATCTCACAAAATTATTTTTCGATACAGAATTGGAAATTAATAAATTGCTTGATCTAGGAATAATATATTTTTTACAACACTGTCTTGCTAGGCTCAGCATACTTATAGTAATCTGTAACAAATAATTACTCTAAAAATATTGTACAACTATGTTTTTCTTTTAGAATGCAATTTATAAATGCAGATTTTCCGGCTATGATTCATTGTTGTAAAATTTTTAGTGGTTTTTAAATAAGAAGAAAAACGACAGGTTTTGAAGCATGTGTATATAAGAAGATAATTTATACAAGCTACAAGGTCAAATCTATTTATAAAAAGAAACCGATAAGTAAAAACAACTCTGATAAACAGATGTTTTTTTAGTTATTTTGAAATGGTACATTTATCAGTCCTTACTATATGATAAAACACTCAGTTTCTATCAACAATTTTATTTAATCTAGCAGCATTATATTGTACTTAGAATGGCAGCTAAAACCGAAGGAAAATCAGTGAAAGAAATATTTGAAAACATGGATTATGGCAGTGTAAAAGAAAGTTTTGATTTAGCAAAGGTAAAATCATAATAATAAGTTCATAATAATAATATATTAATATAATTTTTAAGGCTTGGATAGAAAGCCATGGACTCAAAATTTCTAAAACACCAGAAGAAATTGAAAACGCAATTCAAAATAGTGAAAAACAATCCAAATCTTGGGCTACTGTCTCTGCCTCTGAAAAAGCTAAACTTCTCAACAAGTAATACGTAATTTAAAATGAAATAATAGATATTTACTTATTATATATTGAAGGCTAGCTGCAGAAATAGAAAAGCACACCACTTTAATATGCCAGATTGAGTTGTACGTTCGTCAAGTACTTACAAAAGATACAAAGAATAAATCAATTAGTTTAATAACAGATTATCTACGATACTATGCGGGATGGACTTATCTCATCAAAAACCATTTAACGGATTACAGACCATATGGTAAACTATGATAAATTATACAAATAATGAATGATTCCACTTAAAATTATAGGTGTTTGTGCTGCTTATGTGTCCGAATCAACGCCACTTGCTATTTTAGGAGCAACATTAGCACCTATTTTAGCTTCTGGAAATGCAATAATTTTAGGAGTGAATTCAACAATAATTCCTATAGCTTGTCTAATAATGGAACTATGTAAAAATGCCGGGTACGGCATATTAAAAACAAATAATACTAATACATTTAATTAATATACTGTGTATTTATAGTTTTCCTGAAGGAATCGTTTCAGTTATAGATGTGCCAAATATTGAAGTATTTATATCTCATAAACTAATTAAAAAAATAACTTTTATAGGAAATTTACTTGACAAAACAACTAACGATATTCAAGCAATAAATAATAAGCATCTAACAAAATGTAAGAAGTTATAATTTAGTTGGTGCAAATAATAAAATAATTCTATTTTTCAGTCCATTTAGAAAAATCTTCTGCAATAATATTTGATTCAGCAGATATTGATTCTGCTGTAGATTGTATAGTGGAATCAGCTTGGACCAATAAAGGAATGGTTAGTATATAATATTAAATATAATTATCATTAATTACAATTGTATATTTGTTTCAGTTTGGAGTAAATAAACTATACGTACAGGAATCAGTTTACAACGAATTTGTGAATAGAATTAAAGCTAAAATTTTAAAATTAAACGTTGGATACCCCTCAAATTGTACAGAGAAAACCGTTGATGTTATTATATCAAATGAAATATTTCCAGATAATATAAAAGTAAATTACATCAACAAAATTCCTATACAAATCGGTTATAAGACTTTTGGTGGCAACGTATTATCTGATGAAGAAAATAGCACCATATTATCTATATTAGCTTTCAGAACTACTAATGAAGCTGTTGCATTAGCCAATAATTCTAGATTTGGTTCAGCTACTTCTGTTTGGACTGAAAATTTTAATCTGGCGAACGAAGTATCTTTTAAACTGAAAGTAAGAGTTTATTTATTTGTATACAGGGCCTCGAACCGAGCCAAAACAAATCGCAGCTATTTTAGCCGGGAACCAAATCTGAACCGTTTGAAAATATTGGCAAACCGATAATCGGAACCGCAACTTAAACTGCTTTTTATAAAACCGATTATCGGTTTATTTCGAGGAGATATATAAAAACCGGAACAAAACCGTATCCTATAAAGCACAGTGACCCGAACCTGAACCGTTATTTTGTGCGCTTCATTCCCTGTATTGTATATTATAATATTCAAAAGTATAAGTACGTTATTGTATTACAGAGTAGCATTGTTTGGTTAAATATACATGGATATATTAACGCCAATACTGCTTTTTCACCAATAAAAGCAAGTGGCCAAGGATATTTTGGAGGCAAAGAAGGTAGGTATTTAAAAAAAATCTGCACAGTTTTTAATTTATCTTTGTTTAGGTTTGTTAGAGTATATGACATATAGTAAGTCACCAGAATTTAAATCCGCAGTTATGAAAACTACAACATTAGCATCACATTTACCAAATGCTTTCAATAATAAAATATCAACTTTATATTACGGTGGATCATTCAAAAAATCTGAAAGTGGTCTTACAGATTGCGATAATGAATATCCAAATAAAAAAGATATTAGAAACTGCGTGGAAATCGCCAAGAAAAGTTATGAAACCTGGAGTAAGATCCACCCCAAAGTTCGAGCTCAAAATATTTTAAAACTTGCAGATTTCAGGTACGTAACATTTCTTTAATGACCTGTTCACACAAGGATTCTTATAAGATTCTTTCATAATTCTGGATCTTGGAAAAAGAAATTATCTGTTTTGAAGTGCTAACAATAAAACGCTGATCGTTGCAACGCGCTAATGTGGGAAGAAATTCACAGATGGATGTAAAATCTCGCTGATCTACATTTAACTAAACCTAACAGCCTTCTTGAGTCCCACATACTTGGTTTTGGTAAATACTCGAAATGAACTGAACTAAATAAAGAAACCTCTTACCCTTCTTGAATCCCGCATACTCGGGTAGATTGATTTTTTACGTGCATCGATGTATTTCAGCGGTCAGCGTTTTATTCTTTCCCGTTTTGAAGCTATTAATAAATTAGAAAATTTTCTTTTCCAAGATTGAATTCAGCGCTGCCGCTATTTGACAAGCAATTATTTTTCTCAAAATTCAGAGGCATGAAAGAATTTTCAAAGAATCCTTGTGTGAGATAATACTTACGATTATATTTCAATATTTCAGTGAATCCTTGAAAATAAAAAATACAGCATTGGTTGAGAAGTGGGTAGAATGTTTGCGAGAATGGGCCGTTCTATTCGAGTCCAAATATTCCTCAATCCAAAAAGGCAATCTAGAGCTGAAAACAATAAGAGAACCATTAGGAATAATTACGATTGATGTTCAAAGTGATTCAGATTTCGTTTGTTTAAAGCTTTTAATTTCTGCACTGATATCTGGAAATGCAGTTATACTTGTCAACTATGCAAACGATATAGAAGAATTTCTATTGGAGCTGTGTAAAATAATACCTTCAAGTGGGATTACTGCTGGCGTTTTAAATATAATATTTAACCCTAATGAAGATGTTGTTAATACTTTATTAACTCACAGAGAAATTTCTACGTATTTTAAAACAGAAACTTTTAAACAAATGCAAAATGTAAGATATTTTAAAAATGTAAACTGCAATTCATTTGATATTTTAAATCTTGTAACAAGTAACAAATGTATTTGGTCCAGCATTGGTGAATCATTTTTATAAGACACCTGTTAATTTCATATTGAAATTACTTTAATAAATCATTATATTAATTGCTAATTTTAATTTTTATTACACTTCCTCAATTTTTACCAAATTCTTGAAAACTAAGAGCTAGAAAATTCAAGACAAGAAAATGCATAGGTACACAAAAATACATGAATAGAAAATTAAAATCTAGAATCTGATGGATGCAGAAAATGCATGTAAAGAAATATTCAAATCTGGAAAAATAGTGAAAAAAATTACAGCGTATTCACTTTAAACTAGAACGACTAGAAGTAGAACTGAACTGATCCTAACATATTGAACACGCTGCTGGAGGCTGATTCTAAATGAAAACAAGACCCAGCTATTGTTTTTGATGACGTAATGGGACCGTTAGCGCAATATTTCTCCCGATAGGTTCGCTAGGGAGCTAATTTCTTTTAACCTTCAAATGACTTTGAAACGTCAAACCTGTGTATTATGCTGTATATGAAACGAATCAACGAAAGTCAAAATGCGCGAATGCTGTATTGTACACTGCAATGGCAAAAGTAATTCGCGATTTAAAATCCTAAACGACCATAGGAGACAAATTTGGATTTAGAAAAAATAACTTAATATTTGAAAAAGATGCTGTCTACAATTGAATTATGTATTAAAATGACTATTATACAAATTAAATTTCAAATAACCTTTCTATTAATTCTGTTTTTCGTCCCGATGTTTTGGAACCTCTTTGAAACAATACATTTTTAACTCTTCGACTATCCAACTTTAATAATATGGCATGGTTATAATAATTGTAGTATTGTCACAGGTATTGTTGTATAAACTTCAACAGAGAAGACATAATTACACGCAGTAACATTATACGTATATCTTCTTATTTTTACTTAAGTATGTATCGTGTAATACGTACTTCGGAAACTAGCTCCCTGCTGCCACCTATGCTAAGCTTTGCGCTAACGGTCCCATTCTTTCTATGGACAAAATAATAAATAAATCTTAATCGAATAATTATTATTTTACTTGCTATTATTATTATACTTATTCTATGATTCTTTCTTTGAGTGGCAGTGTAGTGAAATACGTGAATTTGATTTTCCAAAATATTCTGTTTCCTTTTAACACTTTTTCTTCATTTGGTTCATTAGTTTTTCTTCGTTATTTTTAATTCATTTCTATTATTTTGTTATATAAAATGAGCGAAATTAAGGTAACCGAACTACAATATTTCAGATAAAAAAATCTGACGTGGCCATCACACAACCTTCCGCCATATCTAGACTTTAAACAGAAATGTATACGTACAATCTGGTGCCCATTTAAAATATACAAATAAAAATCTAAAATATTTAATTCAAACACAGAAATTATGCCCTGTTCACACGTTGCTACTTTGAAGACGCATACGTGCTACTGTAGCATGAAAAGAAATTCAAATCGAAACAATTACCGCAAAAAATCGCTATCTACACACACAACGATCAACGATGTGAAATTATCAACGAGTAGTTCTTGATACTTTGATGCTACAAATTAGCAGCGCTGCTATTTGACAAGCGACTCAGATTTTTTCTTGCTACAGTAGCACGAATGTGTCTTCAAAGTAGCAACGTGTGAACAGGGCATCACCTGAATCAAAAGATTCATTCACACAAAAACTCTTCTGTGTTGAAGCACCCGTTCAGTTACTACATTTTTAATAGCTTACTCTTACTTATGACTTATATGTATAGCGCTAGTATGCCAACTTGTCACCCGTCTCATCTGTCAATATTTTTTATGCAGAAACAAAAATCAACCGAACATGGATTACAAGATTTCAATGTTTTATTTGATAAATTTATTACCTCTCGCCTCATATTCTATAAGAGAGGTATTGTAATGGGTCAAAATTTTCGAGTATGAGTTTTTGGTGGATAAGCACGTTCCAGGGTCTCTAGAATACGAATTTACTATTTTCACGATGATGTCTGTGTGTGTGTGTGTTTGTGTGTTCGTGTGTTTGTATGAACCGAGGATTTTTCGTCCACGATAACTTAAAAAGTATCAAACCGTTTATAACCAAATTTCTTATTTAAGGTTTTGATAAGTATCTTAACACCGGATAACATTTTGGTAGAAATCTGCAAACCGGAAGTAGTACTTTTAGAAGTTTGGAAAAGTTTTCCTTAAATATATTGGTACATTATTTATTTATGACAATTTTTGCAATTAAAAATAAAAGAAATTGTGATTATCTATGTGTACAGTTAATTATAAATACAAATTGCTGAATCTGGAAGTATTTAACAATAAAATAAAGTACAATTAATATTCTATCTTGTTGTCCATGATATGAAATTTGTTTACATAAAATTTGAATTATTATGACAGTGACAGTACAGTTGACATCTTTTGCTTGCATATTGGTTTACATTATCGTTTACATATTACATGAAGATGAAACTATTAAAATGTAAGTAAAACTATTTATTAGATTAGTAGAATAAGCAGAATTAGGCGAGAGGTCGTGTGGTGGCCACAGCAGATTTTTTTTTAAATTTTACTGCAGTTCTTTAATGCTACCAGATAAAGACAATTTTTTTATAACGTAAATTGCAAATAACTTTTCCTCTTATTCTTATTACAAATAAATACTATATTCTATATTTATCCAAATTTATAGAAATTTTTGACACTTAATCTTTTCAATCTTCAAAAAATATCACTTCCGGTGAAGATATTTGTACCAAAATCTAATGCCTGTGGCACACCGGTCGAGGAGCATCGAGGACCATCGAGTAACTCCTCGATGAAACGAAAGAACGCACCCGTCCGCGATGGATTTCTATTTAATCGGTGACAAATACATCAAAGTTTTGCGCGAAATGAAATCCAAAGATACGTCTGAAATGAGATACATTCGTTTCATCAAGGAACAACTCGATGAAAATAGCGGCGCCCCTATTTTTCGTCGAGGACGGGGTGCGTTCTATCGTTTCATCGAGGAGTTACTCGATGGTCCTCGATGCTCCTCGGCCGGTGTGCCACAGGCATATGCCTGTGACACCGATTAAATAGAAATCCATCGCGGACGGGTGCGTTCTTTCGTTTCATCGAGGAGTTACTCGATGCTCCTCGACCGGTGTGCCACAGGCATCATAGTCGTAGTCATAAGTCTTTAGTCGTAACCTTGAGAGTTTGACATACGAAACAACGTTACAGCGTTTCCACCTCTTGTCGTAGTCGCAAGTCGTTAGTCGTTAGTCGTTAGTCGTAGTCGTAATGCCTGTGGCACACCGGTCGAGGAGCATCGAGGACCATCGAGTAACTCCTCGATGAAACGAAAGAACGCACCCGTCCGCGATGGATTTCTATTTAATCGGTGACAAATACATCAAAGTTTTGCGCGAAATCAAATCCAAAGATACGTCTGAGATGAGATACATTCGTTTCATCGAGGAACAACTCGATGAAAATAGCGGCGCCCCTATTTTTCGTCGAGGACGGGGTGCGTTCTATCGTTTCATCGAGGAGTTACTCGATGGTCCTCGATGCTCCTCGGCCGGTGTGCCACAGGCATAAGGATTTGGCTCTGCCAAACATTTTGTCGTAATCATAAATAGAAAGAGATGGAGGTATGTAGTGCTGCTGGTTTCACTACTGTCACTGCACTACTCGTCGAAAGAAAGTTTATAGAAATATAAATATGAATAAAAATAATATTATTTTAAATATTTCTGAATGTTTTATAGCTTTTAAGGTAATTCAATATTACTATGATTTATTTCATATATCTTATTACACATTTTTAAAAATCATGGTATGTTCACATGCAATTGAATACATTTTATGTATACATTTATTTTTTATTATTTGTCCTAATACTATAATTTTCTTCCTCGGCAAATTAGTATTGTTTCCGATATAACAGTAAAATTTAATTATCAATTATTTGAAATGTATTTGACTCATTTATTAGTTTAGTTGTGAACAAAACATTACCCTTATGATAAGAGCTGGGAACGGTCGGTTTTCCTTACGACTACGACTACGACTTACGACTACGACTATGATAGAGGTGGGAATGAGGCTTAACACAGGAAAAATAAGGTGCAATTGTAAAAACAACACCTCGGGAGGTGTTGGAATTAAAAGCAAGATCTTGTAATTTGATGACGTCATGTCGAAGTTCAATAAAAACTCAACAGATGCTTACGTGTGCAATTACCACCATTTCGCATAATCGTTGACCACCATCCGCTGAAGAAGATTTATTTTTGTTACGATAATCCTCTAATAATGAAAAATATTTTACTGCTAAAATTACTCTTAAATCTGACAAATCTTTGCAAGCATAATTTTTCACATTTGGCTGAAATATTTTTCGTTCGAGTTCTTCTTTTCGATTTTTTAATTCATTCCAAGTCTAAAATGTCATAAACTTTTAATTGTTTGTACAACCAAAATAATCATTTTAATATATCAAATATACTTGGAAATAAAAATGAAAATATATTATTCCGGCCCGTAATAAATCGTCAGTTTCAGGTAGATGAAGAAGCATAATAAATTCACTAGTTAATTTTGTTGGATTTGCAGTATACAATACAACATCTTTCACATCTTGTAATAAAATTGCATTTGAGTTTGGCCATTCTACTGTTCTACGAAATCTTTTTTGAAATGTATTCTAAATCAAATTAAAGTTAGGTACCTATTTGTTTAAGCTAATTATAAACATTTTTAAAACCTTGTCTGACAAATTAAGATCATCTTTAAATTCTATATATTTGTCATTGGTATTGCTGGTTTCTAATTTTAACGAAGCATGTTTTTTTGTTGTAGCTGTCTTTGTCAATATTTGAGGCATTTCTCCAGTTGCTGATTCATAACTAGTTAGTAGTTATTAATGTAGTTAGTATTTTTCATATTTGGTTTAGGAGTTATACCTTATGAAAATTATTTCACACGTAATACTATCCCATTCAAATTTACCATTTACAAATTTAGAACACTCATCAACTTCTTTTTGTGCCATGTTTATAATAAACTACCGCATTAATTTATATAAAAACACTCAAATTAATTTATTCAAAAGTCATCAAATTAATTTATACTAAATCTATCAAAATACGTTACAATAAACAAAAGAAAGATTTTTTTCATAATTTGACGTGGCCACCACAAGACCTTCCGCCATACCTACTTTATCCTTTTTGGCTAAAGTGTAGAATAGGTGTTTAAGGGCCGGTATTTCAGATACAGTTTAAGCTGTAGCTTACCGTTAAACTCCGTTTAAGAAAAATAAGGTGTATTTCAACATCAGTTTAACAGTTAAACTATGGTTTAAGTTAATCCACGGACTGGGTACCGTTTACTGAGATAAACGTCGATTATCTTGTAACTGTCAAACAAATTGTCACAAGAATTCACTTTAATTTTAATATTCAATCTGGTACATTCAAAATGCCTATCTTTACGAATAACGAATATAGACATTAGTGTGTTAACTAACACCGATAGTGAAGCTCTAGGGAACGCTGTTCAAGCCCAATAATTTACATGGAGCATATTTCGAATCTACATGTGCCTAATATCCGCACATTTGTAAATGTTGTACCTAATTTTTTATTGAAATACGCGTATATATTTAAAATTTAATCTTTAGTTACGTAAACTTTGGATTAAGACAAAACTGAAATACCGGCCCTAAGAGGAATTTCAATAGTGTTTGCCATGGTTTTGTTAGCTTTGTTAAGTGTAGTAAATACCAAAACCGAGTTTGTGGGGCTCTAGTACGGTTTTGTTAGCTATGTTAGTGTAGTAAAAACAAAAACCGAGTTTGTGGGGCTCTAGTACGGTTTTGTTAGCTTTGTTAGTGTATTAAATACCAAAACCGAGTTTGTGGGGCTTTATTTTAGCCATTTTGACACATTTCATTTTCTTCAAAAAATCATGTTAAAAACACTCTTCCGCGGTCTAATTTTGCTTGTTTAGGTCATATTTAAGCATAATAAACGATCTCCTAAAATAAAAAACGCATTTTCTCTTATGCCCTGTTCACACGTTGCTACTTTGAAGACGCATACGTGCTACTGTAGCATGAAAAGAAATTCAAATCGAAACAATTACCGCAAAAAATCGCTATCTACACACACAACGATCAACGATGTGAAATTATCAACGAGTAGTTCTTGATACTTTGATGCTACAAATTAGCAGCGCTGCTATTTGACAAGCGACTCAGATTTTTTCTTGCTACAGTAGCACGAATGTGTCTTCAAAGTAGCAACGTGTGAACAGGGCATTAGATTACAACTTGGAATTTGATTTAGAATCAGCCTCCTGTGGGACTGCCACGAAGTGGGTCGTGTTCTCGTGTTGGACCGATTTTCAACTTTGTTTCAATACCGCTGACACTCGAGAACAACACGTGAGAATCTGACGCATGCATTTTTCCAGATTTGAATATTCCTTTACTTACATGAATTTTCTGTGTCCACTGGATTCCAGATATGAATCTTCTTTTATGTTCATTTTTGTGTATGAGTTTTCTATGCAGATTCGCTAGTTTTATGTTTCCATGTAAGAATTTTCTCTACATTGAATTTTCTAGTTCGCTATAAATATTCTAGTGTTGAAGACGTTCGTGGATTTTGTACGTATTTTAAAGCAAAAACAAAGTCAGCTACTTTTAAATAAATGCAAAATATGATATTTTTAAAATGTCAACTGTAATTCATTTGATATTTTAAATCTTGTAACAAGAAGTAACAAATGTATTTGGTGTAGCGTTGGTGAATCATTTTTATAAAACATTATGTTAATTTTATATTGAAATTACGTTAATAAAACATTATATTGATTGACAATTTTTATTTTTATTTTATTCCCTCTGTTTTTATAAATGCAACAGCGCCACGAAACAAAATAAGCTATGGCGGGAAAAACGCGTAACAACAGTTCATAGACAAAAAAATTTAAGCTAGCAAGGTGTAACGTGAACTGCAACAAGTGTTTTTATTATTACTGTCAACAAAAGAAATATAAAAGTAAATTACCATTGTTTGATTATATTTTGATATATTATGTGATTTTTACTGTTTGTAGAATGGAAAACAATAACTCAAAACTTGTGGAAGACTTAGAGAACGGAGAGTTTCTTAACGAAATGATTGAAAGCAATCGTGAAATGGACAATTTACTCCTGGAAAGCAACTTTTTATTAGAAACAGCAGAATCAGAATTAAAAGAAATAATCAAAGAACCTTCTCCAGTTATTTCGGATGACGAAGACACTAGTTCAGCTCTTTCTATTGAGGTGTCAGAAGATTTATTCAAAGGATATGCTTCTGATATCAAATTTTCCCCTATTCGTTCTACTTCACATAGTGAAGATAAAACGAAACAGAAAATGGTAGTTCCTGATGATTTGTTTGAAGGATATACTTCTGATTTAAAATTTACTGCTCTGAGTTCTGCTTCACATAGTGAAGATCAAAAGGAAGAACAAACTGATTTAAATGTTGCTCCTATTTATACAATAAATAGCGAAGATCGAAAGGAACAACACAATTATTTAACCAACCTTCTTGAAGATTTTAATGCAACTCTAAAAAGTTATAACGAAGTTTTTCAATTAAACGATCTAAATAAAACTGTATGTAATGAGATAGACGATGACAATGATAAGACATTAGTTGTAGAACAAAATGAAGATGAAAATACTAAATCATCAGACACAAATAAATCTGTGCAAGTTAAGCCTGTACTTTTATTAAATTCGGAAGATGAATATGATTATTTATACGCCGATATGTACAACACAACATTGGAAATAACAGTTCCGAATATGAATGAAAACATTAATTCTTCACCAAAGATAGAGAAACTTAAACATCAAGATCATTTCGAAGGTTGTTCACAAGATTTTAATTCAAACAATGTTGGGAATGAATTTACTGTTATATTAAACACTGAAGCTACTGCTATTGCTTGTAATACAGAAAAGACAGATGCTGAGGATTTGATTTCCTCAGAATTAAGTAATGATATCGCCCATAAAGCATCTGAACCAACTACACCGCAGCCTCAATATGATTTCGCTAGTGATAACATAAAGTCACCATTGCTTAATGTGTATGAAACCGAAGTAAAAGATGCTGAAAATACAACAGAAAAAGTGACGAGTCCTGTAAATGAAGCTTTAATCCAATCGGAATTGACTATTGAAAATTCTAATGTTCCTTTGGATATAGTAACTGCAACATCAAATGAGGTAGTTAATATAGATAATGAGATCACTAGTGGTGATATGAGTGATACATTTCATAATTTTATCCAGTCAAATATCGAAAATATTGATTTATCAATTCACAGTAGTCATGAAGCTCAGAGTTTAGAAACAGATAGTAATAATTGTGATCTTTCACACAATAATAATACTCTACAAGTTACAGACACCGCTACCGAAGAAATCGAAATTACAATAAATGAAAATAATAACATAGTCAATTTAAAAAGGCCAGCTGAAGATATAACTGAACTAGAAACCGATTCAAAACGGCAAAAACTAGAAGAAAACGTGGAAATTATTATTCCGTCAACAACTGAAACTATAGAAATATGCGATGATCCTACAGAAATAAATTTTACTCAAGCAATATTCGATGCTGAAGAAACTGCAGCCAACAACGACCCAAAATGGTCAGAGTTAAAAGATCTTGAGACTAATGAGGACTATTTTAAATCAGTTCGCACTCAATGGCGTTCTCTATCATTGCCCAATCCACATAAAAGTAATACAACGCGCTATGTACCTAAATCTATCGCTAATATCAAACCTGAAACTGCAACTTCGTCAGAAACTGAAAAAGTATTATCTTGTGAACAATTTCTAACTAATCGAATGGACAATATTTCAAAAGAAATTAATAAGTTAGTTGCAAAATTAAACCATATGCCGCGTTTCAAATCCAGATCCGAAAGGCAGAAAATTCATCTCGAATTGGAGTCTTTAAGAAATTTAAAACATGAGGTGGAGAAAAATCAGGAAGAAATAAAACATATTAATATGTTTTATTGCAACGATGATCAGGGTTGGAACGCGAATTATTTGACTAAATCAGAACTTGAAGAACTTAAAGAACAAGATCGTGTAATGCAGTTCCAAAAAACTTTTTATAAATCTTAACTAAGACTTGTAAAATTTATAAGGAACTCTGACCATCAGTTTTGTTGTTGAATGGTTACAGGTAGTTTTTCTTCTTTATCGGGAATATCGTCTAGTGGTATACTTTTTCTTCGTGATTTTCTTCTGCTTGATGTGTTATCTTTCTTATTTTCTTTATTTTGTTTTGTACTTTTCTTTCTTGTCCGCACGGGCAATGGTGCAGGGGGTGAAGCAACAGGTTTTTGAGACCTTGTAACTCGAAGTAAAACTTTGGATTCTTCTTTCTTTTTAGCAGTTGGCTCTTTACGAAGCTGAAGAGCCTTGAAAACGTGATTTTTCGGGGCAAAAGATGCGACTTCTGGTTTCAATGTTGGGAAGCCAATGTTTTTGGGGGTTCCAACTTTGAATGTTGGCTTTTGTACTGCTTTTTGTTGCTTTATTTTACTTTCACGCTCTATCTTCCAAAGTTTTAGTTTTGTCAGTCTATCTGACATAATGTCTTTGTGGTTTCTTTCCTCATCCATTTTTTTAACTCGCTGTTCTTTTTGTGTTACTCGATGGGTTTCTGATCTTAATTTACGAAACTCAGTAATATTATTTTTAACTTTACAAAAGAACTGATTTTAATAATTTTGTAAGTCTTAAGTATTGACTATTCAAGATTTATGTAAATTATTTATATTTCTGAAGAAGTAATATAATATTGTTAATGTAATGTATGCAGTTTGTACCAAAGAATAAGTTTTGTTTGATGAATTCAGTGTTAGCAATGAAAAATATAAAGATTCGTAAACAAAATAATTTGTTTGAAAGTTTTAAAATTTCCAGTTTATGAACTCAAAGCTTATTTAATGATATTACCAAAAGTAAAAATAATACTACACTATTTCTAATAAAGGAATAACAGTATTGTATTATTTACATTTGGAATAGAGATAATTAAACATCTATAAAAGTTTTTTGTTGAATAGTTTATAAAATTTTACAAAAGAACTGATTCAAATAATTTTATAAATCTTAAGTATTGACTATTCAAGATTTATGTAAATTATTTATACATCTGAAAAAGTAATAATATTGTTAATGTATTGTACCTATGCAGTTTGTACCAAAGAATAAGTTTTGTTTGATGAATTCAGTGTTAGCAATGGAAAATATAAAGATTCGTTAACAAAATAATTTGTTTTAATATTTAAAAATTTCCAGTTTATGAACTAAATACATGTTTAATGAATTGTCAAAAGTAAAAATAATATTACACTATTTCTAATACAGGAATAACAGTATTTTATTATTTACTTTTGGAATAGAAATAATTAAACCTATAGAAATTTATGAATAAATTCCGAATGGGCTCATCAACCATTTCATTTTTAATTTTTTTTATTAAACTTCATAACAATATACCGGGCGTTTCCTGAAACAGGCGCACCCCCCAAAAAAATTGTATTTTTAAGTCAATTACATTTATATTATAGGTTTATAAACTACATGCAAAGGCGCATTAAACTACATTATTAATGAATTTTTATAACTTCCTGTTTATCCGGAAGTGACATCAACTTCCTTATTTTAAATGGGACACCCTGTATATTTTTTAGGATTTTGATTCTACATAAAATTCTGAATACTACCATGTATAATAAGCTACTTTTTCGCTGTAGATTTCTAAGTAAAATAGTAACTAAAATATTACAGAAACAAATCGAATCATTCCTAGTTAGCTATGAAATAAATGATAAAAACAGAAATTATACGAAGAGTTTTACTATGTATTCAAGAAAATGCAGGCCATTTTGAAAATTTACTATAAATAATATAATTGAATTGCAATTCCTTATTAAATTAGTTATTTTTGTGAATAAACTGACATTTTTACTGTCATAAATCTGTTTTCTATCATTTATTTCATAGCTTACTTGGAATAAATCGATGTGTTTCTTTAATATTTTAATTATTATTTTACTTAGAAATCTACAACGAAAAAGTAGCTTATTATACATGGTTGTATTCAGAATTTTATGTAGAATCAAAATCCTAAAAAATATACGGGGTGTCCCATTTAAAATAAGGAAGTTGATGTCACTTCCGGCTAAACAGGAAGTTATAAAAATTCATTAATAATGTAGTTTAATGTACCTTTGAATGTAGTTTGAAAACCTATAATATAAATGTAATTGACTTAAAAATACAATTTTTTTGGGGGGTGCGCCTGTTTCAGGAAACGCCCGGTATATCGCCCAAGTAACATTTTTTGACTTGTTCGTTATAAAATCTTATTTCTAGTTACTAAAACGTTTTCATCACCAGCTTTTAGTTATAAATTGGTTATTTGAAATTAATTATATTATGGTGTGAAACATTTGTCACTAAAACGTTTTGATAAGGTTAAAAACTCATTGGCAATTATCATCAACAATCAAAAGGTTACTATGACTAAAAAATATCCAAATGACTTCTAGTTATTTCTTTTATTCCTACAAAGCCACAAAAGCGTTTCTGAATCTCTAAATACATCTCTAAAATAACTAAAACTGTTTAGTTTTTTTCTAGTAAAAAATGCTAAAATATTGACAATTTTCAACCATCGTATGACCATGACTATTGTTCAGTGGGTGTAGTCAATAGACTAGGAAAGTGTGACGTCACACCGCCATAGTGTTGCCATAGCAACACTTTCCAAACAAACATTTAGAACCATTTGGTTAGCATAGACGATCGGAAGAATGTATTGTTATTTTATCTATACAGTTAGCATTTAACTTTAAATCCACGGGAAGTTATACCTTATGTATTAATGAACCTATTTCATCAATTTATTTAATTTAAATACAACTAGTATGATTACTACACTGATTTAAAACAAATAATATATTGAGGTTATGGTTTCATATTTGTATTAATATCGTATAATCAGATCAACATTTAACACATTTTTTAACACTGTTCCCTTGTAAATTGTACTAATATTTATTTAATTATTTATTGAGAAAGATGTGTTTGACAAGCTGGTGGAAGTAGAAGGTCTTGATTCACCATGTTATATATCATTTAGTAATATTTATTTAATTATTTATTGAGAAATATGTGTCTGATAAGCTGGTGGCAGTAGAAGATCTTCATTCACCATGTTCTATATAATTTATTGAAGAAGTAGAAGGGCTAGATTCATCGTATTTTAAATCAGGCGTTAAAGATGTAGTTGGTCTGTATTCATTCATTACAGTCAGGTGCGAAACACATAACCATGGTCTAAAATACAAATTTTTATCATACAAATTAAATTATTAATAACAAACAATACCACAAAACAAAATAATACACTTTAAATAGTTGAAAACATTATAACCTCAAAATATGATCTGTTTTAAATCAGTATAGTAATCATACTAGTTGTATTTAAATTAAATAAATTGGTATAATAGGTTCATTAATACATAAGGTATAACTTACCGTAGATTTAAAGTTAAATGCTAACTGTATAGATAAAATAACAATATATTCTTCCAATTGTCTATGCTAACCAAATGGTTATAAATGTTTGTTTGGAAAGTATTGTGACGTCAGCACTTTCCTAGTCTATTAGGTTTCATCTTTGCTAAAAATTGTTAGAAATTCTACTATATCATATTATAATTCCAACCGTGTTTTTTTACTGTTTTACTGCTTTGTCGCATAGTTTTCAACTTTAAAACATTATTTTAATTACTAATTTATAAAAATATTTTAAAATAAATAAATTTTAAAACAGATCTATACCAATAACAATATTGAAAAAATAATCGTTATTTGAACCCAAGTAACATTTTAAGACCTTGACGTATATATGATGTCTGGTAACGTAGTTATATGGTCGTAATATGACTGTCACAAATACAACGTCTACAGACGAGACGTACAAGTCATAATATGACTGTCATAAAATAACCCGAATACAACGTCTGCAGACGACATGTACAAGTCATAATATGACTGTCACAAAGTGACTTGTATAGGACGTTTGCAGACGTGATTATAATGTGACAATATGATTGTCAAAAATTATCTGTTTAAAACGTCTATGGACGTAATTTACAAGTCATAATGTAACAATCACATGAGTAAAATTTAGAAAAAAATATTTACGAATATAAATTATCTACGAATTCGCAAAAAATGAAAATTGTAGTGCTGTTTGTTTAAAAGTACATTGTACAAGTACAAATGTTTCATAGAAATACCACTGGGTCCGAGTGGTTGGATTCCACTATAATAACATCTACCATTCTGTTATTGGGAGTTAATCCTGTAGGATGGTTACCAGCAGTGGCGCACCCAGGATTGCATGTTGGGGGGGGCTAAGAATTTTTTTTTATGAAACCTGTAGTACGACACAAGAAAGAAATGCGCCGCAGGCGAATTTTTTTTAGAGTTCAAGGTCAAACACCTTTAAATTGAAAGTATCATTTTTTTTAAGATAAACAATTGCACGTTTTACTCTCTTTCTTGTGCACACACATTGTTTTTTCGGCAGCTCTCTTGATATACTTTCATAAGAACGACTCTGAGCAGAGTCATGTCAGTTATATAGAAAAATACATATATTTTAATTTTAGTTCATATTTAATGTATCAGTTCTTTCTTTCATCTTTTTAGTTTCACTCCCAAGTGCACCGTTGTTTAAGTTCAAAATTTCATCACAAGGTTCGCATTCTTATTAAAATATCCCAATAATCGTACACATGCGTTATACGGATTATTGTATAATTTGAACTATTTGAATTTAAGATAATCATAAAAACAGATAAAAGGCGATTATTTTTAGTCTTCAGTGAACTTTAATAATCTTACATAATGTTTAAAATGTTTAATGAAAAAATTTGAAAAAAGTCCAGTCGTCTGGGGGGGGGGGCTCAAGCCCCACGAGCCCCCCCCTTGAGTGCGCCCCTGGTTACCAGCAAAAATAGTACCTATTCAGTGACTACGTAGACGCCACTAGAATACAAGAGGCAATAGCAGACGATGCCATGATCGCTTGTGTCTTTAAAGCACATCTCGTCTTTTGCATTAGGTACCTGTAATGTGCCCTGTAACAACTTACCTCGGTAACAATCAATCCCGGTGTCCTCTACATATTTTAAAAGAGTTGAAAAGACTTAGAAAGAAAAACGTAGGTAATCCTTCTTGTCAAAATAATAACGTTTAGAACAATGAATAATTTTATTTATAATATCACCAATTTATATGTCTGATTGCGTCTGATTGGCCGAGCGGTTAGCGTCGTTGGAATACCCGGGAACACGTCCTTAGGATTCGAGTTCAAGTCCAGTACGATCCAGTTAATATCAAATTTACTTTGTATCTTTGTCCAGTTATATGGATTATAATCTCGATTCTTATAAAGAAAAATAAGGAAACCAATACTGCAAAATTGAATATTATTTTTATATTCAATCGTCACTGACGGTCATAAAAGTCCGACTGCAGACGTTCAAATATAATGTCACATGGCTGCGCGCTACGACGCACTATACTGCCCTCCTTAGGAAGAATGTCCTATCTGCAAATTTTGAGATTTTTGTAATCTGCATAAATTATTACAAATATACCAAAATAGAATGTCCAGCTGCCCTAACAAAAGGTAAAATTTATTAATCATGGTTATTATATTTATATAAAACAATTTTAATAGTAAAAATCCGCATAGGTGTTTCCACACAAATTTTTATATAAAATAATAGCTAAAACAAAATTTTTGCAGATAGGACATTTTTCCTAAGGACGGCAGTATAGATATCTTGTGACCGTCTTGTAGACGTCATAGTGACGCGAAAACATCGTCTGCAGACGTATTTTTTTGGTAAAAATGTTGCTTGGGAATTGATGTTTAAAAATATTTTCGTTATTAAGCAGATATTACATAATTACAAATTCGAAAAAAATTTTGGAAAATGAGAAGAAATATAACAAATTTATTATTTGGTCACAAGAACTTAAAATTAACTTGTCCTTTATCTTGTTGGTTTCTAAACGCCATTTGAAAAAACAATAGTTATATTATAGCCATATTTTAGCTTTTAAATAGCCATCGCAATTGTTTAATTTTCTTGTGTTTTCGCCATCTTTTCCTTTATACATGAAGGCATCCATTGTTTTACAAATAATACAAAATGAAGATTAAAACGTTTTTAAAGAGATTTTCTTATTTAAATCAGTATTTAAACATTCCTCTTATCCTTTTTTAGCATCTATATACAACCTGGTAGTAATTTTTTTTGTTCAATCCTGCTATTGAAACTGGTTGTTTCTTACTTGGATACAATGCTTGAAACCTCTTGTTTTGTCCACTATGGTAACGGGTGGGCGAAAGTAGTGAGTGAAAAATACTTTCGCCCACTCACTTGTCATTACTGAAATTAGTAATAATCCACTACAATAAAAATCATAACAGTTATTTATTTATTTGAATGAAATCACATATATTTATTTAAATACAAATGAACTTGGCAATTATTAAAAACAGGCTGATTCAATATGCTAGCAACTGAAAGTTGATCATCCGTATTAGTACCTACTTCACTCTTTTCCGTTGCCTCAACATGTACGCGAATTTCTTTACTTGTGCTTGCGCCCTCGTCACAGGTAGTAATTATTTTTTTTCGCTATTTCAATTTTATTAAATTAAAATAATAATTGTATATATATATATATATATATATATACTGGCGGAAAAAAAAAATGAAACACTTTGAAATTCGTGAAATTTCGACCATTTTCAAACCACTATAACTCGGCGTATTGTCAATCGATTTCGATGAATCTTTGTGGACGAAAAACTTTGAAGTGTCTACTTTAAAGTCATGCCTGCGAATTTTAGCGCAACCTCTTCCGCCCCCCTCCAGCACCCCGGTGAAAAATAATAAATTTTAATTTTAAAAATGTCCAACTTTGACGATGTCTATGGACTTTAAAAATTTTTTTTGACTTGATCCATCAAAAGGGCACTAAAATTCACTCAATTCCCTGTGCAGGACTCAAAGAACGAAGTTCCTACGATCATTTGGAACAAAGTTATGAATTTTTTTTAAAAAAGGGCATTTTTTGGGTTTGTGCACATAACTCAGCGACTTTTCAACCAAATTAGACGATTCTTTCGGGGAAAAACCAAATTGTGGGTGTACTTTAAGGGGATAATCTCAGATTAGGATGATCTTTTTTCGTACCCTTTAAAACCCGATCAAAAAAACACGTTTTTTCGCAAAAAAACGTCTAACTTTGGCGATGTGTACCGAGTTGTAAAAAAATTTGTCGGTTCGATCCACAGAAAAGGCATTGAAACTTGTTCAATTACCTGTGCTGGGCTCAAAAAACGAAGTTCCTAAGACGATTTGGCACAAAGTTATGGCCGTTTGAAAAAAAGTGCATTTTTTTATTTTTTGACTCATAAGTCGGAAGTTTTTCGGCGAAATTGTTTGTTTTTTTCACGAATGAAATTTTCCTTCAAAATTTCTATTTTTTTCGACAATTTGAGTTACACAAAATTTTCAATTTTATTTTTAAATTTTCTCGATATTACAGGTTTGCTTATGCCCATGGCATTAAGCACGGTGCTTGATGTGGCATTTTGCTTCGTATAAAGCTGTCAAAAGGATGTTACACCGGTATAGCAAAATGCCATACGAAAATTTGTATATTGCTTATTGCTATGTTCACTTCGTACTTTGAAGGTTTTTGAAAATTATTTTTGACAGCTGAGAATTAAAATTCATCAATTCTTTGTGTTAATTAAATCAATAATTAGTAGTAATTATAATAAGAATATAACCCTTTAATAAACTAATTATTGATTTAATTAACACAAAGAATTAATGGATTTTAATTCTCAGCTGTCAAAAATAATTTTCAAAAACCTTCAAAGTACGAAGTGAACATAGCAATAAGCAATATACAAATTTTCGTATGGCATTTTGCTATACCGGTGTAACATCCTTTTGACAGCTTTATACGAAGCAAAATGCCACATCGAGCACCGTGCTTCATGCCATGGGCATAAGCAAACCTGTAATATCGAGAAAATTTAAAAATAAAATTGAAAATTTTGTGTAACTCAAATTGTCGAAAAAATTAGAAATTTTGAAGGAAAATTTCATTCGTGAAAAAAACAAACAATTTCGCCGAAAAACTTCCGACTTATGAGTCAAAAAATAAAAAAATGCACTTTTTTTCAAACGGCCATAACTTTGTGCCAAATCGTCTTAGGAACTTCGTTTTTTGAGCCCAGCACAGGTAATTGAACAAGTTTCAATGCCTTTTCTGTGGATCGAACCGACAAATTTTTTTACAACTCGGTACACATCGCCAAAGTTAGACGTTTTTTTGCGAAAAAACGTGTTTTTTTGTTCGGGTTTTAAAGGGTACGAAAAAAGATCATCCTAATCTGAGATTATCCCCTTAAAGTACACCCACAATTTGGTTTTTCCCCGAAAGAATTGTCTAATTTGGTTGAAAAGTCGCTGAGTTATGTGCAAAAAACCAAAAAATGCCCTTTTTTTAAAAAAATTCATAACTTTGTTCCAAATGATCGTAGGAACTTCGTTCTTTGAGTCCTGCACAGGGAATTGAGTGAATTTTAGTGCCCTTTTGATGGATCAAGTCAAAAAAAATTTTTAAAGTCCATATACATCGTCAAAGTTGGACATTTTTAAAATTAAAATTTATTATTTTTCACCGGGGTGCTGGAGGGGGGCGGAAGGGGTTGCGCTAAAATTCGCAGGCATGACTTTAAAGTAGACACTTCAATGTTTTTCGTCCACAAAGATTCATCGAAATCGATTGAAAATACGCCGAGTTATAGCGGTTTGAAAATGGTCGAAATTTCACGAATTTCAAAGTGTTTCATTTTTTTTTTCCGCCAGTGTATATATATATATATATATATATATATATATTCTACTAAATTTTCTATGGATATTACGATTTACTATCAAAACGTACGGGGTTTAAGGTCTAAAACGAACGATATTCGGGTAAATTCTAGTGCGTGTGGGTTTGATGTTATATGTATGACTGAAACTTTTCTCAATGACTCTGTGTTTGATTATGAAATACTGTCAACGGAATACAATATTGTGAGGCGTGATCGATCGCTATCTTCCTCTGGTAAACTAGATGGAGGTGGAGTACTAATAGCGGTGAACAACAAATACTCATATGAAGAACTTCCTGAGTGGAACTCGAGTGCAGAGGACGTATGGATAAGTTTGCAACTGAATAGTCACTCTAAAATATTTATTTGTTGTGTATATATTCCCCCCGATGATCGTGTTGCCTTGTTGCATTTTTTGGATAAACTGTCCACTATTTTTCAAAATATTTCCCCTGATTCAGTTTTAATATGTGGAGATTTTAATCTTCCTCATTTACGATGGGAGTATGTAAACAACAATAGTTATTTAACACCCTGTAATGCAAGCAATCCAACATATGTTGATTTTGTTGACTCAACTTCGTTTTGTGGTTTAAAGCAATTCAATTATGTAAAAAACAATAACAACCGTTTACTAGATTTAATTCTCTCGACAAATGAACGTGTCTCTGTAAAAGAAAGTTTGTATCCTTTAAGTAAAGTAGACAGTCAACATCATCCACCTTTGGAGGTAGTGATTGATATGCATAGTCAGCAATTATTAATTAACAAACCCAGGAAAATATTTAAATTTAAATCAGTTGACTATGGTCAGATTAATAACTACCTTGCAAATATTAATTGGAATCAATATTTTGAAAAGTGTAACACTGAGGACATGGTAACAGTTTTCTATAACAAACTTTGGTTTGTAATTAATAAATTTGTTAAATTTAAAGTGTTAACAAGAAGATCATATCCTCAGTGGTATTCTTACGAACTTATTAAACTGATAGAAGAGAAAGATAAAGCTCATAAAGCATATACAATTTATAAAACACAACAATATTACAACACTTTCTCTTTACTCAGAAAACAAGTCAAAAAACTTATTAAATCTTGCTACAGAACGTATGTTGATAATATAGAAACTCAAATTATTGAAAATAATAAAAAATTCTGGAGTTATGTATCTTCTCTAAAAGGAACTAACATTCCTTTGAAAATGAAGTATAATGGTGCAACAAGCTCGTCGGGTGAGGAGACTTGTAATTTATTTGCAGAATATTTTAGATCAGTTTATGTTGATAATGATAGAAATGTTCCTAACAATACCAGTTTATCACTGTTTATCCTCAGTTTACATAGATGAAAATTCTGTTGCGCACTTGCTTTCCACCCTTGATATTAACAAAGGAGCGGGTCCTGATGAGATTCCAAGTATATTTATAAAAAATTGTAGTAATTCACTGAGTTTACCCTTAGCTTTATTTTATAACAAATCGATAAACGAAGGTCACTGTCCACAGTTATGGAAAAAAGCATTTGTTGTTCCCATTTTCAAAAGTGGTAATAAAAATATTATTGAAAATTACAGGCCAATTTCTAAATTGTGTATTTTTGAAAAAGTATTTGAATGCCTTATCTTTAAATCGCTATTATCCACCGTAAAACATTTAATAATACCACAACAACATGGTTTTTTTCCTGGTCGTTCGGTGGATACAAACCTAGTAGAATACACATAATATATTTTAAAAAATATGGACGATAGAACTCAAGTTGATGCCATTTACACCGATTTCTCGAAAGCGTTCGATAAAATTAACCACAATATATTACTACAGAAATTGGCAGATGTTGGTGTACATGGAGCGCTTCTACAGTGGTTTTCATCATATCTAAGGGACAGAACTCAGTGTGTTGTATTGCATGGATATCAGTCAAATGATATAATTATTACCTCGGGTGTACCGCAAGGATCTCATCTAGGACCCTTGTTATTTAATATTTTTATAAATGATGTGCAACAATGTTTCTCCAACACCAATTTCCTTTTATACGCGGACGATTTAAAAATTTTCCATTCTATAGAGTCTCTTGAAGATAGTCAAATACTTCAATCAGAGTTAAACAATTTCCATGATTATTGTGTAAAAAATAAACTTATTATTAATACCTCCAAATGTTGCACCATTACCTTCACCAGAAATATATATATATATATATATATATATATATATATATATATATATATATATATATATATATATATATATATATATATATATTTACTTGTGATTATAATATAGATGGCGAAATATTGTCACGGGTTAAAGAAGTAAAAGATTTAGGCATAACTTTAGACTCTAAATTATTATGTGATACTCATATACATAATATTTCAAAAAAAGCGTACAAAATGTTGGGATTTTTAATCCGTACGGCAAAGAACTTCAGAAATCCGCAAACAGTATTATGTTTATACTACTCACTAGTAAGAAGTCAGTTAGAATTCTCCACTGTTTCTTGGTCACCTTTTTATACTTTATATACCAACAGAATTGAAAAAATCCAAGCTAAATTTCTGAGGTTCTTTGTAAATAAATTTCCACATTACCCATTATAATTGTTGCCGTTGGAGAAAAGAAGAATACTAGCGGATTTTGTATTTCTATACAAAATATTAAATAATCATATCGATTCACCTAGTATTCTAAGTTTGTTCTCCTTTAAAACATCTAATTATACAACTAGATCTATTACTCTTTTCTGCATTGCCCAGACTAATACGAACTCTGCCGCTAATTCACCTATCAATAGAATTTGTTATCTATACAATAAATTATTAAATGATTCTACACTACCGGATATTTTCACAGTCACCTTACAACAATTTAAAAGACTGATTTTGTCAAAAATATAAAATCCGTTAATATAGCTTCCTATTAACTGATAAATTGTATTCTTATTCTATGGAATTTTTTGTTATTATTTATGTTTTTTGTCTACCTTTAATTATCTGTTGTAATTTGAATTTTGTTTGTATTAGTGCCACGCTGTTATTGGGATTTTTTGTCCTGTTGTGTGGCCAAACTTTAAATAAATAAATAAATAAATAAATTAGCCACGGACTCTTCAACATAACTTTCTGCTACTGACGATGAACGCCACCCTCCATGACGTTTCAGCGTCAGGATGTCTGCAGAAGCATTGGCTAATAATGTTGCTGACGTTCTCCGGAAACAATGGCCGGTGTATAAATGGGCATCATTGAGCTTAAGATAGTTCGCCACCATTTTAGGTATCTTTGATAGTGTGTTGATACCGACTGGCTGCACTGTACATTTTCCCGAACGATAATACAAAAAAAATCTTCCCGCGTCAAGAGCTGGAGGGCGTAACGCTGCATATTTCCGATAAACTTGCAAACCATTAAAACCATTTCCTTCTGCATCAGTAACAACAAAAGAACGAGGTTTGTAATTCTTGGTTTTCATAATATTAACAATTAATATAGATCCATTATCTTCAATGTCCGTGGTTTTTAAATTCACTAACTCATCATACCGACAAGCGCCCATGACGCCCATAACAACAACTACCTTCACAAGCAAAAAAATCTCATCGGGAACTTCATTAATAAATTTCGCCACATGTTTTTGATCGAACGTCTTTGCCTTCTTAGGTTGATATCCCTTAGATTTAGTTTTCAAAATAGCAAACAAGGTCTTAAACCTACAAATTAATAATGCGGTTACATCCAGCAATTTTTAAAATATAGCAATATAATACTTACTTGCTAATATCTATTTTCTCATACACAAATAACGTCAATCTCAGCATAGAGTATGTTGACCAAAGGGACGGCGGCGCATACTTCCCTATTAAACTATTAAAATAAGCAACTACAACTTCCTCCGATATAACGTTTACGTTTCTTAGTTGCATCCATTGACAAAATTTTTCTTTCTCTTTCAAATATCTTCCTTTCGATTTTTCGGGAAGTAAATGAAAAGTAGCGGAATTTGCTGCATTAAGAATATCTTCTGGAATTAGATTCATTTCTGGTACAGGAACATTCATATATTCAAAATTGATAAAATTGACTTAACCACGCGGCGACAGAATTATTTTTCTCGATAAAAGTGAATGTTTGTTTATATGAACCATAGCAACTGGCTATGTTGACTATCATTTACAGTCCTTTCATAAACAAAAACAAAATACCAGCTGATATTACAAATATTAACGTATTTTAAATAATTTTTTAAAATTTAAATAGCAGGATTGAACAAAACGCTATATAGCACTCGTGAAGAAACGAATTCGCTCACTTGTGTGCCTTAGCACACTCGGCTTGCGCCTCGTGCACTAAACTGCCACACGCGTGAGCAAAACTCATAGGCCCAGTTGCACAGTTACCACTTAAGTATTTTTTAAGGCTTAAGTTTTAGTTTATGGTTTAGCTGTTGCACAGTATTGATTTTCAGTTTAAGTGTCACTTAAATGTCAAATTACTTAAGCGGTAGATGCGGTGTCACTTAAGACAAAGTTTAACATGTTTTTGTGATTATTATTGTTATTATCCATTTTTCATATATTTTTAAAATGAATCTTAGAAATATTATTGAAATTGATCACGATGAGGATGAAGATATCTTATATATTGACATTTTCATGGGAGTTCGCCCCACGCCGGTTATTCGAGACAGGGACAATAATTTCAATCAATAGAAAATAATTTTATAATAGATTTCATTTATTCAAGTAAAGAAAGTTATAATTTATCAGAAAAAAATTAGACACCAGGTAGTAATATTTCTTCACGTTTATTAGAAAATTTTATTGGTCTAATTAATTATTATGGGAATAAAATTGCAGGACAAATGTTTACTTTTCTAATTTATTTTAATTCAATTACATATATTATAAAAAAAAGAATTTGTATTGTCTCTTGCAGGTTTTATTTATATTTTCGAACTTTTTTCTTAAACGATATGTCCTACTGCTCTTAGTACCAATATGGATTTCACTATTGAATTCAGTGATTGAATTTATGGTGCACTGTTTTTCACGTAGTAGTTTTGTGCTTCCATAATAACGTGTTCGATTTTGTTCACTCTACAATACGTTTAGATATTCTTACAACATTTAGTAAAAATGGTACGTCATACTTCATCCTTTATAAAATTCGAAGCGCTTTTTATTTTATTTCTTTCTGAATTGTCCACGTTTAAAATTTATATTCAATAATTACACAAAACACTGTTTTAAAATTCATTTGAATTATGACAGTTGGTCATATTTTGTTTGTTTTTATGTCAAATTAGTTATAAACTGATATTCATGTTTACCAACATTGATCTTTTTTCGCTTAGGTAAGTATTTTCTTATTGAGAACTGTACAACACGTACGGCTTAAGTATTTCGTTTAAGTGACAGTTTAAGGATTAACTAAACTTTTTCTTAAGTGGTAACTGTGCAACTGGCCCATAGTTTCTTCACTTGTACTGTAATATACTATTAAATATATTTTTACAATATATTTAATTGATAAATTAAACCGTGTAAGTAAAGCAAATAGGACCGGCGCACATAATTTTTCAAAGTATCTTTATAAGTTCTGCAATAAATATGATTGGGCATTTAAAATTTCTCTATCAATTAATTTGACATTTAGGCAAATAATATTCTTATAAATACTATCTGTAAAAAGTATTGCTAGCCATTTTTCACTTATTACGGACATTAGAGAACAAAATAGGGTTATGCACCGTAATCAAAGTAAGAGATATTAGTATATATACTGAAAATCACAAGTTTTGGCAGTATAGCAGAGATAGGCAATGTTATTCTTATGGAGATAAACTCGGCCTTGTTGCCAGTTTTACACTTACATTGTTTCATGGTACACCATTCAGTTTTCATGCGTTAACACATTTTAGTTTGCAGTGTTAAATTTCATAATGAAATGTTAGTATAGGGTTGTAAATCTTATAGCGGTGGAGTGGTGCCGATGGGAAAAGAAGCCAGCAGTTCCGAAACAGTTTGAAAATATTATAAGCTTGATTTCACATTACTTAAGAAATGATATAATAACTATACCTACTCCTGTAATCTCATTTCAAGACATATACTAATTACATTTCTTGTAATTTATTTGTAACTACCATCTAATGTAATCCCCATTAACAGTGCCATAATAGGATTATACGATTTAAATTGTTGTAACGAAGAATTTACGCAGAAAATCTGCACTGAGTTAGCTAATAACAATATTTTCAAGATACCTGTGTATTTTTGCTAATTACCGTTAACTCGTAGGGTAGGTATAAATAGTGGTATTGTTGATAATATAAAGTTAGTAATCAATTTTACTTTGGCAAGAAGAGTTTCTTATCTTGTGAACTAAAATGTATTCTGTGGGTGAAAAACGTATTATAAATAATATAATAATGTATCATATTAATTTAAAAACAATGTCTTTAAATGACATAATGTGTCTTGTATCAGAAATGACAAGTGTCAGTGTACGTCAGTTGTATAGAATTAAAAAGGAATTTGAAAACACATCAGACTCTGTGAATAACAATAACTCTGTTAAGGAGCCTGATGTAAAACGCAAAAGAACGACAGTGATACTGAAAGCGATGAAGATGTAACGCATGAGTTGCATGTTTGAGTACCGCTGCTACCCCTAGCTACCTGCCTCGAAGTTTAAATGTAAACAGGTCCAGGACCTTACTTCAAATTTTCAATGTACTTAGTATGTGATATTTTTCTATAAGTTTGTAATTATATTTTATGCTATGTATATATTGACAACATTTGTTCATTAATTGTTATGTCTTTTAAACAACATGTATATATTTGTATTACTCGCCATTTGTGATTTTGACTTGGCCGTCTTTGGCTGTGTTTATTTTATTGTTACATTGTTATCAATTTGTTATCGAAAAAATAAAATAAAATTGTATATTTATATTAATTTAATATTTTACTTAATTACGTATCCTTCATATTAAACGAGAAAAATTATCAGTAAAGATGCTGAGAATAAATTGAAACACTGGAGAATTATTATTAGAAACCAGAGTTTTTTCTCTAAGTAAAAGATTTTAAATTGGAGGCATATCAATTGATTACTTATTAATGTATTCAATGAATTGAACATTATATTGGTTTTGAGAAACGTCAAAAAATAATCAGCATAATTTATTAAAATTACAAGTAAGCGAAAAACAAACAATCCGCCTCTGGATTCTCCATCTTTGTCTAACACATTACTCTTATGGGATACATTTAGCAACACTGTATTGCTATCTCTGCCACACTGCCAGAACTTGTGATTTTGAGTATAGTGTTTGTGTTTGGTTTATGTTATGCCTAGTGCACACGGGGAAACTTTTCACAAAGTTTCCTGAAAAAAGTTTCCAGAAAATGGAGATTTTTTTTTAAAACAATAAATATGTTTATGATCACATGTCACATTTGACGATTTGACAAATAAGAAGTTAGTTGCACTTCACAATGTTTCCTGAAAACGCCTCATTTTTATAGGCGCCGTTAAAACTTTGAAGTTTCCGGAAACTTTTTCCAGGAAACATGTCAAAAAGTTTCTCCGTGTGCACTAGGCATTAGGGATTTTATTAGTTTTAGAAAAATCCCAAGTGTTTGGACCATGTTAGTTTTAAGCTGTTTTATGTAATAAATTGTAATGTGTGACAAGGGTTGTTGTGAGGTGATACTGACCGTATGTTAGAGATATAGATAGGCATGAGTGGTATTGAGAAGTAAGGGGTGTGAAAGGGCAAGTGTGTGTTTGTTTCATAATTTTTAAGTGAGTGTATTTCGTGGAGTCCTGTAGGACGGAAGTTTATTTTTAATTAACGTAGAAGGAGTTTGTAAATAAGACTGTAAATAAATTGATACGTGTACATAGCCTGTATTCCTGTGTTTTATTAGTATATTTATCCTGACAACTTATTATTGATAAAATACATTACAGGAACGACGAGAATAATCCTAATAACAATTATCAGAAGTGTGGATTAACTAATAGGTGTATAATAGTATGCTAACAATTATCAGAAGTGGTATAGTATCCAAGTGTCTTTGGTGAATTTTAGTGCGTGTATCAGCTTATTTGTGTTGCAAAATGGGTGGAGGTAAACGACAGGGAATGAGGAGCTCAGAAACTGAAAGAAACAGTGGCAGGAGCGGTACCAGCGAAGGTTCCAGGGGCGTACATCTGAGTGGCGTGCGCGAGATTTTGCCGGTATTCGACCCAGTAAAGGGTGGCAATATAGAGGAGTATATTGCCAAGCTGGAGGAGTTTCAGCGACTTTACCACTGGGACGAAGTGGAGATTCGGCATTTTGCCCTGGGCAACTTAGGTGGAGTTGCGAAGAGCTGGCGAGACATCGTTCCTCCTGGTGATCGCACCTGGGCGGAGTGGAAGAAACTTCTTACAAATACATTCCCGTGCCGACAATCGCCGATGAGCTTAAGATTGGAAGCTCAAAATTACAGGAGGAAATACACTCAAGATATACTGGAGTATGTATATGAGAAACTTGCGCGTTGTAATCGTGCGAACATGGAGGAATGCGAAACTATAGATTGGATCGTAGATGGGTTAGATAGCGAGCAGTATCGTATCTTTTTGGGTCCATTGTTTCGTTTTATACAATATTTGAATTAATTCAAGCAATTCAGAGCGTTGGTGATCTTTCGCAGAAGACCGAAAGAAGTGTTAAAGATCGTAGTTATGGTGCAAGTACGCGAGAACGCGAGAAAAACAAAGTATAGTGTTATGCGTGCGGCAAATTGGGACATGTCGCAATTAACTGTTCGGAGAAATCAAGTATTGGTATAAATAGTGCTATCAAATGGTATAAATAGTGCTATTAAATGTTATAAATGTTCGGAGGAAGGGCATATTTCTCTAAATTGTCCGAAACGCAATGAAAATAATTCAGTTAAAGACTCTGAATCTGTTTACGTAGGACATGTAACTGTTGTGTCAAACACCGCGAATAGTGATTTATGTGTTGAGGGTGGGTTACGCTTCATGTAGAAGCCATGAGATAGATTGGTTACTCGTGTAAACAATAGACTGATAATTAATAATAAACAAGCATTATTAAAATATACGCAGTGTTTATATTTATTATAACAGGCAACAATAATATAGCTCATTTTTCATTCAATAAACAAGTGCGCACCAAGGCTTCGCATACTACATAGGGATCACAGTTCGCGGCTGGTCGACGGTCTTCAAAGTAACCTTTTCCAGCATACTGAACCGAATTCGATATACGAACACTTGCTTTACGAGAACCAACACCATGTGAGAATTTATCAATTGACGCTGTTTCGAATTTGCCAGTAAGACGTTTCGAATTCTCCTTTCCGCCTGAGGGATCATATCTCTCTATATGATATTTATGTCTTTTAGACAGTTTCTCAATAGCACTTTCGATCTCTTTTATACCATTCTTATTTCTCATTGTATTGGTAGAAAAATTCATATGAGCTCCAGCTCCACTCCAATTTTCTAAAGGCTTAGGTTCGATCGATATAATTGCTCCAAATTCTTCAGCAATTCTATGCAGTAAAAATCTCGACATCCAGACATCGTCAGCACATTTCATTCCCAATCCGGGGCCTATTTGATATTCCCATTGAGATGGCATTACTTCTGCGTTGGTGCCAGCGTGCTGTATACCAGCATATAAGCAACAACGGTAATGTGCCTCAATTAATTCTCGCAACATAACTTTACTTGCGCCTACTCCACAATAATACTTTCCTTGAGGTTCTGGAAACCCAAAGGATGGCCAACCAAGAGGTCTCCCGTCTACATCCATTAAGTAGAACTCTTGTTCCAAACCGAACCATGGCTCTAGGTCTACAACGCGATCCATTGCATCTAAACAAGAAGCTCGATGGTTTGATTTTGTTGGTTTGTTGTCGATCGTATAATAAGTGTCACATAATATTAATTTACTATTTCCTCGACGAATAGGATCATCGTACATAACACGAGGACATAAAATTATCTCAGAATCTTCTGCTTGAGCCTGAAATGTAGAACTGCCGTCATAATGCCAAACGGGTAATTCCTCTACACATTTTGGAACAAATTGTAACGTTTGTGTTTTTGCACGTATGTTTTCTCCAGTTCCATCAATCCAAATATACATGGCCTGGCATACACATTCTGGTAGCGGGATTTCCCAGTATCTTTGCATTGGTGTTTTTGGAATTAATGCATTTGGGCTATATTTCAATGTAATGTTACATAATTTAGATGATGTACTTATTGTACGTGATCCAAATTTCTTAGAGAGAATATCACTAACTGTCTTTCTGCGTACGGAAGAAGATGATATTCTTATGTTGAACAATATTATACGACAAAATGGGAACATTGTTTTTCATTAAAGTTTGTTTTTGATAATTCTTAAAATTTTGTGTAATGCAGTCTAAAATTTCTATTGATAAATATCGTAATTCAAATGTTTACTTTTGAAAATAGACTTGTTGATATTATTTTACGCTAATAATTTTTAAGGTGAGTCGAACCAGGGAGTTGATTCTATAACTTTACAAGACCATAACTGTCATATTTACAAGACCGGCGATGCTGGAGCGCCTAGCGGATTTTTGTAGAACCTATATAATGACGTCATGACTTGCGATATCTTGTAAATAAGTTACAACAGCTCGGTAGGTGTTGTACGTACGCTGCAATATATCTGTCTCTCTCTTTGAAAGTTTGGCTATCATTGTTTGTTGAGAGTTAACCTCTTCGTGTATTTGTATTATTATTTAAATATCAAAACGTTTTCTTGTGTTAAGTGCAATGAATTTTTATCTTCATACAATAATATTTTTTTGTATATACATCATTTAAAATTTAAATTGGCTGTCAGATGTGCATGCTAGTAGTATAGCCAACATAAATCTAGTAAATAACGGGGTCTTGCCAACACGATGGTTAAAAATTACTAGACAGTATGACGTCATTATTTACAATAGCTGCGTTCGTACAACAGTCTTGTAAAGTTATAGAATAAACCTCCAGGGTTGTCGAGCGCAGGCGGTCGACAGCTATATAGAATTTCATTTATGTGGTTTCATGTGCTGCCATCTATTGCTGCCCGAAATAAGTATTTAATTAAAATACTAAAAATAATGATCAGAGTTGCTGAATAAATACAAAATTTAAAAATACATAAAAAATTGTACAACAGTCATTATTACTTATGTCATTTATGATTGAAAACCTGAAAACTTAAAGTTGAAGGCGTTAAAGGTATTCATTATATCTATTTTAATATTTTTCTGTGTTGAAAGTGTGAATGATTATTATCTACTGTATTTATTAGCAATGGTTATTTTACGTTTACGAATTCAGTTACACGTCATGGAATCAGAAGTAACGAATTTTTGAGGGCGAAGCGAAAAAAAAACTGCCAGAAAAATCTCAATCGGTGGAATGTTAAGAAGTACAAGGTTCGTGATGGTATCCCTTTCGCCAAATGACATTATTGAATACGTATTATTAATACCTGTCACGAAAATTATAAAAAATATTTTTTGAGCAAATACCATTTAATATTGTAGTATACTATTAAAATTAAATATAAAAATTAAATTAGAGAAAAAACTGTTTTACGCTTTGTTCAATATAAATTTATATAAACATTAAAAATAATTTATTGTAAATTTTTTGAAATTAGTTCATTTGGGCAGCAAGAGATGGTGCCAGGAACAATTACATATATCGCAGATAGCTGGATCTGTCGCTTCTTCTTTGTGTCTCTTGTTCTGTGGTCGAGCGCAGGGGGCTGTCAGCTCTATTGTTTGTCCTTGAATTCGTATTTAGTTCTATCTAGCATCAAGAGATGGCATTAGGTGTTTTCCGGTTTGTGTCCGAAATAATTTTAACCAATCAAAATGGTTTATATGAAATGTCAAAAAAATTATTATTTTGTTTTATGTATAATTCAGCACGTGTCACGGTGTAGTTTGAATCTCTTAACAGTTATCATGAATATGATCAGTATTGTGATTACTTTTATTATGTGATTTGTACCAGTTTTAAACTTTGACATAAGGGAAAAATCGTAAGAAGAAGAATAACTTTTTTTGTAAACGTGCTAAATGTGTTATTCCATTTGTTACTGTCAGACGTAATCCTGTTCAAACAAATTGCAAAACTTTTATTATTTATTTTTGAATTATATTATAATTGCATTATTAATATGTTTCCAATATATTATTTAAATTAGACACTTGTGTTTCATTTAAAGTTTTTGGAATTTAATGTCAAATTTTAATACCCTTATAAAAATTATCAAGATAGCTTTGATTAAGTTCATCTTAGCACCGCAAGTTAGCGCTACTGTACAGAGTAAAAAATTATAACCATAGCTGTCTTGTCTGGAGATAGATAGTTTGCGGTCGAGCGGTTCAGGCAGCATGGTGGCTGTGGGTATAGCGTTTTGTTTTTTTGCCTTCATTACGCTTCCATGCAGGAGATGGCGACACCAGTATCATTTGCTCATTATGTTCCCCTTGTTTTCCCCCACTCGTAACTCAGATTCTAAGCTATTACCATACCAAGTTTGAACCCTATCGATTTTTATAGTAAATAGTGATTTTTCATCATCAAATTATAAAAAGGTACCAATCAAGGTGGCACATGCTATCAATGTTTTTATTTTTCAGTTTTGTGTTTAGATCAAGAAAATATATGATAGCACGGACTATGGAGTAGCTTTTTGCAGAAAAAAACAATTTAAAAAAAGAAAGAAATTTTAGTATTTTTAAATTTTTGTGTGTTTAATCAACTCTAATTTCTAAACGGATAAAGATATCGACTTCCGGTTTGCAGCGTTGGATTTCTCAGTAAATTTTGCGTAAGATACATTATATTAAATTTTTTGTTAGACCCTTGTTAATCCAAAATTTTATTATTATCTTCAAGTGATAATTTCAAAATTTAAGGATTTAAAATATTTTTTGTGTTTAATCAACTCTACTTTCTGAACGGAGAAAGATATCGACATCTGGTTTGCGGCGTTGGATTCCTCAGTAAATTTTACGTAAGATACATTATATTAAATTTTTGTTGGGCCCTTGATAATCCAAAATTTAATTATTATCATCACGTGAAAATTGTAAAATTTAATAATTTAAAATATTTTTTGTGTTTAATCAACTCTACTTTCTGAATGAATAACGATATCGACTTCCGGTCTGCGGCGTTGGATTCTTTAGTAAATTTTACGTAAGATACATTTTATTGATTTTTTTTGTAAGGTCCTTGATAACCCAAAATTTAATAATTATCTTCAAGTGAAAATTGCAAAATTTAAGAATTTTAAATATTTTTTTGTGTTTAATCAACTCTACTTTCTGAACGGGTAAAGATATCGACTTCCGGTTTGCAGCGTTGGATTCCTCTGTAAATTTTGCGTAAGAGACATTATATTAAATTTTTTGTTAGGCCCGTAATAACCCAAAAGTAAAATAAAAGTTAATTAAACAAAAGAAACTTTTAAAATTCTAAAATTTTACAATTTTCTTTCGGAGAAAATAATTAAATTTCGGATTATTAGAGGTCTTTAAAAAATAGTACAATGTATCTTACATAAAAATGTCCAAGGAATCCAATGTTGCAAACCGGAAGTCGATATCTTTATCCGTTCAGAAAGTAGAGTTGGTTAAACACAAAAAATATTTAAAATTCTAAAATTTTACAATTTTCACTTGAAGATAATAATTCTATTTTGGGTTATCACGGGCCTAACAATAAATATAATATAATGTATCTTACGCAAAATTTACTGAGGAATCTAACGCTGCAAACCGGAAGTCGATATCTTTCTCCGTTCAGTAAGTAGAGATGATTAAACACAAAAAATATTTAAAATTCTAAAATTTTGCAATTTTCACTTAAAGATAATAATTAAATTTTGGGTTATCAAGGACCTTACAAAAAATTAATATAATGTATCCTACGTAAAATTTACTAAGGAATCCAAATCCGCAAACCGGAAGTCGATATCTTTACCCGTTCAGAAAGTAGAGTTGATTTAACACAAGAAAATATTTTAAATTCTTAAATTTTGCAATTTTCACTTAAAGATAACAATTAAATTTTGGCTTATCAAGGACCTTACAAAAAATTTAATATAATGTATCTTACGTAAAATTTACTAAAGAATCTAATTCTGCAAACCGGAAGTCGATATCTTTATCCGTTCAGAAAGTAGAGTTGATTAAACACAAAAAAATATTTAAAATTCTTAATTTGAGCAATTTTTACTTGAAGATAATATTTAAATTTTGGGTTATCAAGGGCCTTACAAAAAAATCAATATAATGTATCTTACGTAAAATTTACTAAAGAATCCAACGCCGTAGACCGGAAGTCGATATCGTTACTCGTTCAGAAAATAGAGTTGATTAAACATAAAAAATATTTAAAATTCTTAAATATTGCAATTTTCACTTGAAGATAATAATTAAATTTTGGGTTATCAAGGGCCTTACAAAAATTTAATATAATGTATCTTACGTAAAATTTACTGAGGAATCCAACGCCGCAAACCGGAAGTCGATATCTTTCTCCGTTCAGAAAGTAGAGTTGATTAAACACAAAAAATATTTTAAATTCTTAAATTTTGCAATTATCACTTGAAGATAATAATTAAATTTTGGGTTATCAAGAGCCTAACAAAAAATTAATATAATGTATCTTACGCAAAATTTACTGAGGAATCCATTAATGCAAACCGGAAGTCGATATCTTTATCCGTTTAGAAATTAGAGTTGATTAAACACTCCAAAATTTAGAAATACTAAAATTTATTTCTTTTTTTTTAATTGTTTTTTTCTGCAAAAAGCTACTCCATAGTCCGTGCTATCATATATTTTCTTGATCTGAACACAAAATTGAAAAATAAAAACATTGATAGCATGTGCCACCTTGATTGGTACCTTTTTATAATTTGATGATGAAAAATCACTATTTACTATAAAAATCATTATTTTGTGCCATAAAGCTACTACTTAGACATTGCTATCACATTTATTCTTGGTCTACACATAAAACTGAACAAAAAAATCATAGTCAGCATTTGCCACCCCAGGCGGTACCAAAAAAGTAATTGGCTCATGGACTATAAAGGATTAAGCGGCAAGATGAAAGGATTGAAAGTAGTTGTTAATTGTAATTAATTCCAATATTTCGCTACCAATTTTGGTGCTTCATCAGGAAAGCAAAAAAAATATAAAATTTTGACAAAATTTTTCGTAATTTTCCATTTTTGCACGTTCCAAAGTTAAAATAGATCAATTTAAAGCATTTTTTGCACCATGCTGTTACACGAGGTTCGTTGTGTGACCAAACGAGTGACACCACCTTTGTCGGGGGTTTCTGACCACCGAATGCCGGTTTTCTTTCAGTTCGCATAATAAATTTAGGAAAACTCCAGGGAATGACGTATATGTCCAGGTCCGGTGCCCCAGGTACCCGGGAGAGGGTTGCCGATGGCCGATTCGAGATCAGCGCCCCAAGAAACCCCGGATGCCGGTTTTCTGCCACCTTGCACGATAATTTTAGGAAAACTGAATTAATGTCAGATTCGGATTCTGCGACCTCGAAAACCCCCGGGGAGCCGCACTGGTGCAAGTCGTTATTCGCCAAGTTGTATTAATTTTTAAACTACTGCCTGCAAAAATGCACTTTTCAGAATGAATTTTGCAGTGCACAAATGCAATTTGCAAACCCAAGCGGATCACAAGTAGTCACGAAGTTTCTATTTAATTTTAGGAAACGAATGCAAAAAAACCCGTTTCGATCCATCTTACTGCGCAAAAAAGTGGATTAGTATATTGACTCGACTAATTCTAGAGACTCTAAAACGTGCTTATCTGCCAAAAACTCATACTCGAAAATTTTGATCCGTCACAATACCTCTCTTAAGCCCTGTTCGCACGGCGATCTTTGGAGATTCTACGGAAAGTCAAAATCACGGCAAAGAAGAAGTTTTTTTCTTTCTAGTGATAATTACGTGGTTTTGAAGCAATCGATAAATTATAAATTCTTCTTTTCCAAGACTCATTGAAGATTCAATTTAATTTAACAAATAATTCTCACTAGAAAGAAAAAAACTTCTTCTTTGCCAGGATTTTGCCGTGATTTTGACTCTCCGTAGAATCTCCAAAGATCGCCGTGCGAACAGGGCTTTATAGAATATGAGGCGAGAGGTAAATATATAAAAATATATAAGCCTATGGCACACCGGTCGAGGAGCATCAAGGAACTCCTCGATGAAACTATAGAACGCACCCCGTCCTAGACGAAAAATAGGGGCGCCGCTATTTTTATCGAGTTGTTCCTCGATGAAACGAATGTATCTCATTTCAGACGTATCTTTTGTATCTGATTTCGCGCAAAACCTTGATGTATTAATTTGTCACCGATGAAATAGAAATCCATCGCGAACGGGTACGTTCTGTCGTTTCATCGTGGAGTTCCTCGATGCTCCTTGGCCGGTGTGCCTTGGCATTATAAAGATCACTAGAACAAAATTTACAATTATATTGGACGGTTTACTCTAAATTATTATTATTATATTATTTAACAAGACATAAAATACGAACGCATCCACATTAAAACCTAATTTGTCAAAAATTTTGTATTTTAAATTTATCGTAGAGTGCAACGGTGCAAGATCTACATTTCATTCCGTTATTTTTTTGAAATACGTAACATAAAATATTTATTTCTGAATTAACTAGGCGGTCAATTTTGATAATACTTCGCATACGTATTCATATACTAGCCGGGCAACATTCGCCAATAAAACATTAAAACTACTTGGCGCTAATATCACGTCAAACACGAACAATGCCCTCCTTGAACAATGCTTCGCAGTACGGGCTGTACCACACATTCAGCAAAGTATCATTTTTCCTATACCCACCATGTTAAAATGTCATATTTATATGTGAATATCTCTGGATAGAGACGGTCAAATCGATTGAAATTTGAAATGTACATGAAAAACAGTGTCAACAACAGATTTTTCCATGTTTCATTAAAAGTTTATGGATTTGTTACATCGCTCGAATCACCTTAAAAAGTTGTGCAGTGCAAATATAGATCCTTAAAACTAATGAATGAAATTAAATACATAAATTACTTACCATTATTCTCTTCTGTTAATACAGCTGATATCACTTTAAATATACCACAGACCAAAGCGACCAAAGATACTACCGACTCCTGTGTTATCGGCTGTACCCGGGTAGGCTGCGCCATCTCGTGTAAGGTGCGACAACTAATCGTTGGTTCGCGCGCTTATAGCCCATTTCAATATTATGCCTAGTGCACACGGGGAAACTTTTAACAAAGTTTCCTGTAAAAAGTTTCCAGAAAATGGAGATTTTCTGTGAAAAACTATAAATATGTTTATGATCACATGTCACATTTGACGATTTGATAAAAAAATAAGAAGTTAGTTGCACTTCACAATGTTTCCTGAAAACGCCTCATTTTTATAGGCGCCGTTAAAACTTTGAAGTTTCCGGAAACTTTTTCCAGGAAACATGTCAAAAAGTTTCTCCGTGTGCACTAGGCATTATAAAATTATTTGAAAAATATGAATAAAAAATCTGACGTGGCCACCACAAGACCTCCCGCCATACCTCCTTTATTCTTTTTACTTATTACCTATACAAATATATTAATATATAAGTACTATTACTACTCACAAATATATTTTAGTCATTTTATTTACACTGCAGAAGAAGATATAATAGCTATTTATGTAACAAGTATATAATATAGGGTTTTATTGGCGAGACAGTTTAGGGGACGAGCGAGCGCAGCGAAGCTAGGCACATAAATGGGCGAGTCAATAAAACCCTATTATATATGTGTTGCATACAAGATTTTGTTTGACTGCCCTATACGCAAGATTTTCTATTATCTATAATGACATTTACAAAATGACACATTTGACAAATGACAAATTAAAATTTAATCTCTAGCGAAGTGTGCCTTTTCTATTATTATTTTATTATTTCTATTATTTTATTTTACTAGTAAAATAAAGAAACTTTATTTTACTAGTATTATAAAGAGCTGTTTTATTGCTGCAAAATTATGTTATAAACAGTACTTTATAGCAGTCGTACCAAGTCGTACATAAACGATATTTTACTATTGTCACTGTGACTGTCATGTCATAACCATTTAAATTTTACGTAATAACAAATGATACGATCATGGACTACAAGATACCGAAATACTAAATTATAAGTATTATACTTTAATTATTCTTAAATGATATCAGATACAGCAAAATTTATAAAATACCGATTGTAGGTAATAATCACATAATCTTTCATTTAAAATAAAAATATTTGTCTTAATTTAATTATTTATTGAAATATTTTTTAAAAGTACTACTTCCGGTTTGTAGATTGAAGCCTCATTCCCACCTCTATCATAGTCGTAGTCGTAAGTCGTAGTCGTAGTCGTAAGGAAAACCGACCGTTCCCAGCTCTTATCATAAGGGTAATGTTTTGTTCACAACTAAACTAATAAATGAGTCAAATACATTTCAAATAATTGATAATTGAATTTTACTGTTATATCGGAAACAATACTAATTTGCCCAGGAAGAAAATTATAGTATTAGGACAAATAATTAAAAAAAATGTATACATACAATGTATTCAATTGCATGTGAACATACCATGATTTTAAAAAATGTGTAATAAGATATTATGAAATAAATCATAGTAATATTGAATTACCTTAAAAGCTATAAAACATTCAGAAATATTTAAAACAATATTATTTTTATTCATATTTATATTTCTATAACCTTTCTTTCGACGAGTAGTGCAGTGACAGTAGTGAAACCAGCAGCACTACATATCTCCATCTCTTTCTATTTATGATTACGACAAAATGTTTGGCAGAGCCAAATCCTTACGACTACGACTAACGACTAACGACTAACGACTTGCGACTACGACAAGAGGTGGAAACGCTGTAATGCCCCCGGTCTGCGCACTCTATTACGGCTGAACAACTTCTCATTTAGTTTCTCGCGTGTCCGCTCTGCCGCTAGTGTCGCCTAAATTTATACGTTTGGTGGGGATGCCCTTGTGAAAGTCAAATTTTGACAAGCCACCACCCACCAACCATTATTGTATAAATTGTCAGTCTGTTCTGTCAGTCCTATCAGTTTGTTTTTGTTTTCGCTTTTGAAGTGTCAACTAACAAATATTGTGTCAACATCTTTTTATTTTGCTGTGCTGTTTGTTTATTGTTCATTTTAAACTATCATCATGGCTAAGAAGAGTAAATGTTGTGTACCAAATTGTGACAAAATGGAACTTAAAACGCATCGTTTTCCAATATTTTATGAGAATGTTTACAACATTTGGTTAGAACGTATAGGATATAAAAAATTGTATGATGTGCATCCTGTAAATGTGAACAAAAACTATGTTGTGTGTGATAAGCATTTTGCTGAAGAATGTAAAATTCCTCATTCCAAAAAGCTGAAGTTGTATTCGTTGCCCACACTGTGTCTACCAGGTATGTTTTGTTATTGTTTTTTTTTATTTCAATTTCTTACATGTTTTTTTTTTGTTTAGATTCCAATGCTCAATATACAACATTCGCATTTCCAGTCACTGTAGCAATGGATCCCTCAGAAAGTAATTCTTCCACATTGGAGGAATGTCCGGAAGGTAATTTTAGAAACTGTACTAACTTATTCATGTTGTATAGTTCTTTAAACCAATTTAAGATTTTACATAGTTTACTTGTTTCATTTGGATAAATGACTTAATTTTTAAATCTAATACGTCAACAAGCACAATCTGAAGTGCATCGTTTGCTTCTGATCTATACGTTTTTTGTTTTAATAACGGACCTACTTGTGCACTCTTCTTTAAGCTATAAGAATCGTTCTGAATTATCAGTATGTTGAATTTATGTTAAATATTTTTCCAGCTAGTACCAGTGCAATGGAAGAACCTATATTAGTGAATGATGAGCTATCACCTCCTACAAAAAGACCACGAAATTGTCAAATATCTGATAATATTCCAGTTGCAATGGAAACTTCTCCGATAACCGACATACCAGTAAACGATGTTTTGGAAACGCCTTGTGTGAAGAGGACGCGAAGGGTTCAAAATACAGGTAATACTGATTTTTATTTATTAATTTTTATTCCTTTAATTTAGTGATTAATACGGTTTATGTACTTTGCTCATTTTATTGAAAGATACTTTTAAAAATATTTCGATAATTCATAGAAAACCATAAATGTCTATCTACATAATACGGCAAGTCTCGGTGACTTAATTTGGTTGTATTCATCTAAAATTAATAAATAATGTGTACCTAAATAAATTAATATAATATTAATAAGTAATGTTTTCATTAGAATTGATTTTATAATAAATAACCGAGTAAAAAACTAATATTCATATGTAGGTGAACAATGAGATGTTACTATAGGTAAATAAAGCCTTTTTTTCTAACTGTTACTTTCTTTCAATAAAAATGTTGCAAAATCGACATAGTATATTTACAGCTTCGCCCTTTACATGTATTTCATTTTCCGTGGATCAGTAATTTCCATTTTACATAGAGGTACGTAAAATTCCATGATACATTTTCGGTGCTGGTATTTAGGTAGTGGCATTAAGCAGTGGTGCTGGGTTAACGGTTCATATAACAGCAACGAAGGCATTTAAATTTGTTTCTTAGAAAAATTAATTAGAAATTTCTCATAAGTTTAATCCTCACAGTGGGAGGTTGTTGACGCCCTTTGTTAAGTTAGTTAAGTAGGTACCTAGGTATTTAAGATAAAATTCCAGATTAACTTAATTTGATTTTCAGAAAACAATTTATGTGAGTTGGAATTTCCAATTATATCTGAAATTTCGATTTAACTATATAATTTTCACTCAACTATGTAGAGTTTTATTTGCAAGGTACTTCGGTTTAATTTTCCCTAATAATTATTTTTTGCACACAGTAATTTGCATTTGTTGCATGTTTTTTTCGGTAATATGGGATTTTGTAAAAATAATAAATTGAAATAATTTAGATCGCCGGATGATGGATAAAGGAATAAATAAAGAACTCACTCTTAATAGCAAACGATTTGAATCATTATTGACTTTTCCTTTATCCATCCGTCGATCTAAATTATTTCTACTTTTGTATACGATCTCAATTTCTATAATAACAATTATTTATATTTATTTCAGGAAAAAAACCACGTAGGAATTTGTTGCGGGACATTAATATTGCCCGAAAAGCCGATATGACGCCCAGAAAGGCTTACTTACATAACGCCGCTGCTCAACTTAGAGATCAGAATAATAAGTTAAGTAAACGGTGTTTATCGTACAAACAACGCATTGACGCAGCAGAAAAATATGCAGAAAGCGAATTTTTCAAAACACTGCTGGAGTCGTTAGATTCTGTAACATATCGGTTTATTATGTGCCAAATAAGAAATAAAAAATTTAAACCCAAAGGGCGAAGATTTACGTTAGACGATAAAATAATGGCTCTAGCGCTGTATAAACAAAGCGGCAAAGGTTATCGTCTCCTGTCAAAATTATTTGCGCTACCGTCACGAAAAACAATGATGTCTCTGCTGACGAAAATACCATTCAACACAGGTATTAACAAAAGAATATTTTTCAATTTGAAAAATACCGTCAAGAAACTGCGACCACGAGAGAGAAACTGTGTACTAGTGTTTGACGAAATGTCCATAGCGGCCAATGTGCAGTATAATTCCTACACGGACGAAATTGTAGGATTTGAAGATTTAGGGGCGGAACACCGTAAACCGGAATTTGCAGATCATGTGATCGTATTCATGGTACGTGGGATATCCAAAAAATTTAAACAACCTGTTGCTTATTATTTTACGCGGAGTGAAACAAATAGTACAGCACTAATCAGGCTGCTGAAGGAGGTAATTCGTGCGGTGAGAGACGCCGGGTTAAAAATTATCTCCACAGTTTGTGATCAAGCGCAAACAAATGTCGCCGCTATAAATTATTTAAAAAATGAAACAAATGCTTCATACCTACGAAGAAATGAAGAATTCAGGGGATTGGGCTATGAAGTTGACAACGAAGAAATAATACATTTGTATGACTCACCGCATCTGCTCAAAGGCATTAGAAACAATTTATTGTCAAAAGATGTTGTTTTTAAAATGGATGGCCAAATTAAGACAGCAAAATGGAGCCATATTGAGGAACTGTACGATTTGGACAAGAATGCTTTGGACAGGGATTTTAAATTGTGTCCAAAATTAACAGACTACCATGTCAAAATAAACAAAATTAAAAAAATGAAAGTATCATATGCAGCCCAAGTAATGAGCCAGAGGGTATCAGCTATAATGCGGCGCCTTGCGGAATATTCAGGTAATCTATCAAAATATTGTTACTCTCTTTCGAAAAAAAAATTATATATGTGGTCGCTATAATTTTAATTTTTGTGTGTTACAGTTGATTCGAACAAGAAAATTTTGGATCCAGCGGCAGCGGAGACAGCAGATTTCCTCCTTTTCGTTGACAAGTTATTCGACAGCGTTAACGGGAGCTCTGTTTCGCCCAAAACTGGGAAGGACCTTCGGTGTGCGATAACAAAAAATTCCAAACATGAAGAGTTTTGGAATGAGGCATTAGAAGTTCTGGAGTCGATGAGATTTGTATGCCCTAAGACAAAGAAATTAATCACTGTACCAAGTATCAACAATTGGATACAAAATTTAAAGTGTTTAAAAACAATCAAAGAAAAATTATTGAATTCAGGATTTAAATTCATTAATGTCAGGGCGTTTAATCAAGACCCGTTAGAAAATTTTTTCGGTCAGATTAGGAGCCACGGTGTTAGGCATACCAATCCTACGGCAACGTCTTTTAAGGCGTCCTTCAAAGCCCTTCTGCTGAACAATTTTGTTTCTACGCATTCCGTTGGTGCGAACTGCGAGGAGGACGAAACAGATGGTGCCCTCAATACACTGAAGAGTTTTGTGTTGGACAGCAGTCCAGAAGAAGATGACGATGGACAAAGCAGAGTTATTGTATCGGAAGAAGTTACTAACGAAATACATTCGGGAGGGCCTGCTTTGCATTCCGAATTAGCATCGGAAACGTGCATGTACGTCGCGGGTTACATCGCAAAAAGTATTTTGAATAAAAAAAATTGTAATGTATGTAAAAATAATGTAACCGGGCAACAAAAGCCAAATTCAATAATTACTGCGAGGGAATATAGAGTAGGGATTCTTCATCACCCTAGTGATGAATTTACTAAATTTGTTGATGATGTTAAAACAATATTTGACACTTACAAAGATCACTATTTCGAGAGAAGGGATATTTCAAAATATATTATTAAACATATTTTTAAAGAATGTCCAAATATATTCAATTGCGAAACACATGATAATATGTACGAAGAGTGTGTAACTTTTATTGTTAAATTTTTATTATTTTCTTATTTGAAAATGGTGAACAGAATTTTATGTGGCAAAATTACAAATGTAGAGACTACAGATGTCCTCAAGATCAATGCCAATAAATTTTTTGCTAAAAAAGAAAAATATAAAAAAAAAAGTCAGGCTGCAAAATAATAGTGTAAGCTATATTTATGTTTGTTGATTGGATTTGTTGTATTATTTATTATGAAAGAAAAGACTTCAAAATCCTTGTTTAATTATTTATTTGTCATTACATAAGTATCAACAACTTATGTAATGACAAATAAATAATTAAACAAGGATTTTGAAGACCTTTCTATATTTATGTATTTTTATTTTGAAAATAAATCATAATTACCATATATTTGAATACTATTATTATTTTGAGAATAATAGTGGAAATCTGGACATATCTGTCAGTGTTATAGAAGTATAAAACTAAAATTAATTAACAAAATTATTAATACAAATGTAATATTATTATGATTTTGTTTATTAATTACATTTTTATACATCGGTAATACTTACAGATATGCACAGAATTCCACAAATAACATACATTATTTAAATAGGAATCCCGAACGCGCGTATACGAAAATAGTTCTCCGCGTGTTCGTTTTGGCGCTAATAATCGCGCTTCATAAGCTGCCACTAGTCATACAAGGAGTGCGCCTTCTAAACCTCCTCTCTTTTCTATGGTAATGCCTGTGGCACACCGGCCGAGGAGCATCGAGGACCATCGAGTAACTCCTCGATGAAACGATAGAACGCACCCCGTCCTCGACGAAAAATAGGGGCGCCGCTATTTTCATCGAGTTGTTCCTCGATGAAACGAATGTATTTCATTTCAGACGTATCTTTGGATTTGATTTCGCGCAAAACTTTGATGTATTTGTCACCGATTAAATAGAAATCCATCGCGGACGGGTGCGTTCTTTCGTTTCATCGAGGAGTTACTCGATGGTCCTCGATGCTCCTCGACCGGTGTGCCACAGGCATAACGTTGTTTCGTATGTCAAACTCTCAAGGTTACGACTAAAGACTTATGACTACGACTATGATAGAGGTGGGAATGTGGCTTGAAACCAAAATTATATTGGGCTTTTAAGAATCGTATTGAAACCTTAAATACAAAATTTGGTATTTTAAATGTTTGATATTTTTTGAGTTATCGTGTCCGAAAAAATTGTAACATACGAACGCACGCACGTACGCACACACACACACACACACACCTACACACAGACATCATCTCAAAAATGTGTAATTCGTATTCTAGAGACCCTAAAACGTGCTTATCTGCCAAAAATATGAGGCGAGAGGTAAAAAATCAACATAATGTGTGGGCGGAAAATTGTCAATATCGATTCTGAATATAGGATAAGTTTCAATTGATAGCACATAAAAGTATGTAACAAAATATAACAAATAAATAAACATAAATTTTTGTTAAATTTGTTTTTACCTTTGGTGTTCCACTAATTTGGTAGGTATGTATGGTCCATTGGATTTATACTTATAATTGTAAATATTTCACTTATAAGTGGGTCGGTCTGAATGCAGCTTAAGTGTTTGTTTTTATTATGTTGCATAGTGCGCTAAGAACCTGTGTGTCAAAAAAAATTTGAGTGTTATATTAAATGACAAATCCACATTCCGTTTTATTAAAATGTCCTTTAAGTTTTGTGTGTTAGGATGTAAATCCTCAGCCAAATTACATCGATTTCTTACTGACAAAAAGGTGAGTAATTCTATATTAATAATTATATAGCAAAACTCTGGAATTATTTATAATTTAAATTTCAGCGTCTTATAATTTGGTGTATAATATAAGAAGAGAAGATCTTCTTAATAAAGAAGCAAGAACAATATGAAAAAATATGGGTAAAGTCTACTTGGCGGCCAAACCTGAAGTTGACTGCAAGCTGTCAGCTGAACAACGCGTTGTGGCCGTTTAAAAAACGAGTTCTGTTGGACTCAAGAAGGGTTTTGTTAGCATAGATTAGTTTATGTCAAAAAAACTGAGTTCTGTTGGACTCAAGAAGGGTTTTGTTAGCATAGATTAGTTTATATATTAGCCAGAATCCGATTTTTTCCGCAGCCAACTACAGGTTTGGCCGCCAAGTAGATTTTTACTAAAAATATATTGTAAAATAGGTACTTAGTGTAGAAAGTTGTTATTATCTATATATTTTGTATTATGCCAATATATTAAATTTTTTTCAATATTAATGTAATTTTTTTATATTCATATATAATACCACTAGTGTTCCAAGTTATGTCGACAATTTTTGTTGCTGTATCACGAATGGTTATTACGCTTGACTGAAAATTGCACGAGTGCTATTTTCTCAAGCGTAAAATAATCATGAGTGATGCAGCCACAAAAATCGTCTACATAACTTGGAACACGAATGGTATTCGGAGGACAATTCACCGAATAAAAATGTATTCTTTCTTTATGAAAATGATTTATAAATAGCTTCACTTCCATTACAACAGTTATAACAATAGGATTTTGATTAATAAAGATATATTCAATTGTTTAAAATTGTCGATTGGAACACTAGTGAAAATTGTCGAAAAATTATGTCGCTGCGAGCACTAGTGATAAATTGTCGAAAAAATTCGTTTCAATTGGTGGAAAATTTATAAATTCTCAAAATTGATTGGTCCATTTTTGACAGATGACACATGAGTTGAATTGTCAATGAAATTAATTTTATTTCGTTTCTTGACTTAAACTGTTGAAAATTATATATAAACAGATTCAGAAATAATAATCAAGTTACTTAAAATTGCCATATTTCTTTTCATTCTACTATTACAAAAAAGACAGAATTTATATGGAGTCGGCTATCTACAGCAGTATTAGTTATCTTAGTCTATGGACCAAATCATTGTAACAAATATCTAATAAATATTTAATTTTTAATCACCGTCCTCCAATAAAACTATTCTTCTAACCACTTAAAACACTAACATTTGTTTATTTTTAACATAGATAACATGTGTTTCAGTTTTTTGAAATAGGATGTTACACGAAAAATATTAAAAATCATATTTACACTAAATAATACAATTTACATATTTGTAGACACTATGAAATAATACAACAATGAATTAGATGTGAGCCGGAAAAGCTTATTTACACATTGAGTATCTTATTCGCCAGGAACGTAACCACTCTGAAAATTAATGAATTACTTATTTAAGTAATACTTAAACGTAGTAATAATCATACCCATTGTCTTGCAACTAGGTATACAGCATGGTCACTTAGTTTAGGTCCAATGAGTGGATTCATTTGAGCCAGGTAGCAGCACAGCCAGCTGTAAAATATAATATAAAAAAATTATTTAAAAAATAGCTGCGAAATTGTGAAATAACAAGGGTTTAAGCCATATTCACAGAAGCATTTAGTTTTAAGATTTACATTTTTATGTTTACGAGTTATATAAATTTAAACTGATACGAGCTGAATGCTCGTCCCACTTTCAAGAACTGTGAATGATCGTATTAGTTAGATGTATTTAAATGCTCTTAAACTTACGTTTAAGAAAATAAATCTAAACCTTCAAACTAAATGCTTATGTGAACTAATTTTCGGATGCACATAAATTTGGTTTCATCGAGCTACGAATACTTACAAAAGCCAGCAACAGGCAGCAGTTAGCATCAGAACAACCTGAATGATTCTGAAATAATTTAAAATACTTATTAAACACAAAACAATCAGAAAATAGGTTATTGATTACTGACCCTCTGTTTGGCCCTTTAGGCACAAGGAATGGTAAAATAATACCGACAACGCCCCATAACAATGTGAAGATTATAACTGGTATTGCTGCTGCAGCCATTTTTGCAAATAAACGCTTTAATTTGAGAAAAACCTTTAAAACACTGGTTCACTACTTGTCATATGACAGTGACACCTAAAATCCTAAAATGTAATCACATGATGCACATGATTATGTTACTCTTTTTCTTATACTGAGAAGCGCGAAATTTCATTTTGAATCTAGTAATAGAGATATAGCGTTTAAAGATTTAAATAATTATCTTTTCCGTAATAAAACTACATAGATTTTATTAATTTAATTGCTGCAGTCTATTTTTATTTCGATGATGAAACAAAAAAATAATAAAAGTTAAGACAACATCGCAACATATGATTGTCAACTGTCAGTAGATTCCACTTGGATTCTGTTTTATCTTCAAGTTTAATAAATAAAATAATATAAATAAATAATGGCTACAAGTGATGCAGTCCTTCCATTCGAATATAATTACGCTGATTCAACAAAAACTTTTGATTATCCTCTCAATGTGTTACATGCCAATTCTGTGAATGAATTTGCTCATATCATCATGAAATCTCTACACTTACCAGTTTACTTAGAAGGTGATATAGTCAAAAAACTAAACGAATTCGTCGATAAATCTGCAGCAGATATTTATGACGGTGGCGTAAATAAACTCATAGAACACACAAAATCTACCATAGATGTTGAAGACACAATCAAGCTATGGGAAAGATCTTACAAAGAGGAAACTCTTGAATTTAGCGAGAAAAAATGCGCTTCGGATGAAGAATTATTTGCTATGGCTTACCATAAATTAGTACATTCTCCAGTTCTCGATACAATGCTGAAATTGGAGCACAATTATGCTAGCACTGTTAGAGAACGGATCAAAAAACGAGATAGACAAGAACAAACTTTAAAAGACAAACAAACTGAAGAAATGAACACTGCTGTAGATAATTTAAATATTACAACCGACGAAAAAAGTATAAACTATTTAGTTGCCCGACATTTTGAAGATCTAACTTTGTTACAAGGGAAATGGTCCAGCGAGCTTGATACAATGAAAGAGGTTCAAAGAAGAGAATATAGAGACTGGATCATGCAAATGTTGGAAGAAAATCAAACTAATAGCTCAATAATGACTCCCAGTAATTCACCCCTAAATTCTGGTTTAGCAACTATATTTCCTGATACAAGAACCAACTCTAATCAAGAATTCCCGGCAATGCCGAAATACGAAGAAAGTTTTACAATCCATTTAGGATCCCAGTTGAAACAGATGCACAACATTCGAATAATGTCGTCAAATGTTATGGATTTTTGTTATGTTAATTCTAGGAAAGAATCTCAGGAACCAACTCCGCATTTATTACAAACTTCTTTAGCATTATATTCAAACGATTTGTGCGGTTTAGTTTTGTTAACAGATAACCACATCGATAGTTATTCTAAAATGCTTAAAGATTTCACTCAAGTTTGCCAATATTCAACTGAATTTCATTTCCTTCACTTTGAGGACCAATTAGAGAAGGTCCGTGAAAGCACGAAACTAAATATTTCTGTTTTGAGCCCGCAAGGAAAAAGTTCAGATACTCACAAAGTCGGTAAAAATCTTCAAACTGGTGATGTTTTTATCACTAGACATTCAAACCTTGCACAAGTTCATGTCATATTTCATATTGTTACTGATGATACGGTGTCGAAAGAAATAAACTCGAGGCATCCTGTATTGTTGGGTCTTAGAAATATTTTAAAAACTGCTTGTTCCAATGATATAACTTCAATAACAATTCCTCTGCTTTTACAATATGATATGACTGAAGAAATGACGGTATCTTGGTGTACGAAAAGAGCTGAACTTGTTTTTAAATGTGTGAAGGGTTTTATGATCGAAATGGCTTCTTGGGGTGGGTCCGAATTAAAAAATTTGCAGTTTGTTTTGCCTCAAGGAATATCCAATGAAGTATTTTTATCCTTAACAGGGATGTTACCAAATATTTTTAAAGTTTCCAATCCTTTAGTTTTAAAAACATCTGGAATACAGAAGAAATAGTTAATTATTATGTATTTATTGTAATAAATATATTTATATCTATAATAAAAAAATATAGTAATTATTAGTTAAAGTTTATGCTTTAATATGTTTCTAGGCCATACGCCAAAAATATTGTTCTATAAAAATTATATCACGTACGCATAATAACGGTTTTAACCGCAGTCCATTTCCAAATAATATTTGGTGGTAAATTATATTTCTTTATATGATTCATAAAAATATCATTAAACAAATAGTACGGAACAAGGTACTTAAAAATATATTTGAAGATTACAGACATCGTTTTTATTCACTTTTATCTAAATTAATATAATTATAAAATTTGATTATATATAATTACCCGACAGTAAAAATGAAATGATATAGAAAAGCATATTTTTATTTATCTATTTTATAAATAGTAATTATAAAAAATATCTATATAAATTAATATATATCCTTTTTATAATTAATTTAAATACCTACCTACAATTTAATCCTGTCTACTTTATAATTTGTTCATTGTTGTCCTAATGTCCGCATTGTTTAATACTTTTTGCTTTGCATACAAATATCGTTAACTAGCGCAACGGGAAACGAACCAATCGGTGGTCAGCGAAAAAATGTCAAACGAAATTAAAATTCACCGGCGGAACAAAATCAGAACAAATACTTTTCAATGATCACAACAATAGTCTCCAATCAATCAGTCTTGTTCGATTCTTTAACCGGAGCAGTTGTGATTAACAATGTATCGATCAATAATTATAATTTTAGTTTTGAATTACGGGTGTTGTGGTGAAGAATTAAAAGCTGAAGCCAGGGATTCTTACGTTGACGCTTATCATGAATCTCACGGACCGCCCACACAAAATGTGAATAAACACGAAAGAGATTCGCAATATTTTCCGTCTTATGACAACAGCGCTCCGGAATTTTATGGACCGCCACATCCAGGATATTCGGAACAAAGTTATCCTTCTTCGAATTATGGACCACCTGTCTACGGACCACCCAATCATGTGCCAAGGTACAGAGCGTACGTATTTTTGCCAAAACGGCGTTACAGCTAATTTATTTCTGAAAATGCTTGGCAACTATATAGCTTATATAATTAAATTAGTTCTAACGATAAAAATAACTCAATGGTCAAAGATAATTTGTTTTTAGTTTTCCAGCTCCATTCTATGGAGCGCCCCATGCCTTATTGGGATTACTGGACAAATTTAAATTAAAACTTAACATCTACACTATTCTAAAAATTATTCTGAAACTAGTGATCTTCAAAAAAATCGTCAGCTTCATAGCTTTAATTTGTTTGCTCCTTTTCATCCCCAAATTTAAATTTGCTAAAGAGGATGACCAAATGGAAGATTTAGATTCTAGATCATTTAAAAATTCAGAAGGTAAATTAGATGTTTACTCGTTAATATTTTATTGACAAGTTTATGATTTGCAGCCAGCGCACGTCTTAATACTTTAACACAATTTATAATGAGAGCTATAGATAAATATTCCGACAAAAATTCTACAAATGAAGGAATGTACGATGTTGCTGAAAGAATGTTCAACGATATAGATAATAAATTATCTTATCAAAGGTGAGAATTTAAAATTATTTTAATAATAAACTAATATTAACTTGTTTTTCAGATTATTTACTATGTACACTAATAAAGATAGTTAAAATGTGAACAATGGTAACTTATTTATTGTTAATTTATTTATTTATATAGAAAAAATATATAATATATTGAGTTTAATAATGATTTTTTTATCTTCTTATGTAGGTACCTACTAAAAATGCGGTAGACGTTTATTATTGTTCGTATTTTTTTTATGTAATCAAATTATTAAAATTAGATATGATAGTTTTATCAACAACAACAATAATTATTATTTAAAAAGAAATGAAAATCGGGGAATTCGTAACCTAGCAACGGCAACGGATGTAACAACGTCCCTCACAGTTCGGCCAATCCTGATGCGACATTGTCCTCTATGTCGGTTGGCTTTTTATTCCGTGATCGTAGACAGCTCCACCTGGATTCTTCGTCTTCCATCATGGGTACTAAAAGGCTGTCTTCGTTATCTTGAACGTCTTCATAAAATGTTTGTCTCTTCTTGCCTTTCTACGTATTGTTCATCAAGCGTAGATGACAGTTTTTCATTTTCGTCTGGTTCACCTTTTGTCGCTTCTTCTTCATCTCCGAATTCTGTTATCTCTTCATCTTCATAATCATCTAGTGGGCCTACCCACCTTTTGGTTCGCTTTGGTTTTGTATTCATTTTTAGAAGGGCTGGCATAATTGTTGTTGCGTAGCGGGTCCTGACGCTAGTTTTAAACTGATTGGGATGAAATGAAATTACAAAGTGGTGTGAATAAATAGTTATATTTAAGAATAAATAGCACTTATGACAACAAATTATTGTTGTTTCTTCTAAGCTTAGTTAGAATCTTATCTAATCTTTTAATAAATAAATCAACATCGTTTCTTTTTATACCAAGAGTAGATGCGCAAGTTAAGTAAGAAGTAAAATATTTCTTACAATGAGTTCCCCATCCTAAAATATTATATTGCAAAAAATATAACAAAATTGATTATGCTTTTCTTACCAATAAAATCAACGTTTGAAATTTGTTTGTAGTCCGTTGTTAACACTATTCTAGAACCAGAAACATTTTTTGTAAATAACATCGAACCAATTTTCGTACGCTGTTCTTCTCTAAAACTGTTAAGAGTCATTCCTGAAAAAAAATAAATAAAAATAAAATAGAAATATTAAATTCTGTACATTACCGATAGAAATTGGGTTTCCAGGAGTGCTTAGAATTCTTTCCTGATATTTTTCAGCTATTTCATTTAATTTTTCGCGGAGGTAATTGTATAATTCTTCTCTTTGTTTTACTAGATTTTCATAGCCGTTTTTTCCAATATTTAATAGAGTTATAAATGTATCTAAAGTTGAAGAAGCTGATGCCCTACCTTAAAAAACAACTGCTAATACATTATTATTTGTTAAATATACAGGCTGATTCACAACTTCTTGCATATATATTTTAATGGCATAATAGCACAGTAATAGTTCTCATGGAACAAAAATATTTTTAGTAAAATACGTAAATTTAAGGACAGTTGTCGCAAAAAGCACATTTTTGAAACCATTGGATTGTGGATGTAAAACTATGAATGGAATAAAATAATATTTTAATTAATTGTGCAATGGCAAGTACATTTATGAAATTTTATTTGAAAACAGCGAACCAAAATTGTTTGATTAAAAAACCTGGAAACTAAAATTGCGAATTTTGAAAAAAAAAATGCCATTTAAATAATACAGAGAGTTTTTACTTCCTTGTTTTATAAGAAGTAAACATACAGTAGTTTCATTACCACAGTGTTACAGAATAACAGCAATGTTGAGCGTTTTTTACCTCTCGTCACTCATATCTGGTAGGAGAGGTATTGTAATCATAGTGAGTTTTTAATGGATAAGTACGTTGTGAGGTCCCTAGAATACGATTTTGATAATTTCGCAATGATGTCTGTGTGTGTGTGTGTGTCAGGATGGATGTTGGAGGTACGATAACTCAAATACCACTGAATAAAAAAATTTGAAATTTTGTATATAATATTCTACAATGGTATATTTGTGAGTAAGTACCTTCATACACAGTACACACTTAGTAAAATAGTAGAGTGTGGCGAGAGGTCATGTGTTGGCCACATCGTATTTTTTAAATCAGTAAACATAGGGATAATTAACAAACTAAAATAAATATGTAATATAAATTAAAGAAATTATAAATTATTTATTTGTTTTCTACACTTAAGAACTAGGTAGACACTTAAAAAATAATGTGTACAATGGTGACAGAATGAATGTTGAACAATTAAAAAATCGAATTAGTGTTGCTTCCCAAAATATTACTGCCCAGCAAATAAAAAATGCTATAAATTCTTTTTATAATCTTTCGGATATTGTTTATAAGTTAATGGTTCCAATTTTGAGCACTTAATTAGTTTTAAAAAATCCTCATTAGTTTAATGTAGGTATCTACCTAGTTCTTAAGAGTAGAAAAAATAAATAAATAATTTATCATTTCTTTAATTTATATTACATATTTATTTTAGTTTGTTAATTATCCCTATGTTTACTGATAAAAAAAATCCGATGTGGCCAACACAGACAACATAAATTCAAAGTTTGGTTGCATTAGAACATTTTTTAAAATGTCTAGGGAACCTCCTTAATTATCCCTAGTTTACTGATAAAAAATCTGACGTGGACACCACATGACTTCCTTGTACGCCTTGTGTGTTCATACTTTTCTTAATAACTAAAATGTAGAATAATATAAAAAATTATTTTAACTTATTATACTAGTACTACTACTACTGCTACTATACTCACAAATATATTTTAGTCATTTTATTTAAACTGCAGAAGAAGATATAAAGCATATTTTACTATTGTCGCTGTCATATCATAATCATTTAAATTTTACGTAGTAACAAATGTTAATCGATCATGGACTACAAGATACCGAAATACTAAATTATAAATATATACTTTAATTATTCCTAAATGATACCAGATACAAAAATATTTATAAAATACCGATTGTAGGTAATAATCACATAATCTTTCATTTAAAATTAAAAAATTTGTCTTAAATTAAATATTTATCGAAATATTTGAAAAAAGTACTACTTCCGGTTTGTAGATTGAAACAAAAAATAGGAGGTGCACAACTAGGTGCTGTAACAGTCCTAAATACAAAATTTCAACTTTCTACGTCTAACCGTATTTGAGTTATGCGACACACATACGTCCGTACGTACGTACGTACAGACGTCACGACGAAACTAGTCATAATGGATTCAGAAAAGGTCAAAACGGATATTTCCGTCAAAATCTGAGAACCGAAATTTTTCGCGATTACAATACTTCCTTACTCCGTACAAGGAAGTAAAAAATCTGACGTGGACACCACATGACTTCCTTGTACGCCTTGTGTGTTCATACTTTTCTTAATAACTAAAATGTAGAATAATATAAAAAATTCTTTTAACTTATTATACTAGTATACTCACAAATATATTTTAGTCATTTTATTTAAACTGCAGAAGAAGATATAAAGCATATTTTACTATTGTCACTGTCATGTCATAATCATTTAAATTTTACGTAGTAACAAATGTTAATCGATCATGGACTACAAGATAAAGAAATACTAAATTAAAAATATATACTTTAATTATTCCTAAATGATACCAGATACAAAAATATTTATAAAATACCGATTTTAGGTAATAATCACATAATCTTTCATTTAAAATAAAAAAATTTGTGTTAAATTAAATATTTATCGAAATATTTTTAAAAAGTACTACTTCCGGTTTATAGATTGAAACCAAAAATAGGAGGTGCACAACTAGATGCTATAACAGTCCTAAATACAAAATTTCAACTTTCTACGTCTAACCGTATTTGAGTTATGCGACACACATACGTCCGTACGTACGTACGTACGCACGCACGTACGTACAGACGTCACGACGAAACTAGTCATAATGGATTCAGAAAAGGTCAAAACGGATATTTCCATCAAAATCTGAAAACCGAAATTTTTCGCGATTACAATACTTCCTTATTACTCCGTACAAGGAAGTAAAAACGCTATAACACTGTAACTATGGTAATGACATGACTATGTTTACTAATAAAAAAAACTTCCGGTATACATGAAGTTGTGAATCACCATAGCTTGCACCATAGTATGTTACAAACCTGGGTACATTTGTGAAATATTTTCAACTAAGACTTTATCGAATCCTGCTATTATTGTACCTCCTACAGGTACCATCAGATTTTTATCTGTACTTTGAATGAAAATATCAACACGGCCTTTTCTATAATGTATATTGTGTTTATATTTTAGTTGTGTCTTGTTTATCTTTAGCATCAAACATGTTCAACCATTTTATGATCTACAAATTTCCGAAAGACTAAGCTAAATTTACAATAACATTTATTTTAGTTAACGAACAATGAACACTAACAGGATCGCTGCGTGCAAGTTAGATTTGATTGAGATTTACTAAACAAGATATCGAAACGCGGATTACGGTATTCGATTTCTCGGCAATTTATAAAAATACCGGGTGGGCAAATAAGAGTTTCGCCATGTGAATAGTAAATAAAAAATTATTACGTTGGAATGATTTTGATTTCTTTATTGAATCATGCTTATTGATCGATAACAATTATGTGTGAAAGTAGTGAAAGATAATATCTGGCACACAGCCAATGCAACAATGGCTTTATTGCACGAGAAGTCTCCGGGATGCATTATCTTGCGAAACAGCGAGGTCAATCGGCCTCCGAGATCGTGCGAGTTGACACACTTGGACTTCTTTCTTTGGGTTATCTCAAAAGTAAGGTCTATGCCAATAAGCCAGCAACAATTCAAGAGCTAAAGGGCGAGATAATAAGGCATATTGGTGGACATTATCTTTCACACATAATTGTTATCGACCAATGAGCATGATTCAATAAAAAAATCAAAATCATTCCAACGCAATATTTTTTATTTACTATTCCCATTGGCCCAGCCTTTACTTATATTATTTTTGTAGGTAATCCTATTGTAGTAGAGGACTAACCTTCTAACATATACGCGGCGTCCCTGCGACTAAACAATAAATTAGTTACAAAAAAGTGTTAAATACGATTTTAGGGAACATGTTTGACACACCAAAACAGCTATGTGCTATCTAGTACCTATGTGCTTTTTGAATGCGATTCATGCAATAGCGACTTTGCAAGCCATATGCATTATTGATCAAATGCGGAACAGTATATTCCTTACATAATTTAGCAACGTCTTCGATTGAATCACAAGATCGTGGCGCAAAACAAGATGTAGTTGTCATTATACAAGCGATGTTATCCGCACCCAATTCATTTACTTTTGCTTCGAGTTCCTCCACATTTGTGACTAACTGATCGCCATCAGGACAAGTATCAATTACAATAGGTTTAAATCCTAAATCAATATATGATTTAATATTTTAATTAGTAAATTATACAGATTTTTAGCTACCTGCTGTAATGATACTTTTGAAACATGCTTTCTGGTCAATTCTAGACCAAATAACATATTGTGCGTTTGGTCTTTGGCTTCTTATTGTTAGCATTGTTAAAACTAAACTCATACCTGTTGCAATAGGTGCTAATAAACAATGAACTTGATCTTCAATGCCTATAAAAATATTATTAAATAAAACGTACACTTAGTTTTTCTTTACAATGTTTACCCATAAAATGTAGTAGATCATTTACCATACAATTAGTTAATTTAGCTACAAGACTAGAACCAGCAGCTTTGGGTTGTATTTCCATAAGATCACCAGAACGTCCAATTCCATGACCAAATCTAAAATGTCTTTTAGCAACTATTTCTAAAATATAATACGCAAAAATTGTACCATTGTCTCTACTGATTACACTTCAAAAAAATACCAGAAGCAAATCGAGCTTCTCGTTCTCCGACACCACAATTTGAAGGAAAATTATTACTATCCATTGCAGATAATTGGTTTAAAAATATATCAATCGTCTGTTCATCCCATCCTTCAACAGGTATTTTTTTCTAAAATATAATACAGTTAAAATGACTGCTAGAAGTTGATAATTTTCAAACGGATGTACTACATGTTGAATTAATTGTTGAATAAAACTTTCTCTGTTTCTAGCTGCATCAACAGCTTGTTTAAAGTATGATGAAGGTAACAGATTTTCTATTTGTTTCCAATTTTCCAAATTCATCTTCTTTCTTTGGCTTTTCATATGCGTCGTAGTGAACTGACAGTGGTTTGACAGCTAACATATGATTGACGCCATACCCATAACCTTGCTTATTATGTAAGATTTCAAATTTAAAAATTCAATTTATAAATGATATTTTAAATATAAAAATAAGTACAAACGAAACTATAAATAACTAAGAATGGATAATCAAAGAAAAAAAGTTAAGGTGTGTATAAATATTCAGGCAAACAGTAAAAAAATCTCACGTGGTACTTTTACAGCTTGATTCAAAAACTTTGTCCAGCATTTCCAATTTAATTGCTCAAAAATCAAAAAGGATTAATAATACAAAGAATAAAAAATCAAATAAGAAAAATCAATTACAAGACAACCCACAAAATAAGATAAAATCAAATTCGAATGTATCAAAAGTTGAGAATAGAGCAAAGAAGAACAAATTAAAACATCTAACTTCTGAAAATAGCGAAGTAGTTTCTATTATTTCTTCTGTAGATAAAATTAAAAAATCTAAAAAGAAAAAGCACAAATTAAAACCCTTACAAACTGCCACAAAGTTAGAATTAATAAATAGTAACAATGAGTCACAAAATACTTCAAAGAAAAGAAAAAAGAAATCCAAAGGAACACAAAACGAAGTATCTGATGAATATAAGTCAGTTGCTAAAAATGATCAGAATTCAGAAAATCTGCTACAAACAAAATCAAAAAAGAAGAGGAATAAAAATAAACTAAAGCGACTTCAAAATAAACCAACATTCAAGCTTGATCAGCAAGATAAAAAATCAAATCTTACTGCAGTAACAAATAATCCTAAATTAGAGAAGCAAGTTAAAAAAGACTTGCTTAATAAAAGATTGAGTAAAACTTTACCTATCATAGATTCAAAACCAGATAAATGTAGTTCTTTGAGAGAAAAAATGCAAAATCAATTGAAATCTTCAAGGTTTAGATATTTAAATGAACAGTTATATACGAGGGACGGAAAAGAAGCCAGAAAATTCTTCCAATCAGATACAGATTCGTTTGAAGCTTATCATGAAGGATTTAGACAGCAAGTAGCGAAATGGCCCATGAATCCGCTCGACAAAATCATTGCAGCAGTAAAGAAAATGTATTATAATAAAGCTTCATTTCCACCGACTGTTTTAATGCTTAAGAACTATGTTTATGAATAAGTACTAAGAGAAACGCATAAAGCGGCATTCACAGCCCGAAATTTGGTGAAATTTGACGAAATTTGTGAAGTCTGTCACATGACATGACAATGTGTACTTGCGTTCACAACACCAAATTTCAATGATGTGAACGCAAATACACATAGCCATATGACAAATTTCGTTAATTTTCACCAAATTTCGGTATGTGAATGCGTTTTTACCATGCACAAATCATTATACATTAAGCACTAAAACAGTCAGTTGAAATGAGTCTTTAATATTTCCATGGTTTCATATAATTCAAAGATTCAAACTGTTTCAGGCCGGCAGATTATATAATAGCCGATTTTGGTTGCGGAGATGCAAAATTAGCCCGATCTGTACCACACAAAGTATATTCTTTTGATTTAGTAGAAACGGTCCCAGGTGTGATTGCTTGTGATATGACACATTGTAAGTTACCTGAAGCCACTGTAGACATAGCTGTATATTGTTTATCTTTAATGGGAACTAATTTACATGAATATTTAGCAGAAGCGAATAGAGTACTTAAAATTGGGTTTGTAATATGTTAGTTTAAATTTAAACAACTACTAATTGTTTTATTTACAGAGGAATTTTAAAAATCGCTGAAGTAGAAAGTCGGTTTGAGAAAATCGAAAATTTTATACAAGGACTGCAAAGTTTTGGGTTTAAACTCACATGGAAAGATTTATCTCATAATTTGTTTTATTTCTTATATTTTAAGAAAGAGAAGAATATTAAAAATAAAAATAAATTGTCTACATTAAGTTTAAAACCTTGTTTGTATAAGAAAAGATAAATAAAAATTTAAATATGCATTCGTTGGCGCAACAAAATTTCCCATAAATCCATGGATTCCATGACGTGTTGGTTAACCTGTACGTGCTTATGAATCTTCGGAATCTTCCTAAATAAATATGAATAGAAAAAATAATTTGTTGTATACATGTGTAAATTGTGGTTTGAAAGTTCACGAATTATACAAAATGTATAGTCCATCTGTTCTTAAACTTAATACATGCGTAAGTTTCAGTTTGCCAAAATTTGTATACAAATGTCAAGTACACATGACATTTGGTGTGATTGTGAATTTTTTTGTTGGCGCAACTTATAAATTAATAAAACGTTTCAGGAAAATTGCAATGAAATATCCGATAAATACATCGAATATGATCCAGTTATAATTATGATTGATTTAGTTTTATTAAGAAAAGAAGCTTATCGACATTTTTTGTATAACACAGAATTTAAAGTACGTTGTTTGTTGAGTTCATTGTTATAAGATAAATAATTATTATATTTTTTTATAGAATCATTGGAAACTTGCCGTTCTTGTCCAATTAATGGAAGCATATTCTGAATGGATGTTTAATATTTCCAAAAACAATGATTTGAAAAATAGAGCTGGTGAAAATAATGAATTATTTTTTAATCAATATGATTTACAGTTCTACACAGTTTTCGTTAAAGTAATGTTAAGTACATGTGTCTATAATATAATTTTATATTTTCTAACAATATTCGTGGAAAGGATAATATTGAAAACAACAGATTCTATAGATCTTAAAATGGTTCTAAAAACTTACACAATATCAAGTTTTGGAAAGTTTTTCTTATTACCTGCTTTAATATGGTCAGATCATACAGGAGAACACCTAAATATTTTATATGTATTTATCTATACTACACTTTGCCAATTTTTAGTATATTCCTGTAAGTTAATACATTGAATACTTATTTTATATTTTTAATGGGTATAATTTGTTTCAGTTGTATCTCGAACATCGATGTTGTGGGCAATTTCAGTCATTGTAATATCAAATTCAGCTAAAATGATATCCGCAAACTTGTTAAATACTGTATTGTAGGAAATAATAAAAAATCTGATGTGGCCAGCACAAAACCTCTCGCCATACCCTACTCTTTTTACTACTATACAAATTATAGTTACTTACAAATATATTCTAGTCATTTGTGGCTTGTGGCCATTTTCACCGCTTCCACTTAAATTTTAAGTGTCACTTAAATGAAAAATATCGAATCGAACTCATGACAGCAATGTTATTTCTACGTTTGACAAACTTTATGCCTAGTGCACACGGAGAAACTTTTTGACATGTTTCCTGGAAAAAGTTTCCGGAAACTTCAAAGTTTTAACCTTTAACGGCGCCTATAAAAATGAGGCGTTTTCAGGAAACATTGTGAAGTGCAACTAACTTCTTATTTGTCAAATCGTCCACTGGGCATAAAATTTAAGTGGAAGCGGTGCAACTAGCCATTAGTCAACTGTAGAACTGTAGAAGAAAATATAAATGATTGGCACTGTCATTATCAATTAAATTTTTCACTTGTAATATCCCAAGTGCATGGATTATAATCCGAAAATTTTTTCGAGTGCATTGTTGTCAATACGTCAATTTCACGAGTCGAAGACGAGTGAAATTGTATTGTAGCAATGCACGACAATAAAATTTTCTGGATATTAATCCATGCTGAGGGGTATTCGGTAAGAAAATCGCATGATGAATATTGCATAATTATTTATTTAAAAAAATTTGACGTTTGTTTAAATATTAGGTTCATATTTTATGAATCAAGAGCGGTATAATAGTAATCATGGGGACTGGTAACAAGTGTATTGTTTACCGTAAACCGGGGCTACTTTGATTTCGCGGAGCAACTTTGATTTTTACTTCCTTGTACGGAGTACAAGTATTTTATTCCGCAAGAAATCTGCGAATTCCGGATACATGAAAACGAGGCATAATAAGGAAGTATTGTACCTAATCCCGAAAAATTTCGGTTTTCAGATTTTGATGGAAATATCCGTTTTGACCTTTTCTGAATCCATTATGACTAGTTTCGTCGTGACGTCTGTACGTACGTATGTACGGACGTATGTATGTCGCATAACTCAAATACGGTTAGACGTAGAAAGCTGAAATTTTGTATTTAGGACTGTTATAGCATCTAGTTGTGCACCTCCTATTTTTGGTTTCAATCTACAAACCGGAAGTAGTACTTTTTTCAAATATATTATATATAAATATTTAATTTAAGACAATTTTTTTTTATTTTAAATGAAAGATTATGTGATTATTACCTACAATCGGTATTTTATAAATATTTTTGTATCTGGTATCATTTAAGAATAATTAAAGTATATATTTATAATTTAGTATTTCGGTATCTTGTAGTCCATGATCGATTAACATTTTTTGTTACTACCGTTACTACGTAAAATTTAAATGATTATGACATGACAGTGACAATAGTAAAATATGCTTTATATCTTCTTCTGCACTTTAAATAAAATGACTAAAATATATTTGTGAGTATAGTAGCAGTAGTAGTAGTACTAGTATAATAAGTTAAAATAATTTTTTATATTATTCTACATTTTAGTTATCAACATGATAAATTCAAAATAGCAGGCTCGTGTCTCTTCTTCATACTGTTTTTGTTCTGTGTTGTAATCCATGATCGGTTGATTTTTGTTTCTGCGTAAAAAATATTGACGGGTGACAAATTGGCATACAAACTCGGTTTTGGTATTTACTACATTAACAAAGCTAACAAAACCGTACTAGAGCCCCACAAACTCGGTTTTTGTTTTTACTACACTAACATAGCTAACAAAACCGTACTAGAGCCCCACAAACTCGGTTTTGGTATTTACTACACTTAACAAAGCTAACAAAACCATGGGAAATACTATTGAAATTTATATTAATCTAAAACAAATGTAATATTGTATTTATGTCAAATAATTTCGAAAACTAAGAAAAGCAAGTAATAAAAAGCCTTATATCTGTGAAAAATATATTTATTTATTGATATCTCTATTACATAAATGTATAAAAACGTTAAATCACGTTTAATTTGTTAATTTTTCAGCATAACCAGTGTTGACAGTTGTCAAAAATTTTACCCTAAAAACTAACAAAATCGGCCTAAATCCTTGCTTCCGCGGCAAAATTTTGCTTTATTCTAGGACAGAGTAGGAATGAACCGATTGACACAAAAAAAAACGAAATTCCTTTTAAACACCTATTCTACACTTTAGCCTTATTTTCAGGTGGCGTTCTTAAAATTGTTCTAAAAGCATCTAATATATTTCTGCAAATAACGCCATGGTTCACTGATAAATATAATAGTCACAAATTCAAATTACCAAAAGTGACAGCGGTCTAAAAGAGCATGACAGTAGGCATGCTCAGTGTAATTTGAAATAACTTCTTCTAAGTACCTAGTTCTTTATTTTACTTTGATTATTTTCTGGCGGCGTTCTTAAAAATGCGTACTGTCAAAGGGACATTGTTCAATAATGTCGTTCAGAATCAAAAGACACTTTTCTCTGTGACGTCATTCTCTAGACAAGATATATCCGGACAATTATCCATGGAATCGGAACGTACCCTTGAAGTTCACCGTTGGGGTACATGAACGTCCAACCAATAAAAATGAGCGATCGGGTCACGTGATTTTGAATTTGCATGTCAATTTTATAATTTGGTGATCTGACAACTGACATGGATGATTCACAGAGTTTAACACAATCAGGTAATTATTTAATGTATAAATAATATCATATGAAAATACCAAATAGGTTATGATCACTTGCCAAAAACAACAGTTGAACTTTGAGTTTATAAATCGCCACATTCTAACTGCAACCGCAACGTTACCAGCAACGGCAACGTAACAGCAACGTCAACGTCGAGTTTATAAATCGGGCTTAAAACGTGCTTATTCACAAAAAACTCACTCGAAAATTTTGACCCATCACAATACCTCCCTTATAGAATATGAGGCGGGGAGTAATTATGAAAAATAGTTTTCTTTTGTTTAATGTAAAATATTTTGATAGATTGGATAGATTTTCATAAAATTAATTTGCTATGTCGCAAGAGATTGAAGAACATTATAAATTTGTAAATGGTTGTTTTGATTGGAATATTAATACGCAAGAACTTGTTTTTATTAGGTACATATTTTTCAATAAAATGTTAAAATACTAACTAAATTTATAATTAGTTATGAAACAATAACTGCAGAACTTCCTCAAAAGGTAACATCAAAAAAAAAAGTTCCAGTTATATTAGAAACCAGCAACACCACTGACAAATATGAAATAGAATTTAAAGACGATATTGACATAATAGATAAGGTATTTATAAATATATGGTTAAACGCTTATCTAACTAAAATTTTATTTAGATTAGATTTAAAAGAATATTTCATAGAAAAGTAGGAAGAAATGAATCAAATGCAATTTTATTACAAGATGTGAAAGATGTTGCATTGTATACTGCAAATCCAAAAAATTTGACTAGTGAATTTATTATACTCCTTCATCTACCACAAACTGACGAATTATTACGGGCCGGCATAATATATTTTCAATTTTTTTTCCAAGTATATTTAATATAATTAAATGTTTATTCTGGTTGTACAGACAATTAAAAGTTTATGGTATTTTAGACTTGGGATGAATTAAGAAATCGCAGAGAAGAACTCGAACGGAAAATTGTTCAGCCTAATGTGAAAAATACTACTTGCGAAGATTTATCAGATTTAAGAGGAATTTTTGCACTAAAATATTTCTCATTAATACTAGGTGAAGATCATTATCAAAGTAAAACAAGTATTTCTATGTCAGAACACGAACGAAAATCATGTGAAATGATAATACATTTTACTATTCGAGTATATTGGATTGCATTAAATAAACCTTCCTTAAGTCTTATTGGTAAATAAATACACAATATACATAACCATCTTTTGTAACCATTTTACAATATATCAAATTAGAACAAGAAGTTAATAGAATATGTCGATCGGACCATTTTAATAAATTTGAACACGTGCGTATTTTACAAAAGAAACTCGTACAAAGTTTTACTGATGGTGAAAAAAGAATTTTACGGGGTCGTACTGATTTTCTACAGACACGTTTAAGCGCTATGTCACCACTGGCAAAAGAATTAATCAATGGGTTTCATGATCATAGACTACTGGCAGTAGGGCAACTTGAATTTCCACCGTACGATTTAAATTAAATACTAATCTTATTTGACAATATACTTGCTTCAGGTTTGATGATCGTTTACGTTACTTGGAAAAACTATATGTACTTCCTGAAGAAGAATTTGAGAAAAATAATATATGTGTTGGTGTTTTGGGAATGAATCGCAATCAGTTTGACGTTATGTTAAAACCTAAACGCAGACCAAAAGCAGATAATGAGGAAGATATTAAAGAATTAGTTTTTAAAATGGAAATACCTCCGTATATAGAATACAGGTACTTATACATTTTTTGTTTAAATATTTGAAGATAATATTTAAAGAGTTACTTATATTATATAAAATATTTTATTTATTACTCAGTGATGTACCATGGAGGTATCCTACAAAACTTCCATCAATACGAAGAAATTTCAGACAAAATTTATTAATGCAGCGATGTCAAATATGGTTGCAACGAGTACAGGGTAAATTTAAAATTGAATCTTCGCTAAAAGATATGACAGTTGAATCTTGTTCTAGTTTTTTATAAAATATTTATTATAACCTTTTTTAATATAATTATTCTATTAGCTATAAAATTAAATTTACTGAACTTGAAATTTGTTATAATTATTGCATTTTATGAAATAAATAAATAATTATTTTGAAAAAAATATTTTTTTAGATTTAGTATAAATTAATTTGAGGGTTTTTATATAAATTAATGCGGCAGTTTCTTGTGAAAGATGTTGTATTGTAGATATATATTTGTCTTTTTTGTAAAATTAAAATTATGACAGTGATAATAGACATCAAAATACATTCATGAACAAAAAAACAAAATTTTAATTATTTATGGTCGTGGGAAAAACAGTGTACACAACACGCAGCAAAGCAGCAAAGTGCCTATCGAATGTTCGTGAGATTTCCGAACTCGGCAAGTCTCGTGCGTCAACATTCTCACCCACACGATATCAATAACTTTCCTTGCTTATTATGTAATATACTATTATTTCATCTTTTGGTATTTCGAACTGACAACTTTCAAGTATTCTATTTAAACGAAGAAGATATGCATCAAAACTCTCATTATCTAACTGATTGCAAGTATGGAATTTAAATCTTTCATACATTGGATGAGATTTAGATACTAGCCTTTCGCTAATTTTATTTAATACAGAAAAAATTAAACTTTTCTGATCATCTTCTGTTAGTCCAAAATTATTATATTTTATCTTGGCGTTATCACCAATAATAGAAAGATATATATTTACTTTCTTTTCTTCATACTCAATGTTCCACAATCCATGCCAGTAGTAGCTTTCACATAGTTTCCCAATTTGCTTTAAATAATTGAAAATGTCACCAGACCAGCGATTTGTAGTGGTTTAAGAAAAGGAACTCTTGAATGTTGTTGAAGTATTATTAGCTTGTGAAATTGTCATTTCTTGCATGTTTTCATAAGAAAAAATCATTAGACAAAAATTGGAATCGCAATTTTTGACACAAACATTTTCTTTGCTGTCTGTTAGATAAAAAATATTATTTGCATTTTTTCTAAATATCTCCTGTGTGTTGTGTTTACTTTTAACCAAATTTTTTTGTGTAATAATTGAAGCAATATTACATAACATTATATTAATTTCAACGAAGTTGGAGGTCTAGTTTTAGAAATATTATTTATTTTAGCACTTTATAAAAAAAAAAAACAAGTATACTACAGTGTCTTCGTACTTCAGGTAAATTTGAAATTTGAAAAAAAAAATTTTTAAGAGTGATTTTTATTTTTTTTAGGGATGACCCTCGTGTTCCTTTTTGATCATTTTTATATCTATATATTGGGAAAGACCTATTATACAACATATAAAAATTTGAAGAAAGCTGGGGGCCTGCTTTTAGAGATATTTTGAGTTAAAAATTTGTATTCGACATAATTGTTGTATTACGTCACGTTTTTTTTAATAAAATCTGTATAAATCAATGAAAACAATTATTGTAAATATTTGAAGAAAAGAAATAAGTAAATAAATAACACATATATGTTATAAACTAAATTTTGTTGAAACTACGCTCGAACGTAGGGTACTCTTTTCCAGTGGCGCATACAGGAGTTGGGGGCGGCCTTATGTAAGAATTAAGAATACAAATTAAATAGTTTTTTAAATGATGAAAATAATACAATCAATAATAAAAAAATCTGATGTGGGCAGCACACGACCTCCCGCCTTAACACTGTAATTTATGTGAATTTGGTTTTAGTTAGGCTTTCTTAAATTATAATTTTGCAATAAATTTACAAACTTTTTGAAAATAATTTTATAGTTCTTAGTTCTTTAATTAGCTCTTTATAGATAAAAATTTAACTTTATTATTACCTTATTACATTATGTTCAGTTAATAATATTTACATTTCTTTTAAAATGGTGCCACAAACATTTCAGAAATTGTGTATACGTCTGTTCATCTGTCACATTGACATAGTATTCATTTTTGTTTTTATTTTTTTTCCTATATTGTGATTTACAAATCGTGGTAGGTAAAATTATATATCTTTGAAAAATAATTTTCCTTTATTGGTAAGAGAAATAGACAAGATGTTAAAAAAATATTGTAAGATA